>CM036911.1:10000000-14800000 GCA_020800305.1 Porphyrio hochstetteri
AAGAATTAACACAGCTAGAATTTGTCAATTCTCATTTAGCTCTAAAATGCTTTGGTCTCAGTCATCATCTTTTCCTTCTTTGCTTGTGCCCGATGTTCTTTGAGGCGATCAACCAGGTTATAAGGGGTGGGGGGACACTGAGGGTGCTGCTGTTTTCAAGACTTAGTCATACTTCACATTCAAGTTCATGAGCTGTTCTGCATTTGAGAGTCATCTCCTTTACTTTCTCAGAATTTCCCCTTTTGAAATAAAGGCCTTCAGCTATACAACAATTTTTGTCTTTCCATTTAATTTAAAAATCAATTAACTTGTTCTCTTGCTGTCCAAACTTCTTTCTTTATCTAATTTCTTTGCTATTACCAAA
Source organism: Porphyrio hochstetteri (assembly GCA_020800305.1). Taxonomy (NCBI): domain Eukaryota; kingdom Metazoa; phylum Chordata; class Aves; order Gruiformes; family Rallidae; genus Porphyrio; species Porphyrio hochstetteri. Next base: position 10,000,365 of record CM036911.1, read on the forward strand.
AGAAAATCTGACTTAGTATTTCGCTGGACCTGTAAGTAATGCCATCTTACTTGGGATAAAACTTCCCATGTTTTGAATTACTGTCTTTTCTCAGTTTGGATGGAGCTCAGAGATCCGAATACTCCACCCTCTTGATCTCAATACAGAAAAGGAAAAGTGAAAAATATGAACAGACAGGAGGACAAGATTGTGTCTTGCTTTAAAGTAAGAAAATGTGAAGATCAGAGAAAACTTGAGGAGGAAATTGGTGATTGTAACACATTGTGTAAGCTCTGGGCTCAGGGCCAATCACCAGTTAAATTCGTGCCCTGGGCTTCAGCCGGCCATGCCAGAAATAGTGATGCTATTCTAGGGAAGGTGCAGCTGGCTGCTTCTCCGTGACACTGGCCACTACCAGCTCGCATAAAGGGACTAACGCAATTAGTGCAGTGGGCTGGGCAGGGATGCTCAGCACAAGGCACACCTTGATTCCTGCGCTTTAATGGGGGATCTCAGGCTTCAATTTCCTTCCAGTAATCAATGAGCAGTGACACCTTCAGCGTTATTTCAAACAAAAGCTTTGTGCTGAAAATACGGTCAACACCGACTTTGAGTTTCTTCCTTCGACACTTCGATTGTGTGTGACTGCATATTAAAAGGAATTAAATAATCCACTGGCAGCATTCGGGTTTTGTTCTTGAGAAAAATTCAAGGAGTTGCCTCCTGTGATCTTGGCTCTGCAGCAAAATGCTCTCAAAACAGAACTTCTACACTTTCTAGTCATGCTATTTATTAACCCAGGGTTTAAAGAAACATTTTAAAGTAGAATAAACTAACCTTTCTCTGACTCTCACTAAACAAAAAGGATCAGAAGTTTTCCAGGTTGTTGACTAGAAGTGTCAACTGACAAATCAGATGATTCTGAAAGAGGATGATAAAAAAACCCCCACCAACCCCCAATAAATTCAGTGCTTCTATTGTATTTGCATCTAAACAAATGTTCGCTTAACTTTCCTACTGCAAGTATGAAACTACTCTGAACTAATTAATTACAGAAGCAACAAGAAAGTCCTAGCACCCACATAAGTGCTTAATCAGTCTTTGAAACTACAGGTGTAAGACTATAATCCAGTCCCCGTTCACTCCTTTTGATAACCGAAACAAACCCTTTCTAAAAAACAGTATACAAATGTGGCAGAAGAACACTTAATACCTAACCAAACTATTCTTGACTAGTACTTTACCTTGTGTGGACATAAATGATAAGATATTTAGGAAAAAGTAATAGCCATTTATCCTTTCAAAAGCATAGTTCCTTCATCCTGTGCAGTTCAGTGCACAGCAGCATAACTTACAAGCACAACACTTACCTTGAGCTCAGCTAAATCCGTACATCAGCAGCCTAGGAAATCAACACTGACAGTTATCAGGCGTCTACATGACAATCATATTTCATAGAGGTGCTCACAATTTAACCCACGCATTTTCAACTCCACTCATATTTTCTAGCATGCAGACTGGAACAGCATTGCTTCTCTGCTACTACTACTCTTAGCAAGCTAAGAAGATTTGCAAAGTTGGAAATAAATAATTTGAAGGAAGCATCAGGACATAAAATACCATTTGCCAAATACTAGGAGCATTACTGCTCCAGAGTGGAAGGCTCTCTCAGGAAAACACTAATACAGCGGGTTTGATGCAGCAGTCAGCTCAAATGAGAGTCTATGACCGTGGCGCTGCCGTGTGCATTTTACAGGTCTGTCTAGAGCAAGACACCTTGGAAAAAGAATGTGTTTAGTGAAGAAAGCAACTTCATTATCCACGTCGGATACAACCTGGGTTGTATTTTTTCCTCGAGCAGCAAAGCTGCAGCGTTTTCTCAAAAGATCACACACATACAACCACCAGATCTCTGGATGCCCAGCCTTCCACATGCAGTGCTTTAGAAGATCAGAAGGGAGCGATATCAGTGGGAATAGCAATACGGAGAGAAAGCAGCATTTTATATAAACAGCCAGCTGCAGACTAGCTGGAGCAATCCGTACAGCACATCACTTGTGTGCGTACACAAGTGTCACTTCTGCTGCAATTCCTCAGCAGCTGCTACGTTTGACCCGATGCAGGAAAAGAGAAAAGTGAAATCAGGACAGAAAAGAATACCAGAACAAAACACCAAATCACTAAGAAGGAGAGAAGACAAAAGGAGAAATAGAAATGTTAAAGAAAATAGGACAGGAGAAATCTCTCACCAAGTTTTTCCCATTCGGTACAAGTCACTTACATTGGGGGCACCACGTCCTACACTAGCTCAGTGTTTACACATACATTTTATATTTGGGTGCCTTCCAGGGTACCTTTATTGCAAGATTGCTAAACATTTACAAATATTAATTCAGCCATCCATCCAACACCTTTTCCTGACACTTTTCTTCTGTTCTTATTTCCTCCAAAAAGTAATCTTCTTCATTACAGTAAAGGTATGACATCAGCTACAGACCCTGCTAATAAATCTGTGCACGTGATTGCCTCTCAGCATAGTTTGTGCAATGTAGGAAAGGCCTTTTCAGTAGTTTCATGAAAGAATTTATGCCATCATAAAAACACCATGAAAGGAACAGCGCATAACACAAGACAAGAGCATCTGAACAGTGGTTTATAATAGCATACAAATTCCAAAGACTGAGATAAAGACAACTCTCTCCATTTTCAGCAATAATGTCAGCAATAAGCCAAAGAACCAAAAATGTTCTTTTGTGACCTTTGCATAATTCATTTGCTTTTACATGCAGTAGAAGAACCACCATTAGTGGTTATTGTTGAACATTTCCAAACTCATTTTTTGAAGCCTGTCATACTGTGATGAGTTTTACAATAATGTTCCTGCCAATGCTATTTTCATTTCATTTTAGCTACAAGTTCCTGCCATACAGTAGCTTGTTTCTCCTTGTGCAGTGCTCCTAGATTTAGATCAAAACAGATGAATGCAGAAATGATTCAATGAAAACCCATTCTCAACAATGCCTTCCTGGAAACTTTAAAGACATGCAGCTGCCCTGACCTTGCCCAACACATGTGGACCCAAACATCAAACAAGAGCAGATCAGAAAAAAAGGTCCAAGAAAGAGGAATACCTATCAATTCCTTCTCCTCATTGGAACAAGGCTAAAAGATGTATTTATCACTAAGTAAGGATGAAAAGACTTGTAGAGGGGTTAACAAAAAAAGACAGAAAAAGGAAAGGAATAGGTAAGAAAGATGATTTTTTGGTTTAAGTTTGTTGTTCTTTTTCCTTCTTCTCAAGGGAGGACAAAGTGCAAAGCCTAAAAAGGCAAGACAGAAAAAGAAAGCAAGAATCAGACTGGTGGCCTCTATGAGAACCATCTCCTTGAGGCAAATTTTCTTCATTTGAGATCCTTTGTTCAAGGTGAATAGCTCTCCAAGCAATGTGCTATAACTCAATCAGTCAACTGCATAAGTGATACTCGAGACAGATCAAATAGGGTAATCCTCTATGGCCTTAAAATACAGTAATTTTTCCAAGGCTCAGATAAAGAAGGAAGTGAACAGTGGTCACAGGATAGGAAGGGCAAAGCTTAAAGAATGATGCAACAAATCTCAAAAAAGGTAATCAAGAAATTAGCACTGTTTCCAAGCTTCAAAACAAACGCGTAACAATACTGGGAATTTTAGGTGCATAATTCTAATTTCCTATAGATAAGTACTCATCAATACTACTCTCTTTCCAAGACCCTGAATAATTATCTCTATTTAACTAAGCAAACAAAAAAAACCCCTAAAGAAACCACCTAGAATGCAACTTTCCATGACGCACTGCACCTTTGGTGGAAGATATTCCACAGTTCATTAAATAGTACCTGGTAGCTTTCAAGAAGAGGGCGTGGCACAAACTTTTCAAGTATTGCCTATTTAGAATTATTCCCTTCTTGAATTTCAAGAATGTTCTTTCTTCCATAGGGAGCACAAACAACTTCAATCAAATCTGAGTTCCCAGAAGAAAGATTCAAAGCTTTTGTATTCTCAAAATTAGCAAGTATTCTTACAACAGTGGATTGTTCCAGTCCAAGTTTGCAATTACACAGCTATTTTGCTTGAAAGTCCATTGCACACAAGATTACAGTTTTCATGGCAGAAAATTTATAGTTAAGACACAAAGACAGAACTCAGTGGCAGGGACTTCAAGCACACAAAATAGCAATAAAACATTTATTACTGACATTGAAAGTTGCCCCAGAACATTTCATGTTTCACAGTTTATGTGAGTTAAAATTTATGCCTGAATATCTATCTCTTGTGAAGTTACATTACAGCTATTGTAAGAACCATAATGTTAATTTTTCTCCCTTTTGACAGTGAGATTCCTTGCACGATGCTTCCTTTACTAAAGTAAGGAGACAAAACAAAACTAGACAAAAGATGTACAGGCAAGAATATAGGCAATCTGATAGAAACACTAAGTATGCAACTGAGATTTGAAGAATTGCCTGTTTAACTACATGTACAGCACTTGGTTACTCAAGCGTAAGACAAAGGTCAAAGCATTAGGATAAAGTAGTTAGTATACAATAATATTCTTTATATAAAGAATAAATATATAAAAATATACAATTTATATTTATTTATATAGAAATACATAAATATAAATATATATTTTAATAGACAACTATGTCACTTGAACACAGAGAACTCCCAAGACAGCCATGAGTGTTGCTATTCCCAATGTTACCATTGCCATTTTTATTTGGAGCTCCTCAGCCCAATATTGGCACGTTGAAAATTAGGCACTAAACAACAAAGTTATTTAACACTTGAGAGTCCTTATTCATAAAATGTACTTCCCTTCGTTAAATATTATGGCCACGGTGCGATAGACGTTTTTAAATATTGTAAGTTGCTGAAAGACTTGGTGAAATATTTTAAGAAAAATATCTGGAGTCCATTAAAGTATGTCCAGTAAAGGAAAAAAACAATATAAACCAGTTTCTCTCAAATACTTTATGCTAGTACAAATGATTGTGAGGCTAGTAGCACCAAATTGAAGTGCAATCAATTCTAAATAATTTCTTGTCATGATAAGAGTAACATAAAGAAAAAACTTAGCTCAATAAATATTTGGAAAGTCATGTAGCATGTTTAGAACCTGTCATCATCAAATCCAAAGCTCCTGCAGAAGCCACACCTGTGCAGTCACAGAACAGCTTTATACAAAAGAACTCTAGGCTTCATCGCTTCATCCCATCACATTGCTGAGAGAGAATTGTGGAGAAAGCAGTTTTAAGTTTTCCAAGACTTAGGAACTTAGAACTTAGGAACTGAGCGCTCATAAAATGGGTGATTATTGTAAGGCAGGCTTGTAGCCAGCTGACTTCTGCTATCCAGGTCTCCACAGCTGCCCAAAACCTCTGGCTGCCCAGACAGTTCCAAATAATACCAACTAGTCTTTGGCAAACCAGACTTTGCCATGTGTTAGTGGGAGCAGATTGAAATAGAAAGTGGTGATGTTTGGAAGAACATTTAAAATTTTCTAACTTGTATTTCCACACATAAACGGGTAATGTTTTGCCCCATATTAATGCCTCGTTATTGAGAGGCTGATTACCAAGGTGAGTGTTCTGAATAAGGTCACAACACGACTTAAAAGCAGAAGTTGAAATGTGTTTGGTGAAAAGTTTGCCAGACCAGTTAACATCTAAACACATCAAAAAAATCACCACACCAGATTTCACCTAAATACTCACTTTGGCCTTCAGGCAAAAGATTCAAGCCTACAGTACTTTACACACTGTCTGGGGTAGGTCTGCTCTCTGCTGCACTGACCAAGCTGAAGGAAGTAATGAATTTAAAATTGCATCATTGGAGTAAAGTTACAAATGCATCTGATGCAGATTCAGAACCAATATGTTGCTTTTAAAGTCACTCCCTCTAACAGTAGTCACAGCTGAGCATCCTATTCTTTAGGCTTCTCTTCATTGCCAAGATACTCCCTTTAAACCTATCACTACCTATCATTCATCTCATATTGCCAGAGAAAATCATTCACTTGAAGACACAGAAAAAAAATGTTAAGTAAACATAGACAAAGGAACTGCAGGAAATGGAGCAAAGACAACTCCTAAAAAATGAATACTGACAAAATGATTAAAGGAGTGACAAGTACCAGTATTTATATGATAACTTTACCCCAAGATTTTTAGTCTCAGTCCTTGAAGGAGGTGTGGTGCTTTCACACACAAACAAAAAAGAAGAAAAAGGAAAAAAATAAAGAAGAAAAAAAGGAATATGGCTTTCTTCAAAACACAATTAATTGGCCAAGAAATAAACGATATTGTATTTAAAGCCCATCCTATATGCATAAGAGATACTGGGGACACCACAGCCAGAAAAAAGGTTGAGTGCACTTAATAAAGTGCAAGATAAAGCTGAAAATATAAGGAGTTAACACAATAGACTTAATACATAGGATACTTTAAAAAGTAAAGTAGGATACACTGAAATTTTGGTATGCTGAACATCATCTCTAATTTCCAGCTTGAACCTTTCTCTGATGACCTGAGCTATTGTTGTTCTATTTATTAAAAGATGGAACTCACAAGGACATGTCTTCTGGTCTTGATACATCTACACATCTAAGCCCATATTTATATTTTAAGCACACTTGGGTTTTTTATCTTAAATTGAATAACTGGAAGGGGAGAGATTATTGAAACTCTTCAGAAATAGAAAAAAAAAAATCACCCTGATCCACTTTCTTCAAATTTATATTGTTTCATCTTTTATCTCATTATGGATATTATTCTCTCTAAAAACATATCTGAGTTAGCCACAGCTGAGAAAGGTATGGTACCTTAGAAAGTGAACGTCTACTTTATCCATACCATCTGATGATGGCAGTTTAGCATGAAAAAATCCTGAATATATTTACTCAACCTCTTCACTCACAGCTACAAAAATACAAGTTTTAGAGCAATATTTGGGGAGAGGAAGGTTGATTTTGTTTGCCCTTTTTTTTTTTTACTTTATCAGCAATTCATCTGAAGTTCTGTATTCATAAAAGAATTGTGCATTCTGGAAAAGAATTCAGTCTCAGTGGAGCAAAAGACCATGTCATACTCAGTCGCAATATAGGTAGGAAATGATTTGGATTTCAAGCTGCTATTGTCACTAAAACCCAGGTATCTAAACCATGTGCATTCAAACAAGCAAGCAAGCTATTATTCGCACATTTAAATAAAACACCCATACTGAAAAACTGAAATCCTTTCAGATGGAGGAAGGAAGCCAAAAAAGGCAGGAGCTGAATACTAAAGTATTTGATCTTTCAATTTTTATGTTCGTTTTCTTTTGAAATAAACAACATGAAAGCAGAGATACCAAACACAAAATGTAGAGTAACTGATTAGAAAGCATTTTTATTTCCCCAACATTGACACCAAGCTCTTCCTCAGCAGACCCCAGAATACTTAACAGAAAACCTTCTCAATCTTCAAGCAGAAAAGCTAAAGGAGGAAAAGCTAAAGCACCACGAGACAGAGAAATGTCAGCAACAGGCCAACAGAGGACTCAAGAATAAAGGCCCTAACCATTGCTTTCTTAAACTACTTACACTTCCTGAACAGCCAAATATTTTTAACCCAATGCCTTTATCAACACAGCCTTGCAAAACATGCTTCTTTCCTAATTAGAGAAATAAGTGTCACTCGCAATTTTTCTTAAATTTTGGTTAATCACAGTGCTGGAGGAGAGGAAGAAACCTCTACAAATATTTTTCAGCCCCAGTTCTGCAAACACATGCATGAAAGGATGTTATATCCTCTTGTCCATACCACCCTTCTAGGTTTCTGTTAAAAGTATCTTTCTAAGCAGAAGTCATGAAGGAGGGGGAAGGTGTTGAAAAGGGTGAAAGAGGAAGTCTTCATGACAACTAAGCCTAGAGAGATAAATGAATGGCTTACAGCAACCTGTGCTAGTTCCTGGAGGTAGCTATGAACAGAGAATGCAGGTTTGACAGCTTATGTATTTCTGTTTCCTCTCCCACAGTATTGCCCACCCATATTCAAATAACTAAAACATGGGATTACAGCACCTGATTTACAGTTTCTTCAACATCTGTAGATGAAGAGACCCTATTGGTATAGAAAGGTCAGTGACCTGGGAGCTGATCCAGTCTCTGCCTGAAAGCAGTGCTCTAGATGAGGCTGCTTTAGTACCCTGACTGTAGTCATCTCCAAAAAAATTGATGCAAACTATAATTTATAGCAGAAGTAGAAAAGAAAAAGGTGGGCCTCATCTGCCCTATATTTCTACGTAACAAAAATATTCTGCCTGATGATTTTCAAAGAATTTTAACACTAAAATATGAGACAGGCTGGTGCTAACATGCACCAAATAAAAGAGACAAGTTCAAGCACTAGCTCCTACCTTCCATAAACATTGGATTCACCGTTAACATTTTGAAAAAATGTGCAATATCCTCCAAAATATATTATATTGTAATCTAATCTTAGTAATCACTATGGCTAAAAAAAAAATTACAGGCATAAAAAATAGATAACTAAAACTCCTTGGCACTTCTCAGTGATTTTGCATGTCTGTAATTTATCACTGTAATTGTTTCACTGTTATGCCAATGACACTCAAGCCCACTTTTCTATTTGTGGCAATAAATCTTGCAAGACAGAATGCAAACTATTCTCTTTTGGCTCTGAAGCTGTGGCTGTCAAATAATTTTTTTAACCAGACACTGACAACCCTGGATATACTTCCTGCTCTAGTTACTTGACTTGGTGCTTTCTGTTAATGTTACACCCTATCATCCCATCATTAGGGGACAATAGTTAGGTTAGCACTTTGCTTTAGGAAAAAAACAAACAAAACCAAACCAAAACACCACGCAAAAAACCGACGACAACAGAAACCCCCGACACAAAACTGGTTTTATATGCAGTCTGTAAAAAAGTTAAATAAATCCAACTAAACCATTGCAAAAAAGCACAAAGAGAAAACTTGCATAATAGCAGGTTTACATGATAAGACACTAGGGCAAAGCTTAAAAAAAGATAATTACTTGCTCTTTCCAATCACCTGAAACTCAGGGACTATAGATATTTACCATCCACGTCCCTAAAAGTAAGCAAAATCCTTTTAACTGCTGAAACACCACACCTAGTTAAAAGTTCATTTCCAAGCTAAACACTACCAACACAGAAGGAAGAAAATATGTTATATTCTGGTAAGATTGAATTACTACTTCGTTTTATGATTTTAAAAAAGGGGTTTTTTTTTCTTTTAAGAATACAGATAAACAGAATTCTTAAAAGTTCACCCCATTCCAATGAAAGCTGATCGTAGTTTGGATTTGCAAACTTCTCTGTCATGTTCACTTTGGACTTCCTGGGCTCTGCACTAAGAAGGAATCAATGACTGTGCAGTCCAGTATTGAAAAGAGCTTTCTTTCTTGCACAACACCTCTACTGTGATGCTTAATTTGTCTTCTGATATTCCTCCTTCAAATTGGTCCTTATATTTAAACATTATTTTTCATTTGTTGCCAAATTTTACAAGGCTACAGGTTTTCTTTTTGGTGTACCTTTTGGGGTTTGAGACAGCAGTTCTGCTCCCACTTGAAGATTAGGAGTAATAATTAAACTAAGAAATTTTAAATCTAGATTATGGATATCTTAATGTGATAAGCTTAAAAAAAGTATTGACCACTGCTGTATCTCTTTGTCAGGCAGCAGAAGACACTGTCTATGTATACGGCCTAAAAACTAGCAAACTAGCTAACTAGCCAAGCTGAAGGTAATTTTACTGTTTTAATTTTTAAGTACCTTGATACTAATAGATAGTGGGAAACCTTATCCAACCCGTTGTGACAAAAGCTCCGGAAAGGTAGAGAGAGACCTAGATCCTGAGTTCATCAGTGTTGCATCAATTAACACATCTATGGCAGAAGATGAGGAGGTCAGGTTGTCAGCTAACGGGTTATTTACTGCCTGGGTGCCTTTTGTTTCTAAACAAAAGTGATAACAAAAGTGAGAGAAAGTCATTTTCTTCAGAAATAAAAGAGTGAAGCAGTGTCATGGGGCCTTCGGAGACTACGGAGGTTAGGACCACTATGAAATACCACCAGAAGGGGGTTTTGTTCATGTTTTTCTGGTGATGATTTGAGCTTTTTTTTGTGGGGTTTTTTAAATGTAAGTCAGAAGTTTTGCTTTCTGTCAGAGGCAAAGTAGAATCAGTTTGTTAGCTAGCTGTAAATCCACTCACCGGGAGAGAACAGACCTGATCCATTGATGGAGCTGTGCTTAGAGGAAAGAATAGTAATTTGTGGGAGAAAACAAACCACAGTGCAGGCTCCTGTCATGACTGTCCAGAAAAATCTCTCCTCCACTTTTTGAATGGGATTTTTTTATACATCAAATCAGTGGAGGCTTTCTTTACCCACAACTCCAGCTCCACTCCTTCCCATCAAATATCCCCTGTAGCAGGATGTCAGATATGCAAAACCCTGTTATGGTACCAACACTATTATTCCCAACTAGACTAAAACCAAGAGAAAATTGTAAAGCCTCTAAATACCTGCAGTGATATTTCTGAGAAGCAAAACTGCGCAAAAGATGATTTTGCTCAGAAAGTCATGGCACACGAACCTTTCCATCAATCTGCAGGACAGTATGAAGGAAAGTCCTGAAAGGAAAAAATTCCAACTATCTTTGGTATGCACTGAGCTGGCCACTCTATTCATTTTGCCCTGTTTCACAGAGCCTGCCCCTTTCTCTCAGTGCACTTGGATCTGCTTGTCTCCTTGGTGGGGGGCAGCAGCAGTACGTGAGCAATGTGAAGTCAGGAATCCAAGTCTATCTGGGCAAGGCATGTGTCACAGCAATCTGATTGGGACTTGATCTTCTACATGCATAGTCTCTTGTAAACCTTTGTCTCAGAGACAGATCTGTTGATATCTAAGGCATCTCCCTACAAATAAAGAAAAGAACCAACCACATTTAAATGATATAAACTAGCATAGAAAGGAAGAGCACACTGGGAAAGATAGCAAAGAAAGAAGTTTACACGTCTCTATCGTACAAACAAAAACCAAACTAAAACAACAACAACAAAAACCAACCCACCCAACAAAAAAACCCAATAAAACCAAGCAATAGTTGAAGAAGTCTTCAATAAACAGCAACTTCTTAAGGAACCGACTTTTCAGAATGATCTCTCTTAATTTCCAGCTCATTACCCATGAGAGGTAGCAGAGAAGTTAGACACATATTAATGGCCTGCAGTACATTTGAACTCTCTTGCATTCAATTACAAAGCATTCTGCCTGAAGCTATTACATTAGCTCTTTGTCACATACACCTAAAAGCCCACCCACTCTATGTGAATTCAGTTGTGATACTGTAAAATAATTATCCATTCAGGGGAAAGTCAATGTTAATCTCTTGAAGGACATTTCAAGGATTATCTGTGATACCCACGAGTAACTTTCCAAACCCATAAATAAAACAGAAATCTCAGTCTCTTCAGCATCTTAAACTGATTAACAGACCCAGAGACTTTTGCCGATGGCAATGAGTAAATCCAGGCTTTGAGGGGGTCGTCATGTCTGTCTGACCTAGTCATATTAAGGAGTCTCCATAACTTTTAGCATACACATTAAATTACCCTTTATTTCTTCATGGAAGATGCTGACAGTTACTTTGCCTGTTGTCCAGTTTCTTCGTGATTTGACTTTCTTATTGTGTCCTTATAAGATCTCCAGTGGCTTCAGGAGTTACAAATAATTACACTGGGAATCACTCAACTAGTTCGCCCTATGTTTTTAAAGATTTAGAAGCATAAGAATAGTCTTTTATAGAAAGAATAAGGATTGTCAGAAAGTATTGATCTTAAAGTAGGTTTTTGTTTGTAATTTGAAAGAAAAAATACTCTGTAACTAGAGAAAGAAAGAATTTATAAGTGGAGAGAAAGATCAGAGAGAAAATAGCTTTACCATGGCTGACAAGCTCATGAAAATGACCTCTAGATTTAAGTATAATGTAATTCAGGTCAGCAATAGGTGTTTCCATCTTCACAACAGTTACACTGCCACATTCACCCGAGAAGCAGCTCTGGCTGGCTGAATGTAGAAAGGCGCTTCTACTGCATGAACAGAGTGGTCAAATAAAATAGTGTTTTTGATGGATATTTAGGTACCACACAGGTCCATGTGCCATATGATCCAAAACACACAGTTAGTACAATCAACATCTAAACAGACTTTGGTCAAACAAAGAGGAAGAAGAATTGCAAGGAGAAAAGTACATGGTGAGAAATATCATGTCCCAGGTTTCACCATTGCTTTGTTGTTTAGACAAGGCTCGTTCTTTCCAGAGTGAAAGTCAGCAACCACACATACCAAGAGTAGTGACATCTTTGGCTAGAAGGATTCCTTTAAATACAAATAACTTTTAGGGATATTAGAGTCCAGTTCACCTTAGGTGGCGGATGTCCCACTTGGAAGCCCAATTCATCATCCATCTTTCTATGACGTGTGCTACAAAGAAAGTGACTGAAATTGTCTGTATTCTCACTAGGAAATGGGCAGTGATTGTTGCAAAGTAGAAAATACCTTTCTGGTAATTATCTTTCATAAGAAAGCTATTCACAATGAAAAGTCCACAAATGGATGATAACAAGCCCTCCACAGAGCTTCTAGAACTGCTGATTAGCATTCTGCCCAAGTTATCCCAACTGTAAAATCTGACACTTAACCTTTGAAGTTGAAAACACTGATCTAAGCTCCTGTGGCTAGAAGTGTGCAATAAATGGGGCCAATAATCTTTTTAATGTGACAGTTAAAAGGAAAACACAGAATATAGGTGATGTAGAAAGTCAGGCTTTGAGGTCTTCACATTTGAAGGTACATAGGGATTGTGGCATGCCTGGGTTAGCTGGAAAGGATATGGTTAAACCCATGTTTTAATTCACAGTTTTTCTGAAAAGTAAACCCAGAAAATATTACTTCAACACTTGGAAGTCTTCATCAGCCAAACATCTGTTATATTAAAATGGATTCTCATTCCTGCCATGTACAAATAGAAAACCCCAGGCTAATTCAGATTTTCTACATTCTTTAAACCAGTGTGACAAAGTACGTTCCTAGGGTCATCTTTTTTCTTCTGATAAAAAGGGGTCCTGTGCTCTTCTCCATTCAAAAAGACCTATGTGCATTTCTGCCCATTCAATACACCCAACATGGAGAACCTAGACAATGCTGGATGGAAACTAGACCTAGTAAGCTGAAAATAAATAAAACAGAGACTTCCCAAACTTAGAGAAAAATCTGCCTTGCTTGTTAACCTTTCTCCTACTCTTACAGTTTCTTACAGAGACCAAAAGGAAAGGCAGTACCTTTCTCTTCCTCCACACCACCTCAGAGAGAAAAGAAGTTTAATAAGAAAAAAAAATGTGCCAGTGTTCTTTCCTGAGCATTAATGTGGCACATCCTTGAACCACAAACTCCTTTCCTCTAACATTTTATTCTTTGACTCCTTCCACTTTTGAAAGTAGTTTTAAGCAACTATTAATGCACACGCTCATAATATAGGTTCAAAACTGGACTCTTGCTGTATTTGAGCATATCTAAACCACATAAGTCGCAGAAAGCAGATGGTGTTTCTTGCTAGTGACACAACAACTGTAAGTTCTTGACTGTTTGGATAATGCCTGAAGCTCCCTGCAATATAAGCCGTTCTCCTCAATCTGCCAAGTTTAAGAAATAAAGTTTGAAAAATGAGCAATGAGTGACAAAATAGTTCCTTTCTATCCAGGCACTTCTGGTGCTGCATGGAATTAACATAACCCATGAAATGGGAATTAAATTAGTTGTACTACTCACCTTAGCTGATGGCTAAAAGAATGGCTATTACAAAAAAGAATGGCTTGAGGTTGAGTATGGTACTTTTGACTAGCCATGAGCTACGGCAAGTCAAAACTACCATACTCAACTTCAAGCCATTCTTTTATTTATCTCTTTCTCTCTTTTTTTAAAATTATATACATATAACAATGCAAATATTGAGTCTTTTTTTCCTATAATTTCTAAAAGTGACTTAGGCAAACAGCTGCTTCCTTCACATCCTGTGGATTAAACCCATGGCTTGAAGAACTATAACAAGATCCTCCAGCTCTGACTAAAAACCCAATAATGCCTAACAGGGCAACAAAGGGCTCTCATCATCTACAGAGCAGACCTGAGGGAGAATGTATCTGCCTCTAGAGCCCACACAAACACATAAAGAGAAAAGATTTACACAACTGCACTTTAAAGCACTAATTTAAATTCTAGTTCTGAATTGGATTTTCCAAGAATTGAAATAAATGGCTTATTTTACTCAATTAAAAATGTCAACTAGAACAAAACTCATTAAGAAAAACATCCCACACATTAATTTCAGGAATAATGTTTCCCAACTGAAACATTTAAGGCTTGATTCTTAAAAATCTATAAATCGTGTAGAGACGAAGTTCCTTCATTGAGGAGAAGATCACGGTGTCCCTTAACTGTCTCTTCCCAAACTTCTCCATTAGATGCTACCTTACAACTACTTAGCAGCTTTGAAATTTAAAGTTTTATTCTGGGAAATACCTCTAGCATTAGAGAAACATCTGTGCCACAAACTTTGTTTTCATAAACAAACATTCAAGCCACACACAGGACCAACTTATCTCTCTCAAATTTCAACCATTTTCTGCCTGTTGTTTAGAAGTCCTAAACTTAGTCAGCGAAGAGAGTTTAAGGAAGTTTCTTCCTTGCACTATTAAAGCTGCTGAGCTGATCTAAGTTGGCAGAAAGTGATTCTGGCAGCTAGAAACTGGCTAGAACAGATTTAGCAGACGTACTTTCCCCTTACAGGAAGGCTGTGTGACAGTGACACCAAGCAGCTGGGTCCGTAGTGCTTGTATCCTAGTTTGTCTGCTCTGCAGTTAAAGGTGGGGCTCCAGCTTTCTAGAAAAATGAAAACCAGCTTTTGTGTGACAAGCTCACATAATGATAATTCTGTGACCAAGACAGATCAGCATGAGAAAAATGCACCTCAGAAGCAGAGCACTAAGACCTTACATTTTTGTTGTTCTTGATATCTGAACTAAACACATAAAAACGAAGACATGCCGATAAAAGCTGAGGTGCAAGCCAATTCTACTCCAAATTTTATTTCTAGAAACACAGAGCCTTCTGCAGTCATTAAAAGATATCACAATTTACTACTCAAACTAGTTCTTCCAGTCAGTCTTAAAAATATTTTAAAAGTTATAATTCAAGTTATCTGAGCAACAATCAATTTTAATGCTGTTTCATTTCTGAGAAGGGTCTTCAGCTGACCCATGGCTTTAAGATGGAGACTGATTTGTCAGAGGTGGTTCCACACAGAGCATGCTTTCATTTTGCCTTTCAGGCAGGCAGTTCCTTGGCTTCTGGCTCCTTACCCGACAAAGGCACCTGTTATCGTGGAAAAATTTTCTCTATTTCTGGTGATTGCATAGGTGGCTGACAATTTTTTCCTTCTGATTCATGTACTTCCCTGTGGGCCTTTAGACTGATCTCTACAGTATAATCAATCTCACAAGTGACTAGTAATTACCATGTTAAAACACACATTTTCCAATGAAATAATTTTTGACTGTAGCCTATCCAAAGACTAAATTGGTATAAAATCCCAAGTTTATTCTGTTTTTTCTCTTATTTTTTATATTTTATTTCATTATATCTTTACACTGTTCTGAGGAGGTTTTGCCTTTTCTGCCCCTCACTTTGGGCTCTTCTCCAAAAGGCCAAGATGTTTCAGCAATTCATATTCCCTCAGATTGTATATAAGAAGCTACGCCTTTTGTAGAGTCAAATCAGTCTAAATATTCTTCAGGAAAACATGAATGTCATTCATTTCATAACTGCAACTTTTCCTGCATGTCTTCTCTCAAAATCTACTGATGCATAGGCACAAAAGTTAAAGCATGCTATTAATGTCATATCACCCCAAAACCGTATCACTTCAGCACGTCATCTCAGTCCAGAGTCTCATTTGAACATGAGCATGTAGCTACAAAAGGAGTGACATCAAGGGATCTCCTATGGCTTCCAGCAGGTAACACAGCTCAAAGCACCTCGCTGCCGATATCACAGCACACACAGAGGCTCTACAGAATTATTAAACATGTTTGTTCTACACTATTGCTAGATATCTCAATTCTGATTTGATTCAGTGTTCGGCAGTGCTGGCAGACTAGCTTCAATAATAAATATTAATGCCCAAAAGCAGATAGGTAAGACAGGTAACTTGTAGAAGATGGCACAACAGGTGGCACAGACACAAAATAGTCCATTTACATGGATTCTCACGACACATTCTGCAGACCAAGTTCTCACATTCATGTTACTTATTTTCTTTTTCTTATCAAATGTTTCCCTCTGCGACCTAGAAATTTAGCACAGAATTCAGTTCCAAATACTTTTATGGAACCATGGACTTTAAAGAGCACAGTCCCATTGATATGGCAATAATAATTCTATCTCATAGAGCAGGCAACATCCCCAGACAGCTCTCTGGCCCACTCTTTTCAACACCCTGCCATACTTAAATCTAATAGTTTCTCTATGCTTTCTCAGTTTGAGAGATTTTTTTGTTTTTAATACTGGGGTGAACATATTAAAAAGATTAAGCAGTATTGCAGTTCAATATACCAATGCTGAACCTTTGTAGATTATACTTGATTAGCTGCAGAGGCAAGGGGAGACAGTTTCCAGTCATTTTCAAATCCAACTGGTAGCTGACACTAACATAACTGCATTTCCATATCTCAGTAAATTATGTAAAGGATGCAACCAGAAACAAGAGCATCCATTTTCCAGCCCAAATGACAGAGTTTACTTCATGAGCAAAGCAGCCCATGAAACCAACAGCTCTTTGGCCCATTGAACCACCCCACAAAGTATACATTAGGCTATCTCTAAGTGAATTTGAGTGTCTGTTATGTCAGGTCATGTTAAGTCCCATAATGCTACACACTGCTTGAAGCAGAGCATGGTGCAACCCAACGTGGGGAACAAAACACCCTGCAAATCTGATCTGAAATGTTGTGGCAGATGATACACTGCAGCACACGTTGGTTTCAAAAGTAAATGTGGTAACATACTGACCCCTCTAGAAGCGACTCTCTAGAGAGAGAAAATATTAGGTGATCTTTCATTCTCTCCTGGCAATACATCATGTCTCTTTACACCATAATTTAAGAACTGTCAAGGAATCCATTACTGAACGATCTCATTGACAACAGGTTAACAACAAAGTCTGATGTGCAGGTGATTGCTAGCCTCAGTAACATGCTTTGTTATAAGCATAAGAGTTGAAAGACTCAGTCCAAAACTTTGAATTCTGTGTTGAGGACATGGACAAACAAATCTCTTCCAACACTTCAGAATACCTTGGAGCTGCTCTTATTACTGTCATTATTGGTTTCCACATACCAAAAAACATGACCACTATGGGAAAAACAGGCCACATCCAAGCTTAAGACTGTAGAAAAGACCTACAGCTTCTGATAAATATAAAAATATGAGAATGAATTTAACATACATGTCAAGTCGCGTTACTTATAATACATTCACAGAGAAATGCATGTACGCACAAGTACTTGAGCATTACTCAAACATGTTTTTAAAAGGACACATATGTGGCTACCAAGCTTCAATGGAATTTAAAACTAATTAAAAAGATGAAAAATTAAAATAATTGCTTCTATGAAGGTAGAGCAATTCTGAACAAAAGCAATTTTAAAATGTTTTTTTAAAAAATTGGAAAACACAAAGGTTAAAATAAATAAACCTTTCCAGTCAATGCTTCTTGCTAATTTTTACTCAACGTTAATTACTGATTCAAACAACTTAAATTGGGATGTCCAAACTGGAGACTTGAAATCATGCAAAGATGACACATTTTCTTTTTTTTTTTTTCTATTTTTCCCCCCCTTTTTTTAAAAAGTAGCAAATATTGTAAGCTGGGCAGAAATTGACATATCTGTAGAAAGGGAAGAGTGCTTAGGTTTAATGTCATCCTTCATGAATACTCCATGTTATACTATGTATAACAATTGGGAGAGCAATTTGCATATTAGAAAAAATGGAATAAATCAGCAATGAGCTCTTAATCTAGAAGTCTAGCTGAACTAAGTCCCCTAAAAAGCTTATTAAAAGTATTGTGTTTCTAAGGCTGGAGATTATTTCCATTTTATTAGTACCTTAGAACTTGCAAAACATAGTAAACATGTAAGGTTTGATGTACTGAAAGGGATCTTCAATAAATACATGGGTTAAAAGGAAACAAGCAGGGAAATAGATGTCAAATGTTGGTAAAGTTTGAACTAAGTGCCTGTTTAATATAAAGATCAATGTGCTGACTTAAACTGTGCAGTAATTAAATAAAAAGTGCCTGCCTGTCAACAAACAGAACTATGGGAAAATAATTCCAGAGATAAAAATAAACATTTTCCATTTACTTTTTGATTTATTTAATGTATTTAAAAATACAGAAAATCTCTGGAGATAAAAGCAAGATGCCTGCCTTCAAAACATCACTGATGATTACTGCTGTTCTGGGGAGATCAACATCCAATAAAGCATCTACATCTTAAATTAATTTGGCCTTTTGTTCCTAAATGTTTTCCAAAAAGACACATATGCAAGAGGAATCATATTTACCACTAAAGATGAAAAACACATATATTGAAGATAAAAATACTGAAGCATTTGCTTGTATACACTGACAAAACTAATTCAAAACATCCCAAAATAAAAATTAATTAAAATAAAATCACTTTTCTATTTTGAATTCATCATCAAGGTACTAAATTCTTTTTTTCCCAGGGAGCCAAAAGGCCCAAGCGGACTCAAACATTTATTGGAAGCATTTACTGCCTGTCTTGCCACAGTAAACCCAGCATTTCTGGAGTTTCAGCTCCTTCCTATGTCTGAAGATCCTAGCATCTCTCTATTTCTGGTGGACAAAAACTACAAACAAAAACGACTTCTTACTCTCATGAAAGAAAAAATTTACGTATTTCAAGCATTTTTTGCAGCCTAGAAAGACTGAGATCTCAATTACTCTGAAATACATTGTAGCTGTTTCCTCATCAGCCCTCACTTGCAAAAAAACAGTAGTGGATGCAGAGAAGCATCCCACACAAACACCACAACCCAGACATGAAGAACAGCTACCACTGGGAAACTGGAAACAGACCTTGGCTGTTCATGTGGGCAATATGCAGCGAATCTGTGCAATTCTGTGACAGAGGAGAGCAGAGCTGTGAGAATGACACTTTATTTTAACCG
The DNA here is from genome assembly GCA_020800305.1 of Porphyrio hochstetteri. Taxonomy (NCBI): domain Eukaryota; kingdom Metazoa; phylum Chordata; class Aves; order Gruiformes; family Rallidae; genus Porphyrio; species Porphyrio hochstetteri. Next base: position 10,019,728 of record CM036911.1, read on the forward strand.
TGATCTAGAGACATTTTTCAATGACCTGGTCTCTACCATTTTGGTTTGCTAGCCTTCTGATCACAGAATCACTGAGCATTATGAGTTGGAAGGGACCTTGAAAGGTCTAGTTCAACTGCCCTGCCAGAGCAGGGTCACCCAAATTAAATCACACAGGATCGCATCCAGGCAGGTTTGAGTATCTCCAGAGAAGGAGACTCCACAACCTCTCTGGGCAGCCTGTCCCAGGGCTCTGTCACCCTCACTGGGGAAAAGTTCCTCCTGACATTCACATGGAACTTCCTCTGCTCCAGCTTGCACCCGTTGCCCCTTGTCCTATCGCTGCCATCACTGAGAAGAGTCTGGCTCCATCCTCCTGACTCTCACCCTTTATATATTTATAAACATTAATGAGGTCGCCCCTCAGTCTCCTCTTCCCCAAGTTAAAGAGGCCCAGCTCCCTCAGCCTGTCCTCATAAGGAAGGTGTTCCACTCCCTCTATCATCTTGGTGGCCCTGCACTGGGCTCTTTCAAGGAGTTCTATGTCTTTCTTAAGCTTGAAGGACCCAGAACTGGACACAATATTCCAGGCGTTATTACTGGACAAAACCAAATCCCCCATGATGCCAAGCCCCATCTCCAGCATTGCAGCACAAAGCAGAGACCTGACAGCGGTGACACTGCTGTTCCACTCCCAAGGGACAGAGCCAGCCCCTGCTGTCCGAGCATAACATTGTTCAAAAGATTGTAATAAATTGTCCTTCAGAGCAGAATGAAACAAGTGCTAGGCTGCTACACTCAGACCACCCAAAATAAGAACCCCGCTCTCCTGCCCTCCTTCACTTGTAGACATCTTCCACTTAATCTTCAATCACAAGCAGAAATTACGAAGATTAATTAAACATTTGCAATCTAAACAAGTCCCACTCTCAAAAGAAAACAATCACTTTTATGCAGGAAACCTCTCTGTGTAAACATATTAAACTTTCAGTCATCAGTATACAAGGACATTGGAGAAAAAGATTATTATCTGAAGCACAATTACCTTCCAGTCATCATGTTTGCCATGTAAGTGTCTGAGTACAGTGAAAGAGACACCCATACAGTGGGAATACAGCATGGTAGGGCTGAGATTCAATAACTATTGCCTTTTTAATGCACATCGGGTAACAGAGACACATTTTCAACTATCAAAATGTCTTGGGAAGTGGGAACTATCTTAGCTATTTTGGGGGGGGGGGGAGTATGTGTGTGTGCGTATGTGTTGTTTTGTTTTTAACTTCCCAACAGTAAACAGAACTGTTTAAGTAAACAGAACTGTTTAAGTAAACAGAACTTGCCAGGACAGCAAAGCAATGTCTCCTCAGAGTCTTCCAAGCACTCGTTCTTCTAACCTACAGACATTTAAGTGGAAGTCCTTCAAAGTGTGATTAAACACACACTAAAATATTCTACTACCTTACAACTTCCAAACACAGGATCACATTTAATTTTTATCTTTCAATTTAACATAGAACATGCGTTAATCTCTGAAAAGCTGAATTTGACCTTGAGACAAGTCCTTCAGTTAATTTTACTTACGTATCATTCAGGTTACAACATATTTTAGCTTAACTATCATCACAATTTACAACCAACCATTTCCAATATTTATCAGCTTGTCTGACTTTAATTATAATAAGCATGGAGCTAACTTCAAATACCACATCTATCAGATTTGGTTCTCAGAAGCTCTCAGCAAAGTCTAAGCATGAATGCTAACTAAGGTAACATGGACTTCCTTGCACTACCCATTTTATATTGTGTGTTGGGAACAGGGTATTAACTGAAACAAGAGAAGTCAGGGAGAAGTAAGTTGATACATCCGCTCTGTGATGAAGACAGCAACATCAGGGCAATACCTCCGGAAGCCCCTGATAACCAAGTGCCTGGCGTAGGCTACGTTATCTGGTGGAGCTCATAGATTATTCTATTTGATACACCAGAAGAAGAATGGTGCATGGCAAGAAAAAAAGGAAATCCTTAGACGTAATCAGCTCACAGTACTTAAACACACAAACTCCTCAGGGTTTGACAGGTATTTTATGTTTGAGAATCAACATCACATTACCTACACAGCCTGACCTTGCCAAAATAATTCACTCCCCAGGACAGACCAAAACCAGCAAATTTGTCTGGAAAGCAGAATGGTAAAGAAAGCTACCAGGGCTGCACAGAAACACAGTTATGGTTTTGAAATGCTTGACATTATTAGTTATTGTCTTGAAAGGCATCATAGGCCAAACAAAACCCCCACACTACTCATCTCAAGCGGGGGTTGTGGTGGGGTTTTCTTTCACCACAAAGGAACTAGCACAAGAAATTGCATACAGTTTCAGTGAAGGTGTGTTTCTATAAAGCCTGAATATCATGCTACATTCCCAGCCTCCAACTTCAACACCAACTTATTTGGGAACCTGGAAAGCTAGCTCTTGATTTCCAAATCAAGAAATTTGCTTTTTTTTTTCCCCTAGAAGGTTTACCTTTTCTAATGTGTCTAAACAATACCAAGTTAATTCCTATTCATGTAAGTTTTTTCTATGCTGCTTCTGTATTTAAAGCCAAATATCTAATTACAGACTGTAGGTATCTGATGTTCATCAGCATAAGCACAAATTGTCTTTGCCTTTTGTTTCTGCAGACACGCACCACTGGTATGTATACTGCTCTATACATGTGTGTGCAGGTAAGCAACGTATATAATGTATATGTGCCTTAGATACTTACACACACCACGAGGGCATGAAAACACACACAAAAACACAGCCTTTGAAATAGTTTAAGTACATATGTTCATGGGTGTTGTGTGTTGGGGGGGAGGATATGCCATTTTTTCTCCTTCCCCTTACAAATCCTCAAACATTACCAATTAGTCTCAGCAACAGGTGGCTAGCTGTAAGGACAGGCATGCAAAACAAACAGCACTTTCTCAAAAAGCTGGGCTCTGCTTTGTCAGCTGCTGTGTCACAGTACCAGCAGCCACTATCAAAGAGACATGTCCCTAATTGTGAACACTGCAGGGAAAGGAAGACAGCCAGCTTCTGATTAGCCCCTTGATTAATGTTACCCAAATGACTCCCCAGCTTTTCATGTCGGGAAAGGAAAGCTCGCAAGCAGGAGGACTGAACCATAACACAGTCCACAAGATTTGTGTTTGAGTGAAGCCTCTGAAGCAATGTGTGATCTCAAAGGGAGAAAGGCAGATCGTTTTGAAGGCTCTGACATGCAGCCTCAGCAACTAAAGTGAGATGTAAGTCTCGCTGCATAGCGTGACAGTAGTTACAGCTTCGCACCAATTACTTCTAATAGGGGCGGCTCCATTCCCCATTGCTGCATGAAGCAACTAGAAAGACAAAGACTGTCCCTTAAATAGACACAGTAACTGCAGAGTGCATGGCTGGCAGATGAACCACAAATGAACACAGAAGCCACTTCAAACTTAATAAACACTGATCTAACTTCCTCACCCTTAAAATAAAGAGAACAGAACTGCCAGTGAGCAGAGCAGAGTGAGGCCCCTCCCAAAGCACGTACTTTGGAAAAAAACCACCATTAGTTCAATAATGCTTTGCCTTATTAAGCTCTTTGGGTCAAAGTGTCAAACAGAGGAGAAAGAGCCTTTTCCAACTGGAACGCTAACAAATGCAACCCCTATTATTAAGTAACAGAGTTTCTTTTAAAAACTGATAATGAAGTAGGATCATACCACCATTCTCTACAAGTAAGAATTCACAGGAGGTTTATTTTCACTGGAACAGGCTGCCCAGGGAGGCAGTTGAGTCACCATCCCTGGATGCATTTAAAAGTTGGATAGATGAGGTCCTTGGGGATATATAGTTTAGTAGAGGAGAGGAACTGTTGGACTCCGTGATCTCAAAGGTCTTTTCCAACCTTGTGAGGACTCAATGATCTCAAAGGTCTTTTCCAACCTTGTGAGGACTCAATGATCTCAAAGGTCTTTTCCAACCTTGTGAGGACTCAATGATCTCAAAGGTCTTTTCCAACCTTGTGAGGACTCAATGATCTCAAAGGTCTTTTCCAACCTTGTGAGGACTCAATGATCTCAAAGGTCTTTTCCAACCTTGTGAGGACTCAATGATCTCAAAGGTCTTTTCCAACCTTGTGAGGACTCAATGATCTCAAAGGTCTTTTCCAACCTTGTGAGGACTCAATGATCTCAAAGGTCTTTTCCAACCTTGTGAGGACTCAATGATCTCAAAGGTCTTTTCCAACCTTGTGAGGACTCAATGATCTCAAAGGTCTTTTCCAACCTTGTGAGGACTCAATGATCTCAAAGGTCTTTTCCAACCTTGTGAGGACTCAATGATCTCAAAGGTCTTTTCCAACCTTGTGAGGACTCAATGATCTCAAAGGTCTTTTCCAACCTTGTGAGGACTCAATGATCTCAAAGGTCTTTTCCAACCTTGTGAGGACTCAATGATCTCAAAGGTCTTTTCCAACCTTGTGAGGACTCAATGATCTCAAAGGTCTTTTCCAACCTTGTGATTCTGTGAAATGTGTCAAGAACTACATTTGAGGTTGGCCTCTGTTACTACCATTTTAATAAGAAGCTTTAGGGGCCATCTCAATCCTCACCAGAGCCATCAACTTCCTTTGTGATAAGTATTTATCACTTTTAAAAAAGCAAACAAATTAAACACCCCACCCCCTCCCTTCCCACTCATGAGACCTGAACATTTGAGAATGACAGAAAAGCTGTGGAAAAGTCACAGTGAGAGGGATGCGAACACTGCTTAGTCTGCATATTAGATCTAGGGCTACTGCAATCCATGTGATACCTGGAAGGCTATGGGCCATGCATGTAAACCTGACTGATGAAAGCCAAGTACAAACTACTCTGAGAAGAACAAGGTACATTGCAATCAAGTCTGACTGAGCAATTGGGGCCAGGATTAATGTGATTGGTGCGAATAAGTACATGCAAACATGGTTGGTAAGAGTATGTATAAATCCTTCTGCATGAGAATCTGCAGTCTTCTGTGATATTAAACTGATATATGGTAAATTCCACTAAATTCCAGTAAAATAAAGTTTTGCCACATTTTTAAAAAAGATGTTAGTAAAAAGATATTTCAAAGGCAAAATGGTCACCGGACCAAGCATTTAGATGACATTAAAAGCCAACGAAACTTGGTCACCTTCCTACAACTGGACCTCCAAAAACTTCTGCTTGGAAATTAAACTTTAAAGCATAAAGACAAAGCATCTTGCCAGCTTCTGTGGTCTGTAAATTTAAGGACTATCTTGGCTTTATTTTAGACATAAGACTTTTTTGTGTCAATAGGTCAAGTTCCGCCTAAAAGGTCCCACAATAATACAGGCTGTAAGGAGATTCTGGTGTCTGAAAACATGGCAACATCCTACATAAGATTTTCTAATGAAAAACATGCTTATGGATGCATTTACATGTTTCAAATAAATAAACTAGGAATTAACATCACACATTGCCATTTCTATACCGTTCCTACAGTAATTAACAGCAATAAACACTACATGTTTAAAATCCTTCTTGCGGATCATTATCAGAGCCCGTCCTTTTTCCTCAAAATTAACTTTTTTTTTCTTAAAAAGGATATTTTCTCCTAACAAAACATCTCTTTAGCACATAAAGAATTAGCTAAATAAAACCAGCCATCCTCCCACCCAAGACATATGGGAAACAAAGCTATTTGCATATATCCCCACAGGTCTCCTTTTGCTTGCCAATTTCCAGTCTTTAAATCATTATTAAGGCAAAAAAAAAACCCCATTTAGCTGCTTATTTTTTAGTATGCTTTGCTAAAGAGAATACTCAAATCAATAGCAATTCCTTATAGCAGCATTTCAACCAAGGAGGTTTGTTTGTTTTCAGTTAGGTGGGTAACATAAATAAGAACATTCAGGAGCACATAAATCTAAACATCACCAAAATCACTCCCCTTTACACACAGAAGCCATGGGTATTCTTATGTCCTAATTTTCTAATAAATCTGTGACCAAAAACCATCCCTGTGGAATCTGCTGGAGGAATACTTAAAAAACAGCAATGATCAAAATAAGAGGAAATTCGACCTGGCTTTTTGTTTGCTAAACAATCACTCAGATTCCCCAGATGGCTCTCCTGATGTTCTAGCACTTAAGCTTTCATCATTATTAAGAAACAGAGATCTAATTAGCTACTGTTTTGCTAGACAACAAGGGTAATCTTTCTTCCTACATTAATATTAAAAACCTGCAACAAAAATGCGCTCCTCTCCTACAAAGGGTCGAGCTTCTCAAATACTCCCCCTCTCCATCCCCTGTCCCTGCTCCACCTGCCAGTGATTATTAGTTTTGTAAGGATTTTCCTTTCATCAGGTGGCACTGCTGGCCCTTCTGCAGCAGAAGGGTCTCAACTTTGCCTGGTTTTACTATAAAGTGATTAATAGCCACAGCGCGCAGAATAATAAATTCCATGAAGTCCCAAGCAATGGAAAAGGCCACCTTCAGAGGAATTTTAAAGAGGGAACAAGAGAAAGGTAAATGTTGCATTAACTATGATGAAATTAAAAAAAAAAAAAAATTGGCAGATCCCAAGAAAATGACTACCACAGACCAGGGTTTTTAAAATCCATTTTGGAGACGGTTTACTCCGTCCCAATCCATTATTCATTGTAATTACAATGAGTCTTCCTGACATCAGCTGAAGATGATAAAACAGAGAAGGTTAATGCACAAAAGGGATTAAACACCGAAACATTAGAAACCAAATCCTTTCCTGAGCAATGGCAGTCACCAGACTTTGCTCCTGATAGTTAGATTAACTCAGTTTAATAATGTCTGATTAAGGCTTTCAGCACCATTGACCCTTTTCTTTTGGGGTTCCCTGACTGTGAAATCTAAGGGAGAACCTGCCACTGCTGGGCAAATTCTTTCCTGTCTAATAGTTTATGACAGCACCACCTTTGGCACAGCAGGACTTTGGAGCTCTCCCATGTAATGACCACCTATTTTTTCCAAATGCATTGAAAAGGCTTGAGGGCTCTGCCGTATTAGACTGGTTTGAAATCAGTCAGTAAGATCAGAATCATTCGGGACAGATGACCTCACACATACAGAGTGTAGCCAGAGAAAACATATTTTTTCCAGGAACCAAGTAAAACCCAACAAACTGAATAATTCAGTCCTTGCATGCATCTAGACAGCACATCCTGCAAAACAGTTCTACATGTTTCAATCTGAGGTTATAATTAGCCTTCAGAGTCCCTCCATTCAGTCTAAAGATAGAGCACTTGGCACACGGATGTTTTGCAGGACAGGAGCTGATAGCGTTTTGTGGGACTCCTGGCATGGATGGTATCAGGCTCTGTTGTTCAAAAGAGCCACTTTCCATCAGGCTCTTTTGAACTCAGGAGTTATTCTGAGTATTTCAGATACGCTATAAATTCTCCAATTCACTTCCTGTGATTACTCATTTATATCTGGATTTTCAAGGATATTGCTCATTCATTTAAAGTTACGCTGGTACATCAGTTCTTGCATAATTAGAGGGTCATGTACATGTCCTTTCACTGAAAAAGGTAATTAAGTTTTCATCTTTGTTCTTTATTATTTAAACCAACACAATCCAGGTTTCTTAAATAAGAAAATAGCTCTCAGTTTAAAAAACAAACTCCCTTTTCCCCACAAAATGAAGATGCTAGTTAATTTTTACACTGCAGTTTTAAAAAATGCACTGCAATGAAGTCGCTGTGTCAGTGAAATTAAGCCCTTCTGTCATTGTCACTACACGACGAAGCCTGTAAGGAGAAGCAGACAAATCTCACTGCTAACTTCATAGTTTTCACTCTCTTATAAAGAATTATTATTAATTAGTAATAAAAGTAAGAATTTTTTTCAATCACATAGAATCATAGAAAGGTATGAGTTGGAAGGGACCCCAAGGATCACAGAGCTCCAACCCCCCTGCCACAGGCAGGGCCACCAACCTCAGGCCTGGATCTACACTAGGTTGCCCAGGGCCCCATCCAACCTGGCCTTGAACACTTCCAGGGACAGGGCATCCACTGCCTCTCTGGGCAGCCTGTTCCAGCACCTCACCACTCTTTCTGTAAAAAACTTCCCCCTAATATCTAATCTAAACCTTCCTTCCTTTAGTTTTAATTCATTCCCCCTTGTCCTGTCATTGTCTATCCTTTGAAAAAGTTGAATCCCCTCCTGCTTATAAGCTCCCTTCAGGTACTGGAAGGCTGCAATGAGGTCCCCCCGCAGCCTTCTCTTCTCCAGTCTGATGCAGCAGCCTGAAGACACCCTAAATGCCTTATAACTGTTCTCTGATAAAACCAAACCAGTCAAGATTTCTGTTGTTGCTAATTAGCTAATTTTCTATCTGTTCCTGTTGCACAGCAGAAGTTACTAAAACAGACCCAAAGTGAGCTAGTTAAATTATAGTAATCCAAACAGAATGGGTATTTCTGGATACTATGGAAAAGCCTACAAACCTGGGGTCCACTGCTGTTCTGCATGCAGAGACATACAGGAAGCACACAAGTGCCAAAGAAAGGGAGAGTGGTGCCAAAAGCAGCACTGCTGTGAGCTCAGGAGGAAAGAGAACTGACTGTCTGAGATTCCACCAAAAAAACCCTTTCTCTGACCTAGTGACATTACTGCCATTACAGCAACGTATCATCTCCCTGTGGCCAGTTCATGGTTGCTGAGAGGGTTCTGTACCTGCCAAACTCACTTGCCAATGGGGCACCACCGCCATCTGTTACCATGTTTTGTAATATTGTGCCATTCCAAAAGTGCAAGTAGGATTTGTGAGAACGAAAACTTAGATACAGGTGTCATCTGTACTCAGTCATCCCTGTAGCAATGCATTTTGAGAGGAATGGGATTTTTGGCCAATCCAGATTTATTTCTGAGTCCCATAAAATCAGGCCTGGGAGTCGAGCAAAGATACGTTAAGGCACAATTGGAATGCAGTAGGAGAAGAGCAGAGGTCTGAGAACAAGGTAAGAAACTGCAAGAATGTTAATAACTGCCTTAAAAAGGAACAATGTGACTGTGTAGTCTTAACCACTTATTAGCAATAGTGAGACGTGTGTCAGGCGGGTGAACGGAGCATCTACCCAATAGCAATGTAACGTAACTCGTGCACTGATATAGGAACCTATATAAGCTCTGTGTGTGTTTCACTAAACGAGCTCAGCATTGATCACACTGATCCGAGTTGAGTCCGCAAAACTTCAGCTCCATGCACATCCCCACTAAGTGGCCAATAATCCACCCGTTAAAGTGCCCCTCTTTGCCTCCCACCCTTCCCACTGCAAGGCCACCCTTAGTCCTCTCATAATACAATAATATATCATTTCATTTAATTACAGCTCATGTAGACTTATGTGGCTGCACAAGATGGGAGAGAATAAGAGATATAAACCAACACATAGACTCCCACAGATACTATTTTGTGCAGCAGAGACAGAGTGTATCACCGAATATTGCTTGCTAAAGGAAGAGAGAATGCACCCTGGGCACCAGAACTGGCATTTGGAGTCAAATCTCTGCAGCCCACACTATTTTTGATTTATTCTATGGAGGTTTTTTTTTAAAATAAAATTTGATGAGCTTAAATATGCTTCCATACAAGACAATCATAACACAATATCCTTAATGCAGGCAACAGGGAAGATCTTCACTCAAAATTAAAGCACACTGCTGTTCCTTCAGCCAACAGGATTTCTATTACACCACAAGTGCCTGGTGGGGTATCCAGCTAGGTGTTGGTACTCAGGCTGTGCCGACTTATGAATACAATGCCAGAATTTGACCTTTAATTATTCTTCCACAACAGGAGGGATTCATATTCCTACTTACAAAAATAAATTGAGGACAGACAGTTCCTTCCTGTAAAGATTCTGTCATTTGAAGAATAATGATGACTGCAGAAAAGTGTTGGTTCTAGTTAATGGATTATTCCTTTCTTAAACAAAGTTCTCTCGGTTACAATACAGCTTTTGGTAGACAAGATATATCTTAATTCCTGTTAATGACAATGTCAAATATTAATATCAGTGGCCCGAAGTAAAATGACTTTCAAAATCACTGAGGAGTTGCAGTAGGACAAATGAGATCTCTGGGTTATGGTCCGTAATGCAAGGAAGGCATTTTGTATTTCAGGGACTTAATATTTCTGGGTCTTTTGACACAAACATAACAACCATTCTTCCATAGCATAGCTTCTCTATTTTCCTCATTCCGCATGGCTGCTTTGCCATGAAGATATTTTGCTGATGATACAAGCAAATGGTGGCTAGAGGCAGACCAGAGGAAATCGTGATCATATTGGAAATTAAATTCAAGCCAACGATAATATAATACCAGAGCTGAATTACTACTTGGAGTTCCTTTCCAAGTCTTCTATGTGACAGCCAAAGATTTATCCAGCCAAGAGTTTGATTCTTCTTACTGGTAGATGAGATAGGCTGCTGGGAAATGGGAACCCATCAATAGATCCTGACCCTGTAAAGCCTTCCAATGATGAACTAAATGACTGCATCCAAATAGTGTTACGGTAGGTGTTTCCATTCAGACCTTTCCCATCTCAGGGAATTATCAATTAAATTATTGAGGGGGATATCCCCACTCAATTCTCCTCTCTTCCTTAAAGCCGTCCATGAGCCTCCTATATGTTCATTAGAAACAGCCTATTTGGGTCTTGATTACTAAAGTGAGAGATACAGAACCAAAATACCAAGTATTAAAAGGATTTCTGTAGGACTCAACATTCCCCACTAATGAGACTAATCCTATTTACTCAATTTGCACACAAAAAATAATGCATTATTTCCATTTAAACAAATGCCATAAAAACACGATGAATATTAAATCACTCTCCAATGGAACTCAGACATCAGATTACATTACTAATGAGCTCTGACTCTGAGTAATCCTAATTGTGAAGCCTTTTTCCCCTCTGCTTTTTATTTAATTCTTCAGTCTAACAATGCATTTGCTTCTAAAATAATTGAAGTAACTCTTAAAATAACTGCCAAAGCAAGAGATCTAAACATTAAGTACACCAGGATGTAACAGAAGCATGACACTTCAGCATGCCTCTGGCCAGGACAGAGCCTTGCATAAGCTGTGGGTAGCTAGCTAGACATTAAAAATAAGGTCCTTACTGAAATCAAAGTAAGTTTATAGTAAGTAACTTTATAATCGTGCAAATAACTTTGCGGTCCAACACTCCTCATGTCTATGCCATTTCTATACAGTGAAACAAGCATAGCTACCTTATCTTGTAGGATGATGCATTAAACTGTAAGTTGCTCAGAACTATGACAAAAGGACCTCACTAAATGGAGAGTTTAATGCAAAGTCATAAAGGTAGTGTATTAACATGGGTAACTCCAGTATTGACTGAGCGTACAACTTGCAGTTCTACTCTAAGTCCAAACAACTCTAAGTGCTTTGAGATCCTCATGGTGGAAGGAGTCTTCACAGTTTCACATCGACTACTTCCTGAAGAGAGGGACCATCAAGACAGAAACTTGCACAGTATGGATCCCAACTGTGTATTGTCACTGATGGGAATTGACATTTCTTCGTTTTCTACCATTTCCTGATTTAATAACCTCCCAGGCAGATTGCATAGCTTATTTTTGCTTGCATTCACCTGCACCTCAAAATAAGCAAGTTTTGTTTATCCCTTTTGATCACTGACCCTGGTTTTCCCGCTAAGGAAAAATATCTTGTTTTCCTGCTTACTGTTACAAAACATAATATATTATCTTGCATTTCCCTGAGGACTAGGGAATGGTCCCTATGTTTGCTTTGATTCACAGTATGAATGATACTTATTTTATATTCTACAAAGATCACTGTGGTACAGACTATTAACAGTCTTAGCTTGTCATTTCAGAAAACAATAATAAGAGAAAAATAAATTGTGATTTTTACATTTAAATACAATCTTGGAGTGTGTGGACTGATCTTCCAGTTGCCAGATGTTGAAGGCTGGTTCTGTCTTATATTTTTGCTGCATTATATATACACAAATGCAGTAGTCCCAAAAATGTATGAATATATCACAAGCATATGAATGCCATGCTGTAGTAGTAATGGCACAAATGTGTTGATAGCTACACAATACATAGAAAAACATATTTTGACCCTTGGGATTCTAAAAATTACATTCCCTCCCATACTTCTCCTCTAAAAAGATTTCAGGAGTTTCACATTCATTATGGTCCACAAGATTAATCCCTTCTATGAAGACAAAGGCTAATAATGTTATCTCTTCCCTAATGTACTTGATCACCATAGTTTACAAGCAAAGGACAAACAAAAAGAATGCTTCAGAGTACATTCATTCACAGTTTATCAACAAACAGCAGATAAAAGGAATAGTCCTGGCCAAACCACTAGCCCCAGCCTATGGAAAGCACGCTGAAGAAAACCAGCAAACCCACAAAAAAACACCCCCACACATAGCCATAGGAAAAATAAATAAATAAACCACAATATCTAAATATAAGAAGTGTTTACAGGGTTCCTGTCTCACTAAGGGAGACACAGAGCAGTGATGGGAAACCGCACCAATTCTTAACTGGGTAAAATAGAAGAAACCATCTCCATCCAGGAAGGAAGGCAATGACAGGCTGGAGAGATGGGCCCTGGTGAACCTGATGAGGTTCAGCACAGCCAAGTGTCAGGTGTTGCACTTGGGCTGGAAGAATCCCAGACATAGATACAGCCTGGGAGAAGAGCTCCTGCAGAGTAGTCCTGCTGAGAAGGACCTAGGGGTTCTGGTGGATGAGAAACTTCACATGAGCCAGCAGTGTGCTCTTGCAGCTCACAAGGCCAATGGTATCTTGGGCTCCATCAGAAGAGGGGTGGCCAGCAGGGACAGGGAGGGGATTGTCCCTCTCTACTCTGCCCTCGTGAGGCCCCATCTGGAGTACTGTGTCCAGAGCTGGGGCCCCAAATACAAGAAGGATGTGGAACTGTTGGAGAGGGTTCAGAGGAGGCAACAAAGATGATTAGAGGGCTGGAGCAGCTCCCCTACGAAGAGAGGCTGAGGGAGCTGGGCTTATTCAGTCTGGAGAAGAGAAGGCTGCGGGGGGACCTCATTGCAGCCTTCCAGTACCTGAAGGGAGCTTATAAGCAGGAGGGGAATCAACTTTTTAAAAGGGTAGACAATGACAGGACAAGGGGGAATGGATTAAAACTAAAGGAAGGAAGGTTTAGATGAGATATTAGAGGGAAGTTCTTTCACAGAAAGAGTGGTGAGGTGCTGGAACAGGCTGCTCAGAGAGGTAGTGGATGCCCTGTCCCTGGAGGTGTTCAAGGCCAGGTTGGATAGGGCTCTGGGCAACCTTGTGTAGATCCAGGCCTGAGGTTGGTGGCCCTGCCTGTGGCAGGGGAGATTGGCTCTCTATGATCCTTGGGGTCCCTTCCAACCCATGCCATTCTATGATTCTATGAAGTCCTGTTCAAGGTGGCATCGGAAAGATTGCTACGAGGGACTGGGCAGGGGCAGGAAGGGACCAAAGGAAATAGGTTTCCTTGCTTCTATGTATGAACTGATATATATATTTACTCATAACTGATGTATATTTACATACAAAGATATACACATGTACATAAACATGCACGTGCTCCTGTAACACTTCGCTTCAAATCCATACATCAATATATGTGTGGGGGGGTGGGTGTGCATCCTCTCCCTCTCACCAACCACTTTCCATGAAAGACAACAGGGACTGGGAACTTCAAACAAGTTCATTGCTCGTTGAGATACACAAATATTTTCTCAGAATGATGGTGTTACAGCCTGAAGCCCTGCATACACCCTCCAGGACAGATTTATATCCTTCTGCTGTTCAATTTCCAGCTATGCATTTATCGAACAATTTCTAAATGGATGTATAAACACTCACTCTCTAACAAATGTGAGCTAGAGACTCCCATCTGGAATTAGTTCCTCAGATACCCTGCTCAAGTTCACCAAATCATCCTTACATTTCTCCTTGTCTGAACCCCTCACACGCCTGAACAAACAGTTTAGCCTTATGTCATGGCTTGAAAAGTCAAGAGAGTCAAACTACCATCAGTCAGGGAAATAAAGTCCAAGAACTTAGGACCTTCTACAGATGACATCTACAATTTTCAAAGACCTCTCTGTTCAAAATGAATTAATTTGCACCCTCCAGTTCCAGGATGCTGAACTTTGCACTTTCTTTAGACAGTTTGTGCTGTTTATGAAACATTTCTCTGTTTCAGAATATAAAAGGCCAATAGCCACTAGTTTCTGCAAAGTTGAGCCTGGAGACTGTTCACTAAAACATTACAATGATGTGAAAAAGAAACTGTAAAGAATGCACAATAAGTGCCTTCAGGACTGGATTAATAATCGCTTTTGACCGGACAACCAAGCTGAAAAACTGGTGGAAACTGCTTCTAATAAAGCAGAAATATACTTCCAAGGTCTTTTAAAATGCAAGTTGAATTTAAAAATAACTCTTTTGAATAAAGTACTCAAGGCTTCTCTTTGAAAATCGTCCCTCTTGCAGCATTTTTACTTTTTCAAAAGAACTTGCATCGTCTCTTTACGAAACATTTTCAAACTATTTGAGAAATCAAAATTATTTCCTTAACTTGCCTTGAATTTGAGTAAGACAAGATGCCCAAAACTGCCCAAAGTGTTTGTCCAAAGATCTCTGACTGGCTTGTACTACCCTTGGACTTCCAAGTCGGCTACGATTGCACTCTTTCAGAATAAAAGCTTTACCTTAACTTTAAGATCATTTGTATATCATAGCAGGCATCTCCTTGAAAGAATTCAGCAAACACCTTTTGTGGGAAACAACCTCTGCCCACTGCTCCCATACTCTGCTAGGAATTTTAGGGGGCTTAGCGACGAGGATGTCTTACTTCTGCTATTAGCATGCTTACTGACACAGCTTACAAAACACATTACTAAAATTAATTTATAAGTAACAATTTGAAGTAAAATTGACTTACTTTAATTATGTTTAGCATTATATACCGCAATACATCACTAAATAATAAAAAAAACCCTATCAAAAATGACAAAAATCTGTGCCTAATTTAAGTAGGCCAATTACTTTAAGTGCTGGTACAGCCAGAAAAGTGATTCAAGGAGAAATACGAGAACACACAACACCATTTCTCCAATAGCTTCCAGATCAAATTCAGTGTAAAAGTCAAAAGGTCAATTTATTTTTCCCTCTATCCCATGGCATCCCAAACTCCCTATGGGACTTTGGTAACTTGGCTGATTCTTTTTTGCCTGGCTCTCTTTACAGCAATAATGGTGATTATACATGATGTTACAAGAAACACACTTTTCATGGGAAAGCCTTCATTTTTTCCAGGTAGAAATTGAAGATTTTATATTTTTCAGGAATCTAGACATGCAGTGTCCCTGATTACGCATGAATAGGTGGTGCAGAATTTGTGTAGAAATAATGCTCAGAGGTTTCAGTCCCTTGTTTGAAGAAAAGGTGCTTGGGTGCAGTCTGTTCCTCCCTTTAGCATCTTGTACAGCAGCACCAATGACAGACTTGTCCAAGGTTTCCCTCCGTATGCCATTGTGGTTGCAGACCGATGACCATAAACTACATTGCTCTGGCTGGCTGCTTAAATTCTATACATTTTACTGTTGAAACACAGCAATCCCAATTCATAGTTCTCTGCAACAGTCCCAGCTGGAATACTCCAACCAACTGAAAAACCCAGGTATTTTTAATAACGCGTGAAAACCAACCACACAGCACATGTACATTTCTGGTAGTGTCAGGTTCACTGAACAGGCACATGCCAACACATCTGCAGCTGGTTCAACACTTCTCAAGCACCAGATTCCCTTTATTTGCATTAAACAAGGCGCGGTCACTGGAAAAGCCTGCAGAGAAACATGGCAGCCCTAGTGATGCACAAGCAGCTGTCTTGACAGCTGAGAGGATGCAAGAGGCAGAAGAGAAATTACATTATGCTGACAAGAGTAAAAGAAATCTTAAAGACAAAGAAAAGCAAGTAAGGTGAAAGTGGCTTATGTGCAAATGTTCTACTTTGCTTTTGTTGTGACAGCCAATGCTTCACATCACAACTGATTTGCAGTTAGGCGTGGATTCTGTAAAAGCTCACAGTTCTCCATCATCCTTCCTGCATTCCTTCACAAATTAAACAACTGGAAGAGAAGTGCCCTGCACAAAGGGATCTTTACAAAGAAGACACCATTCCAGGATCAATAATTAATTGTAAAACTATTGATAGCATAATTCTTGTAACTTCCAATCAAGCGTGAGGACCTTGAAAGGTAGGACTCAAAGAGAACCACCACGTTAATTGATGTAAGGAACAAAACTTCCCATGGAACTCAGCGTATTTAAAACTAAGATTCATCAAGAAGCACTCAAAATTAATGTGGCATCAAGGATTATAATGAAAAAGAAAACTTAAAAAAAAATCTCAAACTTTAAAATAATTTATAAATCAATAAATTGTGTATTTGGATTTGCTTTGGGTTTGTTGTTGGTTTTTTTTTCTTGTCTTAACAAAGCTCCATATATAGATTTGAAAGGTCCAAAATTTTTGAAAAGTTTCTTCTGTAAAACTTTTGTACTACACTTCTCTTAATGAGACAACACTTGCTTATTCATACCAAACATTAAGAATAAAATATTACAGTTCCCTTTCTCAGGTCTAAGACCATTTTCCTTGATAAAACAGTCACAAAAAAACTGTTTTGTCTAACGTTTTGTGACATGGGTATGTGCACACATATGTAGGAAAGCAGAGACTTGATCTAACCATAGAGACAAAGTGTTTTTCAACAGTAAGATGAATCTAGTGAAAACATAGCTATTATTCACATTTCTCTTCTGAAACATGACATGGTGTTTCTCATTGTTTTCGTTTTCACATCCAGATTCCAAAATCCTTCTCAAATGCCTCCTCTAACCCTACAGCTGTTTATTTGCTCACCCTAGAAGCACACTATCAACTGTATTACCCGACCTTATCTTACTGTGGGCAGCACCCAACTGTTTTTAACCTATAGTCATTTTAGACCTTGGTAAAATTCTTTATGAAACTTGCCACGCTACCAATTTTTGTGTCAGAAAATTTGATTACTGACGCTTCTACATCCCAGAGGTCAGCAAAATAAAACATTAAACTTCCCAGCAGGCCTTAACACACTGATGCGATCTATGCAGAAGCACAAAAGATGCTTCTGTAGAGGAAAAAAACAATTCAAAACACATCAGTGCAATTGAATCATTTTAGCGTGACACAACAAATCTGACTTCTGTTGCAGGTTCTCTAACAGGTGTGTGGTCCTAATTCCATAGAGCACCATCAGACAGCCAGCGACAAACTTGGGATAAATTACTCCCCCCCCCCCCACCCTTCAATACTATGATTTAGCCTGAGATTTCCACAGAGATATTTAAAGTAAAATAATGCTTTAATATGACCCTGGTCTCTTGAGCTCTTACTGGCATCACCTTATTCCTGAACATGCCACTTTATTTTTTTGCCTAAAGAATTTCTAAAGAAAATTCAAACCCCAGCCACAATGGAAGGAAGTTTTTTCTCTCCATTTCACAGGGGGCAAAGGGGAGCATACAGGGGCTAGAAAACTTTCTCTAGATGCCACAGCAAGGTATAGCAGGGATAGAGAGAGGGGGCTCAGACTCATTCTAGCCTTGAGTTCCAACGAGCTCTACAGGACATCAGACTTGTCTTATCTCAGCTATGACTTACTTGAATTGTTGAAGTGCATAGCCATCATTTCCCTATCAGGCAGCACTCATCAGTAGAAAGCTCCTGTTGTGATCAATGAGGAGTAGATTTCCATATATCTTCTGAAATTATGCACAAACCATCAACAGAAGTGGGAAAACAAGGGCTGCAAGTTACTGCATCCTGCAGATGCAGTATCTGTACGAACCATAACTTTCTTATACAAATAGAAGAGAACTGTAAGGATATGTTTCAAATGACACAAACATGCACACCCATTGGTAATGCTCAGTAGGAAAACTGTGCCATTGAAAAGAGTTTGAATGCTGCAACTATCAAGTCCAAGGGCTTTGAAAGTTCACTTCTCCAGAACCAAGCCATTACCTATTTTCTTGCTGTTACTATTATCTATTACTTCACCACCAGTGACAAAATCTGAAAGTGGGTTTCAGGTTAGATGGAATGCCACAGTTTGTACCCTGCTTCCACCACATCCATTTAGCAATCTCTTTCTTTAATACATTTGCATCTGTCCTGTGAAACCTCTCCATTTCCTGATACAGAATTGAAGGCAGTCTGCTTGGGAGGACCATATTCTTTCACTGTAGTGTGCATACAGATTTCTATCTGTAGCTTCAGAGTAAAACAAGGCGTGTTTTACTGTAAGAAAAACAATATTAAGGGACTCATTAGGCTGTTCAGTGATTACTCTGTATTTCTAATTGCCAAGTTACTTTAGTCACTGCAGAAATTATAATCCAAAATGTATGCCTGATAAGGGACAAATAATTCATGAAGTAAATAATTTTCAGCTCCAGTATAGCCCAGCATTATTATAAACATAGGGCTTCCTTAAATTGCACAGTGTTATGTTCTCTTTAGAAAACCTGACAGTTTCCACAAGGAGGACACCAAGGGATTGGCTGGATTTTAGAGATCAGCAGATGGACAAATTAAAACATTACTCGAGGGGATAGTGTAACTTCCAGAAAGCAGGTAGAGAAGGACCATTTATTACAGTAAACCACAAAAGCCCAGTGCTGGAAACTCTCTGTAATCATAAACATGTGTTCTTCAAGTGACCTCCCTCTTCATGCCAGCAGTCAACTCCAGCTCGTTGAGCAAGGAAGCGTTGCTGGAGATGCATAAGCACAGCTCTGCAACAGCTAAGGAACAAGGGCAGTGGGCATGCCCTGGGAGCCAGGCTGTCGGTCCTGAGCTCAGCACACAATACCCTGGGAACTGGGTCATTTACCCCCTGCTCGCTGACGCCTGCCCAGAACTGGCAAGGGTCAGCTGGCTTCTTACAGAAACTCCTCACACCAAATTCTTATGAAAAAAAAATATTTCAGTGGAATTAGTGTATCATCCACATCTGAGAGGAAGAGGAGGAGAAACAGCACGTGGCAGCAGCACGGTCTCCACTAGAAGGACTAGAATGCCTGTGGCCATTTTCCATCCCCTTTTAGTATCTGTCTTAATGGTACAGACTGAAGGTCAGTCTGTGATAAATGGAAAAGATAAATTTGACTATAACTGAACTTACAGAGTCTGTGAATCAAATGTCTCAGGATTTGGTACTGAGATGTTAACCATTCGCAGAAGGAGGCAAGGAAACACAGATGTCCTGCTGGAATAGTGACATTCTGGTTCAGTAACCAGGTTTGCTACCAGGGAAAATGGGTGACAGCAGTTTGTTCCCAGAGCATCTGGAGTGTTACCAGAGCCAGGATTCCCAGGGGTTGAAAGATCCCCAAATTAAACGGCTTTAGAAAGTTAAAGCTACAAATCAGGCAAGAAAAAACAGTATCCACAGAAAGATGTTTGTCATTCTTAGAAATAACTGTTTGATTAATTTTAACTTTTTAAGCCCAATCGTCTGCCACATAGCAACTTTCTCATTACGACCATCAAAACAGTACCTACCATATACATCAAGGGTTTTTCTTTCAAAGCATTCACTGGTCATTACTGTCACATAGGACAGTAATGGCACTGCAGTTTATTTACCAGGTTGCTAACTTTCTCAATCTACAGGTTAAGTCTGCAAGTATCATATCAGCCTGTCTGTATTTAAAATAGTTCTGTATATTTAAAAGGATGCTACAGCCTCAGTTGATTTCCCACTTAAAATCCTCATCACCTTCAATCTTCCTGTTGGAGAGATCAAGTAACATCTAGAACAACTGAGATCAGAAAGCTGCAGCCCAGACTTTTGGAACATCATTCAAGCTCAGACCCTTTGCACAGCCTTTTTGTTTGTTTGTTTGTTTCGGTTTTTTTAAACCACAAGTAGCCCAACTTCAAAACCAAAGATGTTATTTTTCTCTGATCCACCACTAAAAAGACCTTCATTATAGAGAACAAAAATAAAGATCTATTTTGCAATTGCGGAAGTGGATGTATAAAATCCAAACTATATGCACATATACATATAGGATTATTTTTCCATCTGCAATTTAACCTTAATTTCCTTTCTTTATATTCATTTCATAGTAAGTCACCACACCACAAACATATGCATCGCGTTTTAAATCAAAAGTGTTTGCAGAGTTTTAAAGCATACCATAGAAAATTTATTTTCCCCGTTACAGATCCCATATCCTAAGATGAGAGCACTGGAAATACCCTGAGTTAAACATATGGAATTGTGTTCCTAGCAATTGAGTGGGGAGGAGGTAAAAAAAATTATGCACGCAGTTCCCTTTCATTTAGAGAGTTTGGCACAATGAGAGATTTATTTTTTCAATACTTCTTTACATCCATCATGAGATACTAAATTTGCTTGGGCAAAGACTCCTTTTGCCTCAAGTTTCAGCTCAAAGTAAAAAAAATTGCTGAAGGGGATGGATCAGATGTAGTGAAAATGCTAACTCTACCTTTTGGCTTAATGCCAGGAAGTATATCACTCCAAACTTTATTCCAAATGGAGAATAGTGTGAGGAAGCATGTGAAAAAAGAAACAGTAATAGTTATTGTAAAAATTATTTTTTTAAAGAGAACCATGCTCAGCTTTGATAGAAAGTGTTTTCTGGGAACGGGTAGAGGCCATGTTGAACTTCCCTGCACAGCTACGTGACCCCTGCCAATCAATGTCAACACTTTATTAATATTTTACTGAAAAAGTGTGAGATGATTCAAACTTCAGCTGTCTTGGTAGGTGTTGCTAAGCAACTTTACTGCTTGTCTGAGAACTAGTTTTCACAGCAACCTTTCCTTCAAACCAGACCTGGGTCCACTTGAAACACTTTCCCCTTTATCAACAGAGCCCAGCAAGTTATACTCCACCCATCCTTTTTCTTTTATCTGGGAAACGGAGGGGGAAATATATCCATTTAATAGTGTCTGAAATTCTCCACTTTACTTACCATAATCACTGTCATAGAATACTATGAATTTCTGCCACCGCAGCTCCGTGACCAGTTTCAGCATGACATCGTTGAGGCGGACCGGTGGCCGGGCAGCCAGCGTGTACTCCTCCTCCTCCAGGCTGGGGTTCAGGTGGCAGGCTGTGCGCGGGGAGCCTCCCGTGTTGCGCTGTACAAAAAGGTGTGGGATGTGCATGGCATCTGTCAGGGACTGTAGGGCGTTGGCAGAGGCACAACCAGTGGATGTCACTAAGGCTAAGATTCCCAGGGTCATCAGGTCACAAGCTGGAAGAGACAAGAAATAAGGCAGGGTTAGAACAAGCTCAATGCTTCCTTTGACCAACCTAGGCACTAAGACTGGAACATGACAGGCTTTACTGTCCCCATGAAATGATTGCTATTAGGGTATCAGCTGAAGCCTTTCAGAGATAGGTTCTGTACCTTTCCACTAGAGACAGTATCTGCAATCTGTACTGATAAGACAAGGTTGTGGACAGATAACATTACTAGAGTCATTTCTTCAAACCGGAGCTGATGTGGATGGAGATTATGGTTCTGGCTTCAGGTCATTTCTGGTGGGAGCATGAACTTAACTCCCCTCTTTTAAAACCCACTTCACTGCTTTCACCTCTTAATTTTGTTGTACACATTAGATGAAGGCTTCAGACAATAAAGAGCAAATTCCGTTTCAAGGCTTTGTCTTATACAACAGAGTTCTGAAGGACTTTTAAACTGATGAAAAAACATTCATTGTCTCAGAGCAAGGAAGAAACAACAAAGGGACTTGTTAGAACAAAGGCGACTCACAAATGACTAAACACTGTAGATGTCTTTAAAAATATCTAGAAAAACATGTACCATATAAAAAACAGAGCATGTACATTTGAGCCCATCTGCTCTTGAGAACAAAGCCTTAGGTGAGCTCGAAATACAAGCCTTGCAGGCTGGGAGAGTCCTGTGCAGCCCTGCTCTGCTACTCAGGACATCTGGCAGCCCTCACTCAGCTCAGGACTCCTCCAAGTAAGATCACAGAATCACAGACTATCCCGAGTTGGAAGGGACCCATAAGGATCATCGAGTCCAACTCCTGGCTCCACACAGGGCCTGATACCCAGGCTGGAAAATGTGTCCAGCCAATATCCCACCTATAACTCAGCAGCTGTTCTAGTGGAGGTGGTGGTAAGGCTGTGTAAGACTGCAAGGCAGCTGTGGATGCCCGTTTTTACTAACTCTCTTCAACAAGTGGCAGAAAAGTTGGCCCTGGGAGCTCAGCACAGGGAGCACTCAGAGATAAGCTCTGCACCAGGCCTGAGGACCCCCAGAGTACTCGGCACTTTCTGCTCCTCCTTTGAAGAGGGGTAGCTCAAGGGTTCAGTAGCTGCTTCAGTCCCTGAGCAACCATATGTGTACCAGCACAGCCTGCCCTAAGGATACCAGCCACTCCGCTTGCCTGGGACAGAGACCCGCCATAATCAAGCCAGACAGGAGGTGACCAGAGATGCTCCCCAGACCAACTGCAGCCTACATAAGCTGGTTAACAGCGGGTGAATGAAGGAGCCTCTGGGGCATAATTTAGAGCTCCCCTGGAAGTAGCTGAGTGGGAAGTTCAGCTTCCAACTGGAGAGAGGAGGCTGCTCACGCTGCTACCTCCCCCGTACAAGGTGACTGCCTTGGCCACCATTGAGCCAGCTGCCCACGTGTGACACAAACGGCTGGGGTGTGCGTTGGGTCTGGTACTGTGGGAAAGACATACTGCCAGCCTGTTACTGGCCTGACGCCCCTGATCTCTGACAGAAAGGGACTGGGAGGAACAGTAGAGAAATGAACACAGTGTATTAAAAGGATTTATTTTCCCCCTTCTAAACACTTTTGTCGCCACTTTCGGAGGCTAAAGTGTCAAAGAGACTAGACAGGTTATGAATCATTACTAGTAATTATCAGTAAATTATAAATTAATATTAATTGCATGAATCCAGAGTAATTAAATACATAAAACTGTTTCAAATGCAACCACTGACCTGTTTCACAAAATATCTTCTTAGACCAGGCAGGAAATAAATATATTTCACTTTGTTATAGGATAACAGAAAGAAAACGTTTGAACTTTCTCTATGCGCAGAACATTCAGCCCATACCCTAATGCAACAGAGAAAGATGAAGTGCTTTTTAAATTTCCTTGATGGTCTTTACAATAAACATATGTCAGCTGCATTATCTAAATTTACTCTGTGTTGATTATAGTTATATGAAATTGTTCTTTGTTTTTCCTGAGAGCTGACCTGATTTAACAGCAGGGAGGCATTACATTTGCCAAATGGGAGACCCAGGTTCGGGAACAGATTTGATTTCCCAGGCTTGTTGCCAGAGAAAACTGAACATGTCATACAGGTAATTTATTTAGTCACAGTAGGGGAGGGAACAGAGAAGTGGGAACAGAGGGACAGAACAGCGGAGCTGAGCTGTAAACCCCTGCAGAGATCACCAACCAGCGAGCTTTGCTGTCGCAGAGGGTGAGAGAAGCAAGCCACACGGGGCTGGAGAAGGAACAATTTACTTGCAAAGCAGACAGAAGGAGGGGGGGAAAAAAAAAACAAAGCTCTTTCTGCTCAGAGGCTGCATCCAGAGGGCCGTTTATTTGAGGAACAGAGAGCTGATCGCCAGTTGTTTAACAAGAGATAACTTAATTCAGCAGTTGACACTAATCAAAAGCTGCTCACTTATTAGCAGCAAAAAGAGTGGAGATAGAGCAGGCCACAGCAAACGGGCATCCTTATCACCCAGCACAGCCCACCAATCGCAGCTGAAATATCTCAGCAAAGGCTCCTTTGGTTGACGCATTTTCCCAGTGTTCATGTCAATGGGCTAAAACGAAGAATTAGTCAATACCCTTCTAACGTTCTGATACTTTGTCAATTGATTATGCTCTGCCTGAAAGCATATGCTATACAATAAGCATTATCTCCTCTCTGTTTGGAGATAGTACAGCAGGCAATAAAAAACTGGAATGACTAAGGAAAAAAAGGTTTCATATTTTCTGAATTGCTTTCTTTAGTCAAATTACTGAATGTGAAACACAACACGTCAAATTTCTAACAGAAGGCTTTCCCTACATAAAAATACAATGGATTCCAAGAAGTTCAAGCTCTCCACACTTATTACAATGAAGGATGAGAATACGTTTTTAGCACATAAAGAAGAAAAACATTACTTTCTACAGGAGTAACACAATGGGGAACAGCTACGTAACAGACTCTGATCTATTAAAAACCTCATTAACTCTTAAGACATCTTGAAATTACTTAAGAGAACATTCAAGGATTATACAATTGCAGAAGAAAACTCTGGTGACTAATTTCTTTAGGATTTCTCCCCACATGCCTCTACTTTCTTGCAAACAAAACTTTTGGACATGAGAAAGTATGTGTAGTTTTCTCTAAGTTCTATGGAATTTCATATATTTTTAATTCCGTAGACATATGTACATAGATATGTTACAAGAAGTAATGCTTTTACAGTATTTGTATCACAGAAAAAAACCCAGACACAATGGTCTAGTGGTCCTACCTCCAGATTTCATTGCAGTAGAGTAGTTATTAGTTTGCTATACTGAATGTCTCCATCATCATCAAGCTGCATTTTAAGAGGATACCAACATCCTACAAACTATACAGTAAGAAATTGAGAGCAGCCCTGAGGAGGAGGACTTGGAACAGTTGGTTGATGAGAAGATCAACATGAGCCATCAATGCACTCTTGCTGCCCAGAAAGCCAACTGTATTCTGGGCTGCATCAAAAGCAGTGTGACCAGCAGGTCAAGGGAGCTGATTCTCCCTCTCTACTCCCATGAGATGCCAACAGGAATACTGCATGCAGCTCCTGGGTCCTTAGTACAAGAAAGATAATGAGCTGTTAGAGCAAGTCCAGAGGAGGGCCATGAAGATCATAGAATCACAGAATGCTTTGGGTTTGAAGGAACCTCAAAGATCATCTAGTTCCAGTCTCCATGCCATAGGCAGGGACACCCTCACTAGATCAGGTTGCCCAAAGATGACCAGAGGGCTAGAACACCTCTCCTGTGAAAACAGGGTGGGAGAGTTGGGTTTGTTCAGCCTGGAGAAGGTTCTAGGGAGAACTTACTGCAGCCTGCCAGTATCTGAAGGAGCCTACAGGAAAGCTGGATGGGCTGTTTACAAGAGCCTGCAGTGATAGGACAAGGAATAATGGTTTTAATCTAAAAAAAGTATAGATTTAGATTAGATATTAGGAAGAAGTTCTTTCCTGTGAGGGTGGTGAGGCCCTGGCACACACCGCCCAGAGAATCTGTGGATGCCTCTCCCCCCCAGCAGTGTTTAAGGCCAGGTTGGATGGGACTTTAGGCAACCTGGGCTATTGGAGGGTGTCTCCCTGTAGGGGGTTGGAACTAAATGATTGTTAAGGTCCCTTCCAATGAAGCCATTCTATGATTCTAAATGTTAATGATAAAATGATGAAAACATGAACATCACCATACCTAAACAGCAAATCTGCATTCATCTACTTGAGCAGATTACATTTTGCCATGGTGGTGGTTCATCAACATTGGCCTCCAACAGATCAACTCTCAAGCCTGTATTTGGATTTCATTGAAGTTTCCCAGATTACTGAATAACTCATGTTTTTTGCTGTTTCAGTGAAATATCTCTCCTAACCTTTTCTCCTGAAGCCTGTTTTCAGAAACTCCCCTTGCCACAGCTGCTTGACATTTTGTATCTTGAATTGTTTTTTCAGGAGACATTGTCTGCTCTCCATCTTTTGCCTTTTTTTCCCCTCTTCCATTTAGAATTCTGTGTTATCTCTGTCATGATGTTGGCAGAATTAACACAGTTCAATATATTTTGGGCATCATCTAACATCCATTTGTCTAACTTGACTCTTATACATTAAACTTTTCTCTCATTCTGTCACCCACATCTCTAACTCCAGTCATGTCATTAAAACCACACTCAGGCCTGAAAGAGAAGCTATTATTTTTTCAGACTTCATCTTATCCATATGACCTCTCTCCATCTCATGGCACAGGAGATGATGCAAGAGTTCTACTTTGCTACAAACATGTTTAAGGTCTTGCTCTTCTACAATTGCCTTGTGTATTGCCATCCTATTTCTGAAGACAGGTGCAGATAGCAAAGTCCTGATTTGGCACCATCTTCACAGGGATATTTGCATTAAGAGCTTTAGCTCAGAGCTCTCTGTAATTAAATCCCTCTCTCTCCAAACTGCAGGGAATCAAAATTCTCCAAGAGAAACTGTTCTCTTGCTCCTGGCAACATGACAACATGACCATCTTTCAGTCTCTCTTTCAGTGGTTTCCTATTATTCAGCAAAGGGTAAAAACTTGTTCCTTTGTCTCCACAATTATCAATAGACCAGCTGCCACTGTAATTTCAGATCTAACAATATATCCACCTACTGGCATTCACACTGCCTCTTCAAACTTCAGTGCCTTTCTGTGTCTCACTTCTGTGTATCTCTATAGCTGGTCCTACCCACTTTGGACACCATCTGATCATATTTGATAAATCCTCTTTGAGTTGTTTTTCATTTTTTACTTGAATTATTTTCTTCTTCAGTTGAACAAACCCTGAAGAGCTCTTTCCTGCACCACAAATGGAGAATTGTCCCAACCACAAGTTGCATTTTTAAAAATTTCACTGTTTGAAAATGAGAATGTTGCTGCCTTTTTGCTGAGAAAGAACTCCAAATGAAGTAGAGAACTTTAGGTCTGCAAGGGAATGGAAATCCAGCCACACTGTATATACCCGATATTTCTGGTGTAGTACTCTGCAATGAAATGATGAACAAAATTGGTACTTAAAGTGTTTACAGTAGTTTCAAAGCTACCATCTTGCTGAGATCAGGGACTTCATGCTTGCCTTAGTAGCACTGTCTCAGTCAATCTGGCAGAAAACTTTTTCCCTCACATTGTTTATATTTGAAAATCATTTGGGGGGAGGGGGGCAGAAATAATTTTGTCTTTCAAATTATTTCAAAAATAACTTTGTCTAATCAAATTCCAGTGAACGTAAATTCTGGGGAAAAAATATATCTAGTTCAGGAATTTAAATCTTAATATTCCATGAGTTTATTGAGGCCTGTAATTTATTCTGTTGAAAGTGCATATCTGGCAAATCTACCAACTGGCCTAGCAAGTAGATGCAGAATACTTGGAGAATATCATGTGCTGTCTACAAATAAAGACACCAGAAATTAGCTATTGTATTATTCATGTGTACAAACTTTAATCTGCAATTTGGTTCATTAGCTAATTTATGTATAAACAAATGCACATAAAAGTTTTGGGTGAAACATCTGAATAGCAAAGAGGAGATAAAAATATATCAGTTTAGAAAGTTGATAAACTGCATCTTTAATCAAGATGTAAGGTCTTCAAGAAGTAGCTCCATAGAGGTATTCTCGAATTAAATGGAAAAAATACTTCTGGGAGGTTTGTCTGGAGCACTCTGATAGGATGATGATACAAGGAAATAAAACTGCAGCCCTCCAAACAGTACTCCAAACAAAATCCAGAGGATGATGATACAATTTCTTCAGCTAAAACCAAAATAACAAACTAAAGTAGTGAGTGTTTTCACACATATCTAAACAAAATCCAAATGTTTTTGCTGCAGTACATGAGAAACTTCTGTGAAGTCAGGGGCACAAGCCTACAGCTAATTTAGTCACATGGAAAAATGGCAGAGGACTTCTCTATCTACATTTCCATTTTGTTTAGGCCTCAAAAGACCTTTAAAATACAAATACATTGGTGTAAAAACAGTCCATCAGGCAGATGAAATTATAGAATGATCTTATTAATATCACTGAAAATGCCTCTGTTAAAAATAGCGATCTATAGAAAGATTCACTCCTACTATTGGTGAATTAAGGACAACATCAGAATTAGTCATCTAAGCTCTCACTCATCCCGAAGCTTCACTAAGAGGGGTTTTCCCCCGGACTATTTTTTCCTTACTTTACTTTTTATGATGGTTGCTTACTCTTCAGCTTCTTTCATTAACTGAGAAAGGCAATTCAATATGAATTTGCTTCACTGGTACCTAATGTCATGCTGTGCATTTGTCTTTCCTTTGGATATTCAGCAATAAATATATCTTTTCATTGTTCCATTTTTGTAGGCTTTTACTTACATTTATGCTTGGTACTTACGCTATGTTTCTTCAAATAACTAAGAATTTATTATTTTTATTATGAAAACCCTACATAAAGCTATAGTTGCTTGTCACAGAGTAACTATCACTAGAGAGAAAAGATAACAAAAGTAGACAGAAAAAATAAATTATGTAGTACTTTTATTGCTGTATCACCTTCTATATAGCCAATATGAATATTTCTTAGACACACAGACCTTCATAAAATCAAAATGCATCTTAAAAGAGGAAAGCAAATTCACATTAGTCCACGGTGGTTTGATGGAGGGGGAAAAAAAAAAAAAAAAAAAAAATATCAAACCAAACCCCTCACTACCCCAACTTAGACCTGTATGCTTTTTGAATAGAACATATGAGCACAATAAATATTTCCTCCCTTTCATGTAAACAGCTGTTTTGTACCTGGGACCAGGATCCAGGCATTCTGGATGTGATTATTTTGAAACCCACAGGAACACTGACATAGCCTCACCATAGCTCCTGATGGCAGTTGCATTCCCTGGTTGCCAGCATTCAGAGCACAAATGTGAAGCCAAGTCTCTCACCAGAGATGAGAATTTCAAATCACAGAAGTAATTCCCATGTATAATAATGCATTGTGAGAAGGGCCTTGGAGAGCACCTCTGACTAGCCCAGTATTTGAAATACAAATGCAAGCACTGGTGAATATTGCAAACTCTCTTGCAACAGAAATAAACAAACAGCCTGAGACCCAAAGAGGACAGAACATGGCTAGAAGTTTGTCAGATAGATAATATTCTTGCTGGACTTCAAACAAGCAAGTTATTTAAAAAAATAAAAACAAAAAAAACGCCCAACATACCAAAAAAATACTATGCACCCAAAACAAACTCATATGTGCCTCCTCAAAGCCTCATTTTCTAGAGTCTTACATCAAATAACCTCCCTTTGTGTGTCCTTTTGCCGAAGCCATGAAACACAACACGTTGGGAAGAATCCACAATGAATAAGTACAGGACTCTCTCCTGTTCCAAGATGCCAAGCACACCTTCTCCTGCCTGCTTACAAGATCAGGAGGAGCTTAAAAATCTGACACATACACACCATATTGCCAGAGTATCTCTAGACAAGATACCAATACTTTCCCTTGTGTAAATATGCATGATGTAAAGTCCTTAACAAGTGGTTGACCACAGCAATAAAACCTGGGGCCATGGACCCTACGATCACGAATTTACAGCACCAAAGCTAAAAAAAAATACATATAAGACCACCTGTAGTATCTACACATGGATGATACACCACCACCGAGGCACAGACTACCAGAAAAACTCCATGAAAACTAGAAATTGATTTAGATTGGACATTAGAAAAAAATTTTTTACTGAAAGAGTTGTCAGGGCCTGGAACAGGCTGCCCAGGGAGGGGGTTGAGTCACCTTCCCTGGATCTGTTCAAAAAGGGGGTAGATGAGGTACTTAGGGATATGATTTAGTTTAGGATGAGAACGGTTGGACTTGATGATCTTAAAGGTCTTTCCAACCTTGTGATTCTGTGATTCTGTGAAATGTTCATTGCTGATCTATGGCAGGCTCATTTTTTCTTTTTTTTTGTGCACTTATGGTGGAAACAGTATTTGCAGGAGTGGAATTGTCATTGTGAGCCCTCCATGGGGATTTTTTGCTGCTTAATCTACTAATAACTACTAATGAAAACCATTACTTTAGATAATCTACTAAAAAATAAAGAATAATTATCGTTTACCCTGGTTCTGTATCCTTGATCCTTCATTATCTTTTTTCCTTCCTTAGAAAACACAAGAGAAGTGAATCTTAGGTATTTTTTCTTAGCAACTGAAGTAAGACTGGTAAGTCATTTAATAAACATTTCCTTTTTTTCACTTAGAAAAACTTATAAACTGTATAGGTAAAGTCCAGCATAACTGGACATTTCACCCTCCAACTGAGGTAAAATTCTCAGCAGGCCAGCTCTCAAGGCGTGTTGTGATCCAAAAATTAGATATGCATCATCACATTTTTTAAGATAATGACAATTATTTCAGCAGGCCATCAGTTATGAGGGAAAGATTTCAGAAAACCAGTGCACACAGATGTAGGTGTGCATACTTAGGAGTACCTGCAATCAACATATCAGCGTACCCCTGACAAAGCAGCACAAAAAACACAACAGCTAAGGAAAGACTGAGATTTTGAATTCTTTATGAAAGATTTTTCACCAAAAAAAGTGTTAAAGACTCTTCCTTACTCTTGGGTTGCCTTTTTACTGTCTTTCCAGCATTCAGCAGCCTAAGATAAACAAGGAGGAGGAACGGGTGAAGGAGGAAAAAAAGGAATAGGGTTTTACATGCATTTTTACTATTTTTTTTCTTCCAGACACATGTTGACCATTACTCACAAAACAGAAGTGCAGTGGCCACGCCACCTTCCCCTGTACTCCTTTGCCCACGCTACCTATTTACCTGTTCTGGGGTGAGAAGCTGGCTCCGTGTCCTTTGTGTCACTGCTCAGAGCCCTCCCCAGGTGCCTCTTTACTGCTCATTGGCACTGGCCGCACAGGAGAAGCAGTATTTAGATCTTAGCTTGCTTTCAATGCCTGCTTTTCTACTTGACAGCTTGTGGGCCAATTCTCAGCATGCATAAACTGTCAGAGCTCCCCTGATAGATATTACCAGAGCTGTCTTTTACCTCTAAATAATAGTCACCGTGTCTTGTTTCCTCCATTCCACCCTTGGTTCAGCATCTTTAATAAACTGCCATTGTGGGCTTGTGCACACACACAGACAGATCACCTAGTTTGGGTATGAAGGCTGCAAAACACTTCTATTTTATGGGCCCTATAGCAAACACACAAAGTTGCATCGATCCTTTCCCTAGGACGCACACTGACTGCAACAATTGGAGGTTTTAAAGCAATTTCCCTGGAAAAACAAGCTAAAATGGCATTTTGGTGCACCACAACGTTCTCTGTGTCAGTGTCAACCCAATAACCCGCAAGCTGCCATCCTTGAAAAGTTAACCAGGAGCAGGAAGAGGAGCAATTTACACCACTCTGCTGTTTACATTTGTGCAGATAAAGAAATTATTCCAAAATGGTAAGTTGTATGCCACAGAGAAGGAAAAACGCCATCAGAACTAGAGTTGCAGCTTTCCTATAATTAATGGGGGCATGTTACTAGCTCTCTCCAGTCTTTAATAATCTAAAATAAAATGTGACATTCTTCTCACATCAAGCTCACAAGTAGAACCGTTCCGCTCGCAAAGCGGTTTAGTTTCCACACAACTGAGTGATGCCATCAAGCGGTCAACAAACGCACCAGTTGTTTTCCCAGTAAGGCTTTTGGGTTAATCTTCATTGAACACGCCACATTTTGTGAGGAAAAGCTACCACCATGAAATCAGTACAAGGCATACTCGACTGATAAAAGTGCATTAATTGAGAGCACTAGTGACAGATAAGAGATGCCCTTGTTTTTACAAGAGACAGATCTGGTACTGCTCTCTAGCTCCTCCAAAGAAGGTGAGAGTCTCTGAGAGCAAAAAGAGCTTCATAGCTAATAATCTGCTTTACAGCTCAGTTTTGCTGGTGGCTTTGCTGTTGGGTGGATTTGGAAAACTGGACCAGGAAAAACTGAAAAATGTATGTATTAAAATTATTATTTTTTTACCAACAATTTAGCAATGCAAGTAGTTAAGGTTGTGAAGCATGATGGAATTCAAACATTTTTTCTGAATGATAAAAAAAACCCAATCCTTAAAGCAGCTAAACAGCTCCTTGGCAGTACAGAATTCTCCAGAACTCGTCAATAAAACATAGTGCCATTAGTAATGGTTTTCCCCCAGAATCATAGCTTGGCTTGATGTTTAAAAATGCAAATAAGCATTTCTGGTGATTTTGAATAGAGCACGGTTTTACAGATCACATTAATCACAATGGCATCAATAATATTTTAAGGCAAAAAATAGAACGGAAACAGCTTTGAATTTTACTTTTTCCCCCTCTTTTCCCTTCAACGCTATTTCTGAGGTAGAATCAGCTGAGAACCATCTCAATTATTCAACGGACATAAACAACTGCTTTTCAAAATACTGCATATTTGATTTCCATTCTTTGCAAGTTCTTCCATAATTATGTTTTCTTTTGCCCTTCAGCACAGAATAACCGCACTTTCTCACCCTCTACTTCTTTCACCTGCCTTTCATTACAAGCCATCACAAATATAAAGGGGTTTTTTCCATTCTGCAGGGATGCCTGACTTCGCCACCTCCCTTGGGACGAATTTACATGTAGACGTTGAGCATTATTTTAGCGTCAGAGTGGTTCAGGCTGAGTTCCAGCACACACAAAAGGAAAACACTCTCCTGCCATCTACAAAAAGCAAACGTAGCGACTCCAGACAAGCTGATAAAACCTCCCAGTTCTTTAGTAGTGAGAAACTCATTTGGATTCTGAGCAGTATTGACGAGCAAGTAACATGTTAGCCCAGATTGCCTGTCTAATTAGCAGCAATGATACACCGCACAAAAAGCGCCAATAGAAACTTCAATTCTGGGGGGGGGGGGGGCTCCCCCCTCAAATTGTTCTCCTGTGTATCATGCCTCATGCTGAAAGCAGGAGGGATGGACATCAGTCTAAGCATCATTGCATCGCTTCTAAACCAGCTACAAATATTTCTCTGCTGTTCCCCCAGCACAGCGGGAGCACGTGCCACTCACTGCACACTCCTACTCACCTAGAAATTTTAAGCAAACCAAAACACTGGCACGTGATATAACCAACCTGCTGTTGTGCCTCAGTAAAACACCTACTGGAAAACAAATTCAAAGAACCGCAAACACCGCTCCAAAGCAGCGTTTCTCATCCTCTGACCTAAACTTTAAGCAGGAGACTTAGAAAGGAGCCTCTGGGGCATATAGAATACTATCAGCGCCTCTGCATTACGAGAAGCTAAACGTTACAAGACTCGAGGTAAATTCACAGAAGCCACTGTCATCTCATGCGTGGACAGCAAGTTCAGTACTCCAGCAACCAGCTCCAGAAATGCACAGCCCTAAAATTTATACTTATTGCCCTGTCTATGGTTATCCCCTCTTCAACAGCCATTACTTCTGCCAGAAAAGTGGACAGCAATATTAAGGAAGGCAGATGAGACACAAGAAATCAACTCACGCAGCCGGGGAAGCACACCCATGGCGAAGGAGTCAACTTATCCAAACAACATTCATTTATTTATTCCAACTGCTGAAAGACTTGTAGTGTTTACGAATCTAGCTGTGACTCAGTCCATATTTATAGCATATGTTTATTGACAAGTTTTAGGGGTTGATCTACCGAAAGATCTCTGCAATGTATCACATACTTACAATTGCATTCAAGGATTATGCAAATACCCCAAGCCTAGCAACAGTCTAAAGCGGCTATTTCATTTTCTAAAATCAACTTTAAGAGGAACACTTCTTCCCTCACCCATGAAATGCATAACGAATGCCAAAATTATTTTTGCTCAGTACGAAGAAAAAGACCCTGTCCTCACTCAGCACCAGCATTCCCTACATAAAAAACACTTTGCTTACAGCTCTCCAATCCCCACGACCATCCAAGTGCTACAAAATGGGTTGCATTAAAATTTTGTAAATCTGTGTTATCCAGTTTCCTTTTAGCGGATGCCATAGAGTAACTTCAGCACCACATACAACTTTTTAAACACCTAATAACACTTCCCTAAATTATTGGAGTATTACTCTGAATTTCTCTCTCTTTCAGCTCTGCATGAGCCAAATCAGGGATAAAACATCAAACCCCACAATTTTTCCAGAGTTCTCATCTGACTAGATGAATTTAGCCCGTTGTTCAAACATGTTTTACATCTGATAGTTCCCACTGTGAACCTTAGGAGAGATTTTCAGAAAGTCTTGACATTTAAGCACCTCTTACCCAAAGGCTGCTTGAAGACCAGGCTACTTCTTTTGATGCTTAAATGAGACCTGGCCTCTTGAAAGTGTCTCCGATTTTGGATGGCACGTTTTTTTCTTTTTCTCCACCCCAGCCCCCACCCCCTCCCCAAACCACAATCTCTGTGGATAAACAGATATTACACTGTGGATAACTAGGCTTACCTCATACCAGCAGAGATCTGGAATATTTCTTTAATCTCATCTTATACAAAATTGCTTAAAAATTGGCCTAACAACACCTTGCACTGAAGATTCCTCTACACCTGAAAGTCACTAGGTAAGACAATAGCTTTAAAACTAACAAAGTATCCTGGAATGATGGACGGGTTTGATAGGGGTGAATGCTTTTTCAGCTACATCTATTGCAGTGGTGGAAAATTTGAAGAAAAATCACACTGAAAGGCAAATCAAGAGCCCTTCGGAGGTGGCCAAGCCTCTTGTTTTGCCCCCAAGCCTCCCCCATTGCTATCAAACAGCAATAGAGAGCTTCTGAAGGTCTGCCTCCCTCTTCTTCTATCACACACATCTCCCCAGCACACAAAGGCCACGTAACCACTATGCCCTTGCTATTCTTCCATGTTATCATCCAGACTCGGAGCACGTCAAGTTTGACTACGTGGCTCAAAGAGCAACAGTCAAGAGCAAAAGGATGCCAGTGTTTTACTGCTAAATCTTGCAGGTGAAGAGAAAGGGCTTGCAGAAGAATATGGGGTTTAATACCTGGTTGCATGGCTGGTGTCAACAGCAGGGCTTTCACAATCACGGCACCTTCATTTCAAGACCAACGACTCCCGGGAAGAGACAGAAACTATCAGTTCTGCAAAAACATCTTTGCCAACAGGCTGACCAAAAGAGTGAAAAGTTCTTTAAACTAGGAGCAATCTAGAAGGGAAATGCCAGCCGATAATCAAGTGAGGAAGTGAGGAACCAGTTTGATGTGCAGGGACACAGGCTGACATTCCAAGAGAGACCTCAAAAAACACAGAACAGGACAGAAAGTGGCTGTGACAAGTGTATGCACATAAATATGCAAATGGCAAGAGGGGCAAGAGGACAGCACAATGGGAGGTGCTCTCACACCCCTTCTGAGAACTCAGCAAAGGTCGTTTGGTCACAGGCCACCATCCCACAGGGATGCTGTAGGATCTCTCTCAGGAGAGGACTGCTGCAGTAACTGCTTTTTTGTGACTGCTTTTTTTTTTTGTAATACAATGGGTTTACTTCTCCATTGTTCAGCTAGTGACCAGGTTCTAGGAACTCACAGAATTACTGACTTTTTAAAGCACCTGAATTACAGCTGTGAAAGAGTCTGCTAATGTAATTCAGGTTTTACTGAGCTATTCAGAGAAAACTTTTTTTTATAAGCCTTAAAATTACCTGCTGAAGTCACCCAGGAATGGGAAACAAGTATATTAAATTCATACAGAGAAAATTACCAGCTTTATGCAGTACCACACTGAACAACAATAAATACATATTAACATTTTATTCCACTAGATTCCTAGTCTGCCTTAAATGGTGTCCATCAGCAATTTGTCCTCTGTACGTCTTCCTTCATCTTCATTACAATTACACAGATTACTACTTATAATCAGGTTTATATGGGTAAGATACTGTGCTAACAATTAAATTGTTAATATTATTAATAAGAAAATTAATGCCTCTACTAAGTTATTCTGAAGCATCATATTTTCAAATACCTGCAATTCATTGCAGTTCTTACCTATTTTATTGAATAATTTCAGACAAAGGAGGTTACAGTCACATATATGAAATTAAACATTAACTTATGTTCTAAAAAAGACCACAGACTGAACAATGGAAGAGACACACAAAATCCGAATATTTCATCGGTAAGCAATCTAGGAAGAACCACATGCAGAGGATCTGCTACCTAAATACCTCACCTTCCACTGGAAGTGATTGTTTCACTTAAAGACCCTGCTCTCAGATGTTACACCATTTCTTCAACTTCATCTGATTTCAGTAAGCACACAACAGAAAATTGTCAGAGCAGGTAACAGAGGATAACTTGAGCCTCATGACATTATCTCTACATAAATATGTTACTATGCTTCTGATTAGGTGCTATTTGGGCTACGTTAGCCATAAAGTTTAACAGGCTGTTATGTTTGTATTCATAAAATCTCATTATATAAAACCTCCAGGTGATTTCATTAGTCACAGGCTGAAACAAAAATAATTTTGTCCCTGTTCTCCTACCACAGGATTTGAATGAACCCTATGGAAAGCCAAGGGAGCTACTAGTGTGCTCTGGTCAGAGGAGCCAATCTAAGGAATAAACGGTTACTAAGACACATGCCAGATCAAGAGATGCACAGTAAGGAATTCCAATGTCTCATGTTTCTGAATCTGTTCCTACAGGACATTGTAACACTACTACCCTCTGGGTGTGTCAAGAGTTAAACACAAATGGAAGGAAATTGCTTAAACTCACAAGACCTCACACCAAAGCAGCTAGCACCAAATTCCAACTGGGTACGAAAAGGGATTAGATTAGTTTAAAAAAATGATGCACCTCAAATACAGAAGCAGAAAGAGTAGCTCAGAGAAGGAACCTGTTTTAAAATATCAGGTATCTTTTTACTAGATACAAAACAATAAATGACTTACTAGAAAAGTGAATCACTACTCAGAAGTACCACTCCAAATGAGGATTTTTGTTCATTTATTCATAGGTCACCAGCTTCTCCCTAAAGGTTTTTACTACTTCTCTAAGTGTGCATTAATTATTGGGTTATACAGATAAGTCATAAGCCAAGTAAAAAAAAAAAAATTTAAAAAAATCAGAAGCCAAATATTAGAAAGTCACAGAAGCTACAGTTGTCTGGGGATTCCCACACTGCCCCAAGCATTAGGGAATTTTGTCATGAGAGAAGCATGCAAATTCTAGGACTGCTACAAATCTTACAGCAAGGCACCATAGACAACAAAAGGTAAGCTCGAGATCCTGGATGTATCACAACTACGTCATACTCCCTGCAGGGCTGAGGTTTCTTTCAGTTACCACTGTATGACTGTTATACTCAGATTTGTTTCTTTTTCTTTCATTATATATCATCTTTATAAAATCACTGTCCCATTTGGAACACACGCTATGTACACCAGCTAAATTATCACATTCTTTGTACCTTTTATTCTTTCTCATCATCACCGAGTTGTTTTCATAAAGTACCTTGACTGCATGGTGAGGGGCTGGGGGGATGAATACCCAGGGCCTGATGGTTACTTTCATTTCTAGAATCTCACTTGTCTGATTTCTAATAACCTGCACAACTGGCATTGTGGGCTTTTAAAGTTTCCTAGATCTCTCCAGAAGCCAGGCATTGCCATCTGAGGTTAACTCTCTAGACACATCAAGAAGGCACAGTTTCTGAGAGCTCAGACATTATAGCCTGGTTCTGTAGACTCAATGGTTGCTATTAGATCTCCAAGCTTCCCAATTTACTTAAAATAACCCTTTCCCAAAGACCCAATTTTGTGAGTTCTAGACTAGGCTATAATTTTTCATTCAAGGATGTCTGACAGTTGAAATATGTACCATACCTTTTGAAATAGCTGCTCACACAAGAAATAGTGTAAAAATACTAACACCCCATTTCCAGTCTCCTGAACACATTAGTCTCATCTGGATGACTTTTAGATTTATGTGATGTCTTCAGGTGGAGGAGTCGTTTGTCCTCCCTTTCTTCCCCTCTGTTTCTTCTCTGGACCACAAAGTCTCTTCCCACATGCAACCTTTTATCTCTCTTTCCATAAAATGAGTGGTGGAAGATCCTACTTTTATAATCTTTTATGATTATTCTGTACATAGTCCACCCTGTGAAGAACTTTCTCGTCATCAGCTGACTTAAGTCCCCACTAAGAACTTCCTGCCTCATGTTTGGTCTTTATAAACTGGTATTTTTTTCCATAAACAGTAATCAACCCTTGCTTCAAGGGCCTTCCACAAACAGGTTGCTTGGGGATCTTTCCATTGCTACATTTATATTATGACTAAAAAATTCTGTCATAAATGAGAGACAAAAAGAAGGGAGAATACCAAAATGGATATTAAGTGGACTTTGAGCTGCTGTATATCTTTGTATAGAGTTCACAATCTGGGCATGAAATTGTGCATTGTGAATAAGCCAGTGGTGAAGGAAGTTTCAAAATAAAATGATTCACACATCACAAAACATTTTTCATGTGAACTTAATAGCAGATGAGGTGCATTTTCCCAATGAGGGGTATCATTCATCACCACAGAGCTCCATCACCTTGCAAGAAGAGCTACACTTTGTTTTCCCCCTTTCTTCTTTGCCAGGTACATTAAGGGCTTACGTTGGTTAATGCAGCCAGAAAACTCCTCCTCTCTTGTACCAGAAACGGCAGTTTCAGACTCTTTTAGTTACAGATCTGAATCTCCAAGATAGGCTCACACATTACCAGCCTATCTAAATGCCTTCTCTTAGTGCCATCCCTTTCAACCTTTGTAATGGCTCACTTATCCTCTCTCAAACTACATTTTAAAGCCAGGACCAGAACAGCTGAATTTTTATCCAGGTCTACCTACTGCCTTGGCTTAGAAAGTTCCCAAAACCATGACAGACAGACGGGTTCTTCAGCAGCGCAAGTGCACAGCTGTGCTCAAGCACATACCTACTCACCCCTCTCACACCTCCTAAAGTGAGTTCTACAGAGGTGTTGAGCATTTTCTACAGTATTAAACATACAGTGCTAGGAACCACCTGTATGTTGGACTTGATTCACCTGAATAAGCAACTTCTTTTTGGAATCAGAAGGTATTTATTCTCTCACCAGGCAGAAATTATTTTGTGCAACCAGGAAAACTACCTGCTGGATAAGACATGTCAGCTGATTTCTCAGGGGGTCTTTTTGTCAGAGAGACTCTCCATCTTTACATGATAAGAATATTTTGATATAGTCCAAATCTACATCTTGAGACCATCTGTCTGGCAGATAATGACAACCTTGCATATTTACTACTCCCTAAAATTCCATGGAGATCAGTCCCATTTTATATATATATTTAGACTGACAAGTATTTCTCAGTTCAACGAGAGAAAAGTGATTTTTTTTCCCCACAGATAAAAGGGTTCTTTACCTGTTCAGCCCAAGGCATAATACATTATCCTTGGCCACAGTAGCAGTGGAGGGTGTTAATAAAGCCCTGACCTGAAGCAAGTTTAAAGTTTGGGGGGAAATTTAAGTCCTTCTTGTATGCTTTACATATTACATCTAGATGTAACAGAGCCATATATGGAAGCACTACATCACAGCCCTTTCCTAGTGCAGGGTGGTTGTCACATACCAGATGCATCCTGGACACTCAGGAGACCAAGGCCAAGATCTAATATAAGGACACATTGCTTCCTATCTTCCTTGTCCTGGTGGCTACAACAAAGCATGGCAAGAGGTGACAAAACTGAAAACTGCTGCATGATGGGATCCTGTTAGCAGAAGATGGATCATCAAGTGCATCTAAACCTACTTTGTGACAAAGAAGCCAGACAATTGGGGAAGGCCACTTTACATTCCCTTCCACTCCAAGTCCATTCCAGTCTAAAAGACTTTTCTTTGCAATGTAATATAATGCACATAAGATTTTCCCAATTTCCTTGGACTTCTGTGCATGTAGGAAACAATGCCGTTGTGTATGTGTTTAAGTGGGAGAAAAGGGGTTCTAAGTAGGAGGAGTGCCTACCCTATTTTTTCCCCACAGATTAACTATATGCTTGAATAACTTCATTGGCCACAGCTTTTCAGGTAGCTCTTAGGATTTAAGCTTCTTTGAACATCAAAAACAGATGAAAAGGGTTTTGTGAGCAATGACCAAATATATTAGCAAAGTTGTTAGAAAGACCACAAACCAGAAAGGTTGTACAAAATAGATAAAAATTAGATAGCATCCCAATACAGCTTCTCCATTAGCTCCCTCTGGAGGATGACAACTACATCATACTTCAGGCAAAGCATTTTCAACATCAGTCCGACGTTTATTTATGCTCGGCCTGGTGGCAGAGCAGGAATTTGGTAGCAGCTGAATTAGACACTCAATAAAAAATAAATTAATCTTACATTCAACAAGTCTGAAGATTCCAAACTGGCCAACCAGGTCACTTGTGATACAAAAAGTCACATGGATCTTGCATCATATCCCTGAAAAGATACACTCTGGATAAAGAATGCTCATTAACATAATATTAGAATACTACTTCAGATGCATGGACAACAGATACGCTATTCGCGTTGGTAACATTCAGTTTATACACTGATTTTAGAACACAGAGAGGCACCATGCAAAGAAAGGCAGTATTTTCTAACAATACAGCTTTGTCTCTGTTGCGTTAGAAGACAACTTTCATGTTGTGTGAACATGCCCTTTTCCACACTCAGGACAAGAAGCCCAGAGTCTAACCAGCTGGACTGCACAAAGCCCCAGGAGTCAACTGAGGCTTCTATTGACCACAGGCACCTGGGATACACATAGAGCCTCCTGCAAAATAAGCAGCCAAATGGTCTCTGTGTGAAAGAACATGCTAATCTACCAAAATGCAGGTAAGATCCCAAACCAATAACCATTTGGAAGTGACAGTTTCTTGCTCACTGACCCTTACTAAAGTCATTTAAATATAAAGCACTGCAAAGCAAAAGATGAACCAGAAGTAGTTTTATGGGAAAAAAAATTACAAACCTTTTCTTAAACAAAGTTTTAAAATTTTATTTCAGGTCTAACCTTTAAATTTCAATATAGGTGATGCCTCTTTTTAATTTATTTTACAACCTAAATACTTGCAAAAAGACAATATAAATGCATAATTTTGCTCTTATCCTGGAACTGAAAACAAGCAGGACTCAGCTTAAATATACCACACCAGCTGGAACTCAACACTCTCAGCTAATGGTTTTATGCTACAGCTTAAGTCTCTTTAGTAACTCATCCATCCCAGCAACCCACTGCCATGGACCATCACTGGGCAGCACAACCAAAAAACGGAGTAACAGTGGCTCAGTGGCTCATGTTCATTAGAAGTCCTCCAGGAAGAGAGTTTGGGGAAACATAACGTCAATTTACAATGATGCCAGTATATGAATACCTTCACAGCATTTTTGCCATCTTTCCAGAGCAAATCAGGATTGTTAAATGCCTGTCTTGAACTCACCTACGAACCTTATCGTATCAAAAGTGCACATACACTGCTCTCACTAACACATGCATATAGCATCTGTTGATACAGCAACTTGCGGGCCAGTTTTTAACATGGCTACACAGTAGATCAAGTTCTCCCTAAGTTCCAGAATGGGTGCACTTCTCCCAGAGTGCTTTATATTCTTCATGGACTGCTCTTCAGGTTGTCTGTCTCTCTGGGGTCAGCCGTGGCCCATCACGGGCTCTGACAGTCCTTGCCAAGCTACCAGCCAAGTTCACCAGGCCAGATGACTTTTGGTCCCTCTCCTACCATTGCCAAGCTTTCCCGTTCATCCCTCCCCACTTCAGGACTCAGGCAGGACTCAGGTTGAGTCCTCTGGTTACTGACCAACACTTGACATCACCCCTGAGCAGCCAGGAGACCCTGTGGGTCTCAGCTGCAGTTAAATAACCAGTCCCCATGCCTGACACTTCATGCAGCCCACGTGCTACGTCAGCCCACAAGACAGTCACTTCTCTCAAGGGTCTGCAAGCTAGAAAAATTTGGCAACTATCGGCCTCTATAAACTCAGTTTGCAGTGAGCATCAGCTGGCAACCTCTTTCTTGCTTCAGTTCTTTGCTCTGAAGAGTCTGAGATCTCAAGGGCAAGTTATACAAAGCCTCCAGCATAAAGCATTGCCTGGCTCCTTCCACGCCTTGGGTATGTGCCAGCTAAAATGGTGACTGAATCTGTCAAACACAATTCCCAGTCTCTATCACTCAGAAACCCTATCCAAAAATGACAGGCTTTCTACTTCACCGAGAACGCCAGTGTTTGTTTAGAGAGCAGTAAGTGCCACAGTAAGCACAGCGCTTTAA
Organism: Porphyrio hochstetteri; assembly: GCA_020800305.1. Classification (NCBI taxonomy): domain Eukaryota; kingdom Metazoa; phylum Chordata; class Aves; order Gruiformes; family Rallidae; genus Porphyrio; species Porphyrio hochstetteri. Next base: position 10,062,041 of record CM036911.1, read on the forward strand.
GCCACTTACACAAATCAGGACAGACTGAACTTTTGTTACCTACAGGGTCAATCAAATTTAGCTGGGAAACTTTATTTCTGACCTCTGCACACTGGTAGAAAGAAGAGAGTCACATAAATAATTTGTACAGGCAATCTAATGATAGCAACATCTGATTTACTTTGCATAGGCATTTCTGCTTCTTTCTTTCTTCTCTGTGTTCCTGGGGTACTTGCATGAAACAAGCGATGGCATTCTGGTTTGGTGGTTAATACAGCACCAAGAGCAATCCCTACTTGTCATGACAGTTCAGGCCCAGCACAGCAGAATCACCTGTAATAATACCTTTTGGCTACTGAAAGACAGACAGTGATGATGTTATAAAAAGCAAATGACCAGAAATCTGATTTCCTAGAGACTATTTTTAATATAAATAAGTCCATGTTTTTCTTGTGCAGTCCAGGATCTTTTCTATTACCAAATACGATACAAAATCCTTTTGCAGTTATCTGTCAGAGTTCTACTGAAACCTAGGTTAAGGATGAAGCTTCTTTTGAGGCAAAAATTCTGTGGACCTTTTGTGTAATGTTGTTATCCTCTAATTGGTCCTCTGGCAGGTCCAATTTCACACTCCTTGTATAATCAACAACTTCACAGGAGGTAAATATTGAACCTATCATATCAGCTAGTGAGGTTTGTCTAGGCCAGGGTCTTTTCTGTGTCTGTCACCAATACCATAAGTATTGCTAAACCTTGTAAAACCTTCTGCAGACATACACAGCCAAACTCCCAAAGAGAATTCTTCAGGATATTGTCCTACTCATTGGGTTTTGTGCTGAAGCACAAGGATTTGAATCCTTTATAATTTTTTAATCCTGTCAAATATAGCTGAGTATTTCCTAATTATCTGTACAGAGTGTAATCCTTTAAAAAAAAAAACACCTACTAAGAGCCTAATCATTTGATATGTTAACTTTGTGAGTTCCGAAAATTCTTGCTGTTTTTAAGCCTTGACTCTTTCTCCTATGGAGTTAAAATAACAACGTCCCACTTGCTTTCTCTTTCCATCACCACTTTCCCCTACTTTAATTATGCATCCTCTCCTTTTGCATAACACCTTTAAGATTCTGCTCTTTTCCACATCTTTAATCAGCTTTCGCTTCCCTCTGAACACACTTCCCTATGTCACGTGTATCTTCCTAAAACAGAGCCACCAGAAAGGAAAGAGAAAAAACATGACATGGCTAACACTGACCTCTCTCTGGTGACCCTCGGGGCCCTTTTTCCCCCCATAAACTGCAATACAGCTTTGAAATTCATTTTTTTTCATGAGAAAAACTTCCCAGCTCTCAGCACTGAGTTCACCTGCCATTACTCTCCCCATTCATCTGCTTGGTTAGAATCGCTAAATTACAGCCTACTCTAGTCTGAACGGGTGTCACCCATACAAAGTTGTTCTTCCCAGCTCCAGATGAGAGGTGTGAATACTAAGCACTATTTATAGTATACAGCTTGTGGGGAACTCAGCATTAGGCTTTTGCTGTGCTGATCATTCGTGTTTCAGACACTTTCACAGACAGCTCCCTAATTATGATATCTCCTCACTTCCACTCTCCCTTTCTACGGAGCTGCTTAGATTCACTGATGCCTTCTTCTGAGAGCACTTGTCCAAGCACAATTTTTCCATACAGTAACCCACTGACTTCATGAAAAGCTATTTATACCATGGAGACAAGGTTTCTCCCTTTGGTGACATTCACATTGTTTTATGGCCATGTGTTTAATTAGATATTACTTTGGGAAATCATGTTGCGTCTTTGGCAAAAACTTCTTGTAATGCCTGAAAGGCATTGCAACACTCCTATTTTAATGACATTGCATTTGTTGTGTTGCAGCAAAACATCTCTTTCCAGTTCCCTGAAAAGATGACCAAAACACCTCCCCAAAGAATAGAGAGCTAATTATAAAACTACTTCTATTTTTGAAAAGATTTAGTGGTGTCAAATCTTCCCATCTCTGGAAAGACATGAAAAACGGAATCAAACCTGTAAGAGGACTTTACATTTTGTCTACACCATGCAGATTACAGCTGCATCAGCTTCTGGTATGTGAGCTAGGTCATTTTGAAGTCACTTGGGTTTTTCTGTGCTACAGCACATGGAGCGGAGCAGGCAAGCTCTTAAGTGGCACATATCTCACCAGTGCAAAGTAGGGCAGGAGGTCTGATGTTCTGGTTAAGTCTCACATGTCTCTGACGCAGAGTCAATGCAGTAGCTGTACTGCATTAGTTTCCTCCATCCACAAATCTTGCAAAAAGTGATGGAATTCAAGATTCAGAGGCATAGAACCCACCCTAGAAGGTTATATAATTTCCTGGGAGAATGATATTACAAAAAAAAAAAACGGAATGATTTGGTATCAAATTGGATCTAGTTTGCTGTTGCCCTTGCTGTGAAATTCATGGGCTGATGGCATGGGCTAAAAATGCTGTAGAAATATTTCACAGTTCTGTACAAAATTCTGTACAGAACTTTTCAACAAGGTTTTCACCCCATTATTCAGTAAAGATGGAAGGAGATGTTATTCCTTTTCAGAGGTCTGTGGGGATAGGACAAGGGGCAATGGCTGCAAGTTGGAGCATAGGAAGTTCCGCACCAACATGCGGAAGAACTTTTTCACAGTGAGGGTGACTGAGCACTGGAATAGGCTGCCCAGGGAGGTGGTGGAGTCTCCTTCACTGGAGATATTCAAGACCCGCCTGGACGCCTATCTGAGCAATATGAGCTAGGGAGCTGCTTTGGCAGGGGGGTTGGACCCGATGATCTCTCGAGGTCCCTTCCAACCCCTACGATTCTGTGATTCTGTGATTCCCCCTAGCAAAAATCTCTCTTTATGCTTGTCACATATAGCATTTGCCACTTAACACTGGAAATAAGGGTACCTTCTCATGGCTGAGTTGCAAGAAATTACCATGTACTGCTTTATTGTCAGCATCTGAATCTTATGACTCATTTCTTTTACCCTCATAAGACACTTTAAATAGAAACACAATTTTAGGACACACAGATAACCCTTTTAACATGGTGAATGATTTATTATACCATCGTGAACTTCTACAGTGCTGCTACTGGTTTTAGAGGAAGTTTTATCTTATATTTCACTTGGATTGTGACTGCACCAAGTTTTCTATTCAGAATATTTGTGCTAGTTCAGTAAAGCACTTGGAGATATATGCACATCACATACCCTACTATTTTAACTCCATACATTATACTAACTACTTAAACCGCTCTTTTAAACATTACCTTCAAGGAGACTACAGAATCACAAGGTTGGGAAAAGACCTTTAAGATCATCAAGTCCAACTGTTCCTGTCCTATGCTAAACGATATCCTTAAGTACACATCTACCCTTTTTTTAAGCACATCCAGGGACGGTGACTCAACCCCCTCCCTGGGCAACCTGTTCCAGTGCCTGATAACCCTTTCAGTGAAAAATTTTTTCCTAGCATCTAATCTGACCCTGCCCTGGTGCAGCTTGAGCCCATTTCCCCTTGTCCTATCACCTGTCACCTGGCTGAAGAGAACATCAACCAACTCCCTATAGCCTCCATCAGGGCAACTGTAGATAGTGACAAGCCTCCTCTTCTCAAGGCTAAAACAAAGATTAAAACAAGCAAATAAAAAAATCAAAGTTGTTGTTTTTCTGAACCAAAGAGCAGAATCATGGTCTGAGTTTTCATTTTACTACCTCAGTAATCATCAAGCAAAATCACTGGGGCTCATATGCACCATCCAATAAAGCAACAAGCAGAGAATGGAAACAGAGCCTTGCTGCAGCATCAAGAGATCCTGTATTTAAAAAGGAGCACCCCAGAGTTTACAGTGGGGATTTTGCTGTGTTTGATCCACCAATTATATCTTGCACAAAAGTATCATTTACCCCTGACAAAACACTCTTCTGTTTGCATTATCTTTGCTGGACTGACAGCTTCTCATGGTCAGTAGAAGCTCCTACTTCAAAACCTGAGAACACTAAATGTGAAATTCAAACACTCCTGAAATCACTGAGAAAATGATGGTGTTTGTGTTAGGAAGGAGTCATCACACTTCAAATCTTCTTTTATCTCCTACACAGGTAAATGATGGCCTGATTTTTTTTTTTTTTTTTTTAAGAAAAGAAACCAAAACAACAACATCGTTCCCAACTCTTGCTGCCGGCCTTCCTCCCTCAGCTTCCCACAACTGAAATATTTGGTCTCTGTTCAAAACTTAGCTTCAGCAAAATGGACAAGTCCCATATTTAACAAGAACAACAAATTAAAAAAAAAAGGGGGGGGCTAATGAATATACTCACTTTCTTCTGGGTTAACAATTTTGGGCACTTCAGATAATGTTAGATACTTGAGTGTCAACTATTTCCTTATTGTAGTATAGTAAATCTTATTGCACTATAGTAAATCGTATTGCAGAATCTTATTGTAAGATGCAGGTTCTAAAAATTTATGCAATGATTCAGAAAAAAAAATTAGATTAACACTTGACTACGTGATCAAATTCATCCCCTGTTCAACCTTCAAGATTTTTTCTTGAGCCTAAAACAAATACTAGTGAAATTCAATTTATTATATTCAATTTTGGTTTAAACAGGAAAAAAAACAACCCCACAGTCCTGCGGTGCTTCCTTGAAACAGTAGCAACACCTAACAGTACCTGATTGGGGATATTATGTTTAATATATCTGGCTATAATGTAGAATCAAAGAAGACTACCTAGTATGCTATTCATAGTAAGTATGCCTCACGTATGCTGGTTTGCTGGTACCACTAGATAAATTGAGACTACCCAGTAAATAATTTTTGCAGTGCTGACAGTTCCTTTTCCCCTCATTAAGCATCCTGCCACCGCTTTGAAAACTGTTTCTGAGCAGAGGTACAAAGAAGTCAATTCACATCATAGGAAACCATTTGCTCTCCTAGCCTGAAACCCTACAGCAAAGATTTAAAGGAATGTATGTATTGGACAGCAGCCTAGAAAGTGACACCTAAATGGAACCCCTTTTATGCTGTTAAATTAGAAAAATAAAATAACACCCACTCCTTAGCTCTTGTGATGACCAACAACTAAAAGCCACGTGCTGCAGCAGAGCCACATAGCGAACACAGGAACAGCTATCCTGAAAGGGAATAAGCCGCCACCTAGCCCAATACTACTTTCCACATCTTTTTCTTCCCTTTTTTTTAATTAATTTATTTTCCTTTCTAAACAAACAAGGTGCAGCAGCTGATACCTACGGAAAGGGTCAGTGAAGCAGTGGGTATTGTGTGACCACCTACACAGAATTAACCTGAGCTAGGGTTGGCTTCCAACCCACTTTTTGTAGTCCAGAAACTCTTGATAAAAATTGATACATTTTAAGCCCTTTATAATTTGACTTCCTTATACTGCAAGGTAAAAAGCTCTGCAATTTAATCATGCTTTCCAGGGAAAAGTATCTCCTTTTGCTTATTTTAAGACTTCTCTTATTTTTGTTGGACAGCCCTTAGTTCCCACATTATAAAACACAGGTAATTCTCATTCTCTACTCATATTTCTGTTATCATCCATAATATAATAAACTATTATACTACTGTCCTATCTTTCCATGCAGCAATCCTAATCTATTGTGTTTCTCCCCCCTTACAGGCAGCCCCACACCTTTAACCATTCTCCTTGTCCTTCTTCCAGATTTTATCAGTTTTACTGTGACCTTTGAGAGGCAGGATCATCAGATCTGCACACAGAATTTGAGATGCAGAAGTACGCTTGAAAAATGGGGTTGTTCTGTTCTCCATTCCCTTCCTAAGAATCCCTAAGATTTATGTGTCTCTTCCTACTTCCACCAAGCATTCAACTAGCGTCGGCCGAGAAATACCCACAATAGATGCAAGATCTCTTTCCTGAGCGGTAATAGCAGTTTTAGAATTTACTACTGTGTACACAAATGCTTATATATTCTGTGCAGAAACACACACAAAGCATACTGCAGCAGGAAATGTTTCTTGACAGCCCCACAATACTAAGAAAACAAAAGGCCCAGGAAAAAAACCCAACCCAAACAACAATCTGTCACACGAGATCAAAATAACAACTGAACTATATGCATCTACCCACCCCTACGTCCATTCCCCTAAGAATGATGATTACGTAGAGAAGTGCACAGAGGGGACTCCTTCCTGATTTTTCAGTCTAAAAACAAGAGGACATGCATTTGCACATTCGGTGTTTGGCCAGCATCCAAAAACCACGTCAAACACAGGTATGTCCTCACCAGCTAAGAAGCAGGCCAGCATAAATACCTTTCCCACCACACAACACACGTTGCAAGTGGTTGGTTGTATGGCCAGGAGTCTGGTCACTGCTCTCAAACTGCTCAAGCAGAAGCAGCACCTCAGCACAAATTGGTATGCAAGTTGCTTTGTCAGCTAACATGAAGCCTACAGAGAGTAGGGACTGCCAGGTTAATTTACAGCTTGATCCGGAGTACCCCAAGATTAGGAAGTTGCAGCATGTAGCACATGAGATTTTGAGCTTCAGGCCCTTCTGGGGCATCATAAAAACAAGCTGGGTGAAGGTTATTGCCCAGACCTCTTGGCCAGCATGCTGTGTGTCAGCGTGGGGACATCCAGACACGCATGTTCTGACCAGAGGCTTCTGCATCCAGGCTGCAAGAACTGGGTTTTTGTTGTCTTCACATGTACGTTTAATACCTCCATCTAACCCCAGGAAGATAATGGCAGCATACATGACAAGAGGGATGAACATGCCTATTAACAAGCACTCGATAGATACACGGGAGAGCAGGCACAAGTGCGTTTGTTAGGAACACAGGAAGATAAAATACATATTGTAGAAATGCAGGGCAATGAAATTCTTTCAAACTCCAGGAACTGCAAACAAGTATGACTGTGTTCCTTTAAAAAAATGTATCTTTCTGAGCTACATTTAAATTCATATTTTTCAGAAGAAACGGTGAACATCTTTACCTGTCTCAGTGAAATCAAACAGCATATTATGAGGCACCAGAAGTTATTTCCTTGCCAGGTTTTCTATTTGTGTTTTCTGATTGTCTGGGTGTTTTTTCATTTGCACCCAATTGAGCACTGCTACATCACCAGTTCCTTTGTACTGACCTGCTCATCTGCTGCAATAACTTTTTTGTTTTCCAGTTGGTGATTCCATCTCCTAGAAGCTATCATCCTGTTTTGCTACTTTATTCAATTTTACAAACTTGCCACTGCAAATTATTTGCACAAATGGAGAGTGATTTCTCTTTACATTAGCTCTTCTATCCTTAAGAATTGCTCCAGCAACGCGCTCAGCAATGCTGGGACAACCAGTGGAAAGGAATGGCACAACCACAAACAGAACTAATGAACTTGAGTGCTCAAGGAGAACTATACGTTGGCAAAAGTAATAATCACTTTATAAAGCACAGGAAACCAAGAAGGCTTATCTCACTCCTAACCATCTTTGAAAAATATTTCCTTAACTTATTTTATAATCTGTACCTGCAGCATAAATCCTCCATTATTCACAGTTAATTTAAAGGAGAGAAAAGAATAGTGGGACATTTCATGTTGTTTCAAGTAAGTGAAAAATTACACTGCAGCAGCAGAAGTCTACAGAGCCTGTTTAAGATCAGAAAGATGCACAATCCTAGTAGGATAAACTAAAGAATAGACTATATGTAATCTTCTTGTCTTCAATCTCTGCTCATCAATTGAAACACTCCTATTAAATGGCCTTTATATACCTTCTAATTCAAAAAATGCCAAAAAGTTAATTTAATCCTCAAAGTGGAGACTATCAGAAGCAGCATGTCTCATGCTGTAAACAGATAATGGAAAAACTGATTTAGATTCAGGAACATAAAATTTCAGGTTTTTTCCATAACTTTAACTTCTTTTACTTCCCTACATCTTTTTTGTAAATCTTACTCACTTTCCAAGCAGTACAAAGATTCATACCCTAACAACAAGCATAGCTGGAGGCCTGGCAGATACTTTTAACCTTAACCACATTTATACAAGTTCAGTTTTTGAAATAGTTCTTCATTTGTTTCAGGAGCCTGGATTGTTCCACATTCCAAATTCAGGAAAGCCAAATTCTCCCCCTGAGCAACGTGAGATTGGTTTTCCTTATTGAAATACCATCTCAAGAGCACTAGGTTCAACTTGTGTTGCCCATCAGGGGTCAGCCCAATTCATACCACGAATAACTGATGATTCCCCCTGTACTTACTCCAAAGCTACTTCAAAAAGGAAAAGATGGGAAGCAGATAGAAAACCACCTTTGTCTTTCAGGAGCATCATTTGTCAGAGACATCGACAAGGGGCTGAAAAGTTAGTGAGGCTTTCCAGCTCAGAAGTGATACTTGCCTACAGGGTTACAGATGCAACTCGATGAAAAAGCACGGCCCAGAGGAGCAGGAGGCAGAGACAGACACCAGGCTGAATGATGGTTCCTATCCAGGGAGGGATGCCCAAAGGGCACGGGGTTCAACACAGGTTCCCAGTGCTGTGCACAAAAATGCGGTCACTGACAGCCACACGGTCCCTCAGTCAGGAAAACTGCCAGTTACATTTTCAACTAGCTGGGGGTGAGTCTTTGGACACTTGCAGCAATTAAAAGGTTTATGAATAAAATCATTCCTTTTTAGGTCTTGATCACATTAAACCTAGTCAGCAGCTTCCATCTTTGAAGAAAGCTTTCCAGAGGAGGGATGGGACATTGGAAATGTCACAAACAGCAGCACAGCAAAAGTCACCAGCTCATTTTGCCACCTTAGCTGGCACCCAGGGTCCCCCCAAGAGCCTCTGGAGAGTTGACTAAAAATTAGGGGTGCCAGGTAGCGTTTTTTTTGGTTTTTCCTTGTTCAGGTAAATGATACCGAAATGACAACAGCAATTACAAAAATAAATGCACCCTTAAGTAGCTTACAATGAACAAGAGTAGGAAAAAAAATTAGAATGAAGCTACACCACTTGGAAAGCCAGATTAAACAAATTTGGCTGAGAAAAAAACTTTATTTTTGTATTCAAAAGTTTGTGAAATTTTGAATAGGTCTTTCGTAAATAATATTTAAATATTTATTAACAACCTTTTAATGATTATGCAGTATTTAACAGCACTTATAAGTTATATATTTAAAATTACTGCTTAAAATATTTATTAAGTTTTGGGGTGTCGGGAGGTTTGTTTATTTCCCCCTCTCCCCCAAGAAAGTCATTATCTTTCTGCTACTGGGAACACCAGCGTATTTTAAACCAAAAAAAAAAAAGAAAAAAAAAGTAAAACGAGGATGTAATAAATCTTGCAGAATCCCTCCTTCTCAATTCTGAGTCATTTCAGTTGCAACTCTCCACTGCCTATAGCACAGCAGGAATCACCTAGCTATCACAGCAGTCATGTACCATAGTGTACAAATAAGAATTTAGAGCAACAACTAAGAGCTCCACCTCTTTCAGAAATCCATAGTTTTAGTATTGCAATTAGAGCCACCATAAAAAGCAGCTGACATTCAGGCAGGTCATCTGCACATATTTGAAATGAGATTTTTTTTTTTCCCCCACACAGTCTGCAAGTGACAGTCTTAAGGGCAAGTATGCTAAAAGCCTCTGGAGAAATTCCCTGCTCAGCACAGCTTGCAAGCGTCCGCAGAGGAAGACTCTGGGCAGAAGTGGTTACCCTGGACCACTGTGTACAACCCAAGGGCCAGACCCGGCTGTCCATCAGCGCAGAGGTGGCACAATCACATCCGCTTCCTGCAGTCTCCACAGTGACGACACAGCTTTATGCTCTGCTCACCAATTTTTAACCAAAGATGCAACTTTTAGCTATGATAACAGTCAAAAATTCTCATACTTTAAAACATCAAATGCCCAACCAAAAATATCTAAAAAGTTACACTGGGGGAAGGGCAGCACACTAAATCTCTGGCTGTTACATGTGGGTGGTCAGAGGAGGTGGCTAGCAAGGTTTTGATGATGCTATAACAAGGAGATCATAATATTCCCCTCCAGGCTCTGCAGTGATAATCTTTTAGTCAGTAATATTTATATATTCCAAAATAAGCTGCATTAAATTTACCACCGTATCAGCAGGCAGCTGTCACTGATCACTTGGTAAAATGTCTGAGGGATAATAATAATATAAAAACAATAATAATAATAATAATAAGGGGGTTTAAAAACCTGGCATCTTCATTTCACTAGCTAGAAATGACTACAATAAATATAAAGATTCGTATTTTTTAAGGCCAGAAGGATATTATAGTCATCTAGTCTTGAGCTGCTACATCGTATTGCTATGATAGGTTATCAAATGACTCTCACATCAAATCCAGAGCTTCAAGGATTCACCAAATGTTCGGCTTCACTGATCCAACATTTTATCACTCTTATTATTTCAGAAAGTCTCTTTAGTTCCAGCCTCAATTTTTCCTAACTTCAGGTTGTCCATTTTGTAAAGGCTTTTTCTAGAAGGGTATGGAGCTCCTCACTGCCAGAAACACCGTCTCAAAGTCATTACAGAAAGATTGTTAAAACTTTTCTTTCCTGAAGGAAGAAAACCTTTCTTAATTTCTTAGAACAAGAGAAACAGATGTCAAACCAGCCTTGTAGTTCTTTACAGAACACTGTGACTTGCCCAAATCCTTTATGAGGCCCACACAACTGAACCGCACTGTATTTTAAGACAGTTTATAGTAACAGTGGTACTACTGCTGTTACTCAATGCTCTGCTCTCATAGCTGCTACTAATCATTAGGTGCTTATATTTAGGAGTCACGGAAGGTAATGACCCATATCACTTACTAAATCACAACTCCTCAAAAATACATTCTTATGTTATACAAGTACGCTACACATCATATGTCCCTAGAGACACGAGCTTACATCACGTAAGATGCTTGCAGAATGCAGCAGCTCTTTGCACCACAAGCAATACCTAAACAGCAGCCCGAGTTCCAAATTTTTAGTTAGCACATTTGTAGAAATGCCCCCTGTAATTTCCCTGAAAATAACTTCCCTGTAGATGTTGGAATTGTACGTGTGCCGTAGAATAGCAACAGTCAATAGTAAAAAGTAGTGACAATCTGTTTCAGGGGATTTTAAAAAAGTTTTACAAATAGCATTTTAGTCTTTGAAGTCACACTTTCATGGATGGGGCTCTTCCAAACAGCACTCTGCTAAGTGATAAATCTTGTAAGAACTCTTGGGCGAACTCTTTAGAGAGTATAATTACACCTCTCCTAGGCAGTGTATTTCAGTGGTGCTGACTACCACTTTCCTCATGCACAGGAGTACAATCGAGAGTAGGAGCAGTTTCCTGGAAAGGATCTACACTCCTAACAACTGAAATGAGTAACACCCAAGTGCAGCCTCTCTCATATGGAAGTATCAGGCACTACTAAGCTCATTAATAACAGAAGAGAAAACAGACAAGGGTGTTTTTGAAAAGCATCCTTTTCTATTTTCTCAAGAGAAATGTCAAGATGCTTCTGATGTCTCTTGAAAATCAAATTGTTGTAAATTTGGCTATACATACATATTTTATCAGTAACAACTCAGGGTAGCCCCAACAGTAGCATTAAGAAGACAAGGACTTCATTTCTTTAAAGCTTTTCTTAAAGGTTTTGATTTGGTGGGGTTTGGGGGGTTGTTCTGGGTTTTTATTGATAAGCATTTCACTGCCTGAATGGCACGTGACATGCAACAAAACAGCCACCAATCCAAAAAAAGCCAGTCACTCAAGGAGGGCTCCCATCCTAAACGCAAGGCTGACTTTTCAGGAGAATACCACAAGGGCAATGAGCACTTCAGCTTCCAGGGAGCCATCAATTTCTGCACTTCACAGTTCAATATGTGCAACAAGAACATTTCAGCTTGACCACTGGTAGGGTGAGGAGGAGAAAGCTGGTTTGGTCTTTTATTGGGGGTTTTGAGGCAAAGAGGTTGTGTGTACGCGTGTGTGTTTAGGCTTTTGGTAGGTTTTAAGAGAACTGGTTGTCTTGGAGCCTATCACAGAGAAGCCCCAAAGAAAAAGCTTTTCCCAATTTCAATTAATTTGAGTTAATTAGAAGGAAGGAGAAAAATAATAATAAAAATAAATCTATTTCCTAAGTTTCCCTGCGAGCTTGTTCTGAATTTTGTTATGCATTATTCTTCCCTTCAGCCATGATTCAGATTAGGTTTTTCAACATCCATCTTCTCTTCCTATTTTTCAACCACAATTCTAATAACTGTCAATGTTCTTTTGTGTTAATTGTTTTTCTCCGTATTGGTGCTACCACGGTTCAGTACTTCCACAGAATTTAGTTTATATTCTTCATTTTCTGTGCTATTAACAAAGATATTCTAACACACAGAGCATTATCCCCTGGTTAGGCTTTTCCCCAAGCTCCAGCCTTATTCATTTGGAATTATTTCTCGTTTAAATTTACCCTTCCAACCCTTACATCATATGGCAGCATATCCACCACAGTCCATTTGAATCAATTTTTCAAGTAAGATTTCATGAAACAGAGTATCAAACGCTTTACTGAAGTCCAAATATATTACTTTTACTGCATTCCCTTTATTCACCAAATTTGTAATTCCATCAGAGAAGTAATCAAGTTGGATATGCCTTTCATGCCATACTTTTAACTTCCACACTTTCTAGCCAAAACATATTCATCCCACCCTGCTTGGGAAATGCAGAACCACAGTACGTGCAACGCTCAAGAAATAGTTTTGTGGTCCCAGGAGCAGAGCAAATGTCCCTGTGCAAGCACAGGCTGAGCTTGTTTAAATCTCATCTCCCACATAAGATAACTGACCTCTCATTATGATTCAGCATATACACAAATAAATCTAGGGTGATTAAGCTGCCTTTGACACAATTTGTACAATTGTATATAGCTCCAAAATCCAAATCACAGAGCTGGATGCAATCAACTTCAATACCCACTTGGCTCTGCATCTTGTTAATTCTAGACAACAAATGTGTCCTTTAATGAACACACACACACACACACACCAGCTATGGTTTTTTCTCCCAAAGCCAGACATCATGGCTGCTTCTGAGGTCAAGCTGTGAAAAGAGTGGAAGCCAGACACAAATTATGGATGGCTGTTCTCATCTGCTGGCCTCTTTCATTCTTGGCTCGGAAATGCATGTTATGATGGTTAGGGAATCACCCTCACTCAGCTTGCAGCTGGAGACTCCTTCTTTGATTCATCTACAGAGATATACATGTTTCCTTTTCAGCATCTATTTTATACTGTGAAAGCAACAGGCTACAGCCACTGCACGAAGGCACAGACTGCTGCTGCTAGGCAGAACTTATATCAATACATACCCACTCCCCTTCTCAACTTAGACCACCTTGTTTGAAAAAAGAGTAGCTGTATAAGGAGTACAAGCTGAAGCTGATTGCTTCCTGAAAGCAATCAAGTTTCTACATGAGCAAACCAAATCGGGCTTCAAGACTCATAAGGCATGGTGCCCCAGTGACCTGGATGGGTAGGTTACAGGGCACATGCTATGCTTCATAGCATAAAAAGCCCACAAAGTGATCTATAAGAATACAGTTACCCCCGGTTCTCTAGAGCACTCTGGGTTGTCTGTCCCCTTTTGGCTGCTTTCCTTGCGATGTCTACATTCAGATGTCCTCAGTGAGAGAGTCACCTCAGACCCACCAGTGGGACATATCTCCCTTGTGAGAATCAAATTCATGGTAAGATATGCAAAGTTCATCGGGACGTGGTAGCTGCTCCCTGCAGCAGAATTAGAAATACAAAAAATAAACATGGAACAAACCCACAAACCGAAACCACCCCAACACAACAGAAAAAACCCACCCCACTGACAGGCTCATCGGCTTTGATTTAGATCCCTCCCAGCCCACAGACAGCAAGCCCCGCTCAACCACAACACAACCAAACCAACCTCATTTTTTTTTCCTTTTCCTGCCACGAAGCCTTCAGCAGCAATTTCTCCTGGCACACTGCTAGGTGGGAGTCACGGGGCCTCTCTGAAGAGCCCCTACCAGCCGCAGCACAAAGGCAAGCCTCTGGGCTGCACAGCCGGGGTGGAGGCTGGTGCAGCAAGGCTCCCATGCTGCCGCTCTCCCTGGCTCTGGTCGCGGCTTGGCTAGGCGGCACGCTCCACTCGGTGCGAGTGTTCACGTGATCAGATACTATTCCACTGGAGCACAAGTGGCAGGCTCCAAATCTTGATGTCAGGCCTCCTTAGTCCTCACAGTGATAGGCTAAATTTGGCATCACTGTCAGCAGTGTTCTTTGACAGGGCCACCACGGCACACCTTACCTTCCATGCTGCTCACGCGCCAGGGTGCAGCGCGAGGTAGCTTGTTCCTGCCATTTAAGAGCGGCTTTAATTGACTACTCCAAAATAAACATACAAACCCACTTTTCAAACTAGAAACACTCCAATCCGTCTCAAGGATATAGCTCCACTTCTCCCGCTTTTGAAACACTCACTGACAATACTGTTAAGTCGTTGAAGTACAAAAGATTAAGAAAGAAAACAACAAAAAGCATTTCATATTCTTGGCGTTGGTTGAATAGAGGTAAATCTAGGAGCAGAAAAATCTTTGTAAACATACTGCCAATCACAAAAAAAACAAAACAAAAAAACCAAATGATGCACTGGCTGTATTCAGCAGGATTAATAATATAACAATTAAGGGACTTATAATGAATACAGTTTAAATCACAATGAGAATCCCTATTAAACATAAACTCAAAACAGTTATTATTTTAAAAGGCTTTTGCTCTATACTGCCAAAACCAAATCCTATTTTTTATTCTCCTTTTTTTGAGATGCCTTCTTTAATCCTCAAATCACTAGGAAAGGGACTACAGAAAAACATTTAAGGTTTTATTTTATGTCTCTTATTCAGACAAACCACACAAGATGTAGCAAACATCAGCATAGAAATAAAGCATCCTGCCAAAATCAGACTAGTCAGTAAATACAGATACTCTTTGTTTAGGCATTTATTTTACAAATAGAGAAGCTGAAGGATAGCTATGCCACAGAGTCAGGTATAATTTGGTACAGTGCTCCATAAATAATCTCGTATTATCTGCCAATGTCCCTGAGAGTTGTTAGCTACCCAGCCTTTGTTCCTGTAAGTGTCTTACTCAGAACTGCTTCCCAACCCTTACTGCTACAACATCAAGGCATTTTCATACCAGATATCTGAATTCTACCAAGATTTCACTTACAGTCAGTTACGCGATGTGTTACAGACTATTAGAACACTGCTACTCACCACACTAGCCCAGTCTTCAAAGGAGTAAATCCTATTTCAAATGCCACAGACAGCACTAAAATTACTGACCTTCTAAAGGGGAAAAAAGTGAACCACACAAACCCCCCCCACCAAATTTCATTGGCACCAAAGCCTTAGAAGAAAGCCTGCAAGGACATCCTCACCTCTGATAGCAGCTTTCCAGCTCAATAGCACACAGTAGCTGTGGAGTCATCACCATGGTCCCCCCCATCCCTTCTTTGGGGTCTGGATCTATTCCTTGTGTTGCAAACAACATCACTTGCATATTTTCCTCTGCCACCTCAGCTCTGGTTTTAGCATAAGGGTTATACCAATAGCATCACTTCTGAATTTAACACTTTGATTATCTTTCCTGTTCCGCTCCATGACACCACTTTATAGTACAATGTTTGTATTATATATATGGCATCCAGGGTGATGGAGCGATCAGAATGCTGTTATCCACAGGAATGACTTAAAAATGTACTGTGCTAATGCAAACAAATGTCCCAAGCATAGATAGACCATGCAACATCATTAATTCTGTGTGTGGGAACTGAAGTGATATAAACATGAACAGAAAGAGGAAGTAAAATACATATAGTGCTGATAGATGCTAAAAAGCAGAAAGACATCCTGACCAAACCACAGAGAACGAGGACATTGCTGTGCCAGGGCTCAGTGGAAGTATTTGTGTTCCTTCAGTGCACCTGCTCCCACAAATGCATGCTCATGTGCCTGATGCGCAAGGCCATAGTCATCACTACAAGCACAGCCAAAAATATCACAAGAAATCATTTCCCACAGATGATGAAAGAAGCGAGAATAGTCTATAGCATAAGGCAGACCCAGACAAATGCAAGGTTTGGGAACTGTTTCAATTAGAGTTTCTTGTTTTGTTTAATTTTGTTTTAAGTAATGTTCCACATGGGGTAACCTTGCATTGCTGCCCAACACTGAAATGACACATGGCCTCACAGTCGTGCTTTGCCATAATCTGGCAGTTTCCAGCCTTTGTTTCTAATACAAAAAAACCCCGCAAACCATTTTCCTAAGTAGCAGCAGCACTTGGGACCCTAAAAACACACTGAAGTGTTGTTCTACCTTTCCTGTCTCTTTGGATGTACGTAATTTGGATGCACAGTGTCTCTGTCATTAGTTTCCACCTTGTGAGAAGTGTTCTCATTTTCATCAGTGACCACTGATGTTTAATTACCGCAGCTCTATGATTAGTCCTAAATGCACTCATCTTATTATTTCTTTCCACACTTGTTTTCTGTCATCCTTTTAAATTACAGATAATAGAGATTGCATTCAAGCCAATTATAGAAGTGGCTTAACGAATGGATACTCTTTCTTCTTCCACTAAAAGATATTCTTCCCACAGTACAACAACAAAAATATCACTGCTGTTCTCATGTCTTACATAGACATTGCTTTTACTTCTACAGGAAGCAAGAAATGGCTGCTGTTAAGCTTCATTTTCACTCACATGTTGGGTTTTTTATCTTTAGATAACACTGTTTTTCCTGGTGCTGCACACCAATAGGTTTACCCTAAAGTCGGTAGAAGTCCCATTTACTTCATAAATACCCCAGTCTTTTTCTATTGTATCCTTTCATGCATTTTTTTCTAAAAGGAGTACTTTTAAGAACACCACCTTGTCATCTGGATATATTTACTGGTCCTTGCAAATTCACGTTACACACTGCAATTTTTCTTCCTCTTTCTCCAAATGCCAGGCTGACACTTGACCTGACTTTCAGCTCTAAATGTCTTTCAAGTTTTCTTTAAGTGTTTACAACGTTCTACCCCATCCCTGGATCGGCATGCTGCCCATCCTTCATTCTGGACTGGGCAGTTGCTTCTGGTTGGCTGAATTTTAACATATTATCAAACAACAGTTCTGGCTTTTCCACAAACTCAGTATCAATGTTGAACATGTGAACCAGCACTTTGTTTCTTCTTGAGGATGCATTGTTACAGACTCTCAGAACTCAGATTTTTAAGCCAGATTTTTGTCTTTAATGCTTGTGTCTTAACTTTCCAGATTTTTGTAACAGGTTTTGCTCATTAGTTTTCTTTGCCTCAGTTAACCTAAAGCTACTAAAAACACAAAAAGTTTTGAAATCTGCTCCTACTCTCTCATTAAAACCATCCTTCTACCATCTTGCTGCTCAGAACACCTGTTGTTTCAGGTGAAAAATAAAGCACCTTCTAAATCTTCTTCAGTTGTTTTACACATTTCCAAAGAGATTCAGTTCCAGCAAGATATTTCTTCTCTTCCCCACCCAGTCCCAGCTTGCTTACCTTGTGGCAGCACTCATCACTCAGCCCTGTGAATCGGAAAGATCTGTTTAGCCTCACATCAGTTTCTAACCCATCAGTGTTTACCAGCATCAGCCTCTGTACAGGGTGCTCCACACCAGCTGGCTACTGCCAAGCACTTTTAAAAGGTTCAGTACTCAACAGTGTCCAAGCTGAAGATAGCTTAATTCAGAACCATTGGCAGCTACAGAAATTGAGAGCATTCTAAATCAACCACTCTCTAGCGACCTTATATACAAAAGATGTATCTTAAAAAAAAGAAAAGAAAAACCAAGGCATATCCCTTCAAGGATTTACCTTTCCTGCAGAGACATGGCACAAATGGTTAAAGAGACAAACACCTGGATGCTGATCAATACTGTGATGGCCAGCAGCACAGTAGCAAAGAAATACAAACTTCCACCGTCTCGGTCTTAATCAGTCTGGTACTAGTTATACTGAACGAGCCTACACCTCCTCGCTGGCACACGGCCACTCCTGTGAATGGAGCTGTTGATCTCATTACAGTTTCTAGTAAATTATAGTAGACACATCAATAGTCATCAGCACTGCTGTGACACTCTGAATAGAAGTTCAGGGTTGGAAAGCTCTGGCCTCCAAGCAGCCCTTTCTCCCACAGAAGGGTTCCCTTCACATAGCAGTTGGTAAATACTGCTGGAGTGGTAATAGTGACACAGAGACCGACAGATCCAATTCTGTTTTGATGGCAATCCAAAATCTCTATCAGGAAATTAATTCATGTTAAAGAAATAAATCTACTCTCTTTAAGAGGTCACTTTATAATTAATTATAGTCCAGCTTTTAAAGCATTCTGCAGAGTGCAGTTCCCTCTAATATAATTATCTCACAAACTGCATTTTATGGCAAATCTGAACTGAGAAACGTAGTCTGGAATGCCAGCAGTGAGATTACTTTAATGTGAAGCTTCAGTAGGTGTTTATAACAAGTGTTGGCAAAAAGAGGTAATAAAATATTACACAGCCTTGAGACAAAAATTGGTGAGACAATAAACCGTAAGAAATTAAGGAGCTGGCATGCTCCTTATTGCAGAAGTGACACAATCAGCTGTCCCAGTGCTAGCTTTCATACTGACTGTGGTTACAGACCTTGTTCAGATGTCTGGGTTACCACATCGAGCTTCCCACACCAGAGCTCCAGTTGTCATGCCATGGGCGCCCCCATGTCTATGGCACACACAGCTTCCCACACCTAGAACGGCCTCTCATTCCTCAGACACTCTCCCAGTAACTTGACACACCTCCCACTGCTGCTTTCACAGCGGAGGAAATTGCTCTGCTACTTGGCTGAGGATCAGGGCATTTCCCTATCCAGATGGCTGCAAGTATGGAGAGATTTTTCCATGCTGAACCCTTGCTCAGGACAGGGCATACACATGGGACAAGGCAATCAAAAGACCAGGCATCGTCTCCTTCGACTGCACACCTGGGCAAACCCTTCTCACCAAACCCATTCCAACTCATCCTCCATCCCACCTCACCCCTCTTCCCCACCCTCCCTTTATGTCTTCAACTCTGCAACCTACGTTGTTAGTCACCCTTTTTCCACCCACTCTCTCTTTCAACATTTGCTCCCTAACTCATTCAAATTTGCCAAGATCACCGCTTTTTCCCCTCTTCTCCAGAATGAAGGTGATTCTGCTCCACCTTCACATGGAGTAATCTGAAATTTTGTTTTTTCTAAGAGAAACACAGCTCAAACAATTAGCAATCACTGAACGCTTCTATAAGAGTTCAAGTCAAACCTTAAGGAATTTAAGGCAGTCTTCCACTGGAATTCGACCCTCCTCCACCTTATGTTAAAAGATCCTCCCTTCATTTGCAGTTACAATCAAATTGGAAATAACAAGGCTCAAGATACTTTTTTCAACCTATAGGAAATCCTGACGTATCAGATTTTTTTTTTTCTAGATCAAAAGACTGAAATCCTAAGGCTGGCAAGTCATATTAATTTCTTATCATTACACAATGGTAGTATAAAGTGTAAACTCAAAACTCAAACTTGAAATATCAGCTAAATTGCTTTCAAAAAGACACACTGTCACGGTTTTACCCCAGCTGAGAGCCGAGCACCACGCAGTCGCTTGTTCTTTAAAAGGGTTGGGGGGTGGGGTGGGGGGTCAGGGAAAGGAAGGGAAAGTAAAAAAAAAAACCCGAAACCAAAACGCCACGGGTTGGGATAAGGATAGTTTACTAGAATAGCAGAAAGATAGACATAACAATGATAACAGGACTTTAGAGCAAAAAATATATGAAACCAGTGATACACAATGCAGTTTCTCACCGAACCACACAACTCAGGCCGTGCAGCCCAGAGCCATCCCCAAAAACCACGCATCCTGAAGCTGCCTGCTCCTCCTCCCACCAGCCCCCCTTTATGCTGAGCATGACATAATTGGCATGCAATACCCCCTTTGGCCAGTTTGGGTCACCTGTCCTGGCTGCATCCCCTCCTTTCTCATTAGTAGGGAAATATGAACAACTGAAAAAGTCCTTGATTGCTTGGCAACAACTAGAAACATCAGGGTGCTATCAGCACTGCTTTCTTCTTAACTCCCAAACAAGGCATTCTATCCACTATTAGAAAAGAAATTAACTCCATCCTAGCCGAAACCAGGACACACACATAATAAAAATTAACAGTAACATTAAGAATTGGCTATTATAAGAACAAAAATGCAAACATGTTTTCATCAAAAAAGCTTTCCAACAAGGGATTTTTACCAAAACTGCACCTTCTACCACTGTTTTGCAGGCAGAAAGGCACCATACAGTTTTGAAACGGTCCCAGGTACTATCCAGATTTCAGGGTGCTCTAGTCCACCCATAACATTATGGTCGCTACATATTTAATAGGAGTGTCCTTCACTTCGTCCAAATTTGATCTTATCATGAAACACCAAACCAAGCTAAATGAGCTCTGAACACGCAAACACTGAGTTTTGCTTCCAGTGCTGATGTCTTACTCCTCCCCATTTAGAGTACTGAGCATGCAGATATTCCAAAGCAAGAAGCTTTAAACCACGACTTCCCACCTGTATCTCCTGACTACTGATTGGAACCAGATCTGGATGAAGTTTGTGGGCACAACTTTCTCCATGACTGAAACTGAAATAGAATACTTTTCAACAGGCATTAATTTCATGTGAAAACTAACTCTTAATTTTATTCTTTCATTGCAGAATTCCACTTTTATACTGCTTCCTAGCTATAGCAAACTCTGCATCTCTGAGAACAGCCTCAATGCAAAATATCATTCCAAGCACTCTTTAGAGATTTTATTCACTCATGACCATACCAACTATATGTGAGCTAGAGATCCAGTAGAATTAAGTTCCCTACTTCAAGTGACCAAGCAGCTAGGTATTGGCTTCCTATCAGTTCACCAGACACTCCCAGACATGCAGATACCCTCTCCCCATACTCCAGTGATGTTCCTTTACACAGAGGAGTCTACAGCTTGGGCAATTAATGACCCTTGATCTAGAATCAGAAAAAGCTATCAGGTAACACAGGTTACTTCATGACTCATTGAAGACTTCTGGCTTCCTTCACACAAATTGCAGCATGATGAGGAAAGGAGAAAATGAGCAAACTCAGTATCTAAGCTCTGATAATGACAGAACTGCCACATGGATTTCCAGTTAAGAAAAGAAGCCTACAAGATTTTCAGAGCTCGTCTGTCTCATGATATTTTGATTGCTCCGGACCTCAATTCATGCAGCAAGTCTCTGGGGCAAGCCAGTAAATGGTTTTGGCCCTTTCAGGTACTATCAATAGAATTCAACATCTCTTGCAGATGCAAATAACTTGCTAGCCAGAATACAGATTTGATAACAGATTGAAGGAAAAAGAAAAATCTTTATAATTATTTGCAATTGTTACGAAGGGAATGGTTATGTCAGTGAACACAGTAGCAATGTAAACGAACATCTTGGTAGTGGCCAACCAAGAACATATACAAACACCACTTTTTGATACAACAATTCATACATAGTCCTGTCCAGTTAGTATTCATTTGCACTAAATGGCACAATAAAGCAGCAAGCATTTGTTCTATAACCACATACACCCATCTGTGGGATGGGCAGCTGTCCTTGGCCAGGTCAAAGTTCTGATTCCATTGATCCAGCTTAGGGCAGTAATGCTTTTTCATCGGAGGTACAGAGTATAAATGCTAGAAGTTCACATCTGCAGGCCTAGACCCCAGAAATATTTCTGAGCGAGGTATTTGATACGTACCTAACTGTACAAATAGAAATGGTACCCAGATTTTAAGTGATGAAGCTGAAATACAAGCTACAGGAGTTTAAAAGGCAACCTTGAACTGAGAGCATTGAAGAAATTCGAGTGACTTTGGAGGGGAAAAAAAAAAGCAAAGCTGTAGTACAGAATCTATGGTTTCAAAATGTAATTTCAGAAAAATACTAACTACAATCTGATTCTAATTTTATTTTCTATATTCAAATTTGGCTGAATACATGCTATGAGTATTGTCTATTAAAAGCCCATAAAACAATTTTCTAAATATCTCATTTGCAATTTTGCTCTGTTGTTGAAAAATTCTAGTACTGCAGCTGCAAAGGCTGCTAAATTTGCCTGGTTTTCTGACCATTCGCAGTTCCACACAAAAATATTTGAGATGTCGAATTCTTCCAATCATATTTCTGAGTGGTTACATACACTTCTACTCTGTAATCTCACCTCTTTCTCATTGTTGGGGCTTTAGGCCAGGTAATCAGTTATGATAATAGTAATATGTAATATAACCAGATGCAACAAAACCCAAGGTTTTTATCATAGGTATACAACACTGCAAAGGGTATTCTCTGGGTGCTGTTCATTCTCTCACCATGTGTCTATAGATTACACTATGTATTTGATAAAAATATGAAGAAGTTTTTATAAAGATGCTTCAATAACACAACTATTAACCCTTCTCTTCTTCTCCCCAAAGATCTTTTTAATAAGCCTCTCCCACAGAAACTGATTAAAATCTACATATTTCATATCTTTTGATTACAAGAAATAGCAGAGAGAGTAGTTCATATAAAGTGTTAGTAATCATACTGAAACTGCATTTTAACAGATTGTTTCCTTTGATTTATTTTTTTCTGGGTGTCCAGCACAGAAGACCATTACATTATTTCAGCCTCATCAGGAAATCCCAGTCCAGTATATGATATACTGCATGAAAATTCTAAGAATCACAGAATCATCAAGGTTGGAAAAGACCCCTCCACCACTGCAACCTCTAAACCTTCTCCCAAAGAACCATTTATTTTTTTAATAGCCCCAGGGATAGCGATTCCACCACTGCCTTAGACAGCCTGTTCCAATGTTTCTCCACTCTTTCTGTGACGAAATTTTCCTAATATCCAATTTGAACCTCCTCTGGCACAACATGAACCCATTCCCTCATCTTGTCACTAATTATTACGGAGAAGAGTCCAACACCTAACCAACAAAGTGAAATTTAATGTGAATCACCTGTAGTTAGAAGTAGAATAAACTTCTCCACAATGGGATCTCTCAGCTTTCTTATAAAGCCTCTGCTAAAAGCTACTGCAGCTCTTTTGTAAGATGAAAGTCATTAAAAATTAGAAGTGATAACAAAGAAAAATCTGGCCCTTTGCTATACCTATTATTTACCAAGGCCTTCTGAAATCACAATCTCCAAATCTAAGGTAAACATAGGAGAAAGTTGCCAAAGCCCAGAATTACAAATCCTGATGAAGTGCAAAATCATTGTCTTCTTCCAGAAGAGGAGGAATACCACAGCCAACACTTAGTCCTGAATGGATGTGCTACCAAAACATCAGGGAGACGTATCAGAACTGAAAACATTCACTCAGAATGCATCATTAACTGTAAAAATGCAATTCTTCAGTATATATAGCTGTGGAAAAATTTACAAGAGAAAAAGTTAACATCAGCAGTTATTCCCTCTGTGGCCTTCACCTTTTTTTCTCCTCAAGCAGGTCCAATCACTGCTCCCAGCACTACAGAAAAAGATGACACTTTTAAGCAGCATCTTTAGGATTCATTATTCCTTGTGCATGAAAACAAGCTTCATCAAATAGGTACAACAAACTGAAAAAGACTGAAAATTATAAACTGTAAATACACGCAAAGTAAAGCATGATCATAAGACATACTATGATTGTTAACACAAACTCCCTTGGTTCAACAACTCAAGGATGAACCTCACAGTGGATTCCACTGCTAATTACCTGAAACAGAACAAGAGCTTTATATGGTCCAGGCTGCTCTAACTCCCAGTGCTGTGTTGTCTTCCCTATGATTGCCTGTGCTCGAGTATAAATTAGTCTAACCCAAATATCTCTGGTTTGGAGATAAACCTTCAGCATCATTAGGTAGGCCGTAGAGAACAACATAACAACCCAGGGTTACCTGCAAAAACCCAAACGCTTCCAAATCAAGTAATGTTTTGGATGTTTGTGGGCAATCACGAGACAAGCCTATCACACAAACACTTCACTGTTTCCCAATCTCTGACCCCTGTTGCTAGCTCCCTTGCCCTCAAGGGTGAATTCTGTTGCCTTCTCTGACTTTGGGCAGGTTATCTGACAACATCAAAAAAAGACTTTTTTAGAAAGAGTTTCAATTCATGCACATGAAAATGTCACTTCTTACCATGGTTTACAGCTCAATTTTTGATGAAAGAATAGGATTTTGAATAATTCTAGCAACTCTGAATCTATCCATTAATAATTCATGGCCAGGGCTGACTGACCAACCGTGCCTGTCTCCAAAGAGAAGCTCTGCAGTATACAGCTGAAGTGTGGTTAGCCATTTCTTACAGCACAACCAGAAAAAAGGGCAAAGTGACCCCCATCTTGGTGACCTCACCTCGAGTAAGAGACGGATAAATGCTATCAGATTCCCAGTAAACCACTGTACAGCAACAACAACAACAAAAGTCATTTAAATTTCAGGTGGCCTGACATTTTAAGCATTCATAAAAATAAAATGTTTTTCCATGCGTACTAAAAGCTAACAGGTACTTCAAATTAACTAATTTACTAATACCTGATTTCAAAGTGATAAGCTGGTGATGTAATTCACAAAGAAAGCTGATAAATATTTGAGTCTTGCTATGAATGGCTGACCCAATATACAAAGTATTTATGTACAGCTAAATATGATTGTTCATATTTAATACTTTACTTTTCTTCCAAGACTACCAACCAAGCTCTTGTGGTCATACGGCTTGTACAGGTATCCTGTAAAAAAACAAACAAACAAAAAATTCCACCAAACCAAAATAGCCAGTAACCAACTAACAAGTGGTACAAAATACCTAGCACATTTCTTACATGCCACTTAACAGCTTATCAGGTGGTTAAAATTTGACTAATGTTATCAAGTTGAAGCCTATGACCTAAGTGTGGGAGATGTTCCCTGTCTCAGTAACAGTTCTGTGGAGCAGCTCCTTCATGGAGAAACATTTTGCTTAGTGCCCTGTTTCTCAAATAGTTTTGTCACCGAGCAGGGTATTTCCATCAACATTATATGAGGCTGAAATAACAACTTGGTGAGGGAGAAACCCAAGAGAAAACAAGGCCGAGCTCAATGGGCCCTGCAAAACAGGCTGCACTCTTATTATGAATAAAATTCTCTACTAATGAGTTTCCAAGTCTCTGTAAAAATCCCAATATTTGGCAAAGAGCATTCCATTTCACATTTTAACATCATCTGGCATAAACTGTCACGCTTTAATTAAACACAGAATGCAAATCACATCCCCAGGAGATGATGCTTCTCACTGTTTCTCTTTCAGTGAGCCACTATGGAAGTCAACCATGGAAGTAACCTAGCACAGAGACCGGGACAACAGTACACCTCGTGGGGCTGAGCTTTCCAAATGCCACTCCAAGGGGCAGCTCCTGAAGAGTTATTGGAGGCGTTGCTTACAGCCAGACTCCCTGTTGGCAGGCAGGAAGCCATCCATCTCTGCTGTTGCCTTCCTGATCAGTAGGCCACGTTTGCTGGCAAATAAGGAACAGTTTGATTAGCTAGGCTAGTCTTACACACTTTCCATTGCCTTCATCTCCAGGGAACAAAAAAAAAAACAAAAAAAAAAAGAGAATAAAAAAATCCATACTCTGAGGCCTTGTCTACACTGCAGTTCCCCCAGGGGAACCCAAATCAACCTTGAAAAACTATGCAAGGTGTCCTACAGAATGTAAATAGTTGACAACACTTTGTTCATCTACCATTTAAAACTTAGCACACACCATGCAAGAATTGCATGTCCATGTAGAATGATTTTGTGTGGTGATTGACCACCTCACTGTCAGGAAGCTAAAAAATACACAAAGACACAATACGGAAACCAAAATTGTGCTGGCAGAGAAAGATTGTGCATTTCCAAGTATCATATCAAGACATTCAATACATCTTCATTTTCTCTCCCCCTCAAATCTACCAGCTCAGGGAAGTCAGACATGTTTTCATAATAAGTGAAACCTGCAGAGGGGGGTGGAATCTAAATTGTATTTAGTTTATCATACATGGAACAAACCAGAATTCTTCCAAGGCTGCTTTAAAAAAAACTATATACACACACACAGTCAGATACAGTGATACAGTTTCCTTGTAGGCAAGATTTCTTATGTACCATCATAGGCAAGTATCTCTTTTGACAACAGCTAATTCAAATATCAGAGTGTGAGTGTATAACAGAACCCCCAATGCTGGGAATCCACTGTTGAAGAGTCCCTTTTGAATTCAAAAGTGATTTCTGAGACCTAGGAACTCTGTGCAACAGCAGGAAAAATCCTCAGGAGTCTTTCTTATGAAAAGATGACTGACAGAAGTGTGAACGGTACAGCTCCTCCCGCAGCCCACGCTGTGGAAAACGGATAGACAAACAGGGTATGCATACATTTTAGAATACCTGAGGCACTGCATTTTAGTGTGTGTTTACTCTGTTTTTAAAAAAAGGAAGGGAGGAAAATTCCACTCCACATCAACGTGCATCTTTCTGGACAGATTGTGACTCAGAACTCTGTGCTGCAGAGCTACACCGTACCTAACTCCTCTGTCATCATCATCAGGATTTCCACCACCACCACCCCCCTGCCAAATATATTTTTTTAAATTAAAGTCCTGCACAAAGAATGCATAAAACCTCATCTTTTTGAAACGTTCCTTTACATCTCTGATGGCGGTCAGTGCAGCGAGGTAACTCAACTCATGACTCCCTGCAGTGTACAACTCCCTGCAACCATTCTTCAGACCTAGTTATAGACCCAGACCTGCTGTATAACCCATTCTTTGCACTGAAACAGTTCACTGATGCTGTCAGCATCTCCTTGGCTAAGAGAGGTACACAGGACTGTAGCTGACAAATGGAGAGCGAGTGAAGGACAAGCTCTGGAGGAAATATCAATTTCACAGGGAAAATAACATAATTGCTCTAATCAAAATAAATAGCTGTGAAATGCTAGATGTCTTTCATCCTGGGTGGGAAAACAAAGACACTTTCAATTAGATATTGCACAGGGTCCAAAAGTTGAGGAAACTACATATCACAAGTTCAACCTAAGTAAAAAATCATGAACATCTATTATTAATGATCATAAGTGGTAAACATCTTCATCTAAAATTCTTAACTGATAGGGACTTCTCAGAATTTTTTCACAGGGCAGCAAGAGAAATATTTCACTCGGGCATCTGTGGCTGTGCACGCCTTCCTTCTCGCTAGGGAAAAGATTACACAGTTTAAATAAAATACAGAAGAAAGACTCTATGTTTAGACAAGTGTGTCCATGAATGCTAAATAAGGGGGGGATGCTCTGAAGCTGGTGAAGTTCTTGGAATTTCCACACTGGCCATACAGTATACATAACATCAGCCCAATATTAATGAGCCAGAATAAGGAGACTGGAGTGCCTATGTGTCAGAGCTTTCTTTAGTGACTAGGAAATAGAACTATTCTTCGGGTTGAGATTCTTTCCAGGCAAAGAATCAACAAAAAATTAGTTTGTAACAATATTAATTTCTTGATTTTGTGTCCCATTTGATGTGCCATGATTCATATATCCAGGCTCTCGATTGCTGTGATTCTGAGCAAAATACTACAGCTTACATCACAGTGCAGTTTGCAATACTGGAAAATATACAAAGCCACTTTTCTGAATTACAGCCCTTATCACTTGTGTAATTTTGGATATTGCTGAGCCTAAAACTGTTGTAAAATTCAGTAAAATTACAGATATTTTGCTCATCAGAGTAGGGAGTAGGAAGACAATGGTACAGGATGCACAAGGGCAACCTCATCCAAAGACAACAGATTTCTGGTTCTCTGAATCTTTGGCCTTATATAATAAGATAATGAAAATCACTTCATGCCTTTTCTTAGGTTTCTTTTATATTTTACCTTCATTGAGATCTTACTTCCCTGGAAAGCAACAGAACCACAAATTACCAGCAAACAAAAATATTTGCAAATGCTAAGGCCCTCCACTAATAGCAACAAGCATGTATTGTCTCCAAGCATATCCAAAATCCCTTTTGGATTATTATCAACAACTCCTCTCTAGTGCATCATCAAAAGAGACCACTTTCATTTGCAAAATGCAAATGCTGATTCCGAACAACATGCCTGTACTGACATCAGTACACACATACGTTACTTAGGGCAAATAAACGCTATTTCAATATTTAACTGGGAGATTGCACACTTGTCCTTACAGGTTCTGGTCTACCTTAGAATTTTCCTAGCCAAACCAAAGGATATCCTACACATTTGCATGCACTTTTTACAGTTTGGGGTTTTTTTTAATTTATCATTATTCTACTGAAAAAACTATCCCAACCTTATTCTGTTTAAATACTTAAAAATACACTAAGAGTAGAAAATGCATTAGTTCTAAATCAGTTCCTGGGGGGTTGTTTTATGCAATCCCATCTAAAAACCAAAAGAAAAAGCTGGCTTGCTTCTTATTAAAACCACTTACAGCACAGTTAATTTTCTCAAGGTGATATATGCATGTATTCACTTTGTGCTGTGACCTTATGGAGGCCTTGATAGATAGATAATCACCTGTCTCAGAACGATAACAAGAAAAAAATCATGTTTTTACTTTGGTTTTATGACTTTACACACATCCAAAAATGAACAAAACAGTCATTTTGAAGGAAAAAAAAAAACCAACTTCCCCTCCAATTTGGCTTTTTTCATACCTGCTTGCTCTTGCAAAATACTTTGCTTCTAATCAAAATAATGAAAGCAGGCCTTCTAGCTCAGAGGTTTTCATATGAATAAGCAAGGCAATTTCCATATCGAATGTATGTTCTGTCATGCTTCCACAAAACAGAAGAGTGTAAATTCTCATTTAATGCAGATGCCAAGTTATCCAGGTTGTCAAACCCCCCAGAAAAACGTAAAACATCTCAGCTTGCTCACTGCTCAACACAGCTAGCTTCCTTGTCTGGCCTGAGGTTTGACTGCAAAGTTTAAGTGCAAAATCTGCCCAAGTCCTGGTTGCTATTCTTAAGTCTGACTTAGCATCCGAACTTTCTGAGGATGTTCATCCCAGTTTCTCCCCTCACATTACTTTCCTCACACAGGGGTACTTATGACCCTGAAGTTTGGTAAAGACTTTGATATACTCAGATAAAAGAAGTGGAGTACAGTTCTTATGAAATCAACCTATGCAACAGCCAGCTTTGTCAGTTGGGCAATGTCTTCTCAATCCACTCACCTTGTTGGAAGAAATAATACAGAGATTGAAGTGAAACTACAGATCAAAATTTTATGCTTAAATTCATTCTAAAAAAACCCCAACCCCTTCTTACAACATCTCTCCTTAAAACAGCATAAGCAACTTGGCAAAAAGTGATTGATAAGAAGGTTTGTTTCATGGTGTAAATCTTTAATTTCATTTGCTGCCCTTGTTACTCTGACCCTAGCAATAGTCCATAAATATTTAGGTAGCTTTCCACCACTGTGCTTTCAGCTTTTGAATACCAATGCTAGCTGTAGTGAAGAAGAAAAGGAATTGCTGTAATGGACCACAGAAGTAGCTGTGAATATCTAACCTGCTGTTTGTAAGGCATCCTGTTCGCTGGAATTAAAGCAGTCATTACTAGCACACAGGAACCCATCACATTCCTAATGAATTGTGAGGCTGTGTTGGGAAAATAACAAATATCTTTACCTGAATAAGCATTAGTGTTGTAACAACCAGTAAAAAAAAAGAAAAAAGAAAAAAAATCAATAGCTGTATAAAGCCCAAGGCTAAGAAGAGAAAAACAAGACTGGCATGCATACAGATAGCCTTACCAGTGAAGAAATCAAAGAGATTCTGGTTTACTCTGCATCTCATCGTGGTGCCTGACACATTATCAGAAACTTGAAAAGTATCCTTTGATATAAGCACAGTCAAGGCCCAGGGACGTGACCTTTTACTACCTATATTCCCCTATTCTGCAACACCCCAAGCTCATTAGACTTCAAAGAAAGGATTTTATAAGACCACTCTTGGCAAAGCAGTGGTGTACAATAACATGGCGAGCCTTCCCACTGCTCCAGCCAGGAGAAATGCAAGCTTGAGAGGAAAGTCACAGAATGCCCCTTGTTCCCTTGGTCAGCGGATGCAGCATCCACATTCAGTCTCCAAGGGGACAGGGTCATTCAATCCATGAAGAGGTATTTCCCTGCCAGCTGGCCAGATCTGTCAGAGACACCAGATGTAGAAGAAATCGTTTGCCATTCCCAGCCAAGAGAGGTGCTGAGCATAAGTAACCATTGCTACTGAAAGAGCAGCAGTGGAAAAGTTGCCAAAATTCATCTCTACCTTGTTTGCCGCTTCTGCTAGAAGTCTTATCTGAGCTTTAATTGCTTCTTACCTCCCCTACTCAAATTGCCTTAAAAACGATCTTGTTACGTATGCTTTCAGAACCGCAGAAAGGAGCTGAGAACACCAGCACAGCTCCCCTTGCTCCAGAAAGCTCTCTTCACTTCATGTCAAAAAGTAAAACCTACCCTCCTAGTTTTAGATGCCATCCTTTTATTTTTACTGTATATCCAGACCTAGTTCCTTACGTTCCCCTTTCCTATGCTCTTCTGTTTGCCAGGGAGTATCCAAAGTGGACCATCAAGCACCAAGGACTTGTCTGTCTTTGACATCCACAAGAACTAAATGAAAGTCAAGCCTCACTTTTTCTCTTTTGGTAATCCTTTTGAAAACACAGTAAGGCTAAACGCAAGGCTAAATGGAGTAAGGAATTGGATGACTCCTTTTACAAAAGCAGAATCTAAAATGCAGAATCTAAAATTATGAGAATCTAAAATTTACATTAAGAGTCACTGGAGCAAACGATCTTCGTGGATGTCCTCCCAAATTCTCCATTTGCTTTTTGCCTGGACTGAACACTGAAGTAAAAGTGTTAAGCAATGACAAAGCAACAAGTCTAACAGCATTAAATCTACAAGGAAAATGAAACTATTTTCCTCACATTACACTAAGCAGCATGTCTGTATGTGGAAATTACCCTTCTCTGCAAGTAACAGTGACACAGAGCTCATAGCTCTGCTGCAAACCTCAGAACTGGCCTGATTTACCTTACATACACACAGCCCCCAACACATTTCTTCTCTCAGAAGCAGAATGAATTTGTGTGTGTAGCTTAATTAAAAAGGCATAAAAATCTGAAAATTTGCTTTTTAATTCCTCTTCCAGATTGAGTTCTCAAGTTTCTGCAGCAGTTACTAGCAAGTACAAGGCTCCCTAAATCCTTGTGACAGTTAAGGCTACTTCTCACTCCACACCACCTTTTCCTGTTTAGACTGTATTTTAAGTGACTCTCAAGCCACCACACGACTGCTGCCAAGCGTGCTGTAGTGAGGTACCATTTCATCCTTGGACTTCTGCTACATGAAAGTGAGCAAAGCACACAGCTCACCTCACAAACGATACAGCTCACCTCACAAACGATACAGCTCACAACAAAGAAAAGCAGGCTATCTTTACCGTAAATCTCAGTCACCACTGAGATAACGAGTACCCACTGAGCAGGGCAAAGAGCATTAGTAGGTTGGAAGCTTCGTTTTCTTATTGAAGCAAAGGAGCTCTGTTGTTACTGCTGCTGGATTCCAAGTTTGCTTTTGTAGACAGAGTTTAGCAGTAAATGTGAACAGCTGTTAGTTGCTATATTGTTGTTACTACGAGGATTTTCATTAAAAGACTTTTTCTTATAAAAAAAAAAGCACTTGGGCACTCTTCAACATACATTGATCCAGGTGAAAAGCTCCTGAACAGACCACAGCTTCAGAATTCTAACACATATTTTTCAGAGCCTCTGATATTTGAGCACAACATCACCTGCCAGCGAGACAACTTCCTTCCAGTATTTACACCTAAAAAGTCAGGCCCTGACACCTACTGCTGTCTGAAGAAAAATTCTTTTCTATAGTAACACTGACCCGTGGTCTCTTAGCTCTAAGTCATCTACTAAGAGTAACATGCTTACACACACAGCTACTAAAATCAACGTGATAATCGGTAATAACTGAATCCCGAGCCATTTTCTTCAATACTGCACATTTAACCAGTTTTCAAGGAGATTTAATGGAACATTTGGAAGAGTTAAGAGTATTGTTTTTTTTCACGTTGAAGGGCCTAAGAAGATAGTAGATATTGATAATAGCACCAAACCATGGTAGTTTCTTAATGATGCGCCATTCAAGAGCAATGGTTTTCAATCTGCTTTTAGAAGCAACACAGATGTTATCAGACCCACGCAAAGTCCATAGTAAAGTATCTTTAAAATAAAACAACATACCCCTGTTCAAAGCAATACTAATTCATCAATTTAGATGCCTCAACCCCCTCCCCCAAAACCACAAACTTCTTAAAACCCCTAAGCAAACACTAAACAAGTACATGCTTGTCACCTCCCACCCCCAGTCAGATATGGCATCTTCCAAACGCACAACCTGGTCATTCCTGAAGCATTCAACCCTTTGTATTTGTGTACACACAAGTAATATCTCTGCATTAAAATTTCTTTTTGCAAAAACAAGGTTTTAACCCCCCCAGGACGCTGTCGTTTCTTCTTCTAGCAAGCCCTTGGTAGTTTGGCTGGTGCTAATGCAGACGGAACATCCCTTCAGCATCCTAGTCTGAGCACTGAATTAGCAGAATGCAATTTGTGTAAGTGAAGTCTGCGAGCACTGCAATTCCAAAAAACTATACGTACACTACAGAGAAGTTGGTCAGAGGAAGAGCGTCTTTCAAGCCAGTTCCCTTTTAGCCACACTTCTTCACGATTAGGAATCCAGCAGCACCGGCAGAATTTATTAAGCATTTTATCAACAAGATCAGCTCAGAGATGTCAGCAGTCTGGCAGATCTAGAAAGGAATCACAGGTGGAAATCCTCACAAAACCCTGGCACTTAAAGTGCTCCTGCTGGTGCGCTACACAGCATGGGCAAGTCGCACAGCTTCTGCTGTGCCGATAGAAGCACTGGCTTTCAGGTACTTAAAACAAGGTCTCTTCCGCTTATCTCTAGTGACTTTTAATGACAAATTAAGGACACCAGGGCTCCTTTCAAAATGCATAGAGGGAATTAATCATTATGTACTGGCCAATACAGCCTCCCGCAATAAAATGATACCACTAGCCATACCTTTGCCTACTGCTAATCATCTAATAGCTGCTGGGATTTGCTATGACCAGCTCACTGCTACTACTTGGCTTTTCATCTTGGACAGAGCTTCAGGACACTTTGGAGATTTCCCAGTTCCGGGCTCCTCACCATAAGAAGGACATGGAGGTCCTTGAGCAAGTCCAGAGAAGGGCAACCAGGCTGGTACAGGGCCTGGAAGGCAAATCATATGAGGAGCAGCTGAGGGAGCTGGGGGTGTTTAATCTGGAGAAGAGAAGGCTGAGGGGAGACCTTATCACTGCCTACAGTTACCTGACAGGAGGGTGTAGAGAGGTGGGTGACGGTCTCTTCAGGCAGGTGACAGGAGATAGGACAAGGGGGAATGGCACTAAGCTACACCAGGGCAGGGTCAGATTAGATGTTAGAAAAAAATTCTTCACTGAAAGAGTTGTGGGGATGTGGAACAGGCTGCCCAGGAAGGGGGTTGAGTCACCATCCCTGGATGTGTTTAAAAAAAAGGGTAGATCGGGTACTTAGGAATCTGCTTTACCATAGGATGGGAATGGTTGGACTCGACCTTAAAGGTCTTTTTCAACCTTGTGATTCTGTGTGAGATCTAAATTAATACACACCCGATCCCACCAAAGTTCCCAGTAGTGCTTACCAGGTTCACGCCTATAGACTAGAAAGGGGAAACACTGAGCCTGGCAGCGAGCACCTCATGAGCCAGGCTGGCACCTGTGGCTTCCTGATTGATAATTGCACCTGTTATAGCTTCCCTATCCTTAATGCTGCCTTCCAGGTGGTAGTTTAGTTTACACTGCTTCCCAGCGCACAGTAACATTGGCACCTTCATTGTTCACACCTACAGCAAAGAAACTGTGCAGGAGCTGACTTTTTTTTTCAGAGACCTTCAATAAGTCCCAGGAACATTCCCAAGTTCACCCACTACTGGTAGTAAGGCACACCTAATATATCTGTAGATACATGCTGTCGTGTGTCATTTACTCTGCCAGACCATTCTGGAGTCAAATAACTGGTTCACCAAAGAGGAATCTCAATCTACATAATTCTCACAAGGAGGAGTATGTTTACGGCACTCTCCCTCTTTGCACCAGCCAGATCAGATGTGTACATCCAAGAAGGCAGTCTTCAGGGACGTTCTCTGGGATCGGCTGAAAAAGAAGCTGTTACAAGTTTTTTCCCTTGCCACCATGAACTTTTAATGAAGCTAAATCAAATTCCCTCAGCCCTCTAAGTATCTGATCTGCCAATGATGGTCTAAAATGGTTCAGATCCTCAACTAGTTTCTTAAAAAGAGGAGATGCCTTCCCTGTTTATCATTCCTATACTATACCCCACTGCAAAAACACCCTGGGAGACACAGGTTTACTTTGTCTTTATATTCATCAGCTGTGGCTCCAAGCTCTCTTTAGCTGCTCTGTTAGGTTTGCACAGCAACAGACAGCGATGTCTTCTTTCTTCACTAGCAGCCTGTATTCTTTTCCTGCTCAGGGATTTGATCACTGGTCTGCAGCCAACTATGACTCTTAACAAGGCAAAGAGGTTTTAAATTTATAGGCTAGTACATATCAGCGATTACAACCAGCAGGCAGATTCTGCATCAAATACCTAATTCAAAGACAACAACACAACGACGTGCCCAGCAGATTTGTCCTGTGCTCAGATCAAGTTAGGCAGACTATCCTCAAATGGGGAATTAGGGTCACTACCAATTCTGTCAACCACCAGTTTCAAAAATCAGAGACTTAAGTTTACTCTACCATATTATTTTTTTTCCCCAGAAGACTTGTAAAGCCTTGGACATCAAATACAGTATTACCATCAGAGGCAAAAGTACTGTAAAAGAACATTTGTGTCAGTAAAGTGACACTGCAATACAAAGTCAATAAAGTACTTGCTAGTATGTTTTTTAGACTCCTTTTATGGCTTTTTGGCCAGAAGCTCCCTGAATCCACACAGAAAACAGCACAACAGTCAAATCAGACACACAACACACACAACATTCATAAAATAAAGGCACCCTCCAGTTAATTTACATTGATACAATACTCCTGAAACAGTGTAGTACTCCACCTTTCCCATTACTTTCTACATCTGCTTTTGCTTATTGTGTATTATACAGCTGATATAGCCCCT
Source organism: Porphyrio hochstetteri (assembly GCA_020800305.1). Classification (NCBI taxonomy): domain Eukaryota; kingdom Metazoa; phylum Chordata; class Aves; order Gruiformes; family Rallidae; genus Porphyrio; species Porphyrio hochstetteri. The sequence goes on from CM036911.1 coordinate 10,097,492, forward strand.
CAAAGGTGGGTTTCTTTTCTTGTTGTAGTTGTTCTTTGAGGTTTTATACAGATATGTCAGTTTGAATAGATATTGTGTTCTGTTAGGTATGAGACAAGAGAAGCCATGACTATTAAACTGATGTTTTATCTACAAGTTTCAAAAGACACAATTCTAGAAAATCACATTTAAATTTAGCACTTAAATTCCTTAAGTCAGCAGTTAAATTCTTTGAGGTGTTAACTCTGTTGCTGAATTGGTCTATGTTATAGAAATACATTTTTTTAGAAGTAATTGAGTTCCATAATGGGCTAATTCTCGGGCAGAAAGAATTCAGCCTGAAATAAGTTTGAATTAGTAGATTGCAAAGAAGCTGTACTTCAAAACCAAACCAGGTCAAGGCAATAGCAGGAGCTCTGTTAGACAAGCACAATAAGTTATAGACGTGACATGCAGAGTAAGAGAAAAGCATATTGTCAGGGTATTTTACTGATTAAAAGCTGTACAATATAGAATAAGGAACTAGCCTAAGACTCTGCAGAAACAAGTAATGCAACCAAAATTTGAACCCCTATCTTCAGGATACAGGCTTGTTTTCAAGCAGCAAAATGAATTAAAACTGAAGAATAATTATTTTCTTTGTTTTAAGTGTTTGTGTTACAGGCTGACTTCAAAGCTTTTATTGTGGTTTTTTTCCCTTTGGAAGATTATTCTTATTAATAATGCTCCATTGTTTTTGTTTGATTTGCGCTATTACGGATTGAATTCACCCCTGAAAAACAAGTTTAATTATTTTGTGCCTGCTTTAATCAGGTTTAAATCTCATTTCATAAATTTAATAAAATACACACACACACGCCTTCACTAAGTCAATGCACATGCAGAAAAAGTCCCCAACTCTATGGATACACACCGCAGGTACATAACCTGATGTAGCTGCAGGCACATAAGTAGAAAGGAGGCCATAGTCTGCTCTTGTTTACATAAGCATAAATCAATAACAATCTTATAGTGGTAAACCGAATTACACTCATGTTTTAAAACACGTTTATCATAGAAAGGTCTGGGTTGGAAGGGATCCCAAGGATCACAGAGCTCCAACCCCTCTGCCACAGGCAGGGCCACCAACCTCCAGGCATACATCTAGACAAGGTTGCCTAGGGCCCCACATCCAACCTGGCCTTGAACACCCCCAGGGATGGGGCATCCTCCACCTCTCTGGGCAGCCTGTTCCAGCACCTCACCACTCTCTCCGGAAAGAACTTCCCCCTAATATCTAATCTAACCTTTCCTTCCCTCAGCTTCAGTCCATTCCCCCTTGTCCTGCCACCATCTACTCTTCTAAAAAGCTGATTCCCCCCATGTTTCTCTGCTCCCTTCAGGGACTGGAAGGCTGCAATGAGGTCCCCCCACAGCCTTCTCTTCTCCAGACTGAACAAGCCCAGCTCCCTCAGCCTCTCTTCGTAGGGCAGGTGCTCCAGCCCTCTAATCATCTTCGTGGCTCCTCTGAACCCGCTCCAACAGTTCCACATCTTTCTTGTATTTGGGGACCCAGATCTGGACACAGTACTCCAGATGGGGTGTGCATATGCAGATATATGTATACAAAAACCACACATACACAGTTACAGTTGTTCTGGAGCTTCACATCCTCATGTTTCATCATGAACAGGGGCAACTATTGCTGCTGGCCTCCAACCTGCAGAAGACCAGGGCTCCAATACTCTACAATTCTTGCTGCAGTAGCTATGACATCCCAGTCTATCAGAGGGTTATCTGAGACACCTGCCAGCACACATGATCACTTATTGGAGAGGGTAACCAAGGGGCCAAGCATCAGCATATTCCATTGCAGTACATGTGAAGCCATCCTGAGGCTCTGACCTCTTAGCACCCTGCAGGCTACTTGTTCATCTAGTTCTGCACGGTAAAAGCCAACTATTCAGGTTCATGCATTACATCCATCTGCCCTCAATAAAGTAAAAATCATGCAAGGTTCAATACAAGCCTTTAATGAAAGGCACAACCTGTGGCATTGAGCTTGAACTCTCCTGCTAAAATTTTCAAATATTAAAATGAGAAAGAGTGATTTACTTTCCACCTTTCAGATGTTTATGCTCAGCTACATAGCCTCTTTTACATTGCCTTTATTCCCAACCTGTGTGTATGAGCGCAGCCTTCTTGCGATTCCTGCATAAGAATTTCTGAGTAGAAGTTGACAGTGATGTTTTCAGATCATGAAAATATTCAAACCTATATTCAGCTACATTAAAAAAAAAAAGCACACCAAAACAAAACAAGACCTGCAGCAGTACCAATGCAAATCACTTCTGTACCCAATTGGTCTATTATCATATTCATACAAGTTATTTGTTTTATAGACTTGAAATCCCTCTGTGGTAGATTTTGTTATTTGTTCTTTGTTACATGAGCACTGTTATGCCCTTGGAAACACCCATGACACTAGTTTGTGAATCTTTTTCATGTTATCTATTTCAACAAGAGAAAGCATGACTTTTTTCCTGTAGCTCTTGAAAACAACCATAATATAGACACAGGAAAGTTATTGGCGCGTACAGAGGATTTATACAAAACAAGGGGAAGGGGAAGAAGAAATAACTGAAGACTCAGAATAAGATGTTCAGATAAAGAACTGGAATTTATGGCTTTAATAAGCATGTAAAGGAATTCAGGAACTTGGATTTAGAATGAGCTTCAATTGCAACAAACCTAGCGTGTTACATTCTACCACAACACTTACCTCTCCTATAATTTAGGCCAAGATACATATAAGCAGTTTCTGGGTGAATAGCTGGTAGGGAATAAGCAGATAGATCACCCTGATATACAAATGTATTTCCATCGAGGCATACATTATAGAACTTAAGACATAATGCATCCTATTACTGCCATGTGAACATGGAGAAATTCTAAAATTCACTATAAATTCACAAAGGCCCCATTTTTTAAAATGTTGATCTACTGCTTATGATAATAAGGACTGTTACAATAAAAGGCTGTTAGGCAACCCGAAAACATCAATTAAAGGTTCTCTTCTGGGACTCAATGTTCAATGACAAAACCATCTAAATTTTTAAAGATACTCATAATTAAGGAAAAAATATTTTTACAAGTTTTTCTAGCTATATTGCTACAAACCTCTCTTCAAAAACGTACTAAAAACCTTCACATCACGCAGACTGATTTAATCACCACAGAAAGTGTTTTCTAGAAGCCTGAAATCATGCAGACAAATTAGTGAATTCAGCTGGAAACTACATGAATTTGGGGGTTTCTGTACAGCTTTATTGTCTAAGCATAATGAAAATTAGTTGCACCTCCTCTCAAGGAGCGAGAGCTCCTGTAATGCTAATTCAAAGTACAGAACCAAACATCAGTCACCTCTAATTCAATTATCATTGTTAATCAAAGGGAAAATTTGACTCCAAAATATTTCATGGCCATCCTAAACACAAGTCCATTCAATTTAGCTCTTTGAACTGTAAAAGAAAAATATTATAGGAAATATTCAATCCTGTCAAGTTAGCTCTTGGGGCAAAATCCAGTTAATTTGAGAGCAGCAGTATAGCTGAGGCTGGAAAGTGAGATCACCAATTCCACCGCCCCCAGCTTATGAAGGGTGAGCAGCAACAGGTTTCCCAGGACCGTTAGACTAGTACAGCTTTTCCACAGAATTGAGCAATTACGATGAAAAGCACTCTTGAGGATAAAGTGCCTCAATTTTTATATATTATATGGAAAGAAATAATCACTTGATTTAATTCTATAGACTCTTCGGAGAAAATTCTGTACTATTTGCTGCTTTCATCCTCACATTCTTCAGGCTTCCCTTGTTAGCTGCTATGCAATATGAACACTGTCTATTAAAAAGCACATTTCTCAGTTATCTATTCACTCACATGGATTTTAACACAATTTGTTGCCAAAATCCTGGTAGATTGGGTTCCCTAATCAGCAAGGTTCCCCAACAGAATGTCATTTAGCACACATAGCATAATGTCATTTTCAAAAACAAACCAGACCTTACATATCTTGTGTTTTACACTGCACAGAGTTCAGAGCACAAGTTGCAATAAATGTAGACTCTGCACTAATTTTCTCTCTTTTGGTAGAACATAAAAGGAAATGACCACCATGAAATCTGAAACCATAATACATGCGTAGATTAAAGTCTCTCTCAGTTCAGTTATGATAGGCAGGACTATATATCCAGCAGTTTTATGCAAGTCCCTGACTATCCAAATTATATTACATAGAATCAAGTGACTAAACATACTAACCCAAAGCATTTAAGAAGAAACTGGAGAAATTATTTTTCAAACTACTTCTTGCTGTTCAGCAGCCACTAACGTGTAGAACTGTTCTTGGGCAAGATTTCATTCTTGGAAACATAGTTCAGTATCTCCAGTATGCAATAGCTAGTTGGTTTATTGTAATAATCATATCCCCCAAACCAATTTGGATCAGTAATAATTTTTTTAAAAATAAATCCATTCATGTTTTTAGGGGGTCACTGACTGATGTCAACAGGAAAGAAGCTATGACATACAAGTCAAAAAAAATAATGGGAGACATTGACAAAGAGTCAAATGCATAAATACAGGCTATGATTGCAAGTCCACACGCTTACTTCAAATGGGACGTGTGGCTATTTAAGAGTCTGGAAGTGGCTTAAAAAGCAGCAAACCATATGTCAGGGGACATGAGTCAGTAGAAGAGAAATTGTCTGTTAAAAGCAATTATGATTGAGATGTTATATCCATGATTTCTCTGATACAGATTAAATGGCACAGATACTATGAACAAGAAATTGTTCTTTCTGTAGCTTAAAATTCACTTACATACTTCGCTGTTCTACTAACCAAGACAATATTGCCAGGGTTTAGTCTAACCTTGATCATAAATCTTCATCTTTAGCAGAATTTAAAAACTCAGATTAGACTTAATGTGCATGTCCTCAGCTAGAGTAGGAGGAGATATTTTCAAGAGCAGAAAAGCTCTTTTCACTTATTGAGCCAAGAAAAATATCAACCAAAAAATTTGGAATTTGAACATTCTGCCTTTATAGAAGATTATTGTTAAATAACTGATTAAAGTACTATTGCAGGTATGTTACACACAGGTTTATGCCCTACTGAAACAAAATTTAACAAACTTCATAACACATTCGGTGCATCTACCTTCTCACTTGCACAGATATTCCACATCCAGTTCAGGAGCAAATTTAAGTTTATAGATTTCCAAGGAGTGGCAGTGCTGCAAATTTGATTCATTGGACAACAGTTTAAGTTTGTTTAATTAGGTTCATCTCATTGATTCAGTTCCATTTTTAAACTGCACATCTGTACACGGCTCCTATGTGACTCACAGGAACAGAAAAGCTGCCCTGAACTGCCTTTTTCATCTCCCAGCCCGTTCCATACATACATTCGAACTATTGCACAAATATAATAAAGAGCATATTTAAAAAACTCCATTTTAAATACATGCTTTACTGCAACAAATTACCTTTATAGTGGTGCAAGATGTGTATACTACAGCTCCAAATTTCCTTGAGGTAATTTCAACATACCACATGGCAGGGTCCTCTGTGCTACTGCTCTTGCTACTACTACTGTTTCTAGGGTAACCCACATTCTGCTCAAGACCACATAGTGCGGCTAGTGTCTTCAGAGACCTCATGCCTGTACCTCAAACAGATGAATATTTAACGTGCTATGAACTAGCTCCAACTCACACAGTAGTATTAAAAAAAACCAGATAAACCCTCCAACTTCTACACAAGTCTTATCCAGCAGCCTGTTACGAGGTGTGCCAGAATTTCACAAGAAAAAGTCAAGAATTAACTTGGCACTTACACCTTCGAAAAAAAAAGCAAATGCCACCCCTTCCACTCCTCATCCTCCCCCCCAAATAACCCCACCCTAAAACAAAACAAAAACTGCCCCAGGGTAAATGTTTTCCTTAGTCAGGTATCTGGAGGCTATTCCTCACCGGGAGACAAAGAGGTGAGTTTTAATGCAAATAATTGAAGGTGAACAGTCACTTCTAGAAACTTGTGTTTATCTGTGCCTCACCTCAATTAATTGTTGATAAATTAATTTACTGGCTTCGTAAGTCTGGTCCTAAACAGGTCATGGCCTCCTTAATACGAGTAACAGCTCTGACAGAAACCCTAGAAGCCAGAGATCATTGGGTTGCCAGCTCTTTGAAGCACCAAGCTGCATTAACTGCTAGAGCAAATAAACCCTTTTGATCTCCCAACAAGGCAAAACCAAGCCCAGCCAGAAGCATAAAGAGTTTACCACTTCATTACTTAACATAAATACAATGCTTTGCAAGACATATTCAAAGTATGGCTACATCTCTAACTCTCTTCAGACCGACCAAGTTGAGGACATTTTGCAAGAGGAAACCCTGAGAAGTTGTTTGTCTCACTGCTAGAATGAAAAGCTAGCAGATTCCTCTCAAAAGAATAGGGTTACCAACAGAATATGCCCACAAAACAGCATTTCTGGGGAGTAACGCAACAGAGAAACAGGCCACTTCTTATGGGGGAAGCCAGAGGTTTTGTAAAACACTCCAGCATTCTTCATAATGCTTCTGAAGCAAACACGGAGGTGACTCTGAATGAGCAATGTTCAGAGAAATGGTCATCGGCAACTGAAAACTGCACGAAGATGCTGAAACCCATTGGTCTGCACCTGGCTTCGCTGCCCATTGTCCACACCGAGTGGACAGTAAATCCTCCAAACCAAGCTTGTATATTTGTTTGGCATAACACAGTGAGCAAACAAAAAACAGCAGGTGAAATGTAACACTGCTGATCTGATGCCGAGTAAGGTGCTGCCCGAGCGCTGCTGATGGAGTGGGAGGAACAGCCAAGGCAGGGAATTCCACGCTGCTATTTGAAGTACCTGCTTATTAAATACACATCTAATGTCTTTCAAGAAATTGCTTTGGCTTTGCAGAAAGCGCTTGCTTTTTCCTGATGTCTGCCTTTCCGTGATAGCTGCACGTTACCGTAACACTAGAACTGCCTTTACTGAAATTGTTCTGCGCTGCTCTTTCCTTTGTGAGAAAACAGCCACTGGACACCTAGAATCCAGAAGTAACTTCAGGAAGAGTTAGGATCATACACAGTGAGTTCTTGGGCTTCTCTTTCAAAATGCAATGTGCAAACATGCACATATATATAGACACATACACAATATTCTTATATTTAAAACTACAGTCGAGGCTAGACATATTATACAAGCTAGAAGAGGAAAAAAAGAATAAATCTGTTGGTAATTACTTAGCAGAGGTTTAGTTACTATGGTGATGATTCTCCTATATGTACCCTAGTCAGAGACACAGCACCACACAGTTTTGGCAATGTGTCTTTATTCTTCAGTTATGTTCAGAACCATCCTCTCATAATGAGCTACAGAACAGTGTTTATCCTCCCCCAATGCTTTTAAAGCCGACCAAAACACAAAAAGCATTCAAATAGCCAGATTTGACAGGGGGGAAGTGCTGGGTAGAAAGGAGCTGCACAGAAGATGCTGTGAGATTTTCTTATGTTCTAAGATGTATTAAGAAAATATACTCATGAGTTAAATAGCAAGACTGATGTATTTATTAGATGTCGATATTGTCTGAACTAAAAGGCAAAGGACAGTAAATTCTAATATCCACTAAAATGAGCCTTCATGTTTTTTACAACTGTGTGCTGTGAATTTCGTTATGAATGCCTACTGTGACACACGTACAGTACTGCTTTTACGGTTATTTCCAGTTTAATACGTGGGTCTGCAATGAAGGAGAGTTTTGGCTCTCTAGAGGTTAGGGGAGTTTGGAATTTCATTTGCAACTGGTGGTGTGGAGGATGTAGGTAAAACCATGGGGAGATGATTTCCAGCTGGCCTAAAGGTGGCAGCAATCAGCTCCGAACAGTTCACTTCCTATCAGGCTTACCCAATTCGCTGTTTCAAAGTCAAGAGAGGGCTCCAGGGCAGGGTTTTCCGAAGGGATTGGGGTGAGATACAGATACCCACCTGCCATTATGCTTAGAAAAACTCCCTTCCTAATGACAAAGCAAGCTAAAGCCTGAGAAATAACATGGTTCACCCACCCCGCACTGTTTGCCACTGCTACTTTGGCATACAAGATCACTTCCAGAAGTCTCTGACCTTCATATTCAAATCCAGAGAAAGGATTAAGCTAAAAGTTGGGAAGGGTGGGTTTGGGTTGTTTGGGGTTTTTTCGTGGTATTACTTTTGCCACAAACCAAGTCTCTAGATAGGATGACTGTGGAAAGGGTTGTCCATCAAGCCAGGAGTACGTTAATGGAGATAAATAAAAGACACGACAGTACTTTTCCACTCCCCCAGGATGATACTTTCCACTGCAACTATATTTCGGGAGGGGATTAATTGCCCCTTACTCACAGTTCACAAAAAAAAAAAAAAAAGGAAAATTATTAGAAGGGTGAATGCTGTTCACTTAGAGCATCAAGGTCCTGAGCATCCCCGCTGTGGTTGTGACTGCTGGGCTGTCAGGGCTCGCAGGATCCAGCCCCATGTTCTAATATTAGAGTGGATTACACTCGCTGCACCGATACTCTGCTTCTACTCATCTCATTGAGAGAGACATTTGGCATCAAAGGCAACATACTAGTAGCTCAAGCATGTGCACATCACTGTAACAAACTGGCATATGGCTATTTTCAGATAATCTGCATTTGGCATCTGAGGTGAATAATTTTTCTGAATTCTAGCATCTGACCTTTCTGACCCCAAAATGACAGAACTTTGTCAGAACCCTGCAACAACAGCTTTGCAGAGGACTGATCATAATCACCCAGGAACAGTCAAAGGTTTCAAATACTGCAACAAATAAGTTGATCCCCTTCTACTCTCCCCAAATATTTCACTAAATTCAAAAGCAAAGCATAAAATGGCACCGTCCTGTTCTGCTACTTGCAATAAGCAAAGGGAAGTGGTCCTTATATATGTTTTTTCTTTTTAACAGAGATGAGTAATTACTGTTACTATCTGCTTGTGTGTGTTAGCACCCCCTTGCACTTACATACTGGTAACCCCAGCAGATTCATTTTAATGGCATAGCGAACACTTAACAGACACTGTTTTTCTCTAGTTAAACCTTATCTTAACTAGAGAAAAACAGTGGCCACAGCAAGTGTACAATTTTGCTTTCTCTCCCCACTCCCAGCTGCGTGGGATGGAAGGCACCAAATGCAGCTGACCCATTTAATATAATCTCCTTACAACCTCTGCCTCTCAACCTTTATCCTTACTGACACAACTGATGATGCATAGGTTACTACCAAGTGCCATCACTGGTGGTTTACTGAAGATTCTCAAATGCAGGCCTGCTAAGACAGTACTAATTAGTACCCTTTGCACATCATTGTAGAGAAGCCAAGAACTCAGCTGATCCAGCTTAGCTCCTATTAGAGCTGGCTTTTCCAGACAAGCTTGATGTCGCCTGGTATTGAAACATTCAAACCATATCTGGCTGCTTGGTACATGGAGGGCCGTATTTGCCAGGACTCATTTCACCATTAATTAGAGAAGATGATATCTTTTTCCACATATTGACGTAATTCAGAACAGGAAAGAGAGATTTTTAAATCAAAGCTATGAAGATAGGCAAAACAACAGAGACATTGGGAACTTCACACATCCTCCTTCCCCCAAACCACAATCACACTGGATTTAATATTAACAAGGGAGCAATTTCAGTTGGTATTTACTCTCCTGTCAAGCTGAGAAGACAAAGCAGATTTTCTCACTGAAGGTGGGCTCTGAGGTTAGCAGCCAGGTCAGCGAGCTCTGCTACCAAGTCCTGGAATCAGGACCCTCTAGACATGAGCCTGAAGGGAAAAGAGAGTGTAACAGCTCATCCTTTTGCTCATCTAATTAAGTATGGGAAGTGCAGCTCACAGGAGAAGGGCCAGCAATAACAGGGGGCACAGCTTGGTGGAAGCATTACTGAGCAGCCAGCTCAGGAAATGGGTATGATTTGGAAGCCAATTTTACTCAGCTGAACCAAACTGACTCCACAACACAGCCCAACACTCATTCCAGGAAAAGAACCACATGAGCTAGTTTAATATCAAAACATAATTTTCCTTTTCTCATTTTACACAGCTAGTTTTGCAATAAGCTACACATTTTCTCGAGGCTTATTTGACCCATCCTATACTTTGCATCTCAAATGAATTTTCAATAGTAGGCAGGTCGCAGAAAACACTGTCATCCCTTCCAAAGCCATACTCTCAGTGCACACTAGCATTTTCTAAACTACTTTTCTTGCTTATTAAATACCTTTCTAATAAATCTACAAAAGCATTTCCTAATAACTGGTTGTCATTTGTCATTCCTACAACACAAAAATGACACTCTTGTAAAAACAGTCTTTTGCCTGTCTCAGAGATCTGAAAGAGCTTTGCCAAGATGTCTTTGCTGAAGATTTGTCCTTTCATTTGATGGAGTCAAACAGCATTCTTTTAAGGGTTGTTTGTCAGTTGAAGGTTATTTTACAGAAGTTAAGCCAGGTTAATTGAAATTTAAGTGCAGTGCATTGCTCTGATCAGTCTTAAAGAAAAGTTCTACTGACTCAACTTTAGTTAAAAAAAAATCCCAACAACACACAAACCCAAAAACAAACACACAGAAACAAACAAAAAACATTCCACTGTAACCAGCCAGTTCTGGGCTGCTACAACTATGGCAAGCAATGCTGACAGGAGGGCTTGGTAAGAGACCTGGCTCTGCCATTGTTAGCTGCACAATCAACACAGATCAGTTTTAGGGATCTCTATCAATATAACCTCGAGAAGAACACTAATTAGTGGCAGTAACTTGTGGAGAGAAATGCAAAGACACAGCAAGAAATCAGGAAGATAGAGAAGCATGGAAAGCACCCAGCCAGTGGGGAACGCATGGCTGGCAGCAAAGTTTAACTAGGAAGAAATGCACAGCAGTAAAAGGATGAACAAAAAGTGTATCTGGTCCAAGTTTGTTGAAACAATTCATCTTGCAAAAGGTGCCCTGTGGTCCCTGGAAATAGGAGGACCCAGAGATACATGAAACTATATTCTCTGCTTCCATATTGATGATAAAACATCCACTTAACCTGGTTATCACATCCATGTAATTAAAAATCATACAAGCACAATATTGGCTCTCACTGGACTGAGAAGGGAGAAAAAGTTGTCTTGAGTTTTTGTACAATTGTCACTTCATCCTTCAATAAACCCTTTATATTCTTCTTGATTAGTGTTGCTAAGGGATAATGTGAATTGTGTAAAATACGACTGAAGTGCTAATCTGAATCATTTGACATCACTGAAGAGGCTGTCAGAAAATATTGCAATACCTTCCTTTTCCTCCTCTCAGTCTACAATGCACATACAACAGGATGACTACAGAAGGACAAGCAGTTAAGTTTAAAACAGAGGCACAGGCTACATCCGAAGCATTTACAAGTTGCTATGTAAGACTGTAGCACTGTTAATAACATTGGGCTATACACAGGCTTTAAAAAGGTTTCTGAAGTACAACCCTAACACCATAATTCACTTCTCCTGAATTACATCCTAGCATTGAACTTGAAGATTTTAACTGGGTTTTGTCAGAATTTGTTGCAAAAAAACAAAGGCAAGCAACCATAAGATTAACTCCATCAATATAAGAGCAAGTCCATTTATCTTTCTTTTCACATACTTAATTTCACTTCAAAAAATTTGTTACAACAAAACAAAAGCCTGAAGTAGCACGGTTTAAGAATGAAATGAAAGCTGAAGAGAATACAGATCTTCATCAACACATAAGGACAATATTGAGAGGCCCGATTAACCTAAATGAAAGAATCTCCTAATCATGTAATTAAGGTCCAAATATTTTTAGCTCATTGTACTGCATTACAACATTTTGTTCTAAACTATCTACATTGCAATCAACAATAAAACTGCAGCCAGTAAAGCTCCTGCACCGTGCACAATATAGATGCCATCCACACCCAAATCACTCTTGCTACCATGTAAAATAGATGGTGTATACACAGCTAAGCAAGCCTCAGTGAGATGTTTTGCTACCTGCTCAGCTTAGACTTCTTTTTATTTACCCCTAGCAGACTTTCAGCCCTCCAGGTACCTGGTATCTACAGTAAGTAGTGAGATTTACCAGTCCTAAAAATAACATTGTCCTCTGGCGCTCAGGTCCCCTCTCCCAGCCACCATGTTGGCCACAACCATCTCCTTGCTCAACCCAGCAAACACAAGCTGGCAGGGCGGGTGTCGCACACCAAAGAGCGGCTGTAGAGAGGCTGAGCATGGAGCGAGATGCTGTGCTGTCTCCATCATACCCAACTGGTGTACTGTTATAAGGAACATGCTCTTTCTTGTCCATACTGCACTTTCATACAGAACATATACATTTTTATGTGCCTGGGCACACATGCAGGCAAGTCTTTTCCTGTCAAATCATTTTTTAAATTGTGCACTCGCTAAGCAAACCTGTGTAAACAATCAAATCCTTGACTGCCAGAAGAGGAAACACCACCCATGTACCAAATGGAGGGAACTGGGATCCTGCCTGGAATAAGCCCAAACCTCCTCCTTCCTTTTCTATTTTTATAACGGGTGCTATGTGTAATAAGAGGAATTAATCTGTCAACTTGGTTCCATGCCTTTTGATGCCCTAAGAACTGGAGGCAAAATGCAAGGAAGCCCTACTCACTGAATACTGCAACCCTGTAATTTCCTTGGGTTTAATTACCATGCCGTGTAAAAGATGGTCAAGCACTGGCTCTTATTTATGCCAGGACAAATCACAGAATCAGTATCATGACTTTCCTGGCATAGCTGCTTTCGTGTTAGCCAGCTGTCAGCTGTGAAAAAAAGCAAACTGACAGGGAACTGCTAAGCCATGTTCACTAGTATATTCCATCCTGAATGTCTGGAGGAACTGCTGACAGGTTCTGCCTGTGAAACTCTCTGGGACTGCCCCTTTCTTCCAGCTTTCCATGGTACCCGATCCATGCCATGTGACTATTGGCCACAGTAAGATTTAGCACATGGCTAAGAAAGCTGGCCATGCAATTCACTGCCACCGTTCACTCATTTTAAATAGTGTAGACGACGAATTTCACATGTGATGTTTCCAGATCTGTCAGTCGACAAATAGAACGAAGTGGCAAACATCTGGCAAGTGTAAATACTGCCACACACAAAGATGGCAACTGAATAAAATTTCAACCTCGAGCCAATGAAGTTCTGTCTTTGTAAGCAGTTGAATTTCTAAGGGAAAGTCCATTAATCAACTGACTTAAAGGTGGATTTTTGGGGTTTTTTTTAATATACACATGCAAAATAAACAACCGTTTGGAGGTGTATTTTATGCACAAAATAAAGGACACTGAAGTCAGCTGGTTCCTCCAGAAGAAAATAGCAGCCAGCACAGACTTCTTACTAGTTCTTAGAGCTTTTGGGATCTCAGAAAAATTTCTGTGGAGTAGCAAAGCTTTTTTAAAGCTTTTTGTAGATATTATTTTCAACTTCAATATGCTGCACAGCATAACAGATGAACAAAGTCTTGAAGTTTAGGTCAAACACAAGTTCATCCCCGAACAAGCTAATTTTCCATCTAGTCCTGTAAATTGAAATCTTAATTTACCCATTACTTTGAAAAAATCTCTGGCCCGATGACAGTTTGAGCCTCTGTCTAGTCATGAGTACATGAGAAAAGTTAGCTCCCCGATTTTAGTGTAGGCAAAATAAGCTGTAGCTCTTTTGAGCAAACAATTGAGGTTATACAACTTTCCAAGCTCATCTTCACATTTCTAAGATAAGCTCAGATACATACTTTCTGCCACTGTGTCTTCCATGGGTTCAGAACAAACTCCCCTCACCCATATTGCTTATTGCTCAAACACCTCATTCCACAATTTACAAGCTCCTTTAGCCTGAATTCTATTTCACTTGATTAATCTTTTTTTTTTTTGGTCAAGAAACACTTGGAAACAAATTTTAAAAGTCTTGTTCCTCCCACAGAATAATTAGGAGGCAGTTAGCTGAAAAACTGGTTCGCATGGACAAAAGAAATATAAACATTTTCTACCTGGTTTCTTTTTCGTTCTTAAGAAAATTATACAGCCTAACCCAACCCTGCATCACAAGTCTGTATTTACAGAGTTTGTATTCCTGGAGATAACATTATAGTCTCTGAGGTGTCCCTGGTTTAATGCAAGGTATTAGAGTATAGGATGAATTATCTCTGCGGTGATTTCATGCTGAATTTGCAGTGGTACATAGTGAACAGTAAAAATTGAAGAGAAGCTTTTCTGGACACACATAGTACTTTATCTTCCATCCAGAAAATAAGTAGCAATAATATTTGTAATATGCTTAGAGACAGAACCTCAGGCTCTGCAGAGATAAGTCTTATAACAAAGTACTTAAGACGGAAAATGGTATTACTTTTGTTAAATTCAAAATGAGCATTTTACCCCAGACAGTAAAAAAAAAGGTAAATGTCATTAGTTACCTGAAGTTACATTGGAATCCGTAAAAGATACTCCTAAGTAATTACATTTACTGTAGCTATAGAAACAAGCGACACCAACTTCTTTGTGTGTGATGATTCTGTGCAGATCCAAACACAATAGTATTTTGTTCAATACAGAAAACTATACTCCGTGTTTTAGAAACCTGTTTGTGTCTCATTTATAATCCATTTTTCTGAAAGAAAAAAAAAAAATCTGCTTTCTTCTTCCTTTCCTATTCTTGTTACATTCCCCTTTTCTCTCAAGCTTTCTCTTTTTTTATCATTTGTTTATGATTTTTGATTTATTAGGTAACATGGATGACAAGGGAAAAATACACATACAATGCAATGAGCTGTTGCATTGTTTCCAATATTTCATGTCTAATATAGAGTTAGTGCTCTCAAGTTCAGAAATTATTTGCAAAATAAAACTCAAACTTGCTTCGGCAACTCCCTAAGCGGAGGGAGGAGGAGGAAACAAAGAAAATTATCTAATTCAGGTTATTACTCATTCATTTAAAAAAATTAATTAGAGCTAGCCTGGGATCACAAAACACAGTAGTACCACAATCAAAAACCGACCACGTAACTCCAGAAAGAGCAGAACTTGAACTGAGTGTTGCTTCACTTTTAAAAGCTTGGACTTCTTTTGAAGCTTAGCCTTGCCCATCAATTTTGTAGCTTCACTTAAATACTATTAATCCAAAACCAGGGTTTGATTCCATCTCAAAGTATTTGTCTCAGTATGATAAAAATGCTAGCTAGCAGGTGTATCTTGCTACCAAGTACATAAATTAAGAGAACTTTTAAGTTCTTAGTTGTTCTTTATTGCTCAATGTTAACACAAGTTTAATTATTAACCTGTTTTAGTGATGCAAAAATGTTGCAAATCCTCTTTAGACGTTCTCCTCTACAACTTGAAGTGATACAGATACTGAGCAAGTACAGATCCTGGAAGGGATGTCAAGACAACCAACTCCAAAGGCCATGTTTTCCTTCTGTTGTTTTCAACACTTCAGATCACTTTCCAGCTAAGAAACAATGTTTTACAAATAAACAAGAGTGACTAAGGCACAAAACTTTTTTACTCAATTCATGTTGCATCTCTGAGTTCACTGGAAACTCCCTGATCGGAGCTTTGAATCAAAGCTTGCAAGCCACGGCTAACAGCCCATCCTTTCATTCACAGATGACAGAGGTTCTCTCATGGGACTGACAGCACTGCTGAGCAGCACATGGTACCCCGTTAAGACAAACAAGCAGTATAGCTGAATGGATTATTTAAATATATTCTCTTTTCTATCTGGCAAGTCCCTTGCTTTACCCAATAGTTTAGATATGATGATCTGTTTTGCAGCCTATACCACCCATCAAAATTGGGCTAGTTCAGGAAAGCCCAACATGAACCAGGTAGTTGGCTGTGGGAGGAGACGACAGAAGAGGACATGACACAAGAAAAAAGGAATATAACAATCTCCAAATACTGACTACAGCAAACTGAGGATCCTTGTTACAAGCATAAAAAAGCTAAACATGGAAAGTAGGAATGCTCTGGAAACCACACTGTATCATTTAATTGCAAATAAAAGTCACAGTAAACCTCCCTTCTAATGCCAGTTATCAGGTTCAGGCAGAGCAGGGCCCAGCACCTTAGTTTCCCATACCCAAGCATGTGTCCCTAATTTACTGTTGCTCCTTTCAGACAAAATTTTGTCAAATGTTGGCATTTCTACAAGGACTTGGCTTTGACAATTCAGGAGATGTCTTAAAACCTTCTAAAGTCTGTGTTTTTAACATTTAGCTTGTACTCAGGAAACTAAGGTGTGTAACCTAGATTACCCAAAATCTTATAAGCAGCTCAAGAAGAGATGGCCACTCTGCTTCCACTCCAGCCTGTTAGTCATAAGTTTATCTTTTACTATATATCCGTAAATCACAGAATAAACTTAAAACTTGCTTAATGTTGCAGAAAAGGTGCTCTGTAGCAGGTACAATTCTATTATCAGCCTATACTAGAACAAATCTCTATTTTAAAATGCAGACTCCCATTCATTAGGCTTATGATTTTAGTCAGACAAGGGTTTGTGAAGTGAAATCTAGTTTTCTATTTGGAAAACACAGCTGAGAAATTCTGAGAATGGACAAATCAGGTTCAGTAATTCTTAGATCCATGTTATGCCATTGTGTTAAGGTCACAAAGATTTGGAAAACAGCTACTATCACAGAGCCAACAGATATTACATTGCTTTATGTTTTCATGGGTATGTCTTTCCTCTAATGAAATTTAGTTTTGACTGCTGAAAACAGACGCAAATCAAGGCAGACAACCACATAAATTTTCCATTCGGCTTGTAAGGGCAATAAAAGTCTTCAGGAACTAGATTTTTCCCTGTTAATGAAGCACACACAATTCACAGAAGCTCACAATGGCCATAAAAATACATGTAGTACCTAGAATACTGTTTGGGAAAATTACAACTAGAAATTGTTTCTAGTCCCCCCTCCACCTGTAGCACAAAGTGTCACAGGGAAAACAGCAAAAAGTAGTGAAAAGAAATGTTATTAAAAAGGCTTTTTGTTATTAAAAATACTCTGAGGCCTTTTCTGACAGTTACATAAGTACTGTAAAAGCAAGATGTTCTTGGCAATCAGCATAGCTTCTGTGTGCTTGCTACACTGGTTTCATTAACTATTACATCATGCTTAATTTCCATAATTGGCTTCAACTTCACTTTATAAGCTAGTCTAATTTAGTTTTTATGCATATTTCAATTTAATACAGTTTGTTCTCCACTGTAAACCCTTCACGGGCCACATATTCATCCCGTACTACCTCATTTAGAGCTTTTCCTACGAGCAAAACTAAAAGAACAAAGACAACAGTGTCTAGGAAGTGACCTTTTCTTTCAGCTCTGACAGTTGAAACTCTCATCCAGGCCCTCATCACATGGATTTGACCAGCAGAACCTTCTCATTTTGTGGACACAAGGACACACTCCAAATGCTAAGAGCTGCACTTCCTTGACTTTATCCTTTTCTCTAATGCAATTCTCTCCTCAAGTTTTTCTTTCTCCACACAACAGAAAGCTTGGGTTTTACCCTTAGCCTTCTTGGCTTCTCTGTGTTTTTAAGGACATTTTCTTGCTTTCATCCAGATCCACAGTTAAATACGATCAAATCCTCAGGGACCTCAGATTCGGCACATCAGACTCCACTGAGCACTCATTTCTCCCATTAAAAAAAAGCCAAACAAGCTATGCTGCTTGTTCTCCACCTTCACCATACCCTCAACATATCCATCTGCTCCACTCCTGATTCACAACTCCTCTGGATCCCCTTTTGTGCTGACAGCTGTAAGGATGAGCTCACAAAGGTCATTCCTTCTTCTATGTACCTTACTTCCTGCGCGCTCCAGTTTTACTAAATTCCAAATGTTTACTGATCTAATACCTCCAGTTCTCACCTTTCCCCCCCATCTTTACTTCTGTTATATCCTGTTTTCAAATGCCTAAAATTAGAGTGATATCTCTTGAGGGAAGAGCACACCTTGCTCTGTGCAGCCTGACAGCTTTTGTAGCACGGCTTTTACAGATACAATATCCTATGTAACGCTGTAGCATATAGAATAAGTGAAAACACGACACTAACGTAACACGGAGCCCAACAGACTGTTTGTACCAATCACCCTTCAGAGAAGAAGTGCACTTTAAAGGAAAGTGTTGACCTAGAAAGGGAGGCATTATTTGGATAGCTTTGTTATCCACTATGCATTAAACCTTACTCACTTTAAAGACACAGGTGCCATCTATGCTGGGGATGTGTTTAGATTACTAACATGATTAAGCTCCATAGCTACTCCAAGTTAAAGTCTCAGCATAACTAGGCTTCCAGCTGCTACTTGCATTAATATAATAGGCAGAAGCCCACATCTCCAGTGGTCTACTGAAAGCATACCGGAAAGAAAGCTAACACGCTAAGAAGTCACTCCCATCCACCTCTCTTCATCCAAGTGATATAGGATCTGACAATGCTCACTAGTCAGGAAACAAAAGTCTTTGTCTTTAGTGGGAATTAGGTTTTCATGAATCCTTGGATCTCTGTGATTTGAAAGCTGAGAGAAATTGCCGATTTTTTTGCAGAAGACAGATATTTAATAAAAAAAAAAGGCAAAACAACAGGAAGCTTGTGATGATTATGACTAAATCACATCATGTATCAACTTTCAGGAAAAAAAACCCCTTCATTCTTAGAGTGAATGTGATCCAGCCACAACAATTTAATATTCTCCAGTAATCCTCTAAATCTTAGAATTGTACATCACGCAACTGGCAGCGCTTCCCAAATCGTTCTGAACATAAATAGGTCAGGAGTCATATTTATGTGTTAATATGATATTATTAGGTTCAGATTAGGGCAGGGACATTGCGATACTGGCCACAGAGTGACTCTCAGCCATAAGCCAATAACCCACCAGCAGTGCTGCGCACAGCTGCCCAAGCTGGCACTGGAAGCCCAGGAGCAGAGCTGTGGCAGGTCTCAGAACACCCAGGGACTATCCTGCTCTGTCAGCAGAATCCCGTAACAATGGGAAATGCAGGAATGCTTCACCGCACTCACCCATGGTTCAACTGTTTTTGGAAGAGGGAAAATTAAATACAGTTTGGTGACTGAGGTCCTACCTACTTAGGATTTCCACTTTACCAACTTCTGTTCTGATAAAACATGCAAATACTTTTAAAGGGGCAGATCTAAGCACATGAGAGAGTATTTTTACTTGCATAAACTTTACCTATCCTCTCCCCACATAGCCCCCCAAACCAATCAGAATAGAAATTACTCACTGGCTTAAGTAGCTTTAGGATCAGGACCCTGAATTACACGTTGCCCAGAAAACTGCAGAGGGTTCTTGAGCTTTTATAGTCGTTCACTTCCAGATCTAAATGACTTCCCATGCCAACCTAAATTTCTTCCTTCTATTTTCCACCCCACACACACACAAACTACCAATTAACCAAAGTTTTGAAACTCAAGGTGTTTCCAAACCCAGGATAGAAGATCATCTACCAAGGATAGAACCTCAAAGCACTTCTTTGTCCTTATTGTTTATTTCTAGCTGAACCTTCCTAATGCTGAAAGCCCTTCACAAGTTGGTATATACTCTGTTGTGTTTGCCTCAGAGGTCAGGGTCCACAAATGACAGACAGCTGTGGATCAAGGCAGGTATTAAATCAAAAGAAAAATCATCAGAATAGGTTAAATTGATGCTACAAGAGTGGTCTTAAAGTCCCAGAGAAGTACATCCTATTGGCAACGCCAAGCCCACACCAAAGGGGGATTTTCTCCCTCTCAAAAATTTGAGAGCTTTCAAGTAATTTATAGGTACAAACACTTTTGCCTGGATCAAATTCAGCAGAGCAGTAATTCCTCAATCTGCCTTAAGTGGGTTCCTACTCGGCTTTCTCATCACTAGGAACAGACTTTCTTTATTGTGGCTTTTGCACAGCAGGAGCTTCCTGTCCTAGATCTTAGCAAAGTGAGCTTTATTCTGACAGTGTTTATACCACTTTTGTAGGAGTTGACATTCAGCCATTACAGCACATCAGATACCAAACAGAGCCCTTAGACAAGGAGCTTCAAGGCTTGAAAGTCTCTTTTGTGCAATGGAGTCAAGTACTATAGGTCTAGTGCATGTTTTACCTTTTCTAATTCACAGCTATCCTCTTGGCAATATTGGATGCTTTATCCCCAGTCAGTTTTTCAGCACCTCCAAATACACAGATGTATTTTGAGAGCCTGTTATTTCTTGTGCATAGTACATAACGTGGTCGAATATACAGTGTCTTAAGAGATCAGGAGCTTTAAAGTTTCTGATTTTCTGGAGAAGAGAGTCAAGGGACAGTTCCAAAACACAAACAAGGAGCAGGGTGCTTTATGCCAAGGTCCTGGACAAGCTCGGAGCCAGCTTTCCCACTGAGCCCTCCCCATGCAGCAGGTCAGCCTCGACCTGCTTATCCTTCTGTCATCTCACTCCCAGCCCCTCTGAAGCTCAGGCAGCCAAGGGAACCAAACAGAGGATGGAGCTGTGAAGTGAGGTAAGGTGCAATCTGAAAATAGCTTTCCTTTCCAAACAATAAAATTGAGCACAAACAGCTCAAGGGGAAAGGCTGGTGAGCACACTTACGTAGCTACCAAGTGCCTATCAACCCCAAGACCATTTTAACAAAGGCAAAAGTAAGTTTTCTGGAACTTTTAAGACTCAGAATAGCATTTGATCTTACAATAGCTGCTTACTTCAAGAGGATACAAAGCTGAAGCAGGGTGAAGTCTCTCAGTGGAGCTTTTCCTCTCAAGTCAGAAAGCCAAAAGGACATAAGAGTAACACCAGGATTTGGTAATATGATGATGTGAGAAGTTTCAAC
Source organism: Porphyrio hochstetteri (assembly GCA_020800305.1). Taxonomy (NCBI): domain Eukaryota; kingdom Metazoa; phylum Chordata; class Aves; order Gruiformes; family Rallidae; genus Porphyrio; species Porphyrio hochstetteri. The sequence continues at coordinate 10,118,466 of CM036911.1, forward strand.
GGACTTGTCTTCATAAAACAAAACTGTCTGCATGTTTTTAAAGACATATTTTTTTTAAAAAATACAAAAAACCCCTTTCACTTTTTCATTGATTTTTGGCACTTGACATTGATTTATTTTTTTAGTCCTTTCAGTGATTTTTAGCAGTACATCATACTGATTTTTAAGCAGTATGTTTAAAGCAAGAAAGCTCGCCTTACAATGCATTACATCTGTTGACATATATTTGATACATTGGTACAATGAAATAATAATTTGGGCCAAACAAAATGTTTCATTCAACCCCAAATACCCTTTCTGCCATTTCAAATGACTAAAATATTTTCACATTTTGTCCACCCAAAGGGATTTCTTACCCTATTTTCAGAACTGCTAAAAGGTAGCCAGTAATAATTGCAATTTAAAAAACCCCAACCCTGCAACAATGATCCATTCTCTATACTACTACATTTTGGTAAAGGAGAAACCTCTGCATAGAATTTGTAACTTTCCAAATGCCCAGTTGTCATGGTTTAACCCCAGCCAGCAGCCAAGCCCCACGCAGCCACTCGCTCACTCCCCCCTTGTGGGATGGAGGGAACTGGAAAAATAAAAGTAAGAAAACTCATGGGTTGAGGTAAAGACAGTTTGGTTGGTAAAGTGAAAGCCGTGCGCACAAGCAGAGCAAGACAAGGAGTTCATTCCCCACTGCCCACGGGTGGTGGTGTTCAGCCACCCCAAGGAAAGCAGGACTCCACCACTCAAAATGGTTTCTGAGGAAGACAACCACCATCACTCTGACATCCCTCCCCTCCTCCTTCTTGCACTGATTTATCTGATGAGAACAACATCAGAAGGTATGGGACGTTGTGCCTTTGGTCAGCTAGGGTCAGGTGACGTGGCTGTGTCCCCTCACGACTCCCTGTGCACCCCCAGCCCACTCGCTGGTGGGGAGGTGTGAGATGCAGCAAATGCCTTGGCTCAGCAGTGACTGAAACATCCCTGGGCCACCAACATTGTTTTCAGCACGAGTCCTAAACACAGCCCCATGCTAGTTACTATGATAAAAATTAACTCTATCCCAGCCAAAACCAGCACACCAGTGTAGACCTAAAGCACTATTTGAGCTCATTTTGCTGTGTTGTGGATTTTTTGCCCTGTGTAAATACATCCCATGGTCTTTAATTACACTCCATAGAATCAAGAAACCCTCATGGCAGAACCAGCCAGTTGGCAAGTGGATTCATTTAATGTCCTTTGTTTACTATCAGTGATATCAAGAACTTAAAACTGCAGTTTTACAACAAAGTAGTTTGAGCTTATACAAGTGCTATTAAATTTTATATAAGTTAAAATTATACAAATTCTTGCATAACTTATATAGTTTAATGTATCTATTTCAATATATTTTATTTAACCGGTTGTACAATTACATTATATCAAACTATATAGTGCCATGCTCAAAACCCAGTACCTTGAAATCACAGGGAAACCTAATGCAACATTCATCCCTTAAAATAGCGGAAGACTACTTAGGTACTGAGGTAAAAAAGGAATTAAGGATCTCAGCCTTGTCCTCATCCCTTGTCACTAATGTTCCCTCAGTATCCAGTAAGGGCTGGAGATTCTCCTTGACCCTCCTTTTACTGTTAATATACCCATAGAAGGGCTTTTTATTATCTTTTACAGAACTGGCCAGTCTGAGTTCCAGTTCAGCTTTAGCCCTTCTGACTCTCCCTACATGATCTCACTACATTCCTATAGTCATCCCAAGACACCTGCCCCTTCTTCCAAAGCATATTTTTCCCTCTTTTCCCAAATATCTGCCTGGATCTCTCTACTCAAGTGCTACGAGTCAAGAGCCAGGGGAGTTTCTCTGTGTGCTGGCTTATCTTGTGTCACTGAATGTCCTTTGGGAAAAAAAAACAAGTGTAATTGATTCCTAGCTATTGAATAATATTCACTTGTAAACACACCACATGGTTTAATTAATGTTTATAAACTACCTACTGTTATTTGTTTTGGAATAGAATGGCACACACCTCCACAAACACCCCTGCAATAAAAAGTTAGTTACACAGCACAGGTTGCCTAAGCAGAATTGGTTCAGCTTTGTTTGCATTGTTTTACAATTGATAATTATATGAGCCTACTTCTCCCCCCCCCCCCATAAGCCTTCCTCCCATGCTATCCAATGCACAAAAAAAATTAAGTCAATAAGCAGAGTGAATAACACAGAAAAATAGCAATTATGCCTACCTCTTGTTTCCCAGAGCTTTACCTTCAAACAACAAGGATTTCTCTATTGTATTTTATTAAGCATTAAATGCCAGATCATTCGTTGCACCCATTGTACACATGGGATGCTGCACTTACAAACATACAAAACAACAATTACCCAGTTCAATACTGGTAAAATCAGGCCAGACACTGGTCCTCGCTATTCTCCATCGCACACCCTAGCTCAGTGCCCAGCCATATTCCTGGTACCTGTACGGTCTGCACTTTTACAACTCAAGGACATCGTGACAAGCCAGATAGAGTTAGCAACCCATAGAAAGTTTCATTTAGGCCATTTCCTTAGCAATGCACTGGAGTTTTATTTTAAGTGTGTGCTAAAAATGCTTTATATGCTAAATCCACACTTTTGTGGTTTTAGAACTTCAGTACAAAAGCTACTAACTTCCAGTTACTCCCTTAACATTCCCACACCAAACTCAAAGGGTCTTGAGACACCATTATGGTTCTTTTTGTTTGCTTCTTTGGGGTTTTTGGGGGTTGTTTTGGGTTCAGGTTTTGGTTTTTTTTTTTGGAGAGGGGTTGGTGCTCCATTCTGAAGCAGTAAAGAGCTGGTTAAAGTTTTGAAAAAGCAAAAGAATCAAGACCTCTTATCTCATATCTAAGTTGAGAAGCTTGCAGATATCAGGAGTGGAACAGTGCCTGAGGTTATCAGCGAGAGCAACCATGCCTTGGCTGTCGGTACATAGCTTGCAGCGAGGCCACTGAATTCAGCCTTTACCTGGCTATTACATATTTGAGCGACTCATTTTGGTTGCTGGCATAATAAGGTCACCAGAAGGTGAATCGTGCTCCCATCCTCTCCCACTCGGCAGGTCTGCAATCCACATTCTGCATGCTGTCACATTCAGCTAACTGCCAGCACACAGATGATGCTCTTTTTGATGAACCCTCGAATCTCCCTACAACACATTCCTCCTCACACATGCCTCACAGAAGGAGATAAAAGATACAAAGGCAGAAGCCAATTACTTCGGATCAAAAAGAGATTAACAAAAGAACAAACAGCAGTTAGATACTGAAAGTCAGCGAGAACTGGGCACCTAATTCCCATTTGGCATTTGAAAAAAAATCTCCCTGCCACAGCTCAATCATTTGCCAAAAGTTCTCTTTGAGAAAAACAAGCCTGTATTCTGATGCTAGTGTGCCTTCTAATGGACCCCATGATTTCAGCTAGAAAAAAAAAGAGGGGGGCATTAGACCAAACATTCTTACAAAAGGTTTTTCACTTTAAAAGAAAAGCATAAAAAACCCAATCTTCCTGCACAGGTTTACCAATTAAATAGCATTGGTATTCACTGAATATGCTGCTTATGGCACAAGATTTCCTTCAAAAGAGGAAATTATTTTCTCAGAGGAGAAAAGATTAACCATGTAAACCCATTTTATTTATTTGAGTTTGTTCCTGAAATTTAAAACACTGTTCAGATATCCCTCAAGACTTTCATAACTGGTTACATTATATACATCATTCATCTGCATCCAAATATGCTTCATACTATAGACACCCACTGTTAAGTGATTACACTCTATTGTGCTTCAGTCTTTGAGGATTGATAACAGGATACAAACTTTTCCCCTCCATTTGGGTAATTAAAAATCAATTGTCCCTATGTCCAGGCTGAGTCAGTCTTCCAGTCCTATCTGCTTCCTGACCAATATCAAACGAACAGCAGCGCGGAATGAAGAATGATGCAGAATAAAAGGGATTTCCTCCCTCCTCCGCCTTTTAAGAGGAGAAAGCACTGCAGCAAGGTCATTTCCCAGAGATAAATTGAAAATCACCACCCTTTCAGTCGATGCCATTTTTCCTTGACAAGTGAATAAGTCTTAAATGTTTGCAACTTGGCACTGTAGGTTTTTAACAAAGCTAGCACTGGAGTACAGTCCCACATTACATTTTCTCAGTCTGTTGAACATCGGTTTTATTCTTACTTCAGTAAAATCCTATTACAACATCTTCATCCCATTAAGTCATACATAATTACTCAGTCTCCATGGATTATTCAAAAAGACATGAGCTTCCACATTCTGCTTACTCTGCTGCTTCTGTTGCCCCACGCCTATATTCACAACTCTGGCCAGCAAGATACTTGGCTGTAAGAAAAAGGGGCACTTCTCATCTGTAACAGAAACAGGCCAGCTTCATGAAGCCTTGCCAAAGTACACTTTCCCATAAAATGCTACAAGATATTACCTTCCTAAAGCACTTCCAGACCTGACTAAGAAAAAAAACCCCTGTTTTGCTATTTAAAAAAGTTAAAAATCCCTTACTATACATTTCTGTTCATTTACACCAACTCATTAGCTGCCAAAATTGACCTCTGCTTTTTAACCACATTTCTGCCTTCCAAACAGCATTTTCATTAAGACAAAATGCTGTTTGAAGACTTTGGAGAATTTGCATTTGGTAGACACAGCATATTGTCATCAAATTTTATACAATTAACCTGAAACTAAAATCAACTGCAGAGAGGCAATTAAAGCAAACTATCAGAGAAATAACAAATTTTGGCATTTCTTCAGTGAATATTTTTGGAACACCTATAAGTTTGCAATGGCTCTATTCAAGAAAGATCTAAGACACACCACACAACATGGTGTAAACCTCATGCCATGCTAAAAGCTTTCCAGGTAAGCATCTGTTTCACCACACCAAACCTTGGTCAAGTTTTTCCTCTTCAGCACCCGTCATCAACACCAGTACTGGATGAAGTTGTATTCTTCTTCCCTTATTAAACCTCACTGGTCAGGATTAAAATGGAGATCATCAGAGATCACAATCTCTGGAGTTGCTTGGTGAGATGTTGTTTGTCATTGCTTTGTTTTTTAAACAGTGCAGAGTAACTGTGGAACCAAACCCTCATGCACCATCTCGTGGAGGACTGCCAGGAAGAAAGCATATAGACTTCTCAGCTCAACTGCTTGTTGCAAACTCTGGAGAAGCCACTAGGGCCTTTCCATTTACTTCACAGGGTTTTGGATCAACTCTTTCAGAGCATGAGAATTCAAATGCAAGGCTCGTGTCATTTTAGATTTCATAGAAACCAGCTTCCCATTCCATACCTACAAAGGGCTTGGTGAGTCACAGCAGCAAATGTTTATTCTCTATACCGATCAACAAATACACATGGTTCCCTTCGGGCAAACAACCTATTTCCCAGAGCTGATCTTAAAGTTGCCCTTAGTTAAGTCACTGACTTTGCTGGTTGTTGAACAGCACGACAAACGGAGAAAGAACAAGGTGATGCCATGACTCTTCTCGCAGTATGATTGCTCTATCCTTTCTGTTTCTTGCTTTATGAGTCTCCACATGGCATGGCCTCCCATTTCAACACTAGGTCCCTTTTGAGCATTGTAATGTCTTAGTCTATTGCCATAGTAGCCACTCACCTTACTATGGAGAAGGACTGGGGACAGCGGGGAGGAAAGGGAAAAAGAAAAGCTCCATCTCACTACAGTTGGATCGCTGTGGCATTCTGAGGGTGGCAAGGAGGAAGGGAATTAAAACCTATTGCTTTGCAAGCAAGAGTAGTCCAGTCATAAGCTCCACAGGCCTCAGAGTATGAAACAAACTGAGCACAATGGGCTGGATCTCTATGGTAACAAAACTGCCTTTTTTTTAATAAAAAAGACTCATTTTATAACATAGATGCTGAAAATGCAGTTTTGCCCTCTTGTTTTGGATATGTGGAAAGAAAGAAGAGAGTTTCACTTTGCATTAAACAAAAAAACTTTACAGTAGAAGCATCACTATGTCCCTGACCGCCCTCCTAAAAAGCAATCCCCGCAATCAAATGTCGACATATCAAACATCTGACTACCTAACCCTTAGCCATATGTTTTAAGGCAGTCCTAGGGGAATATCATGCCTGGGAGAGTATCTACTTGAGTTTTGACTAATTCTGCAGCTTTTACAAATAATACTGAATTTCAGACCTCAATGAAATATTGGCTATTATTCCTGTGCTGCTAATTAATGGGACATAAATTAGTTTCTTCTGTCTAACCTTTAACTAGCTTCAGAGAACAAAACTGAAACGCTAGCAGAAATTTTACAAGTGGCAGGTAGCATTTTCAAACTGCCATCATCGTAAACAAATGCAAATACATGCACGAGCCTCATCGTTCGAGGAAATGTCTAGTACACAGAACTCTGTCACCGTGCTCCCTTCCTGCAGATCATGTCTATGCAGCAGCTGTAGCCCTCTGAAAAACTGCATGACCTTATGGAAAACGTACATTAGACTGCTGTGCTTAGCAAAATGACTAACTGTTCCAGACTCCTCATCCTGTTTTAACTATTTCTGCAGTCTTACCATGGATTTTGTACCTCCCCTGAGTTCATGACTGGTTTCCTGAATAGCTCCTTTCATTATTTTAAATTGTGATTTTAATTTATCTTATATATTCTTTCACATTTTAAGCTGCAAGCGTCAGAACAGGTCCTTTGCTGTGCAATGGTTGCAAAGAGATGAGCATTCTTCCCTTCACTCTTTGGAAAAGTGACAGAAGACAGAAATTAGGAAACCTTTGCACCCCGCAGCCAGCTCAGCACCTAACAACATACTCCAGAAGCACAAGGGTCTTTCTAATCAAGCACAGGAAAACTTAAGTGAACACTGTTCATGTGCAACCCTACAACCATCTCATCAACTCTTAAGTGAGAGATTTGGAAAGAATAGACCATAATAGTAATTTCTACCTCTCTGAGTTTCATCTAGATCAAGTGTTTTGAAATTTTTTGGGGTTTTGCAGATTTTCTCCACCAAATTATAACTGGGTCCATCTCCTTGTGCTAGGAGTAACACCATGGAAGTCTCTGAATGCAGCACACGATCGCATCTATCCATCAGCAATACTAATATTACTAGGGGAAAATAAACAGAAGTTTAGTTAAGATAAGCTACAAATGTCTCCTTTATATCTTTGCAAAAAAAGTCTTTTTTTTTTTAATGGTTTGGATTATCTCATTTATGCTAGAAACCCTGAGCCTATGTGGTTTGAGGAAGACTCAGTATTTGGGGAAAAAAAGCCACAAACAAAAACCTGTTACAATTGTTTGCACCTCACCATGAGCAGCACTGGGAGAATTGAGTGCACCTACAAAATCTAGATTTTAATTTCAGATCAATGTTAGGCAGTTTGGAATATTTACCTCCACACACCATCCAGGTAACACCACGTTTTCCATCCCAGAGTCACAGCCTGCTTTAGGGCAACGTGATTACTGGAAACATCCCAGGCCCAGACGCAGGACCCAAGGATTTCTACCTGCTGACACCTCTGTGTTTAAAAGCCTCCAAATTAATTACTGCAGTAACAGATGTTGGGCAGAACACGCAATTTTCAAGAGGTTCACACTATCCACACCAATTACATACAACACAAGATGACAACTACAGTGCAGCATTTGTATTTGACTTTTTTTTTTAAAAATACTTTTAAGGAGCCGCTTCAAAATTCAAGGATTCAACCTGTTCCAACACAGACTGAATCACAAGACCTCCATGGCCAGATGGAGCTCAATTAATTCCAAGTCAAACCTGAGGGGGGTTGGCTTGCAGCTTGGAGTATGAGAGGAAGAGGAGAGTTATCAAGGGGTTGTTTGGTTGGGTTTGGATTTTATTAATTTTTTTTTTTTTATTTGGGGGGTTGTGTGTATTTGTTTGCTTGTTTTTAAACTTTATTTTGCCTAGAACAATCAGTTCTATTTATATGGGCAAGGCATTCTGCTAGTCTCAATTCTGCTAGTTGTTGCAGGTATAGCAACAATAACAGAAAAACACCATGGGAGCTACACAGATCACAGACAGCTACTTTAAGATTTAAAAGGAACATAGTCTGTGCATATTTCATGATCCATGCACTCAGAAGTGCAGAGTTGCTCCAGCAGCACCCTGTCTCCTCCTAGAGCAGAGGAAAACATCCACACTAAGCTCCATGAGGATGCTCCAGTTTGAAATTAAAGTTTGTGAGGGGAGTGCCACTGTTCAAGAGGTTTGAGCCAATATGTTCTGCCTCCCCCGTGGCCAACGAAACCAGAAACTGGAGGTTCAGATCATAAGAGAGACATTAAAAACATCCACATCTTTTAATGAAAAATAATCTCATTTGTAAGGACTTTGCTTACTACCTCAACAGCTTCTCCCACAATACTTCTCTTGAATTCTGCCTGGCTTACCCAGTCAGATGGTTGGTGTCCTAATACTACTGTTTTTGCTGTATCATGTCATTGAGCTCTTGAATATGTATGTCTGTAACTAGGTGTTAATTTTTATATTTTGATTTTAAATCTGTAATAGAAGGGACAGAACTGACTACTGCAATTCACAGAATACCAATAATAAACCAGTAAATTAACACAAGTAAACACTGACTTTCTGCCAAGAGCTCTCAACCCCTCAAATTATTAAGTGCGAATTACACTAACAAATAGGTGAGGCAGGAAGGAAATGATTTTAATAATTACTGAATTATGTATATTGAGATAAGACTTAGAATCCTGATTAAGAACTGCGGCCTTTCCTTAAAGCGTTGTACAGGCAAGCTAGCAAAAGCATTAGTCACCACAGCCAAAATAAAATGGATGCGTATCAATAACTGCAGGCAGTTTGTTAGCAGATTTCTTCCATGGACTCTGTATAAAACTTAGAAGTTATTTGAAGCTGTCTGTATGAATGACAGCAAGAGTAACATGCCTATTAAAAAAAAATTTGCTAGTACTTTGATCCAGTAAAAGAACAGCATTATATATTTCCAAAGTTTTCATGCATTTTATTTTGTAATTATGCAGTAATGCTTGTTTATATGCAGAGCCCTGCTTAGGATGGCATACAAATCAAACAAGGAACAATTTTTCTCTCCTAGTTAGCTATCCCAAATTCTTCCTCAGTACAAGCGACTGGAAGAGGCATGTAATTTCATTTACAAAGTGCTTTTTATGCCACGTTTATTCTGTATTCTGCAGTGCCACAGGTGCCCTTGGTGCTGCACAAACAGCGCAGACAGCCCATGGAATGCAGACACCATAGCATACCTGCTGGCTTGCTTCTCAAGTCTGGAAACACACCTGCAAGTCTGGCTTCTATGGTCTCTACAAGACAAGAAAGGCAAGATTTACACACAAAGCATCTCAAAAGCACAAGTGTTTATCCCCAACAGAGCAGCACACGATCCTGTGCAAAGGTTTAACACGGGAAAGCACCCCACACGGTCTCCAGATACAACCAGGTGGAAAAAGGCATTTTTACTGTGCACAGCTCCGACTGAACAACAATCGGAGAGAAACCTTCACTGTTCCAAATTCCAGCAGCAAGGACATGAACTGCTGCTGCGTCTAGCTAGACATGAAGAGAATAGCTGGCCACACCTAGAGCGGCTCAACAATGTGTCTTGCTACTATTGATCAAGTGAGGCTGGGCAAGAGAGTCTTCCAGGTCCTTGCACTCCTACCATAGCTTAGTGCATGAAGAACTAGGAAGGCAAACTTCTGGCTGGTAGATGTTACTTCTGATCATTCATCCTCCATTTCAACTATAGCTTTGAAAAATATACATATTTTACCTTGCTGCTTATAAGGTTTCCATTAGATTAATATTCAGAAGTTGGTCACAAAGCCCACAGGAAAAAAAATGCATAAAGCTATCAGCTAAGCAGATCGAACCTCATGGGTCCCAATATAAATCACATAGGTTGTTGAAGATTTGTTCTATTTTCAAACACATTTGAGCATTTTCGTTTTATTCACTACCCACTGGCATGGGACCAGGGCTCAACTGGAGAGGGGGAGGATGGAGAAGGGGAGAGCAGAAGATGGAAAATGGGTACAGAAAACATATTCATCCCTTCTTTTCTAGTCTACTATGTACAAAGCAACAGCTACAACACTGTTTCAACTTCCTGAGCTCAGACAACTTTGCTAGCCTTTCCCGAAGGGAGATCAGAACCACAGGACAAACATGGATGCAATAAATATGTAAAGCCACATCCAGCAGACTACAGAGGTTGACCCAGGAACTCAAATATTGAGCTGTGGCAACATTACCCCTTTCCCAAAGCCACAGTTGTTAAGCCTTGCTGCACAAAACAGAGGAAGATGAGACAGAACAGTGTTTGGTCATTTTTCCTACTTCTACACATATTTCTCAGCAGACAGTTTCAGAAGAGACGAATATCTTGTCTAACTACTGCATCCTACATACAAGAATTTTATTATACATCCCCCCGGGAGAGTATGTCCATCTCAGCGGTAATGAGGATGTTTCTCACTCACCTGCTGCTCATACAGCACGCTTTCTCTGCTCCTTCCTGGCATAGGAAAGAAGAAAGTTTTCTGGGATTTTTACTTGGTCCCAAGTGAAAATAGAACTGAACTTCCACCTCTCACCTAGTTCCTGCATTGTAGCGTACGTGATCCAAGCAACATATGAGCATTAGGTTTTCTTCTAATGAGTTAGATCACCGAAGAGATAGTCCTAAACTACTGGGGCCAGGCTGATTTTTGAGGGCATCACAGGTCCTAAGACTCACAGGGATTGGGAGTGAAAAGAATTCTTATATTCTTAGAACTCCATTCCAGCATCAAAGTAACTCTGCACCAGCAGAGAGCTTTTCACTGTCATGACATGACCTTACCTTGAAGGGAGATAGGGATTGTTTACATAGATTATTTGCATTGGGGAAATGAAGATATACATGCCTTTGTACTGGAAAACAGGCGAGTCACATGTTTTCATGGTGAGAGCTGTACTTTCTCACTAAGAAGCCGACTACTTGACTGAGTAACTGGTAGTCCTAAAGTAGATGCACAGCTGGACAAACTCAAATCCCCTATTTTAAATTGGGTTTATCCCTTTGCTAGTCAGACAGTAATACCAATTTTGTAATTCCATTGCCCAGGCACTACACGGGTTGGAAATCCTCCCTCGCAGAAAGGCGAATTCTGTTCCTTGAGTATTGTTACAAAACAAACATATTGGTGTCTCAGCCCTTTAAAGCAGGGAACCAACTCCAGTAAAGGAAACCAAAAGCTACATTGACATGAAGTAAATTGTTCTCTCAAATTTTCAATCAAGTATCACTGCAGCTACTGTAAGCAGACAGGAGAGCACATCAGAGGAAGCTAGAGACAGCACCTGTCTCTGTTTGAAGGAGAGTGGTTTACTGGCTGGGGAACAAACTCTCTTAACACGTGAGAGCAACCAGTCATAGCTGGAGATTAAGGGTTTCACCTACAGAGTGTAGATGTTATACGTGTGTTTTTCATGGAAAGAAAAAGTCTTATAGAGTCTGATGGTTTCAAACCATAAACCAAAAAAAAGAAAGTTGATGGAGATATGCTGGCTGCCACCATTTCCCATACTTCCCCATTTTCTTTTAATATGGCAGGTAGAAACAGGCTATTCATTACTCAAGAATTTAGGTTCTACTTGCTCCTTTTCCATTAAAAAAAAAGTAAATTTCCTATTTATAAGATCCACAAATAGACAGATCTATACAGTTAGCTACAGCTTCCTCACCAGTTGTGATATCATGCAGGATAGGCTATGTCATTATATGGGAAAATGAACACAAAAAGTATCTGGAAAGCTTAAAGAAACAAAAACCAAAGCAAGTAAAAAAGGTGGGTAAAAAGGAAGCTTAAGGAGGAAATCACAACTCACTATTTGAAGTAACAGGAGACTTGTTCCATGGTACATAACATTTTGCAGTAGGAGCCTGAAGACTTGTAAATACGAATGCTGGTATATGGTCTGTGTCTTGGACTTCAAAGACAGTATTTATGATTAGTTCATGTGCATCCGCATGTTGAGCTGGTTTAGCTAAAACAGTCGAGTTCCAGCTTGCATTAGTAGGTTAGAAAGTAAATGTACGTATGTGTCCAACGCATGATAAAATCCCAGTTTTCATCCGAGATGATTTAGAGGAAGGAAACACATGATATCAGCAGATAACCCAAACGTGGAACAGACTGCCTGCTAAATAAAATCTGTTGGGGATGCTGAACAAATCTAAGTTAATTTGGCATGTGGACTCCTAACCCAGGTTGCTCTTCGCTCACAGACGCTTTTTGCCAGACAAGGGAGTCTTGCTTACAAGGCATTTGAGGGTACTAGGATGGAATGCAGATTCAAATATGTTTCATTCTTCCTCAGGAAAATTCCCCAAAGGGTGCATTGCACTGCAAAAAGACAGAGCAATGTGCCATCTGGAAGGTCACAGTAGCATAGATGCAAATAATTAGAGTTCAGAGTTGCAATGAGAATCCCTTCCCATTCTCCCAGTGGGTCTCCACAGTTTTGTTTCTTTTAACTAATTCAGACTCCTGAAGGCTCGTGAATGAATGCAACAAGTAAAGCCAACCCTGACAACATGCAGCCCAAGGCTTGTAAGGCACCTTTACCCCTAGAGCTCCCAGTCCATTGCTCCTGCTGCCCTGTTGCAAAGCCATGGCTGATCCACCTTGAGCAAAGAGTTTGCACAATTGCATTGACTGGCTTCTTGTCTGCATGTCAGCACGGCCAGAAGGTACATGAAACTTCATAATGTACAAGACCAAACTCTCCTTCCACCTTTCCCCATTTCAACAGCATCCAGGTACCAAGCTGTGCTCTTCTAGGTGAAGATGCACGCTTAGGTCTGGGGAATTGAAGCATACAGTAGGTAAGAGTGCACAGGGTTAAACTTCATAGAGTAAAGGAGATGTGGAAAGGGGGGTGTCTCCAATCGGAACAGCATTGCTTCCTCACTACAGAGCACATTTTCAACACCGTGGTGCTGCTGAAGAGTTTCACATCCATATCTATATTTAATGGAGTCAGAAGATAAATCCTTAAAGTAGAATGTGGAAAAAAAAAAATCATTACTATGGCATCATGGTGACTTCAGTGGGCACAGATTCCACAATTTAAGACCTCCAGCATACAAAGATCATAGCAATTAGTATTGTCCCAAAGGCTGCACACATGCATCTCTGCCTTAACAGTTATGCAATTGTTCCCTTTAGCCTGTGACCCAACGACAAGCTAAGATGATGTGAATCAGTGTGACACAGTCCATCCCCCTTTTTCTTAATTCTTCTGGGATTACCGAGCACAGGCGGAACTTAAGAATTCAATCTTGGTTTTTCAGACTTACAGATCCTACTGCATGGTAGGAAAGGCAGAGAGGAGCAATAGGTTGAGAGCACTAGACTAGAACCAGTTCTTATAAGCAGCAAAACGGCTATACTGAATCTTACTTCCATAACTAACATTTGAAACTCTCAGAAAAATAACTTTCAAATCGCTACACTCTGAAAAACCTGTAAATCTTGTTCCCAATATGCATGGCTTTACATTTAACTAAAGCTGAAAATTATAATTATTGTGTGTTGAACAGCAATTTAAAACGTACTAGAATTGAAGAGCGACCCAAGAAATATGTACTGCCTTCTGCATGCTAACTTCTGCGCAACTGTAACGGGCTTAAATTGGAAACCTGCACAGTCTCAACTTCAGGAAGCTTTAATAAGATACCATCTTCCAGAGAAATTACCTGGCTGGAAAGGGAAAGAAACAAAAAAACCTAAAAAGAACTATTGAACCACAACTTTATTAAAAGGAAAAATAAAGAAATCTTATATGAGATTATACAAACATTATACAAACAAAGATCTTGAAGCAGTTGAAAACAATGTTAACAGCCCTGTTCTGAAGAGGAAGAAACTGAGTGATGGCAAAGGAAACCGGCTGCACCCCAGAAAGTGGAAGAAGCTGGGACAAAGCTGAAGGGATCTCCTGAGGCCACATCTAGTATTCTACTTACTAAATTACTCCAACCACTTCTCACCACCATAATATAATTCAAATAAATAGTATTTATTAGTGGAAGGCTTTAACAGAATAAACTGTCAGAGCACAAGAGCAAAAGAGAAATACATATCAAACCAAACATTGCAAAGGAATGGAGGAAAAAGCCTCTTTCAACTCTCCTGTTACACAGTATACCAACACAGCAGGAGATGAACAAATGCTTTCCAAAAGTGAGGCAAGCAGCAAAGCCTAGCAAAATTGCATTTGGAAATATTCCACTATTTTCCAGGTCATATTATACTTGCAAATAAATAGCTTTTTATACCATACATATTTCACAAAAACCTTTCCAGAGTCTCTGACCTATCAGCACATTGCTTTGAGAACTACTGAAGGCCACCTGTGCCCAATACAGTCAAGTTGTCACCACATTCTTCCTCCAGGAGAAACATGAAGAAAACAAGGCATATTCTCCATCTTGCGAGGCAAGTAGCCATACCACATTTCTCAATTTTGAAGATCAAAGAATCATAGAAGGGTTTGGGTTGGAAGGGACCTCAAAGATCATCAAGTTCCAACCCCCTGCCATGGGCAGGGACACTTCTCACTAGATCAGGCTGCTCAAGGCCCCATCCAACCTGGCCTTGAACACTTCCAGGGAGGGAGCAACCACTACCTCCCTTGGCAGCCTGTTCCAGTGTCTCACCACCCTTGTAGTAAAGAATATTTTCATACTATCTACCCCCTTTCAATTTAAAACCATTCCCCCTCACCCTATCACTACATGCCCTACTAAAAATTCCCTCCCCAGCTTTCTTGTAGGCCCCTTCAGGTACTGGAAGGCCACTCCCTGGAGCCTTCTCTTCTCAAGGCTGAACAACCCCAACTCTCCCAGACTCTCTCCATAGGAGAGGTAGTCATAACTTTAGAATTTCACCAGTGATTCGGTATGACATCTCAGATGTCATATGAAGCCAATGAGGTTAGACATAGGATAGAGCCTTCCATCTTACTCAACAAAGAGTAAGCCACATTTCCCAGATACTTGCACGCTGGCAATTCCCTCACCCAAAATCACTCCTTCCCAGTAAGCAAGCAAATTATGAAGTGTCAATTGACAGATTTACTAATAAGTCTATGAATCCAGGGAGGCTTCTCTAGTAGCAGAGCATCATTCCTTCTTTTCCTAAAATGTCTATGAATAAACAGCTAGTCGGGGACTTCAAAGATTTTAAGGTAAACTGTAAGATACATTGAGAGGACTGCTTGATTACCTGTTAAAGGCAATGCAGCTGCATCAGAAACTCATTTTATTACTTTGCTTGTTTCTTTTCAACACCACATCACTGGCACAGTTTATACACAGCACTGAAGTATTGTTACAGTAATGCCTTTTAGCCTCTTGACATTTTAGGACATGGTTATGTCTTAAATGAGGCACCGGTGGCTCTGAATAATGTTCGACTGCAAAGGGAAAAATAGAAGAATGGGAATAAAGAAGTTCCAACTTAAAAAAAAAAATCTTAAACTTTTATAACTGATTATTTTACAATGAAGATCACAGAGAGATTCCTTTGCACGAGTCTTCAGATCCATCTCTAAAATATTTTACCTTTATCTACCAGACACCATTTAAAATGGTTAAAATTCCTGGACTTCTGATGCTACTTTCTGCATGGTGACTTCACATTGACATACTTTCAAGGTAAGATTTCCTGATATATTACTGATTCCCTGCCAGCCAAGATGCAACTTTCAGACAGTGAAACTAATATTGGGCAACTCTAACAGTGGGCAGGGAATTTGTTAAGAAAAAGGAGGTCAAGGAACTTTTAAAAAGATAAAACATTCTCTTATATTTGTTTTTAATAATTTATTGTTGTTTCTGATGTAGTAAATGTAATAGTTAACAGTGACTGAAGAAGTCAGGAAGAATTACTGTTCGGCAAATTTTTGTATCCATATAGCTTCTTCAAGAAAACATTTGAGATGACAGAAAACACAAGAGAGGAAAATAAGCATAAAGAAAACCCTAACACATAGTTTGCTTTAGATTTAAGGGTACCACAGGAGTAACTCACACTGCTTTATCCTATTTTTATGAAGCTATGAGAATAAATAGCGCAGTAGCACACAGAGCTCCATCGCCTGTCCCATACAGCCAGGAAAGTGTCAGAGCACACAGTGACAAATCCCTGTGATGCAAATCATTTAATAATGGAGAAACTGGGAAGTACAGCCACTGAACTAAGAGAGATGGCTTGGCTCCCTGGTGTTGGGTTTCTATTTGAAAGCCTTACCTCTGAATACACAACTTGCAGGGAATGAAATTACTCCACTTTGAAGAACGGTAGAGACCATGGTTCTCTCCAAGCATAAACCACAATCTTCCTGATGGAAGAACTTTCATGCTAAGTTGACTACAACTTTTGGCTTTAAAGAGCCCCTCAAAAGGCCACTCTCTTCTTTTTGGTATTCTTCCTCAGTACAAAACTTTTCACAGAACAGCAAGACACACCACAACCATTCTTTTGGAAGAAACAAAAGTATGTAAGATTAATTGGCCACCTTCAGGCACCGAAAGAGATGAGCATTTGAAATAAACATAAGGGTAAGAAAATGAGAAGTAATTAACCTTTCTGGCTCGTCTGTCTCCCTGTGCTTACAACTAGACACACAGCTTGTCACATCAATGAAAAAAAAAATAACTGATACAGGTGCTGCTACTTTCATCAGCTCAGTATTCTTCATTATTCTCTATGAGATGAAAATAAAGCATATTTCTGCTCTGAACCATCACCAGCATGGATGTGAGAATAGAAAGTCTATTTCCAAAAGGCAAAATCCATCAAAAAAAAATGAATTCTTTATTATAGGAAGAACTTTTTTGTCACATTCAGCAACTGGTACAGGTGTGTATCAATGGAAAGTGTGCTGCAATAGCCATTTTTGAACGAATGTTCTCCACATGAGATAACAATATATTCAGAAATTAAGAGTTCAGCTTTTTATCCAACCAATCCCCGGATTTTTTTTTTTAAAAAAATCTAAATCAGTCGTATCTGGCTGATTCACTGCAGGAATAGATTAGATCACCAAAAGCCAAAGGGATTTTTGGGTAGAAGTGTGATGAAGATTATTATTCAATCCCAGGCTTGCAAGGAAAACCAAGTGCTATTGTTTCAATGATAGCAGAAGGCGGAAAAAACCCCAGATTTCTGCATTTTTTTCTGAGCATATCAATATATAATCCTCTTTAATAGTCCTTTGGATTACTACCCTTTCACTTGGCTTTCCCATTATGTCAGCAGAAGACTCTTCAATAGAAACCACTGTATATGGCCAACTCTTGTCTAAAAAGAGAAAAGCAGCAAAAAACTTGTCTTGCACTACAGTGATATGCCAAGAGTACAGCCCCAGTTCTAGGTGGACATACCAACAGTCAAAGAATCTGAGCTAGTTCCTTGGGGTCAGCGTCATCTTCAGTAGACAGGCTGGGGATGTCCGTCCACAGCTGGATGAGTGATTCCTTGGACATTCAGCCAAAGGAGCAGAATAGCAGTTGATGAGGATAATTAGCAGTTGTGAGATTAAGCGAAGTATTTGCTCACACAGAAAGTTTTCTTCTTGGAAGAGAAAAGTAAAGTGTACTGGTGAATACCATGTAGCACTTCAGTCCCCTACCAAGCAAGGACTAAAAGTCTCCTAACAACTGAACTGAAATGCAGTTATCTAAATGATCTTAAATCCTATTCCTACTGTACAGAGAGGGAACTGGAACTTCCTATGGATATTTGCAGAGTGCTCAGAGAAGAGTCCTTTTTTCTTTAGTATCCATTTTCTCTTAGGGAACAATCACATTGCAAGTGCATCCAGCAGTGAGAACAGTAGGATTTCACATATATCCAGACCCTTTCCTCTGTCACACCAGCCCATTTTCCCCCATTACCCGCAGAGTAACAATCTTTTGCAATTTGTCATATGAAAGCCTGTCAGAATGAAAATTTATTCTTCATCACTATATAGTCTCCATTGATTAATGATCAGGAATCCCTACCAATTTACACAAATGCAGACTTCTGAAAAAATGCAAGATTTTTCCAACTGACAGAGGCTGATTGATTCAATTGCACATAATCCCTAGTCATCCTGTCTCCATTGCTCCAGTCTCAGATTTGGAAATACTGTTCTCCACTCCAAAGAAATCACCTTCAGTCTTGCCCCACTTACAGGGTACAGCTTTAGCATCATAAAGCCCCATGCAATTAGAAAGAGGAACTGCCCAATAAGCAGCAACATTTGCATCTAGCTCTAAAAGGTCCCCAGATACAGGACTTACAATCTGTAACGTTTTTACAGGTCATGAGGCTGTTTTGAATGCTTTTATGAGATGCTTTAAAATTTATACGTTTTCATTTTCCCCTCCCTTGGACTCTAGTTATTAAGGGAAAAAAAGGCTTTATTGGTAACAGGGAACAAGAAAGAAAATGACCAGATTAAAAACCAACAAAGAATGATGTAGAATATTTCTACTTCTTCATTGTATAGAATTGCTTATACATTACACTGTAGAACGACACACTATTTAATCATTCAATATACCTTTGGACACTCCATGTAAAGTCTATGTTGTAAGACAGAATGAATTTTAGTATCGATATCCTAAGTATATAGTCCAAATTAGAAACAAACATTTTGTTTAACAAAGATTTTAATTGGTACACAAAAATTTCTGGGGACTTAGAAGTCTAACAAAAAAAAGTTGAACCCCTAACACTGTAGATAAGTTTTAAGCTTTTTAATTTCATGAAGTGCTCCACATTATTCCTGTCACGCAGACGAAAGCTTGTGCTCAGTAATAAAAAAACCCACACACAAACCCAAAATATATTTGTTCTAATATTTAGAATGGTTTCTCTTTTACTCTTCTCTTGCTTTGGTATTTAAAATACTTGAACTAAGTGGTTAAGGTTATTTATGGTGGAGGAAGGACAAATACCAATGAAGAACCTCTGTGCTTCAAATAAATATACTTTATGCAGCTTAATGAGAGAATAAAGTACCACTACTGAGGTTCAAATTTGATCAAACCAGCTCTAAGCTACACTGATAGATTAGGTTCTTTGACTTAATCGTACATTTCCTCAGAGGGCTCTACAATTTTTTAATAAATATTTTACTATTAATAACATGTAGTCTCCAGATCAGTTTAAGATACTTTATCTTGTAGAACAAATCTTCTGAGTTAAAAATTATGCTTTTATTAACTTCCTTAGTTTTAAAATCCTAGCTGCCTTATTTTACTAAGGTAGCATTCACCTGTCTTATACAGCACTCATCTCTGTCTTTTAAAACAACAGTTCAGCAGCGAGCAGATACTAAAAGTATTTTGTTTTTAAATAGGGGAACTAGCATGTACTATAATTAAAAACAAAGCTGTAGTAACTTACCCTTATATTTTTCTTTCCAAGAACTTAAGAACCCTTTTTCAGTAAATTGCAGACAATTCTCTGAAGCTATATTCTCAAATAAATTTAAGTAGCTTAACCCACATTTCATCTCTCTAGCCAACCAGAGTAATTTTAGAGGGTAGATTTTTCCAACAAAAGAAAATACACCTGGCACTTGAAAAAAAAAAAAAAACAAACCCTACATTGTATGTAAATGCAATCAAATCCTTTACACCAAAGGCAGGCCAATAACATCACACAAACAGAGTTTTGTGACAATTTCAAGAGTAGGAACCTGGACCAGTTTTCACACAAGCAAACATGCTGTTAGAAGAGCAGTTGCTTACTGCAACACAAAATCTTGAAGAAAATATTTCTTTCTTTGATTTTTTTTTTAAGAAGTAAAACAGAACTCAAATCTTGAATAAAAACATGTAACATAACCACTGCTAAGAAAAAACTAAACTAAGCCTACAATGGTCCTGGCACACCCAGGTTAGCAAAAGAATAATCAGAAAAGCCATGGTATTTGCTAGGTAGTCAAGCACTGCTCTACACTGATGTGGAAATTGGTAAAGAGCAGATATATATCAGATAAGTAGCGATTCTGTTTAGAAATGCAAGATTTTTTCCAAACAAGTCTTTTCTCTCTTGGGTTCATGAACCCATGCCAACCATAGTAACCAATCAGCCTGGGAAAGCTATCTCAAGAAAACGTCTGTAATGTTTAGCTCAAAAAAACCCCAAACTAACACAAAATCAAAGATCAACCTTTTCCCTCCTTGGGTTGTATGACTAGCAGAATCAAGGGAGAAAAAGAGGAGGAAGATAGGATTAAGTAAGGCAAGGTTGGGTAAAAAGTTCAGAATTCCATTTTTTGATGCAAAAACCCCAGTAGCACTGGCTCATTTCCCCACCCTCCATCACCCTTCCACTTGTGACTTCTCTCCTTGGGAAAACTTAAAAAAAATACTTAGGCTAACATTAAGCTGAGAGATATGAGGCTCCTGTTGACTTCACACAAGGTCACAACTTACATGACTGCTCAGAAACAGGACAAATACAACACAGACTATTCTGCACTGTGCACAAGGTCTCTGATCTACCAAAACATCTCATGCAGTTTGAAGAATTGAAATAAGCATTAAGCCTTTGAATTCATTACCCAAAAGGCTCAATTAGGTTTACATTATTTATATTCCTTGAATAATGATTGCAATGTGTTACTGGCTATTCTCCACCTTATCAGAAGACAGCAATATGACCCTAGAGAACCATATACTCAGCCAGGTATCAGTGTGGTTTGTCCCAAACACTCTTCAGAACCGTACTCTAAGTGCTTAAGTCTTTGCAACACTAGGATCTTCCAGGGTGACAGCTGGGGGACTGCATAAATACTAACACACAACTCTGGTAGTACCTAAACAAAAGAAACCTTGTCTCCTGCAGACATGACAACACAGAGCAAATATTTAGTTGGGTTTTTTCCATATCCGAGTTGAAAAACTGCAGTTATCTATTTCTCAATATCCATTCTGTATAACATGAGTTATACAGAATATTACAACTCAGCTTCCAACATTATATCCAAGACTTAATGTGTTGCACATAAAGCACTAGCTCTAAATACAGCTTGCAGGTACTTGGAACATGCCGATTCACAGCATATAACAGCTGGATGTTTTACATTCAAGGCTCTGTTAAGCTCATGAGTACTTTATCAACCAATCTGGTACCCAAGACTCTCTAGCACTCTGAAACATTTGTAAACTGTCTCATACATTGCTCCATGAAACGAGCACAGCTCAGTATCTCCCCTACTGCTTTATGAGAAGGTTAGCCTTTCCCTGGCCTGACTGATGTATCAGTAGCACAGAAATGCTTACTGCTTGAGGGGCTTCCAAAAAGTTAAAACTTCATTCACTTCAACACTGTCTGCTACAAAATAGTAGTAAATCATTGTTATTATAAATGTGGACTATTTCCCCAGCTACATTTCCCTTCCACAGAATAAAACTGTTTTGTTTATCATTTAACTAATGTCATTCAACATCAATACCACAAAAGGCTTCTCTCCTCTCCATCTACTTCCATGACAAACTGTCATAGTTCAGATACAGAATAGCTGCAAAAAGTTATCAAGAGCACACAACTTTGAAGTACCCTAGAAAAACTTTTGTAATAGAACCACATTTAGCACATTTACTTTTATTGCTTCAAGTAATGTTGTCCTATTGCTGTGAAATTAAATCATTTAGCATGATGATCAACCAAAAAGCTTAATTAACTAAAGATACAGGCTATCTGTACAAATCAGATGTTGCAGTCCACTTACATTTTAGAAAGCGTGTTCCGTTAAAACTGTATTTTTCTGAAAACAACTGTAGCTCTCGGCTGTTCTGAGGCAGTTTCACAAGAGGCAAGTCTAACAAGTAGTTCCTCAAGCTGAAAAACTAGTCACTTTTCATTTCTCACGGATTCATGGCCTGATAGTAGCTGATTTTGGAAGGTAAAGCATGAGCTGATTCAGCAAATGGCCATGGAATCCATGGCCAAGAAGCATAAAAGACTGTTCATCTGTATAGAATATCTCTTGTGGTCAAAACAAGGGAGCATGCCCTCCAGTTGCAGGGGCTCCTTCAAAGCAGGGAATGTTAATGGGCCATCCCAAAACCAGTCACCTTTTCTCTGATTTTAGCCCTCCTGCAAAGTTCAGTTGTAATTAAACAAGACTAGAAACTACAAGGGAAGAAGAAACACACATGCAAGTACAAACATGCTTCCTTTGGAAGACGTAATAAAACAGCAAACATAATATGAAAGCTTTCTCTTAGTAATTAACATAAAGCACAGTGTAATTATAAAGCAGAAACATCTACTATGCTGTATATGCTACAAGCTCATATCAAAATTGTTTTAAGCTTCATATTTATATGTGTGTATATATATTTCAATATAAATGTCTTGTTATATAAACATATAAAAGGCAAAATGAGATACATTATTTCCCCCTTTTCACTAGGCAGAATTATTTTGCCTCTGAAAAAACATAATCCTGAAAACACTGTGTTACACAGTCATGTCACACAAGAAAAAATGCTTATCAGAAAAAAATACAAAAGGAGCCCTTATAAAGAATTAAGATTGAACTACTTGGCCCAGGAATCACTACTCTATATTTTACTTCCTTAATAATTAGTAACATCCTATGTTGAGAAAAAATGGAGTTCTGCATCAAAATGCATCATTCATGAAAATACATATTGTAACTTCTAGTGAGGATAGACAGTTTTACATTATGATTGACAGTACTTTCACCTAGCAGTCCCTTCACAGCTTTCATGTTACTTTAAGGTATGGAAGCTTTCATAAGAGACCTACAACAAAATGGCAATAACATGGGTGCAAATGATTTTTCCAGTATGATGGATTCCTGTTCCCCCCAGGGAAAATAGCTTTGGAGCTTTGCAAAAAGTGTAGTACAGCCTCATGGTGAAAAGGCACCAAGAATGCCAAACTTTGAAATGCTCTCAAACCACAAACAACATTTAAAAACAAATAAACAAACAAACAAAAAAGTCACAATTTGTCTTTTTGGATAAATAGGTGCAGGAAAGGAGAACAGGCAGATTATTTTCTTCCCTCCCCCCAACCCCGTCACAATGACACAACAAGATTTCAGAAAGAAAACCCCATCACCCAGGAGGCAAATTAAAAAGAATCTGTAAAGTGTGATGAAGGAGAAAATTGGAACAGTAGAAGGGAAGATGAAAGTGATATATTCACACAAACTTAATTACTGAGTTTGGGCTTGGCCTCACCTCAACCCCCACTATATCCACATTGACTTAATCTTTTAGAATTCTAACCATCGTTTTCCTTTAATATTCTTATAAGTATATTCCTGAAACTGGCATTTCATCTTATTTATTAAGAACATGACACATGCAACACAATTTGCTAAAGCTGTCCCAGTGTGCACCGTAAGACTGGAGCAGCCACCAGGACCTGATTATCAGGGTTTTAAGTCATTCTCCCTCACTTTCTTAGTCCAGCAAACAGACCGTACACAAAGAGGAACCCCTCCATGGGAAATACTGAAAGCAAAATAAACCCTCCTGTGATCACATGCAAAGCTGGCATTTCACCTGCTCCTGGAAAAGTCTCTGTCTACTTCTCACAGAAGAGATTGACAGATGTTACTCTCATACCTCAGGAAGGCACCCTACATGTTACACTTACCACTGTCATAATCTTCCCTTGTCCTTTGTGAATGGTGGGAAAGGTGAGACTTTTGTTTATCCTCATTAAATAAAAATACAGCTATAATTAGTTTTATTCAAATGAGAAGCTCTTCTGATGCTTTCACCTCAATAGATACTTCACACTTACTTCAGTCCCAAACAACCCTCTCCTTTTCTACTGCACATAAAAATAAAAATCATTGCCATGCTTTATCTATATAGCAAGTAATTTAACCCAACTTGAAGAGATCTCAGCACTGGAAGCAGTAACCCAACTGGTGCTTATGACCAAGGACTCAAAGTAGAATCACTATGTTTTGCTCAGACCTAGCACTGATCCAGTGCTGCAAGAGAAACGTCCCTTACTAGCTTCAGGTGTGCTCCTGGAGAGCACATTCCAGTCTCATTTCCTCTGAAATTGGTTCATGACACAAAGCAAAAGGTGATAACTAGGGCACAGACCGGTTTCAAAATTAACCTAGTGACTCAAGCTCACATATACACACTCAGTCCAAGTGTGATTGCAATTTTTCTTGATAAGGTCACCCAAGAAAGCACACATGGTATCTCCATTTTTTTACCAAACAAAACATTCTTACAGCTCTCACCTGTGCTGAGAAGTACAAAGGGGAGTCTCACCTGATTGAACCCAGCTGGTCTAAAGACAAATAAAACACAGGTGCTGATTTTACAACCAGCCTTGCACTGCATGACCCATTACTCACCATCTACAGCATAAAATCACCCCAAGATTAACTTGCAGAAAACTATTATATCAAGATCTTTAAAATCTTATGAGGTAAATTGCTATCAATCTTTGTGTCACAATCATCAGCTTCCATGTGTAGGCCACTGCATCCAAGTTCTCTTCAAAAAGTCACTCACCAGTCTGAGCTGGATTTAATATTTTTATTTTTTAAGCTAAAAGTCTAAAACAAGCTGCAAGATGCAAGTAAATTTAGTATTAGTACACTGAAACATGTATACTAAGACTATCACAGATCTTCAAAAATATGCAAAAGCATGCACTTGTTTTCAGATAAAACATTTAGATTTCAGAATTATTTGCACATACTTTGGATTCCAGTGAGCATTTGTTCTGGGTTGTTTCAGGAAAGTAAAGGGAACTCTTTATTTCTCCTTCACCCATACTAATGCAGTTTGAAGAAAAACTTGAGAAATCATTGCTGCATGGTTGAAATCAATCATATTTCTAGGTATCCATCAATTCAGAATACTAGATTCAACTTTTGACTGAGTTTTTAAGTGTCAGAAGAAGAGATTCAATTAATTTACTTGGGGTTTTTTTAATTGTGATTTTTTTAAAGTTAGTTAATTTTACACACAAGTTATTTTACATACATGTAGGAAAGATAAAGTACTTGTTTATAGAAGCATCCAAGCATGTCATGCCACAACTTCTGGTCAGCACACAGCTTCTGGTACCTCTAACCTCCCGTGATGGAGTACATCTAATAGCACACTACTAATATACTGCCCTATTTGGACTGCAGCATGCCTCAGTGACAGCTGATGCTTAACCTTGAAATTTTGCATACATTTGCCAGTGAGGATGTGAGTCACAGAATTCAAGAGTGATGATAGAAAGCAGGCATCTTTAACCTACCTTGTAATAGTTGAATAAAGGTATCCTCTCCATATTCTTATTCGAGGCAGTAAGGAGAAACCCCTGGTTCAGAGTGGATTTCAACTAACTGAGTTGGTTTCTCCTTATTTTAGGCTAGAGGAGTTACCTCAATTTCTGCTCTGGGCCTGAAGCAGGAATGGGTTCAGTTTATCAGGAGCTGAAGGCTTGACTAGAGTTCCCACAGGCAGCTTTAGACATCACCATTTCATTTAATTATTTCCCATTTTTTCACCTCCCAGATGTATTTTTGAGAGGTAAAGCAACTCATTCTACCACACCAGAGACAGTTAACAACAATATAAGCTTTCTCATTATTAGCAGCACTCCAGATAAGAGCTTTCAATGATGACAGTGATAAAAGTTTATGGTTGATAAAGCAATGTATAAGCAGCGCCGATGAATAGTAGGAAATAGGGTAATCAATGGATTACATTTAGGCATGTATACCACCGAGACACTCATCAGTCATTCAAAGTGCGAGTTAAAATAAAAACCTCTGTCTAGATGAGCTAGTAGGATCAACAGTAATCCTTCACAGCTAGAAATGTGCTCACCACAGCACTTCAGAGAGCTCAAAGAATACAATCTAAGAGTTCATTTACACACTCGTAGTTTAAGAGCACAGAGCTCCCTTCCAGCTGGATAGATATCTCTTAGTTTTTACAGCCTCTGAAATAAATCCCTGTAACTCAAGTTGTGCAACAGCTCCCCCCGCCCCTGCCCCCCCCCAACAAGACCAAACCATACCACAGAACAGTTACTCAGCACCCTTTGCAACAAGTTAACACAACACACTTATGTTTATTAAGAGTTAGCAATTAAGGCACTGGATCATACACCTTGTTTTCATTTCAAACTCCTGTAATCTTTGTGAATAAGGTACGTAGGAGAAGAAGAAGAAAAATTGTCTGTTAAAATGCACAAGGGGTACATAATTATAAACAACAATAGGATTCAGCAGCCTATGCTTGAAGAAATTTGGTCTTAGTTTCCTAGTACTACAGGCTCAGCAACCACATAGCCAAGTCTTCTAACTTACACATCCTTCAGCTTTCTAAAGGGAACACTGCTAAAAAAAAACCAAGAGAACCATGTATACCAGTGCGCTGTCTGAACACTTGTATGATTTATTCCACACATAGCACCATTAAGAGTAAGACTTGCCTTTTACACCTGCTTTTCACAGTTGAAAAGGATTTCACAAAGCAAACTGAAGAACATCAGTCCATAGAGCACATTGGGCAATATCTGCCACCCAGCAAATCCAAAGTAATTCCTAGGGTACATCCTTCACAACCTGCACCATCCATTTGAATTCTGTAACCTAACACACCAAAAAAAAAAATACTAATTTCATTCTAGTTTACTAACAAAGAAGAACCAATGCAAAAGCCAAGGTGTGCTAGATCAGACTGTATGCAAACCTAATGCAATATAGAGTATTATCTATAATCACCAAACACACAATAAATGGTTGCCTTTTGCAGGCACAACAGTTATCTGTCCATGAGACCCGGGTGCCCAAGATACCTAAATAACAGACAAACAGCAATTCCATAGCTCCCTGCCCAAATGGGCTGCTAGCTCTGAAACATAGACAGATTTTTCTAAGTTTTCTAACTTCTGCTTGACTTCCCATATCCCCAAGCACATATCAATCACCTTGCCCTGGAGTAGTCCTGGAAAGGATTTCTGCCTTGTCCAGCTCACAAGTATAAACCAGGTTTCCAAACACAGACAAACACACAGGTTCACAAAAAGCCTTATTTGTTATCCATGCAGACAAACTATACCATCAACTTCTAAAACACAGAAAACATACCTGAGAGCTGTTATCCCTTCAAGCAGACCACCGCACTTCTGAAGCACCCTCACTTTCCTGCTCCCAGCAAGACCACACTCACCCAGCTGCTGCCAATTCCCTCTCAAATGCTCCTCCCAGCTGCAACCCCTCCCTGCTCTCAGGCCCACACCTGCCTGCCCACCTACAGTCCTCTGCACGCCCCAAAATGCACTCCATAACTGGATCTATGGCATGAGCAAAGCTGACAGAAATTGTAAAACAAAGCAGTGGCAGATGCAAGGTATCTGCTAAAAGGTTTGTGTCACTCTGGGCTTGACCCTGCTCCTGTGGAAGTCAGTGGTAACCCTCCCCATTGATTTCACTGCAGCTAGGTCAGTATTCCTGCTGGGAAGCTGTGATATGCCACAGAGTTCAGAAAGGAGAGTGTAAGGAGAAAAGATGTGGGTTTCTGTCTCACAGCTATGGGAGCAATCAGTCTTTTCACTACCAGACAGACAGTTCAGCTGGAAGAGCTGCTGCAGATGCAAAATCTCATCTCAACAGAAGAAAATACCTTTCTTTAGCCCAAACAGCTGAGTATCCCTACCTTTAAGAGAGGCAGAACTGCACAATTTTTTGCTACTGACCTTACTGAAAGCAGGATCAAGGCTGTTTTTTTCCTTTAAGAAGTCATATTCTCCTTCTCCAATGAATCAACATAATGAACGGAAAAGCAATAACCACTCATTTGCTCTATAGCATCCCTATAAAATGTCCATAAAATATTTCTGGTGGTTTTCATAAATATCAATACTATTTTTTTAAGATTTACAAAAGATAATGGAACTTTCCACAAAGGGAGGGAAACTCAACCTATAATCATCTGCATGAGATGAAAGTCTTGATAAATCAATGATGCCAAACAAATGCAGGCCGTTGTTTGCCCTCCACATCTGAAAGCTCAGTTTCTCGAGTTTGTCAGATTCAATAAACACAATCCATTAGATGATGGAGGAAATGAATCCTGCTACATGCAAGTAATATAAAAAATTCATTTAAGATGCTGGATTTCATCTCAAAAGCATGGCCCTTTTCCAGGGGAAAGTAGTAAAAGGTAACACCGTTTACTTTAGCATAATAGACACTTCATCTAGATATGTTGTTACTCATACGCAACTAGATTTTACTTAACTCTAAGAATTTAAATCTGTAATGTACCACCTTCATCTCTGCAAAAACTAACATACCCATAAGCATATTTTCGATAATCTCGTCAAGATATTCTGAAAATAATAGCAAATAAAATATTCAATATTTCATTTAATAAATAATATATGGGTAGATGTGACTGCATGCAGAGTGAGCTTCAGAAAGATGTGATGCATTGGCTGCATCCATCAGCAGTCCAGGGAGACATTAGAAGCTCCAGGTATGAAGATGGTATTAATTTCTTCTTCCCTGTGCGGATATATAAATAAAGCCCCAGTTCCCTGGCTCAAGAAGTTCTGTGTCTCTACACTGGCCACCACCACTAAACCCCTTGAAGGTTTCATAAGCACTGCTCTCTGAATTTCACAGAAGAAAAAATTGTCTTGAGATTTAAAATGAAAAAAAGACAAAGACAAAAGGACCGACCCTCTACCATCAAAATAACAGAAATGCTTTGAAGGGGCCTAACTCCAAAGAAAACTCTAAAGGGAAGCAAAGGTGAGTAGAGTGAGGAAACTTTGGGCAGGGCAATAAAGAACGAAGTCTAGTTCCTAGCTGCAACTCTACACCGAACCGAGCAACTCCTTCAGAAATTTCCATTGTGAGCCTCTTACCTATAAGAAAATGATCTGCTCTCTGAAGGTATGGGAATGTCAATTCATTTGTCTTTGTAAAATGTGCCAGGGCATTTAGATTGCAGTGCCACAAAATGAGAAGCTTTACAATAAACTTGGATGACAATTATGCTGTTTTATTAGCACTAGCCAGCGTTTATCCAAAGTAGGGTATAAATCCCTCATGGCATAATTTAAAAACTCCCTCTAATCTTAAGAGTCCACAGTCTAAAACCTTGATCCAACACACATTTAGAACATGCATTCTAGATCCTGTGCCAACATCCACAAAAGGAGAATGAAAATCTCTCGATTTTCTCCTTTCACTGACCTTTCTCTTTTCTTTACCTGAACTGCAGTAGAATCAATACCTTACAATATCAGAACCGGCTCTCAAAGCCGCAGATTCCATTTGCTCAGAAAGAAATAAAACCTTAACATAAATCATTCTAATTGTCCAGCATAATAAAAGTCCTCAAAGGAATTATTCATCCACACTATTACTTTTTAATACCAATTTATGTAAACCACATAGAATAGCAGAGGAAATGTATTTAAGACTTGAAATCATTCTGCTTGCATGTCAGGCATCTGGACCCTAGCAACTGGATTGTTGCCTACCCTGTCTGACATCCATTGCTTTCTCTGTGCCCTACAGTGATCCAAGACAATGAATACTTTCCCTGGATTTGAGGCAGAGAGATGAAGGAGGGAGGTAGAAAGAAGAGGACAATTACATATGACATTTTTTGGGTCATACTACTGCATCAAACACCCTTTTACTTCCCCTAGGCTCTTCTCTTCCAATGCACGTATGCAGGAACACTGTCTCCTCAGCTCCTATCATAATAATCTCTCGATAACATGGAGAGTGGGTCACCATCACTATCCATCTGAAATACAGTTTACAAGTCATGTTTTTAATACATGTCATGATGAAACATCCTTAAAAGGAAGGTTTGTATTTCAAAAATTGTCTTCTAATAACCAGGAAAAACTGTCCAGGTTTTCACTACCTAGGTAATTCTAGACTACTTTGGTACTCACCACATCAATGGTGTATTGCACTTAGAGGTCTGCATACTGAAAATGCAAGATTAAAAAACAAATTAAACTGTAAGTCATAAGCCTCCATAACCATCAATGCCATCAAAATCTCTAAATTTGCAGTCTGTTTGAAAATGCACCCTCCTTTCTAGCTGCAAATAGCAAAGTCCTGATGTGGTTGCCAAGAAACCAGTACTTGCAATTCACAGAGTTCACATTTGAGAGATAGTTGCACTTACAAACATTTATGAAAGCAAAACTGAAGCAAATGGGAAAATGTGGTATAAATCCCCCTTATGATTTGTCAGTATCATCCTAAAACAAGGCATGCATCCCAGACCTGCCATCCTCAGATTATTATGTTATCTAAGGAATGTTTGTGTATTTTTCTTCCAACTGTTCCTCTGAAATACAGAACTGATTACCCATGAACTCTGCCACACCTGGACTTTATGGGTTTCACCGACATCTCTTCACAAATTATAACATGGTCACTGGGGTCCTCACCAACATCAAGCTCTTCTAACTCATTGTCCCATTTTGTGGATTACTGCACTAGTTCACCGATTAAATCTGGAGTTAATCATGATTATTGTGCTGTAAAGCACCTTGGGAAACACGACATAAGAAGTACTAAAAAAATGCAGTTGAATTTGATTACTCTGTATCTTCTCAAACCCATTTATATGTTAAAGACTCTCTTTTATTATGTTCAATATTACATTTCACACAAACTGTAGTCTCAATGCAATTTTCCCATGCCATTTTTAATTATTAATATTACTGTTTGCAACCTGAGATTTGACACAGTTGGGTCCTCTTTGTGCAAGGCCCTGTACAGACATAAAATAAATGGTGGTTCTTGGCAAACATAATTCACAAGGTGTAACAGCCAGTAAAACATATGAAAGTCAAGAGGAAACAACTGTTCAAGACAAACTAACAGAAAGGTGGAAGGAGAGCAGTAAGTAAATGATAGACTATCCATGTAGTTTTTTTAAAAGAAATTTGGTTGCTGCTTTTTAACTTCCCTAAAAAATATGTGTTCACTAACTCTTAGTCAAGCAATAATGGTTTTATATTACATATCCATTCAGTTTTATGAGATTAAGAATAAAGAAAATGTGTAGCCAGAAAAGTTACAGATAGTTCTGAAAATCTAAATCTAAAGAGTAGAGATTTCTGTGATTTACCATACTGCTACTGTATTTATCTCAAAGTATCTCATTGCAACCTGTAACAGCTTTCTGTGGTGTGGATTTCATAGATACATACTTCAGAAAAGGACATCATAAGATGCTCCTTGACACTTCCACTGCTCTGGAGCTATTTTGTAGTTTATTAGGTGACCCTTGCATCACTTAGTCGCTCAGACTGACATGTTTCATCACTTTCACCTCCTTTTCTCGCTCTTCCCTTTCTTTTTGGTTTTGTCCAGTAAAGGTGCCATTGTAGAGGTATGAAAATGAAGAAAGCAGTTACTGAGTTGGGCAGAAGGGTAAACGTGTACGACATGTGAATGGCAAAACTCTGCGTTCTGCAAATCTTCCAGCAATGAACAGTAGTTCTGAAAGGGTAGAAGGCTTCAGGAGCGGTGTGATATTACAAAGTTTTCCTAAGGTGCTTTTCAACACATTCTCTAAAGGATGAGATCAGATGACCTTCCTCCCTTCACACAAAAAGCTTTTCTGAGAGGAACAGATGTCAGTAAAGATGGTTTGCTGCATGTCAACATTATATACATCAGAGGACATCCCTTTCCAATACCCATTTTCAAGGAAAGAAAGACCAAGTAACACTTGGTATAGCAGAACAAATAATCTAGCCACAGATTTAGAAACATTTCCAAGTATAAATTTATATTTTCCTTTTATGAAATATTTTTTTTAATAAAAAAGTAAAAAGAGTAATTAGGAAAAAGTCAGGATCATGGCACAACTTTGGCTTAGTTCACTTACATTGACTCTACCAGTTCTTCTATCCTGAATCCCAGCATGACATCTGGGTTTGTTTAATCAGAAAAAAAAACCCAAACAAAACTTAATGAAAAAATAGTCCTTCCTCTATTTAAATTTGTTTGTCATATCTAACAGGGGAACTTTGCCACAAATACAAAAAAAATTGACTAACACAGGGCCCTGATTAAAAAAAAAAAAGGGGGGCAGAAAAACAAGTGCATAAATGCATAAAAAAGCATGTTCTTACTTATCTGATTAGTCCTGCCAATCTTCATGTATTGAGGTTGTACACTTACAGCATTATCCTATTTACAATCTTAAAACATACGGGTCTTTAAGCCTAACCTCTCTAAATATCAGTGACAAAGTAAATTCTGTTCTGATAAGGAAGGATTATTGTCTTCCTGTTTAAGGAAGCAAGCGGAGGGGAAAAATGAAATCAATTAACACCATCTGTCTCTAGAAGTCACTGTGATTCCCCTATTTTAATTTCTGTTGTTATTAATGCCTTCATCTAAAGTATAGCAGAAACAACAGAACCGAAATATAAAATGATACCATAACAGGTTTACACTAGTGATGACTGATGACTTGGTTTCATCACTTTTTAGTCACTAGACAAAGAAAGGAGAAGTAATGGGGGTGGGGGGGTGGGGATCATATTGCAGCAATTAGCAGTCCAGGTTTGTTAGTTGAGGATGTTTTATGCAGTCTAAAATAGCATTCTATACAACAAACAAGAAAATATGCACACATACAAAAAAATATATTAATTTCTCTGTAGCTATTTACACAAATATATGAAGTACAGTAATAAAGCAAAGCAAGATAATTTTGTTATTGATTTACCTGTTCAGCAGGTATGCCAAGAATGAATTCAGTTTATTAGGTATTTTCTCACAATGGAATGGCTACTAAGGGTTTTTTACGTCACAGAATGTACTCTTTAAAAAGATCAAGGTCATTCTTTAAAGATACTTTTTCTCCCTCCAATTGTGCCTGTATCAGCCTTTAAAGTATTCAAAACAAACAGTAATTTTATTTGGGAGTTCTTTAAATACAGTTGGACTCATCACCCTTCACTATAAAACAGACGTTTGCCAAAATGACTCAGCAACTGGCCACTTGTTGGCTAAAGAAAGCTGAGTCACTGCTCCTGATCTAACAGAAATGTTCTACATCAGATTCAGAATACACATCAGTGTGTTGTTTACCAACCTAAGAGGAAAATAAGTTATTGCTGTGAGTCACAGAGGGAAGAAAAAAGCCACAGCAATGAAGATGAATGTTAGAAGCCCAGAACAACCGGAAACAATAAACAAAACTCAGACACACAGGGAAAGCAGGAATTGGGTGCCAGGAAGAGACAAATACTGCTACAGATTCAGATGTTTTTCTCTGATAACAACCACAAAGATTAGTGTTTGCTGCCAGCTAAATCAGAAAGAAAAATCTTCTACTGTCCTGTATTATTAGATTGTATTGAACTGTGTAATTAGGCCACCACCAAATTAAGTATAGCAAAAGTTCAAATTCACTTCATATAAATACAAATATGCTAAATGAAAGGGATTACTCACTGAAAATCAATAGAGAGATATTCGTGCATCACTTTAACATCTAAGATGACATGTTTCCTTTCCATTAAAACACTGTGGATTTGCCGTGATTAAAGAATCAAACCAATGAAGAAGAACCTTTCAGAGCCAGGAAGGAAGGAGCAGCTCTGCTCTGGTTCTGGCAGACAAACTCATCACTGACAAAATGAACTGAAAGAGGAGGGTGTTTCCAGCATATCAACTAAAAAGTATAATCAAGAAGCAGATTATAAGCATGCTTGTTCTGAATGATTCATGAAGCATAATTTCTGCTCTTGCCCGGGTAATTAGAAGGCTTTCAACTCCAGTTCAGAAATCTGTTTTGGGGCATTTTTCATTCTCAAACCTATTAAACTAATAGAGATTTTTCTTGCTTTCAAACATTGATATCAAGGCAAGAAGAGCAGAAATGCAATATATACTTTAATCTGTCTGTATGAGTAAAAATTTAAAATTCCACAATAACATTCAAGGGGGAAGAAAAACCAAAATCACTGCAGGGTGAATTTCTGAGGAAGTGTCCTATAAACTACACCTCTGTAGTACTCTTGGTCAAGAAAGTAACATGGAAAAAGCAAACAGTGGGCTATTTCAAAGAGCACTAGTGCCAGACATATAGGGGGGGTTGTGGAGTCTCCATCTCTGGAGATATTCAAGACCTGTCCAGACACCTACCTGTGTGACCTGTCCTAGGAAACCTGCTTTGGCAGTGAGCTGGACTCGAAGATCTCTGGAGGTCCCTTCCAACCCCTACAATTCTGTGAATCTGTGTGAATATTGCATCTACTTAGGAGTCTTTTTGACTCTGACCTTAGTAATAAAGGAAAAAGAATAAAGCAAACAAACCACGATCAAAACTTTACTGCTGACTTTGCTTAATTATACACCTACTTGGAAATTCATGACAACCCGCAGCACAGAACTCTGATCCGAGTGCCTACGCTGATAGACCTTACAAACCTTAGGCTTATAAAACTGAGATCTGTTGGTTTTGTGCTGTTTGAGAGGCTAGTTTATTACCTTAATTTGCATCTTGCGTTATAGGTTATTCAATGTCCTACATAAAAAAAATGCACAGAAATTGTAATGAAAGATGATGAGCTTTCAGATGGAACAGTCTCCTCAGCTGAGCCTAGAAACACATAAAGCTGATAACAAAATGAGTGTCACAGATCTGTTGATAAAGCATGAAAAAAGCTTCCTAAATTGAGTCACTCAATCTCTTGGGAGAGTGAGAAAATACCCCCTCATACAACATCAGGAGGTCTCTCTTATTCTTAACTCTTCTCTCAGTTCTTTATTTTACTAAGTCTTTGTTGTTAGAAAGGGAGTATTTTTTTCATAAGTGGTTCTTCTTAAGGAACTAGTGGTTCCTTTCCCATTTCAGACGAAAATTTTTTCATTCTAAAAGTATGGCCTTAAGAATTTCCCACACTCCTTGCTGTTAGAGTAAGTACTTGTATTACGGCGTAGTTCTAAAACGTAATCTAAAGTTTTCACAAAGGTTTTAAGTTTTGTTAAATGTGCACTGCTTTACGTTGCACAGACTGCTCAGCAACTGTCTGAGCATAACCCTTTTACCTGCTCCAGATTAAAAAATGAGAGAAACATGAAATAGCCTATATTCTCATCAATCACTTCAGCCATTCAGTCACAGATCATTTTTTCCAGCACTTCTACAGGGTTTTTGGACTTCAGAAAGATTATCCATAACAACACTTAAGAGGGAGAAAATCTGTCCATTCTCTAATCCTTTAAAACGGTGGTTTAGTCTGGTCTAAAACAAGGTAGCATGCAAATCCTGTCTTCTGGAAGCCTTTGCTAACTGAGGTAGGGAGAAGGAGGTTCTTAAACTGTTCCCATTTTAAGTTATTCTAAGACAGAGAAGCACTAAATGTCACATAACCTTAACTTCTGGCTGCAGAGTGTTGCTCGGTGAAAACTCTGGGACACTCGTGTTCCTGCCTATCTGCGTGCATGTGTCTGTGCATGCTTACGGGCTCCTGGCAACCCTCTTTTGGGTGATCCCATTGAGAGGGCATTATACTCACTCAAAACTTCTGTGGGTCCTTTTATGGCAGCAGGAGAAACAAAGCATTTTAGGCAACAAAGCCTAATCATAAAGATTTACCGAAAGGTAGAAAACTCGTTAATACATTTATTTGACAACACCGTTCTTGACCTCTGCAAAGTCACATCAGTGGCAGGCATAGAGCAGGCTGCAGCCTTGGTCTAGAAGTCAGTAACTGAGACTACTTTTAAAGGAATAATAACAAATTTATTTTTCTGCTTCAAAACAATAAACAAGAAAAAGCTCAAACTTCCATCCTACCTTCCCTACACTCTCCCAGAACTGTATTTCTAGACATTGACAGGATGTAGACATTGTAGAAAATTCATTTTATCTTTAAGAGCAATAAAGCTGCCTGGGCTGTTAGAAAGCTGCAAAGCCTCAATGGTCTAAGGTACTTAGATGTGTATTTTTATGACTGTCTTCCCCCTGGCTTCTTGCATTTAACAAACATGAATTTATTCTTGTGGCGCTGTCCAGAGGCAAGGAAACATTGCTTCCAGTTTACAGAAGCAAAACTGCAGAGCACAGTGAATAAGTATCCCGACCAGCATTGCACATCCATATATCTGTGGCAGAACTGGGAGATTCTGGTTGAAATATCAAGTCCCTGGACCTAATAAGTTAAGACAACTTAACTACAAAAGCATGCTTTCTCGTTCCACAGAGCAGGGTACACTTATACAATAGGGTATGTTTATACAACGCACTTTAGCATGGTGGGTAGGCCCTACACCAGCCTTTACATCACCTAGACTAGGAATGTGAAACCATCTTTTCATAAAGCTCACTAGTTTTGGATATAACCTACGGAGATGAGAGGCAGAGGAGTCTGAACTGCACTGAAATTCATGCTGCCATGGAAATCATTACCAGTGCCTAAAACAGCTTGTCTAAGCCAGATTCCAGAAATGCAGAAATATTTGGGAGTTAGCATTCCAGCCCGGGAAACAGTTGTCACTTCCTGCTCTGCTTCACACATCTTCCTGCACCTTAGGAAAGCCATACAGCACTTTTCTTCCAAGGACAGCTTTTTTCCTGCCCCTAGAAGTTTGTTCTGAGGCAAATTCTAATAAATCACAGAATCACAGACTTGTAGGGGCTGGAAGGGACCTCCAGAGATCATTGAGTCCAACCCCCCTGCCAAAGCAGGTTCCCTAGGACAGGTCACACAGGGAGGCGTCCAGACGGGTCTTGAATATCTCCAGAGAAGGAGACTCCACACCCCCCTGGGCAGCCTGTCCCAGGGCTCTGTCACCCTCACCATGAAGAAGTTCTTCCACATATTGGTGCAGAACTTCCGGTGCTCCAACCTGAGACCATTGCCCCTTATCCTGTCCCCACAGACCACTGAGAAGAGGCTGGCCATTTCCCCCTGTCTCCCACACTTCAGATATTTATAAACATTGATCGGATCCCCTCTCAGTCTTCTCAAGGTTGAACAGCCCCCGTTCATTCAGCCTTTAAAAAAGGCTTTAAAGATCTTAAAACCTCAGGAAGCATTGTGGTCATTCCAGAGAAATACTAGAAAACATGCTTGGAGTCTTTCTTTTTCCAGAAATCTCTCCAGCACATTATTCTCATTGAAAGACAGCTTACCACTGCACATTAAAATCTTAAATTTACAGTTTTTAATCTCTTGAATTCTAAATGCAAATATATTCAACTAAACTTACTTTGGATCTCTCTTTGCAAATAATTTCTCATTTATTTTTCATGTAAACAAACTTCAAATCCTTTCTTCCCTCAAGTTACTTATTGGTTGGTTACATTGGCATATGCTAATACTTCTTAGTTACAAAGGCTAGCAAGCTGCAGAAATCGCCAGCAGTATTCTATGCGAAACAGACCCCAAAAAGCAAACCAAAATAAACGATAGCATGTATTATAGAAAAAACTTAGAGGCCAGAACGATTTTCCTAGAAGAACTATAATAATACTAATTCATAGTCGCACCAAAATGATATCCTTAATAAATAGCTAGGGATCCTTCAGCCTCTGACCTTCCTGAACTAAAGTCTCATCATTTACTCATCCTCTCTGATGTGATAGAGCACCAATTATGCTCTTTTTGCTTCCTATGAACTACGGGGGAATGTGCCACCTTTCTTCTCCGAAGACTTCCTTTGAATTACACTCTGGAGACTCATTTCTCTCCCTTAGTACTAACAGGCATGTCTACACTATTCCTTTTGCTTAAAAAAAATTACAACCTCCCCTCATCTGTCTCTTCCATTGTGTCACAGCATTCATTACTTGGTACATCTCCAACTTCTAAGACAACAGGACGCTGATCCAGACAACTTCTGGAATACAGACTGTATCTTCTTTCCCTTACAATAAAGCCATCAAGTAAGACAAAGAAAGAGATATTGGAAAATAAATCCTGAAGGACACCTCAGATAGTCACAGCCAGTGAAATATGTATAGGACACAACAGATAAACAACTAACTAACTAAATAAATAAGAAAGATACTCTGAATGGCAGACAAGAACCAAAGAATGTCATTTTCAGATCTGTTCCCCTTGGACTTCACCAGATTCCAATGGGATAAAAGTTTT
Source organism: Porphyrio hochstetteri (assembly GCA_020800305.1). Taxonomy (NCBI): domain Eukaryota; kingdom Metazoa; phylum Chordata; class Aves; order Gruiformes; family Rallidae; genus Porphyrio; species Porphyrio hochstetteri. The sequence goes on from CM036911.1 coordinate 10,156,723, forward strand.
AATGTTACATTTATAAAGCCTTTATGGCACATCCTTAGAAATTCTCTTCATTTCAGTGTTTACTGACAAGCAATGCATAAACCAAAAAAAGTTGATTTTGGTAGTTATAAATGAATCCAAGATTAATGATTGTATACAGACCATGAGGAGTGACAATCCTTTCATTAAACGCTCTGAGATTAACATTTCCCTTTCTGCAGCAATTCCTTACCTTTGGGATTATATATTTGCACAATAAATAAAGGATTATCCTCACTTACTGGAAACTAGGAGTTCCCTTTTGTGCTGCATACTCCATAAATTGTTTTTTATTGTTAATAGCCTTTTTCCCCACTAAGCCATGGAGAAAACAACAGTAATTATTTTCCTTTCTGAATAATTTTTCCTACTTTATAGATACGGTCAACTCTTAGGGAGAGAAAAAGAAAGGGAAAAAATAAAAAGATGAGTTGCAGTCTAACTTAATGGAAAGATCTTGTATCTAGAAGAGCTCTATAACAACTTTTTGTGCTTGTACTAGGCAAGCTTCAAAGCCTTAGCTGTAATTATTTTTGAAGATGATTAGCACAGCAGCCAAATAACCTGATCAGATTTGCATGGATGAGTCAGCTCACATACACTGACTATTAGTGTTTGCTTTATACTCAACACACATAACCTCTTTGTGGGGATTCCTAATTCTCAGAGAAGACAAATAACATGATGATAGGACCATCTGAAAAATGAACATCAGCAATTTTATCTTTGCTTTCTTCACAGAGCCACACCTATAACTATTTATTAACTGGGGGGAAAAATCAAGAAAAACAACCAACCAAAATGCACTCCTTTGAGCAACCTCTGGTTTTCTCTGGATCTGTGCACAGATCTGTGGATCTGTGCTGAAAAATGTGCACCTCATCCTCCAAAACTCACATGGATCATTCAATCTGCAGCCTGAGAAATACTCAGAACTTAACCTGAGAAGGTCTTGGTCAATCTTGTCTCTGCTGGCCTTACTCTGAGGAAGGGGATTGACAAGAGGGCATCCAGAAATTCCTTCAAGACTAAATTATCCTATGATTCCTCTTAGTGCTTCTAAAATTAACTCTTTGTTAGGATGTCTCTTCTTAACCAAAACACTTCAGTTTATGTTCCTACTTTAAAATGTAACCATTGGCCCTATTAGTCTTCTGTTCTTACATCTCTATTTCCATTGTTTTTAAAATAACAAAGTGACCAGGGCTGAAGTGTTTCAAATTATCACTAGTCACTATTACAAGGAGAAAGCAATTTCTTAGAGCTAATTTAATGCACTTCTGAATCCTCTAATTTATTTTGATTCTGTGTTCTCTCTTCCTTTCCAGGCACCCTGCCAAAGAAGTTAAAGAGGGTTTTTCTGGCTAGATTTCCAATATTCTTCTCAGTTTGGTTTTTTTGAAGTCTACAGACATAGGTGGATTCGTGGCAGAGAGCCAAGCTGCAGTCATTAGTAAGGATTAAGCCATGTAAAGCTGGTATTAACGTAGAGAAAGTAAACACCTCTTACTGTGACAAAGTATACCTCGAGAAGGAGGAGGTAGACATCTTTTCTTCTAGGGCAGGTAGAGGGAGGAATATTTCCTAAGAAAGAAATGTTTGTTTTTTCAAGTGATCTTACAGAGAGAGCTCTTCAAGAGTTCAGGAAGAGGCCTGAAGAGTTTTACCTTCGTGGCTGCAACTTGTAGCAGACAAAATGCAGAAGGATATACACTTCAGGCAATTTTTAAAGAATGGGCAGAATGGGATGTCAGCCCATAAACAGGGGCATTATGTAATAAAATAACATATCATTACCATCAACATATATAGAGCAATAAGCACCAGATTTAAATACAGATTTTATACTACCTTCTAGTCACGCATGTATCTGTAACTGTATCATACTGATGCTCCACTGACTGCTTTTTAATAGCTCCTTTTTTGGTGAAGAACACAAAGCAGTGTGAAGTGTAATTGAACAGATAAAACAGGAGGAGACCTTCAGTCTCATTCTCCTAACACCTTCCCCCTATCCAAAAAGAGTAATCAGGTGCATTAAAGACTAAAAACACTACTTCATGTTTTCCTGAACCAGCTGGCAGCTTCAGTGATGAAACACGGAGCTCTGTCCTAACTCACATCCACAAGAAAGAAGCAGCATCTCCAGTTTGGTCCCTCTGGTACTTTGAGGGCCTCTGAAGTCAAGGCCCAGAGGGTCACTAACAGAGGATCCTGGGCTGGGGTGTCAACAGCTGCATACCCACTCTATTAAATTGAAAGCAGGCACAGGGAGACACACAAACCCAGCGAGAGCAGTGCTCAAATATTTTTTTCCCCTTTCTAAGGATGTCCTTGGAGCACTTAGATCTTCTACAGCTGAGCAATGATCCATAATGGAACAACAAGACCAAACACCACAGCTACTTCCTGACGGCTGTTACAGGTGTGCCAGCAGCACAGGAATGTGAACCCCCAAGCCAAACGAAACATGCCTCAATCCTGAGCATCAAGATGACTTCAAATATTAACTGTCTATAATTGCATGGCTTTTGGTCTGTCTGCTGGCTACAGACACCATTTAAGAGACAGTAAAAAATACTACTCTAGGAAATTCAATTACATACCATTGCCCCCCAGAAAATACACACATGCTCCATTTAACTGCCACATGATACCAGCTTATGAAAACAGTGTGATCAGGATTTGCAAAATTAGGTTCAAGTCTCCTTAACCAATACTGAACAAAGGCAGCAGGTTTCATTAAAAAAAAGACCAGAGGAGTATAACAGCACTAATTACCTGACCTGAGTTATCACAGTATCAGATGCTGCTCTCTCAAAATGTTGTTCCTCAGTAAACATGCCTTACAGGAGAAACCGAGTTGTCAAAGGTCTGCATCCCTGTGTAAATTAATTTACAATTAGAACATATCTAAGAAGGTGGGTTTTCACCTGCATAAATCTCCTGATCCTACCAAAGCTACTCCTATTATAACCCTGCTGAAAAAAGAGATAAAGGGGAAAGATAGAGCTCTTGAGTTCACATCTAGCTCAGAACATAGAACACAGACTCATCGAATGCTTTAGGTTGAAGTGACCTCAAAGATCATCTAGTTCCAATCCCATGCCATGGGCAAGGACACCCTCCACTAGCCCATGGTGCCCAAAGCCCCATCCAAACTGGCCATGAACACTGTCAGGGACCCAGGGGCAGTCACAGCTTCTCTGGGCAGCTTGTGCCAGGTCCTCACCACCCTCACAGGGAAGACTTCCTTCCTCATATCTAACCTAAATCTACCACCTTTAACTTTAACCCAGTTATCCCTTGTCCTATCACTACATGCCCTCGTAAACAGTCCCTCCCCAGCTTTCCTGTAGGACCCTTCAGGCTGCTCCAGAAGTCTTCCTGGAGCCTTCTCTTCACCAGGCAGAACAAGCCCAACTCCAACTTGTCACAACAGCTCAATGTCTTTCTTGTACTGAGGACCCCAGAGCTGGACACAGGATTCCAGGTGGGGTCTCACCACAGCAGAGGGGGAGAATCAGTTCCCTTGACCTGCTGGTCACACTTTTGATGCAGCTCGGGATATGGCTGGCTTACTGGGCTGCAAGCACACATTGCCGGCTCATGTTGAGCTTCTCATCCCTCAACAGCTCCAAGTCCTCCTCAAGGCCACTCTCAATCCATTCTCCAGCCTGTAGCTTTGCTTGGGATTGTATCAAACCATGTGTGGGGCATATCAAAAAGGAGCGAGGTGGTATCTATTACTTTTTCTAGGTAGAAAGATTTCTCTGGTTTTAGTCAGAATGAGACTTAATGTTCTTCATAGGGTAAAAAACAATCTTAAGCAGAAAATATTTCTGACTATATCTGCACTGTCTTTTATTTCTGAGGTTGCCTGATCCATCCTATGTAACTTGCTTTAAGACCCCTGCACTCTCCACATAGCACATACTAACAAACATCTGAAAAACTTGTTCCAGAAAGGAAAATACAGCATAGAAGAAGAGCTGTTAGAATAACAGAACTTATGGTCATTCTCTAAATGCACAAGTTACGTGAGAAAGAATTTTTTACTTTGTCTGAGGAAAAGATATTTTAACACCTTTTTTTTTTTTTGCCTGTTATTTTGTGAGGGTGAGTAGAAGAAGTAAAAGGACAGTTCAGCGAGATCTTTGTAAAGGCATAAGTGGCAACATAGCATACTTTAACCATTGAAAAATGTTTAAAACAATAGCTAACTGCCAGCTGCTGTTAAAAAAAGAATGATCACTTTAAAAACTGAACTGTCAGTAGTATCCTGTAATTGTCTAATGCTGTTCTTTCAGTCCGTGATATAGATTAGTATTCCTCTTGTAGGAGGAGATAATGAAGCCGATACTTTTTTCCAGCAGTGCACCTGACACGATCAGAAAAGCTGACATGGACTATTTTCCTACTTTCCAATTTGTCTGCCCCACCTATTTTCTTTTCTTTGGAGGCCACAGGGGAGGACAGGAAGGGTTGATATTAAGACATTCTAGAAAGTAACTGAAAACAGTAATGCGGTGCATTAAAATTCCATACAAGACACAGGAGGAATGAATGGTCTAAAGCAAAAATCAGATGTTGCATCCTTTGCTAACTGTGAAAATACAGAGTTAAATGTAGTTAAATTATTTTCTAAGGTTTGCTATTCAGAATAAATGCTAATGTAGAAAGACAGATGTTTCACTAAAATAACATCTCTCTCTATTTAGAGCTATTTTTCTTCTGACTACATGCACACACACAGAATCTCACCCTGCATGTTCACGTATTGAAGATGCCAGGATAAGTATGTAAGTAATTCTGATTGTTAATTTATTCACCTAACAAAAAGCAGACAAGCACCATAAGGTTTTCTTCAGCTGGAAAGCACACAGAGCTGAATAACAAGAAGAACCTTTGGTGAGATGCAAGACCACACAGCCTCCAAGGGACTCAAATTTTGAATCCCTCTTTTATGTTACTATTTATGTAGCTGCTGTCCAGCCAAGTGCTATTACATGGCCATGCACTCCTGGCTTGCCGAAACACTTAGGTATTCAGCCAGTTGCAGAGTAAAACAACCTGCTTTGGCACCTGTAATGAGAGCCCACCATATTTCAAGCCCCATTCTCCCATGCAGCAGAGCAGTACGAGAGAGGGCAGCAGAGCAGGACCCTTGCAGGGACGCAGGGACACTCAAAGGATCCTCAGAGAAAAAAAAGAAGTTGATACTGGTGCATAATGTATAAAACAGAAATATGGCATATAGACCTTACAAAGGATTAAAACCCACCATAGCCAGCAAAACACCCAGGGGAACGTTTTGTTTAGTCGTATCTCTAAGCATTACTAATTTCACCTGAACTCTGGGTTTTGCTGACCTAAAGCCTGTAGCACAACAGAGATTTGTTTGCAAACCACTGTAGCTACTTGACTGCCAAACAGAAACATGACAGGAGTCCTTGGGAAAGGTAGAAGAATCCCTGCTTCCCAGCACATGTTTAGGGACACACACAAACAGAAACAACAGAAGCAGGTGTGTATTTTTTTCCTGGACCGGTTTACCTCTCTCTCGGTGAACTTGCAGAGCCAGCATAATCCTATGATGGCTCCAGAGCCCAGCATTGTTTCTATGTCTGAACATCTAATTGCTAAATACTAATTAGCTGGGCAGAGTTTTTGTGACAACCATAGCCAGAGTACTGCTCCCATCACAGGCCTGGTTTTGCTCTAGTTGCATGACTACCTAGTAGGTGCACTCCATTTTTAAATTTGCTCCTATTTCTGCAGTTCTAGGGATTACCCAGTGCTCTCACACACATGGGATGCTTTTTTTGAAACAGCTTGAGTTTAAAATAGAGAAGACAACCTTTTCTCTGAATTCCACTGAGCACTTAAAAGCAGTCTTCTGGCACTATTAGAAGGTTATTATTATTTAAGTGCATTTTTAGGCTGCTAGATGTACAGAGGTTACCTCTGCTTGGTAGGCATTCTGCCTCTAAACACACTGATGTGTAATGTGACGTACCAGCTATTCGAACCTGCTTGTGACACCCGTGTTTACTGACACTTGAAGTGCTCTCTTCAAACATGGAAGTAATTCACAAGAACAAAAGTCTGCCCTGAAAGTGGCTGCTTTATGGTACTAGGCAATGACTGAGAAGAACATTTGCATGTCAAGGTTTAGGATGAAAACATCTCTCAAGCCTGAAGTGTACAGTGTGTGCATGGGATGAGTATGGTCCTGATTCTTTTCTTCCCACAGTAGTGTCCCAGACATAGAGTTCATCAGACCAGTAACGCTGCAAGGAGCTGGGCAGGCCTGCAGGGCTTAAGAAAGACCGTGGGCATTCTCTCTTCTGGAGGTCTTTCCAAGTCTCATCTGTGTCTCATATCACATCTAATGAATATGAGGTAGAAGTAAAGACCAGGGGTTTTGTCAGTTCCAGGAACCATACAAAGTGCCTTTCCCCAACCTCTCCTCACCACCCACAGCTTTTTTCCTGGTCTGCATTGACCTTCACCTTTGGAACAGTTGAAATTCAGAGGATTTTTTTTCAGTTTGGGAATTTTTTTAATGAAATACCAAACTTGTTACTGTTGAGAATTTACATAATCCCTTTCACCAGAAGATTGCACATAGTTAATATATAGGTAAAAAGACACTGTATTCTGAACACAGAATCCTTTTTTCCCCTGTATATAACTCTGATTTCAAGTATTTTATTTTTTTTTACTCTTTACATAATAGCTTTCAAAATCACCTGCCAAATCCCAAGGACTGGGCAAAAGCATAAACTGTTTTCCATTTACCTGGGTTTCCAAATAAATCTCAGTGTGGTGGAGATGCTTAGCTATAAAAGATAAATTCCAGCAAATCATCTTTTCTTCTGCTATATTCAACCAATGCCCAACTGCCTTCTCTAAACTAAAGAAATTTATCATCTTTTTTTTTCAACCTTGCCATGAATTCCTTCACTACCTTTACTCACAGCACCAAATACATAGACTGCAAGTATGTGTGATATACATTAGCAAGTCTCGAACAGCCATTGTTTGCTCCAAAGAGTAACAGTTAAATGGCATCCCTTCCAGGTTATTTTACTTGTTAATTATCTTCCAAAATTGCACTTGCATTTTTATTTCTTACAGAAAGCATTCATATCGTGAAGTATTACGTTAATTACACATCAGACTGTGCTGAATTAGTCATGTTACCTGGCACCGCATTTGTGTTGTGTTACAATGTTTCAAAAGCAATCATGCTGTGATAAGCTGTACTCCAAAAGAAAATGACACTTCTTAGAAACGTGAACTAATTTTTAATAAAATGTATTTTCTTAGAAATCAGGGTGCGTGTTCTAAATTAACATTCAGGCACATTAGAAAGCTCAAGTGAAAAGCATGGGAAATAAAAGAGAATGGATTTGAAATATTACTTTTTAATGCATTCTGTAAGCTTAGAGAATATTCACAGAGTTCAGACTTTACATCTTAAATGCATACTAAAACATTACATTATGGATATAGCGTTGCTTCTCCAAAATACAGCCTTTAAAATAGGCTGTTAAGATATACCTTAAAAAAAAAAAAGGAAGGGCTTTAAGTTTTTCTGAATTGACAATGAGGTCTTAGACTGAACAAAAAGGGGCACATAGAAGCCAGGGAAAAATCTTTTAACATATTCCCCATACCATGACACTGCCTTTGATGTGTCATTGAAAGGTCCAAATGTGAGAAATGTTGAGACTGTCATGAAAAAATATCCATGGGCCTTTAGCCTTTCACACAGTAACAAGACAGGATAAGAAACCTGTACCCTATATTCCAGGTTCTTTTGGCATTTTATTCTTTGGGGGGAAAACCTTCATCAACTACAAGACAGAGAGACATACAGAGATGAGCCAGTGTCCTGGTGACCACACCATTCAAACCTTACCTGCAAATTAGCTTTACTCTGACCAATTTAGAGCACCAGGGTCTCCTATCCCAATAAGAGGTGCCAAGCCTCTGTGTAACTGTTCAGTGCCAAACAGTTAAATATTCAACAGGAAATATCCTGATTTCAAATCCCGTGTTCAGTAAAACAGCAAACAAACCAACCCTAGGTTCCCTCGATGGTTAGACACAACTAGCAGGCTTGTCCACTTGTCTGGAATCAGAATTGGTCTCCTCGAGACATTCAGTTATGGGCCTGGGTATCTATTCCTGATGGTGTCATCTCAACACAATGGAATTTAGTGGTCAAAAGCAATTCTTTTACTCATGCTGTTAAGGGGCTGTAGAAAACACTTCAACCGCTTGAGCAGAAGACATGGGACTTGAACAGCTGCTGTTTCCCTGCTACCCAGCAATGTGTGAACTGCTGTACAAAAGCACCTCTTCTGTTCTTCAGAAAAATAAGAGCAACAAGAGTTTCTTACAAAGGAATAAAGCATTTTTGGAAGCAGAAGCATACATTAGTATTTAACAGTATTTGACAGTTAGGAAAATGGAAAGTCAAACACACCTCCTTGGAACATAACATCACTGCTGATGGGCATAAATGATTTCTTTTCACAGTACTAAATGCTTAACACTTCAGCTTTTCCAAATACCGTTTTCTTTCCTACTAGTCTTGGGTCACTACCACTCTGAAATAAAGGTATGCAAACTGCCATAAAGGACACGGATACACTGATGTAATTATTTTTAGAAATCTACTAATCTACTAAATCTAATCTATTAAAAAGTAGAACACTACCAGGGTTTCACTGACTAAATCTAGCAGCCAGTTGAACAGATCAGATCCCAGAATCACTGTTACTGCTTATCTCCCATGTGACAAGTTCTTCATCCCTTCACTTTTAGCAAAATTATTTGGAAATGGGAGATTAGGTGGCATTGCCTGCAAACTAGTTTTGCTCCCACCAAAAGTAGAAATTTCACAACTACTCTGTTTCTATGAGGTGTTTTGGAGCTTGAAAGGAAATACTGGTGTTCTTTCTTGGCAGTCTCCATCATCTGAACAAATACAAAGTAGTTAGGTATGTTTAAATCAGAAAGACATTTATAATCTTACATAGCCTCATATAGACACCCACAGGATACAGTTTTCAAATCAGATACTCTACTGTACCATGGGTAAAGCAAGCTTTCCTGTTAAAATGAAGACACCTCTCCCAGGGACACAGCCGTCAGAATGTTAAACTCGTCCCTTCACCAACAGGCACCCAAACCCTGTGGTCAGCACCCAGACCCCTCAGAATATGCAAGAGGTGCTTGAGTATCCACAAATGCAATTTGCCAAAGCTATTGGGTTTGTAGAGAGCACAGCTAAGAACTAAATCTACAAAGTATCTCGGCTAGGTCAGATGGAAAAGAAGAAAGGAATGATCCTTTTTTACTCAACAGATCAGTGACCACAACAGCCCCTGGGATGTAGGAAACCTGAGTTCATCAGTCTGATCCAAACCAAGGAGAGGAACTAGCATTTGACCATAAGCTTATCACTTGCCAACACAATATCCTATGCATGAACACTAGCAGCAATTTGGACTGAGAGGAACTTTGCATACAAAAACTTCAGCCCCAGTGGGGCTAGAGACTACTTTTATAGAGGTCATGATAACCTTTATGTTATCTAAATACTTAATTCACTTCCTATGTTTGGTACTCAAAATAGTGGCAAAGGAGTTTTCTTCAACTTTAAATCAAAGTTTTATACAAAGCTTTCATGTGACCATCGTTACCAGCCTCTGGACTGCTGCATTTGAATGGTCTTCATCGTACTGTGCCTTATATGCCAGGCACAGTCACCACTGATTTGCTAATTTACATTAATTTAACATTGCTAAATGAAAGAGAAAACTTACTAAGGGACTTGATAACATTTAATGTGCAAAGAACAAATGTGATTCATTTTGATTAAGATCTCATACCTACTTTTTTTATGTGAGGTATGGCTGGGTTTTTCTCTTTTTTTTGGGTGGGGGGGAGAAGGGGAAAAAGCAGAACTACAAGAATAAAAAGCATTTTCATTGTTCACCACAACAAAAGGGGGAAATAAAATTTTAAAAAGCAAAACAATGCAATGCCGAGTTTGTTTCCGAGCAGCGATCCCTCTTCCCAGCTACTTTCCCCAGTTATACCTGGAGCACGATGCTCCGTGGCAGGGCATGCCCCTTAGGCCAGCCTGGGCAGGTGTCCTGGCCGTGCTCTCCCAGCTCCTGGTGCACCCCGTGGGGTGTAAGAAACTGGAAAGTCCTTTACTAAGTGTAGGCACTACAACTACCTAGCAACAACTAACATTATCTGTGTGTTACCAACATTATTCTCATACTAAATACAAACCACAGCACCTTACCGGAACTAGAAAAAAAATTAACTCTATCTCAGCCAGAAACAGGGCATAACCTTCAGTATATGAACTAATCCCCAGGAAATAGTATTTGGGGAGTTCCAATTGGCAAATAACTGTCTCTGTGGACACAATCACCAAGTTGAAGAAGTCAATATGGCAAAGGAGAGCTATTTTATACCATTCCCTTAAAAAAAACTTTTGCCAAGAAAATGTAAATTCTTTGTACTTTTCAGAGAAACAAGCATGATATGTAAATTCACTGATGGGAGACTTCATTGCACATGGGTTAGCTCTACAGGACATTCCTGTCTGAAATAACAATATGTTCAAGCACCTTGTTAGAAATGCTGCTAAAAACCAAAGTACCTTGGTACAACTATTTTAGCCATTACACTCAATAAATACAGTAATCATTATACTTTAAATATATTGAAATGTTGCCAGTGTTCAGATGTGGTATCCTTGTATTTTTATTCCACACGTGGAATATAATGCTAACAAATATTTAACTTTTTTAGATCACCTTCAGTTACTTTTTATTTCCTCCCATTGACACATTCATCTCCAGTCCCAGCTTCCTTTCAAGTCATACTTATTCTGCACCGAGCTTCCAACAATAATATCATTATGCTGGCAGTGCCTATCAATTATTTCTTTTCAGAGCTTTTAATTTTTATATTGTAAACACCGTCAATAATCTGATGAAAAAAAAAAAATTAAAACCCTGCTAACCATTATCATTCCATTCTGTTGTCTTCTTTCCATGACAATTGCTACACAGACAAGAGATTCCAAATAAAGTACAAACAACATCCGGACCTGCCATCTCTACAATACGGTTTAAATTTTAGTAGTTGCTTCCATCCTTCCCCACCCTCGGGATTTCTCGTGTCTTTGCTGAGTGACCCTTTGACTTCTAGCTTAAGGTTATTTACAAAACTGTAACAAACAAAAAAAAAACCAACAAAAGCAAATGTATCCTCATTTGTAAAACCAGTAATCAGTAAATCAATTACTGATTGACAACCATACTTCATACAGCTTATGTGGCATGCCCCCACGGGGCAGCTGGCTGGGGACCAGGCTGCTCTGTGAAACTGCAAGGAATTAGAGAACACTGAAAACTCAGAAGTGTTGCTTTCTTACTAAGGACAAGACAGGGAAAGGACCGAGGGCTGTAACAGCCAGTGGAATACCGGTTGCAGAGCAAGTGCAACCCAAGCGCTGCCACAACACCAAGATTAATACATCACTGCATGAAGGAAGGTCTGCTTGCTCCTGTTTTGCAGAATGTCTTGGAATGGTGGAAGAGGAAAACTCAGGTCTGCTGGGACAAGAAGAGTGTGAAGTGGTCAGAATACAGGAAGAGAGCTGTAGGAGTCTAGCTGCTCCACAACAGCAGCAAAATTTGAGTATAACATACTCTGACCATAGGAAGTGATACAATACTTCAAAATTAGTATTATTGGGGGAAAAATAAAGGAGAAGTTGCATGGGGTGTTTTCTGAACAGCTAAGACAGGATAAGAGGGATGATGGTTTCAAAAATAGGAACCTGAATTTTGAAGCCTATCCTTGGATCACTCAGCTATATGCTCAGGGTTTCCCTTGGGCATCGCTTCATCTTGTTGTTTCATCCAAACCAAGTCACAAAATAACACCTTCCTTTTTATCTTCTTGACTTTCAGTAAGAGCTGCTTCCCACTTGGGTCTTATGCTACTCTTAGCATAAGGAGCACCAGCCCATTGGAGACTCAGATAAAGACAAATAACCCTTGGAAATGTGGATTCAGAATAGGAAAAAAACAGCCAGACAGTTTCAATACTATTTCTTCTAGATGAGAATACTATGGCCCTTGGTTCACGTCTGTACCTTTAGGTTAGGCTATCAAAGCAGTACTACTTTAATATAAATACATACAAACTACAGTCATCTTTTAAAAGATCCTGGAAACGCTTATAATCAGCAGTTCCATATTCTGCACCCTTCTTAGCTACAGGAGCCTGTCTGCCAAGCAGTTAGCATCAAAACAAAAGGCACCAATTTTACAAAACGTTCATCTTCTCTATTTTACTTCTGAGTTATCATAAATGATTTGCTTAGTGGTGCATTATCCCACCTTATTTGTTTGTGCATGCATTTAAAGGAATCCATTGCAGTTTTTGTTTTGCTTCTTTTGCTTATCTTTAAAAGAAATGGGAGATTTACCTAAGCAATGATAATCTTGGCTATCAAAAACAAGGAAAAATAAGAACAGTGACCTCCAGATACATACTTTGCTGTCCAGGTAGCCTATCTGCCACGATAAATCTACCACCACACTCGATTTTAGACAGCCCTTTAACATGGTGGTTGCATGTCAGAGGTATTTAGACCATGCAAAAGCAGTGATGGTTCCAGCTTGTTACTTTTTGTTTTGATATGCAGCACTCAGTCTCCACTGACTAAGGTGATAAAACTATAAAACATTGTGACAAATTGACTGAATTTTACAAGCTTTCCCAAAGTGCTTTTTCATATTGTTTAAAGCTTTCCAGGGAAAACATGTTGGCAGTATTAACTGGGCAGGGTACTGACATGCACAGCATTAAAAGCGAACTAATACAGTGCTCTCTGTGCTAAAAAAAGCGTTATGCTACCAGCCTGTAAGCAATCTGCTTCTCTTTATGCATCTTGTATGGCTTGAACGGAAAGTAGCTGCAAGCATCTCTAAATAGGAGCAAGGAGAAGCATGTGTGATAAACAGCTACTCCTCAAAGCTTTCTTCCCTCTGGTATTTGAATTCTTTCACAACCTTACAGTAGTCAAGCACTTGTGACAGGGTCCTATTCAGGGCGTGTTTGTTTTGTACTACTTCTTCAGGCTCTGTGCAGCACCTTGTGGTGCTCAATTACTTTCTGCACCAGCAATTTAATTTCTTGCAGCAGAGTCCTTCTTTCTTGAGCACAGAAAAGACCTCCAGATGTCTCTTAAGATTCCTTAATTTACAAAAGGGTAAGATAAATTAAAAAAATATGTGAACAGGATAACACATTTCTGCAAATTAGGCAACAACATAAGCAGAAGGAGCTGTATGTGTGGCAGGCTCTGTCGGGACACCATTCAGAGAGGCTTCCACATGCTACACTGGAATCTCAGCTCTATTTACTGGGCTTGTAAGAAACATGAGTGTGAACTGTCTGTTTGCATTTGTGCTTTCCTTCACATTGAAAAAACACATAAACCAACACCAGATAGAACCATGTTCTCTTCTACACTTTTCCTGAGCACTGTTACGTATATCAACTTTTGAAATATATCCTTATAATGCAAAGGATTAGCCAAATATGCATCCTAATTCATATTCCAACACTCAATCTATTTTAAAGCTCTCTTCTGAAACACCAGATGTTCATCATCTCACCACCACCACTAAAGTGGATTCTCTTTCAGTCTGGCAATACTTTGGCCTGAAGAGTTTGCTTTGTGGCATTTTTCAATTACTTCAATCCACCATTGTTTTTTTCCTACAGAAACAGATACAGAAGGTACAGAAAGCATTTAATTAATGATTGGCCAAAAATGTTTTGTGTTTTTCCTGCAAAAAAAGAATGAATGGAAACATGGGCATATTATGCCCAAGAATTGCAAAACAGATAAAGAGATTACAGGTTACAGACAGCTTTTGGGTTGGGTTGGGTTTTTTTACCTCACTATTATCTCAGAAATATTTTTAAGTCTTGACTGGTTAAAGTTTACAAATATCTTCCCAATCACATAGTCAATAAATCTGTTCTTCCCATCACCAGTTTGGCCATGAACAATTGCAGCTTCTTTACTCCAGGGGTCATGAAAGGATTCCTACAGAGCACAGTAAACTTGTTCCTCACTTCAACCTGATACACACAGCTCAGGAATCCAAATACTTTTAGACCTGGATATAGTGTCTATGTATTTAATTACTCTTGGTGAATTTTGTCTTTCTCATTAACTTTTCCACATTCCCTTGTGTCAGTGTAAAATTTTACCTCCACTAAGTAGCAGTCTGTAGCAAGAACAGCCATGTCCTTTCCTGTGGTTCAAACTTGACGCCTACTAGTTTCACCTGGTAAACCCTAGTGCTTGCATCAGAAGAAAAAGTGAGCACTTGATCCCTCTCCATGTCAGTCAAGATTTTATAGACTTCTATCATGTTCTGCTGCAGCTGTCTTTTTGCTAGACTGAAGAGACTTCTCTGATTTCATTTAAATCGATTCACAATGTGATAGTGTCATGGAGAGAAGACAAGATGCCATTCTATTTTGCCAACTGACAAAAGAAAACTAATTAAAAAATAGATGTTTCTAGATAAAATGAGCGCAACTGTACACTAGAAAAACAGATAAACTGGCAGGCTGCAATGGGAAAATGAACTTTGTTTAGCTCCTGGACAGCTGATTAGAGCCCAGCTTGTAGTAGGCAAAAGCATTAGGCATGTTATCTTAATTTAAGCTTGATGACCTATTTCCAATGAGCTTTATGGTCCCCATAAAGTTACTATCATGACTGCCCACTTTGGCAAGAAGATTCCCAAAGAGGATTCCCAAATGTCAGAGAATGAATAAAGCTCTCAGTTAGTGATCAGGCAGTGATATACAGAGGTAGTGTTTGGCTAGGATGACATGACAATATGGAGCGCTTTCAAATTTCAGGACATGCAAGCCAAAGCCAGTTCTTAATAGCTGATGTACGTGCTTTTTTTATGCTTTCTAATATAAATGAGTGTATACATGCCTACACAAACACAAATATATCTTCAGGCAGAAAGTAATTCTTGTTGAAAGATTGCTTTAAGTGTCTGATTTCTGATTTGAATTTGCTATTTAAATCTTTAGACTGACTTCACCACAGGACAGAGGTCCTTTGCTTCCTCCCACCACCATCAAAACAGAAAAATATTTGCAAGAAACCAAGAATGAGAAACCTTAGAAAATGTAAATACTCTGTAGGTGGAATCATCCACTAGTATGGAAACCAACATGCCTGAGAGGAAAAAAAGCACCTTATGTGAAATGTAATAAATGTTTGTTTGAAAATATATATTAATATTTGATATTTGACACTATTCCTTTTAAAATTATCCCTGACATACTGCATACTTGGGAATGACAAATGGTCTCGGGGTGGGGGGTTGAAGCATCCTTTAGCTCTCCTCATAGCAAATCTTGATGGAGAGAGAGAGAGATCTGCAATATCTCTTTGCTTATTGCTGAAGTACAGAAGACAAAGGCATTGTGGGGTACTGGTGGATGAAAAGCTGGGCATGAGCCAGCAGCATATGCTCACAACTCAGAAAGCCAACTGTATCTTAGGCTGCATCATAAACAGCATACCCAGCAGGTCAAGAGAGAACATATTCCCCCTACACTCTGCTCCCATGAGACCCCCACCTGGAGTATTGCATCCAGTGCTGGGATCTGCAGCACAAGAAAGACATGGACTTGTTGGAATGAGTCCAAAGGATGGTCACGAAGATGATCAGAGGGCTGGAGCACTGCTCATGTGAAGATAGGCTGAGAAAGTTGGGGCTGTTCAGCCTGGAGAAGAGAAGGCTCCAGGGAGAACACTGGGGCAGCCTTCCAGTACCTGAAGGGTCCTACAGGAAAGCTAGAAAGGAATTGTTTACAAGGGCATGTAGTGATCAGGCAAGGGGTAAAAGGTTTTGAACTAGAAGAGGGTAAATGTAGTCTAAATATAAGGAAGGAATTCTTTACGGTGAGGGCAGCGAAACACTGGAACAGGTTGCCCAGAGAAGTTGTGGATGCCCCCTCCTTTGCAGTGTTCAAGGGCTCTGAGCAACCTGATCTAGTTGAAGATGTCCCTGCTTATTGCAGAGGTTGTTGGACTAGATGACCTTTAAATGTCTCAAACTATTCTATGATTTTGTGACTGTGAATGCAGGGTTGTAAATGGCACTGAAGGAGGAGGATTCATCCAATCCAAATCCCAAGCTCCATGTTGCATGAGCAAAGTTAACCTGGTCTGTGTTCCTATAGAATTCCTTTTTCAATTCTCTTCATGATTTTAATTTTCTATCATTAGTCAATGGAGTATAATATAGTAGACAGGGTTACAAGCCTGTAAGTACATATAAGTACTATATAGAAGTATACTGAGTGGCGGAGGAGTACACTACACTTACAGGAAATTTTTCTTCTAAAAATGTTCATTCACAGTCCCGAATCATTCTTAATGAAGCCTTTGGGAAGATCAGGTCTGCATTTTAACTAATGAAAACACATGCTCCCAAAGATCAGAAAGAATAGCCAAGTTAAGGAAAAAAAGTAGTGAAATAGTTCTCATCTCTATCATAAATTGTGTGCTGCAAGAGTGGATCTGCAGAAGGTGGATACCTCCATCCTCCTCACTGTTTAGTTCCCATTGTAGGATCTGCTTGGAGCCTGGAGTTACTATGTCACTATGAACTTCTCGGTGTCTTTCACAATAATAAAAATGAAAAAGATGCCTCTGTACTTAACAAATGCCTTATAACTTAACAAATGATGAATGCTCTTCTCCAAAAAGGACCTTAGGGGGCAAATTCAGCTCAGTTCTAAGTGCATTTAAATGTATGGAATAATTCCAAGAATAAATTTGTCCCACTATCCAGTAAGGTACTTGCTTTATTGAAATAGTAGAATCGAGTGCGCTCATCCCATCCACACATCCATTACTCAGTAGTTATGACAGGCCATAAGCAAAATCTATTATTAGTACATGTACTGAAATGCAGTTTTTCACTTTCAGAATCACTAGACATGACCTTAAGACTACTCGATCCTACTGAAAAAAGTCCAAAAACAAAGACCCCGGTTATTAATTTCAACTTCAAAAAGGTGATGGGCATGCAGGGTTAAAGAGAAGAATCTTAGAACACATTAAAATTTAGGAAAATCTCACTAAAAAGGTTCATTTCATCAAAGCCATTTCCTTATTTCAGAATAATAAAAAGCTGAAGATTCCCTGCTGGATCTATGCAAAATTCTCTGTGCCACGGTGCCAAGCGGTGGCCAGGCACTAAAGCAGAATTAACCAATTAGCAAACTGTCCCATCTGGTACAGCCTGGACTTGCTGTGTCTCCACACCCCACATTACCATGATGGGAACTTCTAAAGGGACATCTTTAACAAGAAAGCATCTCAGCCTTTGAATCATCTTTCTTTTAATCTTTTCGACACACAAAACCAAATATGGTCACTTCAGAGGGAGCCAGAGCATTCAGAGTTGGCCCATTCTCAGCATGAAAGGGTTTTTTAATGCAGGCTGTGCTATAAGTCAGTTCATATATTCTTCAGCTCTGAGGAGAAGCAGAATACGGACATGTATCCCTTTGAGGATTGCAGTGGATCAAGACAAATGGTTTTTAATTACTGAAGAAAACAGAAATTAACCAACTTACTTAAACATAAACATGTCCAGTTTCTCAGAGTGCAAATTTCTGTAATTATTTATCGCAAGAAAGTAATACAATATTCCAGCCTAACAACTCTGGCTAATACCAAACTCAAGCTTCCTGCAGTGCCCATTTTGCACTCCTGTTAACTTAGAAAGGTACCTTAATGCTTGAAAAAGTAGATTCCATATTTACTCTGGGTTTTGTCATTGCTCAAATTCCTCATCTTTATACTATTAGAAGCAAACCAGTGACATGGATTAAAAACACGCAGGACACTGGCCAAACAGCAGTCTGGTAGCAAGATTTCAGAGTCATTCTGACTCATGCAGAATCTGAAATGGAGACAAGGAGATGGAAAATGTCAATGCTTCATCTCTTAAAACACCTATCTCCCTTGCAACTTGCATAATCTGAAACAGAACTCAGTCAAATGAAGCGTTCATGTGTCTCTGCTGAAAGAACAACAAGCCTATAAATCAAAGTCTCTTCGCTGTGTCTGCAATTTGCAACATTTCAGTAGTCTCTTCCATCTCTAAGGATGTGATATTTAAGCCTTGCACACAGTTTGCTCTGTGGTGCTGGACCAGATCACTGCAATGCAGCTGATATGAAGCCATGGGAATGCGTTTAGTTGAAAGGAGCTATGCATAAAAGAAAGCACATCGCTCCACTTCATATGTCCTCTGACTAACTGGGAGAGTTAATTTTCCATTCTTTAAGCAAGAGCAGAAACACAACCTGGGCTAATTTGTCAATCTTGTAGCTATTTCTTATTACCATCGTCATGCAATCTATTATTCAATAATAAATAAGCATGGACTGACTGTAGCAAAGCTTCTGCTACTATTACAAATACCATTAACTATTTTTCAGGTAGATCATCATTAAGGAAAATTAAATGCCAGTGAAATTCCTAAGAGCAACATTCTCAGAGGTGCCAAGATACTGAACTATTTTCATTTCTGCATATTAAAATATAAAGCAACATTTTATTTATTAACATAAAACTCAAGCTCAAATACAAGATTCTCAGGAAAAAAATAGATTTGGTATTTGAATCGAGTAAGTATACAAGGAAAGCCTGTGTTTTCTTTCTATGACAGAACAGCATTTCTACCATGCTGTTTGCAAATCTCACTCATAAAATTTAGTAACAAATGGAACAATGACAAAGCCTTCCCTACTCAGAACCAGAAACACTAGGAAATAGCACATTTGCAACTTATAAACAGCTCATCAGAATTTATTTGTTTTTTCATGGTTTGTGTATGTACATATGTACATGCTTGTGAATGACACATACTAAATTTCAGTGTTTGGAAGAACTATTTCACAGGTATGATTTTTTTTTTTTAGAATAATCTTCTGGGGAAAAAAGAATTCTGAAACCAAGAAACTCATCCAATACCTTCAGCGTGAAAAATATTTTGGAGGCTTGGAAGGTTTATGAGGTGTTGAGGAACAGATGTGCCTTTTCTCCAGAAAACATGATGATTATAGCACTTTGCTTGGGCATAGGAAGCTAAGCATCCTCATGGGGATGTGTCCTCATGGGGGGACACCCACGTACAGACACACACATACAAATTAAATCCACCCTTGGATCTGAATTTTCCATTTCATAGGTTTGTATCTCATCACTGTGACCCAGCACGTTCAGGGGTAGGCTTGTCTCTCCAAAAAATCATTGAGGAAAAAGGAATAAAGGTTTGAACAATCATCTTGAAGGTGGAATACGAATTTTCCTGCAGAACCTTACATTTTTCTTAAACTTATTTTATAATCTTAGCATATTCTAGACAAAACCAAGGATATAATTTTAGAGGATGTATGCTACAGACATCGTGCTATGAACCTAAATTATTCTTTCTAAAAGCTTTAGTGTGTGCTGATCCATTCTATTAATTTCTGTTCTTGTGTTTGTTTGTTTGTTCCCTGTCAACAATTCTGCAGGAGTAAGGAGAGTAAAAAACCACAACACCTGAAAATAAAGCTTAGATTTCAGTGCAAATTACCAGATTCAGTACAACACAGAGGCAATCCAAAGAGAGTTGGGAATACATCTTCAGCGATTTGCCAGGTGAACTTAGAGTGACTACTGATAAAAGAAAGAGTTGTTGTGGAAAGGAAAAGATTTAAATCAAAGCCAAAAAGTAGGTCAGCTGCTACTTTAGGTATGAAAGTATGTAAAATGACAACAGATCCACTGCTGTGTTCAGAGAGCAGGCGCTCTCTGTCTGAAAGTAGGACTCTCTCTGGAGGCACACTGTTGGCCACTTTGCCTCTGGGGAAGAGACCGGTGTTCCGAGTCCGAGCAGGAAAGCAGCACTACCACCACAGCGGTACTGAAAGCTCACCTCCTATCCAGGACAGCAACATACACTCAGAGCAGATGACTGTTCCAATCACGAGAAGAAATATACACCACACCACATTAAAATCCACCTCTTAATGAAAATGAAACTTTCTTTTTCTTTATTTTTTAAAAAAGCAATGTTCATAAAATGGGATGAGAGGCGGATGAAGAGTAACAACCCGTGAAACTGTTGGTAGATTGAAGCCTCGAACTTCCTGCACGAATTTCCCTGCAGAACCTTACATTTTTCTTAAACTTATTTTTTAATCTTATATGATAAAATAACATATTCTATAATCTTTATAAACACACCGAAAGGAGATCTTCACTGCTATCTAAACAATTAGTTTGCTCCTAAGTTTTCACCATCCAGCTAGCAAGCCTGATTTTTTGCCAGGTTCACGGCAATCCTGAAGGAATGGGGAATTCTCTCTATTCAGGAAAAGCTATTCTTAGTTCTGGTTTTTAAAGTAGTGTGACTCTGCATAAATTTACATCTTCCTTGTGTGCACACAATGATTCATTTTATAAGATACCAATGACACACTTGAGGGAAGAGAAAGAAAGGCATAGTATAGTATTGTTAAGAAACAAGAAAATACTGTCTAAAAACAAAACAAAACAAAAAACCCAAACAAGTAAAAACCCCACATGCCCAAGAATGTTTTCCTACCAACCTACACTAAACCATTTTCCAGGATGTCTGGAAAAATTATATCCAAAGATTCCTATTAATGTTCAAACTGCGTGAACATGCCATCAACATTCAAAAGGTAAAATCTCTGTTAGATACATTTGACAGATTTAAAGTACTAAACATATCTCAATTAATTTTTAAAAGGATTTTGATGACTTTACTCTGAGTTGCATATTGCTCTACAAATAGTTCCTTTGACAAGTTGGACTGTGATTCCATCACACAGACATTTACCCTGTACTTGAAGGCACACAGAAAAATGTTGTCAATAAGAAGTTAACATGGAGGGCAGATATATGACCATCTGAAGGTAAATTGGGGCTACCTGGTCATAATCCTTACAACAAAAACATATCCTCTAAGACACTGTCAAAACAATAATACTCTGTAAACATTCAGAGACTGCAGCAACACAAATCATATTTGGCAGGGTTGCCCCAAGGTCTGTTCACCAACACTGCTGTGCTTCTCAACGAGCCTTGACATAACCCTGAAGTTTCAGCCATACGAAGGAGTATTCAAATGAAAAACCAAAGCGTAAGTCAATTGTAAAAAGCTGCTTGGAAAATGCACTTGCCTAATACACTGGTGCTCAGAAAACAAACCAAGCAAACAAAGTGATGAGGAGAGGGAACTGACCAAACCAGAAAACTGCCAAAAACAAACCCCCTAACTTTACTGAATCAGAATCCTTTACAAGAAAACACTGACACCACCAAATCTTTCAGTGGAAGAACACACATCAGTTTCCACCTATCTTAGTTGGCACTCCAGGGTGCTTGGTGCATTTAAACCACCTCTGCAAAATTTAAGAGCGTACTGCAAAAACTTGACATTTGATAAAATTCTCCACAAAATTAATAAGGAAGGGAAAGAAGGAAGGAAATATTGCTTTTATACCCAATTTTCTGCGCCTTATATGCCCTCATTTCAGTTTTGCAATGAAAAGGAGTTCAAAACATAAGAGAGAATAGAACTGAGTCCCTGTTTATCTCTAATTTTGTCCCCACAGTAACTCACAAAACTCCCAATATTCTAACTTTTTGGAGTAATATAGCTTTTTTTAGACTCGACATCTAAATAAGGAATACACTGTAAGAGCAATTACTATTTCTGGTTGTGTACACTCACTAGGTTTAGAAAAAGCCTTGAAAGATCACTGGAGATGTGCTTCCTTCTTGCATAATTCTGTAATTTCCAGGATACCAAATAAACTGAATTAAACTGAAGTCCATGATGAGATAAAAAAATAATAATTTGAAAACAACTGAAGGTGCTGAAGGTTATACTGTATCCTAAGGAAGACACTCATGCGCACAGTCACAGCTCCTAGGAAAATCAAACTCAAATTCCCACATTTCTTATTTGGAAAAGGAACACAAATACAAAGGAAAAAAGGTTTTTAAAAAAACAGAAAAAAAAAACATAAAAAAAACCCCACACACAACTGAGCACAAGTGTAAGAAATAAGCATCCTGGAATTGAGTTAATTTCTACAGACACATTTCATTAAACTTACAAGTACTCTATACTGCTTATGCAATGATCAATTTGGGTAACTCGGAAGACTCAGTGGGGTTTCTTTGGGGGTACAGAAGGGTGTTGGCTGTTTTCCCATTACACTAAACTGCTTATTATGATTTTGTTCATAGATACTTTTAATTTACTGAAGTTCTTCGGCAAAACAGTTTGAAACACAGTGTCTTTCCATCAACTTCAATTGCTTTTGGAATAATCTGTTTGTAAGTAGTATTTGAGCTATGATAGCATACAAATAAATACTCCATGGAGAACCAGAACTAACCTTGTTGTGCTTTATATTTAGCACAAAGCATAGATTTATTAAATAGCTCTGACCATGATAAATTTCAACCTCAGCATCCTGCTTCTCCCTCATGAATGAATCTCCAAGTCCCCAAAGTCTGTACTCACCTAAATAGCTCCAGCTGGAAATACTTACTTTACAGATTTGAAAAGAAAATTCTCCTGTTCCTCTGTGAGCCAGAATAAATATTACACGTACAAACTTTACTATGCAGAAGCAAGCCTGAATTATCAAATGGATCTCTGCCTTCACAAATCAGGTCTGCAATACCATCATCCTAACAGTATGGATTTAAACAAAACCAAGATGAAAATACACACAGGATATAAAAATGTACTTCCTGCATTTCAAAACTTGTAGTGCATCATCAGAACTTAGAAGCTAAACACCTAAGAGAAACCCTGACAGCTGGAAGTCTTATTTGAAAATCTCAGAGTCCTCTACTAGAATGACGACCAAGAAAGAAATTAATAACAGACAACAAAGTCTTAGATCCATGTAATTACAATTTTAAGACCTATTATAGATGTTGCTATGTCAGGTAGCTGCCCTCACTCACGGGGAGGAAAAGGTCACATTCATGTCTTCTACTTTATTAACACTATACAAATAAATATTTGAAAAGAGCATGAATATTTGATTGCCCACGCAACACTGGTGCCTTGGGCTTTTTACTACTGAATATATTAGGTCTGAACATTCAAAACCACGTGAAGAAAGGAGGTGAAATCACAAATGGCTTGGGAATATACAAAGGCAGCAGAGAGAAAACTAGACAGCAAGGGACCTTAAAGCAATAGAAAATCCTTCATTTTTGGCAGTTGATGTATATTACAAGCATTAGTATGCAACAGTACCCAGAAACAGCAGCTGAGGTTATAGTCACCTCATTTGAAGTACTGTTTATAGTAGGAGACAGTCCTAGCTCAGACAACTTAGTGTCTCAATAGGCAAAACAAATTATCTCCATTTATAGAACTTCATGTCAACCAGAGTCAGAAATAGCATTGCATTAGCACAGAGCTCACAAAAGCAAGGGGAGGGTCAACAGCCTGTTAAACACAATGTATATGTTAAATGGCTTACAATAATTAGTGGTTAGGATTTCTTTTAAATAAACAAAATAAAAATGCACCATATAATGAAATGCTTCTTCAATAAAGGAAACGCATCAGAGAATCCAGTCAGCTCTCCAGAGCTAGCAGTGTATCTGCACAGTGGTATGTGGCTTTTAAAATAACAGGTTGGTATTTTCCATGATACAACAGAAAGGTAATAATAACATAGAGCAGTATCTCCCCAGACTTTGAAAGGATTGTCTTTCCATTCTATGGCAGGTGAAGTCGGTTCTCCTCTTCCAAATAAAGGTGGTGCTTTCCTTTGTTTGTTTTCTGAGGCGGAAAAAGGGGACAAGGAGAAGGGGAGAACAGAAAATATGAAATTATTTTAGAACAAGAATTGGGCTTCTCAAGCCCTCAGCCTATTGCGTCTTATCTGCATTCTGTACTATATTTTAAGAACCAAATTATAAAACATTAGTATTCACACACGGCATGGCATTTCCTGCAAGCTAAACTATTTCTTTAAAACAAGATAATTAAAATGAATTGTGGAAGGCATGAAATGCCTATGAAATCTTTCTATAAGTGTTCACAGAGCTTGCCCTTGGACACAAGCTCATGACTGACAATGAAAGCACCCTGCCTATGCAAAGAATTAAAAGACTTTTTTGTAATTTTCTGACAGCAGAGGCTATTGAATTAAAGTGACTCATTATTAGCATTTACCCTTTTGAAGTTATTTCTAATTTGTTTTGAATGCTCCAGAAGTAAGAAGGGTAGACTAGCCGGTTGCAATAAACTACACATCTCTTCTAAAACGGACTAGGAGAGTTTCACTGTACAACTACATGGACTTGTTTAGTTACTCCGCTGGTGCAGGGAGTTTCGGAGGACTTTTCCCTCCCTGGGGAACAAATCCACACTCTGAAATGACTGAATGAAGAGACAGCATTTCACAATACCATCGCCTGATCTGACACCATTCACAGTGTCTGCTGAAGCTTGGTCTCGTGCAGAATAGCTGCCAGCACTGCAGGCAAGCCTGACACATATGAGCAAAGTTTTGAAGGGGAATCTTGTGTAGTATATGGTCTGAAACTTGCCCATGCAGCAACTGTCTCTAGCCAGTGTCACTGGTACCTAAGCAACAAATTCACTGAAGGATTTTTGAAGAAAAGCAAGCAAGTAGTTATACTACCCAATGGTTAGAGGGTCATAACCTTTCCTGTAGGGATGCATCGTTATGAAGGCATGTTACAAGGAGCACATTAGAGGAGAAATCTAACCACAACCCTGGAGCTTTTCAGAAATCACAGAGCAAGTATTTATAGCCCCAACTCCACAAAAATATACTCTGTGTGTTCTCTTTCAGCAACTGTCATCACCAATGGCTCAAGTGGCCCAATTTGAACCATGGGGAATTCAGACACTGTTGCATTATAGAATCAAAACTTTGACATTTACTTCTTTTAAAACAACTCAATTACTTTCCTGTAGTACTGAATTTCTGATATATAGAAAAACTACTGTTCCACTCTAACTGGTTAAGGATGACCTTCAGCAAAGCAGAGTTCTTGGGAGACAGAACATCACTTTCAACAACTGAAGTAAGCAACACAATGTTTACAGATAATGTTTTGATCATGAAATATCTCACTTTAAAGAGCTATTTATGCACCTAACTTCCAAAGAAATTTTCTTACCTAAAATACAACATGTGGCAGTCTACTTCTACAGAGCTATCGCTACAGGAAAAAGTTCCCTTTTAAACTTTTAAAGGTTCTTGAAGCACACAGCACCAATTATATTTATTTCTTCTCTGTCAAACTGTGGACCATTAGGTAAAAGTTGCAGCACACACTGGATGACAGCCTCTTTCAAGTCTCATGACATGGAGAGATTGAGGAGCACATAATCTACTTCTTTTACAGCAATATAATCCAAAATATCCCATGGCCGCCCCTAGCAATCCCAAACACAAAGGGATCTAAGCAAGAAGTGTGACAGCGTATGCCTGTGGTGCTTGAGGCCACAGAGCTCCTTGTGCCTAATAAATCTGCCTCAGTTTTGAGTTTTCACAATGATATTCATTAATTCTTCCGGGGAAAAAGAAAAAAAAAAGGAATGGAGCTACTCAAGCATGAGCTCAAATACCCCATGAGGTCCTCTCAGGACCCAAATACTCCTGAATGGCCAATCATATTGCAGATTGCTGACAGGTTTAACTAATCCATACAGACACCTGACATTAGTCCATTAACCAGAAGAAATCAGTAACAACATGAGAACTTAAATAGCGTCTAACAGAGAGGGAGGCCTAAGCCAGCCTGAAAAGGGTAAAGGAAATCTGAGGACTCCAGCTAACTTCAGACAAGAGTTGCCTTGGAGTTACCAAAAAAATTCAGCAGTGAAGGAAAACATATGTGATAGAGCAGTACCTGTTTAAGGATATCAAGAGATGATTTTTGAGTTTTCAATTATTACTGACACTTAGTTTTCCTGGAAGAATCTTTTGATCAATAAGAACTGATGCACTCTCCTCCAAAACCTTGAATAACCCAGGAGAGGTATGGGCAAAAATATAACCCCACCTTCTCCGGATCTCAGCAACAGAGACTTTTCTTTATAATATTAGTCAAGATAGTCCAAAAGTAAGCAGACACTCGATTAATAAGTAATTTAGAAGAGATCAATATTTAGGAAGGACACATCACTTATTTGAGGCCCAAAACTTTAGTTAGTGCTTTGCCCTCTGACATGACAGAACTGTAAAGTATCAAGTCTGACTACCAGCCACCACAGATATATTTATTAGATTAGATTTATTAAGCACTTATCATCTTAAGTGAGTCACATCCTTACATAAAATCACATTAAAAATTGCAGCAGACTGAAAGCATGTGGGCCATGCATTACAAAACCAACATCAGCCAGTTCTTGTAAGAAACAAGACACTTGTGTCCTCTCTGATTTTAAAACAACAAAACCAAGGGGGCTGATACCACCTCTGGAAGCCTGTCCCACTATCCAAAGCTCTCATGCTCTTCTTTTTTATTCTGAATTTCACTTTCCTCAATTCTGTCTTCTAACAGCATTTATATTTTCAAATGCTAATATGAAAAATGTTCTCAGACTATGCAAAACAAACTTTTGATAATGCTCTTTTGCCCCCTAAACTTTCTTTAGTCATGCCAGATGATCTGAAGTTTTTCTGTGCTTATTTTCATTATATACTATGAGAACACAGGATAATGAAAAATGGAAAACTGTTGAAGAGAAACTCCATTTGGAGAACTCAACCCAATCAACCCTTTTTGTTACCTCATCTGAGATTAAGAGTTTATTTCAACAGCAGAAAGTCACTGTTGGAAAGAAAAAAATAAAGATGACAGTGTTACATGTAAATCTAAAATGCAAGGAAGTGGGAAACAAAAAGTTTTGTGGATACTATTTTCTCTTACTATGAATACTGAATTATAGTAATCATCAGCTATGAAGTCATTTAATCAAGTATTCCACAAACTCATTTTTCATTCCTTAAGTTCATCAGAGCTTAATCATACTAAATTGTGTGAAACTTCATAGTAAATAACTACGCATATAATTTTATATCCTGCCATTACCTGATATAAACAAAAAAATGGCAATTTAGGTCTATGACAAACAGTCTAGAATTAGTCATTGACAAAGAGCTGGTAAGAAGTTCTTGAAAAATATTAGTGTTTTTAAAATGAGTGGCTACACATGCTACAGAACACAGAAAAGAACTTGTGATTCTGCTATCATTCTAAGTAATGAAAAGCATCATATAAATAGAAAACACAGGAAAAAAACACTGAGTAAAAGTTCAGATTATGAAATAAATGTAATCTGTATTGTCATCATAGTTAAAATAACAGAACAAGTAATAACAAAAAGTTCCAGCTGAGAGCACAGTGAAATGGCAATTGATGAGTGGCCCTGGTATGTGCTAAGAGCACAGAACAGATGTAGAATTTGACAGCCAATAACTTGATAAATTTGCTTTTTTACTGAAAGACCCAGTTTACAAAGCATTTTGACTCTGAGCTTAGTTACTTGCTTCCATAAATACCATTTTAGAGAAGAGGGCCTTTCTTACTGGTGTTCAAAATTCATGAAAAGCATTGAAGAAAAAAAATTTAAATATGTAAAAAAATTAAATAGTTGTAAGGAGAAAAGCACGTGGGGTAATACAAGAACTTCTTTACATCATGTAACTTAATGTCTGATGCAAGACAATGAAAAATGGGTTAAGGACATTCATTGGTAAATGGGAATGTGTAATACGCAAAAGTGAAGAAGGTAGGAAAATATTTATAAAACAAAACAAGGAAAAGAACCATAAACAGAGAGACACGAAATAAATACCAAAAAAATGACAGCTAGTGAAAGAGAACAATTGGGGAAAGAAAGAATTGGCAACTTGAGTAGCAGTGGAAGGGAGAAACTTGAAAAAATGGTTGTGCTAAGAGAGTCTGAGGATCGTAGGGAAGAAACAAAGTGGTCCCAAGCTTGACAAGCACTATGATACTAGAAAACGCCAATGGAATTTGGACAAAGCTGTCTGGGAATAAATTTGGGGTACATTAGGTAGCTATATTAGGTAGCTCTTCTGATGGTTAGAAAGATAAGCACTGGTGCTGCTGCAGCTATTTAGGCTTTGCATCCTGAATTAATATTAGGAAAGGGCTGTAATAAGATTTTGTAGTGCAGAGCAAGGCAGAAATCTTCAGTTTCAGCCATCTACCTATGCCAGGTCCGTTAGAGTTGCATTAGAATCTCTCAGACACCCAGGCTTTTTACAAGAGAGAGGATTTGTGCCTTAATTGAATAGCTCCTAGCTATTTTCAGTAGATATTTCAGATACAGGTTTGACCAAGCAAATACTGAAGAAATTGAGAGACGTTCTTTCAGAAAGACACTGTAAGGACAGTCTATTTGAACTACAAAATGGAACACATTTTATCCTGATTTGCACTTTAAATACCTTTGAAGACAGGGAAAAACGTGCTTTGATACTTGTACAGTACTGTTAAAATATTTTTTTGAAAAAGTTCAGGTTTCTGTCAACGTGAGAAAGGCCTTTGGTAAGATTTTCTTCCCTCCACACCCCAGATTTTCTTCACCTGATAATGTCAAGGACTATTTCCTCGTATGAATCAGTGTCACTGCACTGGCTGATACTACTTGCTTTGAAACTTAAGACAGTGAAGATCATGATGTAATACAGATTGTTCTCTCTGAGAAGAGGGTAGGCAATAAAATCCTTTGCTAAGAAAGACAACTAGAAATTCAGCTCAGTGCAATTTGATTGGAAGGAGAAGCACTTTATCTTTCTGTGCAAATTAATGGCTTAACTGAACTGTGTTTAGTTCAGACTTTAAGAGCATTGCATTAATCCTCTGAACAATTTAAAAGCCCTAAACCCTCCAGAACTGACTTCTAAGAAAGCTACCAACAATATCAATAAATCAAGAAAATATATACATGAAGAACACTGACTATATTTTGTCTTAAAATTTTATCTCGGAACTGGGTTAGATTTTGTAATGTTAGTTTTATGCATGCAGAACAAGCAGCCATTTTTCCTTCCTTCCAATGAATAAGGTTGGGTGTCTTCAGGACAGAAATAAAACACAAGCTCAGGGTCCTTGAGCCCTGCAGCACACCCCAATGGATTCATTCCCATGATCTTTATCTTACGCAGTTTCCCAGGCAATCCTTCTGGCTAAGGCTGGCCTGGGGAACTGTACTGGGGCAGGGAGTGAATGGCAGGGAATACCTTGTGTCAAGATCAGGTTCTACGTCACTTGTCTAGATACCTAACACACTTGTGGTGGTTTAAACCTGGCTGGAGGCCAGATGCCCACCAAAGTCACTCTATCACTCCCCTTTTCAACTGGACAGGCGCCTCGTCCACCCCTTCCCTGGCCTTGGTGCCTGCACAGTTTCTTACATCTTCTCACTCCCATCTCTGGGGGCAAAAAGTGTCTGCTTGCAGGTTTTTTTTCTCTTAAATGTGATTCCCAGAGGCATTGTGACCATCACCGATGGGCTCGGCCTTGGTCAGCAGTGACTCTGGCCTTGAGGCAGCTGGTGTTTGCTCTGTGGGGCCTGCAGAGAGCTTCTGTCTGCTTCTTGCAGGAGCCACCCCTGCAGCCCCCCCCTCCACCAGAACCCAGCCACGCAAAACTAAAATACTTCAGTACTGTTTTCCCATAAGTAAAATCAAAAGGCTTCCCCACAAAACATAGGGAAAAAATATCCTTGAAAGTATATATACAAATAATTATACAGATGCTTCCAAGAAACGTTAACTCCCCTACCAAGACCTATTCTGTCTTTATTAAGACATTCTAAAAAGCAAACATTTTCTCTGAAAAGCATTGGACCTGGGAAAGATGCAGTTCTTTCTCTCTTCTTCTTGTCCAAATAGAGAAACTGATTTATTTACTAAACAATCATTACTATTTTAAAATGTTTAATCACCAACTTTAAAAAACCCACACTTTCTTTTCATAAAGGAAGAAAATTATCATCAGAAGTCTTTAGAGATTCCAAAAAAAGCAAAGAATCTTACTAAGTATAAATTAAAGAAGAAACAAACAACTCTATCAAATTGGCAGCGTGTCCAAACTCACAGCATGTTATTAAATTAAGTCAGTGACATTTAAATGAGTGCACCTGTATGCATACAAAAATAATTTCCTGATTAATTAGCCCTGCAACTCTTGATGCCCTAATAGGTCAAAACTACATTAATTATAGCTAAATGAACAGGAATCTTTTACAGGTGGCCACAAAACCAGTGAATATATCTTAACACTCCTGATTCCTGCACTAGAAGATAAAGGTCAAATATTCCCTTATATTTTTCAAGTGTAGGAACTATCACAGGAGGGAAGATGCTATACGATTATTGAGTGCAATTACCCAGATGGCACTATACAGACACATAATACAGCACTGTCCTGGACAGAGGGAGCTGAATGCTAGTGGAAACAGGTATAGCTATATGTTTTGAAGTGCAGCATACTGAGAAAGGAAAAGAGTGTGTCAAGAAATTGCCCAGACCTAGAAGACAATGGGGGAGGGGGGCACTGGAACTGAGGAATCTGAAGAGACTTTGTTAAACAGAGAGCATTGCAGACATGGTGATAAAACCCTCAATTACTGAAAAAAAACACTTAGCAGAAAGGATGCTAAATGTTAATCAAGCATCTCTACGGCCTTGCACTCTCATACTGTTAGAGTATCTCTTCACAACATGTGCATCTTTTTGACCAAAATACACTCTGACTTCTATATTTACAAAATAGAATAACAAGTTAAAAAATATTGGATGATCCAGTCCTGTATTAAAGACTGAAATTCCATTTTTGTTTGAACTTAAAGGAGGGGAATCATATTTCTATCTTTCTCCAAAACAAACCTCTTTAACTTTTATTAAAATCCTCAACTGAAGAAGCAATAAACTGGAACAGGAACTACCCAGAAAGTCCCCATGAAAAGTCCTGCATCTTCCTTTTGTTCTTATTGTTTGGATTTTTTTATTTTATAAGGAGACAACGACAACAAAAAAAAATCTGGAATCAGAACATCCATGCACCTAAATGAGGAATTATAATTGAGTTATCAAGTCAAATGCCTACAACAGAGTGGCTGGCCTGGGCCTGAAAATTGTACTTTTGCCCCTGTATCAAATGTAGACCGTTAGGTATTTGTGGGAATGGTTCTCAGAAGAAGGGACGTGGTATTCCCAAGAGTAACTGAGAAATTTGATTGCCATTCAAATGACAATTAAAGCACTACCTAGATAACATACAACGCCACTACTGATTTGAACATGTATCACTTGGTTGCATAGATTAAGTGAGAGCAAAACTTGCAATTAAAGAAACCCTATGATTTTACTAGAATTTTAAAATCCTCTCCCAGAACTGCTTATTCTTTCACCCCAGGCGTGAGGTGAATGGTTCCAAAATACGGAGTGAGCCAACATTACCTAAAAAATGTGACAAGTCTCAGCTACTGTTGTACAGATTTCCCAAGCTGGACAGGAAGCTAGAAAGTGAGCTATATATTCATAGAAAAACTCAGTAAAAAGCACAAGCTCTTCTCAGTTCAAGCTAATTCAATTATACAGATTTTTGCTCCATGAAGACGCAAAGGTCTCTTGAACTTGAAAGTAACCCACAAAAACTACACATAAACACAAAGCAGTAGAAAACTGATAGGCAGATTCTGACAAGCCAGTCCTAATCAACTGTGTCTTTGAACACTTTCAGGTGCTAGCAGAAATGGAAAGTAGATTCTGGTTTTCTTTCCGTAGTATTTGCTATGCAACACAAAAAATCAAAGCCAAATGAGGTTAACCTGCCATCCATATGTTGGCTGTTTACTATGTTCAACTCTAGGACTGTTCAACTACTACGAGCTGTTGTCAGTGCTCTTGAAATAAAGGAAATTATTTAGAATTTGACATTCTGATAGTTCCCTTCACACTACAAACTCGTCTGCTTTTATTGCTTTATTAAGATTTTCTCTCTGGGACTTTCCATGTATCAGCCACATCAAGGAGGGTCAAGTGTGGCAAAAAGAATCAGAGGAATGCTTCCAAAGATTAGTTTGGTTGAGATGAACATAATATAGATTTCATCTTATATTATGTTTTCTCAAGGTTGACTGCATGGTTTCTTCTTTCAGAATAAATAAATCAAAATTAGGGCAGCAAAGCATTTCAAAATTCTTACCATCAAACCACATATTAATCAGACCAGATAAAGAAATGTAACTGATCAACCTAAAAACAGTGATGTCAAGGCAATGCCTGGAACTGTGATTTCTACAGACTATTTGCCTTTCCATTCCAAACCAGTGCTAGTCAGTACAAAGATGGAGAACTAGCCGGCCTGCTATGTAGTTTTCTATGTAAAGATGAACTGACAGCATTAATAAGAGACTTGTATAACACACTATTGATAATCCGATTTCTAACAGCCTTTTAAAAAACTGAAAAATAGCTCCTAAACAGATTAGATTTTAATGAAGATTATTAGCCTTGACAGAACAATTACTTTATTCTATTATTTTCCTTTCTCTGTGGATTTTTAGTGAAAAGTGACGCCGAAATACAACCAGCTGCATATAAATCTCTGTTGCAAAGTAAGTGAGGAGCAGGTTTGTGACCTTCAAAGCTCTTGTCTCTCAGGCCAGTGGGGAAATTATAACAGCAGAGAATTTAACAAGTTCAGTTTTATTTGCTGAATGTAAGATTTTTCTCCATAGCACAAGAATTAGCCAGCATCTCTACTTAACTGTGGACAAATCAAGGGCATCAGCACCTCAAAATGCTGTCACACCGCTGCCATGTAAAGACTGGCAATCACATCATTAGTCTCTGATGTTCAGTCAGTTCTGAGATGCAGAGAAGCTATTTAATTACAGCAATTTTAGGACAGGAAATGAGGAGGCCTATCATAATCATTAAAACAAAACTCAGATAATTGTATTCTAACTCATTCCTTATAATGAAAACACTGAAAGATGATGAAATAGTCTTGCAAATGGGAAAATTGCACTAAAAGTAAGTGGCAACCACCAGTGCTCTCACTATGTGTTAAGAGATTTTTAATACTATAAGGTAGCTGTAGCATCTCTTTTCTTTACTACCCAGAAAAGAGCACTGCCAGAGAAGAGTTAAAGAACTGGAACAATTCCAGTCCAAATAATGGTGCATAATCATAAAACTCCCCTCCAACACAAAGGTATGTCCCTAAAGGCTTCCCATCCCAGAATAGAACTGGCCCAGCACTGGGCAAAAAGAATGTGCTTAATGACTAAGAGAGCAAGAGAGCTAGAAACTATAACCTAACCACCAATGTTTTGTCAAAGGCACATCACCCGTGTCACGTGTTAACATCTGTCTGAGTCTTCATCAATTCACTGAAAACCAAACACCTCGTTTTTTGGAAGAACTTAGTGATTCTGTAGCTATGGCAGATCCATATACTGCAATTATACCAAAATTGACTAGCAAGGAACCCTCGTGAGTGAACCGCAGAGTAGCTGTCCTGTCAGTCTTCACTACTACCATCCCCAAAACATTATTTTCTAAGTTGCATAAATATAAATACATCAAAAAGCAATCAGTCTAAAATTTTTTTGTGTTATGCCATGGAGAGCCTTGAGGCTAACTGCAAAGATAAGCAGTATATAATGGGGCAAAATGTCTATGTTACAACAATTTTCCACTGCCACAGTTCAAAGCTTAAGGCATGGAAGGAGAGGTATGGAGAAAGAACACATGAAGGAACACATTTCACAGTCATTTTGTTTACAGGACTCCCTTTTTCTCTGCAAATACAATTTTAAGTACAGTGTTAAACTAATCCCTGTCATTTAAGCCAAAGGCAAGCAGCTGAGAGAGGGGAAACAGGTGCACAACCCTTGGTATTATTTAGCTCTTCGGGTATTTTACAGTAAAACATGGCTATTCTCTTTGGAGACAGTTACTGCAAAGTGAGATTTCAAGCACAGAAGGGAACAAAAGGAAGAAATGTTGTCACTTCAATACAAATGCTGCTCTAATTAGTAGTTGTAGACACAGTCATTCAAGATTCTGTTATGACTTCTCACGTTTTGGGTCCCAAATGCAGGTACATCTTTGAGAGTTTCTAACTATGAGGAAACTTAAGAGGAGATGGAAGGAGTAATCCTCTGTGAAAACAGCTTAAAAGATGACCACAAAGCATGCTACCATCCAAACCCTGCATCTCCCCTAAACATTAACTCACTTTTCAGAGCGTAACTCTGTTCCTTGACTTCACCAGAAGCAGCACACCAGACTGCAACTTACCCATCTGTAGCGCAGCAGTACTAGACACCTTTCCTTTTAATCAATAAACCAGCAAACAAGCACTCACCGATTTCCGTTGCTATGAGCTCACCTCCCTCACACTACTGCAACCCACAGGGCACTGTGACTAAGAGATCAGCATCATTAGGCTGCTAATCATTTGGATCTATCAACAAATACAACCAAATTTTTGTTCCTCCCTTACATCCCCCCCTTCTCATCTACTTTCAAAAAAGCACCATGAGAGGCACCCTTTGCCAAAGCACAGGCTCGTCTCATTGCTTTATAGCTCTGTGGGAAGTCACCCAGTGTAACAAACACACAGTATGTGGAGCAACACTATAACCTTGCTGGTCTTGCTAAATTCCCACTTCCACTTCCCAGCTCGCAGGTGTTTTGTCACCGTAAGATCATGAGAACTCTCCCTATAGCGTGTGATGGGAATGTAATGCATTTTGTTGGGTTTGTGTCAATCCTCCCAACTTCTCCTTTGATGATATGGGTGTATAGCACAAACTATATGATTTTGTCACCGTCACACAGCTGTTCTAATGATACAACAGAGCTGATGAGTGTGTTGGCACTTCAGCATAGAAGTGGCATACAGCTTATGGACCACACGAGATGAGATAGCAGGTAATCACTGCAATATGTCATCACTACCCTGACAGGGGACATGGAGGAGAATGTTTGGGAAGAAAAGCACCCTCCTTTTCCCAAGACCCAGGAGAGTTTCTTCTTACATTTGGCTAGGAATTTGATGGCAAGGAGAGGCCTAAACCTGTATATATAAGCTTGTAACATTTTGCTATAAAATTGACTTATGTATTGCCAACAGTGATTTTTTTACTTCAGTAAAACTATCCCCAGTAAAGCAGAGAGTTTGTCTTACCCTCTCTGCTCCTGTAGAGAAATAAGGAGGCTCATTCCAATGGTTTACAGACAGGGCTTGTTCTTCCCTTGGCACTTGCATGCAGCTTTGGTTAATGGAAGTGGGAGTTTTGTGTGTGCATGAAGGAGAAAATTAGACCCATCTAGCCATCATGTTGCAGTTTCTTAAGGGCTAACTACTAATCACTACCTTTCAGCAACATCCACTCCTTCCTATTAATTTTCTTTCAGTTTGTAAATCTCTAAAGGAAAGCACTGGTAACCAGCATGCTCCCCAGCATATCAGCAGTGCTCTGACCTCTTCAGGAACATACACCATATCCTCCGCAGCTCGCCCTTGAGTGCTTGTCCTGGAAGAATCTTAGTTGGTTCCTCCAGAGCACCTTGTTACATTGATTTGGAATTAAATACTGCAGGACAAATTACAGAAAAGCATACAGAAAGTGAAGACACTGGCCCAGCTGGCATACTTTCCTAAGAGCATCTGCCTGAAAGCATAAACAAGTTAAAAACAAGAATAAACCCCAAACTAGTAAACCTTCTTGATGCTGAAGGTGTAACAAGGATCATCTCCTTTGGAATATGTTACAGGTACTTGAGACGTGACAAAATGCAGTATGGGCATGCAGAATAAACTAGAAACTCAATCTGTATGTGGAAATACGTAAACTTAAATTTTGACATCATTCCTGAGAAGTAAACTCTTCATTTTAGTTTAGCTTGTAGGTAATTCATTTAATAAATAAATGTTTCCAAGTCTGAAAGACTTTTTACACATGGATAAAATAGCAGAAAACTGGTATCAAAATTAGAAAAATAAATCTTTAACATTTCATTACAGAGACAGAACACAGTACGTTACCAAACTTCTGGATAAAAACAACAATCATTTTTAAAAACCCACAAAAACACAAAACCACGTCAGAGAGTGCATTAACATAGATACTCATTTTCTGCATTGCAAATCTAACTTGAAAACAAAACTACAACTACCTTTGTGAACAAATGCCATCAAAAAATGCTGCGGAGCACAAACTGTGTGCCTTATGCAAATAGTGGGCTTGTCCCAGAAAACAATCCCAGTACAAGGACAAATACAAAGACTTCGGCAGATTTCCCAAAAATACAGAGTCAACAATAATAAAATGCAGGTAGAGACAAATCACAAAGCAAAAATAGGCTCATCAGTGCAGTCAGTGTAACAAAGGAGAAATTGATACAGCAGAACACTTCATAACAGAGTACAAGAGAAATTTATTTCTCTCAGACTGTCAAAGATCATAATTTATTCAAGAAAATGAAAGGAAAAAAGGGACAGTGATACAGCAGGAACAGCAGCCCACTTTACAGGAACCTGTTACTATGGGCTATATATTGTGGGTTCAACAACCTCTAACCTCCCGAAGGACAGGTTTCTTTCTTCCATGCTTTGGCACTGTTGCTGCAAATTGGCATGGCAACACAGCCTGATGGCAGAGCCAAGGAGAATGAGAGTTTGCCTACTGCAAATTCTCCAGTATTGTTTTCATCCGAGATTGTTGAACTGTTAAAATCTGAGGGTTTTATAGGAGAGCCAATTCCTAATTTCTAAGTGGGAAGGTTAATTTTATTATTCTTACTTATAGTTTATTATACAACATTTTTTAAAGTGATAGCAAAGAATCCTTGAGAGTGTGTTTCCTTTAAAAGTGTTAATAATATATTTTCAAAAGTAATCTTAATTGATTTTATTTAATTCCTAGAATTTCACAGAGATGGCAATATTTTTTTCTCTTTGTGTTTTTCTGGACCAAAAGTATTTATCTGTATATTTGATGTTCAGATACCACAGTAACAAACGCATATGGAATAAAGTAGACATAAAACTGTCATAAGAGAAATAGCCTAAAGGAATAAAGAGCATAAGGATAGAGAGAGGATTTGAAGTGACAGGAGAAGGGCCTAATAATAATGAATGTAAAAAAATAGGGAATGGTTTGTCACATTTCAACACATGAGTAGTAGATATCACATTTACTCACAACTTGTTTGACTAAATTATTTCATGACTGTGGGCAAAGGCTGTCTTAATCCTCTGTGGCATATTTATTCCAGTATCTATAAAACAGATGTCATTCCTCCACCTCTCTAAATATTGCTCTCACCTATTTACTAAAAGGAGTGACCTAAGATGCTGGCAAGAAGGTAAGTGAGAACTGAGCCGATTTTATTCATTACACCATTCGCCATTTCTGGTTGCAGTTTTTCTTCGGTTATTGTTTTATTATAAAACCTGAAATATACTATAAAACATGCTGAAGTTCCTTCTTTTTTCCTAAAGAACTGAAAAGTAAGTCCTACATCTTACCCACATTAATTCTCTTGGCAGTAATAGCCCAGCATATAAAAGTTCCTGATTCTAAGAGACAGTGAAAACAATCATTCTTATAAATCAGAAAAATGTCCTAGGATAAGACAAACTAATGGCCAACAATTTCAGAAATCAAGAGCAAGGCCAACCCTATGCTGAGTTAATAAAAGCCTGTTTGTGCTCATGGCAGACTGCCCTGTTTTAAAAGAACATAAAAACTTTGTTGTTTGTAAAATTAAATTAAAATTTAAGCATGTGGTTTTCCTTTAACCCTAGTTCAAAGTTAAGGCTTCACCCTAAAGGGCCATGCCTTCTTTTATCAAATTTTAAATATGAGTAGGTATGGTATCATTATTTCTTCAATTAGACAAAATGGATTAGAAACACCACCTTCACTCAAAACCAACAAAACATTCACCTGCCAAATGGATAACGGGAAGTTAAATGCTTGTTGTATTTTTTACACCATAGCATCAACAATGAGAATTACTCCTCCTACCAACATAGAGTAACCACTGTTAGGGGGCCCATAAAATAAGATAAATGAATGTTCCTGCACGTGGCAAAAACTAAGATAATTTGACAAGACAGCAGGCCAGAAGCATGGAGAGAACTTTCTCTTCTCTTCAGCACTGATGTGGAGGACACCTATTACTATTTGCCTCACTATAACAGAGGTAAATAGCTTCTTTGGGGATTTAAAAAATGTGATAATCTAAAATTACAAGCATAATTCAGA
The DNA here is from genome assembly GCA_020800305.1 of Porphyrio hochstetteri. Lineage (NCBI taxonomy): Eukaryota > Metazoa > Chordata > Aves > Gruiformes > Rallidae > Porphyrio > Porphyrio hochstetteri. Next base: position 10,195,287 of record CM036911.1, read on the forward strand.
ACTAAACTACACTTCTAACAGTAGTAGGACTACTCGAGAACATTGTTCCTAACCCATTTTCTTGGCTGGTCATCCCAAATACAGAAAAATTAAATGTGTGTAAATCTGCTATGATCTATTTATTTTCATGAAAGAGTGTAAAGAAAGATAAAGGTTTCTTGTAGTTGGATGATGACAGAATTAAAGGCGGAGAGGAAATAAAATTGTAGATCACAAACTGCTGACAATAGATAGAGAACCAAAACTATTCCTATTTCAGGGATCATAGGGGGCAGGAAAAACAAACCAACCATCAAAAATCTGCAAAGGTGGAAATAATGGAAGAGATGCATACTGCAATGCAGGTCCTAAGCAGAGTCACTGGTGGGGTGATATGCAGTGCTCCATCACAGCATCCACTCCTGGGACACAGCAACAGAACAGCCACAGGCACCCAGGAAGGCCACGCCACAACTCCCGCTCTGCCTAGGAGGAAGATCTCACTAACCTCCTCCTCACTCTGTCGTTTCCTTCTTTACAGTAACTGAAGGCTTCAGCTCTACACTTCTGCTCAGCTCCCAGATTGCCATCTGGAGTAGCGATTTCTTCAGGCATCAGTCATCGCTGTCGTCCCATCCTCCTAATTACATCTTTTTCTAACCTGGGGTCTGACTACAAATAAGCCACTGTCTTCACAACAAAGCAGCCACACAGCACGGGGGAAGGCTCTCACCACACTACCTGATGGTCCTTATCTATGTACCTTATAACAATCAGCCAGCTGCTTTCACAGCCCCATAAGTCACACAGTACCCGGCAGACGGCCGGGACTGCAGCCCACCAGGAAAGCACAGGGCCTACTCCCTCGGGCCACTCCAGCTGTCTTCACTGCTCTCAGAGCTGCCCCACTCATCTGCCACTGCTGCTTCCAGGGTATTAAGGTGAAGCACAAGAGACACAACCAAGCAGAGGCCCCATGCTGACCTGGAGGTGTCAGAGAAGACACAGCCCGCATCTCTCCTGCTGTACCTGTCACTTCAGCAGGGGCACAGCGCTCATACAGCTTTGCATCTGCCTGACAGAGCCAGCCAAGAAAACCACTTTGGGGTCCCAGCCTACCCAGAGCTCCTGACTCAGTAGGGACAGGTATGTTACCTTTCACTGAAATAAGACAAAGCCAGTTGGCTTCTGTCAGCAGTGTCTTACCTCTGGGAGAGTAAAAAGACTCTGAGATCCTATTGATCTAATAAATATAACCTTATTGGTTAATCTCCACATTTCTTTCCCCTTTTTATCCCCAGCTGTACTTTCAGCTACTCCCTCTCTAAGGGTATATATCCCAATTAGCAATCCTGCTCCAACCTGTGAAGTCAGTAACTCCAATTTGCTGGAAAGTCTGATCTAAAACTGAAAATGTGCAACACATACGCTCGGTAAGCAGTTAGCAGGTAAGCTTGCACACGCACACAACATGCAGCAGGCATTTGCAAAACCACTTTCTGCAGCCTAAGCATGTGTACAGAGTGAAGAACGAGGCCACATGGAGGGAAGCAGAGAAACAATTCTCTGTGAAACTAAAAAGGCCAGCAACATTTATAGTATAAATAATTAATGCTAACCAGTTACAGTGTAGGGCTGCAGTAATGAAGAAAGGGAGCGCAGCTCAACTAATTCAATTTGTTATCCTTTAGGATTTAATAGTATGTTAATCACAGTATGTTAATGATACATAAATATTAAACACATTAAGCAGTTATAAGACATTTACTTCTCATGCAATGGTTAATATAGATCTATAATATATATGTTCCTAACTGATTTATTTTGCAAGTCATCATTATACTATTAAATTCTAATTAAATACCTAGTTCTACACACTTATGCAGTTTAATTTAGTGGTATCTAACTCTTCTGCACGTATTGCCATTATTAAAAAAGTTAAGACAGACTAGCAGTTAATGCAATGTTTTAAATACTTGTACTTTACTTTTCTGTTTCTTAAAATAGAAGTTCAAATGCTGAACTCAATCAACCTTCCACATATCCCACTGTGCAAAAAAGGGAGTATGGGTCCTACACGCAACCATGATATCTAGAATGGCACAACCATTTTAAAGCAATGTCACCAGACCATAAATCTGGCACTATTTCAGTCCTGACTACTGAATTTTACAGAAATTACCATTAAAAATAAACATAAAAATAGAGGAAGTTTTATTCTATAGAATTGTTTCCTCATTTTCCGAAGAAGAATCTGTGATCTGAGCTTGCATGGCCTGAAATGCTGCATCAGCTGGCAGAAGCTTTTAGAAGATGGACCCTAGATGATGTACTAGGTACTCGCAGCCTCAGCTGGGTTTAAGCATAATTGAGTGTAAAATCACTCATGTTTTATGGGAATGCCATCCCCACACCATATTCCCATTCCCAGAGTATTGCCGGGGCCTCCCAGTTGCCTTTACCTAGCGTTCAACATGTGACAGGCAACGTGCACTGTTACACTGTGACAAAATTCCCTTTTTGTTCTTAAAAGGCGTGACACCTGTAATTTGGCCACAAAACATGTGATTCTTCCACATCACAAGGCCCCAGGAGACTTTAGGAAATGGAGCAGAGAAGAGACGTGACAAATTCTTCTCCCTTCCCTAATCATGAAAATCCTGAAGAAACAGAAGGATGAGGTACAGCCTACATGGATATTTCCATAGGTCAAGTATCCATTTGAGAACATTCGTGCTCATGTCACCTAGCAACCCAAGTCTGACTACAACCCAAGTTTATAACACAATCAGAATAGAATTAAATGGAAAGACAAAAGGATATTTATCTCCCTTACAAGATTTTTCTCACTGGCTCTCCAAGGCTGCTTAAGTAGAGATATTAGGGCCAACAGAGAATTTAATTGAATTCATTGCTAAGGTTTTGGTTTTAAATAGCATTCCATATAGAGTATATGTAGGGTGTCATACCTCCTCTAGCCCATATTATCCGTCATCAAATATTTGCTAACAATTGCAGTTGTTACACTCACTTTGACCATGAAAAATTCACTAGTGTCCTTTATCATCCACACACGAAGCACAAGCATAACATAGCTTCACACACATTTCAAAGAAAAGTAATTTTTAAGTGCTTCAAGATTGTTTCTTTGTATTTTCATGGCAGTTGCAGAGCAGAAGGAAAAAAAATATTATAAATCAATCAGTCACAAGTATTTCACTCTATCAAGTTCTCATTTCTCATCAGATTTTGTGAGGCCCATTTTGAGACCTCTATTTCTTGCTGCATTACTCTTGGTAACTTCTTAAAGTAAAACAGTGACCTTTACTTCAGAGTCAGTGGTCCTTTTTATTCTGTCAAATCAATAATTTCTTCCCACTGTTAAACAAAACCTAACCTCTGTTTTAAGGACTCTATGTTAAAGTGTTAAAAAAAAAAATTAAACAAAAATATCCAAAACCCTACTGACCCCATGGGTTAATATTTGTTTCCTCTTTTAGTGAGCTGAAGGTAAAAAATTCCTTAAGGCTGTTGACAAATTTGTTTCCCAGTCCTATGTTATGTGGCAAACCCAGTGACATAACAGAACAAAAGGCTTTCTGGAACGTCTTTGTAAACAGTTTTATTTCTTGCTTTGTTGCTGTCAAATATTTCAACCAACAGATCAAAAGATAAGACAGAATCTTGACAGAAGAGATAGGACCAAGTGTATCTGAAGAATGATATAAAAGATAAGGTTTCTTGGCAAATTACAGACTTTTTTTGAGGGATAGGTACCATAATGAATGGCGTATGATTCCCAGTAAGATATGAAACCACAGAGGGAAGAAACACAAGGTTATGTGTTTGTTTCAGTAAGCCACAATTAGAAACCAGGCAGAGTTACTTAACAAGACTCCTGACAAAGTGATGGAGGAGGAGAAGGGATGGCAGTCACGAGGAAGAGTATAACACCTTTCCAACCACAAAAATCTTCCTGCAAAATGCTGAAGACATGTTTTTGTACTCTTAGCGCATGACAGGAAGGTTAAGCTGGTGAGAGCTATCCAAGTGTAAAATAATCTCAAAAAAAAAAAAGTAATCAGAAAAAGTGAAGTAAATACTGAAAGATGAAGTTATATGTATGTATATACCTAGCACACGTGCCGGTACTGGATGATGCATTCTACCGGCGAGGTACCATTTCCTTGTGCAAAGGCATTTTTTTTATTCATTCTGATTTGGAGTAAGTCTGTTTATTTCTAAAGTTTAGCAAAATTCAGTTTCTAAATTTTCCCAGATAAATTTTTGTCATTGTTATTTTAAAACATTTGCCATTATTTCACACAATGGACTAGTACTGACATTTTTGTATGACACAACTGTATATAAAAAAAAAAATTTAAAAACTTAATTTCCTAAGTTTAGTTGCTTTTTATCACTAACTTTACCTTATATTATTTTTCAAAAACATTAGGATGAGGAACACCTGATCTATTCAAGTAACCAATCCAAACACAATTTTTCCCAACATTAAGAAACAGGTTTGAGTTCTTTTAAAATATTGAATAAATATATCAAATAACTGTAACATAAAAATGGGAACTTCAAGTTACCATAGTGCAAGTGACTATGAATTTGACAAGTCAAAATTCTGGGATGCAAAAGGTAAACCTTGCAGTCACTGCTGAAACCTGCATTTCACAAATATCCCCACAGTGGCATAGTTGTGTTCCAGGCATACCTGGCACAGATCTTAGGAACAGCGCTCTTTTTGCTGACCAGCAACCTGAAATCAGGCAGAGTATGCCCAGGATGCTGTGTATCCTTTTGACTTTATTGTTGTTCTGCTCCAAAATCTACAATCACAAAAAATGAAAGGCAGGGAAGAGGCATCGCAAGGAATGATACTGGAAACGTACACAGATATATTTGTGTTGGTTCCCTCTTTCAGAAAAAGTACATCCTGACAAAGTGCTAAACACAAAGATTTTTCCCAAGCTGGGAGATACCTCTTCCCTTTTTTTGTTAGTGTTAATTTTGCTACCCTCTTGCTTATATCTGATCTCTTTCAAACGACATCTTAACATCATCTCCTGAGAAATCTCCCTTCTCTTTATAAAGAGGACTTTTTTTTTTTCCTGCTAAAGAAGTTAAAGAAGTATTTCTTGTCATCCTTAATGTTTATTGTTAAATGTGTCTAATTTTGAGACTTGATTTTCTGAGTACCACTCTATAAATCAGTGTTATTCTTTTATAACTGTTCTTAGTAAACCAATTTCTTTTCTACATAAGGCCAGTGGGGACTTCATGATTTAGCTGTTAGTCTTTAATAATCTTCTCTGCTGTCCTGCATATGGATGATTTTGAATTATGCTGTTAATGTCATCTACTTGAAAGCAGGTCCCCTTACTTCCTGTTTTCCTGGACTGTCCCCCAGGAAATCTCAGTTTTATATGCCTGCCTTCTTAAAACCATTTTTTCTCCAGCAGTTGTCCCCCAGCCTAACTTACTCAGCAGTGGATTTTTCTAGATCAGACTGAAAATTGTTCAAATAGTTTCCATTTTTACAAGGTCCCTAACAGCAATAAATCAATAAACAAATGCTTACCAGTTAATCAACCTGATGAGTTCCAAGACTTTGCTGATCACACATCATTTTTTTTAACCCATATAATGCCTCTTTATTTAAACTTCACAGACTACCAAATCTTGTGTTCCAGGTCATTATAAAATCATTTATTAAAAACCATCTCACCAGACTCCTGAGTTCCGCATCTTTTGTAAATTATCAACATTAAAAGCTTTTCTCCCTGCACTGTGGGATTATGCCTTTTAATCTTTATACACTTGTCCAAGTTGCTGGTATTTTGCTCATGTCTGTTCTTTGTGTAAAACTATTTCTCTAAGCCAGTCAGCAAAGACCCCACAGAACCATTGCCCAGTACCTAAATCAACTTGCATTTAAAAAGCCAAAGGTTTCCCAGTAATATTATTATAACCTGAAATACTTCCCCATGACAGATAATTGTGCATTAAGTACTCCCTCCCCATTCCTACCCACCTCCTGCTCTAACAAAAAAGGTATATTAAAGAGAAGTCCTTTTAAATGCTTGATACCATCTGTACTATTCTCTCACAACCGTAGACCTATCCAGTCTCTTTGGCCAGTCATTTTACAAGTATTAAAATTTCCTTTGATGTAAATTAAGGTTTCCATCAACTATTCCTGACCTTCAGGAATTACATCGTTTAAAAGTTATTGTACCTCACCAGATATCGTTGTCTGAGATGACATTTGATCCATTCTTTTCCTAGCTTGAGTAAAAGTACAGAAGCGTACCCATCACGTAAAGGGTGGGCAGAACTATGGCATACTGATAGCAACTGCACCACAGAAAGTTTAAAGTTCTACACTACAACTTTATGTTGTGAACAGGCAGCTACACTGTACTACAAATCACAGCCTCAGTCATGTGCATTAAATATTATCACCTGCTAGCAATACAAGGGCAAGGAAAATATTTTCCTATACTTTTCCAAACACATTCAGATTTAATTGTATGTTTTCCACAAAGAATTTATACAGTCTACTTTTACCTAGAATGACATACGGAAGAAAGCAAATAGCTGGGCTCTTAACAAATTAAAACAGCAATTCCACTACAAATATTATCTCATTAGCAGAAAGCACATATTCAAATGAAAATAATTGTGACAACACAATTTCAGAATACAAAAAGAAAACAACAACATTTATCAGGAACCTTACTTGATTCCTCAAGTAAGGAATCGGTTTCAGGATCTACTGTATCTACTGATCTATTGATCTCTATCTATTGATACTACCCAGTAAAGTGAAATTAACCCAGCAGAGTCCTGATGTCTCAACTAAATCTTACAATATTTTTATTAAAAGTAAAGTGGCAGGAGTAATCTGTCATGGGAGAGGGCAAAGCACAGGCATGATAGACAAGAGTTGAGACATCTTTATAAATATCTGAAGGGTGGATGTCAAGACGATGGGGCCAGACTCTTCTCAGTGGTGCCCAGTGACGGGACAAGGGGCACAAACTGGAGCAGGAAGTTCCATCTCAACATGAGAAAAAACTTCTTAACACTGATGGTGACAGAGCACTGGGACAGGCTGCCCAGAAAGGCTGTGGAGTCTCCTCTGGAGATATCCAAGACCCACCTAAATGCTGTCCTATGCAACCTGCTCTAGATGATCTTCAGAGATCCCTTCCAACCCCTACCATTCTGTAATTTTTCCCTCCTAATATGTTCAGAACCTTTGAGTTTTGTGATTCAGCTGAATATTGGAATGGAATTATCTGCACTTGCTTTTTAAGTGATCAAGTTTACTATGCCAACATTTTCCTTTGGATCAATCAAAATTTCTCCTGGTTAGCATTTAGTTTCTCTTCTTAAAACAGAAGCCAATTTGCAGGTGATTATGTATCTATATCCTTATTTTCTTTGTGAACCCGAAATACAATACTCTCTATTTAAAATCCAAATTATAATTAAGGACTGCAAACAAAAACCCTCAAGATCAATGTTTCATCATAGAATCCCATAAAAAAGAAAAGAAAGAACAGAAAGAAAAAAAAATCCCATTACATCTCACTATGAAAAATAAAGACAGGATCTAGATGAAGATAACGTTACAGACGAGGACCTTAGGTTTATATTTAGGAGTAAATCTACTGGTATCAGTCAAAACATTGCACATAGGATGGAGTTAGGAATAAACCCTCCAAATCTAACTTTGAAACAGCACTGCTTTTCAAAACAATCTCTGAATTTGGGAATTAAAATAGATTTTTATACAAATTTCTGAGCCTGAACAATAGGCTTTCTCCTTAAAAAAGACAGCTAGTGAAATGTGAAGTCAGAGGGAAGGTCACCTGTTTGGAAATGTTTTAGAAAACTTGTTCTCTTAATCAAAGTCTTCTGGCATGAAAATACATATATATAGCATGATAAAACAACTCCATCAGGGACTGCTTCCAGCTTTTGCTTAGGGCCAAGAAAAGAACAGCTTTACAAAATAGCTTAGAAAAAAGAAGTCTCTCTGTAAAACAGTAACAGAGAATAATAATGGAGAAATGGAAGACTAGAAGCAGAATTGCTTGCGTTGAAAGGGACCTGAAAGATCATCTAATGCCATGGGCAGGGACACCCTCCTCTAAACCAGGCTGCCCAAAGCCCCAGCCTTGAACACTGCCAGGGAGGGGGCAGCCACAGCTTCTCTGGGCAGCCTGTGCCAGGGCCTCCCCACCTTCACTGTAAAGAATTTCTTCCTAATATCTAATCAAAATGTACCATCTTTCAGTTTAAACCTATTACCCCTTGTCCTATCACTACACGGCCTTCTAAACAGTCCCTCTCCAGCTTTCTGCTTTCGCTGGTTTTGATGCAGCTGAGGATACAGTTAGCTCTCGGGGCCACACGTGTACATAGCAGGCTCATGTTGAGCTGCTTCTCCACCAAATCTTTCTCCTCACGGCTGCTCTCAATCCATGCTCTACTCAGCCCGTATCTGTATTTGGGATTGCCCCAAGAATAACTGAAGGCAAAGGGCTACCATTCAATGTGGAAGTGATAAAGTAAAAGAAGGTAAACAAGACTGCTCCAGATGGTATACCAGAGCTGCAGACAAAATTTGTGGAGATGCTTATAAAATTGAATTAAGAAAGGACTGCCTGCATCTATGATAACAGTAAAACAACTTTGCCTATTCCAGCACAGCAGCCTCACAACAAGAGGCTTCAATACGCAAATTGCAACTCAAGAGCCAGGTGTGTGTTTATGAGCTCTGGGCCCTTGAAAGATGATAAATTCACCATGGGAAATAAAGATAACTAGCTTTCTCCAAAGTTTGCTTTTATCTTCCAGCACTCATATACAAGTACCACCAAACATTCCCTTCTCCCTCTCTCCTCCTCTCATCTCCCGTGGCAATTTATCAGCCACTATGGACCATTTCGATGCTTTACTGAGTTGGGTCTCAACATATACTCAAGTGAATCTCTCTGCACATGCAGATGCTCTGTAGGAACACCTGCCCCAGCAAACATTTCCCAGGAGGTACAAGTTGGTGAGGATATTTCAGCAGATAACAAGCACCGATGAAAATGTTTCTCCTGATCCCTCAGCAAAAGAAGGATGGGCTCCCACTCCATTTATGACATGAATAAAGGTTTGGAGAAAATGAAGTATCTGGTATATTTTGTTACCATGGTGACTACCCCCTTTGGAAGGCCAAGTGATTTCAGTTTGTTGACAGAATGATTTGTAACTGAGTTTCAGAAAAGTGTGCTGTTCATCATATCTTGACTGAAACAACTCTTTTTTAGCTTTGTCTTTTGCCTTGTCTTTGGATTGCAGAACAATATGGCTAAAACATGAGAAAATCTGTTGATGTTATTTACTGTTCTGAAGCCCCTGGCACTAAGAAACAAAGAGGAATGTTGTTCAGCACCAAAAATGTCTTCAGTGGTTAGTATGAAATGCCTTATCACCTGGCCCCGTAGGACCAAGGAGGAGACAACTTATTTTAGGTGCATTATGCATTACAGTCTGTCTGGAGTGAAAGATTCTGCACCTTAGCTTCAAACACTTAGCCAAGACACAGACTGTACAAGTGCAGCTACAATAATAATCAGAAGCTGTACACTTGGGACATTACCCCATATGGGAGGGAAAACAAGGAAGTGCTAAAATCATTTTTGTTCAACTCGGTACCATCTGACATTCACAGCTGCTTATTTAACAGAGTAACACCAGGTACAACAAGGATGGCATGCTGTGGTTCCTCTGATCAGGTAGTGTATGTGTGGCACAGACGGGCTCCCCGCCTGGGCAGCACCCAGCCCGCTACTCAAAGGACTCCAGGTACAGCAGGAGTTTAAACATTTTAAGGCAGCAGAAACATCTTAGAGCAGCAAAAGCTACTGCTGTTACCAAGAGAAGTCCTGCTTTCCTCTAGCAGCAAATGTTCTGCCTGGTCCACAACGGTCTTTTTGCCAGCTTGGCTGTTTGTGTGGCTGCAGGGTCGTCCGGGTCCCATGGGTGAAATAAAGGCTGAAATAAAAAGGCTCATCATGTGGCTACAGAAGCATGAAATGAAGGAGGATGTATAAAGGACAGGTAAATGCAGCTTGGTTTCAGTGTCAGCATTAAGCAAAAAAGCCCTCCTACATCCCCCAAATCTGTTTCAGGTTTGAAGCCGTCACTGGGATTTCAGTATGTGAGCTTTTGTGGCATCTGAGTGTACCAAAAAAAATAAGAGTTGTTACCAGCACCTTAGAATTTTTTTGTGTCATAAAAATTACTTTTTCTAAGTTTTCTAGTTCTACTTCAGTGTCATAATTCTTTTTTCTTTGACATTTATTAGCAGGAGTATTATACTAAAGCAAAGCAATCATCAAGAACTCCTAAATTCATGAAGAGCTATTGCTGATCCCTCAAGCTGGTCATCTGTTTCTCTTTTAGATAGTGTAGTCGATGTTCTGGCAAGAATTACAGTGTCAAGTAAAGATTCATTCTGGTGTAGAATTTCAGAGCAGGAGATGATAACTAAGAAGACTTCACAGGTGCTTGGCCACCACCAAACCAGCTCTACCCTAAAATACCTTGAAACTGAAAAAGTAAAAACAGTCTCAAGCAAACTCTGCCAAGAAGCCTCTGATACAGATTTCTGGGTGTAGACTGGTTTGGATTGGAAGCCAGACTTCCCAGGAGATTTCATAAGGTTCAGTGAATCTCACTAGAAAAGGACTTTTGGACTGAGAAGGAAGAGTAGAAAAGTTGTACAACAGAAAGCATTTATTAGCCCAGTGTCTGTGTAACTCATAAGAATACAGAAAGACAATGCAAGCATTTCTGTTCTGGCACTCCAAAAACAGAAGTGACTGCCTTCACTTGCTATTTATAGACTATATCTTCTCTCTCAATTTTTTAGAACAAAAGGCCCAAACACTCCTTTTGACATAAAGCAAAAAATCCTCAAAATCAGACATTTGTGCAGGGCCAAATACAGTAACAAACTGAAAGGAAGTTGAAATTATACTGGATGCACTATCAAAACCACACTACTCTCCAGACAAGGGAGCACAACACATCCATCACAACTATTCCTACACTACAGAGAGGATAATGGAAGAGGATTCTCAAGTCTAAAATTAAATTTAGATTAAAAATTTGGGAATCCTCACACAACCTCATTTTCAACAAGGCTAAGATATACAAGCCAACACTGAGTGCTCCCAATTAACATCCAGGGATGCATAGCAAGAAACCCAAAGGTTTTAAAAAACAGGCAATAGATGGGAATGAAACACAGTCACATGGTGTCTAGAGAAGGGCACTGAAATCTATCATTTAAAATAAGGTCTGATTCCACATACTCCTGAGCATGTCAATGCTCTTAGCCTCATTGCTCTTGAAAGTAAACCCTCCAAAAGAGTTAATTAGAACAGTAGCTTGATATTTATCATGGAAATGCCATTCCCCAGCATGTGAGTTGCATTTACTCTACACTAATATTGAGCATAAATTTCATCTTTTATTGATTTATAAATACTTCACACTATGTAAAATATTGTCAGATTATAATTCTCTCTCCATAAAATGGCAAGCAAACGTCCAGCCATCTGTTTGGCTAATGAGAACAATCACCCAGGCTACTTTTCAAGCATAACACATCCCAGTTTGAAACTGCTTTCAGTGTAAGCACCTGTTCATACATATCAATTAAAATGATAATTACTCTGTCAGTGAACATAATCAAAATAAAATAGTTACAGCTCTATTGTTTACCAATTAAGACTGCTGAGTTCACCAATAATATATTTCTGTGCTTGTTTATTTTTCCTCCTGACCCATTCTAAGACCAGATCAATTTCACACTAATTTAAGGCAATATACATTTCAACATTTGAGAACTTACATTTATAAAACAGGAAAACCACAGAACTCCCTTTGGAGGCACATGGTCTCCTGGAACGTGTCTCTCTCCATGACAGATCATGCTGTCATACCTTCCCATCAAAAAGAGAGGAGACATTTTCTATGAAAGAGAGTGCCACACTTTCCAAGAGGAAGCGAATGTTGGAACTAAACAAGAATGGGAATTCTGCTCCTTGCAGAGAGTTCTCACTACAGTGTAATTATCAGTGTTTGGTTGGGTTTTTTTAACTAACAATTACTAGCAATTAGCAATTAACTTATTATACAAATTGGATTATGATTACTTTTATATTAGAAGTGTTAAAACGTTAAAGACAACTTAAAGACAGCCAACTCAAAAATGGAGTACAAAAAGGTATATTAAAAAGTCCCCTAAAAAAACAGAGAGGTACCTTTAAATTCTATTGGATTTCATACATTTCAAGTCACGATTCTGCTCCTTGTGAGTGACAAAATTCTTTTTTAAAAAGTACATTGTAAGATCTTGAGTCAGCAAACTAATCCACATACAGATTTTAAGAAGAGTCAAATCTCTGAACATAGTTTTTTCAATGAAAATATAGTTTGTCTTTCCCTTCCAAGCAAAGGAAGGGTCATGAGTATGACCACAACAAGAGCATGTCTGGAAGCCACATGTGAAGGCAGCAACAGCTCTATATTGCAGAGAAAATGCAGTGAAACCTTTTCATAGTTAAAATAATGTTTTTACTGCACTAACGTCCCTTTAGGTATCTCCTATGTTGAAATCAAACATAACTGCCAAATGCAACATCCTACTCAAGGATGCATTTCCTGAAATGGGCTTCAGGCATTGCTGGAAATATGTTTCTTCTGTAACTGAACCTACTTCAGTGTTGATGAAGATAATTGACATTAGGAATATAATTGCTGTGAATACAGATTCTAACTTCTACGTGACTTTAATTCATTTTCATATACACAAGAAAAAGAAGGGCTCCAAAACTATATACTTTTCTCCCTTGCTGGCATGTAACAGATTTAGCCAGTTGACATGAGCAAGAATTGCATAAAGAAAGAAACGTACATCCAGGTATTATGCCCATAATTGCATTGATGCACGAGCTACCTGAGTAATACAGCAACACTTGTGTATGTGTATGAGATTCTCACATTGAAACCGCTTTTCCATGCACACTGGGAAGTGAAATTCATTCATTGTCTTTAACAAGCTGAGAAGGACCCTCTCTATTTTTATTTTCTATTCTGAATGATCTCTTGTAACCAGCAAAACAAAACCCCTGATTCTCATTCTGCCTCTTCTGAACATCCTTCAAGCAGCTGTTTTTCCCCGCCTTCTTTGATTCTTACCCTCATCAGTGTTCAAGTCAGTACTGGAACTGAATTCAGGAGGCCTCATTCCACGTAGGTTAACTGAGGTGACATGAGAAGTGACTTCTCTGACAACTGTGGCTACATCAAATTTATGCTGCAACATGCCTGTATCAGGAAAGTCTGCTGTTCACATCCAACCCTGTCTTCGTTACCAGATGGAACTTGATACATCTATCAAACAAGAAAACTATTTTCTGGTTTATGACTATACACTTATTCTTTCCTCCAGGGAAATTCACTGCAAGTATTATGGTGCAAAAAGAACATTTATATTTTATATACATTGTTGTGACTAGCAACACTTTAAGAGATAACACACTTTACCCATAGGTACTTTTTCATACTCCACTGAAATGTGGATGTCTGGTACCACAGATATTAAATATTTTTCTTCCTCAGTTTACTCACACAATCCATCAAAAGTTGACATCAGTAAACATGACTATGTTAACCAATCGCAACACTTTCCAATACAGCAGAGGTGCCTGGAAACTCTCAGTGATTTTAATATTAGCTTTGACTGAGATAAATTCTGACACGACTTCCACCATATATATAATTCTCTAAAGACCCTGATAGACAGAACCCATTTTATGTCCTCAGAGCACCAAGTGCACCCTGTCATTTTGAAAGATTTGTTAGCCTTAAGTCACCCCAAGCCATCACGACAAAAAAAGCCATTGTCTAGAGTGCAAGAGACCTGGGATGAAAGAAAATTGATTTTTTTAAATGGATCATATGTACTTAGTGACTTTTACTTAAAGAATTGAAAATGTTCCCTAGTTTGTTTCCACATAAATAATTATTCTCTGACAAAATACCCAAATGGAATAAACCACCCTGTGTTTGCAGACAGCTGTTGTTCAAAACAAAGCAGGTAGCTATGGTCATATGGTGGGTAGCTATGAAGAAAACACCCCCTTGTTTTAAGACCCAACATTTAGATTGCCGATTTTTGTGGTAGTGGAAGAATCATAAGATGTTTATTCTAAAGGCATTCATACCTAATTTAAATTCACGGAGATGCAAGAAAAATTTCCATCTGGTCTCACTGATTTTCTGTCCATTCCTCCTACTTCAGCTTGCATTTTCAGTTTCATGTCTGCCCGCAGATTCTGTAATTGCCTGTTGATCAACCACATCGACTTGAACTGTGCACTGGGCATTCCGTTTTTATTAGTTCCTGGTCTCCATGTTACTAATTCATGGTATTTTACTCCTGTCAACTTTCAGATCAGCTTTCATTCAAAGGCAACATAGGTAACATCAAATTTCATTAATGACATCAATTAGCTATTTCTGAAAATGAGCCAAAGAAAATATATCTGTCAGGGCCCCAGCAGTCAGTGAGCATATTGAGAACTCCATCATCGACTTTGGATTTTCTCCTAGAGTTTCAGCACCATGTTGAGCTTGATGTGTCAAATATTTCTGTAGCCATCTGAGAAATACATCATGTTAAGCAGCCACAGAAAAGCCGTGTCTTGTTATAAATGATGAAATATTATATAGCAAATTCATAATGAGAAGTATAAAAGAATAAGCTTTATTAATGTCATTTGGGAGCTCATAATGGAAGTGATAATACAGGTTCAAAAATATTTCTTTGCTTTTCCGTTTGGAGACTATGTCTGAGAAGCATTGCCCTAAAGCAGGCAATACGGACAAATTCAGCTGTTGGCAGTGGTGGCTAACATCAAATCATCAACAACTTACCTGCTGATACTGTTTCTACCACCTAAATAAGCACTACTAACCAGAATCCCAGTGTTTAAATGTCCATATCTTCCTTTTACCTCTGGAGTTGCAAGACTGCTTGTTTTACCTGCAGTCTGGCTGCTAGGATACAGCGGATTACAGGAACAGAGAGGAAAGAAAGAAAAGAGGAGAAAGGAACCAGCCTTAGTATTTTCCTCCCCTGCTTCCACCTTCCTCAGTTATGCAGCTTTGGAACTAAAAGAACAGAAAACCTTATTTGTATTCCCTCAGTCAACACTGGTCCTTCCCTGTGACTTTGAGAGACCACAGATCCCACTCCTGCTGTGACAGGGAAGCAGAAGGTCCACACTGCTTCGTCCCCAGGAGCCTAGGGTTCAGTGAGAATGACAGTGTAGTATTTTACAATTGCCTTAAGGCTTTTTCTCTACTCTGCTAAGTCTCTCACAGTTCTTTTTGGGTCTGCTTTCCTTCTCAGTGGCTCTCAGCCACAGCTGGCACTCTTCATGCAGCTAGCTTCGAAAAGTAACATATCTGGGCGTAACATCATCCTTTTTTCTCTCCTTCCAAAAGGATTTTCCTTCTTGCCTCTCCAGTATTCACAGCAGCAGTGATGTTTGCCCTTCTGCCTGCTTTTCTTCTTTAACTCTTTTCTGACTAGAATTTCACCATGTTTGACTTACTCTTTCTCAATTAACAGCCCACCTAGATAACATGTATCAACAGCATATATCAACAGCATAGCCTCATGCTCATATACTCATCACTGGGATATAAATAAGGTATAAATACCATTGCCTAACACCTGAATGGCAAAACAAAAGTCATCTGCCATAGAACGGTACACTCAGCTCTGGGAACCAGCGTTACCACCACATGGAGCACAGCCGCTAACAGCTAGCAAGAGGAAATCCCATACATCCCCTAGGAGAGGGATGTCATCTTCTCCCCCTCACCCATTTGCTTCTGAGAAAACCTGGGCAGACTCCACTGCTCTGAGTCCTTAGGCTAGGGGTTGCAGCCTGGATCATGGCATAGACAAATCGTCCCAACAACATATTTCTGTCTTGCTACTTTGGCTTTTCTATCGTGCTCCTGCCCAGTGCTTTGAGATGGAGGTAAGAAAACCAATCCCAGGTCCTGTGCTTATCATGGACAAGTACAGGGATACTCCAAGACAGATATTTTATCTGTGTGCACACGTACTCCATGATAGATTCCTACCTACGCTGGGCACCACTCAGATCATGTACAAGTTACTGCAAACCGTGATTCATTTTTCCATTTCTTCCATGAATATTTCACAGCACTTTATAAAATACTGTTTTGCTAACTAGCATATACACACATTGTATTAAAATAAATTCCTTTTTTTTCTTTTCCTTTTTTTTTTAAAACAAAAACTCCAGAAGTGGAAGACTAAGAGCCTCTATCAAACACCTAAGGGCTGCTCACAGAATATCTCCTGAAAACATCAACAGACACAGTTTCTTTCACCAAATCTTGTTTCAGAGAAAATGAAAATATGTTAAAGACAAAGAGCCCAGATAAATCAAATACCGTTTTGTGTGATTTTTAGTTTATGAATAATAAATAAACCAATTAATTTCTCAGAAAATAAAACTCTCTGCTGCAACCCTTACGCATATGTTCTAGCAGTGTGTTTTATTTAATTCCACAGATGTAATTAAATGTGTCATTCATTTGTTCTCCATTATGGTATTTCAGTCAAACATAAACAGCTTTCAGACTTCATTTACAAGAAAGCTACTTTGAGCCAAGAATTTGCTAACTTCAGAGCAACTGCTTGAGAGGTCTTCACAGGCATTTAGCTATTCTCCTGTCTATCTACAAAGAAATTGAGACTAAACAGCTATACACATACACATGTGCAAGTAAGTACCAATTTATCATGGCATTAACGTAGGATAAGTTGACAGATTCCTTCCCCCTACATACATTGTGATAGATGATACCTTCATGGCATGTTTCACCTATTCTTGGTAGCTTATAATACATATAATCATGCCTCTGGTTCAACTAAGCTCAGTGGTTTCATTTCCCTTCTACAGTTGGAAAATGTGCACTGCTGGCAGTCATGTAAAGGAGTCTGCCACCATGAGTGACTGAAATGGAGAAGAGGGGAAGGGCATAATGAAATTGAGAGGGAAAGTGGAGTGCAGCATTTAATTCTTGTGTTTTAATAAACAAGTCCAGAAATCTATCAAGGAACGTCCCTTTCACATTACCAGTGATGTGGTTTGACTGTGGCGGAATTCAGCTCAGCCATCATTTGCCTGAAAAAGCCTATTTATAAATAGGGTGGCAACTGTGAAATGAATCCCAGAAAGCATTTTTTTCAGAGAGGAGGCTACTGACAAGGCTGTACTGCAGAATGAATGTACTGTGAGCAGAATTATCTGTCACCAGACAACTCACCTCAAGGTCAAACACTGACCTTGTACTGGTAAGGCAAAAGAGGGTTCTTAGGATGCAATAGAAGACTTGTTTGAAGGTGGGATTGGGCCAGATCAGCTTCCTTTAGAAGACTGCAAGCAACTGTTGCTGCTTTCTGAAAGGATTAGCTACTAACACAGAACAGTTAGAATCTTCTGGGGTTTTCACCCTGATGCTCCAAAAGTCAGGATTTTCCCATCTCTCACTTACCACACTTCTCAAGGCCTCAGGAAAACCTGTTCTGATATTTTCTATTAGAAAAAGGCCTGCATCCCTTCTCAGTTGTACCAAGCATAAATCAATTAGAACAATCTAAATATGAGCCACCGGAATAATTAAGGGATGATCCATTAGTGTATTCAGAGCATGCCCAAGATGAACTGGAAAAGGCTACCTCGTTCCTCTTCACAGGACACTAACCAGAATTGCCCGTTTCCTTGCCAAGTTTATTTGAAGTCCTGCAACATCACATGAAGCAACACGTTTAGACTCTCCATAGATGGACCCTCCCAAAGGCCTCTCCTGCTACAACAAGTACTTCAGTACCCCCTTCAGTGATGCCTGAGAGCCTATGAACCCACTGAGAGGTGTTCATTTCAGCTAGACTTTTAGCCTTCAGCACCAAGTAACTCAGTGAGTCACGCAGTGCTGTCCTTCACCTTCTTGAGATGAAAATCACAGAGTGCCTAGAAACAAAGAAGTATATTCAGACATCTCTGTCACGGTCCACAGCTGCTACACATCCATCTATCTAGTTGCTATCCCATCTATAACAGGACTGGAAAATTTTTAATCTTTTAGTGGATTCTCAGTTATAAAAGTAATGATGCATTTACAACACTGAAACCAACTTCTAAAATTAGTGTCTGTGCCTTTGATTACAGCCTTTTTCCAATTGGGTAATGAAGGCAGTAATTTCTCATTTTTAAGAAAAGTTTGGATCTGTTGATGAAATATTTACTACTGTTAAAGCACTAATTCTCCTTAAAATGTAGATGATTTTAAGATACAAAAGATCTTCTCCCTTAATCTGTATTTATTTCTGTACTCCTTGCTCCGTTTGCAGCTTTTTAATTCCCTGGTTTAACCTAATTGCACATCATAAGTGAAATGCTTACACAAAACATTGTGTAACTATTGGCCAGGGAAATATCTTAAAATTTAGTCTCTGAATCTGAGAAAGTTAAATGCTATCTGAAAAAAAGAAACAGTACAGAATTTTCACAGAAAGAAAAAAGTTAATACTATTCAAATAAGAACTTGTCCAAGTAGTAAAGTTTCAATTGGTTGAACTCAATTATTTCTTTTTGGAGGGCTCTGTGTGTGTGTGTGTGTGTTGATTTCAATATAATTTCATTTTTAAAATGAATTTGTTATGGTCTTCCTTTGTATTTCCCCCCCACTAAATTTAACATGGGTGTCATTATACATCATAATTCTGTAATTACAAGTTTCAGAGGAGAGATGACATATAATTAGATGCAATTACACTCATTATGTAAATCAAACACTATAAATTAAAATTTACAGAAAAACAACCAAGAAAAAAATAAAATCGTACGGAAAAAAAAATTTAAGCAGATCCATGGGGCAATAAACTAAACAAAAAAAAGTAACTGATAAACAAAGTAAAAAACCTGTCCACTAATGTAAATATTTCTTCCTACTCTTCTTTGACATTTCATGTTATTTAACATATGTTTTTATTTTACTTTTTAAAATGCTTGCAAGCGTAGGATCACCTAAGACAACTTCTCAGACTTTAGATTAAAAACAGTTAGAATATGAATACCCCTCCTTCCCCAAATGGAAGCGTTTTTATTAGCCTGGCAGTAGAGGTCCCTGGATTTACTCATCACTGATAGCTGAAGAACCAACACATTTCTCCTTTAGCCATTACGCTTTAACCTCTTTCACTGCACTGCGGATTGTACAGCCAGACTCCCATCTTTGCTGTGATCATTTAAGTTCTGGGTAACTGTGGAAGCCAATGTAGTTGTCTGGCTTCACGCAACAGACACCAACAGCTTAAAGCTACTCCCCCTTTAGTTGGCAATAATACTTCTGAGGTAAATCATAGAAATAATCCCACAAAATTAGAGGCTATTAGGAGTTACTCCACTGTGTTCAGATGGAGTTGGGTCAGGCTCAGACATGAGAATCTGGCCTAGAAGTCACTGGAAGACACTAGGCTCTGCATTGCATCATTTAGTACTTTGCCACTGTGTTCATAAGCTTGTAAAAGAAATTTGGGTTAGCTCTTTAATGTCTCTTTGGCAATGACTGGAAAGCATAAACAGCTTTTGTCTCTTCTTTCTTTGCTGACACTATCAGTTATAATGACAGGGTGAGGTGCAGAACTCAGCGCTTAATTAGGCAAGCAGAGGGGGGGATAGATTTTCATGCATTTCTTGTTTAAAATGCGGGGTATCTATCAATTACTAAACTTAGAGCTCTATTCCGTTCCTAACCTACAAGAATTAAAAACTAAAAGAACTGGTTTTTAAAAGCTTAGCCACTCACATTTTATGGGGGCTTAGCTAACTGTGAAAGTACCATTTGATTTAATGACTGAACTTTTGCAAGGTGAGATGAAGGATTTTTTCTTGCCTGTGTCTAGAAGAGATGCCAAACACTCTCCAGCTCTAAGGAACCACAGGTGGTCAGATGCACAGTCTTCATGCAAGTAGTTTCAGTAGCAGCAGGGGCTGCTCACTGTATTCTTGCAAGTAACAGTCTTCTCTGGAAGATTCAGCCTGTAACACCTGTGAATTCTCCACTGTTACCATCAGTAGGAGTTTAAGACACCTGGATATTATTACATCCAGTATCATTTAAATAAACAAAAGCTGTATCCCATAAAAAAAATTAATTATGCAAACATTTTATAACCATCCTTGGGGACTCTGAGGTAGAAGTCAAGGCCTATCGGAAACATTTGCTTCCAAGACCAAAATGTGCAAGTTATGATTTTGTGGCAGCATGTGGGAGGCTGTTGGTAAAGTAGCAGATGCATGTTAAAAATCCAATATGGGCTGGAGGAAAACATTTGTTATTTTCCATAGAATAATTCATCACATGCTCATAGCCAGAATATCCACAGGGCTCTGCTCACCAGGCAAACGGGAGCCATTTTCATACCACAAGCCCTTGCTACCAACATTATACAAGGCAGAATTTGGAATGGCTGTTGTTCAAGTGTAGGCTGATGTCTTTGAAGACTCACAGACTTTTCATCCCCTGCAATGAAAAATAAGTAATCAGTCCTGCCTTTTGTTCTTATTACACTACACACAAAAAGCATCTACACCAGCTCTCTATTGTTCAAGCACATTTCCTCAGGTGCTTTTTTGTACAATACGTTGCTTAACTTGGGTCTCTGAAAACTGAATATGTTAAAAAGAGACAATGTATTTGCCCCAAGGAAGAATTTGCCATTCCATTTATTCAGACACAAAGCCTGAACAACAACAACAACAAAATTAAAAGAAAAAAACCAAAGCTTTCTCCAGAAAAAGCCAAGTGTTAGAAGATCAAAACCTAACCACATATTCTAGAAGCCAGCC
The DNA here is from genome assembly GCA_020800305.1 of Porphyrio hochstetteri. Taxonomy (NCBI): domain Eukaryota; kingdom Metazoa; phylum Chordata; class Aves; order Gruiformes; family Rallidae; genus Porphyrio; species Porphyrio hochstetteri. The sequence continues at coordinate 10,216,313 of CM036911.1, forward strand.
AACACTAACATCTGGTCTGAACTTAGATATAACAGAAAGAACAACAGCTGACCGCTTACTCACACCCATAAAAATCTTGTATGAACACTTAATTCAGATTAAACCATACATGATAATTCACGAGAAAAGCCACAACTCATTCCGGTGTAGCCAGACACAGCCTTTAACACGCCACAAGCTTCACCAAACCCATCCACATTTTAAATTTTAAAAAAGGCTTGCAGAGTCAACTCGTGGCTGTCGACCACTTAAGTGAAAAATCAGAGAGATCGTTGTGATTCTGTTATGCTGGGGTTGAAAAGGCTATTAGGTTACTGAGTAAATGCTTCCCTTGTCCCTCCTACCCGCACACTTGTTTCCTGTACTTATTCTCAGTTTTATTTCTTCTTTCATGCCAGCACCCACACTTGAATCAGCCCACCCACTTTTCATCTGCCATGCAATCATCCTTTGCTCCTTAAAACATACAGCTACTTGGCAAACACTCCCAACACTGTTCTTCAAGGATACTCTCATCCTTCCCTCCTTGAACAGTGAGCCAGTATCACGTATGTATTTACAAATGCTGTAGTAGAAAGCTTAGAGCAGCAGCTCCAACTGGAATAAAACCATGTCCATGCAAGAATGAATAAAAAATGTGAAGTTGCAGTATTGCCTAAAGAATACCATCACTTTTTTCCATGTCAGAGAGCGAGTTCTAGATGGGGATTTGTCATGTACATAACATGGAGCATGAAAGACAGGAGAATAAAACTGTATTTGAAAAAGGAAGATTTGGAAGACAGGACAGATGGGTTGTGCACCTGATGCTGCACTCCACATTGGTATCTGTCTTTTGTGGAAAAGATTAATTTAGCTTGGCATCAGCTTTTTTAGGACACATTCACTTTATCACAAGATCATAGAATCATTAAGGTTGGAAAAGACCTCCGAGATCATCTAGTCGAACTGTTCCCCTACCACCTGTATTACTTACTAAACCATGTCCTTAAGTACCTCATCCAACCTTTCCTTGAACATCCCAAGGGATGGTGACTCCACCACCTCCCTGGGCAACCCATTCCAATGCCCAACCACTCTTTCTGAGAAGAAATTTCTCCTCATTTCTAATCTGAACCTCCCCTGGCACAACTTGCAGCCATTTCCTCTTGTCCTATTGCTAGTCATCTGTGAAAAGAGGCTGACCTCCCCATGTCACCACAACCTCCTTTCAGGTAGTTGTAGAGAGCAATAAGGTCTCCTCTGAGCCTCTTCTTCTCCAGGCTAAACAGTCCCAGTTCCCACAGCCACTCATCAGACTTGTGTTCCAGACCCTTCTCCAGCTTCATGGCCCTTCTCTGGACATGCTCCAGGGCCGCGATGTCTTTCCTGTAATGAGGGGCCCCAAACTGAACACGGTATTCAAGGTGAACATTTCCAAGAAGAAAGAGAAAAATCCCCAGTCTGACTCCTCAGAATCTTTAAGCAAGTTAATGCTCAGAAACAAAGGGATACACTAGAAGAAGGAAAACCAGAGAGGACCAGAGGGAAAAGAACTCAGCAGCGTGTACCTTCACTACCATGATTTTTGAGAAACAGGGAACATGAAGTCCTTATTATCAGAGAGGTGATGTGATCATTCTGAAAAGTCAAAACTCACACTATTGGTCTCCAGTGGGACAGTAAGTAGCCAACACACCAGATATCCTTCACAAAAAGTGAAGGTGAGCTTCTTTAAAAAGACCTCAATTTCAACAATCAATGACTTTTTAAAAAGAAAATCCAATCAAATCATTAGCACTGCTTGTTTTTTTCCACATTATTCCACTCTAAAAAAATATTTCTTGTTTATATATATTATATTAAATATATTAAACTATATATTTGCATCCAGTTAACAGCATGAGTCCTCCAGTGATTTTGCTACTTTCTTCTCTGATTTTGCACGTCACCATATCTGCCAATTTAAAAGCCTGGTGGCCATCTGCATCTCTTCAAAGAAATATCACACACAAATATTGCTGCATAAGCAACAGTTCAGCAACAATTCTTAAGAGTTTGACAGGTACCAGAACAATTAATCTTGAGTTCTTGATAGCTAGGAATTCCTAAGTCTCCTGTTAACAACACTGCCAATCAAAATGTGCTTCAAGTTAAGTTCAGCTTTCATGGGCCATTCAACTAGCACAAACATGGACAACTCCAAATACTGGAAATTACTTTATACAAGCATTCATTCATACCAAGAGTCATTTTTCAAAAGGCCTCCGTCCTCTGGATCTCTCAAGTGACTGAGAGTCAGCCCTGCACCTGACTTTCTGAGAAAGTCACAGAGAAACAAACTCAGAGGATCCCACACATGCAATTATAGGTGGCAATATTTCCATAAATTCTCCTGACAAATAGTATCATTGCTTAAAGCTCTATGTCCGAAGAAGTTCCTTTAGTATGACAAATCAAGAACTAGCTCATGACATGACCCATTCGCACTGTACAAGACACACAGGGCTCTTCTCTCTCCCTTCATGTTGTTCCATTTAAGTTAATGATTTAAAAGTAATTAAATTCAATAAACCATGACAGATGAAATGAAAACTAATCAAAGTAAATAAATTACTGTTTTCAGATGTCTATTGTTTTAGGCCACAGAACAAGAGAAACTGGATGATGAGAGTAAACAAAAGTGAATAAATTAAGAGGAAGGAACCCTTTAGCAGTGGAGACACATTACAACTGACTAAGATTAACTTTTCTGTCTGTTCTGCTACAAAAGAGAGTCTGTATCAGCTAACAAGGCAATCTAATGAGACCTATCAGGGGACTGTTATAACAAGATTAGCAGAGGGACCAGTAGCAAGGCTGTTCCTGAACAATCGAGAAAAGGATTTGTATTTAATTAACAGCATTTATCTCAACAGTCCATTCCTAAGGAATCGTCTAATAAAGGCAACCACTCTTTTAAACCAATTGGTCATTTAACCTCACAAATAGTTTTCAAAGAATAAATCTGGGATGACCTTTGGGTGATTACTGCAAAGATATATTAGAACTAGCATGTGGTAGGCACCAAACTTAAAGTTTCATTTAGTCCCACCCATTCTCCTCCCAAATAGTCTTTACCCAGGCCAAAACATGTGCATCCAGTTAAAGTTAATGTGTACATTTGTATAGCTCAGGACACAAACACAACGGACCGAAGACCTTAGGGTTCTTCCTTCGTCCAATCACAGCATGTTCATGGTGGAATGCAGAAAAGCAGCACCCCCCATCTGTACAATGGGTCCAATGAAGCATGGGGATTAACTGCTAAAGCCTGTAGATAGGTGCCTAACAGTTAGCAATAAAAATAATTTTGTACTAATAAGATTAGGAGAATCTTTGGAGAAGTAAATGCCACAGAAGGATTAGTTTTAGTACCGGGATTAAGTGTCACAAATTTCTGCCTTCCAGACATTCATTTAAATAACACAGTAATTCTTCACTATTATTTTTCTTATTGCATCCTGGAAGAAACTGGCAAGTTCTTTAAAAATGACTGCACATGTAGGTACAAAATGAGAAATGTTGCAATATTTAGAGAGCAAGTACCTACACCCTCCTGTAGAGTCCCTGAACTTGAGCAATTTAAAACAAGCACTGTTCTGTTCAGTTGACTGACCTAAAAGTAAGAGAGACTACTGTAGTCTAAAAGAAGTAAGAGAGACTGTTGTACTCATCTCCAGCTACAAGATCAATAGAAGTACTGTGATGATAATTCTTTAAATCATATTTGTTCAGAACAATTGAACTGGCATGCTCCCATGTGAGCCTTGGGCCCTTTAAGAAGCAGAGCAGTCATCACCTGGGCAAAAATAATCTTGTTCCCCCCTCCCACCTACCTTGGGCAAAAATAACAAAAACCCTGCCAGTTACTCTAACAGACAACTGCCAAATACAAAACCCTCCTGTTGCTTATCTCTGCTGGACTTTCCAGATTTAGTGTTATTTCCTTTGCTGTCTTCTTCGTAATTTATTTAAAATCTTTATAATCGAGCAGTTGTTTGTCATACAAAGCTTTCTGATGATACTGAAGCCTCTAAGCCTGTTCACGTAGACAATGAAAAACTATGTAACTCTTGTTGTCTCTAACTTTCACTATTAACCTTGTTCTCGCTAATTCTATACTTGTAATACAGCTGACAGGCTTGGTACAGGGCTCACGTCTGTGACCGATCTTTGTCAGCTTCCTACAAGTCATTCCCTTGGTTTACCCTATGTCCCTTTCAGGGGGTTTGATTCACTTCATAAATTTCATCATCATCACTGCAAGGGGCTGCTCAGCAGTAGCAGCACCTTACATTATCGGTTTAACAATCAGATCCTACTGCACTGTATGAGAACGGCAGAAAATCTCCAGCTGCATAATTCAGCTGTCACACATACCTCCTATCACACACACAGACTACCAGGCTTCAGATAGCCTTAGACTGAGCAATCAAGAAAGGCTTTTCAGAAAATTATTCCTGAAAGCTTTTATAAATTAAATATAAAGCTATAGAAGACCTGGTGTAAGCCTTGGTTCCTTGGGCTGACAGCAGCAGCTGACCACTCAAGGCAATTGCACCTTACATCTGACTGAGGCAAAACTCTCCAAGTCTCACTTAGACAAAGGCATTTTCCCACTCGGAAAAGAGACGGAGTGCAAATGTAATCTGGTGACTAGCAACACACTTACCTGCACACACACACACACCACCCCCCACCCCCACCCCCCATGGTGCTATTCCCTCCACAGCATTTAGAAGCACTCAAAAGAGGCTCAGGCCCTTGGTTCTGTGGCCATGAGCTGCACCAGGCACACAAGGAAGCTTGAGCCCGCTCCCCAGCTGGCCGTGGTCGCTTCTAGCATGCTGCACACCATTAGCATTCTGAGCAGACCCTTCCACAGTACTTTCTAACATGCTATATTGATCAGTGGATACTTGTACTCACTGGAGACCTGATTTCACCGCCTTTAATGAATTTAATTCTCTTAGCTCCAGCTAAGTAGCTTGACGCCTTTTTATTACATAAAACCAATCATTTACAAGCTTGATCTTACATAGTTTGATCATTAACTCTTCCAAATACAAATGCTGTTCCAAATAACTTTGAGTTCATTTAGAGGGACTCACTTCACCCCTCTGCCAGTGAACTTCAGCAATCCTACCAGATTTTTTAACTTGTTTTCAGACTCTCCGGAGCATAAAGAAAATAGTTGGTCTTGAATAAACTGAACTGTTCATTTAATGGAATCCAGGCTTGCAGAGTATGGATTCTGAGAGTTTATGTAGTCTATCAAAAAACCCACTTTCAATTCATATCTTCTACAAGACTCGGCACTGTACTGCAACAGTCATGAAAACTATTATTGTAACTGAACAATCAGACGGCAGTAAAATGCTGTCTGCTTTTCATTACAGCACCTAACATTGTCACAGACAGCCCTTCCCCTTTTTTATAACAGTTTTTGATAAGTCTTCTGTAATTCAGACAGCCCTGCCTTCAGAAGAAAATGGACAGTGCTGAAGAAAAACTACTGGAAGCTCAGCAGAATTAAAAACTGTATCAGTCACTTCCACGCCTCTAATAATGCTTCAGTACCTTTAAAAGCTAAAATAAACCCTGCAACAATTTTTTTTTTTGATGATTCAAGAGAAAAAAGTTGAGAAAAAAGGGGAAAGGAATAAATATTTTAAACTTGTAGGGTAAATATCATGTCAGAAAAAGTAAACATTTTGCATACAAGCAATACTTCCTTCCAGCATTGTTACATCCTATGAGGTATCCATTCCACAAATGAACAGAAAGTAGTTGGCTGTCTTGGGGTTTTACTGCAATCAAAGACAAGATGATGCACATACATGCAAAAAAACAACAAACACAGACATTTTTTATGTTTTATTATCACTAGATGCGTGAATTCACTCAGGGACTTGACATCTTACAGCAATGAAACAAGAAAGAGAAGCTCAAAGGGTGTAATTCTGAGCAACTACGACATACTGCACCTGTCACACTTGCTACCCAGAAGAATAAAAAAAAAAAAAAAAAAGAGTTCAAAAAAACCCATTTTACATGTTCCATGAACATATACCACTTGGATTCTTCCAACATACTGAGTTTCTTAGTGATCAAGCTAACCCTTCAGTTTCATGCTTTCATTATCTGAGTAGATTGTGTTGCATACCTTACCTTCCAAGCACTGTTCTACTCCATTTATGAGAAAAAGAAAGATTTTTTTTTTTCTTCTTATCATCTCACAAGTCTTAATGAAAACATCCCCACCTAAGTTTGCACACAAAGAGGGTTAAGAACATTCCTAACCTGCTGTGGCAACAGACTGCAGCCAGGAGCTGGCATTTCAAATTTCCAATTAAGTTCACATGAAAATCACCTGAGAAGATATGTACCTTTTACTTTGCCAGAAATGCTTGTTTTCTTCACATCATTCAACACGGTCCACCAAAGTCAGTAGTTCTAACCATGTAGTAGCATTTCTGGCTTTTTACTGATGTAAATACACATTGAGGAACTTCTGAAAATACACTAATCACAGAATCACACAATTGTAGGGGTTGGAAGGGATCTCAAGAGATCACTGAGTCCAACCCCCCATGCCAAAGCATGTTTCCTAGGACTGGTCACAGAGGGAGGCTTCCAGACAAGTCTTGAATATCTCCAGAGAAGGAGACTCCACCACCCCCCTGGGCAGCCTGTCCCAGGGCTCTGTCACCCTCACTGTGTAAAAGTTCTTCCGCATGTTGGTGTGGAACTTCCTGTGCTCCAACTTGAGGCCATCGCCCCTTGTCCTGTCCCCACAGACCACTGAGAAGAGGCTGGCCATTTTCCCCTGTGTCCCACACTTCAGATATTTATAAACATTGATCAGATTACCTCTCAGTTTTCTTTTCTCAAGGCTGAACAGCCCCAACCAAGTCACTCAGCTTTTCCTTGTAAGGGAGATGCTCCAGGCCTTTAACCATCTTTGTTGCCCTCCGCTGGACTCTTTCCAGGAGATCCTGTCTTTTTTATCCCAGGGAGCCCAGAACTGGACACAATACTCCAGGTGGGGCCTGACCAGGGCAGAGTAGAGGGGGAGGATTACCTCTTTTGACCTGCTGGCCACGCTCCTCTTGATGCACCCCAGGATCCCTTTGGCCTTTTTGACCCCCAGGGCACACTGCTGGCTCACGGTCAACCTGTCTTCCACCAGTCTCCTGTAACTTGCCAGAAAACAACCAAAACAAAAAGATAAACTCACTCCAAAGGGAACACACACCTCCCAGCACAGGTTTGGTTAGCCAGGGCTTTACCTGAAACATTCCTCTCACTGTGGCAATAGAAGCAGAAGCGCAGAGACTGTGGGATTAGTAAGTGGCAGTGGTAGAAACATTTCTCACTTCCCTCTGAGAACCCCAGAGAGCATCAGAAACATCACCAGGCTTGTGACTCTTATGAATATTTTATGAGCCAAATTTGATTTTCCAGGTTCGAAGATGTCTTCTGTTTCATGGCAGGTGATTACAGGTGCTTACAGTCAAGTTTTACAGACAGCAATGCTAGCAGCAGAATTACAAAAAGAAAAGGAAGAACTGCTGCTCTTTGGAAAAAAATGGGGACAGTATAATAGAACAGTGTGCTAAGGAATCCAAATGGTATGCAAATGGAAGTGGCAGAAAAATGGGAAAGTCTGTTTATTCAATTATCTATTAACTATAACTTCCTTTACTAAAACCAAACAAAAAACTTAACATAAATGGTTTGTATTAAGTATTTGTGGCATTGAAACTGTGCAGAAATGTTCATCTGAACCTAGCAGGAACCTGGTTCCATTACAAACTCCACTGCACCACTGTATCTAAAGGGATCACGCGAGGAGAGAAAATGAGATTTTCATACTCCTGTCCCATACAAACTCACAAGATACTAACTCTAATTTTAATATCATACTATCTTTAAAATTTATTCTAAGAGCATTGACCTAGTTTTCTTCATTAAACTTCATAAAAATGAGCACTGAAGGATTTAAAATAAAATAGGAGCACAAAAATAATGAAAATAGTGCTCTTGTGCACTGTGTAACATCAACAGCAAAGCAGGGAACTCCCGTCTCACATCACTAACTCCTTACAACATCATCAACCATGCAGCAGTTCACAGCATGCAAAAAGAACATACATCTCACAAGTTTGTTTTGCCTTGATTGTTTTTTACACACTTTTAAATGCTCATTCCAATTCAGAGGTCACACAGCACCAGCAAAATTTCTCTAAGAGGCAAATCCATTCTCATGGATAAATACTGCACAAACAAGAAGAGATTAGGCTTTGCACATACAAGACCTGAATAAGTCATTGGTACATAGTGTTTACACGTCTTCAATGTTTATGAGATGTAATCAGCCTTCAGGGTGGAGATGACCGAAAACCTGAATTTTGAAACATGGTCATGTCTCTCATTGCGGCAAGGACGCCTGCTGCAGCCGTCTTATTTAGTACTCTGGTGAGCAGGATATGGTTTTGTAAAATGACTGGGAAAGAGATGAAAAGAAATTTGTGATCCAAGTCTCTGTGACCTTTTTTAGGCAGCTGAGGTGCAGTTATCATTTTTTAGGCTCAGCAATGAAGCAAGTCAGAATTTGTATTATGAAAATTCAGAAAAGATCATTCTCAATAGCTAGTTTCACACCAGGAGAAAAGGAATCAGCTATTTCTTCTGACTGAAGTTGATGGCAGAGGCTGTAGTAATTGCTGTTTAAATAAAGTACACTATTGCCCACACAGGATTTAATCTTTTAGACTGAAAAAAGATTACAAGTCCTGAAATATCCCACGCATATTTATCATACTACTGCTGCCGCAGAAGGGAGAGTCAGTATCTCATTTGGTCTAGATAGAGTAGGCACAAAATAGTTTTACATTTTTGTCTAGACTTTGCTGACCAGGAAAATCTGAATAGCTGACAGGTAAATAGGGTTCCAGAGCACAGCTATGCTTCGCCAGCTCTCTCATTGATACTTCTGATTTGTGAATATTTATTTCATCCATTTCCCTTAATTTCAGAGTAAAGTTGAGTTCTCTCCAAATTAATTTTAAAGCCAACAGGAAAAAAACACATGTAGATGCAATAAGGTTTCATAGAGGACATGTTTTCTAATTTTAAAAAGTATTAAATAGAAATCATTTGAATTATTCTTACTGTATCCTGTTCCTTACTTTTTTTGTATATTCATGCAGCAATATTATGGCTTTCCAGTTCAAATACATGTGATGTATACAAGTTTCCAACACTGAAAAACAATATAGAAAAAAATTTCTCAAAGTATTGTGATTTTTTGTATTGGTCTTGCAATCCACTGTTCCATTAATCAATGTCTACTGCAGATCCAATTCAGCAAATATGGGTGGACAAATGCAAACCTTAAAGAAAAAATATTACTTAGATATCTGATGTAGAGGATGGTACACAACATGTAAACAAAACATGCAAACTATTTTACCACTACATGTGGTAATATGATGATGTGTTTTATAGTTCTACAAAGTAAGTTGGAAAGAATAGTAAAACTTGCTTCTTATTTATCCAGTTCACTTATTTTTCTTTGTTCTCTTCCAATTCAATAATCTTAACTTTCTTAACACTGACTGACTTTGACTTTAAAAGTACCTAGTGTATTTTACAATGCGCTGAGACTTACAATGTGTGTTTGTTAATCAGTCACCATGCAGGTACTCATCATTTGAGCTAAGCAATTGATCTGCAGTTAAAAGATTATTCAAGCAATTTCACTTCCAACAACATAAACTGCAAGGTGCTGAGTCACAAACCCTTATTCTCCTTCTGCCGTAAACCCCGTACGAATATGTACTGTTCTAGATTTCATACTCTCCTCGCCAGAGGTCACAAGAGCGACATGCCAGATCCAGCCAGGGTCTTTGTTTCAAAATGTCCAAGAAAGGAGCCTTATGGAAACCCAGCAACTATACAGCCACGTGTGTTTTTTAAGCACTGCTGTTGACAGGACCATCCCTGCAGGTTTACCTTTCTGTAGCCCATCAGCAGCACAAGTCAAGGGTTGAAGCACTCAAGCTGATGGAAGGACGAAGGGGCACAACCTCCCCTTCAGTATTAGACCAGCGCGGGACTTGGCTTGATGCTCCAGCTAAGTGCTGTGCATATAAGTTGTAAACAGCAAACAGACCCTATGCCAACTACAATATAACCAATACTCAATTTAATCCAACTTTACCAGCATTCTTCTTTCTCGTGAAAAACAGCATTTACTGTCTTCTACATGCCCATGCCATAGTGAACAAACCAAGCACCCGGCAGTAAGTATTCCCACAGAAAAAAGATTTCAAAGCAGACTCTGGGAAGGCATAACTGCCTGCTGCCTTAGTGTTTAAAATCTGCGACAGCAGTAAGAAATTCAATGAGTGGCTAATTAATCTTGCAAGGTGCTCTACAGCATAACCAGTGGTGTTTGCATGTGTAGGAGCGCTCGCTGCGTTTCTGAGCCCCTGCGAATGAAGCGGTTTTAACTACCGGAGAGAGACATTAAGGGGTTAATCATAGTCAAGTGCATATGAAATATTTTGCTCTTCAGGATTTTAGCCTGAATGTAATAGTGCAAGTAAAACTGTCACCCTCCTGTTAATGGTGTACTACAATATCATTTATATTATTTTCCCCTTAGGTATAATAAGCTTCGTACTATATGGGAGCTGTTAACAAGGGAATTCAGTAGAACTTAGGGGCTTATAACTCCTCTTTTATAAAGGTAATCACAGTAGAGCTACAGTCATAAAGCCTTACATTACATTCACATGAGATCTTCCAGCAGGCTTACTCCTGTGAATGGTATTAAAGAACAAAGGTTAAATATTCTCCAGACACTGCATTCTGCAAAGTGATTTGGGTGTATCTAAACAGTGACAGACAAAACAGTTTGGCCTATGACAAGGCTAAAAAGACTAAAACCAGAGACCTCCAAGACTCAGAACAGTGCCAACAACTCTCACTCTTGCTCCTTATCTGGCTGCATCCTTCAGTTGTGACACAGGCTTTTCACCAATGCAAGTAATTCAAGGAAGATGTCAAATATGTCACATAGAGACTGCAAAATAGGAAAGATGCCAGGATTTTGTCTCCTCTTTTAAAAATCACTACACCCCTATAATTTTGAAGAAAAGACAAACTCTTCCTTGAACACCACTTACCTTCAACAAGAACATGCAAAGTCTGAACACAGCACAAATAGTCCCAACGTGGAGGAAATGCTCTTTGCAAAATGACACCTTTGGACTCCCACATAATCACACCACCATTAACCATAAAAGTGTTGCTTCAGCAGGCTTATAACACATAAGAAATGCTAAACCTAATAGTACATAGCAAATTATTAACGAATCTCATCACCAAATTCATATTGCATCTCCCAGTACTATGCTAGAACACACTAAAAAGAACCCAAATATTAAGAAAATCTATATCAAGTCAATCAGGAAAAAACCCCACATTATTTCAATATCAATTTTCACCTTTAGGTTACACATGGCTCTGAGGATCAGGTTAAATGTTCATTAGGACCTCTACAGACTTTATCGGTTTACCTTAAGATAATGTCAGCTACACAACATCCATCAGTGAGCTAGTGAGGCTATAAAGACTAAGCTTTCCTTCAACATTAAGTATAATAAAATGTTAAAATTACAACTTTCTACCTTGTTTTCAAATTTGGTTAAAAGCCAGAGCATATTACATTTCATCTGTTCCCTCACTGAGACTCATCCTGCAAGTGACACAGTAACGCGGCTTCATGCGCCGCTCTGAAGCAGAACCCAAATAGACCTACAGTATTTCTGCTTTTTTTCTGCCATGAAGTAATTCTGTTTTCTTACAGCAACACACCTGCAAGCTGTTCTTTCAATAGGAAGTGTATTTTTTGCTGCCCAGTAAGACCTCCATATGCCAAGTAGCTTTTTCTCCACCAATCACAGCTACAACAGAATTACAGACTGGGAACAGTTTGGATTAAATGACATCCTAGAGACATTATGTGCCATTGGAGCAAAAACCGGGTCTCTTCCACATTAGCATACTATAATGCATCTCCCTTCATAATAGTTGCACAGAAAAAGACACAGAACAAGACACAGAACCAGACAAGGCCACCACACAATTATATTTCCACAGTAGAAGAGTATTTTCACCTTTGCTTCTTTCTCCTCTTTAATGCTGACCTGCAGCAGTAAAACATAATGGCACAGACACAAACAGAACCACAAATCCGCATGAAGAAAACTGTCCTCTAAAATGTCCTTGTAGTCAGGTAAAACATCCAAGACTTGCAATTTCCAAGTGTCTATCAGTATTTAAAGAAATTGCAATATCACAAGTATCTCACAAAATAAGACTGCAAATATTAGCATCATCTAACGCCCATGCCTTACAACCAAAAATGTTTAATTCTCTATTATAAGCCTGAAAAAATTTATCTCTTTGGAATTTCAATATCCTGCCTGCTCTGAGCAACAGGTGTACAATGTTTTTGTGTAAAGAATTACGACTGCAACTTTACTAAAAAACAGAGAAAAGCTCAAGGATTAATCACTCAACTACATTTTAATATCCATATTAAATTCCTGAAGCCAAGAGTTAATTTGTAATTTAAAAGGCTCTGAGTGATACATATATAAGTTTGTTCGTATTCATATTTTCAATTTTATAGAAGTCTACTATATTATCTAATGTAGGCATAATTTTGTTCCATTAAGCAATCTGTGTTGAAAGTAATTCTGGGATTATAAATCTAATGAGAACAAAATAGATCTTATCCTATCTGAGCTAAAAGGTGCAGTAGAATGGTTCTGAATCTTACATGTAGAGAGAAACTACTATTAAGAAACTGTGGTATCTTTCCTTTGTAAATAACGGAAAATTGACACCTGAATCCTTCTCTTGGTTTATTTCATTTCACCCAATACATGAATTCAAAAGATAGTTTTATATCTTCTTCACCAAATGTTTTCAAATCTGATTTTTTTTTTTTAAATGACAAAGTTTAACTATTCAGAAATAAAATAATTTTTAAGTTGTCTTCACATTGACGCAAACAGAGGGGGTGCAGGGCCAAGAAAGATCATTCACTCCTTAATGGCTTAGGAAATCCAGCTACAAGAGTGGGCTGACCCTGCATTTGTTACGTGTATAGATTGATGTTAGCAGAATGGCTATACCAAGGAACAAAGAAATAAAACCTCAAAGTGGGAAAGAACAAGACCAAAATTGTTATAATAAAGCCAAAATGTCAACACCCAATTCTACCTCATATTGGGCTGGAATTTCATCAGTCTATCATTAAATAAATCTAGAATGAGCAAGTCACATATAAATGAAGGTTGCAACTAAATCTCACAGTACACACTGAGCTCTGTTCTTCAGTAATCCGTTTGAAGAGAAAAAAAATTTTATCCAGTATTAACTGCCTTATTTCATGGCAAGGAAAAGTAGGTGTTAATAGTGCTTTGCATTAGAACAAAAGATGGACTCTTTTTTAATATAACTAGATGAAACACAACACAAAGAGATAACTATTCTTATTTTTATCCCTACACAGACATTAGAAAACAAGTTCAGCATCCCTCAATGTAAATACAGAAACATTACAAATATACCATGCTGCTGCCAAGGGCAGACAGTCTCCTTTCTAATGATGACCACAGTTGATCATTTTCTAGCTACTTATATAGAAGCTTCACATTCACTTCGACTATCAGTAGTTCCCAAAACACAACGAATACACCCATTGCCTTTATCACTGTGTCAGAGACAGCTGGCATACTTTAATTCTTACTGTATAAGGAGGACACGTTCTGAAGGAATATAAGTGCAGCTGATTTTATTAATACACTCCACATCCCCTTCCCTCCTCCACTTCCACTCTGAAACACCTCTAAAGAGTTCAGTCAATACATAACAAAAATTGGCAGTTTTCCACTTCCCAGCAGGTTGCCTCTGAAAAGATCAGTCAATACACAAAATCTACAGAGAGCAAAACACCACAGAAAACAGCAAGAATTTCTAAAGGCAATCAGTAAATGCCATTAAAAACAGGCTGTCTTAATTCTGGAGTTCCTATTCCCTCTGGATTTCTCCAAATTGCATTTGTTTAGTTTCCTTAATACCACCTCAAAAATTCTTCAAGCATATGAATTAGAAATCACTGGGTTAAAAGCTGTGGAGCATTCTACTACAGCTGGAAGTCCATCCAACCTGCTTCCTAATTAGAAAGTGACCTGAACGACACAGTGTTTCCTTCTTACCTGAAGTAGTCTAACATTAAATGGTAACTTCTTTCTTTCTTTAAACCAATGTACCTGACGGTTTTATACCTATATTTCTCACTCAGGTCTAATATTACTCTATAAATCAGAAGATGATCATATCAGCCATTTCAGTTCTACCTTCTAAATTAATAATTTAAAAAACATCAGCCAAACAACAAACCTGTAAGCAACACAAACCATCAAATTTTACAATGATCTTCAATATATTGATGGTGATGTGGACATTAGAGTTAAAACTAATACAAGCACTGTAACGCTGAAAAAAAATGTATAAATGAAATTGCTTTTCTCAAGAAACAAAGCATGACTGTTGTGTTCTTGACAAATTAAAGCAAAAAACAGAGCTTGAATTAAGGAAACTATCAGTAATTGATAAATATCTGTTTAAAACATATGAGTTTATCAACAATGGAGTGTTTGACAATGAGCTTATGGTCACGGAAAGGATGTGAGACACTCCTAGGGAGTGGAAGGACAAGAGCTTATACCCCATTTTATCCAAAAATCAACTACAATATAAAATCAAAAAAAATGTATTTGGAATATGCAGTAGACAAGTAAGGTTCACAGGCAAGTCTTCCTCTTCTGAAGAGATGCTGTGATATCCTCTTCAAGCCACTCACACCATTTACATCAGAGACATCAGTGACTGCATGACAACAGGCATGTCTTCTGTGCTAGTTTTAACAGCACTCAAAGAAATTTGGAGAACAAAGGCACCAGAAATAACTATTCAGAAATGGATAAAAGAATTAAATACTCCACAATGAGAGAAAAAGAACTGTTCTTCAGCAATAACATTAGATATGGCTTTATTTGTAATATGGCCATTTCCCTTATGGAGACACTGCTTGACAGTAAATGGAAATAGATAAAACTTGAGAAAGTACTTAAATTTCCCAACCAAAGCTACATAAACAACAACTATGGCAAATCCATCTGGCATACTTCTTTGAGTTGGGGCAACAGAAATGATACTGTGATGCAGTTGGTGAAGAACTATATAAAGATCACAAGTTTCCAGTTCTAAAAACTGATAAAATAAAGAAGACTCGATTCTCTGCCAAAAACAGTTGTCCTCAAGCAGATTAATGTGTAATGGGAGTTCCCTTATGATTCATGGGAAGATAAATTTGTCCAAAGAGCAAAGGCAGAGATTCTTATGACTTGTCCTGCTGCAATCCCTGTTTTCTGTTCACTGAGCCACTGGCCAATACCACATTGTTTTTCTGTCCCTACTTTGTTTGCAAAGTTTGCCACAAATAATACTTGATGAAAAAATATTTTGATGAAGGAAAACCAGGAAAATCCCATAACACTTCCTGCACACTGTGTGTGTGCAGTCCTCCAGCTGCATACTGGCATGCCAAGGAGGAGGACAGTGCTACTCTTCCCAACCATAGATTTGGACACACTTAATAGGTGTTATTTCTGTCGTGACAGATAAAAAGATCCAAAGAAACTAACATCACTCAAACAGTTACAGAATAACCAAAGGCAGCCTCCTATCAATAAATGTAGTCAACTCTCAAGCAGCACAGAAATAAAGGAGTGGTTTACTTCCCCTTGGCCCTCCCACTGTAATTAATCTGGACTACCAGAGCTACAGTGAAACTAATTAATAGTTATTAAGGAACATGGTTAATGACATTGTGGGAATGCATCAACACAGGCACCCTATTTGTAGCTTTGCCAGAAATAATGCATTTTTACTACAGCTAATTTGCAGATTTGATTTCTCACAACGTATTCCCTCCCTGAGGGGAATGCTAGAATGCCAGGCTGTCTGCATGTACAGAAATATGCTGAGATATTTCATTTACACATGATTATTTACCAGTTACACCTTTTAGAATTATAGCTGGAGGTAAGTTTAACAACAAAAACAAATTTTTTTTTTCAATTAGAAATATTCCACTGCAGTAACAAAACATTGGGGAAAGAAGAGTCTGCTTCATAACAGCATTCTTTTTTTTTCCCCTTAAAATACTTAATGTTAATGCAAGGCATTTTTATCCTTTCAGTAATATTTCCTTCTAATTTAGGGAATTTTCAGAGCCAAAAATTGTGAAAGACTGGAGATAAAAGAAAGTTGGAAAAAAGTATAAAGACTTCACAGCCACGTGGCTTGACAAAATAAACTGTTAGGGTTCATCCCTGAGCTACATCGTTACCAACAGCAAAAGTCAAAATATTTTACATGAAGACACTGCGTTTCACTGAAATTTGCATTTCACTCTAATTTTTTCTATTTTCTCCTTCCCCTATGAAACTCCAGCTTTTTCAAGTACAAAATGTACCAGGATCTAATTAGAAGTTCACATGGATAGCACAAGCTGGTTTTCCATAGCCATGCACTCCGACATGATACAGAATTTTTATGTATCTCTAATTACAACAATGGAAAAAAACTAAATTGAAGAGGTAAGTTTAGTGCTTTGGATCTCCTGTGCACCCTAAGAAAAACCCAGTAAGTGTACAGTTACTTAAGGCCCATAATTCCAAAATAGCTAATGACAGAAGCTGTCGGTCTGTTTTGTCCCCAAATCTTAAATCTCAAATCTCCGATGAAAACCCAAAGGAGGTATTCAATATTCAAAGGTTAAAGGAGATGCCTATTCAATTATCCTTCTTGATACTAGTGCCATTAATGTTCTTCAGAAATCTCAAATTTCAGTTAAATTGTACAAAAAGGACAGGGATCACTGCCCATTAAAAGTATTTGACAACAACCTTTCATTATGTCCATCCTATCTCTGTCTTCATCAAAAACTGTATGGATAAATTCTTTTTGCTAGAAATACTAGAAAGAGAAGACACTAAAAATTTAAAAAAAAAAAAGAGAAACTAACAAGAAAGACACACAAAGAAGCATGCTCGGGGAGAGTATGATATAGAACATAATCCTCCTGATACTTACTGTGTTACACCAAACTTGCACAGTTTAGCAGAAGGAATTATTTTATAGTAATAGCAATGTGGGACACATTTTTCCCCTCTCAGACAGAAAACTAGGGAGAATCAAACCCAAGGATGAGGGAACAACGTCTCTCCCAGTTACTCTCATTTCCCATGGATCTTTTATATCGACTGGATACTATAATCTGTTCCCTGCAGAAAGAGCAGAAAACTTCAGAAAACTAGAAATCACAGAAGAAATCTCTCATGTCGAAATGCAGCTACATGACAATGACCACATGGGTCTGGACTTCTTATTTTCCAGATCTTGCAAACAATCCTCTTATTTAATGGTGACAAACTGACTCCAGAGCTGTAACCAAACTGACAACATTAGTCTGCAGATGGGAAATCCCTTTAAACATTCATTTTGAATAACAAAGACCCCAAATTACCTGTCTCAAAGCCAGAATACATAAAGTTGGAAACTTGTCTCACACAGAGAGCCAAAGCCTTTGGGTTAGGGAAACCGAACAAGCATCCAATTTTCATAGTGGGCGTCTGTTAATGTATCAACAAGCAGCTACCAAGTGCTGTCCTAAGGAAACTTGTCTTGTTCTACATTTAAAAATGAGCACAGACAAATAGAGGGAACATAAAGTGAAACTAAAGCTTGCCTCCTTCCCCTACCAACATCCACAGAAGTCTCCTGCCACTTACTGATCATTGTGCCCAACACATACTTTCTATAGCACGTGAAATCCCCACACTTGCTAAGAGAAGGGAACTCATCTCAAGAAAACAAAATCCCATACCCTCCTATCCTTCTCAAGTTCATGAGCAAACGGAGAAGGATGGAGACTGAGAGACTTTGAATCTACAGCACTCTGCTGGTTTGACATTCACCGCTGCAAACCCCAGATAAAAACAAACACCTATTGTTCTTCCTGATTCAACATACTAGATTTAAGTGACCTCGGTCCAAGAGAATAACCGAGCATTTCATGTCAACCTGCAAATTCCACAAAGCCAGGTTAACACGAAGCAGTTCCCTTACTCTTTTGGAAAATGGGGCACTGCCCTACCTTACTTCTCCAAAATAAACTTTGTTTGAAATGCCACTATTTTCCTACAGACGGCCAGATTCTGAAGTACTTGCCAACTCACACTGAATAGCGTGAAGAATGGGTTATTATTACATATGTTTCTGAAGAGCTCATCTCTCCATTGTGTCTGCAGATAACATATGCTGTTTAGAGATGAATAGTGGAAATGAAAGGGGAATCCGTGGCGCTGGTGGGAGGCAAGAGCCAAGCAAGAGATTATAATGGAAGTCTTTTTGTGACTGTAGTGTTTGTTGCTGCAAACAATAAGAATTGAGCGCTCATTTGAAGTGTATCCTTTAGAGTTCCAGCTGTGCTGATGCACAGAGGGGGAAAAAAAAAATCTTAAAAGTATGAGATGTATCAGTTCTTCCACTGTAAATAGGAAGTTCAGCCTAGACAGAGAGGGAGGAAATATGCATTCCAGGGTATACAAAATCTGAAAGCATGGCTGCACGTTCTGAGATGCACGTTCTGAGACCTGGATGGTCCAGGTCAGTTTGAATGGGTTCTGATTTGATGCCGCATGACCAATATTTACATACACCCAGCCTGAGAGGAATGTGAGCAAAATGAAAGATGTGGAGAAAGTGTTTACCCTCTGGTGAAGTCCTCAGATTTTTCCTGAGAGAGGAAGACAAGGACCTTTCTTCTGGCACAAGGACTCCTGCACTTTGGCCTCCCTCACCTCTAAGCAACGTGCAGTTTTGCTTCCTCTTCACATAAACCTTCTGAATGTATTAAGGCAACAGACATCCTACACCACAAACATTTGATGACTGTGGTTGCACTGGTGGAAGAAAAACAAAAGAAGGGAGATCCAAAAGTAAAGGCAGATAAACAACAGGAAAGGAACATATCAGACACATAAAGTCTGGAGTGGCAGGGAAGGAAAGAGATGAGCCTGAAGAAAGCACTTCATGATGCAGGAATTTGTGATGACAAGACTAAGAGAGGCCAAAGAGATATCAATACATCCAAAAAGGCAACTTTTTTGAAGCGCAGGGATTTACAGAATACAAAGCAAGTCTTCTGGAAAACTGCTGTCATCCACACATACAAAAGAAAAAGGGAGAAAATAGAAAAGATTATATTTGTTAAGGAAAAAAACAGTAAAATGATGAAAAAATATGTTTGCTTCCTAGGGCAGTAAAGTTGCAGAACATAATGAGATCTGAAGGGAGATAAAATCAACCTTGGAGGAAGCTGGAAATGCATTCTGGCAGCTATCAAAGATATGTAGCAAATGAAGGTCCGTCTAAAAGGTAAATGGGAACACTGCAGTCTTCATTTATTTTCCTTTAGAAAATTACAGGTAGATACCAAGGGCCAAACCATGCCTTGACATAGCACTCTGAGGACAAACATAAAACCAAAGGACAACGGGAAATGGGAAAGACTGGGAAAGATAATAGAAAAGAATTGAAGGGCTTGATGGACTTGGGCAGGGAGTTTTCATCAAATGGCAGGATATCGCCACTCTCGAGATGTGCAGAATAACAGACCTTTACCAAGATCTTATAAATTCCTTACACACACAAGCCTGCCTCCTCTGGCATTCAGTAACTTTTCCAATGAAGAAGTACCTTCTAAACACTGCCACTGATCACAGGGAACTGAAGAAAAGCTAGGAAAAAATTGCTAAGACAAAGGATAATAGGAAAGCTGAGAGCCAAAAGTGATCCACATGCACTGAAGTCCTGCTATTTCTTGTGATTAATTAGCTAATTAAGTATTACTGGCTGCTTTGCATAAAGCCTCAGACAAAGTTGGAAACATTCTCACTGTGCAGCCAAGTGGCTGTAGCTTGAACAGGACCTTGACAGTTTTCTATTCAGTCTGGTCACTTACAAGGCGTTCCATCAAATTCTCTTTGAGATTCAAAATCTGATACCAGCAGGGAAGGGGGCAGCGCCGCTCGGAGAACGTCCAATGCGGATCCGCGGAACAGCGATCAAGCCAGCAACTTCAGAGACTCTCTCCTACAAGTGGCACAGCCAGCCACCCCACTCCCACCACCTGAAAACATATCCCTGTTTCCTGACCTTTTATTCTAGTGCAAATGTAGAAAAGAAAAGCACTTTAAGTTCTCGCAGTGAAGGCAAGATCTCTCTGAATAAAATACTTACGAGTGTGCCGAATATTCTTATCAGGACTTGTTAATTAATTCTCACAATGCTCCTCAAGTCAGTAGAGCAGAAAGATTATATTATTGCAGAGCAACCTATCAGTACCTATACAGTGATAGACAGTAAAATGGTCTAGAACAGCTAAAAGGATTCTGTTTAAGAAAATACAGATTTACTGGAAAGTGCCTTTTTTTCCTTACTTTAAATAAAAACTGAGATTTTAAACTCTGTTTGACAAGCCTAAAACTTACAACCATCCTGAACAATCAATGCATTTACATGTACCTATCCGCCTCTTTGAAACATCCAGGCTATTAGAAACTTTGACATTGCTAAAATGACAAAGACTACATGTGAAACAAGTCAGTGCTACTATCACCTTGCCTTTCAGTGTTCATTTAAATCCCTCTTGATAAAAGCCCTTTTAGAGTCCTTCACAGTGACACACAGCTATTATACAAAACACAAAGAAGGTTTATATCAAGCTAAAAACTTTGTCTAACCCAAGTCCTCCTGCTTTGCTGTGTGATAGGCTACAGTTTGGTGGTTTTTACCAATTTTAGTCATTAGAGGGTATATGACCACAAAAAAAATCCTCTGCAAAGCTCTTCTTTTTTATGAGATCCTATGGCCCTGTGCAAGCAGTGATCTCCTGTTCCTTTCAAGTATCTTTATGGAGACTCCCAGGAAGATTTTTCCCTGGATAAGAAGGCTTTGAGGGGCTGTAAGTCTGACACGCGCCTCTGAGCCCTTCATGTCACCAGGGATCTGGGCGAAGCTGCATTATCTCTTCTCGAGACTATTTCAAAAGGGAAATCCACAGTGCCATCTCTCTAAAGCAGTTAACAGCTCCATCTCTGAGGCATCCCATTAGAGGTAAGAATGACAGCCTCTCTGGTTCCCATGCTTTAAAAAGTATTCCTTAATCAAACACATAGTGCACGTACACAGCAACCTCCCTAGATACTCTTACCGCAGTTAACACCTCCTTACTTTATTCTGGGCCTCTAGCTAATTAGTCATTTCTGAACAGGAAATGTTGAGGCTTGCAAAGGCAAACCCAGCCACCATGGGGTTCTGAAGCGTTTGGCTGAACAAATGGCAAGAGGTAAAGTACTTTCAATATATGGAAATACACCTTCCTTCTGTTGCACCAAAGGAACCAGCTTTATAGCAAGTTACAAGGCATGCATTTTTAGGCATCAAAACAATTCTTAACGGGATTCAAGTAGTGTTAAAGTTTATATAGAGTCCTTCCTCATGAAAGGAGATGTTAAATTGAGGATTCAATACTCTGGACATAAGGACACTGAGATGGTCATTTAACCAAACAGATTGAAGGGTTCCAGTGCAAATGCAACCAAAGGTTATGTGCTGGCAAGTGCTGCAGGGATCTTGTGCCTCAGGGCATGGCTGGGACATCCGGAGCACAAGACCAGCTTGGCAGAGGCTGGGTCTGCAGGGGACAGTGGTCGAGGAACTACTGTTCAGTGCCCTGCAGTCAGCCTGCCTGAACTACAAGGATTTAGTGAATAAATTCCTACAAAGGGCAGTTTTAGCAGAAAAGAAAACATATAGCTTTTAGGAACCTCTTACTGGAAAGAAAAAGCATGAAAACAACACACTTAAATCTCATAAGAGACAATGGAAAATATAAGACTGCTGCTAAAAACAGTGATTCTATCATAAAAATAATGTCTTTCTCTGTATTGCTTACTACAGCTGGGAAAAAAGACTCCCGGAAAGAAAAGGTAGTGTCCCTTAATATCTCTGCAATTTGTCTAATAGTGTGCAGCTATTTTCTAGTGGGGGGAATATAGGCTAGTTGATTGGTTCACATACCAGCTTTTGGGATTTCCCATGCCTCAGTTGGTACCTTCCTTGCTTGGAAGGAAATTCTGCCCACTTACACAAACCTCAGTAATAATTCTGAAGAAAGAAACCAGCCGATCAGTCATGACCAACCCAAAATATCCCACTCCCTCATTAAACAAAGTCTCAATGACAGTTTGGTAGGTACCATGTATGGCTGGCCCAAGGGTCCAAACCAGAGATCTCTAAAGACTTTCTGTAAGCTCCACCCGCCTTCAGCCAGCTGCCTGGGCAGCAGAGCCAGCCACACCACACTTCTCCTGCCTCCTTCCCATGAGGAGTCCCTGCACAGAAGCAGGGACACCAGCCAGGCACAAGGCAGCTCTGCAGTGGTGGGTCAGCATGGGGTGTGCCTTACGGAGCCCTAGACCCAGCAGCCACTGCCTACAGAGAAGGTGAAGCCCACTGAAGCTTTTAGATTTAAAAAAAAATAAAAACAAAAAACAAATGGAAATTATGTGATTTAAGTCTTCTAAAATACAATGAGGTTTTGTTGTCAGGTATCTGGCTACACTAAAAGAATAAACAGCTCTGTGGAGATTATTTTGGTTAAGGGTTTCTCCCAAATATTTTCCAGAGATGAAACAGACAACTACGAAGGGTAAAAAAAGGCAGCAGTTCTGCCACTGCCCTACCCTTATGTGCTACTTACTTTTCAGACCAAAAATATCTGCTTACCAGAAGATTCTGCATTGACAGGGAGAGCTTCCCTGGGTTTTATTTGGGAGAGCAGGTAAAGGTGACAGAAAACATTACTGTCACCAAAAATTACACATTCTGAGGCAGGAATATATCTTGTAATAAGAAGTCTGCCACAGAAAAACAGTATTCTATTCAACTTTCAAAAAACTAAGATGAGCCAAAGGATTTGTCCAACTGCTGTTTCAAATTTCATGGAAGGATTTTTTTTAAAAAACCAGGAGTTCAATTGTGTTTGCATTTTCTGTTTTACACTTTCTTAGAAGGATGATAAAGGAGCAAAGGTGCCAACATGACTTTTCAAAACACCATTCTCTCATTTGGCTGCTGAAAGTGCTTAAAAACTAATGACGAATCCCTAACCCACTACAGAATACATTCTGTGCTACATGGAGCCATTTTGGGCTATTAAAAAATTGTAGGTTCAGAACTCTTATCTTCTATGTGTTTTCTACTACCCAGTAACAGCTCTGCCTTATCTCGTGCCATAACTGTTTCTAGATTGACTTCCTGAAGCCACAGTAAACTAGTAAATGCAGTGTGGAGTTTTGAGGCAGACCCTTGCTCTTGTTAACAGGGTAAAGACGTTCCTAAGAAGGGATACCAAGCTCCATCTGCATGACTGGCAGTAAGGTCTGAAAGGCCCTTGTAGGGAATTGTCTAGTTTCATTTTCCCACCATCCATCCTTGGCTGGCTCTTGCTTATTTCTGTGTAACAGTCAGCTATGAGCTTAGAAAAGATCTGATACAGATTGCAAATCTGGAAACAGACTGTCTCTGAAAGACCTAGATAATCTCAAACCCAAAACAAGACTTTGAGAACTGTGAAGGCCAAAGATCTGACCCTTTAAACCTCTTTTTAGGAATTATTTGCCAATCATTAGTAAAAAAGGCAATGAATTGCTAAAGCTATGTTTTCTATAACTTTTATAGTCAGACTTAATACCTACTTCAGTTACCATAACAAGTGTTGCAACAGATGCTTTTGGGTTTAATGAAGACTGTCAAGCAGATTTATTCCCTGTTTTTCCTAGAGGCAAGAGAATAATTTTCAACAAATAACTTCCTCCAGTATAGTCTATTCTTGTGCCTATAGTGAACAGCATATTTCAGACTGCAGTTCTTTCTCTTAGAAAGTAATCACTTCCAGTCTTTGAAGATTAGCAAAGTCTACTGCAACTCATGACAGCTGGAAGCAGTCACTCCAGTGACACAGTTCAGTTTGTCTTTTCCTAGCCAGCCGAGCATGCCATAACCTGAGAGATCTCCTGGGTATGAGCTCAAGGGGTATAACTTTGACAAGATACAGCATTCCTTCAATTCTGTTCATGGTGCAGTTCCAAGTTTCCAACTATTTCCCTACTGGTTGTACCTTCCCGAAACACGGACTCAGTCCCCACAAAAGCAAAGCAGACAATGTATCGTATGGACAGTTAAGCAGAGACAGTTCATATCTTCACAGCAGTTTAGGCAGAATTAAATTTTGATGCCACAAGGATAAGAGGCTGTTTCTGGCCAAGTCCAAGCTGCCATAGGAAAGCAATATGAAGGGACAAGCCACAAGGGAAGTCCCAGCAGTGCACTCAAATTAGTAGAGACAGTTATTCCCAATGTCAGGTGAGAGAGAATAGAAAATATTAGAAGGGGTGCTCCTCCCTTGCCCCTAGAAACCGCTGCCTTTACCACATCCCAGCCCTTCTCATGGGGCAGCAATGTTGGCCATCCCCACACAGCAGCCAAATTCATCACTAGAACTGAAGCTGGTGCTACACCTGCAGCCACTTGTCCCAGAGCTGCCCACTCTGCACGTGCCTTGATCCATGCTGCTTTTAAGCCCATGCACGAGAGAAGTCCCTCCCAGGTACAGGGTCTGCCTATTTCAGAAATACCTGCAAAAAATTTCAAGTGACTGCAGTAAGAATAAGCACAAGCACAACACCAGTTAATTGTTTTGTTGTGTAAGTCACCCACTATTGAGGCTGAAGAGCCAAGCTGACTTGGAAGGAAAGAAGAAATGCATGCTAAAGCAGATTCTCAATGTGTATGCCCAGCCCTACAACACGTGGCAGAGCAGAGGAGATAAAGATTCCTTCCTGTACCTATCGGTATCCCTAGGACTGGCTCTGGTTCATTTTCACAATACACTGTATTCATCACAGGCAGGCCTTTTCTATGCACAAATTCTCAGCCTATTTATAAAAAATAACTGCCATTTGCACTGTTTAAATCAGAGTTGCCATGGGGCTATGTGTAGTCTAGAACCTCAGCTATCAGGTGTCTGAGGACCAAGCCAGACGAAAGTTCACATCATCATTGATAGTTCTATGGTTATGCTGTCAGATCGCTATGAACAGAAAGCAAGCTGGTTACGGTGTTCGTACTAAACTTCTATGAATTGAACAAAGCTACAGAAGAATTTAATAAATTATAACAGTAAAACATTACCACACACAGTGATTTCTTGTAGATTCATTCATATTTCTGAAAAAAGGTAAGTTCGTCAAAATCCTCACAGAAAGAATCCTTTCTACTTATTTTATGTAAAGTAAATGGCCTAAGTTTTTACAAATAAAATGAAATAGCTACTGTGTGCTATTAATGATAACAGACATAACCCACTTCAAAAGTTCACATTCACATACAGAAGGAAGAACTTCCAAGGAATTTGCTACCATCAGTTCAAACGAGGTAGATGGGTAGGAATATGCAACTCCTATGATTCAGAGAGTTAGTGCCAATATAGACTATGATATTAGACATACTCAGCGACATTGTTGTACAAGAGAGGTCCCATTGTAGCACGCTGCATTAACAGCAGCAAAACCCTTGAGAATTTTCCAGGTCTTGTCAGCCCAGGCTGCTTTGATGAATGGTATAAACAGAAGATGAAATAATCACTCACTAGTTTACAAGCACTGAAGTACAGCTATTAAAGATTTCTAGTCTGCATCAGGACAGTGGCACAGTCATGCTTGGCAAACAGGACGATATCTGAGCTTATGGTTGTCAAACATCCCAAATTCCCCTGTTCGTTTTATATCTCTGAGGCTTACACCTCCAAAGACCTAGGGCTCTCCTCCTGCATATGGAATTTCCCTACAGAAAACAACTGTGACTAGCAATTTCAAGGGGTTTCTTCACCTGCTTGTCAGCACAAAGATATAATGGCTTGTTATTTAAGAACATCCGGCAAGTCTCAGTAGCTGGTTAATGGTAAGACAAACCCTCGGTACACAAAGTCTTAACAGACCATTTTAAGGAAACCAAAGAACATGGGGTGAACATGGGCATGTATGCTCAGCCTACAGGGGACAAAGTTGGGAAGATCGTCTGGGTCACTGACTCAGATTCTCTGCAATCACAGGAAAATACAGACGAGGGGTCAAGGACACATCAGTCCTGTGAACATCAAGGATTATTTCCTAAATCTTATGCCACTGTTTTCAACCTGTGGTTCACAAACCAATCTAGGCAATTAAAACAAAAACAAACCAAAAAAAACCCCCACAAGCCTGTTGTCAGTAGATTTAAGTTATCACCCCTCTCAGGAACTTTTCCAGAGGTAGAGAAATTGAAAAAACATGAAAACAACTGGCCTGCAGCCATCCCAAAGTTAGGGTAGGAAGCCAAAGGCCAGAGCTACAATATGACTCACGAGGGAAGCAGAGGAAATTCAGGATGCCACGCTGGCCACCATCAATATCAAGAAATATGTTATGCCCTGTAATTCAGATAATCCTAAGAAATGGATCACAACTCACAGAGAGTAAAAATAAGTAGCAGGTCCCTACTTATCTCACCAGGCAAAAAAATCTGTCCAGGAGTTCAAATCTAGTTTAACCCATTTCTGGTTTAAGCAAATGCAGTTTACCAATAGCAGAAGTAATCAACAGGTGTACCAACCCAACACGTCAGACATCCCATGACTTTCTTTGGCCAGTCTGGTACTTTGGGTGATCAAAGGATGAGTGAGGAGAAGGGAGGGAAGATTAGGAATGAAGCAAAAGACTACCCTGCACTTAAAGGTACATTTCAAGAGCTAGTCCACTCTTGGGTACTACAGAGAGGTCAGAAGGAGACATGAAGTATGTGGTAATACTACATCAGCACTGGGAAGAAAAACTCCAATCCCAGGGACACTTACAGAGGCTACGAACATAAGAGGTTTTTCCTCCTTATCCTGCTATTCAGAGCAGAGCAGGGCAAGCGCATGAGAAATTGCATTGGGAGCCCCATTTCTCTTCAGCTGGCAATTCTCATTCACCAGCAACCAGAGTTACAGTCAAACTTTCACAATTTAAAACTTAATCTAGCACCAGCATCCAGAAAATCAATTGACCTATCTCTGTATCAAGATAACTAATACTCTCAATAAGTTTACTTCCTATATTAATATTTTTCTATAGAAAAAGAGATAAAAAGTTTCTTATAAAATCTCATCAAAGAGAGAATAAAATTATGGAGAGAATTGAATAATTCTTTTTCGAGCCAATATATCAGTCTTCAGACAACCTTCAATAAACTTTAGAACGTTTCAAGCAATTTTATCAGCATTTGGGAAGGAAAAAGAACACCTTGAGGCCAGCTCTGTCAGCAAATATTTCCCATCTTCAGCTTAAATCTCAATATTATTCCACATGAATGCACTGCAGGCACACTTTTTTAAAGCACTATAAACACTCTATTACATTGATGGCCACACTTCTCCCATGCGAGCCATTATTTGCAAATATGGATACCCTGGAAATAAAGGAGCTGGTAATCATTTGGGAAGAACACAGACACACTTCATACTTAACAACCTCTTATTACTAAACTCAAAGGACATTTTTTTAACTTAGATTGATGATGCCAAGACTGAAGTGCATCTGCATTTGTCTCTCTCTCTGGTTTCATGAAGCTAATCATTTTTTCATATCCGTTAGAAAACTTTCTGGCCAAAAGCTGAAATAATTTGATGTTGGGGTTGGTTTTTTTAAACATCAATATAACATAAAAAAATAAAAAAGAGAGCGAGTGAGCTGAAAGTTCACATGTGAACAGACCTTTTTTCAGAGGCTATTTCATCTTCTCTCCTTTGGGCCTAGCTCTAGACCAGCTTCCTCGGCTGGTTTGCATTCTAGCAACTGTATCATAAGTTTTCTATCAATTCTCAAGCTATTTATCAACATTGTAATAGCATGCTAAATCTTGAAGATCCCACTTAAAATTCTCAGCTTCAATGTTTTCCAAAGACCCCAGACCCATGATTATTTCCCAGTTAATCCAGCAATCCAAAAATCTATATGCAACTCATACATTCAAAGTTTTAAAAGACAGCACCATCTAAATCCATATATTTAACTGTATTTCTTAAATCCATCACACCTCACCAACAAAGTAGTTTGGAACAGATTGAAATGGCAAGTTTACACAAGCCCTCATTTTGCCTTAAGGGACTTTCCAGGGGCACTGGAGCCAGCAGAGCCTTTCCAGCTGTCTCCACGCTGTTCTACATTCAAGGAAATACCTATTTCTTCTCCAACCTCAGAGAGGACAATTTTATTACTTCACCTAATTGTGCCAGGAAGTAAACTGGGCGATGCAGGCTTGCACCTTTTCTGCCTTGGTCATCTTGCGACTGAGTTTAACTCAGGAACGTAACTAGGGGAAGTTTCGTGTGTTCATATGATACACGTTATCCTCTGGGGCCTTGTACAGTACTCCTCTGGTCTCCTACGCTGCATTTTACAGGGTAAAAATTTTACAGTTATCTTACACTCTGTGCACGGGTTTTGTACAGAGGTAAACTACACCCTTGGGCAACAACCGTGCTACTTCTGAGAGGGGTGGGAAAAACAAGAACAAAACTCCAGCTTTATACATTGTAAGTCAGTCACACGTTACAGACACTGTTATTCCTCCCTGCTAGCCCAAAAGAACATGAACATTTTAAAGCACTTTTTTTTCTTTTGTACAAATACAAGAGATCCAAAATAAGCTATTTCCCTGTTAATTACCCACATAACACATTATTCTTTTTTTTTTTTCTGAGAAAATACATCACAGAGCCAAAACACATCCTGCTCCGAGCCTTCCTCTTATAGCTTCCTTTAGGAGCTGTGCCATGTCCACTGATTTGACACAACAAACTTCTTGGGGCAAGACACAAAGCTCCAGTTTACAAATAATTTCCCTGCAGGCCAGCAACAATAAAAGACCAGTTAGCAGGAGTAGCCAAATCCAGTTTAGAGTCCCATTGCCAGCATGAGACCAGGACATGAACTCCCATGTTTGGCCAACTTTCTTACATGCCCATCGGGTGCTTCTCTACGTGTTGAGCTGCCTAAAGGGCAACATCTATTTGAAGATAATTAGCAAAAGAAAGAAAGAAAAAAAAAAAAAGGCATTAAAATGATGGCAATACACAGCCATGGGCATTTTAGTGGTATAGTCTGAATGTGCTTAACTGCCAGCATTGCCAGAATAACCTATTGCAAATATAACTGACCACTGTTCTGATTTCTTTTTAGCACTCCTGATACTTTGCCATTCCATACACTGCTGTGATGCTCTTGAGGAGCACCTCTGGCTTCTTGTCCATGCATGTTCTCCATTTCTTTATGATGTCAGAGACACACAACTTTAAAGGTTAAAATCTAAAATTAAATTTTTAAATTTAAAAAAAAAAAAAAGAGAGAGAGGAAGATTACCCATGGTATCAGTGAAAGCAGGATGAGAGACTTAATTCTGTAATACAAACCCCCCGGTCACTGCAGCAGGTAACGCTGAGGAAGCTGTGTGAAACTTAAAGGTTTCCCTTGGCGGGCACTGAAGGGGTAAGTCTCCCAGAGACACACATTTCATTTCCATAATGCAGTTCTGCTTCTTTTAATGGAAATGACAAAGCATAGTTCTCTCATGTAGATAGAGCAACCATTCACAAATGTTAGAATATACTCCAAAAAGCGTCTGTGCATTACTGCCAACAGATGTTGTCATCATGATGATTAAAATGCAATGGAAATAGAATAATCCAGCAAATCATAAAAAGCATGCTCATAAAATCTATTGCATCGAGCAGTGGCAGGGAAGAGGGAGGTACAGGGAGGACACCACACTACCAAACAAGAGAAGACAGGTTAAAAAGACATCAGGATTTGGAGAAATGGTTTCTATTTACACATATCACTAGAAAGTAAAGTGATGAATCTGCCGTCGATATAAAATGGGGCATGGCTGGAAGTGAGGGGGTGGCTCTGAAAAGGACAGCCACAGATGGGACAGTATGTGTCTTACCAGCAAGACGCCTTCGAGAAACTGGAGTTGTGGTGAAGGCGCCAGGCACACTGATACCAGCTGCAACTATATGGTGTTTGACATGGCAGTAAGACACTAAGAGTGAACCAAACGGACAACAGAAGGGAGCCCTTCCTGAGATAAATATTAGGTTACTGGGCTGGAGGAGTGGGGGGGAATCTAATGAAAGACAGCAAAATGCATTTTGAGAGGTAGGATGACTGATTTGATTTAAAAAAAAAAAAACAAACAGGCATCACTGGTCATTACATTGCTCAGATGACTCTGAGTTTTAGCTGACATGTTTTATTTTTAAGCAACTATACAAAAGCAAAGAGGACGCACTATGGTCATGAAAACGCAAACTGCCCTCCACACATGACAAGGCAGTAAGCCTTTGGAAACCCATTTGTGAATCTATCTTGCCATGCCAGTGCCACTGCCACAGGCAGAGAAGGGTGGGGGAAAGGTGACTCCAGCCACCTGCTTTAAGAAGACCGGCTGTAATCACGCTTGACAACAGCACTTCTGCTTGCCTGCACAGCTGACTTTGTGAGTACCCATGCAGAGGACAGGAAAGACCACCCCTGGCTGCCAAAACATTCTGACATATTTAATGGGTGCATTAACTTGTGGCTAAGGATACCGCTTGTCAGGAAGCCTGCTACAAGACCTTCCTCCCAAGCGTACCCTAAGAGTTACCATCAGCTCCCTTACAATTTGTTGTTTTATTGGGTTGGGTTTTTTAAGAGGGGAAAATAAAAGCAGCAGCTAAGTAGTGCTGAAAGGTAGAATTCTTCTTCATGGGGACTATACAATGCTCTAATCCAGATACAGGCACTCTTATTTCAAGCTGCCCTGGACAAATTACTTTCTACAAGCAGATCAGTCAACCTCAACTTCTGCTAGGCCACATCTTTCCCCATCGTGTCTTGTGAGCACACTTTGGAAATTCCTCTTCTTCTCTTAGGAAAGAAAATCTTGCCACAGGCTGATTATCTGTGGACTGATTACTTGCTAACGCTGTGGCACCCCTGCCCTTCACCAGCCTTTTTAAAAATCCAGACCCTTACTGTGCAAGCATCTCACTTAGACCAGAGTGAGCTTTTTCTGTTTGGGTCACTAAGCCCTACCTATATCAAAGCCACTGCTACTTCCACAGTAACTGAAGTACTTCAGGACAAAAGCAAGCTGAAAGGAAAGAAAAATAAAGTTTCTGTAAAAATAAACTTAAAGTAGATAATTGGGTTTTTCACTTTTATTTTCTGTGCACTTCAACATCCTAGCCTTCTGTGTTTTGACCCTCGCAGACATGACATATTACGTTCCTTCTCTCTGAGCCTTCCAGATAACTGTTCTCATTCCAAAAATATCCTCAAGTAGGATAGAATATGGACAAAACATCGGTCCTTTAGATTAAAATGCAGCTATATTCCACACAAGATAATGTTCAATCTACACCAGAGTTTTCCTTGGAGTTCTAAAGCATTTTTTAAATAAACATAAAATTAAGTCAAGGGCTTGCAAACACAGAGAAAAGACACCAAGAGGCTCCGTCTTCAATAAACCAATGCCTCCTTCCACCATACCACATTCTACCCTTATCCAAGAGCAGAGAGGTTAAGAAAACAAAGGGCTATTGGAAATGCTCCTCTAGATGGTTTTACTTTCAGTGGAGAAACTATTACCAAGCAGCAAACAATCAGTATTTCCTAAATATCAAGTAAGGGTATAAAGTAGAGTCATTTACCTGCTGACAAAGGCAACTCTCGTTAACATTACAAATATTGGCTTGCATGGAAAATCCTTTTATTCACTTTCTAAATAAGAACAATATGGATAGCCAATGAAATTTTGAGGATACTGAAAGTATTCCATCAGCAATGCTACTAGCTAAAATCTCAAGGACTAGATAAGTAAGTTAAGAAGCAGAGGATTAAATGACTGGACAGAGAAGCAGAGAGCTTGGACCCACTGGGAGTTTTTTGGTTTGACCTTGCAGATTTTTTTTAAGAGAGAAAGTAATTTCTCAGATATTATTGTGTTGAATATGGAGGGGGGGATTGTTTTCTTGCTGTCCTTTTACTTGCTCTGTGAAAGGTTGCTAAGGGAATGGTTCTCAGTAAGGTCAAGCAGTAGAAACCCTGCTGTGTGTTTTAATGCAGCCAAACATCACTTGAAATTAATGCCTCTTGGTTCTTTTTACCTTTAAGCACTGGCTGTTAGTGTTTTCCAGTATTAATTCTTCCTGCATATCTGAATATATAATATCATAGGCACAAGGGAAAAAAAATGGACAGATGCCACAACAGGGCCACAGGAATGGAACTTTACAAAAGCAGGGCTACTCTAGACAACCCCTTTCTGATAAGACAAATCTTTCAGGTAATAAAAAGCACTCCAAACCCACAAACCTGAACGCAGTTTCCAGCAGAGCATTCAGGTCTCCAAATTATAATTAAATGCAGGCTATTAGGAAAAACATAAAAGAAACCCTTTCAACATATTTCTCATTTGAGATATTTATTGCCTTAAAGTTATGTAAATGAAAGAAATCTTGGCATATTAGCATATCATTATTATCTGCCTTTGAAATGATTACAGATCTACATATGATACAAAATGAGCTTCTCAAAATGTTGCATGCTATTTAACGGTCTCACTTCAATTTTCTCTTGGACAAGGATCCCAATATCCAAGGAGTTACACTAAGGAGCAGCATTAGCTGCCCCCTTTCCTCAGTAGAGAGTGAGACAGAAAGGATTCTCAGGGTGGCATCTAGTTTTCAACTTCAGAGTTGACACAGTTTTGTGTCAGGTAGTCTGCATAACTTGTATATGCCCTGTGCATAAAACGTTTCATTCCTTGGTCTGAAACTTGACTTCTTTCAAGAGGTTTCCAAATGGAAAGAACCACACATTGTTTCTGTATGTGAGCAAAATCACCACAAGTTCTACTACATAAAAAGAACCTGACAAAATGCAAAATGGAACATTGAAGCCATTTCTCAAAATCATCAACTTAAATATCTGCAAATTATGGAAAAATCTCTTGCCAGAAAAGCAATAGCTATGTGGGCCATTTCCACACAGAGACATCTGCTTAAAAAAACCCAAAAAATTAAAAAGAAAGTTTAACTTCTTACCAGTATAAGATCACACAGCAGCA
Source organism: Porphyrio hochstetteri (assembly GCA_020800305.1). Classification (NCBI taxonomy): domain Eukaryota; kingdom Metazoa; phylum Chordata; class Aves; order Gruiformes; family Rallidae; genus Porphyrio; species Porphyrio hochstetteri. Next base: position 10,249,808 of record CM036911.1, read on the forward strand.
TAATTCCAACAATGCTGTCTATGTATTTTTTTTCTGAGGGGCAAGTTGAAAAAACACCTCTAAGCATGAGATGACAGACACAAATAAAGACACAGCAGGAATTCCCCTCAGAGGGAATTTATTATGAATAAAGTCTGAAAAACATTTTGATCTTTGCCTTAAAAAAAGTGAGTAGGAGTTTGACTATGGTTCCTCTGAAATGGCAAAAAAGTTAAATCCAAAGTAACTATATTTCAGCCACAGCCTTAGTCTGCTGTAGTCTTACAGTCAGGCACTGTTGTTGTATAACTAGGCTTTGTTTGGTTTTCCTTCAGTAAATAATTATGGTAAGCCATGAACAGTTTTACTAAACATGACAATATGCCCTCTGTTCAAGAGAACGTGTAGTTTTACCTTCTTTCTGCTGTATGGCTCAACCATAGCATGATAAATCACATTAAAATATTAAATTCATCTCATTCTGTAAGTATGAAGATGTATTTTCAAACGTAATACTTAGACATCCAATCCTCTAATCATCTCTAGCTGGAAGATTCTGAGCACAGCAAGGCTCAAGGCATATTCCCCGCTGGACACGCTGCAGTAAGCCTAGCAATTAAATTATTTGTATGGTGTATATGGGCACGCATGTGTATGTATATGCATACATACAGAGTGGATCTCACAGTTTACCAGCATTTCCTTTCGCCATGATTTTAACCAGATCAGGCTGAGGCGGTTTTGTGTACTCAATTGGCATTTAGAGATCCTCCTCCACAGTAATGACTGAGAGGAGCTGCCACAGACAAAGCTCTTGGAAAATTATTTCCTTCAAAGAAAAAAAAAAGAAAAAAAAAAAGCAAAAAGAGAAACAGAAGTAAAATCTTCAACCCTGAAACACATTAGCTAATATTTTTACGAACACTGCTTATTTCTGATCTTTTGGGATAATTTCTAGCGTGCTAGTTAATGATGTAGCGTATTTTCTATAATGAAATCCTAGAATAAGAAACTTAACTGCAGCTCCTTAATAAATGAGCAGGATCAGCAGCAGGACCAGTGGGGAAGACAATTAGGTACTGAAAAAGAATTGTAGCCTAACCTGCAGCTGCTGGTGCATACAAGACCCTTAAAACAGACGGGCGGCCCACACCCAACATGGAAATAGAAGTATTACCAAGTCTGCATATTTGGAGAAAAGAAATGAGCTTAACCTGTTATGCTGATGGAGGGAGTAAAAAAAAAATTAAAATCTTTCAGACAAACCCAAAACCTTTTAACTGCAAAGCATGAAAACAACACAGGTTTCTCTTTCGGCCCACAGCAAGCAGGGGCTGAGACCACTCCTGCTGCAGGCTGAGCATCCATGCCCCCATCACCAGCCTCTGCTCTGCTGGGGTAGGACTTTGTTCTCCAAACAGGTCCCATCCACGCCGTCAGTGTTTCCACAAAAAAAACCAACCCTTTCTTCCCTGGGATGCTAAACTGTGAGCCCAGACCACCACCTTCTTCTCCCTCCTCCTGGCTGCCTGCTGCATCGCGATGCAGGGCACCGTCCGGAGCCCGCTCCCCGGTCAGGTCAGCCCCCGCCTGCCTCGGCAAGAGCCGGGAGCGTGGCCGGGGTGGAACTAACCCCAGAACATCCTGGGGAAAGCCCCAAGCCACCCCGGGAACGCGTTTCAGACGGACCGCCTCCCAGAAGTACAAACCATTTCGCACCTGTAGTTAAACAGTGACAGGGACCCAAATAGCTGTGTCTACAAGTAACAAATTGCAAGTGGATTGAAACAACACAACAAGCCTGTATTTGGATGTTTGCCCACAGTCTGTAACCAGCTTTCCTCCTCAGCCCCGCGGAGGGCTCCTTCATGGGCTGCCGACTCTTTCCCTTCCTGCTGAAGACATCTGCAGATCCCTCCTTTCAGCATAACAAGAATGGGAAGAGATGGCCATTTTAATTTGTCGCTTTCTTCAGCTCTGCAAAACGCTCTGGTTTACAATATGCTGAGCCACGCAACAATAAAGCATAAAAACACAGGCACAATGAGATGACAATGCCACAGATGTCTTCACTGTGGCAGTCCATAACAAGCCTTGGTCTGGTCTCAGAGGGCACAAGGAGGTAAAACTGTTAAGCACGTTCATCCCACTGAGCAACAGCTTTTAACTGCAGCAGACTAGTAGGAGAAATACGTAGCTGCACAGCAAGACCTCTCTGACCACGGGAGGGAACCCCCCACAAGAGGGAACCCCTGCCTACACTCTTTCTGTTTGTTTTGTAAAAAGTGTTAGAAACTCAGATTAAAGCTAGAAAAAAAAATATATATGTAACAATATATTCTGTCTGGAGAGCTCACCTGTCAAAGGTTTCCAAACAAGGCCCTGTGTCCTGATGAAAACAGTGGGAAATCTGTGTTCGAGCAAACCGTGGAAGAGCAGGCAGAGGTAAACTTATGTGACAATGAAAGACTGAAGAGAAACCACTGGAGATAAATCAGTTGACTTTCCATTGGTATAAACCAGCTCTTTGCAATTCTGGCAGATAAGAAATGTTTATGTTTTCCATTAAAAATCTAGGTACATCCTGTAATTTCTAGCTAGGCACCAAATTCCCCAATCTAATGCAGTCAAATCAAGCTTTGTTTTGTTGGGTTTTTTTAAATAATCTGTACATGCAACATTTTAAGAAACTCCATCTTATGTTGTTGTTTGCATTTGTTATGTTTCCCTTGCCTTTCTGTCTATTTTTCCTTTCTGATACTGAAACGTCCTAACTCTAAACCTCCTTCACTTCTGTGTCACATGAAACTGTCACTCAACAAAACAAAGTATCTTACTCTGCCTTTACACAGGTACTTGATGTAGCTTTACACCATGCTGGATCTGGCCTTACCCAATGGCAAGGAGAGGCTTATCCCCATGGCCCAGGCATCTTTTTTACCCCATTCTTATTAAGTCTTGCTCTTCTATATTTAATTACCACCCGAGTTTAATGTTTCCCCACAGAGAAAACAGGGCTTTCCCTAAAGCCTGAAGTCTGTGTTTTGCCAAGCCCATGAGCCCACCTGTGGGTTTCTAGTCAGGGACAATTGAACTACCTTGAAATAGTCTCAGGTTTGCAAAAAGACCTGTGTGCAAATATCCCAAGACACACGCTCACACACAAGTCACTGCTCCTCCACGGTTCCCTACCACCAGCAAGGCACATCTGACAAGCATGGCTCTGCTTGGGATTTTGGCCAGGCAAATAAATGCAAGAATAGCAATTGAGCTGCTGAGTTCCACTCTCTGGGTCTGTATTTCATCTTAGCTATCTACACATCGATCAGCTTGCTCCTTCTCAACAAATAAAACTGCTAAAAAGCAACTACTGTGGTAGTAACTTGAAATACATTTGCTGAGCCAAGATAGTTCAAGAACCATGCCAAGTATGTAGCGTTACCAAGTCCTACAGACTATAAGAGATCCAGATTCACTCAGTGGTATACAACACAGACATCCCAAAAAATCAGCAGCTCTCATTGCCCTGAATCCACAGCAGCTTACACAGGACTGACAATAAACCCTTTTATGGAACACCATTCTTGCTCTCAAATCACATTCTGATTTTCCAAATTTGTTCTGGTTTCCAGAGCTGACAGCATTTTAACATCAACAAGCACACATACAAGGCTGCTCAAATTAGAAACAATTCATTTGAAATTGCTATGCAGAGAGAACAGCAAGTTTTGGCTCCACAGATATGCAAGCATCATCCACTGAGAAACAAGGTTTTAAAGTTTCATGGATTCTGAGTGACTTTGTCCTTTGGATCCCTTCTCCAAAAAGCACTGCAAAATTCCTATGCCCCAGTTTTGACCTATAGCTAACTATTCCACCTCCACAAGGAACATTTCCAAAACTTACGTGTTAGTTTTGCTTGGCTTTCTGTTTAAACAAGCCCTCATGTTTTCAAGCTCAGCTGGTAACTTGTTTGTCACCCATATGTCATACACAAAAGTCCCTTTTCAACACCACTGGCAGGCTCAAAAATCCCAATTTGAACTGAAAGCTTTAAAATGTTTCTCATACCTTTCAGCTCATTTGAATCCTTGAATCACAAAAAGGGTTACCACCATCCTAGCTTAAATACACACCACACGTAAACAAGCGCTTATTATCTCACATCTCAATCACTTAACAGAAACTGAGCACATAGCTCTTTGGGAAGCAAGGATATAATTTAACATCACGTTTGTGATTTGAGCTCGTTTCCTTAAAGTCGTATGAAAAGAACAATGATTCCCCATGTATATTTTCTCCCATGACAGTTGGTGGAAAACCAATTTTTCTCTCAAGTAATTGCCACATCTATAAAAGCAATATTCTCCAGAACACAACTGCTTGCAAGCACTAGCAGATGACAAAGTCCTATTTTACGTGCATGCCAGGGTTTGTTTATTCTTTGCTGTTACATTCCTTGCCACTGGAATCCCTGCCACCCACTTGCCACACGTTTTTCTATAGAATACGAGTTTGATGGGGTCAAACCAATCTCTATACTTATCAGCACAATAGGATCTTGTTTCTGCAAGGTATATTGAAATGAAAGATAAAGAGAGAAGATAATTTACAAGTTTTTTGCTAATTACTGTCTCTGGCACCCAACACAACCATTAACATGAGCGTCTATCAAGTCTTTGAAGAAAAAAGGATCTCTGAATTTTATTTATCCATTTCAGTCACCAGACAGTCTTACAATAGGGACCTTCTCTCTCTCTCTAAAGCAAAGTTCTTAAAGCTTTTTTCCAAAATTTTATTACATTTCTCAGCACTTTCCAGCATTGAAAACTAGTCTGTAAAAGGCAAGGTATTTTCTGTTTGGCCTTTAGCTCTGCAGAGGTGTTGCTGAGAAAACCCTACAGTCACTGCTCCCTCATGATTCCTACCCATGCAGAAGTTCTCCAACTGCACAATAAATGCCAGGTCAAACACATGGTAAAAACTATCTCCAGCGGTAATTAAAGTCTTGTTTCTGTGTAACAGACCTTTTTATATGGAGTAATAAGGAATAATTTACAATGTCAACTCACAAGACTGTGCAAAAGACACTTCAAATAAAACCAATATTTGTGATCGGTTTGATTGCATGAACTATTCTGGCAGTAGTATGGCAGTGGTCTATTTTTAATCTAGATTGGTTTTTACTATAAAAAGTTCCATCACTATGAAACTAATGCTTGCAACATTGATTTCCATGGCACTGCTTAGAAAGATGCTGCAGAAGAATAATGTGGATGTCAGGGCATTTTATGTAGCAGCAGCAAGATTCTGTGAGCAGTCTGGGCAGTAGATTCGCTCCGGGTTATTTTGACTACTACTCGCAATATTCTACCAAAAAAGGAGGAGGACATCCGTACAGTGAGACACAACGAGATCTGGAATAGTCAGAGTGGCACCAGATAACACCGAGCAGAGAAACACTGCTCAGTAAGAACAGCCCAGCAACTCGCACGGCCCGTGGATCGTTCTGTCAGCATGGGGCATAACAGCTTCAAAAGTAGGAAATTACATCTTAGAGAAATAAATAAATAAATACCTTTTTTTTTAAAAGCAAAAGACCTGACCTGAACCAACAAAGCAAGCCAGGAAATTGAGCAAAGTGTGATACTCCCCTCTTAGCTCTCCCGCTGTGGCAAGGTTTGCTCCCAGATAGGATCACTGCCTAGTCCTCCCGAAAGAAGACACATTGTTATGCCTTAATGAAGTAGTGACAGAAAACAATTTCTCTTTGGAATTGTGAACATTCATCAAACGCTTCCTTAATTCTCCAGCGTAGGATCAGTTCATCAAAGAGCAATTCTAATTGCAATGGACACATGAGCCCTGAAAGAGCATATTGGAAGGGATGAATATCTTTATTTACATTTACAATCAGGTAGCACAGAGATTCTCTATCAGAATGATTAAAAACCTGACCAGAGTCTTTTCTGTGGCTTCAGCATGGATTTTCAACACAGAAATGTTATTTTCTTAGCAGTCTTCTTAAATGCAATACTAATCTTTGGGGTTAGCAAAGAAACCAACCAACCAAAAAAAAATCCTACTAGATCAAGAGGAATCCTCCAGTTGGTCATGCTTTTCTACTTTCAACAAAACTGAGCAAAGGGACTCTGTCCACAAGACTGTCAGCTCAGACCCCAGGGCATCCAGAATAGTTTCACAAAGTTTTACTTCTGAGAAGAGACATTGTTGAAGACAATTGTTCAGCCAGCCAACTACTGTCACTGCCATGAATATGAATAAGCTCCAATATAGGACACAGAGCTTTTACAAATATAAGAAGATCCAATTGTTCAGAGTTAATCTTCACCAATAAATCAACCCACGGCTACTTAGAGACCTGTGGAGTTTTGTTCCAAACTCCCCTTCTTCCCATTTTCACAAAGATTCTTTTTGTGCTACCTTGCTAAGCTTTCAGAGCAGCAGGAGGAATCCTGCTGTTAATGGGATCAGGCCCTTGAGAAGGTACCTATTGCTGTTTCTCTGGAAGGTGCGTGGTATTAACTAGCACCTACTCCGAGGAAAAACAGCAGAAGAAATTGTTCAGAGTTCATGAAAATTAACATTTGGTGTAATTTTGTAGCCATCATTTGCATGTACACAACTTAGACATAAATACATATGGATTAATGCAAATTTTCATACAGGGAAAGATTCACTCTGTGCTCTGTAAAACTAAGGGTAAGGCTGGTGATGAATCATTTTTTTTAAATATTCTAGTCTGGGTATATAAATAGCTCTCTGTTTCTAGAATAATTACTACTGAAAAACACAGCTTCTGAAATAACCTAGGCCATAATTAACCTTGGCTTCATTAAATCAGAAATAATATCTTTTTTTAAGTCTTATTTGTAAAGGCAAGCTGATTAATTTAAACGTTTCCCTTTGCAAAAATCTAAATTGAAATGATTTACCCACGTAGCTACTTGTCAGACCCTGTAAACTCTGGGAAGGTTTTCAGCCGGCGTCGGCTCCCCTGCCCTCTGTCCAGACAGCCGGGAGGGAGCTGGGACGGAGCTCCGCGCTCGCGGAGGGCCGCGCTGCGGCCGCCGGGTGCCACAGCCCCGCTTCCCTCTCCCCTTGGGGGGCTGAGGGTAGATGCGCAGGGAGAGGTTCCAGCTCGTACCACGCCACCACACGCAAGCGTCGAGTCCTCCTGCCCAGCCCCTCGGTACCGCAGGTACCCCGCTCCGGGCGGGACCCCCACTCCTGCTCTGCCCCGCCGCGTCCACGCGTGGGCCCTGCGACGAGGACGGGGGCGGCGGCGGGGCCTGAGGGCCTTCCCACCGCAGCGGCGGAGAGAGGGGGCGCTTGCGGATCCAGGAGCGACCTGGAGCCCCCCACCCCCGCCCAACCCTGCCGGCCCTTCGGCGGCTGCCAGCCCCAGCCTGGACTGCCACCCCCAGGCTCGGCTGCCCTGCGCAGCACGGCTGGGCACGGCGGAGCCGGGCTCGGCGCCGCACCTCGCCGTCCCTCCCTTTTCCTTGTAAGACAGCGCCAACCCCCGACCGAAGAAAAGTTTCCAGCCAAGCGCCAGGACAGGTCCGGGCTGCTACCGACGCTTGAAACCTCTTCCCCGCCAATGGGCCTGGCCAGGGATGGTCCGCTGTCAGCCCCGTCCCGACAGGCCAGCCCGCCCGCGCCGTGGGTGCCGCCCGGGGCGCTCACCTTCCTGCACCGCATGGAAGGGGTTGTTGGCCTCTATGAGCTTGATAGAGTAAGTGATTTTCTCGCTCTGGAGGATGTCGTCATTGAGGTTCAGATCTGACACTGCCTGCTTGAACACCTCGTCGTCCTTGGCAGCATTGCCTTCGAAAATGGCACCTGCGGGGAGGAAGGCGGCAGAGGGTGAGGAGGGCTCACACGGCGCTCGGTGGGGCAGCTCCGGGGGCACCGGGAAACTGTGGAGCCGGGACCCACACACAGGCAGCCACCACTCGTCCCAGGCAGAGGGAAGCACGACCTTCCTCCCAGCCTTTTCTGCTCCATCGGTGTTCATGAAGCCCTAAACCAAAGCCCTGCCGGGGTGAGGGGCTCATTCGCTGGGAATGGGAGCAGGCTGGGGAATCTGACCAACTTTTTGCTCGCCGCTTGGCTGCTCCCGGGCCTGCCTTTCGGGCAGCGGTTTGAGCGAGCCTCCCACACACGCAACACACGTGAAGCCGGGATTTGTGTCCAGTAACCTGGAAGCTTTCATTTCAGTGTCCTGTTTATGCAGTTAACGTGAAAACATCTGGCGATGTGTGTTACATAAGATCCCCTTCTCTATGGAGCGCGCGTGTGTGTGCCCACACCAGGCTTACAGTCCTGCTCTACGCAGCGGTGGGAGATCTTCAGTGCTGGCAACAAAACCAGCAAAAAAACGTTATGCCCCAGCCTGGAGAAGTCCTGCTGATTCACACCGTGCGTGCCTGTGGCTGGAGCATCCGTGCACAGCCCGTGTGAAATCGCAGCTCTGCACACAGCATCCCTCCTCCTCTCCTGCCCGCCGGATCGCTATTTCTGCGAGGAGTTAGTTAGCGAACGCCACCCGGGCTGAAGTTCGTGCGGGGAAAAGCCCAGGTGACACCGTCGACCCGCAGGAGAAGCGAGGCCAAGAGGGAGGGCAGCCGGGGCTGTTTCGCTCCCGCTCCCACCCCGGCCCGGACATTTCCCCAAGGCGGCCCCACCGCCTCCCCGCGGAGCTGGCCCCGTGGCCGCCGCGGTCCGCCCAGCCCTGGGGAGCGCCCCCGGGCCAGAGTCACCCGCTGCGGTCAGGGCTGACCCCGTCTCCTTAATGGCTCCGCAATGCTGTCTGCCTTGGCTGCGCCCCCAGGCTCCGGAGGCGAGCGGAGCCGACCGGAGCCTCCTCCGCCGTCCCCAGAGCCGCTGCCGCCCCTGCCGGGAAACTTGTTACGGGGCTGGTCCCCTCTCCCCTTCCTCGCCCTGGCTCGACACGGGACTTTCCCCCCATCTCCGTGGAGCCTCCCCTCGCCCTGGCCCCCTCCTTTTTTTTTTTTTTTTTTATCATCTCCCATCCTCCCCAAAAGGCTGGTGGGAATTACGGCTTCCCATTTCCCGGCCGTACTCCCATCTCCTCCTCTGTCATCCTCCACAAGTGATTTTCTCTCCCCCCTCTCCGCCCCTAAACATCCTCATTTTCGTTCCTGCTGGTACCTTTCAACACCAGCCAAAAGGTGACTGCAGAGCCTCGCTCTTGCTTGCCAGGCTTCCCGCGGACATCACCATGCCTGACTCCCAGAAGCCATAAAAGTTCACATCAGCCTTTCCTTTGCCTCTTATTCATCCCTCTCTTCCACCCACTGCTGATCCAGCCTTCTTGCTGCCCAGGGGTTTTAATGAGATCTTATTCAAACCACAGTTGCGCGCAGGCAGACACACGCACAGAGCCACTGCAAATCTCGCCTTTCTAACCCTTTCCCAGCCAAGTTCCCCCCTCCCCCGCATGCCAGCTCGGCTGACACCTGCTACGACAGGGGATGGGAACCGGGGGATTATCTGCCCGAAAGTTTTCCCTACGAGCACGTTCAGATGATGCCTCTCTCCTGCTCGGTTTTTGGGGGCGGTTGTTTGTTTTCAGTGGCGAGAAGGCGGGGGGGGGGAGAGAAAGCCTTTCCACGCAAACAGGTCCAAGCACAGGCTCCCAAGCCACATGGGAGACCGCAGCGGCGGCCCCGGTGGGTCCCCCGCCCCGCTCCCGGCCCGGCGGCCCGGCCCGGCGCACAACCAGCATTTCGCCCCTAACTTTACAATCAGGGGAGGGGGATGGATTCAGCTGCCTTTCTACGCTCCCTCCTCCTGCCTCTCCGCGGAGTTGGGTTCAACAGCTGCCTGTGCCATTACCGCGGTTAAACGAGACGCTCCCGTCATTTAGTTGTATATCTACCGCGTCCCTCTCCAACCCCCCCCGCTCCCTCTCTTACCAATGTGGATGATGGAGTCCGCCCGCACCGAAACGCACTGAAATATCCAGGGGAAAAGCCAGAGCATCAACACTTCCATTTCCAGCCTCTCGCACAGCACATCAGCCCGGGTTTGGTGGAGAGACAGATGGGGGAAAAGAAGAAAAAAGACGCAAGGGCAGGTGGAGCAAGGCAGCGTGCGCGGGGGGGTAGGATGTCCAGATACCCCCCCTTAGAAAAAAAACCCAAATTCCCCAAACACCCCAAGAATTTTCCAAGATCGAGCAAAACTGGCGATGGGCAGAGGGGGAAAAAAAAAAAAAAAAAGAAAAAAGCCTGGGCTAAAATCGTTCGGAGGTAGATCCCGGGTTGGCAGGCAGCGCGGCGGAGCCTCCAGCGCTCGGTGTGTGCCGGGGCGCCGGCAGACCGCGAACTGCGGAGCGGCCCCCCCCGCCGCCGCCGCCCGCCCCCCGCGCCACGTGACTGCGGAGCCTCGGCGCTCGGTGCCGCCGGGGCACGGCGCGGCGGCGGCGGCAGCAGAAGCGGCGGGGCGCGGGCAGTGGGGCGCCCGAGCAGTGGGGCGCCCGAGCGGGCGGCACGGAGGGGAGTTTGCAGCTCCGCCAGGAAGCGGGACGGCTGCGCAAGAACAGGGAAATCAACTGCAATTACATATATAGAGATGTATCCAGAATCTGGAAACGTGTGTGTCTCCGGGGGGAGGGCGGGGGGCGCGATGCTCCCAGCGCCGGGAGCAGAGGAAGGAGCGAGGCAAGGCGGCCCCACAGCTCCCCGGCTGCCGGGCGCAGGCTCTTCCGCGGGGCTGCAGCCCCTGCTCGGATGGCGCCCTGCCTTTGCGCGGCCTCCCGGAGCCCCCGCCCGGCCCGGGGCGAGGCTCTACGCGGCGCGGCGGGACGCCCCCGGAGGTAAGGGCGCGGGAGCGCGGGGCTGCGCCCGCTGCCGCTCGCCCAACTTCGACAACCGAGGGCGACGTGGAGGCACCACTGAGGTGGGGATGGGGTGGGGGGTGATGTGATGTCCCTTTCTCCTCCCACACGCTGGAGCCCGGGACACGATCCGCGTTCGACGAGCGAGAGGGAAATGAGAGGTTTTTACCCCCGCACTGGGGGCGAGGGGGTGGGGCAGGAAAGTGGTACAGCAAAACCGTTTCTTGTTTTGTTTTGTTCTAGCTTTCAATGAAATCTAATTCATAAATTGGACATGCTCAGGCTCAGAAGACTAATTCATCCCCTAAAACAAACGCATCAGTGATTGCAGGCACCCAAACGTGACAAGCGTCTCAATATGCCAAGGACCCAGAGAAAACAAATTCATTCAGGAGCCCGAACGTAATTAAAACTACTGCCAAGAAAATGAGTTGAGAGCAGGATGTTACCAAGATTACAGAGTTGCTGTGGGGCCGAGGCGCGGACCGCTGTAGCGATACATAGAGATAATGTCAGCGTTTGGGTAACAGGAGGCAGCGATTCCTGGAGGTCGCCGTCTTGCAAGCGCAAGTCTAGTAACGGAGCGGCGGGGCCGGATCCTGCTCCCGGGGAGGGAACGGGAGAGACGGCGCGGGGGGGATCCGGCCACCGCCCGGTTAAGCCCGGGAGCCCGGGCTCAGAGGGGCGTCTCCGGGGCAGATGCCCGAACGGTCCCTCTCCCCATCACTTGCCACGGGCATTCAGCCTTCTCCTTATAGCCATCACCTGTACACACGCTGCTCAATTCTCCAGGCACTTAGCACTGTTTGCTTGCGTGAGAGATTGCTGCAATGTATTTATTTAACGCAGAAAACGTGGGCTTTTTTCCATGCCAAGCACAGTACGGCAAAAAACCCGCTCAACGCTGAGGAGTAGCAAATATAGATAAGCTTTACAGTGGCTGGGGAGGCAGGAAGGGGAGGGAACGCAGCATCGATGGAGCAGAGTGAAAGGGAAGGAAGCCGAAATGGAAATGATATGAACAAGAATCCCTGTTGATCCACATGCATCAACAGCCGCCTATTCAGCGGTAGTTACAAGCACAGCTTTTGAATAGGGAAAAAGCAGGGGCTAAATAAAACGAGATATACTTTTTTAAAATAAATCACTTGTTAAATACTCTTACTTACAGTCCTTGCCTTAAATATGCAATCTCACACTGATCAATGCAGAATGATATATACTATACGCTATATTTCATGTAATAAAAACACCTAATCCAGATAATTGGCCTCTGGGACAAAGATCAATAGAAATGTTCCCTATTTGACTACGTTAGCAAGTCAAAATTAATTCTAATTTACATTTGCTTCAAATCAATATGCACTTAGTGACTTACACAGGCTCTTTAAAAAGTTAAGTACCTATATTGAAAACAGTCATATATATGTCAGTAACAAGTACATGTGTAGAAATTTCAGAAGCAGAAAGCGTTACCACAGAACCAATCTCTGATGTCCATAGAAGAAAGGAGGACAAATTTATTTCTGTTTGAAATGTGCTTTGATATCCCAGCCTGAAACCTGTAGAAATACATGGCTATTTAACCCCACAATTTATGTGGGCACCCAAACACCAGTCAGTTACACTCCAAGCCCTTGGGAGCAGGCTTGCCTCCTGCTTAAGTTTCTGCAGCAAGGTCTTGACCTCAACTGGGATGCCTTTGGCTGCTATTTTAATAATAGTCAAATAATAATATAAAATATTAAAAATCTTAAACTCAGTGAATTGGACACATTACAAAATTTCCTGTAAAATCCACAAGCAAACACTCCACACGCAGAAAAGGATCCGGTCCCAACCAAGAGAAGGGAAACAAAACAAGGATGGGAGCCCAGAATACTATAAAACAGACCAACAGGAACAGGCCTCAACAAAGGGCAGAAGGCTGTTTATCACAGTCAGAGGACAACCATAAAAAGCAATGAAAACACCTAGAAGACAGCTCAAATGCCATAAAACCTAATTTGAAACAAGAAAAGTACAATGACACCTAAAAGGATCCACCACACCAAAGACAACTGCAACTTCAGTAGCATCTCTGCAAGCTGGAGAGTTGCAGCATCACAACTTGATGGTACCTGATTTTAAACTTGATTTAAGTCAGGTTGCACTACCTTTTCCTTCCTGATATCTGCACAATCTTTTCTTTGTCTTCCCCTTCACTTATTTTTTTTTTTAAACTTTGGTTTTGATTATATTTTTCATGATACTTACTCCTTCCCCTATTATTTCCCTCCTTCCAAAAAAACCCTGTCAATGTTGCATTACTAAGCCCAGCATAAATGAGAACGCTCATTTCTATTCAGCCATTCATCATTTGCCATTGGAAGAGCACTGACACTGTGCAGTGGGTGGACGTTGTTCAGATGGGGCAGCGGGCACCGAAAGACTAATCCATTTGCCAACATTTTGCGTATCAAGAATGTTCAGTGTTGCTGCGATATTCCATCATCATCATCATCATTGTGTAGGGGACAACTCATTACAGAGGATTACATAAGGGACCACTGGATTTACAGTGCCAGTGGAAGAGTAGAAATATGCAAGGTAAATACCCAACTCAAGTGACAGTCACTATTCAAAGTTCAACTCCGTGGCAACAGATGTAATTCTATGCACATCTCTAAGAGCTCTATTACCTTTGCAAATCACTGTGGTGATTTTAAGCTAACCTACCAGGAGCTATTGCTGTGCTTATTTCTGTTGTCAGAACAAACGTTGTATGAAACTTGTAGCGAAGGGGTTTTGCAACCACAAGAGAACAGCTTGGATAAGGCTTTGAAAACTACACCGCAATTCAAAACACAGAATATCCTAGAAGGGTGAACTGAGAGGCTTGTGCAGTGCCATGCTCAGAACCTTGTGCCCAGGGCTCTGCCTCTCTGCGCTGCCACAAGAACCAGGCACATTTGAAAGACATCACCAGAACGATGGCTGCAGGATATGCCTGCATCTGGAAAGACTCCCGTGTTTACCGAGCATTTACAAAGCTGCTTCACAAGCAGGAGCTCTGCAAGACCAGAACATTGAGACTTTTATCGTATCATAGCCTATGCTCTGAATAAACACAGTGCCTTTACCAGTCAGCATTTCTCCTCTCCTCTCCTAGCTTCCACCCATTTACTATAGATAAACTGAATACATAAATATTGAGACAATGTTAAGAGCTTTAAACCGTGTGAGAAGCATTAGAAAGAAATTACCCCTTTTGTTTGGGAAGGGGAAGAAGAAAGATAAAGGCTCAAAGTCCGGGTAGTCTAGACAGGGGAAATAACCCCAAGGGTAGCTTTAGAGAAGATTTTCTCAAGCATCTTTACCTCTAGTAGGAGTGCAGCAAGGGGCTTTGATTCTCTAGTTCCCCTGAAAGCACAAATCTGTAACGGCCGTGCGTTTACACCTAGCTAAGGTAAGAGCTAGTCCCCAAATATGTGTGTGTGTGCTATCTATAGGTACATATAGCAATGACTATTACCCCCCTGAAAGTGAATGGAATTCCCCTCTTTATCGGTTACACAGGTATAAAGATGCAGCAAATATCTCCACTTGTTAGCTGCTCTGAGTTGGAAAAATGAAAACAAAGACTAGTCAAAAATAATTCAAATAACACACAACATGGCAACACTCCTCCTCCTTCCCCAGAAGCCAAAACATCTACAGTTAGCCCAAACACAAAGAAGTGAAATTTCACTGCATTTTAGAATAAGAAATGTATCAGCTCTGCTTCTCTTTAGGAATAGTAATGCAAAAACTCAGCCATACTATACATTCCTAACTGTGGCTGTTTATGTTTAAAAAACTCATTTGATTGTCATTCTCCTGTGGTGACAGCCTGAGGTTTCAGTTGCTTTATTGATGCTTCCTCTAGCTTATTGAAAACTTCTTTTCTCTTTTCATGGTTGATAGCATAGTATGATAATCTTCTGGCAGTAATGGGCCAGAGTCTCTCTGCAAGAAGAGGCTGCTGAATTAGAGAGTTCCTTGTGGGACAGTTGACATTCTTGATTAATTTGTTGTGTGCCTACTAACAATCTGAAACTTTGCTACAGTCAACATTTTTTGGGGGACTGGCATGCCTTTTAAGATGCCGTAAAGAAGGCAAAGCACTATAATTTCCAGATTTTTACTTGATTTAATTCAGCAGAGTACACACCACCTAGATTTGATTTAATTCATACTTATGTTTGCTTAATTCCCTCAGTTCAATATCTGTTGCATCTTGATAAGATTCATATTTACCTCCCTACTCTTCTTTTCCAACCGTGCCTTTTCATGCCCTATTTTTCTTTAAAGGGTGTTTTATTTACAACAAAAGAGGACCTCTATAAACTTTTCCAGTCTCCCACATTTTTGCAGTCGCGTAATTCACTCTTAATGTAGCCCAAGGCAAGTTGTATCAGTGTTGGTAAATTTAATCTCTATCTTGGAACATGTATTTAATAAACACATTCATTCAGAAGAAACTCAAAAGGGATCTGTTTATTTGCAACATTTTAATACCACCAATATGTACTCTGTGGAGAGCTCTAACATGCAGGTAGCCAAAGAATCCTCTGTCATCACCATTCTGGAAGCACAACTGGTGTCATCTGCCTGGCCGTTGCAAAGCATTTGACACTGTACCGCATGACAACCTCATCTCTAAATTGGAGAGGCATGGGTTTGATAGATGGATGATGATGAATTGGCTGGGTGGTCACACTTAAAGAGTTGCAGTCAATGGCTCAATGTCCAAGTGGAGACCAGTGATGGCTGGTGAACCTCGCAGGTCAGTATAGCAACCAGCACTCACCTCTCTGCTGGCAACAGTAAGATTGAGTGCACCCTCAGAAAGTTTGCTGACCACACCAAGCTGTGCGGTATAGTCAACACACTGCAGGGAAGGGATGCCATCCAGAGAGATCTTGATAGGCTTGAGAGGTGGGCCTGTGAGAATGGCAGGAAGTTCAACAAGGCCAAGTGCAAGATTGTACCCGTGTCAGTACATTCCCAATCGCAACTACAGGCTGGGCAGAGAATACATTGAGAGCAGCCCTGAGGAGAAGGACTTGAGCCAACAGCCCCAACATGAACCAGCAATGTGTGCTTGCAGCCCGTAAAGCCGACTGTATCATAGGCTGCATCAAAAGAAGCATGTCCAGCAAGTCAAGGAAGAACATTCTCCTTCTTAACTCTATTTTTGAGACCCCACCTGGAGCACTACATCCAGCTCTAGGGTCCCTAACATAAGAAGAGTATGAGCATGTTGGAGCAAGTCCAGAGGAGGCCACAAAGATAGTTAGAAGGCTGAAGCACCTCTCCTATGAAGACAGGCTGAGAGAGTTGGGATTGTTTGACCTGGAGAAGAGAAGGCTGCAAGGAGACGTTACTGCAGCCTTTCAGTGTCTGAAAAGGGCCTACAGGAAAGCTGAAGAGGGGCTGTTTACAAGGGCATGGAGTGATAGGACAAGGGGTAATGGATTTAATCTTAAAAAAGGGTAGATTTAGACTAGATATTAGGAAGAATTCTTTTACTGTGAGTGGTGAGGCACTGGAACAGATTGACCAGAGAAGTTGCAGATGACCTCGTGTTCAAGGCCAGGTTGGATGAGGGCAACCTGGTTTATAGTGGAGGGTGGACCTGCCCATGGCAAGGGGTTAGAACTAGATGAACTTTAAGGTCTCTTCCAACTTAAACCATTCTGTGATTCTTGGGTAATACATTCTTGCCTTGTTAAAATTAACTGAAATTGCAAGGTGGGTACATCAGCCAGAGGAAAAAAGAAAGTTACTAGAAGTTAATCTACATTCAATTCAGTTAGCTGAAGGCTCTGGAAAAGTAATCTTGCTACTTCTTACTTCACCCATCTAGACAGTAACAAAACCAGTAAAGTAGATGCTGCTGCATGGTGAAGCAGAAAGCCAGAGAAGTCTGAACACGTACGTTTGATAAGTTCTGCCCTCCAGCCAAGACACAGTAACTGATCTTGTGTTTGTTCCTACTTCACTGCAAACTCCACTGAGAAGTGATGTAAGCAGAAAGGTTTTGCTACGAGCCAGGAAATGGAAGAATGCCCTTTGCTGCATCCCAGGCAAAGAATAGGGACCTTTTCAATTGCACTAATTCAGTCCTTCACCGTCGCTAAATACTGATGCAGTTTGTGTGTGCAGAGTCCTTTTAAAAGCCTCACAACGGAAAGTACTCTAAGTGGAAAGTAATTTTACCTTTAAGAAAACCTGAACTTCCTCAACAGTCCATTCTAAAACATATTATATTTAATGACTGTCTCACAATGGGCCACTTCTCCCAGCTGGTAAGGTCTTCCTTTAGACTTGCAGTGCTGTGTCATGGAGTGGGTTTTTTTCCAGCATGTTTTTGCAACGTCTACTTTGCAGCCATTTGTACAAACAAGGGCATATTTGCCTTTTCAGTGACTCCATTAGCATTAATGGCAGTCACAGACACAAAGCAGGAGAGAATATATTCTCCCAGGGATTTGTGGTCTCTTCAGGAAAGGGTTGCCAGTCATGGAGTTCATAATTCATACTCATGTTTCCAGAAAGGGATGAAATGAAGATTTAACAGAAATATCAGTATGACTCTCATTGTATGTTGACTTAAAAATTTATCCTAGCAAAGCCTGTGCTTACTGTATTTCTGTCTGTTAGAGGAAATAAAGCATGGGGAGATTTAAAAAATAAAAAATTCAAGCCAACCAGTATGGGAAACCATAGTGGTTTGGTTTTTTTTAATTTTCCCACTCAGCAAAGGGGATCTTTTTTCAAGTCAGTGCAATCCAGCCATTGGAGCAGAGGGGCCACGATTCCTGGGCTCCATTCCCACCACAGTCACCGATTCATTTCATGACTAATTGTGTGGACTGTTGCATGAACATTGTATTCAGTTTTTAATTTAAGGGTGAACAAGAACATCAAGTTCCTTCCCTCAGTTGCTGCACTCAGTCAGCTGTCCTACTTTTCTAGGAGGTGTAGGGAGAACAAGGTAAGTTTATTGTTGGCTGGTCAAACAGGTAATGTAATTTCAAGTTTGCAAATCATAAAGAGACTAGAAAAAGTTTGAAAATACTTTAAATATGAGGAAACAGAAAATGCTTCATGTGGTCCTTGGGACCATGCTGTTCCATGTATCTGAGTCTAGATGCAAATGTTCAGCACCCAAGCTCCATCGCTGACCTGAGTGACAGGACTTCAGTTGTCTAATGATTTTTTTCTTTCAATTTTTTAATTGCACAGGAGGGGAGGGAACAGCACAGAAAATGACACTGTGAGATGGATAGGAAAAACTCTAGACACAAGCCCACCCAGAATTACAAGCTGGTTATACTCAATTCTTAGTTACATTCAAGTCACTTCAATTCTGCTAGAGTAGGCACCTAAATGAGGTCTTCCACCTGAGAAAGGAGTGTTCTGATGACTAAGTGTTGGGGAAGGAGCGGGGGAAGAATATATGCCTCTTTGAGAAAGGGAGGGGAAAAAAACCAAACAAAAAAAGCCCACCTTGAAATATTTCCATATGGCCTGGTGAGAACAAGAGAAGAGGAGAAAAAAAGAAAAACATACTGCTTGCTTCCTACTTCTAGGTTGTAGAGGGTGTTTGTGTGTATGAACCAAGTAGTAGCTTTCTAACCCAGGTTCCCCAACATCAAGAAGTTTGTTCATACCAGGTTGATTTTCTGTGGGCATTTTATGCTGCTCCTTGAAAAGCAGCTATTTCCAGGAGCACTCCTGCCTGTGAACACACCCACCTATGAACACACCCAGGCATTGACAACCTTTCCAAAGGTTTAAATCACACAAGCCAGATCCTAACGGTGCCTCAGCCTTTACCACCTATCCATTGCCATTTACACAGCCTCACTGTAAGACTTGTCTGAAAATGTGTGTATTGTAGATACATCTGCAGTAGTCTCTGTAGCACAGCCAGTAGAAATAGACAACCCAGGACCGTGTGGCTTTTTAGCATTCCAGATAACACTGTTTGGGTGTTATTGCCACGGTACAATAAAAAACTAACCTGAAGGATTAGTTTAAGAGCTCAAAAATACTTCAGTTCCTCCTTGATAACTTCTGAAAACAATGACCTCTTTTTACTGATTCCTATTAGAAATTAATTTAAAACTGTTGCTCCTCACATCTGATTCACCAGTTCTGAAAGAAAGAATCTAGAGAGGCCCAAATGGTTTTTTCTGGTCTTCCCACAACTCAGAGATATCACAGTGAAGGGTTTATGCAAAGGGCAGAGAGGATAAAAAACCAGGCGCCAGTTTAAGCATCCAGCACTCCATGAGTCAGTCCCTTTCACAACACCCTTGTGAAACTTCACTGACCAACAGTTTCCAAAGCTCCCAAGTTCTCTGATACCTTCATCACTAAATGCACTCCATCGGGCTTCCAATCTAACCTGTGCTTCATTAGAGAGCAATAGCTTTCACTGCCGTTATGTACTATCCAGCTGAACGCAGGCCTGCAGCTCAAACAGCTTTGTTTGCTGCAGTGCTGTGTTAGCACACATGACTATACCAGGCAACATTGATTTTTAAGCAATGGCATTGATTACAACTCTTATTTTAAAAATGCTGGCAGGATACAGCCCTTATCTAAGTACTTTAAGACCAAATTTGAATTGCATTTCCCAGCAGCTCTCCTTTCTTTACAGAGACTATATAATAGAATTACGAGTAATGCTACTGACTTCAACACATATTGAGGATTTACACCAGTATGGTTTCAGTAATGTGAGCTTTTAGCACTTCACACTTATGCAACTATAATATGCTCTAGACTTTTTTTTTAATGTAAAACCTTTTTTTTTTTTCCCCACTAGCTAAGAAAGATGCTTGTTTTCCTGAGAGATAAATTTATTAAATTGAATTTGACCTTTTAGAGCATACTTAGGTAGAGATTTCTGCTCCCTGGAAACACAGGCAGATTCTTCACATACTGCTCTGAGTCATGTAAGAGTCTACAAGCAAGTAAGCAAGCCGCCTTTGGAAGAGCACTTTACATTAAATAAATTATACAGTAGGGAAGGGGAAAAAAAAAATCTACCTCAAACCCAAAACATATACTTGCACCTACATTTTAAATGACATACTTGAGGGTATAAAGTCATTATGGAGTTTCCATGCTTCTAAGAAGTCCTCCAGATTTATCACCACCGTATCATTACATGACCAGTTTCCCTGGGGTGCTGCTTACTCCATTCCAAAAACAGCTTAAATATCTCTCTAAGATTTCTATGCAGATTGCACATTTGTTCTCATATCCTCAATGGCTCCCAAGTGGCTAAAAATCTCCTGGTTATCTTAGTGCTTTGCCAGCTTAATCCCAATTTGCAAAGTGAGTCTCTTGCAGTAACACACAAAGGCCATACTTTCTACTTCTGGCTTCTTCCTGCCCGGAAGACCATTGAGCGCATCAATGCCTTGACCTGCACTGGTCTATCTGCAGATCCACAAAATCTGTGTCATCCAAGTAAATAAACACCCTTTTCCCTCACACAGTAGGTGGAGAAAATCCAGTAATAGTCTGGCTTTAGCCTTCTTACCACAAATTCCTTGTTTCGCTCTCAGGACTGATAAATAGCAGGAATATAAAATCCTGAAGTACACAGGAGCTTTGTGTCATGTGCCACAATGAAGGAAGATACTGTTTCTGAGCCTTGTTTGGAGCATTACCTCTAAACTGGTTTTAGTCACTCATGCTTTTGATGGACTTACCAGTGTGGCTAAATTATATTTTACTTTCCTCAGTGGTTTGTTCAGAGAACTTTGACTCCATCACCTGACTTGGGATTATTAAGAAAGATAGGTTTCCCTTTCAAAGGTCAGATTTACAGTCTGGGTCCAAAGAAATCCAGTAGAAACACTAACTGAATATGCATCCATTATTCAATCACCCCACATAGTTCCTATAATATAACAAATAAAATACATTTAGGAGAGAGAGGTGACATGGCAGCATTTGCCACCATTAAGCCCTACTGTTTACCCCAAGCCTCTCTTTTCCACCTGCATTCATGGATTCCCCCTTAAGGGCAAACCGGTCCTAAGAAATTAATAAAAGCCATACCTGCTCCATCACCTTCATCTACATCAACTGAATTAACGGGGTTTAGAGGAAGGGCACAGGAGGACCAGTAGCAAGTGTTATAGTCCTCCTGAACCCTGAAAACCTACATTTGATTTAAGAAGAGTCCACACAGCAGAGTGACATCCCCTTCCCTCAGCGTGGGGAAACCCCCAACATTTCTGTACGGTAAGAGAAGAAAATTAGATTGGTGCAAGATTACCACAGTGAAATTGTCACCTCTTCACAGGTCCCTCGTTTCACTGCTGCAGTTGTTCAGAGCCTTTTCCCACCCAGAGAAACATAATTGCTCTCAGCACTATTACACCATGGAGAGCTGCTGGGCAGTTTTGCTTCAGCCACTCGATCTTCTCCCGCTGCTCTGTTGCCACCTACTTGGATTTCTTTTGAAAGCTTGGAAGTTCCTTTCATTGCAAGCTAGCTACCGACCACCTTTGCACTATGCACATAAAAGAAGCCTCTTAATAAATACATTACAGACACCTTTGAGGGAACTTCTACCTACTTCTAATTCCACATTCAAGAGAAATGCTATTATAGCTAGGACCAATTATAACAAAACATATCCCTGCAAATCCATGCTTCTTGGTACACCTTAGCATTTCACAGTTATATCTTCCCATCCATTTAAGAAAAATAACCTCAGAACTTCATTTTCTTAAAGCCAGACAAGTATAAATAATTATTAGGTGCAGAACTTGATTTAAAACAGACCTTTTTTTTTTCCCCCTCAAGTGGGTTTTTCGTGGTGGTTGTTTCCACCCCAGCATGCCCTAGTTCAACAAATTTTTGGCAATGCCTGATATATGATAGCAATGAAGAATTTTTTTCTTCCCTGTTCCAAGTGAAAGTGGATATGTATGGATGGACTTTGTGTAATAATCTCAGATTAATAACTTTGCATTATAATCTGGGCTCAGTATTGCTTTCAGCAGCATTTGTGGCCCCAGAAGCTGAAGTCCTCCATCAGTGATATCATTCCTTTGCATTTTGTCCACTTAACCACATCACTGCCTGACTCCAAAACCAATGAGCAGAAATATCTATCAGGTCATTCAAAGTCACCGATCATCACCCAGTCATGCATTCATATTTCTCTCGATTTTTACTGGTAAAAATCTGGATACATACACAGGCTGTGAGAGCCAACCACAGGGCCGGCTGCCACTAGATGGAGAACAGTCCTAGAAATTTGCCTAAAGGTGTTAAAGAGGAAATTGCAAGCTGCCCTTAAGGTTAAGCTGTGCGTGGTTCCTGCATGACACCTACTAACCAGGTACACAGGCACAAATCCACAGCTTCTCTCACTTTCAGTGGCAGTAGCCTGTCTGTCCAATTCCACCAGTGGTTGCCACCATATGTTATTGTGCTGTGGCCAATACAGCTGAGAGGATGCATTTTAAAAGCACAGTGAATGATTTCTTCTATTTAGACTTCTAAATGCTGGAGCGGAAGTTCTCACTATCTGCAGTTAGGAATGAATCATGTGATTTTCTGTGCACAGGATGAAAACATCCTTCTGTTGATGAAGGTGGCAACACACCAGCTCAAACGATTTTCCATTAGCACACAATCAAACTTTATATTGCTTATAGAAGGGAAACAGATTCAGGATACTGCCTGAGACTAAAAGGGACTCTTGAACAGTGGTGAGGAAACAAAACCAAGAGGCAAGCAAATTTCTCATCGGTTGGTTTCTGTAACCTTGAGCTCATCTTGTTGCAATGTAGTGGAATAAATCTATTCTGTGCATTTATGGATTTTATTTCAAGGCTGAACAAGAAAAAAACCCCAACATTGAAATAACCGTAGTCGTACTAAGCTGATTTGCTATACAGTTTTACTAAACTAATTAAAGATGGAATAATGCAATGAACAAAATTGAGTGAACAGTTACAATTAAATCAATAGGTTCAAAGGATCAGATCACTAAATTAATACAGCAACAGATAACCAAATCAGCTCACAAGAAGAATAAGCTTTCCAACTCACAGTAAAATAGAATGAATTGCTTTGGCTTAATGCTATAGAGAAAGGCTTAAAGGAAGAGTCAGCTCCCTTTCAACAAAAGGCCACAGCCGGCACGAACTGGTATGTAGTTCATAAACCACAATGGTGAGGAGCATAGGCAGCTGCTCAGTACACCGTTTTAGATTTCTAAAGACAATAAAATATAGATGAGGAAACAAAGCCAAGTGGCTAGTAGCAGGTCTGACCACAAACTCAAGCTGAGAAGAGTTTCCTAACACTGGGGTGGTATCCCCTGGTTCTTGACCAGTAAGGCTTTCCTTACAGCAATGCCACTTCCCATTTATCCTTCATTGTTATATACTATTGCACAGTTTTAACTCTTCTTTTACAGTAACCAAAAGATGACCTTTAAGAGTAGCTTTTCAGCTTTACTGCTTAGTCCTCAAAATCTACTAATTCACTGAAGGGTTTACATTTCCTCTTAGGAGACCTTTTTGATGTGGTCTGTCCACACACCCACTAATGCAATATGTGGTTCTGTACAGAACAGAACTTCACAGGACTGTTTGAAAAACTTACAGTGTAACCTTCTCTCAGCAGGATTATTTTGGCCTCTTTACCCTCATGTCCACTGCCATGGAATTTACTTTTGGGGGGCTCTTTAGTAGTTGAAATTTTTGAAGAGGTGGAAAGAGGACTGAAACACATACACTGCAATCACCCAGGCCTTTCCTGCTTTTTGTAAAAATAGGCAGAAAGGTAAAGTATAGAGGTCTCCATTTAGATACAAGAGAGAAGAATGAAGAGCTTACCTTTCTAATGCCTTATTCCCTGGTCTCTAGCTCACACAGTAGCCAGGAAATCTTGGCCAGTTTGAAATGCATTCAATTTCTCCAGGCTGACTTCTTAATAGTAGCTCAAATTTTCACCTCTCCATTTCTTTTTCATTTTCCCACCAGTGAAAATTTAATCAGGAATGCTCCTGTTAAAAGTGTGGCTGCTTCTAGTACTTTGATGATATAGGAGGCTGGATTCTGTTCTCATTACTCTAGAAAGACAACAGGAACATAAAAAAATCAATCCCTCGTTTACAATTTAATGATTGCCCTCATAGATAAGGGCAACAAAATGATTGACCGCGCAAGTACCGAGTCTGTGGCCTCATCCCAGGGATAACTTTGAGCTGGGGCTTTGGATTGGTTTTCTTCCCACCACCAACCTAGTTGGATTAATGCAGTCCTCCTTCACAGCCACAGCACAACCTCTGGCTCTACAGGGGAAACCAGAGCAGCCATTACAGGTCTCAGGACCAGGCTGTTGCAACAGAGCAGCTACACCATGAAAACTGTAGTGGAAGCTCAAATCCCACCCATAAATAGCCATTTATGGCCATGGGTCCAAATCCCAGTCCTATAATCAGTCTTTATACAATTTGACTAATAGACAAATAGCTATTAATGAAACTATTATCAGAATACTGGTCTCACTCCTCATCAAGACAAAGAGGCAGTTGTATTCATTTCATTACGTTATCTGCAACAAATAGTGCAAAACAATTCACAAAAGAACAAAGCTTCCCTTTTTATGCTTGCAAGAAGTTTTCCTTACAAAAATAAGACTTTTCTGGAATAAAAATATAGCAATATCCAAAACAAGTACCACTCTCTGTGTAAAAATCAACGCCAGAATGCCACAAACCAAAATAAATGCTGGTAGGAACCATCTTCCTTCTTGAGAGCTGAAGGGGTCTCAGATGGACCTGTTATCTCAGAAAAGATGAATCCTTGCCAAGGAATCACTAGGAACTGCTGATGCAAAACCAAAATCCTTACATGTATGTAGCAACAGCAAGGCCTTAAATAAGCTGACAGGACTTTGAGTGCACAAAGAATGGAGATGTACCAAATAATTAGGCTGGCTTTCTCTTTAGTACCTTCTTTGTTCCAAAGCACACTTTTGATTTGCTGATCTATTTTCTTTTAACAAGATGGTTTAGTTCATTACTTTTTACATGACTAAAAGCAGCACATTGCTTTCCTTCTACAAAAGACAATAAATAACATTAAAGGAGTTATACAAGAGAAGATAGAGTAACTTTACAACAGAAAGAATCTCATCATGTCAGTATACGGGATAAGAAATAGTCTTACGGCACTGTGATAATAAAATGTATGGTTTTTATGTAACACTCTTTTAGATTGATTTTTCTACTCTCTGAATGCTCCCATAACCGTCTTTTGACATTTCACCTGCACAGCTGGTTACACCTTCTGTAAGCAATTTCTGTCTACCTGGCATTATTAGTATTTTAGAAGCAATTTTTTCACCTCCTTTCAACTAAGACTTATGTTAAACCTAATTGCCAGTTACCACCCTCCCTTCTAGAAAAAGAAAATCTGATTTCCAACCACTTGAAATCCATCCTTATTGTAAACTACAATATAATCATAATGGCAGTATATGCACATTATAGGAACATGATTAGCACAAGGCAAAAAAAAAGTGGGTGCTACGTGTGTTCTCAGTGTCTAACTGGAAATGTTAACTCACAGATGAGCACAGCCTTATAATAACAACACCATGCATATTACAAAGAGAATTACCAGCAAGAGGCAAAAGAGATACTAGTTGCTTGCTTATGATTAATAAAGTAGTTAACAGAGAAGGAATATTATTCTTCCTGGGTGCCCATTACGCATTTCATAATGTCTATTTATAGGACAATGAAATGTGGGGTTTATAAAATGCCATCTGTTGGTTTCCTTTTAATGTATAGGATTTCTGACTTCAGGAGCTGCAGTTCAGCAGTGCTGACAGTGCTACAACATGTACTACTAAAGCCTTTGGTTATGAGAACTCGAGCCATCAAACATCAAGAAGCAGGTTGGATAGATACCCTGAATAGTGTACCTCCTGTCTTCTTATTCTAATCTATTTAAAAAGTAATTTACACTTTCATGTAATTGATTTCGATCAGTCATTCCAATAGCATGACATAGACAAAGTGATATATTGCAATGATCCACAAATGTGAAAGAAGTTATTTTGTTCTTTGATCTCCACAAGCGAAGATGTCTCATGAGAGAAGCTCAGAGATCTAAAACTACTGCAGGCAAAAAAAGAGACTACTTTTTCTCTAAAAAATAAAACAAAAAACACAGGCATAAAAAAAATCTTTCTTAAAGCACAGTTTGAATCAGATATATCTGAATTAAATCTGTCAGTTCCTAAAGGTTCCTTTTTTTGTTACATATTAACAACAAAAACAAAGCACTCATAACAAAGGTTAATATTAGAGTGTATCAGCTGTAATAAGTTTGACTGTCATTGACTTCTATACCTAATTAACTCACCAAAAGGCCCAATATCCAGAGCTTTGCACATAAACTTCTGGTTTTAATGCAATTAATGAAATTGTGATTGATTTTTTTTTAAATGGGTCACTGTGTATTCATAAAAGCATGAAGTGGGAGTGGGTTATGTCACTGGCTAAAGGTCTAATTAGGACTACTGACTTCAAACACGAACCATAAACACTAAGCTGCTCATAGGGCAAACAAACACAGGACGAAAGAGCTGAGCACCTATCAGGGAAAACTTATATTTCAGCAGTTTCTTAGGGATATCAACATACAATTTCTGTTTCCACCTTAAATAGATTTCACCTCAACCACGGTCTTTGCTCTTGCCTCAGTCTTCATCCCCTACCTTGCCACAGTCCTTCATTGTGCTTCTCTATCATAGCTTGTCAGATAACTGGAGCATCAGCTGCCCAGGACAGGAGCTGTCATCTTTGCTATTTCTCTAAAGCACTCCAACAAAGCAGCCTGATGTCTGAACCAACAGGATTATAATGCCTTCCATCCCAGAATACAAGATTTGCTTCCCTCTCAGAGGTTAGATAAATGGTAGAAATTGCTGACTTCCTACTAAAAATGAGGTCTCTGTTTGTTCACATTGTTAAGACAGGTTGACGTAAGTATTTGAGGCAAATGGAAAAGTTTTGACAATAACTTTGCATTTGCATCTTTGATACACAAAGAGCAGCATGTGCCTCTTATAGCCTGGACTCAGTCAAAGAAAGGCCAACAAAAAACCTCCCCCCACATCCCATTCAGAAAAAAAAAATACCCTGCTATTCATGAAAGGTGACCCAAGCAACCTCCAGTATCAACCTTTTCAGTGATGCACCCAAAAAGCAAACTGGTGTTCTCCTTTTCCTTAGAGATACAGTTTTCGGGAAACACTGGAATTTGCCCAGAAGATCAAGACCAAGTGCAAATGGACCAAGGCTTTTGAGGTTTGATGTGGAGAAATTCCTATTTCTGTCTTACAGAAGGAACCCTTATTGTTTTTCTAGGCAATCCACTGTCAGTGAGGTACTCTTACAAAACTTGGAATGTTAAGCTAATAGCAGACAGGTTTAGCAGGAGATTAGGGCAAGTCAGGAAACCATGTCGACAAGAATCACAGCAACCTCGCTTAGTTTGTTCAAAGTGGCTCAGTAACAAGCAGAGAAACAGTGAATAATATCAGGAAGAGAGGAGATAAGGAATTAAAATGCTTTCAGTTGGCAGAAATAATTGTAAAATGAAAATTGAAAAATATTGCCTGTAATTTATTTAAATGCCACTACTTAAAGTTTGTTCAAGCTCATTTAAATGAATGGTAGTTATCTCTAGATGCAGCAAATAAATAATCAATGTATCCTCATGTTGAAATCTGCCTTAAGTGGAAACACAAATAGATGTTGCTTTCACCCCTTTGGAGAATATATAGTCATGATTCAGCTTATGCTTGCTAATAATACCTCTTTTTCCCATCCTCTTCTTTGTTAGATTAAAGGCTGCTCTTCCACCATTTACCACAGAGTATTTTAGTAGTAACTAGTGGTATGTTTGTTAGAGCAAAGTTACAGCTTATGCAATGTTTTTCATTCCCATATTTTTCTTTGTGCTGTTGCAGTAGCCTAGAATCCCCACACGCTTTATTACTAAAAGGACACAGAATGGAGCCATACAGGATGACACTGTCCATGTTTAGCCTGGAGAGATGGGTCTCTGGAAGTATTTTGGGCCATTTTAATTAAATTGTTCTAAAGGTCACTGAGGGGCACGCAGACGTCAATGAGCCAAATACTGAGTGGTTCCTATTGCCTGGAACTTCTAATTATCAGGAGCCCTGTAATGAAACAGTTATAAAAATTGGAAATTTTTTTTTTAATTGATATGAATGAAAAGGCAAATAGGGGCTTGGACATCTCCAGAAAGAGGATCCCCATTAGTATCATACAAAGTACCCAATTCAACAGTAGTGTGCTGGGAAAGATGAAAGGAGAAGGGAGTTTATTTACAGGGTATACCTTAAGCCTTGTCAAGTTGAACCAGTGAGGTGAAGAGAACACACGGAGCTTCCTTTGACTGAAACTCTGCTCAGGCAGAAACTTGCTGCCTTGATCACTCCACTCACTCCCCTCAAGGGCTCCCAAAAACAGTAAAGCTGAGCCATCTGGTTAACACACTTCCTTCCCACACATCCTTTTCCCTCAGCCCCTGCATGTTACACTTTGGAACCTGACATCCCTTAGACCTCTCAGCTTGAAAAACGTGACTTTGCTGTAAATTTTCCCTTTGATCAGTTGCTCTAACAGAAAGGAGGCAGGGATCTAGCAGCCCAAGCAGCACTGACAACTGCTATTGCTTGACATCTTCAATCATCCCCAAAGACAGTTTAATTATGGGCCTCTATAACTCAATGGCCTTTAATACACAAGTAAAGTCCTTCTCTTCTTTTAGTGTAAGCAATACTAACTGTGGATTAAACACTATAAGGTGAATGAAAAGTTAATTAAAGCTCTTAACTCCAATCCTAAGAAATGAAAAATGCATCTTATTTTCAAAATGAGCAGCCATAGTAATGTGGCTTTTTAAAAAGTCCTTATTTATTTGCAAATTGTAACAGTATAACAAAAAAAGTCTTCCTGAAAACCAGTACTGATGTGGCCATTACTCACTTTTTATTCTCAGAAGTTTAAATCACAGCTGTATAGGGAGACATTTGTTTCCATTGGTACCTTCAGCCTATGTGGCATACCAAGTCACCAAAAGGGTGAAAGAAGAAAGATCACTTAACCAGTTCCTTGAAATAGATCTCTCATTTACAATACATAATTTAACAAGCAAAATACCTTATGCTGTTAGGTGCTTTAGACGCCAACACAAATTCTTTAACAGGTTATGAAGCAGTTTCCATAACAGTGCTCTCACAGATCCTAGGAAACAGAGAGAACTTTTCATATGGCTCTTGGATCTAGACATGGTTAAGCAGGCTTCTAGTCCACCACCAGTATTTGGCCATACTAGACTCCAGTGTCAAACACTTCATAAAGCACATCAAAGAATTTCTAAATTCATTCCCCAAATGTATAGTATTCAGCTGGGAGGGAAAAAACCCCACCAAAATAAAACAAAAAAACACAACAACAAAAAAGCACACCATACCACCAAAACATCTGCAGAAGACAATGCAAAAAAAAATCCCTAATTAAAAAAAAAAGGACAACTGGTAGATTGTATCCTAATAGTAAAAAAAAAAAATATGTTATATTCTCATATAACTAAACCTACTCATAAAGTATGTCCAAAAATGACTGCCTCTTATGCACTCAGTGTCACAGATTTTTCACTTGCTTTTTTTAAACTCTTTAGCAAGTACAATTTAGACTCTGTTATTCAGTGAACATCATTAAAAATAAGTAAATTAGTAGCCTCTATCTTCAGATTTCTGACACGTGTAACAAACACATGCTTGACTTTACCCACCCCGTGCATTGGACTACCTACTAGGCAGAAAGCTAGACTGGACTTATCAAGGGAAGCCTTGCAATTCCCAGGGAAACATCACTTCTGCACTAAGGGATCTGTGGAGTCCTAGAAAAACTATGAAAAGATAGGCTTCATAGTCACAGACCCAGAGTTTAAAAACCTAGTGTCTTCCAAGAGTCTTTTTTTTTTTTTCTGCACAGAAATCCTCTGTAATTTAAAGGAATTTACCTCCAGAGGGGAAAAAATACTAAGATTTCAGGCCTGTAGGTAAATGAATGAGGCAACACTAACACAAGGATGATGGGAAGGAAAATCCTGAATACTTATCCATAAATCCACAAACTAATCTTGTTTGTGCGAATACTCACTCTGTAAAGGAATAAAGAAGTCAGAGTTAACTTTCTAACAATGACTTTCTGAAGGTTATGTCCAAAATCCCTATCCAAACAGAGCTTTGCAAGAGTTTACATCTTGAACTCCACACCAGGATGCTTTATAATGGAATGTTCTATGTAATCAGATACACGCCTCCATGTAATGACATATACATCTAGACATAGCAATTAAAAACCAAGTTTAGATATTGAACAACTGGAATCCATCAGTATTTGTCTCCAGAGTTCAAATCTGTCTTGAGCTGTGGCAGATACACAATCAGGACATTTCATAACTGCCTTTCAAAACGTTATTACAACTACAAGGTTCAATAGTCTTAAAATAAATAGTGCATAATCAGCTAAGTATTGAAATAAACATTTCACCACTTTATGCATCATAATCTTCATTTCAGCACACGGTAGGTCATCAACATTTTGACTCACAGCCCAATTTCAGCAGCACTAAATGCATAAGTGCCACATATCCTAGATTAGTTTCACATGGACATTCCTCATCATGAATGATAGGCAGAACTTTGCTGAAAGCATTTGGGGCCCTGATAGGATGTTCCAGGAACAGGAACACTTCAGTTTTGGCAAGAAAGTTTAAAAAAGTACAGGAGGACCACTATGATCAAGTATTTTCACCACCATGATCAAGTATCTTCATTTGCTTTTAATGAGAACATTTAAAGTTTTGCATGACATTCCACAGAATGCTTTATTACACATATAGCCAATCAGAATTTCTGGATTACGATATTAATTCTTTAAAAGTGAGAAAGTCTAGTTCTTCTTTAACTCCCAGAGGTAATTATAAGGAGGTCTGGCCTCCTTATAATTCCTTGATAGGAATGCAGCAAGTAAACAAGTCATTCAGCATCTGTGCATTGATTTCTCCTTTCTGAAATGGGAATGATACCTCTGTTTTTAAACATTTTAATACCTATGAAGAAGTGCTTGGCATTACAAATACAGAGAGTTATATTTTCCTCTAAACTCTTACCACTTTATTCCTCTATTACTGCAGTAGTTTTAGGTTTACAATATAATTTCAATGATTTTTCAAGTTAAATCATTGTCATTGGTGACCAGCCATTTGCCTCATGTGAAATAGTTTTCCATCTGTGTTTCTAGGTTTAGAAGTTCACTTTTTCCATTCCTGATTCAGAGGAAGGAGTCATCACATCACTACACAAACACACAGAGCATAATCAGGTAGAGCTTAAAGGTGAAAAATCCCCTTTGCTCCAACACATTTTTTTAAGGAACATTCTTCTAAGTTCAAAACCAATACAAACCAAGAAAGTGGAATGAAAAGAACTCCGTCCAAAGAAGTACCTGAAAGAATATTACCTTTACTAAGCAAACACCCAAATGAAACAAAGCCTGGACATTTTTAGAGTATTTCTATTAATGATATTTCCAGGCTACCATGAACATCACTGTGGTGGCACTGCATGGCCAATAGGTAGATGGGGAATCTTCTGAGACAGCTCCCTGACTATTCTGCTGGCCCTTAGCCTGTTCCAACTAATTGTTGGCTCACTAAGATTTAAGGAGTGCTAGAGGAAAAAAATAATTAGCTTAGCCCCTTTTCCAGTAGACCTATGTAATCTCTTCCTAAAGGAGTCCTAAGGACAGCTATCAAGCTCCTGGCCAGCAATGATCATCAGCAACTCAGGAAAGACAAGTTTAATATAATTTTGAAAGAAACATACTTCAGAAATCGCCACAGTATCACAAAATAGCTGACCAACATTTCATCTCTTTCTGAGGCAGACTGTGAGACTGCTCTTAGCATATACATGCCTTCCATGTACTTGACCCTTGTCATCTAGGCATGGACCTAGAATAAACCAAAGGACTTCTTAGTTAATTATCTCTGTCAAGTGATGGATGAGAATCAGATGCCTTGTAATAATGTTGTTATTATTAGCTTGATTGGCTGCCTTTGATACTGTCACAGAAGAATACAATTTATCTCTAATCTGATTTATTTTGTCCAGAAAATAAATTGACTTTCTTGGAGTAGGAAGGTCTCAGAGTTGAGTCACCTACACACCTCAGCAGGCAGCAATAGGGTCTGCCCTTCAAGTGAGAAATCAAGCCCCCGTAAAGCTGTTCACTCTCTCAGTTCTTACAACAGATGACAGGAAGGATGGGAAGAGGTGAGTTCAAGTTGAATGAGTATTTTGTCCCTGAACTAAGCATAGCCAACAGTCAGTATTTACTTTTGAAACTGAAGGCCACATTGAAACAATTGGTTTTTTTCCCCAAGTGCAATGTCAAATGGAGTGGTCAGACCACACTTGGCTGTATCTCTTCCCTCTTTGCTGCCCAGAAAAATTACATGAAGTCATAATACACAGATTGTTTCAGTCACACATTTGCAGGGGAGGGGAAAATTTTGAAAATAAAAAGAGAGAGAAAGATAAAGACTTTGATGCAGGTTAACTTTTGAGAGATTTTATTCTTTTCAGATCAGACATTTCTGCTGCCAGTCTTGGACATGGCCCTTTTTTTTTTACCCCCCCACTAGACGTTTCACACAGCCAGTTTGAAGTGTCTGGTCAGTGACAGGGGGTCTAGGCAGGAAACATAAATGCCAGTGTTTTTTTGTGTACTGACTCATGTCAGCTGTACAGCTTTACCTCATCTGACTTCCACAGTGCAGCTAAGGACTAGTGTCTGTGCCTTCCTGAATAAAGATGGAGGTGACAATGAGACAGCCACCTTTCAGGTAAAACGAAGGGAGCCACAGTGGATGGGTGCCAGAGGTAGCCCTACTCCAAGAAAAGGGACTGAACTGGAGAGGTAATTTCAGCCATCACATTACAGCAACAGCCTGAGCAGCTTTTCCTGCCATCTGTATGTTGAATGCAGACTTCCCCATCTTTACCTACACTTTCATCACCTCAAGACTGAGGTTGTTAACAGCACATTCCAGATGGGACTCCATCTGAGAATCATCAAATGACTAAGGCACAGTTAGATACCTCACGAGCACTGACACCAGCATGTGGCAAAGTAACAGCTCTGACTGCGCTCAACTAGCAGCTAAAGTTGAAGGTGTTGATCAAGATCTATACTGCCCTTACGTGGCCAAAGCCCATCCTTCAAAAGAAATAATTTTGCTCCACCTGCCATGTTCCTATGACTCTGGTGACCCAAGATGAACAAGCTATAATGCTTCTTCCACACCTACACATGTGCCCTCCCACATGGGCCAGGAGTCCTTCTGAACTGGCCTCTTGCCCTAGGGAATTTCTGGCTGAGCTGTGGAAAACAACAATGTATTAAAGGCTTCAGAGAAAGGAAGTTTGTATTTTACAGCTAAGAGAAAGGCAGAAGAGAGTTTCTTTAAGTGCTTGCTGGTTGAAATCTTATTGAAATGATTACTGCCATGGTGCTGAGAGTTTATTGTATTATTAATGATTTCTCAGATCTTCACACAGGTGTTTCATTTTAAATCTAAAATAAATAAGCACGCCTTAATCTATGTCTACTGCTTACATCAAATTTAGATGCATACTAACACATTCTTTTTGGGGTTTTATCAAAATATAAAATTCCTGGTAACCCAGATTTGATATTTTATGCAGAACTATTTCAAGAAAATCTTGCAGTGATGCATCTGATTCATCTGCTCCCTTCCTGGTAAATACCAAGCCTTTTTTATAGAGACATTTGGGATGGATTTCTGAGGAGCTACAGTGCAACAGTGCCATCCCCTGTCTGCAAAAATCATTGTCTCTCTTTCAGAAAAGCCAAAGACTAAAATGCTCCACCAGGGCTTGCTGTATCTAGATGGGAGGTTACCAGAGAACAGCAACATGAGTGCCATGTTATACACTGAATGGTAGTAATGCTGCTGGGGAGTTTCACTGTACAGCTTAAGTTCCAAGAGAAGTTTCTTTCTAGAGGTACTATCAATTTTGTGTCAAAATACATTGCAAGAGATCCCACAAATTTTATATTTAAACTCAGTTTTCAGGATATCACCCAGCACACCGTCTGGGGGAGGGAAAGCAATTTGCATGTTTTGTAGTAAGCAGAAAGGAGGAAGTTCCCACACACTACTAGACAACCCTGAAGAAAATCTGTTCATCTATAGTACTGCTCTGCATGTCCACTCCTGTTTCTACTGGAAGCACGGAGCACTTATTAAATGTCCAAGCACTGTACCAGCTACAACACCACAACATACATAATTTAAAGCAAATTAGAATGGAACATTGCAACACAAACCAGGAGTTTAGGAGTAAGCAGTCAGAGGCATGCCCAAAGGTATTTCCCCCCAGAAGTTTGGATATTGTTGCATACCCAATTAGTACTCTTTGTTTACAGGACTCCAGAGGGACATCCATGGGTTAAAGGCACGGACAGGACACATTTGCTCCGACTGTTTTTTTTGTTGATTTTAGATGCTTTCATCCTTTCCATGGTAATAGAACAAGAACAAACTGAAATTAAGCAACAAGCTGACCATGAAATTAGTCATATAGTTTCCAGTTCCCTGGACCTGGCAGTAGAAATTCAAGCTGATCACTACAAGATTTGGGAACAAGTTAAACACTATCTGTGTCTCCTTCTCCAAAGATTAAACAAAAAACTAGAATTAAAGAAAATCCTGTGCTGATATCCATGCTTGCAAGGGGAAAAAAAAAAAAAACAACCAAACAAAACCGCCAACCAAACAAAAAAAGCCCAGAATACCCTCACCACACAACTAGTATATTACATTATTAGTGTTGATTTCCTAAACATATGGCAATTAAGTGCATGTAAAGCCAGAGCCATTTGTATAACCTCCTCCAATCTTTTTTTCCTCCAGTATAATGCTAAATCAGTCCTGCCAAACAAGAGCATATCTACCTTCTAAAGATAGGGAAGCCTTTTACCTCTTACGTGCTATTGATCCTCTAGTACAGGCTACCACATGAATACTTTAAGGGAATGTTAACTCTTAGATCTCAGAAGCTGTTTACCTTGATTACCCTATTTCAAACAACATAATTCAAATACATCTCTAAAGCAGCTGTAAGTCTGTTTTGCTGTGGTTTTCATATCACCTTTATTATGGTCACTTCCACTGAACAAGTACAGGAAACTACAGCCTTTAAAATCACCGGAGTCCAAAGTATTGCCTCTTTCAATTTGTCTCTTGGGAAACTGCTGCCACAACAGAACTGCAGATCTCGCAGTTCTTACACAGCTGCACTGCAATTCCCTTGCTTCATTGGGAATAAGTGAAGTGTCAGTGACCTGCTTCTCCCGTGGCTTATCTACACCCACACTGCCCCTCCTTGAGACCAGCAATGGGACTTTACTGGGGCTAGGTCACCCCTGCCAAGCCAGGTTGCACATGTGCTTTTCATGTTTCTTCAGGGCAACAGAAGAAAAGCAGAAAAGAAACCTTACTCTCAGTTCACTGCTGTCCTTAGAATATTTCCAAGAACCCTCAGCTTTCTTTTTCGTGGTTATGGGTTCTTGTAGTAAAATAATCTTCTAGATAACCAGCCAGCAAGATGGGTTCGACTTGCTATTAATACTCCAGTTTCTGTCTGCAGCTGGTATTAGCTCAAAAGTTCATAAAGAAACTCCATGGAGGATAGGTAATGTGTCTGTCATTTTTATTTCTTATTTTCATAAACCTGAAATATTTTATTTGAATCCTATTTATATTAGAAGCAGCATCTGAAAACAATGCAATATCTGAGCTAGCATTAAGCACATCATCTTCCACTTCATTGTGAACAGGTTCTTACGAAAAGTAACAGCTAGAGCTGTTCCACAAAAGGCAGGGGGAGGGGGGAAGAAGGGGGGACAGACAAAACAAAACCAAACCTAATGTCTACAGTCCTACAATTGATAAATTGCCAGTTAGCAGTTAACTTTCCCCTACAGATAACTGGTCATCTCTTACTTTTGTGAAAGCTGACGCGATCTCTTCCTTCTCAAACATTTTGCAATTACCTTAACTATCTTCAGCTAAAAGCTGGGTTTAATTGCCATAAATGCTCACAGTAGCAAGTGGCTTTGTGGAAAGTCTCCAACTAGCAAGAATTTAAGATCCACCTACCCAAATAAACAGTAATCAATGACCAGTCATACACAATCAACAAAACTACAGACAAACTGATAGGACCTACCCCAAAGAGGCAGGTTTGTCAGTTATAACTTAATGAGAAAATGTTGCCATGGGAGGTACCAAGTGGTGCTGTTAAAATGTCCATTTTACCACAGAAATTACATCCATGCTTTGAAGAGATACTGTTTTGTTAAACTCCCTCTCTCTTTGAGATATAATCTTGGAGCAGGATAATGCTAAGAAGTGGTCTTAGTACTTCTACGGAATTTCCTGAGAGGTTTCCCCACATCATGCTTCTAAGCACTCCTACTCCTAGACTGACTTTATTAGAAGTCTTGTTTACCTTATACTAAAATACACAGATTTTTCTTCTAAAATACAGAAAATTAACAGGGACCCTAACCCACATGATGAAATTGAGGAACAAGACAAAGTGGTTATTACACAGAGCGAGACTATTTCTTGTGATACAGAGTAAGATTTTTTTTTCCCTTACATAAGGCCTTTATTTTTCCAGTTCTGACCAACAGCAGCCTTCCTAATCATCATCACAAAGTTGAAGCCTATATAGAACTGCAACATCTTCTTAGTTTCATCTTGTCAGTCAAGGTGTGACTAAAAAAATACTACCCTAGAAGTTGGCAGAGGCATGGAAAGCTTTTCTCTCCAACCAATTAGAATATATTGAAACAAATTTTTCTGAAGCAACTTTCTACTCCCTAGAAATAGAGCCTCGAACAATTAGAGTGGTGTGAAAGTGACATTTAGATCCAGGATCATGGAAATTCTTCTTTGGTGTCTTCTGTGGTTAATTTAATGTACTAAAAGTCACTGAAAGTAAATAATCCTAAAGAATTCCACCACCTTAGCAAACTGGAGAAATGTTTCAGTATAGAAGGGTAAGGTACCAAACCTCTTCCAGCAGATGCCCTCTTTTGTGTTCATTACTGCTATTTGAAAAGTGAAGGAAAGTATTTCCTAACGAAACATTCATATGAATTTTATATGGGTAATTTTTTTTCCCACATTCTGTTGATCCTAGCTGGAATACTGTTATTTTTGTGCTGGGTAGAACAAGGTCTACTTTAAACCAGTTCTCAAACATCATGTTTTCCTTCAAAGTTAAAGTAAGCTTGCTGACAGAGAACTTAGCCTTCAAAAGATGTCAAGATAAAGCCAGAAAGAAGGAAGAGTAAAATATCCTAAGAGTATCTCTCACTGTTTCATCTTTAAAATACTGACGATAGGAGCCACAGAATCTGTTCCAGAAAACAAGAGTTCTTACCCCAGAATCTACTAGCAGCATAAAAAAACACCAACAAAATGCCTGTTCTCTGCTACTAGGAAGTTTCTAAAAAGAATTTTTAAAAGCACATCATAGAATGAACCAATCCAGACTCAATTAATAAAAGCCAACCCCCATGTAGCAATCATATTACTCCACGTTAAGTATCACAGGACCTTTCACAGCTACGTATCAAAGGTCAAGGATTAAACTGCACATTTGTAGACATGAATGTGCAGTTCAAAAAGGTAGAAGGGAAGATGAAACCCTCACTACTTGGCATCCAAAGCCTTTTTTTAACCCATAACATCACAACATTTCAAGTCTAGTATCTAGCCGGTCTTCTAAGAGTGAACTTTCTGCTTTGGCCAATGGCTCTGTCATTGCCCATCTTATGCCCACAATGGAAGTCTGGGCCTGCTTCAGATAAGCCTAAAACCCCTCTGGATTGGAGGGAAAGACTATTAATTTTTTTTTTTAATTATATTTTAAATTTTATTATAACTAGGCAAAGGGGCAAAGGTGGAAAAAATTGAAAAGTAATTTATCTCCCAATAATTTGTTTAGATTTGTTTTTAAACCCTACACAACTCCCTGCCTTGTTACACACAGTCTCCCCCCCTGCTCAGTACTAGCAGTTAATTAACATACTTCACAGTTTGCTGCTTGCACCTCTCAGCAAGTCATGGTTTTGCTTTAAACCTCTGCTGACTCACCTCTCTGCAACCTCTCTTTCATGCCAACAGCAGCTCTCTTCTTTCCAGTTAACCTCATTTAGGCCAATTTCAATACGGCTACATGCTCAGACATTAAGAAGTCAGAATGCTAAGCAGATCCAAATCACAGGTATTGTTAAAAACAGACCTGTATTAATGCCTCCAAAAACAACTGCTTCAGAAAGCAGTAGGTCGTCATCATTATTTTTATGTTATGCCAAAACAAACTTTTAGCTCACTAGTGCAGTGATTTTTTAAAAGAACAAAAGATCTATAGACAACAAACACAACACTAAATCATAAGAATTATTTTCCAAGTGATCACTAGGAAGTGAGAACAACAGTTTCCATAGAGAAAAGTGCTTAGGAACACATGTCTTTTACAAAACCTTTTCTAGCAGGTCAATTTAAGAGCAAAGTCTAACAAGAGCCTTCTGCAGGAGCAACTGTTGTCCTGCCTCCTACCTGATAATAAACAACTTTAGATGTCAGTAAAAGAGCCTAAGGGTCCAATATTGAAGATCCCCAAATCCTAAAAATAAAAAAAGGAGGTTGCTCTCTTCTTGGCTGAAAACATCCAAGCCACAAATGGAACTTAATAACCTAGCCCCAGCTGGGGGCTGTCCCTAACTGGGGAGCTATAAGTCTTTTTCAGTGGTTGTATTCTGTGGGAAAACAAGAATAGCCCTTTGTGCCAAAGTACTGAAACAGCACATTGTTCTCCTTTTACTCTTTACAATCTGGGTTCACTGCCAAATCACTTTCTCAGAAGTGCAAACATCCTAGGCTTCTGATCACACTGGAATAACAAGGAGTAATTAAGTACCTTGGTATCATCCCATATTTTCAGACCCCTAATATGGTCCACAGAGTAAAGTCAAAGCCAGTAAGCCTTACGAGAGCTGTGATATGGAAATATTGATCAAGTGGTGACACTTGCTAGTGCACACCCAGCCTTTAAAAGAAATAGACTTTACAAATGGGTGAATTCCTATGTTCAGGTCATGTAAAATAGATGTTTCTTAAGTCTGGTTACATATAATTGCTAATGAAAGTCCCCCACAGATGAGGAATGCAGCATGGGGAGAAACCAATCTAAGTAAAAGACAAACACAAAGCCTACCATCCCTCTCCATCCTAAAGGAAAGCACACACCACAAGTTCTGTAACCTAGAACGCTGATGTTAACACTACTTTTGAGGATAATGAATAGCATGAAGCACTTAAATACCCCTTGAAGCCTTCACATCTAACACTGACCATAAAGTGTATCACACAGTGTTGTAGAGATACTGCTTTCCTTCCATTTTAAACAAAATGAATCCCCAAGTTTCTCTTGAGAGGCTCTCAATGCAATTATCAATCACGCTCACATGCACATCAGTTTCAAAGCTGTCATCACACACGCCAATTTTAAGTATTGATCTAACACTTCATATAACCTACTCTGGCATTAAGCTCAATTTTCAGTTGTGATATCTCCTGGAAACTGAGCCAAAGAATCTCTCTAGAGTACACAATATATGATCCAATATTTAAATTCACATGGCAATAAAAACAAAAGTCTACTTAAGCTTTCTTTGTCTTGGTAGAGCCACCTTCAGATACTGGGAATCCTGAGCATAACTGCAGATGGCAACTGCAGCTCTGTTATTTTTCTCTCAAGCCACACTGTGAAAAGAGTCACTCCATGTTCTCCATCCCCCTATCTTCTCTACAGTTCTTCAAAATACATTAGTATGCAGTTCAAGTATTAATTCTACATGGTTTATGAAATTCCTGTTACTTCAGACAACAGAGGGGATGAAAACAACAAAACCACACAATCCAGAAAAATGGTAACGATTGTTGTTTCCTTCTCCCTCCCTTTAAACCAAACCCTCAAAATGGACAGACCCAAAGAAACCAAACTCAAGAAGTCTTCTATCATACCAGAAATCCTTGCAAAAGTCTTGTTGCCAAGGTGTGAACATCTATCCATAATACACTCTTCAGAGAAGCTCCTGAAGGACAGGGGATAATGGAGAAACACAGACCCTGAAGCAGGAATGCATTAAAAAAAAGAAAAGCAGGAGATTCATTTGCCCAAGAGTGTTATGAAGCAATTCAGAATCTCTCATCCCTACCTGCTCCCCTAAAAGACATAAGGCTACAGTGATCAACTTTAAAATTAATAAAATTAAATTAAAAACTTTAAAGTGTGTCAGGCTTCCTGATATTATGACTGCTTCCTAAACCCCACTCAACTGAAAATCTTTCCAGTGCCATAGAATCCTAGGTACTGTTATTGTTTGGAATGGACCTCAAGGATTACCTGGTCCAACCTTTCTTGGCAAAAGGAATCCTTTAAGGCAAACACCCAGCGAGGCACTTGCACATCTATTTAAATTAGCACTCATGGAGAAAAAACCCATTTGTCAGCAATTGTCACCATCAAACATACTGTTTGTGAGTCTATCATGGAGTGAGCTTCCTGAGAGCAGTTTTTCAATTCAGGAATATGAATCTGAAGAAATAGGAGGGAGTGTCTGTTTCCTAAGCAGTTTGAATCAAGAGATTAGAGACAATGAGTCATAAAACATTCATACTCTTTTTTTTTTTTCCAGAAAAACTTAACTCCAAATAGTCTATCTGTACAAAAAGATTCAGTATGCTGTTGTGT
The DNA here is from genome assembly GCA_020800305.1 of Porphyrio hochstetteri. NCBI lineage: Eukaryota > Metazoa > Chordata > Aves > Gruiformes > Rallidae > Porphyrio > Porphyrio hochstetteri. The sequence goes on from CM036911.1 coordinate 10,290,732, forward strand.
TGTCTCCTAAGACCAGGCAAACATGTCGTGACTGAATCTTTACCATAAGTTGATACATATTAGAAGTTTGACTTCTCCAGAAGACAAAATAAATTGTCAGGGTACACTGCCAAACTGAAGTTTAACAAACAAAAAATTGAACAAAACCAAACAAACCCAAATTTACTCACAGGCAACAAAAATACACATAGGTGGTTTTCTACTCAGAGCAGAAAAGAGCAGTAGAAATGGCACATCAATACTAGCACGTATAGGTTTATTTCCATGCAAACTATTTTATGCTTCAATTATGATATCAACAAATGTTCACATCTGAACAACTCCACCCCTGCTGAAAATGCTATTAAACACTTCTTGTACATCTGCAGCATTTAGCCTGTCACTTAAGAAACTTTCCTAAGGAGCTTTAGATCTATGCAGAAGTTGTGATAATCTAGTTACTGAAATTGAGCACTCTTTTCTACCAGTAAATGCAAAAAGACAACTGAGTTTCCAAGCAACAATTCTGCTACCGAGAATCACAGATGCTAGAGCAGGAGGGAAGAGAAATTATAAGATTCAACAGATGGTAACAGAAAAGCCCTACTTAGCCATAAACTGCATTTCCTTCTGCAAAGGTAGAGCAGAGCTGGAGCTCTATTTTCTATATCATCCAAGAATCCATTTGTTTGGGGTTTGCTTGTTGGTTTGGTTTCTTTTACCTTTTGGAGGAGTGCTTTATCACACTGCAGAGGTATTAGACTGACATGCCCCCAAACCAATGTCCTTTCTGCTTGTGGGACAACCATCATCTGGACATAAGTAACACCAACTCCCTGACATTGCCTACCCTATCAAAGTAACACAGCTAAAAGGGATGGGGTACTCCAGTACCCAAACCAAGCTCTTCTAGCATACTTATGGGCTGGCTGCGTGATCTCTCTGAGATGCAGCTCTCTGTAAGGTCTCTAAACTCTTCTGTTCCACTAGACCTGCCAACAATGCACAACCAACCACTCAACTGCTCCATCCTCCTTCTGTGAGGCTACAGGTTTTTCCCAGCAGAAGCAGTTCTTCTTCCCAGTCTCCAAGGTCAGCTACAGCTTCTGTGTGAAATACCCCATCAGCAGCAATCTTTCTGTATGGCCTGTCTTTGACCAAGGCACTGTGCACAACTGCTCCTCCTTAAGCAGCTAAAAACCCTTTCTCATTCCGAGCATGCTCTTTGACAAACTCCCACTCTACAGTGCGTTTCAAGCAGAAAGCCTGATCTGAAAAAGCAGCCTTCTCTGCCTTTCCAAAGTGCTTCTGGTACAGATTCACAGAATCGTAGGGGTTGGCAGGGACCTCCAGAGATCATCGAGTCCAATCCCCCTGCCAAAGCAGGTTCCTTGGGACAGGTCACACAGGTAAGCATCCAGGCGGGTCTTGAATATTACATCTCTTTTAAGTCTCTATTTTGCATACCCTCTGCCATCTGCATCCAAAATGCTTCCCTGTTTAGTTGGGGGGCCAGAGTCAGGAGCCTGGGCTTTCCATTTTTTAGCTCAGCCAAGTCACAAGCTAGCGGAAGTGGATGAAGCCTAGGGTAAGATTGCAAAGGCTGGTTTTACTCTGATGCCTAAACAGCACAGAAAGTCTCCTCTGCCCAACAGACTGAAGAAGGAAAGAGGATGCATAGTGAGAAGAGGGAGAGTTTGCTTTAGAGCATACTCCATTTAGACAGTTTTGGAAGGCTGATAAGCACTGTAAATTATGACATTCTCCTAGGGAAGGGGGGAACAGAGGCAGCCCTCCTCCCCAGATATTTTCCCTTCTCCGAAGAGATAAAATTCATCTTAAGCAAGTGACTGAAATGAACAATAGATTGATGATGACACAGGCCAAGATACTAGGAAATACTCAGTCTAGCTTAACAGTCTCTCAGCCAGATAGAGTGAACATTTCTAAGTAGAACGTTGCTGTCAGAAGACAATAATTTTCTATTATCTATCAGGCAATACCAATTAATTTTTAACCAAAAGGCAGTTTTCTCATAAACTATGTAGTAGAATTCAGCTTATTCCTATTAACATCAAAGCAACCACTGTTGATATGAATGACCTCCCAAACAGAGGGCTTTTGTGGTAGGTTGAACGCAGCCTATGCTCTTTCTATGCCAAAAAAAAGAAACAGGAAAAAAAGAAAAAAGTAATTCACAAACGCTGCATTCCCTTATTTTAAATGAGAGGTATAAGAGAGATGCCAGTACCTCTTAAAATCTCCTTCTCTACACTTTTGGACTGAAACCAGAATTGAAAGTTGAAACAGAGCTGAAGAGGTATGCAGAGAACCTTAAGTCAAACCCCTCATCTGGACCTATGCAGACCTCTGGGGATTGCAGCTTTAGATCTCACTTTTACCTCATACCTACGCAGACTCTTCCTCCTCAAAAATCAATACGAAAGCATAATGCAGAGACTAAGACAATAAGCTTACAAAATAGTCATAGTAAATAAGATGGGACTAGCTTTATTTCCCCCTTAGTTTTCTTCACCACATTCCCACCTCTTCCTCTTTCAGACAGGAAAAAACCTTGATGGGATGAAGCAACTGTTAACTCTCTCCAAGTTTTAGCTTCTCTGCATTTTGGAATAAAAGAAGCAATGTTAGTTTAAAGGCAGACTAAAAGGTGGAGGAAAAGAAGGCATATACCATAACTCTGCTCACAGAATGCAGACTAAACAGGATTTGAATTCTCCGCCTTTGAAACACGAATTAACTGTAGATCCCGTGAGGAGAAGGCCATTTGCTGGCAGAGACTGTAGATAGCAGGTGTTAAATTGCTTACTGCCCACTGCCTCATGAATACAAATGCATTGAGAATTACCTTCCAAAAAATAATAATGCAATGAAAGAACAGAGTTCAAACTGACACACTGGGGAATGACATGAACTAGCCAAGATAACGTTTCACAGATCATAGCTGTTTCCTAACAGACTGGCTAGAGGATGTTTGCCCAGCATGTGTTTCACATTACATTAACCTACAGCTAATATGAGACTCATTTTCACAAACGTCGTATTTAAATAAGCCTCTTGAAAAAGAATAAAACCAAAAGCCAAAGACACACAGGATTCCCAACAAATGAGCAGGTAATACCTATTTATTATTTGTTGTGTGCAATTACAGAGGAAATGGCATCCCAAGTCTGGTCTCACTGTGCACACAAAAAAATCCTGAAAAGTGATTATTTGTTGAATCCACTTCTACAAAGAGGGAGAAGAATCAGTATATCAAATATATATACAATGTACTTGTCACCACATGACAACTGGTTTTTTTCTAAATTATTAACACTGTGATAATACACCTTTCAGGTTCTCACTCATTCTGATAACATAGCCCACAGCACCATCCTAATCAAAACAGCATATATGAAGCCTAAACCAGATAATCGTATGGATAAGCTCCTATTCCCACTTGTGGATAAAAGTGGATATAAAACAAAACACTCAGGTATAAACCATCACAAAGAAAGCTGCATCTGAAAAGTGGCAATAAAAGGACATCCATTGTGGACTGAGGTTGTTTATTTTTGAAAGGAGTAGGGAGAGAATACAATTGTAGAAAGCAGCTGTTTTTCTAAACACATTCAGGTTATTCCTGCAATGCCCTTCGATAAAAGATCATGCACAAGAACCTCTTTTCTATGAAGGAGGCAGCGCCCGATGTCTCCCTGGTTACATCGCACAGTGCTTCTCATTACTGTTTCAGCACATCTTAGCTTTTTGCCCCTGCAGAGATACAGGAATCTCTAGCAAAACTAGTCACACATTTCTGCAATGTCATTTCTTAATCTTGCATCCAATAAATATTTGGTTTTGTTAGTGCCACTGGCCACATAGCATTTGATAAACAATGAATACTGCAGCATAGTTTTCTCATCAATCAAGCCATATAAAAGGCCAATCCAGCAATTTAATCTCCTTTTTCTGCAAGCTGTCTAAACACAGGGCTTTTTAACAAGACAGTTTTGTTCTAAGAGTACCTACTCCATCCAAGTCTTGTCATTAAATTGAAAAATTACATGCATGATTCCCAGTCCCTGGGAAACATGAAGCTATCTTACAACTATCCTTTAGAACCAAATTTCTTTTAAACAGAGTTGGAACGATCACTAACACAGCAGCGTCAAAGCAGGAAAATAAAATTTAAGATCCATCAAACAATTTCTTAAATGGTTTCTCATTTCTTAAAGGTTTTCTTTCTTTGTTGGTTTGTTTTGGTTTTTTGAGACATGTCCAGATTTTTATTTTAAATTTAAACAGAGGTCAAACAACTCAAAACTTGGTCAGACCTATTACAAAAGCATCACATTTTAAAAAACAAAACAAAGAGGCATGCATTTTTTCCTCCACTTTGCTAACGGAGAAGAGAATTCCAGGTACTGGGACCGCATACATATTACTCTTTTGCACACAGGTTCAATAGACTGTTCAATGTCTTTCAGTGACCATTTACTACCAACACTGTTCATCTCTATTCAAACACAGCATTGCGAGCCGGTGTGCAAGCATCCCGGGTCTGTCCTGCAGGACAAGGTACTCCTAGGTCTAAAGCAACAAAGCCCAGCCCAGAGCAGACTGGAAAGAAGACTGATACAGATGCCTGAGGCAGCCTTCCAACAGGAGCAGGAGGCAGGCACAAACACTCAGCTTAACTCATTCTGAAATGGAGTCTCAGTTTGTTTCAAGGTCTGTATTACACCGCTCCTGAAATTTCACAGCCTTGGCATCCCACAGTCCAAACAGATCTCTCCATAGGTTAAATCACAAACTCACTAGGTCTTCAGATCGAGAAGTTTTGTAAACTGACTTCAGATTTTCATTCTGTCTCAAGCTCAAATTGATGTTCACTGCAGCATCATCACCCTTGTGGAAAAGATGACTAATGATCAGTGAAAGACCACTGAATAGCTCGTCAGCAAAGATGAGTTCTGCTGGATTCAAACTGAGGATCTACTGTGGAAGTAGAAGTCTCTCTACTATTTACTAAACCTTCAAGAAACCCAGGGTGCCTATTCCCTTATCATCTATCCCCCTCAGTAAAGAGATGCTAGGCGAGAACAGATTGAAACCTTGCTCCAGGAAAGTTCCCTCTGAAGTTTTACATCATTCATGCATTGTGCAGAAATCCCTTTTGTTTTGAGCTGTAAAAGTCAAACTTGCTGAAGTTTCGCGGACTCAACTCGGATCAGTGTGATCAATGCTGAGCTCGTTTAGTGAAACACACACAGAGCTTATATAGGTTCCTATATCAGTGCACGAGTTACGTTACATTGCTATTGGGTAGATGCTCCGTTCACCTGCCTGACACGCGTCTCACTATTGCTAATAAGTGGTGGAGGCTACACAGTCACATTGTTCCTTTTTAAGGCAGTTGTTAACATTCTTGCAGTTTCTTATCTCATGGCTTGTCTGACAAGCTCCTGTTCTCACAGACATCTGCTCTCCTGTTACTGCATACTGACATGTCTCTGCTAGCTTACCCAGGCCTGATTATATGGGGGTCAGCAATAAATCTGGATGGGCCACAAAAGCCACTCCTCTCCAAATGCATTGCTACACAAATTCTCTCCTGACCTGAAGCAGGATACTTTCTGAATTTTTTATCATGGATACCCATTGTAACAAATTAACATTTTAATCCATTTAACTCCCAAGCAAATTTTAAAATGTCAAGTATTTTACACAAAGTGTGCCACCACACAGAACATTTCCATCCAACAATGCTGGAGTGCCTTTCAGAATGATTCAAAATAAACAATCCATTACTGAGAATGGCATAATTTCCTAAGGTCTTAACTAACTAGACAGTGAGTGCAAAAGCTGAATTGTCATTTAGCAAAACAGCGAAGTTTAATTTCAAACTTTAATTTTATCTTTGGGGCAAAAAATAAAAAAAATAAGGGGAACACAAGCACTATGCATCCACAAGACTTTTTTTCAAACACTTCTGTTCATAACAGCAGAAGATCAAGTGGCTGTTTTGACTTAATTTTTTGCTGTTATCCAGGGTATGGATGCAGAAGGTGTATAGAAATGTAGTGAGTCAGAAAAAAACTACATGCAAAAGTGTCATTGATTTATTTTCCTCTCAGATCCTATGCCATACATTAATCCCCCATAATTCAAGCAGAAAACCACTCGAATAAGCAAAAGTTATTCACATTCTCACACAGAATCACAGAATAATAAGGTTGGAAAAGGCCTTTAAGATCATCGAGTCCAACCATTCACATCCTAAACTAAACCATATCCCTAAGTACTTCATCTACCCTTTTTTTGAACACATCCAGGGAAGGTGACTCAACCCCCTCCCTGGGCAGCCTGTTCCAGGCCCTCACAACTCTTTCAGTAAAAATTTTTTCCTAACATCCAATCTAAACCTGCCCTGGCACAGCTTCATGCCATTCCCCCTTGTCCTATCACCTGTCACCTGACTGAAGAGACCATCACCTACCTCTCTATAACCTCCCAAAATCTCAAATCCAGGTAATTTTGTGACTAAGTTAGCCATCTTAATTGAGAGGCACATGGCCTGCATATAACACTTGCTTTGGGACAGTGCATCCCTTCAGGACATCTTCATCAGTGCTTTGGGTCTCAGAACATCTATACAAAGTGCTGTATAACATCTGCCCAGTCTACTTTCTGTTTCCACCTATGCTCAGGAGCTGAGAAAATTACTCTCAATCAACATTTAAGAGGATGAAAATTTAACAATTCACATGTACTTCCTAGACTCTACAGGTACAAATCCTGAAATGGTGTTTTTAGTGGCTTCTGAAATAAGAAAGATTACTTTCCTCACACAAGGAGGGGGACGGAAAGAAAATCTAGCATACTTTTTCATTATTGCATGTTTTAAAACCTGATTAGCAATTATCTTAACCTTACTAAAAGAAAAAAAAGTTTTAAGGCTTTTAATATATTAACCTTCTTAAAAAACAGGTCTAGCAACATTCAGCATAGTATCTTTTTGTCTGTCTCTTGTACATAATAAGTTTAGAAAGCTATTTGCCAGACACTATTTTCTATTAATTGATAATCACTAGAACGTTACTTTTTCTAAGTGGCAAGTCTTTTTAGTGATGGGAGGAAGGAAGCAGGGGGGTTCCAACTATTGCAAATGTATATTTTTTTAAGCTGGAGGTCAACATTGTTTCTGCAGTCTTGTGGAAAATTACCTCATCTGACAGCTCTGGGACACTTTTTGTCGTATATTTTTTATTCTCTCAATTTTTCTGTGGTCCCTCAGAGATAAATAAATGTCGAAAGTGAACACGAATTGATGTTCTGCTCTGAAAAGTGACTCAGGAAAACACTGTGAGATTACACATTTACTCTGTCTCACTGTTTTACTGACCAGGTTTGTCTGGTTTACAATCAAAGAAAACCTTTTTTCTGAGCTGTGGCCCTGCACATTCAAACTCAGATGCCAAAAATTAAGCTATGCTACTTCATTATAATCAATGGTCTGCAAATAGAGCTCCCTGCAGTTCATTCTCCTGGCAATCCTTTGTCAACGGGGCCTCCGATAATAGACCCCTTGATTGTGCAGAGAGACAAGGAGAATATTTTTTGCTCTCCAGCAACTATTTGTTCCTGCTGTCTGTACTGCAAAACTTAAACATCTGTGTTTATCATCTGTGACAAAAGTAGATGTGCCAGCTATGAAGGTGCTACATTTTTACCTTCCAGAGAGGTCCTTACATATTCTATTACTAAAGTTCAAAACCAGACCACTCTTCTCCTTACCACAATCATGTAATATTTCAACTGTGCTCACAATGTGCCAATGAGACTTGGAAGTTATTTTTATCTGGTCAGGTGTTTCCAATAGCCAGTGATTATTTTACATGCCCATATTTGCTGAAATAGTCATGCACGTTGGGAAGAGCTAAATGGGGTTTGCCTGTATGACCCCAGAGAATCTCGTATCTGACTGTCTAAAGAAGGATTTCCAAGGTGCACTTTCCCCTCCCCCTCCAATTCAAAGCAGAGGCCATGATCAGGAGCCTCTGTGAACCTTATTTCATAGTGAATGCAAAAAACTAGGTTAAGGCATTATTAAGCTCATGCAGATAGGCACACAAATACACCGTGAAAGAGAGCTGAACATGAAAAAAAAGGCCATTCTTTTTCATTGTCTGTTCTACTGCCATATTCTGTACATGAATGCATAATTCTTTTAAATAAACAAAAAAAGTTATTTAATATAACATAATTATGAGGCTGAGGACTACCATAAAGAACATTCATGAGGGAACCAGACAATACGTTCACTCTAGTGCCTTGTAATCCATGCAATGAAAAGATCATTTCACATTCACATAACAGGTGTTTTTTTTTAATATAAGAGAGAAAAAACAGAATTAAAAAGCAGAGAACATGGATGTCCCAGTATTCCTGGAGCAATTGGCCAGCTATTAGTTAAAAAATATTTTTATCAACATAAGCAAGCCTTTTAAGAATTTGACTGAAGCAGCACAGAGTTTTCTATATGTATTATGTCCCATTTCAAAATGAGGAATTTTTACAGACCTTCTCAGAGCATTTTAAGAACTTTAGATTTTCAACCCTGGACAGCAATCTCAACTGTCTCATCCTCCCAGACTGAGTACAATTAGAAAAGATTGTAACCGACACCCACCTGAAACTTTGGCCAATGCTGGACTTTCTTTACTACACGTTAAAACATACCTCAAAGTAAGAACTAGGTCCCTCTTCACCAAAGGTTGCCACAGGTTAAAGGTGAACACTAAACAAGCCTCCATAATATCAAGCTAGCATGCTTTCTTAGGGGATACTATCAGAAGCCCCTACTAGAAGCTGCCTACTATCAGTGGCAATAAACCAAGAGCGCATTACCTCATAATTCCTGCAGCAAGACTTCTTCACACTGCTATCTCCACTTTGCAAACAATAAGGTTTAACCCACGTTAATTAACAGAGCATGAGACACTCACATTAAACACACTATTGAGATGTTGCAAAGGAAGACCAACACCCTTGGGTATGTGTCATTAGGGGCTCAAATACAGCAACTCTGCTCTAAGGGCTCTCACATCCTGGCATCAGACATCCCAAGCAATGGCAAAGTCTTGACAGACACTTGTTATAAGTGGAGGGAACAGCTTTAATGCTCTACTTGCCCATAGCTTTTTCATTAAAAAAAAAAAAGAAGTCAAGAAAGAAACGTTGTTTCAAGGATGCACTGTAGAAATGCTTTAGGAAGCAAGTAGAAATGGGATGATACATGGGGATGCAACTTGTTATCTTAGATATCAACACCTTATCAACAACTCACACTCCTAAAGTGATGAATCTAGATGCAATTAGCACTCTCCCTTCCCTCATGAAAGGTATCTCTGCCTTTTTGCAATTTCCCAGAGATATTTTTAAACTCTGGATATACAGCACATGTACAATCATTTATCCACCTGACCCTTGCCTCACCAATAAATGGTCTTCATGATAAAGAGCTTCATAATGTAAACCCTAGAAGACACTGTACAAGTCTGAATTATCTTCTTTGATGGAGCTACCCACTGCAGGTCCCACAGGGAGTGGCAGCCCTATTAGAAGATGGCCTTAACGTCCTTTCTCTATCGCTGAGCAAGATACTTAGTCCTGTACCTGTAAGAATTTGAGAGGTACTTACCAGCTACTTAGATTATGAACTCTCAGTGCACTGGGGGTGGGTTATTTGCTTCTCTGTGTTGGTTTACATTCCCACCTACTGTTTTTTTAATTCTCCCTCACATTTTAATTTAAAGACTAGGCATAGGTTCAACAAAACACAAATATTAACATCGGATAACCTTGGATTGACTAGAATTCACAAGTCCCCAAACACCTCTACAGTGACTGCACAGGAGTTGGGTATCAAAAGAAACATTTTGGAGTTTTTAGGGTACTGACCTCTAGGGAGTACTGAAAAGAAATCAGATGCTCTCAATTTCTCATATCGAAATAAATGATAAATGATCCACAAAATAAAAGCATTCAAACATTCAGTAGGCCAGACAGTAGGAATGACTCTGTCATCCCAAACCCAAATACCTAAAATACCACTCACCTGCAGAAATAGGGAAATGCCCCTGTTCTTCATCTTTACTTTGACTCATACCACAGATTTTAACATCTCAAATGAATTGACTAGAAGTGAAGGTCCTAGAAGAGTTCAAGCATGCCTATCAGATCAGCTGCCCAGGCAAGGGAAGCAGAAAATCCCGTTTTAAATTCTAATGGAGTTCATGTGTGGCACGACTCAGAGCTGCAAATGGCTCTGAAACATAAGGAGGAATAGGATTAAGCTGCAGCTGAGCACAGACTGTGGTGGAGGGAGATGAGGAGTCCTACTGGATAAATGTGAAACTAGAAACAGAATTGCACAGGAGTGAATTTGCACTTCAGATAATTAGCTCTATGAAGAGCACAAACACAAGTGCCTGTACGTGGTGTATTGATAAACAGAAAAAATACCTAATACCATAGCTAGCACTGCCAGAATGCCTCAGATCTGTATCTATTATCTATTTCTAGGGCTGTAGAAACTATGAGCAGAAATCAAGCAGCAAAAGATAGTCCAACCTCGTTAGAGAACAAGGTAACTCACACTCGAATACTCACACTTTAGCACCTGCCAGCTGCTAAGCAAAGGAAACAGGTGTAAGAGTTCAACACGATAACCCCTTCTACAATATCACTTAGAATTATTGTCCATTCCCTTCTTGTCAATTGACAGCATTTATGGCCATTAGCTAAAAATATCCAAGCTAATGTGAGGTGAAAATGGAAAATATTGTTAGTTCTTTTGTTGTTTGAGCAGTTTGAGAAAGTATTTGATTGTGACAATTTGACTGGGAGGTAACTTCCTCAAAGTTATGTATAAGTCAGAACTATTAGGTACTTTCATTATCAGTGCAGAGACTTTTCTTTCCCCCTTTGTTGCAATCTCTCATCTAGAATTGTCACTACACAGCACTCATCTCCCTATCGCAATCTGCAGCAGAAGCAGCCAAGAGATAAGGCTTCATGTTTACCTTTAAGAATGCCAATTGTTCGTGCTGTCAGTGCCCAGGTTTTATCATCGGTTCAGTGGCAGTGAAATTGAGTGCTGGGAGGAGGGAGCCTGCATTATGTGAGAACAGTTAGATGCAAGGGCAGCAGTATTTTTGTGATTGAGAAGTCAGCTGCAAAGCCAGCATTTACTGTCCATTTGAGTCAGCCATGACCATAGAAGAGAACCTGATGGCATGATGACAGCCAATTTGATTGCAGATTTGGTGTGCACAGAGAGTTATTAATATGTTCAGGGACTCTCAGATTTTTTCCTGTATCCCACACATGGTCTGCAGAGTAGAAATATGTATTCTTTTTCCAGCCACATTGCTCTCTGGAGGAAAGCCTGCAATCCAAGACTTTTCAGAGGGCCTCTAAAGGTGTGTTTGTTGGGGATTTTTGTTTAAGTATATTTGAAACTGGGAACTTTTATCTGTACCTTATTTGGCTTTTTTGGATAGAGTCAGCTTAGTGGTTGATCTCACAACCACAGAGGTAACACACTCATGCACAAAGGTGTGACAATGAAACAATGGTGAGAAATTACAGCAACTGTGGGTACAGAGGAAAAAGGTGACTCAAATAAATGAAAGAGCCTGTAACTCCAGGGAAAGAAAAGGCACAGGTACATACAGAAGGGTTGCAATAGATAATTTAATCACATTTTCTTACAGGTGACTAGCATAAACCAGAAATATACAGTAGGAACAATCTCCTGAAATCCAAAGTGCAGATACCAAATACTTAAAAAAAAAAATTCTTCCTCGCTTTTCAAAAGCTTGGATTAAATTGGAGAACAAGAATAAACAAAAACAAGTTCTCCATTTCAAATGCAGTAGCCCAATAAGCTTGGAGTGGGCTCAACCCATCTGAGATAATCATATTTCACCTTCTACTTATTAAGGAATAAAATAAAGTTATGGTACAACTTTTCTTGCCAACAATACCCAGGTCATTTTATCTGTTCTAGCAGAATAATAACTCTTACAGTAACTGAGAGGAGCTTATGATATTACTATTACTACTGCTAAATAGAGAAGACCATCCCATGTTTAGCGATGATAGCCAAAGACAAAGAACAAAAGTAATAGAACTGGAGACCTTATGCTGCAGGTGGGATCACTAAATTGATAGCATGAGGATATTGTATTCTGTGAAACACCCATCACTAGAGTCTGATGCATTAAGAAAAAGGGTTAAGTGTTCTCATAATGTGCTTGGGGGACTGTGAAATCAGGATCGACGGTCTGATCCTGACCATTGTATCAGGTGGTAAAGTTGGATATTTTTGTGACTTCCCAATGAGCTAAACCTCTGTTAGATTAAGACTAAAAAATAAAAAAGTAAATACAAGGAGAGGGTATTTGTAATTGGCACATAGAAGAATTCTCTAGAAGAAAATACAAAAAGCTAACCAGAAAGATGGATTTGTCAGAAGATGCATAAGGGCCACCATGGCGTGACACAGACATGAAGTCAGGGGCTGACAAGATTCAGAAGGCTGTCTTCCCTGCAAACTTAACTCTTCCCAGAAAATGCAAAGAAAGAAAGATGGAGGCTTGGGTGAATGCCCTTCCTATCTGCTGAAGTATTTATCACCTTTGCACTCCTCACCTTACAGGTGGATTTAGTTTTCCCTCTGTAAGATGAGGGTGGAATGAGACATGGAGCAAAGTACATCAGACCCTCAAGGGGACAGAGGGGCTTGGTGGCTGAGTTAGGATCCAGATTAAGGGGACTTCCTTAACCTGCAAATGAAGGCTCCCAGCTGCTATGATGAGGCCTATGTACCAAAACTCTGGCTAAGGAATCAACTCAGGAACTCTGGTGGGAACACAGTGTCCGTGCAAGGTGCACAAGCAGTAGTTCAGTTTAAGTTGTATATCAATATCAGCAATAGGATGGGGTCAGGTGGGACAAAACCTGCAATGCTGAGCCCTCATTTAACGAGCAATTGAAGAGGAATGCAAGCAAAGCTTTCTTGTTAGCATTTCTGTACATTATTCCTTAATAACCAGAAATTAATGCTGTTCAAGATGGGGTCAATATGTTGTAACTAGCTAGAGTACCATGGTCACATTAATTCTTAAAATCAGTGAGGCAGGATACTTGCTAATTGGACAGAGAAGATGCTGGGCTAAATGAGGCCTCAGACTACCACTTCCACTGCTGCTCTTTAAATAAATAAGGAGAGTGGGAAGGAAAGGAGGGTGTCTTGGCAGAAAAACGTTCTGTTCAAGCAAACTGTCATATGTACAAGGACAGCACAAGACTTCCCTCCTGACGTGCCTGACTCAGCAGAGGATCTACAGAAAGCTTTGCTAGCATCTTAAACCCCCAAATTAAAACCTTTGCTTGTTTTTCTTGTAATTAAAGCTTCCACATCTGGTATTCTGTTATTATTTGGCCTTCCCTGTTTTCTGCATGACACCAAGATATCAGACACCACAGTATCCTGCTAAAAGAAAAGAAATAAAATCAAACACCAAAACTCAAACAACAACTAATTATTACAGCTTTTCCCACAGACATCTAAAGCAGGATGTTCTCAGGTAATAGATTTTGTTAAAATGATGGCACTAGAGTTGTCAGTTACTATGCTGCAGAAATCTGCCTCTCTCTTATATGGAACATATAATAAAAAGCTCAGTAAAATTCACAGTTCACACTATTAAAACAAATCTCTTTTTTCCCACCAGTTGGTAATCTGGTTGTCAACAGAATCCAAAAGAGCACCTAATGTGATATGCAGAACTTTAGAGCTATTTTCAATTTAGAAAAAACATTAACTCTTTGCTGGGACTGGGAGGTATGGCTTCTGGCTGTATTACTACAGTAATTAATATGAAACTTGTATAATTATTCGACATTTATTCTGCTTCTTATTCTCCCCACCTGAAACCACATTCTTATGACATACCACCTCTACAACAACCATCTCTGATAATTTAATTATAGCTTCACTCAGGGAAGAAGCAGCAGGAGCCTATGAATTCTCAAATACTGAATCCTGTCCTGGTGCAAAAGTATTGGGGGAAAGGAAGTCAAGGAAGGAGAAAGAAAAGTGGCTGCAGAATTGCAGCTCACCAGTATGGTTTTCAAAGTTTACCAGCAGGAGCCAGTAGCTCTGTCAGGGACTTCAGTCTGCATGATGAAGTAGGACTACTCCCAAGCAGCAAAGTCTTCTTGATAAGCTATCCACTGCTAATAGTAATACACTTGGGAATTCAGTGGTTCCTTTTACCTTGAAAGATCATGTGCTCTTGCCCTAGGAATACTTTTTAATTATTTTTTTTTTTTATTTTGCCTATGCTTTTCTGAGAATATTCTCATGGGGTGTTTTCCTAGTCTCACAGCCTTTTCCCCTGAATCCAAGCCCGTGAGGTTTTGAATGGATTTGCATTATGGATGCTGTGGAAGAATCTGTAGTTGAACATATTTCAAGCAAGCCATAATTAAAGCTCAGATTGGATAAATCAGTAAACACAGGTTTAACTAAGGGGCATGCTGAAAGTTTTTCAATTTAAACAGTATTTTCCTCAAATGGAACAGAACAATCTCCTCCCTGTTCTTCTTAACAACAGCAGGAAGAATCTGTATGAACCCAGGCTTCATTTTCTATTGTTACAGCAGCTGCAGTAGCTGTGTGTGAGCTGTTCCAATAGGTGTGGAGTACATCCATATCGGTAAGTGCCTTTTATTTTTGTGAATACCAACCACAACATCTTATTTTACTTTTTAACAGAAATGAAAGAATAAAGGGTATCATCCCAATTTCCAGCAGAGTAAAATTCTTCCAGCTGCACTGGGGAGAGGGATTAACTGACAGCAGAGGTACAGATAAACATTTCCTGAACTGCACATAATGCCATAGAAGAACATGAGGAACATTGTGCTCTGAGAAAGACAAGGAAAAAAAAACTCCACCAAAGCCATTATAACCATTGCAATAATTTACTGATATTTGGGGCACGCAGCTCAGTTATCCCTCTGTCAGAGTGGGAGTAATTTCACTCTCACAAAATCAAACTTCTTAAATTGACAAGAGTTTCAGATTAAAGTAAAAAACTCCAGTGGTTTAAGCATGAGGCTCCACCTGATGGAGGAACAATAAGGTTGCTCACAGTGACTGTCTTTGGATCAGATCTTCCCATCACTGCCTTTTATACTAGCTTACCAAGTTTTGGCATATGGACCTCCTTAGTGCCAACAAGGACTCCCTTCCCCTGCTCCTCCTCATCCCTAATTAGGAGCTGAACAATAAATGGGACGCAGGGACTTGTATTGACCTTTGGAATTGGATGAGGTTCAGTGGTTCCCAAGATACAGACAAAATCAGTGAGCCACAGTATCCTTAACAGCAGCAGATTGCTATGGCTGAAGGAATTGATGCTTTCATGAGGTGCAGAAGAGCGGGCAACTGCAGCTGCATCATGGAGGGAGGCACACACAAACACCCAAAGATAGTCAGCCTGCATCTGCAATTCGAAAATAACTTGTAGGTGGTGCTATAAGCCAGAGAACAGCAGTGGAAAAATAAACAGCTTACTTCCAAGGAAGGGCCTCCAGAAGCAGCAATGCATTTTCTCTAATGTGCCTTTTCCCCTGCGTGAGTTCTAGAAGCCTGCAGATACCGGGATTGTAAAACGTTTGGGTGTAACATAAGCACTAAGATAATTGTATAGACTTTCCTCAAGGCAAAGGATGATAAATGACCCAGCAAAGCATTTCATTGTTGAGGAGTACTACACATACTCAAAAATGAAAAAAAGAAGTACAATGAAGATTCAAATTCGGAAAGAAACACAGAGCTTGGAGAGAGGAAGCTTAATGAGTTACCTCACGACAGGCTGCTGTTGTAGTTATGATTAATTTGATGTTTCCTCTCACATTTATTTTAGGAAGGGGAAAAAAATTAGTGTAACTAACTTTCTAAAAGGTGAACATCAAAGCTTTAAAGTGATACTGTGCCGGATCCAAAATTTCCATCGCTGTGTGTATATGCCTGGGTGAGCAGTTAGCAGCAGGCTTTAAACCAAAGGCTGGTATTTTTAAAAATCATGAGCAATAATGTTTTGGGTTTTGAACAACCAACTTAGCATCTTCACCAAGACCTGTTTTCTGAGGGATAGAGCTTTCTTCCCTGGATTACGGACCCTGACAGCAAGTCAGACTGAAACCCAGAGTGAGTTACAACTTCCTCTACCAAAATCCCAGGAAAACCATTAGCCCCGATTGCAGGGCTTCTCTTCTGTATTGTCCAATGCTACATTGAGTTTATAAAGGTAGTACATAAAACTATTCTCAGCTGCATTTAGTGTGCCTTTGCAAAGGTATCATCTCCTACAACAGAAAAAAAGTGAAGGAGCCCTGAGGATCTGCCAGGCAAGTAAAATTACTTTTACTGTGATTAACTGAACCTCTTGTGATTAAAAAAAAATTAAAATAATCTCAGTTAAAAATGATGTGTGTATCACTAGCTCACTCTTGTGATGCAAGTTAGATAGTCATACAGATGTGCTATCTGCAGGTTTTGGAGCTTAGGCCCTCAAAGTGCACCACAATACACACACACAGTGGCTTAAACCCATCACTTTACATATCCTACTGCTGCTTACCATATCCTACTGCATCTGCTAGCATAGATGAGGCAGTCACAGCAGCTGCAAGAGCCTGGAGTAGGGGGAGGAAGAAGGAAAGTCTGGGTCAGGTACAACCACAGACATCAGTACGACATGGCTATGTTTCCAGTTTTGCAGCTAAGCTCTAGTCCAAAAGCCAGTCCCCACAGAGAAGAGAGGACAGAGAACTCTGTAAAAGCCTTTACTGAATTATCTTCCATAATAAATACAATAAAGCTACCCAGCTCTGTAAGTTTTTTCCCTGCATTCAGCCTGGGCTGCTAGAACTATTCTTTTGGCCTTTTATTTAACTATTTGGATGGAGACTCCCACGGCACCAGCATTTTTTATCTTCTCACACTCGTCCTTCAGACTTTCTGCAGCATTCAGTACAGGTTTCCCCTCTAGGCTCACGTGCACTAGGACAGGTTCTGAAATGCAAGATCTGCTGGGAGAACTGGAAGCTTGTCTCAAGCCAACATATGTCAGTTTTCTCAACAAATACCAACTTATTTGAAGACGACTTAATGCCTGCAGATAACCTGAACATTCATGGTTTATTTCAAACAGCCTTTCTTGCTGCTCTGTGTTCACGTCCATGGTCGACTCCTTTTACCAATGTATAGCATGGGTGCACCACCATCCACAGCACACTTCTAAAGAGAAGCATTATTCCTCCAGAGCTCCAGAGATGATGTTATTAGAGGTCTGATTCCCATAGCAAGCACACTGCAACCTTAATAAACCATGTATTTGCATCAGGGGATTATGTCCATGAGTGCCGGAGAATGGACTCAATTAATAGTCTCCCTTTATCCCTGACTGCTGTGATCCCTACAGCAGCTCTGCATTGCAAAAATCATAGCTCCAGAATGACAAATTGATGCTTTTTTTCCTTTTAAAACAAGTCACTTCTTATTTTATGGCTACACCAGATGCACTTTCCTCACTTAGATTTAAGGAGGACAAGCTGGTTATATTTCTCTCTTATTTTGCCAGAAGCTTTGTACTTCTTGTGCTTGCTGCCTCAGGACAGGGCTGATCTAATTCTACAAACTATGGTTGATCTGTTTGGCTTTTGCTGAGCAATAGCTCACAAAAATAATCTCTATGATCCTGACTGCAGCAATTGGGCAGGATTAGAAAGTCAAAGGTCTGTCAAATACAGGCATGTACCTTTGTCTTTAATTTTGTGTGCCTCCATTATCTGACAGCAATTCAGATAATCTTCCCTTTGAATTTTAGATAAATAACTCCTTGCACCTTTTTGTCTTGGCATAACTAATGGAGTTTTATCCCCTCTGCATGAATGAAAATATATTGAGACCTACTCTGGGAAAATAAAGCAGTCCCCTTGTGTGAACTGTAGGGTGCCTGATCTGAAGAGCATCTCAGTGCTAACAGCTGGCACTAGTTAGCATCTTTCTGGCAGTCTCTGTCAAGCTGCCAATGGCAGAGGAACTGAAGACTCACTGCTCTCATGCCTCCAGAGGTTCTGACTTTCTACAGTAATGTAAGGGCATACTGGTAGTGCAGGCAGAGTAGTTTGTACTGCTGCTCTCTCTATCACATGGATAATCGCTTATTTCAAGATATAGTTCCACCAAGTTCATTGTCCAGAATTAATTTTTAAGACTTTCACAAATTCAAAGTTGTCCATAGAAAAGCTGTATTTTAAATTTGTACTACAGCAGAGTCAGGCAGTCATGTGCACATACAGAATTTTGTTCCTCAAACATCTCCCTTCCCAGTAATGACATCATCATCTCCCTTGGTCTCCTTGCTCTAGATAAGTGTCTGGGTGTAGGAAAGGGAGAGTTTACAGACTCCTACTTCTGCAGATCCTAAAGAAATTTTTCTTGCCTAATAAAAATTCAGATACAATAAAAGTTGTGGGGTACATACAGGGATACTTCTGTGACAGTCAAATGTTTCAGTTCCGTGGCTTTAATCACTGGCCAGTTTAAATTTTTCCCAAACTAAAAATTCCATCTGAGTTAGCACAGAAACTACTATATTGTTTCTCCCAGTCACAAGGGAAGCTCATAGACCTCAAAACAGAAGCTATCTTTCCCACCAGTTTCTGTTCCTGCTGTCTTTTCACTTTCTAAAAGTTCGTAACTAATCTATCAAACCAGAACACCATGGCCTCCCTCGGGTCCCTCATTCACTCACCCAGAGTGAAATTAGCCCTTTGAGCTACAGAGACTGAGAGATCCTTCCCCAGTCCCTAGGTCTGTCTCTCTTGTTCAAAACATTCATCTTTTCTCATTCAAAACATTCATCTTTTCTCAGCTCTCTCCCTCAGATAGATGATCTGATGCATTTATATCTCTGATTTTTTTTCCTCCATTTTTCTTGTTGCCTGCAATTCCTAAAGAGCTTCCAGGCCTCAGAACATCCCTGTTCCAGGCTGATGTAACTACAAGTTGCCTTAAAGATCTTCACTGCTTTGTACAATTTCCCCATTTCAAGAGTTAGAAGTGCCTTCCCATTTTCCTTTTATCATTTTCTTCTCAAAAATCCCTTTCTTCCCATTATTACTGGTCTCTGATGGCAAGTGTCCTATCTTATTTCATGTTTTACAGCCAGGTATCCTGTCTTAAAATTCAAAAGAGGGGGTGGATAGCTTTCTCAGCAGTAAATGCCTGGGAAGGCACCACGGTAACCGTACTCCATCTGTCACCATCTTTTATTTTTCAGTATGGGAGGGCAGTGTCAGAGTTCCCCATTCAGTACCCTGCTAGATGTTCTGATCTTGGAATCAATTGTATCAATTTTATTTATTCTAGTAGTGAGGAATATGTTTTTAATTTCTAAAAAAAAAAATCTTATCCTTTTTTGTTGTTGTTAAAATGAGTGATCTGTTCCATATGTTATACTATCTACTACCTTATTGACTGGTAGAGTGGAAGAACTTGTCACCTCTTTCACAGTATTTCTTCAACTGGCTCTGTACATATTAAGGATTCACAGACTGCTGGAGGGGGTTAATTTAGTTTAATCGGGATGTGTGTTTCTGCGAGGAAGAGCTAAAAGCACAAAATATCCCTCACACTTTACTAATAGCTGTCATGATAAACAGTTTTTTGATCTCCTACACTGTCAGATAACACCCCATGCAAAAAAAATAATACCCTGGGGATCACTGTGTTCTTAGTATAATTTTGACTGGACTTTTTTTCCAGAAAACTAACCATCACCTGGTTATCTACCACACCAGTTACAAGGGCAATGTTTATGCACGAGGCAAAAAAAACTAAGTCCAAGTGTTTCCTTTCACCAGTCTATGCAGAGAGAATGACAGGTTTAATCTGATTTCTCATCTTTTTAACTATTTTTTTCCTCTTACATCCTTATCCATTAGAAATCTTGCCCTTTATTTAAAAACAAATTAAACCCTTTGCGTTTGAGACAAAATCTGAACACAGGAAACAATCATATTGTACAGGTTCAGAAAGCACATCAAGAGAAGCTAAGATCCATATTTAAATCTCAGGTTTTCTTCAGACCTTTCTTGGAATACAAACAACAAAAATGGCTGCTTTGATTTAAAACTAACCCAAAATCAGGCACAATATACTTCTGTTGGTTTACCCTTCTGAACTGGGGAAGAATTACCAGCACTGTGGTAATACATAAAGGATGGATGTCCATACCTACACTGCCAGCAGCATTTGAACTCAGAGTGAGGAGTATACCATTTCTTCAGCACTGAAAGTAGTTAACAGGAGCATCACCTCAGCAGAAAGTACTTATGAGAAACTGGTGCATACTGTGAGCTGTCACCTGCCTGGGCTTCTGCTGGGCTTTGGGGCTCAGTTCTATACGCTTGGATTTAAGGCACCTATGTATCAGACTACAGATGATCTGAGTTGGACTCTACTTGACAGATTGCAGGCAAACACCAGCCTATGCAACCATCATCTTCCCAAGAATTTTATATGGTTGTGCTGGATATAACACAGTGTTATCTAGTCTTTAAATGAAAGGCAGTAGTGAAAGAGACAGCATTCACTGTGAGATAGTGGAGATTTATATACTCCAGCCAGCCCCAAATCAATTTCCCTAAAACATCAGGGATGAAACTTGAACCAGCATTTGAAGTGACAACAGCAATACTAAGGATCAAGCCAGCCTTTAGCCACCAGATAGGATATATATTTCTTCAAAAAGCAAACAGAAAAAGTATTTTTTTAAATAAAAAAGAACTTGGAGTCTCTTTTTTTCTTCCATTGTCTGTACTTTTTCAGGTTGCTTTCCCTGCTGTCATGTGAAGCCTATATATATCCTGAACTTGTTTTCTTCCTTTGAGAGTGAATACACTGATTTGTTGTACAGTTTCCCTCCATTTATTCATTTAGAAGAAGTTTTTCCAAAATAGCTGAAGGATTTAACCATACAAGTCCCTTGGACTCTCAATGGGAATTGTTTTCCAAAATTCTCTAGATGCTTTTGAAAACTCTAACCCCCCCAGTCCTACAATAAGTCTGCTTTGTGTTTATCGTGGTTTTAGTTCACAAATATACACATGCATATTTGCTGATCAGCACATTTTAAGAAACCCTTGAGAATATGCATAAAATTCATTGTCTTCTATAAGGCCATCATAAACACTCCCAACAGAATGTTTATGCATCTTATGGTGCCCCAGCTCACACGGATGTACATTAGAATTCAGGAAACTGACTCCAAAGGATCAGCAGAAGCCAAGAGTGAGCTGGAGAAATGTTTCATTGGATAGTTTTAAATCTCCAGTCATAAATCAGTGGAAACTGTGACCTGTTTGGAACAGAGTATTAACCACATTCAATTTATTCCCTGACACACAGCAGGGCAGCATTTTGGATCAAATTTTCCCTACTGAACACACTGAATCCCTCAATTCTACTGAGCGTTTCAGAATAGTAATACAGAGGAGGCGGGTGAGGTGAATCATAAAAGATGGGAAAAGGCCAAATCATGGTACTTACCTCTCAGCTTTCCTACATCACAGCGCTCACCAAGCAAGGCTGTAGCATCAGTGCACAAGGCTAAATGGTGACCAGGTGTGGTGGGATTGAAAACCTGAAAGATCTCAAGTGGGATCATCTGCACAGTGTGGAACATGAAGAAGCCTTTCATTCCTTTGTACCTCTAGTTTAAAAATTAAATTGATTGAGAGAGTTCAGCCTAGACTCGCCAAACTCAGTTAGACTGGCATATCCAGGCTCATGAATAGGTCTGTAAGGATTAAAATTCCACACCCTCCTTGAGATATAACTGGTTTTCTCCAACAAAGCAACATCCTCTGGCATAGGCCGTGCATTTGTGAATGTTTGAAAGCAAGTTCTTAAAAAAAACACTGAATAAACTCTCCAAAATACTAATTTAACTCAATAGAGTTAACATTAAAAAATGTGTTACAGATACATACACCTGGCTGAAGCAAGAGTCATCTGAGCCTAGAAAAATCACAACTCAGCAAGCTATTCAGCTAGTGCAAACAACGTCCATTGACCCTCTCCCATAATATTTTAGGCAACGAAACAATACACGAAGTAAGTTAGTTTTCAAAAGAAAATTATAATGCCTATGTCAGTTAAAATTGTATGTGGACTAGGTGTAAGAAACAGAGGTGACAAAAGGTCAAATAAAATAATCCAGTACCTCAGCCTAAGGAGCATAAAACTGTAAAGTGAATCACTGAGAATACACACTGAACATCTACATTCTTATCTACCTTTTGGAGTGACTAACTGGATGATCAGATTAGTAATTTTCTCTTAAAGACTAAATTCCTGTAGGTTAACCAGAACTAATTCAGCATCTCTGCGTAGTCTGGGAGACAAATTTATCCGGCACCATAAAAAATAATACAAAGCCTGAAATGGCACTTGTGTTGGTAAGCTTTTTACAAATAAAATCACTCCTTACTTCAGGATGACAGTTTGTATTTTGCCTTTTAGAGCTCGTATGAGCTGAACTTGAATTTTCTTTTTCCATCCTCCTCCTAATTGCTGCTTAAGATTTGACACTGAACACTGCTTCTGATCTACTCCTTAAAATATACCCCTGGTAACTGGTAAAGAAGAATCTAAGGAAATTATCAACAAGCAAAACCAACAAGTAGGTGACTGCAATGGAATGCTCACACACACATACACACAAACACACACCCCCTGTGCCTGGTCAGCTAACCATGATCAAAGAGAAAATAGATCAATTGTAAGCTCATTAAAAGACAAGGAAAACACAATGGATATTGATGTAAGAGAAAACAAGCTGAGAGATGCCCAATTGGTAATACAGTCATTTTAACAGAACTATTCAAGTGGGACAAGGACCACTATCTGCCCTCAGTCTCCTACAGCAGACAGGGGCCTGCTATTATTAGTGTACATGCCCGATTAACTACTTAGCCACTCAGCTGCAAAGGACCCAAACTTGGCAAATGACCCCAGTGGGACCACCAGGGTTTCCCCAGTCACACACAATTAGCAGATGTTTCATTATGGCATTCAGCTGTCACCTGCACGCCAAAGGAACACGGTTTATGGTACAAAATTGTTTGTGATGCTTCCTTTAAAACGTATTCATGTGAAGAATCGTTTTGCAAAGCAGAATCCCTAAAAATAACCACAATAGATAAGCAATTGGAGTGAATTAATTTTACCTGATTCAACTGGTAGCCGTTATGATAACAAAACCAGCTCAACTTGATATAGAATTCTCTATTGATCCACTTTCATCTTGTAAGAGGGGTAAAGAAAGAAAAATGTTTAAAGGTACCTTATTATCTTCCTGATTATGGATGAGGGCAGGAGCTAAGAGTGACTCTCCCTATATGCTAGCTTCAGTAACTAGTGTGTCAATAAAAGGAACAAAATGTAACAGAACTTGCAGAATCACTTCTTCCGTAGAGATAATGGTTTAGCAGCTATAGACAGTTCTACCATTAACAGTAAAAAACCCAAAACCAAACCAGCAAAAACTAACAAAAAAAACCCCAAACCCCCTCAAAAAAAAAAAAAACCCAACACAAAAACACACCCAACCCATAAAAGACAAACCAAAACAAAAAAACCCTCAATTTATCACATCATACTTGAAGTAATGTTAGGGGTCATAGTTGACATCCAAGATTTGAACTTCAGCATTGCAAATTGATTTGAATGGTAGCTCAAATGTCACTCTCAGTACAGTTATGACATAGACATGAAGATGTGTGTCACAGATTTTCTTATTACAAGAAAATGATACACATGATCCTGTCTTCCAAATTACAATTGCAGTTTTCATTGTTCTTCTGAAACCATCCTGAATTATGTACTTGCAAGTTCTAAACTTGTGTTTCCTGGAGACATTAAGGTAGTAAAATAAACTCATTACCACAGTTTCAGGAAGACTGCAATGGACAAAATAAATCCTATCATGAATACCTGGAAGTAACAGGTGTAATGAAGCCAGTATAGAGTGACATAAGGATTGAAACTGGCCAGGGAATAAATAGTAACAGACTGGATGACATTTTCCCTGTCCCTTGTCTATGTGGCAATAAATTTTTCTTCAGAGAGAGATTGCACCTACTCATTTTCCTAGAAGAAGGCTGGATCACCAAAAGTGATAGAAGGTCAACAGCAATTTATCTACCTTGTTGTCTGGTATAAGATTGACACATTTTATCAGCTTGTTCTTTTAATGATGTAACATGACAGATACAGTTGTTTTGATGGGTACTACTCCTTTTTGCCTGTATGCCAAGAGTAGTTTTTGTCAAGAAGTATGAATCAAAAGTACATGAAATATGTATAAACTTCAGTGTTTTGATAATTCCAAATTCAAAGTTAGGTACAGAGTAAAAGAGTTTTCTCTGATACAAACCATCATTCCTACTGTATAAGAAGTCTCTGTTCCAAAATAGATTACTTAAAAAAACAAAAAAAAAGAACAACAACAACAACAAAAACCCAAAACCAACCAACAAAACCATTCCCTATATATGTTTTTACTCCAAGGAAAATTATCATCAGTATAAAAAATTTCAGACCAAAAGTTTTATTTCAGCAGTAAACCACTAAACAGTCATTGGTAACAGCGGCTGGTCCAAGTAATGCCAGACCTACCTACACTGGGAAAAAGATCCGGTCTATCTGAACGCTGAGGCAAAGCTGAGTCATGCCCCATCTTTATAATTGCCCTGCAGAGACATACTGAATGTTATGCAAACGTGAACCTGCAAGTAGAACCCTGAAAGCTTTTGTCCAAAGAGAGAACAAATAATGGTCAGACTAAAGATCTGTGAAAGTGAATAGAAAAAAAGTGTCCCATTGATTTTAAGGGATACAAGGTGATAATGTTTGTTTCCCTGTAACCCACCTTATTCTGCAGATTTCCAGCCTGACTAACCTTCTAAGCCTGAATTACAATGGAAATTGGAACACATTCAAATGCTATTGGCTCTTTGCAAGTGGAGTTAAATTCGCACCAGTTGACAGACAGGAATATGCTGAGGTCCCAAAAGCTGTCTAGATTCAAAAGGCAATGTTAGGAAAACAAGAACTCTGTTTTCAGGCCAGGGAAGAGGAGGGAATGTTAGCAATCTGAGCCTGTTCCAGCCTCACGAAACACAGAGTATCACTGGGTTTGCAACACGTTCAGTGATAACAGCAAGTAGCAAGGATCACTGTGGAGTTTTGTGGCTATTTAAAATCTTTTTTAATCCATAAATTACTTACATCTGCAGTTTTCAAGCTCAGCCATAGAAAGGCAGCAGTGTATTGTTCTGAGGTAAACAATGCTTACTAACATCTTTTCAGCTTTCTTCCTTACAGCGGGCAAATTGTGTGCACTGCTGTTGCCTAATGTTTAATACGACAGACTTCACTGCTTTTCTGTTTTAATGCAAAGAGATGTAAATCACTGCAAGACCGGTGCCCATCCTGAAGGGTGGTAACAACACATCTGTATCCAAAAGATCCCCATGAATGTCCACCTGCTTCGGGAAGGGTCTGGGGAATAAGGCAGGCTTGGACAAACAGTACCTGGTGCATTTTAGTTATGGAAAAAGGTCATTTTCCCTCACCCCAGGAGCAACTAGATTGTTCTTGTGAAACCCCAAAACCACCAGGAGACACTGAGGACTGGGACAACTCCTTTTTGATCTCTCACGACTTTTCCATTCCTTGGCTGGCCAGTTAATTAAACAAGGAAAGCACACCAGCCTGTCACAGCCTCTTCCTATCTTCCTAGATTTCTGAAACAGTCGCGTTCCCAACATTTCTATTCAAGAGCATGTGGAACTGTGGGGGCAACAGGAGGAGGTGTCTTTACAATAAATTCACACTGGATTAATCAAAGCAGAAAGCTGTATGTGCCTTGATTTCTTTTCCTTTTTTTTTTTTTTCAGAAGAGTGTCTAACAGGATTAATTTAAAGGCTGTGTGTGTGAGCTACCATGTTTTCTTCCCAGCAAGGCCACGGTGCAGAGCATTATGGAGCTCCCTGCCAGCCAGTTCTGCTTCACGCTTCTTTGCCAATTAGCCTTGCAATGTCTGCTCCAAACAAACAGGATACCAATTGTTCATTTAGCTTCACTTCTGTATCTTGTTTTCTGTGTAAAAGGTCTTATGCTCTGCAGCTGGCATTTCAGAAGTGAGAGGTGCTAGGTAGGAGAGGGAGAGACACACAAAAATACATCTGCTCCATCTCCATTCTTGTTCAGTAGATGCCATTAGGAACATCAGCCTGCCTTCCCTAGGCACAGGCCTGTCTGAGGAAGGTGAGAAGCACAGGGAGCTAGCAAGGAGCAATCCAGCCCAGGAGGACACACGTGCAGGCAGCTACCACTGGCCTGGGAACTGTAGGCAGCACTGTATGTGTGCTGAAGGAAATGAGCCTTGCAGGGAGTTCTCAGTGGCTTTACTCTGAGGAAGGACATTGTCATTTATTTTAATTATAAAAGCTGGATATCGACTTTTTTGTGTTGGGGGGTATGTATGTGTGGAAGGACTGAGGTACTTGTTTTCAAGAGAATAAATGCATTGAGAGGTGCAGCTGATGGTCATGAACCAAAGCAATTAAAAATCACTAAGGTACCCAGACTAAGTTTTGATAAAGATCTAAACCAAGGATTTAGAAAATCGAGAGGGCTTCAGGGAAGGAGAAACACGTCTGCAATGGAACCTAATGCTTACAAACGCTCACAACGTTGAGTCACTTAACAACATAGAAAATTTTTAAATTTTTTGAGCTAAGCAGAAAGGAAACAAATTCAATGTCCCCTACTCCAGCATTCTCTGTTGCAGAACATCAGTCTGGATCATCAAAGTGAAAAATTCTTTGAGTTACATCTCTCCTAAACAACCCCTATGCACGGTAACATTTCAGCTATGAAGACATAGCACTGAAAGCCTTAAAAGCTTGCTACAGCAGCTAGATATCCTTATCTTTTATTGGCTGAGTATTCCTGCCTGCTGTTTCTCATTTTAGAATCTATGATTATCACAGAAAATGTGTTTGCTATGCTCTACATGTCACAAAAGAACTTTAAAGCATGTCTGGGCCAGTATTTACCTCTTCCCTTCTGTACTACACCCAAGGTGTAGTACCTCGATGTACGAAGCCTTTGCCTTACATATTGCACTGCATCAAGATTTTAGGGGATTGTTTTGGGGGTTTTTTTTCATTTTCTGGGGCATCTTCGTACTGGGTAAGAAAGCAGCTAAGAAACTCTACTGCCTCTATCACAGGGGTCCACATAGCATCAACTGTCCTGCCAGTCACAGACTCCACTGCCACCACATGCCTCCTAGCCAATACACACCCATCCAGGCTGGCAGACACTGTCCTAACAAGGCTCTCAGGGTCTTCTCCCATGAAGAGAGCCTCTCAGACAGCTCTGGAGCTATGTGAAGCCATATCCTTTAGCTGCAAGATCAGGAGCAGCTCTCTTTGCCCTACTAATTCTCTTCAGTTTAAGGAATTCCAATATGCAACTTTAAATTAGAAGAAAGTGTTAGACCAGCCACATCAGCACTAATGTTGCAAATGCACTGCAGCTTGGCTTCACAAAAGCATTTTGACGTCATAATTACGTCAGTTAAAACCACGGAGAAGAGTGCAGCTCTGGCATCTTAGCTATGAGGGGCAGGATTGAAATCAGCTGCCAGCCTTCTTGAGGTCACAGTGAATCTCGCCTATTTTTTCCTGAAGCAGAACTACCAGGACTGCTCGGTTGGCTGTCAGTGAATAGCAAGCTGTGAAGGCAAGAAAGTACAGGCAAGGAGAAATGATGGACAATTGGAAGCAGCACAATTGGCACACACAGATCCATAAGGGAAAATCTCCTCCTTTTTTTTTTCATCATCATAATTTTCACTAGAAGAGAAGCTCCTATTGAATTCATAGGCTGCTGAGGGTCTGTCATTGGACAGGGTCTATCTAGAATTCACAGCAACTGGCATGGTATAGGCCCATGACTATAACTATTAAATATAACCATTAGGAACTTGGCTCAGCTGCAACTGAATTTCTCAAATGCAGCCTGCTCACAAGCCTTCCTATACTTGTAAGCATGTATAAAAAGTTAGCAACAAGCTGGTTTATTACCAAGAAACATATGGGATAAGAAAAGAAGTGACTCAGCAGAAACAAACCCTCTGCTTTTAATTGTTGTTATCAAGCCAACATTTACCTCATAATCCTTAGAGAAATCAGGTTTTGCTTGAAGATTTTGTACTCTGAAGTCAACAAAGAGACCAAGTTCTTCTTCCATAACAAAGAGGTCAAATCCCTGTTTTAAATGGGGAGAGGAAAACATTGAAATTTCAAGAACAATTTGTACTTCCATGATAAGATGTGAGCAGCATGAGTTATGACTCTGATATTAAGTAGTTCTGGTCCATCTACTCTCTTCTCTCAAGAGCAACTTCAATTTTCATCTCCATTGAGGTTAAAAAAAAAGACTGAATGAGAAGCGTGTTTCTTCTCCAATTCAGTTTTCTTTAAAACAGAATAGCAGAGTTAAAAATGGCTTGGACAGAGGGCAAGGAACTATGTATAGCTAGAGCAGAGTCAGCAGTATTGTAGCATAAAAACCTGCACTTGAGTTTTAAAATAGAAACTGCAAGGCTGGGTTTTAGCAAGGAACCACTTACAGTCCTCTTCATTCTCGGTGTAATGAACAAGATCAGAGAAAAAAACCCAAAACAAGGTGTGTATTCCATCCAAGTTGTTGTCTACGCATGGAAATTAGGAAGTGCTTTTGCCAGTGAAACATCTTAAGAAGTCAAAGACCTCCTTAGCTTCCAAAACTGCAGAGTACAGTTGCACGAGTGATACTTTTCTACTAATCTGTATTGCACTGGGGTCTTAAATCTGCAACAAACTCTTGACAGAATGCTGGCCAGAAACAAAGTAACCAAGTCACATCTTCACCCTGTGTGCACTTCCACAGTAGCTTCTACATTGCACAGCATGTTTCCTTCCCAGGCAGCACCTCCTAGCCCCTGTTTCTTAATTATTAATTGCTTAAACTCCAGCCATCACCTGAATAGTTCCTGCAGTGTAAAATGAGTCAATTTCCAGTTTTAGGCAACGATCTTTTATGGTGTAAGCACGCTGATCACTAGTCAAGGCTACTTACTAATTGTTTTGGGGCTTTGGTTTTGTTTTTTAGGTTTGGGGTTTTTTGTTTCATTTTGTTTGCTTGTTTTGTTGCTGGGGTTTGGTTGTGGGTTTTGGGTTTTGTTTTGGGTTGTTTGTTTGGGTTTGTTTTTTTGGGTTTTTTTTTTTTGAGTACTACACACATGAAATGAAGACTCTTTTTAAAAGGCCCAAATAATTCTATTTCAACCTTAATTTTATTATTTTCTTCTCATCAAGGTAAAAAGTGTGCCTTTCTCAGCTTAGGTGCCTCCCTGGGGCCCACAATCTATTTCATGTTTACTTTGCAGTTGGATGCTTATGTCCTTTCACACAGAATTCACACCTACAGCAACAACAGCGTTCCTATTGAAGTAACTGCAACTGAATGGATCAAGCCTTTAAGCATGGATCCACTTGTTGGTAAGCTCCCAAGTCATGCGTGACACCCAGTAGCTTTCATAGCTACTTACTATGGGTAGCAAATTATGCCCAAATTGACCACACAATTTCCTTTCTGATCTTGAGAGTCACTCAAAATCTGATCTGTTTCACATCAGCACCATCTATACATCTCTAAATTACAGCCATTTACACCACACAGCAAACCATCAGTACTGTTCACCCTTAACTTTCCACATCTAGCTTTTCCATGGTCATACTGGTCCTACCATGGGCTGCTCCAGCACACACTCAAGCTCCCACCTCAGGCTTTGCATGGAATGAAAACAGATCATGAGCTGGCATACAGGACTAGGATGAAAGGACTATGTAGTGCATGCTGGGGAGAAGTAATTTTGGTGGCACCAAACTCTGCTGCCATGAGGGAGATAATGGCATGGTGGGCAGGGTTGAAGGAACATGCATGACAGCAGTACAGAGGACTTACAGTATCCCTCTGGGGCGAAGGAGACACAAAACATCTTCAGAATGGTAACAGAACCACCTTTTACTCATTTTGTGTGGTCTTGTAAGAATAGGGGGAATGTAAATTTCCAAACTGAAGAGTCAACTAGGTAAATCTATTACTGTAAATATTGGTGAAACAGACTACATCAACTATATTCAAAGGGATTTTTTTTTCTCCACATCAAAAAGAAAAATGCAGAATTCATTATTATTTTCCACCTTAAATTATATTCACAACAGTTTCTGCCTTAAACATATCACTGTTTTTCCATGAGGGAAAAGGTTCTCACAGGAAACTTACAGCCAGCTGTTGCTAGGATGTCCCAAACAGAGTCCTAGAGGGCGGCAGGGCAGAGGTGACCTTATCCATTGCTCGCAAAATAAAACAACTTTACCTCCACAATTCTTTGTACGAGCTCTGACTTTTAAAAAACACCCCGCCTCACTTCTGCAGCTACAAAGTCAAAGCTTCACCCTCTGCTGGCTACTAAAGCAAATAAAAGCAGGCAGGCACTGGGGGAGCTTTAAGCTTTTTGAGGGTAAGGGGCCAGCCTGGTACACAGTGCTGAGTTCGAGCCCTCAGCAGGGGTCTGGCCAGGTGTCCTGGCCTCAAGCGCCAGCGCGGTGGGGTGAAATCGCTCCCCCTTTGTGCTCCGATGTCGGGCCCTCACCTCTACCCCAAAGCCAGGGAAGGACCCGCCGGCCAGCACGTGCAAACGCAGTGCTGCACAGGGCCAGCGAGGGCCCCGCCTGCTCACCTGCCCGAGGGCCTTTCTGGAAGCTTCCGGCTCGCTCTGCCCCGCTGAGAGCGGCGGGGCTGCGGGCACAGCCCTGAGCGCTGGCGGCAGGGCTCGGCACCGAGCTGCTGGGGCGGTGCAGAGCGGGCCCCGTGCCGAGGCCACACCCTCAATGCCTGCGGGCGCTTGGCACCTGCCTCGGGACACAGTGGCCGTCTGAGGCGTTTGGCGCTTCTCGGTTTTCACACTTTAACAGAGTCTGGGCAGCCGGAGGAACTCCGAGGGGAGCCGTCTGGGACGAGTTTCGGGGCGAGGGGAGGCTGCAGCTGGTAAGGACACCCCCTCCTCTCCTCTCCGGGGCTCGGGAGATACCCCAGGCGAAGGGGTAGCGCCCCCAGCGCCTGGTGTCGCTCCCAGGGGAGCGGCTCACCTCTCCCGGAGGAGCTCACGGCTGAGGGGCGGTGGGAGGGGGAACCGGGGAAATGCCTGTCGGCGCTGAGTGCCCGCCCCTCACGCCCCCGGCACACCGCGCCCAGCGCCGCCACTGGGCGGCGGTAGCCGGCACTCAGCGGCGCTTCCGGGCCTGCCGGCGCCGCGCAGCGCGGGGTAGCGGCGCGGCTGGGCCCGGCAGATGGCCGTCGCGCTGAGGGGAGCGGGGCCCCGGTTGCCGCCGGCTCCGCCCGACTTCGGAAAGGCTAGAAGGCGGAGGTGGAGAGCCGCCTAGCCGGCCGGGGAGCACGCCGGCGGTGCGAAGCCGGTGCTCGCAGGGGTTCGCGGGCTGTCCTCTCGCCTGGGCTGTAGGCACTGCGCCAGGGAACACGTCCGCCCTCAATCGGGAGCCTGGCCTAGAAACGGGATTGCAGGGGCGTGTGCGCTCGCAGCCCGTGAGTGAGCAGCGAGCCTTCGGAGATGTGGGTCAGGGAGAGCTGATAAACGCTTTACCCAATCCCATTTGTGAATTAAACTAAAGCACGGGCTTAGCATCCATTCTGCAGGTTTAATGAAGTTTTAACTGGTGCAGCCTGCATTTCGTTAACTCGGATGAACTCTCTGGAGTGTCCCAGGGTGGGCGCCTTCAAAGGAGACTGGGTGGAAGTCACTTAAGAGGAGTTCGGCCAAGCAGAAGCCACCTTCTGTCTCCCAGCTGCCAAGCTACTGGGCTGGAGGCACACCAGGGACTACTGCCCTTCCCCATTTACAGAGAACAGCTTCATCTGTAGCTCCTGGAGATCCCCAGCCTCATCCTGCTTCCCACGAAAACCGGGCGCTGTTCCTGAACATACACAAGGTATTATTCAAAATCTGACTGAAACTTGGGCTGTTTCAGCAACCTTTTAATAAAAATGAAGTATTAACTGTTAAAAGCTTCTCATGAAAGCGGCAGTTGCCCTGTTGAGAATTTTTTACTCTCACAGGGCAGAGTGTAACAAATCTCACAAAGCACATGGAGCAAAGACTTGGAGGAGATTTACCCAGTTATTTGACAGGCAGAATAATTGCCTCATTTTGCCTTCTATTTTAATAACGAGCTGCTCTTCTCACTTCCCTGGGTTGAACAGGCTGATCTCACCAGTAAGCTATTTTTCCACTCAAGCATCTGCCCAGCCAACTTGGAGCGAGACCATAACGCCCGGCTGGGCTCTTTTATTGTACGAGCTGTAATTAAGATCCCAGACGTTGCTGCTCTGCACCTGTACAGCCTGACTTTTGTCAGCAGGGCAGGAGCTGCTGCGACTGCAGATGGAATGTCACAGGGCAGCACTACTAACTGCATTGCCTGCTGCATTCTGCTGTTGCAACAGTTGCCGGCCTGTAACTTAAAGCCCTGTACCAGACACTGCTGCTGTTAGTAACAGCCCACGTGCTTTGCACCGAGGTTACAAGGCCTCAGCGCTGAGTCAGGCTAGGCTTGCTTCAGCTCAACATTTGCTGTCCTGCTTGCTAGCTTTCTTTTAACTTGGATTACCTGTAACACATTTTTTTTCTTCTGACCAGATGTTTATGGATGATTTGGTTTTACTTTTATTTGTGTGTGTATGGTACCACCACAGTTGTGTACGAATAGGAGTAACGAGTAGTTGTGCAGTACTTCTATTAGCACTGTGATATACTGTGGAGGCCTGGGATGACAGCAGAGACCTTGAGAGGTGGAAACACCAAGGTGACAAATAATGATGCATAGCCTTGTCACTGGAGACCCCAGAGCTATAAACAAATCAACAATTATTTTTCCATTAAAAAGAAATACAGACCTAGATTTAGGAAAAACCTAAATCCTGTATGCAAGATGCATCACATGGTAAATCTGGCTACCGTGTGGCGTTGCAAACCACTCCACGTGAAACAGCAAAGCGTGAAAGCTTGTTGGCAAACACAAGACCCCAAACAAGACCCCAAGCATGATACATACAGCTATCAACATCACACTCCTTCCTGCAAAAGGCCCCGTGCGCTGGGGACCAGCCATAGCACCCCGCTGCCAGACTGAAGCCACCAACCTGAGCATCCCAAGCAGCAGTGGCAGGGTGAGCATGACACAAGGAAAGGGGGAAGAAGCTAGGAAGTGTGAGTGTAGCAGTCTGAGCTGTATTGTTATCATTACTGCAACTTTTTCTGCACAGAAATGTTTTCCTTTTTCTGTAATAATTAGATCTGGACTAATAATGATTCTTAGATTAGACTAAAGATCTCACTTACACTAACAATAAGTTATTGGCTTTCTACATGTTTCCTCTTTCCTCATGAACAACATTTTGAAGGGTAGCATGCTCTAAGCCTACTCAACATTGTCATAGCAGCACTCAAAGTGCACTCAGAGTTAGAGATGCAAGATGAAGGTCCTTGCATGTGGAGGAGAAAGTACAGCAAAAAAAAAAAAAAGTAGTAAGCAGAGAATTCAGCAAGATTTAAAAGTTGTCATGGTAATGTACTCTTAGTTGTAAATTAGCCTATGAATTTAGGGAAATGATACTAAGAGCTGCCAACACTTTAAGGGGTTTGTTTGTTTTTCTAAGAAAGAGTGCAAGGGTTGCAATTGTATTTTTCTAAAAATACTTGTTTTAAAAAATACAGATTTCTTATTGGCAGAATAGCAGATTATTTGTGGAATATGTATTGCAAGACACTGACAGGTTTCTTGAAAGAATCGGTATTCCCATAAACAGGCTCTTCCTCCTCCCCCCTCCTATGGTTTTATATTTATAGCCTGGGCAAACTCGGCACTCTGGGATGTTAGAAAGCACAGCTAAAACTCACAGGCTTGTTTAGCCTTCCCTGTGGGGAGGGGGTAGGAAAGGAATTAGTTTTTACAAACATTTCTACTGAGTGCAGCAACACCTCTAAAATAAAGGTTATAATTCATTAAGCACTTAAAATTGTGACGAACTTTCATGGGAACAAGGTTTCAGGCATGTGGAATGTATTGCAAATGCTGACTAAAACTACCACACCTTAATAATTAACAGAGAGCTGGACTTACACCAGAGCAGTTTACATTTCTGCAAGCTGCTCCTTGAATGTGTGTCACTTCCACAAGCGATGAAGTTCAAGGGGTCCTGTCTAAAGGGTGACCTCCCTACCTATGCCAAAGCCCTCACACAGCCTCAGATGGACTCAGAACAAGCGGCGTGTGACAGCGCAGGGGTTGAGCTCAGCATTCCCACTTCACAGGGCTACGAACTGCTGCTCTCAGCATACAGACTGCCCTGAGACCAGCATTTCGTAGGGTGCGTGGGAGCGTGCCTGGCGCTCTGGCTGCCCCCTTACTGATCCCCATGGCTGGACGTCCACCTCGCTGCTCCCTCCCTGTCACTCTGAGGAAGCTACAGGGATGACATTAAAGAAGGAACTGAGCTCTCCTGAAAGGCATGTGTGATGTGCCAAGCAGTGAGCAGCAGAAAAGCTGGGTAAGGAGGTTTCTTGCTATCCTGGTTTCATATGACCCAGACAGCTCAAGGGAATACGAGTGACAACTGAACTGAAGCCATCTGCAGCCATCAGAAGCTGGAACTCTACCCAGGGTCAAAATGTGAGCAAGATCTGCTGCCATGGCATGTCTGTCTGGCCGTGGCATTTGTTTAGTATTTTTGGAAATGCAGCTGAGTGTAGCAGATTATTCAGAGGGGACCAAAACGATTTTTGAAAAGAATACACATTATTTATACAGAAGTGGGTAGGCATGTGGAGGCTGGGAGAAAGCAGGGAGGTGAAGGGAAATTAGAGCTAGAGGAGAGGCAGGAAGGGGGGAAGAATGGCAAATACATACCAACAGTATAGTAGAAATGGGAATAGACCCATGCTACCATCCAAGCAGATGGAAGGAAATCCTTCCCCAGGGAATGCTTTAGGGGTGGGGGAGCCAGGGTCTGGCCCGTCTGCCACTCTAGGCTTGTCAGCCAGGGATATGACTCTTTAATTAAGCCCAGCTAATCCTGAAGCATCGAGGTGTCTGGGGCACTGCTGGGTAGCTGAGGAATTAGGCTCCAAGTAAAGCTACTCTTGCTGCATGTACACGCTGGGCAGCGGCCACGAACAAATGGTGCAGTAAGGCGTGGGGGAGCTGATGCAGAATTTGAAAGGGGAGACCAACTCTTGTCGACACCAGAGAGACCTGCCACTACTCCCTCATGTGTTGCTGGGCATTTTAGCTGCCTGGTATGCAAAGGTTAGTGCTTAGTAGCAAAACACTCAGAGTGAACAGTTCCCAATGCGGTGAGGCAGCAAGTTCCACAGTTTAATTCTGTACTGTGTTAAAATGTACTTTCTTTTGCTTATTTTAAATTCTCTTACCTGGTAGTTGCATTGGGGTCCCCCTTGTAAGAATGAAGGAGAGCTCTAGGAGAAACAGTCATTTCCTATTTACATTTTCCACATCGTATTTGAGTTTTTTGTTCCCAGTACACCTCCAGTCATTACTTCTTCTTCAGACTGAAGAATCCTGGGCTATTTAACCTCACTATTCCATATTACTGATTATACTGGGTATAAAGCAGAAGAAAGGAAGAGGCTGGGTTGGTTTGTATCTGCTTCTGTCTTGCTACCTCCCAAAATCTGTTGTATTCAAAATAAGGCAACATCATGGGTGCATCCTGTGATATGAAGATCACAGCTCCTGTTTTCTTCTTCAGGGTTTTTCCCCTAATAACGCCTAATGTTACACTTGTCTCTCTGCCTTCTGCTGAAACGGAATGGTCAGACAGCAACTTGTGCTCTAACTTGCAGGCATAGGGTTATTTTTCCTTGTCTGCATTTCACTGGGCTTTCCATCATACCATCATTCATTAGTCTCTGCAGCTCTTTGCGTTCAGCTTTGTATTTTACTGTCATGAATAACCAAATATCCACAGCCTGCCAAACACCTGCTGCCCATCACCCTTCCCACCCACCACACTCCCCTTCTCAAGTCAATCATGAACCCACACAACAGTGCAGCTCTCTTACTTATGTTTTCTCTTAATATTGCAGCAGCTGGCTCCTGCCAACATTTACCCAAGTATCTCATCAGCTGCCTCTGCTTTATTATGGCATGTAACTTCTAGCAATTTCTTTTGGAATGGAGTTAAACTTGCGAGCCGGCGGTTAGCAGGATTGTTTCTGAAGCTCTTTTGAAAGCTTGTGGTCGCAGTCTTTCCCCTAGTTCCAACTGTAAGTGACATATAAAACCACAGCCATTTGCCAAGTTGCTTTAGGGCTCTTGGTCCATGCCAGTTGGGCCTGATAGTAATGGATAATCAGCTCTTTTCATTGCTTTACAGTTCATGCTTCGACACTGGCACCTCCTTGAACACTTTTCCCTCCACCAAGTTTCCAGGAAGTCTATTTTTAATCAATGTCCTCTCTGTCTTCAAGTCCTTTGCAAATAGCAACAAACAGTAGGACAGCAGTGTCTGCCAAAGCACTGGTGGTGATGTCTCCCTAGCAAACCTTGTGTGTAAGTAAAGTGCTGCAAGGAAGCTAACGAAAGCCATCCTGTGTTCATACACAGTGTTTCTCATGAAGTCATCTGTGAACTCCAGCTTGTTCTCCAAAGTTTCGTATTCCACTTAACCCTGTGCAGGACACAATGTAACACTTTATTTCCACTTGTCTTTCATAAATCTATCCTATTCCCATCCCAAACCCCACATTACTACCAACAATCCAATCCCTGTGTTCCGACGCTGTTCTGTGAACACGTCTGCAGCCTGCCATGCACAGTGCCTGCTGCGCAGTAACCCCAGCAGTTCCCAGCCACTGAGCAGGGCAGCGTGGGTGGGTACCACCAGCTCCTCTGCTCTACCTAAGCTGTGCCCCACGTAAGGCTCCAGGTGCGTTTACAGAACTCCCTGGAGAAATGATCCGCTCTGGAGCCAAGAGCACACACACCTCCCCCACTGCCACAAGCACCAGAGAGACAGAACACCACAGAGACAGAGCTTGGGACATGCTTTAACAGCCACTGAGGTGCTCTGGAGAGCCATGGAGACTCAGCGAGGGAATTCCTCAGGGCTGTTGCCAGCTGCCAGAGAGGTCACTGGAGGCAGAGTCAAAACGTGCCTCCAACAGTTCCTGTATTTCCAGAGATAAAAGGAGTCAGCACGAAGCCTGCTGAAGGAGTATTTGTCACTCTTGAGCTCAGCATCTTGAAGAGTTTGTTTTGGCAAGCTGTGTTGAAAGCTGGGTTGTGAATGTTCTTGGGCCTCCTAGTTCTCTCCTTGTGAGAATAAAAGAGCGAAAGATTTGTAGTCTTCCTTTTCTTCGCTTGCAGTTTGGTACTTACCATAATGGTCATTCTGAAACATTGAGAGCAAGACAGAAGTATCCATTTTAAGAGCCTTTTCAGTAGATTGGGGTGGTTGCTTTTTTCCCCTCAGAACAAGTAGAGAAGTTTCTTCCAAGTGCTGAAGAACAACTCTCAGGTACTTCTGCCCAACAAGGACTTTTCTCTTGTAAAAATCTTATTTCAGTGGTGATAGAAAAGAGATGGGGAAAGAGGTAGAGAGGGTGATGTAAAGAGATTTCTTAGCCCTGTACTACAATTTTCACCTGTATTCAGTGGAGGTGACCAAAGCAGCCTCCGAGGAAAGCACCTGGCAGCCTAGTGCCACTCTGGTCCCGGCACCTGCAGGTGTTTGTTATGCCCTGTACCACCGGACAGAGCAGAATACCGACCTCAGCTGAGACTTGATCCATGCTTAAGTGTTGCAACAAGTTGCTTATGGGGCACTAGTGTATGTTATCTTTTCGTGGCAACTTTGTAGGCAAAGTGTTTTGCAATATGCTGGGAGATAGCAACCTAATCCTAGGTGGCATGCCACACTGCTGGAGTCTCATTCAGGAAGTGAGAGGTACTTGAGAGTTAATTTCCAACAGCCCATTTGGAGCCCCTCAAAGCTCCTAGTGGTGTCTTGTTCTTACAAGAAACACTTGACACTTCACACCAAGAAGTGTTGTGAAACCACATGCCAGGCCCAGATGTTGATCCAGCTTCTGATATGTCATAACTTGCACAGTGGGTCTTCTTCACCCTGTCAGACCTCCTTGTCTCTGGTTTCATCGCCAGTGAAAGCTTGTTATCTAAGGGTACTCTCTGTCCGCACCCGTGGCCACGGGTGGATGACAAGTTTCAGCACTAGCCAACTAACAAGTACTATTTTCTTTCACAAGCCTTGAGAAGTCTTACTCAACCTCCAGGACATCAACAATTCCACATGCTCCTGTAATTATCTGACATTTACTGGTGTTGAGGAAACATCCTCAATTAAGACGGTGCCACTCCTGCTTTTCTGGATATCCTTGTCTTAATACATGCCTTAAGTCCTGTTTGAAAGGGAGATGATCTCCACTGAGAGTGCATCTCCTGTTTGGGAAGTCCAGCTGCTTGACTTGGGAAGCAGACTCTCACATACGAGGTTAGTGAAACCCTGGCTCCTAGAACTCCGTTGGGTCTTGTGGTTGTTTATCGTTTCCTACATCTTTGTGCAACGATTGTTCTGCTAGACCCAGGAGAGAAAGTACATTCCAATGGTGCCATGTGCGCTCCTCTGGCTGAAAGGATGCTAGCAATGGCTCAGCCATCAGGGGGTGTGTGTGTTGAATTTGGCCCCAGTAAACCCCACACAGTGGGCTTCCAGTACCAACAACCTGGTGTTCAGAAGAAACAGCCTGAGCAGGTAGCCTTCCCCATGTCACATTGTACTTTTCCTTTGTGAACAGCTGAGATCCTGGCCCTGAGCCTGAGACAGCTACTTGTAGTGACCTCAGCAAAACTCCTATAAACACACCACCTTTGGCATCATGCCACTGCTCAGTGGATTTCAAGCACGTAGGCTTGGCCACATGGACCTCTCCAAGCCAACCTCCTCTCGGCCTTGACCTCATGCTCACCTTCAGTTAGGAGGACTTCTTGTCTTGCTGAGAACCAGACACATGCTGAGCATTTGCTGAGGGTTTCTCCCAGAAAACGGTATACAGACCGAGGTGAGCTTTCAAGAACACCAGCATAATGCCAGACAGACCAGGGGTAACAGCGTCGGGCTTTGAATTCAGTGTTTTGAGAACTGCCTCCAGAGAAAATCCTCAGAGAGGGCAGGACTGTGCAGACAGCTGTGGTTCAAGGCCCACTTCGTTTCGTCCTAGCCAGCAGAATTCAGCATGTTCGCAGTGATTTTCCTAAGATTTAAAGAAGCTGAAGCTACATTGCGTATGTTAATTAAAGAGCACAAACCAGTTCTCCTGAAACCTTCTGAATGCTAATGACAGGCTTTAAATGAAGTATCTCATCTTTGCATAGACCTCTTATGCAAAGGCCTCATAACACAGCATGACAACACTGGGGTAAGCCAGCTGTTTGCCTTGCTGTGAGGAACATAAGAATTGATTTGTGTCTCTCAACAGCGTGATTTATTATTTACAGTCTTAGAGCGGGTGTGTAATAGACTGGCAGATCATTCCAGAGTACTGGTTTGTCCCAGCATTTTAATTCACGGTCTGCAGGAATACCTAAATGACACCCTAAGACCTATGGCACGTGGCTCTGCCTCACATTGGAAACGATACCTGAAGAACCACTTCAGCCCAGCACCAAACACGGAAGGAAGAAATTTTATGATTACCTGGAACACAATTGCTACAAATTTCTTCTTGCAAAATCCTGGTAAGAATCTTATTGTTACCTAAGGTACCGCAAACAAAAGAGGTTCTTTTGCAAGACCCAAGTTCCATTTTAAAACTGGATGTAGGATTTGCGTGAATAACCTCAGCACGCAAATTCCAATCAGATTTTTCCATTAGGAAGATTAAATTTTCTTATTAAAAATTTATTGCCAGGTTTTAAAAATAGTCCGGGCAAAGGAAGCTACAAACAGTAATTGCATCACTTCTATTTAATTAACAATGTTCTGCTGCTAAAGTGTAATTTCATTATAGCACTCGAACCCAGACAAACACAGTGGTGCTTTTAATTTGGACAGGCGAGCTTAGCCTTAAAATTCCTCGTTGAATCAAGACAAAAATTCAAAATATGACCCAGCAAACCAACACCAGATGTTACACAGCAGTTTATATAACACATTTCTAAACCGCTGCTTGAGGCTCTGTAACCCGAGTCTCTTGTATTTTGAAGCTAAATTCATGCCCGAGTAGCAACAGGATCCCTTTGCGTCACTGCGTAAGTTTTCCTTACGGTCTGTGCCAACACTCTATTCAAACAGGAACTGTAAGTTAAACAGCAGATAGGAAAACAACATAGACTGGGTATTTCCAAACTTTCTGCCCCAGCAATGGTTTCCAGAGCCACCTGTTTGGGACAAGAGGCCAACGCCACAGCCATGAAACCCTCCCCAAGCATCACAACTTTGTGACTGCTTCCTGAGGCAGTGAGGTGGGTGCACAGCTCCTGAGAGGTCTCATCGAAGCCGAAGCAGAGTGTGTGTGTGTGACTGTGTGCACACGTGTACATCCCCACATATTTTTCATCAAGGTTTGCTTTCCATCAAGCAGAACGCTGTAGTGCAGAGGAAACCAAAGAGCAGGAAGGGGACATACCACAGCCATGTTCACCAGTCCTTTTCCCATCAAGCAGACCAGTTAAATACGTTTCCTTTGGCCAATTACTGGATGGAAAACAGCAAAATTATTTCTTGTATCTGTGTCTGGTTTTCATTTCCTTCAAATTGCAGCCCATGCAACTCTTCTCAAGCTTTGGTTCCTATTGACTGAACATCAGTGTATTTGAGGGAGAAAACCATGCAAGTTAAGAGCCTGTTGAAGCACCTTGGTTTGGGTTTTGAATGGAAAGATTTATCCAGGTGATAAAGATCCATCTCCACAATTAAAGACAAACTCTGGTGCACACCTTTCACTCGAGTCTCTCTCCTGGCAGACCATCCTCCTCCCAGTGCCTTCACTCTTTATTTTCAGCAGTGAGAATATATTTAATCCCCTTAAGAGGGTTAAATGACTGCTAGAAAGTTCAAGGAAAAGAGCAACACACACACACAAACTGTCGTTACTCATTCACTTAACCAACACTGAACCATTGTTACAGAACACAACCACAGGGTCAGATTTACAGGTGGGGAATGAAAACCAAATCATATAATCCACCCCACACTCCAGGTTAACACTCTTGCTCCTCACTTTAAAAGAAATAAATGCAGAGACCCAATTAAATCTCCTGTTGTAGGACTGGAAACAAAGAATCGCCACAGTAAACAGCAAGTCTAAATAAAGTTCCTGTTATTCTTTACTCCAAAGAGAGTCCTCTTTCCACGTCACCTGATCTCACCCTACTCTTAATATTTATCCAACAATGAACCTGCATCTAAAGAACTTCGGATGCCTTAAAGATGAGAGTTTTGAGTCTATGCAGTAGGCATAAAAGGAAATAGGTACTGTCTGACCAACTCTGTTATTTTGTCATCTGGCTTTCCCCACCTCTCAAGCATTAATTTGTCCTTTACACCACTGAGCTGGTGAAATGGAAGTTCACCATGTAGTAGCCAAAGCTGGGGGATAAGGAGACTTGGAGATACTGCTGGGAGAACAGGAAGCAAAAGGGAACACATCAGTCTTTCAAATTTAAGGCAGTCTCTAGTGTAGTTCACTTTCCTCCCAACACCCTCTGCATCACCAGAGCGCCTGTTGTACACACAGGTGTAGTGTACCGAGCATGGCAACCTGAGGCTTAACCTGTAGCTGCAAATGAAGTTCCATTTTCACAGCTGGAATAAAGATCCCGGTGGCATTAGTAAATCAATCTGCCTTTGGATAAGGGTGTAAGCAGTTACATTATTTATAACAGTGTCACTTATTTACAGTAAGACTATCCACACCTACTGATGCAGCAAATGTCTGAATAAATTAGTCCCTCACACAGGGCCTTTAGGGTGGGTAAAAAAAAAGAATATGTACGAATGGCTTCTGTCCTACGTAGCTAAAATAACCCAGGAGTGGCGTTTGGCCAGAGACAAATTAACATACTGCACAGGGGAGAAGCAGCAGCAAGAATTACATTGGCCTGGTTTTTTGAAAACACTTGGCTAGCAGGATTCAGGGCAAAGTCCGATCTCATCATCTTCAAAAACCCAATTAATGAGCCATCCTATAAGGGTCTGATGCAGAAGAATGGCAACTACTTAAGTCTCCTGTATCTTTAGAATTCAAATACAGAGTTCAGTTTTCCTTGCCAATTTAAACAAGTACTACATTAATAAAAACAGTAATAAAAAACAACCAAACCCAAATCACTTTACTGAAAAAGCCATTGTAGGCTTGCCTGGGAACAGTCCCAGCTCACCAAGTATGCTCTGACTTCTGCTTACTCCAAGGAGTAAGCATGGTCAGAAAGGACAAATGAGGGACAACAGAATACTTGCTAGTCCATCTGACATCAAAAACATCAATACTGTTTGAATACTTGAGCCTAAAAACATGGTTAAAAGCAAGAACTCCTCTTAGAGTCTAAAAATGTAACACCTAAAGTGGTTTGAGAACTCCCACTATCTTCCTGTCCAGCCGGAAGCAGCCACGCTGTGACTGCGAGTCCCTACAGACCCGCGCTGCTCCAGCTGCACGCTTGGCACAGCCGCTCGGCGCGGGGGGCAGGAAGCAGCTTTATACCTTTGTGATGGCTGCCCAGCCTTCCGCTCAGAAACTCATCTGCTGACAGCACAACGCCAACACCATCAGACCAGTTTGAGAAGTCAGCTCAGCCTGAGAAGTCAGCTGCAGTCCGACCTGCTCCTACGTTAAGCTGCAGCTGCTGCACCAGAGCTGTAGGGGTCACACCAGATCCCTTCGCTATTATGCAAATCAGGCGTTTCAACACAGTCCCAAAGTGAAGCAGCCTACGCGAAGGCTTTGTGTTCTACAGAAGCTTCACAATTCTCCTGTTAATCTGTAAATGCCAATGGAATTTCAGAGCATCCACATGTAATGCTCCCGTTACGGATCTACTCACTAAGTAACCAGGAAGAAAGACTTCTACCAGACGCTACGGGGTTTTTCTGGGAGAACATTTGCTTCCATACAGCTGTATTTGGCTCCTACAGTGCCATGTACTACTGACACGCTGCTCCGTGTTTCAAGCTCCACTATCATCCCCTTACAGCACAGAAACAAAGCTGCACTGTGCTGGTGCTTGTTCAAGTGGCAACAGGGGTGACACATTGTGTTCAACTGCTTCACAGCTCATGAATTGTTGCGTACTGTACCCCCATCTAGCCGCCGCGTATTGCACCTGTATCTAGCCATATCAATTAAGAAAAAATCCATAGGGAGAAAGTCCACCCTGAAATGAAAGTACTGTTCATGTCAGTATGAACAGAGCAATACTTATAGCAGTTTTCTCTTTTCACTGAAGAAGCAGCCAGTGATGCCCCAACACGACCCGTATCATCACAAGAACTGCCCTAGCGTGCCTTCCTTAGAGCTGTGACAGCCCCTTCAGCTGCACCATGGATAGCAGCCTGCTGGAGAGCTCCAGAACGCACCAAGACATGGAGGTACCTTCACGCCACAGCTGGTCTGGCTGGCCGCAGCCTCAGGTCCAGGGTTTTGCTGTCCCAACACGCCAGTGAAAGCCGAGCGCTGCCTTCGGGATGCGCCTCATCTCTTTCCTCTTTCTCCCTGTTAAGGATTTACCTGACACCGCCTTCCTTCTGCAATCACTCCGGGCAGTGTTTTATTACATGTTAAAAGACAAGATATGTATTGAAAGTAGCAATTTTATTTGAGTTAAAATTATTTACAAAAACCCAAAGACATACTTCATGAAACTGGTACAAACTATTTTTCCTGCCGTTGGCTTTTGCTCCAAAGATCACAGCTGAGAAATACTGTATAAAATAAAAATAGGATTGGATTCAGAAAAGTACTCTACTGTTCTAATTTCCAATTGAGAGTATTTACACAAATATTTACAATGGAAAAAAAGTTACTTTAAAACTTTAATTTGCAAGTTGGCCTCAAGTACCCTTTAACGCAGAGTTATTTGAGG
Organism: Porphyrio hochstetteri; assembly: GCA_020800305.1. Lineage (NCBI taxonomy): Eukaryota > Metazoa > Chordata > Aves > Gruiformes > Rallidae > Porphyrio > Porphyrio hochstetteri. Next base: position 10,335,190 of record CM036911.1, read on the forward strand.
GTCTAACACACAAAAACGCACTGCAGTTCACAGGGTGATTTCTCCCCCCACCCTCAAAAGAAAAAAATTTCTGCATTTGTCAGTGCTTGACAATTAGTTACATTTAAAAAAGCCTGTTAAACACTGAGGTAAATCAACTCCCAAACAATTACCAGTGTAACAAAGAAAGGTAGTTGTCCCTGCTTTCTCCCCATCATCACTTCCGTATTTTACTTGTCATCTCTCCACAGAAGCCGGTACCATCAATTTGAAATCCCACTGTCAGTGGAAGTCTCTAAAAGCAGAAGACTAGAGGGACAAAATATTCAGTAATCCCCTTCTGGTGCAGACCATTCACAGCCAGCTGCTCTCTCACTCAATCCTGAGGGCTTTTTTTTTTTCCCTTTTCTGACAAAGGGGAATTACAACCTCTAAAACTTTTCTAAGTTACACTGATATACTAAATTTTAGAAGGTGATGAGAGAAAACGCAAAAGAGTATGACCAACATAGGATTTTTGCCACTAATCAGTTACTTCCTTACAGAATTCCCAACAATCTGCATTATCAAAAATAGGAAGACATAGAAGGCAGCCACTGTATGTAAAAAATTTACAGCTGGCACTGATACAAAAGCACGAGTTCTTAACTTTATACACGGAGATAACACAAGATCTAAAAGCAGGTTAGATTTCCTGTTATTTCCTCCTCATTATACATAGAACTAATATTTTTATGGCTTCAAGTTTTACAAATTGAATGGAATAACATGATGTAACTACCTACACAGGTATTCAAAAATGTCGATGAAGCGGGTATTTAAAAATGTCGATGGCGCAGATCTCCCAACAGTCTGCAAATATTCAAGACCAGCTTAATAAAAATAATTACCAATTCTGTTGGTCTGAATAATGAGTGCAAGAAAAGAATTGCTAAAAAAAGTCACGTGTTTTCTGGGATTCTTTGTTCCACTTAAGTCTCCAAACACAATGCTTAGCTGTGAACTAGACCTCAGACTGAACAAAATCTTACCTATATCAGCAATTTAAGGCTTTGCGTTGTATGCATTTAAACTCTGTCATACTACAGAAGAATGAAATAGAAAGATTATGTCAGCTGGAAACATTAATCCCCATTGGTGTTTTAGCTTCTTTAAAATTCTTCCCCCTACGACATCCAAATTCTTTGTACTGAGCATTATAAAATACATCTCGAGCGCTTCCTTGAGACAAATTAAAACAGAGTTCCAAAGCTTTTGCTTATCAAGTGTAAACTACCCTGGGATCGAGTATCAATCTGTTTTTCTTTTTTTTTTTTTAAACAGGGCACAATTATTATTCTTTTTATAGTTAATATTTCTTGTGTGGATAACATACCCTCAAATGGCTTTGTGTGTCTATGGGTTTGCATGCTTCTTGGAACTACAAAGTGTTATGGTCTATCAGTTTACAGTACATGGGCCATGACAGTTTTAGAACTGAGAAATAGTTCAACAACCTAATTTCAATCAAAACAGTATAAAAAATAAACTATCCAATCCTCGCCTCTTTGGATTCCAACAAATTTTAAATATAGACAGTAGTTAAAATCACAAAAGTATTTAAAAATTTATATTTTATGATTTTGGAATAATCTAGTAATAAAAAAGCAAGAGCAAATTAAACTCAAATAGGAGCGGTGCTGCTGTCCAGAACGTCTTTATTAGAACATTTGTTTGATACCTCAGTAGCTAAGCTGCCTTTGCACCTGGCTGGCATGAAACAGTGGCTCAACAGTAAACAGCAGTTGCACTATCAGCAGCAAGTTCTTCCCCTTGAAACTTGTCACGAACAAAGCAAGAAAAAAAAAGATAGGGAGGGTAAACCCTGCCAAAAATATTTCAATACTGCACTGCATCATAAACAGCATGGTTTCTTTATTTATTTTCCTCAGAACCTTTTTCCCCTCATTTTTGATAGTTGCAGATTGATGTAGTAACTGTCTTTTAGAAAATGCTGAACGCATGGTTAAGAGACCAGGTAGCCTTAAAAATCCGAACACGAATGACACACATGAATGCTCTGGGCATATCCTTCAAGGACTTCTTTCATGACTTCTTCTTTTGTCTAAGGGTAGCTCCAGCATTAGAGTGCCTGCCGCGGAAGTTAAGTATCTAGCAGTGTTCCAAGTATTCAATCACCCTAGAGATAGATTTCTGGCCTGTTGTTCCAACAGCACACTGGAAAACATAACAGAGAACAGAGGTAACAAACAAGCACTTGTAGTACCTCTCCAAAAGGTCTGAGAGCAACGCTCATTTCAGAATCGCAGTGTTTAGCGTTACGTATCAGCACAAGCAGCTCGGCTCAGGCAGAGGATTCACAAACCCCTTCTGGCCAGTCACGATCAAGTGGAATGGAAGCAGCTGCATTCCGTTTACTGCCACACTAATGACAGACAGAATGGGGCTTCAGCATTTAAAACCAGAAACTCATCCCGTGCTTTTCAAAAGACACAACTGGAAAATGTTAAATGCTGCTGAAAATGCGTGGACTATTAACAGAAAACACAATTACACACATATCTATGCAGAGCCATTTTAAATATGCATTACTTACAGTAAGATTCATAAAACTGAGAAATTTTTTGAGCATTTCAGTCATTATGGAGAAGTCTCCTTCAGGTAAGTACTCCCTCACAGTAGTCACGTTGATCTGAGAAACAAAATGGTCCATTTTAATCTGGGAAATGTTTTTCTGACACAGAACTGTTACTCTGCGCCTGAGATACAGTAAGACAAGTATATTCATAGCATTATTAGATGGCTTTTGCTGTCCTCTCTGATTTAAATTTCTCAAGCAATACTCACATGTTTGTGGTGTTTACACTTCTACGAAAGAATGCCTAAAAATCTTTGTTGCTGTTGAGGTGGGGTTTCCCCCCACCCTTGCTTGTTTTCATTAAAGATCATTACCACCATCAGACCTCCCCGGGACCTACAAAATTATAAAGAACTAAAAGCCCCACCAGACAATCTCCTGACCTGGAGAGGATCTTCCTTTGTAACTGTTAAGGGTTGGGAACTACTGAACATCTTGCCACTATCACTCCAAACACTAGAACTGCATAGAAGCTGGTCAGCCAAAGGTACAGTGCAGCACAGCAAAGGCCATTTCTGCCACCACGGCAAGTTTAGACAAGCCTGAAGGCAGATCTGAACCTGGTTTTCATTTGAGTGTGTATTTGACTGGACAGTTTATGAAGTTTTTTGCCACATTTTTAAGTTTTAACTTCCGCTTTCTACCACGCATCTCCAGTCTGAGGCAATCATCTTCAACTAATATGGACATACTCAATTTCTCATGCTTCCAATGGGGGAAGAAATAAAGCAGACCGATCAAAAAACCAACAAGCAAGCCTGATGTTAACTTAACTTACTGAAAGTATCAACAAATACAGCAAACTTTTATAATTATACAACAGGTCAGCCAATTCTCCTTTGCCTTTTCTAAGTTATTTCTGGGCTAAGACTAACAGCAAAAAGAGGAGAGAGGAGGAAGAGGTTCAATATTCAATTCCAACCGTTTATGGTAATTTCTGTTTTGGATGGAATGCCTCCAGCAACTTTCCACAGAACTATGTACATCATCCCAGCTTCACCAATGTACTAGCTTACACTGAACCCTGATTTAATAAGCCCATTTCAATACTGAAACTTTTTACTTCACTGAAAACTGCATCAACTTTAGAGCAAGTTATTGATGTATTTTCTTACTGGACTCTCTTGGCAGAGACAGCCTAGAAGCAGTGCTGTGTATGAGGCCACAATGCAGTCTTCCATGTGCTTCCCAGCATGCTGAAGAGCTGTAAAGAGAGACAACCGGGTGTATTGTATTCTCTAAGCAGCTGGTATCTTTTACTGCTTCAAATACAATCGTGCATTATCACTTCTCAGAGTTCCTTTTTTCCCCCTCAAACAAAATGAGCTTTCGATTGAGACTTCAGAGGCAAGAGCCAAACTGTACTTACCAACTCAGCCACACATTCTTCAGCAGAGAAATGGTGCTGACTCACTTTAATTCATTACATTGTCTAGTATTTTACTAATTGCCATTTTAATGTGCAAACTGTATGCTTAGCACACCAAAATACAAGTATGTTTCGTGTGATACTATAAGCCAGCAAGACTTTCCCCAGCAGGAGTTTATTGCATTAAGGACAAAAGATACAGCACTCTGCTAATGATGCAGCATTTTTTGGCAAACCACAAGTAGCTGCAGATACCAGATGATGGAGCTACAAAAAGAAGGAAGGATATAGAGCAAGGTTGGAGGAAGTAATATACCACACCTACTATTAGAAGATTACAACACTATTAGAAGTAATACACTGCACCTACTATCAAACAGGAAAAGCTAATGTTTTTGACCTGACAGTACATAGCTCAGATACCCAAATTCCTGGAACAAACTTCCAAAGACCCAGCAAACCAAGGCATGGCACAGGTACCAGAGATACCACTGATGGAGTAGGAAGAAGTTGGGCACAAAGAAGATGGGGACAGAAGCAGCATATGTGCAATAGGGAGGGGAAGGAAGAAAAGCCCCTAAAAGTGTCATGAAACAAGAACAGGTCGTGACACCCTAGAAAAACAAAAGGCAGGTGACTCTCAAGGACTGTTTCAGTAAAGCACGACGAAGGCCTAAGAGCCAGTCCTCCCAGTGTATTTCTTACACAGAACGTCCCAAAAGAGGTTTGGGGGTTTTTGTTTCTTTTTTTAAATAAAGGAACTGAGAGAAGGTACAAGTAAGAAAATAAGCAGCATAACTTCTTCCACTTCTCGTATGTCAGCTCTTAACTGCTCCTACTTATGATGATCTGTAACAGTTTTACCCAGGGGACAGGCTGAGAAAATCTTGGCCCAAGAGACTGCACGTAGCTAAGAAGCAGAGGACAGGGTGGGAATTTATGCAGTCACAGAGCTCTTTGCCTTTCCTGAGCTCATCACCACCAGACAACGTACCTTTATTAAGATCGAGTTCTTCATCATCCTCTTCCTTCTTATCTTTCTCTTCAGTACTATCTGACTTTTCTGTGGAGACCCACTGTATCTCCCCACTCGTCTCTTGCCATTCCCCACTCTTATCATGTTGAGCAGTGGGAGCTTCTTTAATCAGTTCGTCTGTCTGGCTCTCGGCCAGCTGCGCCGCTCGCTCACGCTCAAGAAACAGCTAATGGGGGAAATTGCAGGAGAACTTCTATTAGAAATTAAACTCCAGACACACTGAATTCATTCTTGAAAGTTTATTTCCCCATCACAATTCACCCCTTAACACAGTAAGTCTTCAATACTTCTCTCAACAACAGCCTTTTCTTCTTCAAAGGAAGATACAATTTACCCCGACACCAGCGCTCTGTGCTCTACAGAAAAGGCTTCCCTCCCTCGCGCTGAGCCAGTTGCCAGGCTCCTCTCAGGCATCATAAATGTTTAATCAGCATCTCTCAGACACAACCTGAAGACTCCAAGTTGCTGTATTTTCCTGTCCATTTTTATTCTCTCTCTACCACCCCTCATTTTCTTGCCATGCTATCCCCCCCCACCCCCCTGTGTTCTTAGCTTTCCCCTGGTATGTAAAAAGCAAAAACTCAAGAGAGCAATTTAAAGTGACTTAGCAAGGATGAGAGTGAACCAGCAATCTCATATTGTGCACTTATCTTGTGAATTATTTCCCAAACCATACAACCACCACATTTAAATACTGCTTTGCAGAGCTCTACATTCAAATATTTAACACTATTTTACTGCTGATTTTTTGTCTGCCACCGGACACAGAGTTACACAGAAGAACTACTGAAAGTGTCCATAAAATTATCTCAGTTGAAATAAAGAAGTTGTACTTTACAACCCTGTCAGTTCTTTTACTTCACTTTGGAGTGTGGAATTTGCTCACCAAAATTACTGGTGGATTTCTTTAAGAAGTCAGTCAACACAACATTTCAGAAGGCTGTTTCACACCCGCATTCATTACACTCATATTTTACTGCTCTTATAAACAGCTATTTTATTTTTTTTAAATCTCAGTGTCCCATAAAGAGAGTACTTAAAATAAAACTTATGGAAGCAACGTAAGACAAAAGTAGCTTACAGCTTTTACAGCTTGAAGATGAAACTAGAAGTAAACTGTTTAGGAACAAGAAAGCTAGAAATAAACCACACAGGAACAAGAAAGCTTTACGGAGCATGAACGCAGCTTCTGGCTGGCTGCAATAATGATACCGCTGTCTTTTAAGAGAAAAGTTGTTTCTGTAATGGCCAGTACTGAAAGAGCCAAGGCTGTGAGCAGCACCCTCTTCCCCCACTACACTCCAATACTCAAAATGCTAAACAAAAAATAAAGTTCACGAATTCCTCTTAACAGTCTGATAATGAGAAATGGTATCTATTACAGGAAAAACACATTTCTTACCTGCACTAAAGCCTGAACAGCATCAATCTGTCCAGTTATCTTTAGGCTATCGTCTCCTTCCCCCGTACAGAATGAGTCAAAAGAACAGGATGTTTCCATATTGACAAGACAGTGCCTGTTCCGAGCACTATATTCTACTAGATTGATCAACAGACCCAATCCCTGCAAGAATTGGAGAGTCAAAGAGGATTACACACATTAAAAAAGGATAATTCAGAAAAAACAGCTATCCAGACAGCCTTTATCTGAGGTTATAGAACTTACTAACACACCTCGATCAAACAGTCTGATAGGCAGAGGGATGAGGTTTTAAAGAAATGAGGCAAAACTGAGATCCCATATACTAGGCTGGAAAAACAGGACAGTAGGAATCTCTGTCTTTCCAATTCTGAACAGGAAAACTTTTTAAAGATGAGATTTCATTTGCTGATTAGGGATTCAGGTGCCCAACCTTCAGCCTACATTCCTAAGAGAGCCTTCGCACACACACGGTTTCACTGTTCCTATTTAGGCCACAGGCCCTTTACATAAACTGAGGTCAATGTGACAAAGCCTTTCTCCCAAACAGCAACATTCACTGTATTTCTGAAGCTGAAAAGCCATTTGAAAACTAGGCTAACTCATACTTCTTGAGCTAAATTTCTACATCCACGTAGCAGAATACATTTTCCCCACCAAACACTGGGAAAAGAGCTCAAAATCACCAAACCCTTGCAGAAACCTCCACATAGGTCAGGGCATGTGTGTATATATTTATCTATACGGTCAATGAAAACTGCAGAGGCTGTTCTTTAATTTGGAGCCAGAGTAGACAAATGCACAAGAAGGGGCAAACCCCGTATGTTAACACAACAAAGACAACAGCTTACCAGCACCCGAATATCAAATCTCTGTTCTTGAGGTAGGAACTTTGGAACCTGAAGCACACAATTCATAGCTGTGCCTATCAGACCATCCTGTTCACCTGTTTTTGTACTACCCCATTCTGTAAACAGAAAGAGTTGTGAGGCTCAAACTTGACAATGCTCATTTTCGTAATTATAAGCAGGTTGGCTGATTGATAACCTTCTGTCCCTAAAGACAAACAGGACTCTTGCCCACAGCGCACATCTCCATGTTTAGCACTTGCAATTACTCACCCATCTGCAAAGATGAATTACTGATTACCATAAAGCCAGCATTTACCATACACAACTCATTTATTGCATCATAGATGGAAAGACCATGATCCCTAAAAGGGTGCACAGTATTGCATTATTTGATGCTTTAACACAAAAATATACAAAACGTTTGTTTACCGTTGTCATTTGTCAGGTTGAGCAAGACACCGATGATGGCCCTCATACAGTCCTCCACGGCTTTCCCCACGTGGTTAGTTACATTCTGGTGAGGCAGAGGCTTATTGTCTGGTAAACAGATACTGTCTTCAGCACGATTATATCGCTGGATTAACTCTTCGCAGTGCTGCAGGGCTCTGCAGAGTGAAGATGCAGAACAACGTTAGCTGGACAGTGCACGGGACATTTGACCCAATACAGAGCTCGGGCAGAATTCTTCTGGTGCCAGATGCCCAGTCGGTAGGGAGGGGCAATGAACTTACTGCCTATAAAACCTTTTCTGAGCTTAACTGCAATTCTGAAAACAAACCCCAGGAAAGCTTTGTGGCATAAAGCTGTCTCAGAGCTTCAGATTTCAAGAGCAATGTTAGATTTTCTTTCCAAATTCATCACGTGGTCTTACAGAAGATATTTCCTCCCCTACAAACCCAGGCTCTCATATCCTCTGCCCATCGAGGCACGACATTATTCTGGCAGTGTTATCTAAATGTTCTCTTGTTCTGTCCTCAGAGCTATTTCCATTCTGTGAGAAATAAATAAATGGCACGTGACTTCCTAGCAGTAAAATCTTCATCTCCTAACACTACTGGAGCATGATTCTCCTGCAAAACATCAGTTTGATGTTAAACCAATCAAAGATTTCAATTACAAACAAAACTAAAAGTAAAATGGGAAATGTATCCTGTAAAAGGAAAATGTACCTTGGTATAAATAGCATATAGTAAACTCTGCAGGGTTTTTCTCTAATTTAAAGAAATACTCAAAATATCTAACCTACAACCAAGAAATTATGTTTCCAAAGAGGTCTGCAAAGTCAAGTTTTCAGCTCTAATTTTTCTCTTATGAAGAGCAGTACAAGAGGGATGCAATCTTTGCCAGTCAACTGAGACCTCACCCAGATTGAGAAATGGGTTAGAAGTGCTTGTACAAGCATCTCTGCCAGGGAGAACAGCGAAGAACGGAATGTCACTATTCTAAATTCTTAAGTTACCTTGTCAGTTCTGTTACGCTCCATCTCTGTAAGCGTAACCAAAATACAACAAACAGATCTAGCTTCCCAACTGCCCTCTCTTCTGTGCTCAAATTAACTTGGGACAGAAGGAGCTGAAGCCAGGCTTTGCAGCTTCTATAGAACTAACAGCTGCTACTTATCGGTAGCACTCCGGTAGTTGCCCCCACCATCTAAATTAACTTCAGCATTACTAGAAGTATGCATCCCCCCGGCCCCAATCTTCTGGTGTAACAAATTTATATTTTACCCTACCACATGCAGTGCTCTGCCAAAAAAAAGGTCTTTTGTTACAACTTACTTAGCTGAGGAGACTATAAGTTGCGAGTCTTTGTATGCTATCAGATAGCTCTGATTTTCTGGATTATGCACAGTTACCTAAAAAGGGGAGGAGAAAGTAGTATTTAAAATGGGACTTTTTATGGTTATTATCCAGTGTAAAGTTTTCCTTATCATTCTCCCATATTTCCCTGGAGTTTTCACCTTGTCATTGATCACACGAAGTTGTGGTACCGAAGATAAAACAAGGACAGAATGTTCTGCCACTGCAAAGCCCTGAATCGATATCCTGGGACGACAAAGTCCCAAGTGTGTATGTAGATACGTGCATGCAAATACATATAAAGATGTAACACAGACTACAAATATATAGGTAATGTTATTTTTAGGACTTGACACCAACTCTGTTTCTGAGAGCTTATTACACATCCAACCTTAAAAATCAGGCTTTTCCTTAATTCCTTTTATTGAAATCCTGAATACATTTTCAGAAACAATAAATGTTCTCAAATTTGCAGGATTTGGGGTGTCCATTTTTGCCATCTCTCCCAAGTTCCTATGGATCTTACTACATTCTTCTACTGTGCACTGGCAATTCCAGCTATCAAATATAAAAGCAGAGGTTGGATCTGAATTTTCTTCTCTGACCGTTGAGAAGGCAGGTAAAGAGCTAGGTGCCATTAATTCTCAAGTAGGCACCCCTGAATTAGTACCTCAGCCACTCTTCATCTGTCTCAGTTTTCACTGTACTTTTACACTACCTCTGAGTCTGCCCTGTTTTAGCAAAGAGAAGTTAACTACTGCAGCTATTTGCTCCCTGACTTGGATTTAAGGTGCTCGTTTGGATTCACTGAGTTGTACATTGTCCCCAAACACACTTTCTGATGAGTGGAGATGTGTTGCATCACTACACTCCTCTGCTTGCTCACTGTATTACAATATAAAGAGAGTAATGCTAGCAACAAATAGGAAACTCAGGAAAGCAAGGCACTGCAGAGCAGCATTCGCTCACGCTTCTTGCCAAGTAGGCTCTACACAAATACTGTGTGTTTTAATTCTGTTCAAAGTTCTGGTCAAAAAGTGTTTACAGACACTATACATGCTCAACTGATTGCAGTACTAGTTTGGTTTTCAGCACTCAGCCAGCTGCTGTTCAAAAGTAGCAATTCTTAAAATACCCTTGGATTTACTGCATCTGTATCGATCCGTTATTACTGGCCCCCCACTAGAGAACAGCTTCCCCAGGCAGCGGCTCTTTCGGGAACTTAAGAAAAAGCACCATGCTGCATACAGTTACTCTTACCAAAAAGAAACCTGCTATGTTGTAAGTACATAGGGAAGGGTAAGAGACCTTACAAATAAACATTCCAGGAATAATGATTAACATCAGAAAGTCAGTATCTTCTAGGAAAAAAATAATCAACATTAGAGTGTTACAATGTAACTATATAGCCAAATAATGAAACATTTAAAAGCTCTGCCTGAGAAAAAGTCATTTCCAGAAACTCATCCCATCTGCTCATACTCACGCTTTCCAGGACCCGTAAACATCTTTCTGCACCCCATAACGAAGCCACCAATTTCTCTTCATTTTCATCACTGCTTAGGTGATCCACACATTCTTTAACTAAACAAGACAAAGAAGTTGTTTCCCACTGTCAGTAAGAGGCCTTCAAAAGCCAAGCGTACAAACTACACAGCTACTCAGACAATCGCTTTCAACTTGCCAAAACTAATACAAGGAAACAATCACAAAGACACGATCAGGATTACAAATATTTTCATTTCTCCAAGTAAATTCAAAAAACCCACCCTTGTAATTCTGGCCTTACAAGTTTGTGATCATTGCCACAAATTGCCTATGTGTTTTGTTGTCTACTGACAATGAAGAGACTGTAGAGCACGTCACCAAGTTCCTTACCAGTAACGTGCTGGTTTGTAGAAGAGAAAAAAACACCTGGTAAAAGCATACACAGTCTCCCCACACTTTACAAATCTGAAACTGTGTGTAAGCTGAATACTTTCATCTGTTCAATCTCTCCCTTGTCCACCCTTCTGCTTTAGACCAAGTTTTCTTCAGCTAAAGAATTAATTTTGGAATTGTCCCTTTTCCTGTCTGTGTGATGCTGTGCCAAGAAACCTAACCAGGGCATACCTTAAAAGGAGAGAACAAAAGAAAAAAAAAGGAAACTTTCTTCTTGAAGGGCTGATTTCCTCTGGGATATTTAGTTCTAAAATACTGGGCCCAAAAATAATTCTAGAAAAGTGTAATGGAGATTTTATTCTAGAATAAGTGTGCTGTATGTGTGCACTCTACATACAGTGGGATGCAGCACAGTAATCTGTGTTCTAAGTTTAAGCCATTTTTAACCTCACACATTATATGCAACATTATACACATTCTGTTTAACCTCATAAGTACTTTCAATCCCACACACAACAGCTTGAAGTCACTGTTGATGACAGGTTGGCTATGAGCCAGCAGTGTGCCCTGGTGGCTAAGAGGGCCAATGGGATCCTGGGATGCATCAGGAAGAGTGTGGCCAGCAGGTCGAAGGAGGTGATCCTCCCCCTCTACTCTGACCTGGTCAGGCCCCACCTGGAGTATTGTGTCCAGTTCTGGGCTCCCTGGGATAAAAAGGACAGGGATCTCCTGGAGAGAGTCCAGAGGAGGGCTATGAAGATGATCAAGGGCCTGGAACATCTCCCGTATGAGGAAAGGCTGAGTGAGCTGGGGCTGTTCAGCCTGGAGAAAAGAAGACTGAGGGGGGGACCTAATTAATGTTTATAAATATCTTAAGTATGGGATGCAGGGGGAATTGGCCAGCCCCTTTTCAGTGGTCTGTGGGGATAGGACAAGGGGCAATGGCTGCAAATTGGAGCACAGGAAGTTCCACACCAACATGCGGAAGAACTTTTTCACAGTGAGGGTGACAGAGCCCTGGGACAGGCTGCCCAGGGAGGTGGTGGAGTCTCCTTCACTGGAGATATTCAAGACTCGTCTGGACACCTATCTGTGCAATATGAGCTGGGGAGCTGCTTTGGCAGGGGGGCTGGACACGATGATCTCTTGAGGTCCCTTCCACCCCTACAATTCTGTGATTCTGTAATATTTGCTACTGCCTTCATACCGAATGTATTTTATTCTCAATACTGGTGACAAATATGTAACCTGTTTTTACCCACAGAAAGCCAGCATTAAGAAAAGCAAAGGTCTCAGGGAGAGTCACTAATACTTCACGCTGCCCAAGCAGCATCTCCAATATACCTTTATCTACAATATGATCAAGACCACCCAGAAGTCGCAGCTCTTCTTTAAACCAGTCTCCGGCTCGTTTCGAGGTGAGAGACAGTAGCGTCTCCATTGCCAAGTGCCCGGTCTGCAAGAGCAAGGTTGCAGCGTTAGTGACATCGCGGTGCGCAGCTGCAGCCGGTGCATCAAATCGCACAGATACACATCACACCAGAGCCGTCACGCACAGTCACAGGTTCCCAGCGCAGGAACCACCAGAGGGAGCACGAACGGACTGGGAAACAGGCGTATCTTTAAAAAATGACTTGGCACCGATAAAAGGTACTTCGCATTTTCAACTTTTCCTTGGTTTCATTAATAGCTTAGAAAACCTCAGCAGCCTCCTTTCATCTGTTCCTCTGGTTCTGGAAAGAGCCAAGTGGAGGAAGGAAATGGACAAATCGGCCCGGCAGGAAGAAAAAAACCCGAGAAAAGCCACAGCAAACACTGCTTCTCTGTCTCCCAGAGACATCGGCTCTGCTGCTTGCAGAGCACATTTGATTCACACAGGTTAATTTTAAACTCTTACAAGACAGCAATTAAACTACTGGAGAAAATCTTACTATGTTTACCAACTGATTTTTCTAGAACAAAAGAGGAATACATATCAAAACTCAACATCAGCTAAGATAGTTTACTCCCTGTAAATAGAAATTAGAGATTTTAGGTGATTATCTTACATCCCCAGCCATCTTTTAAACCACACCAAAACTCATTTATAAAATCAAGACTGTAACTTGTTTCTCCGAAGGCCTCTAATAAAAGCAAATGTTTATAATATATACATACGTATTATAATATAGACATACGTATAAATTGATACCTACACCAGAATGATCAGTACAGACCTCCGGAAAACACTTGGGCAAGTCTGGACTACTATAATCTTAATAATCTCATACATGGCACATAAATGCAGCAACAAATGGTCAGAGGAAAAGCCCAAGATCTCATTAAAGCCAACTGAATGTAACCACTGCCAAGTTACCTTCCCTCCCTGACACATGTGATTTGCCACACTTCCAGGAGGGCTGTGTTTATTCCAAGCTACGCAGCTTCCAGATAACCAGTCCAAACCTCAGCTCCTCCTGGGAATAGCAGTGCTCACCAGGCTTGAGGAAACACCCCATTGTCTTGGAAAACCAAGTTATATATCGTATGAGCCGCCCCCACCCCCTGCCCCAGCAGCTTTCCTTGTTTGGAAAAATACTGGATTTCCAAAGAGGAAAAGACCAAAGGTCAGTCTTGGGAAAGGAGTTGGCACCCGAAGCTGGTGATCCCTTTTGTAGGAGCAAGCTCTGCAGCACACGGTCACTGAGGAGCACATGGCTAGTAAATGGAGGTGTCCTTGTCATGACAGTGCTGTAGGGGACAAGACAGCACAAGCAGCAGCTAATCTGCAATGGGTCACCCCTCCCTGAGTCAGCAGCATCACTACTCCCCATCACAGAAGAAACAGACAAAGCTGCAATATCTTCTCCAACTGTTCCACCTCCCTGGAAACTGCCAACTACCTGTAACCACCAACAGCCACTGGTCCAGGCTTCCCACAGGAGGAAAACTCAAACACACTTGGTTACAGAGAGTTCTCCTCTCATCACTGGGAGACAGAAGATCCAAAACCTCACACTTAAAACCCACAAATTAGAAACATTGCTAGAGGAGACGAGGGGATCTGAAGCGATGGATGGGGGCAACCCTTCTGAAACCAACCAAACAAAAGTGTGTTTTGAGGGAGGAGGGCAGAGAGCCTCAAGACAGCAGTCTGATAGATCCCTAGCTCTCTGAAGCTTTCCTGTCCCCTTCAGGTTATTCCTTTCACTTTTATAAATTGAAAATATTGCAACACAGATACCTGAATTTATGTGTAACCCAAACAAGATTTTTAAGGAGAGATTTTACTTTGCCTTTATCAAAGAATCTTAAAAGCTACAAAATATTTCGTTAATTTCCTAATATCTTGACCATGAAAGCTCCAAAGCCACACTATTTAATATATATCATGCTTAGTTTTCCATTAAAGGTCAATAAGACTTCAGAAAAGCTCCAGGAAGCTGTAATTTGATACTTATACTACTGGGCATAAAACCACTTTATTTTTTTAAAAATAAAGTCAATCAAAATTTGGAAGCCTTTTGCTTTTGAGGAAAGCAATCCATTCTATCCAGTTTTTATGTCAATTACTATAAAATTTTAACAGCAAAGATTCAAAAGATTGGTCCCTTAAGCTTTTTGCTTTATGCTGAGAGTGAAAAACCAGGATACCCTCTTTCACCAACTGCAAAGAGAAGCCCCTCCTGAAGGTTTTTGTTATGATGCAATAGAGAGGAGCTAGCTGCAAGCGTCACCTACACAGAGCTATCTGTACTGGCTGACAGTAACTTCAGGATTTATCTTCTATGCCAGCAAAAAAACCTTGACACAAACTCAACCCACAGAGAACTCCTTTTCCAGTTCTGGGTTTGCATGTTGATGTTCATGCATTCTATTAACCAGAACCCTTTGATAACTGTTTGAGTACCCAGAAGTTTGAGCACCCAAATGGTCAAGCAACACTGCCTGTGAAGAGAGAAAGGCAGTAGTGATCACCTTTGCTTCATCAGTGTAAGATTCAAAGGAAAAAACCACACCAAGGTGTAGCTGGTTAGGCACAAGCTGGAGTTATCAGAACACCTGCTGCAGCCCATCTGTTGCTCAGTTGATATGTCTGAGCCTGAAAAAGCATTTTTGTTAGCGTTTTCTGTCATCTGGTACAAAACAGAGATTACTTATTAAATCTTGTGACAGATCCACGTGAAAGCAACTTTACCTTTTACATATGAAGTTCATTTTTGTCACGTTACCATTGCTACTATAATAAATTGGAAGAGAACCTAATCGTCTCATTTGGCTTGCATACATTCTCTAAACACTATATAGTCTGTGCTTCTCAATGGTGCAGCTGGGAGGGACCAGTTTCCATCTGTGAGGTGCTACAGTATTCAACACACTGAACAGAAGTGCCTCGGGGAAAAAAAACCATCCCACCAAAGAGAACCCAGAAAACAGAACCCAGGTGAAACCGATGGCCTGTGAGAACATTGCCCTCCACTCACAGACACCTTCCTCACAGGGTAAGAGTCCCTTTAAAACCCAAGCCTAAGAAAACACAAGAACAGAACTATAGTTCATTGAAAAACCATCAGGCTGGGCTCAGATTATGAGAGCAGCCCAAAGAGGAGACAGTGGTCTCTGTAGCTGGATGCTTTAGCAATGAGGAACCTGTATCAGCTGTTCCATGCTTAATAAAGGGAGCTGTCTTACATTTTACAGCACAAGAGATAGCCTGGCACTGGCAGACTGTGAACTATGTGAGCTGCCTTCAGTGCCAAAACAGCACTGAAATAAGACACTGATTATACCAATGCCTTGCTGATCACCACCTAGAGAACAAATTTCATTCTATGTTGGCATCTTCAAATTGTATCATATGAATTCACAGAGCAAGCTGAAGGCAGAGAAAACAATCTCAAATTCAGTTTTCCTTTGCAGATTTCAAATACCAGAAATTAATGAGCCTCCCTACCTGCATGTTCCATAGGATTGTGTGAAACAAGCCTAAACCAGAAACAATTCTCCTTTGTCACCACAAACTGATTACTGAGGTTAAGAGCTGTGTCATCAATATTACTTTCCTCCCTCAAGATTCAGCTCTTTCTGCTACCCAGTGCTGACTTTTCATGCCCATTCAGCTATCTGTTCCACAGTTAGAACTATGGGAAAAGCCCCAAAACAAACCCTGCCTAAACCGACAGAAAAGTCACTAAAACTCTAAAAGAAAGTGCCAGCTCAACAAGATAAACCATCTTTTAGTGTAGCCCGAACTGGAATACAATTTTAACTGCAGATTATGGGCAGGAGCTGAAACATTACTTGCAAAGATAAAGGTCTCAAAAGCTCACTTCATAAACAATGTAACAGAAGCTTCTCCTGTCATATGTAAGTATTACATGAAAAAAGGCAAAAAAAAAATCTTTAAAACATAAAATGACTATTACATGATGTTAAAAAATTAAGATCATACTATCATCTGTTACACTGAAATATAGTGAGAGCAAAACCACATTACTAACTTTTGCTGCCTATGACCACTCATCTAAGTCAATCTGTCATCAATTCTTTAAATACATTTTTTTAAAAAGACTTCCAACATTCTTTAAAAAGACTTTTCCCTTTATTTTTCAAGCTAGCTTGATGCTAGCATCAAACCATGGCCAAATTTATTTATAAACAAAACCAGTTCTCTCTGTTGCAGCTGAAGACACATTCATAAAAAAACATGATGTTTGAGAAACAAAGGGAAAAAACCCAAACATCCACATTCATGGTAACCAACAGAGCTGCCACCACACTTTGGGCAGAGAGAAACCAGTTCCTGTAGGAGAGATGTTTTTAATTCTTTTTAGATGGGAGAACCTGCACCACATTTCCAATTTACACACGATGCTTTATTCCCATGTGTTCCCATATATAAAATTTTGACAAAGAAACAGTGTCAAACACATGGTCACTGAAAGTGTTACTTGTTTTTAATTGCCACCTTTAACGATCTGTCCCCAGCAGGAGCGAATGGTGAATTGCACTGCTGAAGAAGTTTGTAACATTACTCTAACATCCTTTTAGAAAGGAAATTTCCAAATCAAATAAGAAAATGCTTGCAGCACAGTAATACACACATAGAAGGTAGACCAAATGTCATGACTCCTTCACTGGGAGATGGGAGATTAAGGAGGAAGCTTACAAGTTCAATTATATTAAGCGTTCTGCTCCTGCCAGGGCTTTCAAATACAAACATGATACCCACCGTGATGTTTTCAAGATCAAGATGTTTGTTGTGAACAGTTTCACAGAGTCTTCGAATTTTTTCCTTAATTTTATTCATGTCTTTTTCATTCAGCAGCTTGGCAGAAGAAGCATCTTGTTCCAATTCCAAAAGCCGTATCATCAGATCTAGACTAGCTCTGTCTAAATCCATGTTCAAACGATCTCTACTCAGGATGTACATTAGAGCTGCTGTACAAAGGGACAGATTCTTGGGTTGGGAGAGGAAAGAAGAAAAAATAAAAGAGGTTTTAGTATTCAGGCTAGGCTGACATTTTACAATTTTTAATAAACAAGCTGAAGATTTACAAAAGAAAAAGCCTAGCAAGTGTTAATCCATGCTAGCACTCGCATGAGTACTTACTGGTGTATGTTCTAGAAAGATTCCTTCTAGGGAATTACTAATGCCTTCTCCTGAGCCATACAGCAGAGACATAAATCGCTTCATACATTTATAAAACCTGAGTAGAATAGCAGGGTTTTCTACTTGTAAGGGACAGAACAAGGAGTGGTACTTCCAGTAGCTCAGATAGAAGAGACAGATGGTAGGGGAACCAAGTGAAAAAGCACAGGGTACATTGCCAGCTAGGTGAACATTCTGGTTCAACAGGATAAGCTGGTGACAGCACCAGGAAACAGAGAGATCCTGGGGACAATGTGTGCACGTGAAGGGGTGGGGAGAAAACAGAAAAAAAAAATACAAAAATCTAAATAAAAAAGCACCTGGTGACATACATTCTGATTCTGCCAAGCAGGTCTGTCAAATAATAGTCTACCCAAACCTTTCCAGCATACACACATTTAATTTCCAGGAGAATTCTGCCTTCTGGAAGTAGCCAGAGCACAAACCAGCCTCCCCCTTGCCCCATCCCCATCAGTCCTTAATCAAGTAAGTGTTATTATCTTGACCATTCCTCTCTTACACAGGACAGGTGTATAGGGACCTCTTACCGGCTAAAGCATACTGAATCCTTCAAAAACTTAATCTTTGTGAGGATCCAGAAAAGCAACAGCAGAAGGTGTCTGTCAGGAAGGGACAAACAGTAGTGAAGAGACTGGGGCAAGTTATTGGTCCCTAGGGTTGCTAAATCCAGCACTTGCACCAGGAGACCTATCTATCCAGGCAAGCTACAAGTTATGGTAGAGAGGAGAAAAGTCCATGAAGAATGGAGCTGTGCTGGGCACAATACTTTCAGAAACCTTCGACCATATCTGGAGGAAAAAAGAGTTGAGGGGGAAATGAGGGTGGGTGTGTATATGTGTCAGCTTACTGAGCTCAGCTCAAAAGTCAACATGCTGCATATGCATCTAATCCAGTTTTCGTATATAAAGTAAGTTAACAATGGAGACAAAGTAATTCTGGGATGTGAATGCTGTACAGCTCAACAGTAAAGAGCAGAATTTCTGTGTCATAGCAGATTAAAAACTTGTTTAGATTTCAGCCAACCACCAAACAATCGTTAGCTGCCTTTGTTTATTTTAGAAGCGAATAATAATCGTACCTGGTCATACTAAGCTGTACCAGCATTTCCAAAACAGCATTAGGCAGCTGACAGTCTATCAAAAGCTGTGTTAAAACTCCTTCCTGGCTGAGGCAAGGAAACCATCAGGTGAATAAATACATTAATCTGACTAGCTACCAAAGATGCATTTGCAACAGTGAAGGAAGGAAGCAGGGGGTTCCAAATCTACATCTCCTTTTGTGAATACAACCTTGAGACACAGGAGCAGCTTAAAAAAATAATCATCTTAGCTGTGAGTATCACTGCTCCAGCCTTGTCAGATGTAAGGCAGAAAACAATCTACCTGGCTTATCAACACAGACAGGGTATACATTGTTTTCCATTAATTTCTGGAAACTTTCTCCAATAAACCTTGCAATTGTATCACTTTAATTACAGAGATTGTTTACTCTGGAATTACTTTCAACTGGTTTAAACTGAAAAAAAAAAAATATCAGGAAGAAGACTCTGTTTCTCCAGAAGCCAAAGGCTCTGCTGGCTGCTCAGTCGATGTGGGACCTTCAAAACAGTATCGATGCCGACCTATTTTCTGAGCACCCCTTTCACCTAGAAACTATGCAGTAGTTAATAGAGGAAACTGCTGAATTTGTAACCCTGGCTGCCAACAGGCATTTCAAAGAGCCAGAGACTGTTCTTAGATCACTACTCAGAGATGCTTTACAGATACTCCAAAGTCTGATGAGGGCAATCACAGTCATTTTGCAAGTCTCTGTACCCAGCCCCTGTCCGTCCCAGGCTCCCTCTGTTGCGGGAATTCTGTCAACGCTTCCCTTTAGATCTTCCATCCAGCCTTTAAGACACTTAAATGGGATCAGAAGGGACCCAAGCAGGGGACTAAGATGTTACAGGGGTTTCGGGCTGCAGGAGGACTGCCAGAATAGCAAACATGAGTGGAATATGTCTGTGTAGCAAGAACAATGTTCCTGCAGCAGCTTATGCAGAGAAGGCAGTCAGGCCAATGAGCTTCCAAATCCTGATGTGCAGCAGGAAAATAGGAACGTTCCAAAAGGAAGAGCCTCAAATGCCAATGGTGCTTTCAATGTGGGACAAACCTGCTCCAGCTGCACGTAGTCAGGGATACTGGATTTCTAAAATTCATTTTCCTTAGTCCCTACAAGCAAGTTGTTTTGATCTTGAATACAGCTCCTCTGTTATTTTGCTCAGGTCTGTAACTGTTCAAATCAGTTAACCGCGCTGTCTGGAAGCTACCTCATGGCCTACCATACACAGACCTCTGAGCTGAGGATGAGGGGAAAATTGTCACTACAACTCATTTTTGATCAATACTCAAAAAACTCCAAACAAACCCCACCTAATCAAAAGCCACCACAAAAGCCCCCAACAAGGGAAGAACTCAAACAAACACTCACAACCCCACCCTTATGGATTGCAATGGTGAAGCTGGGGTTTTGGGTGGACTTTTTGTATTTTTTCTATTCTATTCCTCAAGATGCTTAAAAGACATTCTGCTTCCAAACAAATATGGATGGGAGAAAAGAGTAAAATACAGAGAGTTTGCTCTAGACATACATTTTATGGCATATCTAACTACAGAGTTTCACTCCCTGCTTCTGCAGAATTCAAGAAAACATCCTAGTGGAACATACACTCCAGAACAGCAGACCATTTACACCCACTCTCATCCCTGTCTTCCCTTGCCTGTTCTATTTATACTCCAGCCTGTGGGAACAGATGGTTGTTTTCTGGGGTTCAGCACTACATTTAATGCACTTTTTTTTTTATTATTCACATGCTGAAGGCATTACAAAACCACACTTCTGTGCTTAACTACAGACAACTATAATGAAAAATAGTTTTTATTTTAAAAGACTAATAATACTTCAAAACCTTTAGAGCATAACTGAAGAGACAAAGTCATTTAAAAACTGAAACTGTAGCTTAAAGACAGACCCAGAAGAAAAAAATTCAGTGGAACAAGTAATTTTCATGTAAATATTTTGGGGCATAGCTCAGTTAGGTAACTGGTTACTTTGTTTTCCTTGCTGGTTAAACACCACCACCACCCATTACTTTATATTTTATGTAAATGTTCAAGTTTCTGAGTCTACTCCATGGTATCAGTATAATGAATGAATTATGCACTCCTATTTGCTTCCATTAGCAATATCATTGTGGCAGTTTTCCCATCTCCAAAATACTTTAAAAGAAAGTATTACCAAAATAGTTGCAGGGGTTTGTTTTGCTATTTTTCCCCCAACCAGCCGTGATTCATCTTACATGGATTTGAGCCACGCAAGCAAAGCCTAGTGTGATTTATTATTCTGGAGTTACTTTGCGCTGAGGTTTAGTGGAAAAATTGCTATTCAGTTTTAACAAGTTAAAATTTTACTGAAACAATCAGTGGATAAAAGGGGAGCATCAACAGATGGCAAGCTTATATAGAGGTCACTGCTGAAGCACATACTGTCAGTAGTTAGAGCATACAGTTTAGCATTTACTAACAGTAGTCTGATTCAGATTTGTAGGGGTTGGAAGGGACCTCCAGAGTTGAGTCCAACCCCCCTGCCTAAGCAGGTTCCCTAGGACAGTAACTGATAATTCTGCAATACTGTATAGCCTGTACTAAGAATGCACTGTAACTACATTAAAGTATTAGCTAGCTCTTTTTTTTCCTCCCCAACAGAAGGCAGCATTCCATCAAATATACTGAAAATAGTGAATATAATCAATGCTTTTTGTTGCTGCAGACTAATAGCAGCAACGTGCCATTTCCTTTTGAACAGTACATGCTGCTTCTTTTGAAAATGAAGGAATAATGGTAACTGTTAAAAGACAGCCAAAAATATGCAGAGCAAGCTTGTACACTTTCCAAGGAACTGCAGCTCTCCACTGCAGGTCTCCTGCAACTTTGTGGTGACAACTGTCCTAAATAGCGTGACTACACTTTATCTATCTCTAGTATCACTTGGCACCATTTTGACAGCTCACAAAACAACGACCCCATTGAACCTGGTTCCTATGTTTTACAGTCAGGCATTGCTAATTTTTGAGGGAGATGGAAAATAAGGTATTATTCTAAATTAGTTAGATCCCCTGTAAGATGTCAAATTCAATCTCTTAAACATCTATTTCTCTGGGTACAAAGTTTCCTTTTGTATATATATCATGATTCTAAAGTTATTAAATAAAAGTAATAAACCTGACTGGATTTACATATCTACTGCCTGCTTCAAGTAACATTTCCTATGTTCAGCTTTTGTAACAACACCTCAAGGGACATCACACAGAGGCACAGCATCCAACTGCTGGAAAAGCAGCATTGCCCCCAAGAAGCATTTACTATTATAGCTGAATTGAACATGTGAATTGGCAAGAAGGAAAATTCAAACTGCTTCAGTTTTTAACTCATGGGTTGTGCTACTACCATAAGAGGTTAAAATTTTCCTTTCCTAATTTATGATACCACACTGCACATACTCAAAGCATCCTACAACTGCAATTACTGCTCAAGGAAACAAGCACAGGACCTGAAAAATGCCCCATGACAGCTGTAGAAAAGGTGCTAATTCACATACCAGCAGGTTTGGAGATGAGCCCCTAGAGCCATCTTGAAATGCAAGGAGAAATAATTCCTTTCAATTGTATTTTATTAGAAGGAAGTTCAAATGCAACAATAACACTACTAAAAAGCTTAAGAGAAGATCTAAAATAACAATCCAAAGCACAATCAGTAGTTTTCAACAGTTCAAGTGATTTTCCAAGAATTTCCAAACCCGGAGGGACATGAACAGTAGAAGGGGAATTTGTCACTGGAACACAGGTGCTCTTAGTGTTCCTTTCACTACAGATTTCTAAATGGAGCTGTCCCATAGTGGATGCTTGGCCTTGATTTATGACTACACAAAATTCACACGAAGTAGACAGACATCATCAAACTTTGATGAAATATACACTATAGCCATACCTGATGGTGTTGGGAATCATCCAGTGTTTTGAAAACCATGGCTACCATCCCATGCGCTCTCAGGTGCATTCGGAAGCTGGGCATGGCGCACTTGGTCGCCAAGCTGATTACACTAGGGAAAATTAATTCTGGATTAGAACAGCTAAAATGAACACAGTCACAAGAAACAGCAGAAGTCTACAAAACGTGACTGATCATATGCCTCAGACCCTGACAAACTCTGTAGGGAGACTTTATTTAACCTTTCTGTAAGGCAACTTTGACATCGGTGAACAGAGCAGCAATGTATTCAATAGCTGCTTCCCAGCACAAAAGTAAGTCCCCTTCATTTTAAAGTTAGTTAAAAAGGGATCTGAAAGGGTACCCTGAATTTGCCTCTTTCAAAGGAAAGTTGCAATAATTTCAAATAGTTAAACTGAAAGAAAAACGTTCATGGATGTCTCTCATTTAGAGACACAGGAGAGCCTGCCATGGATTGTTATCCTAAGTTATAAATGTGAGCTTCCATTGCTGTATAATTATCCAACTGACCAATTGGTCCTGCTTATACCTGACAAAATTTTTACAAGAAACCTAAACATATGTAATATTTATTGCTGTCTTCATGGTTGATGGAAACACTACAGATTGCAGGTAAAATCCAACAAATAGATTAGTCCAATCAGTGATCACCATTAACAGTTCTATTTTAAAAATGGAAATCTTCCCCTAGCTTTCTTAGCAAGCAGTCTGCCGTTTCTAGCACAGCCCAGCATAGAGACATTTTAAAATATATTGCTTTTAAACAGGGAGTAATGTGGGAGTGATTCTGCAATCAAGTCCTCCAGGACTACTGAGAAATCCTATTATGACAGATTCATACAGTATGAGGTTTAAAATACAAGTGTTTTTTCTGCCTCTAATCACAACGGCACCAGTCAGAGCAGAGCTTACCTACCAGTTTCTGATTCTTTTACGTCTATTCCTATCCTTACACAATGATTTCCTTTGGAAAAATACTTTTCTTTTAATTTGTTAACTGAAAGAAAAAATTTTTATGGTGTTGATACAAGTTACATTCCATGATACGAATTTGGAAAGTAAAAATAACCTCAGTTTAAAAGCTTGCCATATGAGCAAATTAAGTGCGGTGAGTGCGAAAAACTCTTCAACTATCATTATGGCATTAATTTACTCTTAACCACAACGTACACACAAACTGGGTAACAGATTTCTTATGTTTATACTCTAGCAACCATCATAGTCACAAACTGGTCTGGGTTGGAAGGGACCTCAAAGATCATTTAGTTCCAACCCTCCCACTCTAGCAAAGTTCATTGTTAGTTTTTTGAGGAACATGAGGACTACTTAAAAATAATTATTCTTCAAAAGCATATAAAGCTTTTTCTCATCTACAGTGAAATAAGTGTCTTCATCACCTGTCTCTCTGGATTCAAGTCTCACCTTCTCTAGCACTTCAGTTTTGCCAACAGAAAGGAAAATTCACAGGTCTAAAAAATGCCATTGTTACATAGTCGCAGAACATCATTCTAATGGACAACAATATGTAGTCACAAGCTTTTTCAAAGCAAGACTAACACTTTTGATGCTGACATCACAGTAACCTGTAACTTTGTAATAACACAGTAACTTCAGGATTTGAATGTAATGAGTAGCTCAGGGCAACTTAGGAAAGGTTCCAATTAATATCGATGCCAGAATATTTCTAGTGGATGCCAGCTGTATTGTTTCTTAACAGAAGATTAAGAACAGGCACCTGGAACTAAAAAGGTATCTCAATATTACATTAATTCTAGATTAGAGACACACTCTGCAGTCTAAGGGATTTTGTCTTAGAAGTTGTTTTGCATTGAAACACAAAGTTATCAGAAAATAATTTATAGCAAGGAAAACGAGTGTGTTGAAGGTGTCTCATACTGTACAATTTTCCATTTCATCTTCCCAGCCACGCCACTTTTGATTATTCAGAATGTATCATCTTGATGACTATTTTAAAATTTGAGTCTGTCTAGCACAAGTGGCAGGTAACTACCCAACCAACACTGTAAAGCATAGTCACTTCACTGAGGAACACTTACTTAATTCAGTATCGCTTTCAAATGTAAGTTTAGTGTTTTGCATTAAGATATCTTACCTAAGGCAACGTGTGTTTAGGGGCTGATTGCTCTTCAATCCACTTAGCAAGTACTCAATATCATCTGTGAACTCTTGATTTTCACCAAATTCCACTACATCATTGAAGTGCTTTACATGCTGAACAACAGTGTATAACTGGAAGAGACAAATATTTTGACCTAGGTAAGTTGCTCTTGGGATTGATGATAACCTTAACAAGTACAGTTTAACATCTATTAAGTTTTGAGTGCAAGGAAACATTAAGAAGTTGTAGAAGGCCATTCAACTATTTAGACAGAAATATTATGTTTAACAGGAAAGCCAAATCTCATTTTGACACTGTTCCTTCAGTACTCAGTATTACCAATAATTCTTTATCTTAAAAATTTGTTAAGAATACTTACTTCTTTGTCTTCTTTCCTACATTTCAATGCAGTTACTATCTCTTGATAGGGCTGAGTAGGTATTGTCACAGTTTTTATCACTTTGGGAGGTGGTGCAGGAGCCTTAAAAACTCCATCATCTTTATGAATTGCCTCCTTTGAAGATAGCCTTACCTATTAATAAGAAAGTGCTAAAATGGGCAGATGTTTTCAGCATGTACACATACACTAAACACATCAGGAAACAGTACAGGTGTGCAATTGTCAAACTCACATTTTGGGACTATTTGGTCCTTGCCTCTCACTACCACAATGTACCTAAGCTGTGTGATAATGTACCTATTCTTAAAAAAATAAATTGTCAGAAATTATATGCAATTCCAAATACAAAAAAAACCCAGTTCTAAGTATTCAGGAAAGCTCCACTGGAATTCTGACATTATGAAGAAAAAAGTAAAACCACATCCTTTACACTGCTTCCTTAAGCTGAAGGGTTAAACCAACCAAGTTCTGTGCTTAAAAACAAGAATGTGTTGATACTTACAAGTATCTTACCCCCTTAAGCTGGAGCTTCCAGGATTAACTGAGTTGGTTGCTATACTGAACACTGGTATTAAAGTCGCTGTTCTGGACATGAGCACAGCACCAAGCGATCACTGTCTCAACACAGCTTGAACTGAAAAACTTTGTGCCTGCTGTTCTCATCTCTAACTACTGGAGGCTACTGCACAACTGTACTCAGGGGGTAGCTATCAGAAAACCAACCTCTCCAACTTGATACTCCAAACTGTACTTTGTCTGCAGGTAGAATACTACCAATGTAAGTTCTGTATCATGATAAAAAAATTCCAGAGAGAGAAATAAGAGGCCTGGTGCATGCCCCAGGGTTTGCACTTCTAAATTCCTGGCATTCTCCATACACTAGCCTTACTCATAGTTGTATTGTTACTGTATTACGAGCAACAATGTTTAGCAAGGAATACAGCAAAACCTATTCTGAACTTACAACAGGTAGTAGAGAACTTGCTGGCATGTCTAGAATAACTACTGACAAGTTTCCAGCTGTCTCAGGCTAGTATTACAGGTTTCTCCTTAACCTACTCCTCTGAATTAATCTGAGGCTACTACAAGCTTAAGTATTAGTTTATCTTTAGCTTACTCCTTAGGCACAAATTCAAATATGAAGAGAAACTACAGAAAAACACTACATAAAGACCTACAAGTTCCAATACCAGTGGTCACTTACTCACCCTCAATCTTGAAGTAACATCAAATACTTTGTTTCTTTATGTAGAAATAATTTTTTTAAAATGGAATTAATATGCAGGCATAGAGGATGCACTGAGTGTTACTCACTCTTTTTGGGAGAGAGCCTTCTTGTGCATTGTACACTGACAGAATTAAAATAGAGGCCACAACAACAATCTATATTACCAAAGTATTCTTGACATGCTGCCATTATCACTGTGCAGCACCTCAGTATTTGCTCACTTAGGCTCCAGCAGCTGAAAAGCTGGTTTAGAGCACGAACTGGAGGACTCTGATCTTATCAGTCTGCGAACACAGGAGATCCACTCAAGTAGCTCATCCAAGAGTTGGTTAATGGCTACCCCTCCAAAGCAAATTCCAAGGGAGCTTGGAGAGGCCATAAAGGAGGAGTACTTGGCATAAGCACTTTGCATGCTATGGGTTTCCCCCATGAAGCCAAGACAAATTTATCCAGATCTTCAGGTAGTAAAATCTCTGTAGAAATTAAAGAGGCAGGATGATCTGTGCAGGACCTGCCACTGAACATTTAGATCAAGGCTCATTTATCTTCTAACTCTTATGTCTCAATCAAGCATACACAAATCAAGGTTGCAAAAAATGAGGGAAGTATTTCAGCTGTACATCACAACAAACTCCCCTAACTGGTTTATTCAGCCAAACTTCTGCCATTTTCCTGACTTAGTATTTTTGATGGATCCAGTTACAAAGTGGAAGTTTGGCAGAAGACAAAATGGCTTGTCTGAGTATGAATGATCCAGACGCTTGCCTAGCCTGAAGAGGATGGATTCAAAATTCTGCCTGAGAAGACTCGGGACAAAATTTGCCTTTAAGTTAGCTTTAAGTGTACCGCACACAACTCAGTATCCATACAAAGATTCAATAAGCAAAAGAAGCTTCAGTTCAAATGCATGTAATTTAAATTGAGAAAAGTGTTTAGGAGAAACCCAGGACTGAAATCTCTGCTCTCCTCAAACATTAGTGGTAAGGTATTTTTAACTGAAACACCTGCATTTTCCAGGCAGTGCAGTTAACATCAAAGGAAGCCTTTTCAGAATACTGCAAGGATGCAACCAAAACCAAACATAAAAAGCTTTGTTTTAGTATTAGAACAACATATGCAGAGGTAGAATTAGGAAACAAAAATCAAAAGCCCTGAAACTGGTGTCAGGAACAAAAGGTAAAGACTGATCACTGCAAAAATATCTACCTTCTGATTTTCTGTTCTCAGGCAAGTACTGTAAGCAAGGCACCAAGAAAAGTTTACTGACAACATAAAATGCTCTTAGCATAACCTGCAACAACTTTGGCATGTTTCTAAGCCCGAGACCCTGGATTCTCAGGACCTCAGAAGAGTTAAAAACAAGTTACTTTAAACCTTGGAATAATCACTGATTTTTGAACAAACAAGTTACTTTATGAGCCATCTGCACCTTGTCTACTTTTGGTAGACACGCTTCTAGCTGTTATGTTCAGCATTTCTGACTGTATTACAGAAAATTTTGTTTCTTTCATAGTGTCTAAAGACTCAAATCAGCAATTCACAATGCTTTACTCCACTAGAAAGGAAAAATAGCATATCTCTAATTTTTCCTCTTTTAGAACTGCAACTTGCTGCTTTCTTACAGGCATTAGCAAGTTACTCTGAGGGATTTTCATGGAAGACGATATGGAGTCTGTTGCCAGAATAGTTGTCTTAAGCAGGTGAGGGAGCTTAACTTGATTGAAGTTGGTTTTGGTTTGGGGTTTTTGTATCAGTATATTGAAATGATATGGAATATGCTGCTCTAGAGGATTTCCACTGACAATTTCTATCCTATCAAATACCCAACGGTTCACATCACAAAGTGGATTTCACACTGAATTACTGTGACATTACCAGGTATCAAGAACTTGAGTTTCAAAAATTACCAATGAATCTTAAAATGAGGTTTACTACACTTGAAAATAAACATTCTACTTACTGGGACGCTGGGAGTTTTCAAAACCGGTGGTGCTGGCAAAGCCTCTGATTCTGGCTGGTTCCAGTGTCTAGCATTATATACAGCTTTTGTGGGAGACTAAAAGATGAAAAGAAAAGTTAGTTTTGAAGCAAACCTACCAGTAGTCACCATATACCTCAGGAATTACTGTAGGAATAATGCAGCCAAACAAGTAAGATGAGCTTCATTTTCCTCCCCCCTGTCTTCCCAGCAACACAAATTCTCAATATTGCATGTATCAGAAAACCTGAAAGACTTTGAAGCATCTGAAGGTTCTGAAGAGAGACCCGTTCAAATGGCAAAAGACCCAATGTCTGTATGTTTCAATAATTTTTCAGTTCTACTTTTAAAATTTATTCAGCAACAAAAGATACGTAACCTTCCTATAATGAAAACCAGATCTGCTATGGGGGGCAGGAGAAACATGTTGGTGAGCACTATGTCAGTAGAAAATATGACTAATTTGGAACCAAAATATAGAATTGATACAGACTTTGATGCTTGGAGGAATAGAAAACACTCAAACAAAATACCTAAATCCACATTAACAAATTAAGAAGCCTTTTGTTTCTCTGTGCTCAAAAATTTGTCAAGGCAAAGCAAAATGCATCAAAATTTACTGTCCTTCAGCTTTTGGGAAATGCAACATACCTCTCAGAGGAAGCAATGACCGAATTAATATTTCTAGCATCTGACTTTACCAAACTAACTGAATAATATTTTTCCAGACTAATATACCACACAATTTTCATAATTTCCCAGCATGCCATGTATTGTGTAAACTATATAACTGCACACTTCCTCACACACACTTAGAGTGCATTTTTGATGTGGAAAAATTTAAAAAACCCATAATAATTGGGCACTAGAAAGATTATATTTTGACAGAAAATTATACCAACTATTTAAACGTGATACTGGCTCAAGTAGAGCTGAGAGGGGCTCTGTGTAACCAGAGCAGTACCAGCTACGGACTGGATACTGTTCTGTGAAGTGTAACAAGGTTTTGGCCTGTCAAAAGCTGGGAAGGAGATTTTTTTAAGTCAAGAGTTTCTGTATTGCTGTTAAAACTCTACTGTGCTGCATCCTTCTGCTCTTTACAAGAAGAGAAAGCCCTGACTAGCAATACTTTAAAACTTCATTATGAGCAAAATGAAAATCTCAGCTGAGTTTTCAGAGCCCCAAAGACCTACCAAGCACTAAATCATTTTAGTTTCCAAACAAGAGAAAAGACTCTTTCCCACCTACAGCGAGCTTGGATGTGGTCATCAGAAACTTAAATTAGTTTGATTTTTGAATTATTTTTCTTAAAGCAGTGCTCAGGTACCATTCAGAAACAAGGACACAATGGCCATCATAAAAGTTTCATCTATTTTCCAAGAAAGCTCATTTAAACAACACATTTCCAGATGATGGCTATAGAAAGTCCATCAGCAGCCACATGTAGCCACCATGGCCACACAGAGCAATATCAAAAATACATTTTTTTGGTAATGTCAATTTTTAACTATCCCAAGTAACAGCAGCACTAACTTGCCCAATTTCTTAATCTCACCAAGCTCAGAAAATTAAACTGAGCAACCAGCTTTCTGGTTTCTGCTAGTTACAAGAGGACATTTCTGTCCACAAATAGGAAGATGGTGTCATAGACCTTTATTTGAAAAATGTTTACTGCTGACAAAGCCGTTAATAAGTTAGTTCTCTCCCATACATTTCTGAGCAACAGGTTCTTACCCAGAATCAGACTCTGACTTTGGATGAAAAAGGAAGAACAACATAGTAACAAAGATGCTTTTTAATCACAAGAGATACAGTATTTCAGAAATGCATGTAAAGAAAAGAACACAGATTTACTGACAGAATTAACAGGGGTTGGAAGGGACCTCTGAAGATCATCTAGTCACAGAATCACAGAATAATATCCAACCCCCTTGCCGGAGCAGGATCACCTAGAGGATCACCACAGGACAGGAACCAAGCCCGTCTTGAGTATCTCCAGGGAAAGAGACTCCACAGCCTCTCTAAGCAGTCTGTCCCAGTGCTCTATCACCAGAGTAAAGAAGTTTCATATGATCAGACACTTCCTGTTTTCCAGTTTATGTCTGTTGTCCCTTGTCCTGTCACTGAGCACTACAGACAAGTCTGGCCCCATCCTCTTGATATCCACCGTTTCAATATTTCTAAGCATTGATAATACCCCTCTTCCCCAGGCTAAACAGCCCCAGCTCTCCCTCAGCCTCGCCTCATACAAGACGCTCCAGTTCCCGCATCATTTTGTAGCCCTCCACAGGGCTCTCGCCAGTAGTTCCCTTTCTTGAACTGGGGAGGCCAGAACTGGACACAGATGTGGCCTTGCCAGGGCAGCGTAGAGGGGGAGCACAACTGCCCTTGACCATGCTCTTAGCATGCCCCAGGATCTCACCAGTCACAAGGACACGCTGCTGGCTCACTTTTTTCCCTTGAATTACTCACAAGCACTCCATAAATTATCTCAGCGCATACCTAAGACTGGGAAGCGAGGGTACAGGTTTCTAGGTGCCACATCCTGTTATACAAGATAATTCAAAGAAATAGCGCTCTCTGTCAAGTACCTGGAATGAAAGTACAGCATATTTTTGTCTCAGTTTCAACTGATGCTTAACTCTTATAACCACGTGGAGAAGCTTGACTACTACAATTCTGACAGCAGTGTCCTGCATTACACTGCCAGGAGTCCCATGAACATAGGATGTTCTTTATTAACAGTCCCAAATCTCAGGTGCAGCCTCAAACAGCATTCCATCCTTGCTTAACGGATACAAAAATTCCTATTCTTGCATTTTCTGGCTGGGAGCTAGGTGCTGCACAGCAGCTTGTCAGGTCTCTGCACCTGCAGTGCCAGGCTCAGCGCACCAGCGGGGAGATGCAATGCAGGCCACAGGATCCCAGCTTCGTGCCATTCCTTTAGCTGAATGCAGAAACCGGGGAGCACAGGCCAGGGCCAGCTCTGCTGCAGGACTCCAGGGTTTATAATGTTCACGGTCAAGAGCATGCCACAGATGCTGCCCCAGTTCATAGAGGCTCTGCCCACCCTTTCCCTGTGCTCCGTGACGTACCAGTAACAGGACTCGTTGGGCACAGGGGGAGCAGTCATGCCAGCATTCGTGCCTACCCTACTCAGGGAGGCAGGGCTTGGGGCCACCCCTCCCTGACCGTGTGACAGGAGAGCCTGCAGCCTTGGCTTTTCAAAATCCAGCACCTCCGCTGCATACACATGCACACAGCAAGGAAGCACAGATGACAGATCAAGTTCAGTGCTTTGATATGGAATAAGAACAAAGTGTACAAACAGCTGTGCCAGCACAATCAAAAGGTCCACACAGCATTAGTGCTCTTTCTTCAGTGGAGAAGAACAGCTGATGCATAGGAAAGAGTTCACCAGCACAAACTGACAAAGACAATTCCTCCTAAATACTCAGGGCTCAGAGGCAGCATCCTTTTTATTTAACAGTCAAAAAAATGGGCTTTTCTTCCCTGATTTTCCTTTATCCCTTACTAAATCAAGAGCTAGGGCATCCCAAAGTATTTTGTGACAAGGCACTTTGCAGTTTGATGAGGCACCACCAACGCAATATAGAAGAAAGCCACGTTTTATGTAAGAAGTCAAGTAATGTCACCAATAAATGCCTGTTCTGAGAAATGAGGATGTCTTCGTTTAACAGCTCTCTTGTAACAGAACCTGAACTGTAACTGAAAACTATCATTATGTAAAGCTTCAAATACCTATGGAAGGTCAGTTTTAGCTACTATTCCTCACTTTTAGATCAAAGCAATCTTACCTGTGACTCCATCCCTTCTCAGCAGTATTTCCTTAGACAGTAGAGCCTGCTCCCCAGCTCCCCTTATGCCTTTTGGTCTAGTATCCCATCTCACACTGATCACACACAGCTCCACCACCACACACCTCCAAAAATGCAACGCTGCTTTCCAAAGAAATACGTTCCAATCAGTTGGAACACATTATGCAGAGACTTTGGAGCCTCTCTCTGCAATTCAACACAGATATGGACATGGCAAATACAACCCACTTACAGAAGCCTTCACATTTTCCCATGTGACACAAAACAAAGAGGAATTTCCAAAACAATGCAAAGAAACAGATCAATAAGTATTGGTGCAGTAGGCACGGTGTAGCTTCCTGTTACTGTGTGACAGAACTGAAGCCAGGAGAAGCATCAAAGAAGAAATGAATGCCAGCGAACAAACACTTTTCAGAAGGGCTTGATCACAAAAGCAGAGGGGTTTGTTTTGTTTAAGGCAACTTGTGACACAAGCTTCCCTCCAGAAGTAACACTGATGTTTAAGCAGCAGTGATTTAAGAAACCTTCTCTTAAAGGCAACCTTGCAATTATTCAAATAATGAAGACTTCTAAGGTTTTTTCCTCTCAAGATTAACTTCGAATAGATGGAAGTTGAAGTGCATCACTCCTCTGAATTCTGCATTCTTAAGGCAAGTAAGTTCTGCAATATTAATCAGCTCTAAGAGCTTCTGCTGAATAGCAGAACAGTTTCCTTTTTTCATACGTACAGAACTGACAGTTGTTTATACACAGATAGATATTCCAGGAAGGGTATAAAGTGCATCATACTGTGGGACTCTGCACGTGGTTCTGGGGTGGGGGGAGTGGTGGTGTGAACTGGGATGCAGAACTAATGCCAGGGATTTTCCAAAATACACAGGGCTGGTGGTTTTGTAAGATCATCTCCAAATGGCATCAGCTACGGGTCATGCTTAACCTCCCACCCCTGAAAGCCTCAAAGCTGAAATTTTCAAGAGCTGGCACCATGCACATATTGATGCAGCACTGCCTGCCATTCACAGATACAAGAACAGCACAAATTAAGAGCCAGGGACATGAGTCATGCTGACAATACTAGCAAAACAAGACAGACAGCAGCTACTTGCAGGCAAGAACATTTGCTAATGTAGAAGACAAAGGCAAATGAAAACCCAAACCCATTCTTAACAGATATCCCTATATATGCATTATCTATATCCAAAGGACATCCAGTAAGACTGTATGCCAGATGCTTATGAAAACCACTAGGTTTTAAAAAGCAAAAAACAAAAATTAAATACAGATCAGCCAACCTACCCCAAAAAGCAAAATGATGATTATTTACCACTCAGTATTGATAATGACTAAAAGTACTACTGTCCTGAATGTCTCACTTTGAACAGGAAAAAGATAACAAGTATGTTATACAGCACAGAACTATTCATAACTGACTTTCTTTTGAAAAGGAAAGGAACGAACATCATTCACAGAGCAAAGAAAATAAATTATGCTTCAAAGCAGTAAGGCAGAATATCAGTTCAGCAGCACTGGCTGAGCCATGTGTATATAACAAAAATGTTACTCTGGACTCCAGATAAGATAGCCCTTTCCAACAGCAATTAAAAACCAGAAGCAAGCCAGTACAAAAGCATTTATTTAGTGTTCAAACTGTGAACCAAATCTCCATTATTTGGATCACTGTAGCAGTTTAGTGGCAACAAACTACCTCTGGGTGCCATGGACATAGTCATGAGCTGCTATCCCATTTAATGCAGTGCACAAAACCCACTATGTGTGCACGTAGCTAGACATCTACAACTTGTTAGTCAGAAAAGGTTGAAGAGTATCAGCAGCAGACAACACAATGATCAGTGGGAAAAAAACATCACTGAAGCGTTCTTGCATCAGAATTCTGAGTAACTGCAACATGGTTTTTTATTCCTCAAAGCTCAAAGGAGGTCTACAGGGCAGAACAAGATGATGGGTCAAACATCCAAGTGAAACACGGAACTATAACTTTAAGAAACATGGCCGGTTGATGAGCGTGAGATTCATTCTTTATCAGAAAGAGCTAATGGTGTCCTGTACGCTTCTTACACTGAGCCTACTCAGAACTGGTCAGCTCAGAAGCAGAGGCCATATGGTTATTGTTACTAATTTGGCCTGAAACCTATGTTAAGGCTCATTAAAAGGGATAGGGTACAGTAGTTTTGACACATCACCACAACACTGGAAACACACCACTTCAAAGGAGAAAAACCTGCATCTGCCTGCAGATGCACTGGCACACGCACATCATTATAAAAAAAATTAAGACAAAATTCCTGCTCTCTTTCTTGCCACAGAGGCACACACATGCCCCCACACCCCTGCACTGCCCCCCCATTAATCCTAATCTACTCCAACTGTATCAATCTCCTAACAGGACAGCCATGCAAAACTGCAACAGCAATGAAATTCCAGAGGTCACAAGGCTGGGGTGCACATGCATGCCCATCTACACCCACATAAGCATTTCCATTTGGAGCAGTAAAACATTATTCAAACAAATCTCCCAGATGTCCTCAGTTATAACACTGTGGTTTGCATGACTGAGTATGCTCATCCAATTCCTTTCTGATCAACTCAGACTTCAAGATGCTCTTCCAGAGAGCCCCTACCTCACAGCAGCTGTTAGGGGTATTCTCTCAAGCAGGTCAGAATAAAGCTAATTCAAAATAAAAACTCCAAGATGTGTGTAATGAGGGCACTGAGCCCTCAACACCAACTGTTCCGCTCTCCAAATCTGTTTGTGCTGCATCACACCACTACCTAATGTACATCAAGTCACAGAGCTGAGTAAACCAACCATGCTCATACACTGCATGGGAGCTGTGAATACAACTTTACATATTCATCTGCACATAAATTAACCTCCCACTTGCAAATGAAACTGGTGTATTTTAATTTTGAGCATTTTTCCTGTTTTAGAGCTTTCTGCAGGACTGAGACCTTGTGCAACCTAACATTTATCCAACGCAGCTATCCTACATTGCCTTATCACTGAAACACTAATTCCTCAGAACTACACAACTGATGGAGGTCAGGGAATGCCAAGATTCAAGAGAGAATCTGTTTTCAAAGATGTTTAAATACATCTTTGCTTCTTGCCTAAGAGTTAATACCAGTAGGAGCTGGAAGTATAAAACATGAAGTTTCCACTGGGACATTAAACCCTTCCCATTCAACTCCATTTCTCTCCTTCCTGAAAAGTATACGTACACAGAAGGGGAGAAAGATTTCCACACTTATTTTTCATTTGTTCCTCTTGCCTTTACAGGACTTAGCCTGTTACCTTCGTGTTGCATTTCTGAGAAAGACAGGGATGTGAACAAAGCTGTGTCTCAACTGGTAACACCTTTCTTGGCACTGCACAGGAGAAGAAACATGCTTCCAATAATGTTGCTACCACAGTTCTACCTAACAGTTGCATATGGAGGACAGAGGAGGAAGCAGTTTTGGCAGGTGAAAGGATCTGATCTTGGCATCTACCAGATCACACCCCTCTTCGCAGTGTTTAATACGAAGGAGGGGAAGAAAATAATTTTGATCAACATCAAACAATTATCTTGAAGTTAAATTCCTGGCATTTCCTTTCAACTCTGAGATTGTTTCAAGGTCTTATACCCCAACTCAATTCAGTAAGATTACAGTGGCCACTTCGCTCCTCATATTAGGTGACTTATCTAAAAACCTGCCACTCCTGAGTAGTATCCTGTTTACCAACTTAAAAATGAAGAA
The DNA here is from genome assembly GCA_020800305.1 of Porphyrio hochstetteri. NCBI lineage: Eukaryota > Metazoa > Chordata > Aves > Gruiformes > Rallidae > Porphyrio > Porphyrio hochstetteri. Next base: position 10,371,183 of record CM036911.1, read on the forward strand.
TTTGATTTGGTTCATTTACATTAATAACAGAAGAAAAAATTATTTTCCTAAATTAAGTCCTAGGATGCCAGTATTAAGGAAACATGCTTACCAAAAATCTGAGTTTGCAAAGGTTTTCAACAAATAAACTATTTAAGAAACACATTTATTCTTACATTTTATCTTTTTAAAAAATTAGTGTTTATTCCAGCAATATACAAGTTGCTTAAAATACACAGGCTATTTGTGATTGGTCAGCACTTAGGAAAGCTCAGCTCTTGCACATCATTCTGGTAGTTTTTGGACAAAAACCTCGCCAAAATGACTTCAGTTCAGGGCCAGGCAGACCATCTGCCAGAAACACCAACCACTAAATGGAAGGAGCATACTGCAGAAGCAGCAACATGCTGTCACAGGTTGGCACATCTGACCACCATGTCAAACTGCTGATGAAAAAGACTGCTGGCTTAGCACTGAACTGATAGAAGCCATAGATTCACAGAAAAATTTGTCAAAATTCAGCTCGACTCCTCCACAGAGTCAAAACAGCAAATGTCAACCAATAATATCTCCTACTAATAACATGATTTAAACATCCCGATTCAGGATGCAAACAACAGCTCAACATGTGTACTATCAGCAGTTTAACATCACTGAAAAAAATGCTCTAACTTATGTAGCAAAACTTTAGCACTGCACTTCCACTGCTTCTTTTCCAAGATTTTACTTAAATTAAGCTATGGAAAAATAATTAACCAAGACCACCTCACCATGTGCATTTAAAACAGATTAATCTTTGCATACATTAAATCTAAAAAAACCTTAAACAAACATAATCTTAAAAATAATTTGGGGAAATGCAGATTTGCAGGCAAGCAAAAATAAATGTTACTTGCAGGATGTCTTTGATAAACATCTACTGTAAAGCATAATACAAGCTAAGTGGAAAACTACAGATCACAGCGCAGCCTAGTTTCTCTCCCCTCCCACGCACACGTCATTGTCATATTAGCCGTACGATTACTCAGTCAAACCAAGAACCCTGCATGGGTTTGTACTTCTTACATTTCAAAACACTTTCAAAGATCAGGTAAAAAAGTATTTCATCTTGCACTTCAAGTAAACTCAGAGACGACATTTGTTTCAAGCTGGTATTTATAGCTTCCTTCCAGTCAGCATGAAGCACCAGTGGAAAAAGCTCACGTCACCCTGTAAAAGATCTCCCAGGTTATACCCTTACACAAATCCTATTAGGAACAACAGGCTTGCACATAAGCTTTATTTTCAAGTATTGACCATTTCTCACAGTGCCTAAAATTTATAACAGGAATATGACAACTCAATGAAAATGAGGCACTTGTTGAAACAAACCTGCCTGCAGGGCAGGGATGCAATTAAGTAGCCAACTCTGGACTAGTTGCAGATCAAACTGAAGTCACAGAATTAAAAAATAAAATTTTTCCCTGGTTCAGCACTTGATAACTGGAAATTAGTGCTCTTCCCACAGACATTCTCTTCCCACAGAAATCAGTGCTCTTCCCACAGTAGTGATTTTACATGTCCTTTCAATGATGTGTTCAAAGCTCATTTTGAAATTTTGGACACATGTCTCTACCTTGTTGGGCACAAAACACGGTAGTTACTAGTAGAACGTGAATAAAACAAAAAACAATTAATAGTTACAGGGTTATGGCTGGATCAAGTTTTTATTTTGGATAGAGAGTTCAGAAGCAGTCTGTTGGCTAAGCCATGTCTGAATTCAGCAATGATTTCATTCATGTAGTCAACACTACTGTCATGACTAACTCTATTAATGTCACTTGATCAAAGTAATGCGTGTAATCCTGCTAACGCCGGCTGTGTTTAGTGAGCATTTCTCAGTTGCAATGTTGACTTAACCAGGTTAAGATGACTTAATCTCTCTTCTTTGGTTTCCTCAACTGAGTGGATACAAGTGTGTAATTTACAGTCTCCCAGGGAACTGGACTTAGATTTATGTTAAATATTTCCTTTTAGTGTCCTTTTTTGTTGTGTTTAACTACAGACAGGTGCCTCAACTGAGTTCAATACATAACCTCAGGAAACTGATGGAGCAAGGAAAGAGGACCAAGCAGGTGGAACAAAACAAGAGCAAAGTAGGTTGGGTTTTGTCAGGTTTGGGGTTTTGTTGTTGTTGCTGGTTTTTAATGCATAATACAAGATACCAGCTTTTCCTGACAAATGCACTCCACACTAGAGAACAGCAGCAATGCCACTGTTCAAAACAAGGAAAACGCTTTGCATGGAGCACTCTGTGGTCTGGTACTTGAGTGGCCCAAAGAAAACAATGATTGCAAAGAGGTTTTTCTGTATCTTTTCCTGTACAAATGAACGTGTGCACAAGAATTCAAAAAAAGCCAAACAAAAAAGCACACTGCTGTAATGTTCATCACATTCACTGTGTACACGTAGGAAAACGTACATAGTCCCAAAACAGACAGGTTTTCTAGAGCTAAGACCTCAACAAGCGTCTAGAGAAATTTCTCCAAACATAGCAAGACGAGACGACCAGAAAATCATACTTAATCTGGCTTAAATTCAACTCCCATCGCAGAACTGAGTAGATAAGGGAAATGCATTTTAACTGAAGTCAGGAGTCATTAAGCAGTGAACTAGCATTCAGGTCAGTTTTCAGTTGGAACCACAGTCCTTGAATCACCAGTGTAGACTGAACATACAAGTACTTTCTTCCTCATATTATCAATCATAAGAAGTGTATGTTTTATCCCTTCAAGAAAAGGTCAGCCCTTTACAGGTGCCAAGCTGCATTTTGTCAATACCAGCACAGAAGCTTTATGAAATATATTTATTGCAAAAACTTTCAACATTAATAAAAATCCTGAAAGACTCATTTCTGAAGTTCACCTACTCTAAGGCACAGAAAAACATAATCCTGACACAGCACTCAACTAATACCTTGAAATTTCATGATACCCTGAAAAAACTCAACATGGACACTGTCATTTGGTATGGTTACTTGAAAGAGCCAGTACTTTTTCACTCCACCTCCTTTGTGCCACTCATGTGACACTAACTTTTCCCATATGCCTTAGCAGCATCAAAGAGCACTAGCAGAAGGCTGTCATAGATTTTAATTATGATTTGCAGCTCTATTTACATTCTTACCTGGGAATATTCAAAGGCAATCAGTATTCACCTTTTCTAGGGTGGCCACAGGCAGAACTAGAATCAGCACATAGTTGTAGGTCACAATCATCCATTTCAAGTTTAAAAGTAGAAAACCACCCCAGAAAAGCTGGCAGTTCAGGGAATGTGGTTATCCTTAATGACAGGCTGGACAACAGAAACACTGAACTGACAGTATAGCTCTGGCACAGAATACCAGGCACTGTCATCAACTTCTAGGACTGATCAATTAGAAGAGAGATATTGTCTACTCCCAAACTTTATCTTACATTTCTAAAGTTTTGGGGGTTTTTTGTTTGTTTTTTCTTTTGGTCAATTGTCCCCCTTGTCTCCTTCTCCCTCCCCCAGTTCCTATTTAGAGCATCCACAGTTCACATGGGAACTGGAAGACCACTGGGAACTGTTCCAGAATATTCCTACAAAATCTCACACTCATCATTCGCTGACTCTAGCCTAAATCTGTGGCAAGAGGGGGAGCAGCAAAAAATCTCAGAAAAGAATTGTTATGGTCCCTATTTTCAAACCTTTAGCCCGAATATACGTGGACCATAGCAAGAAAAAAGGTTCTTGTATATCTTACTGGTGGGTTTTTTCCCTGATAATTGAGGATTAAGTTTGCTCTTTAGACGAACTAAGCTCAAGGGAACAAGCAGATGGGCATATCACAGCCCCACAGAGTTCCCAAACTTACATGCTAGAGCATGAGTTACTGAACTAGTTGAATTAAAATTGTAAGCAGCTGCAAACCAACTTTTGCAGATGTTACTCATGTATGCTTCACGCCCATAATTTGCAAGTCAAGTAATGCCAATATTTATGTACTGTAAGTACATAATTATGCTGCCATGGAACATAATATTCCCCTTGTAACTCAGGCTCAGGACAAAGACACTTAATTCACTTAAAAGCAGAAAGCTGGTTGAGACTGTACTTATCTACCATAGCGTACAGGCTACTGCAACGTTTATGCTCCTTAGGGAATGTGTGAGCAGCCAGAGATTGCAGTGAGGCTCGGGCATGAAACGCAGTTTTCAGAAACACTGTTATCCACTAAGTCGATGATGTCTGTAATCTTCTATATGCTCAAAGTTTCAAGGATGGATCTTTACCATAAGAGCACAAGGGTCAGGCTTCAAAAGCACCAACACGGGCAAGGGTCCTGCTGACCGATGAACTGGAAAAAAATACTTCAGCTTTCTGGATCTACTGAAGTTTAACAATACCACCTGTCGCTTCCTGAGGAACAGGACTGTGCACCTTCCAGCTCAGTGTGATGTGAAGTGCCATACCTCTAACATCACCACGGAACAGAAAATATTTAATACTCTAACTGATAGTTTTAAAAGGAAAAAAAATAAGGTGATGAGAGAGTGCAAGAAAGGCCAGATAAATTTACTTTTTTAGGATCATATACTTATGGTCAGATAATACTTTTAGTTAGTTTCTTTCACTCCCACAATGAAAATTCCCTTAAGATGCAACTGAGAATATGAGTTCATATCTATAATTTAGGAAGATAATTATGCTATCTCTAATTACCACCAGAACAAGCTTTACAAGCTTTTTTAGCAGCTCCATGTAATAGCCTTATGATTAGAGAACACTGAAGTTTGAAATCGGAACCTCAATTATAGCAATTTTTACTTCTACATCCATTATATCACTACAGGGCCAAAAAAGCTGCTTAATTCTCACGTTTCCACTGGAATTAAGTTTAATCCCAACTGAGAATATAGAGTTGAAAACAGCAGTATCATACTGTATGAGGGAAAGCGTTAAGTTTTTCTCCTACATAATTTCATGATACATACACGTAAAATTATTTAAAATAGTTTTCATATAAACTCTCGAGTGTTTAGAGTACAAGAATTTAACACACGGAATGCTATTATGTAACAATATTTGGAGCACGGAAATATTTACACATTAAAAAAATTCTGTATTTACCAGAAGGCCCACAACTGTGTTTTTTTGCTAAAAAATACAGGAAAAGGGGTACAGTTAAATTTATATTCTCTGTACTTTTGTTTCTCAGCCTACTGTAATATGGTCACTGTCAGGAAGCTGATTTTATAAAATTAAATTATTATTTAATCAGCAGAAGCCAAGGAACTCTTATCTTCAAGAAATACTACTCTGGTTCTGAAAAGACCCTCCTCAATTACTGATGGCCTGACTTCAAACTCTGGCAGCAAGAGTTCACAGCTGAGGGGTCCCTATTCTGTGCAAAATTCATGAAGCAACAAGAAGCAGTACTTCTTTTCAAAAGGGCATTACAACTGACTGCGCTTATCAGCCATGTGTCGTCCTAAACAAACATTCCCTTGAATGTTTTGAGAAAGAAAAACTAATTTGTCCTTCCTCTACCCACAACTCCACATTTTTTAATGGAAAGTTATTATATATCAGGACAGCCAGGGAAATAACAAATCTCGCTCCTTCCAGAACCAAAAAAGCCTTTAAAATTACTTCAAATGAAACTATTGTATAAAACAAGTAATTAGCTACCTTTATGAGAACTTAGTGGGATTTAATCATTAGAATCGTTTAGGAAACGTAACGAGGAAAGTAATTCATAAAGATTTGTAGAGCTGTTCAAGCTGAACACATTCTGCATCAGGAAGAGTGTGGCCAGCAGGTCTAAGGAGGTGATCTTCCCCTTCTACTCTGCCCTGGTCAGGCCCCATCTGGAATATTGTGTCCAGTTCTGGGCTCCCTGGTATAAAAAGGACAGGGATCTCCTGGAGAGAGTCCAGAGAAGGGTTACGAAGATGATTAAGGGCCTGGAACAGCTCCCGTATGAGGAAAGGCTGAGTGAGCTGGGGCTGTTCAGCCTGGAGAAAAGAAGACTGAGGGGGGACCTAATTAATGTTTATAAATATCTTAAGTATGGGATGCAGGGGGAATTGGCCAGCCCCTTTTCAGTGGTCTGTGGGGACAGGACAAGGGGCAATGGCTGCAAACTGGAGCACAGGAAGTTCCGCACCAACATGCGGAAGAACTTTTACCCAGTGAGGGTGACAGAGCCCTGGGACAGGCTGCCCAGGGGGGTGGTGGAGTCTCCTTCTCTGGAGATATTCAAGACTCGTCTGGACGCCTATCTGTGCAATATGAGCTGGGGAGCTGCTTTGGCAGGGGGGTTGGACCCGATGATCTCTCGAGGTCCCTTCCAACCCCTACGATTCTGTGATTCTGAACACATAAAAGTTTCCATTTTAACATGCAACTGCTCGCTCATGCAAAACTTGGGGAACTCAAAGGGAAGAAATACAAGTGCATGTCCCTCTTATTACCCCAGTTTTGGACTGCAGCAACGGTGAGACAGCTTCTCTCCTCACGGGGTAACAGGAATGTGTTCAGGCCGTAGGCATTAGAAATGGGTATCCTGGGCAATCAAACCCTAACAACTGCATCTAATGGAGAATACGTGCATCCTGCTATTGCAAGCTGCCACCTAATAAATAGCTAAACACAATTTTTACCATCTGTACATTTTTTAAAGCCTTAAAATACTGAGTAACCTGAACAGGTAAGATAAAGCACATCTAGTATCAACGAAATGAATAAGCTGCATTCACAGTGTGAAAGGGCAAATTCATACCCAATACTACAGAGTTGGGGTATACAGGGGGTGGGATCTGAACTTCTTTGTTTTTAACTAAAAGAAAATTTCACTTTTCCACATGCTTTAAATGCACTTGTCCTCATAAAGACTATACCAATGACAAATTTGAAGCTTGCAGAAATATAATACGATATCTCTTTCGTATGAGAATGAAAAAAGAAGGAAAAGACCCCAATCCATACAGCATTTAATGGCATTTGGCTTTAACAGTTACCTAGAAGGGAATGCACTTAGGTCATATATTACTATTGTGCAACCCCAGACTTCCAGCTGACAAGTGAAATTCCCAGTATTTGATACAAAAATTTTGCACTTGAAGTTTTTACTTTTCCAGATAAAACTCTTCAAAGCCAATACATTACCTCAAGTGCAGATAAAAACTGGGACAAGTGCCCTGATTCATATATAGGAAGAAACATCAATACTGAAGTTAATCGAAGTAAGAACTTTGTCTTGGTCTCAGTATTACTCACCCGCTTTGGCCCACTAAATATCTTCCTGGTGTTTTCCTTGGATTTATCACCTTGTTTGTTTGTGGATTTCTTATTGCCTTCAGGCACACCAGAGGCATCCTCTGAAAACTCCAGAAGATCTGAAAAGGTAAATATAGATATTAAACAACCATACTGAAAGCTGTTTGAACTGCTACTGCACTTCATGCATCTGACTTTTCAACATGTATAGCTTCTGAAATTCTGTAATACACAATCTTCATCAAAAAGCCAGACACAGTTCTACAGGAGCTCAGGGTTACTGACTGGACTGTCAGGAGACAAATGGTACGTTACAGGATACACAGTTGCAATTATTATAGTACTTCTTTGCTCTCTGTGTAAACTTCAAGTTACTACTTTCCATTTTATACTCATGTCAATCCCAGATTACCTTTTACATGTGCTTACTTAAAGCTTACAGTTACAATTCCAAGCAGATGAATTAAAGAGTAGACAGGGTCGTTCAGAAGTGTAAATCTTAATCTAAGAGATTTAGAAGAATGCTTCCCACTACAATTACAGGCCTGAAGAATCACTCACTCCACTTCTCATGGAGGCAGCCTGTTTGTCTTCGCTCATTCTGCTATAAACAGTATTAAAAAAAAAATTATAGTCATCAGCTCAGAAAGGAGGAACTTGCCTTACCAGTAGTTCTAGTACTCAGGTTTAGAAAAATCTTCAGTTCACTGATCTAATTTAATTTAATCTTTGTCCTTCCCTCCCACCCCCCCCAACTTGTGTTGTTTTTGAAGCATTACTCCCTGGAGAGTGGCTTACTGGCACAAACCAGAAGTTACCATAAATTTGAAGACAAGATAAAGAGAGGAGCAGGATAAAGTGACAGGCACAGAGAAACACTGTTTCATCTGATAACATTTTAGAAAACTGATCTATTCCAGAGAAGCTGTCGCTGTTAGAAAACTGCACAGCAAAAATATAAGCAGGTTGGATCAGTTACTCTAATCCCAAGCACAGCCACATCCAGTGAGCAGGACCAGCCAAGCACCTAGGTAAGGAAGCAATCAAAAGTAAATCAGGCAAGTCATTTTCTGATGGCACTCACAAGGGACACAATACTTATATAGCCTGGGGGATATTCTTAAAATAAGGCTCCAAAGTTTCTGAAATTGCAGCAAATATCAATGGGCTGGGCAGCACTGGCCTGGGCAGGATGCCCACTGAAGGCACCTATGGGAACCGGCCTCACACACCCCAGCCCACCGGCTTTCAGTTTACTTGTACAATGTCAGCACAAGAGCTGGAGAACACGACATGAACAACCACACTGAAAACAGACAGCTTCAAAAGTAGTTTGAAAAAATTCGTCTAACAGAGAAAAAAATATTACAGACCAATTCTCACTGACTTAAATAAAGCAAGACTACTTCCAAGTTTATATAAAAAAAAATCAACTTGGTCCTTTGCTGGAACTTACCAATTAAAGCAGTCAAACTGAATTGCTTTGATACGTATCCTTACAAATCCTGAAATACTGTTGAATGCAGTTCCCCAAGCAAGTCAAACCAACAGAACTGGACCCTCCTATCATAGATTAAAAGCCAAGAACTTACATGACTACAGTAGTTACAAACATGCAAGTCACTCGAGAAATGCAAGGTCTGCGGCTTGCACTAAGGCTTGGAGCTGGTGCTGTGGTTAAGAAAGATTAACAGTGCTCTGTACCAGCCACAATTTTAAATTCTACATTGCTTTGAGTTCTACTCCTATGATCTTGAGCTATCCCATTTAAATTAGGTAATTTTAAATTTCAAGAAACTTCCTGATAAAAGTGTTCCAACTGCTACTAAGGATAGGATAGTTTTTCATTTTTTGATGTGGCTAGCATATCAGATCCTTTTATGATGAGTTTTGTAAGATTATCTGGAATGTTTTTCTTCAAGCAGTGTTCTTTGAGGCCTTCTAGGTACCCTACAAGCACTCCTCTAGAGACCTCACCAGACTGCCAAATCAAAACTAAATAGCGTGGGGGAGGGAAGTAATTTCCCACCATTAACTGAGCCAGGCAAAGACAGGAGTACTTTGGTAAACAGTGATACTCAAGAAGCTTGTTTTCCACTGGTGATCTCTTGGATGATTCCCCCTCTCTCCCATAGAAAAGATGAGCATATTGACTTTGTCCTCAGTATGGGAGCACCTAAGTTCTTTCCTCCTCTACCCAACCATTTTCAAGACACTCATAACCTTTCCGTTAATTTGCCTATCTCAGCTACAGATGGGAAGATGTTTGAACACCAACTATAAGGCAACACCACACTGAATGTCCTGGGGAAAAACAACCCAGTTTTCTTTTAGTGCCTGAGGGTAATTCTAAAGAAGTTTTTGAAGTCCAAAGAGGAGTCTGCCTTTCAGGGCTTTGATGTACTCTTAACTGGCTAAAAACACTTACCCAATTAAGGTGATTCAATTTGGAGAAGGTGCAAAGGAAGAAAAAACCAGTAACAACAACAAAAAAATCCCAGAGCAATTTTGTTCACCAGAAATTAACTAAGTGCTAGATGCCGACACACAGAAGTTATTATATTATCCAAAATCTCACCCTGACCACCGAAAAGAAAATTAATGCATGTGACACAGTTGTCTATCAGAATCAATTTACAAAGCAAGAAAAATAAAAGGGCTAAGCTACAATACTTATACTACAGTAACTGGATAACTGCTACTTGAATTTAAATCAAGATTACTACATTGCTTACAAGATATATATGAAAGGAGCTGAGCCAAATAAAAATAAGCAAGTTAGGGCAGATCATCGTTTCCTTTAGCAGGTTTCAGGGAAACTGCCAATCTACATAAAGACATAGAAAAGTTTCATTTTAGCATTTTCTTTTATTTCCAAAAAGTGTAATGCCATCCCAAAGATATAGGTTTGCTCTTCACAACAAAGCCTAATTTTTTTTTGGTTAAGCCTTACTCTTCCTTGCCATTAGATTTCCCTTCAATACAACTCCCCATTGATTAATAAAGTAATTAAGTTATTTTCCAGGTACAAAAAGCTTCTCTGTACTGGAGTCATCCTGTATTCTGACAAGTGAAATGATACAGGTACTGTTCTGCATCTAGTGAAGTCTCGTAAGTACTTTTAGCCCCTGGCAGTCTGGCAGACTACAGCTGGGAGGTTCACAAGTGAAAGGGCCTTTTGCTTCATGGGCCTGCTACACCAGCTAACACAAGGGAACTTCAGACTGTAACAGGAGGGGGAAAAAAAAAAGAAGGAAAAAGGAAAACAGCAACTTGAAGTAGAACTTAAAACTTCACCAAAACTCCGAGGCTCAAAATTACAAAGTTGTGGTTTAACCCAGCAGGCAGCTAAAACTCCTTCCCCAGTAGGATGGGGGAGAAAGGTAAAACTCATCTGCAGAGATAAAAACAGTGTAATGGGATGGGAAAAGACAGTAATAGTAATAATAAGTGATGTACAACACAATTGCTCACCACTTGCTGGCCAGTACCCAGCTAGTTCCTGAGCCTCAGCATCCCCAGCCAACTCTCCCCAGTTACATACGGAGCATGACATCACATGGTACGGAATATCCCTTTGGCCACTCCAGGACAGCTGTGTCCCCTCCCAGCAACCTCACTGGCAGGGCAGTAGGAGAAATTGTAAATCCCTGACTGCTCCAGAAGAACCAAAAGATCAGCATGTTATCAACACTTCCCATCCTCAACCCAAACCACAGCCACCATACCAGCTGCTAGGAAGAAAATGATCTCTGCCGAAACCAGGACAGAGACCTTCATTAAAGGGTCTGTAAACAGCATCTAGGATTTTAAAGCCAGAGCATCCAGCAGGCAAGCCTCTCGTACAAGTGAATTAACAGAAGAGATGCTACAGTGAAAGACAGCCCAACTAAAATTTAATATATCTACTTTCCATTTTTTCCAGCATCATTACTGGCCATCCAATAAGCACCAACTTTGGTGCTTCCTTAAGTTTCATCTGCAGAGACATTTAAAGATGTCTAACTAAACTTACTTTCTCCTAATTATGAACTACTAGAAGCAGAATGAATAGTCCATTTCCTGCTCAGTTCTAAAATCTTTGCATGCTATTTTACACTAAGATTCTAAAATGTGCTTTATAAAAATAAGCCTAGATTATGGTTATGGCACAAAATTTATAAGACTGCAACAGAAAGCATCAAGTCTCTAGAAAAACTGACTATGCCATGTAACATTCTTTATTCACAGAAAGTCACAGTCTTAGGAATTTCCAGGGCTGGAACTCAGACAGGCGATCTGGCATCCCACCTGTCAACCTGGAACAGCAATGCTGGATTTTCATCTGTGGATTTATTCATTAGCACAAATATGAACAGCTCACATTGAACTCAAGCAGCATTAACTGAGCACTGCTTGTAACTTAAGGAAAAAGTTTTATTGCACAAGATGTTCTGAAAGACTTATCTGAGGCTTGGATTTAAAACTGGCATTTTCCATGAATGCAGAAGTCACTTCTTTTCAGTATGTAAAGAAGATAAACTCACAGCATTGACATAATTTACCACAACTTCAGGCTTCAATCCAGAAGTCCTTGATAAATTCTCAGACTCAGCATTACTCTACTTAAGGACCTTCATATGGCTGCTCTCAGTGATCACGATGCTCAAATTTCTCCAAGGTCTGAGAGAAGACAGCAAGAAATATACCGAGGGGGCCTATACATTTTAGGGCAATGTCAGGCTCCCAGTTTTTATAACCTTCCTAGTTCAAACTTGTGCTACAACATTCTGCAATCTGGGAAAGAGCTTCATGTCACACTTTCAAATTTTCAGAAGAAAAAAACCACTAATCCAGCCTCACCTATCTACAGCAGCACAAAAATCAAAGGAGATGCAAAATAAAGGGAAGGCATCTCAGCAGAAGCACAGAGAGGCCGTTCTGACCAGAAAAGTGTACTTCTAACAAAAGCGTTCTAACTAACAAAACACAATTTTACATCTACCTACCAGAGGGATCTCTTAGGAAAGGATTTCAGGAAATAATCTGTGATCCTAAGAGTACAATGGCCTCCCTGGTGAAAGTATGCTGAAAGCAAACCGCAGATATTTTGAGACTGCAGAGGACAGCAGCTGAAAGGATTATTTGATGGGTCAGTATCTCAGCTGCATTAACTATGTAAGGGATTTTTTTAACTTGGAATAAATGGCTGAACAAATAAAGACTTGTTGGAGAAAGGGACTTAGATGGAGTCTTTCATAAGCAGCCCTGTAAGTTAAATCCATTTTCCAGAGAGGCTGGAATGCAACTGTCTCATCATAATTACATTTTATAGAAACAAATCAAGTTGGGTTTTTCTGATTTTTGAAAACACAATCTTTTCATATAACATCAGTATCAATTAGGCCCTCTGAGAATTTACAATAAAACCTAGCAGTTACATTTACCTTTGATTAAAAGTCTTATAGACAATTCTGGGTTTAGAGACCGCTATAATTAGTACGGAGAAGTGAACCTTTTTTCCTATGAAATTTTATTTCTGGATTGTATTAGCAGAACCCATTTACAGGAAAAAAGCCAGCCAGCTTCTCCTCCAACATTTGCAAGGCTAGATTCAAGTCCTCCCCCCCCTCCCCATCACAATGAAATACATCTTGCCAAAGTCTTAGAACTGTAACAACTTCAGTTAACGGACAGACACTTCTCGCACTTCATGCTCAAAAACGGTGAGCCAAAAAGCTCCCTCAAACAGCATCAGTGTTTTGCAATACCTATTCCAACATGCATAATTCTTTGGCATTAGTTTTTCTAAAAAGAAAAAGCTAAAAGAAACCTTTCACCAAAGTTGTTCCTCCTCTTCTTCACCAATACACCTTGACCTTGGTCAAAGTCATTACATGGGACGCGACCAACCACCAAACAAGTCTGATTTTTCAAAGGCACTCAGACACCAGACCTGGCTCGGACAGTTTTACTTGTACCTACCTGTGTGTGTACACATGCATGTATACACACACACACACACACCCCTCCAAAGATGGAGATATCTGAAAGGTGGAAGCAAAAAGTAGAAATACATCAGCACGCAGGGGCACAGCCAAAGGCAGTCACCTGACTGACACCCTCAGGGTCCCCACAGCCTCTCCCTCCTGCTGTGCATCCTCAGAACGAGATTGAACCGTTCTTGAATCCTAACTGTTTACAAACATGTTCAGGAGTACAAAGAGGAAAAAGAATTCACATCTCCAAGAGCTGCCTAAATTTCTGCTCTTAGCTCCATAATTCTGGATTGATGTGGAGCTTCTGTGGGAAGCTCTCTGCCTTCTAGGCAGAGTTACTGTGTTCTCAACACACCAAATCAAAAAAAAAGAACGAATATTCTGTTCAAAAAGAAAAACTCTACCTCTGGCAAGAGATGAAGGGGTATAAAGCACACTTCAAGACAGCTATGAAACAACAGACAGGACCACAGCAGAAACAAGCAAATTTAGCTTTTAGATTTCCCAATCAGTAGTACTGGTCATCTCCTAAGGTATACTGCAAAAAGAACAAAATACAAAGCTCAACTACATTTTAAATGTTAAGCATGCATTCCACAGGAGTTCTGCTTACCTGCATTAGTACTGAGCTGGTTATCCTGGGCACAGTTTTCATTGCCCTCAGAGGTTGACTGTACTGAAGATGATGGTGTGGTTCTACTTCGTTTTTTGTTAGCTTTCCTTTCCGCTACCTGCCACTCTTCATCTTCATCTTCGCTTTCACTCAAGTCATCAAACCCAAAGTACTTGATTTTGTAATTGGAACTCCCAGAACTTCTAGAGGCGCCTTCATCTCCCCCTCCCTCATCTTGATCATCAAACCCAAAAAACTCTAATTTGACATCCTTTTTGGATTTGGTATTGCTTGGTCGGAACCTGGTTGTAGTTTTTGTGGTAGCAATGTCTGCTTTTTTCCTTAAGCGTCCAGCTTCTCCCAGGTCAGCAGGGGTTGCTGTGGTAAACTCATCGATTCGTTCCATGGTATCCTGTATGGTGACGTTACAAACTGACAAGCAAGATGGATGTAGAACAGTGTAGTCTCTAGTCCGTCCAACCGTCCCTCTAAAACTGGTCCCACTACTTAAAGAAACTTTTCTTGCTGGGTTCAGACTGTCATTATTTGACTCACTGTTTGCTTTGGATAAAGACTGACTAGTGCCATCCATCAGCTTGTCAAAATTTGTTGTCCCCTGTGGTTTTGCTTTGTTGGATCGACAGTATGTCCGACAGTTGCTTGGCCTAGGGACAGTTTGCACGAGTTCTTCACTAATGGCTTCCTTTGGATTTTCAGTATCTTCTTTATCACACTCCTCCTCCTTGCTCTTCATCTCTGAGACATGTTCATTGTCAAAATCTAATATATACTCTCCAGTTCTGGTGTCTTCAGTTTCCTCCTCCCATTCATACAAGTGAGTTCTTAACTTCATCTGAGATGTTTCTGATAGAGAGTCTGCTGTTTTTCCAACATGGGAGTCCCAAGAATCAGGCAAGTCCTTGGCTTCAATGTTGTATCCAGAAGTGTCTGTAGTTTCAGCATTGGTTTTGTTACTGTCTTCAGCATTCTCACAGATTAAATGACTGTTCTTCTCATTATCTTCATTCTGTATTTTATCTACAAGAGAAGATAAATTTATTACTAAAAAGCATTATTAAAAGAATATTCACCCTTGTGGGCAACTTTGAAAAGCAACAATATAACAGTAAATACTCAGTGTTCAATGACAAAATCATTAAAAAGGTTTGTACTTTTTAAGCCTTCCAGGTTAAAATTTTTGCCATAATAAAATCTTCTCAACATTTCTATCAAAAGTGCATGCTAACTTGAAAGAAGTGTCACTTTGGAAACATGCACATCATGAAACAGTAACAGTAAACCCTAAATACAACCACTTATTTATCTACACACCCTAGGGGGGGGAAAAAGGAGAAAAAGCCTGTAATGATTTTCAGCCAAGTCGATCTCCATGTAACATGTGACACAAGTGACAGAGTAAATTATCAGAGATAAAGAGCATTTTCTACTTAAGAAAAATTCCTTCCTGTAGACAGGTTGTGTTGTATTTTAAATATAGCCTCCCCAACTCTTCTTCACATTAAGCTCCTGCAGCCACACTAAAGATACAAACCAAAGTTTTGCAGTACAGATTTTAGTTCCTGATTTGCTTCAGATGCCCAGATTTAAGTGCTTTTTACTTTTGCACAACTTGAAAAGAATAGATATCACTGGCAACACAACACATGTATGAGTCAAACTAGTTAAGTTTGCATATATTCATTTTTAATAATAAGGGATGCATAATAGTCAGGAAAGGGGATGCATGGGCAAGTTACAGCTGCTCCTTCATATATCCCTGGTCTAAGAACTAGATATTAGGGAGGCATCGTCACAGTAGAAATTATAATCAACATGGGCCACAGAACCTACCAATGAAGTTAAATAAATTTGCTGAAGATTATCATATAAAAACTGGACAGCTACTATGACAGGCAGGCAATTAAAAACCAGTAAGGGTAATCCACTAACATGTCCACTAAAAAGGCTACAGCCCTTGTTACAGACTGTATCTTAAGTTTTGATCAGTGCACCCTGAACAGAACACACAACTCCAGTGACTTATTTTATTTTGCTGCGTCAAATTAAAATGTTTGGGCTTCCAGAATAAATACATAAAATGCAATTCTCATAACAATTTTAAATTAAATCACTTTGAAATGCAGGTTTTAACAATTAGTTTTTACAGATCTGAAGAAGAGCTGCTGCCAAAAATTAGCCTTGCATTTCCCCAACCCACAGCCAAACTTGCACCTTGCACTGTCAAAGAGAACAACTTCCACTGTAAGAAATCAACGTTTACAAGATCCATTTCCAGCTGTCCTGCATCGACACAACAGCAATGCCAGGAAAGAAAATATCAAGTCTTCCACCCACTGTCCTCTCAACCGTAGGGAAACTGCTGCCTTTGGCTGCCCTGAATACCAACAAAAGCTCAGTGAATTCTGTATCAGAGCTTCACAAAGACTGCTCCTGTCATCCTGTGCTGTTGCACTTAACACACGCACAAAGATACCCAGAAACACAAGCATGTTACTTCCTGGAGATAAGATGAGCAGGTATTTCTTTGAAACTTCTGAGAGACAGTACAACCAAACCCAGGAACCATGGTGTCTACTGTTACTATGAAGACTTGCTGCACTAGCTGCCTGAGCCAGGAGAAGAAAGATAACAAGTCTGACAGGAATGCAGATGACCCTGATGCATAAAAGAATAGCACATGATGAGATAAACTGAAGAAACAGAAGCAACTGGGACATGGACAAGTAGGGAAAAAACCATAAATGCTAGAAGACAACATGCTTGGAAGACAGATGCACAGAATGCTTCAGTAACAAAAGAGGTTCCGCTAGCAAAATGTGACCCTTAAGGTTCAGATCTGTGGGGCAGCAAACGCTTCCTAAACTCACCAGTAAAACAAAGGTTTTAGCATCCTTCAGCACTAGTTCTCACTGAATTAGACTTCATCAGCTACCGATTTACCCAAATAGCACAGAAGGTTCACAGCACTGAGCAAAAGATTTCAACCTTTCTGATCAGCAAAGTGAGTATCAGTACAGTTCCAGGGACTTTTGTTCATTTGTTTTCAAATTAAAATGGCACCATCCGAGTACCATCCTTGCACATGCAGGTCTATAAAAGAACTTTAAGGAACATGCAGAAAATTCTAGTAAAATAAATTACTACCTAGTCAACTTTTGCAGGAAATTGGTTTAATCTAAGCTTTAATTCCTCAGGGAGACAGGACAAGTAATACCTCAGAAGCTGCATCAAAGTTTTCCAGGAATGCAGCAGCAGTTTGTCACAGAACTTAACATACCCAGCAAGGAATGACAAAACTTTTTACAGAATATATGAAATGCAAAACCAAATTCACCAAGACACGTCAGTCCTAGCCATTCAGCGGTGGAATCTTGTTTAACCTTTTTCAGTATCAATATATTATACCAGAAATCTTGTTATTCCCATATCAAGCTCATGCTTGTGATAATCTAAAAGGCCAAATCAAAATTAATCCTTCTGTAACCAGAGTGAGTTTGACAGTGTACAATATGTTCCTTCCCCCCATATGTTTAATATTATTGTGTAACTGAAGACTACCATATTACTTAGACATAAAAAACAGCAAATTGAACTCAACTTGTTTTCCTCACTTAAATACATTATTCTGCAGTCTCACCACCACTGCTCCATGTCTGAGCACGTATTTATCTGCATTAACAGAGGTCCATGCAACACTTAAAATAAGTACATTTAAACATGACAGTCTTTGCTTACTAAACAATACTGAATCATTGGGAAGAAGTTTCAGTATATGTATCTGGAAAAGGAACGGTTCTCCCATCCTAAGGAAGCCTGGGATTTTACAGAGCTGCATTTCATACCAGGACCAAATCAAAGCTCATCTTCCCAGGGAAAGAATAGAATACATGTGTGCATACACACATTACAATCCAAGAACCAAGTAACTTAGGAATCTGTTTTCAGATAAGAAGAGATGAAATATAGTTTTACATTGTCTTAGCTTGAATCATTTTCTCAGCTACAGTCTGTACTCTCAAGCACAAAAGACAACACACACAAAAAGCCTGGAAAACAGACTGCAGGGTAAAAGATATATCAAAATATATATCTGCCATGTATACAAGTAGCACTGACAAAAAAAATTAATGGAAAAAATTACCAAGGAATCTGTCTCCAAAGAAACATTACTGAACTATTCTCAAAGAGTTGTGTGTGTGTGTGGGGTGTGTGTGTGTGTTTTAGAGGTTTTCATAATTTATTTGGGTTTGGGTGCTGGTTTGGCTTTTTGTGTGCTACTATCGCATCACAAAAATCACGGACTTCTCTATAACACATCCTTCCACGTGTTCTCTTAAAACTCCACTTTTTACTATGCAAAAAGCAAAGATATTAGTGGAGCGTGTATTTTAAGTCTTTCACTTAAGATCAGATCATCCAAAACAATCCCTGATTCTCTTCATCCACCAGTTCTGAAGCAGTATTTAGCAGTTGAAAACACTTAACTTCTCCATTCCCCTGCAAGGAAGTTACTCTGTCAGTAACCAAGAGCTAAAGCCATAATCTACTAGGTCTTCATTAAAAAGATAATCACAGATGAGATGGGGTTGGAAGGGTCCTCTGGAGATCATCTAGTACAAACCCCCTGCTAAAGGAGGATCACCTCCAGCACGAGTACTACAGGCCTCCAACTAGACTACACACTGCTTATCACAACCCCCTGAGCTCTGCCATTCAACCTACCACACTGTCCACTAATCCAACCCACACCTCCTAATATTGCTTACAAGGATAAGAGATGATGTCAAAAGCCTTGCTGAAATCAAGTTAGTCAACATCCACTACTCTCCCCTCATCCACCCAGTCAGTCATGCCAGAGAAGGCTATCAGATTGGCCATGCATGATTTCCTCCTGGTGAATCCATGTCGATCACTCCCAACCACCATCTTCTTTACACGCTTATTGATAACCTCCAGAGAAAGCTGTTCCATCAGCTTCCCAGGGACAGAGGTGAGGCTGACTGGCCTGTAGTTTCCCAGATCCTTATGAAACATCAGCCACGGTACTGCTTTTATTTTGAATTTTTTTCCTAATAATATGCATTAGATATTTAACCAAATAACAATAAATCCAAACAGATAACTAAAATTCACTGTTAATAAAAATATTAATTTTGAGGATCTAGTTATATACACCGAACAACTATTCTACAAATGGCTCTAGAATATTTTAGAATGCGCTAAAATTAACAATATTTGTAGGACCCTGAGCAAGCAACCCAGCCTAGTCTTCTCTGACCTATCAAGGTAACAAAACTCTTATTGCAGCAGCCTCATTTGGACAAACTGAAGCATCAATTGAGAGATGCACCACGACAAGAACAATCTTCACATCTATTTTCTCTATTTCAATTTTTCTGTACTTGCTGCAAGGAGGTTGTTACACTTTTTCTTCCCAGAGCGGCTCCTATTCTCATCTCCAATTTCACACTTACCCAACCTGACTGCTCTTCTCCTTTTTTCTTCCCGCAGCAGCTCCTGTTCTCATCTCCAATTTCACACCTACCCAACCTGCCTGCTCTTCTCCTCCTGCTCATTCACAATAGTCCCAAGTATAAAACTGAGGAAACTGAGCTATTACTATTACTTTGTCAATGCCAGTCTCCACCACCTCTAAGACAGCCATCAAAACCACACAGGTACTTCAAGGCATATTAGTAAAAATGGATCAGACCACGTTAAGGCAGTAGTGCCATTCATCTAGGTCTTCCAGCCTTGAATTCCTTATTTCTCTTCATCTGTGTAACATCACATTCTCCAGTCAGTTCGGCTGATTAATACATCAAAATCCATCCTATCCCAAACAGTTTTACTGGTGGTTTTACTACAATTCCAAGAAATTATCTTAAAAGCCAAACATTCATTATCAAGAACTCTTTCTGTACCACCACAGGACTTCTGTTGCCTTTGTGTAAACTATGCATCATCTTAAGCATATGCATAAGCAACTTAAATTTGAGTTGTCCCTGAAGACTCCACAAGTATCAACCAAACGTTGTACATCTTTTTCTGATATCAGCTAGTCATTTCATACAGCATACAGAGTTACTCTTGAACATCAAATAAGTGGCATTTCACCTCCTGCATTTTGTACATATGAGACACTAAAGTTTTGAAACCACACAGTACTTCAGAAGCTTTAGTAACTGCAGCAAGGAGGGGTTTTGATCTTTAATAAGGAAGGCTGATGGAAAAATAGAACCAGTAAACTGTTCACCGTACACCAGACAGAAAGCTTGACTTGAAAACTGGATCATCATAATGTGTTAGTGGTAAACTACTCAGTGACATGGAGAGAAATGCTTCCTCAAAGGATACTTTGTCAAGTCACTATATTCATTTCATCAGTGGGTCAACAGCTGTCAGACTGCAGCTTCTATACCCAAAATTACTGTAAATCACTTGCTAATTGCCCAAAGGTGTGCAATACCAGCAATTTCAATAACCCTGATTGCAAAAAATCACTGTATTTATCTGTAGTAACTGTTACAGCAGCAGGACTGTAGCCAACGCAATACGTAATTTTATTTACAGATACATTAGATATTCTGTAGTTCAAAAGAGTCATGTAGTTTTTCCTCCCAATTTTAACTGTTCTTTTTTAGGCTCAAATACCAGAATAAGGCTCCCAAGTAATTTCAGATCAGCAGCAGCACATAACTATATAATCCACCAGACAGTCTTTTTTTTTCCCAAGTACTAGCACAATATTCCTCAGAAGCACAACAATCTTCCAAAGTAATCACGACTTGTTTGCTGTTTAAATCTCTAGAACTTAATTACCAGAGAGAACCATCTAAAGGACTGGCACGTCTAAACTAAACGTTAACTGACAAAGAAAAGACACTCACACATTCATACACACCTCCTTATCTTATGCTTTAGTTTATGTCACTAGCAAGGTAGGGATCTTTACAGGCTTATTTTTGGCAGGCTGGAAAGGTGGGCCCAGGTGAACTCAATGAGGTTCAACACTGCCAAGTGTCAGGTGTTGCACTTGGGCCAGAAGAATCCCAGACATAGATACAGACTGGGAGAAGAGCTTCTTGAGAGCAGCCCTGCTGAGAAGGACCTGGGGATTCTGGTGGACGAGAAACTTAACATGAGCCAGCAGTGTGCTCTTGCAGCTCGCAAGGCTAATGGTATCCTGGGCTCCATCAGAAGAGGGGTGGCCAGCAGGGACAGGGAGGGGATTGTCCCTCTCTACTCTGCCCTCGTGAAGCCCCATCTGGAGTACTGTGTCCAGAGCTGGGGACCCCAATACAAGAAGGATGTGGAACTGTTGGAGAGGGTTCAGAGGAGGCAACAAAGATGATTAGAGGGCTGGAGCACCTGCCCTACAAAGAGAGGCTGAGGGAGCTGGGCTTGTTCAGTCTGGAGAAGAGAAGGCTGTGGGGGGACCTCATTGCAGCATTCCAGTTCCTGACAGGAGCAGAGAAACAGGAGGGGAATCAGCTTTTTCAAAGGGTAGATACTGGCAGGACAAGGGGGATGGATTGAAGCTGAAGGAGGGAAGGGTTAGATGAGATACTAGGGGGAAGTTCTTTCCAGAGAGAGTGGTGAGGGGCTGGAACGGGCTGCCCAGAGAGGTGGTGGATGCCCCATCCCTGGGTGTGTTGAAGGCCAGGTTGGATGGAGCCCAGGGCAATCTTGTCTAGATGCATGCCTGGAGGCTGGTGGCCCTGCCTGTGGCAGGGGGTTGGAGCTCTGTGATCCTTGGGGTCCCTTCCAACCCAGACTATTCCATGATTCTATAAGGATGTCTTAAGTATTGCTGATGAATTTAAACACGTGAGACTTCTACTCCTTCCTACCAAACACAGAGATGTTTTCACACACACAGATGCATGCTGCCAAACTTCACAAAGCTGTATTAGATTATGATTATTCTCCAAGTCAGCTCTGTAGATACAGAAATTCAAGTTTCTACATTGCAAGATATTAAATTTGTATTAAAATAACATTCAGTGATAGCGTAACCAACTTCTCAAAATTCCACTGTTTTTCCAGTAATAAACTTTTAAACATTATTCAAATGCTCATCTAGACTTAGTATAATTTAGACTAGATGGATATAAAGAGAAAATTCTGTTCGTACCTTTTAAAAAATACATATTTAATATAAGCACTCACTTATTAGATGGAACAAGTGCTATTCTGTATATGCAACAAAACAGAAAACACCTTCTGGCTACCACGAGTAGCTACAGTGGGACTGCCTCTTGCCTTTTCATTTTTAAGATCATACAGAAAAGGAAGAATTGCATTCCAGACTCAGTTTTTTTAAAGATTTTTAAAAAAATATATTCATTTTCTGTAGAGATAAGACACCTACATCCTTCCCCTCAACTGGACATCTCTGATAATGAAACAAAGTTGAAATCTTGAGACATCTTAATGTTAAAATTAAGTATTCATACTACATCTCAACCTTATTTTTTAAGGTTTTTCTTCTTAAGAAACCAACGTCTACCTGAAAATGCACTTCCAAACAGCCCTCAGAAGCATTACTACTTCTTGACCGTACTATATGAGAAAAGGAAAGAGTATCTCCCCACCCACTAAACATTTAGTTCAATCACATAACAAAAGACACCATATAATTACGGACTTGTTGAAATGGTGAAAGGTCTAACAAAATTGCAAGGCTTTCAGAAACTGCTACAGTGAAAAGAATCACCTTTTATTTTTAAATTGTATGCCACCCATAAAATAAGTGGTTTAAACTGAATGTTACAAAGAAAACAAGGTTTAAGTTACTAATTGAAGACAGAAAGACAACTTCCAATATGCTTTTCACCTTCAACCTTTAAATATATAATGTTTTAAAAAACAAAATAGTGAAGGCCAATAGTTTTTCCAGAGTAAAAGCCACTAAACCAGCAAGACCTCTGGTAGTAATTCAAGTTGCCTTCTAACAGAAGCAGTGAACGCAGAACGGAGACTCAAAGGAATCCCTCTATTCACCTGGCTCAAAAAAGAATTCACTTCTGGAATAATGAAGAAATAAGAAAAAGAAATTTCCAGAAAATCTAAAAGACCACCTTGCCATTTATGTCCACAATTGGCCAAGTCATTCCAGTCACTTTGTATGTGTCTACAAAATGGCAAAGGAACAGAAACAAATGCGTAACAGTTTTTAAAATGCAAAAACATGAGTAATCCTAAACCTTAGTTTTAGTTGTGTTCCAGGCAGTGTGGGGGAGGGACATTTATTGTTTCTCTCTCACCTCCAGTAATACTAGAAGCTATTCGAAAGGACCTGGGGAGAAGTGAGAAGGCAAACGTCATGGAGGGGTGGGAACAGAAGCTTAAGAGGTTGCACAAGTGGTCCCAGGAGCTTCAAGTGTTTTTCCAGGATGTATCACACATCTTGCCACAGTTCCTGTTTTGCCAAAAGAGAGCTGCTTAACCTTGTGGCCCGGACAGCTTCACCGATTCTTCCAAGAATTTTTTTAGACAGCTCAAATCAGCATTTTCTCGTACCATCACTGATGACATACTAGGATATTTACAGTAGTGAAAGGACATTGATGTGATTGACTGATCAGTGTTTACACATTCAGGCAAACACTGCAAGAAACCATCCTCATTTCTGCTCAAGGTTCACCATAACAGTATTTACTGCTATATTAACACAAACTTGGTCAAAACCTGCTCCAGGCCAGGCCTAAAAGCAGTGAGCAGGTTAATGTAGAAGGGGCAAACTATAAACACAATTCTTATCATTTCTCACAGGAGATTAGAAGTTTCACAAAGCCTTCTTACTTGAAGGGGAAACAAGTTTGGAGAAAAGATTACACCGCCAGCTACTGAAGGTGCAAGAATTACCAGTTTTATAACCCAACCCTTAGGGTACAGCATGCACTAAAATGGAATCCAAAACAAAGTCAAGGGAAAAAAGTTCTTTAGGAAACCACTTTTCTTGGCAAAAAATACCATAATCCAAACCAGTCATCAACACACATTATCTCCCAGCCTAGCCCTCATTTCATTTCCATTTAACTCACAAGACTGAGATGCTTGGCTCTAAGTCTGAAAAAGGAATTTTCAGCTCCATGAAAATCAAATCATCATTAACACTTACTTTAATTGCCTAAAGTCAAGTGCTATATGCCTTTGCTAACAACTTAGTGACAGTGCCGCAGTACCTTATTTACTATTTTTAAGTTCCTTTGAGCATAGAGCAGGCCCCCAGGCTGTGTGAACAATGTCTCTTCATGCAACTTTCTGTCCTGAACAGATTTGGAGCTCCCAGAGCAACGCTTGCTGCGCCACAACTCAAGCACCATTCCCCACCGCCTCCTCAACACCAACCTTTTTGGCTGGGCAGGAGACAACACACACCACAGATCATGTGCAGCAACATGTGCTGGCCAGCCATCTTGCTGCTGCCTTTTAAAATGGATTAGGGACCCAGTTATAACTGCATTATCCTTACCAGCATGCAGGCAAGGAGATAAGAGAACAGATAGAGCAATTCAACTCAGTCTTCCACGTCACGATTTCTGGCAGTGGAAATAGCATTGTATCTTTGAAATCTCTCATTACTGCTTAAAGTTTTGATCAAAACTAGTCAACAAGTGTTATTAGGAAACTGAAGAATAGAAAGTAATGCCAAGAAAATGTCCTAAAATAAGAAAATATTATCACATATGCAAAATAAGCATTTATTTCTTCTATTTACTAACAGAAGGGTTGCCAGTATTAGGTGTTAGCCCTACCACCTCAGAGCTCCAGGTTAATCTTCCCTCATTTCTAGCAGTTCTTGGTGAAACCATCCTCTTAAACTACAAATGAAAACCACATTACCTTCTATAGCTTCTGTAGCATGACACCTTATGCATCTTCATTGCTGTAGTAACTAGGTGTAGAAGCCTTCACTTTCATACTGAAAGGAGCATGACTGAATTATTAAACACAGGAAGGAAATCTACAAATTTAACCTAGGCTTCTTTTACTATTAGCCATACACTCACTGAATTCATTGTGAAGGTGTAGATAATACTAAAGTTCATCAGAAGCAATGAATGCTTTAAGGGCAGGCAGGTGCCATGCTGCCAACTTCTTATTCCTCTTTCTCTTCAAATAGACACCTGACTACCAATCCAGATGTAAAAAGCAAGAAAATGAAACATCAAGGAAAAGGCAGAAAGATGAAAGAAAATAAAGAAGTGCATCCAGGGCTTTCAGATCCCTCGAGCTACCGAGGGCACATAACATCCACAGGCTACAGCTCCTGAACAGACCATTGACACAGGATGTAGGTAACAGTTCAAGCTTATGAGCTACAGCTAGCTCTACCTCATGTTCCCGAACACCAAAAAACATTTATTACGGCTCTGTTTCACCATCACCAGTGTTCCCAAGCATAAAGCTACACCACTTTACAACTTGAAGCAGATCAAGCTAAAGGAAAAGATGAATCTTTACCAGATGCTTGTATCACATTCCTCATTTCTGGGAAGCAAGCCCAAATGAGACATACAGACAGTCTTCTCTAGTTTGGACAGAAAAATCAGCAACTGCAGAGAAGCCATGCTTTTTGCCAAATTATAAAAAAAAAAAAAGCGCATTTCATTACAGTTTCTCTCTTCTACTCTACAGTGGAAATTAAATGTTTTGGTTGGTAAGGAGAAAAGGTTACAGATTAAACTCCTTTGATCCATTTTCTGCCTATGATTGAACAGCTGGGAAACACAGAAAAAGCTTATGGGTATAAAATACACAATTCTAAGAAATGGGCTAAATTTACTTAGATCTGTCATTATCCATTGATGCTCATAAGATCTTGAAAAGCAGTGCCTGTTAGCAGGCATAAACAGAACATCAGAAGCGTAAGAGCCTCAGAAGATTAGACTCTCAAGACCAGTTTCATGGTTGACAATCACGAAAACAGCTGAAATTATAGAACCACCACATCCATAGCTATGATTACAAATTCTTCAGTAATTCCGGTTCTTTACTCTCTTTGAATCAAAATGAGTCCCCAACAAGTCTGCATGCAGGTTGGATAGATGCTGTTTCCCTTTGCAGATGTTTTAAGTGGCATCTTCTTTTGCAGAAGAACTCCACAGAAAACCCTAAAGTGATGCAATTTAATTTACTGCCATGAAAGAAGTATTTCCCTTAAGGATAGTTTGCTTTTCTTGTTTCATTTCCAGCCCCGAATACCAAAATTCCAAAGCAATTTATATGAAAAGTTAGAATTTATTAAGACTATGTACAAAACAAGTTCTCAATCACATTATGTCTCACCAGCTGAGAGTAGCTATTCTCCTAAACACACAGCTTGTGAGGCAGAAGACACCTTTTCTTTTCTCAAATCTAGATGCAGCCTTTCACTTTGGCAACACAGTGTTCAGCATCTCTAATAATCCATTCTCTAAATTCCACGAACCTAACCCATTTGCACATTCTCAGAACACGAACTGTTTCGCAGCTGCCAGCACAACCCCTCACCACGCTGCTCCTCCCCGCTGTGACAGGCCTGACCCCCAACTACTGCATCACTGCTTCTCACCTTGGACCCCTGTTTAAGCCATAAGTAGTAATTCCTCATAGGCTTTTTCCCACTGGGAAAACACGCTACCAGCAGGGATTCTGAAAGGCTGTCATACTCGGGTGCAGAAACAATACCTCCTGTCAGCCAGTGTCCAGCCTTTTAAAAACACCCCCTGGATTTCACAGGGGTGCAGGCTGACGTGACCTCTTGTGCAGAAAATATTCACAGAGCTAATCACTTGACTTTCTCTCACGCACAATGTTCAATGGGTTGGGAAGATGCTGTTTTTTTAAGTAACAATCAAGATGTTTTTCCCTCCTCCTTTACTTCTTCAGCCAGCAATTGATACTCTGCCTGATGGCTGATTTTTCATTGTGTTCTTAAGTCACTGCATACCTCAATATCACCTTCATATACACATGTGTAGCTGACCAAACCACACAGTGCCACCCATGTTCAACACAACTTCCTTCCTAACAAACTTTTTTGGGGAAAAAATACCAAACCTCAAAATTACTAATTTACTCCATTACTAAAGCCATTTCCTCCCCCAATAATCATACCACTAAAAATTAACATAGGTTGCTTGTCATCAGCTATATCCAGCCTCTCAATTTCTATCACATTAAAGCCCTGAAACTTCCCTTGCTCTTGGACCCATTTTGGTTTCCCAGATAAATATTTTCCTCCAATTTGCCCCTATATCTTACAGGTCATTTATCATGGCTGGAATAACTATCATTCCTCCTTCACTCTTCTTTCTAACCTTGCTTAAAACTCTTTTACAACATTCTAAAAGCATCACTTAAAGTCTGCTTGTTTTCTGGTGAGTACACACTTACAAGAGAAACACAGCTAACGTTGCCTCACATCTCTATCTTTCCACATTCGTAACACTGTAAACTAAGAGTGTGACTCTACAGATACCAATATAACGTAAAACTCCAACATACCAGCATGTTATCAGTGCCCACACCCCACCTGCATGCAAAGCCTGCAGCTCTCTCAAGTGAAGGACAAATTGCTGTTTCAGTAAACAACACTAAAACCCCTTCTTACAGAAAGGGAACTACTTTCTCACTTCCAGCAAAGAATTAAGCTTTGAAGAACTCAACACCACCACAAGCAAGACTACTTGGTTAGAAATCTAAAAAGAAAATGTTCATAAAGAGACAAGAAATCATGTGACATCAAACCCAAGGGTCAGAAGAGCTGCTACACTCTGTAATACAAGAGATGTCAGAGCCTGAACTAGCTGTGGCATGTGCTCGCCTCTGATGGTAAATCCAATGAAAGGAACACATTCTTCCTCACTGGTGGCTCAGAAGAGCATCTTTTGCTCGCAGCAGCAGGAGAAAACGGATTCAGGAAGCAAACTACTCCCCCCTTGCGCGGAAAACAAGACAAAGCATCATGGGCAACACATGGGGCTGGCACATGCTAAAAAGCCTTCATCTTTCATAGCGTTAGCCTTTATGAAAAAAGTATTAAATCATAACATAGCAGCATTAATAACTGTCAAAACAAATGTACCCTTAGGTTAAGTCAGTCTGAATTCAGGTACTACTCCAAAATACATTGAAACCCTTTACTGAATACAGTGGCAGTTTCTTGAAAGAAAATATGAGCTAAGTTGAACTTAAAAACATTTTTCCATAGGTTTAATAAGATCTCAGCAGCTTGAATCTGAAATGGCTTCCTTACCAACTGTTTTCTGCTGTCCTGCATGCTTTGGCCTGCCTAAGAGGTATGTGCCTTAATAGTTTTTTTCTTCTACAATACAAGCACTGACCAACTGCTTTGAATGCAAAGCTATTTTCCCTTTTTAATAATGAAAGTTAAGCAGAAGTCAAAAGTTTGACCTTTTCAGAATTGTTCATTGTACAAGTCCATAAAGGAAGAATGAATTTTAAAATATGGACTCCAAAAAAGGTATTCAGAATATCACTGCTGCTTGGGAAAAGGGACTTATAGGATGGGGGCAGGGAGAAGTTTTGTGTGCTATGTACACAAAGATACACAGAATATTCCTTCCTAAATACTGGTGTCTTTTTCCTGTATTGCTCTTTTAGCAAACCAGTACAAATAACTGAAAGTCTGTATAAATTTCAGTATTTCAGACTTTTGAAAAACATCCACGGAAAAACCCCCAAGCAGTATTGAACCTGCAAAGAAGTATCAGAGTAATACCAAAGCAAAAAAAAAAAAAAAAAAAAAAGAGAAAGAGAATAACTATCACATTAGTTTGAAACTGGGCTATTGACACAGCAAGAAAAGTTGGCATGTAAGGGGAAGACAGAACAAAACAACTGAAGCAGGGAGTACCTGCAGATAAACCCTTGCTATATACCCTCCATAACTACCGCCACCTAAACAAGCCTCACAACACTGAAATTCTATGTGGATACGTATTTTCTGGCAGACCTTTTCCCTTCCCTGCTATCAGTTCCTTAATACTTTGAGCCAGCCAGAGCACAGCTGCAGTTCTTTTTAATCATGGTTGCTGCCAGCTGTCTCCTAAGACAGCCAAATGCTCAGACCCCATTCAGTTTTCCCCAACTTTCTGCTCCATTTTTGGACAGAAAATGACTAAACTGAAGATCTTCACAGAGGTAAATAAACTGTGCTCAGCAACTTTGCAGAGAAAGAAAAGATAAGATTAATCAGGTCTAAGTATTATCTAAAAAGGCCATGTCACCCTTAAAGACAAAAATCAAAGCTCTAAAATAATGCGAAAGGAAGACCCTAGCAAATCCTGTAGTCAATTGCATTTGACAACACTATGTGACAAACTTGCATTGGAGAAGCTGAAACAACTCTAAGAGACAGTTGTCCCTGCCCCCACCCTGCATAATCAGGATGCAGAGACCTCACAGACACATTTGTGAAGGTACTATCAGGATAGTCCGTCTGAAACAGCCCGGGTGATTTGAACTATCTTATTTTCAGGGCAACAGCTTTCTGCAAATTACCCACTTGATAGGCTTGCTTTTCAAGACACTAAACCCAGTAAGATTCTGCCTATTGGGTCAAGATCAAGTAGTTAAGCACAGTAGTATTCCTTCACTCCTGTACCGCACAAGCTAAGACGGACTGCATTGTCGTATGTACATGAGCCCCAAGTGAGAAAGAAGGGCTTGAAGAACTACCTAGAAACACAAAAGAACTGAGTAGCAGACAAGAGGCATGTTGGTGTCACGTGCACACTGACTGAGGGCGCACTCAATCCCTTCATCCAGATAAAGGTATTAAAGAAGACTGGCCCAAACACTGAGCCCTGGGAACCCCACTTGTGACCAGCTGCCAACGGGATTTAATTCCACTCACCACCACTCTCTGGGATCAGCCTTCCCAACAGTTTTTTACCCAGCAAGGAGTGCACAGGTCCAAGACATGAGCTGCCAGCTTCTCCAAGAGACAGTATCAAAGGCTTTGCTGAAGTCCAGATAAGACAGTATCAACAGCCTTTCCCTCATTCACTAAGCAGGTCACATGATCACAGAAGGAGATCAGGTTGGGCAAGCCTTTCAAGAAACCCATGCTGGCTGGGCCTGATCCCTGGTTATTCAGCACATGCCTAGCAAGCACGCTCAAGATGAACCGCTTCGAAGATCACAGAATCGTGGGGGTTGGAAGGGACCTCGAGAGATCATCGGGTCCAACCCCCCTGCCAAAGCAGCTCCCTAGCACATATTGCACAGATAGGCGTCCAGACGAGTCTTGAATATCTCCAGAGAAGGAGACTCCACCACCTCCCTGGGCAGCCTGTCCCAGGGCTCTGTCACCCTCACTGGGGAAAAGTTCTTCCGCATGTTGGTGCGGAACTTCCTGTGCTCCAATTTGCAGCCATTGCCCCTTGTCCTAGGGGCAAGACATCAACCACCTGAGACCCCTCTTGATACAGTCTTCTCTGATGAACAGCATCAACATCTTGGACTAGCCCCCCCAAAGATCTGAGTTACAGAGCTCAGCAGCAAAAGCCAGCAGGTGATCACAACAAGCAAACACACACAAAAATGACAGAAGTGGTGTTTCCCTAGCTGAAATACCTGCAGCAGGGAAAATAGTTATCCAATCAGAAATGCATGTATATGCTAAATATGAAATGTTGTATCATCTTTTAAAACGCATCAAGCTTTGACTTTCATTTTCATCTTAAAAATAAATTCAGACACACTAACATAAGTATACTGAGAACAAAGTTATAGTAAGTTTTTTTTTAAATTAGCACTTCACAGTTTACTCTGGAAGGCTATGTTTTTATACTAAAGTTCCTGTGCAGGTTAATTGTGTGAAATACTATTTGGGCTTACGCTTTACAGAATAAGCTATTAGTTTAAAAGACAAACAAAACCCCACCAAGGTGTTTTAGAAATCCAAGCAAGTATTGCTCTGCAGGTTTTCACCTTATCCTACTGTAAGACCCTCTCATAAAAAGAGCTCACCTTCTAAATTATGGCACTTTTGCTTGATATGAATTGGCACTATGGTATTTTTCCAATGACACGACTTACTTTCTAGCTAAGAAGTCCTATCATCTTAACAGGAGTGACCTAATAGTAACTACTAATACTGAATACACTTTTGCTATTTTTAATTTACCTGAACTCCTACTATCTATAAATTACCTGTTATGTACAGGATTACTCATGCACATTCTTCCAATAGTATTAAGTCTTGATCAAGCAACATTAGGGTAAGATTATGAGAAGCTTTCCACATTAAGAGCTTTTCAAAGCCTTTAAAATGAGATTGTTACACACGCTAGCTGAAGGCTATTATAAAAGAAAAAAAGCAACAGTAAGTCATACCAATTTAAATAAAAGATATCAACTGTGTTACACAGTCACACAACTATTAAAACACCACAAAAAAAAAAAGACTGCTTTTTAACACGAAGCATTAGTTAAAATTAACCCGCATTGCATCACCTTTATTTTCATGTCTAAATAAATGGACACTGAGGCAGGATAACACATTCAGAGCAGAACTAGCAGGCTAAACAGTAGCTCTCAGTTTCCCCACATCCATGTTAAGTTCCAATTTCCACCTTATTCTAGGTTAAGAATTGAGATAAAATGACAGCACGTGCCATCAGGAAGTCTGAGACCTTAATTCACATGCTGTCTAGTCACTATCAGTACAAGGACTAGCAAAATGCACCTCAAACAAGTTAACAAGTACTCTCATGAACATCAGTACAACTACCACATAGTTTCCTATACCTAGAGATACCCCGTTGTATGTGGGTTAAGGTCGAGCTCACATTGCAGTGACTCTCCCACTGGGAATATTAATACTGTTTGTTTTTCTCTTTCCTCTTCGGGAATAGTAGAGCTTGCTGTCTCAAGGATCTATAAGCTCTGTGAACGAGTCCAGATGAACCTGGAGTTCAAGAGTAACCAGGAAGGGGAAAATGATTATGGGGAGGGTAAAGACATGTAAGCAGAAGTACATACTCTGTACCTTAGCAAACAAAGCAACAAGAAACAACCTTCTCATTACTCTGATTTTCTCTCCCAGCTCCCTCTTCCTCCACTCCCCCACCACAAATCAGTAACACTAACTCTCTCCAGTTCTGAAAGACAGTCTCATATCATAAAACTTGATAGTTAATATAAACAAAGAGCCTTTGAAATACCTACATTTACCCTGGCTAACTATACCACTATCTCTAATTGCTCAATGTCCTGAGTGACGTGTTCAGAGACAATTTTTATTTATTTTAGATCAGCCTACAAACAAGCATAATAGCTGCTTCAGCCATCCAAGTTTCATTTACACTAACTGTCCAAAACAAACACTAGCACCAAAACTACAGTCTTGCTTTCCTTACCCTTATTTAAAGGCCCTCCTAGGATTAATATTTTTTTTCAAAGACTCATTCTCAGTTAAAATTAATTTCTAAAGAAAGTTATGAAATTGGGTTTATCTTCATTTGACCAGGTGTAAACAGAATGCAATAGATTGTGAAAGAATGGCATCATCAGGTCAAGATCCACCCTGTCCTTCACTATTTCTGCCTGAATCAGTAACAAATACTGCAGGAAAGCACGCAAGAACAGAATTCCCTCAGCAAACTGTTGTTTAAGCATCCTCCCCTTCCACATACAGACCACCACCACACTCAGTCACTAATAGCCTTATCCACCACGAATCATCAGCTTCCTGCCTTTTATATTTTTGGTATATCTAGTGTTACCTAACAAGGACTTCCAGAATTAAAATAGGCATCAAATTACAAAGTTGTCCTGCACTAAATATTGTCGGGTTTTGTTTTCCACAATACTGGAACCAGGAAGCAGCAACGAAGCTGTTGAAGTCTTTTCCTCCTGGCCTTTCAAGCACTATGAATTTCTCATTTTCTCCCCACAGCTCTCATTTTCTTCTCCAACCTGAAAAATACTACTCTAACAAGGCTCTTCTACATGGAAACCATTTCACTGTAAAACCTGCTCTGCGACAATCTCTCATTAAAAAAAACAAGGAAACTCGTTACTACTTCATCTCCCTGTAAATATCGAGGGATGAATCTACTCAATCTCTTATGAAAACTATATTCAAACTTCAAAAAATACAAGTTGTATTTCCAGACTGAAGGTGGATCATACTTACAGATAAATAAATTGCGGAAAACAATATGGAAATGAGAAATATTTCAGCAGCAAAAATAAGAGTAAGATCAAAAGACAACTACACATTCCAGCAATGCATCTGTCAAGCTACAGTTCAAATCAACATCTCTTGTTTTTTCTTGTGTTGCATCACTATTATAATTATCTTGCAAACAGCTGAGGTATGTGTATCTTCCACTATTCAGTACCTTCTTGACTGCTGTATTAAAAATGAAAAAGTCCAGTCAAACTTTTGATTCTACTACGCCTGAGAATTCGAAGTTGCATAAATTCTTCTCATTAAAGTTGATTATGATAACCCATGGGTGTCATCTTCATCAAGGTTCATTTAAAGTGATCTTCTGACCAATCTTGGAAGCTGCTGTTTACTCAGCCCATTATAGGAAAATTTCCAATGACATCTGATCTTGCCTAAGAACAACTTGCACAAAATTATAGCTCCACAGGGTTTGTGAATACCTCTCAAAGGTACCAAGCTATCTTACAAACCATTTTGAGCCTGAAAACAGCCTATGTTCGACAGAACTCTATTTCATATGTTTGAAGCTTTTTACATTCACTTTGATAAAGATCTGCTGATTAAAAATAAAAAATAATCAAAAACCCTTTGTGCAACTGAAGTTCAGAAAGCTACTTCTTCCACACAAAAAAAATAAACAAGGCTAGTTGTAAGCTGCATTTGTACCTGCACGGCAGTAATCCCGTACCTGCACTGAATTAAAGCCAGCAACACAAGAGTAAAGCATTCTGCTGGTACCAACTTACCTCTCTTCAAAGTGCTACGTGTTAAAAAAATATAAAGGCACCAAGCACAGAACAAATTTTAGAAAAAGAAGATTATTACTGCATTGTATTTGAGGTGGATTGGTGAATCTAAAGCACCGTATTTCAATTTGAAGATGTAAGGATTAGAGTGCCAAGGATCTCAGACCAACATGTAAAACACAGGATGCTTCCTGGCACTTTTAGTTAAATAGTTTATCATTTACAACTCCTTACAATTAATTGCCTCACATTTTTTATTACAGCCTTTAACCCTGAAAACATGAAGTCTAAACGTAGATTAGTAAAAGCTGGAAGATAACACAACTATCTAGACAGTTGAGTAAACACACCTGCAGTTAGGAGTTTAGCACTGCTGCCTT
This sequence comes from Porphyrio hochstetteri, assembly GCA_020800305.1. Lineage (NCBI taxonomy): Eukaryota > Metazoa > Chordata > Aves > Gruiformes > Rallidae > Porphyrio > Porphyrio hochstetteri. The sequence goes on from CM036911.1 coordinate 10,405,382, forward strand.
TGCATTCTCCATCTTCCACATTTTTGCTTGTGCTCTTTTCTTTTACAAGAGGAACAGCATTGTCGACAGACGTGCACTTGCTGGATGCCACGTTTTCTCCACTGTCTGGCTGATTAATTCTGCTGTTAGCTTCAAGTACAGGAGTGAAGTCCTCAGACTGAGCAGCTTCACCAGGTTCCAGCTGCGAGGAGCCTTTAGCCTGTGACACATTCTTTGAAGACACAGGAAGAGATTCTTCATCACTGTCAAATCCAAATGGATCCTCTGTTACCTCATCTTCAACTTTGGGTTTTTTAGGAACTTCGGAAATATCTGGTTTGACACTGGGCCTCTTCTGTCCTAATTTGGCCATGAAGGTGGTTTCTCCCCATTTCGTACTTAGGGTGGTCCGTTTGTTGGAAAACACTTCGTCAAACTTGGAACTGCCATTTCCCCCTTTCCGGCTGTAGGTCTTTCCAAATCGGGATGTCATTTTGGCTCCTGTTTCATATTCTCTGTGGGAAAAGATAGAAAATGTAAATTCATCAAGTTTTTAGTACAAATGATTGCACTTCCACACTTTGTTTGGCCTAAGAGTGCCAGGCATGTAAATTTCACACAAGCAACAGATGTATCACCTCTGTCCTTGTACAGACTAACACATTTACACATGTATGTCATTACATCACAAGTATCTGCCATAAGTAGTGTATCTAGCAACTCTAAATTTAGTTACTTGCACATTTCTACAACAATGGCACAATGAATCCTTAAGAAAAAATCTGCTCTGACTATATCACTTGTGGTATTTCGCTCTGGTTTTATACTGTCAAGTACAAGTAAAGATGGCACTGCTCCCATGAAACATCAGCAGAAAACAAGACAGCATTTTCACCACATCTGAACACGCAGTGCACTGCTGGAGTTCAGTAACACAGTATGGCTTTAAAAAGACTCTTCATCGCTAAAGAAAAAAACCCCCAACTGTCAGAACATTTCAAATTGATACAGGTATTTTAAATACTAATTAATCCCCAATAATGATGACAACTTCACTCCCTGTTCTCGCACGCTCAGACTTCCTTAGCAAGCATACAATTCGGTAATACGATGTGGTTTATGCCACCTGCACAGTCACCGTCAAGACTAGTACACAGCAATCCCCTCTGAGTAAATCTGATTTATCAAGGGGCAGGAACATTCCATTTCAATCCATTTCTAAGAACATGGAGGACACCTTATGCAGACTGGCATAAGCCATGACCAGTTACTGGCTGTTACAGCTGTAGCCCGATTCGCAGTTTGCTCTCACAGTAGAATTCGCTTGAAATATGAACAGATTAAACAGCAGCACATTCAAACAGTTCCCTGCACGTTTTCTATTCCTACTTCTGCTTAACTCCAGGAGGAAGACAGACCACTTAGTTTCTTTTTCCCAAATCAAATACTTCAACTGCTGGACAAATGACAACATAAAAACACAAAAATCCTGTCTGTTTTGTAAACCTCTATTTCTTTCTTTTTTCTTGGCCCAAACATGAATAGGGAATTGGAATTCTTTATAGTCAGTCTGAATCTAATCAAGCCCATCTTTCCAAAATTACTCTCCATACGGGAGAAAATGTCTGTTAAAAAAAAAAAAAAAAAAAGGCATTTATTTAAGCCAAGGAATCTAAGAAATCCAACTTTTAAAGTGTCAACTGCTTTCATATATACTAAGTGTATGAAAAGTAGGGCTTAAAATCATCATTAATAAACTTATCAGACAACTGCTTTTATTATTAGTTCCCTGAATCTGTGGCATGCTGTCTATCTTCCATATCTTAGTTTTCAACTCACCCCTAAGTACCAGGCAAGCTTCTGCCAACACAGCCAGACTAGTTTCCAACAATGTCATTCTATTACTTTGCTCTAGCAAGATTGTCTCACTAGTAACAGTCCCCCATTATCAGACCAGGCCAACCTTCACTTATCACACAAACCAAGAAATTTGTCCGGGCATCTATGTTTGAGCAAAATTTAAGTGAATTAAGAGTGGCAGATTTGAATTTCAGAAGTTTACCAGACAGATGGTGTTGCAATGCAGAAGAGATACAGGAACAACCACTTTGGGAAACAGCATGTGCTTATCTACTGACCAGAATTCTGCTATGAAACACCATTCTGCAGATACCTTCTGGCTGCTGCTCCTAGACACTGGTCTTTAACCCCATCACCATCTTCTCTCCCCGGCCCAGGATCATTAGCCTACTCAGCGGTGCTCCAAAACACATCCCCGTCAACACACTTTTTCTATTTTTGCTCCCCTGTAAGTAGCTCTGATTCCCTATTTTCCATCCTAGAGTAAATCAAAAATTTCCTCACATACTTTAGAAAACAAGCAACAAAACAAATCCAACTTCCTAGGTTTATTTTGCCAATGCTTGAAAATACTTATGAAAGTAACAAAAATATTTTCTATCAAAGACCAGTGTTTAGAGTTATAGAAACTAAGGTAAAATATTTATTAATGTGGGGGTTTCTATACAACACTTACAGGGGAAAATAATAATAATAATAATATTTTTAAAAATCATTTCACTTGCCCTTAGCACATTTTCCTCCCCTAAATCCTGACTTAAATAAGTATTTTCAACACTACCTTTTCAGCACCTGCAAAAACAACCACAGATTTAAATTAGGATTTGTGGCTTACAGTCTTAAAGGAGATCCCTATAGTCAAGAGGGCTGTATTTTCAGAGAATAGAGCTCCTCAATCTACATTTTCCTATTTCTAAGTTTAAAAAAGTTAAGACTGTCTCATGAGGAAGCTTGATACAAAATACCAAAACTCAAATACTTAATACAAAGCAAACAGGTTAAAAGATGAGTATCAGAAAAATACAAACAGGCTATGCTATAAACTCATCTCTTAAATCGAGATTAAAGATAAGGAAATACATATGTACTTCCCTGCATGAGGGCACAGAAGAGGATTTTTACTTTTACTTACAACTCTCCCTTGCTCTTTGCTCAGTGTGAAACAAAAAACTTGGCCTATTTCACCGTTTCCACTCCCCACCTCTCTCTCCTGCATTGTGCTGCACTATGTGGAGCAGCGTAAGAAACGTAAATACAAGCAAAACACGACACGCAATCCTCCCGCATTTCCCAGAGCGAAGTTGGCAGAGCAGCTCGACATAAAACACCCCACAATTGCCCAAAACGCCCGTCAGCCATCCCTACTCATCGCTCCTCTCTGCACCGCTCCTCTTACATAATCAAAGGAAAGGAAAATAGGTTAAATGCACGGAGGCAGAAGCAGCTGATGAAATCCCACGGTGACAGTTTCTTTTTTCCTCCCGCCCCCTGCGGCGGGGGGGGGGGTGGGGGTGCTAGCGGAACCGGGTCACCCCACCGAGCGCGCCCGGCGACTCCTGATGTCATTTCCCTTCCTCCCCGGCCCCCTTCCCCCGCCCCGTCAGAAAACCAAGCCCCATGACACAAGTGCCCGGGCCGCAGAACAGCCCCGCGCGCCGGGACGAGCGGCTGGGCCCGCCGGCAACCGCCGGCTTCGTGGGCCGCGCCCCATTCCCCATTCCCTCTCCTCCCCCCGCCTCCCGGCCTGCACTTCATCTCCGAGCAAAGTCCCGCGACTCCCGCCCCGAAAACTTCCCGGCGGGCCGGGGGCGGCCGCGGCTGCGTCCCCAAGCCTCGCCAGGCCGCCGCCGCCGCCACCGCCCCGGAAGCGGCACGGCGCCGAGGGCAGCGGGGCGGCCGCTGCCCGTCGGGATGCCGGGGCCTGCTCCGCGGCCGCGGCCCGCACAGGCCTCGGGAGCCGGTCCCCGGCCGCCTCCCCGCCCGGCACCTACCTCAGCGTCGGTCGTGGTGGCGGGGGCGGGTCCCGGGTGCGGGCCCGGCGCGTTCTGGGCGGCCCCGCGGATGTGGCTCTCGCCGCGGCTTTACTGGCCGCCGATCTGCCACTCTCCAAAGGCGCTCGCCGACGGGACGCCTCCGCCCCTGCCCCGGCGGCGGCACCCTCCCGGGGTGGCGCGGACGTTAGGGCCCCCGGCGCCGCCTCCTCCGGCGCCGCTTCCTCCGCACCGGGATTATCGCCGCTCTCGGGACGGGGCCCGGGACCATCTCTCCGCCATTTGCCCCGCTCCTTCCGTCACTGCGCGTCCTACGCCCGGCCGCCGCCTGCAACCAATCGCTCCCCGCCTTACTCAACCGACGGCGCCGCCGCCACGCATGCGCCCGCCTCGCTGACGCCAGCCCACCCCGCGCTGCGCCTGCCGGGAAGGGTAGTTCGCCAGCCGGCGCGGGCCTGGCCGGGGACACCGCTCCCGCCAAACGGCCCCACGCGGTCCCGCAGCGGCCCGCGGAGCCGGACGCTCCCGCGCCGTCTCGGGCCCGCGGGGACGCTGCCGCTCATGGGCGGCCTGAGGTGGCCGGGACGGCGCGGCCTGGCGGGACCCGCTGCCTCCACGCGGCGCCCTTCGTTCGGGCCCGCGCCCCGGGGAGAACGTGCCGCCGCTGCGATTCTAACGGCGGGGGCAGTGTGGGCCGCCGGTAGCGCCCGACCAGGCCGCGACTCGAGGACAGGGTCCCTCCGCGGGGCCCGCGGGCTTTGGGGGCCGGGCCGGCTCTGCGGGGCGGCCCGGCGGGGCTGCGGCCCAGCCCGGCGGCGAGAAGGAGCCGGGGCGGCCGGGTCTAAGGTCAAAACCGTTCTCAGGAGCTCGGGAACGCGGCCGCGCTGAACCGGCCCCAGGTCAACTCCATTAAAAGTTTGTTGGCCGAGCAGCAGTGCGTTTCCCCAGCCGGGGGAAGCGAGCCCCCTGCGCTCCTGGCAGAACTTTCTTCGTACTCAGAGCGGTGGCACCGTCCCCAGCTTTGACATCCGGTCCGGGGAGGAAACATGCTCTGCAGAGAAGTCCCATGAAACGAGGGTAGTGCGGGCAGTGAAACAGTGGCTTTCACATGCTCCGACTTCCACAAGCACCAGCGTATACAAAGCAGTTACATCCACCCACGTGCGTTATGTTTATGCACGCCTTTGAGGCTTTAATTAATGATACTGTCTCTGCAGAGTGAAAAATTACATGGGGATTGTGTCACACAGCAAACGTGTGAAGGCATCAAACGTTCATCAAAGCCACTATTTCACATTTTCTAAGCGGTACTTGAGAACTAAGGATCCACTACTGGAAAAGTGTGCTACAAAGAACGTCATCCTCACAGATGCAGTTTGGCAATTTTTAGGAGCACCAAGAAGCTCAGGGGAGGAAAAAAAAAAGGCAAAAAAAGCAAAGGCAAACAAGGCAAACCAAGAATCTCACCCCCTTGGAACCTGAAGTGGTTGCACATGTGACCATACTAGCCATCTGTTGTTTGAGGAAAAGTTTTAAAATACAGGCCCCAAATGCAAGTTGAATTACAAAGAAATAATTATAGAGGCTGATTTCACTGCCCAGAATAGAATAGAATTGTCTTGATACTTCTAGTTAAAAACCATAACTTTTTTCTTAATTTTATCTTTACCCAGTGCAAATTTTCGAGCTTTTAATATACAGATGCAAGACTATGGTTTTGTTTGGCCTTTACCTGGTACCGGTTGATGTGTTGGTAGCTTTTAGGTATTGCTTGTGAAGGGCAAACACACCCTGAGTGTGCTCTCCAAAGCCAGCAAACCGCTGGCGCTAAAGGAAGCAAAGATAAAATAGACTGGACCTTGGGATGAGACATAGAAACCTGATTTGGGAGACAGTAGGAGGTTGTGTTGGGTTTCAAAGGCAGCTTACAGATTTGTCTATAGCTATCCACCTGCCTCAGTTACTGAAGAGCTACTGAAAACAAGTTACAAATTTTAAAATGCCTAATTTTAATACAAAAAGTGAGAAGATAATTTTTTTCCTGTGAGTATTCTTGTATCAGAGCTACTAACGAGCTTGTTTAAACTTCAAGAGTGCAACGGATAGCTAGACCGGTTTGAGTTTTGCATACTCCTGTGTGAGTCTGACTGATGCATTTGGTGACTGATTGGTTAGACAAAGAGGAAAAAACAGCACTGGGAGAGCTTAAAGTACCACAAGGGTCTGTGCAGTTCTTTACAGCACTAAAAAACGTTGGTCCTGAGAGCCAGAATGTGAAGAATATGACCAGAGTAAGGGAGTGACACCAAGAAACTCTTTGGAAATAGTTTCTATTTATATGTACAGTTAAGAGTTGAAATTAAGTACATTTCTGACTGAAAGCCTGGGCTGCATATGTCACTGCGCTGGTTTTGGCTGGGATAAAGTTAATTTGTGTCACAGTAGCTAGCATGGGGCTGTGTCTTGGATGTTGGTGGCACAGGGGTGTTTCAGTCACTGCTGAGCAGAGCTCACACAGAGCCAAGGCCTTTGCTGCCTCTCACACCTTCCCACCAGCGAGAGGGCTGGGGTACACAAAGGAGTTGTGAGGGGACACAGGAAGGACAGATGACCTCAGCTGACCAAAGGGATATTCCATGTGGCATGATGTCACGTAAAGCTGGGGAAGCTAGCCAGGAAGTGGGACTGCAGCTCAGGAGCTAGCACAGCACTGGCTTTGGGTGCTGAGCAATCCTGCTGTGCATCACGTGTTTTGTATATTCTTGAATCATTATAATTATATGCTTCCTTTTTTTTTCTTCCCCTATTAAACTCTCTTTATCTCAACCCATGAGATTTACCTTTTTTTTCCCTTTTTGATTCTTTCCTCCATCCCACATAGTGGAGGCGGGGGGGGGGAGCTGGGTGAGTGTAGTTGTTACCACAACAGTCACTCAAACAGTAACTTGGAGGGGTAGTAAATGGGTGTCATTTGAAAGCTCTCACACACCACATGCCCCTGGGCCAGCTTCAGATTGCCAGCAGGCTCTGTAGAATCCCAGCATGCAGTACTCTGCAGCACTGCAGATCGTCATGGAATGTCACATGACTAACAGAGGATAAAGCAAACTGATGGATGCGCTGCCTGTCCCATCTTGGGTATTAGCAGAAGCCTCTAAATCTAATAAAAACATTTAGATTGATGGTGGAAAACAAGCATTATGTTCAACAAGAGCACAGATGGGCCATTTTTTCTGTACCTTGAAACTTAATAAGCTTCACCATTAATATGTTAAGCTTTGCTATCTCCATTTTCATTTGGCTTACCTGAATGTACAGGTACCAAGACAGAGCAAGTAAAAGCCAAATCCCATCTCCATTTGGCAGTAGGTACATTAATTCTCAAAGAGGGTGGAATTCAATGGGCATCTCATCCTTTTTGTGGAATTCAATTCTTGGTAGTTGCCATCTCCCTTCACAAGAGAAACCAAACCAAAACCCAACCGTGCAAAACCCTTCACAAAAAAAGCAGCATGTGAAACACTCGGTCTGGCACTTCCCTCCACGGGAACTGCAGTGGGAGCCAAGCAGCCATCTTGCCACTTGAGCTTTCCCACCTTCAAAACTTCTCTGGAAAAGCCAAAGTGAGTCCTACAGCTTCCCATTGCATTCCATTACTCATGACCCCCCAGAAACTAGCACCTACGCTAGTCGGAAAGTGCTGAAAAGCACAGCTCAAATACATCACAGCTGGAGGTAAGAGAGGGAAAAGTAGAATGGCAGAAGGAACATATAAAAAGGAGAGAACAGTTACTTGGGTACATCACATCTTAATACATTCTAGAACCCTCCCAGTTCTCTTTTTGAGGTTCTGCACTGAGATCTCAGGGTGGGGGGCTGGGGGAACAACATAAGACTTTTCAAAATGAACCGCAACCTAGTACGGAACCTTTCACACAGTTCTGTCCTGAGGCAGCTATTGAAACATTTTAACCTGTCGCAGTCTCCTCCAAAAGAAAACAGAGGCAATGCAGGAGGAAAATGGAAGGTTTCCCATGCAGCAGGTATTCCAGGATGAAATTAAGACAGTTGTATACTTCCAGAAGCTGTCAGGAGGTTTCTCAGTGTTGCCTTATGGACAAAAACTAGCATTTGACAGTAAGATCAGCTTAAAGTGAAGCTACAAACAGACTGTAAAAGGACCACAGTGCTAGGTAGCCTTTATATCTAATACATGAAGTAACAGCATGATGCATCCTTGCTACACTCCTTTTCCCACTAAAGGAGAATCAACTCAATAACCCACTGCCCCACTTCCCTGCAAAGCACAGCAAGACTGTCCCCATTACTCCTCATGCCCAGACCACTCCTCTCACAACCACAAAACCCAGTGGTCCCTCAGTCCATTCAGCATCTTCTCCTTCTCCTCTTCCCCCTTCTTCTGTGCCTCAGTCTAGTCACTATTTGGCTCCTGAATTCTCTCCAGCTTCTTATAACATGTCCTTCCTTGCCTGTTCTCCAGGTGGGAAAGGATGGGGGAAGAAGAGGATGTCCTGCTGCTCTAACTGCTCTCACAGTGCTTTCATGTCCCAATTAGTGCCACTTAAAGCATTAGACATTTCAGTGTGTTTCACTTTTTCTATGCAAAATGCCAGTCTCCTCCAGTTTCTGTCCTTCAAGTGTCACTCAGCACTCTTGAGTAAGAGCACTCAGGGCTTTGCTCTTTCCATTCACCGGGGATAGAATTTCCCCACTGCTATTTGCATAGCAAAGATGAAGGGAGAGTAAAGAGACACATTAAGTAACTAATTACCATACTTTAGTAACGTCTCTGAAACAGCTCTGAAAATACTCCTTTATACATTAGTGTGGCTACTAGTGCGTGCTGGAGGAAGTTCAGCAAACCCACCAGTGGAAGCCTGGGAGTGGGCAAGAACAGCTGGGCTGCACCCAGAGCTGCAGGGGCTGCAGCAGAGCAGACCACAAAGCAGAACGTACTGGGGTGGGGAGATCTGCAACCTGGTGTGCAGGGAAGCACAGTTTCTGTCAAGAATATGGCTTTTCTCAGTGAGGTATTTCCAGCAGATCACATGCTGCTTATTTGTGGCACTAAACCTTGAGAAGAAAGTCTGAAAGGCCTTCAAAGAGATTTCGATCATGGTTTTCAGTATTTCCATCATATTGTAGCTGTCTCCTCATATGAGGTGGCCAAAACAAGGCATTAAGTTTACTAACTGAAAGATTAAAACAAGCACCACTGGACAGAACAAGGGAATGCTTATAGCAGAGCAGCAAAGGGCCAGTTCTCTCTGATTTAAAAAAAAAAAAAAGATCCCTGGATCTAATGAATCAGACCCAGGTCAGTAGCAGAAAAAGTTGCTACTCCACCTTCTTTCTAGACTGCACACCCATCTGTTGCAATCATGTGAGAGGTAGCCTTGTCTCTGCAACATGAAAGCCACTGGAAAGACTAGTTTTACTAGATGAACCAACAGTAGTCATTCACCTACAGCTAAAATCTCAGTGGTTGTGCTCTACAGGTTGTTTTCCTAGGTGATCAGCCTGCTAGTCTACTGGAAAAACCTGTGGTGAAATACTAGGGGGGAAGCACAAAGTAGCTTTCACCTTGTTACATTTGTCAAGGTCAAAACTTTCTTCTGCCATGCAGTTATCTCAGGAAGCTCTGCTGAGAAAGTAACCACCTGTGCTTTATGTTTCCATGAAGGTTTTACAACATGCTGAGGTGTTTCAGGAAAAAAAATCCCACACCTCATTTGCAGTGGGGATGCAGCCTAACTATAAAAAGCAGCAGGAAAGTCTAGGTTCTTTGGTCAGATAAAGCTGTCATGGTTTTGTTATGGAATAAAAGGGGGCTGACTCTCTCAAAGACCTGAGACCTGCTGCAGCCTTACACAAGGACCAGATTCAAAACCAAACTTATCTTCTTCCCAAAGTTTGTTTATTGGGGTTTTTTTTAAATACTTCTTCACTATTTCATATTATTTTTTAATTTAAGTCAACCCTCAAGGAAAGCTACCAGCATTAGTGCTTGCTGGGGAAAGAAAAACACGGGAATGCCACAAGCAATTGGTGTTTTAAATTGTTCTTATGAAGAATCCCCTGGTGGGACTGTCATTGACCTTTTCTTCCTCCAGCCACAGTGCAGCAGCCATTTCTGTTGCTTATTTTGCTAATTTGCTTCCTTTGCCAGTTAAGAGTGGCACATACATGACCATCATTTATACACTCCAGTCCTTTGTCCTCTTAGTTTTCATTATTAGGTTTGTGAGTGGCACACATGCAGATGCTATAATCACTCCACTCCCTTTTGAGTTTCTATCTACAAGATTTTTGATTCTGTCTTTATTTCCCAAGTACTTCTTTCTGCTTTTTAGAAAGAGGAGAACTTGGCCAGAACTAAGCACTTCTACAGCAGTTACAAGTCATTTAACCACAGCAGTATCAGGTCAAGCTATGCTGCTGCAATGAGCCCAGTATGTGTGGCCTTTGAGGATTGTGTGCAACGATACAAAGAACAGCAACAGAAACTACAGCTGGAAAAGAAAATCCATGGAGAATTAAAACTTGGGGGACTAAGGAGTCACTGAACATCATGGCAGAATGAATGTACTATCTAACAAATTAAGCTGATAAAATAATTTTAAAAAAGATTTCCTTGTGGGAAGGTAAGAAGCAACAAACTATCAGTTAGTGACTTCATTAGTTTCCTGCCAGATTACAGCCCTGAACAAATTACTTTCACCTTTATTCAAATTACAGTGCAGCACCCTGAAGAAAGCTGCAAGGTCTTCTGCCTGTTGCACAGACCCTGGTACATCCAGGGCCACACATTGGGCCAGGTCCCCAGTCCTGTCTGCCCTAAAAGGATGTACATTTACTGTGTACAATGTAACCACCTTCCCTGAAAGGGTGAAAGATCATCCCGCAGCATGCAGGGGAGCACCAGTCAGTGAGCGATGGCAGGCTGCTGCAAAAGTGTGCTTGAAGAAGCTCAACACAAGTCTGGAAACAACTTGCACATTGACCGGTTCTTTTAGACATATCAAACATCTCATTACTGGGTCTAGCCACACAAGGGCCATGGAACAGGCAGTGCATTCACATCCAAAAGCACATCATTATCCTAATAATGCATTGGCCTGCAGCAGCTATATGCTCTCTATATAGCTATACATACACTATAGCTTTCTACTGGATGTGCAGTCTTGAATTTCTGAGATAAACTTGGTAAGCATTTGAAAGAGGTCAGAGGAATGCATTGATACAGGACCTTAGGCTCAAACTAACACTGCTTCCACTGACTCCAAATATCTCCCTGGTGGTTTTCATAAAGAATAAGCCTTTTACCATAGATGGTAGAAAACAAAACCTAGCCCCTCTCTTATCTCTTGCCATATGATATCAAGTGGCTTGAAAAATAGATAGTAGCCACAGGTGTGACTTTTTGTGCCTCGCAGATAACAAATACCTGAGCAAACCTGAAAGCACATTTCAGTCAAAATACCTTTGCTGCTCACCTGTCTAGCAAACACATACATAGCAGACAAGAACTACAGTCCATTAAAATAGAAAAAAACCCATTCCATGTTCTACTTCAGCTCAATCCTAAGCAGCCTTGTTCAGCACAGTGCTGTCTTTGAATTCAAGGTATAGAAAGCTAGAGCAGATCTTCAGAAAAGCAACCATATGATAACATATGAGTGCATATGATTATGCAGAGTCTTTGTCTTCATTAGAAGTACTTTGTATTTAAGACTGGAGGAAAAACATCTGACATCAGTAAGACTGTACTGCTTATTCCCAGTAGGTACCTACAGACACCAAAAGCAGAGCTTCCACTGTTTTTTCTCCCTAAATGCTTTCTCAGTCTTGTAGAGAACTGCTCTGTGGCTGACAGGTCCTTCCTGTCCCATTCAGTTCCTAGGCTCTCTGTAATTTCCAGCATAGGTACTAACAAATTGAGGATTTAGGTTTTTTGGCTTGATTTTCCATCTTCTTTCCCCACAGAAAACCCACGAAGATTGGGCAAGGGCTGCGTAATCATACAGGTACTGCTTACAGTTACACCTTTGCATCAGTTTGGACCAGATTCAAGCATGCTGCAGAGAAAAAAAAATACCCAGAATTCTTTCTGAACCCATTGAATAATCCACCAACAGTTATCAGCAGCTGAGACAGGAACAAACGTATTTGAAAGAGCATTGATTGCCATTCTTCATTTTTATCGTATGTCCATCAAGATGTACAAACACCGAATGTTCCTCGATGAAATAAAGGTTTGATTAAGCGGAAAAGGTTTTAGATAATAGCTCTGTGCTGGACTCCAGTGACACCTACTGGTAAATAGAGAAGTTACCGTTTCTTGAAAACGTGGAAGCGTTAATTTACACACCTGCCCTTAGGATCACTAATACTTTTTTCCCCCCTTTGGCAGCTCAGGCTAAGAACCACATTACAACTCGGTTTTATAGTTAGTGAAAAAAAATGTGTTTACTTTTCAAAATGGTATTTTGATTCCATCTGATTATTTACTACTTGGAACTGCATTTTTATCACCCCACAGATATTGTCAAGTCACACTTTGCTATTGGCAGCAGAACTTTAAAACAGTCTCATGGATCTTTTGCTTACTAGAGTACACGAAGGACATGTTGTGAATGATTCCCTTAGTCATTTCACTGCTGTAACTCTAGTCAAAAAGTAAATAATTTGATACATCTTTATATCCTTTCAATTGCATACATTTTAGCATGGATTCCAAAAGCTAAAGCCTAATTGGTAGCACAACCAGCCAAGATAATAGTTTTGCTTCTGACAGATCTCTGTTGTTTGCAGTACAGAACTGTATCAGTCTTGTAGGGCATACAGATACTTCTGAGCATAATTTCAGTCAGCACTTATAAAAATGCTCCCCTAAGAGACAATTGGGAGGTTTGAGTTTTCTTTTTTTCCCCCTTCTGTTAAGTGGGTTTTGCCTTTTTTTTTTTTCTGCTAGGTGACAAAAAAACCAACTTTCTTATCCTCTTACTGGGAGCTTTTATAATGATGAGGTCTAGGGAGCTCCTCTTGGAAGGCTTTATTTTAATAACAGAAGGAATAACCCATCTCCAGAACCCCAATTCAAATAAGGTATTTCCAGCAGATGTTTAGCAAAAACTGGAGCAAGCATCTTTTACTATGGTGGAAATACTTAATCTGTCACCTTTCTACATGCCTTTCTGAATGGATAATGCAGCCAAGGGTACCCAATTCCCTTTTCAGATACTTGAGATATTTCATTTAGGAAAAGAGAATATTCGTGTTCATCTTTCAAGTTAGCCACTACAGCTCCTCAGAAAACCCCAACACAATGCAAGGCTTTTGCACACTTCACATGTATCTAATGTGCACGAAGCGCATTCAGAGACACAGCAGCTGCCAGCTGGCTCATGCAGAATCAATACAATATGCAAAACCACTACTACTGCTCTGAGGAGCAGACTAACCCCTTCATCTACCGTTAGGCTCCACTGTGCAGGCTATAGGCACGAATGTTGCTGCTTAAGACAATTTGTGATTGAGGCTTTTTTGACAGGAAAATAGCATATGCAAAGGTTTTAAACCAGTCTTGCCAAACAGTTGGCAGTAAACACCACAGAGGCATTCACATTTCATTAGGAACCTTTGCCCTTACTACATCTGACAGGATTAGAGTTGTCACAGGTTCACCTCTGACGTTGAGGCACGTTCAGATATGGCTGACCAAAGCCATGGACCCCAAATAAGTCTTTCAACTCTTCATCCTGCAAACCCTTCATTTGAGGAGCTGAAGCTTCCAGTCCAAAAGCAGATTTTGGGGAAGTCTGCTGGTCTCCAGTGCAAACTGCTCTAAGACAACAAAAAACGCTGTATGGAGTGACAAGGAAGCATGGCAGAGCACCACCACCCAGCAACACAAATCAGCACAGATCACAAAGTATCAGCCCAGGCATCTCAGATCAAAGAACGCACAGATATTTTGAGTATCAAAGTTGAAAAATTGCCCTTGACGGAGCAGAGCAGCCAGGCTTACAGGAGCAGGAATCTTTTCTTGGTTATTGGAGAGCAGATAGAGACAGGCCAAAAGCAGCATAGTTCTACAGCAGAATACTTGCCAATTAAGTGCTGAACTAATAAAGTACTCACTAATAAAAACTTCTAAGCTCGACTATAAAGAGAGTAATTTCTACAGGAAATGTAGAAACATTTCTATAAGTCAGGCCATATATCTGTTGAGTGATAGTTAAACATTGTGTGCTAGTTTTGGCTGGGAGAGAGTTTTCTTCATAGTAGCTAGTGCGGGGTTGTGTTTTTTATTTGTGCTGAAAAGAGTGTTGGTAGCACAGGGATGTTTCAGTCACTGCTGAGCAGGGCTCACACAGAGCCAAGGCCTTGGCTGCTTCTCACACCACCAGGGAGTAGACTGGAGGTGCACAAGGAGTTTGGAGGGGACACAGCTGGGACAGCTGTCCTGAGCCAACCAATGGCATCACGCTCCGTCTATACAGCTGGGGAGAGGGCAGTTACAGCATTTATCTCTGCAAGCAAGTATTCTACATGATGGAGCCACACTTTCCTGGAGAAGGCTGAACAGGTGCCTGCCCCTGGGCAGTGGGGAATGAACTCCCTGGCTTGCTTTGTGTGTGCATGGCTTTGGCTTTGCTTAAACTGCCTTCACCTCAACCCACAAGTTCTCACTTTTACTCTGAGCCCTTTCTCCCATCCCACTGGAGGCGGGGGGTGGGGGGATTGGGTGAGCAGCTACATCATGCTTAACTGTTAGCTGAGGCAAAACCACAACACATAGTTTTTACAAACATCAATAATACTGGCCTTACAAACCTTTGTACCTAATTAGGAAAGATACTAAAGGAATTGCCACATACTGCAGCTTGAAGATACATGTGGCAGAACAAAGTAGTTGTTCTTAGACTTGCATGCATGGATGCATTAGGCTTCAGCAGAGCAGAACTATGCATCAACTCACAAATCAGGTGCTCAGATGTTACTCCCTGGTACTCTGCATTCAAGCCATGGGTTAACTGCAATGTCTCTGAAGTGCACAGTGTCAGACAAACTCATAAGAAGTTGTCATGGAGATGAGTAAATAAGTATAGGAAGAACCAGCCCATAAAAATCAAAGACACTTTGTATTCATACCTTGACTAAACAGATTCACATAATAGAACACAGTTGTTATATATCAGGATTAAAGCTTCTTGTAAATTAGATGCTAGTTTCTCCACATGTGGAGCAAAAATATTTAATTGGAGTTAAGAGTAATCCATCCAGTCCTTTGTCAAAGATAAGTGGGAAGCTTTTCTTGGCAAATGAGGGAAGCCCAAATCACCTGTTTCTAAGTCTCCATTTAAACTCAGTAATTAAAATTTCTCATTACTTCAAAAAGAAAAAAAGACAAGCCAAAAGCTATCTTTTATATGAACAGATGCTGTGCTGTCTTCTTGAATCTGCAGGCTCAGAGGCAGATTTGTCACACAGCTGCAGAAGGAAGTCAACAAACCCGCTCTGTTCCAGGGCTGCTATTCAGAACCTTTTGGGCAGCAATGAAAGAAGAACACATCAATTTCATGCAGGTTTTGCTGCTTTACAAAGATAACAAGCAGCAGAAGTGAATCATGTCTAGATCACAGGGGAGGACAGTGCACCAAACTTGTTACGAAAAGGAGGTATGGAAGACCCAGTCACTACAACTTTACAAACACATCTTTTACGTTGGTGTACTTCTGGTGTCATGGTGCTGATTCTGTAACAGCCTCTACTCTGGCTGAGTTACAGGCTTTGAGCTTCATGTGCTATGAAGTACCACATGAGTAAGGCCCCATGTTCCTAGTAAAGCATAGATTTTAGATATTAACCTCTGTCCCTGTCAGCAGCACTTCCCCTATGGATCACATAGGTTCTCAGCACTGCGTTCTGCATCTGACATTACTCCCAATTACACAGCTGAACTGCACTCCAACATACTTGTTTTAAATTATAAATTTAGTTGTAACAAAGAAATTCCAACCTCAGGTACAGAAAGCCCTTTCCAGGCATGCAGGAGAACAAGTCGCCCGGAGAGGCTGTGCAGCTCCCATTCCCAAAGGTTTTCAATACCTAACTGGATGAAGCACTGAGCAAGTTTGGTCTTGTTTCAGATCTGACCATGCTTTGAGCAGGAGGTTGGAGGAGTCCTCCTGAGATCCTTTCTCACCAGGATTATTTTATGATAAACTACATATCAAACTAAGTGCCAAGTGATCCATATGCTTTTTGAATATGGCATCATACACACACTAAAACCTCTACACTGAAATCCACTCACTGCAGTTGTCTATAATATTAGCTGCTTAAATCAGAGCCCACAGGAACCTCACTTGAACACCAACACCATAGGTTAAGATGGTTGCACTGCGTGGATAGAAAATACAAGTTTTGACATTCACTGGGTTATTCAGATCAATAGAAAAAAGCATGCCTGGGTAGACATTGTTTTTGCAGCATCCCAAGGGAGAAGAGAAAGAACTAGTAGCAATTTGGAGGTGCATGGATTACCTTTGTTCTGCCAGTAGATTTTTAAGGGTCTTGGAAACAAAGCTTGGTAAATAGCAGTTAATTTAATAGCAGATTGACCATAGTCAGGGTTAACCATGCTGAGATATGAACTTAGAAGATTAGAAAAAATCAGAGGCACAAGAGGGTTAGAAAAACAAGCTGTTGCAATAGGGCGTCAAAATACAGTTACTGAGCTTTGCCATATCCTTGTCTTGAAGTACACTCAGTAACCTTCACCAAGCACATTTATGTTGTATTAAATTTATGTCCTATTTATTTCTGTTGATTTCTCATCTTTCACTTAACTCCAGGAATCTAGTCTGCATTTTTCTCTACAGCACAAGTAATCATTAAAAATACCTACCAATAGCTTTAATTCATCCAAAGTGCCCTCAAATTGGCAACTTGGACGTTAAAGAACAGGCCTTCAAAATTCAACTGAATGAACTGCCTCTGGTCATACAGGTTTGAAGCGAATCCTCTGACCTGCTTTAAGCCATACTTGCATTTCCTTGATTCCAGATGAGGTTTGATCTGCTTACAACAGGAAAATCATATACACACACACAGAGCTGCAACCCCTTCCCTCCCACCCCCAAAGTAGCAATTCCACTTAGTTGGGAACTACCTACCCTATATTTCAGGCAGGATGCTTGTGGCCTTAGTCTGCACACTCAAACTAGCTCTTCATCAGGTAGATGACTGTAAAAGCCAGACCTGCCATAGTGTCCCTGCTGCTGATACCCAGTATGGGCAGATGCAAACTGGTCTGACTCCAGTGAAGCTGCTCTGCAAGAGACACTTGATAAAAATCAAAGGCAAACACAGATCTCCTTCCTCTATGCTTATGTTTCATTGTGCTCAGACATGTTACATTTACCCTTCTACTTGTTGATAAGTTGAGTCAGAAGACAGCAGCACATTCCTTCCTAGAGAACAGGGATTAAACTATCAGACCTTTTCACTGGCAAGATAAACAGCCTGTCTCCCAGGAAACAGATTTATACCACAAGACATTGAAAAGGTACTTCATACTTCTGATCACAGCTACCTGTTTGTTCAAATAGCTGGTTAGATGTATATACTAACAATTAATAAAGAAATACTATTTTACTTCTAACCTGCTGAAGCAGTTAATTTGGTTGAATTTAAGTCCTGTTCTTCTGTGTCCAAATGAAGATCAGCAGAGTCCTGAAAGGTTTAACATGTTACCCTAAGACTAGCTGCACCACATCAGACTGTGGATCGATCTAGCCCAATACCTTACCTCCTGTCTAGGAAACAGCAAGCACACAACTGCTGCAGGAGTACACCAACAGGTTCTGATGCCTGCCACCTCTACCTCTGAGCACCCTGTGCTCATGGCCAGCTCACATACAGTATAGTTGCAGCACTGGGTCAGGTTTTCATGAAGGACTGCAAGAGGCCTCATTAGGGCTTCCTCCACTTCAAGCTGCCATTAGATTCAGACCCTCACATTGGTCTGAGCAGCGCTGAAGTGCAGTCTAATCCTAAACTATGTTTTAGGTAAGCTTCACTATGTGTGGTGAGCCTTGCTGATCTGGACCCTGTCTCAGCTTTCTGATTAGACCTTGGATGTGCTTCATCACTACAGACTTCTCCAGTGATGGCTGAAGCTGCCCCTGGTTCCTGCCACCGGCCCTTCTCTGCTTTTACTGCACAAGTCTGAGCGATTGGTGAGGCCATTTCTACTTCCTGCCTTGCTGTTATCCTCAACTCCTGGCTTGCCTACCCTGCAGCCTGCTTTTGCTGCTCCCTGATGGCAATATCTTTTGAACAAAGCAAGAAGCTCAAGTGTATCCTCATATTACCAAATGGACGTATGGTTGCATACCTAAGGTGAACTGGAAAAGTCCTTGATGAATGCAAGGGGCCCCTTCCAGGTTCTTCTCCAAGCTCTCTAAGAAAGCATAAAATGGAAGCTCTCATTCTGGATACAGAACAATTTAAGACAACTGGCCTATAAAAGCAACACTTAAGAAAAAAATAGGAATAAGAGCTTCTCTGCACCTTTCTTTACACATCTACTTGCTGGAAAACCTGCTGTGTGCCTCTAGCACCTTGTACTAGAAGACAGATTCAGTAATCAGTAGGAAACAGAATTAGCAGTGCAGGCAATGATATTCATGCACTACAATTTACCACAAGCCATCTGTCTGCACGAGTGGGTTATTTTCCTTAATTATGTGTACTAGGAAATCCCAAGATTCTCAGCTGGCCCTGTCCATTAATATTAACGACAGACTTGGAAAGTTATATAAAAATAGAAAGGAGATGGAATCCTGCAGAGGCAGCAGTAGCCCTTTACAAGTAGAGCTTCACTGGGAACTGCTGTATTGGCTCTATTGGTCCCACTACACTGTAGGGTTTGCCAACACACAACGATTCAATGCAACATGACATTCATCAACTCACAGCTCCCACACAGAGCCAAAGGACTCCCAGAGATAGGAACAGAGATAAAAACAGCAAGTCCATGATGATTGGCCACCTATGCTCAACTTTTAATTTGCAACAGTTTGCCTTTTCAAGGCCCCAAAGATTTGATCATAAGGTGATACAGTCTCACAAAGACCTGTGTACAGCATAGTCCTCCTTTTGCCTACCTGAGGAAATTCTGCAGATGCTGTTCTTTAAGAAAAAGGGACCTACTTTCCCATATGCCAGACCTGGCTCTAACAGCCAGTCACTTGCTACAAAAGATGTATTTTGAACCTAGCAAGCAGAGACCCTGGGACATGTGCTGGAGAATAGCGACTCAGACATTAGGTGATCTCACCTGAGGCTTCAGAGTACAGCTGGCACAGACACTCCTCACACTGAAGGACAAGGTCCATCTTGCAGTTGCACAGGTTCAAGAGTACCAATTATTAAATACAGCAACTACAGGCATGGTCTACAGGATCCCATATCAGCCAAGCATACATACCTTCACTGAACAGCAGCTATAGAAGACAGGTCATCAGCACCTTGCAGAATGTCAGTCCTTCTGCAGTCATAGCTCTAATCATCATGGAGACAGGGAGTGAAAACTAGCAAACAAGATACTTCATTACTCTTAAGCAGAACACATGTGTTGTCTTTCCCATCATCATTCCTCATTCAGTCTGTTTCACATGCTTACTGTTCCTTTGGCATTGCTCATCCACATCCATCTCTCCTTACCACATTCCTCCTTTCCTACCCTGGCTTCTCTGACACAGTCAAGAGGAGAAAGGCTGACTCTTGAGAGGATAGCACAATAATGCAACTATCTCGTTTCTTCTTCACACCAGATAAATGCAGCTTAGTCAAACATTACTGTTATGAAAATATATTTGAAGTATAAAGTATGTTTCTATGTTAATAAAAAGGCTTGTTGGTTTTTTCACCTCCAGAGGACTCCCAGAAACATTTGCTTTCTTTCAGGAGAGGAGCTGACTAAAGTATTTGTTTCCAAATGGAGCACAGTCAATCTACAGAATCACATTTACAACCTGAGTATCAAAAAACCCAACTTAAAGTATAAAAATCCACTGCTTGCTCCCAACTTCTTCAGTTGTATAATTTGTGGCTTCAAAGACATCCAATATAAGTCCCAACATAAAAACATAAGAGCTCCAGATATCAGTAGGCATTACTTCTATTCAGTAGGCTTGAGTAGCTCTGTTTGTTACACAAGCGTACCTGAGAGTTTCTCTGTAAATAGGCCTTGACATGCCAGAATATTACCACTTTCATTGCTTGGGAATGTCTGCCTTTACATAAAAGCTTAGGCATGTTTAATATTTACTTGATAGCTCACAGTACATCAGTAACTATGGAGCATTTAAGATACATATGAATCTAGAGGTTTTTATAGTGTAGAAGAGAGTTCTTAATTCAGATTAAAACAGTTATAAAGAGAAAATAACGTGTTTAGTTTAGCTTTTCCTACACACTTTAAATAAAAGCTTCTAGCTAAAGCAAATACCCAACTGGTCTTTCATTAACAGGTATTTTATTTTTATTTTATATTCTTGTCATGCTTCCTTGGAAAAAGCTTACTGCAACCTGTAAGTGCATGGAGGCTTGCTGCTGCCCCAGAGGCCTTTGCCTCTAGAAGGACGCAAGGGTTGAAGAAAGGCTCTAAGGAAGCTAGAGAACAACACCAGAGCTAAGTGCAAGGCAGTTTCTTTGAGGTATGCTAGCCTGACAAGCTAGAAAGACTGATGATTTAGGATCAACATTAATTCCTATGACCATGAAAAAGTACAAGTCCTGTAAATAGTATACAGAACATTGTGGAAAAAAGCAGTCTCTTGCAAGGCAAAAGTGATTTAATAACCAAACACAGACAGCACCCAAGAGAAAGGCAGAAGAATATTAAGGCTGTGAGAACTTTGGAAGTAAGGAGAAAAAAAGAAGTTTTCCTGCCTAATGGCAGGATCCTTCTCTACACCTATGCAAGAGGGACTTATTTGATACACAAGTACTATGCTGAAAACATTCTTGTATCTCCATAAGGTAGGAGAACAATATAGTTTTCCCTTTCTTGCCCTTGCTAGGGTATCTGTTAAGAGTCAGACATGGTTGACCCTTTAATGTTGAGACTTTAAATGTTTCTTAATAAACACCTAAGACTATTACCATTAGTATTTCTGATTATCAGTAATTTCCACATGCTGTAAACAGCATCTGGTCTCTTTTGCATAGTTACACTGCTGAGGTAGCTTCCGCTGCCATAGTCCCCAGCTGACTACACTGTACCTGCTGCTGCATCACACCACTCCCAGGCCATCAGACAGTTACAACCAGCAGCTATAGCTCTGCCTTAAATTTCTTTCATCCCTCAAATCACACCCACAGATACAGATTCTGCTACTGAACAAACAACATCCTCTCTGGTAGCAGTCACAAGGCAGAAATAATTTGTTTTTTTCTTTCTAGAACATGGCCTTCTGTACAAGCAAGGACAGCAAGGGTTCTAGATGATGCTGGGACTCAGGCAGCCTGCAGCTCTGTTCCGGACTCCCTGAACAACTTCACACAACTCAATCATTTCACATCCAATTTCTGAACTACAAAATGACATGCTTTTGCCTTCCTGCCTTTTCTGTCTTCTGTGTGGTTTTGTGTAGGAGGAAGCATCCTTCTTTGACACTTATAACAGGAACCTGCTAACCCTTGCAGTCTTTTAGAGATTTGCACTAATAAAGTGTGCTGAGAAATGTTGCACTAGAGAGAAGGAGATGTTATTACTTCCCTTTCCTCAGTCACCTGCTTTACAAGAACAACACCTGGGCTGCAAAGCCTCTCAAAATATGGCAGGACCTGACTGATACAACAGGGGTGGTCACACTTGAGTTGCAATTTAGGCCATGGTGCTCCATAACAAAACTTTGCCTTCTCACATTTTTAAGATAAGAAAAGCAGAGTCAAAACACTCACATAGCAGTCCAGTGCCATATGGACCACGCTGCCACTGTTTTACTTCTAGGAGTTGACAAGAGGAGCTACCTCAAGCACCCAATAAAGTAGAAGCCTTCGCTTGTTTTCAAAAATAGTACAGACAATTAAGGCCATCCTCTGACTGCTATACAGCTAGGGAAGAGACTACAAGTAATTTAATAGATCTATTTAAAGAAAGTAGAGGAGAACTGTATCAGCCCTTGTGCTCAGCCTCTGTCAGCTTTCTGTACTTCTGCTGTGCTCTGCTTTCAGTTCTCCAAGCTGGCTCATTTCACAGAAAGGAAGAGCCATGCTTTGGGAACTGATATGAGAATGCATTACAGGAACGACAAACTGTAAAAACAGCTTGAAGGGCAGTTGAAGAGAACAAGCAGAAGTATTTCTGTGAGCTGTAAGGCATTGGTAACAATAACATTACAATAAAAATTTACACTGAGTAGAAATACAGACATTTGAAGTGTCTGAAAACCATACATATTAGTTCTATAGTTGCTAAGATTATGCTGTCAACACACAGTAAGAACTAGCTATTGCTTAACAGACAAGGAATAAAGCACAGCAATAAGGCTGGTTGCACCCACAATACCAAAACAAAGCAGACCCAGAAAGAACAACCAAGTTTTATCAAATATCTGGGTCATCCAGTAAGTTAAAACAAGATCATAGGTCTAAGGTCAAACCATGAAATTGATCTACAGATGGGGCCTAGTCCAGCAAGAAGTGTCAGCATCAAATACAGCTCACTGACTGCTCAGCAAACCCTCACAGAGACAAGCCAAACCTGAGATAAAGCTAGATAACAGCCTGCAGATCAGTACAGGAATCAATATCAAAGCAAAGCTAACGCAATGCTAGAGATGAGCAGTCTTAGAGCAAAGCTTAAATACTGAAGGCTCAGATCTGGGTTTAAATAGAGCTCCTGGGCCCATAGCCAGAGGGTGTGGGTGAGGATCCCACATGAGGTTGATTAGGGCCTTTAAGACCCGACACATGTAGTTAATTTATCTTAAGGAAAGGAAAAAAAAGAGCAACATAATTCTTCAGAGAATCCACAGCTACACAAACACTGTATTTGCATAAATCAAGCATATTTTGAGGAACTGTACTGTCTCAAACAAGTATCACAGGACCACACAGGCCCCACTGCTCTTGCAATTTAATTTTCAAGTGATTATTGGCACAGCTGGCTCTGCACATGACTTGTGCCTGCACAGCATGCAATCACATTCCTCACAGCCTTCTGACAGACCTAAACATCCATCCCTGCCTGTGCTCACTTGCAGCCGTTGGGTTTACTGTTCCGAAAGTGGCAGGAGCAGCACACTATGCACCTTGAATCAATGTGGCCAGGTCCCTTTCCCCCAGCTGCTATTTTAAAGAATAAAATAAAGTCCCTTGCAGAACTTACTATATGTATACCTTCCCCATACTGTGGCTCTGTATGTATCCAACACAGGAGCACAAGGCTGTGCAGATTCTTGACTATTATCCCCATCTATTTTTTAATTTTTTATTTTTAGTGTGCCTGTACCAGATACTATTGTGATGTGCAGAGAAGCTAGTAGTAGCAGAAGTTAAAGAACAGTTAGCACAGTGCCATGATTAGAATAGTTAACATTACTGAAAAGCAATGCTCAGCAGGAGTAATTAGCTGTGAAGAAGTGTTGTACCAGTGTCTCCATTCTGCTTCCACAATCCAAACTAGCATCTCTGCATGATGCTCATTGTATGGTGTTGACATGCCCTCTGTTCTCTCTCTGACTCAGAGTACTCTTGCTCAGTTGATGAGTGGACACATGAAGAGCCTCATGTCTATTTGATCTGACAGCTTGTTTAAATCCAACTTAAAGAGAGTAAAAATGAAGCTGAAAATTGCTTAAGTATCATTTACTTCAGGAACTTGAAGAGAAACAATAGTGAACTTAAATGTGACATGAGGAGTGTCTGGGGGTGCAGTTCAGCATCATGTGATCAAATTGCAACTTTGAAAGAGATGCTTTCTTTTTAAAATTTTTCCCTTGGTAAGTCTGGCAAGAGAAGGCAAAATAATAGCTATATAAACATTAGTAATCAGGTTCTTCCAGGGTAAGCAAGAATGCTTTCAAACTGTCAGATCCTCCAGCGAACTAATAGGCCTTGATTCCCATGATCAGCCTCACCTGTGGCTTCCACCCACCCCTTCTCCCCAGGAACTCTATTTAACTCAGACCTGAGGACTCATGTCCTGCTTGAGTTTGTCTGGAGGTGTACTGCTGGTCTACAGCTCCAGTCCTGTTATGGTTGTGTTTTTCTGGTCTTTTTTCTGTCTTCTTGGCTTGATTTTAGATCTCTTCCCTGAGGTATCTTGCCCTGATTGTCTTTACTACATCTTTTCCTGATATGGCTTTTTGATTTCACATCTGCTTCATTGTTTTCAAGGGCTTATACAAGGACCTAGACTCAAAGTTATTATTCCTGGACTGCTCTACTTGTTTTTCTTGGGTGTAGTGGGTCTGGGCTCTAGCTAATGGAGGTTGCTGTGCCTGGTTTCCACTGTCCTGGGGAGATATTCATCCTTGCTGCTTTCTCGTAAAATGCTTTTTGTGCCAGTCTCACTTGCTGAAAATCATATTTTAGGTACTTCTCCTGTTTTATTAGATTAGTAAATGAATGGCACTAATTTAATAAGGCTACTATGAAAAAGCTTAGTTCAATAAAACTTTCACTGTTCATCCATGCCTAAAAACATTCTATGTTAAAAGTAAGAGTTTCAGCTGGTGAGGCTACTTGTTACCTTTTCTCTTTCTAGGGATCTCTGAAGGCTAATTCATGCTATTGCAGTTGGTTCTGTTAATAATGCTAACTGCATGTCTGTTTGAAGCCTCATTAAGTTCTGTTAATATTACATTAGCAAAATATTTCTTTCTATATCTGAGAAGCTCTTACACTAGAAATTACTGTATAAACTGCACTTGGTACTTATATGAAACTTAATGGTATGAATCCTTTTCCTCTGTATAAAACATAAATTTTGTAGTAACTTAAAGCAAGGCCATCAATTATTAAGTGATGAGTAAATAAACAATGTGATATTGTCCTGGCTCTGCCCAGGCCAGAGTCAACCTCCCCAAGCAGCCAGCACAGGGGAGCTGAGTTAGCTGGGGCTGGTTTCTGTACCACCTGACATCACTCCCCAATAAAAGGGGCTGGTCCTGAAGGGGTAACTCCTGGTGCCTCCAGGTCAGTCCTTGCTCAACAACAGCAGGGTTGTTGTTGGGTTGGTAAGGTACTCAGTGTTATCATTGGGTCTGAGTGTAATTTGCTGCAGGTTGTTATTGTTTCCCTTTTCATGGTGCTTTTGTCAGTAAACTGTCCTTATCCCAACTCAGGGAGGCTCTGTTTCTCTTGTGGGAGTGAGTGGCATGTGGTGCTCAGCCACTGTTTGGGCCTGATGCATCACAATGATATCCTCAGTATTCCCTGTGATCCTTAGG
The DNA here is from genome assembly GCA_020800305.1 of Porphyrio hochstetteri. Taxonomy (NCBI): domain Eukaryota; kingdom Metazoa; phylum Chordata; class Aves; order Gruiformes; family Rallidae; genus Porphyrio; species Porphyrio hochstetteri. The sequence goes on from CM036911.1 coordinate 10,430,709, forward strand.
TGTTCAAAGACTGGAAGAAGTAAGCTCTCAGAGTTAGGTACTGGCCCTGGATTTCAGGGTTAGTTTAACTGGACTGTAGTATGTTATGAGGTGGACTAGAAAGAACTGCTAATTCTTACTGTGGACTTCAGCAATGGTTCTCAGCCTTTCTCTGATGAACCAAGCTGTCCATGAAGGTGGAATGAATCTTGCTGCAACTCCCAATTGAGGAACTTCCTCAAAGTGCAAGCAATTATGACATGATGTTCCCTGCTGGTGGTTCATGTTTCATATATTTATGTTTCAGTTCTTCTGATTGGTGCTGTCAGAATATTCAATTTTTTCTCTAACAATGAAGAAATAATTTTGCTATTTTTTCCTTTTGCTACAATTGCTGGTGAGTTGGCTAGAAAAAACAAAGGTGATCATATGATACTGTTTCATAATGGCTGAACCATTTGCAGCTGCACTAGAGCAGATGGCTTGGAGAAGTAACAGAAACAGTATGTGTTTCTCTTAAAATTAAATTTCCTGGAGATTTATTTTGTGAGTAATCATAATGTAACAGATAATATAATCTAATTTTATTAATGAATGGTAGGTAAGTCATGGTGTAACTGGCTTTTCAAGTATTGAGAGTTGCTCAAGCCAAGTAATAGTAGAGGAATAAAGAGGTATATAGAGATTATATCAAGTGTTACTTCCAAAGTAGAAGCAAGTGAGAGAAACTTGGAACTCCACAGGCTCTATTAAGGGAAAGGCCAGGTGTAACAGGAGAATATTTTTTCTACAGATACAGAAGGTTCTTGTATGTCTTTCATCACAGCTGATAACAAAGAAAGCAGAGGTGTGACTGCAGTGGATGAGATGTAGAACAGAAGAATGAGTGGGGAAAGAAGTCCTAAAGACTTGAACTCTCTGCTAAAATAGTTTTTGCTGTACTATACAGCAAACTACTGTGATAGATAGTGAACTTTTACCAGATGCTTCTAGCTAAGCCCTGTGTCTTATCTTGAAAGGTAATTAATCTTGCTGTGATTGCATTTGCAATCAAAAGAATGAAACTGGTTTTGTGCATGTTGTTCTCTGTTTAGTGTTCAACAGACTGTATTAGACTGTAAACCAGATTCTGTAGTAGTTCACTAAATATCACCAAAGCTCCCCTTAAAGCTGATAGTTAAATGACAATACCTCCATTCTTCTTATCTAGCTTCTGAAACCGGGATTTTAGAACTAATTTACAAATAACCAGGTCAACAGCTGTTTAACAAAACAGCTCTAGCTATGACATAGCTTCTACGTAGTTATATTCTAACACTGGACATGTACCTTTCTAAACTGCTGGTTACTTTTCAGAGTAAATGTAGGCTTTTCCAAACGATGGCAATTCAGCTGGAACATTATATGCAGCAATCTGCCTTTACTCTGTGAGGGAAGAACATCTTTTCTTGTTTTCGTTTTATCATTGTCATGTCATTCTCTGCAACGGAGGCTTCCTTTGTCAGCTAAGAAAAAGTCCCTATGTTTGTGCCAAACATTGTAGTGAAAGCTCTTAACAAAGCTTTTTTTTTCTTGTTACAAAGTTTGTTTACTTGTTAGCTTGCTGGGTGTGTAAAGAACTCCTGAGCACAAAATAAATGTGGGACTGGCAGATAGGAAACTCTGAATTACTCTAAGCAATACCAGTTAGGCTCCCAGAGTTTAGTTTGCTACAGATATGGTCAACCACTTCCCTATTAAAAAAAAGCTTGTTTTTCTGCTTTTTCCCACTTGCCCACAAAATGAAGTATTTAGTCTTCCATGACTGAAAGATATAAGAATGAAAAAAGGTTAAGGGAGAAAGGAATGAAGGAAAGATACCAGTTGGTAGGAAGGGAGGAATGAAGATTATGAGAAAAATGAAAGAACAGTAAATTGGGTGGGGTGAGAAAGAACTGAGCAAGGTGGAAAAGGTCGAAAAAGAGTTTTCTTCATCACTAAGGTAGTATTTATAGTGCACCAAGAACGGCATAAATTGGGTAAATGAGCTGCTGTTTGAACTCAAGCTTTCACAGAACACTAAAATAGAATGCAACCCTTTTTTTGGCCATCCTACTGTTAATTTCTTCCTTATGCTCACAATTTTATTTAAACAGGGCTCTGACCCTTAGGATGACATCATCTGAGCTGGCAGGTTGGTATGTACAATACTATATAGAGTGATTCTTTTCTTCGTAGACTCACTGCTGAAAGCACTGCCCACCTGCCCCCCCCCAGTGCTTACCACTGTGGGATTTAACCTGTTTGTGTTCGGGGTGGCTGGAGCTGTTATGGCTGAGGACACCTGAGCTTTTGCTCAGAAGTATGCTCTAGGCCAGTTCAGTGGGCCTGAAGGTCTCCAGGGTCTGAGTGCTGTAGATATATCCTTGCTAAGCAAGTGAATAATGTTAGTGAAATGAGTATACTGATACTTCCCTAAATAGCAAAGGGGCTGTTAAAGCTAACCATGGCTTAATCTACCACACACAGACACACCACTAAAATCAATATGACTTAGTATGCACTTTAGTTTTAGCTACCATAATCTTCATGCCCTTGTCAGGCTTGACGCAGGTTAAGTGATGTCATTAATATTGTTATCACTTTGGTTTCCAAAGACCTGTACCTTTTAGGTAGAAAAACTTCTGGAAATGGGTTTCCCAGTTCTCAAAAAACCAGTTTTAATAACATTTTCTTCAGAAGTCAATTTACCCTCATTTGCTGCTTCCAGTTAGAGCTCATGCTCAGTGTTTAACCTGCCTTTCAAGGGAACAGCAACTTCTAGGTGCAAACAGAAATTAAGGCACCAAAGGGATAAAACAAAGGCAACCAGTAGTTTACTAAATTTCCTTTAAAGTGAGGGGGAAGTAATATGATTGGCATTTGTGTTAACTTTTGGAGGTCTCAAGTGTCTGTTGGTTGCTTTTAAAAATATTTCATGTAGAGTTTCAGAATTTCTATGATTTACTTCACTCTATGATTCTTTTTTTTTCAGGAAACCATCTTAGACACTTTTCCCCTTCATGGGTGGTAGGAATGAAAGAGATACCTCCTTCCATTCTCTTTCTATACTACTTGCTAATTGGTATATCTGCCTTTTGGTGAGCAGAGCCAGGAAGGGACCTTCTCATCTGCCTTGTGCATTCAAAGTCCATTCTTGTCCAAGTACAGCCTCTTCTGGAGAAATCCCTTTGTTGAATAGATGAATGCTGTGACACATTGGCTTTACAAATTTGTGATCCTCTGACCAATGTTATGCCAGAAGCATTAGCAAGATCAGCATATTTGATGTCAGTTGATATTCCTTAATAAAAAATACACTTTACTTGATTTACTAGTCTTATCACTGTCTTTGCAGCTTTTTCCCTTTCTATCTTAAAAATATGAAAAAATCTGCAATAAAACACTTGTAATGGAATAGCCTTTTATTGCCTAGATAAAATATGTAATGTTATTTGGCTTTTTATCTTGCTTAAGAGAAAGGAAGCAAGATGGCATAATGTTTCATTGTTTCCCACTTCATTAAGTTCTGGTGCTAGTTAAAGGTTTACCAAAAAAATTTCTAAATGGTTGTCCCTTAGCAAAAGTCAGTTCAGCTAGATATTTTTCCAGTAACTTTACTGATGCAATCCTGGGAAAAAAAAAACACTGAGTATTTGTATTCTTTGATAACATTTTTGAAAGAAACATAATTAGTTAAGAAGGGTTATGCAAAAATATTGGAAGTGACCTATCAAGAGACTTTTGACATCTGTTTTAATGCAAAAATTGGAATTTATGCTTTTCATATCACTAGAAGATACATCAATTTTTTTCACTGGCAAGATTGCCCATTTTCTGAGTAGCTCTAATGTTAATGTTCATGCAGATTACTTTCAGCAAGTAAGCTTCCTACATACCACTAATGACTTTTCAGATCCATTACTCTGTAAGGTATTATTGATTTCAAGCCTTACTGATTAATGTTGTATGTAGATTTATTTCTGCTCCTTGAGAGTAAAGGACTGGCACCTTTTGTTACTCTTAAGTGAATGGGATGTTACTACTTGCTTTAGTCAGTTCCTTGCTATATCTCCTTTCCTTCCTCTGCTCGTCTGTCCCCTGTACCACTGTACTGTTCTCTTTACTATGCTTTTCTAATGATTAAATGCTAGGTTCCTTCCATCCACCTTCTGTGTAAAAGGAATTTGCATTCAACTTTGGAAAGTACAAGGCAGTACAAAAAGGGAAAACTCATGTATGTGCAGCAGCATTTTTTCAAAGGTAATGGTGATATTTCATGTTCATTGCTCCTTCCAGAGCCTGATCCCTGTAGGTACTTAAAAGGTGTGTAGATGAAGTGTTTTAGGACATGATCTAGAGGTGGATTAGGCAGAGTTAGGCTGTGGCTGGACTCCATCTTAAGGGTCTCTTCCAACCCAGGTGATTCTGTGACTTGGCCACTGGCCATGAGCTGTTCTGTCCCTCGCTGCTCCTGCTCTCCAGGGACCATAATGTGCTGCTGGCACTGTGGAGGCTCCTCAGTCACTGCAACAGCTCTTAGTCCCACTGGTTCCAGATTCTTTGCAGCACCCAGGCTTACTCAGTACCGGATTTATCGCATTTCCTTCAGAGCATACTGTGGTGTTTTTGACCAAACCCAATGCAACCAGATCCTGTTGTTCAATCTCAAATTCAAAGACAACAAACTCCAGCTCCTTTTATGTTTTTAGCTAGTAACTTACACATGTTCCCAAAGCTGTCATCTGCTATTCTGCACTTTGTAATTTTATGTTTAGTACATAAACTTCAGTCATTAGGCCCTCTGTTCACTACAGATTATGTGTATTTGGTTATTTTCTGCATGCTGTCATGCAGGTATCTGATAGCTTATGTCTTGGGTAAACCATGGACGCTTTACTCAATGTTGTATTTAACTCTTCACCTACACTTTTAGTCCCTCATTATTTTTTGTTGCACAGTTATAATAATTGGACTTCATATTAAATTGTCAGCAATAACATGCACTGTGTTTCAAGGCATTAATGTACTTACATGTTATTTTGGGGGAAAAAACCTTTACTTAATATGAGGTAATCAAGTATCTGTAAGATTTAGACACCTAAGTTAATTCCAAAAATGAGAACATGCCACCCCCACCAGCTGTGGGACAGAGCCATGCACAGGTAGTATGCCTATGTAAATCAAGGCTTTGGACTTTAATACTGAAGAGAGTGCAGGTTGTTGTAAAAGTGTTATAGAACAGAAGTCTTAAATGTACCTGGTTCCACATGCCTGGGTTGTGTTTTTCTGTTAGACCATGTCACCTAACAGCCATTACTTTTTTTTGCAAGGAGATTCAGAGCCAAGCACTCCCCATGAAGTGGAGCAGAAAGTTCCTCAGGTAGGTACACATTGTTAAAAAGGTTTTCTTGGTAATGTCTGTGAAGGAAGAACATTGAAATTAAATCACCAGTAGTATCTTGCTTTTGATAAATCAATCAATCAGTATAAAGTTGTGGCCTGAATTTAAACAGTATGAGTCATACAATGCTAATGAAAGGATGAAATTTTCCTCCCTGACTACTGCTAAAGATGACTGGGAAATAAAGAACCACTTTAAAACCAGGACTATCTCTGGCAGTTTAAGGGTTTCTATGACAAATTACCTGTTTGTTGCATGTTTGGTTACTAATAACATGCACCATGTCAGAACTGCACTGTTAGTTAGGGCACAGGTAACTTTGTTGCTCCCTAGTATCTAGTCTGACTTAACCCCTGCAAGTTAATCAACCTAATTCTTTAATTCCAGCAGTAGAATTTTTTTTAGACTCGGTAACACCACATTTCTATAGCTAAACAACTGAAATAAGAGTAGAAGCACGAGAACAGGAGTGAAAGCAAAGACCTATTTGAAATGTCAGAATGCAATGGCTCTGTATTTGTATTAATTATGTTATTTACTGGAACTGTTTGGAAACTATTTTGCAATCTCCACCACTTCTGATTTTTAGCAGTTTTTCTCACAGGCATGAAGATCCTTTACTGCATCTGTTCCTAATGTAATCTTTACTTGCCTGCATTATCTATCACTATGTTGGTAAGTCCTTTACCACATATTTTTGCTGGCACTGTCCCATCATAAAGATTTTGAGGTTTTTTGGTATTTAAGGAGATATTTGTTTAATGTAATACTCTAATAAACTGTTTCCTAAAGAGGATTCCCTTTCAATACACAGAGCATAGTCTCCTGTATGGTTTAGATATACATTTAAGTACTACAGGCAACTGTTGAAGTTGTATGGGAAATAGTCCAAATAATAGTAATAGAAAGGCCAAGGGGAATTCAAAGCCCTGTTTCCTGGTTCACTAGTACTAGTGGAGAGAAGTTAAAGATGTTAAAGCCAGACACCAGCATAATGAAGGTTTCTCCCTGTATGCTGTATTTCTCCCATAGCTATGTCCTGAGGGTGGATTCAACTCTGCTAACCTTCACAAGGGTTCTATGCCTTGTTTCTGCTAGTCACCTATGCCCTCTCTATAGTGTGGAGACAGCCTGCCCTGGAGAGGCTTGTTCTGGAAAGTCTTAGACACCTATCTCAGAATGGGATGAGTTGGGATGGAGGACACAGAGCTGGTTCAGAAGAGACAGCCAAGTTTTCAATGGCTGATGTTATTAAAGATTGATAACTCTTTTCTAAGGTCTTATCTCTGCATAAAAAGTTTCTGTCAATTGTAAGAATTTTATCCTATGTAATTATTAATTTTATTTACAATTCCAGGAAGCTGTTACAGGAGACCTAGATGTCCAAACACCTCTGTCTTAATGTGAATACGGATTCTTTTGGTCTAAATGCTGATTTTTTCTGGAATTTCCAGTGGATATGCTCCACGGTATCAGGTAAGCATTTCTGCTTGTTCCAGCTGGAGACGTACTCTTCCACAGAATGACAGGCAAAAATAAAGCCATACAAAAGCTTCATATGAAATAGGTAAATGCTTGTCTCTTTACAGCTTGCAGCCAAACTTAAAACTGAATGAGCACTATTTGGCAGACAATTTCTTACACTACAGAGGTCAGTTGTGTCAAAAGGGCATATATTAAGACTTCAAATTTGCTGACAAGAATGGAAAATTAAATAGGAAAGAAGAAAAGAAAAATATGTAAATCTGACCACAACTGCAGAGATTGAGAAATCACTGCCTTATGTAATATATATTACTTCCCCTGTTACTTTTCCTTTAATACAAGTTACAACTGAAAACTCTAGTATTATTGCAAACTTCTGCTTAGTGCCACCGTTTTCTCAAAAGATACTTTACCTGCAGACCACTTCAGTTTCAATGTGGTACTTTGCTTCTGATATTCAGTAAAGGGGAAATAAGAAAAGCATGTTATAGCTGGCAAATAATGTTCTTTACTCTGGTTTGTTGAAAAGGTATGGATGAAATGCCAGCTTTTCTGTATCTGCTTTCTCTACTAACAATTGATGTTTAGGAGAAGCTGTAAACTGTTCAAGCCTCTGGCAAAACATAGCAAAGAACTGTTGTTAAAAAAAACTTTGGTAGAATTCTAGGTACTGCAGTGTAGCCTGAAGAGAGATTTCTGCCTTAACCCTCCAACTCAGAAAAGATTCTAAAGAGTTGAAATATTATGATATTGAAGAGCTGTGACTGTTTCCTGAAGAAAGGAAAGGCAGAGGGAATTAAGCTTCTCTTGTCCAGTTCAATCAGAGCAAAAGTATCAGATACTGAAGGGAAGTAGTAGTTTGGAGGATGAAAGGCCTGGGAAGGTAACCACTGCTTTCACAGAGAGATCTGCATGGATCTGGCTAGAAGTCCAAGTTGCCAGGCTGATGTGCTCCTTGCCTGCAGGATGTATGGTGCTGCAGGAGGACAACCTGTCTGAAATTCAGGTTCTGTTTGACAGTGAACACAGTTTAAGTGCTGATCTGCACATGAATTTTCACTAGAAAAATTCCACTGTGCTTACTTTACATCTCTTGCTGTGCAAGTCCAATATGGGGACACTCTTTTTGTCTCAAAATAGTAAATCTTAAATTGGTGCCATGCGTCTGAAGACAGACACCCATGCTTCCAAGAACATCTGCACATTGTGTCAACTGGTGAAAGGCTTGAGTTAAAGCAGACATGGTTATTGTGATAAAAGTTGTGTAAATGAGCCCCATATGCCCTGAAAGCACATGGAAATTTCAGAGAGATTTCCTTAGCTTCACAGGAGTTTCCTTGGGCAGCCAACAACCTTCCTGTTTCATACCCCACAGAAAACAATACATTTTTGTGAGCATCAACTGAATTTCTAGCAGAATTGCTTAGTACTAAAAAGTATAAAAAATACGTGCATATAGAGGAGGAGAATTGCTGCTGACCATATAACATCAATAAAGATACTACTCCTCAGAATATTAATTTTATCAAAGACTATTTAAGTAGTGAAATCTTATGCTGGTGAAATGGATACAACTGATGAGTTTAAAATCAGATTTTATTAACAGGTGTGGGGGAAAAAGTGCTTCCATTGTGTTTTCTAAAGTACCAGAACAGGAAAACAACTTGCAAATAGCTGGACAAAGAAAAGAATGTATTTGATTTTTAATAACTTATTTCAATTAAGTAGGCTCTAGTATATGGGAATATGCTGGGGAAAATATACCTTGGTTACCATTTGCTCATGTCTACAAAGTTAACTTATAACCAAACCATATTAAATTCTGATTATTCCAAAAGCATTTGGGGAGTTTATAGGCTATAAACATTCATACAGCTAACTCATGTCAGCACTTACCTTTAGAGCATGTTCTTTGTGATAGGAAGGATTTTTTTTTTTTACATTTCAATCTTCCTAAATGTTGGGTTTTTTCCTTGAGTTGCATTCTTGACTTGTCAGTGGGAAACTACTGTTTTCATGTTATCCATGTTAGACTTTTTGATTCTTGCTATGTTTGTACTGCTTTTCTAGTTAATAGACCCTGGTCAGCAAGGAAAAAATCACTTTCCTTCCTACAGTCAGTTGCAGAATAGCTGAGGTTTGACAGTGCTGCTTTAGACAATCTAGTCCACCCCCCTGCTCAAGCAAGGGCACCCACAGGAGGTTGTTCAGGACTCTGTCCCAGTGGGTTCTGAATATCTCTAATGATGGAGATTCCTCTAATGAGGGGCAACCTCTCCCAGCATTTCACCACTTTCACAGTAAAAAAAAGTTTTTCTTGCATTCAGATGGAAATTACTGGTTTTGAATTTGTGCCCTTCACCTCTTTTCCTATCTCATTTACCTTGTATTAAAGCAAAAAGTTTGAAACAAATTTGATTATACAGCATTTGTTCTGATAACAACTGTTTCTCAATAACAACTGCACTAAGTTTAAGGCCATCAACCAGGTTAAGTCTAGTTCTTCAGAAGCATTAGGTTAGTATAGTTTTATACTGATGTGACTATTGATGCTTAGGTGAAATCTCATGGGAAGGTAGCATGTTTATAAAAATGTATGGTAAAGCTCTCTGTTCTTTGACTTCCAGTAGCAGCTAGAAATAAGACTTTTTTTGGTACTTAGTCCTGCCCAATCACTACTATGTCACAGAAAATCTTTTACAGCACTTTTTTTTTTCAAACATATTTACACCTAGGACAAAAACCTCTGTTTAAAAGAGCATTTTTATGCCACAGTCATTGTCACATTTCATAATGTAAATTGCTAACAGGAGTACTGATAATCCTTTTAACAGTACAGAGACAGCATGGTCAAGGGAAACTGCTGAGTTTGATTTTGGCTCATATATCATCATAAAAGCTGCTAGCTATATGTGACTGAAAAATTATTCCTAGAGAAATGTTAGAAATCTACAATAATCCAGCTCAGCTGCTGAATTTCAGATACACTTTGTAAGACTCAACTGAAATTTACTTCTGTATTTTTAAACCTAGAACTGGTGACACAGCAAAATGTACCACCACCAGGATATGGAGTTTCTGCCATTCTATAGTAAAGCTGGAATTTTTGACTTTAAAAATTTCTGCCCCAGTCTCTGAAAGCTCCCCTTTCCAGCTCCCAATTTTTTTTTTTGAAACACAAACCTTTGTTGTGATAGAAGACCAAAGAATGTTTTGTGCTTAAACCTGTTTTTTGCACACATTGCCTGTATTTTATGTCCTTCCACAGAAGCTGGCCTAAGTTGAATGGAGAAACAATCCATTATGGCACTGAAAAATCAGCTGGAAATGATATCTGTGGACTGGATTACAGCTGCCATTCTTTGTTCCTCTGCATGACACATGCTTTCTTTTCAGTGGTGTTACTCCTGTGTTTTATGTTTCTGGTGTAGTTTGAAGAATTTTGAGGAGAAATGCTGTCAAGTCAGGAAAACCCGTGGGGTTTGCTGTTGCTCTTTGCTGTTATAGTGTAAAGACAAGCTCTGTAAGTAAACATTTTTCATTAACTGAATCATAGAATCATAGAATGGTATGAGTTGGAAGGGACCCCAAGGATCACAGAGCTCCAACCCCCCTGCCACAGGCAGGGCCACCAACCTCAGGCCTGGATCTACACAAGGTTGCCCAGGGCCCCATCCAACCTGGCCTTCAACACTTCCAGGGACGGGGCATCCACTACCTCTCTGGGCAGCCTGTTCCAGCACCTCAGCACTCTTTCTGTAAAAAACTTCCCCCTAATATCTAATCTAAACCTTCCTTCCTTTAGTTTTAACCCATTCCCCCTTGTCCTGCCATTGTCTGCCCTTTCAAAAAACTGATTCCCCTCCTGCTTATAAGCTCCCTTCATGTACTGGAAGGCTGCAATGAGGTCCCCCCGCAGCCTTCTCTTCTCCAGACTGAACCAACCCAGCTCCCTCAGCCTCTCTTCATAGGGCAGCTGCTCCAGCCCTCTAATCATCTTCGTGGCTCCTCTGAACCCTCTCCAACAGTTCCACATCCTTCTTGTATTGGGGGCCCCAGCTCTGGACACAGGACTCCAGATGGGGCCTCACGAGGGCAGAGTAGAGAGGGACAATCCCCTCCCTGTCCCTGCTGGCCACCCCTCTTCTGATGGAGCCCATGATACCATTGGCCTTGCGAGCTGCAAGAGCACACTGCTGGCTCATGTGAAGTTTCTCATCCACCAGAATCCCCAAGTCCTCCTCAGCAGGGCTACTCTCAAGAAGCTGTTCTCCCAGTCTGTATCTATGTCTGGAATTCTTCCGGCCTAAGTGCAACACCTTACACAGTGTTGAACCTCATTGGGTTCACCCGGGCCCATCTCTCCAGCCTGTCAAGATCCCTCTGGATGGCTTCCTTTCCTTCTAGGGTGTCGACCACACCACTCAGCTTGGTGTCATCTGCAAACTTGCTGAGGGTGCACTCAATCCCATCATCGATGCCATTGATAAAGATGTTAAAGAGAACCGGTCCCAAGACAGACCCCTGGGGGACACCGCTTGTCACCGGCCTCCACCTGGACATAGACCCATTGACCACCACCCTTTGGCTACGGTCTGTTAACCAGTTTCTTATCCACTGGATGGTCCACCCATCAAATCCACATCTTTCCAATTTAGAGATAAGGATGTGATGGGGGACTGTGTCAAAGGCCTTGCACAAGTCCAGGTAGATGACATTGGTTGCCTTCCCTTTATCTACTGATGCTGTCACTCCATCATAGAAAGTCACCAGATTGGTAAGGCACGACCTTCCCTTGGTGAAGCCGTGTTGACTGTCCCAGATCACATGCTCTTCCCTCATGTGCTCCAACATGTCATCCAGGAGGTTCTGTTCCATGATCTTCCCAGGCACAGAGGTGAGGCTCACCGGCCTGTAATTCCCTGGGTCTTCCTTGCTCCCTTTCTTATAAATGGGAGTGACGTGACCTTTTTTCCAGTCCCCAGGGACCTCTCCTGACAGCCACGACTTTGCAAATATGATGGAGAGCGGCTCAGCAACCACATCAGCCAGCTCCTTCAGGACCCTGGGATGCGTGTAATCTGGCCCCATAGACTTGTAGACATTCAGTCTGATGAGGCGGTCACGGACTTGCTCTGCTTTTACAGTGGGGGGGGGGGGATTTGCTCCCCCAGTTCCCACCTGGAGTTCTAGGGATGCAAACTGAACTGCCAGTCCAGTTAATGGCTTCACTGGCCTCACTGATCTGGCCCTTGGTACGGTCACTTATTGTACCCTTTTGCTTCCAGGTTTGTCTCAGGCCTGCTTTGCTGCCATGGACCTGGCTGACAGTTCAGACTCTCTGGCTGCCATCCCTGGGCTTGCCTGGTTTACCTCAGTCTGTGCTTTAGGATGGTGCTCTGGCTGTTGAAGCTTCTGCCATCCTGATTTATAATCACCCTCCTGTAACAGGGAGCCAGATCCTCAAGCAGTAAAAGCCAAGTTAGAGCCGTGCTGACTTACATTATCTACGGTAAAAGTACAAAATTGCTTAATTCTGTGAGGGTGATTAGATCTGGAAGTTTATCGTATGTTCTGTGGAATATCTGTCTTGGTGAACTGTAAAATTGAGTCCTAACAGGTATATTGTTCCTTAGATGTGAAATGCTTATGCTCAGAAAACAGGTTTTGGTTTCCTTCAGAACGTGGCCATGTGATTGTTTTTCTATTGTTTTCATGGAGTAACAAATACGATCATTGTTGACTTGGTGTCTGTAAGACACTGGAGTGCATTTAGATCGCTGTAGCTGTCTGATGATGGTAACTTGTTCTGATTGTTGAACAAAGGCATTTCTCTGAACTGTAAAATAAACAGCACCGTTCTCTCACTTTAAGAGAAATCCAAGAAAGCAGCTCTACCATAAGTCAATGAATTTAAAACAAAAAAGACTGAGCAGACCACTAAGTATGTCCTCAGTCAGGAATATAATAGCAGCGGTTTGTACTGATTGCGTGGTTAGGAATATCTGAACTTAACTCAAAGTGATTTTATTTCTCATTACCTCTTCCCCCTGACAATTAATTATTATAAACACACTGAAAAAAAATTTAGCATTTTCACTTCTTGTGTCAAAGCCAGTAGCAATGCATTTGTGTAGTAAAATATTCTTTGTGTAGTACGGGCAAAGATTTAACTTTTTGGCTGGGTAGAGGTTTTTTTGGGGGATGAGAATTTTACTCTTAGTAAATTACATTTTCTTACTAAAGCTGCAAAAAGAGGTAAAAATGACTCTATCCTTTATTGAGGTATTCTGGAGTTTTATGTCCCATTATTGAAACTATGCTTAGAAAAGAGAGCATTGATTTTCTTAGTTAGGAAAAGAAGTAACTGTATCACTCGGAAGTGAGATAAAGGCCTCTGTGTCTGATGTCCCTCATTGTGGGATCCACTTGTTTATTATCCAGGGGGAGGTCAGTTACTTCTGCTGGTGACATTCTTCAGTTTCTGTCTGTACTAGATGGAAACTGTATGGTGGTGTGCAAAACAGCTCAACTGCATTGGGGAATCAGACCCTGAAATTAAGTCCATATCCATGGATGAATATTTTTGAATGTATTTTGATGTTTCAAGTGTATTTGTAGCCATCTTGAAAGAGCAGAAGGAAACAGTAGTGCCCAGCTTTCCCAACCATTTATTTGAATTTCAAGACATTCTGCCAATGAAAAGAGTTTTACAGGAAGCAGGGATGACATTTGTTTATGCTTGTCTGCCATGCTGCAAAATTACTATCTGACAAGGTTTTCATGATTCGTGACATCATGTACAAGCCATGAACAGGAATGCCAAGGGAGCAGGCAGGATTATAAAAGCAATATGAGAAGAATAGGTTGGTTTTCTGATGATCAGTTCCAGTGGTTTTTATCCCTTTAGTTTATAGAGGTTTGCATTAAAGGTGTTTGGGCTTTTTATTCAGCAGTCTTTTGCTTTTTAAACTCAAAACAATCTTCAGACAGACATCCAAATTTTTATTAAAACAAAATCCTGAGCTTCAATTGACTTTTTATTATAGCCATAGTGAACTACTCACCAATTCATCACCAAAACATTAGGAGTTATTTTTGTTAAGGAAATTTGTGAGACTAACAGAGGATAGAAGCATGCCTTGTTTGCATTCCTCCTGTGCCTGGAAATGTGAGGCAAGTCCAAGCATTGTACCAGCACAGAATAACAAGTCTGTGCTGAAAAGAACTTGTTATCAAAGTACAGGGAGACAAGAAATGGAGGCATACTGGCAGGAGGGTAGCAGATAACAATAAGACAATGTAGGTCAGTGCTGACAATACAGCCAGCAGGCTCTCTGTCCCAGCAGCCTAGCTATTGTCAATGTGTCTTTTGCCACTGCCACCAGCATGAGGAACTGCATGAAGACAAGCAAATCATGCATGTTGGAAACTCTTCAGTGAGTGATGGAAATGAGCATCTCTGGCTGACATGATATGAGAGCTGGCAAGCTAATGCTGTCTGAAAGATGATAGGTAGGCTGGAAATAGATAATCCATCAAGGCCCTTGGAAGGAAAGACCAGGGATATATATCTAATTTAAAAGAAAAGTGGGGGAGGGGAGCAAAGAAGGGAATGCTTGACAATAGCAGTCAAAGCAATGGACTGGGAGAGGACAGGATCAAGATGAAAAGAGCTCAGACTGAGCTGGACATAACTGCACTGGCACACTTGCGTCCTGTCTGCAGCCCTGTGATAATTGCCCTGTGCATTCCATTAATTAAGATTGGAGAAAAAAGATGTCAGAGCAATTGAAACAAATCGGTGAGGATCCAGAAGAGGCATTTAGCAGTGTAGGTATTAAATAAAGCCACACTGCAGATTTAAACAAAGACAACTTTCTGTTCATTTAGAGAGTTCATGTGAACACTTGGGAAATCAGAGTCCAAGGTGATGACAGGATGGATGATAGCCTTAGCAGGAGAGTTGATAAAGAAATGGGCACATGGCTTTACACTTCTGTACACTGAGAAGCTCTGATTATAGAACTGCTGTGGATTCTCTTCCAGCTTAAGCATTAGGTCTGTTTGATTTTGGACTTTGTGTGAAAGGTTTCAAGTTGCAGCAGGGAGAAACTCCTTATATCATCTCTGTTCTCAATGGTCATGACAGAATCCTGCCCAAATCTTCAACACCATAGCCAGAGCCAAATACTCCTGCTTCAGCTGCTGCTGGTTGCTTTGTCTTGGGCAGGACGTTTGTCACTGAAATCTCTCACAGACTCAGCTAAAATGAACAGCACGAAGCTGCAACAGGGAAGGTTTAGGTTGCATGTTAGGAAGAGGCTCTTTACTGAGAGGGTGGTCGGGCACTGGAACAGGCTCACCAAGGAAGTGCCACGGCACTGAACCTGACTGAGTTCAAGAAGCATCTGGGTGATGCACTCAGTCCCACGCTCTGACTGGGCTGGCCCTGTGTGCAGCCAGGAGTTGGACTTGATGATCCTTATGGGTTCCTTCCAACTCAGGAGATTCCACGTTGTGTTTTTTTAATGTGCACTCATTTTTCAGGCTGCTTTCAGAAACAGATCAAAAGATTTTGAAAATTCAGTGATCTTAGAGAGGTCTGTTTCTCTCTCCTCATCCTCCTCCAATTTCTGAAAGCACTGCACAGTTTAGAACAGCAAAGCACAGGGTGCCTGCAATAGCTGTGACTGAAACTTAAGCTGCAGTTGCTGATATACTTGTCTGTTTATAAGTGAAGGAACATAATTTCCTCCTGCCAGTGGATTGACAATCATGTGGGTTTTTTTACAGAATCACCAATGGTATTTGCAGCAAAGATAGGATTTCTTTCACAGGGATGTTGTAAGACAAGACAGCATGTGCCAGGAAAAATAGCTGTATAAACATCAGGGCAGTGTATGTATTCTCTGATTCTCTGTGGATTGTTTGAAGACAATAGTGGTATTATCTAAGGAGAAAGATGGTAATTCTTTAATATCCAATGAGACCACACTTTGTTTACCTTCTGGTTATCATGCACTATTATTTCTCAAAGCCCAGGGTTTTAATTTTATTTGCTGTGTGTGGGTACAAATTGCTTATTGTTCTTCTTCCCTTTGACTTTTCATCAGAGACCTGTCTGTCTTCAATACTGTTGTCTGTCTTACCTAGCAAGGTATTACTGCAGCCTCTCCCCCCAACAGGCTCTAGTCACTGAGTCCTTTCTATTTCAGAAGTAACTACTGCATAAGCAGATGAGATTAAAAACCAAATAATCAAAAACCAAATGGTACCAGTTGTTCTTCCTGTAAGCAGTACAAGCTCTCTATTAATGCTGACCCAAACCTGGCACTGCTGTCTGTCACTGGCAACTGTGTGTACATCTAATGGCAGTCAGTGCTTGACTAGCAGAGAATGTTTGATAAATAGAATTTCTCCACAATCTTATTTCCTCACCCCTTCTCCACCAGTAATCCTTTTTATATCTGAGTCCTACCCTAGCTGGGAAACACACTATTCTGCTGTATCTGCTGCATAATCTTTCATAATGCCTGCTTCCAACAAAGATGACAAGGCAGCTTGGCGACCACCATGTGCTGAGCCCTCATTTCAGCCCACTGCAGACTGAGTGGCTCAGGCCTGATTTATTATGAGCAAGAGAGTAGCAAGGGAAGTTTCCTTTAGGCTTTGTATCTAAATCTTCCCTGAAAGCTAGGGAAATTGTTCTGTCTGCAATTATACAGCAACTTTTGTATTGTCTTTAAAATGTCGTTTCTCCCTGCCTACAGCAGGCACTAAAACTACACCAGCACCATCAGCTTTATTTCACACATGTGAGAATGTCTGGAAAGGTGAGAACTCTGATTTGGGAAGCTTCCAGCTGAAATTATTTGAGACAAGTTTGGCTAACCAGAGTTCCTTGGAGAAGGGTAGGCTGTGCACAGAGGACAAGCCACAGGAGACAGGGAAGGATGAATTTGAGAGCCTTGCCCACAAAACAAGGTAAGAAACTTTCTTTGGTGGCAGCGCAAATCCCATTTGGCTGGACTGGAGAGCTCTTTGTGTGACTACTTTGTCTTCAGACTCTGTGAGGAAGGACAAGATGGACCGAGGTGGGCTGATCTTTTCAAGCTATCTGGCCTTGAAGCTAGAGAAAGCTGGAAATACTACTGGGGAAACTAAGGCAGAGCATCTGCTGATTGTGTCTTAACATGGAGTGGCAGTCTAATGCCATGTTATAGAGATAAATTCATACTGTTGAAGAGATGACTGATATAATCCTTTCATCTCAGTAGAAAAGACTGTTTTTGTAAGTCTTAGGAAAAAAGCTTGTGTTTGAATGGACTTTTCTAAACCACCCTTTCTGACCCAGGCATTCTGTAATTAGTTCAGCCCTGGGATTCTCACTCTCCTGCTGTGGGCTCCCGTGTTACGTGCTTGCTGGCTGCACCCCGTGGTTCATGTTTTTGCTGTTCACTGTAGATCTTGGCTACCATATGAAATTAGAACTACCTATGAAGTGAATTATTCACTTACACAGCTGAGCAGAAACCACCTTGATTTGATTCACTGTTTTCTATTTTGTCTATTGATTTTTGGGCAGTCCCAAGAGTGTGCTCCCACAACAGGCCATACACACTGTACTCAGCTTTACCATTTTATTTCAAGGGATGTTCTTGCTTCCATGTCCCCTTGTCAAGTTACTCCAGGCAGGAATAACTAAATTTAATTTCTATGATTACTAGAGTACAAAGAAGAGCTATATTACACACTCTCTCTGCTTTGTTATTTGGGGTGCCAGAATTACAGTATGCTGTCTGGGAACAGCTAGGAAGTGGGAGAGTTCCCACCTGACAGATCTTATTTGTTAAAAGGCAAAAGAACACAGATGGTTGAAACCAGATTTCTGTATAAAAGGAGCAACCAGTTTTCACCTGCATACCGAAGCTGATTAACTTTGTTGCAGATACAAGTAGACTGCTGAAAATGTTTCTGAGAAACATGTTTTCAGATGATGTTACAGCCACTGACAAGCAATATACCATACCAGATACCCAAGGCTCACAACTTCTGTAGAGGAGGGATTGTGTAAGAAAGGCTGCTATGGACTCACATTTCACGGTGCAATACTGCCTTTTGAAAGACAGATATTGAAAATGGATAGGCTCTCAAGTGAAAAATCAACAATTCTTCCCTGTATCCCGTCACGTACAGGAAGACCTAGAGTGTCTGGAGAGTAAGCAGAGCATATTTTTAGGGTAGCACTGTTATCCCCAAGATGTTCTACAGGGGTTATCACTATCATTCTCCCCATCATAGCAGGGAAAAAAAAAAAAAATCACATAATAGTGAGCCACCCAACTTCCCTGCTCTGTGTGTTCCTCATTTGCAGTGACTCAAATCCCAGAGTTGTATTTGCACTCAGAGGAGCGGGAGTTCACCTTTCCCATTACTGAGCAGTCTATTCCTCTTTCTTCATGCTGGCCTTGGAAGCCTAGGAGATCTTATGGAAAGTTTAAGGAAGCCCAGGTGAGATTTTGTAAATATGCTTCAGGGATGTTAACACCAGCCTGGTCTTCTAACTCTCCTCGTGTTTATCTTCTAAGCACCAAATTACCTTTTCTTTCAGCCCACTCTATACTCCTGCAAATGAGCTAAAACCCAATGCCACACAGAGCTCCCAGCCAAAGAAGAGGATGCTGCTGTTCCCTTTCACTCAGTGTGAAAGGGCTCCTGTGCGTATTTGGACTTGAATTAAATGTTACCCATGCATTATCTTTCCCTTATCCTGTTACACAATTTTCTCAGTTTTATTGAAGTGCCCCAATGTCACAGAAACATAGAATTTTTCAGGTTGGAATAAACCTATACGATCATCAAGTGCAACTGGCAACCAAATACCACCCTGATACTAAACCAAATCCCAAAGTGCCACATCTATGCAGTTTTTGAACACCTTCAGGGATGGTGACTCCACTGCTTCTCTGTTCCAATGCCTGACCACTCTTCTGGTGAAGATTTTATTTCATACTATCCAATGTAAACCTCCCCTGATGCAACTTGAGGCTGTTTCTTCGTGTCCTATTGCTAGAGACCAACACCTACCTTGCTACAACCTCCTTTGAGGCAGTTGTAAAGCATAAGGCCTCCCCTCAGCTTCTTCTTCTCCAGATTAAAAGTCCATGGTCTTTCTGCTATTTTTGCCTGTAGTTTATACAAGGCTGTGAACAGAAGCTAACTATTGGTACTGAGAGGTGCAGGTGAAAGTCGGGACTCTAAAACTGGAAAGGATGTTCTCACCATTCAGTGTGACAGAATTTAGAAATGAACTCTGGGCAGGTTTTCTATTCTCCAGAAGTGGCTGGAAGGCAATTTAGGCCTGGACCATAAACCAGGTGGTTTCCAGCATGTTACACACACAAAACTGTGAGAGAAAGGATTGAAAAGTTTAGGATGAGCTGGATGGCTTTACAAAGTACCTGAGGTCCTCCGTTCAGTCTCCTGGGGATAGAGTGGAGGTAAGCATTTGGTAGACAATAAACACTGGAGAGACAGAAAGGGCAAATTCCCCTTCAGATCTCGAAGTCTAGCATTCTGATAACTCTAAGTGAAATAGCTTTACCTAGAAGGAAAACCAGTTATGGCTCAGTAAAGTACTTTGGCTCATTCTCTCTGGTTTAATACTGCATATAAAACAAATGCAAATCTGAGAGAAAGTTTTGTGAATGATTTGCTTGATGACTTCCCAAGCACTCAGCACAGAGAATGAGATGGCTGATTCTTCACATCTTGTGCACTTCTAGGACGTGACTCCTCTCTCTCTGTGGAAGCTGAGGCTTTACATATAAAATAGGTCAGCTGAAATACCTCTGGCCATTGACTGTAACACAGGCTAGGACAACAGTAATCATAGAAGAATAGTTCCATTGGACATGAATCGTTGTGTTAGGTTCCAATTTTCAGAATTTCACCTGGCTTGCAAGTGCTACATGTACTGCATTCACAAAAGCAGGCCCCAGGGGCTATGGAAGGGTACCAAATCAATAGCACTCTTTAGACTAGCATCCAATTCTCACTGGTAGCTCTTTCTCTCCTTTATATTGCATATTCTTTTCTAATACACTCTCAGGAGCTGCTGAATGAATCAAATTAATCTATGTGGAAAGGCATGTACAACAATGCCCAATGTAATGAAAAAAGAAGACATAGATTCTGTAATGTGTGATTTACTTTAAAAATTACTATATTCCCTGATTTTATGAGCTCCTCTAAAAATGTGAAAAATTGGATGCTTCCATGTTAACTGGAAATGAAGTACTTTCAGTGCATTAACTTGTTATTAGGATGAGAGGAAATCAAAAGAAAGGAAGACATAATCTGTGACCCAGGCAAAAAGAAAACTTAACATACAAGCTATATGCAAACACACTGAGTGTTGGCATTGTGCAAAACTAAGGCATAAACCAGAAAACTGAGAGGATTTGAGCAAAAAACATTAGAATACTGAGTTAAAGAACATCTCTGATCTAGTATTTATGCCTGTCCTTGAAGATTATATGTCTCAAACTTTATGTCTTACCAGTTTGATAAGAGCACAATCTCACTGTACCCAACTTCTTTGAACATAAAGCTCACACAAATGGGAGATCTCCCATTGCCTCCTTTCTCTACATTTCGATCATTAAAATGTTCTCTCTGCTCTTCTTGCTTGGTAAGTTTTATTGAAGGTAGTATGAGCTTTTGCCAGTTTCATGTTGTGGATTTCTGTGATGACATCCCCTGCCTTTTTAGTAGTAAAATGCAGAAATAGTTTCCAAAAAGGTCTGACACCACTGTTGGCTGTTTCATACCTACAGTATGCTGCATGTGAGCACAATGTGTGCAAGAATGCAGACTGATGGATCTGGAGTTCACATCAATGGCTTCTGCAGTTTGTGCCATTAACGTCACGTCCACCATGCCCTGACATTCACGTGTCTGGTGTCACACATGGAGAAGGGGGGGAGAACATGTCCTAAAAAATTGCCATAGGATCTCAGGCATTGACAAAGTTGAAAACTGTCAGGTGATTAGCCACCTCTGGGCACAGTTCTGTCACAGCTAGTTTAAACCTGGCTTGGTTGTATCTACCTAATGCTGCAGGGCAGGGATACTTGATGAAATCCCTCTGCCTTTCACAACTGGTCTGCTAATACTTATTTTTAAGGTCTCACCGTTTGAGACCCTGTAGAATATGAGTCTCCTCTGGTTCATGTTTGGTGTCCCAGTGACACAAGGTAAGTGCTGTCTCCTTTAAATGACTACCAGCAAAAGGGAACCTGCAGCACTGCAGGTGAGTGCCTTTGATGTAGAGGCACAGCTGCTGTTGTGCCAAGAAATGTGAACCCCATTTCCCTTGATTTACGGTTGGGCACAGCAAGTGCTAACTTAATGAAAGGTGTGTAAGAAGAGAAATCCACATAGAACTGGAGGAACACAGTTCCCACTGTTACTATCATGCGTTTCTCACAAAGGCTTTCCAGACACAGTTCACATCATCTATTTTTATTACCAACTGCAACGAAGCTAATAGCTTGCATTAGGGTCATTTTGACGGTGGGTGGAAGGCCTGCACTGTGATATTCAGGCTGCAGTATCTGCTAGAACTGCTTTTTCATGCCCTGTGCCTAATTCTCTATTGCAATTAAACTTCACTTTACCGCAGTAATGGGCCCTCAACTGGGAATACAGCAGTTCAAATGTAAACGAAGATTTGTGTGAATAAGAATCTGCTCATGCATGCCCTAACTAAACACAGCTGAAAAAGAAAGCAGAAAACTCTTGAAGCAAGTGGTTATTTGCTGTTCTCTGCCTAAAGTATTTGTGTGGGGATTTTGTTTGTTTGTTTTTTAAACCGAAAAGCAGAAAAGGATGATGTCAGTGGGTTTTATCCCTATTTTTTTGTTTATTTTTAGAAGTGGACCAACAAATACCATGACCTAAATTCTACAAGACAGAAGTGCACACGAGCACATTGTTAAATATAAAAATCTAGTTGAGTTCAGACAATTTCAGCAGAACTGTACACATACATTTTCTTTAAAAGCTGACTACAAAAAACTAATTCACCAATACAGTGAAAATGAACAGTAAGGTCTAATATTTAACACAGTGAAGTCAACCTTTTAACTTCTTTGTTTTCATACAGGGATAACCGGGATATAGCATTAAAATTCAGATATAAATCTGTCACTTTTAAGTGAGTATCAGTTTTATACTGGCGTTAAAGTGAATCTGGAATCTGGATGGAACAAGCTTCAAACTGGGCATGTGCGGACCCTGCTGTCTCCTGTATTTAAATGGAAGCCCCTGCTGCTGCCCTTTGCTAAGCTGAGGATGGAGGGAAGCAATCTGAAGCTCTAGTGGGAAACTCTGCACTGCACCTCACATTATTCCAGAGAAGCTAGCAATCTGCTTTACACACAAGCAAAAAGGTAAATTGGCTGACGTAAATTCAGAGGAGAGTTGTTCCTTCTTTGTTTTTGCTTAGATCTTGTTCACCTGAATAATCAACCCATTCAAAGGGGATCTCTTGTTCCTCTGAGGACCCCAACGGCACCAGAACTGTGGAGTTCTGCAATGCATGGAATGACTCAGAAGCCAATGCCTACACACTGATGGACCTGCCTCTTAGAGCCCCAACAGTAAGTGTTTTCTGTTACTAAAAGCTGTAGCAAGTAGTTCTGCTGGCAAAGCTGGCATTTATAGAACTCTGGATGGACATTTAAGCTGCATGTATACGTTTACTGCTGTAATGCAATAATCAACATCATAATGAAAACTTTAAAATGTTCTTTTTATTCCTTTATTTATTTACTACTGAAAGAACTGTAGAAGCAGTGTTTTTCAGCAGTTACATGGGCAGAAGGCAGGGAGGAATGTCTACTGGCAAAGTACACCAAATATGTTGCAAACTATCAAAACAACATGTTCTTGTGCATTGAACAGCTGTTTAGCAGTTCAAAGGCAATTCTCTTTTGTGTTATTATTCAAGAAGGAAATCCCCATCATTTCTGTAACAATCTGTAAGTGCAGTGGAGTGCTTATGTAAATATTAGAGTTGTTATTTGCAGTTACCCAAGAGAGCTGTTCAGAAGGTTTTCCCAGGTAAGTTTTATCAAATCTGTTTCTCAGCTGTTAAATACTAAACAGATAGAAAATTTCCTTAGAAGTGTGAAGGTGAGAATCTGTTGTGATGACACTTCAAGATGGAATTTCTTTGGGCTTGCTAAAAATATTTTTCATCCCATCCCACAAGCCTGAACCAAAGGAGTATAAAAGTTCTCTTCCTGGTTGTGTATCCTAGTGTACTGTTAGGACTACAAAGTTTTATTGGCCTGCTTAAAAGTAAAGAATAAAAAGATGACCCAAGCAAATTTTTCAAGTTTTTTAAAATCTGAAACTCAACTTAAAATCTCAATGTGATCACACCAGTCCCACATAATACACTGGACATTTAAAAATCATGTGGAATTTTCAAACACTCCAGAAGATTTTATCACATAGGATGTTGGATTGGGTGTTTCAGTTTGATCCTAATTTATAATGAAGAACCAGTAGCTACTTTATTATTTGGATAGTAAAAATGTGGTCTGATTCTTTTTATTTAATAAAACCTGGATGTATGCAGTGTATTACAGAAAATTAAACAGAGAAATGTTCTGAGCCAAGGTGCTTACACACTAAATTAGATGGATAACATATTAAAGAGGATAGCAGAATGTAGCAGGGAGGGAAAAGGGACTGGGGAGCGCATGACAAAATGGAAAAGGATTCCGGGGACAAAGTGATTTATATTGGAAAATTAAAAATGGATTTTTTCCTTATTCTGCTGAAAGAGGTAATTAACTGTCCGTCTCCTCTCCCTAGGTCAAGTGATTGTATTTTCAAACTTTTGCATTTTAATTTGACACACAGATTGGTTTAGGAGAGTTTCAGGGCAGAAAGCAACATGTGCTCCTTGTGGCTGACATTAAATCCGGAAGATAGGATACAAAATCTGCTATCCAAATTGCTCCACAGGACAAACATCATCTATGGAAAGCCCTGCTGTTCGCTGGAAAGAGGGCTTAGCAGTTGGCGTCACCCTGCTGAAACCATAATTGAGGTGGGATTACACTCCTTTTTGTGCTGCCTGTCATCATAGAGCAATTGCCTACAGAGGCAAGCTCAGAAATCAGAGCAAGGAACTGTGAAAAAAAATAAGTGCTCTCAGTCGTGTGAGGCCTCTTGTAGGTAGGCAGTACAAACAATGCACCTAGAAAGCCTGGGAAATTACAGTATTTCTGTTCTAATAATTTTTCTAAACTATATGATTTGTTGTAATATAAAAGGCCACTACCATTTGCTGCGTAAGTCACACTGTGTAAATGAGCGGCTTCGTTACCTCTATTTGTAGGAAAATTAAGAACAAAGAAACCTGATACATTGCCAAAGTCAATGTGGGACTGCCAAAACTTGCCATGTTTTGGAACTGGGCTCTATTCCAGTAAAACATTCATTCTGCAAAGCCAATACCTACTGTTTGAAGCCAGATAATAAAAGCAATGATAGAGCAGTCCCTATTTCCCGTTCTCTGTCTTGTTTTACACCAAATTAGATAAAATTTGATGTCCAGTCAGAAGCAGCTTTAAAATTGTCCTTGTCCTAGTCTTTTCTGTTCCTGGCTTTTGAAACAATGTCACATAAATCAATTAATCAATCAGAACTAGCATTGAAATATGTTCAAATCCTTAAATGACCTTATGAGGATTTCTTCTTTCCCTGCAAGTACAAACTAAACCTTGCTTTACACTCTTGCCATTGGGAGAATGAGGAGTGGGCTCTATCAAATATGATTTATATTCAGTACAAGTATTTATGTGCATGGCCTTGCTCCTACCATCATCACTGTTAGCTTTAGTAGGACTTCAGTAATTAACATTTCCAAGTGAACAGTAATTAAGTTATATAATTTATTCTGAAAAAGAACAGATTTGTTTTTCCCCCCAGTAATAGTTGAACTGTAGTCTCTGCATGTATTCCCATACTATGGGCAATGGGAAGGGGAGGGTTGGACTTTCAAAAATAGTGTGTCTTCCACTAGAACTTATTCAGAGGTGAGCTGGTTTGGTTGGTTTTGGGGCTTTATAAATCAATTACAAGATAACTATTTAGAAAACTTTCTCTTTACAAAAATGTGTATAATAAATTTCTAAGACAGAATAGATGCAGGAATCAAATGTTCCCGGGTTTTATATCTGACCTAGACTTCCATTTGTCCTTCCATTTAACTCCATTCAGATCAGTGTCTTGACAAACTTCATGGTAAAATCCAAGTTTTGCCCTATGCTGATGTTCTCTGTGGCTGACTCATTTTTACCCCTTCTCTGCTTGCATTGAACAGCAGCAGAAGGGACCATGCCCTGCTCTCTTCCCAAAGAAACAGGCTGGCTCCTCAAATTTGGCCCCTTGTAACCAGCTGTGGCAGTGGGCCATAAACATAGAATAGCGAAGCTGTGTGTTGTGCTGCACCCTCCCAGACAAGGACAGAACAGGAAGGATTTAGACATATTTATCAAGCATTTCCTTTTCATCAAACTCCCAAAAAGCATCCCAAGTTTGTAGGTCTCAGTCAAGTTTACTGAATAATAACTGCAAATACGGTCAATTCTGTTTTAGCTGTTTTGTTGTAGGCAGTAGACAAGCATTCTTTAGGGAGAACAATAAACATTTTAAGAAGCAGACTGCATTAAACTTTGCTGTTTCCCTCTATTACACTGTTTCCACAAGGACACATTTAAACCTGCTGGAAGGCAATACACTAATGTAGAGCAACCTCCTAACTTCTTGCCACTTGACTATCGAGGCAAATGATAGAGTAGGATTTAGACAAGGATTACACCTATATATGGACGATAAAAATATCCTCCACTAAGATTATCCTTTCAAACAGATAATAACCCTGTTTTAAGGGTAAAATCCAACTGCTAAGTCTCTACATTGAAAATGAATTCCCACATCACTCTTCATTATGCAAGTTTTGTAGCTCTGTCAACCACCAAGTCATGGCTAAAGGCAGGCTAGTGTTTTGTCAGGAACACCGATCTGAATCAGTGTGTTGCTTCCCAAGTTCCTTATCACACCAAAATTGCCCGATTCCACAAAACTAGTGTAAATAAATAAAAAATACATGCTTATCGGAGATAAAAACCACAAATTCTTTTACACTTCTAGGAAAAGTCTGGTTTTCATACACACCCCAACCAGACCATAAAATCTGCTTTTAAGGGTGACTAAAATGCCGACCTTGGTTAGTGATACGTTCTCCAACTGACCCCTCTGTACTTATTATGAAGAAATTTTGGGACATTACAATTACTACCTTGATGTCCTCCACAGCCTCCATGATCATTTTTTGCTCACTTGCTTGAGATGTGCATTACTTATATGGACTGACTGTCAGAAATTTGGTGCTTCCCAATTAATTCTTTCCTACAGAATTAATAGGGACCTAAGCCGCCCCCCTCACCGAAGGCCTGTGGGTATACTGGCACCCAGTGGTCCAGAGCCTCAGGTGCAAGCTGCTTTTTTATTGACTCAAGCAAGCTGTGGTCCATCGTATTACCAATTGGAAAATGTCCAACCTCCTAGCTTCCAGTTCAGTTTCTTTGTGCACTTGGTGGTGTTGGAACCTTGTTACATTAAATAAACTGTTGTCATGTCACTTGGAAGAGAAAAAATGAAGCGCTGGGTTTGCCTCTTCATTTTTCTCTTCATTACACGGTGTTTATAGAAAGGAGGCTGAACAGAAAACAGGCAAGGTAATGATGCTAGGTATCATCAGTGCAACTGAAATAGTTGCTCAGCGTATTCTCAAAGGACAGTTGCTGCAGTAGGGATTGCAACAGTGGGATTTTTATTCTCCCCAGCCAACCAGTGCTTGTACCATGGGGTGACAACAGAAGACAGACTAAACAAGGCTAATCTGCTGGAGAAACTGAATAGAGAAAGTCTTTGGGAAATGTCTGATTTCTTGATTATCCTGCTGGCCTAGCCTGATTTTCTCAAGTATGATCTCCCTGTCCTATCTTTTGATGTACAAGTCCCTTAGAAGACCTAAAGGTGAACTTGAAACAGCCACGTGTTTTCATTTTCTAGTAAGGAAGATGTATATATGAAACTCAGTGATGAATCTGAAGTGCTTAGGCCTGATTTAACACCTTGTCAGTCAACTTGTATCTTTATTTGACTTAAGCTTTGAATCAGATCTGCATTTCCAGTAAAAATGGTGAAATTGCTTTTCTTTAATAATTTACTTCTTTCTCTTAAAAACAGCCAGAGTTGGACCCCGTGATAAAAATCCCAGACTTACAAGAACTCCACATTAAAATGTGGATTTGTTCCTCTTTGCCACAGACCTTTTATTTGCCCATATATTTAGTATTATTTATGTCCTATCACTGCTCCAGTACAAATATTATTCCTTTTTTTTTCACACTTGACATTTTTATTGAGTGAACTTGTTTCATTCCTGAATAAGTAATTTTAAAGTCTTCTATTGTCCCATAAATAACCTTTCCACTCTTGTGATTTCTCTGTGCAATTATATTTATCTTTTAAAATTTTCTTCGTCCTTAGTCATCTACAAATGTAATTCAAATTAAAGGCATTTTAATCTGTGTTTTGTAGCCAAAATAAGCTCCTTTAGTTGCTTCATTTCTGCTACCTCGATCCAGTTCTGATTAAATGACTAGCTACAGGGGAAAACATCAGAAATCTCCATTCCTTTAATAATCATCATTAACTCTCTGCAGAAGAGCAGTTGAAAAATGTTCTAGCCACAAGGCTAAGAAAAAAAACCCAAACCAACCAGATGACCCCTGCTCTCATTTAGTTAGAACAGTTTTATCATGGACTCGCTATTAGGATGGGATTTTTTTGGTTATTTTACTGGCAGTGTGTTAAGCACAACAATTTCTACCTAGCCAAGGTGCCTGTTCATGTGATGCCAACTTACTCTTTGCTGCAGAAATCTGAACAATAAATGTCATGATACTGTCATTCAGTTAGTATACCAACCTTAATATTTTTCTCCAACTATAGTAACAGCCAGCACTACATTTTTCTCTAAGATCAGAGTGTTTGTCCAGCACTTCATTTCTGCCAATGTAGAAACCCAGGGTGCACAGTCAACTTGTTGAGAATTGCTGTGGGCAGATCTTCAGCCCACAAGCAAAACCAATCTCTTACAGAATTCCAGACACTTCTGGGATTCACTTCTTGCTACCGGCACACTGGTTTTACATATATACTGTCTCTACTAACTTCAGTCCAATCTCACAGATGTATTCAGAAGTAAATCTTCCTCTGTTGTCTGAAAATACCCATTTCCTTTGATAACTGGGGTGTTGTCAAAGGCATTTCTTGAACGGTGAATGCCAACTACTAACACAACGGTACCATGAAAAGGAGAACTTCATATCTACCTCCATGTACTTTCCTGCTTTCCTACCAGCAACCTTCCTGTTCCAGGGAAGGAAGGACTGCATATGGCAGCTGTACCATCACCTGCCACTACTTGTGGTTGGAAAGAACATATCCAGACTCACAGCATTATTTAAGCTTGTTACAGGCACAGACAGGCAATCCCCTTGTACTGGATCCTAGGCCACAGCCAAGTTGACAGTACTCACAGTACACAGGCTACAAACAATTTAAAATATTTCCTGGGCTTTTCTCAACCCTGGTGTAATTGTCGTAGCACAGTAGCTAAAGAATGCCATGGCTGCAGCTTGCAGGCTTGAGCTATGAGCAGTGGTCATGGCATGCCATTCCACAGCGAGTGCCACCTTGGATGCAGAAGGCCTGGCTATGGAGACAGGATCTGTCCGTGCAGATGAATGAAGACCAGGCTTGGTATTTTTCATGACTACATTAGCTGGGTGGAGCTGATGCCAAGACACGTTTAGGACAGCAGCAGTGGCACAGAGGTGAGTGTTTAAGTCTCCTTGCCTGACCTCATATCAAAAGGCAGCAGAACAGTTATGGTTTGGACAGCTGTTCTTCTCTCCCCTTCAATTTCTATCAAGCCATCCTGCTTCCTGGGTGCAGCCTTATTGTTTGCTTCATTACTAATCTGGGGTCATTTGGCCTAAAATGTGTTTATGGCTCCTGATATTTAATTAAAAATTGTTTTAAAATTATTATTTATAATGCTGCAGTCTTCAGACTTGGCTATTGAATTTCCCTATGAATTATAGTTGATTAGTTGCTTTTGTCAAGTGCTTTATCACATTCTTCACAGAGAGCAAAATACCTTCACTCAGTGCAGAGCAAAACCAGAACCAGTATGGAAACCAGGCATAAGGTATAAAGTGTTTGTGGTTCAGTTTTTCTGATCCTTAATTCAGTTTCCAAAAGACTTGTTCAGTGCTGCCAGTCTTTCGGTAACCACGTCTTCAGGGCAGCAGTTCAGTATTATTCAGTGGGAGAAATGAAACAACCATGCTACTAAAGGAATAAATATATGTTTACCTATAAAGGTCATTCGTACTAAGAGAAATCTAGGCAGTGATGTCAGAGGACAACAGAAATCACACTTCACAGGTACAGAAACTCTCCTGATGTGAAAACTACAGAAAACTTAATTGTTAAATAATGCATTACTTGATGTCAGATGCAATAAGAAGGGTCCTTTCCTGTCTCTCTATTCTCCTCAATAGCCTTATCTTTCTTTTGAGAGAGAACAGATCGCTTCTCTTCACCAAAATTCTAAATCAACAGTAAATATATAAATCACCCTTTAACGTTTGCACTGCTGATGACATATTTATCCCCTGAAGATGACCAAGAGTGAATGTAATTTGAAAGAAATTAAGAGTATTCTGGGTTCTTCTGCTTGCTGTCTTCTTGCATTCTTGTCCACACTTCCTCTTCTAGAGAAGCACATGCCAGCTTATTCGGGAAGGTCTGACAATATACCTATGACCTCTTGTTTACTACACAGAAGATGACAGTGCAAGATGTTCCTGGTGCCTTTCCTACAGTGGATGTCCCAGATCATGCCCACTATACAATTGGAGTAGTCATTCTTATAGTGGGGATCACAGGAACTCTGGGTAACTTCCTGGTCATCTACGCTTTCTGCAGGTATCTTTCTTTTGGATTTTTTTTTTTAAATGCTCAAATTTATGGACTTTAATAGTAGCTCAACTGTGCTTTGCAAATGCAGCCCAGGCATGCTATCAGACTATAATGCAGACATAGTAACATGCATCAAGAGACACTGCTGTAGGAAAATAGCAGCAACCTGCCATTTCCCTCTGACCTCCTCTCATTAGTCATAGCAAAATGGCTAGGAACAATGCAAAGCATCACCCAGCTGTTTCCCTGGTCCCATACAGAAAATCCAGTCATGGCAGTTGCAGTTTCACTGAAAAGCACAGATTGTCTTCATTCGAAGGTGCTATTAAGACAGAAGGGGATATTGAGAGCAAAGTAACAAGTATGTCTGAAGTTTGGAAAACACATCAGATGCCTACAAACAGTCTCAAGTAACGGCAAACTGTAAGACAGCCAGCTGCCTGAAACAGAAATATATTCAATAACTTTGCAGACTACTGAACAAATAAAAGCAGCCCTAAAGCACCTACTAATAATATCTCCTGGCTGCTAAATTGACAGATGGGGACAGTAGTCCTAGTCATTGATTCTGGATCAGTGCAAAGAAACCATCATTTATTCTGGTATTTTTCAATTATGTTTAAGACTGAAAATTTGAGAAAGCTAAAAAAGTTATTGTGAGCCTCAAACTGAGGAGCTCTCAGTTGAGTTTTTATGTGTGCCCTTTATAATACTGTACTATCCAACTATGAATAGCATTATGGGCAGGATACACTCAAGCCTGGCTCCTGCTCTCTTTAAAGTCAGTGCCCTGGGCAGTGAATGAGTGTCATAGAGAAGAACCGATGTAAAACAAAATGCTTCATGCAGTACATAGTGAGTTTGCTTAATCCCTGTATTTGGAAGTCACAGCTGATCTTATCAGCAATGGAAAATGTAGTCCCCTCCCCCTGCTTAACATGACCCAGATCCAACAAATCCATAGAGTAAATCAACTTTAATTTCCTGTTAATCAAGCACATGCAGTGCACTGGGTCAGAATATTTAAAGAACTATATGATCTATCCCCATCACCAAGCTGGTTATCAAAACAATCCTCTAAAGTGCACAGAAGTATAAGTGGGTAAAACTGAGCCTTGCTTATGTTTTCTCATGAGGGACTCTAGTGCTCCTTGGTATTTGTGAAGCTGCCTAGGCTTATAAGAGTAACAAAGTAATTAACAGTGCAGCAGCATTTAGCAACATTCCTTCTGATCTTTGTAGGAGTAGGAGCCTTCAGACACCAGCCAACACATTCATCATCAATCTAGCTATTAGTGACTTCCTGATGTCCATTACGCAGTCTCCAGTTTTCTTCACCAACAGCCTCCACAAACGCTGGATTTTTGGTGAGAAAGGTTTGTATACATTCTTTCTAAGAAACCACTAAGTATGATCTGACCATATTGGCAGTTAATCTACTATTTCCTTATCATCAGGTACACTTGCAGTGTTGAGAGCGTTTCTCAACATGGTTTCAGTGTTGGCCCAAATGTTACTTTGAACATTTTTGTTTGTGAGCAATAAATTAATTCCCACCATGGAGAAGAAAACTACACACATGAGATAAATAGAAAGGTGACACTGGCAATGTAAGGCACAAGACTAGTCTTCTTGCCAGCATTCTTTCCCAATCATCTCATAACTTCAGTTACCCACAGTCATATGACAAAGATGCACCAACCCTCAACACACCAGCTTAAAATCTCTCCTAAATAGTCTGCTCTAGAACTTGCACCTGGCAAAGTGAAGCAAGAGAGCCTGGTTTTCACAACAGAAATATTAACTGAACACTTCACGAGCAGTATAAAAATGAGGAATGAAGGTGCTCTCATTCTTCCTATGTAACTGTGGTAAGAGGAAGACTAGTTTTTGCCCCTTGAGCAGGTATTGACAGAGAGCAAGGTCAGAGAACTAATGTTGGTATTTTGATCTCTGATACCCAAAGGCACTATTTTTTTCATTTCCAAGAAGTGTTCAGTTGCATAGATGTTAAAACAAAAAAAGAAAACAAGCCCCTGCTTTTAATCATCAGGTTGTCTGAATAATTCAAATCACTCATAAATATATTCATAGCCTGCATACTTACTCCAGTTATGCTGACCTTGAGATATAAATGGTTCTGTGACATCTAAGTGGCCAAAACTCCTTGTTAAGTATAACAGCTCTTTCTACAGGAGCTGCAGTAAAACTGGAGTTAAGCAAGATGTTAATGGACTTCTGAAATGATCCCATTGGAAACATCAGAAATCAAATGAGTGAAAATATGTTAAAGATCACTATCTCCAGAAATTCAAACAAACAAAATCTTTGAAGTTTATCTCCATGGATAATGTAATTAGCAAGACAGCAGCTTTGAGAAATAGCACTACAGCTGCAGGAAAACTGAAGTTCCGTTGCTTTACAAATTCCAGAAGACATTAGTTCACAAGAAACACAGAAATTTCTCCCAGAAATTAATTATCATGGGTAGATTAATTTCACTGCTACTTCTGTCATCTTCATTGAAAGGCTGTGAGCTGTATGCCTTCTGTGGAGCTCTTTTTGGCATTACATCTATGATCACTTTGATGGTGATTGCCTTGGACAGATATTTTGTCATCACAAAACCTCTGGCTTCTGTTGGAGTGACGTCAAAGAAGAAGGCGCTAATAATCCTGGTGGGAGTCTGGCTGTACTCTTTGGCTTGGAGCCTCCCGCCCTTCTTTGGATGGAGTAAGTGGAAAGGAATAAAAGGCTTTTTTCCCTTCATAGCATTGAATCAAAGACCAATTACAGGTACAGAAAATGACTGAATTAATGTCTGGTTTATTATACTTGAATAAATTGATTTGAAGACAACTGGTAACATGTATTAAAACTGAAGCTCTCTAATCAGATAAATAAACCCCACCACAGTGTATATTAAAGCATGTTACATGACAAGCACTGTTACTTAAGCTCATTACTTACTGAAGAAAGAAAGAAAGAAAATCAAGGCCAAAATTTGTGAAGGACACACCTGCCTATTATCCCATACCTACTCCCAGTGAACCAAATTCAACAATATAAAAGTGAGATAAATGCATTTGGCTTTCTCTGATGATGCTTTTCCTCCCGTGAGGTGCTAAGATCATAGTGTCAATCTAAAGGTCTTTATTCACATAAAAGAGAAATACAGTCTGAGTATTTTGTGCAAGAACATCTTCAGTAAGTCTTGGCTGTTCTCTAGATGGGCAAAATGCACTAGATGTATGTCTCATTCTCCATTCAACCATTGGTGTCTTCACTAAGACTTCCAATTAGTAATAACAAGTTGATTTACTTCCGTAAATGTGAATTTTATACCTGAAAATTGGAACACACATACAGGACCTGGATCCTTCCAGCTTGTAACAGTGAGCTTCTGTTATTCTTCCTCATTTGATTCTACCCCACTACTATTAATCTGTTTCCTATGAGTCACCAGCTTCAGTCAGGAAGTCAGAATGAACTCATCATTCAAAACCCCAGCTTATTATTATGCTCCCTAATTCCAGAAGAGAATGTGTCAGCTCAGCTGAGGTGAGAACATAGCAATGTTTGATTTTCCCAAAGGATGCTGCAACCAACTCAATTACTGAGTAGAATTTCAGCAGATTTTTGTTACTGCCTTGCTATTGTCTGCTGGTCCCCCACTGACACGAAGCATGTTTAAGCAGGTAAAGTGCAATATGGGGAGAGGCAGCTTCAGTCGAATGAGGAGATGTTAGAACAACAAAATGACAATATAGTCTTAGATTCTATATTCTTAATTGGGGAAGGTGGAATAATTGCTCGAAAGGTGTTGTTATCTTGTAATTAGATTCTAATAGGACCCACAGTACTAACTCTCGTATGGTAATTAGATGCATCTGAGCACATCTGGTGCAATATTTTTAAGAGTTCAACAGAAAATACCACTGTAAACAATGAAAATTAAAATAGAGGTAAAAAGATACTGCTGATGACAATTTTTAACATAACAGTTTGATACAGTAGCTTTAATGAGATTATATTTTAGTTCAAGCAGAGTATTATGTATATATGATTATTTTTACTTGTACTCAACTTTTCTTCACCAAAAAAATTAATTTGACCTGCAAAAGACATCTTTCTCCTTTGCACAGTAAATTTATCTTATTTGCACAAACTTAGAAAAGTGGTAGCTAGACCAATCAATTTCATTTCAGCCTTGAGAAGACCACAGTTTGACAGGAAATTGAAATATTTAAAAACGATATGGGTCTGATCGAAGACCCACTGAAATATTTGTAGAGATGCCCTTTGACTACGTTGAGCTTTAAACAATATTAAAGAACTGAAACAGAATAATTATTGTTCCCAGTCTGAAGCCTTAGACTGCTGAAAATACATATGACAGAACGACAAAGTAAAAGAAAACAAAATGAAGTGCTGTAAATGATGAGTCGTGTACCCTTTTAAACTCTTTTCCCTTTAAGAGAATAGGACTAAATCCCATGTTATTCAGAGTATCTTTCTCTAACTTTTGCACTCAGAATTGGATCACTTCATGGCTTATGCCTTCTCCTGTCTTTCTTTCCAGGTGCATATGTTCCTGAGGGGCTGCTGACTTCCTGTTCCTGGGACTACATGACTTTTACACCATCAGTCCGCGCCTACACAATGCTGCTTTTCTGCTTTGTTTTTTTCATTCCTTTGATTGCTATCATATACAGCTATGTCTTTATATTTGAAACTATCAAGAAGGCCAACAAGTAAGTAGCTAAATGGTTTCAATTTTTATCCTTCTGTTTAAGGGACCGCTTATTTTCTTAAAGCAAAGACTGATAGAAGAAAATTGGGAATTCTTTAACTTTTAATTTGTATGTGAGACTGAGACAAGACACCAAATAAGAATTCTGTCAATAGCCAACATGGCAAGAAGTATGAACCTCAGAAGGGCCATTCCTGAATGGCCAGAGACATTCAATATATTGTCTAATGATGCAGAAAATGGTATAAGTAGCAGTAATAGAAACCTGAAGGATGAGAAAGGACTACAGAAATTAACCAACCAAAACAAGTACTAAAGGGCATCAGAGACACCTAACAACAGTGTATCAACAACTACTGCACAGAAAAATAGATGGAATTGAACTACAAATTCCATGCGTGACAAAGGGTGAAAAAGAGGTAAAACAATTAATCACAGGTGTCTGAAACAAAAACTATTGTAAAAATAAAGGCCAAAGTCTGCCACTACATTTGTAATCTGTAGATTATCTGTCCTGTAGATATCAGTGTATCTAGTCACAAAGCTCAGAAGTACTGAGTAAGAGTAATGTAGCAGAACTGGATCTAGGAAAGCAAAGGCCTCTCTAGCTGTATGTAGTATAGTGTTGTTCAGTTGGTTTGAAGACCTGATTTATGTGGAAGTTCTGGTACAGGAATATTTTCTTCACAGAAGTACATTTGTATTTTGCTATTGATCAGAGTGACAAAAGGGCACTGAATTGTGAAGGACTAGTCCCATACATACATTAGCATACATTAAAAGTGCATGAGTTTTAGCATAAACTAGCATAAGAGTAACTGTTGCCCCATCTTAGGAAGCTACTTGCTCAATTCCCGACCTCCTTTTTTTTGCTGTTGTATGTTTATTTCCCCTAGGTCTATTCAGACATTTGGAAGCAAACATGGAAATAAAGACTTGCAGAAACGGTATCAGAGGATGAAAAATGAGTGGAAGATGGCCAAAATTGCACTGATTGTCATCTTGCTATATGTCATTTCCTGGTCACCATACTCTGTTGTTGCTCTGGTAGCTTTTGCTGGGTAATTATGCATATATCAGCAAAGGAATATTCAGGGAAAGCAAAAGGTGTGAAACTGTAAAAGGCAGATGAAAGTCAAAGCTACTTTTCAAGTTTAATGCCTGAAGTGCATCTAAAATTCACATATTTAGGAGTGACATTTAAAAAATGGGGCACATGCTGACTCTGATTTTTTCTCAGCTTGACTTTTTTTTTAAAATGTAAAACAAAAAAAAATAAAAAAGGGAAAGAAAACAGGAAAGTTACTGCTGGCAACATTAACATTTCTGTTATGATGATTTCTGAACACAGCTCCACTATGTTAGGATATTTGAACTATCTGAACTTTATTTAATGCCAAAGTGCTAAATTTAGCACTGGAAAGATACACCCAGGGATTGATTCTCTTTTCTTTCTCCACTTTTACTTATAAAAGTTTATTAACTTTCTTGTGTTACTTCAAACTGCTGAAATTCCTTATATGTGTAAGCAAGTTCAAAATTTATACATACTTTCATCAGGTAGCTTTCTGGTGCTGGATATAAAAGATCAGAAATATAAATACTCTAAGCATATTCTTCATCTATTTAATCGTCAACATTTTATGCAGTAATTCAACAAAAGCATGGTACTATTAATGTATCTGTACATACCTTGACACCAGAGTATAGTTGATACAATCTAGGCACAAGTAACATTGGGAGTCCAGATGCCTTGGCTTTATGTGGATATTTCTCCCATCTTTGTGTGAATTTTCCTGTGCTCCAGTGTAGCCTTTGTAAAATCGGTGTGACTATCTACACTAGAAAGTCCTGTCACCTGCACATCTGCAAATGGAAGACTTCCATGTCAGTACAAAACATTCCTATTTGTATTTTTCAAGTCAGAAATAAAAAGTAGGTTTTCTTAAAACTGACGCACAGGATAAATTTCCTTATGATGGGATACATTTACTTTTGGGAGGTAGGGGTGATTTTTGTTACACATCTAAGGAAAAGGCAACTGCAGGGCCTGTTCTCACACTTAGCTTAGGAAGGAAGCTTCCTAACATAGCAGTTCTACAATCTTACACTTAAGAAGAAAAATGCTAAGAGAGGATGACTCCGTTCTTTTGCATCCACAGGGGCAATTCCAAACAGCAGTAAACATTTTCTCCATAAAGAACAAGTTCCTCACCCAGAAACACAAACCCTTAGAGTGTGTCCCAGTGTCCTGTTTCCTATCGCAGGGGGACTTAGGTACTGGGCACCTACCACTGGAAATATGTGACCAGCTAGAGACACAGGTAGAGCAAGAAAACAAAGAAATGCAGCACAGCTACCTTGCAGCACCACTTGCCTTAAAATAGAAAAATCAATCAATCAATAAATAAATAAATAAATTTAGCAGCTGCTTTAAGTATTTTGGCTGTGTAGAACTGTCAGGCTGTCTCATACGATTCGGCATCTGCTTTAAGATTATCAAGTGCCTAGTGCCTGTTGAACTTGACATTTAGCCCATATCTCACACTGACAAAAATCTGAACAAATGGACAATTTTATAACTCTGCAGGATGTGACAAATGAGGATTTGCAAATTTTGCTTATGAAGACATCTGGTGAGCAACACAGCTTCATTCAGATTTTTTCCATTTCTGAACTATGCCTTTTAGGCAATCCTTCTGGGGTTTTTCAGAGATGAACAGACCAAGCTTGGAAGCATTCTGCAGACTTTTATTATCAATGAGTTCAGATAAAATCAATGTATGCTACGTTTGGGAGGGAGACATAGAGTCTGTGGCTATAGTTTTGGACTAAAGACAACTCATCTGACAGATCAACACACAAAATGAAGGAAGAATTTGGATGGGGAATACTGAGACAGCACACAGTCATTCTCTCTAATGTTGTTGATCAACACATATTTTCTGCAAATGGTTAGCTTAAACAAAAGCCTTTGTCTCTGTTTCTGTTAGCTGAACTCTCCATCAGTCTTACCAAAACACTCTCTCTCTCATCTCAGGGTCAAAAACTCCATTCCAGCAAGGTCATACTGTTGTGTGTTCTCCAGACTTTGTAAAGAATTACACCTTTAACCAATGCTTTAACACTATGATAAAGAGAAACTATTTTTTAAATTGTGTTTGGAGAACATGCTTACCAGAGAAAAGCCTCAGATTAGAGGTGAAATGGCATCTCAACATTCAAACTGACAAACTATTTCCACCTCATCACAGAACATAAATATTCCCATACTATGATGAAAAATTTACATAGATGAGCTGCCACATACTTATGCCACCTCTTCGCTGTTTGTTTGCAGCACTTACAGGAGAGATCCTCTTCTGAGAGAGGACTGAAAGGGAAACCTATTTTCTCCCATATTATAGGAATACAGGCCAAATGAAAGATGGAGCTTAAGCTGTCTTCTCAGGAAGAAGAGCAGTGATAAAGAAATTATGCTATCCTTGGGACTGACTTATTGGGACATTTCACTTAGAACTCTTTCCACCCATGCAAGAAGAGGTCTTCATAGCATCTAAGCAGGTCTTGTTATTTTGATCTGAGCTGGGGGTACTTCAAGCTGTTTCAAAAATTAGCTGGCTGATAGCATCATAGCCAATAGACATCAATCATAATTCTTTTATCCTTTACAGTCATATCACCTGCATATATGCATGGCCACAGGAACACATAAGGGTAACATATGACACCTGAAAATACTTCCTCTTCACCTTTTAGTTCAGATCAGGCAAAAAATAAAGTTTGAATAGGAAAAAGGTATTTATTATATTTCCCTGCAATACCTTATTCTGCACACCTATTTAGTGACATAATACTCAGCAAGTATGTCTGCTGAGTTTGGAACTGATACTCTGATGAATGCACATTCACTTACTGAAGGCTGACTTTGTCCCTAGAGTAAACAACGTGGGAATTATCACCATCCCGAGTCATAGTAGTGAAGTGTTGCAAGAGAAGCCCCAAGAAAATTGAGTTTCTCAGAAATTCAATTAGGCCATTGTTGATCTTTACAGGCTAAGGACACTTTTTGGGTACAGAACCCCCTCCTTTTACTCTCTCCGGAGCACTACTGTCTTGTCAGTGTGTCTGTACACAGAACTCCATACTAAATGTACAATGCTTTTGCATTACTCTAGGTATTCCCACGTCCTAACACCCTTTATGAACTCCATACCAGCTGTGATTGCCAAAGCTTCTGTCATCCATAACCCCATCATTTATGCCATCACACATCCCAAATATAGGTAAGTTCACTCTTATAACCTGTGCTTAACATTGCGAAGAAAATCAGACAGTAACTTTGTCACTTTTAGGACTACTACCTGAACTCTGCTTCTCCTGCTCGTTTTACCACTGCAAGACAACCTTGCCCTGCCCAAGCAAACTTTCCAATGCCATATAAATACTGGTGGAATTTATACCTGGAACAAATTATTATGCAGAGAGCAGTTAAAGATGTTTATGGATACTGATCTGTACTTACAATTAGATGATAAAAGGTACAGACCTTCTCACCTCAGAGGTGGTACCATAAATTTGACTATCTTCACGAGTACGTCAGTCCACCTCTTCCCCATTTTGTGCATCCTTTCAACCTTTCATCTTTCAGACAGTATTTCTTCTGAGTTGTAACATCTAGGGTCATTAACATATCAAGTTCAGATGCAGGCTGTGAGATATGATGGGTGGCAGCAAAACTGTATGTATGATGTTGTTTCACCCTTTACAAAGACCTACTGGGAACTGCATAGAGAAGAGGTGGGCATGAACATTTAAATGAGGAAGGCTGGGAGAAAGAGGGAAGCAAAGCCAAAGAGCTTCCTTACACTGCATATGAGGAAAGAAATACTGTAATATAACTGCAGATTTTGTACAATTCTAGAGGTAGCCAGCAAACAGATGTGTAAGAGGAAGCTAGAATAGCTTCTTAGGAGAAGATTAAAGTAATTCATTATGTGGTACTTCTGCAACGTTCAGTTTAAAGGGGCAGAATTTTATTTTTTGCCCTGATTAAGCTGAAAGCAGATAAAACATCATTTTAATAACTCCCTTCAGTTCACAGGGTTATACTTTAATGCCCTTGTCTCTGCCAAGCAATAAATTTGAGCTCTGCAGAACACTGTGAATAAGTGATCTTGCAGGGTGACTTGTGTATGAGATACTGGATATCTGGAAAATTTTTTTGTACCCAGTAATTTTCCAGTCCATGCAGCATTAGTCCATCTCTTTGAATAAATGTATTTTTTGTGATGACTGAATAACAGAAAATATCTGACTCATTCTACCTCTCATCCATTAGAACAGCCATTGCAACATATGTTCCCTGCCTTGGATCCCTGCTCAGAGTTTCTCCTAAAGACTCCCGGTCTTTCAGCAGTTATGCCTCCTCCAGACGAGCAACTGTAACCAGCCAGTCTTCTGAACTATGTGGGCCACAGAAAGGAAAAAGGCGACTGTCCTCTCTCTCTGACAGTGAATCAGTAAGGGAGACACTTCCCATACATCCATTTTTAATTGCAAAGTAATTAATTTTCATATAGAGTCCTTCAGGGTGGTTGATTCTTTAGATTAAATGCGTTATGGTGGTCATTACAAGAGCTCCAAAAAAAAGAGGAGGGACAAAGTGGAATAAAGACAGAATGACGAAGTATAAAAGCAGAATGTAGATCTTTCTTTGTATTCTTGATGGTTTGTGACACTGAAGGAAGAGTGTTAAGATGGAACAACAGGAATTTTAGGAAGTAAGGGAAGCTTAGAGCCAGAGCACACTTGAAAGTTTGGTCATCCTTCTAGGATGTACATATCTGACCACAGATTTGGAATATGGACACACACGGAAAAGAAATTGCTGGTGACTAAATAGTTCTCTAGAGAAAGCAAGATTGTAATGAAATGGATAATGCTTCCTGAAAGTGAAATGGGCTGTATTATGAAACATATTAATCAATGAGATTTAGACAAATCAGTAAATTCTCAGAGAAGACCTCAACAGCTTGCTTCTGCCAGTCAAAGTGAAGCCAAATGTTTTGCATAGAAACCAGAAACATGACAAATATTTTGCATCTTAGGCTCCCTCTTTCAACCCAAAGTCACATTACTAGGTAACTAAGTGTATTAGTTAGGTCATTGTAATTGTTTTAAATTAAATCTCTGAATACATGAAAAGCCATAATTGTTTTGATGATTATTTTTCATAGTGAAGGCAATAATTTTATCTAATCCAGCCAAGTGCTGAATTCTGACAGCTGTTTTTAACAGTTACCTTTCAATTTCTTTATTTTCTATATTCTTTTGACTTCTCAATATAGCCAAAATTAAATTCTTCTGGCTAGCCACCATTCATGTGGAAAGTTTTAAAACTGGCCAACAAAAAAGGAACATTTCTATATTGCATCTCTTAAACTGGTGAATCCTGATTCTTAAAAAGCAAGACTCCTTCAGTAACACTGTCTGTTCTTGTCCTATCAATGTCGGGGAAGGGGACTCATACACACAATGCAACAATTCTTTTTGCTTAGGAAAGCATCTCTTAACAATCAAGGTAAAACAGTTAAAAGGAGAGCAGAAATACCTAAAGTAATAAACTCCAAGCAATTGGCTTGCTTCAGTCTGGAATCTTATATAAGCCTTGAGTAAGTCTGGATCTTGTTCAGAACAGTAACAGAGTCAAGATTTTCTGACAAGAATATATGTTCCCTTAACTATTTGATTTGACCACAGAATAATCTGATTTATCAGTATGTAATCTCAGTTTAGCTGATGTACAGAGCAGAAAGAAGGGCTCAAATTTAAAACAAACAACTAAAATTGCTTTGATGTTCACTGCTAATTTATTTGGGGGTTTTTTGCACCGTATGTGTTTCAATTAAGCTCTAAGATTTCTGGACTCATAATGCAAAAGGCAATACATATGCTGCCATGTATTTTACGCCAAGACCACTCATCAAACGGTAAGCTCATACATTATGTACATGCAATTTTTGTGTACTTCTGTTGACATAAAGATACTCTGCACCTTAAAAATTCTAAAGAAAGAATTGCTATTCAGTTCTTTGCAATGAGAAGGAGCCAAGAACAGATGCTCAGAAAATAAAGTTGCTTCCATTTTACAATTCAATCAAATGGGACTGTAAGTGCTTGTCGTGGCTTAATCCAGCAGGCAGCTACAACAACCACAGAGACGTTCACTCCCTCGCTCCATGTAGTGTGATGGGCAAGAGAATTGAAAGAAAGTAAAACTTGTGGGTTGAGATAAAGACAGCTTAATAGGACAGAAAAGGATCCAGAAAATAGCCTACCCCAAGCCCTTGTGCTTCAGCAGGAAAACATATGTTTTGATTGTTCTCATGGATATTTTATTAAGCTCTTCTAAGAACTCTTCCATGGAGATGCTTCAGTCTGGAGACACTTTAGTCTGTAGATTCATCTTCATTGTTTCTTCCCCAATTGTTAGAAAGCTGCTTACGAAACTGCAGTTTTGATTGTCACTGTTCCACATTAGATTAATCTTTGTGTCCCCTTCTTCTGTGTTCCCCTTATCCTTCCCCACAGTTACACAGAAAGAATGATCCTGATCCTCCTTAGAGCAATCAATCTGTTATGAATGAAAATTCTGGTATGGCATCACTAATTGGGATTCTCTCTTAATAGTACCAGACTCATCAGGCCAATTTCTCCAGTTCCATCAAAGTTCATGTTTTCTACACCCCTCATTTTTATCTTCTTCCCTGGGGAAAGTTTATCAAAGTTTTAGTAATTGAAAGTATCAAATATTCAAAGTACCAGTAATCGCTTTGAGTATTTTCAAGCAATTACATACTCACCTGATGAAAGTTACATCCAAAGCACATAGATTGCTTATGAAAAACCCTTGCTGCATGAATAAATTTTTAAAAGTATATTGCACCATTACGTTCCCCTATTTTAAGGCAAGGTATACTGCAAAACAGAAAATAGGCTGGTTTGCCATGAACTGCTCATCACAACGTCATTAGCTGTTTCATTCTTTTATTATGATCTATGAAATTCTGTGATTTTCCCTCATTGTAGTGGAAAGGCTGACAGAGTGAGGAGAAGAACAGCATTTATGACTTCTAAGACAGTCTGCTGTTTTGGGTTTTTTTGTCTCTTTAATTTTTTGCTTTCCAATTAAGTGGAAAAAGTTTATAAAAACAGGGTTCATTCATAGAACAAAATGTTTCTGAAGCAGTGATTCTGCAGTCCCAGATATTTCCTTCCATTTATTTCTGCTTCCACCCAAGCCACCTTGGAAACTTTAACCCTAATTGCTCCCAACACCTGTGATTCCTAATTGGGTACTACTATGGAAACACTGTCTCCTTGGAGCTACAAGGTGCATCAGAGAAGTTTCAACAATAGACTATAATGAAGCACTATTGTGTTTGAAATTTCACACTGCATCCTGTGGAGGAAGAAAAAACAGGCTAAGTTTTAGACTCAACAGACTTGATAGTTTTGTTTGTGCCTCTTTTAAGAAAAAGTTTGATGGTGTCATACATGGCCTAGCTTTTGTGCAATGTTTTTTCATACAATGTCTGTCTCTTATAATTTCTGCCTAGGTAAAACTGATTCCCATGGGGCAAACTGGATGGAAGTCTAAGTCTAGTGTGATTGTTTTTGCTGTATTGTTTCAGGGCTGTACTGACACAGAAACTGATAGCCCCCGTATGTCCTCCAGACTTGCTAGCAGACAGATTTCCTATGAAATGGGTAAAGACACAACTCAAACTAGTGACATAAGAGCCAAATCTAAACTGAAGCACCATGATTCTGGGATTTCTAAGAAGGTAATACCTATTTGTGACTGCATAGTATCTAAACTCTCCAGTGACTGATAGGTTAACAAATCTGCACATTTTATCATAATTAATTGTGAAGATTCTTGCAAGAAG
Organism: Porphyrio hochstetteri; assembly: GCA_020800305.1. NCBI lineage: Eukaryota > Metazoa > Chordata > Aves > Gruiformes > Rallidae > Porphyrio > Porphyrio hochstetteri. The sequence continues at coordinate 10,474,450 of CM036911.1, forward strand.
ATGGGGATAATGTAGGAGTTAACACAGTGAGTAATGACTTACAGGTTGTAAAAGGTCATCAGCCTTTTATTTCTACCCTGGTTTATTATTTCTCTGTCTGTCACATTTCTGACAAGCAATGGTGCTGTTTTCATGAATACAGCATTTGAATGGTACGTTGTCTTGTGTTTGGTTTTAAGTATGTATTCAGTAATATTTGTATTTCACTGTCCAAATTACTTGGTCAGTCTTTCTGTTGACTCCTCATTTGCTATCAAATGAACTGATGGGTGAGAGGTAAAAACCAATGCTATCTTTAGCATATCACTACTTTTCAGTCAGTTTCCTGCTGTCACCTATTTTTTTTTTTGTTTTCTGATACTTTCTTATCTGTGCTCATTTTTCAGACAGCTGTAGATGATGATGACATATCCATGGTGGAACTGAATTTCACTGAGCACACTGCTATACACACTGTAAGAATTATTATTTTAGTATTTGGCATGGGTCTAACTAACTGAAGGAACAAAAACTAATGACAATCCCAGTCTCTAAGAAAAAATTAATTTATTTTTTGAGATGCAAAAGTCACATGGTACACGCAGCAGAATATAGAAAATATGACCACACAGGCTTGGTAATTGCTTTAACTAACCAGAAGGAGAACACATGTACTACAGGATTCTCCTTAAGTCCAACTTCTGCAAGGAACTTGAATATTCTCTTTAATTCAGTAAGGTCCCCTGAGGAAGTCAGTGATTTCCTTAGCGGAGCATGGAAACATTAATTTTATGCCATCTTTATATGACTAATGTCACAGAATCACAAGGTTGGAAAAGACCTTTGAGATCGAGTTCAACCATACCTGTCTTCTACTACCCTGAGCACCTCATCTACCCATCTTTTAAATACATCCAGGGTCAGTGACTCAAGCCCCTCCCTGGGCAGCCTGTCCCAGTGCCTGATAACCCTTTTGGGGAAGAATTTTTTCTAATGTCTAATCTAAACCTGCCCTGGTGCAGCTTGAGTCCATAATATACACTGTACAGTAAGCTGAGATAGCCATTCCAATGGCTGTACCTCAGAGACAGCCACAGTCCCGTGGCAAGTACTGCTGCACAAATAAATTATAATATAACATTATAAACTATTTAATGTTCACTGTTTTGGGTAGTATCAAATATCTGAAAAAATGCAGCTTGGGAGAAAATCAAGGTAAGTTTTTGAAACATACCATATTACCAGCATATCTTCAGTAAGATGCTGTGCTAGTGTTTCTTCTCCCATGTAACAAAGCTATGGTATATTGATAACTTTTTTTTTACATCTGCCACAAGTGAGTCAACATGCTTTAATTCTTGGCAGACAGGGAAATAAAAGAGTTGACAGGTGAAAACAAGCCAGTTTTATCTTTCCAGTATTAACCCCAAGGTAATATAAACATCTTAATATATCTCTTTGTTGTCAGTAGCGATCCTTGCAAGCTACTGCTGAGATCATCTTAACACTCATTTTTTGGTCCTGTGCCAGTGACAGCTCATGCTGTTATTGTCAAAAAATGCTAATTAATCTTTCCCTCAATTCCTGTTTTCCCTTCATTCTCTAGATTGTTTTCCCTTTTAAACTATCCATGCTATTATCACTAAATTTTAAAACACCTCTAGCCACAATGAACCTCAACAGTCCTTCTTTATGGAGGGACTCCTTATTTCACTGAAGTTATAGACTCTCTGAGCATATTCACAGCACTTTTGTTCATACTCAGATGTGCTGTTATTAGCCTGGTCTTTCATCAAAGTAGACCACCACTTAAGTAGCAAATGCAACTTGTGATTTAGTACATTAACTTAACAGGGTTTTTTCTTGGAAGTTATTTGTGAAACATTAAAAAAAAGGTTCAGATCTACTTTTTCCTCCATCCTTTAAATTAAGTTTGGTTTTGAGTCAGTCACAGAGATCAGCTTATTTAAATATCTGTTCCTTTTTCATAGAGTATGCAACCTGATCTCATAGATGTTTGTGCTTTGCATTTCTTTTAAATCCTGTATCCTTTAGAGAGGTGAGAGCCTGAATGGTATTGGACAAAGTAAAGCAGAGTCTCACCATGGACTGTCTGCAGCCCAGATACCCAGCATTACAATAACATACAGCAATGTCCAAGGAGTAGAGCTGCCTTCTAGGTACAACTCTGGTTTCCTGCACCCTAAGATCAACAGCCACAAGCAGAACAAGAAGTCAAATAGCTAAGTGAGTGGTACAAGCCAGAATGTCACCTTAGCCAATACCTCTGGAACAACTATGACCCAGCTGAATCCAGAATACCATCCCACCTTGTTCTGAAATGTTCATATAAAGACACAAGACAAGCAAGCATGAAAGAAAGAGGAGTAAGCTTTTCAGCATCAGCACTCTCTCCAGTGGCTCACTTCTTGATCTGAATCACAGTGTAATTTTATTATCTCTTCTTTATGCAGCTCATGAAACAATTTCTTCCACTGGGATTTTACGCTGCTCAGGTATATTCTGCCACTGCAAGGATTTACCTGCAAGCCTCCTAGGACTGACCTGAGAGGAAACGGAAGTATGAGATTCAAAAATGGACTTTGTTCACTTAGTGTAGTTTAACTTCAAAGTTGTTACTCAACTAAAGCTGTGAGATTTAGTGAAAAACATATATTACCTCCCGAAAATGGTTTCTTCATTATTGTGAAGTTCCTCAACCAAATGAAAACTTAATCACACAGTCTCATTAATGGCACAGTTTCCCTCATTTTCTTCTACAACCCAACTGAAAGGCAACGCAGTTGAGCAGTAAATCGACATCTCAGATTTTTATTTTAATTTCTGAGATTCTGGGTAAAGAGAAAGCAATCACACGATGATGAAGCTATGGTCCTTTCCATACTTAGCTGCTTCTTCCAGCAGTCACTTAAGAGACCAGTTTAACTCACTCTTAGCTAACCTCCCCAGAGCTACAGCAAAGTATCCTTCCAACTTTCCTTTAGTAGGTTTCATGAGAAGAACGCAGAATTCAAAGCAATATTTTTACTTCAATGTCTTATGGGTAAGTCAATACATCTGCCTTCCAAAATCTCAAAGTGGTTTACCTTTAGATGTGTTTTTCTAAAGTAAATCTTTGGAGGAGACAGATTAGTTATCCAAAACAGTTGTTCTAAAGATGTGTTGAATCCACACCATCTCCACTTTAGCATTTTAATTTTTCCTTTCTCTAAACAGCAGCACCATTACAGCTGATGTTTTTTTTCCACAGTGACTTAAATCCATGAGACTGTACTTCCCTTGAAAAGAAAGGAAAAGACTTCTATGAAATAGTAATTTTCTGCTTTTCCCTAGTGCTTCTTCCAGCACTTCAGAGAATAAATGGACAGAATTAATTTGCAATCTTTAGCAGTCTATATTGCAAGAATTAGGATGCACAGTCAGTCCACAGTGGGGATATACACCTTCTGAGCCCAAAAGCAGAGGGTACAAAAAGGCTACTGCAACAGTTCTTCCCCATGGGTCCTCCTCCAATAGTTCTTCCTTTGGTTGCAATAATGGAAGGAACCCAGCAAGTGATTTTGTCCTAAGTAAATCAGTTCTTATGTCACATCAGAAAGAGCCATAAAATCAATAAAAATGTAGCCAGTTTATTCCTTTGAGGAAAAAAAGGTAATTGGTGTGTTCCAGAAGATTTGGGGCACTGTCTGAAGGCAAGCTTTTGGAAAATTACTTCAAACTGAGGTTTACTAAATGGAAGTTTATTAATACTAAAAATGGAGGCGATAATGATTTCTGCAGTAACCAAATGTTAGATCATGAAAAAGTGGGCCATTAAGGCTGGTAATAAACGGCCAAAAGAAACAAACTGCTCAAAATCCAGGACATTTTTATATAAATAAAATCACAGGCATTAGAGATGGAAAGGAGTTATTACAGTTCCCTGCTTCACCTACCACAACCGGATATTGTCTCCAGGCAGAGGACAGTATTAAACTGATAATATATACAGCTAGCAATAAGGAGAAAGAAGGGAGAAAACATATCACCTTCAAACAGGAAGTATGTTCACAGATATTCATCAAGACTAAGGAATTGTATTACGACATTGCTTAGGCTTTTAAAATTTTTTAAAAACATGAAACACGCCGTTCTTACCATCCTTTGCCACAAAGGATGGCACTACTGAAAACTGGGAAGAAATAACAGCTAATGCTGCCCATTTCACGTGGGTCCCAAAAGGCAGAACCTGTGAAGAAAACAGGTTAAGACTCACACATGCTCTTTCATGTATGTGTTAATAAGTGCACGGTATGTGTCATTAAGAGCTAGGCTCTGTGCTCCAGTCGTGATTTTGTTCCCAAGTAGTATGCTTGAAGACTCCACTTCTTCATTCCCTTCCCCTTTTAGATGGTATAAAAAGAATACTTCCATGGCTAGAAAAGCCTTGCGAATCCACAGCATGTTGTTCTCTATATCCTTCAACCCCAACATGAACTAGAGATTAGTTTGTATCTATAAAAAGAACTACAGCTGTTCATGCTCATCTACTTACAAGCGGCTTGAGAAGCATACATTAATTAGGGAGAATTTGTTTGGGAGCACTTCAAAACTCTTATGTGTACTCCCTGTGTAACTAACAGCTTTGCCTTCCCTTCACCTCTACTGAGACTATAAAATTCTTTTGGGGAAAAGCCTACAGAATTCATTTCACCCAAATATCTCTCTTCAAGTGATTCACACTGTAACCCCAGTGGCATTTGGAATAAATCATTATTAGTTCATATTTCATCTCATCTTAGCAGCTTTATTTGTGTCCTGTATCCTCTACTTGGCAGCCATTCTTTCCGCTTTGCTGTCTCTTTACACCCTTTAACACAGATGACTGATTGGATTAAAATAATTTAGAACTGAGATGACGATTCATGTTTCAGCTAAAGTCAACTGTACAGCCTGTTCTGCATTGGAGAGACCACCTGTAGTTTACATGCATTTGGGTATGTTCCAGTAACTTGGGAGGTGTGAAAGGACTAGGGCAAAACCGAGGCTCTTGCCTTTGGCCTTTTATCCAACAGCAGCTGTTCATAGAGCAGCCTGCTGGCAAAGGCTATAGCAACCAGAGTTAACAGATAAACTCTTCACCTCCACAGGCTCAAGCTCAAATTCAGACTTGTGTCACAAGTGAAAACGTTTGGTCTGATCAACAAAGCAGTTCTGCAAAACTGGTGAGCAACTGGTTATTATCAGTGGTCCTGTAAAGAAGGTGCCAAGAACCAGTGTAAAAAAGGCTGTTGCAAGTCCAGACTGAAGTACTGCATAAAGCAGCAGTCACAAGTAGCCAGTCTTTCCGATCTTTGCACAGTGCCAGGGATCTTAGTGCCTGTGTTTTGCAGGTTACAGCTTTATTTTCCCTACTTTTGGAAACTGTTTTGCATCCTCTACTGAACTTAAGTGTCATCAGAGCATAAGACATTGAGTAAAATTTCACACATTCTTAGGTAAGGCAGAATAGCAAAGAGTATTTTTCTTGAAGTCATATACAAAACCGATAGCAAGCTTGACATTCAGGAAGAAACCCAAAGACACCTCCAGTGCTTTCTGGGTGTTTCTACAGTTCTTTAGGGTAATATGCATGTGTTCCTGTTCTCCTCAGTGTGATTGGTGCCATTTTTACTTAGGCCAATCCAACCTGTGCTGCCATGTGGCCTTCATTTTTCTCTGATCCCTCAGTGAAAGTTACTGCCATCCCAGTAACTCTGAAACCACCATTTCCACAGGGCTCCATGGATCAAGGGCCAATATCTGCAAAGCAATGTTAGTATGAGGCAACAATGTTTCAATGGCTAAGCAACAGGCAGCTGAGTTCAAACACTTGTACCTGCAGCCTTGCAGTTGTTAGGGTAATGTGAACGTGAGGCTTATATAAAACCAGTCTTAAAGCAAAGAAAGAAATGAGCAGTGCTGTCCTTCCTAGCAACGCTAGACCCAGGCCACGATCCCATACACTTCACATTTCATGTTGATCAAAAAAGATAACTACAGCATCTTTACCCCATCAAATTCACAGACTGAACACTCATTTTCAAATTCATACGCAGTTCACAGTTGTCAGGATTTATAAGTCATCCTGTTTACATGCCTTCTAAGGACAGTAGACCGAGTAGATCCTCAGTGTAAGCTTAATAAAACCAGAAAAGCTTCTCTAGAGCAAACGTAGTTTTAACAGTCTAACATAAAGCAAAAACATTAGTAAGGGGTTTTTAATAGGATTCTGCTGGAGGCACAGCACAGGAATTCTATGTACCTGGCTCACAGAGCAAAGCAAATGCTGTAAGAGTCATGTCAGCATAGGAAAATGCTAGTACATTTTCCAAACACTGATATCACCTCACTGTATATAGAGATGTCAGGATCTCTGTTAGACTGCAGTGCTGGCCTCATGGGGGTTGGTTGGCAAATTACCTAAAAATACTTCTTTTTTGGATATGAAATTGGCTCTGAAGATTAAAATTCACCTGAAACTGGGGGTAAATTGTAGGACCAGTGGCTGGTAAGAATGGAAATTGATTCACCCCTCTTGACAGGGAACTTTTCCTCCCTACCCTTCTGGGTTTTTTGGGTTTTATTTGTTTAAACTTACACAAACAGCAATATTGATGCAGATTTAGTACCAAAGACTTTTTTTACCACTTTGCACAAAAATTTTAACCAACCTTTGCCAAGGAGACTTTGTGTGGAAGACCCAATTTCACTTGGGCTACTACAATAAATAGCCAGTCATAATCCATCAGATCTATGACTGAGAAGCACAGAAATTCACAGCAAAACCAGCCTAAGCAGACCTTCTGTTGCTGTCTGTAACTTGAAAGATTGGTAGAATTTGTAGAAACACCCTTTTAAACTTGATCAGGTTTGAGCCAAGCATTAGGTATGCTGCAGATGAGAGTGAGCTGCAGCTCAGGTTAAACAGTCTCAGCACACAAATACAGACATAACATGAAAGTAAAGCTCATCATGTGCCTCAGTCCATTATTACTTGGTGTTTTCATTTATTGAGTTGTATGTGATTTTTGTAACATCAAGTTGACTCTGGAGATAGTTATTTCCTACATTAATAATGGGAAATTTTATGATACCACATTTGCAGTACATGTTGCATTATATGAATCTGTGTTTCTTTCTTCCTGCAAAGAATCTGCTCTTAGTATTATATTCCAACTTCAGCTTTGTACTTTGTCATGAATAATTAGCTTCAGCCATCAAAAAAATTAACATGACACATATGTAAAAAATGATGCTAAGGGGAACTTTTGGGAACCATGTTTTACCCACAATGTGAAAACAAAGCCATTATTTATTTCCCTCAACATTTAGACTCCACTGTGACTTCCACACGTACAAGAAGATGGTTCAGAAATAGACACAAAAATCTGAGACTACATCGTTGGATAGCAAAATCTTTCCTATGCAATGCTGCACAAAGGGTGTTTCCTGAACAGGCTGTAGGACAATTACAGGCTTACTTACAATAGCCATGTATTTTCCACTGACTGGAAAAATAGAATGAAAAATCCATACCCTTCCACACAGGGCCATGCCTGAAGGGTCACGCAGAAAGTGACTATACCTCTAATGTAGCTGCACTTCCTCCAAAAGCCCAGTACTTTAAAAATGTATTACATATGCTCAGATGCACCCTTTGGATTGGTATAATTGAATTTTGTAAAGTTTTTCAGATGCCTAAAGTTAATGACGTGCATAAACATTTACACAACACCCCAGGGGACACAGCTGAAATGAAGGAGTTGAGTATGTTAGGTCAGTGCAAAAGTGACTGAATATTAAATGCATTTTTTCATTCTAGTATATACTGCTAACTCCATGGAAGGGGACATTAATAAATCTAAATTCCACATTTTTTCAAGCCAAGGTTTATACTGATAGGATGAGCTGGGCTGCAAACTGTATTATTATTAGGCCTACTGTGATTTGATGTGGAAAGTAGCACTTTGGTATAGCAAACCCTACAAAGAGGAGGAAGAATAGTCCTGAGAAAAGTCACAGCAGTTGGAATCAAAAGGTCAAGATTCTATTTTGGGGTGTTTTTCATGTTTTCTGTGTGACTTTGGCAAAAATTACTTAATCTTTTCATATCTCAGCATTTCTGCCTGTAAAGTAGAGGTAATGTGCTCATCATCATCATCATGAAGCTACTCTCAGCTAGCTTTTGCAACTTGTTCCAAGACTCACAACTGGAAATATAATTTCTTTTTACCACTGTTCACATTTTCTTCCTTCACAGTTATCAAAAAATCTAAATTATACCATTACATATCAGGGTCACAGATTGTTATTGAAGTGGATAAGGGTTGCATAGTAATTCATTTTCTCAACAGAAGTTATTTGATAGAAATAATTTACAGACGTCCACCAAGCTGGCTTCAGTTATATACAGGTATAGTTTACTTTGTGGCATGAGTGAAGTAGAATCAAGCATTTTCATGCTAAAATGCGAGTCACAAAAATATGTATTATGCAATTGAGTACACTCTTTGAAAATCAAGGAGCCTGACATGTAATAATGTATTCCCTTGAGGAAACTGTCTATTAAAAATCACTGGATCAACTTTTGTGCTATGGCACATAAGGAAAACGTAAAACTATCTGCAGAAAAGGTGCAAAGTCAAACACAGTAGAATCATTTTTAAGGTTTCCTGCTCTATTAATAGAGCAAAAATCATCAGAGGAACAAGGGAGTCATTGACCAGCAGTGTCATCCAGGAAACAAGGGCAACATTAACAGGATGAAGCACTACAACATTAAACCAAGAAGACTTTCACAACCTTCCCTGGATATTGTTTAGAATGAAAATCAGAGAAAACTGTGTAGCAAAGCCTATTCTAAACATCAGATAGTTGTTTCTGTCCTGTCAAGACATGAACTACCCATTTCAAGGTCAACTTCTACTTCCATGCACAAAAAATCTCCATTACTGTCAAAGGATTTAAAATAGGACAATTCACAAAAATTTAAACCCCAACAAGTGTTAGGAATACAGTGAGGCTCAGACATAAAAGTTAGGAATGAAGGAAAGAGTAAGACTGTATTCTTAAAAAACTTACAGAAGCATTTCTAGTGCCTGGAGCATGTGGCTATTATCACTGAGCACTGGATTCCCTAAGATAACTGCCCGGTGCTGAGCTGTGACTTCAAGGAATTCAATTCTCTATCAGACTGTGAGTAGTATTAATATACACCAGACTGGTCATAGTTGTGATCACATAATTTGAGAACAGAAAATACTTCAATGTTTTGGGTAATATCTTTCCCCTAATTGTCTATATTAGACATACTATAAAATTCATTCAAAAAAAAGAGGAAAATGAGAAAAACAGGTTTAAAAACGAATGAAGACAAATTGTTTTAACCAAAAGCTTTAGATCTGAATTTAGAAGTTCTTTCCCAATGTCACCACTTACCTTCATCCTGTAGCACAGACAGCAAAGAGCCTAGAGATTCTTCTCATTCTCAGCAAAGTGACCAGTCAACTAATCCATACAGCTAGAGGGCAAACCTTCCCTTACACTTTCCAAGGAATCAGCTTGGAAAATCATACCTAGCATGAATCAGCTGTTTCTCACCTCAATTCTCTTTGTAGCCCTTATCTCTAGAGTGCCTCTAAACTCAGGTCTCAGCTCCCTTCTACCAGGCAGATCCTGTGGTCGAGTATTCCTTGTCACTCACCCCAGAGAAAGTGCTGGAACAGTCCAAACTTCAAGTCCTCGCCTCCCAGCAGTGTCACCATCTTCTAGTTCTCACTAGTTCACATTTCTAGTACCCCTTTCCAAGCAGTCCCCAATGCCCTCAGGTGCCAAAGACAGCATAAACTAAACACAGCCCCCTCCTGGCTTTTAAAGACAACATGCATGCTTCCACCTTAGCAAGTAAACAGGTGGAATCTGGGTTTATAATAATCCTCCAACTGTTATTTAAAAATATGAATCCTTTGGAGGCTGCTGTCCTCAGTTGAAGTCTCGGAGTAACAGAAGCACATGGCAGAAATCTTAATGTGTATTGATACATCCTATTCAAACTGCTGTTTTCTAGATACACTGGGTAAAACTCACTTGCTGCTGCTGCTCAGTGATGTAAGAAGAGATCTTAATCTGAAGGACAGAGTCGAGGTAGTAGCATCAGGTAGCTCTGTAGTTGGTCATATTCACTGCATAGATTCTTTCTGAAAATCATTCCTCTGAAAAAGAAAAAAAGCTTTTCAGGTCCTTGATTATGTCATGGGCGGTCAGATGACAAATCAGTTTCATACAGTGTGTACTGCATTTATTTCAATGAAGAAATAAAAAGAATGAAAACTCCACGAGACATCACGTGAAACTTCATTTCAATAAATCACATGCATTTTAATTCTTGCTTTACCCCAAATTCTTAACGTAGAGGATGGCCAAAGGTAAAGGAAGCAAAAAAGAAACACAGTTCAGGATATCCATTAGCACTGCATCAAAATAAAATAACTGTAAATAAGCTAGGGAATCTTAAAGTGTTGCAAACAATAGCTTTAACAAAACATGTCTCTTCTCTCTCCTATTGTAGGCCATTATCAGCAAAGGAACTTGGAGTTACCACCTCAGGCCAGATTTCTCTTTGCTTCCTTCACTGGCTGAACCCTCATTGATTTTTCTCATGTGCCAAACTACAGTGATGTCAGAGACAGGGCTAAGGAGACCATAGCACGTCTCAGAAGGCTGCATCTGGCAGCTTCCCTTCATTGTACTGCCTCCTGAAATAGAATGAATCCCCATCACAGCTGAACCTGCTCCATTTTTACTGGGTCACAGCACAAAGGCAATTGCGTATTAGATCAGGTCATGAACATGGCAATAGTGTGAGCTGCCTGAATTCCAGCTTTTAAAAACAAAATAACTGCAGTTTTAAAAAAAAACCCCTCAGCTGACTCTCCAATATCACTGGAAGTCATCCCTGAGGAACGTAGGACTTTGGTTTTAGGTAAGATCAGTGCATTTCTTTTCCCAAAAGATGACCAGGGCCACATGCCTTACCAGAGCAGCCATCCTGTTAGGAACAGCATGATACCAGTAAGGATTTACAGCACAATGCTTCAGCCACAAGGTGGATCCTGATAGAAACTGGCTTTCAGGGAGATGTATTTCTCATTCACTTTTTAAAGAAGACTCTCTGAACAGACTATCATGACAGTTAAACCACTTCACAGGGAACTCAACTAAGTTTTAAATTTGCCAGTTAAAAATGTTAAAAGTCTCCTGGCAATACAGCAACATCCCCTGCTAAGTAGTTTGTGTGTCAGTGATTAGTTCCCTATGTGCTTCAGATTTTCAACACTACACTATACAGAATACAACACTAGTATTTCTTTCCCAGTTTTGGATCTCAGGACTTGAGACAGATTTGAAAAAAGATCCTGCTTGTGCAAAGGGTATTCAATTGTACTTCTGCAATGGAAACTCTTTGGAAGTTCCAGCCTAAGTATTAATGCAACAGTCCCACCTACTACATATTCAATGCAAATTACACTCAAAATATTGATTTGACAAGTCAGGAGGACACAAAAATGTTTCTGTTTCAACGTGACTAACTTGTAGGCACCTGTCCTCTGCTTCCTCCCTTCAAGAGTTAATGGCTTGGTTCTACTTAAGAAACATTGGTTCCAGCAGAATTATTTGACTTCAGTTATAATTTGGCTGTTATTATTTACTTGATCTCAATTTGCAAGATCTCATGGAATGAAAAAAAGCTCATCACAGAGCACACATTTCATCAGAAATTTCATTTCAGTCCCTCTACAACTAATATCCAACTTGTATAGGAAAGGGCTGAGGAATAACATGAGATAAATAGGAAAAGGAATAAGACATTCCTGTCGGCTTGTCTGGGAGTTCTGCTCTTGTTAACTTGTGCATTCCTCTAAACATGCGGGAATTGAATCAGGTTACTCATGTAACAGGATCCTGAATTTGTATCCCACTTGTCCTCCCCTAGGCCACTGAAACTCATCTGGAAAGCTCAGCTGACCCTAAGCAAACCTTTTATTATTGAAACTGCCAATAAAGTTACATAATAAATTGTTTATTTAACTTATTGTGTTTGAATGGAGGTAGTCAAGAAGATATTTTTGACTCAGTGTTCCTTTCTCTACCAGCCTTTCCTTCTGCTTACTGAATGAAAATGTGCAATTTCAAATGACAGTGCCAATTTGGCAGTTCCTGCCTTACATGAGTTGTACATTTTGTATCTGACCATCAAGACATTCCTGACCTTTCTTCCTTTCAACTGAGAAAGTCTTCCTACACACCTTTCAAACAGGAAAAAAAAATACCACTTGGGAGAATCAAGCTAAGTCAGCTAGCATACTCCCTCACTTTGCCCCTCTTGCTCTGAGTTCAATTCCTCCCTTATTCCCAGCACAACAAAAAACACTAAGAAAGGAATGGAAGACTGTGTGAATGGAAACTGAGATTATTTTGGTTAAATCATTATTAAATAGCCAAGTCCTCATCTGAAGCAGTTCTGTTGCTGTATTTTGTTGGAATATTTGGCTACAGTCTCCTAACTGATGCTGAGTAGCAAATGTTTGCTTTTGCACATAGTTTCTTGTGTAGATTTATGTCACCGACAGGACAGACTGCTAGCATAAATGTATTAAATTAAAACTGTTGAGCCTAGGTTTCACTCTAGTTTGCTCTATTTCCTTTATAACAGAAGTGTTTAATAGCTTTCTCCAGGTTATCTGTTGAAGTGGTGGTATTAAACAAATTTACTTTATGCTTGAGAGGCCAGAAAAGTTCAGTGGGATGTTGAAAAGTGGGGCATTGAGATGCTACCCTTCGAAAAACATATACCAGAAGTCATTCTCCAGTAGCTGACAAGTTTATTTTAAAATCATTATCTTTACCTGCAACTACAAAGTGGCCAAAGCATTATAAGCCACTGAGAGAAAAAACACCCGAGCCTGTCCACATGTTCTGTTTTCAGTTAAATGAAAAATTCTCAGAGAAGTAATTTTGCTCCTCTTTTACTATTTATGCAGTAAACATATCAACAGCAGAGCAAAATATTTGTTGATTCTGGTCCGTTCCAGTGAGCTGGGCAGTCTTTCTGCATCTGGATAATCTAAAGGTCATATATGCCTTTTTAAATACCTCTTTTAAAATGCTCTTGGAATGCATATTTTCATGCTCACACAATTTTTTGATGCTCAAGAAAAAGTGGTGTTTGAGTTAAGCCCTTACTTGGAAGAGCCAACTGTCTCACAGTTTTCTCAGCTAAGTTTATCTTAGTCTTCAGATGTCACAATTAAAATTGTTTCATGAAATCAAGAGGCTTAGCTGAACAAATCATCAGATCAAGGCACCAAGCAATCAAACTGAGCAAGACTGATGCTCATCTGCCACTATTTTGTGGTATCAAAGATAATCAGTTGTGAGACAGAGTACAATATTAGCTCCCACTGTGACCTTGACAATTCGATTTACTGCAGTGCCCAAGTTTATCTGTAAATGGGCATATCATTTACTCTCGGAGTGCTGCAAGGAAAAACAAGGAAGGTTTTGCGTAAGGTTGCAAACTGTAACCTTTTTTCCATACTCAGACAGAGCATTATAAATCCTGTCTTAAAAAAGATACAATGATGGATTAATCAGCCTTCAACTGAGAGATGGAAAGATGTATCAAAAACAGGTGGGAAGAGATGCACAATACATTTCCCTTGATACAAATGGCATGCATTTACAAGCGGATACTTACGGTCAAACAGTGAGCTCGAATGTTTGTTTAGACAAACTATTTGAAAATTGTTCAAGTTTAAACTTAAGAAGAATTCCAGGTTTTCTTCTGTCTAAAATGAGAGCACAAAATTTGTGGATCTGGTGTAGTCAACACTGACATTTTGAGGCTGGATCAGCCCCAAGTATGAAAGCAGCCTGGGTTATGAGTCAAGCTGTGTTGCTGGGGTTCATCCTGCTGACAGTCCATCTTGAATTACCTACTGCCATAACTCCATTTTCTCCCTGTGCTAGGAAAGTTATCCTAATAATGTACCGCACACAAATGGCAGGAACAGTCCAAGGAGGTTACCATAGGGACAGCCTTCTTTTTTATGTTTGAGCAAAACCATAGCTTTGCAATTCACAATGTTTTATTGAATCCCAAGTAACAGCTTGAGGTTTTCATTGTTTTGTTTGCTTGTTTGTTTGCTCTTGTATGTGGGCAACATTAGGAACTTTGCAAAACTGGTAAGATAAGACTGCAGATGGGAATAATGAATGTCTATCTTACAAGGGTAAAATTACCAAAGTACAGTCACGCTAAAAATACAATTCTCAGCTGTTCTTGCTACATTTTCCTAAGATTTTCTGTAAGATTTCTGCAAAATAAAGTTATTTTGAAGACTAAAATATTAGATTCCTTCGGTAGCTTTTTCTGCCAATGACAGAAATTAAAGCTACAAACCCACGTGAATTGGATTTATCTATAGTCCTAATTTTAAAGAAATTCCTTTCAGTCTTTGATCGGAAGGGAAGTGAAAATTGTGAGTTGTTTTGCAAGTTGCTTATTCATTCTCTAATGACAGAAGGAACAGATCGCTGAATCTCCTGCCCACTTACAAAGCATGTGCAAAGGACAGTGCAAGTTAGAACTGCTAAGCACAGTAAGCAGTCACAAATGGAAAGGCCTCATTTACTGGAGCTGTTACAGTTTAGGTAGATGACAGATGCACCCCAGTGCTGCACTCCTCTAAAAGCACTTCTGTCTCAACAGTGACATCAAAGTCACCATGGAGAAATAACACCTACACCACCTAGTAAACCAAACTTGCTCTTGGTTGTAATCAAGTAGAATCTCTCAGAAAGCCACATTCATCACTAATTTCTGAACTCAGAACTGTAACCCCTTCAGCTAGAAAGGAAACAAGATCAGGTGTCCAAAGCATTATCACAGGACAAACCAGGCTCATATTTTGTGCTTCAGTGTATTTACATCCTAACTTCCCTAATGCCATTGCTGATGAGGAGCCCCTCAGTAGCTGAGGAGGCCAGCCTTGTTGGGCAGTAATCATTCTTCTATGTTTCCATCCCTGAAGGTTGTACCTTCAGTTTACAGTTACTGCAACTAAACCGTGCAGACAGCTTACCAAAACACTCATAACCCTCATGAAATCATATTGCACAAATTTATGACAAATGAGGGGTTTATTCCTGAGGAAGACAATTGTTCCATGACCTATCTGAGGACAGTTAATGCAACAGTTGGTGAGATCAGATTGTGAGTAGGAGAAAAGACTTGGATAAAGACTTGTGGAAAACCTAGAATTAGCCTTTGACAGAACTACCTGACTTTTCCAAGAAAGGAAATTACCCAGGCTGGAATGAAACTCACAGGTCAAAAGCAAATCACAGTGACTGAGTCACAGAGAAAAATGGACAGCTAAATCTGTCCATTTCCTTTTCTACTTTCTAGAAAGCAAATAGGATTGTTTGCACAGGATAGGCTGGCCAGAGTAGTCTTCACTTTTCCATACTAATTGGTGATCCTGAAGGTGTTTCACAGAACTCTTCCAAGGCCATTGGTAGGTCAGCAATGTATTTTTGTAATGTTATTTAAAATGCAAGTCAACAAGGAATTCAAATGATGACAAAGAGCAGGAACTAACTTAAAGGATAACAAAGCATGCAATTTCATCACGGTATTTGTTAACATAGAACACACTCCAAAAAGCCTCTGACAATCAAAATTCCTACCCCTTAAACACACTACTGAAGGTCTGAGGAGGGTTTTAAATGCATATGCACACATTGTACAATGAAATCAGTAAAGAGCACACAGAAGTGCCCAGCCGTGTGCCACAGAAAGTTGAATCACATTCTGTCCTCATTTATTTCCACCTAATCTTCTTAAAGAGAATTAAACAGCCTTGATGCATACAGAATATGAACTTTTACAAAAGGGAGGCTTACAGCACGGCAAAAGCATTATTCAAAACTGAAAAAATGAAGTATCTCTTGAAGTTCTGGAGCTTTGTGGCAGAAAGTGAGAAGACATTTAGGTCTTTTGTTATACCAACTTCAGGATCAAATAATCACATACTTGAAAAGTACCTTATTGCAATTACCCTCTGCAAATATCCATTATTTTCATTAATTGGAAGATACCGAAGTACCTATCCTCATCAGTACTGGTTAGTATCACCGTTTGTAAATAAAGATACACAAAGTTTAAATAAGTTGATTTGAACATTTTACCACACAATGTCAATGTTGCTTGAAGACTAATCTAACAGATAATGTTTCACAGTTCCAGTAACTGTGCAATAAGAAATTATTAAAAAAATACTTTTTTATTTCCATGGCTTGAGGCACCAGTAGCCACAAACAGCTGTTTTAAAATAGATTTTTAATTACTTTGTTTATTAAAAGACAAGTTAAATACACTGCTGTCAGTATAACTGCTTTTTTCTCTAATGAGATGTATAATTTCAGCAGTGAATGAATTTTGGAAAAGTGTTGTCTAATATGCTGTTGAAAAGTAAGTAAAATAATAACACCGACTGTGGGCAATGCTGTTGCACAGTTTTCCTCCTTCCACAGTAAAACTGGTCTGCTCTATTTGCACATGGCCTTAGACATGACAAACCTTTCACACAAACTGCACTGTCTTTAGTTATTATTGATAACTTTAATGGTCCATATGAAGCAACATATTCAGGCATGTGACAAGGTGTGAAATGCTTCATTCGCAGACACAAGCCAGTTTGTCAGCGGAACATTTCTGGCACTACCATGAAGTCACAATCCATATGAACTTTGGCCAAATATAAATACAGAAATAACCAAGACCATCATTTCCTGGCCTGGTCTGTGCATCCTGTGTTCCGGACCAAAAGCCCCCACTTCATGTGCACCCCAGTCAGAACTCAGGCACGGTGCACCAATGGAATAGGCTCCAGGCTCCGTAAGGAGAGAAACACTAACCCCCAACTGCAGTTCTTTTACTTAGGCTACAGCTGTGCTGAGAACCTGTTCAGAGTGGTTGTTTTGCGTTTCCTTGTCGGATTTATTCCCGCACACGACCCGGGACGCCTCGGGACCCTGTCACTCCACGGGTTCTGTTTAACCGGGGCCATCCGTGGCACCGCGGCTCCGCACGGCCCCCGCCGCCCCCGCCCGCTGAGGCGCGCTCTGGGCCGAGGCGCCTGTCCCTGGTGCTGACGCGGGCGCCGCACCGGCCGCGGGGGAGCCGCCCGCCGGGCAGCCGGAAGCCCGGTCCCACCAAACCGCCCTCGCTCTCCGCATCCCTCTCCCTGTGGAGCCCAGCTCGGCGCGGCTCCCGCCTCGGCGGGGAGCTTCCCCAGTAAAGGGTACTTTCGCTCCTGTGCAAATCACGTCCGACTCAGGAGCGCGAGTGTTCAGCGTTCAGCGCTCTGGTTTTCTTAACTCCTAAAGCCGTGTCTGAGGCGTGGCGCGGCGGAAACCGCTGCCTTTCTGGAAGGGACTTTGGGGAGCAGACTGTAAAAATCTCACATGGCATTGCTGAACAGAAGGATGTACGTAGTGGGTAGCCTGGATCTTGAGAAAACTCAGCGATCAGGTGAAGTTACCGCAAGGCTAAGTATTAAAAAGAAAAAAACCCCACAACCCTTAAATTCAGGTGGGCAATTACGTTGTTCAATCTGTGTGTTTTGAAAATTCTCTTCCAAGCCCTTTTTCTCCGCTGGCACTGTCGTTTTAACTTTCCCACTCAACCGAAGCAGCCTTTACCTCTCAAACACCAGTGAGCCACGGGGGGAATAGCCCCGAACGCGTCACTCCCACTTTTCCTAAGCGAAAATCACCGATTTCACACGTGTTTCGGGGCGAGTAAGTGAGGGCATGAAGCCTGCGGCCTCCAAAGAGCACATGCTTGAGAGCTTTGGTTGAGCTCTGGTAGCACTCCGATGTCCCGCCCGCCCCTCCCGACCGATGCGAGGCGAGGAGCCAAGTGCCCCTCGCGGGGCGCGCCGGGAAGCCGGGGCAGCACCCGCCTCCCGCGTCGCCTTCCAGAACGTTCCGGGTCGCGCTGAGGCGCCCCCCTCCGCCCCTGCAGCCGCCATTTTTTCCCTCGCCGCAGCCCTCAGGGCACTCAGACGCGTAACGCCCGGCGCTCCCCACCTCCCCGCTCCGTGTACCTGCTCCCCCGGCGCTCAGCCGAACCGCTCCCCACAGCCTTGTGTCCCTTTCCCGCTCTGCCACCAAGGCCAAGCGGTGATCTCCGTTCGAAAAACGGGTTTTTCTAAAGTGTTGGGGCACCGCGGATAGCGGTTTATCGGTTAACGGCCGCAACCTCCCGCGGCGGCAAATCCCATCACGCTCCTCCTCCCCTGCGTGGCGCCCCCTCGCGGCGGTCCCGGGGAAGCCGTCGCCCGCCTGACGGGCGGCCTGCCCTCCGCCCGGTGGGCAGCGGGGCCCCGGGCGCGCCACGCCCACGCGCGGTGGAGGCGCCCGGAAGGGCCGCGGGCGCTTTAAAAGCTCCACCTTAGCGGCCCCGGGGCTTTCCTCGTCTCGGTGTTATCGTTGCCTCTCCTGTTCCCCTCAGTTCCCCCTCCCCGGGTGCGTGCGTGTGCGGGGGTGGTGCGTTGTCCGTGGGTGCGTGTGCCCGCAAGCGCCGCCCGCTGAGGGCAGCTGCGGCTCCTCGGAGGGCGGGGACCTCCGCTCGCCGGTCCGCTCGGGGGCTTGGCCGCGGCGGAGCGGCCGTCCCACGCCTACCGACACCCTCCCGCTGCGGCTGCGGCGCGACACGGTAAAGCCGCGCCTGGCCGGAGGTAGCGGTCGGCTCCCGGTCGGCCCAGAGTTACCGGTTGCGCTACTCGAGATACTCCAAGCGCGCAAGGTGGGTCGCGCCGCGGCGCTGAGGGAAGCGGCGGCGACGGGACGAGCTCGGTCCCGCAAAGCGGGGCCGGGGGCGGCGGGGGCCGCCTGAGTCCCGGAGCTCCCAGCGGTCCGCGTCTGCGTATAGAGAGCAGGCTGCCAGGGCTGCCCGGTTAAGAGGTCAGCAGAAAGCTTCACTGGCAGGAAAGTGCAGGCGCAGCGCTAGCCAAAGGCGGCTCACGAACGAGGACTGCAGGGTGGGAGCCCCTTGCTGTCTTCAAAAGTTTCCCTGCAGGTTAAAATTGTTCCTCTAGTGGAAAATGCTACCCAGTAAAGTCCTTAATGCGAAGGCAGGAGGGAGTGGGTGAGTCTTTAGGCTGAAATCTCGCTTTTGGGAGCCCGCTCAATTTAAGGTTAAACCTTGCTTTGTTGTGCGCATGGGTGTGTGCATAGGGGCACGCTGCTGCCCTGCCAGCCCGGTGCATTGAACCTTGAGAAATCTCTGCGATGGAGAAATTACATTGATGGCACAGGGTTCCTCTTCTGAGCCTTGTTGCATGTTCATTGTGCTGTGCCAAACCTCAGGGTCTCTGGAGGCAAGCCAACACTCTTGAGGTCCTGTGACATTGATGTCCTAGCTCAGCACTTCATCCATATGGAGCTGACGATGTTCTGCATCTAGCCATTTTTTGTGTGTGCTTAGATTTCTTTGGGTTTTTTCCTTTCAGTGTTTTCCCCAGTAAACCAAAACAGTCAATTAAGATCCCCTGCAACAAAGCACAAATTACAATAGTTACAAGGTGGCTATAAGCTTTCCTAGTATCAGCCCTGAGTTGGAGAAGAACGATAAAATGAGAACAGCAGCACATTTTGTAGCCTTCTCTCACTGTTTCAAGTACCTGTATTAGAAACTAAGCCTTGTATTTTAATCTAGATGCTGCTTTTGACTCATTTTGTGACCTAAAGCTGGTAACCTAAGCACTATAGCTGCATGTTTAAAAATGAGATGCTAACAACAACAGGTGTTTAGGTGTTCTTTACCTCAGAAAACAAAAAGACATTTGATATCTTGGCTAGGTAGGTGCTATAGAAGTGTTAGGTATTACATGCTGTAGTGCCTTTAAAAAACAGTGGCTGAAATGCTGGTAAGAGCTTAGTAACATATACTTAAGTCTTTTTGCAATAAAATCTTTTTTTGCAAAAAAAATCTTTGTAAACAATTCGGACAGGTATCTTTGTCTGTTTCTCCACAGGTATGTTTCCAGTTTAACATAGTTACCAAAATTTTAAAATCTTGCAAATACCAAGTCTGACTATGCTATGATGTGTACCAAATCTTTTGTGGGTGTGAAAAGTGCTCATGGCAGGAAAATAAAAAGGCCATCTAGCAGGAAAAAGAAGTGTGAAACCTCATTTTTCTGTACTGGTGAAAGTAGCCATGGTGAAGGATCTAGAGATGAAGGTAAATTGTAAATTTGATTAATTGATAAGGTGATACTGGCAGGAGCAAACAGGTGAACAGAAAACAGTCTGAGTGGCATTTCTGCAGGCATTGTATTGCAGAAATGGGAGGTAATTTTCAAGTACATGAAAGGTGTCTGTAAGAAAGCTGGGGAAGAACTGTTCATGAGGTCATGGAGAAATAGAACAAGGGATAATGATTTTGAACTCAAAAAGGGAAGATTGAGATTGGATATTAGGAAGAAGTTCTTCAGTATGAGTGTGCTGGATCACTGGCACAGGTTGCCCAGAGATGTCATGGAGCTATTCAAAGGCAGGCGTGATGGAGTCTGAGTGACCTGATCTAGTGAAGATGTCCCTGTTTCTTGCAGGGAATTGGACTAGATGGCCTCTAAATGTCCCTTCCAACCTTACACATTCTAGGATTCTATGATCTATGATTTGAGTCCAGCGCAGGGCCACCAAGATGATGGAGTCGACAACCTTCCTTATGAGGACAGGCTGAGGGAGCTGGGCCTCTTTAGCTTGGAGAAGAGGAGACTGAGGGGTGACCTCATTAATGTTTATAAATATGTAAAGAGTGAGAGTCAGGAGTATGGAGCCAGGCTCTTCTCAGTGATGGCAGTGATAGGACAAGGGGCAGTGGGTGCAAGCTGGAGCAGAGGAAGTTCCATGTGAACATAAGGAGAATCTTTTTCACTGTGAGGGTGACAGAGCCCTGGGACAGGCTGCCCAGAGAGGTTGTGGAGTCGTCTTCTCTGGAGAAGCCCACCTGGATGCATTCCTGTGTGATTTAGTGTGGGTGATCCTGCTGTGGCAGGGGGATTGGACTGGATGATCTTTTGAGGTCCCTTCCAACTCCTAACATTCAGTGATTCTGTGATTATATTGCTCTAGTGGATCTCCCCAGGAATACTATATTCTTGGACTCTCAAACCACATTACTGGAAAGATATTGACAAAGCAGAATTTGGTGTACTTGTGCAGCCAAATGTGATGGAAAATTTAGCTTCTTAAGAAAGATCAAAAACCAGCTTGATAAAGAGATGTCTAAGAGAAACTCTAATACGAAGTTCTACAAGAATTCAAGGATTTGGATTAAATGGGTGAGATGTTATACATGTAAGTACAAGTAGAATTATCTCAACTGAGTCCAGGGCTTGTCAGTGGAGGAAAGGAGACTGCAATGAACTTTAGCATTGTAGAAGAGCCTTCCTTTGAAAGCGATATTAAACTTGTGCTGAACTTGTGGTAAAAATCTTACTCTTGATAATTACTCTTATATTCATTTGGACATTGGCAAGGTAGATATCCAGAGCTAAAAAGCTTTTACATCTCTAAGGTATTAGTTTCAAATTCTCTAGCACTGATTAGCCAATATATTGCAAATAAGTGATATTTTGTTCTGTGTAATGCATTGAAGATCAGTTGCCACATACAGCAATTGTTTTCTCATTATTCCGTGTGGAATATAATTAACATTGAGTTAATTCAAAATTTTAGGAAACTCTAGGTTTGTGTATGTCAGACATCTGTCTCAAAGCTTGAGTTTTTCATGCATGCATCCAGGTGACAGGTTTCTTCACAGGCTCCCTATCTCGTCTCCTCGCCCTTGCACTCTTCTGAAGGAGTGCAGATAACCTTACTGGGGACATGGCTGGAATCTGTGGGACAAAAAGGACATGTTTGTTTTAAAGCTGAATGCTGCCTTCTCATACTGCCACTCCCTCAGGTGAGGGAGACTGAAACAAAGGCAGCCAATTTTTTGTCTGATTACTTTTTAAAGGCATGTCTATCCAGCTTGTTGAAGATGTTTTTTATCGAAGAAGAAATGACAGTTTATTCCTTCTGCAGGGCAAGTCTTTCACTTGCCTACAGAAAGACATAAAAGGTTGTTGAAACCATGACCTTGCATGCGTCTTGTGTGCAAAAGATACATAGTCTACTGGAGATAAGAAGTCAAACTGTCAATGATACAAAGAGTGCAAACTTGTTGCTGCAGTAGCAGCAATTCAGGGCTCTTCTATGAGTGCATCTACCACTGCAGCTAAAATATAACGGATGAGTAATGTTACCAGCTTAATGAAGTAGTAGCAACCTGGACAATTGGAGTTTCCATTACTTGTTTCCTTCCACCTTAATTTAGCATGGACAGTAGTGGTTTTTATTTCATTCACTTAATGGCTGTGGACTCCCAAACATGCAGTTGTAGCTTTCCTAAAGTCAGTTCACAGTAACACAGCATGGTCTCCTAGCATACGTAAATTGTTTCCGCTAGTGTAACGTCTCTGACGTAGCTGTGGAAAGATGGCTCTGCTCAGGCTCCAAGGCATTTGCTAGAGGTGGCAGCACTCTCTGCTGGAGAGCCCACAGAGCCTGGTACCCATCCAGCTTCCTCACAGCTGACTGATAGCAACAGTTGGGGATGGCTCGGAGGGGACCTGCTGAGCTCTGGACCAATTCTCTTTTGTTATCTGCAAAGAAAATGTCACCCTACTCCAGGAACATATATTTTTTTTCTTTAAATGTCATTCCTTACACCAATGACCTCATCTGACTCAGCATAGTTTCTGTCTGAAGGGAGGGAACCAAGCAAGTCAGATTTTGACATATCTGGAGAATTTAAGGAAGACGGCACACCAAGAGAAACAAAATACTGTTATTTGAGCAAGCAAAAAATTATTTTTGGAACAGTCTAACAGGCAGTTATGTAAAGCAACTAGAACCTAAACTAAACATCACAAGCTTCTGAAAACAAGGGCATTGTCTCTTATGTACACACAGTTTATTTCATCCTCTAGTTTCCCAGAAGGTTTTGCTGATATGTGTGGTGGTAGTCATGATGGTACTGTACCTGCTGCACGAATCCAATTCCTGAGTTTGCTCTGGGTGTTTGACACAGTGAGAAAACCCATGTCTCTGACCTTTGAAAACAGGGCAGGGTTGAAATGGAAATCACCAGCTGACTTATTTGAAGGCTGCTTGTATTAAAAGCCTGTATAAGACAAGTGAGACCTGTGCTGGGTGTCCCCAGCAAATGAAGCTGTGACTACAGAGTGATCTTCTTTACCATTTGCACTTTGTTACTAAACAGAGCTTTCTCCAGGTAGGCAGAGGGGAAACAAGTGTAGGAGGGAAAGGATTTAAACACAGAGAAAAGAAAACTGTGGAATATACTCTAAAATGCACCTGGAGGCACATGAAAAAGCTGTGGTCCTGTTGTGTTGAAGGGGAGTGTTGGCCAGAATGTTGGCATATCCCTTAGGCTTTGTTTTTAAAGGTGCCAAGCTATGCTCAACATTCATATGGACACAGGCAGAAACCAAAGGAGTCGGAACAAGTGACCTCAGTTTAACATTTGATTCAAATGACAGCACCTCTAATTGAGATTACCACTTCAGTTTCCTAGCATACCACCCAGCCTGAAGGATCTCACAGACCCTTTGGGATGTTCTAAACTGATACGCAAATGGCATGTTACACATATGAGAGTATGATAGAAGCACGTAGTGTTTGGTTAAACAGCATCTCTGGTCCTTAATACCTAGGTCTGCTCAGCTTGCTGAGCAGTCTTATTCTGTTCTGGGCTTTCCTCTCCCCAGCCCCTGCTTTTTTTTTCCCCCCCTCTTTCACAGATGACAGGAAGTTTAGATATAGGAAGGTAATGTGCACAGAACTTCTACTCCATAAAAATGTAGCATCTCTTTGTGATAATATCTTTACTAGTGAAGCCATAACTTACTACGTTTATCTCACTCATGGTTTAGTCCATTCTATTGAACCCTTGAAATGGAGCCCAGAAAGGGCACTGAAAAACAGTGTTGAATTCTTGGGGAAAGGAATAGTGCAATGAGAACTTAGCTTAAATCTTTTGTGTGTGCATGTGAGCTTTAAATAAATAAATTCTGTACCAGTGTTTAGAAAGACACCTACTAGATAAAGTGGCAGGACTGAAAACTCTCCCATTTGAAGTGCAGTGAGTCAGTTTTGTCTCCCCTCAAAGTCATCATCCAAACACCACTGGTTCTGGACTCTCACAGGGTAGGTTACAAATTCTGTTAATGTAAATTTGCCATAAATGTATTTGTGAGGTTTTCAAACTGTGTCTTGCTATTTGCTTTGTTTTGGGCCAGTCCTGCTGGCATAGTGCAGACTTCACTCAAATCCATGTAAATTGCTGTGGTTTAATTTGAACCTTTAAACAAAAAATATGGTGCTGTGCTTTAATTTAGTGTCTGTGCAGAGCTTAATTAACTCCCCTGTACCAATGGCTTTTCTGCTACTGTGAATACAAACCAAATAATTCTATTGCCTCATGATTTCAAAAAATTATTGACCATCTCCTAAGATAAAGGCTGAGGCCCTGGTAGAATTTGCTCTGCTGTTTCACCATCACTTTCTGTGTCACTCTTTAAGGTAGTTGTATGGGCAGTGTGCCCTATTATCAATGTTTAAACTGAGCTATGTCTCTCCAGTGCATTATGTGGTTTTGCTTGTCTCTTTGATTATCAGAGTAGAACTGATGCTTTCTTTTTCTGTTGTTTTTTTTCCCCCACCTTAATGTAATGGGAATTTCTTTGTAACTGGAGGGTAAAGGCAAGGATGCTGAGGAGATACAGTAGAGTGGTTCTGGAGGTCCAACACATATTAATGACTTGACAGGGGTGAGCATAGTTTAATGTTTCTAGCGTTATCCTGAGAGCAGAACCTTTTAGCTTGTATCAGTAGTTCTGCTAACAGCTTCTCCCCTTCCCTTTTGTTCTCTGTAGTTTAGCTATTCCCTATCTAAGGTAGAAGTGCTATCCAGCATTACTGAACAAGGGTTATAAAGTTTTGCAGAACACCAAACAACTGCAATATAAACTATGAAAAAATCAAGAAATGCATTAAGGAAGCAGTTAACTAGCTGTGTTGTATCATGCCTTTAGAAGACTTGCATTGAAAGAATGAGACAGGTATGTAGTGAAACTATTATTTTGCCATGGAAATTAAATGCTGATTAGAAATAACTCGTAAGACCTTTATCTGCATTCAAAGAGAACACATTTTAATTTTCCCTTGAGAAAGCATGAACTATGGAACTGAGAACCAAACGTGAAGTTGTAGGGATTTTTGTGATGCTAAATGCATGTAGAATATACTCTTTTTTTTTTCAGTTTAACAAGCCAATACAAAAGAAGGTAACCTTTTTTTTTGGTGCCTTTCCTGCTACATATGGAAAGATGTATGTAAAAATAACTTGTTTGCAGTATGTCTTATATCAGAGTGTAATAAACATGTTCTGAAGCAGAAGTTACAAATGGCTATGTAGTTGTTAACAGGTTAGTAAAGAGATTCAGGTGTTTGGGGTTTTAGTATGGGATTTTGTTTTCTTTTATTACAAAAAGTGTTTTGCCCCAGGTAATGGAGCATGAAGAGGGACTTGAGAAGCCTAGAAAGGTCTGTCCCTTTCTCTGGGGGCTATATTAGACCTCTGAGTCATGAAGTCTTTGCATAGTAGGTGTCTGGTTACAAACCTTTTATGGGCCCTACTCAGCTGGGATATCAGCATCTGCATTATAGCTTCCATCTATTCTTAGGTGATATCCTAGCACGGCTGAACAGGCAAGGCAGAAAGAGAATTGCTTTTGATATATAAAACTCTTCCCTCTTCTCATTCTGCTTTTTCACACTTTCTCTGTCTACCCCATCCTTCTGTTCTGCAGTGCCTTGCTGTTTCCTCGTGAAAGAGGGAGAAAATGGCTTACAGCGTGACTCTGAATGGACCTGGACCATGGGGCTTCCGACTGCAAGGGGGCAAAGACTTCAACATGCCCTTGACCATCTCCAGAGTAAGTGAGGGAAAAAAAAACCCAACACTGAACTTCACTGAGCTTGTTTAGGTTGGGAAATAGCAGTAAATTAATCATATGCATTCTCTGACCTGGCTTAGCAAAATAGAAGGTCTTTGCAGCTAGGTCTGAATAATGATAATATGATGTGGACTTTAAATATGCCTATTTAAGACACAATCTGGCATTGATAATGCCTCAGACAGTTCTGGTTAGTATATTTTTAAGAATTTTGATACTGGTTCTTTTAAATAAACTTCCAGTTAAATTTTGCACAGTGTTTTCCCCTTTTCTGCTGATAGGGGCCTCATTGGTGATTTCTATTTAGGGGGAAGGAAGTAAAACAACTATGAATGGGAATATAAAAATATATTTAGAGAAAATAAGCATGTAACTGCAGGAAAATATGTGAATTGTAGGTGCTTAAACTGGATGAAGATAAGGATAAATGTCATCTCTTTTGCGTGGGAGCAACAATTGGATAAAAATTAAACATGTCAAGCAGAAAACTCAATAGTGCTTAAAATATGGTCTTAAATTATGCAGAAGGCTTCCATTTGCAGCTGACAAACACCATTTGATTTAATAATTAATCACCTTGGTGTATCTGTCAATTACTGATGAGTCCATTTATTTCCTAATGGTTTATTTTTTAAGAGCAGTATTTTAAGGTGTTGCAGTGCAGTGCTCTTATTACCTGAATTATTTCAGTTTCTTAGACATTTTTATCATTGAATGGTTTTCAGGAAACTTGTGTTCCCATTATCTACCCTTCTCTCATCAAACTAGATAGTTCTGTGTAACTTCTGGTTTGGAAACTCTGCTTTTTACTACCTCTTACACCTCCCCCCTCCTTTTGCTGCCTTCCTTTTTTCTTTTTGACAGTCACAAATCTGTTCCAGAATGTTCAGATCTTTTTAGAGACATCGTGATTCCTCCACAAATCACCTGCAGAAGGCTTATTTTGCAGTGCAATTACAAGATGGGTTACTTACATAACCCTGCTTAAAAGGAATACAAGAATGATTTAATCAGACAAATAGAATGCAAACAAAAGGTCTATTCCACTGCAAAAAACCCACCACCTACGCTGCTTTCATAACTGGGTGGGTTTTTCATAATGAAAAAATAGTCCAGGTTGTGGGTACCAAATTGGTATCACTGCAACAATCATAATTCAAAGTCACCAGTGAGCTTCTGAAATCTTAATGACCCCACTTCATACCATAAAGCTGTCTTATTCGATCTCCCTTATTCCTATGCACGATACTCCTTTCTCTGTAGATAGAGCTGTATTTACCTTAGCATTAAGTCCAATGATGAAAACAAACAAAACCCACCAAAACCCTTTGCCCTCCCCACTACCCAAAAGAAACTCGCTTTGTAAGCTTATATTAATTTCACCATTGTAAATAGTTTTGGTATTTCCTTATCTGACCCCAGGTAAGTACCAAAAGGTGCCAACATATTTCTGTAGGTATTTCCATTATACTTTGCAGGCTGTGCTGTATGGTGGTGGTTTGGGTTCTTTTGGTAAGTCATTCAGTCATACCTAGAGGTTATCAGCCAAGGGCTGGGACTGTGGCACTTGTGCTGTATATGGCACAGTCAGAAATGAAAAAATGGTTTCTTCCCAAATAACCCATTGTCTGGGATTATAATTTCTTTCTCACTGTGCCTAAAGGCTCATGATTGTCATGAGGCTTCTGAGAGCATCTGATGAATGGGCACGAAACTGCAAGAGCGGGATTCCCAGAAGTGTGGAGGAATTACCTCTTCACACAGCTGGCTGCATTTGCAGCACTAGAAGTGTCAGAAAGCACTGTTAAATGTTTTGAACTCTTCCCTAGTGATGTCAAATTTTTAGTTGGGAGCATTGTTTTGGGATGGGATTGGGTTTTGTAGTCTGCCTTAGGCAGGAAAAATAGGCATGCAGATATGAACGTAGGCCTTTTACAGGGAGGGCTGGAGCAGGAATGCCAGCTGTAATGGAACACAGTGTAATACATGGCTTTTGATTATAATATTCTTAAAGTCTATTTTTCCTTCAGTATCTTTCACATAAATATATCTCCAAACAAATCAGCAATTTGCAGTCATAAGGGAGATGAGCTGTGAACTCAGCCATAATTGCAATGTTACCATGGGGGGGAAAGGAAAGCTGTACTTATTCCCAAGATAGTCATGGGGGGTGGAGGGAAGGGAAGATAACTGTGAGGAAAATCACCTTGGTAAGGGCACACAGTTCTAAATACTGCCAGTGGACTGCACGTATGATCCACAGCTGCCCTGATATAGGGTTAGACTTTCTATGTGCAAGATGAGTCCTAAACCCAAACATTTCAACTTAAAGGGTTTTATAATTGCTTTTAATACCAGATATGCTCTTTTGCCTATATGTGCATACTATTCTTCAATGCAAGCAGATAAAGTTTGCATGCAAACATGCTCATGATACTCTAACTGCCCCCAAGCAATAAGGCTGTCTGTGGGTGGACCACAGAGAGCGAAGATTTGTCACTTTTTACGGAGACTCTGTGATCTTCTGTCATGCTGCAAGTTGTGTGGTGAGAGAGTTGCCTTTCAACTCCCAAGAAAGATGACAGCAACAGTCTACCACACTGGGGTTGTTCATCCCATCTGTAGTCTTATGCATGCAGATTCTAAGGACCTTCCTGAAAGGGGAAACTAGGCTGCTTGCCAGTATGAAGCTAGCCAGCCCCTGGACATAAAGTGTGGACTGTGGGCTTAGTAACTAGAGCTGTGGTTTAGCTGTCTGTTGACGTTGCTCTCTGTCAGGCAGCCCCATACAATTTCCACTCAGCTTGCATTTCTCCAACTGAGAAGTGGGAGAGAAAACCTAAAGGTCTTTAAAGCCTAGTGACAAAAGCACAATAGAAGAGATTGTGGCATCGTTAATACATCTGGTCAGGAAAATACATGTAGAACAGTAGATAAAGAAGGGAATTATTCAGAGCTGTTGAGCATAACACTTCTGTTTCAAAAGGCCCTGTAAAATGCTGTCTGAGAGAGGCATTCTATTTCTTCCCTTCAGGTAGGTCCAAGTGATCAGCTCACTGCTGAATAGTCAACAGTCAGTCAGCTGGGTGGCAGGTGAAGATGTGTTCTGCTGAAATGGATTGCTCTGCTTATCTGTTCTTTATCTAAAAATAAGTGCCTAACTTAGTAGGGGGTAGGGACAGAAAAAGAGGAGACAAAAAAAAGTGGAGAAGAGTTAAGGTCATTCTGCAGCTTTCACATTCCTTTAGCAATGGCATTAGAAATAGTCTGGGAAGATTAAAAAAAAATTTGCAGCCCCCACCCTGCAGACCATCCTACTCTCTAGAACAAACTGTCATGTCATGGGCAGGTAGCAGAGATGGGAAAACCGTATTGACAGACCCTTAGTAAAGCCGAGCATCTGTCAGTCCCACTGAAATGCCTGAGCCTTACAGGTTGTTGGCAATGCGAAGAGCTGTCACCAGTGGCATGACTGTACGCATAAATCTGGTCTTTCCAAATTGACGTGGGCAGCAAAGCAGGTTATTTTCTCCTACTGCTTGCATGAACTGTCTGGAAGCAAACAGAATTCATTAATTTTATAGACCTAATCCTCTGTAAGAAGGCTTTTAGGCATAGTTAATTATCTAAGTGCTTTGTTGCCATGTTACCTAAGATGGTACAACTGTATAGGGATGAATGCAATAGCAGAGCCTCTTCGTATATTTGGGAATGATTGTTGCTGAACAGCAAGCTTTTCTAGTGAGACAGACTGGTGTGCAGGCGATGCCACAAGCTGGAAGTTATGCAAGAATTATCATCTGAGATAGCAGAAATGTTCTCCAGGGCAGTGTGGTAGCTCACAACTGGTATACTCACTACATGATTATCCCTGCAGTTTTCTACTTGCTGTGAGAGGGGTTTTTTAGTGTTTACTGGATTCAAAATCAAAAGTCAGATCCTGAAGCTGAAGGAGCCAGTGTTTAAACAAAGCAAAGCTGTTAGGGAATATTTTGGCTTTATTCTATTAAGTGAGGAAGAAGGTGAAATCTGGTGATGACATAAGTACAGTGAGGGGAAATGGCAAACGCTAATAGGAAAAAAATGAAATTAGCTGGTTACTTATTCAGATACAAGCTGTTTGAGACAGCTCTTTGGGGTGGGGGTGAAAGCCCCCATTCCAGCATTTTGCAGTCCATGTCTTTGGAGGAGCAGGAAGGCTTTTCTCACATATTTTGTGCTCTTTCCTTTTACCAGAATGTTTTCTTGATGACTTTCTGTCCCTCCTTTACTCCCTAGTGTATGTATGTATGTCAACCTCTCCCTGTGATTGCATTTCCTTTAGAGGAGCTATTGTGATAGTATTCATTTCATTGTTGGCCTTAATGCAAATGGGATATCGGTGACTTACAACAGGCAAGTGATGGACAAAGGGGAGTCCCTCTTGGCTTATTTTCTTCTATTCTTGAAGTCAGGGAAACCTCAGATTATCTAGGTCAAGCACTGAAGCATTCTGTGACTATCATCTGGGTTGCTGTGTTGTGCTATACAGAAATTGTAATGACAAAAGTGAAGTGTACCTGTACCCACTGAACTTGTTTCTAAAGTTGCCTTGAAATGCTGATTCCACGTCACTTGTTAAGCATCCGGCTCCAGTGGATCAAACTGCTGAGTAGCTTTTCTACAGCCAACTTCAAGAGGTTTTATTTCATTTCCAAACGTGAAGTCCTTTTCAAAAATAAAAGCCATAGATTAGTATTTATAATTAGTTGATCTTATACAAAACTAACAGGCAAGTCTCATTCCCCTCGAATACTCAAGTGACAGTGAGTCAACTTCTGAGAGGAAGAGTGAGCCATTTAATTTAATGACCATCTTGTGTCTAGATAAGATGAGGTGACTCCTTATGCTTGTGTTGATCAAAAGTAATATCTTGTGTCTGAGGAGTAATCCCAATGGATGTTCCACCTAAGCCACTAACGTTTTAAGAGAAGGTTTGATTTCAACAAATAATGATCTGGTTTTTTGTACTACAAAGTAGTTCCAGCACTGTTTTTTCCCTTTGAGTTATAGATCATAACAGAAGCTTTTTTCTTTCCTTAATGGCAAAATTCTGAAAAATCAATGCAGCTAGTTGTTGTACCTTTAAACTCAGGATTTGTTGGGAAACAGCCTTTTATTATTTGTATTGAAGTCGTAGCATCATAATGCAATGTTTTTTGAACATGTGTGCTGTACTCAAATAACTTTCAGGAGTGATGTGGAGCTAACTACAGCTTTTGGCCAAATGATTTCTCCTTTAAATCAAGTATGTGCTTCTTATCTCTTTGTGTGATTAAAGTAATCACTAAATACTAAGGTCACTGAAGGCCAGGGGCATATAAGGAGTTTTATGTACTTGACACAGTATCCGTGCAGACATCATGCATACAGCTCTATTTAAGGTTGTTTCTCAATTCTATCCATGTTTTGAATTTAGCCCTGTTAGAATGTAGGCCAGATTAATGTGAGTAATGGACTGTAATAGCTGAGGTACTGGCTTAAATGATGTTACATCATCAAACTTGCTGCTCTGACTATTCTGATACATAATACATATACATAAACTGGGGGTTTGAAGTGCTTTATTTCACCTGCTAAATGCAGCTTTTGTCTTTGAGGTGTGATTATGTGAATCATCAGTGCTCATGTGGCCTCATCCATGAAAAGAGCTCAGTGTATGAAATAATCGGGCTGAACATCATCTATGCAATTATCAACTCAGTTATAAATACTGTCAGTATTTATTTGAGCTAGCTTACTACTCATGCCAAAAAACACCCCAAAGTGACTTTGCAGCTTTCTTTTCTGCAAAAGAAGGGGGAAAGGAATATAACCTTTCCCTTGAACAGGAGGCATAGAGTTAACAGTGAGAAACTGAGAAGTTTGTAAGTGGAGATAACCGAAGTTATAGAGTCTTTATGGAGGAGAGGGAGGAGGTTTCTTAGCCTAAGGAAATAGGTCCGTGATTCAAGTCAGTTATGATAGGTTTTTTCTTGTTTTTACACTTAATGATGTTCCCTGGCAACTGGATATTCTGATCTGAGCCTTTGGCCTGGAGTTGAGAATATAATTGATGTAGTATTTCAGGAAGACCTCTGATTTATTTAATTATTATTAAAGTTAATAATTTTGCAGATCCTTTAGACTTAGTAAACACAGCAGGAGTCAACCATTAAATTATTAATTTAAAGCTGCTGAACTGTTAGTGCTTTATAATGAAAATGCACAATAAACTGTTGCAGGTAGAACATTTTATTAGTGTCTGCTGCCAGAACTCAGTAAATGGCTGTCTTCAGAACACAGCAGATAACCCTTGTCATTAGCTTCATTCTGAATACAGTATTGCAAAATATTCTCCAGCTTGTGCAACACAGAGGGAAATTACTGTGAATCTGTTAACATTAACTTCCATAGTAGCAACAGTAGTTCCCACATCCAGTCACTCTTGTTGTCTAATTACTAGCATAAAAAGTATATTATTTTGCAACTATAATATGTGGGTATTCTAAAAAAAATAAATGAACCCCAATCCTTCAGTAGCACTCTGAAAGTATCAAAGCAATGTACAAGGTCTATGGCAGTCTTTTTAATCTAGCTTCTAGAGTGGACTGGAGCTAGATTAGAACATAATTTGATATAGTTAATTTGGTCTGTCTGTAGCTAGAAGTTTTTACACACAGGTACCTGCAATGACACCATTTTAATGCATAATATAGTTAGATAGTGTTCAACATATTGTGAGATATTGCTTTTGTTTTTTTCACTGGATTTTGTTACAGGAAGAGCTTGAATCTCAATGTGCAGGTAAGTTATTAATCCCCACTAAAATATCATGAGTAAGAAGGGAAATTTTTGTGGAACATAGTAAAAATCAATACTTGAAAGTCTTGAGAAAAGAAATTAATTTAGAACACTGTATGGCAATATCATATGGTATGCTTTGAAATAAATAACACTAATTGAAAAAGGATGGCTTATACAGCATGGTAAAGGGCTGTGTCCTCTGCACTAGTTTAATTAAAGCCTCAGTAAAAAGGTTGTCTGAGACCAAAATCTCAGAATAGGATTTTTTTTTACAACTTCTTAAATTTTTTAATCCTAATTTGATGAAAGTGTGTTATGATACTTAAGAAATGGCACTTCATAAAGTGTTTAAATCTTGCCAGTAGAGAGTGAGGACAAGGATGTTAAGTGTTCAGTCCTATTGTGTTGACCCGTTATTTACATAATATCATATATGTAAAAGCAAACAGGTATCACATGTCAAAATATTTGCTGCATAGATGAGGGGGGGAAAAAAACATGTATTTTACTTAACTGCTATCATAATTTAAGGCCCTGAGTGAAATAAAAGCATGAAGCTGTTGTCTTTGGGATCAGCCCTACTGTTCGGTATCCTTTGGGAACAGTCCTAAAACCTTGTATTTTCAGAAACATGAAGAGTATAGTTGTTTCCCCCCAAATGTGAAGCTCTGTTCTTAGAGATTTTCAGGAACAACAGCACCCTGCTCTTATTTAGTGAGGGAAGAAAGAACTTTTTTCCTTCCACCCACTGTCTTTGAGTGCAAGCACTCTGTGGTTTGTTTTTTTAAATTGGGTACCCTGAAAATAATTTGAGTCCAGCTTACAACTGGCTCCAGGTGACAACTTGAATCTGCTTCATACAAGGTGACTCCTCAATTTGTTAGTAAGGGCTAGCAGACTTTTTTCCAGAAAGTCAATGAGATCTTGCTTCTCCTTTAGGAAGATGCAATGGGTCAAATGCCTTAAAGGCATGCAAATCCCTTTGCAAGGGTAGAGTTACTTTCTGCACCTCCCACGTGCGTAGCTGTTGTGGTGATCATCTTTGCCACAGGTGTTCAGTGCCTGGACACTGTGCATAAATACCTTTTAACCTTTCTCCAAAATCCTTCCAAATACACTTGATTTGTAGCAATGGCAGCTGAGGATTAGGAGGAACTCGGCCTTTCATATGCTCACACCATGTCCTCTCCATTCCCTTGCTCAGAGTCCACATTCCAGCTGCTGGGCTATTTTGGCTCCCTCACTAGCTGCTCTTGGTTAGCCATACTTGTTAATACAGACATAAACCCTCAGTATCATTAAAAGTAAAAGAGTTAAAGGTACACACTGTAAACGATTCATGGCTCTTCAGTTTAAAGCCAGCATTAGTGAAAATTAGTCTTTGTGACATAAAGAAAAAATAACTGTAGGGCATTGTAGTACTTGTGGTGAATTGTATTGAGTGGTGTTAAATTCAGCTGGTCACAAGTGGTGTTCCTCAGGGCTCAGTATTGGGGCCATTTCTATTTAATGTCTATCAACAATCTGGACGAGGGGATTGAGTGCACCTTTAATAAGCTTGTAGATGACACCAAGTTATGTGGGAGTGTTCATTTGCATGAGGGCAGGAAGGCTCTTCAGAGGGATCTGGACAGGCTGGATTGATGGACTGAGGCCAGTTGTATGAGGTTCAACAAGGTTCAGTGCTGGATCCTGTGTTTTGTGTCACAACAGCACTACAGACTTGGAGAAGAGTGGCTGGAAAGCTGTCCAACAGAAAAAGACTTGGTGATGTTGGTCAACATCTGGCTGAATGAGATAGCCATGTGCCCGGGTAGCCAAGAAGGCCAACAGCACCCTGGCTTGTATCAGGAATAGTGTGGCCAGCAGGACTAGGGAAGTGATTGTGCCCCTGTACTCAACGTTGGTGAGGCTGCACATTGAGTACTGTGTTCAGTTTTGACCCTTTGCTTTGGGAAAGGCATTGAGGTGCTGGAGCATGTCCAGAGAAGGGTAACAAAGCTGAGAGAGGCTCTAGAGAACAAGTCTTATGAGAAGTGGCTGAGAACTGGGGTTGTTTAGTCTGGAGAAAAGGAGGTTGAGGGGAAAACTTAACAGTCTGTCCAATTACCTGAAAGGAGGTTGTAGTGAGGTGGATGTTGGTCTCTTATCCCAAGTAAGAAGCAATGGGATGAAAGGAAGTGGCCTTCAAGTTGCACCAGAGAGGTTTGGATATTAGGAAAAAGTTCTTCACCAAAAGGTTTGTCAAGCATTGGAGCAGACTGCCCAGGGAAGTGGTTGAGGGCCATCCCTTGGAGGTATTTAAAAGACGTGAAGATGCGGTGCTTTGGAACATAGTTTAGTGGTGGATTTGACAGCGCTAGGTTAACAGTTGGACTCTCTGATCTTAAAGGTCTTTTCCAACCTAAACAATTCTATGATTCTACTTATACCTGGTTAGGGTGCCATGCACACTCTTCAGAAGCCTCTGTGGGACTCTCATGCTATATTTAAAGCATCCTGTAACTTAGGAAGCTATTTTGAATTGGAACAAATGCTACATTTACCTCAAGCTTCTGGAATGGGACATGGTATCCAAAACTCCAAAAATACTACATGTAACCCCAGATTCTGGTACATAGTGCCAAATCAGAATGCTCTGGTGTTAGGGTGAATTTGGGCTGCCTTTCCTCAATCCTGGGGGTCACCGGGACCATCCTGCTCTATTTGAGAATGTCAGCATTCTCTCCTTACCCAGTCATAGCTGGTTCAAAAATGGCCAAGGGCAGTTGGTACTATGGCAGGTGTTTAAAAAAGAAATAGGCAGCTGAAACAAGATGTTCTCCTTCATTGGAGTTGGCTAAGATTAACTACTGTATGAAATAAATGGATAGTCTTCCTGCTAATTTTTTGACAGGAGTTGGAAAATACAAGTACCTTCCTGACCTTCTGTCAAGATCACTTTCCAGTCTGTAGTTTCTTGTCTCACTGGTTTACTTAAATTATCTAACAAATTACTCAAGATTAAAGCCTCGTCTACCCCACTCATACAGTTGGCAGAAGGATCTCTACTTTGTTTTCTTGATGACAAGTGGTCAAAAGTTTGCCAGTGTCATCATTTGAACAACAAACCAAACCTGTTTGAATGGCAATGTCTTTTCAGTTTAATTGCCTGCTCCTCAGTACCGCTGCTTTTCAGCGTAAAAATTCTAAAATTATGTGCTGTGTTGGCATATAATTGTCAGTAGTTCAGGATAAGTGTGCAGAGTTGTGCTAGCAGGCTGTTGGAGCTGACATAGAGTGATCAGGTTCGGCAGAAAATGGAATGAGAACAGCCCTGAGGAGAAGGACTTGGGAGTGTTGATAGATTAAAAGTTAAACATGAGCTCGCAATGTGTGCTTGCAGCCCACTAAACCAGACATATCCTGGGCTGCAGCAAAAGAAGTGTGACATGCATGTCAAGGGAGCTGAATCTTCCCCTCTGTTCTGGTGAAACCCCCACCTGGAGCACTGCATCCAGCTCTGGCATCCTGAGTACAAGATACTGAGCTATGGGAGCAAGTCCAGAGGAGGCCACAAAGATGGCGATAGGTCTGGAGCACCTCCCCTATGAAGACAGGCTGAGAGAGTTGGGCTTGTTCAGCCTGGAGAAGAGAAGGCTCCAGGAAGACCTTATAGCAGCCTTCCAGTACCTAAAAGGGACCTACAGAATAATGGAGAACAACTGCTTGTCAGGGAGTGTAGTGATAGGACAAGGGCTGATAGGTTTAAACTAAAAGAAGGCAGATTAAGACTAGACATTAGGAAGAAATTCTTTATTGTGAGGAAGATGAGGCACTGGAACAGGTTACCCAGAGAAGATGTGGATGCCCAATCCCTGAAAGTGTTCAAGGCCAGGTTGGAAGGGGCTTTGGTCAGTCTGGGCTAGTGGATGGTGTCCCTGCCCATGGAGTTAGAACTAGGTGATCTTTAAGGTCCCTTCAACCTAACCCATTCTGTGATTATTAGAGTGCCAGAGTGGTTTGGCTGTTTCATCCCTGAGGCATAGCAAAACTGTCCTCTCTCTGAGGGAGGAAGTATCCTATGCTTGACAAGTGTATGCCTTTTAGTTGTAGCAGTTGGCTGCAAGGCCAAGTACTGCTACTGCTGTAGTTGTGTGACAGATATCTGATGTTGGCTATTGCCATTTGTCCTTGCTCCATGCGGGATGGTGCTCTGCTGTGTCCTGCTTCTGTATGCCATGGTTGATGGTACAGGCTTCCTCCCCTGCCTGCCTTTCCTTGCTCTGCTGTACATTGTCCCTCCTCAGAGTCTGCCATTCCTTCTTTGCTCCCAGCATTCGATGTTGTGCAGATTGAGGGCACTCTGAATGGAGAAGCAAACAGATGAAGGCTTCATTTGGAAAGTGAAAGTTACAGACCTTTTCACATAATTTCTTATAGAACAGTGAAGGAAAGAGAAAGACTGTGCAAGATGCATGGGTGCAGGCAGGAATTGCCTAAACAGGGTACCTTATAGAGGTTCATAGCTGCTCTGTGTGTAGCTGAGTTGTTTCCTGTTTCTCTGATTATACAAGTTACTGTATTAAATAGTCTTCTTTACCCTATGTTGGGAAACCAAGATGTAACTAATAATTGCTGTGTTGAGAATAGAGTATGTCATTTCTCTATGTTTCTGGAATATGCAACTTTTTTTCTGGGGAAAATATGGAGAACATTCATAAGACATGCAAATCTCCTTCAAAAAAGAACAACCATACAAGCAGATAGTGGTTGTGAACATTTTCATGAGCTCCTCATGGCAAAAGACAGGAATATGTGCATCTTTTATAGGTCCATGTTGTATCTCCTAAGGCTAATATAATGTAATTTATTAAATTGCCAGAAAACATTCTTTATGTGACCTAAAGAAACAGTAAGTGGGCTAAAGAGGGTTTTTTTTTAAAAAAAAGCCTTGCCTTTTTGTAGAAAACATGCCCTGTGAGTATACATTTCCTTAAACGTCAGCGCAAAGACCCCAGTGGCTTATATCAAAATGGTCTGGATCTTCAACTCTCACAGGTCTAATAACTATGCTTTTATACAATGTGATAGCATGTTTATTCCCCCTGGCTGCCAAAGCTATGAAGTAGGGGAAAACCCAAAGCGGAATAAGCCTTTTGTAAGCTCTAGAAAAATTGTGAATTAATTCAGTTTAATTTCAAATCAGTTTCATCTAGACCCAATTCTAATTCCTTTCCTTATGGTAAAAGGCCTGAGGATTATTTACATGAACAGGGCTACTTGATGGTTGTAAGAATATGAAGAGCCATGGGTTTTTCCCAGTGTGTGTCATAGAGGTTATACCAGCTTGTGGGAACATTCCTGGTAAGAAAAAGTGATCATCACTTCCATAATATTGAAGACATTTTTGCAGTATGATTGACAAGATGAGGAGGTGGTATATCATTTCTTTGCAGATCAAGGGGCTGGCAGCAAATGAAACCAAAACTAGAACGTAGCTGCTTTATTTATCCCTTGAACAGGTGCAGTACAAGCAGCTGCAATAAGATCTTTTATACATTCCACCCACAATTCCCTGGAGTTCATATGTCCTAAAGACAACCTGGAAAGGAGGCAGGACACTCTTGTACAGTATTGTATTTTACAAGTACAGTGTGAGGTGCTGGTCCTTCCCACAGGGAAAGAATTCAAAGCTGAATCTGAGTTTCAAGCCATTTGATGGTATGAGTAGATGTATCTTACTCTTGCCACTCTGGGTTTAGCTCAGTTGCTTAATTTGTACTGTAGCATTTTGCTTTATTAAAATTCTTTATAGGCCAGGAAACAGCACAAAGGAGTAGTTTTAATATAATTTAACACAATTATTTGCCTTATTACTGGTCATTTCATGACTTATATCTCAGGAAATCATCAACAAGAGGACTTACAAACAATATTACTTTTTTTCTCCATTAAATCTTGGTGTTCCTCCTCTGGTTTTGCAGAAATTGAATTGGTTTCTGATAGTAAATGCGTCTCCAAGCTTAAGAGGCTAAGGAAATGCTCTTGCCATGTAGTTGATTGTTAAGCCTTTCTGTTCAATGTCTAGATAAAGAGTTTAGGAAGAAATTTTCCTTGTTGACATTTAATTTTAGAACACCTACAGTGAATGTTCTGGTCTGGATGCCAGAAGTTCTTCGTTTTAATCTTTCCCTAAAATATCTGCTTTCAGCTACTGGAAGCAGTGGCTGTCTAGCCCATACATCCACATTAGTATGACACTGTCTTGGGGTATGCTAGTGCTGTAGAGAGAGGTGTACAAAATACTCTAAAATACTATTTTTCCACTGCAGGCAATCAATTTTACAATAACGAAATATGAATTGGGATCTAGCAAGAAAGCCCCCAAATTGCCAGTCTCCCTGAAAAAAGAAGAGGGTGCATGCCATCTTCCAAAGCTGTTCTTATCCTCCCACCATAGCTACCATTACATTAATGTAATACTCAGTAAAAAGGATTTTTCTTGGTGTGTCATGAGAGAAAAACATTTTTCTGGCTAAATTCTAACACTCTACGTGATGTTTACCACCCTGAAGAGGTGAATCTGAAACACCTAATTGTTTTCATGTATTTGAGTAAAGTCATAATATTAAAAGTTCCAAATTCTGTTGTTTGTTTAAGAAAATAAGAAATCAAGTCAAAGCATGTTTGTTTAGAAAGATATAAAATCCTGGGAATAGATGAAATTGGTGACTTGCAGTGTCCTTGGTCCATTTTTAGTTGAGCATAGTTTTACATTTTTGGTTGGCATGCAAGAAGTGTTCTCCCCACTCTCACTACTAAATGTATATTGATTGTGACCTCGGTGTTTACCTTTGGATGCAAATAGCCTATAGAAAAATCTCTGTAGCTTTTTTTAAATTATATGCCTTTGATGAACAAATACTCTTGACTCTTGAACTTCTTAGCACTACAGTGACTCCAAGGACAAATAGGCATTGGTTTGATTGTGCCTCGTGACACTCTCCTATCTTCCTTTGATGCCTTGTATCACTTAGTATTGCAAATAGGTTGCACTATGACAATTTTCAGTTTAATTAGATAACATAACAGAGAGTGCCATGGCCTCGTGTTTAAGAAGAGCTACCTATAAGCTAAGCTGCACTTAAAATTGATAGTATGAATCTTAATCTCTGCTTAGTTTTGAAATACGGCTTTTAGTTCCTGTAATGCAAGACATTGTCTTGAAATTTACAGTCTTTTCCCTTTCTATTCTTACCTCTGATGCCTCCTTCTCTTTTTTTATGTCTGTTTTTTCATTGGACCATTGAAAGAGACTTGGACAGTCTTAATTTTTTTATTAAAATATATATTGTTCATTTTGTGACAGGAGAATACTATATTAATGATGGTGTGCTATCGTTTTTCGCTAACTTCAGTCCAACTCATTCTTAATCTTAGTCTTGCCATAAATGTTGCTTTTTATACCCTGTAAGTAGAAACCCAAGAAAGAAGTAACTACAAGATGGGACAAACCGCAGGAATACTGGAAATGCAAGCATATGATCCAAGATAGTGAGGTGGTTAGCAAGTAACATATATACTAATGGACATCTAGGATGCATGTGGAAATAACTGGTAAATTTTGCTGTCCCCATCCTTCATTATCAAAGCATTCAGCAATACCCTGCTAGGACTGGGATATAGTATACTGAAGTTTAAATCTGGATTGAGTAATGTCAAGAGAAATGGCAGGGTCAAGCCTGAAAGAAGAGAGAGCACTGTAAGGCTATGTACTGGCACAGGACCATAAGGAAGAAGCTTGAAGTCCTGCCTGGCAGCTACCCGTCTATAAAAATCTTCCTGTGCTAATGAGCACAAGCTTAATCTGTTTTAATTTAAACAAGGAAGTTTGAAACTTAAAGAATAAATAGTCCTGCTTCCACCTCAGTAAATGCTCACAATGTTTGTATTAGAGCTTAGAACAAAGATGTTTTATTTTGTGGTGTTCAGTATGGTTTTTTTAAATACATTCTGTTGTTGGTAGCAAGAAGGAATGTTCCCCAATATGAAAAAAAAATAAAAAGGAAATTCTTAATAGTGTGAGAAATGATTTGGCCTTTAAAGAACCAAAGTTATCCAAGTCATAGAAGTTTAGGTAGAACGTAATTAAAGCTTTTTGTTTGTTTCACATATTTTGGATTGAGGAATAAGTCTCTGTGACATGTATAATATCAACTATATTTTTTTAAAAATTCTTTAGTTTTATCAAAGTAAAAGTATTGACTGAGTGAGATGCTATTGTTGGCAAGCCTTTGATGGACACTCCTGGAATTTCATTGCAGGAGCCGTGACTTCTGTTTTATCTGAAATCTCACTGGCTCCTGATGACAGACAAACTCTGTTTTTAGCATTGCACTGAAGGTCAGGCAAATGACTGGTTTCCAAATAGAGTAACTGAAGATACTGGAACAGATTTATTCCTGGTATAATTCCACTAGTTCTATGAAGTTACAGGGGAAATATATTTGTCAAGAGAGCCTTATGAGTTAGAAGGATAATTCTGCTGTCCTTAGTCAGTTGAGTATAAAACAAGGTTGGAAAAAATATAATTTAACACGATGTTAAAATTCCTTCTGTAAGAGAAATGCTACCCTCACTAAGATAAGAATGATATTTTTACATGGTATAAAGTAGCATAACTCCATTAAGAAGAAGGAACACTGTACAATGTGGTATTTTTCTAATGTCTGAAAATCTAGCTCTTTTTTAATTGGAGATGAAGTCGAGGTTTTATGGTTGTTTTTATATCTTAGGATTAATCTAGGAAATGTATGTGCTGCTTAGGCTCCTTTCCCAGTGGCATTTTGTATGCTTCCATTATTTTTCACAGACCTTTCATTTTAGCTACAGTTTTGGCATGCTTCAAGTGAATGAACTCCCTATCAAGCAGACTGGTTTAATACTTTCACCAAGTGGTTGCACTTCAGTAAACTTTTCCCTTCGAGGTGGCAAAATATTTCTTTGATGACAGATACCCTGATGATCATAAAGTACAAACAACTGTTGCCATAACCAGGGAGGGTTTCTTCAAAATCAGTTAGCTTTGACTCTAATGCCATATCCCGATGTGTCTGCTTTTCCAAGCCATTCTCAACATATGCTCTCTTAAAATCCGTCAAACAATCTTGTACTCACTCTATACCCTATGTTCTAATGTCACAGCAAATCTATGTTCTACTTGTGGCACCTGCTGTGGCACATACTTTAGCTACTTTAGGGTAGTACTAAGCATACCACCATACTTAAAGTCCTGTCAACATAGCTGTGATAAAGCCCTTTTGGAAAATGTATAGCTTCACTCTAATCATTTATCATAACCCATAAGGGAGAATTAATTGGCATTTAGTTCTTGTAATAATTTGGTTTAGTGCCCTTCATGAAATATGTATGTAAGTACAGGCCTCATATAGATCAAACTTCTTCCTTTATTCATATCAATGTAGTTGAAATGATGGGTTAACAGAATTACATATTATACTATTACTGTCTGCTATGGAAATACCTGTCTGTGGATTGACAAATACTTTTTCTGTAGCTTATGCAAAAACATATGTATTCCTCAACATCTATGGCATGTTACATATTATGACTGAATATGAGTGTGTGCACTGTCTACACATGGATGAAGTTTCCTAGTTGATTGTTATATCTATTACATAAGTCTATAAAAAGAAACAATATGTTTGAAAAAAGAAGCTACTTTCTTAGTATTAACTCATGTTTATCTCAGTAGTCACCCCTTCTTCTCACTGAGATAAATGTAC
The DNA here is from genome assembly GCA_020800305.1 of Porphyrio hochstetteri. Lineage (NCBI taxonomy): Eukaryota > Metazoa > Chordata > Aves > Gruiformes > Rallidae > Porphyrio > Porphyrio hochstetteri. The sequence continues at coordinate 10,517,249 of CM036911.1, forward strand.
AGCTGTAAAATCTGAAATCCAGTCTCTCCTAAATCCATTATAGAGTTATACCTTTTTTAAATGGGTCTCCATGCTTTATAAGTTTGTCTTGACACTTAGTTGCTTAAGGGAACTGCAGATAAATGTAGATGGATCTTTGTGATTCTATAGACCATTCTCCTGACTCTTCCACTAACATGAGCTTGTCTGCATTCTGCCAACACAAGCATCTTCAGCCTTCAATTTCATATTAAATTTATATGTCACTCAATGGATTGCAAGGATTGTGTGCTTTGAGTGTTCAGTTTGCATACTGGAGGAGAAAAGCACTGCCTGGTACCAAGAGGAGGATGTGCTACACATTGGCTTTGCGAGATGGCAAGTTAGGTGTGAGCCCTGACAGCATTCACTTAGTGAAGTGAGTTTGCTGTGACCCTGGCCACAGCTGTTTAGAGAGGGATTCTCAAATGTAAGGGTGAGATGGACTTACCAGCTGCTACTTTTGATAAGAAGAGAAAGGAGGTTACTCATCAGGACAGAAGGAAATGGGGGCATGAGCACCAGGCTGCCCACAATCCTTAGTTTTACTTCCATATTCATAAACCAACAAACATAAACCTCTAGGGGAGTAGAAGAGCTTTTAGAACCATATTATAAATGTATGTATTCCAAATGATTAATATTTTGCCTGAGGTTAAAATGCAAACTCTGATTTGCCATTGCCAGGCATTTACACAGGCATTTGTAGCAATTAACAAATTTAAGTAATTAACAGAGAAACCAAAACACTTGAGTTTGCACTGAAGAGAAGAACTTTCTGCTAAATAATGGGGAACTGGGACCACAATATTTTTGCTGTGCTAAAGCTTTATTTCTGATGTGTTGACAGACAAGACAGAAAAATAAAATCCCAAGAGACAGAAGTTCTCTGGTCCTCCAGGCAAACGGGCTGGGATCACAGGAGGAATGTACCCAATTGAATTAATCTTCTGCATGAGATTTCTTGACTCACTAACTTCCACAATTGCTTGATTCACACCTTACTTGGGGAAGGCACTTACCATGCTGTTTCAAAAGCTGTTAATCTCAGAGCTGTTCTATTCTTTGCCTTTCCTTCTTTAAAAGGATTTAACCTCTTTTGATACTCAGACTTTCCATTCTCTGCTCTGTGTTTTTTGAGGCCTGATTATCAGTGTACCTGCTAATACAAGCACAAGACTTTCTAATAGCACACTGATAAAGTGTAAATGGCACACGGCCTTCTTATTAGTCTTTACATAAGATGGGCATGACTTGGTGCCATATTTGAGTTGCAGCCAGCAAAATCTCAGCTTGACAGCCTAGTGTTTTTTCTCTTTGGAATATCACATTGCACATTCTTACAGGGTCATGCGTGATAAAAAAGGATAAGGGGCCTCCAAAGAGAGGTGACTGATACCTTATTGTCTGTGGAGCTTTTACCTCTGCACTATCACTGCAAATCTCTTCGCAGAGACTGCAACAGATGCTAGAATTATTGCCTCCACTACATGGGCAGAGGGTCATAGAGCTTGAAATTTATGCTTTCATGTCAGTTCTGTGTTATTCACACAGATCAGCAGAATTAGATGAAAAGATGTTAGATGTTTTGAAGCGGAGAGTAAAGACAGTGTCTTGCTCTTCTCCAACATCACCTAAACCTTGTTTAAAAGAAAAAAAAAGTTTTGTCTTCTGTCTCCATTTCCCCTTTTTTCTGTTTGTTTTTGTTAGGAACTCATTTTAATACCTGAATTAATTTTTTATACCAGTCTTCTGATCACTCACCCAATATACTGCTTGATGTTTTGTTTGTTGCTTGGAAATGTGTTGATTCTTTATTTGCGGTACTTGTCTTAGCCTGAGGTACAAGAGCAGGGAAAGTCTGGGCTCCACTATGCTAGGCACAGTACATACTTGGAAGAGAGACTTCAATGTCTCGTTGTTTAAAACCAGGTAACTTCCTCAAATTTCTGTTGTCCCTTCAGCAGAGAAGATAGCTAGGCTAGATTAATCTAACCTTACATTTACATTTTCTCTGTGTTGCTGATACATACAGTTTTAGTATCAGCTACTGTTTGTGCTTAATATTTCCCCCTGCAGTCTCAGAAGTCTCTCCACTTTGATAATAATTTTGATGGTAAAATGTGATTTCCAGTAGTGACTCAATGTTAAGACTGAATAATAGAAGTATTTTTCTAGTCCTGACTTTGTATGTTGAAGAATAGCATCATTATAGAATTGTTGCTTTCTAGGTATAAAATAGGAGGTTGATGTCAGTATGTGGAATAGAAGTTGCTTTTATTTATATGTTTGCTGGGCTGGTTATGACTCAGAAGCTTTCTTGGTGTGAGGCTTCACATGGAATTGTGAAGAAGCTCTTTTCTGAGAATTTTATGTAGGAGATGCACAGGAAATGAAAACGGAAGGTAGAGGGGGGATTTCTTTCTGTCCTGGAAATGATACAAAAGGGCAGAGGGAAAGGCCATTCAGAAGAAAATGCCTGTCACCAGCTGAGAGAACCAGATGGTCATAATCTGTAGTACTATTTGAAATATGCCTAGTATAAGTTTGGGAGCATCTTTGGACTTTATGAAAATGCATATATTGCTTCCATATCATATACATATGTAATCTCAGTCTCTTGAAGAGCTGTATAATTCTATAAATAGATGAACCATCCTAGGATAAAGAGAGATTACTAATACAGCTCCATTTGGCATTTGGCATTACCCAACAGCCATCCAAGCATTCTTAATTTTCATTCAGATACCACTTCTTGGTATCTGAAATAAAAGCCTCCTGTTAAATAGGTGCAGATTCACTTTGTGAAATGTTTTCCCCTGCCATTGCAGTTGGCATAGTCTTGATGTGAAGGACATCAAAGTTCCATTGCTGACAGTTATTAAATATTTTCTCTGCTGACATAAGACTGAGCAATGTTATTGAACAAGATGCTGTGAGAGAAGGAAGAACATAGAACCAGGAAGTAGATGAAAAACAAAAAGTATGGAGGGTGGTAGCCTGTCATCCACTAAGTAATCACCTGATTTAAGAGTGTTTAGGAAAACTTGGCCGAGATCAAACTCTGACAAGATGTTAAAGCTCCAGAACAGTTACAGATTTTGTTTGCAAGTGGGTGTGCAGCTCTGAAAAATACTATTGTAAATATAACCCTGCCTAGAACAGAGAAGTTTCATAATTCGATTAGTCATAATTCTGGGTGGGTCTGAGATTTGCCTGTTGGTGTCAGTCTTCTTTAAAGACATTTTTGCTTTATGAAGTCTAAAATGTCTCTTTACTTTAGCTGTTCAGATGCTTGTTTGATGACAAAATAGAATAATGAAGCTCATTGTCCTGCAGTTTAGCTGAGTCCTTGTTTGAGATCAAAGTGGAGGGTTAACTTTCTTCTATGTGTTCCTTTCACTCCTCATTTGTATCAGGCAAACAATGGTTTTCCTAGCAGCAGGAATCCCTATTAAAGTAACTGTCATATTTTTCATCTGCACAATTCATTGTTTAGCAATTCATTTAGTGCCAGATGAAGGAAAAAGACACACTAGGCACAGAAAGGCAGACCACTTTAGTCTTTATGAAATTCTTTCTCGGTCAAATAAACAACTTTCCTGCTGCCTCTTCCAAAGCAGTTATTTTGACATGCTCCACTGCAGAAATTAGTGTCTATAATGCAGCCAAGGAAAACACTGTTAAGCTAGATTCTGAACTTGATTGCATTTCTTCCATGAACTTAAATAGATGTCCTGTGAACATTTATTCCATAACAAAACATGCAATCAGATTATCATAGTTAGTGTATTAACTCTGGACCAGGAGAAAATTCCTAATTTGGACATGCAGAATTTTGAAACTCGTGATGGCTGGGTGTGCAGCTCATCACAACCTCTGCTTCTGAGAAAAATGTCTGCCAGTGTCAAGGAAGGAACAAAGGCTTTGAAATGAAAGTGAAGTGCCCTGCAGAATAATTTTGTTATGTTTAAGCTATGTAAAAGTTACACAGCTTGATGATCCATAAGGACTTGTACTCTGAATCAAGGGTGAATGAGCACCTTAAAGTTAAAATCAGAACCACATTCATCTAGATAAAGCCTAGCTAAATATATGAAGCAGGCTAAAGATGACTTTCATACATAATTTATGCACCTAATCTTTGTTATCACAGAATTTTTATTAGATATGAATGTGTAAGCCATTTTAAAAAATATACCCTAAGCCCCTAAACTGCTGCACTGCCAGACTGGTAGAAATCTTTGATTCACTGTTACTTTCATTCAGAGTGTAATTAATTACCTGTAAGAAAGAGGAATGCAGAGAGGGAGAGTGAATTGGATGTGGATATGTAGATGGCATGCTTCAAGGCCCCACATGAAACACTTTTATTACAACCTGCTCTGGAAGAATAATCCTGCCTTAGTTTGGTGCTACTTACACCAGTAAATGGCAGTCACCACATCTAGATGACATCAAACAGGTGAGAAGCAGAGTGCCCAATAAAGAACTGGCAAGAAGCATTGCTCCCCAGGTTCAGAGAGACAAGTATCACTAACCAGCGATACGACTACATCGCAGACGAACCGGCTGTTTTCTTTTGCAGGGGCTTTTTGGTTAGGCAGAAACTGTTCATTTGCAGTTGATGGTTTCCCACTTAGCTATCTGTGATTAAAACAATGGAAATGTTTCATTGGACCCTCTGAAATGTGATACAAAATGAAGTTGAAGGATTCATTAAGATGGGATACATCTTCTTTAGCATTCCTGGTGCAAACTGAAAGCTCTCTAAACCTTACCTGCTTACCAGGGTGAGCAGCTGAAAAGGTGAAAGGCTGTCCGCACACAGTAGCATGTCAGCTGGATAGGAAATACTGATCAGGCTTCTCTTCCTCCCCTAATACCTTCTTTCAGCTGCCAGTTAGTGCTCATAGCCTTTGCACATTGAAACCCCCCTCCACACACACACACATATGCTGGATAACTCCTCGTGGAATTCAAAACCTGTCATCAGAGACAACATACTGGCTTGTCCACAGGGGAGTGCTTCTTGGGGCACCTAAAAAAGACCGGTGGATAAACACTGATGAAGTAGGTAATACACCTGGTACCGGTGCTGGCAAGGGGTTCAGCTGTCAACTTTCTTCTGTGAATGTAAAAAAGTTTCTGGTGTATTTCCAATAGAGAGTTATGAAGTTTCGTGGATGTAAAATTAATTTAGAGTGCTATATATCACTGGCTTGCACTTTTTCAAGTAAAAGCTGGGGGTTTATACTCTTCAAGCTTTAGGTGAGGAATTTTTGAAGATTGCTGTATCTATCACCATTGGTGGCATCATCACTCAGCAATAACCACATGCCTCCTTAGTAAAGGTAAAGATTAAGAGGTAAAACAAGCTGCTTCCTTTTTTTAACATTCAGATTGTGCGACATTTAATTATTTTGTCAGTCTTCAACGGAGCAAGTTTTCTCTTTTAGATGTTAGATTGTATTGATATGTTCAAGCTTAAGATACTACATTTTAACAGGGAGAAGAAACATCCTCAGTCTCTTCAACTTCCCTTGCTACCTGAAACATCCAGCAGTTCACACACCTGTTAAATGTGTGAAGACTGTATTTTACCTGCTGTATCTTTCAATTTCCAAGGATCTTGCTGGTATACCTGGCAGGATGTCATGTTAGGTACTAAACATGGCACAGGATATTACAGAAGAAATTTGCCTTGCACTTTCTCAAGGGAACTTTGCTCCTATTCTTTTTTTAACCACTTGAATCTTGAAATGAGTTCAATCTGACGTTTGAAGCCTGTGCTTTGCAATATTCTCACAGAGCACAGATGAATGCTACAGGCACAAAACAGTTATCCTTGTGGATAAGGAGAGTGTTTACTGAGTAACTTATGCTATATGGTGGATGGTTAATGCTGAACCATCCAGTTGAAACAGATTCACATTGGGCAATATGGCCTCTTAGAATCTTAGACACAAAAGTAATGGCATGATGCTGAGTATTTCCTGCAAATTTAGTCCTGATTCAATGTCACTGGATGAGTGCTACACTTCATCTTCACAAATACAGTTGCCTTTCTGTGTACTATAATATTATAGCATTTGTAGGCAAAGCATGGAGTTGAAAGCTACATATTTCTGGTTTAGAGACTGGACTGCCATTTGCTATGTCATGCTGCCAGCTCATGTTTTAGTTATCAGAGGAAGAATTACTCCCCTGGTATTCTGGTGGCCAGAAACAAAAAGAAAGCAATAAAGAATGGTTAATTGTAAGCCTGCATCACTGTAATAAGTACCCAAATTTACATACACACAGAAGCAGAAGAATCCCTTATAGATCAGTCAAATCTGCGCTAGATCCTCAAAGCTCTTTTGAGTTGCTTAATGTTGCAAGTGCCTGCAAGCCAGTAACTGCCAAACTAAAACTCTCAGTGTTGTCTCAAATGGCCTTTGAGTCAGGCCTTACCGTCGCTGAACCAATCAAAAGACCTTCAAAGTTGTAAAGCATTGTGGGCTTAGTTATATATAATGCATCAAGCAGAATGAGCTTGGAAAAAAAAGAGCATCTCACCACAGTGACTGATAGCAAAAGACATCCCTCAGTTTTTTACTAATGCTTGTAGGGAGAGACAGAAAAATTATGTTATATATGAGAAGGTCAAAAAACTCCACAGCCTGTAGAATTCAAGCAGCTGTTAGCTGTGAAAATGTGAAAGGCCATATTGATGACTGGGAGCTGTCTAATGGAAACACAAGGAAACGTCCCACCTTATAAAGTTGCCTTAAAGTGCATGAAAATTTTGAAAGGAGAAGTAGGGAAGGGGAAAGGGAACCTTTGAAAAACACTGGCAGTTCTGATCCTGCAAACACAAGCCAAGTGTAACTTTGCTGCAGGGGATTCACCAGACCTGCTCGCTCACATGGGGCTGCACGAATACTAAGGATGACTCCCTCAGTTACATTCTCAGTTCTGATTTGCATCAAGGTTATTAAACTCATGAATACTAAAGAATAACTCGCTTATTCCTTAAAAACTATTGTTGTAACAGAACAATCAAAGTCTATTATATGACTCATCTCCCTGCTTCCATTTCATTTCTGCAAGATCCATAGTACACGCTATTTTGGCACAGTATGTGATGCTCACTGAGAATAGACTGAATAGATCTAACAGCTTTTATTAAGTGAAGACTGGGAGAGGAGAGATTACTATTAGTCATACCATACAAGATTTAGAGAGCTGCATAGTCTTCTAGCTATGCTAACATATCCCATTAAAAAGCCACATCCACATTTTTACTATCATCTCTATGGTTGGTGTACACAGAGTAGTCATGCTTCTAATGGGCTAGGCTGCAAAATCCAAAATACTTCATGTTATTTTTTAACAAAGGACTGGATGTTTGTTTTCCAATCATGTAATGTAGAGTTGAGACAGGGAATGGAGCAATCTTCCTTCTAACCAGGGACTGGAACATTCACACCCTCCCTCAAATAATCCCCCAAAGGCTTGCCTAGTGCAGTCCTCTAAGCATTGCCTATAAACTTCCTTTCATTTCCCAGCTGAAAATCTGTTACATTTGGCTTACTTTCATCACCTAGATCCATTTAGCTTGGGAAGAAGGGTGAGATGTCTGTCTTTTTCCTTCAAGAGCTTATATATTGTGTGTGAACAGTCAACCTTGTAAAGGTATTTAAGTGGAAGGAAATTTTGTTGTATTCATTGAGGTGCTATCATTCTAGTGTGGCTGAGGTAAGCTGGACATCTTAAGTGCCAGTAGCCCTTCTGCTTTTGTAGTATGGATTTCAGCACAGGGTGTCCTGAATTGTAAGTGCTTGACTGGCAGTCCCTCAGAATCTCTGTGGCTGTAGTACCATGGCTCCTGGTACCCAAGAGAGGTAGATTAAAGCTATTTTGGGTGTTCTTGCATGTGTTGTAATCTCTCTTCTTAACTATAGATGAAGCATAGCCTGAGAGAGGCCACTTCAGACTGTCTCTGCAGCTTGCCAGCTCAGTTCTGTTTAATATAAATGGAAACTCTTCAGGGTGTCAGTGGCATGTTTTGCAGATGCCATGAGTCTTCATTTAAGGCAGGTTTTGTTGTCATATTAAAAACAAGAACCAGAAAGGGAAAAAAAAAAGGTAAAGCCTAGTAGTAAGTGGAAACTAATGAGACAGATTTGTAGCTGCAAAAAGGGAGTTTTCTTTAGGTTTGGTTTGTAATATCTGTAAGGATTTTAATTTCAGTTTCCTACAGTCCTCTGCCTTTACATTTAATTGGTCTTGCTCATCTTTCCCATCTGACACAGAAAGCTATAAAAGCTATCGAAGACAGTGGCATGTTTGCCTATGGTGTAGCTTATCTAGGCCATTTCTTTCTTTTTTTCTTTCTTTCTTCCTGTTTTCTTCCTTCTGGCAGTGTGTCAAATGAAATTAATTTCTGTCTGATGACTTATCCCAGTGGGTTTTATTCCTTTTCTTTGCTGTTTCTTCTCGTCCAGAATTGTCCTCTCTTTCCTAAGAAAACCCATGATTTTCCTTCTGGAGCTGTTAAGCATGTATTGTAGGGGCAGGGATGGGAAGTGGCTCATTTAGAAAACGGTAATATAAATGTCCTCAATTAACTTGTTCACAATGGGAGAGGAACTGATGTCTCCAGTCCAGAGATAACTACTTGGATTCATGTGGGCGTTCACCAGTTCAGTGTAGCTGTTCTGCAGTTGGATTTCAAAGCATCTCTCTTCCTCTTTTGAATAGGCCATGCCCCTGTGTGTAAATCACGAAGTTTTGCTGCTGGCATTGTGAGCCTTGGTGCTTAGAAAGCCTATGAAGGTTTGTTGGAAGCATCTGTACAAAAACCTACTTGCAAAAATTTAACAGAGGCAGATTTAAATCCTGTTTTCTTCATAAAGGAAACGTATTTTCCAGTTTTCCTTAGTGCCCATCTCTTCCTTTTCTTGTAAGAGTATGTTTTAGTCTCTGGTAACCTATAGCTTCGGTCCTGTCTCTGATTTCTAGCTTTTCTGACTATGAAAAGGAATGATTTATTTTAATATTTTCTTCCATTCCAGAGATCCTGAGGGGGAGAGGGTATTCATTCCCAGTGCCTCAGCGTATTTCTAGTGCTAGTGAATATTTGATTCTCTGAAATCTTGCTGCTAAATGAGAAGGAGAAAATATAACTTGTTGATTTTAGTGTTGAGATCAAGAAAGGGTAAGACATAGCTCAAGTCCTGGAAAAAGAAGAGGCCCTGGCTAATGATGCAAGGTACCATATTAACACTTTCCTAGTTGTATAGGCTTCCTCTATTTTTGCCTGCCTTGGAAAGTATGAGTTCCTCATTTAGAAAACTAGGTAGGAAAGCAGTGCACATCCATCTGTTTATACAAGCATTCTCATTAGTATTTTAACACTCAGCAGCTCAGATGCTGCCTGATCCCTCTCTCTCCCCCGTTGGAGTGTAGCTGAGGGGGCTTGGATGGGAACATATGCTGTTCACAAGGTGGTGCAGCAGCAGCTGCACTTTGTACCCTGCCTCTCAGAGTTCCTGCTAAGTAGTATTTACTCTGAACCCGGTGCAGACTTATTTTTTAGGGCACAGCTGTCACTGTTGTACTATATATTCACCCAGTATACAGATCTGTTCACAATGGAGCGTAGTAAGAATTCTCTGTAGTGCACTGAGAACAACATGTGATACTTCCAGCCTGCCTGCTTGCTTTAAGCTGGGGATACTGGAAGTCATATGTCAGTTGCCTTGTAGGAAATTTTTGAGGGCTGGAAATTGACATCGCTGAAACAGAAAAGGTTCCTTTGGTTTTCTGAGAGGTGAAAGATGCTTGGCTTTTCAAGATGAAGTCTGTGCTTGGGCTTGAGGTGCTAAAGAAATACGATTAAAATCAGATGTGTTGGTGGTACCCTGGTTTGGATTTTGTAAACCAATTGACAGAAATAGCTATACCTTGAAGCTCTGGTCAACCTGTCACTGTAGCCCTAAATAAAGGCATTTGCAACACCTAGCATCTGAAAGCTATGTTCTAATCCAGAGAAAGTGAGTTAAGACTATTACAAAGGTTTGCTGAAGTAGTTCTGTCTAGGTATCACCTAGAGATGTTTTAAGAAAAAAAACACTGGTGGTCAAATTGAAAAAATGCATATTTGGCCTAGACAATACTCTATTTCTCTACCTTTGTTACTTCTGTTAGCAAAAGAGAGGCTGAGATGAAAGCAAACTGGAACTTACCATGTAGACTGATTTGGATTTGTAGTCTAATTCCAAAGGTTAATTAACATTCACCCTTAATTTAAAAAAAAAAAATTTAAAAGCCTTTTTTAAATACAAAATAATTCCAAAATATTTCACAAAGACACAGTGAGATTTTCTATGTTTGTGACTATATTTAGCACATTTTTAGTAGATCAGAGATGAATTTTCACAGGAAAATGCCAAGAGATAAACACTTTGCATTCCATTCCTTTCTGCTGGATCTTTAAAAATGGGAACAAGATAGTCTTGATTGTGCCTTGACACTTCAGATCTGGCTGCCCTATATCTCCATCTGTACGCTGGTATTTTGTCCCCAACAATTACTGACTCTTCTCAATGTCTGCATGCTCTGGGCTCACTTGAAAGTCTCACAGAGAAGCCTGTTAGTTTCCTATTAAAAAAGGTATTGGTTTGTGCTTTGATTTGAATATTTTATACAGATTGTACACCCAGACATTAATAATGTCTTCTTTATATAAAGCTCTACAGAACCAAGTAATCTATATAGCATGTCCTTAGCCAGTGGGAAAACTAGGGGGAAAAGTAATTCTTTCCTGGTGATTATTATGGTTCTGAATCACAGATACAGTGAGATACATCTTTTATACTTGGGAGTCTTACTGTCTATGAAGCTAGGATAAGTGAATGTTAGAGGTAAAGTAAGTGACACCAGTGGAGTGCTGGCCCCTGAAAAAGGAATTTGAAAGGTAGAGCTGTATGAAGGCATCCAGAATTTGTTACCATTATACATGACTGCCAAACCCTTTCATTTCATTTTGGTAGTGGTAAGCCATGACTGAGACCTTATCTTTCACAGTCTGGTTCTCCTCTAGCCCTTTGCCTCAGAAAGGATGTTGCAGTGGCCATAGTTTGAAAATCATATAGATCACAAAATCAAAGTTACCAATGACATTTTGTTTGACAGATTCTTCTGATTAACACTTTTTTTTAAAGTACTGTTTTCTAAAAGTGTTAAGCAGAAAATAACCCACTAGAGCAGGTTAAATCAGATCAGTAATTATCCTCTAAATTTTACTCTAGGTCTAGCACATTTGTAGTTACCGGTGGTGTCTTTATTTTAAGATAGAACATTTAAATCTGAGGCTACACAAAGCAGAAATCAGAGAAACTCAGAGGGAAGTCAGTGTTTTACAGCCATCCTAAACTACTCCCAGATCTAGACTTCTTTATCCTTTCCTTGGAAGCTCTCCTTCTGTTGGCTTATTTTGTTTGAAGCCTCACAGGGGAGTGGAAGGAGAGATGCTGTGTTATGTAAGAATTCCCAAATTAGGGCAGACATTTGACTTTCAGTATCTGGGTTGATGTTCAAAAACTAGTCTTTGTTCTTAATGAGCAAAAAGGGGAGAGTTCCCAGAATTTGGAACCAGCTGTCTGGAGACTGGAACTGTCAGCATCATACAGTCAATACTTCGTGGCAAGAATGTACATGTTTCATGAGGAAGTAAAATGTGGAGTCTTAGAGGAGTGATGTGTGAAGATTATTTATTTAAAAGCCTTTATCAAGAAGGCTCAAGCCTTGATGTTTACCTTACTGGCAAACAGTTCATAATCATAGAGAAGAAGGATAAATTGAGAAAAGACCAAAGAAGCATCCTACTTGATGAATTCAAGTCTTACTGATTTATATGAGTTTGGCTTTTTTATTCACCCTTTTCCCAACTTCTTATTTTATTGCAAATTCTGTTTCTTGACATATTTGGGGAGCTGAGCAGGCATGGGTCTTTCAGTAACTATACAAGCATATGTGGGTATGCAGCACTAGAAAAATACATCAGGGAATGGCACTGTCATTATCAGTGAACTCTGCCTTGCCTGAGAACATTGTATCTGTGCCTGTCCTTCACTCATGGAGCTCTTACTGCTTTTATCTCTAACGAAAAGGATAGAAAGCTGTCTCTTCCAGTCAGGTTCTGGGATGTTATTCCCAGTGGCTAATTCCAAAATAATCTCTGTTTTAAATTAGAGTGTATTTGGGGTTCTGTTTTCTAGCACCTGATACCACAGCTTGTGCTTTAGTAAACTGACAACTCCCATTGTCAACTACTGTCAATTTGAGTGCCAGTCTCAATACAGAGCCCCTTTAACAGGGTCTTAAAAAAGGTTGGGGTTTTTTTTTTCTTGTCTTTGCCAGTGGAAGAGCAGTCTGGAGAATTGTTTTGGAAAGACTTTTTTTGGTTTGAGTATGTACATATTTTTAAGTGCTTTGAGGTAATATTAAGGAAGGCAGGTTAAGGAATTTCAGTTCATGTTTCATGAGGAAAAATGTTTGGATCTGTGTTGGGTTTGGTTTCCTCAGAAATTTACCTTCCCAGTTTCAGGCTGGTTGAATTCACAGGGTAATTCTGGCTCCTAATCAGACACATCTTTCTTTTATATTCACTGTGCTGAAGGAAGAGAGATTTGACTGCAGCCTTTGTTGTAATATTATAGATTATCCTTGGGTTTTCTTAGAAGTGTGGAATGTAAGGGAGTACCTAAAAATAGCAGCAAAGACCTATATCTTATGTCCCTTACCCTTTAGCTACTGAGTGCTGAAAGCAGGGGACAACCTGGTGTGCTTACTAAAATGTGTCTAGCTGGTGGTATGTGAAGGCTCTTCTGTTGTAGTTGGAGTTCCCTCGTGGAGTCAGGTTTCATAAGTAGCTGTACTGTATCAGTGTCATCCAGATGCAAGCTGAGAGGGCTGTGAAAAATTGGGGACAAACTGTGATGCCATAGTGAACAACCAGAATTTTTGAACTGTTGTCTTAGTATTTGGGTTTGTAGTTGGAACATTGTGGCTTCTTCTTTCCAAAAGTGCTGGCCTGTCCTTGGAGTGCCAGGTCCAACAGGTTAAGGAGGTCATCTCGGGTATGTGGTAATCTGTTCTGGTAGTGGAGCTGTACTTGTAGGTGGGTAAGGTTAAGCAGAATGGTTTCCTGTGAAGCTCCCTGTAAAAGAAGCAAAGCATGTCCAAGGCCCCTCACACACATTCATTTTCTGTCTGTATAATATAATGAATTAATTTGGGAAAAATGTTTTTAGGAGGAAAAGTACTATAAAATCATGCAGTAGATAGACAGTGGTTCATTAGTTTTCTGTTTCTGAGTAATGTCTATATAGTACTGCAATATCAGTAGTGATAATTATCCCCATGAGAAGGAGATAATATGTGGTAAGGGAGCTACTACATTGGGCTTAACCTCTCAAAATGGAAATAATGAGAAGTAGATGTTGTCCTGGACCTTTGCAGAAATGTGAGTTAAGTTAGAGTTTAATTTCCATAAATTTTGTTGTTCTGCCATACAATAATAGGTACAGCTAGTGTTGCATCTATTACAGTATTATTGCTGTATCTATTCCTCATTATAATTCTGGGCAAGTTGTATACAAGTGCTTTGTGTACAGAATGACTTACCCTGCTATAACTTCTGTTTTTCTTTTTGCACACAGATCACCCCTGGCAGCAAGGCAGCACAGTCACAGATGAATCAAGGGGACCTTGTGGTAGCCATTGATGGAGTCAACACTGACAGCATGACCCACTTGGAAGCCCAGAACAAGATCAAGTCAGCCAGCCACAACCTGAGCCTCACTCTTCAGAAGTATGTTGATATAAAGTCTTTGCATTCATAAGGGCATCTTATGAAAGTCGTGACTAAAGGATATAAGTATTTTATCTGGTTGTTGGATCCATTTGAAGTTTTATGGCACAGATATGAGATGAAAAGCTAAAATCTGTTCTACTTCCTTCAGGAATCTGTGTGGATTCTTACAGAGATCAGTATGGTTGATATGTTAAGTGTGTTTGTGTTGAATTTAGCCTATTCAATACAGGTGTAATCCCACATCGATTTAGGTTTCTGTTAAAAAATAAATCCAACAGTGACATTTTTTGCTTCCCAGGTGGACAGCAGACAGTTTTGTTTGGTTAATTTATGGATGACTATTCTAGAAATGGCCATTGTAACACACATTACAAATGTCTGTCAGGAACCTGTCATTCCCTGGGTGAACAGTCACAGCAAGCCGAGAGTTTGTGTTAATGGTCTAGCACCTGTGAGTGTGAAAGTGGCCTCCTGGCATCTGAAGCGTAAGAAAGGTGTAGCCAGCGTGCAGGGAGGGAAGTCAGTAGAATCATAGAATCACAGAATAACAAGGTTGGAAAAGACCTTTAAGATCATCAAGACCAACCATTCACATCCTAAACTAAACCATATCCCTAAGTACTTCATCTACCCTTTTTTTGAACACATCCAGGGAAGGTGACTCAACCCCCTCCCTGGGCAGCCTGTTCCAGCCCTGACAACTCTTGCAGTAAAAAATTTTTTCCTAACATCCAATCTAAACCTGCCCTGGCCCAGCTTCATGCCATTCCCCCTTGTCCTATCACCTGTCACCTGGCTGAAGAGACCATCACCTACCTCTCTATAACCTCCCTTCAGGTAGTTGTAGGTGGTGATAAGGTCTCCCCTCAGCCTCCTCTTCTCTAAGCTAAACAGCCCCGGCTCCCTCAGCCGCTCCTCATAGGATTTGCCCTCCAGCCCCTTCCCCAGCCTGGTTGCCCTTCTCTGGACTCACTCCAGGACCTCCATGTCCTTCTTATTGTGAGGAGCACCATAAGGTGAGTAGAATGTGAAGAGGGCAGACTTTCTCATTGAGATGTGATAAAAGATGTATTGCAATTGAGAAGGCAGAATCTCTTCACATAATAGGTTTCTCAACTTTTCCTGGCTAATGTTGCTTCCTTTCTTAGGGAGCATGTTCTCAAGTCAGATAACCTTGCATAGAGATTCTCTGTAATAGCTGCATTAATATTTAAAGCTCTATAATTACATAAAGCAAAAATAACTGCTGTCTTTATTGCATTGTGGAGAAGATAGTTTTTACATAGGCTAGGCAAAGACTGGTACAGAAAGCAGGTTGTAATGTGGAAGTACATTTTCTGAGAATATACCCCAAAACCTCTTAGATGGATGTGTGATAGAGCTAAGCAGTATCCAGAATGATTAACACCAAAGGGAAAAAAGATCTTTAGCTGAGGCTTCCAAGAAAAAGCAGGGTACTCTAAAGCAAAATGCATGGATGAATTTCCCATGTGGCTTTGTGACTCTCAAGTTTGTCTTTAAGGGAGTGTTCCAGATAAAATATGAAATAAGTACAGAAAGCAGAAAGATGCTAACAAAATTGGGACATATTTCTTGGCTTCTCCAGGAAAAGACTTTAAATTAAAGCTCTTCAGATTTTCAGATGCTCCAGATTTTCTCAAAGAAAATTTTTGAGCCTTTTCTCAAAGGGTATGGTCTAGCTGTTTCAGTGAATGCAAGGGAGGTAAGGATATGTATGGAAGAATTTCTACCACTTCATATGATGTGCATGTTGGCCCCTAGTGTGCTAGGAAAAGCTGAGAGAGCTGGGTCTGTTTACTCTGGGGAAGAGAAAACTGGGAGGGGATCAATGATTATAAATATCTAAAGGGTGGATGACAAGAGGTTGGGGCCAGACTCTTCAGTGGTGCCCAGAGACAGGACAAGGGACAATGGACACAAACTGGAACACAGGAAGTTCCATCTCCATGTGAGAAAAAACTTCTTTACTCTGAGTGTGACAGAGCACAGGGACAGGCTGCCCAGAGAGGCTGTGGAGTCTCCCCTGCAGATATTCAAGACCTGGCTGCATGCTGTCCTGTGCAGCCTGCTCTAGGTGATCCTGCTTTTGCAGGTGAGTTCAACTAGGTGGTCTTCAGAGGCCTCTTGCAGCTCCTACTTGTCTGTGATTCTGTGATCACCTCTCCTTCCACACAAGAGAAGGGTTCTCAAATCTGTGACTAACCAAACCAGATTATCCTAATAAATGTCAGAGATGCAAGTCACCCAAAACAGTTATTTTGATCAAGTGTTGGCAGGGATATTTCATGAGTAATTGCTGTGGTTTTGTACTTGCTGACCTCTAAATTACACCAGCTTCTCTAGTGGCTGTATAATTAAAAAAAAAATTGTTTACAGCACCCAGGAGGACAGTTTGTTTATTGTTTAATGATTGAAGTCATTGTATTTTCAGACTGCTAAAGCTTAATTTGTTGTGGTATACATTATTCTTTGTCCACATAATTCTACTGGAAGTATCATTATTTATTGCTTTCTTGTTCCATCATTTCTTTTATTTTTGTAAGGCTTTGTCTTTTGGTTCCAAAACAATAGTATGTGATTCAGATAATCAATTAACATGGATAATGAACAGTCAATGTAAGAAATAATGGAGTGATATTTCAACAGACTGGAATATGGCTGCATAGATAATAGTTGTAGATGAGTTCAGATTCATTTTGAAAGGAAGAGAAATGGCATAAAGTGATCTGAAATACTATTAAGCACAAATAGGACAGACAGCCTGTTTGTTAGCAAGTGAGAACTTTCACAGATGATGCTTTGGCTC
Organism: Porphyrio hochstetteri; assembly: GCA_020800305.1. Lineage (NCBI taxonomy): Eukaryota > Metazoa > Chordata > Aves > Gruiformes > Rallidae > Porphyrio > Porphyrio hochstetteri. The sequence goes on from CM036911.1 coordinate 10,533,961, forward strand.
TAAACTTATGCAATTCATAGAATCTTCTTGTCATTATCACAGGTGATTTTTGATGTCAGCTGTCAGATCACATTGGTGACCTGTTCAGCCTCACTAGAGCTATATGGGAAAAACAAATGTCTCTTAAATGGTTAGGGGCTACTCAAAAAGTTGTGCTCATAGGCATTAATCTGGCTTTGACTTTATACTGGAGTGGAGTGTCCTACTACTATGGAAAAGAAAAGCTTGTTTCCATGAACTAGATGGGTAGAGATGGGTACACACACTTACCTAATATGTGTAAAAGTTTGGAAACGTTGGGAATCCTTTCAAATGGAAAAGGCACATATGTGCATTAGGAAATTGACTGTTGCAATGGAAAAACATGAGCCATAAATTTTGATGATTTTGGACATTTGTGAGGTAGTTGTGTGGCTCTGTAGAATATGTTTCAAGGTCATGGAATGCCTTTCCAGGCAATGGTGGCTTGGTTTTGCTGTTGTAGCACTGAATGTAGCAGTGAACTTGCTTGTTTAGTCTGTCAGGCCATGGAAGAAGCAGTGGGACATGAAATCTGGGCATAAATACTCTGGGACAGAAGACACTTCATTTTTCTAATGGTTCTTGGCTCACAGGAGTGATGGCCTTTCCTTTTATTGATCCTGGCCATGAGGGTTTCATGAGCATTGTTTATAACCTGACAGTTCAGGTAGTGCTTGGTGCTACTCACTTTTAGTATCATGCTTAGTTCCCCATGGGTTTCTTTTTCAGGGTGGGGAGCTGGTTGTCTTTTATTTGGCTGTCAAGAAAATCCGTACATGGTGTCAGCACTTGTGCAGGACATCAAACTGCAAGACATGAAGTGTAGCAGAGGGGAAGGACTAAGAATGCCCGTTTGTACCTGCCTAAGCAATGGCAGTCTGCACTTCTCTGCACTTCTCTGGCTACAAAAACTTAGTTTTTCTTCTGCACTCCTGACCGCACACTAACGTAGCTCTTCGATGAGTGCTTAGTGTGTGGTGCTTGAGTGAGATGAACTCTCCATGTTTCAGTCATGTAGATATCCCATGAGGGATTCAGGAATTTGTGGATAATAATATCTTTTTCTAAGAGCTTTCTGCCTTAAACTCCCTGTTAAAATTGCAGCTCATTCCTTAGAAACCTGTATTCCTCCAGACGTACTGAGGAGGGGTTGGTGCTAGTTCTGCCAGACAATGCAATGGAAGGCTGTGATCGTACTCCATAATGACCTGGGCTGTGGTGGAAAAAGACATTGCTTGGCTTTTAATCTTTTTGTGACCTACTGGAGTTTAGTTCTCAGTCATTTTTCAGTATCAGTTTCTAATAAGTTACTTGAGCTACACAGCTGCCCCCAGGCATTTCAGTTCTGGGCCAGTCAAAGTTCATCTTTAACTGGCTGGCTGTCCCACAGAGACTAGGCCATCAGCTTATTGCCCTAGAGTATTCAGTTCACACATGAAAAACGAAGTGCATGCAAAATCTATTTTTATTTCATACAAATGGCTTGCTTTTTTAAATTCACAGTAAATGCAATGCACGAGAGAGCAGTATTATTTGTCAACACGTTTCACTGGAGCATCCACAACATTCATTTGATCTTAACTCAAGGAACCTGATCAGCCTCCTTGGAAGGGATTCGCCAAATGTACTGGCTTAGTTTTGGAAAGTGCTGTAACATGAGTGTGCCCTCATTCTGCTGGCACAAACATTCCTGTGACTCTGTAGGACTCCTGCCTTGGTGTCACCCTGTGCTGCTGGAGAGGAGCAGGGGAGGTGCAGACTTTCTGTGACTGTGGTGCATTGACACAACCTCCCCCTCCCAGGGCATGCCAGCGGTGCTACCATTCAGTTCCAGTCACCTTTGACTGTCTTTTGCTAGAAAATCATGAGCTAAATAATCTTTAGGGAAAGGGAAGGAGTCAGAGGCAAAGCTCTGAGAGACTTGTGGTAAATATTTAATAGCTTGCCTTTTTTGTACAGCACCAAAAGATGGCTGATCCTGCAGTATTTATTTCAGGCCTACTATAAATAAAGCATGTGGTGACAGCAAACTGCAAGCAAAGGCAATTCAGTGGTTATTGTAAAGTGCCTGCTTTTGTCTGAAGCTGTGAATACTAACCAATTCTGTGCATGTTTTAGGTCTGCTGATGGGCACATTTTAAATCAGAACCAGATTTAGGTTGTGTTTATGCTCAAAAGAATCAGAAGAGGGTTTCTATCCCAGTTTAAGAGTAAATTCAAACTACATAAACAATCCTGATGAAAGCAGAACTTGAAATAGTGGTACTCAGACTATTCTGTAGAAACATTTCCCAAAAACATCATAGGACACAATAAGTAACAACAAACAGAAAATTAAAATACGGATTTGGAAATTTTTTCTCTTCTTTGGATGATTCCATTACATTCATCAGGGGAATGATCTTTCTGTTCAGGGACTGTTTACATACTAGAGGCAGAACCTGAGCCCATATGAATGAGAGAGAGTTGGGTTGGTTGTTTTTTGAAAGGAGCACTAATGCTAGTGATAATTTGCTAGTGTTCATGTTCAGCATTGTGAATATCTCTCCTGAAATCCGTTCTTGGGGTGACTGTTTCCTGGTTGTTCCTGCCTTTCTGACTTCAGTCTTAAAACTGTGGAAACTGAATGCACAGTGCCAAATTATTGCTCCTTGGATGAGGCTGCAGCAATACTTTCAAACTCAGGAGTCCCACCAGGACCTCAGTAGCTAGCAAAGCAGCACTTAAAGGGTTAGGGAATGAGGACAACATCGAGACTCCAGTGAGGATCCCTGAAATACCGGATGCAGAAGTGAGACGGGTGTGACCGTGTCAGGCAGGATTAAGTATAGCCTGCCTCCTGTCAGAATGCACCATTTCACAGCTCACCATGAAGTGTTGATGAAAAGTGCTGTTTGCATTTGATAACATTTCACTAGGAATTTTGGACTCCTATCATATTTTCAAGTACAAGTATGTTCATATTGTCATAGAGTTGTAGCCTGAAATCAGATGATAGTTCAACAAATCAAGTAAGAATATAAAAAGTAAAAATAAAAATATGAAGCTCTGACCTTTAATCCAGTCTCTTGAGTTCTGCAGAAATTATGTTAAACTTGCTAATGTGATCCTCAGCAGGATTTAAAAGTTAAGAACATACTAGCTAAATGTCATAAATAAATAAATTCAAGCTGGTGCAATGTTAGCTATTCCATGTGATGTTCCCTGATGACCTGGACTGGACTGAGGTCTGTGACAGTCTGTGTTGGAGCCTTCCACAACTCAGGGAGCACCTTAGTCTGTAGGTAACTGCACTCCAGAGAGAGATTACACAACCTACCTTGGAAAGATAAGAAAAGCAGAGTACAGTCAAGCAGCAGTTTATCACAATGTGTATAAATTCAGAATTTTATGGAGATTTAGTAGAAAAAGGAGAGGAATACTAATGGTGGATGTGACATGTGATGCTAGTTATTTTATTTTGCTGACACACATGACTCTAGAACTTGAGAGCATCTGCATCCAATAGCTAAGGTTTCCTCCCCCAGCTTCTAATAATGCTCAAAGCATGAAAGAAGACATACCCTACTAGCATGCTAAGGAAGTTACCACGTATTACTGTGAGATGAGAGAGGTGGTCCTCCCTCGCTCCTTGTGAACCAGAGGTGGATCCCATTGCATACCCAGTTGTCTCTGTATGCAGGTGTGTGAGGACAGTAGGATTTGTTAATAGATGTCAGGCTAGCACTTGGACAAGGCTGTGAGTTACTGTCTTTGAGTAGTAGAATTTAATGCTGTTAAAATTAATGAGCAGCTTTTTCCATGGAAAATGATATAAAATATCAATGTCAGTGGCTGCAATAAATATAAATATATTCCTTACAGGAGCAGTTTAATTGAATGGACTGCTATTTACACTCACTGCATTAAGTGTCCTTGTTAGGTTTAGAAAAGAGCCTGGAAACTGTGGATATATGCCAAGGCTTTAAAGGGCAATGAAGTTTTCATTGCAAGAAGATTCTACTTAGAGATTAGACCTGCCCTCAGAGTGCACATAACTTTACCCCCCTGCCCCCCCCCCCCCCCCCCCATCCCCAACATCTTAGAGTTGAGATTAAAAATCATTTTATTTGTTTGAGAAATATTCTCTGGATGAGCTAAAGATAATCTCCATGTGAATCCTTCCACATATTGTATTGCACTCCCCATGGAAAGGTCAAGATGGGTATCACGGGCACATCTCCCTGCAGTCAGTGGGCTGGCACAGCCTACTAAGCACACGACAGTTGTCATCTTTCAGACAAACAGTTATTGGTGTCATTCTGCAATGAGGAAGGTGGCAAGTTACACAAAATGCTACATTAGATAGAAAGGGTGCAATGTATTAGGGCTGGGACCTTATTAACATTGATTAGCTTAAAGATCATCATGTCAAAATGTAAATGACACTTGAAACTAATTGGAATGGATGATACAGTATTTTTAAGAAGTGCAGCAAGGAATTGTTCAATCAGGTAAAATACTAAAGCTTTATTAGATCAATCTTGGTTTGGTTTATTTATGCATGTGAGGTCTGTTGTTTCCTTTGGATCCTTTGTACCATGGTGTTTTTTTCCCACCAGCCACTGTACAAGCGGTCAGGCCTCATTCTTTTTTTCACAAAAAATCATCAGTGGCCCCATTGTTTCTTACCACAGGAGCAGATGGACCCCAAGCTCCTTATTGCCTGGATTTCAGGCACCTCAAGGGCTGGCCGCCTCTTTGTGCCTGTGCTCTCCCTGGCTGGTGTCTGTTGCAGCAAGGAAATACTGTACACTGGGTACAGGCTGTCCCTGTCCTGTTTCTATATTCCTGCAATGACACCTTCAAGCAATACTTGAGTGCCTCAAAAGGAAGCAAATTCTTTTGACAAGTCCCGGGTAACTTTCTTGACTTGGCCATCTTAAGACCTTGAGTTTGTTTCCAGGCCAAGTCTCTCAGATATGGGCATAAATGGAAAGCTCACTGAAGTGTTTTAGCTTAGAGACAGACAAAGTGAAGGCCTAAATGAGGCGGAATGTAGCTAAGATCTAATTATCCGTGTTCGCTAATTTTTCTTTCCATGTATGTCAATTAGAAATACCCTGAGAGCCATATGGCACACTGTGAGGTCCTCATTGCAACGGCACCTCAGTGACTTCCACCCTTAAGGAAGCCACTAAGAAGCCTAAAGTTGCAGGACTGCAGCAGAACCTGATGATATGTGGGTGAGGGTAGTCGTGTCTCAGGTAGGCTACCTGCACACCAGGGGAAAATTAAACTGGGGAATCACTGTAGGTGCTTTTCAGCTAAAGAATTTACATAAATATTTTGTATGGTTGATTCTTTAAACCTGTTATTTATTACGTTTACTGGGGAGATGAGTCACAACTGGAGACCGGGGTATGGTAGGCTACATACAAGCACTGAATCTCTATTTCATGCCTCTTCTGCTCTTTATTGACAGTGGATAATTTTTTGCCCTACACTGTTAAATCCCTTCTTAACCCAAATGTTTTTTCTGCTCTTTTAAACTGACAAATTATTTTATTATTTGTATCTTTACCTTAAATGGATATATTTTTAACATATCTCAGTAATTATAAGAGATACAGTAATGAAATCATTAATACTAGATAACTGTGCTGATCTTAGAGATTCCAAGTGAGACACTCTATCTGAAGGTTATATACCGTTAAGCTCTGATCCCTCTCTAATAACTCTGTTTGTATTTCAGCCTCTTGTTTTTGACTCTGTAACACCATTCCCTGTAGCTAGGCAATCCAAATTCTGCATTTAGCCTATTGCTTATTGAGGTGAGAATAGCTGCTTCCTATTTATAATCGATGCCTCTTTATATATTTCAGAGCATTTGAAGTGTTGTGGGTTTGCCTGTACTGTGCTGAAAGTAGTTTCTGCTATTATTCTAAAGCAGGCTTTGAGAGGAACATGGGATGCTTTCATTTGAGTAGTAATAGCCATATAAAACATGTAAATGAGAAGAAGAAAGTGAAAAGAAGACATATTCTCCCTCCAACAGAATCCTGTGCTATTCAGATTGGGCTTGTATGGATAGCTAGAAAAGCTGGGCAGAACTCCTGTCATGAAATATGAAGTCAAATGTGAATTTGGTTTGGGTTCACATTAAATATTCAGGTAAACAGCATTGTGGCTTTAATCTATGGAATGGATGAATGGTCTCAAGCAAAACTAGTAAAAGATCACATCTGAGCTTAAAGCAATTTGGCTGTGAGAGAGATTTGAATGAGAATATAGTGATGTCAACCAGGTTTTGTGAGCTGTAGTAAATCACTGTATAAAAAAGTGGTCTATTTGGTAATCCAGCATTAAAGCAAGCTCATTTTCAAATTCTTATGATGAACTTAATAGTTAGATCAGAGTTCTGGATTTGATATAACATATATTTTCAATAAAGTTAATGACAATAAACCTCTACATGCAAATTCAATCCATGACAGCATAAATTCTATAACAGGATGAAAATTCCTGGGGACAAACCAGATTTCTGTATGGGTTACCTGAGTTCTCAGTAGTGATAAAGAGAAGTTTGGAAATGGTTTAAAAGTAGTGCAAAGACAGGAGGAAGAGGACAGCAAGAAAGATAACCTGCCTGCAAAACAAAAGGTGTCTGTACTCCATGGAGATTAATTGTAGAGCTTGCTATGTGTGTCAGGTGAGTGTCAGGCATGTGCTCAGCACCCTCCCTAGTGCTCTTTGGAGAATGGTCACACACATTGCTGAGCTGCAGGGGTATTGCAGAACCTCCCCCTTTGTCCATAGGAGCTGCTGGGATGGAGGAATTTTAGGGTTGGTAGCCAGCCATCTATAAGGAGATGGGGGCATCAGTAGCCAGTTGCTCTGTTCAGGAGGGAATAGGCTGGAGGGCAGAATGCAGGCAGTTCAAGAAAGAAGGGATTTTGCATAGCAGGAGAGAGGAGAACAGTAAGGAATATGCAAGAAGCATGTAGAAATAGAAGGGGTCAGAGAGAGACCAGGAGAGTAGAACTTGCTACTCCAACGTTTTTTAATACACACTCTTTTTCCAAAAATCTCAGCTTTATGCATACTTTCTCCAGTTCCCTTCCCTCCACAAAACTCTTCAAGGCTTCTTCCCTTTTCCTTTCTACCCCATAATGTTTACAGCTGCCCCGACTCAGACCCCTTGTCAGAAGAAAAGGGTATTGCATACTGCCAGACAATTCCATTTCATGTCTTTTTGGATAGCAACGTCCCTTTAGGTCGGTGCCATTTATATATATGAAGCTTTTGTCCATATATTGCTGTGGGTATATGGATGATAGGTCTGGAAAGCATAATTGCCTGTCTTGCAGTCTGAGTGGAGCACAGCACAGGGAAATAATTAACAAATCAGTCATCCTGCCAAATGCTAATATTTGCATTTGCCATTGATATAGAGAGAGCAAAGCTGCTGATAGAAATCCTTTCCCATTTTATTGCAGACACAGATGATAGCCTGAGAGAAGGAAAGTAGGTCCCATCCTAGCCCTAGAGTGATTGCAGTTATATTCACAGTACTGTCGAATGTTCAGGGTTTTGTCTTTGTGGTCCTCATGGGACTTGCTAACACTGCTTGCTAGGCAGGGCTTAGAGAATGAAACTGGTATTACAAGACTCAAGTTTTCTGTGACAGGCTTGGAAAGAAGCTGCTATTGTCTGGCTACTTAAATCACTATTTAGGTGAAGATTTAACCGACACATTACTGGTTTGAGCACTTATTAAATGGACACCTCAGATTGATGAGCATGAGTAATATTTAGTCTGTCCCTATTATGTCTCTTCCCAACCCCACCAAATTTTCAAGAATATTGCTGCATTAAAGCAGATAGGTCACTGGGAGCCCAATTCTGCATGCTCTGGTGTTTTGCATCCTGCTATGTGCTCACCCACACTGCTCCAGAACCGCTCCATTTCAATTTGCTGATAAGTAAAGTATGTAAAATATTTTCTAAGCATTACTAACCCTAATTTCCTCTGGTTCGTTGCCTTTCTATGCACTTGATCCTTTTTCATTTTTAGTGGCTGAGATACTAACATGCAATTATTAAGATGCTCAAAAAGGTATGAGGAAGTGCTCATATAGAATAAAATCAAAGCAGAACCTTAAAAGAAATGTTTACATTAGCTGTCTTGAGAATTAGAAAAGACAAATACTGAGCGGTGAAAATATGATGTGTAAAAAAGTCACATGAAAATTAAAAAGAACTGTTAGATCATGTCACCTCACTGCAAGTGCAGTATCGTGCTCCCCTGAAGACACAATCACATGCTGGTGCATCACTGAACTCTTTTGCAGCCCTTTCTTAGGCAGGCAGCTCCTCTTAATCCAGCTGACTCCCAGTGAACCTTGTGTTCATGGAGTCAGTCAAGTGATCTTCAATTAAAGATATAACTTAGATAGGTGGGGACAAGTCTAATTTTGACAGAATTTAACAGCTTTTCATAAACTTACATCATCTTGGTTTCAAACTTCATTAAGTTAGAAAGAGAACCAGTATTGAGGGACAGGAGAGGTATATCTGTGGAAAGAAAGTGAAATTAAAAAGTACTGTAATTATGTATTTGGTCATCATTAAAGCTGTTTTGAGTTTTCATGTTGGAGTGAGGCTTTTGTTTCTATTTTTAACTTTGAAAACATAGAACAAAAAGGCTAAAAGTAGAAATCAAAGTAATTGCTTCAGAAAACACATTCTTGCTGGAACATTTCAAAATCAAATTTAAAATTGTCGGTGATTTGTGAAATTTGGACTTTTGTCCTCCTCCTAGCCCTACTAGGCAAATAGTATTTTGGGGCTAAAATAATTTTGCAATCAGTGGATTAAAATGTAAACCTGGACACACACGTTTGCAACAGCACCACATCACTGCTTGAAAAGCAAACTTCCATTGCTGCAGGATTTCATAGAATCACAGAATGTGTGAGGTTGGAAGGGACCTTTAGAGGTCATCTAGTCCAACCCCCCTGCAGTGAGCAGGGACATCTGCACTAGATCAGGGTGCTCAGAGCCCCACCAAGCCTTTGATTAATTTAAGCAAAAGAGGGAGGGAAAAAAAATGCCCTGGACTTGTAGATATTTGTTTTTTTCCTGAGGAGTAATGGCTCTTACATAAATGATCAGTTCATTCTCTGAGTGCATACACTTCCATTCCACAGATTGACTTCACCTCTTCTGCCCTTTTCTCTGGTGCAAGCATCTGCTAAATCTAGCAAGCCTCATCACTCACTTTTTAAATATCAAAGCTGTAAACATCTAGGGCAGAGTTATGTAGGAGACTCATTGTTTCAAAGGAACATCTTGAAACCTTAAGGTCAGTGTCAAATCAAAGTCTTGGTTGGATAGCACGGTGAGCGACACGTGTAGCTTGTGAGGAACGTGGAAGGAATATGGTTTTTAACGTTGTCTTCCACAGTCAGGTAATGAGCAGCCAAAGAGATGGAGTAGTCTGCTAAATAAATTCCTGTGCTGAGATACAAATATTTTCCAGTGATGCATCAAACATGCAGCATGAGGTTGTTCTCCATGCCTCTGAACGTGACAAACAGCACTTCCAGCGCTGAGCAGCTTTGGCACAAAAATCCATGGACAGAGCAGAGGGGACATTTAGTGTCTGCTCCGTGCAGGTCATCCCACGTACCTTTGCAGAAATAACTGGGTGTACCCAGAAATGACACCAATAGGAAAAGGATCAGAGTCTCCCCCTAAACCTTTGTCTGTTCATAGATTGTTACAGTCGATTTTCAGCAACGCTCTGTCCTGGGCTGCCACTGATTTTTCTGCTTTCTCTTTTTTTGCTGTCTTTCATGACACACGTGTATGCCTTATGAATGTGATGTATTGTTTCTCTTTTTAAGCTAAAATGGGTGGAAGAAGGATACAGCTCTTGCTTCAGTCAGTAACCCTCCTGAGCAAAGTTTGATCTAGGCAGTTAGTGGTTAACTCTTGTTCTTGGAACCTGAAGGTATATATTTCTCAGATAAATTCCAACTGTGCGTATCATCATTAGTGCCTTTTATAATTTTCTAGCCTCTTTTTTTTTCAGGAATATGTTATGTCAGTTAATTTCACAGGTTAAATACTTATTGTTTAAGAAAACACCAGTTTTCATTCTCTCCTCAAACTTTATTTTCATAGTCTCTCCTTGTGAGGCAAACATCTATTACATCATCTCTGTTTTCAGCTCTCAAAGTAGCGTAATTTCTGTATCTTCTGTATGGAAATCTTGCAGTTCCTGTAAGGATTACTCCTTTTTCCTAGGTTTTTGTTGGTTTGTTTTCTCCTGCTTATGGAAATACTTTGTGTGTGGCAACCGAAGCGAAGTACACAGCTCAGTGTGAGGCTGGGTGTAACGCAGGGATCGCCACTGTGGGTGTGCCCCCTTGTTGTCTAGCTCAGCTTTCTGTCTCTGATAGATGCCACTGGTAGGTATCTCAGAGGAAAGTGCAACACAGCCCTCAGTAAGGAAATAATGAACCTGACACAGAAGGTCTCCTGCTATCTGTCTTTTAAATTGTGCCATGAAAAATGGGAATCTGTACAGTTACTTGTTTTCATCCAGTCTAAAGCAGCTGCCGGGGTTTTTGTTGTATGTATAAATGTCTAATCCTTTTCCTCATATCCTGCTATCCTCATAGTCTCAGTGGTGTCTTGTAACAATGAGTTTTACCTCAGGTTAATCAAACATGAAAAGAAAAAAAAAATCTTTGCCATTATCAATTTTATAAGTGGTGTCTTTTCAGTTTCACTTAATGTTCAGGAACGCAGCTTTATTTCCCCTTCCCTACCATTCATTATTTTCTAAACCTCTGTATTGCCTTCCCCTACTCATCTCCTCTCTCGAGCAATCAGTTCCCAATGTCTCAGTCATTTCTGCTTGATTTGTATGGTATTAAATATTATTTCATTTTTGTACTTGTCCAAATTTCGAAATGTACTTTTTAAAGATGAGAATTCCAGGCGTAATCCTGCTCTGTAGGTTGGCAATAGGTGGTTACTTGTATATAATTCAGCTTCTTTTGAATATTTGTACATTTTTCAATTAATTTTCTCTGGTGATCCCATGTGTAAGATGTCAGGGGGGTGTTCAGTGCTGTGCGGGTTCTCGCAACACCCCCCGAAATCATCTTCACTTACCTGAGCATCCTAGAGTACTTAGTTAGCATTCATCACTGTGCTTTCTTTGTTCTGTTCCAATGAAAGAGTAAATTGTGTGTTTTCAAAGCATTTATTGGGGTTTATTTTTGCTTTCTGAATGATTGCATACAGATATTTATCAAATGCAGGTGAAAGGTGGGCATCTGGAGAGGACTGTGGTTCGTTAGTAGTGACCTGCTCCTTTTGGAACTCAGTTGTCTGAAATGAAGCCCGTGTTTCTTCCTGCAGAGAGATTTCAATTATTGCTTAAACTATCAAGTTTGATGTCTTTTGAGGAGTCAATCTGGAGAGGTGTTTAGTCTCTGCATTTTAAGACACTTCTAAGTTCCTTCTTCCTGACTGCTGCCCAGAACTGAATTTAGCTGGTCGTGGCTGATGGGCCACGTAGTTTGTCACAAGGTACTGGAAACAGATGATCTCCCAAGTCAGAGACTACTTCTGTCACTGGTGGCTTTTCATCATGCAGAGAAACTATACCAAACTTTTTCTCATATTTAAGACCTTTGTAAACAAGGATGCAGAAAAAGCATGATGAACACTACAGTAAGCCCAGGCTATGAGGCTGTGCTTAGCTTTCCCACCTGCTGAAGCTGTGTTTTTACATGAAATTAGAGATGAAACTTGGGAGTCCAGGTTGCTAACCTTTTCTCTTTTTCATTTTTGTCCCCAGATCTAAACGTCCAGTGCCAGTTTCAACCACAGCCCCCAGAATTGACTCCCCCAGGGCTGTAATTCCCCACCAGAAGGTATGTCACACATTTTTTTTCTCCAAGTTAATATTCTTATCTACTGCAGTGCAGGTAAATGCCTGTTACAGGAAAGAGCTTTTGCCCACCCCAAATGAGGAAACATTGAATGAGTGCACAGGCAGCAAAACTGCCCCAGTGAGGTGTATTAGTGATTTGTGTCTGCCTGATTCCTGATTAGTGGAACCAAAGCGTCCAGCTGTCCTCTCATGTGATCTGGTCTGACCCATTCTGAGCAGTTTGGGTTTATCTAGGCTGCAAGGGGCCACCAAGGCTGCTCAAAATACACATTTATTTCTGTAGATGCTTGGGTAAAACCCACTAGACTGTGCCTCAGTGTCTCCAAATCCCGACTAACACCAGAAAGACACTGATTTGGAAGGAGGACATTTGAAAGCTTGCATCATAATGCATTCTTGTCACATTATTCAAAATATATGAGAATAAAAAATAAAGAGAAGTCAATTTCCTGAATAACAGCAAGTGTCAGAGGAAATGGATGGCTTGGATGGCTTTGTTGTCGAAGCTCATCATCTTCCATAGAATAAATGTTCATATTAGAATAAACAGCATTCATTGACTGTACAAGCAACTCCTCATCTGTATCTTTGGAGGCACTGAGGAGCAAAGATACCTGAAAGATGGTATATATCCTTAGGCTCAAGCACTGGGTAGACATTTGCATTGCTGACACATTTAATTAGACAAATGGAGAGGAGGTAAATTCTCCATTGCTGCAACTTAACCCTTTCTATGAACAGCAATTGCATCCCTAGCATGTATTATAAATAAGAAACACTGAAGATCAAAATACATGGGGAATTAGGTGATGTTCTACTGGTTTGGACAGTTCTGACTTCCGTAGATCAATTTTCAGTAATTTTTGTGAACACCATGCATTCTGGATTCATAGCTCAGAAGGTAGCATCATCCCTGTAACCACTGCAAACGTGTTCAGACTATCAGAGGAGAATGCACTTGGGGAGAATGATTTGATATCATCCTATTTTGTTAAATTTGAAAGTTGATGTTTATTAGTTAAGACAGAAATAATGTTATTTCACTGTGGATCCTGTAAACCTTTTGGCAACAGAAGATGAAATTAAGAATTTCTCTTGCTCAGAGTTGTTGCTGCTTATGAATTTATAAAAGTTATCTTGGAAAGAGTTATTGGAAGAGTCACCTAACAGTACTGTGAAATTCCTACACCAAAACCAATAGATTATTCTTTTAGTTAGGCTGGTGTTGGACTGCACCAGCAAAGTAACAGGGACAGGAAGGGGCAGAGAGTACTTATTTTCCATCGAGAACTATACAGATCACTGTTAGTTTTCCAGGCAGCAAGTAGATGTGTCTCCTCAGGGTTATTCACCACGACAAGACTGGCAGCTCTCAGTTGGGACCCTCGGTAGCACCTGTGCACATATGACAAATCTGCCTGCTTCCACCACTGGCACACAACAGCTTCTGTACCTCAGATTCTCCCAATTCAGTATTAGGTGCATTTGTTCCCTGACATATGTCAGTTTTAACGTTCCTGCACTGGGTCTCCGTGCTGCTTACCACACAAAACATTTTTGCTATTGTAAAAAACACCCATTGTAGGGGTGTTTTTTTAAAGGTTCTGAAAGTGCCTTTGGCATGAAAGATATAAAGTCACTTTACATTTCCCATTTTAACCCTTCAGAGAGAGGTGAGGATCAAAGGATGAAAGGACTCAACCCTTTTCCAGGAGCATGTTGCCTCACACCTGAGCATTCTGTGCAGGAGTGCTTAGGAAAGGTTTCTAGGAGCTGTTGGAGGGAGCCTGGTCTGAATGGGCTATAGGCCCTTCTCTCTCTGGGAAAGAATAGTGGCATTTGAGGTGGGAAACAGGGTATCTGCCAGTAGTCAGAGAGGTGTCTCAGGTGCAGTGTGTTTGGCCCGGGGTGACAGGCAGCAGCAGTGCGCTGGAGCAAGGGGCCCTTGGCAGGTCAGGGGGAGAGGTGTTTGTGCCACTGGTATACACTAGTAGACAGTGCTAATTTTAACTGGTTTGGAAAGGAGTGAAGGGATTGAACTGCCAGAGAAGTCTCAAAATCCAGAGTAAAAAGTCTTTACTAGTGCAAATGGTGGCATGGGGATGTTGCAGTAAGGTCTGTTACAGTAAATATACTTTAAAACCCACGGTTTCTTTGCTTGTCCCTTTATTACTTCTAGTAACAGTATCACTGTAGAAAGGAAGAATTGTGTGACACGCAGGCAGAAGATGTCACCTCCACCTTCCTGCTAGACAGTGTTTAGGCTTTGACAGTTCACATGAAATGAATTTGATTGCATTTCAAAAAACAGCAAAAAGCTACATTGCAAGACAGCCTGGACCGTGGTGTTGTCCTCAAACATCAAGAGAAGTGTTTCTCACCTTTCTCTGAGTCAAGGTTAAGGCATGGCAATGCTAAAACACCTGCATGTGCAAGTCCAGTGTCTATTTAAACCATACATTCTCCTGTGCATTGCTGCTGATTTGACTGCAGCTTCCACTAATTTTCAAGCATGTATTTCTTCTTTGACTGCTATGATCGTGGTTTATTTGTGTTTTAGAAATATAAGTGTACATTATTTCACAAAGGTTTAAGAAGGTGTAAACCCCCCAGAGACAGAACTTTCTCTACATTCCCCAGGTAACATACATACCCTCCTGACTCTCTTCAGCTCATAGATGTTACAGGTTCTGCAACCATAAGTATGGCATCAACTGAGCTGTAGGGCTAGTGTTGGAAATAGAAGTTTGACTGATTTGCAGTTTCACTATTTCCTTATCTGACTAATCTCAAACTTGAAACAATTTTCATTTAGTTTAGTCAAATCTTTTTAATTTAGTCAAAAGATTTAGTCATGTCTTTTGCATAGCTGGAAGAAAAGGCATAACTAATTCTGAAAGCATTCAGATAACAAGAATAAGCATGAGTTCTGCAGCTTTTCAGGGGGGCACCACACAGGTGAAGATTCAGCTCAGTGCAGTTCAAAATGTCCAAGCTGAAGCTATCAGGATTAAGTGTAGCTTTACAATTGGTCCCTTTACAGAAAGGGATTGAGAGCATCTTCCATTTTAATGTGACCATGTATTGCCCTCTTCATGAAACGGTGCTGAACACGCTTATATCACAGTCCTAGTGAGGATCTCATAACGCTTACAGTTTGTTTCCTGACACATTTGGGAACCTAAGTGGCTAAGAGAGAATAGATGAAGAGATGACTGACTGTTTAAGTAAAGCATAGGATGGGAGAGCTGGCCAAAAGTTACATGTTGGGTTTCTTTGAGCAGTCATTTAATGCTGTGGTGTCTCCATTTCTTTCTCTCCATAAAAAGTTTAAAGCAACAGCTGCTTCTTGGCCACGTTGGGAGGTCAAGTATAGCATTAAAATTGTTCTCCCAGAATGCAGAAGGTGAATAAAGACTGGAAAGACGTTGCAATAAATAGAACATGGGCTGTCAGAGGAAGTGGACCTGAAACACTGGTATTGTTTTCCAATATAAATATGTTTCTCAATTATCTGGTACATAAGAAGGAGCATTTGCCTTTCTGAGAAACTGAGTATTTGTAAAGAAAAGCATAACGACATTTCAGAATGGAAACTGAAGCTGACTCCTAGCCTCCTCCTATCCCCAAGTGTTTGAGACGCCTCTACGTTTATCAGTTTAAGTTCATTCACTGACATCACGCTGAAAACACAGTTTGCCCCTCGTAGAAGGGCGTGCTGCAGGATCGCAGCATCCTTCTGGAGGGAAGCAGCCCATTGCTCAGTGTCAGAGCCTCCTCTTCTGGTCGGCCGAAGGGCAGCATCAGACCTGCAGAGCTGGAAATGCTCGCTGGCTTTTCCAGCCGCAGAGACCGTGAGATGGAATGGGATGAGAGATGGAACAGGGGAACGTTTGTTTCTCCTGGCTGCGTTTCATGTGATGTAATGTTAAAAGCTGTGCTGCTGCTCAGTGTTAGAAATCTGACCTTCCCATGCAGAGATGGTTTCAGAAATGCTGCATTGATCTGGTTTTGCCTCTGAACTGAAGGGAAAAAAAAAAATCTCTCAAATATCCTATGGGGAATGAGCTGAATGAGAGATTCTTTGTCAGTCACAAATGGAAAAAGCTAAATAGCAGGAGTCCTGTACATCATACACTGCTCTTGTGGCACTTCCCATTTCCCCCTTTTCCCACCCCACACAGGGAAAACGGTCACCTTAAAATTAACATGACTATTAACTCACCTGGAGGATGCTAACCAGGCACTGCTGGGATCTGAGGGCTTTTAGCATTCAGTTACCAGCACACTGGTGTCCAGCTAGGAATTCCTTGAGGAGTGGAACCAAAACTCCCTCCATGTCAGAATGGTGAGAAAAATCATCAACCACCATTTTTTATGGCAGCCCTATAGTTTTCCTGTTGCCTGCTCTTAGTGTCCAGTAACACCAGGATGAGGGAAACGTGTGAGACTAAGGAACACGCTGGCATTTCTCTCACTGGCAGTTAGAACTGGTACTTCACGATCGCATCTCCTTGCGTGTCCTTTTATTATGGGGGTTAGAATGGAAACCCAGAGTTAACTTTGATAAAAGCCACAGAGTTTTCAGGGTAGCAAAGAAATATAACTCTGGCATATCCTTTTTCTTCTCCATTGCCTCTGCATTTCTGATACCTGCTTCATCCCTCTCTGCCAGCATGCAGTACTCGTTTGCACAGGCGGTGACTTAATTTACGAAGATGGCCTTGTGCATTTGTGCCTCTTTCCCAACACACTTTCAACCAGAATCCCTGTCTTCTGTTTGCTGTTTTTTCTATGTCAGGGTATAATGACTGAAGCATGTAATTCAAATGTATTTATTTAGGAAGTCATAATCTGGAAAATGCTTTTAGGATTATCTGTTTCTACAGCCTCAGGCAGCTATTAATGCCAGCTAAAAGCTCTTCCTGTTGAGTACTAAGAAAAATGTTCTGAGTTCATTTGATCTGCTATACATTTTGACTCAGAAAGTCATAAATGTATTTAATGTTATCATTAATTATATCCTTAGACCTTTTTAGGGGTTTTTTTTTGCAATCAATTTTAATTAATCAGGCTGTATTATCTTGATTTTTCAAATATAATCTCCCTAAACTTAAATATGCAATATAGAGAAATCCAAGAGGAGAATATAGAGTATTTGTCTTTCTGATGAACCTTGCTGGTATTGGTTGTCATTAATGTAAAAGTAGAAAATCAGAGGCCAGATTATTCTCCAGGCCGATGATAAAGGTGGCAGCTGGAGCAGCGCCAGCCCGAATGAGGCAAAGCATCACAACAGGCCACTGCCTGCTCCTGCACCGGCCTTCACTGAGGGCAGACACTGGGCTCCATCCCTTCTTCAGGTCACCGTCCCCTGCCTGTGCCTGTCCCCCAAGGCTGGACCACAGGATGCTGCCAGCATCACTGGGGGCCTCCTAACTGTGAGCACCTGGGTACCAGTTGTGGCTGCAGTGTCTAGAGGTCCAGAGGGAGAAGTCAAAGTGATCCTTCTCGAGCTGGAGTTAGGTTGGAGCCAGGAGCTGCTGAGATAAACTGCCAATTGGTATTACAGCTCTGGAGGAATCCATAAATTGCCAAGCATTCAGATAGTTTGTTTGGTACCTCAGCTATAGATTTCTTAAATCCAAAGCACATAATTACAGACAAACAGAAGTGAAGAATAAACCAGCTTGCAAGTGTATAATTCATTATTTTAAAATGTGCTAATGAGTTCTGGCATTCAGGGTGCTAGGTTCAAAAGGTAAACATCTAACAGAGGTTAAAAATAATCAGTATTAGAATCTTGCTATTCTTGTTCCAGTTGAGAGGTATAAAATGTCCACCTGAAAGTGATACTTGTGTTCCTCTTTGATAAAATGGTTCATACTGCAGGTAGGCAGACTTCCAGCAAGTGCAGAGCTGTAGCCACTACATGCTGCCAGCCCCTGGAAGGAAATGAAGCATTTTAACCAAAGGGTGCTCTGTGCTTCCCCAAAGTGCTGAGCTCCTCCAGTCCCAGGGACTGAGACAGCGCTGCATCAGAATGAGCTTGAAGCAGTGGCAGGGAGTTTTAAGCACCGTGAGCACAGAAATTTTACAAGAAACTTCCTCAGAACTCACACAGCGACTTATTTCCTGCATTGTGTGGCTGAAAAAGCAGTATTTTTCTCTCTTGATATTATGTTTTATTTTGGCTTTGCCAAGCTGCATCAACAGCAGATCATTTCTGAAACTGAAGCGTAGTGCCACGTTTACCCAGGATGAGGTTTTGGTGGAGTATTTCTCATCTGAGCACCAGCACAGACTTCTGTGGGTACAGAGGTTGCAGGAGAGATTCCTGTGGCTTCGACTAAGACAAGACACCCTGCTGTCCTAGTCAGGAATATTATCTGGGACATGACCGTAGGACCACACGCTCATCACCTACGTACTCGTGCCCACATCCCTTCCAGGGGACGTGGTGCACACCTGACCAGCATAGATGCATCTGGTCTGTTGGGCAATACCTGTTCCCAGTCCTGTTGGTGTGCCTGCTAACCGTGCTGCATGGCCTGATGAGCATGAAGCAGAGCCTGTGAAAGCCAGGCTCTGCTTGGGCTTCAGTAACTTGCAATGTACTCATGGAAAGTAGAACGGTGTGGTTTGGAATCATTATGTTTTTACAATAATGGCATTGACTATCATGTTTGTATATTATTTCATGTGATTCTGACCTCAAGACAGTTTTATAAGATTTCTTAATTACCCAAGAAATTAATGGACAGCATTGTCATTGTATAGAACTGTTGCTATGAGGTTGAGTAGTCGCAAATGCTATTTTAATATTAAGCTTTATTTGTTGATTTCAACTAAAACCCAGTAAAAGATTGCCTGAGTATGTTTTGCTTCCCTTACATTGAAGCAGTGCAATTCTTTGTTGAAAACCTCCCCTGAAAGGTTGGAAGCTTTGGGCCCAGTCTGTTTATTGCCAGTGTATTGATATGTTTGAAAGCAGTAGTTGCAGATATGTTGGTTTTTGCATGTGTTCTATGATTGCTCTTTTCTTTTTTTTTTCTTTTCTTGGCCTGCATGTTTGCTACTACAGGAACCTGCTTGGGAAATCAATGGCAACAGAACAACCTTCAGTCCTCTAACTAACACAGCGACTGGGCCTGTGGGTAGTATTTTAGCAACCAATGGAACGTTTTCAGGCTACCTCAACAAGCAAGAGATCAGCTTTTCCAATAGCTCTTCCTACTTAAAGACAACCACAGTTAGATCCTCCATGTCCTCTCAGTCTGTGACTCCTGTCATTTCACCTGCAAAGAGTAATCTAGGTTCCAAAGTAAGCCCAGCCCTGACTGAAGGCAGTAGTCCTTTACACCAGCTGAGCCCTGCGAGGCAATATAACAACCCCATTGGCCTGTACTCAGCAGAGACTCTCAGGGAAATGGCTGAGATGCATAAATTAAGTCTCAACCGAAGGGCTTCGGAAGGTGGACTTCCTAGAGGGTAGGTAACATGGTAAAATACTTGATATTTCAGTAAGTAATGAATTTGTTGAAAAATGAATGTAATGGTACCTACCCTGTTGTGCATTGGTCTGGTGATGGTGATGAACGCCTGGAACAAGCATGATGTCTTCCTGTCTCCCCACAACACACACACAGTGCCATTCCAGAATAACTCTTGGTCTTCAGTATCTGAATTGCCATACGGATTGGCAACCAGAGCATGAGGAGAAACAGTAGGACTGGTGGGACTGGGACCATCTCGGGGTTCTGGCATTTAGGCATGGGCACTCATGCATGTAGTCACATAGAAACGGGGATCAGTTCAGCCAGTGCAGAAGCTGCTGTCAAACAGAGCTGATCTTTGGTACTTTCCTAAGGAGAAATTGCTATGGCCAGCAAATCGGACACGCTAGTCTGCAGGAGTGTCCTGCTCTAATTCCTGCCTTAATGCTTTGGCTTTCCTACCTCTGCAAACCGAGTCAAAATTGCAATGTTCTGCATCCTCTTGAACGTTGTCTGTCTCACATCCATTAGCAATACCTCTTAACTTGTATAGAACAAGGCATGATCTCCAGATACTGCCCAGATAGCTCGATCCCATGCTGTCAAGCTTTTCAGTGTTACTGTATTGCAGATCAGCTGTTCTATGAGTAGGTTTGTGAAGTGAGGAGCTTGAACTACAACACACAAGACAAAGCAATGAGAAACAGGTTTTCCTAATTTTTCTGCCTTCATGTACTAATTTTCAAACAAATCTCTCATTTATTTATTTGTGTTTATTTAAAATGAAGATAAATGTCTTACGTATATGGAGAAAAGTGTACTTTTGAGACTAGGGACTTGCCTGTATGAGGACAAGCAGAAAGTTCAGACAATCCACTTGAGGTCTGATAGCAAATGGATATTTTCAAGTACTTTATATCCCATTGCAGAAGGTCTTTGCAAGAGTAAAACCAAGAGGGGTTAAGTTGTAGCAGAGTAAGGATATTTTTCCTTATAAAAGAGCATATACACATTCTAGATGATTCAAGTGGTTTAGATGATTCATTAAACCTCCTTTGAGCACTCTGCATTAACAATCCTAATTAACTTATCTGAAAAAATCCTATCCTCCCTTCTCATAGTGGATAATTGAGAAAGGCAATTAGTGTTTAAAAGAAAATTTCAGTTACTAGGCAAGATCAGCAAAATAAATCTCAGAATGTTTCTCTCTTGATTTCCTGTTATCTGAGGAGAACTAATCCTTGTCTGATTGCAAGGTGCAGAGTTTCTGGGAGTGTCTCTCACTTCTCCTCCTCCCAGTGTCTTCACAGCCCTCCTTAATGTCTTCCTGGGTGAGGTGAAGGGGCAGTATTTTGGATGGCTCAGCATCCTGGCTATTTCTTTGTGATCAGAATTATGACACGGTTGCACCCATCACTCACTGAAGTAGATTTGAACCGTTCTGTTGACTCCAGAGGGCATTGGGATATGACTGCATAATATGACAGTGACTGTTGGGGTGCAAAAAAGGTGTTATCTGCTGAAAACACCTCACTGTGTTCATTCTGCTGCTTTGCCCTGGCTTATGTCTCCTTTATACCTAGACGCTAGCACACGCCGTGGCAGTGCGTGGGATTGGATAGCAAGGTTCTACCTCAGAACAACCATCTGAGAGTATTTTCTTGTTTTAGTTTGAGCAGAATTTTAGGGAATTGCTCTCTGTCTGCCTGCCTGTAGCACTGATGAACAAGTAAGAAAATTTATGAGAAATCATCTAAATATTGTATTATATATGCCCCCAGCACGTGAACAGTCTGGAAAGGTGAAAGAGCCCAGGGCTGCTAACGCCGTGTGTCTTTTCAGGTAACAGAGATTTAGGGAACTGTACACCTCTGCTTACATGCAGAGAAAATTCAGTAATCCTGTTGTTCCCACTCCCAATGGAGTGTTCCCAAGAAGTGAGAGGCATCTGAAGAGAGTAACATGGAACCTGTAACTGCATTGGGGCTCAATATGTCCATGACAGTCTCCATCTCATTGTGGATATATTTGAAGACGGCAGAAGGAAAGCCACATGAGCTCTGCAACATCAGCTCTGGATGTTCTTATCATGTAGTACAACACAAGACACTGTGTAAAGACTGTAAAGTTGTGGTACCCCAACACCAAGAATTTATTATGCATTTATGAGCCTGTGCTCAGCAGCATAGTAAAGGCTCTAAGAAAATTCAGGTTTGGGGTTTGGACTTAAGGTGTATTTCATATTTCAATATGACATCCTTTTCACCAATTCCTTTGAGCATAATTGTGTGAATTGCTGTTAGAGGTTGAGCTAAACCCTTCAGAACATCCTATCAGAAAGCTAAAATTAATTTTGAGATTATTTCCTTGATCCACAAAGCATTAACAAAGCATCTGTTTCTCTGATACCCTTTCACATTAAAGCTTTATCACCCTGGCCCAGGGTGTGAAATAGAGGTGGCCTGTTAAGAGTGTGCAACTTGACGTGCTGAAAGCTCTGCAAAGGGGAGTATTAATAAATACAAAGGGTGAGTCATAGCTTGTAACATGTGGTTCTTTTTCATTCCAGAGTAAGTTATTTTTCACGTTGTAGGTCAAGGGCAGTAAATACCTGTTGAGTACGTGCCAGGTGGCTTGGGTTACGAGCTTCTCACTGTGTGACCTCTGTGAGCAGCAAGTTGGGCGTTTCATACGTGGCCATATTTAGAGTCAAGTTAAAATAATGTGTGGCTCTGAATGGGAGGGAATTTTCTCATCACATACTAAACATAAAGAGAAGCAAAGCTTTTTGAATGAAGCTGTAGTACCCTCTTCATATCAAAAAGACCTTTACTGAGCCATGTGGCTGTTGAGCTGTTCTTGGTGTGTGCACGTAACGATGCGTTTTACCTTTGAACGTATTTCTGTTGGCAGACAAGTGGTTCCTCTAATTAAGGTGTGTTTTAGGGACAGCAGTTCTGTCTTTAAAATATTATTTTGTGTGCAAGGCAGGGGCCCAGATTAGAATATTACAGCAGGCATCCGAGTCCACTTCAGGAAATGATACTATTACACTACGTTTCGTTGTACATGGGTGCCCAGCTGTCCTGCACATACCTAAAATGGACGTAGGATCACTGATGTGCTTACAGGCTACAGCCCGTTCCTAATATATCTCTACTGGTTCCTGTAACAGACTGATATATTTGGCATAATGTAGGGTTTATGAAGTTAAAAAGAGTCTGAAGAACAGTAAGGTGATCAGTGATTGCTTTTCCATGGAACCGCGCAAGTGCAAAGCCTGTCCTGCAGCTTTGGCTCATTCGAGTGGTTTTCATCATGGAAAAGGCACCTGGATGAGGCAGCGCAGCAGGACTGTGTGTAAAAAGAAGCTGTAATATCAAAGGTTCCATGAGGTAAAAGCAGGAGGAGACAAGTCCCTCTGACAGTTACACGTAGCTGTCCAGTATTCGTATCGGTCCCAGATCCAGAGATGGTAGAGCAGCGAGATGGAAGTCCCAGAGCCAGTTCTGTCAACAGCATTCTGTGCAGTGAAACAAGAAGGGGTGTTTATTAACTGAGCCTGGAGTCTCATCCTTTCTATTTTGCACAAAATATGATGAATTACTCTTCCCCCAAGTATGTAAGAGAAAATATGGATATTCTGGGCTTTGAAAAAACTAAGTTAAAATAAATACCATAGCCCATTAATGCTCTTCAGGCAACCAGCAGTGAGTTGTGAGCAAATACTGCAACATTACAGTCTGAGCATGCTGTCTGTGTGTCACTCCCAGCCCTGGGCCACACAAGACCTACAGTGAGTTTTGTACTGTGTCTCTTTGGAACTGCTGTGCAAGCCACTGTCACTTCTTGTTTACGAGTGAACAGCAGGATGTAGCAGGATGTAGCAGGAACATGTGTACATACCAGTTTTTTCACATGTGTACATACCAGAGGGAATAAAATACCCTGATAGGGATATCCAATAAATGCCACGTAATGCATGGACTTGCTTCATTTCATGTGGAATAAATTAGAAATGACTATTCTGAAATTAATTGGCTTACACCACTGTTGGCATAATGCAGGTAACAGTCAAATTTAGGCCAAGTTTGTTAAACACAAAGGCATTTTCCTTTGGTTTAGATTTAAAACATCCACCAACATATTCTTTGGATATTCTCCAGCATGTAAAAGACCAAAAAAATCAATCTTGCAATAACCAGCTCTGAGGGCAGCCTGAGGAGAACAGACTTCATCCCTGAATTTTAGTACTGGGGGAAGAACATAATCTCCAGCGCTCATTTGCTATTTTCAGATGAGAATAGGCTCTGCAAATGCCTCTTTGTTCCCTCCGCTCCCTCCCCCCATACACTTTGATAACAGTACTTTTACGGATGCACAGCACTGAACCCATGTTCAAGGGTCAGCCAAAATGCCATGGTACCCTACTAAGTCCTAGTGGATCAACTGTAATCCCTACGTTTTTTCCTCTCTTCATCACATTGGGGTTTTTAGGCACACGTTTACTTTTTGTTCTTCTTTCCCAATATAAAAAGCCTTAGTGAGCTTTGGTCCCCCTGTGCTCTAAAAGCTCTTGACTTCTCTTTGTTCGTTCGGTTTTGATGTGATTTGTTCTCTCTTTCTCTTCCTTTAGGTCATAACCAACACTGCCGCCAAGTTAGTATCACTTCTGTGCAGTGCCCGGCATTTGTGTTACGCGCTGTGTGTGAAGAGTTGCTTTCGGGGGTAGCATGCTCCCTCGTGTCCCTGCCGTGCCTGCCTGCGAGCGGACGTGGGCTTTGAAAAGCGTTACCGGTGCGGCCAGCGTCCTGGGCCGCCAGCGGTGCCGCTCCCGCCGCCTCTCCGGCATCTCTTGGCGCTGTTCTCACGCTGCGAACGGAGCCCGAGGCTGAGCTTGCTCGGCTATGTAAATGCTTCAGATTGTCTTTGTTACAGGCCGGGCTTAATTCCTCCTAACTCTTTACAAGTAGTCCTCAGGCCTTCGTGATTTGGGAGACCTTATCTGAGCCTTTTTTGGTGCATTATTAGTGATTTATTTCTAGCCTCAGCATTAAATTCATTTCCAGAGTCCCACTCCACTGAAATTCCTATTTAGGTTGGTCTGAGATACTGTGGTACACCTGTTCCCCAAACAAGAAGTAACCATTGATTTAAAAATATGACTGATCTGCTTTACTTAGGGAAGTTCATGGACTCCTCCGCTGTCTCTAAATTCCCTAAATTTCTGTCTGAACTGAATGCTTTTCAGGCTGGGTTAAATTCAGCCAAAATAAATAATTATAGTAGTTAAATGTCAAATTTGAACTCGGAAGAGAAGGTAAGAAGTAGCAGCATATGTGAAATAGTATTTGATGCATACAGTTTACACTGATCCAGCATTCTCTGTTGATTTGAATGAGGTGTGAGTGTGATGTCATGCAACTGACGTAGCTCCTTTGGAGTGACCAAACTCTAGCCAATTTACACAGATAATTATTTTGTTGCGATTGTCTTGGAAAAAAGAAGTCACATTATAGAGGTGTTTTCAATTTTACTTGCTTTGGGATTTATTTTTCCTGGTCCTTTCCCAGCTTGGCTGAAACATCCCCCAGCCTTGTGGGGGTGCTCCAGCTGTCTCTACGGTCTGACCTCTGCCACTGTCCCAGAGCACAGCACCCCTCGCAAGCACTAATAGCTTCTGTTTACTTTCAGAGGCACAAAGAAAACTCTGCAGTTGAAAATCTGTACCCTTTTCTCTTATTTCTATGGGAATCCTGTTAGCTACAATGAAAGTTTTGCCTTGGCACGTGTAATGTGACTAAAACCTCTTAAAAGACACCACTGAAACTCTTCAAATAGCACCAGTGGAAGCCTAAATCACTCCTGCTGCCACTGTGAGGGATGTTTAGGCTGTTCTAAGATCATTAGGAGGTTTTTTCCTAGCTTTTCCCCCGCTTTTGTTTTTTAATTGACTATGGAAACCAATTGCTTTGAGCTTTATTCTTTAAAAAGTGGCATATTCAACCTCTGTCCTTTCACTCACACAATCTCCTCGGACCTTGGGTTTGCCTTCAATACTTCTACCAGTGGAGGGGGGCAAGAGCACACTAATGTCATGGTCTTGAGGGACGTGTGTGCTCCTAATTGATCGTTTAGGGTATTACAAAGGAAAGAGGTACCACTGTTAAAGTAAGGCATGTGCGTGCTGAAAAGTCAAGAGATGAGCAACCTGCACCGCTCTGCACATCACCCTTCAGCAGGTGATGCAGTGTAACAACAATACTGTGGCAGCTGGTGCACAGGTACGGCGAGACACCTTAAGTGTGAGAAAAGATGATTCTCACTCTCTGAATGCGTAACGCAGCCTCCCGGCTCCCCTGCTTGTGAAGTCATGTGTGGCTGCCATACAGCATGTGCATGTTTATGGCTGTTTCTTGAGCATGTGGCTGTTAATGTTCCATTCGGTATGGACGATGGGTTGGTTACTCTGTCTCTCTTCCTGTCCATCTCCAGTCGGGGCATCCACCCCAGGGAACGCTGAAAGCGTAGTGGAACCCTGGGCTGGGTTCAGAGGTGGTATGTCACCTTTGTCTTCTCCAGAAGATGAAGTTGGATGGCTGCCAGCTTTACTTGATTTTCCTTTTTCCTCCATGCTGGGCTGAGGGCTCAAATTTGAGGTACTCAGACACCCTCAGTGCCAGCCCATTGCAGAGAGGCAGTCTAGGGGTCTGTAGCCAGAGAAGCTGTTGTTCAGTCACGGCAGCTGATAAACTTGTGATGGTTTTAAACTGAAAAGGAAAATTGTTCCAACCAAACAGGATTACATTTCTCAGACCTGCTTTTTGGGGGTGGTAAATCCACTTGCAGCTTTGGGGCTCAGTCCAAAATGAAACCTTTGTGAACTATCCATTATTTCCCACGACAGGACTCTCAGTTTTGCCCAGTTCGGTGAGCGTACAGAATCTGTACCGCTGGCAGAGACCCAGCTGATCTCCCATGGGTTAGAGCAGAGCAGGTACTGCAGTGACTGACAGCTGTGGTTTAGCTTTCTCTCTGAAATGCCAGGCAATACTCAGTCCTAACTTTAGGAGTGGAACAGCACACAGCCAGGTGCTAGGAGGAAGCCAGGTGCTCTTTAGCTGAAGTCTGGTGTTAAACTGACTCGTTCTGTTGCAATGGGAGCTTCAGGTAACTCAATTTGGGGCTCGATTTGTCGAACACAAATCCTTCCTTATAAATGGAGCCACTGGAAAATAGAGCAGCTACTCCTCCAACTGCAGCTGTCCTGCCGATGGCAGCGTGGGATCTTTTACCTGACTGAGCATTTATCCTGCTGCAGCTACACTTGGGGTTGGCTGTACAGAGACCTGGGGCAGACAAATTTAGTCTTGACATGAAAAAGCACAAATACTGAATTTCACTGTGGTTAATAATCCAAACAGGAAGTACTGGAACCTTCTACATTCCAGAGGACCTGACATCTGTTCACCCCATTGCACTCACTAGCCCTTTGTAAGGCCCTTCTGAAAGAATGAATGGATGCAGTGAATAAATGGGGAATTCTCTGCAATGTGTGTGTACATCAGTGGGCAAGCATATATATGTGTTTGTGTGTATATGCTTGTATGCATATATGTATGTAAGAACGGAATTCTAATGGAAGCATCACAGAACTACCAAGGATTTGTCATGATTTTTTGTACAATGACAACCGTTTCACCTTCTCTTCTGTGAGCCAACACCAAATTGTCACCACCTTTACCTGTTGCTTGTTACTTACATTGTCTCTTGTCCTGTGAGCAGACACTTTTGCAGTTAGATGCCACAAGCAGACACACACACTCCTCTGCTGATGCTTTTTCTCTCACTTAACTGTCACTCCTTTCTCCTTTCTTCCCCTCCCTGCGGCACCTCACTCCTGCATAACCCAGCACGGAGTTCACGGAGCGTTTCAACCCCAATGTCCTGAAGGACTCTGCCCTGTCGACACACAAACCCATTGAGGTGAAGGGCCTAGGTGGCAAGGCGACCATAATTCACGCCCAGTATAACACCCCGATCAGCATGTATTCCCAAGATGCTATCATGGATGCAATCGCGGGCCAGGCACAAGCCCAGGGTGGAGAATTCGCTAGGTAAGGTTACTGCCTTGTGTGGAATGCTCTTTCTCTGCATGATGCATCTCACCATCCCTACCTGCATGACACAGCAGCTCTTCCTGGACTCTTTTTCTGGAGTATTTTAACACGTGAAAAGTACAAATCAGTCCTTGATCTCTTTTGAAAGCATTCCATGGTTTTGAAGTTAAAGGAATGGATGGTTAGAAAATGTAACATTTCTGGTTTGGTATTCTTCCTGGAACTGGCAATCCCCACAACAAGGAGTCAAGCACTCTGTATGTGGCACCGATGGCTTTTCCTTTCTGACAGCCAGGCTTTGCAATATCGTATGTGTAACTCGGAACGGGAAGTGGGGAGGGGGGAATTGTTACTGATACATGGAGAATGCAAAATACTTACTTAGAACTGGCTGTGCTGTGCTGTATTATCCCCATCCCTAGGTGAGTGCTGACCTGTGTCTTGTGGGTATCCTTTGGGCTATGGCAAACCTCGAGTCTCTTTTCCCAGCACATTTAGGGTAACGTTAAACTTATCCGCAACTGCTGGGCTTACTTAACTTACATGTGCGATGAACGTAGTCAGGTTTCTCTGTTGCTGGGCATCTTTCCACCCAAAGCAGAACTCATCTTTTCATGTGGCACCCAAATACAGGTATAGCAACACACTTTAATGGAGCTGCTTTTCAAGATGTTAGCTGCAGGCTTACTCAAATGGTAGCTGGGTTATATCTTTGTGCTCCCTTTTGCTGGCCATTTATTTTCTCTATTTTTAAAAAATTCTTGTTATATCCCACTAATTTTTGCTCCAATATTATTCTGTTGTTCATCCTAACTCTCCCCAATGCTGGATCCCGAACAATACCTTTAGTTGGTTTTTGATCTCCATGGGTGTAAGTGAACTCATACAACAAAAGGAGTCCATTCTGTTTGTTTTCTCCACATTGGTTCACAGCTCTCAGGCATGCCTTACAGGAGACATTTCATGTTACACTGGTGTTTTCTACTAAATGCTGTAAGATGATACAGTGCAAATGATGTTTAAAAATGTTACCTATTTAAATGATGAGATGATTACAAGTTTCACTGCTGAGCACATGGATCCTTTTTGTTTTATAAACAGGACATTAAAGGCATCTCTCAGGTGCAGTTCCAATCACAGGAGTGATTGCTGGAGCAGAAAATATCATCATCTTCCCCCCCGCCCCCCGGCAATGCCCCAAGGAAGGGAGCAAAACACACTGTTGTGTTGCAGTTAGAGGAAAATGCCATTGCTAGAAAATCCCAGGTGGGGTGAAAGAGCCCAGAGTGCAACTAGAACTGGTAGACCAGCACGGTCTCCAGAGTGGTTAGGGATTTCCCCTAACACATAGAATTGTGACTAAATAATCTGACTCAGAAATCACATGGTACTAATGAACAGCATTAGTATATATGTGTGTCTTCTTCAGAAATATTTGTATGAGATGTTGGCCATGTAAAAGCAGACCAGACTGGGTACTGATTCATTTTGTCTCAAATCTCTGCCTATAATTTTGCCTCGGCACTTAGCTGCTCTTCTTTGGGCTTTTCATTTTATGTCAGAGATGAGCCCTGAAGCCACAAGGTCTGTGTAATACAGACGGTAAGCATGCTCTGACGGCAGATCTAAGGGGCTTCTGTTCTTTCTGGCAGGGAGCAGCTGGAAACACTGCTTACTTCTTCTGTCAGCAATGAATGGAAGGCCTGAGATAAGAATTCATTTTCTGGTTTGACCATTTGAAATCATTGATGTTTTAACTTAATTAAGTGAGATCAGAATCGAGCTCATGTCATTTAGAAAATAATGCACACACACTGGATCACCATGGACAAAGGAAAGCATAGAAATTATTTATACTGCAGCTATTCAGACCTCATGCTTGAACTTAAAGGTAGAGGAATTTGAATGCTCTGGCTTTGTCTCTTTTCTCACTCTATGTTGCCTTTTTTAAAAAGAAAACTGCTTTTCCTATACCAAGAACCAGGAGTTGGTTGCAGTAAACCCATGTGGTCAGTACATTTCTGGAACATTTCTGACAGACATATTCTAAATCCCATTATCCCATTTTAGCCCAACTCACAAGTAGGCATAAATCCAACAGCTTTATCAGGATTAAGATTGAACAGTTCTAGTAACAGAATCAATAAAGTGGTTGTACAAACCAAGGCCTGGGGTATCCTCTGCAATAAGTCATCTTGCCTTGCTGTTTTGCCAGTCAGCATGAACCCATTGTTGTGGAGTTTTTTCCCTCTTAGAGCTTTCTTTTAATAGTTGGAATCAGTCTAATATGCAAGTTTTTTACTCATTATCTTCTTAAATTAAAGCTGACTCCAGGGAGTGATTCACATCATAAGCCATAGTTTATCATGAACTCCAAGGAAAAAAAAAATCACACTGCTGCTTATGTGAAGAGGTTTGACTGTTTTTAAAGCTTGTTTTAATGTTAATAATGTGTGACTTGTATGATGATATGAAAAAGGGGGACATTTTTTTATTGAATCCTACTAAAATACCTTAGGCTGTAATATGAAAACCCTTGAAAAGCCCTAACCCATTTGTGAAGTGGGTTTTTTTCAGTAACATCAATTTACAGTAATATGCTTACAGATGCGTGATATTTCTGCACATACACACCCAGATGGAAAAAAATTAAATTAAGAAGAGGTATAGGAGAGGTATTAACATCGTTATGGGCATCTTTAGGCTGTCTGTAAGAATCAACTGTCACATTTAGGTTTATGAAATGCTCATGATCAGCGATGCGCTCTATTTTACGCTTGATGCTGAGTGGCTCATATGTCCTAGTTACTCATCGACAATATAATTATGATTTTGAAAAAAGAAAAAGGCCTGTTGCATTAAAGACAGAGTTGGAAATATTCCAGTGTATTGCATTAATTTAGTTCAATTTCTGTGAGCATGTTTCACTCTGCTAAGGAGTTTAATTCACCAAGCTCCATTTCCTGCCTTAGTCATCTACCATAAGGATATTAATATGTCATATTCATGCATGCGTTCCTACTGTGGGATCTGTGGTCCAGCCTCCAGTGGGTTTTAACTGCCTTTAAGGTAATGGCATATCTATACATATGCTTTAAGCTGGTTTTTTGTATACTGGTCATAATCTCAGAACAAAGCATTTCAGCTAGGTTTAAACAAAGGATTTTGAACTGTCTGTGACTTGCACACGCTGCTGTCCACAGTAGTCTGTGGTTGAAAGCAGCAGTACTATCTAGCCAGCGGTTTACTATCCACTCTACAGCTGTCTGCAGCTGTGAAATTTGCTATCACACACAGCAGTTCTTTAAGTCACAGCAGGATTAAAAAGTAAGTCTGGGGATACAAAGTTGTGTTGGCCAAAACAAGGCAGTCACCTATGAGGGTGATACAGGGCAAGGTTCTGTGTCAGTACTAAAGCATCGACCCAAAGCGCCTCTGGGCACTTGAAAATGGGGTCAGCTTTTGGGGGGACTTTAAGTGGGCCCTTTACAGTGACAGAACCTTTCAGTGTAGCCAGGAGGGAGAAGTGGCAGCAGAACTGTCACGAGGGGGCTGCTGGCTGACTTTTGGCACTATGGGGAAATCTCAGTGCCATCTAAAGACTGTTTCTGCATGAAGTCAGCAGGAGGCAGAACTCGGGACTGAGCTTTCTTCCCTGCCTCAGTAAGCCTTTCTGCCAGAGGAGGAAGACTACTGCTCCCTCTCCCACCTTCCCTCTGAAGGAGGATTGCATAGGAGCAACGCTGGAGGAAGACACTGATGGCACACCATTCCCAAAATAAACAAGTGCACGTTACGTTTTCCGTACCTGCTACTGTTTAGAGATGGCAAAGACAGTGGTCTAGGAAACAGGAGCTGAACAAGGAGCTGGAAAATGCTGCTTCCTCCTACAGGGCCCCTTCCACGCTGAAGGACTTTTATATTTTGTGTCAGACCTTCAACTGAAGAGTTGGTTTCTCCCGAAGCTCTGCTCCGTCACGTGACTCTGCTGAAACATGTATAAGAAAACCAGCTGAGTTCTGTGGGTCCTGAAGGAAGCGAGAAGCTATCAATCCTGGGGGTTATGAGGACTGTAAATACTCCTCTAACAAGAAACATCCTAAAGAGATGTCCACAGCATACGTCGGCATGAGCACATCCCATGCTATCGCTAGGTGCAAATCCATGGGAACAGCGTGTATTATGCACTGCAGGAGGAGTGTGTCAGGTGGAAAACACTGACAAGATGTGTTTATTACAGGGTATCTTATTGCTGTGTGTCACATATCAGACACGCTCCCTGGCTTTTTCATGATTCCTCTCCAGCTTTCAAATCACAAACCCAACTTCTCTGTACCTTTTCTCTGCACAGTGGTGTCTTAACACTAATTTTGAGCCTGAACCAAGGAAGCAGCTTTTATAGCAGGTGACGGCTCCTGGAGCTTTATAGCAGTGACTTAGTTGGACCAAATGGCCCTTAACTTTTAACAGGGCCATTTCTCAATTTTCATGAAGTCGGGCACACTGCTTGCAAAGCTCTATATGGAATAACATGTTAAAGCTGTTACAATAAATCACTTGCTTCAAAAATAGACCTTATATTTAGAGAAGTCATGGAGCCAAGTTACTCCAAGCACACATCATCCCCTCAGTGTACATTTCTGCAGCTCTGTTAATATTTAATTTTATCTGTATGCTATGCAGAAGTTATTTTTGCAGGGGAAAAAAAATGCTATTAAGTTACTAAGTCCATTTCTAGCTTGCATCATAAATCAAAGAGAGGTTACTTTGCTTGTGCTACAGAGCTTCATATCTTTGATTTTAGGTGTGCAAAATTGGAGGTTTCTTCCTGGATATATCACTTTGCAAAGTCATTAGAGATGTCCTAAGACTCTGAGATACATTCTGCTGTTAAAGGTTTCAGAGAGAAAATACGTATGCATAACTATGAGTACAAGTCCGGGTTTCTTATGCTTCACATTTAGTAGACAGTGAATCCAGAGTTATGGCAACTGGAAGTTTAATTCAGAATTGGAAAAGAATAATCATCTCTAGAAAAAGCTATAAAAGCCTATCCATTTTTTAAATGAAATATATTTTTTATTTCTAATTGCAACCTTAAAATACACTGGCTCAAACTATAAGAAGATGTAACATTGACCAGCATCAACACAAAGCCATTTTAATAAGAAATAATATGGGACAAAAATGCTCAGCTAAATAAATGTTTTTGCCTGGCAAATCCTTTATCACCACACATTATCCTAACCACCATAAGCTTCTGGCTGCATTGGCTCAGGAATCATGACCAGACATTTCCAAGCATTTCCACACTATTTTGAATATAGAGATGTGAATGATAACAGGCCATTTCAAACACAGAATCAGATTCTTAATTCTCATAAAACTGATCTATGTATTTTTTTTTAAAGTGCTATTTTCAAAGTGGTTTCTTGGATTGCTGTTACTGTGGGTGAGAAGCTGTAAGACCAGAGAGGCTGGGATGATGACAGCTACCATGTGCTGTTTCACAGTGTTTCTCTTTCTGAATTGCAGTACCCTTCCCATTAAAGACCCTCACGTAGACAGTGCCTCCCCGGTGTACCAGGCTGTGCTGAAAACCCAGAACAAGCCTGAAGATGAACCTGAAGACTGGAGTCGCCGTTCTGCCAACCTGCAGTCTAAGTCCTTCCGCATCCTGGCCCAGATGACTGGAACTGAGTACAGTAAGTTCAGTAACAAAACATCCTCCTCATCTTGATTTTAAATTCATGTCTTTATTTTCTTGCCCCGGAATTAGCAACTGACACTCAAGGAAAACTCAGGTCCAGCTTGTTGTCATTCTCAAGTGAGGACTAAGGTCTGAGACCTGTGGTTGTAACTTGAGGGAACTATGAAATCACAGTGTGCAATCTCATCTTAAGCTTTATGAAGAAAACTCTCTGATCTGGCAGGAGCCTCACTGTTGAAGTCTGACTATAGAGTAACAGAGCATTTGGGACCCTTACTTACAAATCAAACCCATGCAGGGTAATCTTGTATTTTCTAGAGCTGAGACATAACCTCAGATCTCATTTCTGACCTAGAGAGAAGGAAGTTCAGAGACCTTTCCCACATCAGGGGGAATACTGAGTATGTCCTCCTCATATAAACCTACCCCTGCCTCTCATGCTTTCCTACCAAAGAGCAGGCAGGAAAGAGCCATCTGTGGAATGATGGCCTACAGCTGTGAAACACTGCTAATAAATTAATGAGAAAGTCATTATAACAGTTACCTTCCTGCTAGCATCATTCTTCCCAGCTCTAGGGACCTGCTCCTGTCCATGCAGTTCTTGCAAAATGCACTGGTGCAAAGTTAGTATGGATGCACCTTCTATAGTGTTTGATAGGTTATAAAATAATTTATTATTTCAACATAAAGTCATTCTCTTTCTTTCTTTCTTTTTTAACTGAAACATTTTTTGCCTGCAGTGCAAGATCCGGATGAAGAAGCCCTGAGGAGGTCAAGGTAGGCAACTCACTGTGGAAAATATGGCTTTTTTTCTTGCTGATAACCAAATAATGTTTTAAAACTGCATTAATATGAATGAATTTTATTATCTTTTTGTCTTAAATATTCTAATACATGTACTTAAAAAGCACTAAAATTAAAATGCTATCAGTGAGAGGCACTTGAATGATACAGATAACAAGTTAGCATGTTTTTAGGAAAGACAGTGCAAAATTCCTGAAGTGTGTGTTCAAACCTGAAAGCTCTCTGCACATGCAGCTGTTATGTACTTGACTGAGTGTGTGAATGCAATGAGTTCCTAAGACCAAGCCCTGTGTAGCTACTTGATTGTGTAAGTGGATGAAAATCTATAATGCTGTGATAGCACTGAAATTTGTGAGCAATTTATTTGGATGATCCTGTGACTGACATTTGATTCTTCTGAAATGATACAGCAAAGGAGTTCTTTCCATCCAAAGCTGTAATCATTTGCTTATGTTTTGTTTGGAATGAATTCAACCCAAACTTGCAGAATGTGGAAGCACAGGACTGCTTTTGCTAGAGGATAAGCGTATTTGTTTCATGTGATCTGCCAACAACACTGAAAAAAATGGGTATGTTCAGAGATACAACAAAGAGCTAAAGACTTATCATCATCTTATGTTGTCTTGTACAGCTGGGAAATAGATTTGTTAGAAATTCTTACGTTGTGCTTAAAAACTACAGTTGAATCAGAGCATCTGATGCAAGCCTGATTTTCTGTTCACATACTTCAAATCCCTGTATCATGTTAGCAGCTGAGTCACTGGCTGGGTTTGTGAGGTGTCTGATACTCAATCCACTTTCTTTTTCTATATTTGGTGTTTATTTTTTTACTGCCATGTGGCTTCTATAAAGGTTCTGAGCTTTTGATGACAGTGCAAGTTACAAATGTTGAATCAGTGCAAAAGATGTCTGTAACCTTCCCTGTGAAAATACCATAAGTATACTCTCAGTGTATGTGTGCTCTAACGTTGTAGTTGACCAAAGTTCATGGCTTGATGCCTGAACACCAGGCTTGACATTACATCCCTCACAGATTTACTTCTTTCCTCACATGGGCAAGCCTAATTCTTCTTAAATGTATTATGCATTATGTGTTTTGATGTAATGGCATACATTCAAATCCTTATTACGATGGGATTTCAAGTATTGTGCTGAACTGAAGTCTCCCATACACATCTGAGAGGACTAAGTTGTTCTAAAGGAATGTTCTTTCAGGCTGTAGTCTGTGGCTTTGGGAAATTCTTGATACTGGAAATACCTCCTGGTGTCACACATCCTGAAAACAACAGTAACGCAGCAACATGTGTCCATTGCATGTTCTATTCAGTGTAGCTTAAAAGTATGGTACTGTATCCACCATGCTTTGCACATGTTCTGCAGCTGTGGGGTATCTCACAAGGACAGTTATGGTTATGAGTGTGTTTTGGCACAAGTGTATTACCTAAAGAGGCCTAAGGGCGTTCATGGCTAACCAGGGCAGAAGGGAATACAGCAGCACAGTGGCTACATGGTACCTGCCCCATCTTGGTGCTTCAGTATCTACATCAAACATTGTACACGCTCTACTGCAGCTTTGGTAGTAACTGCCCTGGTTATGCACACATCATTCATCATATAGTGCTTCTGGGGCTGGCTGGACCCCTTCTGTTTAACTTGGCAAGGCCCATCCACTTAGGTCCTTCCATCCTTTGCAAAATCCAATGTCAGAGGCACAGAATCCATACCTTTCTCCACTCTTTCAGCACAATAATGGAGTAGAAAGTCCCCTTCTGTATCTACTCCAAACAGCCTGTACAACCACACCTTTCTCTATGCACACAGTTAGGGGTCCCCTAGAAGGCTTCCTGGGCTCCTGAAAGCAAAAGCTTTCAGGGAAACTGTGGAACCTGAGTCTTGCCAGATTCCATGCTGCATTAATCCTGTGAACTGCTGGCATTCTAGAAAAATCCTTCCTCTTCCAAACCTGAAACTACCAGCGATTTCACAGCGTGGGGTCTCCAGGCAAGCTGCAAGCAATCTTGCTCTGGTGCTTTCTCTTGGGTCTTTGTGTCAGCTCTTCAGTGTAGTCAGCACAAACTGTGTGAAGTGGTGGTCAGGTTTCTTCAAAACACCTGGGGGGGAGATTGGGGGTGTGGGGGGGAAAAGTATTGTTTATTTTTGGCAGGCCTGTTTTACATGACAGTCACTTCTAGACTGTTGCTTCTAACTTCATGACATAAGCTCTAAATGGAACCCATAAAGCTCAGGCATTCTCAGGGGCCAGAAGATTCCTTTCTTCAGTTAGTGTTAATGAGTGTGTTGCATGGCTGGTTTTTGCTCATGCTGCTGCTGTTTTGAAGGCACATCATAACTCTGTGAAAACCTTCTGTGGTGTTATGCAATATTCAGGCCAAGCAGATGCTTTTGAATACCCTTCCCTTTAGTGGAGGGGCATGTGTTTAAAGCAGTGAGGGAGTTCTTAAGTTCCACACAAGACTTGCTGTAGCTCACATGCTCCAGCGTAACTTGGAAAAGCACCATCAGGAAGTTTCCTCACTTTGCCTAGGAAAACTTTGTATCTTCTAATAACTTAAAAGCTGAGAGAGGCATGCATCAAGACTCCTCATTATGAGTGTTACTTGTGTAACACTGTGTTACTAGGAACAGAAAATGTGGAAATATCAGTGGATTTTTTGGCATTTACTCTATTGTTCTGTGCTTTATTCAGCCTGAGGAGTGAGACCAGCCCAGTCTGTTTATTTGTTTGGCCAGTTTCACTCTCAAGTCTATCCTGCTACACTAACACAACTGTCTTGTGTTTTGGGTGTAAATAAGGAGGGGAAAATTACCTTGTTAGCAATTAATCAAAGGTATTTTGTAAAGAAGAAGAGTATTTTCATTTCCATTCTGTTGGGTATACTTCTCCTTGACTGTGTTCTTACCCTACAGCTTTCTGCTTCCCCTTTTTATTCACAAAATCTGAATTTAGGCCAGCAATCATCTAGAAAAGATTAAATATTGAGAGGTGCTGAACATTGCTTACAACTTGTTCGAGTGCCCCAGCCTGCAGTAGCAGGGGTGTTCAGGGGAGATGGCTGATACTTCACAGGACTGTGCTGTGATAACCCCCTGTTAGTTTGCTTTTTGATACAGATGACCAGAAATATCTATGCAAACATCAACATTTATACTCGCTTATGCTGAGAAAAGCTGTAGAAAAGCACTGCTGAAATCTGTGGCTGATGGTCCATATAGGAAGTACAGCAGGATATATATATATATATAGGCTGATTTAGGTATTGCAGAGTGGAAAATATTTGCATTAATTTTGCTCTTTATGGAGTTAACTTTTGCTGACTGCTCAGTTGGGAAGAGGGAGGGAAAAGCCAAGAGAATCTGCTGGCAGGAAAACAACGGGATTATTCTGTATTTCTAGCAAAAGCAGCCCTGTAATACCGAGCACAAGACAAAGAATATGAAGTTATATCAAGTTACTTCTCAGAAGTGAACAACTACAAAAGCTTTTGTACGTGATCCAAAGTGGATCCCCCAGTTCTCTTTGTGCTGACGTGAAAGCTGTGGAAAGAAATCCAAATAAATTGCCGTTGCCCTAGATATAAGGCAGGGGAGTGACAGTCATGGTCCCTAACCCCTTCTTTCTCCCTCCTTTCCTCTCTCTCTCTGTCTCTGTCTCTCTGTCTCTCTCTCTTTCTTCATGCCACAGGGAAAGGTTTGAAACGGAACGTAACAGCCCACGCTTTGCCAAATTGCGCAACTGGCATCACGGCCTGTCGGCGCAAATCCTTAACGTTAAGAGTTAAAAGCTCACACTGAACAGGCAAATGCACGAAACAGAATCACAGTAAAAAACTAACTGCTGTCCTGAGTTAGAGCCTAAGAGTGTCACACACAGACTTACTGCTAGGGCCTCTCTGAGCGCCTGTCTTTGGTAGATTTCTGTTGTTAGCCTGGTAACCCTTAACTGTCACTGAAAGCAAAAGTAACGGTAGGACCCAGCTCGTGCCCTTCGTTATAAAGTAGATTAGCTTTTGTCCTTTAGTATATTAAATGTAACTTCAGTATACAGGAAAGCATCACTATTGTACTCTTGAATTCTATAAGAAAATGTAAGGGAAGTTATTGGCAGTATTTCTTTAGAGGAGTGAGACTTACACTGCTGTAAAAACAATTAAGTAGGAGAAAGAGATGAAAAGGAAAACTCACTGAGCCTGGCCTACACTTTGCTAAATGTACAACCTGCTTAGCTTGCACACTTGAATTATGCTGTTTGAAGTAAGATATTAGCAATGTCAAGTTGTATTTCTTCAGTATATTACACTGGTAGGAGTCATTTGCTGAAACCATTGCTGTAAGTTTTCTGTTGGAAACCTGAATTTGTCCTTACATGAAAGCGAGAGATAGGTGTGGCTGCTCAGGATCTGTGAGGAAACGGCAGTTTGCTGGGGTGATTTAGGAGTGAGAAGAATATGTAGTGCTACTGGGGCATGGAAGGTTTTAAAAGCATCTTGTAAGTTTTAAGGAATGTTGCCCATTCTGTATTGCTCTTGTTTTGACCCACATTTTTTTCTGTATATAGCAGCATGCTTTATCTGAAATAAAAGGATTTAAAATGAAAATAATTATGTGCCTGTTTTACACAGTACTTTACTCTGATTTAAAAAAATAACTGCTTCAACCTGTTATTGGAGGAAGAACTTTTTTTTCCACAATAGAAAATTTGGTCCAAAAGCTTTCCTTATAAACCTATAATTCTTTCTGATCTTTAAATTAATCTGAGTTAGGATAAACTGAGAAAGCAATCAAAAGAACAACAGAAATTAAATGTATTAGGTGTGAATGAAAGTAAGGCATAATTAATACATACTAGATGACAACCTATCGATGTTATTGTTTAGCATTTCCATTTGAGCAGTCTGCATTCTCTGGGAATAATGTATTAATTTGTGCCTGTGGGAAGGCACTTGAGACATTGCTGGTGCTTAGAATGGGAGCTTTTTTGTTCCAACACTACAACAGTGCTTTGCTTTCAAGCTCTGCTGGTAAAGACGTGGTAAACCTATACCAAATGTTTCTATTCCCTGGTTGAAGTACGCCAGGAGCCATGTCTCTTCCCAATCTAGTTTATGCTCTGATCATTAAATGAAACCAAAAATGCAGCTTAATTAAACTTTGTGGTCTCTATAGAGAGTTGATGTTGAACCTCAACGGTCTGTGCCAGGAGTCCCCTAGCATTGATTGCAGCAACAGTTTCTGGTAATAAAACACTGGTCTCTGCCCAGTTAGTTTCACTCTGCTGCAACCCTGCCTAGAGCCCTCTATAATTTTTCTTTCACTGACTTCTGTAAACTGCAAAATAGGTACCTTTTTATCCAGTAGCAGTAATTCTGATAAAGCATGAGATGAGGTTGAAACCTCTATACTTTTGGCTCCTTCCAAACATCTGGAGTTTATCTGAACAATCCATACAGGAACAAAGTTCACTGAAACTCCCATTGTTTCTCTGTGTTATAGAAGGAAGGAGAAGTTACTGTTCATGGAGGATTTTGCACCAAATATTGGAGCATTTAAAGGAAACAAAATCTAGCTGTTGTACTTTAAAAAAAAAAAAAAACATTTTTAGAGTATTATTTAAGAGTCAATGAGCCACTAGTTTATTTTAAAATGCATTTCAATTTTCTTAGATGACTGAGCATGCCATTTAATTCTACTTTCCTTATGGGAACACAAACAGATTCTGATTATTCCATCTTATTAGTGCCTGTGGAAAATCAGCATAACTGCATGAAATAAGAGCAACATTGTAACTTTCCCTGAATGTTGCTAAGATCAAACTTTAGTTCTGAGTGAGTGAATTTTATTTGTAGGTGGAAAATTTGGACAGAATTAATTTTTTTCATAAACATCAAATGTACCTAAGTAGAAAAATCTTCCAGATCTGATTTTCAACCAAATTAAATGGTTTTCTGAAGAAGTAATAACACAGTGATTTAGCTTTAATAGGAATTGTGTATTCTTAATGTCCTGTGACCACAATATGCATACTATTTGTTTCAAATAGTCTTAGTGCTTGTACTATAATGGAAAAAACATTTCTAGGTGTTATCTTAATGTTTACACTTAATGTTATTTTAAAGGTATTTTTTAATAATCAGAAAAACATAGTTTGATCAGATATGAAATTAATGCAGATGTAACTAAGGAACCCCTTCCCCTTAGCTCTGCTTCAATGGATTTAATGATTAAAAAAAACAGTGCATGTAAACCATGTAATCAGAAAAATAGTCATAATCCATTTTGCTGGAAGATACAAAATAGAATCTATACATTCTCCAAGCTTGTGGAATTTAAGTTTTTGGTGAAGTCACAGAGAAGAAGTAATAGGAAAAAATCTTCGATAGCTGGAAACTTTTGGAACTTTCTCAGTGGTAAAGACCTTTCTTGAAGATGCTGTCATTAATTCCTAAGGCAGGATTGTTTGCTACTGTGCATTTCTACTGCTTGG
Organism: Porphyrio hochstetteri; assembly: GCA_020800305.1. Taxonomy (NCBI): domain Eukaryota; kingdom Metazoa; phylum Chordata; class Aves; order Gruiformes; family Rallidae; genus Porphyrio; species Porphyrio hochstetteri. Next base: position 10,574,570 of record CM036911.1, read on the forward strand.
TCCAGTCCCTCTCAAAAAAAGAGAAAAAAGCCAAACCACAACCTTCCCAAGTAATGACCCTTTTTAATTAAATTATAAACAAGAAACTGGAAAAATTCAACAGACATTTAGGTTAGCAATTTTCTAATTCTTACTTGTCAAAAATCTGCCTGTATGTTGTCATGGTGATCTTCAAGTGCAGAAAATGAATGTTGCAGATTTTTCTTTACAAAGCTATTGAGGCCTCATTTTTCCCTCCTGAGTAGGTGGCAGAATTCGTCTGTAAGGTGGAGAAATTGGGCTGGATTTGTCATGGTGCTGCATCTCACTGCTAGAGACTGTAACAGGCTTACCCAATGAGAAATCATTAACAGCTCAAAGAGCCCACTAGCTTTCTTCTAGCTAAAAGTCGAGTCTGGACTGGGTATGTCCATCTTTAATACGTCCACATTTATCTCATGGTATGTTGCTTCTCTCTGCATCTTGCAGTGGTTTTTGACCATTTGCAGAAGTCTTCTGGTTGGCCTAGAAAAATTAGTCTGTTAATGACAGTGAGGCTTAAAATAGGTTCCCAACTGAGGACTTGGTGAGTCATGTAATTCTTTAACCTAGCACTGATGACAGGCAGGAGTATCTGTCCCACATTGAATGTATTTTGAACCATGACTTTTCAGCTAGGCAGAGGACAAAGGTTGGTGACAATACTGTCTTCTAAATAGCCACTGTGCCATAAATAAAGTAAAACATAGGATGTGGATAGAGATATTACCCCCCCACCCCACCTTTCCTAATATTGCCAGTAAAGCGTAGGTTATAAGCATTTATTGAAGATACAGCAAAGCTGATGCCAGTAGAAAATCAAACCCAAAAGGCCTTCCAGGTAAATCTGCTTGTCTGCTTATGACACAGGGAAATGCTCATTTTCTGCTGTGGTAATAAGACCGTTTGATGTAAACTAACGTGTTTCCTGGAACCTGCTGCCCTGCCTCCCACTCAAATGGTCTCACTCCCAGTCTGCAGCAGGAATACTGACTGCATGCGGTGTGTGCTGGTGGGCCGTGGCTAGAGTATGACTTCAGGAGAGAAGGCATGAGAACTTGACCTCTCTTCCTTTCATGCATGAAGATGTTTCAAAAGGAGAAAGGTTCTGTGGCTTGTTGCCTTGCTCCTTCTCTTCACGCCTGCCTGCATGGGAAGCAGAACAAGTTTCCTCTGCGTAACAGAGGTCGCTTTCTCTTCACTGCTGTTTCTTTTTTGTTATGCACAACCGTGTGGAGTATCTTTCTAGTAGGAAGGAACAAGTTTTTAGGGACCACCTTATCACTTTTGAAAAGTCCATCTCTTGCACATCACAGAGCTGTCTGAAGCAGAAGAGGTGACCCCAGTTTTTGACTTGTACACACAGGCTCCCCAAGGGACTAAGTTGGCAGTGTCTAACACCAGTTTCAGTAACTGGGCCTGTCATTCCGCTGTTGTTACATGTATCAGGGAATATGTGGATATTTGCCAATTTTAGACTGCAAAGTTAAATAGCTAGAGTTTATGTATGGTACATGGTAGTACCAGAGAATGACTGTAATCATTTAGTCTTTAATCAACAGCTTTCTGCAATGTAAATGAAAATGAATTGACTAGAACTTGCTCCCAAGCACCCTAATATTATTTGTTCTACTGCTGTTTATATGAGCTACCTGACATCACCAAGACAAGCTAAGGCACCTCAATTCCCTTCCCTTGTTTGCAAGAATTCCCAATTATTAGCATTGCCAACCTGCCCAATTGCCAAGAACTTCTTTTCTGTATGCTAATCAGACTACCAAAATATTTTGAAAGATATACTGCATTTTTCCACAACAGCCCATGAAATAACGCAGACTTCTGTAGGTAGCTTCCTCATTTAAGGAACATAACTGCAATAAAGAATAATAAGCACATAGGTTTAATATATTCTGATCCTTACTTACCTTTTAGCACCTAGAAAGTGACAAAAAAGTAGGAATAGCAAGGTAACTCAGTCATCTCTATGGAATTCTGAGTGAAACCAGAAGGGAAAACTGATTAAGTATGGTGTCTGGCTTCCCAAAATACTCCTGGAGGTTCTGTGGGAAAAATGTATTTAGAGATCATAAATTTCTTGTTTTCAAACCATTTCTCAACTGATCAAAGACCAATTGGTGACTGTAAGGTATGGTGTATCCACTTGAAAGTGCTCAATTGAAATTGAGGCCTCCAAATGAAATATTGAGGCAAATACCATGAAGCTTTTCTGGAAGTAGTTGATACAGAAAGCAATGCTTAAGCTAACAGAGCTTACTAAAGCTCAAGGTTCATTTTTTTTTTTTTTCTTTTGGGGGGGTGGGGTGAGGGAGGTGTGCTAACCTGTATTTAACAACTTGTCTTTACCATCTCAACCTTCTGCATGTTCCTATCCAGCCCTTAACTTTTGCATGGGCAGAAACTACCATCACTTTCATCCCCACTGTGCAACCTTTTAACACTCTCCTGTGCATCCTTCCGCTGTAGATGGCTAACCAAGGCACCAGTGCACAATGCTGCCCTTCTCTCTGACTACTGACTTGCACTGCCGTCAGCCCAACAAGGAAAACTCAGCTCTTGCACGTAGCAGGCTTTCCAACATGCACATGTAACCCAGAAGTACTCAGTTGTGGTCTGTGAATTGTCAGATTGGCTCACAGAGCTTTCTTTAGGGTGAGCTGGAGAACTGGCTGATAGTATCACACTGGCACTGCTTCCTTTTATTCTGCTTCTAAATTACATTAATGTCAGCAAAATTACGCTGAATGCTAATAACTTCCTAATAGTTTATTTCCATGTAAGCATTTGTTGTAGTTGACCCAGAATGTTATATGATTACAAATGAAAGAGAGGGAAGATAAGAAAATCCTTTAGAAAATTGGAAGTAAAATGTAACCCACATTCTAAAAGAATAACAACTGTGATTATTCATACCACTTATTTACTTGGGTCAGAAACGGAATAGACAAGGCACATTAGGATATTTCAGCTGCAGCTTCAGGCTTAGGATAATACCACGTAGAGAAAAAGGATGAATTTTCCTATCATTGCTGTGCACAAATTAAAAAGTAGCTCTAAAAACCCACCAGGTGAAATGAAGATCTCTGTGTTCTTTTTCTTTTCTCCACTTCCCTGGAAAAACCCGGAGTCATTATGAGACAGAACACTTCAGTGGAAGGGTGCACAATTTCCTGGTGTACAATGCCTAAACTTGAGCAGTGGTTTTGTCTATAATGGCCACAAATACAAACAGAAAGGCCCAATCCCAAGTTCAGGTGCCTGCTGGCTGCTACCTGTGCAATACCAGTGGGGCTGTAAAAGGCTATAGGGAACTAGTCAGATGACTCCGATTGCACACTTAAGGCTGAGAGAGGGAGTAATTATCTGAAATATATCCCAGCTCAAATTGCTTCACATACTCAGAATTTTGCAGATGAGCTAAATCTGAGTACGCTGGCACGCCAAGTATCACTGTGTCAGTCTTGGGAAGGAGTGAACTCTGAGCAATACAGATGCTGCTGGACTTACAGCTGCGTACAGCGTACAACTAGGCACAACTAAAATGCATCCATAGGAGGGATCTGCTTTGACTTTTAATCAGCTGCTTTAACTTTCAAACTACTTGTTGAGAATGAGTTGTTGGTTGGTTTGGAGTTGTTTTCCACCAAATACATGATAATGCTTTTCCTGTTCTGTGGCACTGTCTGCACGAACCAGGGCACCTTCTGGGAGCATCTGTTTCCCTGTTCTGTTAGGCAGGTGTACCAGCAGGATATATCGCAGTTGGTTTGGCGTGGGCTGCTCACATTCTTAACTACAGTGGCTGAAAAAGAGAGACTAGCTCCTCTTCTACTCCTTTTTTCTGATCCCAAGCTAAACTTTAAACTAAACTGCATGATAGCTGTCTTCTGTCCTCTCCAGTTAACTGCCTATGATTTCTTTGTGTGTTTTATGGTGTCTCTTAAATTATCAAAAATACAGCTTGGGGGTGGATAAAAAAAGACAAACAAATCTCAATAGTTTCATATTCATCTGACCATGGAAAAATTCTCAGCTGCAAACACAGAAAGGCAGAAATAGCCTCACTGGATCACAACAGCAGCTAACTGGGCTCAGAGTGCAGTTTCCAGCAGTGTCAGTATCTCATGCCTTGGAGACAAAGATGTTTAGAAGGAAATAGTGAAATAGCTGTCACACAGCTTTCTTCCTGGACACCCTATAATTTTTTTTTTTTTTAATTCAACTTCTTAAAAGCAACTTTATTTTTCCAAATATGTTTATGTAAATGTATGTCCATGCTAGGATGAAAGCTAATGTAAGTCTAATAAAGAGAAGTTCTGCAAATCCACACTATACTACTAGGGAAACAGTATAGTTTTTAATTTCAAGAGATACAGACCCTAATAATCTGTCAGTCTTAATAACTGGTTTTCTTTGGAAAAAAAAAAAAAAAAGCCAGTATATATGTCAGGTTCAACAGAAAACTATTGGATTATTAATACAGGAAAATACTGGTAAACTGAATAGTAATATTTATTTTAAAATCTGTGATCTGTTATTAATAAAGAAGAACTGATATTTGAAATAGCTCAGATTCAGGAGTCTTATGTCAGTTCTTTGCCCTGCCATGGACCTTCTTTTCGATGATGAGAAATTCTTCTGAGTTTTAGTTCCTCATTTCTAAAATGAGAAGAAATAGTCTTGTTCCATAAGAATGGGGAGAGAAGAAAAAATTCAATCCAAGTAATCAATTATTGCTTCTGTACTGCAAGAAAGAGAAGTTATAGGACCATGTGGTCTCTCAGGATGCCTGATGTTACTTGGGGCGTAAGATCAAATGATTCTGTTTCTACAACATTTAAATGGAACTGAAAGGAGCTATTCGAGAGAGTCTAGATCTGTTACCCTCTGAGGTAGATGGAGGGTGCACAGGCTCTGTGTATAAGGTCACGTTACACATAGATGTTTGGGAATCTTTTATATTTGCTTTTGAAAAATAAAATAGAATGGGGAAGTATTCCAATGTCCAGTGCATACAGTTGGGATTCAAGAGACTTATTTATTGGAAACTCTCTGAAGTTTCTTCAGGCTCTGTTTAGGATCCAATAGCACACACAAGCTTGACTTGCAAATGAATTTTATGTTTTGTTTCTCAAACTTTTATAATTCCTCCTAGTGTGTGAGAGGGAAAAACTATAATTCCATTCACTCAGTCTTTATGACCACATCATGTAGCATATCTTTACAAGAAAGAAATATTTCATAATTTCTATTCTATAATATCCTGTGATAAGACAGTATATGTTATAAATTTAATTTGAGATGTGTTTCCAATATTTATTTGTGGGAGTTGCACTGTTCTCTCACAACAGCCAGTGACTAAGGCCCTTCTAGCAAAAGCTGTTTCAGCTGGGGACTAAAAGGGCTGCAGACAAAAAAAAAAATTCTGAATCTTTCCCAGATAGCTCAAAACTGCTCTCCAATACTGTCAGTTATTTGAGCAGCCTGTGTAGCCATGGAGATGTAAAGTACTCATAATATTCTGAGCCAAATTCCTTCATGTTGTGAAGGCATCAACTTCACTGACCCGGCTCCAGGGATGTATTCAACTCAAAAATAAAATTAATTCTGCATTTAGTTAGCAAAACATGTGACTGTAAAGGGTAGAAATCCAATAGTCAAAAATGCAAGTATTGTCACTAAGAGACACTTCTGATCTTGAGCCTTTCTCACTGTTAGCCAAATGGGAATTACTCCTGTTGACTGGGAAGAATTCCCAGAAGCAAAACCATGAAGAAATACTGTGTGCCTTTGCTCTCTGCCTTTTCCTTTGCTTTACTCCATGAAGTATGTTTACTATGCTTCCCTCTCTTTTTAACAACTTTTCACAACTCCCCTGTCATTGTCACTCACTGTCATCCTACACTTGTATGCTCATGGAAAAAGATTTCATGAAATCCTGACCTCCAAGTCAAGTGCCTTTTTTCTGTGTTCATCAGTACAGCCACACTAGCAGAGCAGAAAACTTTGGATCAGATTAACAGTAAAAAGAGGCCTAACACTTCTGCTGCTGGACCCCAACTGCCTGTCTTTTGTTCTTCCCTGTAATTTCTCATAGAATATTTGGTAACACTGGAAATAAACAGTGCTTTATTCTTCTCAGGCTGTTCACATTCTTGCATGATTATGGCTCTTGGTATACTAACACTTTACCCAACACATGCAGAGTTCTAACCATCCTCCTCTGCCTTGTTTCATCCTGGCTTTCCTATAGCACATATTCCAGTGAATTCACAGCTTGGTTACCACAAATACAGTGTTTGGTTTCTCATTGCTTTAGAGTGGTGAACCAATTGATCTTATTGGGGTATTTACTTTCAAAACAGGTTCTTGCTTTCTGACTGTATTAATATTCTTAGTCAGACAGACAGTTCTGAGGATCACTTCTACTTCTGGGTTCGAAAATCTGGCTTCAGTTGATATATTTTAGGGGTTACAGTTAGAGGTTTTAAAAATTTCTAGATGACACCTATGCTCAGACCTTTGCTGTTGCAACCTGGACTGGTATTTATAACTTTATTGGAGTTAAACTATGGAAAGAATATATGAACGTAGATACAATATTAATAGCCTTCTAAACATAATGTAAGACAATGATTGGAGCACAACAAATTGACATAGAAATTACATGTTTACCTTTTTTGAAGGAATTTTCAGAAAGAAGATTCTGTTGAGTAAATGAGGACATTTGCTTTGTATTTTGTAATTTGAGATCCCATTTGAAAAAAAAAAAAGTTCTCATTTGGCACATTTAAATTTTAAACATGTTGAAATTCCAGCACAATAGGAAAGGATGCAACCACCCACTAAATAGTCTCAATATTTACCAATCTCAATTACTTAACTGGATTTCAAACATAGCCGTCTAAGGCTAAATGACTCTATGAAAGCACCTCCATCTTAACTTCTTACATAGCTACAGAATTCATTGCACTTAAACTGATCAGCTACTTTTGTAAGCTTGTATGTGTATTTACAGAATAACAGCCCACTTTTCTATCACTGAAATTCAGACTGACTGACTCCTTACCTCAGTGAAAGAATGATTTAAGTTGTTGCTAATGAAACTTCGGTTGAGAGAACCAGTACTTGGGTAGGACAGAGAATTTTTAAGAGATTCCAGACATATAATCCATCTTGCATGAGCCTTTGTTGACCACTTAACTGCTTATCACTTCAAAATATTGGATCCTTGAGGACTGCCCAAGTCTGATTATTTTTACTGCTTGTAATTGGCATCATAGTATGTTCCATTGGCATATTCTTGAAATTTTCATGGAAGAGGGAACTTATTAAAGTCAAAACTATAATTTCAGGCATATACATGCATATTATGTCTGATTTGTAACTGTTAATTTTCCTTCATTTTACTGCAATATTGAAACACAATTGTTTGCAACTGAGAAGACACATACAGTAAACTCCCATATTTGGTGGGTTTCACTTGGACAGCTGAAGAGGTATCTCTCAACTGTATTTCTGAGCAACCACTCAAGGATGCTTTTTGCAACCAAACATTTCTCCTCTGCCCATCTTTCATCTTTCTTCCTGGTATTGGTTGGTTTGGGGTTTTTTGCCACCACTGGCAATTGCAATTACTTTATTCATGCTGTATTCCCTCCTTTCACAGAGACAAGGAAAATGTTGCTGCAGCATCAGAAAACAGGTAATGTTTGCTCTGTGTGTTTGGCTTTCCTCCTATTCAGAGTTTACCTCTACTTTCCCCATGTGGTTCTTACCTCAAAAACGTTAAATCTGTATGCTGCTCGAGATGGTTATGAATGTAGAGGTTTCAACTAAGTGGGTTTGCTGGCATTTCTCTGGAATGTAGGCTTCATACAGGCCTGTGAATGGGGCAGGGAAGGACCGTGTCTTTTGGAACTTATGAACCTGCAAAAGAAGAAGCTTTTATCAAATGTTCTTGAAATGGAGCATTGTTGGTTTGTGATGCAGTTTTAAGAACAATTTCCATTTTAAACTTTGTCTAGATCATTCAAGATACGTTAAAAATCTAAGTAAGTTTATCACTTTGGAATTTTAAGAACACCTATATATCAAATTCTTGCATATCTTGATTTACCCTTGATGGGTTAGGAGGTTTAAAACATAGTATGTCTGCAAGTTTCTTCTTTCATTTAAAGTTGTTTTCTTCCAAAGAATCTCAGCACATTTTGCAGTTACATATACAAATGGATAGTTTCATATTAGTTGATGTACTAAAACACACAAGTACTGAAACACAGATACTTCCTGAGTGAACTTTTTAAGGAGCAAAGAAATGCCTCTTATTATTTTGTCATGAAAATAATGTTATCTCACTGCTTTTCTCTGACTTGATTCCCACATAAACAATGGAAACTTATTTTTACAAGACCACTCATGTTGGAACAAAGGTTGCACAGAGTTAAAATCCAAGTGCAAGCATTATCATTTCTAAGGTCTCAAGCAATGGCAGCTAGCACTTGGAATAGTAGGGAAAATTGATTTTTATTTTTAAATTAATTTTGTCAAAAGAATGCAATAAGCCCCTTGATTCCTGTATAACAACTGTATATATAAATTTAATGGAATTGAATAAACAAGTAATACATGTTAGCATTTCACTGGCAGTTTCATTTGTGTGAAACTGTCTACAGGACTGTGCAGCTGCTGCACTGAAATATCTCTTTGTTTTGTTGTGGGTTTTTTTATTATTATTTCATTTTATTTTACCAGGAACAAATCTGATGTATGACTGGTGTTAGTATCCTACTCCATTGCCTTAATCTTGCATGGTTTGTCATACCCTAGCTTTACTCCACCTCCATTATCACCACGGCTCTGCTGTGTGTCTCATTTTGATATTCCTACCAATGTGGTTCCCAGATTTAACGCAAGATACCTTTTTTAATTCTAAAAGTCCTTCCTGGTCTTAAATGGTAATAAACTAATAAGCTGTCAAGATTTGCCATGACTTCATCTGCAATATCATGATGATCTCCTATAGTATAAGGAATCTGGCCATACAAAAATAGGACACAATATTTACAGATACAAATCTTCATCCAGGAAAAAGACAAGACAGAAAAGCAAAGCCTTCATTATTAAACCTAGATTTAACTTGACATTTCAATTATAACATTCAGTACTTCTGATGGGTTTTGTTGGGTTTTTTTTTCTGAAGGCTTTACTCCATACAAATAATAAGTGCTGTCTTAAAGGGCCAGGTATTAGCATTGTAAAATGCTGGTTTATTCGGTATGGTGGACAGTGAGCACATGTTTCTCTAAAAACTAAACAGTCAAACTTCTTCTGTTGAAGTACCAGCTGCTTCTGTGGCTGGAATTCTGTTACTCACTGAAAAACCTGCTACCACCCAGGAAATTGGTGACATGATCATAATAAATAGCTCATTTACAAATCCCCTTGTGATCTTTGCTACCCAGGCCTACAGCTGCTGCTCATGCACCACAGTATGTGACCTCAAGCATTTGGCATCCTCCTAAATCAGGCAGCATGGATGCCAACACTGACAATGCTAAGCCAGTGGCCTCCAGGGGGTCTGTGAGGTTTGGAGTGGGTCCAAGTCAGAGGGAGGCCAGTTCCATCACTACTGGCCGGAAAGTCCCTCTTGCTTCATCCAGTAATCAAAGGTACACTGCAGTGTGTAACTGCATAACTGACCTGGTTTGGAGCTTTGGAATGGTTTGGTAATAACAGCCTCTAACTCCTTCAGATGGGAAAGCCCATTGCCTAAAAGGCAGCTGTCCAAATTCTACAGACTGCAGCAACTTCTAGTTCATGTGAGTTTTGCGTTTCAAGTGGCACTTTTAAGGATCTCACCTACCATACAGACACAACAGTCATTAATCACCTTCTGCAGAGGAACAGCAGCTGATTACTGTATTTCTACAGACATCCCCACATTCAAATACCATACTCTTCCATGTTAGGTCTTTGTCTTTTTTTTTTTTTTTTTTTTCCTTACAAGTGCTACAAGAGATAATTTTTACCTATTTTTTTTATGCTTGTTCCCTACATGTTCATTTCCTTACAAAAGATCTGTTGGAGGATTCCAAACAAAAATAACCTCATGAGTTACCTAAAGGAGAATTAGTGCTGCTTTAATAAACCACTCAATAGCTATTTGGACATAAAGTCTCAGAATTTAGGACTTTACCCAGAGAAACTTAATGTGCATTTATTTTTTTTTTTAAAGTTAGGGTGGGTTTGTTGCTGTGTTTTCTCATTATGTTTGTTAACCATTATTATCCTCTTAATCTCTACTGATCTGTAGCCCTTTTCATGAGTGAAAATCATCTGAGAAGACATGTGTGTTTTCATACACCTAACTTACATTGTGCATTTTATGTTTATCTGTTGCTGCAAATATGGAGATGTTTGAGGACACTAATTTCCTTTGATTTTCTTTAAAATACAAAATACTGTAAAGATTAAAATTGTACAAAAGTACTGAATTTAAAAAACCACAAACCTGCTACAGATGTAAGAATGAAGTTGTTATAATAGATGATCTATTTTACATTTATCAGTTCTTAAAATTCTTCTACACCTGAAGAACTAAAAAAAAAAAATCAGATTGAAAATCTACATGGGAGGCAATCTTGAGGGGGAAAAAAGTTGTTTTATTTGAATATCTAAATAGAAGTATTTAAAATGTATAGTGGTTAAACTAAAACCAGACATGTTAGTCTGAGTTCTTTAAAACTGAGTAAAAAAACTGGCGATCAACTGCACGTAACATATTTAATGAGATTTTTAAAGTTATCTGCTGCATTTATATTTACTCCAATTCCTTCTTCCATTAATGAACATCATCTACCCTGAAGGAACATGCAAGCCTCTAACTTTTTAATTACATTTAAAAGAAACTATTACAAAAGCATGCAAGATAAAATTTGGTTGTATTTCTTTTAGATTTTATAAGGTATTCCAGAATATTTGCATTAATCTTATTTATATGTGTTTGTCTAGTTCAAAAGTGTCTCCACACAGGTCCACGTCCATTCATATTCTTATCTTTTCCTTCCTTCCTTCCATCCATCACTGAGTGTGTGTTTTGGTTAACATTTTGGAGATGATTACAACAATTAAGTAACTTCACTGTTTTCTTCTATTCAAGTTATGAAGTCTTGATTCTTTTGAAATCTATAGCAAATTCTCTTTCACTTCAATGAAAATCTTAGTTGGTATTTGTTTTTAGGCCAAGCTTTACCTTCCATTGTTAAATGCAGTGTAGTTTCAGTCCTTGCCCGCTACATCAAAGATGTCTAAGTCCTACATTTTGACTCTACATGTTTTAATGTGACTTTGCACAGGGAGAAAAAAAACCTCCTTTATTAAAACTGTGTTGCATAGTCTGTGTAATCGATACTATATTAGCTAGGTGAAAGAATTTACATCTAAGGAGGTGATCCTCCCCCTCTACTCTGCCCTGGTCAGGCCCCACCTGGAGTATTGTGTCCAGTTCTGGGCTCCCTGGTATAAAAAGGACAGGGATCTCCTGGAGAGAGTCCAGAGAAGGGCTACGAAGATGATTAAGGGACTGGAACAGCTCCCGTATGAGGAAAGGCTGAGTGAGCTGGGGCTGTTCAGCCTGGAGAAAAGAAGACTGAGGGGGGACCTAATTAATGTTTATAAATATCTTAAGTATGGGATGCAGGGGGAATTGGCCAACCCCTTTTCAGTGGTCTGTGGAGACAGGACAAGGGGCAATGGCTGCAAACTGGAGCACAGGAAGTTCCGCGCCAACATGGGGAAGAACTTTTCCCCAGTGAGGGTGACAGAGCCCTGGGACAGGCTGCCCAGGGAGGTGGTGGAGTCTCCTTCTCTGGAGATATTCAAGACTGGTCTGGACGCCTATCTGTGCAATATGAGCTAGGGAGCTGCTTTGGCAGGGGGGTTGGACCCGATGATCTCTCGAGGTCCCTTCCAACCCCTACGATTCTGTGATAATGCAGATGCCTGAAGATGGAAGAACTGATCTTAATTTCAAATGCAAATTAAGATGGAAAAACTTTTATAAAACTGTTGGAAAACTTTTGATGTCATGATTTGAAAACCAGGATTGCCAACAGGGTGTTTTCAGAAGCTCACTTCTTATATGTGTAATAGCAGATGGAAATCATAAGGGAGAAAAATACTGATTTTTCTGCTTTTGTCATGGGTTGCACCTAACTTTGAAATAGGTGGGGGTCACAAACACATTTTCATTTCAGTTAATCAAATAGTAAAATATTCAGCATAAAAAAGATGCCATCATTTAGACAACTAAAGTGTGCAAGAAGAAGATGATGACAGAGGAAATGGGGCAGTCCCTTAAAGAGCAAGGGGTATCACGAATTCTGAAGTACCAAGCACTTGTTTAGGGTCATGAGGAGTATAATTTGTTCAATCAGTGTTTCTGGGAGAAGTAAAAGAAAATATTAAAAGAAAGATTAGAACTACAGAGGCAGGATTTGCACAATGGTAAATTCACACAGAATGTTTGAGGGCTATGGTTTGGCTGAAAATCAGTTGTTGAACTTTAAGCCTTCTTTTGTTACTCTGATACTTTCTGTGCTCAGGAAGGAAGATTTTGGGCACTCTTTTCACATTGCAAAAGAAAATTACCAACTTCCATCACTGATAGGAGTCATTTGTAAGAAACCAGACATGTGGCAATATGCTTATGAATTAGGTGAAATGAAGTCAAAATACATCCATTATTTTCTTCTGCTGCTCATGGACGAGACAACTATGTCATGTACAGTAGTGCCCTGATTTGGGGGGGAAAAAAAGTATTAGGATAACTACTAAAAGAAAAATGAATCTACAGCACAATAATATAGCCTCAAGAAAGATGACCCTTACACCAGGGTGACATAGTGCCCCAAGTAATATCATAATCTGTCAAGCTGAAATTATTTTTCAATGGCTAGTTTTTTCTGTGGATAATAATTAATAAAATCCACAATAAAATCTGCCTAAACACAAAGTTAAGCTTTTGGCTTTTCTTTTTGTTCCCCTTGTGGGGTTTTTTCCTCACTTTTTAAATGACCTGTTGATTTTTGTTAGGTTTATTGACATGTGAATAATGAATGTATATATAATCATTTTTCATTGATATAAAGTTCATTAAAACAGTTAGCAAAGAAATTGAACCTTGTAAGTCCAATATTTAATATTTTTTCTTTTCATTTGATGTAAAAGCTAGTGGAAGACAACAAACTGGACCTCCCAAAGGACTGGTTCCCTTCTTAGCCACGGATGGCTTTGACTAAACTATCTTGCAAAGCTGTCTAACAGATAACTGTGCCCCATTTGTCTGTCTGTAAGAGATGAGTAATGCTTTCAAATTGGAGTGTGGCTGCAAGCTGAAATATGTTAATGATCACTGGGTGCTCTGACAGCAGGTGATGAAAGACACTGATAGATAGTTCAGTAGGTTACTGAAATGGCCACGGGATAGGAGACTAGGTTGTTATTATTATTAATTTCAATTAATCTATTCTGCAATCAAATAAAGATAAAATGAATTAACATGGAGCAGAGAAGTACTAATGTTCTTCTGTGCCACAAAGCCCAAGAGGGCCACAAGCATAACAAGTCATGTTCATCATTCAAGTGTTTTTAAAGCTGGTGTAGTAAAATTTTATGCTACATCTTCCCCTTGTATTTTGCATACTGCTTTGTGTGTAAAAAGGCATCATCTTGTTTGATGGGTTGGCTAGTGTCACGTAAGGTGAATTTAGGTGCAAGATGAATGGACACCTTTTAAACAACTTTCCACTAGCTGTATTGCACAAAACTGATTAAACCCAACACAAAACTGTGTTGACTGGATTTCTAGACTATCAGGATTTGTAGGAAACCTGCTGATACAAGACTGTGATAACAGTCTTCAAATTGCTGTTCTTCATCTAATTAAAGTTTACTTCTAACATAAACTTCAGGTCTGGGAGTAAATATTGGGTAAAACTTAGCCAAACTCAAGGAGTTTTGACAGGCTTTTTGCAACCACTGAAGTACTGCATGCCATGTTCCCCACCACTGGTGTCAGAGGGAGCAGGACTTAAGTGTCGCCTAATACCTGGGATAAGTATCAGTCAAGCAGGACCAAAGCTGCACATCTGAAAAGGCCTTTGCATAATTGTGCTTCTCTCTCAGTAACACACCCCACTACTATGTTTGCAGCTTCAGGTTCAAACATAGTAGGTTTTCTGCTCTATGTTTAAATATGCACCTTCTTAAGATGCTTCTTGTTTTATTTAATTTAACTCTAATTAGTACCTCTGTTGAGCATGCTCCGGTGTCTACCAGCTCTGCCTCTGCTCCTGCACCACATCAGCCTGCTACTGCTGCTCAAAATACAGCCAGTCTGATGACACCACCAGCAACCTCCTCAGTAGTGCAAGAGTCTTTCTCGTCCTCCTTCCAAAGGTAATGCTTCATTGCTTTGTCCTTTACCCCCGTGTGGCTCTGGAAATGCTTGCATACACATTCTTAACTTAAAGAATGTAGTATGCAAAAGCTGTAGTCCATTTTATATGCTTTTATATATTTTTGGTGTTTCCTTGGAGTTGTTCGTTGTTGCAAAGAATTTGCAAATAAAACTGCACAAAAAAGTAATGAAAAGTAGCTTTAAGTCTGCAGTACAGTTAATGTTTTCAGAAAGTGAGGCTGGGGTTAAACTAGAAATGTTCCTTCTCCATTTCTAATAAAACCAAAACACTCCTCATAATAGTTACTGTGGTAGCATGAAGGTTCTTTTAAGTTTTTCTGCAGTATGACAAGAAATGGAAAATTAGCAAATGCCATTTACTCATGTGATTGAGCTTACCATAGTATAGCAGATGTCAGCAGAACACAGTGGACAATGTCAATAAAACCATGCATTTGATGACTGACTTGCTCTGTAAGGTATGAAGTCAATGAATTTCTGTTAGATTTAACTACTCTTTTCTCTAGTGAGATTTAGCTATAAAGTGATTTTCAAGGAGCTATGCATTCCTAATACTTGTAGTACAGTAAGAGTTACAGTTATGGATTAAAAGTTGTCGGTCTGTGAAGAAATGTGGGGTTTTACTATTGGCACTTACGCGATAGCAATTTGGGGGATAGTAAGGGTGAGTTTCTTTGATGCATATTACTAATTTCTGACTTATTTTTTTTCCTACACGAATACTCCTAAAATGTGTTTATTTTAGCATGCTTTAAAAAATACAAGGAAAAACACTTTTCCACTAATGCAAACTACTTTGAATAATTGGGACCTAAGATGTAGTCTGTCCTATTTTAGGTGTGTGCAAATAGAGCTGGAAATGTTCTCTTGGTTCTATTTCTTTTTCAGGTTTTGCTAGTTGACTTCAATTATTTATGTACACCAACTACCTAGTTTCTGCCTTTAGTCAGTTTTAACCTAACTGTGACCTACCAAGCCCTCAGTGTTTTTATTCCAGTGCACGAAGACCAATCACCCTGCCAGCAAAGGAGGCTTGAATAAGGTGCTATTCTGTAATTCAGAACTGTGCTGTAAGGAGCTTTCACCTGAAATAATGAGACAGTTTAAGTAATCTTTATCAGTTGAAACTGTAATATGAAGAAAATAGATAATATATGCTTCAAAAATCAACGCCTCTATTAAACTAATCATGCCGGTGATTTATGTTTTAAGTAGGAGAATCTTTTTTCTGGTTCAGCTGGCATATTCAAAAGTTTGGCTTGAATTAAGCCTCAAACATCTTCAGATCTTGCTGCTAAAAACATGTATTGTTGACACACGTTCTGTCCTGAAATACTGTCTGTCTTAGTTACTGATAGACTCTAAAGATTCTTACATGTGTGCATTTTGTCTTGTGTTCTGTGGGAATGTGCTTGGTTGTGCTATTCTGTAAGTCTGCAGATATATGCTACAGAAAGCCTGTTCCTGGTAACTATGCAGCAGACCTCTTGTATCTGAACTCTGACAAAGCTTGATTTTGATGTCACTATTTTTGTCCCTGTTGAATTATTTTGTACAATGCTTTCATGTGTCTTCTGCAGAGTGGTTGCAGCCCCCAGCTCTCTTTCACAGCCTAAGCCTTTCCATGGGTCCAAGAACATGTCATTAGCAGCTTCCACTATTTCATCTGCTATCTCATCCCAGTCTAGGTATATGTGTAAAGCTCTCTTCTTTCTTTTAACTTAATTTGGTTTTATTCTGTATTACTCTCTCCGATTTAAGGTTTTCAACTTCTTAAAGAGATCAGTTTGGCAGAGACTATTGAAAAGCATGATGTGTTTAAAGGAACAGCCCTCCTGTTTATCTTTCACATTAAACCAAGTTAGGAAACACCCAAATTTTAGATTTAGGATATGTGGCCAAAAGATCCTTTGGAACAAAGGTATTGTGGTTAATTTGTCCTGGTTTTGCCATCTTCGAATGAAAATATTTTTCTACACTGGGTGAGAATAACAGATTTAATTATTTTTTAATTTTCTCTTGGTGAAAATACAGGATCACAGGAATTGCAGACCTTCTCTTATTATGCTCTTAATTATGACTAATGATAGACCACTGATAGGGAAAGGTAGCATCTCTCACTGAAAAGAGCGAATGCTGCTGTACTGCCTCACTGCTAAGGCTTTCATTGCTTTCATTTAACACAGTCAAGACTAACAGAGGAGAAAGCAGTAGATTAAGATTCATTATTTGAACATAATCTTCATAAATAGTGAAAAAGTGAATCAGCAGTACATTTGAGATTACAATTACTCGTGTCTCTCTTACCTTGATGTAAAAAGGTAGTTATGAGTCACCTGAAGGTGATGTTTGAAATGAACAAAGCGTGCAAGTTTGAAGGCTACACATCAAGTGTAGTGAGCTTTCTCAAGAGTATCACAGAAAACAGCAGTTAAGTGCTATGTGCAGGTACATACTTGAAAATATTTTGGCTTAACATCACTGAGGCCAATGCAAAAATGAAAAAGCTACAGAACAGATCATCAGAAGAGTTCTGAGTTTTAGGATGTAAACATAGCTGTTTACAGCCATGAGGGTTACATATGGGATGTAATTCCTATATTGAACTGATAAAACATACTAAGTAAAATCACCTGCTCATCTAATTCAATTTGAGTGGAAGTATGCTAATTGTAACTTTTAGTTTCAATTCAACAAACTATGAAGTTAGTGAATGGCACCAGAATGCTACCAAGAATAGAAGGTCAGAGCAGATGCAAGGGTGTTTACTGCCATTGACATCTAGTTTTCTGTATCAACTTTCAAAATTCCAAAGTGATGAGTTATTTAGGGAATTAATTATTTGTGCATATCCATCATAAAATACCTTAAGAGGACCTAATTTTCAAATTGAGTGTTCAGTGCATTTCAGAAGCAATTCTTACACTGCTTTTCCATTCAATCCTGTGGTAAGGTTAAGCTGTTAAATGCCAACACCACCCTCATAGTGAATTTTTTCCTGATATCTAATCTAAATCTCTTTCTTAGTATTCTGCTACCTTCAGTGAGCATAATAGCTATTGTACATATTGGCTAATAATAAGTCTCTGAAGGCTGCCTGTAGTAGTATTAGCAGTACTGCCTGTAATACTTAATTTCTGCAAAATATGCATATTTCATTGAGATTAGCAATGTCACAAAAGGCCCTGTGGTTTTTTTTTCTCCTTAAGCAAAATAACCACATAATGAAAGGCGTTTATTTAATGAACAATTTTGCAGGAAGATAAAATCACAGATGCACTGCAGATACCACTTTTAGGACTCCATTGGTAAAATCTTAATCAGATTTGATTTATTCCCCACCCAAGATTAGAAAAGCATTTTTACACTTGAGTGAAATAATTCTATGCACTGACAATTCCTGAGTACCCTTGCTTTTGTGAGCAAAGGTCGTATGCATAACATCTAACATGAGTAAAATCTTTGTAATATTCCTAAGTAATCATTAATCCTTAACTGATCGTGTTACGCTTGCTTTTAAATCTGCAATGTTAATCTTATTTTTTCAATTAACAATCTTACTTACAGAGGTGACAGCGTATCAGGAGAGTTTTACATACGCTACGAAGCTCTTTATGCAGTCGCTTATTCCGTGTGGAGGGTAAAAGCAGGGCAACCAGTGAGGCAGCACTCTGGAAATACAAACCCAGAAGAAATTATGGAAATAACTATGGCTCCAAGAGGAAGGTGTAGCTTCTGTGATCCTAGCATTTTAATCCAAGCATCTTGTCTGTGGCAAAGGGAAGAAAAAAAATATTTTCCAGAAGCTAGGAAAATGAGGCATGTGATAGGCTTCTGGTAATTCTGGCAAATGCGGGCTGTGCTCCTGTCTGATGTGACGGTTGTCATGCAGCTCTGCACTGTTCTGCATTTAGACAGGAGCTGTGCTCATTCTGAGTCCTCTTGTTTCTCAGATTGTGCAGGCTTTTAAGTACTTACTGTATTAACATAAATGAACCATTCACGTTCTGAAACAAGGCTGTTCCCCAGGAAAGAAAAAAAGAAATCTATCTGTTAACAACCTAAGACTCAGTTTAGTAAATGAACAGCAGAATGGTACTGCAAGGGAAAAGTTGAACCTGATGGCTTGATGTTGTTACTTCAACTGCTTCCAGCTTGTCCTTTCTGTGTGGTTGTCATAGTTGTCTCAAGCCAGGAAGCTTAGTTGATCTTTGGACTTTGGTTCATTCAAGGTTTGCTTTTAAAATTTGATGCAAGCTTATGATATAACGCTGACAAAAAGGATCTCATTTTTCTGTGCTAATACAAATAAGCCGTCAGTGTCAAAACAAACAGTCCAGTGGTTAAATTAAAATTCCTCAACTGAAGAATGAGCCAAACTGGATGGGACGGAGTGACTTACGGAGCAGTATGCTCAGCTGGGTCATTTATGTTAACGTTACTCAGGTTTCGCCGTGATTCCTAGCTTAATCAGATAAGCAAAATGTAATGTAATACTGATCTTATATGATTGTAACTATGTACATGCTGTTTACTTTAGAACTTAAGAGTACTTATAATAAGGAAATTCACTGTAGGACAAGATATCCCAACTTTCTTGGTATATTTTTCAAATACAACTTTTGTCTCATTTTAGTTTCAACCGGCATTCTTCCACCTCCATCAGCTACCAGTCAAAGAAGAGGTATAAAAATGTTTTTTGCAGCTACTCTATCTTAAGAGCATTTAACAAGCCAGTTTATTGCTGCTAGTAATCATTGAGTGAAGTACTAACATAAAAATGATCTGCTTAGAAATATTTACTCTTTCTGACAACTAATGGTTTTCAGAGCCAGTTTTTAATTTGCTGCCTATCACATGCCATTGGCTGCTACAGATAAATTCAGTAAGGGTGCTTTCACTGCTTTTCCAGATGCCATTGCTTCCTGTTCCATTAAAGCATCTTTGATCCTTAGGACATCTTCTTATTCTCTTTCTTTTTTCTTCTTCTTTTTTGCCTTTTCTTTTAATCACATGCTTTTCCTTTTTTACAGCAGAAATTCTGATAAATCTTTTAACTTCACTAATGGTGTAGTGTAACACTTTATTTCTCTTTGACAAGCCTTTCATCTTCCTTACTGTATATAATATGCAACATACACTTGTAAAAGAGTTCAATAGTTGACTTATTTTATTTTTGCCATGATTTTGGTACTACAGTTTTGTATGTGCATTGTTTTTCTTGGGTTTTTTCAGTTTTATCTTCCATGAACATACAAGGAAATCTAGTGGCATGGTTTTATCATGCTATTAACTTAGGGAAACACCTGAATTTTGAATAACCATTTTTCTTCATGACAGTCTAACATAGTTCAGAACTTCTTTTTATGTATTTTGTGCATTAAGAGAAATTCAAATGAGTCTTTTCTACCAATGGGCCTGCACATCTGGGAGTGGACTTTCCTGACACTGTGCTGTTTTCAGATTAAGGCTGATTTAAAATCTTTTAATGCACATTATAAATACTTATCAGTGGCCTGTAAAGGTAAGTATGTTTTACTGATTTTCTGTCTAGTTTACCTTGTAGACTTACCTAGTAGACTTTAAAACAAGGAAAAGTCCTTTGATAGTGTGTGATTAGCTGAAGGCATTTTGAAAGCTGTATATGAAGCCAGTGTACCTGAAATGTACCTCTCCCTGTCTGTATTACAGTAGGAGGACTAATCCAGGCATGGTGAGTATAGTGTGTTCTCATGCAACAACAGATGAGGTATCAACAGGAAATAGATTAAAGAACAGAAAGTAAAAGGCTTTGCTGTGCTTAGAACAGCTTTGGCAGTTATAAAATCACAGCAGAGTTCACAATGCTATTTATTGCCCAGAGAGGTAGTGGATGCCCTGTCCCTGGAAGTGTTCAAGGCCAGGTTGGATGGGGCCCTGGGCAACCTAGTGTAGATCCAGGCCTGAGGTTGGTGGCCCTGCCTGTGGCAGGGGGGTTGGAGCTCTGTGATCCTTGGGGTCCCTTCCAACTCATACCATTCTATGATTCTATGATTTAGAGTGAATACAAACCCACTAAAAAAGTTCAGAGTGTCATGGTCACTCATGGTGTGGTAGACCCAAATCCAGCCCTAAGCCCTAGACTGGGTACAGAAAAAATTAGCTACAGTCCTTGAGGCAATAGCTATGTTTCTAGGTCTAGCTAAATAGACAGAATAAGTTAGCTGAGACAGCAATGCTATGCAAACTAGATCTATAGTATAAGAGCTGTCAGTAGCAAAAATCTGTGTTGTGAGGATAGGTTCAATTTTTTCAGATTTAAAAATCAAAAGTTTACATTTGTCAGAGGTTGTTTTTTCATCTCTACTGGAAGGAATTTCCTGGGTTTGTTGTATGTAAAAATTATAATATGTTCTCTCCAGATGCCATTTCTTTCTGCTATTAAAGGAAATACAAGTCAAGATGGGCCAGTGGTCTGGCAAAGCTGGACGGTTCTTTTCTATTCTTATGCTGACAAATGTTTTCCTATGACAAAGCCACTACAGAAATAAACTCTAAACTGTAGCACAAATGATAGGGGGTCTGGTTCATACAGCTAGTGAAACTGAAGGGAAAAAGAAAGTAAAACTCTTTCCAGGATGACTAAGAATGATGTTCAATAGTGAATGGTTTTTATTACTGCACACATCTCAGCATCTGTTGCTTCCCTTCCTTGTACTTGTTTATTCTCTCTTGCTTTCTTTGTTTGTAATGCTCTTTTAGTGGTCTAAGACACAAAGTCACTACAAATAATATCATCCTAAGGCAAACAGAAAAGGCTATATGTTTTGATGTGTAAATATAATCAAACTGAGAATCATCATCCCAGTCATAAATTGGAGGAAAAACTATTTCTTATTGATGTTTGAAATCCTGAGGACATGGTTTTAATTGAGGAATGCAGAAATTGCATCATAATGTTGCATATCACAGGTTTCTGAGTTAGCTGAATGTGAACATTAGAGAAATTTAATGTAAATTGTGGTTTCAGTCTAACTAGTGAAAAGTATTCTTTCCAGAAATGTTTTTTAAAGGTCACTACAGTATTTTTGAGAAGATTACAGTGTTTATATACAGTAGATAGTATTTGTGGTAGTAATTGTGCTAAGCCAGTGTCTTTTTACATTGAGATACTGCTTGTTGATTTATCTTACAGAAGAACGAAGCTCTGTGTTTGTAGAGGGACAGAACACCCAAACTTTGTATGCATATTCCTGAAGTCTGATCCCTTGTTGAACTGAGAATTCATTTAATAAATTTGTCATATTCCTTCAGTTAGTTATTTTCTTGGACAAAAACATCCTCATTCATCTCCTTTTTCTTTCCAAAGAATTGTCCAAGCCTTTCTTAGCACTGATAAAGACTAATGAATCTTACAGTATTCTCTCTGTAGCTCTCAAGGACAGTTTCCCCTCAGAGCGCTCTGGAAG
Organism: Porphyrio hochstetteri; assembly: GCA_020800305.1. NCBI lineage: Eukaryota > Metazoa > Chordata > Aves > Gruiformes > Rallidae > Porphyrio > Porphyrio hochstetteri. The sequence continues at coordinate 10,596,536 of CM036911.1, forward strand.
CTGCCAGATCTGTTATTTCATAATCAGTAACATTTTACTGCTTACAAAATTGCTCATACCTTCATTTTGCTTCTAGAAACACAAGCCAGTCATACACACCAACACCAGTTTCTGGAAGCTACAGTGATAGTCCTGCTCCTTCTGCTACTTCAAAACCAAGAGTTGTTACTACTGCCAGCATCAAGCCTTCTGTCTACCAGCCAGGTAAAGTGACTTCAGAGTACTGAAAGGACTCAGAAAAGAATGTGCATGCATTTCTTTTAGAAAAAGAGAAAAAAAGAATGCATTTTACAACAGGGGACACACATCCCAAGAAATGCATGGAACCAAATGTTGCTAGTTGCACTTCAGATTATTTGAAGATTGAGGATTATGTTGTATTTGTATTCTGCTTTAGAGTAAAAATATGGAACAAAAAGAGGAAGAATAACAAAAGCAAGCAAAAAAACTTTTTTATTAAAGTGTGTAGCCTGACTTCTCCAAAGAAATGCATATGGAAAATAACCTGGTGCACTTGATTAGGAGCCCAGTGACACTTCAGAATTGATAAAATACCTTAAGAACGCATAACTTGGGAAGGAGAGAAAATAAGTGAAGGTAGCCTGACTAGGCTATATTTGCAAAATAGATAAGGCCATATAATGAACTTCTCAAACTCAAGCTTATATTTGAAATGAAGAATGACATATTTTTTGTAATGCTATGCTTCCATTTCCTGCAGCTCCAGTTACTGAAGCAATACATTTGATTATTCATTCATGTGGAAAATATGCTCCTTGATGTTATTTAAATTTGTTGTATTAATGTTACAAATGGAGCGAACTTCTAAAACTGTTGATGACCACAATGTGAGCCTTCAAAATGAACAAATTAAATGAGGCAGCAATGTATGTCTAAATGCAGTTCTGTCTTGAATTAAGCCTGTTCTGATCTTAGCAAGAGAATTAAAAAGTTGATTTATATCTTGACAGTCAAGGAAATATGGAAAGGCCAAGAATTCTAACCATCTTAAACTGTCTTCTGTAGTCTTCCAACAACTGTCGTCCAACAATCTTAAACTATCTCTGGATCTACTGAAGTGAAGCTAGTGCAAACTTAGACAACAAGCAGACAGACAGGTCAATTGGTTGATCTTCATATCTGAGATACAAAGATGGAAAAAGACAGTTCATAGCTATCGTGAGCTATTTAAGGGTCTCAAAGTCCATAAAAGTTCAGCTTCTCATTTGCTTTTGGTTAAATGTGCCAGCAAATACTGTGTTCTCACTGAAGGCAAATTAGTTTTGTCCTGGAAAAGAAAGGAAAGATGAAGATAGAGGATTTCATGCCATAACACAGAATAGAGCAAAGTGTGACAACTCAAAAGATCTCCTAAATACACCGATTGACACTAAGCCCCGTGCTCACCTGGGGGAAGTGTAAGTTCCAGTTCTCGATATACATACCTGCCACAGAAATAGATTAGTAGCTATATCCCATTAGTAACTGTACTTGTTAAAGAAGAAGCTGGCTGATGGATTAGACTCAGAATAAGAGGCAATGTTTGCTGGTTTGGTTTTTCTTCTCCTGTGATGGGCATCTTTACAGTTTCTTATATTGCTGGTTTTGAGTCCCATTGCCTCCCAATAAAGGCTTAAAATACACAGTGTGGAAACCATGTTTTCTGTCACTATGTATACAATGAACTTACTTCAACTTGTCTGTACTTCTGCCTGCATGTGAGATATTCTTACTTTGCAGATACTGCAAAGATATACTCTAGAGGACAGGAGAAAATGCAGACTAATATGTAATGTGATGTCGCAAAGACAAAATCCAAATAGCATAAAAGTTGGCAGAGAAAGAGGCAGGAAGTCTTCCTGTATTGTTTAGGAGTTTGAGGTACATAATAAAGAATTCCAAAATACCTCTATAATTGAACCCCAAAGTGATTCTGGTACAATAGAAATTTAAAGAAAAATATTTTATTGAAGATGTCTGGGTTGGTGGTGTTTTGTACCTTTTTTAAGTTTTACGTGTTTGATGTAGTAGCAATTCATGCTGGTTTTGGAACATGAGCTGGCTCTAGAGATGGTTGCAATTGCTGTCCTGAGCCAACAGGAAATTGTCACTTGGGAAGTAATGGAGGAAATGGTATTTCCTGTAGCAGATGGAAAGATCAGTAGTACTTTGAACCAAGCCATCAGCACAGTTAGAAAACTTCCTCACCCAACTCTGTCATATAAATTCTGTCCTGCAGTGTAAAATGCAGCCTCAGTCTGAGAGGAGCAGCTGTTCTCAAAGGATGACATCCAAGATTACCAAACCCATCTTTTTCTTCCAATCTATGTGCAGCTTCAGGCTGTTGCAGTAACTGAACTCTGACTTTAGCAAATAATTTGACTTCTATTTCTGTAAATCCATTGTGTGAAAAGGCCAAAGTAGTGAAGATTACTACAAGGATCTGCAATGTAGAATTTAGAAGAATGCCTTTATGCTCAGTGTTAATCAGGATGAGATGACTTGCTTCCATTAATGTGGGCCAGTAACTTCCAGATTTAAACACCCACCAACAGCCCTGTATTTGCAATATCCAGAAACCTGAATCAATCATGAAGAGGTTTACAAGACTCTTCTAATCGGCCTCAGATTGGGGAAAAAAAACCCCAAACAACAAAACATGAAAACAAAATGGGGCTGAATATGGTTAAACTGAAACCAATTTCAAAATTAAACTGTGTTGTTGAGTATCTGGATTGGATAGGAATAATCAGTACATCTGCACTTCAAAGCAAAGAAAGAGTACTGCTTTGACTAACCCTAACTCTGGTAGGCGTTTTCTGCCGTTAAAAGTCTTTGTTTTCTTCCTATAGGGAAAGCTGTGAACTCCATCATCTTTTCCCTTCCGTGTCCCATAGATTTCATAACCTGTTTTTGAAAGCAGCACAGATTTCTTTTCTGAACGAGATCCACTAGATGGCAGAAAATGCTTGTGTATTCCTTTCTTTTAGGCTTTCCTGGGCTAGAACAGTGCTTTCCTATATCCAAGCAACTCAAGCACCAGTCTTATGTTACTAAGTAACACGATGCCTAGAAGTAAGAAAGCAGATCTTTCTTTTTAAATCGCTAAGTCCAAATGGGACTAGTCATGTATGTAAAATTGCTCAAGTGTTAAGGCCTTATCCACTCTCAGAAATTGGTAGAAAGATTCCCACAGATCTCGATGACCTTTTCACTGAATCCTAAGCATCTTCAAAACTAAAACAGCAGGTTACGTGCCATCTTTCATTTTTAGTTCTTCTAAGTAAGAATGCTGTCAACTTATAAAGGACTTGCTGCATTATCTGCTTTGTCTGTCATCTTCTATATACCACAACAGTCACTCAGTGTAGAGCAAGCCAAATCAGTTGTGATTATGAATTACGTTTTTTACTGGAAAACTATTACTTAGGAGGGAAAAAAAAAAAAAAAAAGGAAATTGTCTTCACACTGTGAGTCAGTATATAAAGGACCTTCACAGTACTCTCAGGATAACAATAGTCTGGTAATTTCTTCCCTACTCTTGAGAGTCTTATGACTGAGAGAAATAAGGTGATAGAGGCTAGGTGACTGAATTTTGAAGTATCCATATTTGAAAAGTTAAAGATCAGCTCATACAATACTAACGTTTTGAGGATCTATTTTCTGATATATTGAATCTTTGTACATTTTACCAGCAAACATCACCTTTTACCTGCTGCATGTATGTTGAAAAACTTTGACAAAAATAAACATGCAAGTTGAATTTGTATGGAAGTAGCTACTAAAATGAAAGAGTTGTTAATAAGCTTAGGGAAATAGCTATAAGATGAGATAATAACTTCCTCTTAACAAAAATCTCCAAGTAAGTTAAACCTTTCTGATGCATTTCAATGACACTTATTTTAAATCAATGGTAATTCCAGCCTGTTCACAGGGAGTAAATATATTGGAATAAATCCAGCCTGTGAAACTACGTTATAATGGCTTTCAAGAGAACTCAGAGCAGGTGTGAACACCCCACATTTGTCATTTTATAATAATTGCCCTGGTATCTTCTTTCAGCAACTGGAAAAAAAAGTTATTTTGCTGCTTTAATACAGCAAGTAGAAAAGAAAGAGTAAAAAGAAATAAAAGGTAGAGAGAATGAAAGACAAAGGCCCTACCCCAGTGTTTATTTGTCAAAGGAGTCTAGATAAATCTGAACACACATAAACCACATGCTGTCTGCATGGACTGGAACAAACAAACCAGAAAAATTAAACACCAATATTGTGAGATCAAGGAAGAAGTGAAAAACTGATAGATTGTAAGCTGAATTTACTGAAGACAATCATAGAAAAAGACATCTTAAAAATGGTACCTGGGCTGCATTAGTTTTTTTGCTTCTGGTCCTCTGGGTTTGAATATCTGACCATATTGTGGCTACACTACCGTGCTTTGCATGAACATGAACTGGCTCTTGGGGGAGGGAGAATCCTTTCACAAAACTGTATAAGCTAAAAGTCACCTTATTTAATTAGAGAGCCTCATAGGTGGAAGCCTTTTGAACTCACCAATTAGAGATGAAATACTGCCTTCTAATTTTGCCTAGCTTAATACTGTAATACATAAATAGCAACAGCCCCAGGGTTTAAAGAGATTGGACATAAATTCTCTGTTCTGAAATCTTTAAACACGTTTGCCATTTCCAAGTAAAAGAAAAAAAGCCTCAAGCTAAGGTGGGATACAGTTTTGTGAAGGAGAAACTTTGTTGATGCTGTAGCATAAGAAAGTTTTATAAAGAAGATGCATTAAATTCAACTCTGAACTCAATAAGAAGAAGAAAATCAGAGATCATTAGGGTGATGACAGTGGATTGATATATATGCAATTTAAGCACCTGCGATTGCCAATAATCACTGTGTGTTATTCTGTGTGGCAAGGTGGGGGCTAAGGGAGGAGTGTTAAGTAGAACATAATCTCACCACTTAATTATCCAGAAAGATCTGTGTTACAACCCTTTTGGTTGAACTGCCTTTCCACCTGCAAGCCCCTTAAAACTGCACATGTTGTGTTTGGTCAGCATTTTATCGGCACTGGGATCTCCTATGCAGAGTGTTTGCTTAGACTGCAGGAGAACTGACTTCTGTTCCAAACTCTGCTGTCTCATCTGGGCAAAACACTTCAACTCTCTAAAGCTTCTGTTCCTCCTCGCACAAACCAACAATCATTCTCTTTGCTTTCTTTGTTAAAGAAAAACTGCTTTTAGTGCTCCTGCACTTGGCAAAGTGAGGCTGTTTCCCAGGCAGTGACTTCAGTCCTACCCAACGCAAGAGCAGGCCAGTGGGACAGCTTGTTGGCATGTGTGGGCTCTAGCTTTTGCTTATTTTTAGGTGATAAAAGTTCCACCCAAGATTAGAGCCTGGTGTGTACAAACACAGAGCCAGTCTGCACTGAAGACTTTATGTGATAGTCAAAGAGTGGAGGAAAGGAAGTATAATATTTCCATTTCATACATGGGAACGAAGGCACAGCGATACTACGGCTCTGCTCAAAGTCATACAGGAAGTCTGTGGTAGAGCCAAGAACTGAAATGAGATCAGTCATAACCGCAAGCCTGGCCTCCTCCTAAGTGCTGCTGGCTTTGTCTTGCTGGTCATGTGAGCTGAATTGGCTCCCTCGATATTGCTTCTCTGTCTTCCCTGTGTGAGCCTGTTTTTCTTCAGAAACCTAGGAGTAAAACCTACAAATGATAGATAGTAGTGGCATTTGTGGATAAACACTGCGTGTTAAGGAATACAATAAGATTAAAATTTAAGCATAACTTCTTATTGAAATTATGGGGAATTCTGTCTAAGAATGTCTAAGGACATGATCTGTCCTTTCTATTTTTAACCTGTCTTAAAGAATACCATATAATCAGTATCACAGAACTGTCCTATCCATTCCTACTATAAAATTAATAGGTGTCCTTGAAATTAGTCTACATAAAATCTATAAAAGCTGGTATAGGCAATGAACTGTCCTATCCATTCCTACTATAAAATTAATAGGTGTCCTTGAAATTAGTCTACATAAAATCTATAAAAGCTGGTATAGGCAATGACTTCTGTAATGCATGTGGATTAAAAATCAGTGGTTGTGCCGATATCCTTGGCTTCAGTCCAGAATTAATGAGCAATATCGGGACAGACCATAATTAACTGTCATATGAAGCTTTATTATTTTGTGTGTCATGGCATACCCTTTGGTAAATGTTTCTGTTTTGCTATCAGAAGAAAAGACTTTAAAATACTTCTTGGTTTCTTTTGGGACATTTAAAACAGCACCAGCACCAGTTCATTCCTACACCCCTGCCAACGCTGAGCCTGCAAGTCGCCCTCCCTGGGTAACAGATGACTCCTTTTCCCAGAAATTTGCACCTGGAAAAACCACCACCTCTGTTACAAAGCACATCCTACCAAGGGGTGCTCCAGTACCACCTCCTGCCTCAACCTCTGCTTACCCATCTCCAGTTTCAACTTCTTCCCAGGCTCCTGCAATAGCCCGGGGAACAGTTCAGAGGGCTGAGCGTTATCCAGCCAGCAGCAGAACTCCTCTCTGTGGGCACTGTAACAGCATAATTCGGTAAGGTCACGAGGTTTTGAAGAGGGATGAAGCAGGAAAAAAAAAAAAAAAAAAGAGAGACTGGTTGTTGTACATTAATAGACAGTACCAGAGCATAAGACTTAGTTAAATTACCCAGCAGGGATGTCTGTTGTTTCCTTCATTAATTTAACATTTCCAGAGCTCATTTTGCTATTGTGTGTTTCACTTTTTATCACTGTGAAGTTATACATGCTAATTATTTGTTTCTTGGATGCTGTGGCAAATCACGGTTTGTTTTTTAAACATGTTTCTGGTCCTTTAAGGTACCCCTTGAAGGAGGTACATACAACTTCTTTCGGCGAGTTGGGGGATGGGGGGAAAGATTGTGTAGAGAAAAGGAACAAGACATCATTTTGGAACAGCAGCCAAATGTAATTGTTGCTTTTGTGTCTGGAGAAAGATAATGCCTACACTCTATTACCAGTGACTCATAGCATGCCTCTCCCTTCTCCTCTCGCAATTCATTCTGCTGGACTGGTGCCCATTGTTACCCTGTGGATTGCTAACCAGCTTTAAGTAATCCATGTTTAATGATGGTCTCCCCACTAAAAGGAGCTAGTTTGTTGACGTGGAACTGCTGATTTATTGCCCTTTAGAAGTTCTGACATAGAAAGACTCCAGTAATAATCACTGTATCTAATTACAATCAAAAGTAAATCACCAAAACAAATTTAATGTGTCTTCCATATAATCAAACAGCAAGTTGTCATCTGATAGTCTGATGTTTCTAGAATATGCTGCATGCGGTGCTCTCTCAGATGAAAAGAAGGCAGGAGACTTCAGGAGCTATTGTGAGGCGTAGGTTTGGAAATTTGCCTGCTTTTTCATGCTTTCAAGTAGTAGCATTATATTTTGTTACAATCCTTGAACTTTTCCTATTGTCTTTGCAGCTCTTTACAAAGATCACTTATAGCTATTCAGATATGAAAACAATTGATTTTTCCTACAGTTGTCTGTAAATCTAGTATATATGGTTAAACGATAATGAAGTATCTTAACCAACTGGCAAATTTTCATAATGATCTTGAAAAAGACTGTTACTGAATCACAGAATCACAGAATCGTAGGGGTTGGAAGGGACCTCGAGAGATCATCGGGTCCAACCCCCCTGCCAAAGCAGCTCCCTAGCACATATTGCACAGATAGGCATCCAGACGAGTCTTGAATATCTCCAGAGAAGGAGACTCCACCACCTCCCTGGGCAGCCTGTCCCAGGGCTCTGTCACCCTCACTGGGGAAAAGTTCTTCCACATGTTGGTGCGGAACTTCCTGTGCTCCAGTTTGCAGCCATTGCCCCTTGTCCTATCTCCACAGACCACTGAAAAGGGGTTGGCCAATTCCCCCTGCATCCCATACTTAAGATATTTATAAACATTAATTAGGTCCCCCCTCAGTCTTCTTTTCTCCAGGCTGAACAGCCCCAGCTCACTCAGCCTTTCCTCATATGGGAGATGTTCCAGGCCCTTAATCATCTTCGTAGCCCTTCTCTGGACTCTCTCCAGGAGATCCCTGTCTTTTTTATACCAGGGAGCCCAGAACTGGACACAATACTCCAGGTGGGGCCTGACCAGGGCAGAGTAGAGAGGGAGGATCACCTCCTTAGACCTGCTGGCCACACTCTTCCTGATGCATCCCAGGATCCCATTGGCCCTCTTAGCCACCAGGGCACACTGCTGGCTCATAGCCAACGTGTCATCAACCAGGACCCCCAGGTCCTTCTCCACAGAGCTCTTCTCCAGCAGGTCATCCCTCAGCCTGTACTGATACAGACGGTTATTCCTCCACAGCATCATTAACTGCCAGGAGCTGGCAGGACTTGTAGAAAGGGCTTTAAACTAGATAGGAAGGGGGAAGGGGATAAAGCCAGGTCTGCTAGAGATCGGCCTGGGGAAGTGGTATTGGGATTAGGAGAGAGGCAAGGGGCTCAGCTGAGGTGCGTCTACACTAATGCACGCAGCATGGGCAACAAGCAAGAAGAGTTGGAAGCCATAATGCGGCAGGCAAACTATGACCTGGTTGCCATAACAGAAACATGGTGGGATTGCTCCCATGACTGGAGTGCTGCAATGGATGGCTACAAACTCTTCAGGAGAGACAGGCAAGGAAGGAGGGGTGGTGGTGTGGCTCTATACGTTAGGGAATCCTTTTCTGCCACTGAGATTGTGACTAGGGATGATAACATTGAATCCCTATGGGTAAAGATCAGAGGAAGGGCTGACAAGGCAGACATCCTGGTGGGCGTCTGTTATAGACCGCCAAACCAGGATGAAGAGACAGATAAGGTGTTCTACAAGCAGCTGGCACGAGCTGCACGGTCATCAGCCCTTGTGCTCATGGGGGACTTCAACTTCCCTGACATATGCTGGGAGTACAGCACAGCACAGAAGAAGCAGTCTAGGAGGTTTTTGGAGTGCACAGAGGATGCATTCCTGATGCAGCTGGTCAGAGAGCCCACAAGAGGAACTGCCCCGCTAGACCTGCTGTTCGTGAACAGGGAAGGTCTGGTAGGAGATGTGAAGGTTGGGGGCTGCCTTGGACAGAGTGACCATGAAATGATACATTTCTCAATTCATGGTGGAGCTTGGAGGGGGAATAGTAAAACTGCTACCTTGGACTTTCAGAGGGCAGACTTTGATTTGTTCAAGAGACTGGTAGGGGGAGTCCCTTGGCATTCAGTCTTAGCGAACAAAGGGGTACAAGAGAGCTGGTTGCTCTTCAAGAAGGAAGTCTTAAGGGCGCAGGAGCAGGCGGTCCCCCTGAGCCGCAAAATGAGCCGGCGGGGAAGAAGACCAGCGTGGATGAATAGGGAGTTACTCTTGAGGCTCCGTGAGAAAAAGAGAATCTACCGCCTGTGGAAGGAGGGACGGGTAACTGAGAATGAATTCAAGGAAGTTGTCAGGATGTGTAGAGGTGAAATCAGAAAGGCAAAAGCCCAGCTTGAATTTAACCTGGCCGCTGGGGTGAAAAAGAATAATAAACTCTTTTATAAGTACATTAACAGTAAGAGGAGGACAAAGGAGAATATCCACTCTTTACTGGATGAGGCTGGGAATGTGATCACTGAGGATAAGGAAAAGGCGGAGGTTCTGAATGCCTTCTTTACGTCTGTCTTTAAAGGTCAAACAGATCCTCAGGGTACCCCTCTCTCTGACCTGGTAGTCTCAGCTGGGGAGCATGCTAACTCCCCTGTGATTCTGGAAGAAACAGTCAGAGACTTCCTACTCCAACTGGACTGCCACAAGTCCATGGGGCCGGATGAGATCCACCCGAGAGTGCTGAGGGAACTGGCAGAGGTGGTAGCCGAGCCGCTTTCCATTATCTATCAGTCCTCCTTGCTGACTGGTGAGGTCCCAGAAGACTGGAGGCTTGCCAATGTGACTCCCATTTACAAGAAAGGTTGTAAGGAGGATCCGGGGAACTACAGGCCTGTTAGCCTGACCTCGGTTCCAGGGAAGGTTATGGAACAGATAGTCTTGAGGGAGATCATGCGGTATGTGCGGGATGGCCGGGGGATCAGGCCTAGCCAGCATGGGTTCATGAAGGGCAGGTCCTGTTTGACCAACCTGATCTCCTTCTATGATCTAGTGACCCATCTGCTGGATGAGGGAAAGGCTGTTGATGTGGTCTACCTAGACTTCAGCAAAGCCTTTGACACTGTCTCCCACAGTATTCTCCTGCAGAAGCTGGCAGCCCGTGGCTTGGATGGGTACACCCTCGGCTGGGTAAGGAGCTGGCTGGAGGGCCGGGCTCAGAGAGTGGTAGTAAATGGAGTTAAATCCAGCTGGCGACCGGTCACGAGTGGTGTTCCCCAGGGGTCGGTGCTGGGGCCTGTCCTCTTCAATATCTTTATTGATGACCTAGATGAGGGCATTGAGTGCACCCTCCCTGGGCAGTGCATTCCAGTGCCTGACTACCCTTTCTGAGAAGTAGTGCTTCCTAATGTCGAGCCTGAATCTCCCCTGGCGCAGCTTGCTACCATTCCCTCTAGTTCTGTCACTGCCTACACGGGAGAAGAGGCCGACCCCCAGCTCACTACAACCTCCCTTCAGGAAGTTATAGAGAGCTATAAGGTCTCCCCTAAGCCTCCTCTTCTCCAGGCTGAACAATCCCAGCTTCCTCAGACGCTCCTCGTAAGGCCTGTGTTCCAGACCCCTCACCAGCTTAGTAGCCCTCCTCTGAACGCGTTCCAGAGCCTCAATGTCTTTCCTGTAGTGAGGGGCCCAAAACTGAACACAGTACTCGAGATGCGGCCTCACAAGTGCTGAGTACAGGGGGACAATTACCTCCCTGCTCCTACTAGTAACACTATTTTTGATCCTACTGTTTAGGCTTCTGGATTTTAGTTCAATATGCACCTTCTTGGTTCAAGTAGAATGCTTGTAACACATGTATGCAGTGCTTGACAAAGTGGGTTTGTAATCAGTCATTGAGATTTTTTTGCAACAAAAATAAGATATTAATGATTGGTTTTCAGGGGTCCTTTTCTGGTAGCCATGGGTCGCTCTTGGCACCCAGAAGAATTCAATTGTGCTTACTGCAAGACATCGTTGGCTGATATGTGCTTTGTGGAGGAGCAGAATAGCGTGTACTGTGAGCGCTGCTATGAACAGTTCTTTGCACCAACCTGTGCAAGATGCCACACTAAGATCATGGGGGTAAGAGAACAAGCTTAACACTCTCTCCAAACACATGGTTCACTGAAATAGTGGGTTTAGACTGTAAGCAGTGAATGTAAAAAATTCATTATTTATTCCTTTTTAACAATAATTTCCCAGCCTGTTGATTTATTTCTAAATGAGAATCATTATAATAATTTTTATCTATCTGAAAGCTGGAATATTTTTGTGCCTTATTCAACTCTCAGACTGAATATGTAATACATACTATCTCACTGAATGTAAAATAGTTAACACTTTCTGGATAGTTCTTTGCTATCTGCTCGATACACCTATGTTGCTTTTATCTTTCTCTTATATTTACAGTAAGAGCCTTGAACTTTTTTTTCTTATACAGGACTTAAGTCTAAATTTCAATGGAGAAGTCAGTGATCTTGGGAGGAGATCCATTGCTTTTGCAGCACCTCACTGGTGGCTAGCTAGGTTGCTAGCTAAGAGGAATTCTGCTGACTTCTTATAGTTAAGAAAATACAGAATAAATACGAAGATCTGAATTCCAGAAAGGCAAAATTAGATGCCACTTTTTTCTTAATGTACTCACGTTTAGTAAAGTTGCTCTACATGTAACTTAGATGGTGATGAGGTTGGAATACCATAAGGTAATTCTAGCAGTGTATTTATGCATACAGTTACAGTGAATATACTCGATTCCCTTAAACGAGGAAGCAAGGAATAGCACACTGCTGGGTTTTTTTCGTGTTTAGCTGTCACCTTTTGACATTTGTCTAAAGTTGGCATTGACCAGCTAGATGCTTTTCTCGGAAATTGCCAATTAGGGATGGCAACATCAGGCATCTATGGTGAAGCTCTGGCCCCAACCAAGTCTTATTTGCTATTGCGGCTGTAGGAGTAATTATACAACAGAGTACTGACTTAACTTACCTAATTAATGCTGGCACAAATCAATTCCCCATTATGGATTTTCATCAGGAAAATAGCAAAGATGCCAGCTGCCTCTATTTATATTAATAAGATTTCTCAATCTGTTTTTTGCTCTGTAGTACAGTGAGGTTCATAAATGGATCCAACCCTATTTATCAATGATAGTTGTTTTGCAAACAGTAGCAGAAGTTAATGAATCTCAAATGGTGGTTCTCTAATGAGCTATATGGCAAATATAAATTAGACTGTTCTGTCTATTCACTGGATTGAAAGCATGGAAAAGGACTTCAATCCCTTTTGTCATAGTCAATGGAGGTTAAAAATAATCTTTAAAAGTGAATCAGAGACTACGTATATAATTGGAAGCAACATAAAATAGGATCTAGATTCTCAGCTGGTGTAAATCAATGCTGTCTTGCTGAAGTTAACAAAGTTAAACTAATTTACACCAGTAACACAGATGGCCCTTTGAAATCTGGACTGTTTGACAGAGATACACTGTTGAACATTGTCTTTGGCACAAGTAAGATCGACAGATTAGCAGGTAACTATACAGCAGAGCTCAGTACAGCAGCTATTGGACTTGGAGGGTTTCTGTAGGAAAAGGTAAGAATGAAGAGTAATAGAGATTACTGCATACTGGATGGAAGAAAGCAGCTAATACAATCTAGATACTCACTTCAAGAGAACATTGGTTGCCCAGAATTTGGTTTTTGTGATCAACACATAGACTAGAAACAGACATACAGACTAATTTTCACTAATCGCAAAGTTAATCTAAGAACTGTTCTTTTTTTTTTCCTTTTTAAATTTTCACATTAGTTTGTGAAGTAGTGGTGGTGGTGTGAGAAGCTTAAAGAAATTAGTAGACAACCTACATTGCTTTGAAAACATCAGATTTAAATCACTTATCCCTTGCATGCATTTCTTGGTCTTAGGGAGAAAATTACTCTTTAAACTTTATTTAACAAATCATAGTCTTGCACTGCAGAGTTCATGCTAGTCACGTAAAAGCACAGGGGAAAATAATCAGAATCTTTGTGCAGAATCTCCCCTCCAACAGCGACTGGGCATGTTGATACAAACAGCTGGCTGAACTATGTTGTTTCACTTTGGCAAATGCATTGTTCCAGAAAGTTTGCAGTCCTATTTCCTCTTTCTTTCCAACGGAGCCCAAATTCTGTCATACTTTTTTCTTTTGAGGAGGGGAATTGGCTGATACAAAAAGGAAAAATTTAAATAATCTCTGCCTTGTAGTTGTTCTCCAGTAGGCAGTTGCAAGGCACGTTGTTCTGCTGAAGACTTTTGTTTGTTTTACAGGAAGTGATGCATGCCCTGAGACAGACTTGGCACACAAGTTGCTTTGTCTGCGCTGCTTGTAAGATGCCGTTTGGGAATAGCCTCTTTCACATGGAGGACGGGGAACCTTACTGTGAGAAAGGTATGACAAACTGGACAGTTCTCCTCTGTGACCGTGGTATGTGGAAGCAACATAAGAATAATAAACCAGCTGATGAATAAAATAAAACCAGTTACCCATCCAGCATGGGTTTTGTTTCCACTCTCCACGTGCACAAGTGTTATTTTTCTCCATGTTATACGACAGACTGTCTTTTGTCTCTGTGTCCCAGAATGCCTCACTTCATTTCTTTCCCTTATATATTATGGTACTTCCATTTCTCTGCCTACACTATTTTCCCTATCCCGCTCCCTTCCCTGGTAGATTCTGCTCACTAGAAATCTACATGTTATGGGGTGAAAAATTCTTCCTTCAAGGTTTTGGGAGCACCTCTATACAGTCTGTGTGGATTGCTGTCCACATTCTCTCTACTAAGTTGTTTGAATTATGACCCCTTATTCTGTTGCCTCACCCTAAAACCAATCAACCAACATGTATGAAAAGATAGCTCTGCTCAGATGTGCAACACATGGTAGTGCAGATTTTGCTTTGAGTGCTGCAACAAATGAACTGCTTCTTGCCAGCTAAGAAAGGAAAAGGCCAGGTTTTCCCAAACCATTGAAAGCATAATAAATGGTGCTTGCCATGCAAACGAGTTCCCAGATATGATCAAGAAGCAGGTTAAGGGTGGTATTCTCTCTGTAAGCCTGCCTTGTCCATTTAATGAACTCTCTGGAGATTCCTTCCTTATGGTTGCACAAATCAAATTTTACAGATCAGAGTAGCTCTTAGTGAAGAATGGAAACAATAGAGCATGACTGACTTTTCACCTACCCTTTAAAATTGGAGGTTTTGCCAAAATGTCTAATGACTCTTACAGATTCCACACAACTTTTAAAATTTCTGTGAATCTTTTTCCAATGTCAAGTTCTTCCAAATTGTTCTTGATATTCAAAGATTTATTAAGCAGCCAGAATAGGGTTTCCATAATATGGTCTCTTAATGCAGAGACAACATAAATCCAGTCATGGAAATTTAAACTATGCTTCTATCCAACCTTAAGGTAACACTCACTGGCCATTAGATTGTATTTTATATGACCATGTTTGTCCTTATGGATAGCTTCCACATACATTAGAGCTAATTTAAAACGAAAGTGTGAAACATAACTTCAAATTTCATTATATTTTTGTTTGTTTGTTTGTTCTCTGTGATGACAACTATCATGCTAACTTGGAGTTTTGTATTGAATTTGAATCTAAATAAGTAAAGAAAAGTAGCAAATTACAGTGTGTGTTTCAGTGAATGTAGTAGGAAACTGAACAAAAAAACCCAAAAATGAATCATCTGGAAACTTTCTATTTCTCTTGGATTTAATACAATTACATTAAGAGTGTTTTCTGAGTTTGATTTTTGTTTTATTTTAGATTATATTGCTTTGTTCAGCACAAAATGCCATGGCTGTGATTTTCCTGTTGAAGCTGGAGATAAATTCATTGAAGCTCTTGGACACACTTGGCATGATACCTGCTTCATTTGTGCTGTAAGTTCTATACCAAATACTATTTCATTTCTTTATACTCATAAATTGTGAAGTAACATCAGAAGACCTGAAAGCAGGAATGGCTAACATATGCCTAAGGATGCAGGGGGATTGAAATTTCATTTTTTACTTGCAGATGGATAAGTAGTGGAGTCATTTCTATTCTCCTCTGTAAACTACTACTGGAATTATTAAATTTTGCCATCACAAGTGACTGTTTTTTAATAAAACATCCAGTTTTAGAGAGTATTGTACAGTAATAATAGCATTATTGCTGCTATTCTTTCCAATGTTTACCAAAGAAAGACAAAGCAGGATTTAAAATAAATAACCAGTATACTGAGCAGTATAGCCATAATCTTACTTACAAAACAGTGCAGTTTGTATTTCCATGCAGAATGCTTGTTGAAACTTGTGAAGAGGAGCCTGTTTAGAGAGAATGAATAGTAATTAGCATAGAAGTTGGTCAAACTCATCTATCTGTACGTCTATTGTGTGCATAGAGTTATACAGTGTGGCCATATTCCCACACTCTGCACACAAAGTAGTAAAAGCCATATGATAAGCAGTATTTTTCATATGGTTTTAATACAGCTGTGCTGCTCTACAACATATTATTCCTAAGGTAATAATATCTAGAATGTGTAATAGCTAAAAATAGTTTGGCCACTCAAAAAACCACAGGGACAATTTCTAATGTTTGTTAAACTCTAAAATTTAGGTTGAAGAGTAGAAAGTATAGAAATGTTTAGAAATATCTAAAGCTAACCTAGTTACTGGCCTTTTAAGGGTACATGGAAGCAAGTGACACAAATGAGTCCTCTGAAAATTCTGACATAGAAAGGAATACTAAAACAAGTTTCCTTCACAAATTAACAGCTGTTGGTCACTTATAAAAGATACTTTCTCTGAGTATTTTGTGTTCCCTTTTACTGTGGAGGTGACAGTTTTGTTAACGCAGTTCTCCCAGTGTTTTTTGTTAGGAGCGAACTTCATTTCTTTCAGTGGGTTAAATCAGATGCAAATAACCACATGATTCTTAATTCCTAATATGCTATCTTCAAATCCTTTCCTGTGATTTTTTTTTTTTCCCTTCCACTTGCACATTGCTGATATTGTCACTCACTGGTTTAAAGCCTGCCATAAGCACTAGGGACACCATTCATTCTTATTCCTAGATTCTGATGTGTTGCTTCCTTAAGTGGTTCTAGTCAAATCTGACCTTGCAAGTGGTGTTGCTCTAGCCTGTGTAGATATCTGCACAGCTCCAGGGCAGTTTAAGATGATTTTTGTTATGTCTACATCAATGCCTATGCAGACAGGCAGAGAACTCTGTGGACTGAAGAGTAACCTGGTAAGAACAAGTAATTAGTTTCCAATGATACAGGCTGGCTGAATGACTCGCTCCTTGATCACATAAGAACCCATATGAAGACAAAGTATTAATAGGAACGAGTATCTAACGGTACCCTGGCAGGATGGTACCCCTGGGACATGGCACCTAACTAGAGTTTTTGTAAAATCATACCTTGTAAGGCTACCTGCATGTTCTTCAGTGTGCCACTACCCTTTGACAGCCTACACAAGCTCTGCTGAGACATGCTGAAGCTGCCTAGGGGATTGTGTACCCAGACTTCGTTGTAATGGAAACTAGTGAACTTAGTGTACAGAGGTGGCAGAAAAAACCAGAGAAAAGCTGATGCAGACTAGAGCATAACCTCAACGTGGAGTAGGAAAACTACCAAGGCATGCACTTTGATTCAGGAAATCAGATCCACTTCTGTTGAAGAAATGTATGGGCAGAAGAGAAATTCTTTTTAAATTGTTAATCATGTCGTTCTCTCTTTTTTTTTAAGGATTCATGATTGTCTTTATTGTTAATTCTAGGTATGCCATGTGAATTTGGAAGGTCAGCCATTCTACTCCAAGAAGGATAAGCCACTGTGCAAGAAGCATGCCCATGCCATCAATGTTTAAAAGAGGAGCTGGTAGACAGTAATGCTGGGGAAAAACAGCTGACTAACTGGGCAATTATAAAGTTGATAACCATGGCTAGAATTTCTCTTGGTAAAAGCTAGGAAGTTGATACTTCTGAAGTTTAACCGCTTCTGTAAATGCAGAACATGCTTTTGCAAGGTTCATACAAAAACCTGAATGAACAGTAAAAACCAAATGAACTAGTCCATTATTAGAGCAACAGTTGGAGGAAATACTGAAATTAAGTAAAACCTGTAATATAAGAAGTAATGCATGTATGCAGTTCCAAATGAACCTCCTACAGCAGTTTTACTGCTCAGACCACACACTAGTGTTTCAGGACAACTGGTAAAGTCCTTTTGTAGTAAGTCATTTTCTTTCATAAGAAGAATGAGTAAGTGCCACATGTAGAACCAAAGGCCATAGCTTTCAAAGGGAAAAATAGATTGGGGTTTCCTCTATGAAAAGTGAGTGCTATTCCATTATGTTGTGGTGCTACCTCATAGCATCAAATACTTTAGGTTTTTTTCCAAGTAACTTAGTTTGAAACTAAAGTGGAAACAGAATTAACTCCTTTCATAACCCAGTAAGATCGAGAAAAACATGCAGGGTCAACCTTGTTAGTGCTCTTGGCTTATACATGCACAGTAGATCACTTTCATATTATAATGGAAGAGGACAACTGGCTTTCTCCAAACTGTTCTCATACTGAACAGAATAGAGCTGGCTGGAAAAGCCAGCTTTGAATTCGAAACCAGTTTTCCTTTCCTCTTTGGGTATTTTTTTTTTCCACAAGTTACTTTGGTTTCTAATTCCTATCGATATCAGTGGGAGGTTGGAATCTACATCTGGACCTTCACATTGATGAACACAGAAGATGTGCATTCATCTAGCACAGCAAGGAAGTGGGAGATATCCCTGCTCTGTCCCACATAGTTAGGAAAAGGGCTTTTTTTTTTTTCCCCCCAAGTAAATTATCATTGATTAAAAATCCGTAAGGCATCATAACCCCACAGGCACATACTCTTCATTACTTTTGTTAGTTTAAATGCAACATATTGTAAAACAGTAGATAAGCTCTGACAGGATAACCATACAGTCATCTCTTCTAATATTTTTAAGAACACCCTTCAAGTTCTTAAAAGCTATTTATAATTTTTTTTTTTCAAAAGAGCAGTAATTTTAGTACTGATAATACTTTTGAATTTTTAATTTTAAATGACTTGGAGAAAGCTGTTTTGTCTATTAGAAAATAGAGTTAAAATGGGAAGTCTGATCACTATTCAAGTTTGATTAATTTGTTTAAGTGAGAATTATGATATGTGTGTTAACAGCTTGCAGTACTGACAGTTTTGAATTAGTTTTTCTGAAGCTGAGGATACCTTGTGGGCCACATTCTGGTGCCATCTGGGCTCTATTTTACCTTGGTTTTTGAATAACAAGGAATGACGTAGCCTTGTCTACCTTTTCCCTCCTATGGGTAATGCCCATTGTAAGAAAATTGGTGTGTCTTTTTGCAGGGACAAAATACTATCCAAAGCTTGGGGGAGGAGTAAAAGAAATTTGGAGTTCTAATATCAGAGTTAAATTAGCTGCCGGCAGTCTGCACCTTGGACAGAAATGACAGCCTGAACTGCCTGTGGCAGTTTTGACATGTATGGTGTTTTTATTCAGTAGGTATCGTAGTTCTCACTGATCTTAGCAGTGATGTGATCAGAGTGCTGCAGGGTCAGATTTTTGTATGCATGAGTTATTCTAACACACTGGTACATTATAAGCAAAGTCTTTTTTTCCTATAGTAAACAAATTTTCTGTTTTCAGTCAGTGCTGGGCTGGTGTCAATATCATTCCATCGATTACACAATCCAAAGATCTGGCTTGTAAAATTCTCTAGAGGAATAAATTGTAATCGTGGAATTTAAATACTTTTCACTCATATCTGACTTCATTAAATCCTTTTTTGTAACAGTGAGACAATTTCCTTTCAATTTTTAATGTCATGCAACAAAATGGTGTTTTTTATTCTCTGTTATTTAAGAGAATCCATATCAGCATATTATATATGAAAACGGCATTGAAGACATTCTTTAGGAAGATCTCTGTGTTACCCACTGTCTGGAACTTGTCTTTCATGTCAACATCAAAACAGGGAGTCAGACCCCTAGGGAGGACACAAAGTACTTGGGCATATGATGCCCCAGAAGAATTTCATGAGGTCTTCTGCTTCTAAGCTGCATGTGTGTGTGTTCTCTCCCTCTCCACCTTCCCCCTCAGTGTCCCCAAAAGCTCCCTCTCCAGTGGCAGTGTGACGGATGAAATGTTTTAGGAGATGGCCAGAGATAGAGTGCTGCAGCTTAGGCAGGGGTACAATCTGTGCAGAGATGGATGTAGGTGGCACAGCTGGGGCTGTCTCTTCTTCATGTTCCCAGGGAAGCCCAGATTGCCAGCTGAAGTGACCCAGGTCTGCCTGCAAGTTTCTGGGGTGGGTGGGTGTGGGTGACAGGGGTTTCAGCGTGGGCAGGGGAAGGGAGGCTTGGATCAGAGAAGGGAGAGCACCTGTGGCAGCCAGAATGTGGGGGCTCTGGGTGCTTCTGCTTGAATGTGAAAAGGCACTGAGGAGATGGGAAGCCCTTGCTGAAGCTGGGGTTGGAGGAGGGGGAATAGTTAAGAAAGGCCAGTTTCACTAAGTTGATGTGTCAAAATAGTTGGGGTGGGGAAGGGGGGAATAGCCTGGATGACTCCCTACAGTCAGGGAAAGGGCTTGAATGCAGAAATTATGATACAGACAGCTCACTATAGTCCAGAGAGATAGTATGATTATGTACAGAAGGGGTCAGCAAGGGGGATACAGGATCCAATCTAAGAAATTTGAAGTCCGTACTGCAGAAAGGTGAAGGAAATGTATGTGAGCATAGCTGAGCTAGCTTGAGTCCTGAAAATTTCCCTTTCAGTGAGGAGCTGTACTAACTTGAGAGAGTCTTGAAAATTTCCTTGGAGAGATAACCTGCACTGTAACACATGCCCTGACTCCAACTGGTGTCTGAGCAAGTGAGATTAAAGCTAGTTTACATATCACTATATGAGGAGGAGTGGTATCTCTGAATGAAGAACAGAGATACCCTGAGGATTATCATGTAATAAATTTCCTGTTTTGACTTGTGCTGCTTCATAATGTGGTCCAAATATAGGGAATCCACTTATCTGCCCTTGATATCTTTATTAAGATATAATTTTTGCACATATCTGAAACAGAAATTTGTGAATAATAATGTAGTATTTTAACTTTGACAGGGGAAGAATACAATGTAAATGCTGATACTCTTCTGCCACCTTTGTGATATGGAGGGGGGAAAAATGCACATAAATATATATATAATATATATATATATAAAAAATCCAGAATAGAGCCCTTCAGTTGCAACTGAACGTAAATGCTGTACAAAAACCTGCAAGATTAATAGTGTGCACTTGTTTATGTTTTATGTCCTGTAAGAGATGCCTGGAACAAGTCCTAAGTTCCTCTAAATATTTCTTTTCATTCTAATTAATCTGGGGTTTTATATAATACAACAAAGATACTGTACCTCTGAATGATCAAATAAAAAGACCGGCCTTTAATTAAAAAGTGTTCAATAACTTTTCAGTTGAAGGCTTAACAAGTCAATGTTTTTTCTCTTTCTGTTTTTTGCAGTGCAGAGTAAATCAAATGTTTCCAAAGATAACTGTTTTTATTAGGTGGGGAAAAAAAATCAACACACTTATGACTTCTTTTTATTAGAAGATAGTTTTTAGCTATACTGGGTTTACATGTTATAAATTTCTAAAATCAATTCAGAACAATGAAGAATATTTTACTTTGGTCCTCCAGTGGTCAGTACTTGGGGTGAAATGTTTTGTTAAAGATTATTTGTATTTATGTTTAATAATGTGAATGTCCACAGCACTGAACACACTCATTAGTGTCTACTGCTGGGCAAACTAATGTTTATTTTCAATACTTGTCTCCTGGTAGCAGATATTAATTTGTTTAGTATTTATAAAGATCTGAATTTGAAACTGAGTGTTTTCTTGCCTGCAGTGATCATATTAGAAGTCAGGGTTTTATAATACATTGACATGCTGACTTGATGCCACAAGTGCCCTTGCTTTTATATACGTACTCCGAAGTTCCTAGTTATTTCAGAAACAAAATGTAGAGTGGTTTATAAGGTGTGAGTAACTACCTTGCATGGATTATCTGTGCCAATACGAATAAAACATTCTAGTAATAAAAGGAATGTACAAATACAGTTAAAACTTTATGATTTGGGCATATTTATTAATACGGTATGTGAACAGCTGACAGCTTTGACATGTAATACAGATAAGAAAGCATACAGAAGCTTGTACTCTCTACTTGAGACCTGAAAATAAAAATTAAAAGCATTGGTTTCAACTTTATTGTATATCAGTCTTGAATGTTTTATTAACCATATAACACTGTTTGAAGCAAATGTTAGTATGCCTAAGAAGATGTGGTGTACTAGCAGTACATGTTGTAACCTAGCAAGACGTGTATAGTCACAGACCTTATTGTATCAACACATAATGTTTATGGTAACTTTATAAGGAATGGGTAAATTCTGTCTTAGGTTACATCAGTGCACCTGAGAACAAAGTTTGATCGCGTACATTCAGGTGGGTGTTCTTCCATTCCTTAGCAGAAGTGTCTTTAAATAATATGCAAACTTTTTAAATCTCCTCACTGAGATCTAGTGCCAAGAAATACTGCCGAATGAAAGGATATCTTCATATAACAGTGTGGCTTACAAAAACAGTCATTTTGCACATTCCTAATCCACACCCCTCAGGAATGCAGGATTTTTAAAGATACAACTAATTATATTAAAGGTAATTAAGAAGTCACATGATAAATAGACAGATTTGGCTTTAGATGGTGTTACAAAGTACATGGTTGTACACTTTGATTTTATTTTACAGCCCTAATATCTGCTCATCATGTGCCTCAATAGAAAGACAGTGCAAAAGAAGGAACAGAACACAAGCAACTTTCTGTCAGTTCAAAATTGCTGTTTTATAGATTGTCTGTGACCTTTAACCTTTGCACAAGACAGTGGTTCCTAAACTGTGTACTGTGATCCCTGGAAGTTCAGCTGTTGGAAGTGGAAGCAATAGAGGCATAAGCACACCCCCGTGCCAGCTAACAGGGTGCAAAAAGCGAATAGAGCAAAGTTCATTAGAAATGGATACAGTGCAGAACAGCTTGACAAGTGTTGCATTAAGAGATTCTTAACAGAAGAGAGATTTTTATTATTTGCTCTGGAGAAAATGGAGATTTCAAAACTATACACTTTGGCATTGTTCGTCCCATCCCCCCAATCAGGAATCTTAAATTCAGCCAGTTTCTGTTGATTAAGAAAGGAAGGAATGTGTGAATAAGATCGCTGAAACCATTATTGAATACACAATGAAATGCTTTGTTCTCCCAGCCAAATCAGAGAGTTATGGATGAGATTCAGATTATATTCAGGCATAAATTCTGTGCTGTATGCCTATAAAACATGCCCTTAGATAGCTGTTATAAATACAGTTTGTCCTCATCTTAGGAAGATTACATCAAAAGAAAACAGTAACAAATGTGTGTTGTACTAGTTAGGACTGTCAGACTGAGTCATGAAACTTTTCTGTGTAGTAAGGGAAAGCAGAATGCTTTTTTTTTTTTTTTTTAACAAAGCGAAACTTTTGAACAAAACATGGTTTTCCTTTAAAAGTTTCCAGATTTTAACTGTTAGGGAATAATAAATTAGTATGCATTAAGTATCTTTAAAAACTCTCCCTCCATTATTAAAAGTATTTTCTAATCTTACTACTTTAGAATTCAGATTCTTTTTATTAATGACAAAGATGTTATGGAAATTCTTATGCTTCCACTTAGTTTTACTGCATAGTGTTACTGAAAAAAAGTTGAGGGCTTTCTGAAACTGCATGAATTATTTCTTTTTCTTTTAATTGGAAGATATAGATAAAGTTACAACTTTGAATAAAGGTGATGGTCCTTTCAGTGCTTGTAAAATGAATACTGCTTGCTACAAGAAAGATTAGAAATTTTCATTTCTAGAATGTTTTATTCTTATGGTGCACTAAGAAGTGTGTTTTGGATTTTCAGGAAACTTAGTAAATATAGCCATAATTAAGGATCTAATTTCAGAACAAAAGAATTATTTATAGGATTTTAATTACTTTTAAGTTCTAATAGTATGTAGACTGGAAACTAATGTTGGGATGATGGTTTAGTTTGATTTAGAGAAATCTTGATGAATGTATACGTTCCACGTATGAGGATTAAACACTCAGAAGTGAGCCTCTGGTTTCCTTTAAGTGGATGTGTTTCTTACCTGCAGTATTTGAGCCTAAAGTGTTTTCATATAGTACATTTACTATGCATAGCATAATAATACTGCATTAAACTGAGTGCCCCTTTTGTTACCAGTTAGGTATTTGTGCTTTCTGAGGGAGCATCTCTAGACTTCTAATAGCATGTGTGTGAGGAGAAAGAAGGGCGCTTCTGAAAATCAATGGCTTCATGTAAAAAAAATCTGAATAAAATTTTTACTTCTGCAGTACCCAGTGTCACTGGTAAGCCTGCACATTCCCTGACCCACTTTCTTTTTCTTCCTGGTAACTTTTCTCTGTGCTGATTCTGAGGACATTATGACTTTGCCTATGATTTCTGTACATGTGGAAGCCTGACTAGAGTTAGTTACACACGCATGTAAGCTGTGTAACAGTGTGGGGTAAAAAGCAATATAATGTGCTGTGCTGCTGGTGTGAGTGTTTTCAGTCAGCCTACTGCATCCTGGAAATATCAGATTTACTGAGATTTATTGTGGATACACAATATGTAGACACTAATTGGAAGCTTCTGCTTTACTGTATGTATGCTAGACAGCATCTATGCTACACTGCACATGTTTCTGACCAAAAAATCCTTGCAAGGAATGTGATAGTACTTGCCAGAGAGATTCAGGTTCTAGCTATCACATCAAATTTAGCATACCTGTATTTAAACTGTGTTGTTATGAAATAATCACAGAGCATAGTTATTTAAGACTGTATTGCCAGTGCCAGCTGCTGCAGCAAAAGGAGAACAGGGCTGTATTTTTTGATTATTTTCTGCCATCTGTATTATGTAAACCAGTTTCTGGAACAGGAGCTTTTTTGAGTTGCCATTCTTCTGTTGTGACACCAACTAGACCGAATTCAAACTTGCAAAGATTTCAGCTTATTTGGCAAAATTTATTTGTTCTCACATTGAAGAACTCCACGTTTCCCCCATGTCACTTACTCAGCTTTGTCCTATGTGTCTTATAAAGAATTGAAAAGAGTCTGGTGGTGTTAATTACACCTAGACATGCAGTCACTAACTTAGGTTAGGTGGAACATCCTGAGACATGAAATACGCAACAGTTTTTATATACTTACATGGCTGGTGGCTCTTGGAGATGTCATTGATTTCCTAAGCAGTCACAGAAGTTGCTTTCTGTTCAGAAGTTCTCTAAAAGCAAAGAGACAGAGTTATTCAAAAAAGTAGATATTAAAGTCTGGGGGCAGTGTATATCCTTAGATACAAATCTGCACCATTTAGTAGAACCCCAAACAGTTTTTGCTCCTATGCAATTCCCCAACAAAAAAAACCCACCCCACAAAACAATAAACAATACATAACAGAGAAATTCAGGGCTGTTACTACTCTTCCCTAACTCTGGGTAAGAACTCTTATCCCCCTCCATCTTAGGAAAAGTCACTGTCACAGAAAGCTATAAATTACATATCTGTGTGCCAGCTTCTGAGAACCTGGACACAAATACTTAAGCTGAAAACATTTTACTCATCCCTTTGAAAGACAGTTACAAAGTCTTCTGCTTTCTCTGATCTCACAGCATAAAAAAAAATGCAACAACAGAACACTCTTGTAATTCAAAGGATAGTTAAGTGAACGTTTATTTTAGACTTTCGTTATTAAGTGCATTTATTTAAAAGTGAACAATTGCTATCAAAGTGGGCACATGTGGAAGTAAAATAAGATTAAAACATAGGAGAGTGAAAATGCAAAAACGAAAAAAAAAAAAAGGCCACTTTTAGCATAACAATTAACCACCCAATTTACTCTTCCTTTATTCATCGCAGGATAATTCACTGTAACTGGATTAATGGTAATAGGCCTTGGTAAGGAAATCAGAGCAGTGTATCAGGATATCCTTTTTCCGCCCCAGAGTACCAATACTTTCAATTTTATATACAACGGAAGTAATTAGTTGTAACACAAAGAAACACAGCTGTGTTTCCTGGTGTTCACACATGCAATAGCTACTATTGTTTAGAATTTTGAGTATGTACACTGAAAACTGTTCAGCTGCTCTCAACGTTCTGTATTTTGGGGATTTAATTTTCTCTAGTAGCTTTTGAATTCATAGTGGAATTTTAATATGCTTTTATCTTAGATCCAATCCTGCATTTCTGATCAGGTAATTTTCTACTGATGCCAGTGGGAGTTTAAACTGAATTAGGAATGGCTGCCAAATCCAGAGATTTGCAGAGGCCAATTTCTTACTGGAAGCAAAGGAAGTTGTAGACTCTTTGTCAGGATTTGCTTTTCATTGTATGTGTTTAACTTGTTCAGGTTTAAGTTCCAGTATGGACTCGAGACTAAGGGAGAAAAGGTTTATTGCTATGTCTTTAACTTCATTACATATTTTCAGATGTACTAGCTGACTGCTGTGACTGAAATTCACGCATATTCTTTTCTTATTGTTTAGTAGACCTGCATTTTTTTGTTTGTGCTAGAATATGAAAAAAGATGAGAGTATTTTGCTGCATTTGTTCTTATTTAACAGCAATGTGTCCAAGGTCAAAGATACGTTTAGGCTGATGAAAAAAATAAGGATTTGATTAATTGACGTTATTTACTCATTTGTTTTGTATAGTATTCAGATCTACTTCATTCTAACAAGCTTGGAAGAACATAGTATTTTCAGTCTCATAAATGCCCATCTTTGTAAATCTTTACACTACCCACTGCAGCTGCCAGAAACACATCTATCTACTTCAATCCACGCCTCTTGAGGACAAAGCTTTTATGCACACCAAGACAGAAATTTTCTGTATTGAAGAGAATGCTCCATGTTTAACGTTTCCTCTTTCAGCATTTGTTCAGTTTTTGTAGCTGAAAAGGATCATTATCAAGAAGTTATTTTTTGTTACAAAGACTGGAGGAGATGAAGCCTCAGCATCAGTAGGAGAGCTGCTAATACCACACAGGTTTGGATCTAAGGATTATTCAAACTTGTAAAAGAAACTGATACATATCTCTTCTGGTAAGAGCTGTAAGAACACACAGATATGCTCATTCACAGAGGGAAGCTGATAATTAAAACATCCTTGTAGATTAACTCGGCACTGCAGACTGATGGTAATTACTTCAGAATATAAATTTTAAAATCAGCTCTAGAGTCCAACTCTAAATATTTAACCATCTCAGAGCAATGGAGACTTTAAGGACTTTTTGCATGTATCTAGAGAAAAATATATTACCATTTCTTCAAACAAACTGATGTGAGTCAAGCACCCAGGTGAAACCTCTTCCAACCCTACAGACATTTTCTGGGTAAGACTTCTAATGTTCTTACTACCCAACACTGGCTTGAAGAGAAACAAAATAATTTGAAACATTTCTTTGTATTTATAAGGAGAGTTGTCTCAGGCTTTACTGTGGCCTGCTGAAAAGACTGGGATGTGGTTTTTGTACCGAGTTCATAAAACAGAAGCATATGGCTCAACTGCGCATCGGAAGAAGCAGAAAAAGCAACAGAAAGTTTGGTTCTTGACTGGTGAAACGTCTCCTAGAGCACTTGTGACACCAGGCAAAGTGCTATTACTACAGCTCTTTGCACGATGCAGTTGAGTTCCCTACTACATAGCTCAGTAAGGAATCAGTTCACATCCTGCAGCAGCTGCCGAGGGCACATGACCGGTACAGCCATTATGTTCTTCCTCCCTGTCCACCTGAGTAAGGCTAAAAACCAATCTGGTCTGCAGACACCCAGAAGTAACCTCAAAAATACACCAAAAGCACTTAAGCTATGGGAAAAATTTCCTGTTTCCTCAAGCTGTGCTCTGCACATTGAGCTGTTATTCTCTGGAGTATCTCCACAGTGCTCTGGTGCTGCACAGTGCTCAGGTCCACACCACACTTGTTGGACTGAAGGTTGGCTGGGGCTTGCAGTGCTGATGAATACTTTTGCCTTCCTACCATCAGTGCTACACTAGCAGAAAAATAAAAAAGACCCACTTTTCTTCACAGATTTGATTCTGCCTTATTGAATTAATTATACTTACATTTAAAACAATAAAATCCATGGCATTTTTAAGTAACAGACAGCTGAATAAATTTATAATCAAAAGAGTGTGCTTTCCAGTAAAATAATTCTGAAAAAAGACAAAGTCAATTTCATGTCTTTTTAAGCAAAAAAAAACCACTGTGTCCCTGGCTGAAGGGTATTTCTTTTACTATGTAACATGGAATATTTATTTTGGTAACAGTAACAGAGAAGTACTCATCTAATTGCAAACAGTTTTGAAAATATATTTGGACCACAGATTTAAGACATATGAATTCCAGAGACTGAAGAGAAGACAGCTCTACAAAGATAAAGTCCTATTGCATGGATGACCTTCTCCCTATATATATACCTCTTTGTTCTTAAAGATCTTTTGATATTTAAGATTTGCAGTTCCCAAGTGATTCCAAGAACTAATAAGAAATTCCTGGAGAGGAAATAACAAAGAAAGCAGATGGAAGACTATCCAATTCACACTCTTATCATCATGACAGTCAGTCCTGAACTGCTGCTTCTATATTTTGTTATACTTCTACATCCCATCCTGGCCAAATGTTGAATGAACAGATATTTATTTTCCTATTTTCTGACTAGAGTATCTTTGAGTGCTGCTCAATTAACAATAGAAATACTCCATGTTACCAAAACTTGACATGTCCAAATTTTTGCAGATTCCTAAGACCTTCACCAGGTGAGATGCCTGTTAACTGATAACTAGTTTACTGGAACCCTGTGACTGTCTGAGTGCCTATCACCTAAAGTGTTCATCTTCCAGTTTAAACAGCTATCTCTACTTATCCTGCAAGGCAAACAAAGCAAAACAAATCAGGTTTGATTCTTTGTAGTTGGCTTGACAAAAATCTTAGGTTACGTTTCCACAGTTACTTTATTCTGTGATTAAGACCAGTATTTATGCAGTGTTCCTGTTCATGCAGAGAACAGGCAGACTGGCCATGGCAACGCAACCTTCATCCTCAGCAACAGCATTTCTGACCTGGCAGGGACTAGCACTTGTGGTATCTTCAGTGCCCGAGTGCCTTGGAAAGTACTAGCTGAGCCAGCAATTCCTGTGATGTGTAAATTGGATGTAAATAGCTGATCCATTTCACCCAAAGGATCAAATAAATTTCAAGGCTAGTGGCTTTTGCTAAATTCATGCATACTGGATCTAAATCAATCTGCAACGTCTGAAAAGCATGGGGCTGCATTACCACGCAGATTATTACTCAAAGAGATGATAGCTCTAACAGCTTTGGTTCTGGATGGGAGCACACACATGCATGGTGCATTCTTCTTCCATATTGAGTGTCTATCCCGTTGCTATAATCTGATAGTAGGCAGAGTGGAAGAACAGCAGACTCATATTTTCCTTTGAAATTATAAACATAAGCATACAAGTTCTGTGTTGCTTGGCACAAAAGCCGTGATGTTGTCTGTCCTGCAGGCTGTCTTTGTTTTGGGCACTGACAGACTTTACTGGGTGATGGTCATCAGCAAAAAATTTTTAAGAGTCTAGTAAGACAAGACCTGTATTTTTAAATGCCTATCACTGTAGTATCTGGCCACCTACACGTACTTGGTGTGCCTTAAACTGTCCACTTTTTAAAGGAGTATGTGAGGTTGATAGATTTGAAACTAGTCTTCCTCTTTGGTTGTGTTGTATAGGTTAGTATACAAGCTAAGCACTCGCCTAATGATCCGTGGGTACAACACGTGAATAATACTGCTGAGCCAGCTCACTCATCTTACATTCAGAGGTGACAGCTCTGGGATGGAGAATGGAGTACACAACATTTACAAGTCCTATCTGATACCAGCATGCAAAAATGGAACTAGACTGTGGAGAGGTCAACAAAATAAGCAAGCCCATGTTTCCCACAATATATGTACCTGTGGCTATTTGGCACCGATAAGTGGGATTGCTTCCCAGTTGGTTATTCTCTAGAAACAGGTTATCTGGGCAGGCATCTTGACACTAGAAATTGCTGGTGTGTTCTGAAGGCCTAAAGGGTGGTTTGGTCTGTAGCAGAGGGAAACTGAGTAGGTTTGTGTGATCCCTATGATCTTCATTCACCCCTATAGCTGATTTTGCATACAAAGTTCTTGATGCAGAATAACCAAGTGGCAGGTCAAGTGAAAGGCAAGACCACGTCAACAACACAACTGCTGCCACTTTTTTGAGTGAAGGATTAAAAACAGCAGCCCAGGCGGGAACTGTGTGGTCTCGTCATACAAAATACTGCCATTAAAGCTCTTTCTGCACTGCTGCTGGGAGACCTCACTTGGAGACAGACAGACAAATTACTACTTTGTTAATTTGTCCTAATGATGAGGAGCTTGGAAATGCAATGCAAATCATGGCCTTCAGCAGCCTTATCAGTGAGCAAAGCAGCTCACTGCATAAGTTATAATGTATTCCCATCCAACTAACTGGGCTTATTTATTTAGAGATGCAAAAAATGGAAAAAAAGCAAACAATTCTGTCCTTTGCAATGGAACTCTACAGCTCATATGGCAGCACAATGTCAACCTTTCCAGAACTGCTTCTCGGCAAAGCTGCAAGGCCCGTTTGAGGCTGTCATTTTTCCCTGTGCCGCTGCCACCACTGCCTGCTCGTTGCCCACCCTGGCTCACACACAGGCCCCCTTTAATTCACTCAGTGCTGCTACGGTAATCCTCCACCCCACCTACTCTGTGAATCCTGGCAGCCTGTCCATTTTCCATGGCGCTAACTCCACCAACATCTGGATGGAGCTTCCCAGGCCTGTGGCCATACCCAGCCTTAGCTGCTCCTCACATCTTGATCCCTCTTCTTGGCCAGCAGTGCCCCCACGACACCTACTTGGCCACTTCTTGCCCTCACACCTTCCAGGCCTTTCCTAGAGGAGCTCCTCCGCCCTCTCCACTGGGAAAGCCCTGTTCGGCGGCAGGGTACGATAGCGTCTCGGCCCCGGAGCTGGGGGCGGTGGGCGGGCGCCCGAGCCGGGCAAGGAGCCTAACGACAAGCTCGCTCAGGCGGCGGCTGGCTGCGGCCTGCGCTCCCGCCCGAGGAGGGACTACGGGGGAGGAAAAGCAGGCCCGGCTAGTTCCTCCCGGCCAACTTTTTCCCGGGGTGCCCCGCCAGCCCTCCCGCCCACGGCACGTGTTGATGGACGGGCGGAGGAGGCGGCCGCCGCCGGGGGACCCGGGGCGCGGCCCCCGCCCGGCCGCTCTGAGGGGCGGCCTCCCCTGCGCCGACGGCCGCCGCGCGCTCCCCTCGGCGAGCGAGGAGCCGGGCGGGGAGCGCGGCCGACGCCCGCGGGGGGCCGCCCCGCGCCGCGGGGGACCGCGCGCCGACGCCCGCCAGCGGCCGTGACTGCTGGGCGCGCTCCCGCCTCCCCCTCGCCCCCCGCCGTGCGCGCGGCCGGAGCCGCCGGCTGCAGTGATTGGAATCCGGCTCCTTCCCGCCCCGCCCCGCCCGCGCGCCGCAGGGACGGGCCGCGCCGCGCCGGGAGCGCCTGCCGGGACGGAGCCTGCGCCGAGCCCGGGCCGCACCGTCCCGCCCTCGCCCTCCCCCGCCCGACACGCACCCGCCTTCGCCCCCGTCTCACCGGAGCCGTCGGGGCCCCGGGAACGGCCTGCGGAGCGCGGCGGGGAGCGGGCCCCCTCCCCCTTCGCCTTCCCTCCCGCCGCGGAGGATGAGGAGCCCCCACCGCCGGTGAGTGCGGGGCCGGGCCGGCTCGCGCCGCGGAGGCCGTGCGTACGGCTGAGGAGCGTCGGGGCGCCCCGGGCAGCGCTGCCGCACCCCTCCCTCGGCCGGCCCGGGGGGCGCGGGGCGCTCCTCGGCGCTGTCTCCACCCGTCGTCGGGCGTCCCTCCTCCGGGGGGGGGCCGCGCCCCCGGGCTCGGTCTTTGCGACCCGGCCCCGGGCAGCGCCGTCGAACGCGGACACCCACTCCCCAACCCCCCCATCCCCGCGGCTACCCGGTCTGGCGGCCGCTCTCCCGCCCCGGCCGTTCTCCTTCGGGGGCCGCTGGTCTCCGCGCCGCCCTGCCCCGCCGCGGCGCTGGGGGCGCTACCCCGCCGCTCCCCGGCCCGGCCCGGCCCGGGGCCGCCGGCGGGGCTCGGGCCGCGGCCCACGGGAGGCTGGGTGGCCGCCGCGCCGGCGCGGGGGTCTACTCGGCGCCGAGCGTTTCCTGCGTGGGCACGGGGGCCGCCGGCACGGCGCTGGCGGGGCCGGGCCGCCTGGCAGCCCGCGTTGCGTTCCCTCGCCGTGCGCTCCCTCCCCCCGCGTCTGCTCTCCTGGTGTTGTAATCCCGGGCTCGGTGCCGAGCAGCCCCGGCCTGTCGCGGTTAGGTGCGCGGGGTAAGATGCTTCGTCTTGCTTTTGTGCGGGCGAGCAGGGAAGCTCCGCGCCGGCTCCGCGAGTCTCTCGCCGTTTAGCGATGAGGAAGAAAAACTCTGTCTGAAGAAACAGTGAACCTCAGTCGTCGCTCGTACCTTAGTAGTAACTGCGTGTTCTGTTGAGCACCGACTAAGTTCGATGTTTTCATAACCCATTACAAAAGCTACTTAAGAGGGTGTAAAAACGAGAATGGCTCTTTACCACCCTTCGGTCAACCGCCCACAGAGCCCTTTATTTTTTCATTCTGTACAATTAATAGCAAATTCAGCGGCAGGGAATGGCAGTGAGCATGGTGTTTCCATCCAGCAGTCGCCTGTCACTTTGTGTCAAAGCTTGGGTGATGATTCTTCCCAGTATAAATTGATTGCGGTTCTGATTTGCGTTTTTTTGCTCCCTGTGGACAGGTAATTATTTTTGAGTTCTTCTATCAAGTTAGTGTCCTAGGGATTACACAGGCCTGTTACCTGAAGGAATAGGGAAGCTCCTTTTTGTAGACGAGGAAGGTTCTGCTGGATTCAAACAGTTGGCCGATTTGCCATAGACCCCAGTCCTGGAATAAAAGAGTTACCTGAGTGCAATTTATTTTCAAGTGCATAGCTAGAAATAGCCCTTGTTGTGGTATTTGTAGCAGTCTGGATAAATCGGCAAGGTATTTGCCCTTTGTTCTTGTACTTTCGTTACTTTTGTAACTTTTTCTTAGGTTGTTTACCACAACTTGTTTGTTGCGTGTGTATAGAGACACACACAGCCTGGCAAGTTGTGAAGGCTAGTTGGAAATTCCATGGAGAATCTCTTTGCACAGCTGCAAGGTTCAGCTGGCAGTCCTTCCTATGCCCGGCTGGGTGCTCTGCTCCAGGGATAATGAATACGTGTGGCTGGATCTGAATTTTCTTTTTTTTTAATTGTGAAGTAAGTCAGGCTTGAAAGGGACCTCTGGATCTTATCTGGCCCAGACCCTGCTCAAATTAGAGAAGAAAGCTGTTGATAAATTGCGAGCTTGAAATAGCGTGTTACTTGTACTTGGAATTCACTGATCAAATAAGTGTTTACTGAACCAGTGTGTAAGGTTTGGTAAAGTCAGTGTATGGGACCCAAATCCTAATGTTTTTGATGCAGCTCTGCAAGATCCTACCACTGAGAATTATTGTGTGCTTTGGTATGAGAATTAAAAATAAGGAATATGGTAGAGTGGGTAAATTGTGTATGTGCTTTTTCTGAATACCAGCATTGAGGAATTGAAGCTCTAAAGTGCAACTGATGTAACCAAAGTAGTTAATGTTACCAGAGTATTTATCGAACTATTTCAATTTAGGACTAACAAAATTTTGATAATGCTTGGGATTGAATGCAGTTCTTGTTCAGATGCCCAGTAAATTTCATCTGTGAACTTCTTCCAGAATGGACATGTACTTGCCATAGATGGGCATTACTGTTGTGTTGGAGTATTGTCTTGCAAAGAGAAAAGGATTTTGAAGAAGCAAGAGATAGTATTTTCTTCACAGAGTTCTGAAAGGCGAGCAATTGATGGATAAATTGATTTTTAAAAAATTATTTATTATCCTTTTTTTTTCTTTGTTTTAAAATTAGGAATGATGATTATATTTTAGTTGTTCTCCAAAAGGCAGTATACAAATTCCGTGACTATGTAATATTAAACAAAAATACAGGGAAGCACTTGCTAAATATTCACTGAATTCTATGAGAAATCAGTGCAGGCTATATTCACATTTTAAAAGAAAACATGTTTTGAAAATAGTGATATTAAATAACTCTGAATTAATGGAATCTCTCTTTTAAGTTATGTATATATCAGTGTAACTAAGAACTCTACAGCTTTCCAAGGTGTAACAGGGCACAAATGTGCAGCTGGGCAGATCTGGTATTAGTGCTTGCACTAATTTTGGTATAGCCACGCTTTCCAAGAGAAACCCAACTGCTCCAAACCCCTTAAAAGCATACGAACCGAAGGAGAAGGAAAAAACAATCCTTTTTTTCATTGCTGTGGCTGGTAACTTTTATGATGAGGACATTATCTCTCACAAGAGCAGGTAAAGGTCTGACACATGGAGCTGCAGTAACTTCTTTAGTAAATTGCTGAAAAACATAGTTGGATGAATGAGACCAGATAAGGAATGTGTTACAAATGTTTGTTTCTCCCTTGCTTCTATGGAACATCAGCTGAAGATTTTTTCCTTTCTTTATGAACATTTGGGAAAGGGTCTGGTATTTTTTGGTTCCTGAGTTTTAAAAAAAAAAAAAAAGACATTTCTTTAGTGCCTAGGATTTTCTTCGCTTGCCTCACGGTCATCTGTAATTTAAAGATACATCATGTCAAAGTTGTTGTATGTGGGTACAGATGGAGTACTCAAAACCTTGTTTTGCTTCTTAATATTCCCAAAATGCAGGACTTAGGAGTGGGCATGGAGTGCGTGTGCTTGGTAGCCTGGTAGCCAAGTTTTCTTTTTGCTGCTGCTGCTTTAGTGGTTCCACTTTTTCCTTTATTGGACAAGATCTGCAGAACCCTCTGCAGTCACCCCACGAGGCTCATGCTGACTGTCCTCAGTCGGATGATGTCTTTTCTGTGCCTTTCACGATGGTGCTTTAAAGGGAAAGGAAGGAATTTGTCTGGTTTTCATGCAGTCCCTTTAAACTTGCTGTGAAGTCTGTGGAGCATTTGATATTCTCAAAGTAGTTTCACTCATTCTGAAAAATGCTTAAAACCGAAAACAAATGTGTCCTTTAAAAATAGTATGGAGACTGGAATAGGTGATCCTTGAAATTGGACAAAAAGTTGAAGTAGTCATGTCATTTGTCTTCAAGATACAGAAAATTGTTATTCTGAAATGAATGTTATTGAGAAGATATATCAAATGGAGATTTTGTGAGGGATTCAGCCCAGAAACATCTATGCAGTACTTTGTATTCCGGGTATATAATCCTCAGGAGGTTTAGTTTGATTTAAATACCTGGCCTGCTGTTGACCAGGCAAGACAAGCCACCAACTTGCTAGAATGATCTTTGTTGTGAATTGGCTTTCCATCACCTCACAGTTTGCAGAGCATATTAGGTGTATTTTATGCCCACTTCCCCCAAAAGCAAAACAAAGCAATTATTCTACTACTCTTCAATATATCTTTAGATTTTTAAGTTAATTGTGATATGCTTATGAGACTGAAACATTTTAGGTCCTGTATACTTGACACATTGAGAAGACCGAGGGTTTTGGTCATGTTGTGGTAGGGATAAGATGCATGAGTTTCTGGTTTTGACCCCTTGTTTCAGCTGCATGTAAATGGTATGAAAAATATGGTCATTCTGTTTCAGATTTGTAATCTGAGTAGTTTTATTTCTTGCCATTTTTCTAGTGGGTGTCCTGTTGTTGCCTTTCTTTTTCAATTTATGTGTGTTCCAGATAGGTTTCCTGGTTTATGATGGTCTGGTTAACAAAATTCAGAAATAAGTTTTAAAGTAGGAAAATAAACTAGATCACAATAGTGGTAGTATTGAGATTGTATATGTATGATGAAAGGAGATGCAACCCCAAAGCGTTACTTGAGGTCCAGCGTTTCACCACCTCAGAACTTCTGCAGTGACCTCTGTTGTTAGAGGGAAAGCAGTTGGCTCCAGAGAACTCATCCTGGGGAGTCATTGGACAGGTCTGTTACCTGCACCGAATTCACTGGTGGTTGTGTTGTGAGCAACGTGGAGGGTATGAACTTCTATTTAAATGCTTTCACAGGTTCTGATAAGGCAGAAATCTGTGGTAGTAGTTCATAGGGTACATACTTGCAGCATCCAGCTGAATGCTCCCTTGCAGAGGAAGATACAGTAGGTTTAAATGTAACTTTAGTATGTGATGAGTTGGCTGTGCCTTAAAAGGGGGAAAAATAGTATTACTAGCTCAGCTCTGCAGTATTGTGGCTTAATTTGCATCATATGTTCTAAGAGCAGCAATGCTTTTTTACAAAAACTTGACATTTTCTCAAGTGTCTCCTCAGATAATTGCTTTATGTGATGGCTTCAGTCAACTTTATTAGCACAAAAGGTGGAAGCAACTAGCAATTATTTGTGTCTGTATTTCCTCAGTTCACCATCTTAAAGAGAAAACTGCCAATCTTGCTGTATTTTGGCCAGTAAAAATACAAGCAGATGTAGCCGGGATAAGTCAGAGAAATATCAAAGAAGGTTTCAGAAGACACACGCCAGGAGGATATAGATCTGGTTCATGGAAGCAATTTCCTTTTCACTGCTGCAGCTATTTAAAGGGTCCAAATTTGCATTTCCTTAAGGTTTTTTTGTTTTATAATGATAATTATTAACAACTTTTTCATTATTTTAAAAAAACCTAAAAAATTCATAAGCCTTCACACTTCCTCTGGGAGAGCCTTATCCCAAACTTGACTGGAAATCAGTGGGCTGAGCCCAGATGACTTCTAGAGGATTGAAGTCATCAGAGATTTCATTTCTGTGGAGAAGTGATACTCTGCTCATGAAAGAGTTGTTATGCGAATGAGTACATTATATGCTCAGAGTCAGAATTTCAGGGATATAGAGGTGGAGAATAAGCTTAAATATAAATTTCTATATTAATCCTTCTTTTTCCTAATCTTTGTTCAGTTGGAAATTCACAATGTGGTAGTGATGCAGAGGGATAGGCACTGTCCCATGTTGTTGTGCAGGGACATAGAGGGTTTGAAAAGGAAGCATGAACAGATAAATTGTGAGGAATCATTCAGGAGGAAGTCTAGGTACTGGAAACAAATACTGTATCATCCTCTCGTGCCCAGTGCTTGGGAATAAAAGAGCTTGGAGAGTCATATGAGAACAAGATTTCGGAAGACAGAGTGAACCTCAGTGACTGGAAATGTGAGACGAACAGAAAGCTGTGCTACTCCTTGCTGCATATCCTTCTTCGTGGAAGATAAGTTCATCTCTTATAGAATACTTTGGAGAAGGTTTCAGAAACCCTCCTATACCCTTTTCTGTGTTGTCTGAGACAAGCCTTGCAGTTGTCAGACATGGGTCTGGACAATTGAGAGTTAATTACAAGGTGGGAATGGGAGAGGGCACAGGAAGGCACTGTCAGCTGATTTAGACAACACCTGAAACACAGACTATCTTTGGTTCAGATTATTAAAGGGATTTTAGCAGTAATCAAAACTTCAGAGGTTGTGCTGAGTGTTAAGTGGAAATGTCTCTGAAAGAGGATATGGGAAGTTTTATTAGGAATTTTATTGCTTTAAATTATTTTCAAACCTGTATTTTAATGTCTACTCTCTTGGAGACAAAACAAACAACAAATGTTACAGAACAAGAAGAGTGTTTTTTTGGTTTTTATGTATTGATGTATTTTTTCTATTATTGTCTGTATTTACTAGCTCATAACCATTTAATTTTTTTAATGATGATATCTTGTCGAAAATTTTCTGTAGGACTACCCTGAAGTGGATGCTGTTCATTAGGATTGAGGATTGTGCCCTTCCTCACCCAGGCAAATTATTATTAGGAGCTTAAAATAAACAAAAAAAAAAAGTCAGTAGGTTTTGGAGCTATCTGTCACATTTGCTGAGCTGAACTGGTGATCCTACTAGTGATCATTCTTCTTCAACACTCATGGTGTGGACCAGTTGAAGACAGACAGTATTTTATGACCTAGTCTTCTGCTTTGGTTAGATGAACAGAAATTTTCTTGAAGAATGCTAGCTCCATTTAATTTTTTTTTTATAACTACTTTTGCATTAATAATTCTTTACTAAGTTGATGTCAAGTTGACAACCACTGATTGTTGCTTACACTGATCTTCGTATGTTACGTAAAACTCTTCTGGTACATGGTGAGTTAGGGTTTTTTTAAAGCTTCCAACTACGTTTAACTTAATACGACTCTAAAATGAAAGAATCAAAACCTGTAACATTGTCCTACTCAGAAGTTAACGCAGAAGGTGGCTGGTGAAGTGTAGGAATATTCCCATATAGCTGATATTCTTCAGTTTCCTGCTCTTAAAATTTCATGGAAGGAATGCAGTTCGAGGCTTGCCAATTTGGGTTAAACTAGGAACTGCAAAATAAAACCCAACCCAGACAGGGCAGTTTTTATTCAAACCCAAGCCTCTATTGAACTGTCTGTTTTTGTTCCGCCCCTGGCCCTGCTTCACTCCCCCACCTCTCTTCAAATTCACAAGTTTTTAAATGTAGAGATGTTTCCAATTTAGAAAATTTTTTTGGCATAATGAACTAAAACAGAAAGGAGGGGACTAAACTGAGGGAGGTCAAAAAACAGATGGAAATAGAAAATCTGAAAACATCTAGTAAAAAAAAAAAATCACCCTTGAAATAATGGAATCTAAATGCTGAAATTATACATCTGCTTGGCAGCTGTGCATTCCTTAGCCAGAGGTTCTGCTGCAGAAATGGCATTAGGCAACTTTTTTTCTCAGAGTTTCAAATGCTGTTGTATAATGTTTACATCTCTCTAATACTTTTAGCCGTTGACTAAAGAACCTGGGGTGAGTGTGAAAACACAGGTAGAGGGAAGAGCCGGTGAGCTGACGCAGGAATTTCCTTCTTTGTCCTTAAGCATCTGTAGCACGTAGGGTTGTTCGCTTCAATAAAATGTTCTTTTCTTTCCTGGTAGCTATTTATGAGTATCTTTTAATTTCTGCTGATTTAATTTCAGAGGTGGGGCTGGTTACAGGAAAAATAACCAAATAAAAATGTATTAAATTAGGGTGCACTAGTGAGAAAACAATGTTACACATTAAGAAACCTGCCTGGAGCGTTTGGCTTGCAGCAGTGTCCAGTGGTATTGCTGTGGAGGACAGCGCAGGCCACAGCACTGGCAGGCACACGGCTTGGGAAGCTTCTTCCCTCACCCCAGTAACCAGGAGCTAGTTGAGGCCGTAGTGCACACTGAATGCCTATCAGGATCCATCCACATGCTGCAGTTTAACCTGGCAGGCAGCTACAGCGACACAGCCATTTGCTCACTACCCCCCTGCCGTGGGCTGGGAGGCAGGAAGATGTAAAACCAGTGGGGTGCGATAAAGGTAGTTTAATAGGACAGAAAAAGAAGAGAGTAGTAGTAACAAAATACACAAACGAGTGGTGCAGGGCACAACTTCTTTCCACCCAGAGCCGATGCTCAGCTAGTCCCCAAGCTGTGCTGCCTCCTGGCCTGCTCCTCCAGTTTACATAGAGAGCGTGATGCCATACAGTATGGAACATCCCTTTGGCCAGTCTGGGTCAGCTGTCCTGGCTCTGTTCTCCCAGCTTTGTGGGCACACCACCCCCCCGCCCCGCCTTCTCATTGGCAAGGCAGCATGAGAAGCTGAAAAGCCCTTGACTGCTTGGCAACAACTAAAATATTAGCATGTTATCAACATTATTCTCATCCTAAATCCAAAACAGCACCATACCAGCTGCTAGGAAGAAAATTAACTCTATCCCAGCCTAAACCAGGACACCAAGGCATGTTTTTGTACAGTATCTTAAAATGTTAAAGCGTGTTAGTTAGACGAGGTCCCTGTAAGCTACTGATCAGGTTATAAAAATGTGTAATTTTCCTTTGTGTTCTTTTCTTCTTTGTACTGTTCTTACAGTTTTGGCGTTTATCAGAATTGCCTCTTGGTACTGAGATTTGCTTATGTTAGAGCAGGTCTTTGAGCAAAGGTTGATTTGAGTGCTGGTGTAAATGGTGATTTAGTTGGTGTAAGAGCCTATGATGATTTTTGCTCTCTAAAAAAAGACTGGCCAAGGTGACTGTTGCTTCAAAATATTTTAGCCAAAATTTTAAAGTTTGAGAATGTAAGATGTTTTCAGAAACGTTGAATATTGTTTCAAAGTGGATCTGTTTTTGTAAGAAGTAATTGTTTACAGGAAGATACTTTGTACTATGTGTACTTGGAACATTTGAAGGTAAAATAATTTTCCTTCAGGTTACTTTCAGTGAGAAGCTGTGGGTATGCAGCAAGTATGGATGGTAGGGTCTCCTGAGGATTTAAAAGAGCAGAAATGGGGCTTGGAGCGGGGTAGTGAGTGGGCTCAGGTAACTGAGAGTGAGAGTGGAGGAGCAGTGGTGGTGTCAGAAAGACTTGTTGTGTTTGATCTCTGGAGGTGGGCAGAGGTAGGATTCATCCTTCACCAGAGGCCTCTAAGAGAGTCTCTTACCTGGGGGTGGGAGCAACAGAACCGTGTGTATCATTTTTCTGTGCATAACTGTATAGCACCACTTTCCATATCCATAAGTTTCCTTTCTGTAAGTAGTTCTCATTTCTTTGTCACTTACGATTTTTCCCTCCAGTGTCTGTGACTTTGGCATAGAGTGAAATGAGGTTTCAGGCTAATAAAGTGTAGCCAATATGAAGTTGCCCTCTGCACAGACTAAGTTTAATACTTTATTTGGATTTGGATCTGTTTGCCATACATTGAGGAAAAGACTGGACACACACAGGAGAGATTGGAGGTCTGCATGGAGTCGCATGGCTGTGATGTTGTTGAGACCAGAGATGTGGTGGGACAGCTGACATGACTGGAGTGCTGCAAGAACTGGTTATGGGCTCCCTGGGAGGGGCAGGCTGGGATGGTGAAGGGTGTAGGGTGTTTGGGGGGGGCGGGAGGTGTGTGTGAAAGCACTGTGAAGCTCTGCCTTTTGGGTGGCTGAGGAAGTTGAGACCTTGTGCATCAGGTTTATCAGCAGGTCAGCATGGGATGTAGTCGATGGGATGG
Source organism: Porphyrio hochstetteri (assembly GCA_020800305.1). Lineage (NCBI taxonomy): Eukaryota > Metazoa > Chordata > Aves > Gruiformes > Rallidae > Porphyrio > Porphyrio hochstetteri. The sequence goes on from CM036911.1 coordinate 10,637,142, forward strand.
TGAGTACCTGATAGCTTTCTGTGATGAGATGGCTAGCTCAGTGAATGGAGAGCAGTGGATATTGTTTATCTGGGCTCCCGTAAGATTTTTATCAGTGTCTCTTAAAACATCCTGATCAACCAACTGATGGAAGTACAGACTAGAGAAACGGACAGCTCATCCCATTTTCAATCTATCAGGATCAGCGGTGTGAAGTCCAGCTGGAGACAAGTCAATAGCAGTGTGCCCTAGGGATCAATGCTGGGCTCCAGTACAGTGCAACATCTTCATAAATGACCTGGGTGATGGGACAGAGTGCACCCTTGGCAAGTCTGTAGTTGATACAGAACTGGGAGAAGTGTTTGTCAGCCAGGTGGGTGGATGTGCAGCCACTCAGAGGGACCTGGATGGATTGGAGATGTAAGCAAAGAGGAACCTCATGAAGCTCAATAAAGCCCTTCACCTGGGGAGGAATAACCCAATGTAGTGATCCAGACTAGGGACTGACTGCCTGGAAAGCAGCTTTGCAGAAAAGGACCTGTGAGTCATACCAGAAAAGTTGACTGTGGGCTAGCAAAAGTGTCCTTGCAGCAAAAGCGGACAGGAGCCTGCTGGGCTGTGGTAGGGAGAGTTTTGCAGGCAGGTTGAGGGAGGTGATGGTGTCCTTCAGCTCTGTGCTGGTGAGACACATCTGGAAGGCCCTGGCCGGTTCTGGGCTCCCGGGAAGAAATTGGCAGGTACCCCTGGGGCAGAGGTGCCAGCAGCCTCGCTGGAAGTGACAGGGCCTGTTCTGCTCTGTGTGTTTGGAAATAGCTTGGAACAGGGAGTGGATGCTGAGGTGGTGAAACTTGCAGCTGATACAGGTGTTGTAAACTGGCTGTAGCCAGTAATGTCTGGATGATAAAATATCAGATGAGGTACAGTAAGTGCATTGTAATTTAATTCAGACAGAGGAAATACAGTAACAGGCTCTAAATTAGGTATTAACACTTGGGGAGATCTTGGGTAGGTTTCCAAACAGCTCTCTGCTATAAAGCTCCAACTTTTAGATTCCATCTACCTGCTTATGGTGTTTAAAACTGTCTGTGTGTTTGTGGCCAGGTGGAAGGTTGGATTTCTTTGTTAATCTCACTGAAAACTAACTATAAAAAACACTGGGCTTTCAGTAGCTTTCTCTGTGAGACCGTAGGAGGAGTAAGGGTAGAAGAGGGGTAGCACTTCCCTTCTTACAATCAGCACAGTCTTAAATACATTTAACCTAATTTTGAAGCAATATTCTGTAATTATAAGTAGGTTGGGTTTTTTAATGTGATTATGCAGCTGTACACATTTATTGTATATGGATATGTTATGTAGTTCTGGTAACATAATTTCAACAATCCCATTAAAACTAGATTTTTTGTTTGTTTGTTTCATTGGTCTAGTTTGTTCCTTTCCCTGACTGGAGTAGAGGGAAATGGTGATAGTAATCTATCAAACCTTGAATGAAACTAAGAAACTGACAGGGAATAGTTTTTCACCACTGTGTTTTGGCTTTTTTTGGTTTTTTTTTCCTTTGGTGTAAGGGAATGAATGGCAGGTTACAAGCACAGTGAATGCTGGCGTTTCTTTCCCTCCTCACAGTGCATGCTGTAGTTGAAGAGTTGCTGCCAGAATAGGTGGCTGGGGATGAAAGTATTGTGCAGTTTGCATCACATGGATTTGTTGAAGGATATGTCCACTGATGGCAGTAGAGCAGTCATCAGTGTCCGGTTGTGGGTCAGGAACTACACAGGCTTCTGAGTGGAGCAAGGAGGAGACTCTTCTTCCTTCTTTCCCAACTGGCGTGAATGCAGGCGGTGTCACCGAGGGCTCAGCTAGACAGCTGTTACAGTGCAGTGGGCTAATTTGTATGTCTTTTATCACACCCACACGCACCCAAGCATGTCAGCTCCTCTGCTGTTACCTTCAGTAGTGTCTGTAACACCTACAACTTTTTTTTTCTTTAACATTGTACTGTCATCTGCCTGCCTTCATTGACACATTATTGGGGTTGGTTTGGTAATACTGCCATCAGAGATGAAGTAACATGTTTTTAGTGTCTGGCTTATCTCGAGCAATTTCTGTTGAGGTACTTTAGTTTGCTTGCTGTGGAAAGACACATAATGTAGTCTCCTAAGGACTGGCACAGTGCAGCCAGATAAACTTCCATTGATGTCTGCAATGAAAATCTGCTATATGCATTGCTAACTAGCAGATGAAGAGGGCAGTTCTGTGCTAGAAGCAAGCACGCCTAGCAGCCAGGTACACTCGAAGGGCCAGTTCTGCTACCTGCTAATACCACCCATGTGCATCCTTGTCTCGCCCTTTACAGCAGCTGTGGCACTTCTCTGACACTGTAGGAATTTAAACTGGCTGAAAGCCAATTACCTTTTTTATTTTTAATAGGCTTCACTTTTTGTTAGACTAACTGCAGTTGTGGGGGCAGACCAAGTGCCAGTGTTGGCATACAGAACAAGAGTGCTCCTTCCAGACATAGCTTAGCTGTAGCACAGTGTGCCTGTGGGTAAGGCTGCTGTTTGGAATGCTACCTCTTTTAGAACACTTTTTCTCATTAGGTTGAATATTCATGAACCCATGTAACTTCTTAGTGTGTGTGGAGTATATCCCCCCCCTTACCAAAGCAAAAACGGGTTGAGCAGCAGCTTTACTTTCCCATCCCCATGTTCTTATCTGCTCTTCTTCTTACAGTTGTGTCCTTTGTTTTGTAGCTTTAAGTGTTTCTGTCTCATGTAGCATGCAAAGTTTGGGATTTTGGCAAATTCCTAATAACTAAAGCTTCAAGGACAAGCTGCATGTATCACCAGACTTGAAGATTAGATGTTAGTGGATGTTACATCGTTTTGGTTTCAAAGGTCTTGAGCTGTGTTAATGTCCCCAGAGGTGAAGGATGTTATGATCAGAAGTGTTTAGTAAACTCGCTGTGCCTGATAAGGGGAAGTCAATATACACATGCTGTCCAGCCAGTGAGACATGTTGTTTGGCACCAGTGGACGTGGGAGGGAAAGGGAGAGAGCGCTGTGGTTAGAGGAATATGCATGTGAGTGGGGAATTGGATATATTGCAAAGGACAGGGAGAGAGAAATCATGCAGGATATAGGGAGAGAGCTGGGGCAGTTATGTTGGGAAAAGTTACAGACTAAAATAGAACATAAACCTGTAGAAAACCAGGCCTTCCTAGATCTGTTTCTTGTAGTGCAACTTGTTTGATATGTGGTAACTTTTTTTTTTCCCTTCTTCCCTGAATGAAGAGGAAAATTTGAGATGAAAGCATCACTTGAGGTGTAAGAACCAGAAATACCATATGTATGTGTCTGGCATCACTGCCAGGGCAGAACGGATCAATTCAGTTAAGGTGTTATTTTGTTGGGTTTTTTCCTCCTTCTGTTTTCCTTATGTAACCTAGGCTTAAGTAGAATGGGGAGAAGGCACGAAGTCTTTTACACAGCAGGGACAGATAAAACATTGTGCATGCTATTCCGAAATCCAAGGAGTTTTACAGAGTCACTCAAAAGTGACGTACCATCTAGCAAGTGAAACACGGATGCTCTTTTCTGTCTCTTAAGCAAAGCTGGCTCATAGCTATGAGTGAGGAAATATATTTGAGAATTAAATATAGTCTTTAAAAATGTATTTTTCAAAGAACTGCTGCAGTTGAAGCATAAGACTAGTATTATGACAATGGGCATAATGGAATTAAATGCCATCTTAACAGCGCAGTTGGTATGAGAGAATAATCTAAAAATACAGCGTTGAAATGTCTGACAAGGTCATAGGAGTACCAATGCAGCCACGTTTTTATTTATTAGTATGTATCCAGTCCACAGCCCTCCACCTACTGAACCCATTACATTGTAATAGAAAACAGTATAAACTGCTTGTTGCAAAGTGACTTGTTTTGGGGAGTGCTGGATTTGCTGAATACTCCTCTTTTGCACTGAATCCTCTTTTCAGCAGGAAGCGTTATCATCCAGAACTTGTGCTTTTAGAATGTATATACTTTCTCCTCATTCAAACAAATTGGCTGATCCTGACAAGTTTCTAATTTTGATTTAGAACGTGAGTTTCTGAAAGTATATTTTTTAAAAAGTAACTTTCATTTTTGATGCATCTTTCAGATGATCTTTTCTGCTCCTGAAAGCAGTAACATTATAGGCATAGCTTTATTTGGCTAGACTCATAAAGATCAGTGGGACTCCTGCACAGTTAAGATTGGTGTCTAAAGGGGCACTTGCTATAACAGTTAGTAATCCCTGTTGAAGCCTTCAGGATTACTTTGTATTTTTAGGACTGTCTTAATTTTCATTAGATAGTGCTTGTGTGAACTATCTCAATAGGTATTAAGACCAAAACATAACTTGGGGAAGTTTATGTTAAAAAAAAAAAAAACACCAAAACAAACACAACAAACTACAGGGAGGATGCTAAGGGTGGACTGTTACATAGGACTCCTGAAAGAGAACTAACACTAATAACTCCTTGCAAGCCATTTAATAGCTGTCAGGCAATCATGTTATGGTGTTTTGAGCTTCAGTTTTAATGGGTAAACATACTTGCTCTTCCACTTCTAACCAACAATTTGAATAAATTTTATTCACACTGACTAAGTGTTATTAAATGTATTTTTTTTAGAATAAATGATTATTTGTTAGAATATTTGGAATGCTTTCTGTTACCTTGAGGTTAATAGAAAGATACTGAGTAAAAGAGAAAATACTGTCAGTTAGAAATTATGTTCCTACTTTGATTTTTGGTTATTCAGTACAAGTAACAAATCATAAGTAAATGATCTAGAAATAAATTCTGTAGATATCAGATAAGAGAGATTCATTCAGGGAAAGATTTGAAAGATTTAGTTTTCCATAATCCGGAAGAAATGTATCGTTTACGATACCTACAAGCAAAATTACTATTTTGCCTGCTGTAAAATAACAAGAGGTCTTGCAAATTTAAGTCAATACTTGCAGTAAATAAAAATACTTGTTTAAAGTGCTCACATTCTCTAACTATCAAAGACTTCTGAGTAGGATTTTTGTTCTGACATATAAAAAAACCCAATCCTGTATTTACTTTGCCTGGAGTGTAAGCCAGCTGTTAGTGCTTTAACCTTGACTTGCAAATAACCAAGGTGAAGAAATGTTCATAGTGGGCTCTTTTGTTAAGTTATTTGTGCATCGATATGGGTGACTATTTTAATCATCCTTCCTACTCTAGTAGGTTTTTGTTTGTTGTTTTTCCCCAGAGCGCCCTATTATTTATGGAAGTATTTATGGAAATGCATAGTGGCATTTGACTGTCCTCACTAGACTCCTGGGCATGACAATACTGCCTCAGTTCAGCATCTCTTAATATTTAGAATTTCTTCCGATTTTGTAGTTGGGAACCAGTACAGGAGAAGGTGCATGAGAGAAAGATCCTACGTATATCTAAAGATCCCTCAGCTCTGAACTTCTGGTTTTGACTTCCTAAATACATTTTAAAAACTAGGCTGAAACCGTGATGGCAGGAGTTTCTGGCAGCCTTCGCTGCTGGTGAGATGTGTTTTATGTGAGCAGAGCAATTGTAAAGATACAGCATACTCTGGCCAAAGGTCTCTTCCTGGAAAAGTTGCAGGAGAATTGCTGCCCTTACCAGCGTTTTGCCGAGTCATATTTAGTTAAGCAAACAAAAGCATAAGCCACCTCCAATGGAAATGGCACAAGGGAGTGTGAGCTCCTCCTTGTCACACTGATGCCTTCAAGACTTGCCCCCTCCTGACATACCTTGAGAGCTTTTTTTCCTGTTCTGATAGAATCATGTTTGATAGTGCGTTTGAGTGAAATCACTACTGGAAAAATGTTTTTCAAGTTACTCTTGCTTTCCTTGCACTGTGCTATCGCTAGAATGTTTTTTGGGTTTTTTTCCAAGTCTTTGTCCCTTATCTAAGCAGGATAATGGCATCTTAGAAATTTCAGTATGTTCAGAATGGTAAAAATCGTGGGTATTTTGTTTACGGCAAAATACTTCAGATGGCCACGGTGTTTTTTCATGCTACGGGAATAATTTCTTCTGGAGAAAATAGTCAGTTTGTGTATCTGTAAGATCAGCCCCTAGGTTCTTGAGGGGGAACTTCACTGTGGTGCTGCTTCTGTGCACGTCTGTAACTGACCTGCTGTAGTGTCATCGTGTCCTGAACAAACTACATATGTATAGTTTGAAAATTCAGGTGAGTTCATAACGGAGTTGCCCATCTTGTTTGGGTGTTCGAAGTGGCGTTTCCCAGTCATTTACCTGCTGTACGGGGACATTTTGGCTCTGAGAGGCAAGGCTCTTTACGCGGAAAAGGCTCTTCCCTATCCTTACCGCTTCCTCGCTTTAGAGCGAGATCTGCTTGCTCATAAGGACAGCGGTAGGGTTTTGAGCCGGGGAGAGGTGAACTGAACAAACGAGACCTTCGTGGCTTCAGCGGGCGGGAGCTGCGCCCGGGGCCGGGCGGCGCGGGGCTGGCAGCACGCCGCCCGGGGGGAGCGGGCGGGCGCCTCGGGCCTTACGGACAGCGCCGAGTGCGGTGCCGCCGCCCCGCGGGCCGGCACGGAGCGGCGAACAGAAAATAAACAGGTTTCCTGCCTATTTCAGGAGAGGACGTGAGCGGCTCTGTTCCCTGCTAGGCAGCGCCGAGATGCCATTTTAAGAGGTTAAATGGCTTTCTAAATGCTGCGGGGCGGGAGGAGATCGGGTTACCGGCTCCGCATTCCAGCACCGCCGCTGCGCGCCGGGCCCGGCCCCGGCCCCGCTGGCCCTGCCCCGCTCGGCAGGCCGGCACCCGGGAGGTGCCCTTTAAAGGGGCCTGGGAAAGGGAGCTCGGCTCTCCTCCGCCGGCCCTTTTGCGGCAGTTGTTACCGTCGCAGGCACTGCGGATTCCCGGGAGAAAAACAGCGTCTCGCCTAGTGTCTTTCGTTTTCTCGAGGATTTCGGGGTGTTGGGTTGGCTCCGAGTAAGCATGAGAAATGAATAGGAAAGAACCTGGCTTTGAAGTATCTGTAGATATCAGAAATCCTTAAATCCCGTTTAATTTTGCGTTAGCTGTAACTTTCTGGAAACAGATTATTGTGCTTAAAGTATTTCTTTGGGAGCTAGAAGGTTAATTATCCGGTGCGTTTATTGCCTTCTCGTTTTTCAAGTTGCTACTTATATTTACAGTATTATGGAAATTCCGGTTAAATATTTACCTTTTTTTCATGGAGAATGTAGGCTTGCGTATTTTCTCTTGTTTTCCCATCTTTTCCCATGGATACAAAGTAGCAATTTGAAGTAATGTGTTGTAAAGATCGTGTAATTTCCATGTGATGTTTGCACTGTAGCAGCACTTACTTGTTCCTTGGCAGAACAATGGTGCTGTGCTTAGTGGAGGCTTTTAAAAGTTTTCACCATTAAAGAAAAACAAAACAAAAAAAAAAACCCCAAACAAACCCAGAAACCTGCAGGAGAATATAATTAAGGCTTTTCGGAATATAACTGTGTATTTGAAGTTTCGAGTTGACTTTGGAACAGAATGCTCTATCGAATATAGTTATTGTCGTTGTTTCAGTGCAAAGATACAGCAACGTCAGCTGATATCTGTTGTCCTTGTAGGGTCATTAACACCTCTTGTGTACTTCTCAGGGGCTGCATAAATAGCTTCTTTTACTTGAAAATAAGGAGGAAATCTGAATTTGAAACTCTGACCATGTTGTGTGGTGGTTTTTGGAGTGTTCAGCCTCCCCTTTACTTCAGGTTGTAAATCATTCTGCCAATCAGGTGCCTGTGACTGTTGGGTTGTGTTTTGGTTTTCTTCTCCACCTTCTGTGTGATATCACGAAACCGAGATAAGTAATGACTCTAGATTTCCTTTAAGAGCTAAGTACAGCTTCGTTCCTGGGAAGGCATGAGATACCACATTTATTGGAGCCTAAATAATAAATACTGTGTATCAAGTGCTGTGAAATGTGCAAAGCAAATCACCTGCAAAAATATCTTCTCTAGCAACTGGTTGGAGTTGTACTATTTGTAAATTAATATGAAGCTGTGAGATCATGGAATTTTTCTTCATGGCATGTAACCTCTTTGTAGCAAAAGAAGTAAAATGATCCTGGTTGCGGTTAGCAATGCAGCTCTCTTGTCAAAGGAATTCCTTTTATTCCCCTCCCTCCTCCCACAAATAAAAGCAATCACCCATTGAAATGGGGAGTTCTGTGTCAAAACTCTGCAGTTGTTTTAGTTAGAACGAAGCACTCACAGAGAGTATCTTGTTCTGATGAAAATTCTTTCTGAGCATAGCTGCTGCCTCACCCCCGCGCTGCCCCAAACCGAAGGGATCAGACTGATTCTTTCTGTTTTGCTGCAGGGAGTCTTTTGCGTCTTTTACCTCTCCCAGCAGAGGAGTGTCTGGTACAGGTTGGAGAATTTTTCTTCTCCTCAGCCTGAACGTGAGAAATCTAGTCTCAACAGGTTATGGTCTGCAAGTTCAAAATCTGAATGTAAACTTTTTTTGGGAAGATTGAGTTTTACCCCAAGGTCAGTAAAATTTGACCTTAAGAGCAAAAATGAAAATGTATTTAATTTCTGCTGTAGCTGAAATACAGCATGAGTGCAGCAGCTACGCTCATAAGGTAGCAGCAAACAGATCTGAATTATGTTGCTTCTGCCCACGCATGCTTACCTTGCAAAATGTTTGCATAGATCTTCATAAAAACACTTCCCCTTGATCTGCCGTGGCAGGCAAGGAAATTATTTGGCAGTAAAGTAACTCTGTATTTGAGCTGACAGCCTTGCCATGGAGGATACACTGTATGTTTCTAGTGTTGCACAGTTACTTGTTCACCCATCTGATAGGGCAGGGAGATAATGGGTGGTTCTGCACCTTTCACTTCTTTTATTATATTCCGTGTAGCAATTGTGGTGACCAGGTTCAGTCATTTAATTGTCATGATCTGTCAGAAATCCACCATCAAAAAAACAAACCAAGCCAACACCAAAATCATCCCACCAGTTACTTGAGGAAACTTTGGTTCTATGGGTACAAGCTCTAGTCTGCAGGGAGAGAACAGTGGGAGAAAGACTAAACCTTTTGAGTTTATCTCACTGTTCAGCTGAATTAGAACAGCAATCATAGCCGGCAGGCTCAGTCTTCCAGGTCTGGGGCCCCAGTACGATAGAGACTGGTGCAGTGGTGTGGCCCACAGCAGAGGGGCTGCCAAGTGCCAGGGGGCGTGTGTGTGCACAGCCTGCGGAAGGCTGAGGAATGATCTGTTTGTTGTCTTCAGCTACCCAATGGGTGTTTTAGAGAAGGTGGAGCTAGAGTCTTCCCAGGAGTGCATGTTGAAAGGATGATAAATTAGTGGTTACAAGTTATGGCAGGGTAACTTCTTACTGGATTAAGAAAAGAAGAAAAAAAAAGTTGAAAAAAAAAATGGTGAGGTAGTGGGGCATGTTGCTGAGAGAAGTGGTAGAATTGCCATTCTTGGACATGTTCAGGATATTGCTGGACAAAATTCTGAGCAGCTTAGCGTAATGTTCAGTTTGGCTTTCTGTTCGGCAAGAGGTTGGCATAATACTGTAGTAACTTCTGGAGGTCTTTTCCAACCTCTGCAAGCTGATGGTTCTGTCTGACTGCAGCTTAGATGTGTGGGCCTTACAGTTTGTGAGAAGTGGTCACCTTGTCTCCCTCCAGAGCTCTGACAGTTTTTTCTCTCATCTAATTTCTAGCCCAGTGTCATAGGTTGCTTTTGCTTGGTGCTTTTTAATTGGCATCTTTTTTACTTGCCTGAGTTAGTGAATGGAAGATAGGAGCAAAAATTGCTTAGCCGTGTTCAGTACCAGCCACCATAGTTTATCTAGCTGCAGTGGTTACATTTGATTTGTATTGTGTATCAGGGTTAAAAGCTGCGACTTCAGTGTACAGTTTGGAAACATACCACCATCTTCCTTTTGTTTCACGTGGGAAGAACTCCACTAATAGCTATGGCACTGAATGATGGGCCTTTTTTAGAGTCAGAGTGGTGGGCTTTTCTGGTACATCTCTCTTTAGAAGGAGACTTCACAGACACTTTTTTTTTTTTTTCAATCAACTTCTAAAATTAGTTACTTATAACTAAGGTTTGTTTATTTCAGATGGCTCAAGTTCTAGCTTTTTAAAGGTCTAGGTGGGGCATGAAGAACTATGTAGACTATTTTTTCTGTTTATCCCCCCGTTTGTGGTAGTCTTCTATTCCCTGATTTAAGTCCATACAGAGAACTGAGGCAGGGAGCTGCCAAATGGTTTAGTGCTATCTGAAAATCTCAGTCTGAATATTTTGTCAGTCAGAGCTATTGGATGGATGCCTCACATTTTAATTCTTTTATTATTTTTCAGTCTGACCACTTAGTTTTCCAAATAGATTTGGACTGTTATTTTAAATCTTAGCATTTGTCTTAGCAGATGTAAATGTACATAACCTTGTGCTACAGCATTTACTGCTTACATTTTTTTAACCATGTTGGGTGTTTGTGATCTGGGAAAGATACGATGCATGTTAAATGTTGTTTGTTTCTGAAAGCATATTTGAAACAATGGAAAGACTTTTAAAAATGTTGTAGTTCTGAAATGTTTCTTCTGTCAGTGTTAGATTTGGCAGTGATTCACAAACATGAGAAACAATTTGTCAGGAAAGGAGTAACTCTTAATGTACTACTTGTGTGTCCCATGATTTTTCTGCAAATGTTGAAGTCCTATTGTAGGGCTTAGAAGGTGGAAATATACTTCAAAACGAACTAGAAAGTAGTTTTCTTCCTTCATTTTGTGAGGTAGGCTGTGATGTCACGGAATCGTATGGATTGGAAGGGACCTCGAGAGATCATCGGGTCCAACCCCCCTGCCAAAGCAGCTCCCTAGCTCATATTGCACAGATAGGCGTCCAGACGAGTCTTGAATATCTCCAGAGAAGAAGACTCCACCACCTCCCTGGGCAGCCTGTCCCAGGGCTCTGTCACCCTCACTGGGGAAAAGTTCTTCCCCATGTTGGTGCGGAACTTCCTGTGCTCCAGTTTGCAGCCATTGCCCCTTGTCCTGTCTCCACAGACCACTGAAAAGGGGCTGGCCAATTCCCCCTGCATCCCATACTTAAGATATTTATAAACATTAATTAGGTCCCCCCTCAGTCTTCTTTTCTCCAGGCTGAACAGCCCCAGCTCACTCAGCCTTTCCTCATATGGGAGATGTTCCAGGTCCTTAATATGACACTACGTTGAACTGTTGTCCTGTAAGCAATTATTTTTATATAGATGTAATCAAAAACTGACAGTGAATTATTTTCAGCATAAATATAAGCACATCAGACTCAAGGAACAACAGCATCATACCTGTAATAATAAGCAATAAATTTGGACAGGTTTTGAATTGGTGTTCTGGCTATCTGCAAGTCTTGCACAAGTAATTCATTACTTTCTTTTTCCAGTTGGATTTTTCTGAGTTATGTTGTCAAATATGAATACTGTCACTCAACTCCACAGAATACTCTTTTATTTTAAATTTTAAAATCAAATAACTAAATAAACCTCGTTGGATCTTGATGTGGGACTGGAAACCTTAAATCAGATTACTGAACTAGAGAAAATTCCCCAAATACTAGAGACAAGAATATTTTTTTGACTGTTCTTTCTATATTGGCCCAATACCATCTGTGTGCTGGCATTAAGACAGACCTCAGGCTATCCTCTCACTACTACTATTTCAACTTTGACTGTTTGAAATGACAGTTTCTATACTGCACATATATAAATGTGTGAGAAAACTTCAGAGAACCAGTATCCTCTTGCGAGTTACGTTTGCTCATAAGGTGGCTCATACGAAACCAGAATATTCAAAAATTAATACATCATAGAATAGTTTGAGTTTGAAGGGGCCTCCAAATATCATCTAGTCCAACCACAGTGCAGTAAGCAAGGAAATCTTCAACCAAATCAGGTTGCTCAGAGCCTCTTCCACCCTGACCTTGACTGTTTCCAGGGATGTGACATCTGGCACATCTTTGAGCAACCTGTGCCAGTGTTTCACCACCGTCATAGGAAAAAATGTCTTCCTTCTGTCTAGTCTAAATCTACCTTCTTTTAGTTCAAAGCCCTTTCCCCATCTCAACAGTCCTTGTTAAAAAGTTTGTCTCATTTACTTGTTTACACTGTGTTGTTAGCAATGGTGCAACTGTACCTTCCTTTCTATAGCCTGTTTCCACCCCCCCCGCCCCCCAAACGTGGTCAGAGGGTGAAAATACAAGTATTTAGTGTCTTGCTTGGCTTTTATTTAAAACTGTGCATTTGATGTTTTCCTTTTTTTTGTTACTGTTTTTAATTGAAATTTATTGCAACATCAACAAGAAATAGAATGGATCTGTGAACTGGAAAGCGTTCTCAAATATGGCTGTAGTTTTATAAAAGAGAACTCAAGAAATGTCAGGCAAATGCAATTATTTTTTCATTAGGTGGGGTTTCTTTTGGTTTTGTTTTGTTTTCCTCTTGCATTAATTCATGCTTTAAAAAAAACAGTCCATTTCCTTGAAACTCCTTGGAATTTTGAGCTTTCCTCCCTGTCTTACAAGGGGGATTTTTTTTGCGTGCATCATTTAAATTTAAGCGATCAATGTAAATATCATTACTGGCAGAAGGTAGAGGTGCTCCTGCAGAGGATTAGCTAATGAAAGAGGTGAAGATTGTTCATCCTCTGCTCTGTTCTTAATAACAGCTGTATTTGAAAAATTTCTCATCTAAAAAGTGCCTTTTTATTATTTTTAGTAGCATATAAACTGAATAGCATCAGAGGGAGCCTTTTTAAGGAGGATAAAATAAAGATAATAAGATTAATGTAATAAAGATAAGACCAGATTATAGGCAACTTCCCATTATAATAGTGCAGTGTTTCTGAGTACTGTAGTAGCAGAAAGCATTATTTTAATAGTTCCTAGATTCTCCATAAACTATTTTAGTTTCACTGTTACTGACAAGAGGCTTGGAAAGTTCTTTATCTGCTTTCCAGTAGCAGCTGTGTATCTTGGTGGTGCTGTGTAGTTGCTGTTTCACACAAATAATTTTCTGAAAACATAGCAGAACAGTCTAAAGTATAAATCAGCTTTTTGATTTGTTCAGTGTCGTATCCTGTCGTGCTTTAAAACAAAAAGAAGCCCTCGTAACTCATCAAAATACATCCAATTTTATATCTGAAGTTACAGCTTAAGTTGTGTAAAGGTCTAACATTCAAGACCAAATGAAAGAAAAAGCAGTTGATTAAAGAGTGCAAAAATGGTAAAAGTCTAAATATTTTTTTTTAAATGTAGAAAATATTTTTAAAATAATCCAGGTGTTGAAAGCCCTGCAGAAAAATAATGTACTGTTACGGTGGAATACTGGAAAAGATGCTTGTCATGACTTCATGTGCAGTAGGCAATTTGATGTTTTGGATGCTGCTCTGTAGAGTCAGTGTGCCTGAAGCTGCATGGCAGGGCTGAGGAGCTCTGGGGTGAGTAGGTCCCTTGCTGCACAGCTAGATTGAATTCTGGAGTATTTAAACTTCTGCTTGGAGAAGAGCAGTAGGCTAAAACAAAACTGTTTTCTCTTCACATGTTTTCCTTTACCTAAACATTCCCTTCCTCTTCATCCCATTCAAAGTGTAAATACTTTCAGCTATTTCAGACACATTCCTCTATACATTGCTGATAAATTGAAACTCATGGAGGTGAAACCTTGTTCTTCCTTCTGCTGTTGATGGACCTTTGAAAGTCTCATGTATCAACTTGAACAGAAAGGTATCATTTCGTCCTGCTAGTGTTTTTCCTGTATTTTTCTTAACATTTTCTGAGTGTTTTGATCATGCAGTTTTCAAATGATCAGGTGTCTTTGTTGCGGGTGTTTTGTCCTCCCTCTGCCCCAGAAAGCAGGTTATAGGGTTCTGAAGCTCCTTTTCAGTTTGTCAAATCCAGGATCAAATTACAAGTATTGTGATAAGAATTACTTCTATGAACCGCTGCTGTTCTGTATCTAAGAATGCACCCCTTGAGATAACCTATAAATTTATATTTTGCTATTTTAACTAGGAGGAACTACAAACAGGTCTCAGCTTATTTAACAAAACACAACCCCACAACCAGCCAAGACGACTGTGCTTCCCCCAGATCAGTTTGCTGGACTGTGCAGAGAACAACTGATACTGTCATTGTACAAATTGCAGCGCGTTAGGCTCTGTTGACAAAGAGATAAGCCTTACCCCACTGAATGAGCATGTAGACAAAGAAAGCGCACAAGCTCCTAATTTATCAGAAGAATTCTTGAATGCTTGCACCTTTTAAGGTTTTTTTTTTGAGCTGTATCTTGAGAACTATCTATTGAGGGATTGCCCCCTCTCCTTCCAAAGTTGGCTCAGGAAACACAAAATAGCCTAAGGACGTGCCTCAATTGGCAGTCCTGTTCAAGGACACTATTCTGAGTTGTGGGTCTTGCATATTTGCGTCCCACATCGTCATTGTTTTCTCCTTCTCTTCCCCACTCCCTTCTCCAATTTTAGGAAAAGCTGAGACTCATATACTCTGATCTATATGGGGTTTTGGCGGTTTGACAGTCTAAAACTCATTTAATCAGATGACTGAATTATCATATAACATCCTGGTTTATTAGAGACAGACATCCTGTATTTTAGAGAGCTTGAGAATTTCTGGATCTCACCTGACTTCCAGACATATATACACAAGCAAAATAGATTACAGCATCTTGAGCTCACCCTTTCCTGGGTTTCCTGTAACTTCAACATTTTTTTTATTACCCCAGATAGCCTTATTCTTGCTAAATAAGGATGAGTTAGGTTGTGGAGATGCTTACATTACACTAATGGCAGGCATCTGCTCTAGTGACTGCCAGAATGTGATTGCATGCTGCTTTGATCAGAAATTAGTTGCATTGCTTAGATCTTTTAAGTTCTGTTTTCTTTTTAAATACAAAGAGCAGTAAGCAGTGAGCTCTTGTGTGGTTCTGTTTAAATATACTCAAATATTTGTTCTATTTTAGTTTTGAGCATATATTGATGTGAGAAGGAATGTGCAAGAGTGCTGCTTCTATTCAGCAGAAATTCTGTTTAAACGTATTTATTTTTGCTTGCTCTGTAACTTTTATTGTTTTATCTCGTGACTCTTCTAGAGGCAGCAGAACCAAGTCAGACTTTCTAATCTTCCTCCTTGAAAGCTGTTTCTGGACTTGTAGTCCTTTATACTTGAATAAATTGCTTGAAGTAAATGCAGGGACGTATTTGAGATACATAGTTTCTTTTTCAGAATCCACTGTTCATACAATGCCAACAAAACAGCCTGGTTTTGACCCTGGGTTGAGTTGGTAGGGCTGATGGTTAGGAAAGCTGTGTGGGCTTCATGCTTGTATGGGGCAGTGTAAAAGATACTCCTATAAATGGAGACTGCTGCTGATTGGCTGTGAAATTCTGTCAATTTTAGTTGTTTTCAGAGCCACTTAGAAAAAGGTGGAAGGTTGTTTGACCCTTCTTAAAATTCTGTGGTCTATAAGGAAGGGGCTACATAAATAGTATTTCTTAATATCCTTTTACATTTTAAAAACATTAGAATGTCAACCTTGTTCCTTCTTTGCTTTGTAAGAGGTATTTTAAATCCATAACCTGTACATCTTTCCCACAATTGTTTGTTTCAACAATTGCATTTCAGAATTCAACAAGCAAAAGTGGTCATGATAGCCTGCATGCATCTCTTCCTTTTATAGTCTTGTTTAATTATATTGTATATATGTGGGAGTTTTAATTGATGTACCTTGCTATAAAAAGAAAACAGAGACAAAATGTTACTGATCCTTTATAAAGCCCGTGGGGGGGGAAAAAACCCAAACAACTGTTTTCCTAATTTTCTCTTCAGTTTGCTCTTGGACAGCCATTCAGCTTGCTTTACCTGAATAAGGAAGCTGCTACCCTGAACTGGGATTAGTTTCTATTTTCAATGAATGCTCTCAGAAACTACCCAGTGTAGAAACCTATCAGCACTTGCAAGTGTCTTGCATTCTTGTCAAACAGGGAATACTGAAGTTCCAGTATGTCATTAGTGGGCTGAAATTTGTTTCTGCAAGGAGTAAGGAAATTCAATGGCTTTTCTGGTTTGGTGGGAAAGGTGTTCTGCTGAAAAGGCCTACCTGCAGACTGACGCTTCAGTTGCATTGTTATTATCTATTTACAAAGTATGAAAGTATTGCAAGGAATGCTCCTGGTGCTGCGGTCTGTAAGTCTCATGCAAGTTTGTCATTTGAGCGTACACCTAGATGAGGCTGAATTTCTTTAGAACCCAAGAGGTATTAATCTGGAGTTTGACTCTTTTCACACTGAACCTTTGAGAAGGGCTATGTATAGCATGATTCTGCGTAACAGAAAACTAATAACCCAGGAACATAGGAGATAAGATAATCTGACAACCTTATATGGAAGTCTTTGTTGCCTTCCTCTGAATTTCATGGTATTGATTGCTATTTTATAAATAGTTCTATAAGTTGCTGAGGAGGAGGCAGCTGCTTCTCTACAGGCTAAGATAGTGGGTAAAAATATTTAGGTGTGTTTTTCCTTGTATGGTTTTATAAAGCATCTCTCATGCATTTGAAGTGTTAAATCAGCTGTAATTCACATAGAGTTTTAACATAGCCAATAAAGAAGCTACCAATGTTAAACATTTTGATGGTTCTTTTATTTTGCATTCTATTAACCCTCATACTTGCTTGACAGTTTAATAGAATCCAGATGATTCTCAGTGTAGAGAGAGAGAGAGAGAGGTTACCTCTATATTTGAACTCCTGAACTCCTTTTTGCATTTTTTTCTTGGTTAAAATAAGAATTTAAGTCACTTACTTGGGTAGGAAATGAAATATCTAAGTTAAGGGAACAAGCAAAAATACTCTTATTTTCCTTTCTCTTGAATATATCAGAAAATAATAATGGTGCAGGAATTACACTTAGGGTGATTAATAAAGTGTATCTGTAAAATTTATTTTAGCTTTTTGTGAAAAAATACACCTTACCATATGTAATTATGTATACATCTGAAATAGCCCTACTTCCATTTTTTTCCGAAAGATTTGTTGATGTATTTATTTATTTTAGTTTTTATATAATTAACAGTTTTTATATAATTAATTAGCAACAAAAGGGACAGCGCTGGAAAGATAAAAGCTCTTCCTGTAATGCTCTATGCAGTGGAACTGTGTCTCCACTAAATTCAGAGCAGTGTCTGAGCAGAGGTCTGTGTGTCATTTTTCATGTTTGAAGAAATCGAGATGGTTTTCTGTTGAGGGGCTTTAGGGCAAAAGGAAACCCCCCCAAATTCCTACCCCAGCGTGCCATAAATACACCTCGCTGTCAGATACCCAACATGCCTATAGCAGTCGTCTTGACATGGAGAATCCGCTGCAGCCATGGGTGAATTGGTCCATAATTGAAAATTCTATAAAGTGTATTTTCTGTTTGAATTTAGATGAGATTCAAATGTCCGCTGCTGGCTCTTGTGCCATCACTAAATAGAAAAAGGTGCTGCTATCAGAGGGTGCTTTCCTCTTTTTGTTAGAAGTCACATTCGAGCACCTATGTCAAGTATCTGAAGTTTTTTTGCAGCAGGGCAGGCTTCCCAGAACTAAAATAATTGTGAAATTTTTAAAAAATGTTATTGAACAATGTAACTATCACCAGTGTAAATATTTCCTTCTCTCTGCTGGTAAAAAGCTTTTATGCCATTCATTCTGCCACTCTGGAACAGAGCCAGTGAAGTCTAACCTCCTTTCTCTACCTCCCAAGAATAAAACAACTTCTTGTTTGGAATGTACTTTGGTATAAAGCATGTATTAAACAGTGTTTTCATAATTTCAGGAATATTCTCCCCAGCCAACCTATGCTTAATTGCCTAAAAAATAGTTTATGCTTGTTTTCTTCTTCCTTTTGTCCTTTCTTCTGTGAGCTCTCTGTAAAGTGACTTATCTTCAGCAAGTGCAGCAAGACATGATTGCTTGTACCCATCAGATCTATCTTGTAACACCCTGCTCAGCCACAAATTGTAGGATGCTTCAACTTTTGTATATTAGCTTATAGGTGTGTGGTAGTATAGGAGAGTTTCCTTGCCTGGTGCAGGGGGCTTGGAACTAGATGATCTTTAAAGTCCCTTGCAACACTAACCATTCTATGATACTAAAATGTGCCTGAAGGGAAGCATCTGTCAGTGGTTTGTTAGCGTATGTCAGCATTGTCTGAGTGGTTAAAGGTATGTGCAGAATACCAGGCATGTCAGAGTTCTCTACAGGCTTAAGCAGGATGGGTGCTTTTAAGCTCCAGTAGTAGCACACCTCTGGTGCCTGTAGAGCTTTGTTGACAAAAACCTCTCCCTGGCTGAAGAAGCTATGGACTTAATTTAGCCATTCTTTTTAAAGTTTGTTGTGGGTTTGTTTTGTTTGGTTTTTTTTTTCTCTTTCAGGATAAAGCTGGTCTTTTACAATACTGGTTCATAAAAGGTGGTTTTGCTATATAAAACAAACCTGTTCCCAGTCAGTTAACCAGAAAAGATAGGTATTGTTCTCTAGAAGTCACCTGTCACCAGTCTTTTTACCACATTTTTTTCTTTGTGGTTTTTTTTTTAAATAAAATACAAGAACTTACTCTTCTTTCAGATCCTTGACAAGGCCACCAGTCATCCTGTGCGTTTGGAGAAGAGATTTTGAGATGAGATGAACTGGAATTATTTACTGCTACTTCTGAATGTGTAAATTGGTTAAAGAGGCCAGTTACATATTTAGATAACTATACAGCATGTCCAAGAACTTGGTGTTGAGTTTTCCTGCCTTGTGTTTGTGTCCTTCAGGTCTATTCTGTATGTAGGGTTTTAAAGAAATTACTCATTTTTCACAAATCTGTTATTAGACATCTTGAGTCAAGTTGGAAGGGTCCACGATTTGGTGGCCAAAGAACTTCAGGTTTTATAACATTCCTGCATTCTGAATGTATAGTTGTTAGACTTAATGGCTGAGGATTTTTGAGCATCTTAGTCTCTACACTGAATTACCTGTGTGTATTACTTCCTACATGATACAGCACTGCCTTACTCTTACCTGTATATCTTAGCTGGAGCAGAAGTTGAGGCCATGGTGGCCTGAGTTTTGATTTACAAATTGAATTAAGTTTCATTATCCAAGTGGGTAAGGATGGAAATTCTCTTTATGGCCACACCTTCTGTGATCCTAATGTGCAAAACAATACTTTAGTAGTATCCAGTTTATTGCTTGGGACTTTTCTTCTACTTCCCCTAATCAATTTCTTCAGAAAAGAAATAAAGTAGTTTGAAGAAATGACCAAGTGTGAAGGAACAACTCCCTCGTGTAGACTTCCCAATGTAAGACTTAGGATTCTGTAATTGCAGCTTTCTGTTGAGGTTTTTATTTTGCCTTTTTTGTTTGTTTGTTTTTTAATGTACGGCCTCTTTTGTAAGAAAAGAAAATTTTTGTTTTCTGGGCCTGGCACCAATAGTTGTCTGAATAACAAACTGTGTCAGGAATAGTACTATGCTTTTTTTTAAATGGATGGAGGAAAGTTCAGTCTACTTGAGATGCAATCAAATGCAACTGTATTTCATGTGGTTTTCTGGATTCTAAAGCAGTCTTTCACTTTTCCTTATATATAGAAGGGTTTTTTTGTACCACTGAGTTACAAAAAATGGTAAAACTTGAACTTCTGTACCTTTTCCACCAAAGACTTTTGGTTGTGTCTGTGGCATCAGTTACTTGGGGAAAGCCAGAGCACCCCTTCAGGTAGCCACATGCAGCACTGTGCATTAGAACAGAATCAGTTTGACTTGCTGAAGTTCTATCCAAAAGGATCTGATGTACAGACTGCAAAATACCTACGTTTTAGATACTATACTTGGACCAAATAAATTCTGAAGTTGTCTAGAATAACTTGCAATCTTTTTATATGCTGTTTTGTTGTGTTACACAGTATTATATAGTTAGTGATGTAAAAGATGCAGTGTCTTTTCTTTTTAGCTAAAACTTGTATGCAAAAGGCTTCTATGCTTGGTTGTGTCCTCTAAAGGCTTTTTGGAAGACTTGGCTTATTTTCCAGATGTCCTATCACTGTTTCACAGAAATGAGGTTTTATTCTGGGGAATATGGATGGGCCTACAGGGAACCAAACTTTATATATTTATATATTCTTATACAGATTATTGTCAACAGCTGGATGCACAGATCTTTTGCAGCATTCTAAACTGCCCCATCTGCTTCCTATTTCAACGTCCTTATTGTAGTCAGTTTGTCCCAAAGAAGAATGGCAAATTGCAACTAGTCTGAAGGAAAACACTTTGCAATACATTTTAATAAAATTCTAGTGTTGATTAAAGTATGACTGGTTAGAGAAAGTGAAGTATGCATTGTGGGATTTTATCACCAGGGATTACATCAGTAGGACACTAAATTGAGGGTTTAGTGTACAAATTCGAACAGTTTCCTCTGTGTTCTTGATATGATGCACGCTGCATGAATTTGCTCTAAATGTACTTCTCTTGCTTTTGTAGTCAATGCCAATGTTAAGATTTAATGATACTTGACTGATTCTTTCATTTTACTTTACAATCATGGAAACAAAGGCAAATTTTAAAGTTTATATGGTTTTATTGAGCGAGGCAAGAATTCTGTGCTTATGTGCCTCTGATGCCATTAGGATTTTGGTTTCAGTACAGGCCATTTAATAGAATATGTGCATTTTGATAGCTCCAGAGGAAAAAAAGAAAGTTCAACCCTGTCTCTGTGCCAGCTGCTAAATTCTGGCCCTTAAGGTTTCCATATTCTTTTAAAATAGTTCTCATAGCTAACTAAAATGCATGATGGTTGACCTGCAGCATTTTTCTGTCTGTCACATCCAGTAGAGAAAAGCATCCATGCTCTGAGTGTTGTATTGCGAAAGGCCGAGTTATAGAGCGACAGAGACGTAGGTGTTTATTTTGCTTTTGGGGAGGAACGCTTTTGAGCCATTAAAGAAATAGGTTTATGATTTCTAGAAGAACATTAGTTGTAAGGATTCTTGGTACTTGAAGTCTGTTTAAAATGCTGAAAATGTCTAGAATTGTTTGTATTCGCATATCTGAATGAAAAAGTAAACTTTTGAGCACCAGAACGTGTTGCGTTTTGGTTCCCCCCCAGGAGTGTTATTTTCCTCTCTTGAATGTTAGTATAGTCCACATCATTTTCAGCAGGAAAACTTATGTATCTGATAAGTCTGCTTATGGTAAAGGCCTTTAACCATTTGGGGATGTCTGAGGTGTCTCCTGATTTCCTTAAAGATGCTGTCATGCCTCCATGTGTTCAGAGCTGTTGAGATGATGGCTCTGACTTAGGAGTTTGCTGAAGGCAGCGATCTCCTTGGAAAGGTTTTCTCAATCCCAACTCTGTGTTCCTGTCACTTGTGTTCCTTGTCAAAAGTTACTAACCCCACAAGCTGGGTTTAATACAATTCGGCATGGCTATGTGTATTGGATTTCCATGACAAGATTTGGGGGGGAGGGAGAGGAGGGAAAGCAAGCTACAGGGCCTCTGGGGTAACAGTTAAGGAGAAAATCAACTGATGTGCAGTGCCAGCAGCAGCAGTCAGAAGAGAGATGATGTGACGAACAGCTTTGCAAGACACTAAGGTCAGTGAAGGAGGAGGGTGGGAGGTGCTCCCAGCACCAGAGCAGATGTGCCTCTGCAGCCCATGGTGAAGCCCATGGTGAGGCAAGGCTGTCCCCTGCAGCCCGTGGACAATGATGGTAGAGCAGACAAACACCTACAGCCTGTGGAGGATCTAACACTGAAGTAGGTGGATGCCTGAAGGAGGTTGTGACCCTGAGGGAAGCCCATACTGGAACAGGCTCCCGGCAGGACATGTGGCCCCATGGAGACAGGAGCACGCACTGGAGCAGGTTTGCTGGCAGGACTTGTGACCCTGCAGGGGAGCTGTGCTGGTGCAGTCAGTGAAGAACAGTAGCCCTTGGGAAGGACTCAAATTGGAGAAGTTGGTAGATGGATGTCTTCTGTGGGAGGTACCCCACAATGGAGCAGGGGAGGAGTGTGAGGTGTCTTCCACCTGAGGAGGATGGAGCAGCAGAGACAATGTGTGAACTAACCACAGCCCCTATTCCCTGTTTGCCTGTGCCACTGGGGAGGAGCAGATAGAGAATTTGGGAGCAAAGTTTTGCCCAGGAAGAAGGGAGGGTGGAGGGAAGGTGGTTTTAATATTTATTTTTACTTCTGCTCTGATTTGATGGGGAAATTAATTTGTTACCAAAGTTGAGTCTGTTTTGCCTGTGACAGTAATTGATGAGTGATCTTTCCGTGTTGTTGTCTTGACCCATGAACCTCTTGTTACACGTTGTCTCCCCTGCCCAGCTGAGGAGGGGGATGATGGTGGGCACCTGTCATCCAGCCAGGGTCAACCCATCACATGATGGCTTAATTTAAAAATGAAAGAAATCAAACACAGATCCTACACAGACATGCAGAGGTGTAAATCAATGTGAGAGAACTTTAGTGCAGTTTGGGGATCTTATTTGCTCTTTAGTATGTTGTGCAAGGCCATAGAATTTTAAAGTTGTGGCAGAACCTTTTGGTTTTTTAAATCAGTGTTCCTGAAAATGTTTCTCACCATTTGATTTACTCTGTAAAAAGACAAATTGAAGAAATAGTTGACCTTTTGCAGGAATCTTAGGGGGAGGGCGAAGAGGATCACCTATCAAAATGTGGTCTAGTATGTCCTGTGGCACAGGCAAAAGCTAGATTTCATTGGCTCTTTTGTCGGAGAGAAATTGAAGTCTGGGCAGCATTCCCAGGAGCAGCATTATGATAAGAATGCACGCCTCTGGGTCTGTGTGCCAAGTGATCAAATTTTATTGTTGCTTCCATCCACACAAGGCGACCTATGAGCCAGGTGGTGAGTAGGGCCCAGTGAGGTCTGACACATGCTGGGAAAGTTGTCTATGAAATCTGCCTGATGGCTGGACAGTGTGAAGCCTAGGTGGGTTTTTTTAATAAGTTTTCAATCTCATGAAGTCTGTGGTATCACAACTAGCCTTATATTTTCAGGGATGTCAAATATAGCTGAAGACTTAATTGTGGCTCCAGACTGTCTTCATCCATGTTCAGGTTGTGGACGGAGGAGCTTTGGGTTGGGTTACTTGCAAAGCTGAGTGAAATAGTTGAGTTTTAGGTCTCTCTTTTAAAAAGCAAAAACACTTGTTAGAGAACTGTTATGGGTACTTGGAGAGCTGTGGGGTATGATGAAAGGAGGAGTTGTACAGTAAAGGCTTTCGCCCAGTTGTTTTTTGACAAAGCTTGGCAAGTCAGATTCTGACTTGACCTCTCCATGCTGAATGAACTGTCTGGCTTTGATGCGTCAACAGTGCTGCAGGCTGATGGGATTCCTTTGAGGGTGGCCTACCCCATATAACCGCTTTTGTTTTAACAGTGAGCTGTTCTCAGATTTCTTTTAGCCCCAAAGTATGGAGAGTCAGCTGATTTTTCAGCTTCCACTGACTCATTGGACAAAGAACACTTAAGATGACTGAGAAGTACTGCATCTTTGCTGGGAGCATAAAGCCTCCTCTCACAGCACAGCAGCCTGTGGAGTGCTTCAGAGGACTCCAGATGACGTATGCCAAAATAAAATAGTCAAGATACTCTCTAAGAAATCAGGTGGCTTAAACTCTTTCTACTGTAGGTAATTACATCTGCTGGGACAAAGTAAAAGCCTGGTGGAATTTTCTGGCTCTGCTGTCGAGGCACTTGTTTTACAGGCCTAAGGAGGTTTATGTCTGGATTCTCATGGTCCCAGTAATGAATTCCTTGCGTCACTGGGTGCTGGGGAGAGTACAGTGGATTGTGATTTATGGAGATGCATGTCCTTCTGGAAAAGGCATTCTGTCTGGTACTGCTCAGTCCCACCTTGCTCAGGCACTTTTGTGTTCTGATACTTCTAGGTACGCCTTGGCAATGAGTTTTTAGGAGCTTGATCACGTAGAACACTTTGTCCTGTATCTCACCAGGAAACTCAGATGATGGGAACAGAAATGTGTAACGGGCTAGGGAGAGTGCCTAGCTGTGGTCCTTCAGATATTACCTGTGTGAGCTTGCACGGTTGTAAGGCCTCGGAAGAAAAAGCTCAGGTTGTTCTAGGGAACAAATGATATGACGTGAAGAGTCCTCGGATGCCTCCTGAGTGTACAAGTTCCTTAAGGACCTGGAAGAGCAGCTGTATCTGTTCTGCAAAAGAATTAAGTTAATGTGCTAGGCCTAGTCTATTGATTTAACTTCCAACTGATAATGAAATAAATAAAAATTCTGTCCCTGTGAGAAAGAAGTTGCATGCCTCGGATAGAGAGGAAATTCTTCCGATAAAGAGGGAAACCTGACTTAGAGAGAAGCAGTTGTGTTTTTTTAATTGTTCTGCTTTCTCCTATGTTTTCTGTCAGACTGGAAATGAAAGGTCAATCTTTTGCATTAGTGGCAGCAGTTCTCGTTATTCTGCCTGCCCACCCGACCAGCCAGGTTACAGTAGAACTTAATTGACCAGTTGATGCTTAAGTCTGTGTTATTTTTATGTGGCTTGTTTTCATCAAACTGTTCCAAGGCAGTGTTTCTGAAGTTCATAAATCTCCCCACAGATAATTACAGTTTCTTCTGCCATAAGGGATCTGTGCAGTAATCAAAGACAACAAAATCTAGGCATTCCAGGAACAATCTGAAAGTGGTGGAAAAATGTATCCTGAACTAATTTGAGAGTCTTGACCATATATATACAAAGGCCAAACCACTTTAATACATGAACAATAATATAATATAAACATAATGAACAATAGTATACCATGAAGTGCTGGAATATTTTATTATTCCTTGCATTTTTAATACCTTGCAAGAAAAACCTGATGTTTTTTTATTAAGGGAATGCACACATAAAATTAATTTTTAAAATGAGCTTTCATATAGGTACATTTTTACTGAAGTGATTTTTGAACTAGCTTAGCTCAAGAATTGTGTAAATCTGCTTGAATATTATTTCAGGCTCTTATGTCCCATCTTGCTACCTGGAAAATTTGGTGACCAAAGGCTGGAAAGTAATATCCTTGCTCAGCCAGTTCATTTTACTTTGTATAACAGTCCCACTGAATTTGGAAGGGCTGATTGTTCAATGAGATGTTCTTGCTCATATACCTTCACTCCAACCACCAAGCTCCAAATGTGCCACAGGCAGTAGATGATTGCCCTTTCCAGCATGCTGTGGGGTTTTTCTCAACAAATTCGTTGAAAAGGTTTTCCTTGAAATATTAATACCCTTGGACAGAACTTGGGTAGGATTTTGAAATTTGGTATGGTTGCTTTCTCTTCAAAATTCCACTCAAATTTCACAGCTATAATAGACTGCTAAAAGCAATGTACTTAGTATTTTTCAAACTCTTTCTGGCTTACAGGAGTTCTGGTTAAATTTTCTACTAGTAGTCATGAGACAGTTAACTAAAGCATCTTCTAGGCTGCCTGCAGTGTATTTTCTGCGTGCATGAATTTCTAACAAAAAACTTTTTGTTTAGGACTATAGTTTACCCTAAAATGCATGATTCTGCTTCTGAAACCTCTCCCATCTATGGTTAAGAGAACCATCAGCTGGCTGTGGACTCTCTGACACTGCATATAGTGTTTCTAACACAACCCACTTTTCTCCTCTGCTTTGCTTCCATCCCAAATCAGATGCTGAAGGTTAACGCCCATTTTGGTTTTTTCTGATTTAACTGTTTGTCTGTTATCACCTAGTCCATGTCTGTGCCATGATCAGAATTTAAAGGAACTTTAAAACAAGTTCTGTTTCATAAATTAAGGTAAAGGTATGATTACCTGAATAGGTAACCCTGCAGAAGTGAAGTGCTGGTAGCTGGAAGAATTAAAAGAGCAGGAAAGAAGTAATTGGAAGCTGGAGTGAATGGAGACATATTTAGCCCATAGTCTATACCAATGAGTCCATGTGTGATCATGTACTTAATTACAATTGAATTACTTTAATTGCTATGTTACTTTAATTAAAGTTACTTTCCAAACTTATGTTCCTTAAATAGATGTAATTTTGCATTTAAAATGCACACCTGAGAGATCCCTAACAGCACAAAGATTTGCCATTTTCACTGTTCTCTTTCAAAAAACTGTGGTAACTCAATTTTCATTTTAGGGTAAAGCCCTTCTGAGAATCCTGTCTTCCCACAATTGCAGATTTCCCGTGTGCCAATCTTTCCTGTCTGTTTCTGGGCTAAAAACTGTTGTGTTTACAGATTTGTCAGGGTATTGGATGCTTGCAGCCACATCAGGAATGCCCTTCCTCTACCTCTGGTGTCTTACTCCAGTGTAAAATTTTGTAATTCACACTGAAGGACTGAAAGTTTGTGTGTGTGGTGTTTTTATTTTACCTCCTTAAAATACAGGTCAGTTTTCAAATTTTGGCATATTTCTGCAACTGTAACAAGTTAACAAAGCTCTTCCAGGAGGAAGAGAGAATTCAGGATAAAGTAATTGAGCTGCAAACTGCTGAGGCAGTTGGGGCAAACAGGGAATGAACTGCAGGAACAGAACGCAGGGAGAGTCAAGTGCCAGGAAAATTTTTCTCTTCAAAGAGGCAGGTGCTGGAGTGAGTTGCATTGCATGTGGCCCTGGAGCTGGAGGAACTGGAGCTACTGAGAAGGGAAGCAGGATTTAGAGATAAGTGGCAAGACCAGAAAAAGGCATCAACCACCTGAGTATGGTTTCCTCCTTCAAGTGAGTCAGCCTGACTTGAGCTTTGCCACTGCGTGACCCTCCTTGTCTGTCTGTCCTGCTCTTGGCTGTTGGTCCTGCCCTCTGCCCCACACTACCAAGGTAACCCTTCCCCCCCCCCTCAACACACAGAATGAGGCTTAGATATGCTCAGTGTTCCCTGGGACCTGCCAGTGGTGAAAATTTACAGTACTTGGGGTTAGCTAGGTAATGAGTCTAGTCATGTGATTCAGATCTTTATTTGCCCGGAGTGGGTGCTGATATTCCTGAGTTTACAGTATAGGAAGATCCTGAATTTAATCTTAACACTTACAGAAATTACAAAATAAATCTGGACTTACAGTCTAGCTGGTGACAGGTGCTGTGAGGCTCTGTGCTTTTAAATGCTTCTTGTAGTCATTGTAGTAGGTGAAGTTCCAGTAGAGTGAAGGTGGGTCTGTGCGAATAATTTATTCAGCACTTTTGCTCTATATAGTGTTTCTCTGGGAGATGCCTTCAAGAATGACATTAAACATTTTTTAAAAAACTAATCCATTAATAATTGAGCATTTTGAGTAACTGTATAAAATATTTAAGTAAATTGATTTTTATAGAATTACGTATGTTTTTGAGTAGCATCTCATGGGGTGAAGA
Source organism: Porphyrio hochstetteri (assembly GCA_020800305.1). NCBI lineage: Eukaryota > Metazoa > Chordata > Aves > Gruiformes > Rallidae > Porphyrio > Porphyrio hochstetteri. Next base: position 10,664,619 of record CM036911.1, read on the forward strand.
AATGCAAGAAATAGTAACACAGTGCGGTCACTCACGTAAATTAGTAATTATCATTAACTTCACTCCCCTCTCTGATAGAAGTTTTGTAGTTTACCTTTTAAAAAAGGGAGAGATTAGTTTGGAACAGACACAAAAATTCAGTAAGTCATGAAAGAGGCTGTGTCCAGGTTACCAAGCAGTGTGGTGAAATAGGATCAGACCTGTCAGGTGCTGAAAAGCTGGCATCCATGCTGTACCGGTTGTGAGGGTTTCATTTCAAGCTGGTCCTCGTCTGATCGTGGGACTGAATTCCTGTTAGTGGCTGGAGCGTGTACAGTGTGTGCCTGAAGCTCGTTCTCTGATCTGGTTTTACTCCAGAGAAATCTGGTTCATGTACTTGGAGACTGCTTTGCATGATAAAGCAAAGTGAGGAAATAGTCTTGTTTGGGAGACTGGCTTTAAAAGCACGGTCCTGATCTGAATTAAAAGGTGAACTTAGACATACCTAGAGCAGCACAGCTCCAGACATACACTGAAATAATTCTGTTTGGTAGGAGAGCTTGGATATCTGATACAGGATCAGGAAATGTGGTGGATGCTTACAGAAATTAACAGCTAATAAGAATTTAACAAAACTGCGAGTTTGGAAAAAAGATCAAGATTATATTGTTTTAAAACAAAAAAATCAGCATTCTTCAGAAATGTCTTTACACTTGTAAAGCAGCCTCTTTAAATAATAGTGACCTTTGTATAAAATCAGATACCAGATAGAGGGGGATTGAAGGTGCTGTGAAAACAGAAAGCATGCCAGCCTTTTCCTGTATATAGTTGTTCCTTTTGGAGTCCAACAGAAGATGAACTCAAGTTCCTTGATTATAGAGATGAATACATTTTGCAGAATCTTTGCAAGCTTATTTTAAAGAAGTTAAAACAATCTCCACAAAGGCTTTGGCGTGGCAAGAATGTTTTTTTTTTCAGTTTTACCATGAAAGAAATAACAGTCAAGTGTCAGGCTGTCTGCACAGCGGAGACAGTTGTCTTTAAGATCTGGTGCTATCTGATATTCAGGATGGTTTCAGGTTACCATTTTACGCAAATTTATTATTTATCACCAAGACTATTAAACCTCAGTATGTGAGGAACAGTGCTTATAAATTGACATGGAGACAGAAGTACCCTGACCTTCTTGTAATGGTAAAGGTCTTTACAGTGCTTAGAAAGCAATAGAGAAGGAAAGCGAATGCTGAAACTCTTGCTCTACTGGAAGCCATGTGGGCACATGGTTTGCCTATCCCTATTCTCATTACTGTTGGTGTTGGCATTCAACAATAGGTCAATAAATCTCTATGCTGTAAAATAGATTATATGGTTTTTAACAGTACAGCTGGATTACTGGTGTTGGAGCCTTTGTGTTACTTAAAATGTTGTGTTTAGAGCTATAAGACTGGGGCTTGTAAACAATAAAATTACTTTATCTTTCTAAAAGCGTCCAATGATGGAAATACTCAAAAATTGTGACACTGTGATAAAATGGGAAGAGTTGGGAACAGGTAGCATATGCTCAAGATGGAGTCAGAGCAGTAATACTGATAAGCCACATCTTAGCTATCTGGGACATGACGCCTCAGGCTTGCTCACAGTTGTTAGAGCAGGTAAGAGCCTGCGCTTTCTTTTAATACTTGAATATAGACCAGTTCAAAACCACAGAAAATCAAACCCACCGTGTTGCCTGTACTTTTTTCCTGAAATCTTGGCTTGCTTTTTATTCCCAGGAGTGATCATGCCTGTGTGCAGCTCCAGTAAACCTATTGATTGTTTATTGTATACTGCAGTTCCTTGTGTACTGAAAGTAATGGGGGGTACCAGTGGGTTATTGTTCTGAAGCTGTGATCTTACAGATTCTCTGGTGTTTAGTAGAGATTGACTTGTGCATTGTTTGTTTTTTCCACTGGTTGTCACCAACAATGTGTCCTTGCTCTAGTCTGCTGCCTGTTTAAAAAATAATAAAATAATAATTTTTTTTAAAAAGTGAGAAACCTGGTGTCTGGAGGCTTGCAAAACCTGACCAATATAGACCAAGTTAATCCAAGGGTTCTTCAAAGAGACCAGAAAGCTTCCCTATGAAAATAAACCTATCTCCAGAGATCTTCAACACCCTTCCTTCTTGACATCTCTGTTCACGAGTGACTAATTCAACAATATAATATAAATAAAATTATTTTTAAATGCTTTTTAGTGTTTTACAAAAATATTGCAACCGTAAGAAATCATAGAATCACAGAATGGTTAGGGCTGGAAGGAACCCGAAAGATCATGCAGGAGTCTAAGAAGTTTTTTAATGTGGAGTTCCCATTATGTAATATAAACTGTCAATACAATTTCTTCAGACATCTCTTAAGTCAAATTCTCTTCCCGTTTTACAGATTAATAGAAATATGCGTTTCCATAATACCACCTTTGAACTAATGAAGTGGAAGTACAGATGAAAACAGTCTGGAGGAAGTTTGAAGTACAGTACAGTTTCATTCAGTTTCCTAGTTCTGAGGTAAGGTTAAAGCATGCCAAATTTTATTTCATCTATTCCAAGAGTAAAAAGCGTATGAAAAGCAGCCACAGTATCTTTCTTGTAACAAATTCTGATCCGCCTTTTTTATGCTGACACTCTTTAGTACTGAAACGGCTGTTTGATCTACTCTGTCTTGCAGTTAGGAAAAAAGACAAAACTGCATCAACTAGAGACATCTGTTATAGAAGATACATTGGAAAAAAGATAGCATATCAGACAAATTTTATTTGGTACAGTCTGTCTGGTCATGGTTGTTACTCATGTTTTAGTTGGAATCAAGGACTGGTAACACAATTACCTGCTTGTTGGGCATCTTCTGGCACAGTGCTTGATTGGTACAAAATGTTATTGCGCTGTGTTTTTATTAGTGCAATTAATAAAGCGCTATGGGGTTTTTTCATACTGAATTCCACTGCCTCAGTATCTTAAAGGCATTCCTGTGATTGATAATGAGTGATGGGGGTGCTTCCTTCATAGTTTGCTTGCTTTCTTCCTTTATGTAACTTAAGTGGTGAAGTAGAATAGTCCTGAAAGGTCCAATTTCTGCCATCATTCAGAATTTTCTTCTGCAGTACTAGATCTGTTTAAAAAACATAGTGAGCACTAGTCCTCCTAAATCTAGCTTCTCACCATTCCTGTTTTGTCTAACTGGAGCTGAGCCAATGCCAACACACCATGGTTTTAAGCAGTGGTGCTGTTAATCCTTCTCACTTTTTCCTATTTGGAGTCTTTATAACAGGTAGAACAGCTTCAGAAACTTAGACTAGCAGACTTTACCAGTTGTCATCTGCTCCTTCTCAAAGGAAGCTTGTATCTCAGATTATGTTATCTTGCAGATTTTGGCTACTGTTACAATGTTGAACCCCTATGCAGTAGGAATTTCACTGGGAACAGAACTTTGCCTCTTTCGCTTATCTCAAGGTCAGACAGAGAATCTTAAAACACATTTGACCCACAGAGAGAAGCATGGATCCTCTGCTGGAAATCATATTTTATTTTAGAGAAACACCTCCAAGAGAAAGATCAAGATTGAATACAGCTAACTCATATTGTGTCTTTAGCTGACCTGTACTCAAAACATGAAATTTTCTGCACACCATATGCAAATTCAAAGGTACAAAGGTGGAACTCATGTTGACAAATGCAAAATTTGTAGTCAGTCTATAGTACTTCAGGTGAGAAAGATTATCATCTGGTCTACATGCTGAATTCATGTCTTGATGTATGTTAGCTTCTTTCACCTTCCTATTTTGCTCAGGTTATTTTATGCCTGACAAGGCAAGAAGACAGGCAAGTACTATTTCATTCAATCATATTCCAAAAAGGTGCTGGATGATTCAAAGGCTGGTTGCAAACAAAGCAACAGCTAGCACGGGTTTAACGTAGTTCCATACTACTCAAAAGTAAAGGATTTTGAGCCAGTGTTGAAAATTACAGACTGTACTGACACAAAACCAAGAACTATTTCCTCCCTGAGGAGAGGAGCAGATCATTTCTCCTCCAATGAGATAGTTGAACAATAAATAACAGTTCTTAAATTGTTTATCAGTAGAGGACTCTGCAGATAAGGCCCTTGAAAAGTCACTCTTTTGTCTACCAGGAAGAAGAGTTGCTATTCTCAGGCTTGTAAATTGCAAGCAAATTCCGAAATTGAGGTTGTTTGGGGAACATGTACACATTAATGTAAGATTGTACATTAAGAGCTATTTGTAGCATTAAATAGTGTCATTAACCGAGATGGTCTGCCGTGGACAATAGAGCCGCATCATCCATTTAGAAGAGCGATTGATATGCGTAAGTGAAAGGATAACCTGTGTTTGGGTAAATCTCACGGGATAGAGTGGGTCATTGTAAAGCAGTTCTGTCGTGGTCTGTTCTCAGTGATCCCGCTCCCGAAGCATTTGGAGCTGATGCGGTATTTAGAGTAGTAGTGCTGTAAACTCAAATAATGAAAAGTCTCTCTCATGCAAGAGATGTGAAGGAAGGGTAGTGCTTGGAGACGCCGTGTGTTGTGTGTGTGTGAGCTCTCCCAGTAGAGTACCAGTAAATGCTAATTAGTATTTCTTGAGGATACCATCTGTGTTTTCCTCTTTAAGTGTCTTTCTGATGCTATCCTGAGTTGAAATGAGATGAAAACAGGTTGAAATGAGCTGAAACTAGGTGGGTCCTCCTCTGTTACACAGAGGGAAAGAGAGAAGGGCACTTTTTCCTGATACTTATTAGTTTGCTGCTCTGGCCGGGCAGAGCTTTCCTGTCTGAAGCAGCAAGGCATGAGCACCTACTATTGGGTTGAAAACTCTTGATGCAGTATTATTTTAAAAAGGGAAAAGAAAAACCCAATTCCACCCCCCAACCACCTGCACAAGTCTCTTTTTCCCTTCTTGTCCACTGTCTTTTTTAGATAGTAATACTGTTAGCGGTAATTTAGGGAGGGAGTTAATTTTATGCTTTCTCTGTATGTAAATAGATGATCTGGTAAAAAATGAAGTGGCAACACAAATCCACCACAGAATTTCCCTATCCTTGACACAGCTTGTCCTGTTTGTACTATGTATTATGGGCTTTTATAAATCAACAAGTGCACAAATTGCAACAGGGAAGGGAGCTTATTTGAACCAAATAAACCCTAGTCCTTTCTTTAACCATTTCTGTTCCTGTGTGTGTTCTGTTTCCTATGTATGTTCCTGTGTTCATACCTTTATAGCTGGATTTTAGTAGCGAGCTGACAAAGACCAAAGATAGTCACCAAGACCAAAAGGGTGAAGAAATTTAAAATACCAGACATGGGCAGTGTACATTGTCCCATGTGTTGATCAGGTATTTTATGTAGTTACTGAGTGAAAGATCAGTAGTATTGTGTTTCATAGCCTGACCTGTTTTCAGGTGTATTTTTTTGAGCCCATTTAGGATTTTAACACCCTCAAAACCCTGTGGAAGTGAATGCTTTATTTTTAAATGTTTATTCTAAAGAAAAAGTGCATTTTATCTGCATCTAAAATTACTGCCTGTTAGTTCCTAGGTGGTGTATGAAGAGAAATTGGCATTAAATCTCTGGTTATCTCCTCCATGTTAAGGCTCAATGAAGAGCAGGATACCTCTGTCTGACTGTTCTCAATAAGGTTTATTTTAATCTTTCTTTAATATGGTCTTCCTTGTGCTTTTGTTAGTTCTATTTTTGAGACAGCATACAATTTTCTTATGTCTGTCTTAGTAGGGTAAATGTCTGTCTTTTAATTGCAACTGTGAATTTGTGCAAGTCTTACATTTCTAGTGTGATATAACTGGAGAAACACAGCTTGGTATATTACACCTAATCAGTATTGCTGTGTAAGCCTAACTACCTTCTGCAGCTGCTCTGCTGTATCAAGTTGTATCTTTATTTAAGATTTTCCTTGTATGCTTACTTTTTCTTTGGGATGTTAAAAACTGAACTTGGATGATTTAACACACATACATCCTACACCCCCCATTAAAATGTAAAATATTCCCTTAGTTTGACTTGCCTGCAGCAAGGCATCAACTAGGAGATTAAAGACCTCTAATGTACAACTGTTGAACCAATAACTTTAGTTGACAGTTTAGAAACTACTTCCTCCTTTTCAGCTTGAGTGTCTGTAGAGTTACCATCTTTCTGTCTCCTCCCAAACTGGTGGTGGTAGAACCATCTGTTATCTGATGGAGCTTGTTCATTCAGTATTCAGGAAAACATGCCAAGGGTTTCAGAACAAAATCTGCCAATGAGGCAGTGGTTTTCTTACTAACCATCAAAACTGCCTAATATCTCCTCCATTCAGTTAGGAAGCAATTATTCTGTAAGGGTAGGATTAGCTGCCACTGAATTTCCTTGGTGGCAGTCTATTTGCTAGGAGTTAATTCCATAGCAAACAGGCTGAGCCACTTCAGCCTTAAACCACAAATGGGAAATGCAGGTCAGTGTGCTCAAAGCATTTTCCAGGAGTGGAGTAACCAGAAGTCCATGTCATCTTGTGAATCAGTTGATCAAAACAGGAAGTGCCAGTGATTCCACTCTGGAGCTGCTCTGTTCTGTGGCATGCTGTCACATGTTTTGCTGGTCCTTTGGCCAGTACCCTCCTGACTGTGCTTTCCTGATTCCATTTGGCCTGGCTTAGCCAAGGTTGTTGCAGTAGTGTGACCATCTCGATCTCATGCAGTGTCACACAACCATTCCCTATTGCTAGGCCAAGACTGTCAGGTATAGGAAGGTCAACTTAAGCTGTCCAAGGAGCCCTTAATTTTAACAGTTTTTATGTTGGGTCTGTCTGGTTCAAGTTTGTGTTGAAAGGTAACATATCTCAGAAATGCATCTCAGAAATCTGGGCATGTTCTGATCTATTAAGAGGAGGATAAGTTTTCTATCTTCTTTCTGTATCTGAGGATGGGAGTTTTATGGGGCAGGATAGATAACTAATTCAAGAGCTTCTGCTAAGAAAATACACAGGGAATGTATTCACAGTACAGTCAGAGTAGTATCTTTGTTTTGATAGGCATGTGTTTTACAAGCAGGTGGTTGTAACATGGATATGAAATTAGAAGCATAACAGACTTAAATTTTTTTGTTATTTGTTGACTCTGTTTAGATAAAGAATGACAAGATGTGGTTATCTACTAAACATTAATACAGGGATTGTTTTTTGTTATTATTTCAAGAACAGCTTTGCTTCCCCCCCCCCTTTTTTTTTTTTCTTGAGGCAAAACCAAGCAGATAAACGTTTCTTTCTGATTGTACAATTTTGAAGCAGTCCTAAAAAGTCAGCTATGGACTAGGCTCCCCTGAGCCAGGTTTCAAAGTTGAGAATGTCCTTCTCCAGAAGTTCCAAGGTTATCACGTTGTGATAAGTTTCATTAAATGTTGGGCGAAATGTTTCTGAAGCGTTGTAGCTGATACGGAGTTGCATGGAAATAAATGTAGGGAAATAAAATGTATTTTAAAATAATAAACATCTACTTGCTACCTTACTAAAATCTAAGTAATTGATTCAGATACAGGTCCTTGTATACTATCACACACACAATCCCCCAGAAGACTAGAGATATGAACTTGCTACTTTTCTTATTTCTAATCCAAATATGTGATATCCTTTAAGAAAGTTAAATGTGTAGCATGGCCTAATCTAGGTTAAGAAGGCATAGTTTTATTGTGTCCTTAAAATATGTGTGTTTTGCATTTTCAATACTAAAATTCCTATACTGTATCTCAAATAATAATTTTAGTCTTTAAAAACTTAAATATTCTGTGCTGAAACTTTTCTTTGGTAAAATACCTATGCTGGTAAATAATCTGAATAATTAGGAAGAAGATATTATTGAATTGGTTAGTCATATAATGCTTTATTTAAATACTTTGCTGGTTTTGGAAAACAGGAAAATTAATGCTATAGAATGAAGGTAACTTGTTGATGGTACAAGTTAATTTAAAAAATAAACCACAGTATTTTTTTCTTCCATGTGCTTTGTCATGAAATGATTTGATGTGATAATGGCAGTAGCAATGTCTGATTCCAATGCAAATACTAGGATGCTGTCCTTTGTATGTATGGGGAAGAACAGACACAAAATGCTGGTTCAGCTGCTGTGTGCAAGTGCACAGTCTTAAAGTGTATGCACCATTGAAGTTTGCTAGTTATAGTTAGAAATAAGCCTAAGTTGTTAAGAAAACCAAATAATTATATGCTGGCTTCACATCAGAATATATGCCAAAAAGCAGTAATACTTAGTTCATGGAATCATAGAATTTACTGAGTTGAGGGGACCCATAAGGGTCAGCAAGTTCTATTTACTAATAGCCTGAAGAGCAAGATAAAAGGAAAAAAGGCGAGATAGTGTAGCTTGGGGAAAAACAAAGGAAGTACACAGCTCTAGAATGACTGCTGAAGCAAGGATGATGAAGGAAATAGTTACTTGAGCTATGTAGATGTATATTTAGGGTAAGGGAAATGTAACTTAAGGTGGAATAAGCTGTGGTGAAGTCCTTACTTCAGGGAGAAGAGGGGAGCCATGCTGCTATGTCCACCAGAACAAGCATTTTGGTGTTTCCACAGTAGACAGTTTTGTCTTCAGTTAAAGTAGTAAGGCAGATAGTTGTAAAACATTACACTAGATAAGAAATGGGGAAGTTGGATTGCTGTGAAGATTTGGACGCATGATGGCAGACCGGTATCTGGAAGCTGTGAGAGACTTAAACCTGAGCGTTACCCATCTGTTCTCATGAACCTAGTTATTAGCACCTGCAACAGAGACATAAAGGTAATGAAATGGCTGTCCTGTCTTCTGCAGCTCTGTGCAAATCAGAAAGACGGTACGTTTAGGGCTAAATTCTTGGTTTATATTAGTCCTCTGAATTCTTGCCTGTCAGTGAAAACTTGTCTGGAATAGCGTTTAATATGTATTAAGAATAAACATGTGGATGATCAAATGCCTAAGTTAAATTGAAAAAAGTTTATGCATATGCCTTCATTTGTGTGTGTGTGTTGTATACAAACTTCTGAAGAAAACAGCAGCTTCATATTTCTGACTTTTACTGTGAATTTCCTGGAAGCTGCAGCTCACTTAGTGATGAGGAAGTTTCTGTGCACTGATTATTCTATGTTTTGATACTGATAGGACACCTTGCATTCAGGTTTTGAATGTTTGCAGTTGATCTCAGTGTCAGGAATTTGAATCTGTTAAAGTAATGCCAGGGGTCAGTAGCCCTGTCTGTTAGAATTTTCATAGTGAAGAAGTGCAGAAGGGTCCCCAAGTGACTATGCATGGCCATGGTTCAAGCACATTTTGTTGTTGTTCTTCCAAGATCTAAAATGTCTGTTCTTATTCAAACATGTTGCTTCAAGTTGAAGGTTTTTGAAAACTGATTATTTGTGTCAATTGTCAGGTAAAGGATATGAACAGTTTTTACAGAAACAGCTTGGTCTTAGGCTTTCAGTGGAACGAAAGTAATGAGGGGTTTACCTGTACAGAGGAGACTCCCTGAACTCTTTGAGGTGGTAGTGTATGTGAAGAGAGAGTGCTTATACAGGTGTCTTGAAGTTGTGTGCACTTCAAATTTTCATAGAATTTGCAAATGTACACTTGTAATCCACTCAGGGTTTTTTTTCATCAGTAATTTTTCTTCATTTGGTGATATCCTCAATCTTTGAATTAACAAAACATTAATTAAAAATAAAATTCTTTATCAGTCTTACAGAATTGGGATTGACATCTCTGTTGCTCTTACTGCATGTATCAGTAGATGGTACCCTTCTCCATCATCTCAGTGGCAAACACAGACTTAGTTTTCTCCCCTCCAAAAAGAAAAATATCATTATGTAACTCATTGTAACAGAAGAAAGAGGAAAATATTTACAATAAAAGGGTTTTTTTGAAGTAATCATGCATACTTACATAGCAGTGCTTAAACTTGAAATTTAAACTGCTGTTACTGCAAGAGGAGCAGTTGCAGCTGGGCATGTAATGCAATTTACACATTTATGATCTGGGAGAATTACTTTTTTCTACAGTCTGCTGTACTACTCCGTGCCAGAGTATCAAGAATATCAAAACTGTGCTTCAGAGTGTATAACCAGTTTGCTGTACATCTCACTGTTGTGAGGGATACAAGTAGTGAAAGTTTTACAGTTTTCCTGTAAAGCTGGAAGTTGGATGAAGTATGTTCCTTTACCTTGTGACAGCCAATTGATAGTTTATCTTCCTTGATAAACAGCTGCTGATATATCTGTTTCTAGATCTGTGAGGGTTTGTTTGGGTTTTTTTTTACCTGGGGGCAGAGCTACAGGTAATACTCAGTTATTGCAAACTATTGTAGAGACCAACATTCTAAATGGATTTAAAGAGGGTAGACAGGAACGTTCATGGTGAGTAGATACCTTTGGGTGTTGGTGATGTGAGTTTTGCAACAGTGAAAATGAATGTAGTGGGAGATGCATAGAAAAAGCATCTGAATTGTTCTCAGGGTTTTATAATCCAGTCCTGAATGCTTCCTCCTGACTGCTTTTAAATGTTAGGGCAATGGACCAATCTGCCTGTCCTGTAGAGCTGTATTAATACTATAGTATTTCATCTGCTGGTTCTGTTTCAGTACAGTTCTTGACTCAAATACATGAAAAATTGCAAAGAAAAAAGAGGAATGGAAAAAATACTCAGAATATGACAGAGGATTGGTTGCTACAAGATATTGTAGGCATTTGATAAAGAAGGTCCAGTAATGATGACTCTTTCTGGTCCCCTTTCTGCCAAAAATAATTCTCTATTCTCTTCTACTCACAACAAAAATTTCTGCCCATTATGGAATCTGTGGTTTTCCTGTGACCCTTAATTCTGTAGGCTAAAGAATCATGAAAGAAAGAAGATTTTGATAGCAGAGATGTAGAAGAAATAAATTACTTTTAGATGCAATAATGGCCTTGACAGAAGTTGCCTTAGAAGAGGCAGAATGAGATCGGTATAAGGACGTGGTCTTGAATGACTGAGGAATAACTGAGTTGCCAAAGTTAATAAAGAGGTGACTTAGGAGGCAGATGGATGTGTTAAGATTTTTAGCTTAAGGAATTTTTGAGATGTCAAAGGATATCCCATCATCCTTAAACTTGAAGGTGGGAAATGCTTGCAATGAAAATAGTATCCAATTCATTCCTGTAGTACTGAGTATGGGCAGTTAGTCACACACCACAAAGGGCAAAGAGAAAAAAGTAAGACAGCAAATGAAATTGATAGGAGAAGGAATATAGCATATAGGAAGGAATATAGTATAACATCTGTATTTTGTTAGTTTCCTTAGGTCTTAGTCCAGTTGCTTTCTTACAAAATGGAGAGAAAAGCAAAGATTTGAAGGAAAACAAGTGTTTTATTAGCTGAATGTGAAGTTTTATATGATCTAAACCCAACCAACCAAACTGCTAAGTTGTATGTTGATGTTTTGGTATTCTTAGCTCTACTGTGCAACAGTTGTTGGAAAACTTTTCTGAGTGTATTTAAAATAACCTTTTTGTGCTAAGTGATGCAATTTCTCAAATACTAATAGGAAAGATACTCCTTATAAAACTCCTAAACTCTCTATATAAATATTTTAATCTCATTGAACTTTGTAGCTATGCTTCTTGTGTGCATTTTCGTTTTGAATTTTGTGTGAAAAAAATTAACAGCATTGCTTTAGCCCTTTAGTGCAGGAAAATAGGGGACTATAACTGTTGAAGTATAAACATTACCTTTGAACTCTGTCTACTTATTGAAAGATTACTGTGTTTAGATTTAGAAATGTCTTTGAACCTATATTTGATGAAAGTGCATTGTTTAAACTTAAGAGGAGTAGGCTGTGTTTATGTGCATGCCCTGTTTTTTCTGTAGTTATTTAACGAAGTGGATCTACAATGCACTTAAACTTTAATGCAAAACAAAGTTAAATTCCATTTTCATTCAGCAAAACTTGCAGAGTACTGACAGGGTAAGATAAGCGCAGACACATAACGTCTAGAGCCCTGGAATTTTTTCCCAGGGCAGTATTTTCTTACGTACATCACAATTAAAAAATAGGTATTGCAGATGAGAGTAGAAACTGAATGCAACATAGAACTAATTTTAGATTATTTGTATGATGGAAACACTCTCTTAATAGAGCTGATATTTCCAGTATCTGTAAAATAGCTGTGCCTGTCATGCTTTGTACATAAACATTTATGCCTTTCTGTTACTGTTTATTACTCTGATGCAGGGTATTTTGCAGGTTCTATGTAAGATAATTAATGTTTTAATTTACAGGGTATTTACTCATCAATGGATTTGGGGGTGGGTGTATATTTTTCCCCCTATTTACCATCCACCCACTCCCCCCCCATTCTTTTTCGTTTCTGCTTTGGGCCTATTCAAGCTGTATGTATCGGGGTCCTTCTTGTGAGCTCTGGGAGATCACAGAACGTCAGGGCTTGGAAGGGACCTTGAAAGATCTAGTCCAACCCCCCTGCCAGAGCAGGATCACCCAGACTAAATCACACAGGAACACATCCAGGCGGGTTTCAATGTTTCCAGAGAAGGAGACTCCCACAGCCTCTCTGGGCAGCCTGTCCCAGTGAACAGAGAGGGCTTGTGAGATGACCACCCCCAGCCATCCACCTTGCTCTTTTGTGGGCTATCAGTGCCTCTGTGGCAGTATCAAGCAAAGCAGCAGCACATAGGCCACAGCACTTCAGAGCTCAGCATATTAATTTAAACTGCCTTCTGTTCTGGTTTAGGCTATGCTACACTTGCCACCAACAATACTTGCTCGCTTCTCTTGCCCTTGCTGTGGAGGTGGCAACCTCCTCGTGTTTCGTGTCCAGAGCTTGTAAGCTTGTAAAAATACCCCAAAGTGAGTTTCTGGGGTGAGTGTTGAGGCTCACAGATGACAGGAGAGCTGTTAGCTGACTATTCATATAATTTAAAAGAATTGTAAGAGAGGTTGAAAGGGTGCATTTCTGCAATTTCAAGTTAGAAGGGCAGTATAACTAACAGAAAGAGCAGACCTAACTGTTAAATGTGATTTGTGAAGAACGTATCTGAAAGTTTGTTTCCGTAGTAAGAGCACTTAAAGAATAATTTCTCCTGCCACATCTGTGTTTGAGGCATGTAAAGAGCAGCATCTACTATTTGGTTTATTTGGCACATCACTATATTAAGAGGCCTCTTTGGGAGACTGATGGAGAGCACTTCTTTGAGAATACCTGTGCGTTATTTACCGTGACGTGTGAGAACAGCTAGACAGTTTCTCCTGTCAGCAGAGTAGGGTGCTTCTGTGGGCATGGCAAGCTGGTGAGGAAAAGGAGGATTAAGGTTTACCTTGCTAGGCAGGGTTTTGTATTAGCAAATCGTGATGATGTTGAACTTGCTGGTCTTGTCTCTGCTTTTTGTATGTATTGAGCAAATAATGTTCTCTTGCCTGTTGCAATGAGGCGTGCTGAATTTGATGATTTAAAAATTATGTGGCTTATCTATGAAGTACCGTTTGCAAGTGTGTTTTTATCTTGTTCACAAAATGATGTATGAATTTGGACAGCGGTTACCTTATGGGTAGCAGGACCAAAAAATGTATGTCCATGTTGACAGTTTTAAGCATTTCGAGGGCAAGCAGTTTGCTTCTTGTGAAATGCTCTTCTCTTGGCCTTTTTAATGCTAGATCACATGTCACTTGCTTTACAAGGGACACTGTAGTGTCTCCAGCAGATACCAGAGGAAAAGGATTTGCAGTTACATAAACGAGCAGCGGCAATTCTCCTGTTTACTGCCAGTCAGAAGGGGGGTGGTTTGTATTTTTGGCTGCAGGTTGTGTTGATAAGTAAGACTTTCTGCCTGTTCTCAATTTGAAGCTCTGTCTTTCAGAGGCAAATAAAAAAGGGGGGTGGGGGGATGTGTGTTACGGTCTCCTTTCTGTTACTCTTTCACAGAAATTCTTTTCTTTTCTGCTCTGTTCGGAAAGTGTATCCTTTAATAACTGAAGTCGTGAGTGTGAGGAGCAAAGGCTCCGTGAACAGAATTACCAAGTTGACTCTTTCGACCTTGATAATTATTAATCTATGCATCTGTGTATTTCTGAGCCTGATCAATCTCCCTTGCTTGGCATTTTATTTATTTTATTGTGTTTTACAAGACTTAATTAGGGAAGAGGGTTTTAAAGAGAAAAATCTGAGAAAACCTAACGCAACTCCATGTTTATTCTTAAGGGGTAGAGGTCTTTTAGAGGGGAGCTGGCTTGCAGAGGGGGAAGACAGTATTCTTATGCTAATCCATGCTCTGGATAAGGAGCAAAGCAGCCGTGCAAACAATGGAAGTGGAGCCAGAAAGTCTGCGCTGCAGCCTAGCACGCCTTGAAAAGCATGTCAGGCAGGGCGCCTAGGGCTGCTCCGGGGAGGGGCCCGAGCAGAGGGGAGAGCTCCGCTCCGCTTTACTTGAGGGAGCTGGCAGCAGGCCACAAGACTTGGAAAAATCTTGCTACCTAGAAAACAAGAATTAAGGGTGGAAGTGCGGGTAAGGGGGAGAGAAGTAGTTACGGACTAGTTTTCGTATTAAAAAAAAAACCCAAAACCAACCGAAAAACTTCTATTGAACTGTCTCAGTTTTGTTGCTGCTCTTTTCTTCTTTGTACTGAAATTCAAGCGATCTCTGGGTTTGTTTTGTTTTGTTTTGAATAGTGCCCACTCTTTCTAAGCAGAGCCCTGTGTGAGAGGGGTAGGTTTTAGCGGCGTGGCCCGGCCCGGCGCTGAGCTTACACCCCCCTCCTGCGGGCGAGGACCCTCGGGTCGGGACGCTGCGGGATGATGTCCGGGGGCGGCTTCTGGATTTCTGTGCCTTGCTCCTTCTCTCGCAGGAGACACCCGTGCCGGTGACAGCGGGGGAAAAGGCATGTGTTTGTATAGCATGGTATGCTGCTGATTCAGTTGAGTATGCAGAGGTGGACAAGGCTGTTTTACTGAGGCACCGTGAAATGCGCTCCGTAACCACCAAACAAAAACCCCAGTGGCTGGAAAGCTCTTTGCGAGTCCCGGAATTTGCAGTCACCTTCACTTTGGAGACAAAAAGTACTTGTGAATTCCCTGTTCTGGATTAGGCAAAGGCTACAGATGGAACAGAAACAAGCGGAGACCACGAGACTGAAGTATAACAAAAGCTTACCCCATAGGGTTTTTGGTTTGGGGATTTTTTTGGACTCGTATTAATGAATAGTTGTCTTAAAATCATGAAAAACTTACTGTAAGGTTGTGAAAACATTCGTTAGTCTTCTTCAGAGTGCTGAAAAGGAGGTTGGACTTCAGAAACCCTTCCTGTGAAAGCATTTGTACTTTTAAAAGCCCTGATTTTAGCCTCCACAGTGAGCCAATGCATATTCAAGATTGAGGCCCAGCTTTTTCCTTCCCTCAGCCTGGGTATATTGTTTGTATAAAATAATTGTAATTCAGAGACAGAGTATGCGAGGGGTCTTGTAGGCAGTATAGTATGACTCCACTATTTTTCAGTAGTGGCACATGAAATCTGTGATAATTTTAATGACTCTCTCTTGCTGTTTATGTTTAATGAATTAAAGGCCTTAAGTTTTGGGGTATTTTTGCAAACAACATTTAAAAGGTTTAAGTTACTTTCCCAGTTTCAATTTGTTAGATTTAGAAATGGAATGTATTAATTACATGTGCAGACTTTTCTCCTCCTTTGCATTGACAGTGTGACAGTAAGAAACTAGCAAAAGTGATAACTAGATAATAAAAACATTTAAGAATTATAGCTTCTGGGTACAATAGCAGAAGTTGATGTCATTTATGGTAGAAGGAGCATGAGTATTCGTTTTCCAATTGTCTTAAGGGCAGAAGCTCTCAACAAGCTAATTGCCAAAGCGATGGAGTTGAAAGAGGGGAGATGGGTGGAGGTGAATAAAAATTGTATAGCGAAATCCTATTTGAGTATGTTCAAATAAGAGAACCTGCCATGTTTATAACACACAAGGATATGACTGAGTACCTGATGGCACTGGGAAAATAATTCCACTGAATTTCATTACTGCTAATTTAATGACAGAAACTTTGTAGCAGTTTGTTAATTGGAATTCCAGAGTAACAGTAAGATGGGCATTCAGGAGTCCAATGAGTGGTGTCCCCAATTACCTAATTGTG
This sequence comes from Porphyrio hochstetteri, assembly GCA_020800305.1. Lineage (NCBI taxonomy): Eukaryota > Metazoa > Chordata > Aves > Gruiformes > Rallidae > Porphyrio > Porphyrio hochstetteri. Next base: position 10,680,804 of record CM036911.1, read on the forward strand.
CTGGGCATGGTAAAAAGCAGCTAGGCTTTAATTTCTTCATGGGTAATAACTTTGTTTATGAAACAGACAGATACATCATCATTTAGGAGTTTGGCTTCCAATTTCTGCTATAAGGTACACGCATTTCATATTTGCCAGCAGTGTAAAATTTTCGTTTCATAAGATTTCTGTTAAAAGAGTATCCAAAGTGGATTTTGGTGACTTTTCTTCCAGCTGCTCAAAAATAGCAAGTCCTTTTCTAAAACTTTTAACTCTTGCTGCAGAAAGCAGTTGTTAGGAGCTCGTGGTTTGTGAATGAACAAACTCACCTTTGCAGTACATGCTTTATCGACTAGGAATAGAACTCAGATACATTTTTTCATTTTAATTTTTCAGGAAGCAATACACACATGTGCTTAATTTAACATTTGAGATTTTGTAGCAGTTTGTAAAGGCAGAAAGAACATTGAAATAATTTACACAACCTCTTGACTTATAAATTTATGCAGTCACTAGTAGTTTTAAATAATTCCAATACAATCTGCAGTTTAATGGAATTATTCTTGTGAGCTTATGTGGATTAGTGCCTAAAGAAATAGGTCCTTATTTGAGGTAGGTTTTGTTGATGGCCATGCAGCCAACTAGTTTACAATAGCCAGCAGCTTTTTCCATCAACTGTATTATTTCTTCATAGATATTGCTGGGGGATTTACCTGCGTTGTTTTTAGTTTATTAAGATATTTGACAGCATTTAAGCATAGCAGGTTTGGCTGTTTCAGTATGATACTTTTCTACAATTTGTGTAGGTATGCCTTGCAATAGAATAATTAAAACACATTTAAAAAGTAGGCTTGTACAAGTATTTGACAGACTTACACACTACAGAATTTGAAGATTTATTTTAAAATTCTTCCTGTATGGGATTGATTAAATCGGACTATTTGACTTTGAATAAAGTTAACTACAGTGCTGTTTGTATTAGGAATTAGAAAATGGAATTGTAAGGGCTGTCCTGGATGAGTCTGCTCCCATCCTGTCACCTGCAGCTACATGAGATGGTGGCCTTTGCAAACTAAGGACTAATTGAGGTTTTGGACTCTAGTTTGAAAATCTGCCCTAGAACCTTCTAACTGGTGGTTAGGAATTGTCTTCTAGTTTCTGATCTAAATTTTAATGGCTGATCCATGCCTAGCTGTTGATGAACCAGTAATTTCCTTCTGGTAGAATAACTGTCTGTCTTGCCTTGTGTTCATTCCTATGTCATATTTTCAGAGTAATAATTTCCCTGCCAGCTTTCACTGTATGAATCTTTTTCTTTTCATCTCCATTCATAGGGCTTTCCTGTTCTCCAGATAGTATTATCAGTCCTTCTAGGCACTGTTGAATTTATCAATCATACTGTGTCTGTGCTGTTCATGTTTTCCTGTTTCCCCTGGGAAATTTCTGTAGGAAATCCTGGACTTGTGTTTTGTCTCTTTCTCCCAGCAACATCATGTGGATGTGTCTGATGTTCTGTAATTGGCTTGTGTACTTGAGTCCTTGGATAGTCCATGGCTGTAACCTGTGCGTGAACTCCTAGTCTATGTCAAGCAGAAATTCTTCGGAGATGCTGGTATTTCATGCAGTTATATTTCATCAGTTCTTCATGTGATCCAAGTCTTTCTGCATAGAAACAGCACTCAGCAGAATTGAGGATTCGTGTTTGTTAGCAAGGTTTATCAAAGTTTTACTTTTTGTTCTTAGGTCAGTAAAGAAAAGCATAAGTATTCTGGAATGAAGCTGATTCAAGAGTCAAGGTCCTTGAATGTCATTTGAAGTACACTAGTAATCTCTGTTCTTGAAACTACTTGTCTGCCCTGTAGTGAATTCTTTACTGTTCTCAGAATCCCTCTTTTCTTCATCCAAATTAATAATTTTCTTTGTGGCACCATCTCAGGTTTTTTTAAGCTTCAGTGGAAAGGCTGTTGCATACTGGCATAGGTAACCGTAAGCACATTACCTCAATCATATGTACAGTTTTGAACACAACTTTGTGGTGGAATGGAATACCAGAGAGAAACTGGATTAAGCCTAAATCACTTCTTGCCCTCATTACACATAGGAGAAACATTTCGTATTTTTCAGTTTCGCTTTGGCAAATACATTTACTTGGTATTTTGTGCACTGCTGCAAGTGTTTTGAAACATCTTGTCTGTTGAAATGGATTTAATTCTAATTCTTATGAAGTTTGAGATTGATGTTTCTTTTCTCGTGTGTTCCCCTTTTACAATACTGTCTTTGTTGTTACATTCAGCACTATCATTCTTCATTGAAATTTGGGACAGTGCAGCTCATTTGGCTTGGAGATCATGCTGTTAGAAATATTACAGAGCCACATCTCAAGAACAGTTGCCACTGAACTCTGTGCTCAGAATCATTTTGGACCATATGATAAATCTCTCGCACTTTAGTATTCGGAGTCATATGGAGTGCAGGGCTGGACTGCCATGACAGTGCCATGAATTCACGGTCGAGTTCCAGTTCAGACACCACCACACCCCCATTTGAGTAACAGCAGCATTTTTTCAATAAACTCTTTTTAGGAAGGATGATAAATTGTGCTGTAGACAATTGAGTATTATGGATGGTGAATAAATTACTCTTTAACAGGTTATGGTGAAACGCTGCTTCATAGAAACAATAGGGAAATAAGACATTGCAAACTTTGAAATCAGCCGATTGGCTTATGGGTTTGAATTTCGTCAGCATTGCTCTGTTGGCAGAGTAGCATTCCAGGTGTTAATTGGTGCTTAAACACATTTGAAGTAGTCATTGGGTTGTGTCATTCTGCACTGTTAATATCAGACATGGTTTGGAGAAATTCCAGCTGTTGCTCGTGTGTGTTAGTGGGGCTGCCAGGCTTCCACTGCAATGGGAATCCAGAAACAGCTCAGAAAAGATGCACTGCGGCCCCTTGGGTTTTATCAAATGTATTCTTTGCTGTTGTGGTTTGGTTTTAGTGAAAGTTATTTTCATACAAAGGTCATAACTACATCATTTTGGGGTGTGGCAGCTGTTAGAAACACTAGAACAGCTAGTCTGTGTTATAAAGCTGGTTCAAGCTGTTAAACTACGTCACAATGTTGGAGTGCCAGGTGATTGTAGGAACAAAGTGTTTTCAGTTTCCCTTTCTGTGAAAGAGCAACGTAGGCTTATTAAGAGCACTAATTGTCTCTTTTAGGTCAGAAACTTACATGAGGAAAAGGAAGAGCAATTCAAAGGGTGTGTAAAAGATGTCTGAAATCTCTTCGGATAGCTGTTGCCAGAAAGCTGAATTTTACTCTGGTGACAGCTGACACTGCGTCAATGCATCCTCGTTTTGGTTTTGCCACAGTTTTGTTGCTTCTGTAGTGTGGACATTAGTATAGGGCACCTGTCTGCACTGCAGTTCAGAGTTCATATTGGGACATTTTACTGCCAATGGCTAATTTTTGCTCAGTCGCTGAAGTTCACCTGCCCAGTAGTGAGCCGTGACCCGCTGGTGCTCAGTGGTGCTGCGCTGCCCAAGCCTTGTGGCCGTCTGTGGGGCTCCCCTGTCTGGGCAAGAACTTCAGGCTGACAGTAACAACCACAGAAAGATAACTCCAGTAATAGTGTTAAGGCATTATATCAGCATTTCAGGGGAAAAGGAGGGAATTGCAGTCCCTGCTGGGTTTTACTTTCTGTTTTGAGGTATTATTTCAAATGCTGATAAGCGTTCTCAAATGAGAATTATTTTTAAATGGGGAGTGATCACAGAAGCTACCAGTGTCATTTTATTCCATGTTTTAATATACGTTTTATTACTTGTTTACATTTTAATGCGTATGTGAAAAGCAAAATATTAATGAAAGGAAGATTCAGGTACAAAATACCACTTCTAAGGAGAGAGCGTTGCATTTGTGCATAGACTTGGACTGCATTTTTGAAAGCTACCTTAGATTGTCTCACATAACAAAAAATCACCGTGAAATTGGAAGTGGTTTGCAATAACGTGTTCTTTTTTCTTTTTTCCCCCATTTCTTCTTGCTTTTTGGAGACATGCCATGTGGTACAGAGGTAAATAGACATTCCGCGTTCAGTTCCCATGGCAGTGTGCTCTCCCTCACCTCACTGAACTGGGGAGTGAGGTGACCAGTTTTCTGAAAGTTCAAAACACTCCTAGGCTTGAAATGTGGAGGAGTGACAAGTATGTAGTCCTTAGTAAAACGTGTGTGAAGGCAGAAGGAAGTAATTTTTTTAATATACTTTAAACAGACTATTAGTGGGTTTTCTTCTTCTAATGGACTGCAAAATACTGCAAATAAAGCCTTTGTTGTCTTACTACATACAAGTTTGGCAGTTGTCATCGTCCACATGTTTTATTGAGGATTGAAGTTCATTGCAGTTGAAACATGGAGTAAAGCAATAATACCAAAGAGACCAGCTCCATAGCAGGTACATCTGCACTGTGGAAAGGAATTGTGGTGAAAAGGGCTGACAAATAGCTCTTTTGGGGCTCTTAAAAGTTGAGACAGCCGGTGGCCAGCAGCTCGTGGGCAGGCTGCTGTTGTCATGTAGGCAGAACCAGCATCACCGGTGGCACATCTGAATGAAGCATAAACACGCCAAAAATCATTTATAGAGCCCCACATTAAGGCTCCCCTTAAAAGCAGGGGAGCAGGAGCAATCGAGCAGCTGATTAGTGGCCAGGACGATCTGACAGGGCACTAAAAATAAATGCATAACTAAATAGTCAGCTCAGTCAAAGAACAATGATCCTGGTGGAGGATCATGCTCCTGACACCAGCCAAAATGGATGTGGGAACGCAGGCTGAGCTCCCACACGTGGATGTGGCTAGGCATGTCAGGGAATGATAAGGTAGAGTCCATATGGGTAAGGATTAGGGGGAAGGCCAACAAGGCGGTCATCCATGTGGGGGTCTGTTATAGATTGACAAACTAAGAGGAAGAGACAAATGAGGATTTCTGCAAGCAGCTGGTAGAAGTCACCCGATCACCAGCACTTGTTCTCATGGGGATTTCAACTTCCCAGACGCTTGCTGGAAATATAATACAGCGCAGAGGAAGCAGTCTAGGAGGTTCCTGGAATGTGTGGAAAAGTGACCACTAAATGGCAAACTTCTTTATTCTTATTGAAGTCAGGAGGGGAGTCAGTAAAACGGCTACCTTGGCCTTCTGGAGGGCAGACTTTGAACTGTTCAGGACACTGGTAGGGAGAGTCCCTTGGGAGACAGTCCTGAAGAGCAAAGGGGTCCAGGATGGCTGGATGCTTCTCAAGGGGGAAGTCTTAAAGGCGCACGAGCAGGCCGACCCCATGTGCAGTAAGATGAGCCAGCAGGGAAGAAGACCAGCATGGCTGAACAGGGAACTTTTGCCAAGTCTCCAGGAGAAAAAGAGTGTACATCTGATGGAAGAAGGAACAGGCAACTTGCGGAGAGTACAAGGAAGTTGCAAGCATATGCAGGGGAAAAATCAGAAAGGCAAAAGCTCAGGTTGAGCTCAACCTGGCCACTGCGGTAAAAGATAATAAAAAAGGTTTCTATAAATACATTAACAGTAAGAGAGCTAAGGAGAATCTCCCTCCTTTACTGAATCCAGTGGGGAACATGACTATTGAGGATAAGGAAGAGGCGGAGATTCTCAGTGCCTTCTTTACATTTGTCTTCAGTAGTCAGACTGGTTATTCTCAGAGTATTCAGCCTCCTGACCTGGAAAGACTGGGACAGGGAGCAGAATAAAACCCCCATGACTGAGGTCAAAACAGTTCGAGATCTACTATTCCACCTTCACTGTTGCAAGTCCATGGGGCCAGATGGGATCTACCTGAGGGTGCTGAGGAATCTGGTGGATGTGATTGCTGAGCCACTCTCCATCTATCAGCAGTTATGGGCAACTGGAGAGGTACCAGATGACTGGAGACTTGCTAATGTGACATCCATCTATAAGAAAGGTCGTAATGAAGACCTGGGGAACTACAGGCCTGTTAGCCTGACCTCAGTGCCAGGGAAGGTTATGGAGCAAATCATCCTGTGGTAATCACAGAGCAACTATGTGACAACCAGGGGATCAGGCCCAGCCAGCATGGATTCATGAAGGGCAAGTCCTGCCTGACCAACCTCATCTCCTTCTACGATCAGGTGACCTGTCTGGTGGATGAGGGAAAGGCTGTTTACATAGTCTACCTCAACTTTAGCAAAGCCTTTGACAACCTCCTATGGTATTCTCCTGCAGAAGGTGGCAGCCCATGCCAGGTGCATTCTTCATTGGGCTCAAAACTGGCTGGATGGCTGGACCCAGAGAGTGGTGGTGAATGGAGTTAAATCCAACTGGTAACCAGTCACAAGTGGTATTCCTTGGGGTTAGTACTGGGGCCCATCCTCTTTATATCTTTATTGATGATTTGGATGAGGGAATTGAGTGCACCCTCAGTAAGTTTGCAGATAACACCAAGTTGGTGGGAAGCATTGATCTGCCAGAGGGTAGGAAGGCCCTCCAGAGGGACCTGGACAGGTTGAATCAATGGGCAGAGGCCAGTAGGATGAAGTTCAACGTGATGAAGTGTTGGGGCCTGCACTCTGGTTATAACAACCCTAGGCAACGCTAACGGCTTGGGGCAGAGTGGCTGGAAAGCTGCACAGAGGAAAAGGATCTGTGGTTGCTGGTTGACACTCACTTGAATGTGAGCCAGCTGTGCGCCTGGGTGGCCAAGAAGGCCAGTGGTATCCTGGCTTGTGCCAGGAATAGGGTAGTCAGCGGGACCAGGGAGGCGATCACCCCCCTGTACTCAGCTCTGGTGAGGCTACACCTTGAATACTGTGTTCAGTATTGGACCTCTCAAGAAAGACATCGAGGCCCTGGAGCTTGTCCAGAAAAGGGCAACGAAGCTGGTGAAGGGCTTGGCACACAAAGGAAGTGGAGGAGTGTCTGAGAAAACTGGGACTGTTTAGACTAGAGAAGAGGAGGCTCAGCGGAGACCTTATTGCTCTCTGCAGCTACCTGAAAGGAGGTTGTTGTGAGCTGGGGGTCAGCCTCTTCTCACAAATGACTAGCAATAGGACAAGAGGGAATGGCTGCAAGTTGTGCCAGGGAAGGTTCAGGTTAGAAATTAGGAGAAATTTCTTCTCAGAAAGAGTGGTTGGGCACTGGAACGGGTTGTCCGGGGAGGTGGTGGAGTAACCATCCCTTGGGGTGTTCAAGGCAAGACTGGATGCGGTACTTAAGGACATGGTTTAGTTAGTAATATAGGTGGTAGGGGGACGATTGGACTAGATAATCTTGGAGGTCTTTTCCAACCTTAATGATTCTGTGATTCTACTCATAGAATTGCGTTGCTGGCCCAGTAGCTAGAAGGACTTTCCTTGTCAGCTGCCAGAATTGGTCATTTCTTGAGATTAGGAAAAACTAAAGAGGTTGAGTATTCCTGTTACTGTACTGATTTTACCTCTAGCTCACCTGGAGGTTTGTTTTGATGTTACTAGTGCTTATGACATCTGCACAGCCCATCGTTGCCAGTCCAGCCCACCATAACCTGGCTGCAGTCATGCTGCAGTGCAGCGTTCGGGGAGCATTGCGCGACTGTAGCACAGCTCACCCTGGCTTCCTCCATGGAGACACTTTGTCGCTTCATTAGGGAGAAGTCAGAGATGTGTGAAAAGTAGGCCAGGGGTCGGGGCAGCCTGCCCTGGCCCCGCTGAAATTGAAAGTGACGGACACCTCCCGGCTCGGCCGCTAATTTGCCTCCATGTTAAATGCCTCCGAAGCACTAATTAAAATGAAAAGTTCTTGGGTCTCACCGACAGACAGATTGAGTTATTGATGGTGGAAGCGGCCACCAACAGTAATTTGCAGCCCATCCCTGAGCAAACGCCAGTTTTGGCATTCATGAGCAGTGCCAGGCTGACAGGGGTCAGGGGGGTCAAGCCCACCAAAACAAGAGGCCGAGGAAAGGCAAAATCACTCCTCTGTTCAGCTTTGTGCAACATCGCTTTTGTTGCAATTAACTATTTAGGTGTTTGAGCTGCTTTTTGGTCCTTTGAAGCCCAATTACGTTTCCCTTGTGAATCGCTGGAGAAAGTTCGTTAAGCAGAACGTGACCACAGCTACTGCAGTCTGAAAAAGAAACTTCTTGTTTAATTTGGCAGTCCTAGCTGCATCTTCATCCACTGGATGAGTAGAATATTTTATTTTTGGAGCAAATGGCACATGCATATAGTAGCATAATTTTTCAAGAGGGATTAATTTGCACAAAATTTTGGAATCCAGAAGGATATCAGGATTATGAGTTGGAGTTAGCAGAGATGAATGATAGATGTTCCTAAGTGTCATGGACTGAACTAACTTTCTTTTCTCCAGAAAATACTATACACCATAGTCTGTAGGAAGGAGGATTTGAATATAGTTGATGCTATGTGAAAAATTAATCTCTTCATTCAAATGTTAAATGAGTTTGTGTTGTGTTTTGGGTAGTACTAGTCTAGAAGACAAAACTAAGTAAATTAGCTAACTATTTTAATACAAATGTATCTTTCATCCAGCAGAGAGATTGGGGTTTTATTGCAATTAAAGCTTCTCTGCAAGCATTTTTTAACTGGTGGCTCAACATGGTGTTGCTTTTTCCCCCACAATATTTGATTTTTAAGGAAAATAGTGTAAGTTTTAATTTCTTGAAAGAAAATATTTTTGAGATTTAAGTGTTGATCTGTTGAATGTCATCTGAGATAGCTGTGTGTGAGGCTAAAGTACATGGCGGTGACTAGTGAATTGACATGTCTAATATTTTCAACAGGAATATATAAACAGTCCTTTGTGTTATCAAAATGTGTATTTTGGAAGAACCCCACTCTTCAGCTGGATAGTAAATGTTTTCTGTTACTAATATTAATGAACATATGCATTTTTAATTTTTTTTTGCAGCCACATCAGTGTAATGAAAAATGTTGAAGGTTGTTTTTTTTGTTTCAGAAATGCAAGTTGTCTCTTAACACTGTTTTACCATATCTTTCAGGAAACGAAGTTGGAAAACTTGCAAGAGCATCTTTGCAGTCAAACACCAAATCTGGTATTAGGCTTCACCAAACAGACTAAGCTTAACATTTGTCAAGCAAAAAGGCCAGTTGCCTTGGACAGGAAGGATTAAAAGTGAACAATGACTCGATTGAGAGTTCATGAACGATTGCTTGGTGCCTACCTGCTTATCATTCTCCATGTTCAAGGTAAGTATGTACTAGTTGAAATAGATTTGTATTTTTCATCTCTGAGACTTGTATTCCAGTATTTGGGGTAGGGTGTTGGGGGTTTTTGTTTAGGTTTTGTTGTTCTTTTGCAAGTAGGTGGTTTCTCTGCCTGACACAGACACTTCCCTAAAACAGAGGACATTATGGTGGTCATACGTTGTTGTAGTACAGATTATAGATTAGGTCTGTTTTAGCTAATGCTTAAATAGAGAAAATACCAGAAATGCCTAGTACGCCATGGAGCAAGTTATATTAACAGCAGAACTGAAGGTTTGACTTTCTGAATTTTTGTTCGGTTCAGATAAATTTTGGTCCCCTTAAGTTTGGCCCAGTGAAGAAAGGGCAGTGTGCAGTTCCCCATGCCTTCTGATGCCCCTAGCATCAGAAGATAGTGCAGCGTAACTAATCTAAATAAATTTGTTATGCCTATTTGATGGGCTGAGGTGAGGCTGTGGGATGTTCACAATAGCCTGGGTTTTAGTAGGTGAAAACACTCGTTTGTATGTCTGTTGCCTTCCCAGCTACCAGTTTTCAAAACCTTCTGGAAATCCAGTTATCATTGGGACTTCAAACTCCTCTGTCAAATTGGGCCAAATTAAAAAGGAAAGTGTTGGGAACCAACCAATGTGACTGTCTCATGCTCTATCAGGAATTGAAGTTCAAGTATAAAGATCATAACTAGTTTGAGGGAAAATCCATTTGGTTATTATTTCTTTACTCCATATCAGCAGCTGTACCTGGAGGTCTCATTCTGTAATTGCTTGTAGTTTAGAGAGGTGTCGGAATAGCAGAATGGTGTCTGAGCTGTAGTGGTATCACATTCTCATGTCTGGGACATGAGCAGTAGTGCTCTGCGTGTCCATCATGCATGTGTCCATCTGTAATTGGTCTCTGCGTAGGATTTCTTGTTCTCCCAGCTGTGTCCCTCTCCCATGTTTGAGTATATAGAGCTTTCCATATGTTTCCAGGGAAATAGTCAAGACTAATTTGGCACTAACATTTTATTTAATACTTGAGTATAAAAGGGTTTACATTCTCTTTCCATACAAATGTATCAGTTATTGCTTCATGCTTGATTTTATTTTGAAATATTTTTTGAGCTATTTACTTTTAGGAATAACAATTCAGTGTGTACCTGCAGTATTAAAGGGTTTAGCAGTACTGTCTCTCTCAGGACTGTGCTTGATACACAAGGAAGCACTTGAGCAAGAGTACAAGACTCTACCCTTAAACATAACCATTAAAAAGCAGCAAATATAAATGACACCAAAGGTATTTTACGTGGAACTGACCAGAGATGAGCTGTCAAGCACAGGTCTTAGTTTGAAGTGTTGCCATTGCAGCAAGGTTTTCAAGGTTGAAAGCAACAAAATGAACATAAATCTAGGATTTTTCCATCTTTGTTACATTAGCTAAGTTGGGAGAGGACCATCCCCTCCTGTTGTGGACATACAATTTTTAATTGACAAGAAATAGCTCAACCTATTTAGACAGAAATAGACTAATTTGAGTATAGTTTGTTTGTTGTACAGATTTACAAGCTCTACGGACACAAATCACAGTATAAGAAATTTCATGAGAGATTAGGAAAGAAATTGTCACTGTGAACGTGGCTAAGTATTAGAGCAGGTTGCCTGAAGAGCTTATGCAATATTCATCATGCTTGGAGATACTCAAAACTTTACCAGAATGACTATGAACAACCTGGTTTCACTTAGAAGTTTGTCCCACAGATTACTTCTAGAGATCTCTTCCACTCTGAAATACTCTCAGATAGAGCATTTTGCAGTGGAGCTTGTTTTTACTGGTATTCTGGTAGTTTTGTTGCTGCTTGAAGAAGATACCAGTTTCTCCCATTGACAAGGTTGGGAGTGATATGCCTTGCTCTTTTTAGTGAAATCATGTTTCCTCCCTTTGCATCAGTCAATATTCAGCGTTTTACTTAAAGGCAATAGCAACTGAATGAACAGATTTTTTTTTTTGTCTAGACACAAATAGAAATAATAGAAATAATAATACAAATACACAGGTCTTATAGTGACTTTAAATTATATTAACTCCTTTCATGATTACATTTATTACTAATGCTTCAATATATGATTTCTAATAAGTAATACAGTTTAATTAAGTTTAAAGACCCTGTATGGGTTTTTTTTTATTTTAAAGAAGAAATTGCCTTGTCTTAAGAATATTTCTGACTTTCAAATCAATACTGAGTGAGTTCTGAAAGCCATGGGAGCTTGCTGACATGTTGTTCGTTCTTTGATGCAAGCTGCTAAGGGCATGTCTTCAAACATGAAATATGTTTGATTTCTAGATGTGGTGAGTAGAAAAACAGTCAAGTCACTCTGCTTGTCCCTAGATTCATGGAGGAGTTGTACTTGGGGGGGGAGGAAAGAATAAAGTTGGTAGTCATCAGGTATTTGAAGTATTTATAGGAAAGGGGAGATCTGAAGTGGACAGACTAGTAGGTGGAAATGGAAAGTGGAAAGAATAGTTTCAACAAGGAAAATATATACAGGTTGTTACCAAAATACGTGATAAAGAAGCCAGTAGATGTGGAGAAGACACATTATGAGGGGCTGAAGAAAATCTGTGTGATTTACAGAAAGAGGAGGGTAAAGGAAAGAAAGTAGAAACTCCTAGTGTGTGTACTTTCATTGGCTGACACCCAAGTCTGCTCCCTCCCTTGCTTTGGAGGTTTCTTCAGAACGGTAGGAATTTTGGGGCTTAACAAGACCTGAGAGGATGATAATACTAAGCGTGTCTGTAGACGTGCACATATATATGCGCACCAGATTCCCTAATAGGGAACTAAAAAGCAAGTGGTTGCATGTGCTGATCAAAGTGAGAATGTTCTTACAACAGCAAAAAGCAAGAGGCAATTCCATGAACTTACTGATGAACAGCTGCTGTTTCTCAGGTCGGTTCTATGGAGCAGGGGACACACAGTGGTTACCCTTTGGCTTGTATCTTCTGTATGGGACTTTTTCACTTCTATTGAGAAATGATAGAAAATAAGCCTGGGTAGCAGATGGCTAGATTTCATAGCAGTCTTTCCAAGAAAAACATGGTGTTTCCTTTCTAATTGTGGACCTGTGCCTTGCTCCACATCTTTATCCAAGTACTTCTGCTCATCAAAGGCAAGAATTTATCAGCTCCAGTTGCAGCTGAGGACTGTGGTAAATATGCTTTTGTCTTCCTGACAGTGCAGGTTTTTAGTGCAGAGAAACACATTTACTTCTAAGTAGAGTTCTTTCTATGCTTTTATAATGCATCAGTGAGGGTAGCTAATCAATTTATGTAACGGAGTAGTTAAAAACTTAATGTGTATTTAAATACATTCTTCTGGATTTCATACTTTGTTAGTCAGATGTACTGTTAGATACATGGTCCATCACCTTTATGTTTTCTTCAGAGACACCACAGAAGACCAGTGTTTTATTCCTTGTAAATTAGTTGACTAAGGATGTGCTAATAGCATCCAATATGTATTTTTTAAAAATATTAAAAGTTATATTTTAAAGCAATTAGTGTTAATATTAAATATTAAAATGGACTTATTAAAGTTGGCAGTGTCCATTTGTGAACTGAAAAAAGTCTGTTGAGATGAGATTTCACTGTTATACTTTCATTTATTCAAAGATCTGATACAGAAATAGATACTACTTTTGTGCATTTTCTGAATTTCAGGTGAAACAGCTTCTAAATTTAAACATATAAACTGATCTGAAATAAAAGATGTTAAAGGTTGCAGAAGGAATTTAGAATTTTCAGAAGCTGATCCTGCTTGAGGACAGTGTAGTGATTTCCCCAATTAATGGCTGCATCTGTTAAAACATGGGCAGCAAACACGTTAAGTATTTGTCTGATTTAAGTTAGTATAATGGACTGCTAAAAGAGGTTATATGATTCATTATTATAGTTTAGATTTAGTTTTACGTACGTTTATTCTGCAAAAGTCCATTTAATTTAAACAAGAATGGAATGCACTTCTTTGAAAGTGAAAAACTTAAAATTTTTGTGTCCTTGGCTTTTCTATTGAGTACATAAGAACAGTGAAGCCTTCAGAAGTGATCTTTTTGGGGCAGGAAGGAAGTTGAGAGCAGGGGCTGGGGGTCGCTGGTTGCGGGGTAGGGGCTGCCTGTCTCTGTTGCACTGGTTGTAGCTCCTGGGAGAGCTGGAGGGTGGTAGAGATTTTAAACGAGTAGCCTGGGAACATGCTGTGATTTTTAGGAACCAGTTCTGCTAGATGGAGCTACCTCTAACATGCCTGGTCTTTGGAGATCACAGGCTTGATATATAGAAAAGCACTATAGGAAGAATTATGGTTAAAACACCAGACACAGAGCTCATGTGTTTATGATCTTTCCTTTGCATTCATAAGATATTTTCTAAATTATTTTGAGTTTTAAGAAATAATACTAGTATTTTCTTCAAGCTTTATCAGTTGTACCAAGGTTTAATTCATGTAGCAGTATATGTTAAATCATCATAAAAGCTTGTGACAGGCAGAAAGGTTGGAGTGGAGGATTTTGCAGTATCTGCATGTGAAAGCAAGAAAAATTAATTTAAAACTACCCAAAAAAATTTCAAGGTATGTCTTTTTCATAAGGAAGGCAGATCAAGCATAAAGAGCTTTGGTACAACTTTCATCTTGTATGAAAAGAGCCCAGTGTGGGTGAGCCCTGAGTATCAGCTTGCCCCAGCAACCAGCTTTAGCACCAGCAGGAAGGCTGGTGGTGGTAGTCTTCTGACAGAGATTCTTTTTATCTAAATATTGAGTTTCTTGGGTTTTACAAGCTTGGATCAGAATACCTACAGAGAAATGCTGAGAGTACTGTAGTGCTGCTAGGGTAAGTCCCTTTTAAGGATAATGTACTCTGGAATAACCATGTTATATACATGTTCCACATAACTACGAATTTAGAAAGCTATTGAACAACTTGCATACTGTAGGCTTCTAGTTCCAGCATTGCAATTTTATTTGGGGAGGCAGAGGAGATACAGTTAAGTAAGAAATTTTAGGCATAATGTGGCTTTTGTATCTGTCTTTCACTTACTGCTCTGTCTCACCATTTCTTAGTAGAGCTGGTTTTTTATGGGTCTCAAATCTTTTCTTAGATCAGAAGACTTAATGAAATTATGTATCCTGGCATTGAGTTGCAACCAAGTTAGCTTAGTTTTCAGTGGTTGATAACACTTTGCTGTCACGCACAGCACCTTTTAAAGATGAACCATATTAATATTAGCACTTGAAGCCATGCTTTCAAGTAGACTTACGTTTCTAACCTAGTGGAATTTTTACTATGCTGTGCTCTTTGAAATACATTTTATAGTCTTCACTTACTTTCTGGGATTGGAAGTAGTTCTTTGAATAATTTCTATTTTTGATTAAAGGCTGGATGTGATCTATTGGCAGGCGTTGTTCCTTTTTATTAAAAAAGAGTTTAATTTTAAACAGCCATTTAAATGCTCTTACCTGTAGCAGTAGTTCACACTTCTAGAAATTTAAAATTAATGCAGCATGTATGAGACAATGTTGTGATGGGGCCAAGCAAATGATAAACTGGGAAATTGAAGTCGCATAAGCTTATTTCTTTTTACTGACTTACACTGTGGTTACGTGAGAAGAATGTTCTAGCTCACCATTACTCCGATATTTCATTGCATGTTGTGAGTTTTTGAAATGTGGGAAAAGGCACATTGTAGAGCAGCTTGTATGTTTAAAGGTATGTGATAATATCATTCTCAAGGCTGGACAAACAGGCTGAAACTGGTCCAGAATCTTGAACAAGTTGTCTGGTGTGTGACAGTTCGTTTGCCACTAAGGTTTATTATTTTGCCTCACCAGCCCTGTGCAGTTTTACAGGTAGAGGGTAGGAAATAACGTAGAGAGAAGCTTTGCTGTTCCTGAAATCTCTGGGTGCTGTATTTCAGTGCAAACCTTTTTCTTTTGAAGCTGTGTGTATTAATGCATACCTCTTACTCCTTTGAAGGTTATGTAAGGTCTGTGTATGTGTGGTTTTTAGCTGCACCCAAGAGCCAACAACTGCATGTGCTGTGGAGAAGCAGCCATTAATTACATCATCAAGTACTGTAGTGTCACAAGATCCCTAAAACATGATCCTCCCTTTCTCAATCATGCTCCCAGAAGGAAGATAAAGCAGTGTGCAGGTTTGAGAGGTGGAGCTCTGAGGGTGGGGGAAGATGAGAACACTGCTGCAAGAAAGTTCAGGTGGTTCCTGAAGCAAGATGTCATTTAGGCATATCTTTCATTCAGGCTTGTGCATTTATCCTGTGTCTGTTCAACTGGGAAAACCAGCAATGAAACATCCTTTGACCATGTTCAGATCTTATTTTGCACTCTTAACATCTCAGGTGAATGGAAGCCAAGTAATTTTATATACCCATTCCTGTCCCCATACCTAGCGTCTTTCATATAGACACTAATCTTTCATGAAATGTTGACGATTATTGTAGTACTGGGGTAAAGTGTACAGTTTGGGATTTATATCTAGATGGGAACTATTAAAAACTTTGTTCTGAAGTGCACCCAAACAGTCTCAAAATTTTCCTTTGTCTTCCTTCCCTGGAATTAAACTCCTGTTTAAATAAGAATTCTCTTTACAGTCTTAGAAAGTAAAAGTTCAAGAGTGAAGCTTTTTTTTGTTGTTGAGGGGGTGGTGGTGTTTGGGTTTTTTATTTTTCTTTTCTTCCCCTTGCACCAACTCCCCTTCTTTGTGCAATTAAGATATTACTTGTGTTTTAGTTTTGAGTGGCTGGGTTCTGGTAGAGGAGGGAGCTGCAGGGGTGGCTTCTGCAAGAAGCAGCCAGAAGCTCTCTGCAGGCCCCACAGAGAAAACACCAGCTGGCTCAAGGCCAGAGTCACTGCTGACCAAGACCAAGCCCATCAGCGATGGTCACAGCACCTCTAGGAATCACATTTAAGAAGAAAAAAAAAACTGCAGAAGGAAATGAGAGGGCGTAATAAACTGCGGGCACCAAGGCCAGGGAAGAAGGGGGAAATCAAGGTGCTCCAGGTGTCAGAGATTCCCCTGCAGCTGATGGAGAAACCCATGGTGGAGCAGGTGGAGACATGCAGAAGATTCTGTCACCTGTGTTGGAGGGAGCCTCTGCCAGCACTTGCAACCTGTGGAGAGGGACAGAGACGCAGAGATGAGTGAGAGAGAGACCCACGCTGGAGCAGGTTTGCTGGGGTGGGGAAATGGACATGACTCGTGACTCTGTGGAGGACCAGGCTGGAGCAGTCTCGGCCTGAGAGACGTCATGATTTATTGCTGCCTGCCATAGCAGTAACCCATGCTGGGGCAGCTGGTGAAGAGCTGAAGCCTCGTGGGAAAGGACTCACGTTGGAGAAGATTGTGGAGGACTGTCTGCTGTGGGTGGCACCCCACAGTTGCAGCAGGGGGAGGGTGTGAGGAATGAATGCCCCCCCTGCCGCTGCCAGCTAAGAAGGAAAACAAGTCCTGAGGAATTGACTGGAACCCCAGCTCCCCCATTCACTGTCCCTCCCCGTGCCACAGTTGGGGGGAAGAAGGGAGCAAAATCATGACTGAAGTGAAGTCTGCTAAAAAGGGAGGAGGTGGGGGGAAGTGCTTTAAGGTTTGGGTCACACTTCTCATCACCCAACTCTGGTGTCACTGGGGGGTGCCAGGAGTGTCATAAATTAGTTTTCTTTGCTGTATTCTGTGGTGAGTCTGTTCTGCCCATGACACTGATTGTGGAATGATCTCTCCCTGTCCTTGTCTTGACTCCTGAGCCTCTCAACAAATATTTTCTCCTTTGTCCACCTGAAAAGGGGAGTGATAGAGCAACTTTGGTGGGTATCTGGCCTCCAGCCAGGGTCAAGCTCCACAATTTGTAAGACCAAAAAAAGCTACCACGGAGTATTGTGTCTCATTTGCATTACAAAATAGTGAACTTGTACTCTGTTTTTGCTTTGAGTAAAAAACTTTGCCTATATGAAATAGACAAAAGACAGAGGTGGTGGTTCTTTGAAAGTGCAGTTATCTATTTTGGATTTTATTTCGTATGGGTTCTTCATAAATCTTGTAATAAAATCCATTATAATAAATGAAGAGGAAAAAGGTACTCATCTCACTTTTAGTATAAAAGGTCAGTATAGCTGTAGTCATTCTTTAGTGTTAACTTACAAAGAATAAGTACTGCTTTAAAAGATCCCAAACCTGCATAAAAATGTTGTTCTGAGGTATGAAAAGCTATGCACTAAAGGTTCCTTGATTTCCTTTATAATGAATGGAAAAACTGCTGCATTCAGCGCTCAGGGCAGGAAAATGGATGAATGACTGAGAGACATAGACTTTAAAGTATTCAGACATTTTTACATGTGGAATGTCTTGAAAGATAAGTGGTTTTTTATAACCTTAATTAGGAAAGATACTTTAGTAGTTCAACAAAATTACAAGGAAAGATAGTATTAGTACATACACAGTGGCTTTTCCTTTAAATATTAAGTTGCATTACCTGTTCTCTGAGCAGGTAAGTATCTCATAAATGTGAGTACAGAATATTGTGTAATATCTGTAGCACAGTATTAAAATGTGCTTTCAGTTTAGGCTAGGAAGAAATCTATAGAAAGAGGGGACAGATGGAAGAGCTGCTATTTCATGCTCGCAGAATTCCTTTTGGTTAAATTGGAAATGCCTGTCTCACAGGTCAAGTCTGTTATTCTAGCACTGGACCTTCTTTCTTGTGAAGTCTCTATTATATCAGGGAGTATTTAACTCAGGCATTACTGAAGTACTGTTTGAAAACTGCATTTCAGGTAATGCAGTGATATGAGGGTTTAGGTAAATGGTTCTGTACTTTCTTAGGATGTACTTTTAATTTTATCTGAAATAAAGCAGTTTCATTGTTTTCAGGGAAATTGCAAAATTTCCCTCCCACGGGAGGGGGAGCCTCCCATGGAGACTTTACTTGCTATAAATTGTGTCAGTGCAGGTGGTAGTCTTCTTACAACTTTATTTGGTTCACACCTTGAGGACTTAGAGCCAAGAATACTGTTAGATGATGGACAGAAAGAAACTTTCTGTTGATAAAATTGTGTGATAAGGCTGGAGGAGATGGATGATGTTCTCATATAGTACTCATAAAGCATATTTCCAAATGAGGCAGATGATGTTCCTAGGTTGTTTTTTTTTCCTGGATGTTCTTTGCTAAGATGAAAACAGATGGAATTTTTCTTCTGAATGCTTATGTCCACAAAAGCACTTTAATAATATGAACTAGAACAAATGATGCTCAACTCTCCTACTGTTGAGAAATTGAGGACTATTTGGAACATCATTTAGCCCTATTTTTATTCTCTGAAAGCTCATTTGTGTGGATGTTCATGCTATTTACTGAAATTTAATTTGCAAACAAGATTTACTTTAGCTCTGTTTTGAAGTACTAATGCATAGAGAGATCAAAAAACCCAAGAGATTTTGGAGTTATTACTGCTGTCTTATGAGACTCTGAATCCATAAAAAATTACTTCAGTTCAGAAAATTAGAAAATTGCATATTAAGTATGTTCAGTCATGCATAAAGTTATACTGTTGTGGTTATCAAGTGGTCCGCATTTTGGTTTTCTGAACACATGAATGAGTGAGGCTTTCTTCAGAAAAAGTTACATCGTTACTGTTCTGCCCCACCTTAGAAAGGGAAAATATCCTCCTTCTGTTTATATTGATTGTGGTTGGAAGGTATGCAGGTAAGATACAAAATATTTGAGCTAGGTATTTCTAGAATAAAATTATGAACTCAAAAGTTCTGCCATAATCTTGGAATAGGAGGTTCTTATGTTCTTGTATAATTCAGCTATTTGTTAGTATAATTATTGTGTTGTTCTGTTGTGCCAGTAAAGTTCTTGAACAGTTATCAGAGATGTTCTTCGGTGTTTTTCTTTTTCCAAATATTCAGGTCAAAATCTACACAGCGTGCTACATGGCACAGGAATGAAGACAAATCCTGACCAAAAGAAACAAGCAAATGGAGTAACACTTGCTCCAGAAGACACCTTACCTTTTCTTAAGTGCTACTGCTCAGGACACTGTCCAGATGATGCTATTAATAACACATGCATGTAAGTATTGTGTACAGGATAGAGGAGGCTCTTTGAAGAGGCTCATTTTTGCTACTGAGAGCAAACTCTCTTTGGGGCATTGACTGAGGCTCTGTCAAGTAATTTAACAGTAATTGATTAGAAACTCACTGGTTCTTTGGTGAGCTGAGCACTCAAACCCACTGTCACCTGCATGTAAACAATACTGCCTTCACCACACCATTTGCAGCTGGTCATTTTACCCCCAGCAGCTGCTTTGAAGGACGGAGGTTTTTACGTAACGTGTAGCATTTCATAACTGGATAAGTATTAAATGACCTAAACCTTTTGATGAGACCACCTGCTTGGTCTAGTATTTCTTCACCTAGCAGTCAAAAGGTAATGGTGCCAACGTAGCTGTTTACTGAGAAGTCTTGTTGCATGTTCATTAGTTGCTGTTTACCAGGGAAAGGTGGGGGAGGGGGAAGAAAAACGTCTGAACTTGTAGGGACAGGAGGGTGGTTTTAACTTTGATAGACATTAAGGATCATAAGACTCATACATTGATTATGTGCTTGTTTAAGATGGTTTTTTTCATGTTGTGAAATGTCCTTGGTTTTCCTTTTTTCATTTGCAGTTCCATGTTTTCTGTTTTCTTGTTTAAGAATGAGCACAAAGATATATAACAGAAAAAATACTATTTGCTACTGTTATTTGAGTCTTTAACACATAATTTTAAGTCTCTCTAAAGCTGTCACTTGGTGGATGAATCGGTTTTTGTGGAACTCAAGGAGGTGGATGCTACTATCTTTTTAAATATAAACACAGGTCGTATTTTACAAACA
Organism: Porphyrio hochstetteri; assembly: GCA_020800305.1. Taxonomy (NCBI): domain Eukaryota; kingdom Metazoa; phylum Chordata; class Aves; order Gruiformes; family Rallidae; genus Porphyrio; species Porphyrio hochstetteri. The sequence continues at coordinate 10,700,950 of CM036911.1, forward strand.
TAGCTTTGTACTTAGAAAATGTTCAGTTATGATCCAGTATTTTGTCTTTCAGTTCCTTTGGCTTCTATTTTTTTTATTTATTGCCCTCTAGTGTATGCCATCGGTATCGGCCTTACTAATTTTTTGTCTCTGACCTAGCAGCTGCATCAATATCCTGATGATAAAGCTGCTAGTTAATAACACACATGCAGTGTTCGTGTGCAGGGTGTTTTATGGCTTTATAGGTCCAAAATCTGCATTTCTTTACATTCATTTAAATTTTTAACAATTGGCAAAGACATTTCTGGATTTGTTTCCCTTAGTATCTGTGTCAAGGGAATGAATTCATTTTGATTTAGTTACTGAAATCTTTTACAAGCATTGAAAGCACAGACCTACTATTGTGAATTGGTTTGGGATGCCTAACAAATACTATTCAGCTTTTCATGTAGTATGGAAATTAAAGCATTTCTATAATGAGATAATGGAGAATTGAAGTGACTTTAAAAAAAACCTTACAGAATACTATCTGTTTGTTACTGTCAACTTCAGAAAGTGGCTTGGGGGATTTGGTTGTTTTGCCTGAAGGGTTGACTATTTGACAGAGCTTGTGTGGGAAAGAGTGTAATCCAGCTTTTGACCTTGAAGTAGTCGCCTTTCACATACTGGGGATTCTGGGAGTTCGTCATTGCAGTTTCAAGAACAGACACAAGTGAACTTTATCTTTTTTTTTTTTTTTTTTTTTTGCTTTTAAAGATCTATAGAACTGTGGTCAGTAAGCCTGTTTTTAGTCAGATCTGTGCTCTTCCAGCACTTCAGTTGTTCCTGAACAACTGCATGTGTGTGTGGTCAGATAGAGCAATCTTGAATGGGAGTGTGTGAGGAAGTAGAAGACAATATTCAGGAGAGAACATCCCTACAGTGTTCTAATTGAAAATAACGTTTATTTTCAAACTGAATGGTAACCACTGTATTAAGGAAGAATTTTTCTAGATGTTGCCATTCTACAGTATCCTTAATGAGTTTGTGGTCAACTAAAGCTGTATTAAACAACAAACATGGTGGTAAAACACAATTGATATGTTCATTCCAGAACTAACGGGCACTGCTTCGCTATCATTGAGGAAGATGAACATGGAGAACCCACGCTTGCTTCTGGCTGCATGAAGTATGAAGGTTCAGACTTCCAGTGCAAGGTAAAAATACAAGATGCCATTGTGAAATTCTGTGTGGTGATTACGTAGGGAGGCAGCATAAGCAGCACAAATATCTGTAGTTTACAACTGCAGTCATAGAGTTTTGCATGTTGCCATTTACCACCGAGGACAATGGAACTGAACAGTCATGGGTGAGTAGTGACAGAAAGGACACTTAAAGGTCCTTGAGCAAGGCTTGGAATAGCTTGTTGGGGTTTTCTTTAAGTTGATTGTTCTAATTGGAAAATTCTTGTTTTCTTCAGTTCATTTGACAGAAGAGCATAATAATAATGAATTGTTTTTAAGGAAGCTCTTGTGTGCTCTGTAAACTGTGCATAGATGTTCATGAAACTTTCTCAAATATGTATGTTTTCATGTCTGACATATAACTGTTTTCCCCTTTCTAGAAGTTATGTATCATTAATTGTATGAATATAACTTGCTTTTATTTGAGAGATGTGTAATTAAGATGATTGCTGCCTTTAGAACTGAAAACATATTTACTAAAGCAAGTATTGGTGTAGAAGACAGGGATGTAGTGCTAGCTGGGCAAAGGAATATTGCTGTGAAAGACTGGATTTTACGTTTTCTTTTGTCACATTGACATTAAACAGAGCTTTGAGAGAGAATCACCAGCTGGGTTGCTTCTTTCCCTGTCCTCAAATGCTGTCACTGTTTTGGATAATGGATTTTAAATCTCTGGAGCTTGAGCTTCTATATAATGTACCTATCAGTACCGCTACTTTTTGGAAATACAGTTGACCTTAGTTACAGCTCTGAATGTTCAGTGTTACTGCAAATCAGCCTTGAGGTGTTGTGACCACCTCCTGAAATTGTGCTTATATTTATTACTGTCTTCAGATTTATTTCCATGCCCCTCCATCTTTTATGCAATGTTCTGAAGATATTTTTGAAGCAAACTGTGCTGCTATGATGAGTGCAAGACAAAAGCTACTAAAGGGATCATGGGTTTTTTTTCTTAAGAGCAGTATTTATTTAACATAAAGTTAATTGCTTTTGACTGAACTTTTGCAATGTATGAAATAGCAACTTCAGTAGGAGCCATCAATCTCTGTGCACCAAGCAAAAAGTTCTGTAAAAAATACAAACAGAGAACATAAGCACCCGGAGAGATTAGATGATGCTTCTCTGCCACTGTGAGGTTGTCTTATACATTAAATAGTGAGGTTGAACTGTTGGGGTTTTTCTTAATAAAATAGCTTAAATTTTAGTCTGTGTTTTGTTATATTAGTAGCATCACCTGTCATGGTTCTGTTCGATCACTTCAAAGTCTCAGTGTTTATTCAATTCTCCTTCAACAGGACTCACCTAAAGCACAATTGCGTCGAACAATTGAGTGCTGTCGGACTGATTTCTGCAATCAGGATTTACAGCCAACATTGCCACCACTTGATAGTACAGGTAAACAGCTCCCAGGTGTTTACACTGCTACTAATAAATGCTATGTGGATTCTATTCTTATTGATCAGCAGATAAAAATAAGGAGAAAATGAAACTGCAGTATTGAACAGATCTGTTTTTTCTTTACTAAGTAATTTTGATATGAAGCTCTCTACTACACTTTACTCTTCTAGTTTTCCTCTTCTGATGCTTCCTAATTAATCTTTTCCTCTGTCATCACTCATGGTATTTTTATTCTCTTACTCAATTTGCTCATAGCTTGATCTGTGTATGATCTTTTTGGTTTTATTCTGTTTCTTCTTTTTTCTTATTAAATTTTTTTTCTTAATCTCTGATGGGCTTTTGCTCTGGTGAATGTATCTTTAAAAAAAATTAGTTATCTATGGTAAATTTATTGTCTCTGTATTTCCCAGTGAAAATAGTTTTTTCATGCACTTACACATTCATTGCTAGACAAGTTGTAGTGGTTTAACTGTTGCTTAATACCTTCTGAGAATTGTGCTGCTGTAAAACCTTGATTTCTGTTAGCAAACGAAGAAGAGTCAACCAAAACCAACACCTTAAGTCAAGTCTTGTTTCGTTGCCATCCAAATGAAATTATCCCTGTTTTTGTGGCACAAATAATTACTTTGATACTAAACCACTATTAAATTTGTGTAATTTCATATGAATTGATGTATTATACATTTCAGCTGTCTTGCACCTTTTTGATATTTTACAAGCGTCTCTGCACAATGTCACAGAATCACAGACTGGCTGAGGGCTGCACAGGAGCTCTGGAGGTCACCTGCTCCAACCCCTTCTGAAGCAGGACCTCCTAGCGCCGGGTACACAGGTCCACCTTCAGATGGCTTTTGAATATCCCCAAGGAGAGACACCCCCCCCAGACTCCTTGGGCAACCTCTGTCAGTGCTCGATCACCCTTGCACTATAGACATACTTGCTTCTATGTTTCAGTTTGCACACATTCGTATACACAGTATATGAAAATATCATGCTTAAATAAACTGTTTACAACAGCTGTTTAATTAATAGACTCTTTTTTTTTTAATAGATGGACTCTTTGATGGCAGCATTCGTTGGATGGCAGTGTTGATTTCTATGGCAGTCTGCATAATCGTCATGATCATTTTACTTAGCTGCTTTTGTTACAAGTAAGAAAAACATTTTATCAGCAGTGGTTTTAATTTCCCAAATAAGTATAAACAGAATTATTATTTTGTAAATGTGTTAAACGTTGTATTGCTGACAAAAACAGATTGGAAGTGAAACTGTTGTCACTTAATTTCTCATTGCAATGTTTGCGTAAAAATTTAATTGAACTTGATCCTTTCCTCTGGCTACAGATATTTACTGTTTTCTAAACTACATATAATTATGATGCTGTAGCATCCTGTGAACAGGAATTCCCTGATGCTTTTTATGTTTTTGGAACTCCAGTCACTTTTGACCATTAAATTCTGTCTGCTTCTGAGATTTACCTTTGTAAAGTGCTTTTGCAAAGCTAAAGCAATAAGGATATGTTTCACAACTTTTCCTTTTTCTGCTGTGCTTCAAAACTAAATAACTGACCAGCTAAGCCTGCTTCTGTCAGCTCCAGCTTTGTGCTAGAGATGTCATCGTTCTAGCAGTTTCATTAGAAATGTGCAAGTCACAGCCTCACCTGCTGTGGTTCAAGGATCAGGCTGCTGGTTTTAAGCAAGACCAGCAGTGTAGCACTGTCTGTTAATGGAGTACTAAAAATGCTGGATTTCCACCTGACTCACAATAAACTGACATGTCTCCACATGCATTGCAACTTCTTAATGTTAAAAAAACTATGCAAGTTACTTTTCTGTACCTTTTTTTTTTAAAGAAACTTTTTTATTGTTGCTGTTTTCTTAAAACTTGTATGTTTGAATGGCTTTTTCCCTAGCTCGATTTACTACATAGTTTAGAGAGTGTTTTGGAGTTGAGCTTCACTTCTCCTGTTACTTTTGCAGGCATTACTGTAAGTCAATGGCAAAGAGGCACTGTTATAATCGTGACCTGGAACAAGATGAAGCATTTATTCCAGCTGGGGAGTCATTAAAAGATCTTATTGACCAGTCACAGAGTTCTGGGAGTGGATCAGGACTACCGTTGTTGGTAAGTCATAAACTAAGATTTTTCTTCACTGAGCCTTCTGTCCATCAAATAAAAAGTTTGGTTTGTGCCTGATGCCTAGAACAAAGCACTCTATCTATATACTATGTTAATTATTTTATATGCAATTACTGTGAAAGATATAATACAAACAAACGTATGGAAAGCCATCTTCACATAATTAAAGTGAAGTGCAAAATTAGGTTATATATTAGGAAATCTGGCATCAGCAAAATCTTTTAAAAAATTTAGAGACTACAGACATTAAGATAAAAATGCAGTGAGTGAGTAATACAAATATTGAAATGAATGAACTCAGATACTTTTTTCTTAGTGTCCATTGTTAGATAAAATAGAATTTATTGCCTGGTAGCTGTTAATAATCTGCAATTCATCATCCTATGTAATACTTGGATAAAAATTTGCCAGTGAGACAGATGACTAATTATTTCTAAAATAGAAGCAAATGGAATGGAAAAGAATGCATCGAAATTAAGTAGGAAGTCGAGCTTATTTAGTCTTTCTGGGTTTGTTATACAGCTATTCCTTGGAGGCTGCAGTAATGAGTTTGAAATGGGAATAATGGAAAATAATATAGAACAAATTTTACAGTAGAATCGAAATTCAAATCTGTACTTGAGAAGCAGCTTGTTCAGGTGTTTTGGGGTAATTGCTGTATTTCCCTCCTCCACCCTCACCTCTATTTTTTTTTCCTTTAATTTTTTCCTCCCTTAGGTTCAGCGCACTATTGCCAAGCAAATACAGATGGTGAGGCAAGTTGGAAAAGGGCGATACGGTGAAGTGTGGATGGGCAAATGGAGGGGTGAAAAAGTTGCAGTGAAAGTGTTTTTTACCACGGAAGAAGCCAGTTGGTTCCGAGAAACAGAAATATACCAAACGGTTCTAATGCGGCATGAAAACATTCTTGGTAAGGAAGTGAAGTGGTACATGGCTACTGGAGGGCAGAAGAGTGGGAGTTCTTACTGGGTGGCTTGAAGGGTATATGGCAGCTTCTGTGTAGTAACCAGATGGGTGTCCATTAGTGTGCTGATAAAATACTGAAACTTGGGTAGAATCTTGCTGGTCTTGGTTGGAAACATGTCTGCAATCTCTTTTCTGGAAGACTAGAATGGTGACCTCATGTATAGGAAATCTGAGATTTTACATGATTAGTTTTTTGTAAGGGGAACAGGTATCTTTTGATACAATCCAAGGCAATACAGCTTCAGGAATTCTTACTAAATCTGTTGCATTAAAAATGTATGTACAAATAAATTGTAATTTTGTTTATGTTTTTCATAGGTTTCATAGCTGCAGATATTAAAGGCACTGGCTCCTGGACACAGCTTTACCTGATTACAGATTATCATGAAAATGGGTCTTTGTATGATTTTCTGAAATGCACTACACTAGACAACAGGGCTCTCCTCAAACTGGCTTATTCTGCTGCGTGTGGTCTGTGCCATCTACACACAGAAATTTATGGGACGCAAGGCAAGCCTGCTATTGCACACAGGGACCTGAAGAGTAAAAACATCTTGATAAAGAAAAATGGAACCTGCTGCATTGCTGACTTGGGTCTTGCAGTCAAGTTTAACAGGTAGATGAACAAGTCCTCTCTAATGACAAAACTTTGATGCAATCTTTCTTTTTAACTGCACCAGGCATACAATTTAAAAGGAAGATGGGGTGTCTTCGTTGCATGCTTCCAGGTTTTTTTTCAGTTTTGAGAGTAAAATTCCCCTGAATGTTAGTAAGCATCAAGGGGAAAATAGGTTGGTCTTGCAGAAAATAAAAGTAGCTTTGTAGAGGAAAGGAAGAGGAGACTAATTCATTTGTTATCCAAAACTGGATTTTCATACTAATTGCTAGCATGCTATTTCTCATAGGAAATTTGAACTGTGTAAAAGGAGTCAAAATTTAATTGGAAAAGTAATACCAAAATAGTATTATTAAATACTTTTACCTAAGTTCAGTGAGTCAGAGAATTGCTGTTTGCTACAATAGAGCCTGAAATAAAGCAGAAGCATTTGCAAATTGTTTTCTGAGTTGTTACCAAATATGCTCATCTTTATAGTGTTTTTTAATTCAGCTTTTTCATACGTGTTTTTAATGTCTGGCAAAAGAAGCAGTAAACTGTCAACTTCTGCACTCACCATTATTTTTCTCATCTTTTTCTGGGAGGGACTATGTGTGTAAGTGTACTGTTGAGAGGGAAATGAAAGAATGTGGATTTTCCGTGGGAGCTTTGTGTTGTGGTGAATGCACCGTACATGATTTCACACCATGTCTTGTAACAGTCCACGACTCACTCACTTCCTAATATTTTCCTATAGTGACACAAACGAAGTCGATGTTCCCTTGAATACCAGAGTGGGAACAAAACGTTACATGGCTCCAGAGGTCCTAGATGAAAGCCTGAATAAAAACCATTTCCAGCCATACATCATGGCTGACATCTACAGCTTTGGGCTGATCATTTGGGAGATGGCTCGGCGCTGTGTCACAGGAGGTAAACTTTTACATGTTCTATATAAAATCTACCTGTCCCTTATCTCACTTTAACAATACTTCTCTAGGTAATAATATAACAAGCCTGCTGTATCAACAGCTTGTGTTATTTAGGAGCAGTAGGAACAGTCTGTCCAGTGTATAGCTTGAAAATTACCGAATTAAACAGTTTCAGTCATTACAATTAAGCATCACAGGCTTTTTTCCTTGCTCAAAAAGCAGAGTGCCTGGTCTGGGGGAAAGAGTGGGATGCAGAGCTATTTCATCCCTGTGAAATGAAATTTTTAAAATGCAATTAATAAGATTGTATTCCTTCGTTATGCTTTCATGCATCTCTGGTGTCATTCCGTTTTCTTCTTGGGTGTGTTTTTGACTCGTCCTTCCCTTTCTTTCACTCATCTTTTCTGATCTTACAGGTCTTCACTTGTCTTCTCTTCTTTCACCTTACGCTTTCTCCCCGTTTCTTTGCAGCATGTGGTGGATTAGATGATTTTACATTTGGTATCAAAGTCGAAATGGATTGCAAGGAATTCTTCTAGCAGCTATTATACTTGTTCTTTTTTAAATGGATCTTGTACTTTTACCATTATCTCCAGGTATTGTTGAAGAGTATCAGTTGCCATATTACGACATGGTGCCAAATGATCCATCCTATGAGGACATGAGGGAAGTGGTGTGTGTCAAACGCCTGCGCCCTGTAGTATCAAATAGATGGAATAGTGACGAAGTGAGTATGCTGAGAGGAAAAATTAGTTCAGTTTGTTAATATGGAAGGGTATTTTACTTTAATAAATACTAAAACATTGTGAAATAGTGACAGCATTCAGATATTCTGAGATTTTTAAAACCTCACAGCAACAATGGGAGAAAGATACGTTCGAATTCAACTTAAAATGCATAAGAAGTATAGTGTTTTCAGTGATCTTAGGGGAAGATAGCCCTAAGCAGCATCCACTTTAGATAGGGGAATAGTTTTCAGAGATTTGATACTAGCTAAAATTGGTTTTATTAGTCTTTCAGTATATAACATATTGGCTTGCCGATAAAGTATTTCGTGGAATATGAAAGAATTTCTTTGTCTTCATAGGTTTCTTCTTTTTTTTTCTATTTTATTGGTATGTTCTACGGCAAGCTATGATGTAGCTAAAATACTAAATGTAAATGTATTTTTAAAGGGCCACAGTTTGAACTGAGTAAATAAGGCGTAACTTGGTTTCTTTTAGGAATTCCCTTTTCTCTGTATTATTTTTGACTGCTGAAAGAACTTTGTCACATCTTCATTTTCAGTGAAAAACGTCTCCACTGTTTTTTAGTGACATACATGGAGATTTTTTCTGTTTCTTGCTATCATTTTTGTACTGCTGTTCTTGAGTAGTAATGATAAGTTCTGGTAATGCATCTTTGTGAAACAAAAGAAACACTCCCCTTAGTTCCAGCTACTGTACTAGCAGGCAGTGAAGGGGGGAGGGCATGTTCTGGGTGGCTGTGGGTTTTCTTAGTTGTTCTGTTCGTAGTAGTTCTCCACCAGCAATTAATTAGAAAATGTAGAAGCTGCACATTTGAGCTTAAAAGTTCTAAGATTGGGCTTCACAGCAAACACCTCAAGCCTGTCAGCCCATTGCAATACTGTTCCTTTGGTTTTTATTTTACAGTGTTTAAGAGCAATTTTGAAATTGATGTCTGAATGCTGGGCTCATAATCCTGCTTCAAGGCTCACTGCCTTGAGGATCAAGAAGACACTTGCCAAGATGGTGGAATCACAAGATGTAAAGATTTGACATAGAAAATTGACAATGGAGAGCAAAGCTGGACTCCTAGATCTTTTCACTCAAGCATGGGTGAGACCTGTGTGGAACGAGGAAATAACTGAGATTCAGTATATTTTCTCAGCACACTGCTACAGGCTGCTAATCAAATCTTTCAGTACTTCATAGACTGATACTGAGAGCTTCTGTACACTACATGCTACGTATATGGACAGCCTTGATAAGATACACGTTTTGGTTTTTGTTTGAGCTGCAATGACTTCAGTCGTACTTAGTGAGTCTCCAGTAAAACTCTGGGTACTGAATTGAATGTTTAGATTACAGTGCTTTCTGTGAAAGCCTAACAAGCTATATGGATTCAACAGAGATGGAGAATATAAGCTTTTTTTTTTTTTTTGCCTTCTACCTGATAAAACCTAGTCAGTCCATGCCAATTTTTGTGAAACAGCCTGTAGGTTACGAATCCATTTGCGATACTACTCAGTTTAACAGTTTCTTATGCCTTTATGTGTGTGCCAGGATTATTTTGCTGTCAATCAGAATCAGTAAAACACCATTTAAATGAACAAAGTTTTGTGCTTAGGGCTCCATGCATTTTGTAGCTCCGCAATCAGAGGTTTCCTACAGAATTTACTCTCTGCCATTGAGATATCTTCCAGAATCTCTGTTTTAATTTTATTTCTATTCTTGGTTTGGTCACAAAGAGAACGGCAAAAATGTGAATTGTTAATAAATTAAGGAATGGCTACCTGAGTCGGTAGAGAGCTTGAGACAAGCTCTCAGAGGTACAGACTGCCTTGGTCATCTTACGATCTAGTGGGTTCCATCATGGAATGGCTGTGAAATTTGGCGTATTTTTCACAATGCCACATGCGACCACTGTTTGTGCTGTAACAGAAAGACTATTGATATGATGTGTTTTGCCTTTCTGCTTTATTGGGACTCACTGGTGAGTGTCACTCAGCAGTAGGAGCCTGCTTTTTCACCGACTGACAAAGCTAAGCAGGAGATTAAGTTTTGAAAGGCTTCAGAACTAGTCTAATACACAGACTGAAAAGGAAGAAAGCAAAAAATGCAGGCCAGGCACTCAGAAGATTAGGGAATATAATAAGGTCAAGACCAGGAGAAGTGAGTATGTGAACTGTTGAAGGTAAGATCCACAACGTGCCTTCAACAGACTTTGGGCTGGGTTGCCCTGATGTAAATGCAGGAGGCTGCCTGTGTCTGTGGGCCATTTAGTGGACAGTTAGGAAATTGAAGATTTGAGACAAGGTAAATTAAGCTCTAGTTAGGCACAGTTGGGAGGAATGGCATTGAAAGATAATGCATGAGGATAAAGTAAGTTAACGTAACTGCAAAATTTGGTCTTATTGTGCCAACTATTTCGGCGTGCACAGGAAATGGTAGTTACCTCCTTTCCTTCACTGATCCAGGCAAGATGGTTATAAACCAGGACCCCTCCATGAAGTTACTGTAAGGCAGAATTACTAATTCATAACTCCTTTGGCACTAACTAACTTTGAAGTTAGAAAAATAGTACCATAGCTCAAGTTGAAGCTTCAAATGCGTGAATCATCACAAGAATGAACACACAGTATTGGAACCATTGAACCTATTTGATAATTTAAGTGCCTGTAACTTTGTACTGTAAATCTTGTTCTAGATAACTTTAAAAAGGGAAATTATTTATATGGTGTGTTTTCTGCTTTAGTTAAAAAAAACCCACCCACAATTAGGTACATGTTGCACACACACATATGCCATAGTCAAGATTTGAAGAAACAAGTTAGGAATAATATTAAAATTTATGAAAAAAATGTTAAAACTTCAGATTGATTTATGCCAGATTACTTGCTTTCTTAAAATATGTACATGGAGATTGTTTTGATACGTTTTTAAATTTCCCTTGGAAATACAACCGATAGAAAACAATGTAATGCAGAACTTATGTGATTTGTGAACAATTACAACCTCTAATGTGTTAATTTTTTTGTTCAAATTCTGTAGTTCACCTAATGTAAATGGTCAGGCAAAAGATTGCAGTATTTTTATTTTCTATTGTGATGTACAGACTTTATTTAACAGTTCTACATATTTTATAGAAGAGTAGCTATTTCGAGGGACAATTTTTTTTTTTTTAAATAAAGTCATTACTTTTGTTCAGTAATGCCTTTAAGTATTAATATGTATTCTGGCTGAAAAGTTCATAGGTGTGTCAGCTATGATTTTAACTTATTTGAGAACACCAAGACATATACGATATTGTGCCACAATCCTCATGATAAAGGGCTTTTTAGAAGAATATTTCTCCGTCCATTGCCAAGAAATTTATGATGAGTTGGAAATTTTTAATCACGTCTTTGCACATAATTTTTGCACAGGTAAATATTTGGTATAAGCCAAAAAAAATTAAGGGAATAAGGTGTTTTCTTTTTCCTCTTCTCAGTAAGAAGAAAAAATGTGTATGTAGGTACCCTACTAGCTTAAACTTTGAGAGCATGGAGGTGTATTTAAATTAACCAGTTCCTATTGAGAATTCTTTTCATTTCTTTTAGAAGTTGCCACACTGTTATTAGCTGTAAGCTTGTTTTGTGAAGTTTTTAATTCATTTTTCCCAAATCTTCAGGAAGCTACTGCTGCAAATGGGAATTTGGATCGTTTTTAATTATTCACTTTTCTCCTCCATTGTTTAGGCATTTTCAGGGCAATAAGATGGTGATTTTTGGTAGACATCTTAACACCAGTATTGATTTACACATTAACACAGAAGTTAGCTGACTGCTGCGGAGATCTTTGAGGGGAAAATTCTTTCTGCCTATAAGCTTCGTCTTAGTTTTCCAATGTTTAATTTACTAGTTTCATAAACATATCATGTGTGTGCATTTGTCACTGTCCTGAACAAAGGCTGTATCTTTAGCATTCCTTGATTCCCTGATACTTCAAAACCCATTACTGCTAATGGACTTGGTTGCATAAAGCACTTGAATGTACATATCTACATTCCATGGAAAGTCATTGCTATTTGGAACCTAAATGTGTCTGTACAGCTATTTTAGCAATCACTGGTTGGGGGAGGAATGACTCAATGTTAACCCATTAGTTTTTACACACTTGGTTCAGGTTCTAAAGATGAGTTGTTGCTTTATGCAAAACTGTGAAGTTCAGTAGCCTTTAAGATCAGGGAGGGTAATAGCAATCTTCTGTTGAAGTGTGATTAATCTCATTTTGTTGGTCAAAATTTTATGTGCTTGTTATCTGAAGCAAATAGTCCCCAAAACCGTGGGGGTTTTGGGGGGGGCTGGTGTTGGTTTTGTTTTTTGTTTGTTTATAGTAATACACAAATCAGAAATGTAGAAAATATCTTGGGGAGTATGAAGACTGTGCCTTGGAAATTCTTAAACGCTCACATATGGAGGGTTTTTTCTGTATTTAACCTGCTCCACATGGTTTCAGTTAGATGGAAAATAATCTGAGTCACGTATAAAATTCATACTGCCACAGCAACTAAAAGGAAAGTTTCTACGTTCCCAGGGAACTTGGAAATTCCACAAGAAATGTCATGTTCCTAGAGAAAAATGTAGGCTTACATTTTGAGTTTATACGAAGTTTTACTCGCTAAGTAGTTTTTCCTTAGTTTTATTTGAGAAACAGACAGTTTTCCCAATATCCATCACTTTCCCCAATTATTTTCTTAATCAGTCTGTTTTGAGGTATTTAATAAAATGTAAAATTAATATTTTACTCTACCTGCATAGAATCAAATTTTACTCTACCTGCATTAATATTTTACTCTACCTGCATTGAATCAAATTTTAGATCTTGATCTAAATGACCATTTGAATGTGTTAATAAAACATAATTTGGATACATTTAATCTACTCTGACTTCACAGACTGTATTTTAGCTGTTCACAATCTTTGAAAAGCAAAGATAGTAAGTGAAAACGATAGTTTTTTAAGGGAAGTTACATGCTCATCTTATGTCAGATATTAGAATGATTGAGCATTTCCATGTTCTTCTGACAGTGCCTCTGAAGTCACAAGTCTTTATCCTGTGCCCGCAACCTTTGTTCAGATGGGGGTGATGTCTCCAAATGGCCACCGTGCTGCACGGTACCAGTGCTTTATGGAGACAGGGGGCATTAGCCTTGATTGGTATAGCAGAAGTGGAGTGCACATTACTCCTGGTTTCTGAATGAATCTCTTGTAACTGTTGCTTTGTAATATTTTACCTTTGAATGCAATCATAGAAGCCCACATCATGTAGTGACGTTTGTGCTCTGACATGCCATGCCCAAAATGAAATGTACTATATTGTATACAAGAAGAATAAATAACATTGTAGTTAACCTAGAGAAGATGTAAATAAAGTATGAAAGAAGAGTGGAACAAGACAAATGGTCACACTCTTGTGTGTGTTATATGCCAGAAGTGTAGAATACTCCTTTAAAAATGTAACACACTAATGTATTTTGTACAGCATCTGCTTTAGAAGGTGCCTTATTGAGTTTACCATGAATTGCTTGTTCTGTACACAGATTATGTCCAATGTATCATTTTTAAGTAAATAACCTTATTTTAGTACACATTAGTTATGTGTTTTGTTACTATAAGATTTTGCCTTAAAATGTAATGACTCGCGAATCATGATACTGTAACTAAATAATTCCCTACTTTTTAATACCTCGTTTATGTTTGGTTTTTTCACCCACAGTCTTTGAGTAAGTTGCTAATGATCACGTTTATTGTTCAGAAATACTTGGTGCTCTCGAAGTTCAGGTTCTCCTGCTTTTTTATCCCTGACATGCAAAGCCAGAAGCAAGTAAAAATTGATCAGTTCTTCTATTTGACCATATGCCAGTTCACTACAAGTTGGTTTTATCTGTATAAATTTGTCTTGAGCTCTTCAAGTAGAAAGAAAAAAATAATGGGGGGGAGGGAGGAGAGGGAGATAACCAAATTAACATATTTGATCTAATGTACTTAGGTGTGTTAGTTTCAAAAATACACAGGTGCTTCTGTGTAGCCTGCTAAATTCACTCTTTTTGATTCAAGCAAATGAAGACCAATCAAGGGGATCTCTCATCTGTGAGTACACAATTCTGTGAAATCTCAGAATTTATTTTCTCATTGCAGAAATGTGTTGTCTGCCACTCTCCAATAGAGTTCACTTTTCATTTGCAAGCAGGAAGAAGTAAGATAAATTTCTGTTCTCTTTTTGCCTTTCATCAGGAATAATCTTAGCTTTAAAGATTTTTTTTTTTTTACAGTAGCCAGAAAGTTCTAATATCTGAGCATCATATAAACTCTTATCAGTGTATATCAGTGTATTGTAAAGATAACTTTAATACTTCTGGTTTTTTTTTTCCCCCCCTGTACAGTCAAATGTTGGATTCTTGCATTAGAGTTCTGGAAAGTGCAGTGGAAGACCAGACTGTATGTAGTTTTAAGCCTTTTTTTTTCCTCAGTATATTATACCAGGAAACTATACTGCACAGTTTTGTCTCCTTACAATTAGTAGCACCTTGGAAAAGCTTTAAGCTTTCTCTTATGGTTGTGGCTACTGATAGTGTTTGGATTGGAAACTGGGATTTTTACATTAGCATTACAGGAGGTAGTAATGAAAATACTGTGGGTAACTGAAACTTTTTGTACCAGTCTTTGTTGTGATGAGCATTTTTTTCCCTGATGTTGTTTCTGGAATGACCACAGGATGGTGCCATGTCCTACAGAGAGGAAGATCCTTTTGAAAAAATGGGAGGTTTGTGGTAAATGAGAATAAATTCTACTGTCTGCTAATAATAAGCATCACAATGTCTGTTTATAATTATTTTTGACCTCTGTATGTGTTATTGATGAACTTAGGTCAATATTTAAGAACTGAAGCAGCTATGTCCAGTGTCACGTCTAAAAATCCCACAGGAATATTTTGTGTGCAACACAAAATGCATACTGGGTAGTCAGTGAAGAGAATCACAAGCTTTTAAATAAATTGTAGGATCATCACTAATTTCACAAAGGATCCAACTTAATCCCATGAATTTCATTAATCTCTTCTGCAGCTTTATCTTCACCTCTCCCCAGAATGCCACTTCAGTCTTTCTCATTGTTGTTAATGTACTAAGGCAATACTGGCTGTGAATTTGAATCAGGAGAGGACCACTACTGTGGGTTGACCACCTCATGAATCTGGTTCCTGAGGAGTGACCACCATGGATTTGCATGCTGTGAATATCTGAAATGGGTTCAAATTAATCTGATTGCAAAATTCAGGCACTGATGGATCTATGGATAGTAAAATTGTTGATATACAACAGGTACTTGCATTTTGAGTGAAGGAAGGAGATCATCGTTGTAATGTAAAAGAAAATAAACATGAGGAGACTTTAATTTTAAAATGTAAAGCACTATAAGATACTGGCATTCATAAAGCAGTACGTTTTAATAACAAATAATAATGTAAAGGCATTAACAAGCACAGCTTTTTTTAATGTCTTTTATAAGGACCTTGAGGTCCAGAAACCTGAGGTGTCAGCAGTATTTTCTGGCAGTTACTGGTTTTTTAGGAAGTACTAAGAGAAGTTGGAAATTTTTTTCCTGCTTTTTTTTTAATTTTCATTTTTCTTTAAAATGTGAGGCTCAGGTTGATGATACATACATTATCTATATCTTGGAGTAAGCATGCATGTTGCTGTGCCTATTGGTGCTTGGCTGAAATTGCTGTCAGGCATGCTAGTCTTAGTCATCTGCTATGAGAGAAACTGAAGTGACTTGTCTGCTCTTACAGCTGTTTTCCTAATGCCTATGGTCAGCTTTGGTTTGTTATTCATGTTTAAAAAGCCTTGTTCTTAATCCACTAAGCCAACCAATAGCTGCTTTTTTTTTAAAAAAAAATTAATCCTCCTTGTCCTCTTGCTGTTTTTCTTTCCTTTAGGTCCTACTCTGGAGTCTGCTGTCTCTTCATAAAAATGGTTTCCTCTTGCATGTTACCTAAAAATGCAGGTCATGGTGATGTGGCTTTGTTAATCTTACAAAATAAACAACAAACCCCCAAAAAACAGCAAACAATAAAAGTGTTCAGGGAGTGTGGGGGTGTTTAAGGACATTTATACCGGTACTCAAATAGTTTGCTTGTATTTGAGAGGTGGTTTAGATGGGAATTTATTAAAAAGTTGCTATATTGAAAAAAAAATTAAAAATTACTAAAGCCCAGTAGCTTAATCATTGTTCTTCTTGTTGCCTGAGAAGGAAACAAAATGTTTTAACCCATTATGTTTCATTAATTTTTTGCTACATAGTCTAAAAATGAGAGTTTGACAGTGTCTTTGTATATGCAGGTGGGTAACTTAAAACAAATCTGAAAGCATCTTTATGTTAACATTGTGTTCACTCTGGAGTCGGTCTCTGAACTTGCCTGGCTTGTTCTTCAACAAAAGTAAACTCTGGTAAGCACAATGAAAGCAAACCTTTGAAAATCCTGTCAGGATGAGCTGCTGTCCTATCCGCTACCTACCATGTCCTTTTCCATGTAGCTGTGTGGGGTTTGTTCCAGCTGATGCCTCTTTGCAGAATTGGTGTGTCCTGAAGATGGGGCGTCCCTTGAGCTACCCTGGCCTGAGCAGCATGCTCAGCACTGCAGAATGCTGCCACTGCAAAGGCCCATAATCGGAGGTAAAAATGCCTGGGTCGCCCCAGTGCAGAAGCTTTGAACTGAAAGAACCCAGGCTTACAATTTGATGCTTTTCTTCTTTTTTGGCTTTCCACATCTTTAAATATTTCTTCTCTCTTTCTTCCCTCAGATACTTTAGCTACCTGTGGGACAGATAGTGGGCATGTTGTGCTGCCTGCTGCAGAGAGGTGATGGATATATGGGGAGACTCATTAGCCCATTCACCTCATGTGATGGGAGATCATTTTTAGTCGTTTGGATTTTTCAGGATGGAGAATAACAATCTTGGCAGTTAGTAGCTACAACTGCTTTGTATCTTTCTTTCAAAAGATACATGTTGTCTGCTTGTCAAACTATTGTCTGAAGTGCTGTGTGCATTGGTACCAATGTGGTTTTTAATAACTTTGTAGTTTTGTGTTGTTTAAGAGAAGGAGTAGGTGGGGAGAAAACCCATGAAAAACAGAATAGATTTCTGTTTAAAATCGTTACCTTAAAAGGACATAAAATATGTAGCAAGAGTTTACCTCTTCTATAAAAAATACTGGGAATTTCTAAATGTATCTTGCTTTTGCAGATTTGTTTAAATATTGCTATGTAAGGAATTAGGACAGACAAGGAAAACTGCCACCGTAATTTAACTTCCTTTAAAATTAAAAACTTTGGGATATTTCTTTGACAGAAGAACAGTTTAGAACCAGACATGGTGATCTTGAGATTTTGGACATCCAAAAAAACTCCACAGTTTAGGAGCTCTATTCTTCGGTTTACCTGAGTTACAATTTTATGTGATATGTAACAATGACAGCAGCCCAGTGAGCTTCCTCCTTTGTTGTTGGTTTTATTTGCTTGGTTTTAAACAAGTCACTAAATGCTGAACTCTGGACTGAATTCATGATGCTCTTCAGGGTTAGCTTTAGAAGCAAACTGCATTTTCACTAATTTTTTTTAATATTGTTTAATATCTAAATGTAGATGTAATTCATCATATTATTGTTATATTGCTATTATTTTTGTGTGTAGTGTAGTTGAAATACAGTAGACGCCCAGAACCAAAGAGACCAGGCCATTTCTAAGACCCTTGCCTACAAATACTAGCATAGGGTGCCTTTTATGGGGTTTGATCAGTCTTTGTAAGGTTCATGTTGTACACAGACTGAAACATTGGAGTGAGTTGCAGATGTTTTCAAGGCAGTCTGTGCCTGCCTGTGGTCCACAGAGAACTAAAGGTAACATTTGCCCAGCGTCTTGGTTTTAAGCTGCTATTCACAAAATATGAGAGTTTATGTAGGAAGAGTCCTTCCTAAAAGCTTTTCCTTGCCAGTGGTAGGGGTATGTGCTGTGGGAGGATACTCTATGCCAGGGAAAAGAGGAAATTATTTGTGTTATAAGCAAAGAAAGTCCCAAATTTTTTTTTTTTTTTCTGATTAGGTGCAATTCTCACAGTGTGAGGATTTGGGAATGTGTGTGCTGAGACATTTGGAGTCCAAACCATTAGCTTCTCACGTGAAAGAGAATCCCATTGCTGCTCATAAGCAACTAATCAAAAGCCAAACACTTCCAGAAAAGAAGCATGAAGACACGTCTAGGGTAGTGCTATGTTTAAACACATGCAGTAGGATTGAGTACATCACAGATGAAGCAATAGTGAATTGATCCATTGCATCTATGGAAAGCCACCAATTAAAGAGAATGTTCAAGTTTTAAATATTAGGAATCCAGCCATTGTTGTCCCAGGTGGACTCCGCTTCACTAGGGAGCCCTGCAGCAATTCAAAGCATACTCTCTCCCCCTTCTCCATCTCTGCCATAGCAAAAGTAGTCATGGTGTTTCCATCTGGTGCTTTCCTCTGGCTGCTTGAGAGAGTTCTTTTGTACCCACGGCTAAAGGAGAGTTGTCCTAATGCTGGTCCTGAACTGAACTCCACAGAGATGACAAACAGGTAGACACCTTTATGTGGTGCCTTAAAGTAGCCGTGCTCGGGGAAATAGCTGTTTCCATAATTGAGGTAAGTTTCATTAAACTTCAGGGTTTTGTCTTTATCCTTTCCTTTTGAGAATCCTACATGGAATGCCACCAATGAGTCTGGAAAAGAAAGAGGAACCGGATTTTAGTAGTGAGCACTCCTCTCCCTGGGATCATCAGGATGGGAGAGAGACAAACCCTACCAGGCCTGATTTCTGTATGCTTGCTTTGCACAGCTAAATGCTTTAAATAGGTATGTGCCTGGGATTAGATCAAATGGTTCTCTGGAAATATCTGAACCTCGACTGACACTAACTAGGAGGTGGGGAGGTGTGGAAAGGGTAGAGCTTTTTTTCTGTCCTAAAATTAGTTTGAAATACATTCTCTGCTTATTTAGTCTTAACTACAGTTTTGCAGCATGGGTGCCTAAAGGGGCTGATTTTTGCTCTGTGTTACATGTCCATAACCAAGGCTACTATGATGCAAGCTAAAGCTGTGGAGGCTGTGATTACCAGGTGCTTATGGCCAACTATTTACAATGAAAGGGACCTAGCCAGTCACAGTGAAGTTTAAACTGAAAACTTGTCCTGGAAACATCGTAATAGAAGAGATCATGTGCTCCCTGGTCAGTCCTTCCTCTTCCACTTGTGCAAGTTATAGCAGTTCATTTAACATATCTGTCTGTGTTAGGAAGGATTTGGTGCTTTGGGTTTGCTTCTTCCAGACTCAAATAACAGGGAAAAGAAGCAAGACCAGAAAGCCTAGCACTCCCCATCAGCTTGAAAAACCTGGTACTTCGCTAACACGGGCATCTACAAACAAAAGTTTCATTCTGAGCATCTGAAATTGAGTTAGTTCAAGGCCAATTTCCCAGAAGCTATAATGGGTGTGATTTTATTGGCCTGGAGCAAAGTGCAGCAGCGTTATAAACTTGTTTCTCACTCAAACTGCTTATTTTGAAGGTGGGGAAGGATGTAAATAACGGATTTCTCTCCCCAGCACCCCACAGGATACCAGACAGGTCCCAGAGTTAATATGCTGTGTGCATGTAGAATGTATAGCAGGTCTCAGAAGGACACTGGACCTTCACATTGAGCAAGTAAAAGACAAGAACCCACCCTTTTCTGAAAGTTCTGTCTGCGCTGTGTTTCTTCCTCTTATCACTTGTGTGTTTTCTCTGTGCTTCTCAGGCTTTTTCTTGTCTCTTTGCTTGTCTTGGCCTTTCTGTTGCCTTCTCACTTTTCTGGTCAGCATTGACTGAATCTTTGAAACATCCAGACTTACATTTGAGGCAACTAATTCTTCATTGCTTCCAAATAGCTTTTTAAAAATCAGCAGATGTTCCTCCAGCTTCTGCTTGATGGTTGCTAAATCTCCTGAGAGAATTTCGACAGATATGTTGAGTGGCTCAATTACATTTGCTATGGTGTGATTGCAGCAGAGATTCATGTCACTTCTGGATTCGTGCCTCTTGATTGCCAGGTTCAGATGTTTGATATCATTCTTCAGAGTCATGATATCATTATAAGCAGAGCTTTCCAAGGAGTCATCTTTGGCAGCCTCGTAGTTAGGTTCCATATGTTCTACAATGCTGCGTTGACTACTGCCCTCATCTGGAGTAGAGAACGATTGCGTTTCTTCTTTGTGATGCTTAGCTGTACCAGCATCATGATGATTCTGTTGACCTCTTTCCAAAAGGCTGAATCTCTTCATAACAGATTCTAAAGTCATGTTTTGTGCTCGGAGTTTGTCTGAGATATGCCTGAGAGATTCTTGCAGCTGAAATACTGATGATATGGTGATACTAGGATCGTCTTCCAACAGGTCTTCCATAATTTCTTCTCCCAGTAAAGACTCCAGTGCTGCTTCATGCCGCATAGCATCTTCCAAAAGAGAGCTGAAAGAACTGTTAAGGTACTTGATGTGTCGATGAATTTCTTCATCGTTCTTCTTCAGGAGGCCAATGTCTTCTGAAAAAGACGTGACTTGTGCTTGAAGCTGCCTGTTTTCTTCTTGACAGAGGTTAAGGGACTGATAGATAGATGAGGAAAGCTCTTCAATTTCATTCCTCAAGACATCTCTGAAAACCGACTCCAGGTGCTTTGCATCCTTTGATTGAGTGCCTTCAAGGGAGTAAGTGATATTCTTTAAATCTTCCTCCAGTATATCCGTGTCAGAGGATATTCTCTGACAATTACATTCCTTCATGTATCTCAACACTTCTGAATAGTTTTCCCAAAGATTTGAGAGAGTATAGTTAAACTCTGATATCTGCCTTTCCATTGCTGCTTTGTCTTCTTCCATAATAGATTTCTCCATTAAAGTTACTGTAAGGTCTTCTGGTCTATACTTTGAGATATTCTTTTTTAACTCCTTAAACCACCTCTCTAAAACTGCAATGTTCTGAAAGGCCACATCTGATTCCATGTACAGTTCTTTAAGCTGCTTTGTATGCCCTGCCAGAATGTCATTTATTTGCCTGATGGTTAACTGTGTATTTTCATCTTTGGGACCATGATGTGATAAGAGTTCTGTTAAATTTTTTCTCAAAGTCTCAAATTTATTTTCAAAACTGCTTTGCTCTCGTCTCATGTTTGCTGCACTGTTGTTCAAAGCTAAGAAATGGGACTGCTGTATCTTATGAAACTTCTTGAGCTTTGTGTCGGTGTCTGCCTTGAGCATGGTGAGATTATAGTGAATATCAGCCTGCTGCGTTTGCAACTGATTCTCTATGTCTCTTTTCACCTGATCAACTTTCACTGTGTTTTCTTGGACTTTTGATTCAAACTTTGTTCCCAGATCCTGGAATTCCTTCTTGGGCACAGTGCTCTCTTGGAATCTTTCTATGCTTTTCTTGTTGGCTTCCACGTCATGAGACAGGTTTCTTACCATGTTTGAGAGGTTCTGTAAGCTTTTGTTGAAGCTTGCCCACATTGGGTTAAACTGTTTTCTTAGAAAGTTCTCCACATGGGGTAACAAAACTTTCTGCACGAGCCTTTCCTGGAGATCTGTTAACACAGTTTTAAAAAATTAATTCAATTTAAATTCTGCTTTTGGGACACATCTTAATCCAGGCAGGGGAAAACTCAGGTATGCATTTTTCTTTAGTAACTGCCATCTAAGTCCTCAAAATCTGACCACATGATAAACTCTGACAATTGCAAAAGTAGCCCTGTTTTAAATCAAGGTTACTGTGAAGCATGCTGTGCCTTTGAGTCTGCAGAGAGTAACTTAGATATAATGTACTGACTGTTCTGTTTAAGCTTATAGAAACACTGTGTTTTGAAACCCCAGGACAGGGGCTGTAACTGCCCGTTCTCACAGCAGTACTTGGCTGGTGGGATGGTGCTTGTTTGCCTCTGTCAGAATGCTGTTCTTTTCTGATGCTCACTACAGTGCACCTTCTCCTTCACAAAGTTACACATCTTAACAGCTGAATATTCCAGGCCACGACTAAATAACATGAAAAATCTGGAAATATCTGTTCCAAGTGTGAATTATACCAAGATCTGATTTCGAACTTTAATGTTCAAACTTCAGTGCCTTGAAGTTCACCGAGGGAAATAGTATATATCATTAGGAAGTGTTTAGCTTGCTTTAGTAGGTCAAATTCAATACCTCTTCCTCCCCGCTCCCCTCCCTCTTACATACAGCAGGAATAATGTTCCAGAGAAGGGTTGAAAAGTACGATTTTTTTAACATACCAGTGTTCCACACATCAGAGTGTAGTTGGATGAGTATGAAAAAAGAACAAAAACTAAACCTAAGCTCTGCATCCCCACAGAAGAGAAAGAAGCCATAGAAGCAGAGTAGTAAGCTAACAAATTTTGAATATAAGCAACCTCCTTATTCTGTATTTGTATTCTGCAATTCCAGAAAAGCACAGAGGAGTCTGCCTTTCACCTCATTGCCCATTTCAAGCTATTCTTGAACGTGGTTCATTCATTTGTGTTGGAATTGCAACCAGTTGCATTCTCTTCAGAAACAACCAGCAGACTGAGGAATACCAGGTGTTTTTGTTTGGGGTTTTTCTTTCTGCTCTGTGTGGTTTTGCAGGGCCCCTTGGCAGGCAGGTAATTCTGCATCAGACCTCTCACCTGAATTGCTCTGGTTTACTTCTAACACCGTGCTCGTACCGTTGCTCTCAAATATTCTCTGCAAGTCACCTAAGCTGCTGACTGCTTGATGAATATCACTTTGAAGAT
The DNA here is from genome assembly GCA_020800305.1 of Porphyrio hochstetteri. NCBI lineage: Eukaryota > Metazoa > Chordata > Aves > Gruiformes > Rallidae > Porphyrio > Porphyrio hochstetteri. The sequence goes on from CM036911.1 coordinate 10,723,783, forward strand.
CATCCAGTAATGCCTCGTGATTTTGAATGACTTCCAACATTTCTCTTGACTCCACAGATGTTGACACTAATCACGAGATTAAAAAGACAAAGTGATGCAAGGGAGTGCAGCAACCGGGCGACAGGCATTCCCACATGTACCCTGTGCTCTGAAAACATCTCAGTAACATTCAGGGGGATTGTTGATTTCTAGCCCCTAAACTCACTGCTGCTTCTAGTAAAGGTTCTTTTCAATAGTGTGGAAAACCTAATGTGTTTAAACATTGTCAGAAGAAATCCCTTGATGCTAGCCATGTTGGCAGCAAAGCGCTCTTCATTCAAAATCTCCCCATGCCATAAAAATGTTGAGGAATAATAACTCCTTTCAAGCCACTTGACTGAAAGGATAGCAAGGTTTAACGACCCACAATCAAAGGACAGGATGAAAGAGTAATTGAGGTGTTTCACTAAGGAATCGGGAGCATAGTGTGTCATAGCTGATGATTGCTGAGGCCCTATAACTGATGGTACTCTGAATACCTGCTAATTTGAGTTGTAGATTTCAAAGTGCACACTGAAAGTTGCAGGAAAGGGTGTAGCCCCATTGTGTCATCCTGGAGGTTTCTTATCCTCCAGGTTGCCTTTGATATTTCAATCTATATGTTTCATAAACTTAGCCCTGTAAAGCAATTGCTTATTTGTTCAGTGCTGAGAACATAATGTAAAGATGACTCTCAGGGGCTGCAATACTACCCCAAAGCCAGTTGATAGAACATAGTTAATAGCACTGCAAGCCACAGTATTTCCCACAGGGTAAGGAATGGTCCTTCTTGGATACTTGGATTGGTAGGATAGAGTGTCCAAGATAGGCATCTACAGTAGTATGTAGTAGTAATAATCTCAAAGCTGCTGTGTAACTGCTCTACAGTAGCATTTTGAAGAGATGCTTTTCTGATAAGAGTTCTGAAAATGGTGGTGTGCTTTCCTGTGGACCCACTTAGCAGAGCAAGGGGTAAAACCTCCATGCCCTTGAAAGGTTTAAGACTCTGTACCAGCTGGCATTCTTACTTAGGTACAGCTTGAAACTTTTGGATGCTTGGTCTAGAGCATCCGTGGAGTGTTATACCAGAAGTCCTGGCTTATGCCAGTAAATGTAGTTCTGTAGAAGCTTTCCCAAATAATGCTTTTGTTAATGATATTGTCCATAGCTTATGTTACAATTGTAGCTTAAAAATGCATCTGTTTTTTCTGATCTGTGACTGAGAGGTGATAGAATGGCAAGCAAAATAGCTTTCCAGCACGTACTGTGGTTTGAGAGCTCCTCTTCTTCCTGTCCTTCAGTTTGACTTCCTGGCACCAGAATAAAATTGGGATCTGCAATTGAGATAGAATACATCTGTGAAAATGTTCTGGATGCAGGATCTACTACAGTTTAAGGAGGCACCACAGGGCAATTTCATGTGTAGTATAACTGCTGTGGAGATGGGGTTCTGCATTGCAGGTTTCTTTGGGAAAGAACATCTTTGGGGAATGTACTTTGCTTACAGTGCTGCACTAGCATAAAAGAGCAGAGATGGTAACCCTACACAGTAAGGTGGGGGGTTTTTAACTCATGGAGAGCTATTACTCCTAAAAAATGAGTCTATTGCAAGTATGTGCTTTGGGGAGGGGGAGAATTGGGGGTGTCCTATCAAAAGATCTGCAAATTCCTCTTCCTTGTTCCATGGTTACCTGAACTTTCTGATGGCCCCAAGTACAGTGAGTCATGCTGTACAACTGACTTCATCCTGTAAACTGACCATAGGGCATTTCATGTCGTTTCTTTCTGCTGTCAGCAGTTTCTACCTGGCATTAGCCATTCCTAGATGGACTTGTACATCTGACATGCCCATCACTGGCAAATGAATACCTCTCTCTCTGTGTCAAGATTACAAAGGTGCTACTAACAGAGGGATAATTGCAGCTATTTACAACTGCTGGTGCTTTCAAGGTGTCAGTGACTTGGGGCATAGCAGGGCAGAGAAGATAAGGCATTGATTCTCGAGGAAAAAAAGACAAGTAGGCAAACACATCTTGCTGCAGTGACTGGCATTTTGCCACGAATTCTCCTGCTTGTTCTCTAGCTTTCCTTACCATGCTGTTCACAGTCCTTGCCAATATATCCAGGGCAGCATTTCCACTGCACAGACTTCAGAACCTTCTGTTTCACTTGATAGACTGGCTTCAGTGCTGTCCTGTACCTGGGGAGGAAGGTTCTGGGCATTAGATTGCAAATGATTGTTACGTGGCATCACTTGGGGCAAACTCAGTGACTAGCAGCAGCCCCGTGCCAAGCCTGCCCTAGATGACTAATGCAGAACCCAGCTAAGGACTTTGTTGTAAACTGTTATTGCTGCTGCTCAGTAAACATTCAGTTAGTCCACAGCAGGTTTTTTTCCCCCTACATGAAGCATAGGAGTACTTTCTACAGGAGCTTTTCAGGAGTACTGTCTACAGCAGGAGGTGTGTGCACCTTCCTACATGCAGGCAGAATCTAACTGCTGTTCAGTTATATTCTGTAACAGCTGATGAGCTGTAAAGAAAGCCTCATTTTTAAACAGATGTTCCAAAATGTACCAAGGAAGGTGATACAAATTTGTTTAAAACTCCTCTAGAAATAATTGTGGAACTTTTTTTTGGTTCAGAGAAAGAGAAATTATTTGTATTAACAAATCACAAAAGCATTTCTTGCAATTGAGTGGAAGACAGGTGTGAAAACATGCAGGTGAGTATTAAATGTTATTTCACTTCAAAAGTGTGTTGCAAGTCAGTGTCTCCTGACTCTAAAAATGTACCAGTCCTGGTACTTCAAGGTGCAGTATTGGCTGTACCAGTAGTCTCTGGGCAGGCAGGGCTGCTGAAAGAAGAGGAAGTACTTGGGCAACTGCACATCTCTAACTCCTGCCACAGAAATGGTCTCACTGATGGCCACAGGCAGAGGTTTTTAGAGTTTTTTTAAGTTGTGTGTGCATTATGACCTGAGAATCATGGGGAATGTATGGGCTTTTTTTTTTTGCTTTTTTTTTTTTTTTTTCTTCTGAATAATGTATGGGAAGATTTGAAACATCTCTTAATCACCTTGTAGTCCTGTACTTGATGGCTTGGAAAGGCAGGTGTTCTCCCAGGTTACTTAATGCCTGACCACCTTGCACACCTAAAGCTGACCTACACCACTGAGTTGATCCTTTAATTCTTTTTAAAATGTGCTATTAAATGCATCTGAAATCATCCTTTAGATACTCCAGAGAAAATGTTGTTTTCTTCAGTGGTTCTATTTAGGATACTTACATGATCTTCTGGCAGTCTGGTGCTCCATTTAGACAGGGCTGTTGGGAGTTGACAATGTACTTCTCCTTCATGCAGGCTTCGATGTATGTTACCAGCTGGGACTGCATGAAGGAGCACCAGTTCCTAGTGGAAGAAAAACACAGGAAGGGAATTTGAAGAAAGTCTTTTTCAGTCTCTGCTTTGTAGCAGTGCCAAGGAAGAATAAAAGGCAGAAGGGACTTGGAATTTAATTGTTTTTCTCAGGTGGGTGATGAGGAAAATGGAAAATGCTTGCTAGCTTCTCCCTACACTCCCAGCCCCTTTGTTTTCATTTGGGATGTTTATCTGAGTTTGTTACAAAAGGGTGGATTGTCTGAACTTTGATGCATTAGTTCCATTTCCAGTCCTTTCATTTAGCAGGAGAAATTTCCAGCTCACGATAACCTGTGGGTTAATGTCTCTTTAAATGTCACATTGAATTTCTCGGCAGGCTGCCATTTCAGATGCCTAATGACTGACTCATCAGGTTGAGGCAGACTGCCTTTGAGAACTTCAGCTGAAATAAGCTCCATTACTTATCACTATCTTCCTAAGTAGTATTTCTTCAAGATAATATAGTTAACTGACTGGATTTTATTCATAAAAATTATAATAGTTAAAGTAATTTCTCCTATCACCTGGAAAAATTAGGGTTTTTTCCCTTGGATTTTAGTTTTATGCTTCTAACAAGGACAAGTGAGTTTGTTTTATTCTGGTAATTTTTTCAAGTCAGAATTATATAGGCATCTATTAAACCCAGAGTGTAGGTGAGTCTCTTCCTTTGCAAGAGTTTAACATCAAGACATCGAAGCCTTAGTTGAAGTTTGATGGTTAAAATACAAGATCAGAAGCAGCAGGATGGGAGGAGTAATAGCTGTAATGGGAAATGAAAGAAAACATTATTAGCATCTGATTAGTTAGTAACTTATTGTTCATAAATTATACATGTATTCTCTGCATTGTCCTGCGTTTACAGAAGCTGACCAGTTAAACATGAATGATCCTGCCACTCTCTGTGGCTAATGAGGAGTAGAAAAGGGCTGAGAGAGCTGTGTGTGGACAAAGCAGCTGCACAGACAGAACGGCTCCCTGTGCTCCTGGTGTTTTATCCTGGCTATGCAGCCTTCAGAGCAAGAGCCACTGAGCCAGCAACTGTATTTTACAGATGAGCTTTCTTAAAAACAGTTTGGCTACACACCCCACCTGTTCTAGGAGAGCACAGAAAACTGCAACACACCACATAACATGCCAATGTTAAAGCATGTTAATCCTCTTTCTTACGCAAAAGGGAGTAGGGGAGAAAGGCATTAAAAATACATCCCACCCTTACTGTCATAGCTCATTCACCTTAGCTTTCCAGAGTGTGTACTATAGACAGGTCCAAGCTGACAATTCCTGTCCTGGGAAATGGAAGTGGGGATCGGATTAAGTTCCTCTCTTCAAATGAAGATGCAGGTTTTGAGGTTCTCAGAGCAGCACACCAACTCTGACAGGTCAGCATCCGTGGTTTAGGCTCTGCCACAATGACTTCCACAGTCCATGCCCCAGACTGGGGCATCAGGCAGGCTGCAAAGGGCTCCATCTTCCCCAGTGACCCATGAAATCCAGTTCTTCCCTTTGCAGCAGAACCTGTGGCTCCTCCCTTGATGCTTGCTGGGTTGGGGCACTGAACTATTCTGAACCAAAACACTAAACTCCACAGGTTAATCACAGTCTTGCTTTCCAGAAGGGAAGATGGGCATTAAATCAGTTGCAAAAAGCGTTTGGCTCCTCCATCGCTCCCTCATGGTAAAGTACCTGCAGGGAAACAGCTCTCATTAGCTGTCCTGGTGGAACACTCTGTGATGTTCCGTGTCCCTGTGACAGGTGTACTACCGGTGGCAAGAACTGGTTACTATGGTATTTTTTGAATATTGGTCTTTCTGATAGAGCCACTGGCAATTAGGTAATGGAAAGTTTGAATACCCAAAAGTAAACCTGATGAGAGAGCACGTGCTATTTTCACATGATTTGGGATTTTCCTCCCTCTGTCTGGCACCTCTAGGGATCTTCCCGTTCTACCTCCAGTATAGTCACAGCTGTTACTATGAGCCTTGGAGCTTGCTGGTGTCTCTGCTGAAATGAAACCTGGAGGAAAATTAGAGATCCTATCATGTGCTGCTATGCATATTGTTGAATTCCTTTCCCTTGAGAAATCAATGCTAGTTTCTCAGTACTATCTGACTTTATGCAGCACTGATCATGTCAGACAGGGTACTTGGAGAGATCAGGGGGTTCTTGTACTCCCTGAGTTTGTCAGAGCTTGTGTTGTAATGGGGCAGAGCATTGTGTGGGGGAGAGCTGTATCTGATAAAGAACAGCTGAACTTTAGGCAGTATATTTTTAAATGGGAACACAGGAACCAAATCTCTGATAATCAGCATATATGGAAAAAGTTTGCCCCTCCAAGTGAGTTGCAGGAACAATGAGGAACTGAGTCCAGCACAAAAGCAGAAGCTGTGGCCACAGAGCAGCCGGGCAGCCAGGAGGAGGGGAGGAAGCTGCAGGGAGGCTGAAAACATCAGGAGGAAAGGGCAGGCAGCCTGGGCAAGCTGGGAGCGCTTTGCCAGGCCTCCTGGAACACAGACAGCTGCCTTTGCTCATGCATTTCTTAAGGAAAACATGATCTGTGATTTCAGTGAACACCTATGCAAGCAAAATTTGTTGTCTCTTAAAGCAGGGGCAGGAATCAGAGGAAAGCCTGTGGTGCTGGGAAAGCTGGACAGAAAACAGGCTGCTGCAGCTTTGGGTTTCAAGCCACAACAGCTGTTTGAACCAGCTGTATTTTTAAGGCCTTTGCAAGTGACTGGGAGAATTTGTGTGGCTGTTACGGGTGGGAGTCTTCCTTCCTACAGACTGTGCCAGAAGACAAACCCTCTGGTTCTTAATCAGTCATTACTCTTGAAGACTGAAATGTTCTCCTTGTGTCACCAGGGTCAGTGAAAGCCAGCAGGCCAGTGCATGTGCTCAGGCTGACGTGTGTTCCCCAGCCTTTACTAGGCTGCATCGCTTGTCAGTGGTCAGTGTAAGACGAGTAGCTCTGAGCAGAGACCTGGCTTGTGTGTGTACCCAGGCTGTACTCCCTTATACCCCCCAACAAGCTGTAGCTGGGAGCAGCTTTTCCCCATCAACCCTCTGCTTTTTTTCTGGGGAAATAAAGTGACCTAGTGCTGCCACTGGAGCTCTCTGGCATCGTTGCTAAGTGCAGTATCTTGGGCCTGCCCATGGGATGCCTGCCAAATCCAGGCAGGAGGCTGCATTCAGTGTGGAAACCTCCTTTTAAAACGGGGTTCTTTGGCTTTAGTGTTTTGTTCTTTCGGAATGAAAAACAATCCCACCCCATGAGTCATCGGGGCTGGTTTGTTTTTCCCACCATACATAGCCCTCAAACAAGGCCTTCGAGTCATGTAAGCCACACAGACCCAAACCAAACATTTACATGCATGAACACGTGTGTGAGCAAGAACGTGGCATCGTGTGACTGTGAGTACTTCTGCTGTACTGCACGTGTGAATGAGCACACAAATTTAATGGGAAATACAAAGATTCCCTTTCAAAACCTGCAAATGTGCTGGAGGTATGTGGTGAGCTTCCTTCTGGCTTCCCACTTGTAGAAAGGGGTTATGTTGTATCAGAACACGAATCACTGGCTGATTCCAGATTCGTGCTCATTTTAGACAGTTAATAGCATTATGCTGAATGAAAAGCATAGGGGGAAAAGGCAATTTGATAGATTCTCAATAAAAGCTTATTTCAATGGTAGTCATGTTCCTCTGTGTCTATTTTTCTTCAGTGTCTGCTCACAAGTTCTCCCACACTTGATCAGAAAAGGTTATTTATGGAGGTGAAGGTCTACACAACATCATGTTTTATTTCTAATCAGAAAAAAATTTAGTAGTTTTGAGATCTGTTAAGCTTGCCAAAATTTATTCTGTCAAATGCCAGATAAATAAGGCATCTGCAATGAGGTGCAATATGGATACCTGAACCCAAAGGTGAAAATTTTTCTTGCAGCATTTTTTGCACATCTTACCAAACCCTTCCTTTAAGGGAACTGTTTTCTGTTACTAAAAATACTCCTTAACTGTATTAACCTTGAGGGAAAATATGTCATTCTTTAATATTCAAGTGAAACGATTGATCTACAGCGAGGCGAGGCGAGCAGGAGCTCTGTGCTGACACCAGCGGGCTCTGAATAAGGCTGTGAAGTTTCAGAGCTGCTCTTTCTTTATGCAGCCACTTTCTGGAACACAGCAGCTCTTGTCCTGCTTCTGCTTTTTTCCTCTCTTTGTAATTCTGTTGCTTCATTCACCGACTGTATAACCCACTTAACACCCTCTGCTTTTCTCTCTAATACAGTTTCCTTTTGATTCAAGCTTCTGCTGCCAAGGAGAGAGAGCAGTAGAAAGAAGCTGCTCATGTGAGGTGAGCAGAAGAGATTTTCTCTCCAGTCTGGTGAATGGTAAAGTTTATCACAATACTGCAAGTTAGAGCAACACTTGAGGGAACCCCAGAGAACTCAGGGCTGCAGATGTTTCATTTGTTCAGCTGCTTTCCCTGCTTTACATTCCAAGCAAATTAATCCTAATTTTTAAACCAGGAAAAAAATGTGTGTGATTTTCTTGGCTAGACTAGGCCTGTGTTTTGGTTTGGTTTTGTTGGGGTTTTTTCTCTAGCCTGTATTCTAGTTTCCTTATTGAATGGACTTTACATGCCACATTTGCCTTATTTTGAGGCCAGTGTGTTTTTCTGAAGTTAAATATCTCTGATGACAAAGCTTTCTGTATTTCAGTAAGGCTCAGCAAGTTTAGGTTAGCCTAGGAAAGTTTTATTCAAACCTTCAAGGTCTTTAAACGAAAAACTGATTTTTTTTTTTTTTTATGTTGGATACTACTTCTGATTTTCCCAGAACAGCAAAATGCAGGAAGTTCTAGCTCTGGTTACAAGATTGGGCCAGGCCACCTTGTATCACAGCAAACAAAATAAATCTCTCCGAACCAGGAGATAAACAGAGATGGCTGGTCTACTGTAAGTATCGCGCCGCTCAGATGGGCACGGGGTGGTCTCTGATTCCTGCACTGCTACACCAAGAACTGCAGCACAGGAGTGTGTGCAGTGCCCCCAGCTCAGCCAGGTACTCGTGTACTTTGTTCTTCTTGGTTGCATGTTCCTGTGATTGGCACTGCAGTGCAGAATTTTAGACACTTCCTTGTGTGGTGGAGCTTTTGTCTGAACAAAAGCTTTGGCACTTCAGGCTGTAGCTTTTCCCTAAATTATGTTATTCCTTGGGCTCTACTGGCATGACTCAGTTGTCCTTCACATCACTTTCCTTGGGTTTCTATTCTCAAGGAAGCAAGTCTCCATAATTACTTTGAAAACTCCTGCCCAGGCATTCCCATGCCTACCCCTGACAGGGTGCACAGCTTTCCAGGGCTGCAACGCTTTCCTCTTCTGCACAGCACGAAAGGCAACAGAAAGGCAAATGCTGCTGCTTAAACGGGCTAGAAGATGGCAATAGAGGGCTGTGTTCTCCTCATTTAAACAAGCAATTTTCCCTTGACTTCTGCAGAATGCAACCTGATTTATGCTAGTTGAAGCAGGAACAAGAGCAAGGCTTTAGCTGGGGGATAATCTATGTTCTGTGTTTCCCTCAGCACAAAATTCTTACTGACAAGAGAAAGTGGCCTCAATAAAACAGAGGTAAAATACTACATTTTAATTAATCAAAACTAGGACTATGCCTGTCAGTTTTCAGACAGATGTATCTTTTTGTGCGTCCTGGAAGCTGTTGAAAAGGCTGCTGGCTCTCCCAGGCAACACAGTGTGCCATTGGGTTTTTAATTAGTAGACAGTAAGTGATTACTGGTGGCTGTCAGTGAATTCTCCAGCTCTTCCCGAGCAGCCAGCAGCCCCATATTGCAGTCAGACATATTTCTGTCTTTCCCTTAGGATGGGTAAAGCTACTTCTCAGGTGGGATCTGGGATCTTCCTGTGGCTCATCCTATGAACTGCTGTGGTTTTCCACTGGTAGGTAGAGTGGTTGATGTCTGGTTTACCTTAGCAAGCTATGTTGTAAGGAGTGGCAGAGGCAGATTCAAACCTGGATTTCCATACTATGCTGAAAGTCTTCCAGAGCCCTGAGTAATGCTGGTTGAATGACACTTGTGTTCCTGCAGTAGTGCCAGTTAGCCTGTTATCAGTTGGGACTTGTCCTGCAGAATGTCCTAAAAACTTAGTGCAGTGAAGCTTTTGGAGCAAATCCAGTCCTGAGCATGGAACCTCACTGGGAGCAAGAGCACAAGAAAAAGGAGATTCAGCTGGGAGGTTGTTTTGAGCTGAATCCTACCATCGTATGACATACCTCAGTGAAAAAAAGCAAGAGGTTTTCCCTCTTCACAAAGCACACACAGCCATTACCTCCTTGCAATAGAGGCTCTACAGCCTGTTCAGAGAGCAGCTTACTCTTGGATTTCATCTCTTGATTCCTGCAGACCTAAGTTCAGCCCTAGTGTAGCATGCTCACTCCTTTGCCAGGTCCTGTCTTGAAGCAGGAATCACAGCCACCTACTAGCACCGTGACTGAAGGATGTGCAGGATGACAAGCTTCCCAAACAGCATGCAGCCATGGTGCAGGCAATGCACACCAAGGCTGGCCCTGATCATCTTTTGGGCATGAGTGTAATTTTGTCCAGGGTTGCCCACCAATCATTCGTTCAAGGGGTATTGACCCTCACAGGAAGGTGTCCAATCCACATGGCAATGGTGCTGATGGAAAAAGGGTCACATCACTCCCATTTATAAGAAAGGGAGCAAGGAGGACTCAGGGCACCACAGGCTGGTGAGCCTCACCTCTGTGCCTGGGAAGATCATGGAACAGATCCTCCTGGATGACGTTTTAGAGCACAATGAGGGATCAACGTGTGATCTGGGACAGTCAATACGGCTTCACCAAGGGAAGGTCATGTCTAGATCCAGGCCTGAGGTTGGTGACCCTGCCTGTGGCAGGGGGGTTGGAACTCTGTGATCTTTGGGGTCCCTTCCAACCCAGCCCATTCTATGATTCTGTGATGGTTCTGTGGCTATGCTGGAACAAGAGACTCCTTCCTCTCTGCTGAAAGAATGAATTGCTGCAGCTTAAACTAATGAGCTGTGACATAAAACAATCCTTTGGCCACAGGGGTTCCATAACTCCTGCATCATATGCAAAGATGCTGTTGTTTGCATCGAACGTGCTGATGGGGATCCATTCCACCTGCAGCCACACAGCCCCACAAGAGCCACATATTGAGAGAATTTCCTAATGTCCTGTAAGGAGCCAAGTGCCTAATTTTTATGGGAAACTCTTGCTTCTGTCAGTGAACTTGGCACTGTGAAATCTATTGTTGAGCACTAAATGGACATTGCCCTAGTTTGCAGGATGTCAGGGGCTTAAAATTATGTTTAGCTGCATTTCATCCAAACCTGTTTTATTTAAAGTGTAAGTTCTATGCCCCTTTGTTGGGGAAATTTCAGTATCCCATAAGCTTCCTAAGAAAGCCCCTGTCTAGCTTTGAAGAAAGAGATGAGTCAGTGTGAAACTTAATTAAATCAATGGATGTTTTCCTGCAAAAGCAGACCAAAAAAAAGCTATTAAGATTGAACATTGTTCTGCCTTTCCCTATAACAGGACTGATTTGGGTTTTCTCTGCTCCTCAACACCCTGGAGGGCAGTTGTATTTTGACACCCTGGGTAATCACAAAAAGGCCTGCTGCTTTGTGGCTGTCTAGGTGCCAAATTAAAGGAAGAGGTGTGTGTTTCAACAAGATAAGAACACACCTGGTTTACATCAGGAAGCTTTGCTCTAATTAAGGGTGACTTCCCAGCATCATGCATGCAAACCTTGCAATATGTTCATGCAGTTAAGCCTTTACTTGTGCTGAAGAATTCTGCCTTCCTATTTATAGATCAGAGGGGGAAGGGGGGTGTTGGGGATTTTCTGTTGGGTTTTTTTGGTTTGCTTTTTTTTTTCCCCAGACATGTTTTAACTGTAAGAAAAATCCCAGTAGATGACAGGCTGAGTGTGTGTTTGTGGATTAGAGAGGAAGAAGGAAAACTAAAACACCTACTCAACTGGGGGGCAAACCCAAAGCAGGGGCTCCTTGGCAATGAGAACACTTTTGGAAAGACAGAAATGCTGTGAGATGTAGTCATGGATGGGGAAACCAGCTCTAGTTGCTCAGCTCCTCCCCATTTCATCACCACAGTCCATCTCTCCCTTAAGGGGTGAGCCATCCGTCTGGGGACCAACTCTGTCAGTGTGGTGACTGAGGGGGAAAGCTAAAAATAACCTCTGCTTTTTCCTAAGCTTATTTTTAACCTGGAATGCTGAAGCGATCTGGTTCACAGTGTTACTTGACAGGCAGGTCAGGCCAGCTCAGGGTAGAGGCAGCTTTGGGCTCAGAGCTAGCGTGTTCTGGGACTGCACCTTTTAGATGCTTCTCTTTTTTTTCTTTTTTTAAAATGAAATATGAATGCTAAGTGCATGAAATGAGTTGAGAGCCTGACTGTTCTTGGTGCTGTGGGTACACAGATTAGATTAAGGCTGGCTGCGCTTCTGCTCAGCGCTGAGAGAAGGTGGGAGCTCTGCTTGGGCTACAGCACATTGCTTGATTTGAGAAATAGTTGCTAGGGGGAGAAAACAAGCCCCTTCTCAGTGTAATTACAGTAGCAGTCTTTCCATGGATCTCTGATCAACAGAGGTAAGGTCGCAGCAAGGTTGTAGAGAAGATAGCATGTTCTTCCCAGGGCCAGGGAACCTTTCCTTTGAAAGGCTCGGTGACCATGCTCCTGGACCCCATAGAGCCACATGGAGAAGGGCATCTCTGTCCATGCCAGTGTGCCAAGCTCTGAGTTGTGCAGCCTCAGGGAGGGCTATATGCTTACATGGCCCTCTCCTTCAGCTCCCCTGAGGTCAGGTCAGCACCATGCCTTGCTCAGGTGTGTGTCCTTACCAAGTATGTGATGGAAGCGGCTCCAAAGAGAGAAAAATCTCCAAGGCAGCTTGTGAGTTTAGGATGAGTTTTCACAAGCTGTTGAGTGTATCATCCACACAGCAATTGTCAGGATAACAATAGGGGGCTATCATCTCATTGATATATTTATTATTCCCTTTGGTATGACTTGATCAGACAGTGGTTGAATTGGTTACACCCAGTGGTGTTAAGAGTACATGATGTTCTATGCAAAGCTAATGCAAGCTCTTACTTGATATGCAAGAGCTTATTTGATAGCTCTTATTTGATACTGCATCACTTTTAGAACTTCCACGTATCTGGTCATGTCTTGGGCAGCTTTTCAAGCCTCACTTTAGCTGCCTGTATCCACATGCCTTCAGTAAACAACAGAGCATCTGTATGAAGTTCTGCATTAGGCCTATGCTGCATATGGGAAATGAAGAGTGAAAAACTATTTTTGGTATTATGCATTGAATATTTATGAAATCCTGAAACTGTTTTGACTGTTCTTACTCTTCATCTTCCATTGCTAAAACAAATGTTAATATGTCCCAGCTGTTTCACAGTACAGATTCTTTGTGCTTTCATTTCCCTTTTTAATTCTGCTGTAAGTTTGGGTACACATGGATCCATTTACCTCAGCTACAGAATAAAACATCTAAAGTCAAACCAATCAGCTCAGCTGCTCTTGAGAAAGTAGGGGTTTTTTTTTAAAAAAAAAGGTCATTTCCTTTGGAAAATTGGCCTTTTTGATAGTTTTGATTTTGTAATTTAAATGTACAAATACTTGTTCACTTTGAACGTGTAGAGCTTCTCTTCAGATACAAGCAATAGCTGAGATACTAAACTTAGGTCTGTCTCCTAAGAAGAGTTGAAGAATCACAGAATCACAAGGTTGGAAAAGACCTTTAAGATTATCAAGTCCAACCATTCCTGTCCTATGCTAAACCATATCTCTAAGTACTCGATCCACCCTTTTTTAAACACATCCAGGGAAGGTGACTCAACCCCCTCCCTGGGCAGCCTGTGCCAGGCCCTGACAACTCTTTCAGGGAAAATTTTTTTCCTAACATCTAATGTGAACCTGTTGAAACATGAGGATTATTTTACACACATTTCTCTTAAAAAAAATTGTCACCTAAGGGCCCGTGACTTCTTACTTATTTTTCTATTTTAAGACTCTATTAGAATAATCCTGTTGTGAGAGGAATTCATTAGTAAAGTAACATAAACATTTGACTGGCACCTAATGAGTCATTTCACCTTACATGTTGAAACAGGTACCAGAGGATTCTAATTACCTTGAATGTATTAGTCATAATCATCTCAATTATTAAAATAACTGCAGTAAGAAAAATAATACGATACATAGGGGAAAATAGAAGGATGGGGGAAAAAAAACCCATGTAATTTTTGTTAGAAAATTATGAAAGTCAAAACTTTGTCTCAGAGACAAAGTTAGCATAGACTTCGTTTCCTAGTTCTGAAAATGAAGTATTTTCTTATTTCAAAAGAAAGCAAGAAGTGGGACATGGCTCTGGTAGAAAACTAATCCCCACCACCCCAGGCTTGTTTTTATGGCACGTCTTTATCTCCCTGTATCTCTTAATTCCTGATTAACTTCTGGTGCTTTTCTTCTTGCTCCCCCCCCTTAGAGATACAAACCCAGCTCTCAAATGTTTTATCCAGGGCATGTGTCACACTTGTAGGGAGGAAATACCAGATTCATGACAACTTCTTGTCTCTACGTAGCAGGGTACTCCAGCCATGAGCTCCTGACATGTGCTCGAGGACTTCAGGCTCTGAAGGGACACTGCTTTGACCATTTCCAATGACCTATAGACTCCGAAGTGCAGTTACAAGGGGAGCCACGCCGTCCCTTTGTATTTGTACTCACCCCTCACTTTGGGGCACAGTTCCTCTCAAACTCTCACCTTCCTTTCATAAGACGTACCAGCTTCCTGGCCTCTTGTGTGCTACAAATGTGGTAGCACTAGTGAAAGAGCAAATACCTTGAAGTCACTGCCAGACCAGATTTTGATTGCCTGTAGTCATCAACGTTTTTCCCAATTATAAAGCTATGTTATGATTTGACTCATTATGCAACTATCACCATAAAAGGAGGAAGTATTTATCTTCTTTGGAGGAAATTAGGATGAGTAATAGCTGGTGTTGGGCTGAATTACACTAGCTGGTGCTGAAGAAAGTTATATTGCAAAGAAGAAATCCCTGTTAATTTATTACAGCATCTTGCTGACCTATACGTGCACCTAGTTTTCAGAATGTTTTCAGCATTTCAATGAGCAATGAAATCACCACCTTGCAGTATAACAGGAAGGTCCAGGGTACCACTTGGGCTGTGTTTTCCTTCCTCTGACAGTGTCTGAAATGCATTAACCAGGAATTGGTGAGCACCCCGTGCGTGTCACTATCGAACACTATCCACCACAAAACCGCAGGTCAGCACTTACAGGCTTTAGAAAATTGCTTAAGGTTAATGGTGGGAGGTATGGATTTGCTGGAAGACGTAGTATGAAGGGTTTTAATACACTCACTGTGCTACACGCAGAAGGGGCAGCTTTAATTTTAAGTGTAGATGAGATTAGAAACACGATTGCATGCTTTAGTTTGTATGAAAGGGACGCGTGAGGTGAGCAAGGTTTATAGTCTCTTTCCATCTCCCTTTTTCCCTTTCCTCAGGAGCATTTAAAGGGAAAAACACTGGCCCATCCTAAAGCACTGAGCTGTGAGCAGCACTCGCTGTGCTGCTGTTTCGGGTCTCTCAAACAGGGCTCCACAGTACCCATCCATCAGGGCTATAAAAGATTCATTCACTGTCCTGCTTTGTTTTCATCTATTTTAAGCATTGAGAGACCTACTTACGTGCCCCATCATGCTCACAGAAATCACTGTGTTTGGAAATCCTTCTAGTGAAGTACATGCCTTTCCCTCTCAGGATGGCCACTCTGCTGCTATAGGTTACCTGGAGAAGCATTTCATCGCCATGAAAATCTTTTAGGGGGTGGAATTTCTAGTCGTTTCCACGCTGCTTTGTTTTTCCTTACTGTGCTATGTTTACTCTTCACTATTTTTATTTTGCTAACGTCCTGTCATTCTCTTTCCCTCTCCATTCCCAAGGCCCGAGTCTGCAGCCAGGCACATTCCAGTGGTTGCCAGGGTCAGCAAAAGGGATCCGCATTGGTTGGTGATGAGAAAAACTCAGTAAATGAATTTCATCCAGTGCTGCTTCACCAGAAAGCGTTTTGTTTTGTGGTGCTACAGCAGAACTGGAAGGCTGCATATCTGCCAGGTGTGACCAGACCCCTAATCCCGTTCTGTCATCTCAGACTAAGACAAAGAACCAATCTCATCTGTGGTTTTATCCTCCACAAGCAATCAGCTTTTTGTTTCCATAGGGAAAACGTTTCACCCCTCCCTTGTTTGGCTAAAGATCGATCCATAAAGACTAACATATTTTAATGAGAAGCACCTAATGAAAATGGTCCTTTGTCAACAGGATAGGAAGGTGCCAGGCAGGATTGCCCTGTTGTTATGTGTAAGAGGCGTTAGGGTACTTACCCATTTCGGGACTGCGGGCTTGCGGCTTCAAAATCCTCTCCCTCGTGTGTGGAGATCACGCGTGAAGGGTAAGCTTGAGTATCTTCCCCGAGCCTTTCTGCCTCCCAGTAACCTTCTTCCTCGTGTGACAGAGGATTCCTCTGGGGATGTGCAGAGGTCTCATCAGTTCGTGGCTTTGAGCCGTGCACCAAACCATCACGATATCCATGATGGTCTGAGTGTTTGACCAGCTCTGCCCATCCTATTGCATTACAGATGAGCAAAAGCTTCACTAGCATCGTGGGGGTTTTTCCCACCCAGTTACACCTGTCTGTTGTTCTCTTCTCTGAAGCTTAGCCTGGATTAATTCAGGAATGCTCCAGCAACATTCTTTAACTGGAAAGTTGGAAGAAGGAAGGGGGAAAAAAAAAATTGTAACAAAGAGCGGAAAAAGCTTTCAGCCCTCCCAGCTACTGTGGAAACGTCCGTGGCTGTCAGACAATGTGAGTCTGGTTCCTGTGTGGGGCTCGAGCGTCTCTAGCAGAGGGGGGAAAAATGGTGGTAGGAATATAGCTTATTCAAGGAACTTCTGAGCTTGGCTGCCTTCTAAACTTATCTGTGAACAGGAACTCGGCTTTTATCAACTGCCTTCTCCCTCAGGCACAGGAAAAGGATGTTAGCTTTAAAGGAAAGGAAGGGAAAAGAAAGGAAAGAAAATACTGAGTGGTGTAACAGACACTCGTTATGGTGCCAGAAAATGTAGCGGACCTGTTTGCTCCAGCATCTGTGCGTTTTGGTTTTTAAAGGCTGGACTTGCTCGCCTTTAGCAACAAGAATATTCATGGTATGTACAACCAACTATGGCCATTGAGTTATTCAGAGTAAATGCACAGCAAAAAAGAGCTTGCAAACATCCATTTTTCTGTGGCCTTTGCAAAGTAACTCTGAGTCATACTCTGTTCCCATCAAAGTAGAAGATTTTCATGAAGCAGACATTTAGAGTGGTCAGGATTAATGAGCATTTTTAAGAATTTCTGTTTGGGTCTGTCTTGCTCTGGATCTCGTGCCTTTTTGGGGGAGGGGATTTGGGTGCATTTTTAATTAGCATTGCAAAAGACCACTAAGAGATGCTATAAAGAGCTACCTCTGTCACCTCACCCCAATAACTTCTAAAACAAACAAACAAAAAAGATTGGATATAGTTTTATTACTGGTTTGATTTGCTTGGTGGTGCTGCTTTTAGTTTTGTGGCTAGTATAAACTCTATTTCTTTTCTCACTGCCTTGCAGGGTGATGTGTTCTGGCATTTTGAAGACTAAAATTTGGGAGAAGGATGCTCCACAGACAAAACAGGTGGGAATTCTGGTGCAGGACTGCTAGATCATGTCTCAGTTAGACAAGACACACAGCCCAAAGTTCAGTATGCCCTGCAGAGCATTGCATGTAAAACTATTTGGAGTCATTCCGATGCCAGCTGAAAAACAGGGTATCATCTCTTGGATTCTGAAAGGCTTTGTCATTAAAGGCTGTGGTTTTGCATCTCCTTATGGCCCGTTGGGTCTGAACCCCATGAAACCCACTCCTTCTGATTGCCCCTCCTTTATGCTTAATGGAAGAGCCTAGAAAACTGCAGAAATCCCCTTAGTGACCTGTGACAGACACCTCTGTGTAAGAGCAGGTAAGCCAAGAGCTGTGACAGTGGCACGTGGAGGAAAGCAGAGAGAAATTCTAGTAGTTTCCAGGGAGATGAAATCACAAGTTCTGGACTGAAGACTGCAAGAAATAAGCGATTTCCCTCTGTTCCTTCCTGCTGCTTTTATTTCAGAATTGCCTGCATCCTGCTGCAACACATGTTAATGTGTGAGCATTTTATGTGCTGTGTTTCACATACAAATGTGTCTTTCTTACAAGTAACTGGATGTGACCTAAGCATTACGACTGTTTACTTAATAAGACCTATTCTTGGGAAGCAACTGAAACAAACATGAGATGAAAGAAGCATGAGACAAAACAAACAGCAGAGTTTAAAACCTCAACTGCTGTGAGATCATGGCTTGCAGAAAAGCTCTTTTGTACTATGGATTCTAAAGTTGTCCCATTTGTGACCTACTGCCAAACCCTATGGACTCATTTTTCAACCTCAACCTTTCCACTTAGTCTTAATTCATCCATCAAATCTTTATTCTTGTGGATGTGATACCTCCCAAGTGGTGGGGCAATGTTTCTCTGCCATCCTTCTGGCTTGGAACATCTGCTCCTTCAGGTGCAAGAGCCGCTTCTCTGTGCCTCTGCCTTGGTGCTACCCTTGAGTGCGGCAATCAGAGGGCACACGGTACTCAGCCATTTGAAAGTTAATAATTTAGTGTGACTTTTTGGTCTCAGTTACGAAAGATATTAAAATATTGAGCATGCTGAGCACTGACTTCTTTTTGCTTGTGATGGGCATGGTGTAGGATGCTGCTGTGAGCACATGGAAAGTATGAATTATTCAAAGGACCCTCCTTACCTAAATAGCACTGGTTCAGATTTCTGTCTAACAACTGTCCTGACTTGGGGGTGTCTGTTCAGGTTATGCTGTTGGATCACAATATTTGATTTATTGGTGGACTGAGCTGTAAGATCTCTTTCCTAACATCCATAGAGAAACAGGTATGAGTTTAGTTGTGACAATTTAAATCCCAACTTTGACTTTTTTCTTTTGAGCTGGTGCTGCAGAGGGGAACCAGGGAAAGCAGACATAGAATCATAGAATCATAGGGGTTGGAAGGGACCTCGAGAGATCATCGGGTCCAACCCCCCTGCCAAAGCAGCTCCCCAGCTCATATTGCACAGATAGGCTCTTGAATATCTCCAAAGTTGGAGACTCCACACGCCCCTGGGCAGCCTGTCCCAGGGCTCTGTCACCCTCACTGGGGAAAAGTTCTTCCACATGTTGGTGCAGAACTTCCTATGCTCTAACTTGCAGCCATTGCCCCTTGTCCTGTCCCCACAGACCACTGAAAAGGGGCTGGCCAATTCCCCCTGCATCCCATACTTAAGATATTTATAAACATTAATTAGGTCCCCCCTCAGTCTTCTTTTCTCCAGGCTGAACAGCCCCAGCTCACTCAGCCTTTCCTCATACGGGAGCTGTTCCAGGCCCTTAATCATCTTCGTAGCCCTTCTCTGGACTCTCTCCAGGAGATCCCTGTCTTTTTTATACCAGGGAGCCCAGAACTGGACACAATACTCCAGGTTTGTTGTAATTATTTGCTCCTTGCCTTCTGAAGTCAGTCTCTTCTAGGAGGTACACACTGGACGCAAAAGTCTGCTGTGCACCAGCTAATCCCCACAGATACCTATTCACCATTCAGTTATCCAGTTTAGACTTGGTGTAGCTTACAGAGCTGGATGCCACTGCTGGAGTGGAAGAAATCGGTGAGAAAAATCAACTTAAAAACATAATTTAGAAAACCTTTTGGAAAAGGTGTTGCTCCAAATGTATTCTTGAAATGCTACAAGGAAGTGACATGATAATAACAGTACAGAAATGTTTGGAGCTGCCCTGATACTTCTCAGAAGTTTCTAGCAGTTCTCAGAATGACTAGTGGGGAAAAAGCCAACCAACCCCTCTCACCAGTCATTTCTGGCTTTTGTTTTTCCCGTATCTTTAAACATGAAAATGCTCTTCCCCCAGGTACATCTTCAACAAGTTTGCAGTCTTGAAAGAGTTGATATTGCCCGTTACAGCAGATTGATCTGCATGCCCTGGGACCCTGCAGACAAGTGCCATGACTGTTCTAGCCTTGTCTGGTAATTATAACCACTTACACTGAACACAGCTCTTAACCCCCTCCCGTGTTGCCTGCTCCAAAAATTCAGTGTCCCATTGCAATTTTGTAATCAAGTTGTCAAATAACATCACTATCTTCTGGGCAATGGGCATAAGATGTAAAATCTCATCTTGGCCCCTTTCTGTTTTTCAGATTCAGATAGGAGCTGGATGGCTGCAGTAAGCAGTGACAAACAATGCACTTGATCGATGGCTTGCATGCACTTGGAAAGCAAACGTGCTTTCTATTCCAGTTGGTTTGTCCCTGGAACAAGAGCCCATAGAAATTAAATTTTCAATGAATAGATTCCAATTTGTGTTTTGTATCATTCCAGATTCACTGGCTGCTCCTTAATGCTCTTAAATCTATTATAGCCTTAAGTTCAGAACCTGAGTATTTGAAAGGGAAGAGATTAAAAAAAAGCTTTGGAAAATATGTTTGAAAAGCTGGAGTTATTTTAATAAGTATGTGTTACTTTAGATTCATATATGCCAGCTCTAAATCTCTGAAGCGCTCTGAATAACTGGAAGGATTTTATGTCTGGGAAGATGAATAGGTCGGGTTTGTTGATAGCTGCACAGCAAGGGGATAACTTCTCGTTAGGCACTGGTTTTCAGATCTGGGAAACTGTCTCATTCCCTGCATGCTGCTGATGCACTCACGTGGCTGTGCAGCAGCTCTGGGGAAGGGGAACGCTGGGACTGGAGTGTCAGGAGAGGAGCTGCTGGGCTAGGAAGGGATTCCTTCCAGCAGTCTGTCCTTCAGAGGAGGAAGGTGAATTCGGGTTGACCGTATTTTGCTTAGTTCTCCCAAATGCTATCAGTGGCATTCATCAGTCACTAAAGGCTGCAGTACTGGCAGCGCTCTGCTCACTGTTCATGTGTCTTAAAGATGGTTCATCCATCAGCCTTGGTGCTCTTCGTTGCCTGGCAGAGGAAATTACTCATTACCTATGCAAACGTACACATAGGGATTCAAGCCCTAAACTGTTTGCCAAGAGGATGTCAGACAGAACTGCTTGTTTTCGTTAGGGCATAAAGATGAATGGTCTGAGACAGCTCTTTCTTCAGCATTTTGAAGTTTTCATAAATGGAGGGAGAGAGGGAGGATTTTTGTCTATAGAGAGTAAGGTTTGATCCTGTTAATGTCAATATTATTCTCCACACAAAAACTTCCTGAGTAAAGGATATTTACCAGCCACAAAAGCAGTCTGTCTTTCCCTTCCTCACCTGTCTTTCAAACAACATCATACACCATTTATATACTTCAATAGAACGTTGCTAAATCCCACTCCTTTCATCCAGCAAGATGACTGTCAGCTGTCTCCCGTGTAATTTCATCATTAAAAGGATGAGGTTAAGGTTTTGTGCGTGGAGTAACTAGCAACTGGGAAAATCAAAGAGGGAAGAGACACAAATTAAATAAAATCTGGTTTTAATCTGTTGCAGATGCAAAGAAGTGGTCAGGCTGTAGAGGACCAGGAATCTTGGTTTCTGCTTGGTGGTTTTTCTTTCCCTTGGGTTTGTGCTTCGGGAATAGGTAGAGTCCAATGCTTGAGTTAGACTTCTCTTGCCCATATTCCAGAATTATAGACAGGCGTTACACAGCTCTGCTTCTAGATATTGGCCACCAGCACCCAGAGAGAGGTTTAGGTGTGTGGGAGGTGGACAACAGCACCTCTCAGAAACTCTCTGGAAACTAGTGTTATGCAGCAAGAAAATCCCAGTCAGGTTTGGGTTGGAAGAGACCTCAAAGATCATCTAGATCCAACCTCCTGCCATGGGCAAGGACACCCTCAACTAGCCCAGGTTGCCCAAAACCCCATCCAACCTGGCCTTGAACACTGCCAGGGAGACTCGATGGACAAGCCTGAGCAGCCAGAATTCAGACTTTAAATGAACAATGGTTGGGTGGTTTGTCACTGTGTAAATCACGACAATGGTTTCTTTTGGTATTATGCAGATCAACTGAATGTTTCTGAGATGTGAATTTGTTTACAAAGGGATATGAAGAAAACAAAACAGTTGGGAACTTACTGTCCAGCTTAACTGGCTTATCCCAGGTATACTGAGGTAGACAATAGAGAAAAGAAGGTTGCTGCCATGCAAGATGGGAGCCTGGGTTCTCTGAACCAGCCATTGGAGGAAATGCTCTTTAGCTGCTGATTATGTTATCCAATACAATGGAATAATTGTTTTTCAGGTGCAAAGTTGAGATTCTAGCAAAATCTTAGAGCCATGGTTGCTTACATTACCTCCTGTTGTTCAGTTCACCTGACACAGGATTGGCAACAAGTCAGGACTGAATCCTCTGCTCAGAATAGAAATAGGGTACTGCAGTTGCCTTGGGTGGCAAACTGGAGCCGTTATTGATGCTTGCCCTATATAGATGTATATATCTACGATATTGTCCTGAGTCCAGAGTTTTCCTAAAAGGGTTTCAAGGTAAAATAATGCCTATGCAAACTGCCTGCTGCCTTGGGAGTCATCCAACTGCATTTAAATGTCTCTCGTGAGCTCTTTTTGAAGGTCATCGGGAGAGGAGAAGGCAGGAAAGGAGTATCCCACTCACATACCGGCTAATTCAATCTGGTGATGATTCATGTTTCACATCCCAAGACAGCTTGATATTTCATGTATTTTTTGCCTTTTATAGCAATACCAAATAGGTACAATTCAATTGTACAAATCACAATGGCAGGGTTTAACAATAGCTTAACAAAATCAAAATATACTTCTAGCTCTGCTTTATCGGGCTAGGCATTCTACTGAAAATGCCAGCAAAGCCAGTAACCCTGGGAAGCTTTGTGCTCTGCTTTAACACTCTTTGAAAGCCTATTGAAAGAGTAAATGGGTCCTGCAGCAGTTCCCAAAAATGGTAAATTCACCTTTTACCAAACATCGTGAAAACAAGAGTCCTGCCCCTGTGGCTAATGAAATGTTGGTCTTGTGACTGGCTCCCAGAGCAGCTAGGTTAAACCACTGGTTTATGTGATAAGATGTGGTGTTCTCTAATTGAAGTATACTCTGGGAGCAGAGACAAGCCCCAGGCGTCCACTTTGAGGAGTGGTCACTCGGCCACCTAAAGGAAAATCTGAAAGATAGCAAGGAAAGCCTTTTTCCACTCCTTGTTGTGCAGTCTAGGACAGACGGTAGGAGCTCTTATAGTAATGGGTGTGCTGTGATGGCCTTCCTCTGAGTCTTGCGTATTAGTTCTTAATTAACAATTGATAAATTTATTAGTATAGTCTGTCAGGGATTTGGCTCTCTACATTCAAATGGAAACTTGTTCATAATTTTTAAGTAAGGAGACCTATCTATGAGAAAAAAGATTAAGGACACTGTATGTTACTTCCCAGATCAACAGTCTTTTGATTCAGTATGGAATAAAAGAAAAGCCACTCCCAAAACCTAAAGAAACATTCTTACTTCCGCAGTAAGAACTATGTTTGTGTACATGCCTGCATGTATGTGCAGACATGCCATTTTCTTGTTCAGATGTTTTTCTTTTCTATGTAGGCATCCCCCACCTGACTCTTCCAGGCTGGTAACATGTGGCAGCAGTGGCTTCGTGATGTTACAGTGTGCTACCCTCCCAGAATGCAGGCAACGTGGTGGATTTCTTATTCTGTTTGCCTGGTAAGGGAAAAGCAGCCAAAGCTGGTCAGCTCAGAGTCCAATGCTCCGTGGCTTCCATAGTTTCAGGTATGGTACCTGAAATTAATTATTAAATAATAATAAAACTAAATAGTTGCCTTGTTCTACCAGGAATTGCTTTCACAGGTGCTTGCACTGAGTTTCAGTTTGGTAGTGGGACAGTAGCTGATTTGGGCCACTTGGAATCTACTTCAGAAAACAATTTAGCTCGAGTTTAACTGTAAGCACGTTAGGATATCCAACAGTGATTGATGAGCATACACTTTGGTATTTTTTCCTGGTGAGGCCTTGAGGCTGGGTGGATGCTCTATGCAGATTTCAACAGTCACTTCTCCACTGGATGATTTTCTCTCCCCACCGTGCTCTGTGGCACAGGCCTCCAACATGAGTGATGGCTTCAGTGTAAAATGTCTCACTCTGCAGTGGTGGTACAGAGCTCTGTCTACAGCAACTCAGAGAAATAAATAGGAAACAGGATTTCCCCCAACAGGTATCTGAGGTTTTTTTCAGAAATGAATCATTGTAACGGGATGTACAGCCAAGCAAAAACCATAATTTATGCTAAATGCCTTCTGAAATTACAAACATGCAAGTGTGACTCCCAGCTCCCTTCACTTGAGCACCAAGCTTTAGCAGGTTCCCCTTTTCTCTCCTTGAAATATTGTTCTTGTTACTGTTTTGTGTGGGGTGGCAGGTTCTGGTAATTGCTGGACCAAGAAACCTGACCCTGTTTGTCTGCTACAAACACCACCAGCTTTAGGTGCTCTCCACCCTCTGTGAACCCAGGAGAGCTTGTTTTTCTCCTGCTACAGCCTTGGGGAGATGCCCTTCCAGGAACTCGGCTCCTTAGAAAAAAGCCTCCCTCCTCACATGAGAGCATCCTTGAGTGAGAGTATTGCAGCATATTTTAAAAGCTTTGTCTGTTTGGAAATTTTCTAGATAGTCCCTTAGCTACCGATGTCATCCTCCTCTCCCCCTCCCTTCTAAAATCTTCCCAAGCAGACCCATATCATTAATATTTCAGTATCAGCTGTTCACAGGCATTGGCTACACTGCAGTGCACTTCATCAACAAGAGACAGCGAGGTCTGTGAGGTTTGCCACACTGCCTTCATCCAGCGGAGGAGTAAGAGCAGAGGCAGAGGCTGCCAGAGAAACCGAATACCACCGAGGGTAAGGCTGCATATTGCAGTCCTGGTCTTGCGCTGGTTTTTGCTGCTGTCCCTCACTCAGATTGCCCAGGTAATACCCTCACAATCAACAAGAATGGATGTCTTTAAGAAAGGTTTCTCTATTGCTAAAGAAGGTGTGGTGGCTGCTGCAGAAAAGACCAAGCAGGGAGTGACGGAGGCTGCAGAGAAGACTAAAGAGGGGGTGATGTATGTGGGTAAGAGAGAACTATTTTCAATCTATATTTGAGCATGAACTGCCACGTAGATTGTCTCTGAGAAAGTCTGAGGGAATTGTACCATGGCTGAAGCTTGGAAATGAGGTCTGAATAACATCCTCGGCTCTGTCACAGAGTGGCTGTGTAACCTGGGGTGCCGTGTCCTCCCTCTGCCTCAGTTTCCCCAGGTACAATTTAGACTTAGAAATAGTTGTTACCTGGGGGAGGCAGAACTAATACAGTGTTAGGGACCAGATGCCAGCGTGGAAGGTTGTGTTATGACTGTGCACTGATTGTTTGCAGGGTGAGTCACTTGCTCTCCAGCCACCTGAGCACTGTTGATCTCCACCTCGCCTTCACGCTGCGTGAGAGATGCTGAGGAGGTCCCCAAGAGGGGCCAGCAGCATTAAGTGGGGATTGCAGGATGCATCTGTTTCCCCACCACACATTCTGTTTTATCCTGAAACCCTTCCCTTGTTCACCAACCTGCTTCATTCCCCATGCACGCATTAATCTTGCTTTCCGAGAGACACCCAGTTCGCCTTGCCCAAAGGATGGGATCTGGAGATGGGCATGTCTGATGCCCTGCTAGAGACCTGGAGATGGGCATGTCTGATGCCCTGCTGGAGACCTCTCACAGTTCGTGTGCTGTTTCAGCAGCCTCCCCTCCAAGGTCACCCTCAAAACCCACTATCTCCACTCCCTGGCGCATGCAATTACACGGCTGGATGGTCAGATATTCCAGGTACTATAAAATCTACAGAGTCACAGGTTCCTGAGACTTACTGCCTGGGTGCTGACTGCTGTGCCTGGCACAGCTTCTGGTTTGCTACATGTGAGAGAGGTTGAGGGTTTTTAGTGGGAAAGTTTGCGTGGGGGCTCTTCCTGCTATCATGCTGCAACATCCACAGCTCTATGTAGCTACTGACTTTAAAACCAGCTATATTGACAATAGCTACTGGTATATATTTGTACATTACAAATTAAATACAAACTGTGTGTAATGCCTTCACCCCAAAATTTCTAATGCTGAACTATTTGCATGCTGTAAATGAATGTATGTAACAGTTTGTGTTTCAGGTTGAAGCTGACGCTCAAGAACAGTAAACAGCATCTCTGTAAATAATTAAACTAAGCACAGTAACTGAAACAATAGCCTGGTAAATGTCACGTCTGGGTGTCAAATTGTGGCATTCCTACCGCTCCAGCTGCTTCCTGATTTGAGTGTTGTCAGAAAGGATTATTTCAAAATTTTAAATGTAATTCCTCACATCTGAGTCCGTGTCGTACATCTCCATCCTGAGACCTGGTTTTCATTTTTCTACCACCATGAGGTACAGAGTCTGTTCATGAGGTTCTAACCTTGTCAGTAAAATTTTCTAAAAGCCTTCATAAAAACCTAAATTTCTGAATGAGGATCAAGCAACAATAAAGGTGAAGACTAAGTGCTTTCTTTTTTAAAAAAAATTATTTTAATTTTGGTTTGTTGCATGTTTTGATATGCCATCCTTTACTAGCCTGTCATACACTGGAGAGTGCTTTACCTTGGGTTGATTCAGTTCCTGTTGCATGCTTTAGGTGCTCAGCCCTTCGGGAAATAGTTGTAAAGACCAGATGCTGATTAGCTCACAGAATTTATTTTTAAATGAGCAGAGAAGGCGGAGACTAGGTACATGGGTTAGAACTGGAATTAGCGTGTTGTTTGGGTTAATCAGAGACCTGAACTGTTTCTTCCCTGCTCCTTCCTTTGCAGAGCCCCATCCTAGCAGCTTGAGCTGGAGTGCTGTGTGATGCAACCCGAATTTTCGGATGCTAGCAGAAAATAATACTTGTATAAAACCTTGAGAGTCTTTTCAGAAAGTCAGGAAAGGAAGGAAAAAACCCCAATGCCTAGGGTGGAAGAAGTGTATCACTGAGTTTTATTCAGGTTTGTGTTAACTCACTGCTGACTCTCAAAGGAGGGTTCCAGGTGTCTGGGCACAACCATCACATCTGGTGAGTCGCTTGCGGCTGCTACGCCAGGAGAAAGAAAACAATGCTCATTCAGAGGCGTCTCCTGGAACAGATGGTGTCATCAGGGTGCTATGGCCACCTCGTTTTTCTCCCCACCAAGCCATGCAGATTCAGTTCCCACAGCCCGTGCCAGGGCCGGCAGTGCCTCCCTCCTGTGCTAGTCCTGCAATGCGCTTCAGCTGGGCTGGGCAGCGATGCTGCCATTGCCGGGGGACGCACAAGCTGGGGGTGTCCTGCCCACTGTGTGGCTTAAGAAATGTCATGGGGAGAGAATGAAAAGGGAGGGAGACCCTGTGGCAGGGGCCACCTTTGAGCTTAGTGAAACCAGAGTCTGCCCTCCAAACTGCACCAGCCTCTGGGTACACCGAAGGGGCCGTGGCTTCTTGCACAGGTAATGTGTATCCAGGAGTTGATTCAGTGGGCTGTCTTTTTTATCTGATTTGATTATGGTGATAAGTGATGCTGAAGGTAATTAATGAAGTAAATGGAAAGCTGCAACAGAGTATTGGGTATAAGGTCATTAGTACGGCTGAAGACTCTAATTCAGGAAATGTCAACACTTGTAGTTTTCCAGAAGGCTTTCGATTGTGCGTGTCACAGAAAGCTCCTGTGCCCAAAGCTCTGCTAAAACACAGTGGCTCCAGCACACACTCCTGCAGGACTTAGAGCACATCACAGTATCCTTTTCTACTGCAGACCTCTTTCCACTGCACAGCGCTCCACCGGCTCTGCCACACCCTTGCAATTCCAAAGCTCTTACAGCTGACTCACAGCTCTCAGAAGAGGTAGGATGCGTGAATTTTTAATCCTGTGTGCACAAGCTGCCGGCAAGAACTAATGAGTGAAATGAGATTGAGCATCCGGTGATTGCTTTCTGATTCAACAGATGCGGGTTGCTGGCAAGGGTAGAGCCAGAAGGTCAGATTTCATATGGTGCATAATGGATGCTGAGCCTGAGTCATCGGGTGTGGTCAGGGCTAGGAGGATGGGGCAAGCTCGCCCCAAACTGCAGCAGTGGCACTGCCCACTGCCATTTGCTTCTCTTGTGAAATGGATTCAGGGTTTTTTTTTCTTTCTACCTGTGTTTCTCCTTTCTGGAATTATTTTCCACCAGAAAATATTTTCCACCACCCACTCCTCCCCACCTATCAAAAAAACTGAGCCCAGATGTTCATTTTAAATCAAAAGTCTGGTTAAAAAGATATACACAGAAGTACAGCTCTTGTCTCAGCATGTTCACTGCAAAACTGAGATGTACAGCAAATTATGTATTTTACCTACCTACCAACTGTTCTTTGACCAAAACCCAGCAAGGAAGGGCTAAGCTTGAACATCTGTGTCTGATGTGAGAAGATCTTGTTTGTCAAATCAATACTGTGATAGTCTTTTATTGGAATGGTACCGGCAGGGAAAGGAAACATAAGCAGGTTGGCACCTGAATTGAACCGTGTGCATTTGGCCCGTTCAGGAGCTCATGTTCGTGGCTGAAGACTTGCATCTGCTCTGCTCACTGCTGTGCACATCGTTTTATCAGGGGCATCACTACTAAATCTGTAGTATCTATATCTCATGCATCATCAGAAACTGCAATATACAGCAGCGTAAAGCACAAAGACTTCATCTCTTTGGTTTTAACACAGTTTGAGAGGGTGGAGTGAAATGTTGGGGGCGTGTTGTAGAACAGCTTTGTTCTGCCCCGGGCAACCCTTACCACCACCAAAACAAACGAACAATTGAGAATTGTACTCAATAACATGTAAGGTGTATTGGGCAGAACAGCGCTGGGCAGGACCTGTTGTTATCAGGGCACGGCACCTGTTCGGCTTTAATGTGACGGAGGTGCGGTTGGTAGCCGATTTCTCCCACCACACCCCTGGATGCCCCAGTACCTCTGCAGTTAAAGATCTGCCTGGCTATTTTTATCATTTGACAGTTGGCCATAAAATTCCTTTTGTTGTATCAGCATGGGAAACTTGTCAAAATCCCATGGGAGTGCAGTTGATTTTCAAAATGCAGTAAAGTGGGACCCGTGGAGCATTTTGGTGCACGTTTCACTTCCAGCAGAGATAAAAATGATCCTTTTTTTCTGTAATGTGAAAAAGTGTCTCGTTAGTGTGGGGACCGCCCATCTGCCATATGATTCGACATACATGCTGCGGTGTGCAAATAGGAGGGATGTATAGCGGGTCACTTCAAGCCTGGAGGAAAAACTGCAGAGATTAATTATTCCTTAAGGGCCTTTTGTGTTGCAAACGGAATGCCCTCACATCCTGTTAGCTTTTCTGCCTTGAGAACAGCGAGATAGATGACAATGTAAGCATACGTATGGCGTGCTTTCATCATTTGAGTTGAGAACATCTGTGTTCTGTTTTATCACTGTGAGCAGGCAATTACAACCTAGGCTGAGGCAGCAAAATGGGAATCTAGATATACCTCCACTTGATTGGTTGGTTGTCGGGGTGGGGGGGGTTGTTCTTTTTTGGGGTTCTTTTTATAATATTCCCAGGATGATGATTCTTACTTCAGTGTGGTATAATCAAGATTTTTCAGGTCTAGGCATCTCCAGACAATTTGCAGTCGAAGTTATCCAACTCCCAACACAGAGGTACTCATTGACTTTATTGGAGAAGGAAGCTGGTCCTTCCCGTGGGCTGTGTGAAAGGCTCCTGTCTCAGCAGGAGGGGCTGGCCGTGCCACAGCTCCCCACTGTGCCTCCTAAGAACAGAAAGCTGTCCTGGTCCAGAAATTAGGGGCTTCTTTGCCAGGCAGCCCTGATGCACCATGTGTTTCCTTTCACAGGTACCAAAACCAAAGAAGGCGTAGTGCAAAGTGTGACCTCAGGTAAGAGCACAGTCCTGAGAGCGATGTGGAAATCTGTGCTGTGTTGCTGGACCTCTTGATAAGGCCATCGTCCCTGCCAGATGGAAAGGCTCTGGGGGACACAATGATCTGCGTGACCTTCCGTTTGATGAATGGAGGGTGCTCGCCAGGAGTGACGGTTCAGGGTCTGGCATTTGCAGTCCACGTGGATGGGAGAAAATATTTAATCAGCAGAGAAGGTCAGAAAAACCTAACAAATGTAACTTGGCAGAGTCGGATGATTCACAGCAATTTAGGCATTACTCAGTGCCAAGAATTCTGCCCAGCATGCAGAGAGGGTTTACCTGAGTCAGGTTCTGTTGGGCCAAAACTGTGGTCTTTGAGAGACTCCTGTCAGGCAGTCACAGAGTCAGGGATCCTGAGGGATCCTTCCAGGTATCCCAAGTTCCAAGGTGGAGTAGCCACCTGGACTGCCTTGAAGAGATATTAACAGATCCTTTCCCCAGAGAGTTTTGTGACTGAATTACTTTTTTGTTTAGTTGGTTTTTTCCTCTCTAGGTGTAGTAAATCAAAGAGAAGTTACATGCACAGCCTGCAATGCAAAATACCTTGTTCACACAATTGGCCCTTAGCATCTCACAGTGAATTTTTCATTCTCCAATTGCCCACAAAGACTGACAGGCTGCAGTGCTGCTTTCTGAGCAGCATTTGGAGTCAGACAAAACCTTCGTGTGCGTGATCTAAATTCAGACATGATGTCATATAAGAAAAGTCCTAGTAAGGGGCATTTTTAATTGGTCCCAGTGACTGCCTTTTGGCTGTGTCTAGCTCGTTGACTGTTTTCTTTTCTTGAAATCCCTAGTTGCTGAGAAGACCAAAGAGCAGGCCAACGTGGTGGGCGAAGCAGTAGTAGCCAGCGTCAACACAGTGGCAAACAAGACTGTAGAAGGAGCAGAGACCATCGTGGCCACTACAGGAGTTGTAAAAAAGGTATGTTTGTTTCTTCGGTGATGTGCAGAACAAAAGAGTTGTCTTTGGATTTACAGTTCAAATATCTGCAAATAGTGACATTTGGTGGGTTGGCCTATCTAATGAAAGGCTTTCTGCAATATCTGCTCTTATATAATGCTTAATGTTATAGCATAATAATAAATAATCACGAAATTGTTTAGTTTGGGAGGTACCTCTTGACATCATCTAGTCCTTAGGGTCAATGAGAGCAGGTTGCCCCAGACTCTGTCTAGTTGGGTTTTGAACATTTTCAAGCACGGAGACTCCACAGCCTCTCTGGGCACCCCGTGCCAGCATTTGACCACCCTCACAGGAAAAAAAATAAATGTATTACTGCGGTGAGATGGACACAATCAGTCTTCACCTGTATCAGTTCGCGGTGGGTGTGAAGGCGCAGGGGCTCAGCCCCAACCCCAGCCCCAGCAGCTCCGCAGGCAGCAGAGGGCAGCAGCAATTCAGGCAAAGCCCATCCCAGCAGAAAGCCTGACCCTCCTGCTGAGCTTTGTGCTGAATTTGACAGGACCCGAGCCCTTGTTGATGAAGGCCGCGTGACCCACATTGTGCACGGATTAAGGCAGATTCAGACAAGGCGTCTCCTGGCCTCCAGCATCTTTTGAACAAACGGGGTTGCTTCAAGCAAGGGGATTAAGGGGCATGTGAAGGGACAGAACAGCTCCCTAGGTGAAGGCAAAGTTGATCATTAGAGAAAAAGCTTTCAGCAGGTGGTAACAAGCAGCAACCATTTGTACAGTACACGAGGCTCATGTTTGTTGGGTTTTAGGTAAGCCTGGCTGCGCTTCCCCTCTTCAGAGAGCTGTGCTCGATGGCATGGGTAGCAACATGAGCTAGATGAGTCACAACCAACCTAAGCCCAGAAGCAAAGCCAAGTGAGGCTAGCCAAAATTCTTTTAATTGTTCAGACAGTTGGCTGATGGATTTCCTGACCTGCACGTAAACACATTGTGAAGTGAAACAAAACTTCTACACAGCATATAAATCCTGAGAGAATAGCCTAACAAAAGAGGAGAACAGTGGCTATGAGTGACGCAAAATGTCCTCCTGAAAGCATGTGAAAAGGGCGGATAGTGAAGTTCTGCTAAGCCCTTGGGATAAGATTAATCTCTCTTCCCACAGGGAACAGCGGAAAGACTGCAGGAGTGCAAGCAGCAATTCCTAATTCCATGGGGCCAGACTACCCCCTCGTACCTTTTGACTGACCAGGCACGGGGTGGTTGACCCAGGACAGCTAGGAATTTGCTGATGGTAGGAATCTGTCTTTCAGATCCCAAACTGCCTCGCTTTCTGGTCAGGAGTGAGCAGCAGCAATCCTTTTGCCCTTTCATCCTCAATGAATGCCCCCCTCAAAGACTGATGAGATACAATTTAGTGGTAATTTCAGAGCTCAAACCAGTTGTATTTTCTGTTTCCATCCTTGTTTTGGGAGTTCCTTAGAAGATCTGTGATTCCTTCACCCTAATAATGGTTCATGATTATGCAGAATGAAGGCAATGTAGTAAAGCCACAACTTTCCCAGAGCGTGTAGGAATTAAGCACATGAACTGTTATTCTGGCATTTTCTATGTCCACCAGTTTAGAGTTAAAGTGGGGATTGATTGGGAAGACAAAAATGTGGGAAGTGTCACATGCTGTAAGGCAGACTAAATGAGGGAGCTGGGAAACTGCTTTAGATACGGTATCATGGCTTTATACTAAATAAGAGGTGGACAGCAGAATGAAAACAGGAGAAAAGCAAGGCAAAAGGAGTCATAGGAGAAAGAAAGTCAGCAAAAGCATTTGTTTCTGTGAGAGAGGAGTCATCTACTATACTCATTTAATTCAGTTTAGATTCGGAGTGTAAATCCCATAGCGATCCTCACTCAACATATGCCAGTTGCATCTGCTAGATACCTTTGATAGTGATGACATGGAAGATTGAGCACCATATGCACAGAGTATGTCCCAGCTGCTAATGGTTGATGGCCATGGGGCCAGAGCTGTCCTGGTGGGAAGCCTCTGAAAGGAGCGGAGTGGCTGTGCTGGGCTCTGGGAACCAGCTGTTTTCTCTCCAGATCCGCTGCCATTGTGCTGTGCAGTTTGATAATGGAAACCCAGCTAGAGGATGCCAAGAGCTGCACTGGGCACTGTAATGCATTTGAGGCCCGCTGGTGGGTACACTAAGAAGAGTGATAAGATAGCTACTAAATGTTTAAAAAATAAATACCTGCTGTTAAGACCTTGCAATCCTGAAATTACACACAAGTGTTCCAGCCCCTGAAGCCTGAGGCAGATTTTGTATCCAGTCCTGAGACTTGTTAGTGTTTCATCCCATCCTCTTCCTTTATAATCGCAAAGAGCGGTTGCTAATGTCTTACTTGTTTTCAGCTATCTCCAGGCTTGTTCCCTGCTGACTTTGGAGAGGGGTTGGTTAAAGCACAGTGGGACCTGTGTGAATGCACAGTGAACACTGAGCAGTGCCACAGGATGACTCAAATCTGGGGAGTCGAGTGGCCTAGAAGGCATGTCCTCAGCTCAGCATTCCCAGTATTAATATCAATTATGGAGAGCTCATTGACATTTAATCTGTGGGTTTGACAGCTGGGATCGGTGACAGACACATACTAGCAAGGAGTGGGGAACTCTAAAGATTCTGGATTAAGTTTTGCCCAGGGCAGCAGCCGCAACTATGGGGGTATATCAGATGGCAACGTTGGCCATGGGGAGTGTGTCATGTTAGAAGAATTCAGCTCTTTGAGGAATATGGCAGGCACTGAAAAGTGAACGTGTGTGAGGCAGCTGGTAGCCAGCCGCTCTTTGCTGTCTTCAGTGGAAGCACTTGGATCCAGGCAGAAGGAAATGGGGCTGAAGTAACTCTATACCCACGAAGGGATACCAAGTGCCAGACAGGAGAAACCTTGAGTAGCATTGGCATCACAGAGTAGGGTTTTGGCACTGGCCTGGGCACTCATAACTGAGTACAACACAGCGTTGACTATTTTGGAGGAGTTTTTAAATTATTATGTTAAAAAATAACAAAGTTATGAAACTACAAACCCTTCACAATTTTTCTGATAGGCAAAGGAACGAGACCTATCAGTAATACGTTTTGTCTGTGGTCCACCCCGTCCCTGGGGTGGATATTATGGGATTTCAATCAGATAGCCACCCACTAAACATCCCTGTCCTAGAGAAGGATTAATTCATCGTCTGCATGACACAGCGCAAAGTCTGCTGCATTGCAGGCACCACGTGGCTGGGAACAAGCTCATGTAGGTACACACACACCCCTCTCCTCACAAAATGTCCCTCGGGCACTGGAGGAGCTTCCCCAGCTTCCTCGCACCCGCCCCCATCTAGATCTTCCCTTTAGATCTGTATGATTTAGCTGTCAGTTCGCTGCTCTGTCATTCTGAATTGGGTTTGGTCATCCTTTTGTTTCACCCCATTAACTCCTGGAGCCGTTGTCAGTTACGTGCAGCGGCTGGGCGCGTCGGCTGGATCCCATGGTTTCTCTCTGCGCCTGACCCAGCGCACGTGTGCCACGCCCGTACCGCAGCTTATCGCTTTCCTAACCTCTGCACAGTCTGAATGCCCATGATTGGTGTTCCTGGCCTTAATTCTGTTCACTTAAACCCTGCGACACCACCCACGCCAAGACAGTCGCACCGCTGTTTAAATTGGTTTGGGCAGGGTGAGTGCCACTGTGAGAGAAAAAACGAAGGCATCTGAGAGGCCACAGAGGGCAGAGCTGCTGAGCAGGAGGAGCAGGGCAATCAGCAGCCAAACTGCATTGCAATTAAGTAGAATAAACAGGCAGAACTCTTCGCCTTTGTATTCAAGCTTCATCCTTTGTATTCAAGCTCGATTGTACTTCACTGATGCAGTGATGTATCTCGGTGGTATCCTTCAGTGTCCCTTGGAGCAGGGGAGACAGACTGCAA
Source organism: Porphyrio hochstetteri (assembly GCA_020800305.1). Taxonomy (NCBI): domain Eukaryota; kingdom Metazoa; phylum Chordata; class Aves; order Gruiformes; family Rallidae; genus Porphyrio; species Porphyrio hochstetteri. The sequence goes on from CM036911.1 coordinate 10,758,333, forward strand.
AAGCAGTGTGGGGTGGGGTACCCTGCCTACAGGCTCCTTCTCCGTCCTTCCCTTCCACTCTCATTAGTTAGTGCACCCAGACACACGTTGTTCACATGCAGAGAAGCTTGAATTAGTGGCACTGGTGAAGCCTTAAAGTGTACAAGACCGTGCATGTGCTTCATGGCTAAAGGCTGCGCCCCAGTGATAATGTAAGCATTATTTAATATGTATTATTTGCATAAGCAGCCCCAGGAAATCCAAAGAGAGTCAGGCTGTGAGCTGGATGAAAACAAATCTACCCCAAGAGTTCCCCTGGATTTGCAGGGTGAGGCAGAGGAATCCCGTGCACCCATCTGTCTGTCCTGCTCTGTCGGCGGGTCTGCTTGCTTTAATCACAGGTTGACCTCTTAGTCAGAGCTGTCAGCATCACTCTGAGCACATTCAGCCCATTCATAGGACCTGTTAGGTTGCTGGAGGGTTTACAAGGGAGAGGTTTGAGGACACTGCCAGGTAGCATTGTGTTTGTTCCAATGCCCAAGGTCGAGAGCACTACAGGAGGCCGAACCTTCCTCCACCTTATGCAATCTGTATCCCACAGTGTGGGATGCCAAGTTTGTAGCACATTAGGTTGTTGGTGAACCTCCCTGGGCTTATAGCTTTAAAATAATAATATCAAGAAAAGGAAATGCCCACTGGATTTGTCCAGATTTTGATGAGTAATGTTTCAGCATCCACTATTGAGATTCTGGATCTCTGTTGGATAAGATTGTTTCTCTCGGAATTTTTGGGCACCGCAAAAAGCCCAGCTGGCCTATAACATAATATGGGTAAAAATATGAATTCCCTTTCATGTATGGACTCAGCCAACAGAACATGAAACACAGTCACTGAACTGAAAAAGGGAATTTCATAGAACCTGTGAAATAGAGAGATCTGAAGAATCAAATTGTAATTATTTTTTTTCAAAATCTGTGGACTTTTAATATCTGTTTTAAAAAAATCTTAAAATATCTGAACCCAGACTCCTGTTATAATTGTTTGAGTTTTTCATTCAGTCGTATCTGAACATGTAACTATATTTCATAACCTTAGTGAAATATTGCACTATATATAAACCTTCTACAGGGTGTACATATTCTATATCCAAATATTTTTTATATTTTTAATGTTTTACATATATAGTATTCCTGTAATTAATTCTTAGTCTTGTTTCACTTGACTATAATGGTTTTTTCATTTTTTTCCTGGTATCTAGACAAAAATATTCAACCCTCCTCCCCATAAAATAGATGAAAACAGCCTATAGCAAATTAATTATTTTTATTTTTATTTAAAATACTTTTTCTAAGACAAAACACAATTTCTGTGTTGGAAAATAAAAATCCACTTGCCATTTAAGAACAAAAGGAGCATTACGAGTTACTTCAAGGTTGCAACATACCTTTCCCTTTGAACACTTTATCCCTTGTAATGAGGAGATGAGCATTGAAAGGAATGGCAAAGCTCTTGGTGTCCTTCAGACGCCTGGGTTTTCACCCTTGCTCTCCTGCCCAGCATCACGCTGTGAGTCACTGGTACAGCTGAGGTTGGTACCCAGGAATTTCTGGCTCTTCATCCAAACTGAAGACCATCACATCACATGGTTCTCCTGTATATATTGTTTTCCTGACTAGTCACCAAAATCCCCAGCCAGCCGACACCCAGCTGAAGAATGCAGCCCTTCCTCATCTCATGCTCCCTGTTCAGGGCAGGGTGGGAAGCACAGGAGAACAGGCTGTGAGGCGACCGTCCTTAACACAGCCGGACACCTCTTCATCCTGCCATTGTGCTGGTTCCTCCACCACAGTTTAGAAACACTGTCCAGAAACATGGTTACTTCCCTTTCTAAAAATAGATGGATGAGTCACTTTTATCCCTCCGGAGCGGAGTCTTGGCAGAGTACAATTCAAGGCATATAATAAGTAGCACAATAGCTGAACTGGGATTCTTCATCCCACCTATTGCTCTTGGATGCGGTATCCTGAGGAAGGAATCCCTATTTTCGTGACTGCTCCCACCTCTGCCAGAGCTGAGATCCCTGCCGAGGGAAGAGGAGGTGCTCATGTACTGCGTTTGTCCTTGTGACCATAAGAGCTGTTCCCCCATTTTCCTGGTGCAGCTCAGCACCTCAGGCCATTGCTTTTGTTTCACCTTCACTATTTCTCATGGCAGCTGGTAACCCTCCATGCAATAAACAAGTAGAAAGCATCTGCCTTGTTGACTTGCATTCATAGAATCATAGAATGGTATGAGTTGGAAGGGACCCCAAGGATCACAGAGCTCCAACCCCCCTGCCACAGGCAGGGCCACCAACCTCAGGCCTGGATCTACACTAGGTTGCCCAGGGCCCCATCCAACCTGGCCTTGAACACTTCCAGGGACGGGGCATCCACTACCTCTCTGGGCAGCCTGTTCCAGCACCTCACCACTCTTTCTGTAAAAAACTTCCCCCTAATATCTAATCTAAACCTTCCTTCCTTTAGTTTTAATCCATTCCCCCTTGTCCTGTTATTGTCTATCCTTTTAAAAAGTTGAATCCCCTCCTGCTTATAAGCTCCCTTCAGGTACTGGAAGGCTGCAATGAGGTCCCCCCGCAGCCTTCTCTTCTCCAGACTGAACAAGCCCAGCTCCCTCAGCCTCTCTTCGTAGGGCAGGTGCTCCAGCCCTCTAATCATCTTCGTGGCTCCTCTGAACCCTCTCCAACAGTTCCACATCCTTCTTGTATTGGGGGCCCCAGCTCTGGACACAAGACTCCAGATGGGGCTTCACGAGGGCAGGGTAGAGAGGGACAATCTCCTCCCTGTCCCTGCTGGCCACCCCTCTTCTAATGGAGCCCATGATACCATTGGCCTTGCGAGCTGCAGGAGCACACTGCTGCCTCATGTTAAGTTTCTCATCCACCAGAACCCCCAAGTCCTTCTCAGCAGGGCTACTCTCAAGAAGCTCTTCTCCCAGTCTGTATCTATGTCTGGGATTCTTCCGGCCCAAGTGCAACACCTGACACTTGGCAGTGTTGAACCTCATTAGGTTCACCCGGGCCCATCTCTCCAGCCTGTCAAGATCCCTCTGGCATTGCAGGAGTCTCATTTCTTTCCAACTAACAGTCAAAAAAACCTGCTTGTAAAGCTTTAAAATACAATTTTAGTCTGTTTACCTGTTTTGACCAAATGTGCACTGTTAAGTTATAGGGTGCAGTCTTTTTTATACTGCCCTGTATACAGGTAAAGTGTTTTAAAGCCTTGTGCTTCCAAAATACTGAAATTCAAATTGTCTCCCTTCTGTGCTAAACTGACTTTCCCTTTAGGTCATATCTGTCTCTCGGGTTCCTCCTCTTGTGGTCCTGACTTCATGGGGGAAAAAGACAGTAAAAATTTTGGGATGCTGCTGGGTGTGTGTGCTCAAAGGGGACAGAAAAACTGTCATTTCAGCTGAGTTCCCCGGTGATTTTGGGGCTGAACTGTAGAGGTCCTGCTATTTCTGCTTCCTCCTGCCCTTGCCAGCAGATACCACAAAGGCACATTTCTGGTTTCTCTCTGGCCCTTGCATGCATGCAGTGTGGTCAGGATTTTTTGTCTTCCCTTCCCATGTGGAAAAATCATGTGTAAAGTAATTGACGGGTAGTAATAAATCTTTTCTCTCTCCCTTTGAATAGAAAAGCAGCTGAGAGGTGTGGGGGCATAGCTAAAACAGTCCAAAGTGCTCATGAAAATGCTTGGACTTCAAACACGAAGGAAAGCTTTTCATTTGGCAATGAAATTTTATCTGAGGCACGATGTTAATGCCACCACAATGCTGCTATATCTGAAATTAGTATTAGTGAGTTGATGCACTGAGTACTTAGGGGAAGGGTAATTGTTCTTACTCCAGGTAAATTTATTTGTTCCTCCCAAATTTTCTCACTCTGAAGGGGTCAAAGCTCTGGTCTCTCAAAAAACCTGATTTTTGATATGAAAGGGGCCTGAAACCAGGCTGTAAGAGATTGAATTGCTTTTTCATAGACATCTGCTCCAACAAGCTGCACAAAACAATTATTTCAGGCAATATTTGCCATCTATTAAACCCAGTGTTTTATTTGCTTGTGCACTGCTCAGACCCATTTCGTACAGTCTGCTCAAATAGCCTGTCTCAGATTAGGGTGATGACTCTGCATGTGGCAGTAAGGACAAACATCTCACTTGTGACTTGGCAGGAGGACCTGGCAGCGCCGCAGCTGCCCGAGCAGCCGGGGGTGGCAGGAGAGGGGGGACCGGTGGCAAACACAGCCAGCAGTGGAGAGGTAAGCTGATGCCACAGCCCTGATCGCCCCGGGGTCCCTGGGGTCTCCAGACCACACATGGGCTTTTTCTGAGTTACTGTTTTTCCCCAGGACAATCTCCCCTTTGCTTTCTGTGCTTACGGGTCTGCTGTGTGTGTGAAGCCCATCGGTATTCCCACTTCTATGAGTTATTTGACAAAAAAACCCCTGAGCTCTTCAGTTTGCACCTTTGCCACTTCCTTTTTTGGGACCAAGAATTAGCCATGAGTGACAGATTGTACAGATTTATAACTGCTGCCTGCTTTGGGCTGATTCTGGGTGTAAATACTGTATAATAGTTAATCCTTTCCTATGGTTTTATCATCCCATGGAATAGCTTCTTCCTGGTTGCAGCCATGCTTTAGGAGAGCTTTAGATAACAAGTTAGGTTTTTCTACAGATTTTTAGTTAACAGGTTAGGTATTTCTATATTTAAGTTCTTTTAACTTCTTATCTATTCTACCTGCAATGTCCTTTCATCCTGGGTCAAATATGAAGTTTCTGGGCCAATTTCTCTTGTTCTTCCTCGAACAAGAGAGGACAACCTGTTATTGTTCAACATGGATGCCTTAAATGGTCCAACACTTTTCCTGTGTTACTTCCTTTATGATTTCAGCCCTAAGGTCTTTGGTTGCCCGCTCCACAAGCCCCACCGTATTGTCTGCACCCAAACTCCCCATTTTTCAACTTTCCTGACACTCAGACTGTTTTCATGGTTCCTGAAGCTCCCAAAAGTTTCAGTTGGCAATTTAACACCTCCCACCAGCCCTCCTGGTGGCAGTCCCAAAAATGAATGCTGCTAGCACAACTGACTTTATGGCAGCATAAGCACTAATGCCAGGCTGCCCATCGGGGTGGGAGGCAGACCTGGCAGCAGAAAGCACAAACTTCAGCTACAAGACAAAGCAAATCCTCCTTCTCCCCGGAGGTCTGAGTTACAGCAGGAGTCTGGCTGGTTCCCAGAAAGAAAGGGGAATTCTTTTCTTTCCTGAACCACATGCGGTCCTTATTGTTATGGGTTTTATGTGGTGACTACCAGCATTGATTTTTCTCCTAATTTTATTTATATATGTTTTCCACTGAAAATATTTCACTGTTTTCCCATCTGTCTTCTTTCACAGGGTGAAAATGAAGGCAATTAATCAACTTAAGGACTTCTGGCTCAAAAGAAAGCATTCCAAGAGCATACACGGAAATATTAGCTGACACTACAGCAGGAAAATCCCGCTCTCCATTAGACTAACTACCTTCAGCTCTGTAGCCTTTCACTTGCTTCATAAACCAGTCATACAGTATATGTAAGCCAGACTCCTCTGATTGTAAGTAAAGTGCAGCCGTGTACCGGGGTGTGTGTTTTCCTCCACACGTCCCTCCTGGCTTCCTGACGTGTTCGCCTTGCGTGTTTTGCTCGGACTCACTGATCTGTGTGTTGCATCCATCTGCACTGGCCCTTGGGATCTCTAGGTAGCGTGGAAATTTATTTTTTTTTAAACTAATAATAAAAAAGTGTTTGAACAAGTTTTTTTTTGTTTTGTTTTGTCAGTTCCATTTGTGTGTTTTAGATGTTGATCCTTCCAAACCGAGGAACTCTTCCTGTAGAAGTGTAACATTACAGTGTAAGGATCTCAGGACTGAAAGATGGGAAATAAGGAAGAAATGTATTTCTAAGTTAATAGCATAAGTGGGCCAGATATCTATCTCTCAGAGCTGAAAAATAGAGATTGCACTTTTTCAATCTGTGCTTAAGAGAGAGTGTGTGTGGAAATTAGGAAAAAAAGGCTTTATAAAAGGACATGAAAGTCACGTTGAGCTCAAGTAGCATCTGTTCTTTGCTGTGAATGTTGCTTACACCAGGACTTGAAAATTCTGTCCTGACAACTAGGTGTAACACATGACTAGAGGTAATCAAAGAAACATGATGGTCACTGTTAGATCAGAACCACATTACTGCTGGCAGGGATGGGCAGGGTTCCTGTGAAATGCTTGAACCTGATCACAGGTGACAAAGGAAAATTACTGGTGCAGTGCAAACACTAGGACTGGTGCCAGTTACAGCACTCAGTCCACCTGCAGGTAAGCTGCTGAGTGAGAGCAGTAGAGACCTTCTGCATCCACAAACATAGGGAATGGGAAAATGTTGCTGGAAGCTCATTGCTGCAAATAATGAAGGATAACATCAGTAAATACGGATCTGAAAACAGGGTCTTTTATTCACCTACACACAGAGCATCCACAAATCCACAAGAAGCCAGTGTAAGCTGCAGAGATTTAAGCTGCTTCAAAATCAGACATTAATCTTCATTAAGCTGTGTAACGATGACTATGGAAGGTATTAGAGGAGAGTCTTGTTGTAGCATGGAAGGATCTAAGGTGTGCTATCGGCCTCTCTTGCACACTAACAATACGTGTAAAGCTTTGCCTTGCAGAGACCATGGGATGTCCATCCAAGTGGATGTTTGATCTCAACAAGAAATGGGAACAAAAGAACCCTAGCAGAGATAACACAGCCCCTCAAAGGAAGTTATATCTGATATGTGCGTACTCTTTCCTGATGTCCTGCAAAACATCTGCAGAACTTGCCAACTAAACAGACTAACTAAAATAGAGGCTGAGGTAAGAGGGCATAAAGGGCTGTGTACACCCAGCAGCAGGAGTCTGTTCTTAGTGCTCACTAGAGAGAGACAGGGGAAAAAGCCCCTCTGTTCTAAAGCTTTGCTCTATGGGACAAAATTAATGTTGTGCCAGCGTGGAGGGGAGGGAGGGGGGAAGGAGGGAAAGAGGAGGTGAGCAGCCTCACTAGCTACAGCACATGTGGGAGATAGGGGCAGGTGTTGGCTGCGCCAGGCTGTGATGAAAGGAAGGTGTAAGCCGCTCCCTGAATGCTGCTGTCTCTCAAGCAGGCTTTGCCCCTGGTTCAAAAGGACCTACACCAGGAGAGGATGGTAATTGCTGAGCTAAGAGTGCAGGCACGCTGTTCTCTGGTGCTGAGCTACGAAGCTGCTTAGGAGAGAGGCTTGCAGCACCCCACATCGTTATGCTGTCCTTTAGCACCTTCTTCGATGTAGGAAGGAAAGCATTTAACTGGTATTTGCACACCAGTATCTAGAACTGAGCGCCTAAAAGCACTGCTTGACTATAGCCTAACAAACAGGCACCAGGAGTGTCTGAACATGCCCTGAGGATCTGCCCCTGCACCCACCTGCTCCTTACCTCACCGAGCAGTGTTTTGGGCCTCCAGCACTTCCCTGCTGCTGCCCCTGCCAAGGTCTGGTCTAGTCCCACTGCGGTGGGAGCTCGGAGGAGGGTTTGAGTGTGTTGCAGAAGGTGATCACAAGCCTCAAAAACAGAGAGCAGGACACGTGGTCTCCTCCCACGTGAGAGCATCCTGTGTCTGCAAGGGGGAGCAGGGTAGCACCATGCCCATGCAATGGCTCAGTGAGCCTCCGCTTCCTCCTCTCGCTTCCCCAGACCGGCCGCTGCCCAGCCAGGAAGAGCAGAGGTGCCAGGCCTTTGTCAGAGGTAAGAAAGAGCCAAAAGATTACCTATTAATTGTCCAATTAAACTTTGTTTTATGTCTGCTTGGCTCACTACATGGAAAAGAAGCCTGTACTCAGTCAGAGTACTTGTAGCCTGTACTTGTATTCAGTCAAGCCTAATGAGAGGCGATGGGAGGAAGCTGAGAAATGGAAGGATGAATGAAATGCATCAGCAGACATCCTGTGGCAGAAGGTGTGTTCACAAGGTAGGTGCCTGGAATCCCCCTGCCCCAGTACAAATTGATGGAGGCAAATGCTAGCAAAATTTTTGGTTTTCTTTTGTGGACAGGTTGTGGCCTGGGCAGTCAAGTTTCTTTGACACATCTCACCTTGTGAATTATTTAAGTGGGCCTTATGTGTGTGATACCTCTCTCGTAGAAGTGGTTAACTTAATCCCACTGTGCTGGGGCAGTGCTAGGTGTCTGGTGTGGAAGAGCCATAGTCCATCCCTGATGATGTGACGCTGGGTGCTTTAACTCAGACTTCCATGGTGCTCCAGCAAGCCAGGAACAGCCACTGGGCAAGTGTTGCCTCATCTTTGCCATACAAGTGACCAGCAATATGGTGACAAGTGTCAGGTCCCTGACCCCTCACCCCCACCCTCCACCCCTGCCTTGTAACAGCAAAACTTAATTACCATGTAAAACTGCAGTTCTGGTGAGTTGTTCCAATACAGTTCACAGCCTTTGAGAGCTCCCCCCAGTTACATTTTAGCCAAGGGCATGCAGGGCTTGGTTCTTCAGAGGAGTTTGTCTGGGCTGCAGATGAGAAAGCTCTCTCCAGAGTATCTCAGCATGATTTCCATTAATTTAAATGCAAATCAGGTAATAATACACTTCCTAAAATCCCACTTCATCTGAAAGTCCTATTTTCTGTCTTACATCATGCGTGCCCTAAAACTGAACTCAGAGCACACGACTAAAACCTGGGTTTTTTTTTAATCTTCACAAAAGATATGCAATGATACATTCTCACTGCTTTGAGACTTCTGTCTGTATGGGAATGCAGTTTATTTTCACTGTTTCATAAAAGCACCAGAACCCTACAGTACCACAAGAAGATACGGCATACTATTAAGAACGTATCAGAAGAAACTCGGATTAAAACTGAGCTTTCTAGATGTTGGGTAAAACCCTACCTGCACAACTTCGCACAGGTCTGTGAGCAGTGCAAAGTTGCTCTGTCAAGCTTTTAGCACTGCTGGTTTTTTGGGTGGATTCCAGTATGGGAGAGAAGCGAGCTGGGTAGCTCTCTGATGCCCACCCTTCTGCTCTGGCTGAGCCCCAGGTGGGCAGCAGGGTGGTGTGCCAGAAGGTTAGAGATATGTACTGCTGCTGTAGTGTATCAAGAAAGAGGTCCACAGCCCTCCCATAGTCCTTGCCCTTGGCAAAATTCCATCTTGCATCCTTGGCTTTCCTAGTCACTCCTGGGATAGGACTAGTTTTCTTTCCCTAGCCCTGTGCCAGATCTTAAGGTGGTGGTCAAGCCTTTCTCATCTTTTTACCTTTTCTAATTTAAAGACCAGACAATTTATTTGTTTTCTTAATGCTCGAGCTGCAGGATATCATAAGACTCTGCAAAAATCCCAGGGTTTAAGTATGGTTTTAGCCTTCAGTGCTCCAGAAGATGGAAGAAACTGGACACTTCACTTAGATGTTTCCTGAAGATTCAGAAACCAGAAGGTAAAGAAACCTGTGTGTACTGGCTTTATTTTGATCTCATGCTTTGGCTGATGGTTTCCAACCAAGGCTGCCACCCATGTAAATGAAGAATCAGTTAGACCCATTTTTTGCCCAGAAATACATTTCTGTTTTTGAACTGAAGAGCTAATTTAGGTTAATTAGAACAGCTTTGGTTCAATCTTTGGTCTGTGTTCAATCAATGGTCTGCGTAAAACTCTTCAGTCCTGACTCTTAATTAGGATTTTATGAAAAGGTAAAATTATAACTGAACAATACTCATAACAACTCCAACACTTCCCATATAAGTAACTCCATCTGCCTATTTTCATGTATAAAACATGGACCCTAGCTCTGATCACTGACGTCTCATCTTCATCAGGTAATAAAACCAGAAGAGTTCCGGTTACTGATACAGAAGAGAAAGAAAAGGAAACAAGGACAATTTCCAATATCTCTGCTGTGCCTCAGATTTACCTTGCAGAGTGACTCACAGCTCTTTGGGGTGTGTGTTTAGGGTTGTGAACTGGCTCTGGAGCGAGCTGTGGTCACGGAATTAAGGAATCAGTTTTGGGGTTTTATCCCTGAACAGAAACCACCTACTGCTCGTAGCAGGCAACTCACCACGAAGCAGCAGAATATGGAGAAAAAGCCCAAGGATCCAGGTGTGGGAGAAGCCTGTTGGTGAGACAAATTACCCATCAGAGGTGAGCAGACAGCACTGCTGGGCGTGGTGACACTTCTTCTCATCTCCACAGTCTCAGTAGGTAGGGAGAGCTGAATGGAGCAGAAGCCCAAACCAACTTTCCATGTGGGCAGTTTGAATAGACCTTAAGACACACCAAATGATGCAAAGACCAGGAAACCCATTCAGAAGGAAGTAATGCCTGGGAGGAACGGGAGGAGAAACTGCAGATGTACTTAGAGGTTGGAGCTTTGGATCAATGCTGCAGAAATGTCAGGAGACAAGGAGCACAGAGACTTCTTGTGTGGCATTAACTTTCACAACACTGTGATATCCCACCCCGCCCCTATCTTGTCCTGTCCTGAAAAAACATAGTTGAGAACTGACAACAGCAAATTGAATAATCCCACAGTACTTGCCAGACAGGTCCATCAGGTGATAGATCTTCTCTGGCAGTGGTCACAGACTATCAAAAAGCCTATGAAAGTGTCAAAGCAAAGACTGGCATTGAATGAGGAGGAAAAGTTATTGGAAAAGCTCAGTTTTTTCACCCAGATGTTCAGGATAGTGGAGACACAGCATTTCAGAAGATAGCACATTTGAAAGTTTACTTTCTTAAAAAACATAACCACTGATTCCCCAGGGCAGCCACAGCTGCACAGAACTCCTGCTGAAGTCACAGAAAAGGCCAATGCCCAGGTGGGGCCTCCAGCTTATCACGAACTCATAACACTTCCCATGGCTCTTGTAAGGGACCCATGGAAGTGAATATGTATGTTGGGAGCTATACACAGTGAAAATAAGTCAGATGACCTATAGCTTGGACCAGGGTAGGAATGGATTCAGAGCCATATGGTTATTTCTCTTACTCATTGGTCTACAATTAGAAACAAGTAAATATTTTCTTTTTCCTGCTCCTTAAACAGTCTGTCTCAGGAAAATCTGTCAACAGTTTCTCTTGGGATATTACTCTCTTTAGAGGACAAGGTAAGGTCAAATTCTTTTGAGAAATGTTTTTTTACAGCATCCAGGTATGGATCCGATGTACATTAGTAGTTCCAATATTCATAATAGGATAAAATGAAAACTCAGGGAAATTTCTGAGCAGATGAAATAATTTTTGCTCAGCTCAATCAACCTTCTTGTATCTGAGTGCTCTAATCTATATTCAACATTGGTTCAAAATGCTTTGTGTTAGCTTTAGAAAACTAGCATTAACTCACAAGGTGACTAAAGACAATGCAATACATTATATTAATTATCTGTTGTGGTTTTGTAACTCTGTGAGCCACCTGATGGACAGACCATTTGTCCCATCCTATGGTATAAATGCATAATATATCAGAGGTCCCTTTTCCCTCTACTCTGGGCTGCATTATAATGATCACACCGTGTCAGGTTGCCAGGCAAGTGTAAGGGCTTTCTTTGCCTTTTTTTTTCCCCTTGGAATCAGGATAATGATCTTGATGCTGAGGATAAGATTACATTAGATAGGGCTCATGCTGCTATGCTGACAGTGGTGCGGGTTTTACTCATGAATTCATGCTACTTACAGTTCTGAGAGGGAGGTAAAGCAAGCAGTGGCACGGAGCAGATACCCATATTGAGTCCAGGTGCCAAACAAAGCTTTCCACTGGGAAGAATAGTAGTTGGAGCTGGGGTGATCTAGGTAGCTGTCAGAGCAGAAATAGAGAGCAATATTTAGCCAAACTGCTTAGGAGTCTAAAATACTGCTGTGGTGTGGTGCATGTTTAATGCTTGCTGTAAATGCCCACCAGTTTTCATGTTGTCCCAAACTCCTGTTCCCCCTTTCAGGCAGAGTACCCTTCCCAGCATCAAGTGGGGCCCTTGAGCTGAAGTTCCAGCAGGAGCAAAGAACCATGAGGGCTGCTGGAGGGTATTTGTTGGTGAAGCCTGGGCACATCCTCTTTCAAGCCCTGACAAGCTTCCTGGTGGGTGCTGGAGAGCTGCTCCCTGCTCTCAGGAGCGCAATGTACAAAGCGACGTGCCAGCGATCTGGTGGTTGAGAATGGCTGAAATCCACCTGTTTCTCATGGTTTTGTTGTTGACAAGTTCTCAGGTCTGGGCAAGAAAGATAAGGAGGTCTACATTAATGGGTTTGTCCAAAAAAAACAATTTCCAGGACCTCCCAAAATACCAGGTGCCTTTCATCTGAGTTTTCCCAAGTTGGAGTAAGAAAATTGTTCAGAAAAAGAAATCAGTAAGGAGTTGAAAAGGATGCCTGAAGTGAATATATAATTAAATTGTTAATTGACCTGTCGAGGGGGGAAAGAGAATTGCTGTTTGACATAATAAACTAGCACTGCCAAAGTTGAAAAGGGATTTCTGAAGCGACAGGCTGAATAGAAGCAGCAAAGGAATGCATTTAACCTTGTTTTCTGCTGCTCTTCCTCACTTGGATACTAATGAAGTACTAAACTTACGAGCTCTGTCACTTCCCACCCTAGTTTATTCATGGCAGCTTGTTCTCATGCCCATTTCTCAACAAAAAAAAAAGCTTTCCTCAGGAAGACAAATATGGGTATGAATGTGACCGTCTGAAGCAAGATGCTTTCTATGCCGGAAATTGGTGATGAGGAACCTGAGCCCCACAAAGCTGGCGAGACCTTTGGTGCCCAAGTCTGCCAGTAGTTTATTTGTACAAAGATTCTTTGTCCTGGGGATTGGTGGCGGAAAACATAAATTCTGAAGGCTAATGGGAACCTGTGAAATGCCAATGGTTAAAGCCAGAAACTTTTATTACTGGAGAGGTGGTAGGGGAAGAAATTATTTAAAACAGTATTTCTGCAATAACAAAACTGTAATGAAAAGCCACTCTGGGAAAAGCTGGTTTTGCTATTTTGGCTTCTTTTTTTTTCCTTCTCCAGAGAACTGCTAGTGCAGACCTACCTGTCTAACCCTGGGCTTTTTCAATCTGACTTGAGCAAGCAACTGGAAAGATGACCACATTTGCACTTTCTTATAAAAATACAAGTAAATTACAAGTCTCGCCATCTAACAGTATCCCACCAGGGATTGTGATGAAAACTGCTAAGAAATGAATGAAGTTTGAGATGGTTTCTGTTCCCAGGAGGTTCAACTCAGGATGAGGGAAGGAGAATTCAACCCACTGAGCTTCTAGTTGGCCATGCCCATGCACTGCTGCTTCAGAAGTTTTCCAGCACTCCTCACAAAACTCACTTCAATGGTTTGGTTTTCTCTGTGGTGGTGGAACAGGTTTTTTTGTGGTTTCGATTTTAAAAAAACTAGCAAAACAAAATTATAGACAAAGACAAGGCAATGAAGCAGAAATCTCTACCTGGGCACACCCTCTCACTGAGGAGGATAAATAAATAGCTTTTCTGTGTGTATTTTCAGCTCTCATTTCCTCACATTCAAACTCCACCCACTGTACCAATCACCCCCAAAAGGATCAGCAGGTCATCTGGCATACATATAAAACCAGGACAGGTCAGGACACTCCTCACATGGTGTATTACTCATTGCCAGGTGCTTTTATTTTATTGAAGCAGAGGAGTATTAACAGGTGTGAGAAGCCACAATGTCGAGTAAGGACATCCAGGGACTGAAGGAGCAGGCTGAAGGTGCGGCAAAAGATGCTGGTAAGAAAGATTCGGTATCATTCCGTAGCTGTGGGGGCTTAGCTGCTGCTTGCACTTGCAGAAGCCACAATGGGAAGTCACACTACCAGCTTCATCCGTGCTGGCAGGACACAGCTTTTGCTTTTATTTCAGTTCCTGGGGGCCAAGTTTTGGCTGTCACCTAGAGATGGCCCCAGCCTGGCTACAGCTCTTGGCTCAGCGTGGCCAACCACATCCATCCACCCACAGCTCCCTCAGCGGCTGCTGAGCATCATCCAACTCCCACTTCCCTCCAAACAGATCCTTAAACTTAGTGTTTTGAGTGGTGAAGCCTGTTTTGGTAGCAATAACCTTATGTACCCAGCAGTTGCATTGCTCAGGCTGGTCTTTTCTCATGCTCTGCAGAGGTTTTTAGCTGCTTTCCTTGTGAGAAGTTGAAGTTAATCTTTGATGAATGTTTTCTACTTGGGCTGCCTATGAATGCCTTCTGGTAATAACTACATTGATTGCAATGGGCGGATTGTAGTGAGCAGTACAAGTATGTTTCTGTTGTGTTCTTCTCCAGCAGTGATCACTAGACTTAGCAGAGTTTTTTTAAAAAAAAAACAAAACCAAACCACAAACCTGTGCCCACAGCTCTGCCATAGCTATGCCTGCATTGTAGGGCCAAGCACTGTTATTTTAATTAGCAATTTTTCAATGCAATGTATAATAGCTTCTCCTTTAACTGAAAAATGTCAATATGTGTATGGCTCATGTTAGCATTTCTAGTACAGCCCTTACTCTGTGTCTGTCTGTGTGTGTATGTGCACACTCATTCCTGTGTCAGTGCTTGTATCAGTGCTGGGTTCTGATCCTGCAAACACTTAGTAGTCTAGCTGAAACGTGGGAGTAACCTCGCAGATCTCCTCGGAGTTACGGTAAGTTCCCATGCACCTGGGAACTTAACATATAGCAGATCCAGAAACATGAAAGTACACCCCCTGAGAAACAGAACAGCCCTTGCTGTCTCCTGGATGTATTCATGCCACGGAGGTGTCACCAACTCTAGCAGAGCGACAGGGTGGCTATCATAACGGCCAGACATTTTATAATTATGTGGCACCTCACTTTTTTAATGCTTTATATTCTGGAGTTGGTCTGTTACACTTCTAGCTTCTCCAGTTTGTGTCTTATTTGTAAAATCTCCCTTTTTCCTGTCCTGCTCTGTTGAATGTGTTTGCTTATGCTTTGGAAAATGCACTACTCCTAAATGGCCTGCAAAGAAAATGGGGGCGAGATGCCCGAACTCCTCTGAGCATAATAAGCTAGAAAAACCAATAAAAGCAAGTGTAGTGTAAAATAAACAACTGGCAGCTAAACATCATCATTTAAACTCACTGCTAATCTTTGCTGCTTTATCTCCTTTTTATTTTGTCTTCTTAGCTGTCACCAATTTGCTCAGCTGACCATAGGTGAACAGTAATCTCACCACAAGCTGCTCTGGCAACACCCACAGCTCCCAGGGTGCCCATGAGGGAAGCACACAGCCTCAGCCTGCTGGGTACCAGCCTTACCTCTTGCCAGGGCATAACCCTCTGCAGAAAAATGAAACGCCGTAGGGACTCCTGGAAACATAAATGTGAACATCTGGAAAAACCTTTTATTTGTCCTTAATTACAGCAAACACCTTCGGACAGGTTACACAGGATGCAGTCAACCAGATTACAGATGCAAGCCAGAAAGGTAGGAGAAACGAGGTTCAACTCAAGGAACAATGGAGCAGCTCAAGACAAGCCAAGAGCCCATTCCTCTCTGTCCCACGGGTGCTCTCAGCCTTTGGTTTCACAGACAATTCCTGGCCTCTTACAAATCTCCCAGGGACAAGATCTGAGGATCTGTTCCTTAGTAGCCCCATGTGTTTATTGGCAGATGTGCCACACTAGCTGACTCCCTGCCAGCAACCAAGTGCATGACACTCCAATTTTGGCTTCCATTAGAGAAAACTTGTGGGAACAGCATGGACAACTGTCTGTCCTTCTCTCTTGAGGATTAAGTAACCCTGTGACAGATCTTGCCTCCCCAGCCCAGACGGCAGGGATCCATCCCAGTCCAGCCCCCCACCTGCCCCCTGCACCTGCTGAGGCAGCAGCCAAGGTCAAACATTAATGGTCCTGCAGCTGGAAAGGTGCCACCAGGAAAGTGGTGGCACCTCCTTTCTGAGGACTGGAAACAAGTTAAAGTAAAATCCTAACTCAGTTCTCAATTAATTTTAATAATTTTCTAAGAACGAGGAGAGAATTAGGAACTTTGTGATCCCAAATGTTTAATAGAAGCCAAAATGCACTGGCAGCACCTCCTTAGAGCAGGTACCCTCTACAGCTCCATGATGTGATGAGAAGGCAGGACTTGGGCACTTGTTAATGTTAAATGAGGAAGCAGCAAAATTGGCAAAACATATCCAAGATCCCAGAGGAGAGGCTGTGCCCTGTTTGTGAGGGTCTCATGCCTCCCGGTGAGACCCTGCTGCAGGTTCCCCTCCTGATACACACCACCCCTGCTCAGGAGTGACCCAGCCAAGCACAGGTCTCACCCACAGTGCCTCAAGTAAGCAACAGAGGAGGTAATAGAGAGGAAAGCTTCCTTCACCTTCCCCCTCGCTTGCTAGGGCCATCTTTCCCAAACATCCCAGTATTCACAGCACTTCTTAGTCCAAAGCACCTTCCTGCATCAGCCAGGCTACACTTAGACCAAAATTGATCTGTTACAGCTTTATCCCATCATTTGTCTCGTACTGCTTCAACTCAGTACCCAAAACTTCCCAGCAACCCCTCCTATCTCACAGCCCATCCTGGATACATTCTGCCAAACCCCACTATAACTACCTGTAGAGAGCTATTTTTATTTATTTATTTTTTTAAATACACAACCCAATATTTTTATAATCAAGTAATTTTCACCACCACCCCCCTCCTTCCATCATAAATATTAAACCGGGTTGTGTTTTTCAAGCTTTTTGTTTATCTTCTTCCCTCTCTTGCAGCTATTGACAAGGCTTCCAGGATGGTACAAGATGGGGTAGAAAAAGCAACCGGACAAGCTGCAGAAGCAATGTCTGGCTTTGGGAAAAAATGTGGATTTAAGAAATAATGCTAATTTAAGCAATCTGTATTGCATGTAAAAATCTGTCTTTGGTAAAAATCTGTCTTTGATCTGCAATTCCCTACTCCTTTGTGTGGAAAAACAAAACCTGTTTGAGATGTGGATAATTTCTTTCTCTCCAAATATAAAGTTTTAAGGCAAAAGGTCCCTCTCCTCCTTCATATAGGAAAAAAAAAAGATCTTTTAGCACATCTTGTAACATCTGTTCAGAGTCTTCAACATGACCCATAAGGCTTCAGCAGCATTATTGCCTTACAACAGTGCAATGATTATTGCCACATTTGTGGAGTGTATTTGCCAAACTGGTGACACTCCAGGACTCCAGAACATTGGTGTGATGAAACAGAGATTTCTTTGAGTAATCAAAAGTTCGTCCAGCATTATATTTCATGTCAGTTGGTCCTTTCTTCCCATCTGCTGTATTTTGAAATTAAGATAAATAAAATATATTGTAAAATTTTCACCACACAGAAACACATTGCCTTGTTTTGTACTCTCATTATTCCACCGGGCCGTTCAGTGAAGGATTGCACCCTGTCTGGCAAATCCCTTTTGCTTGCTGATTCAAAGCCCAGTGAGGTCAGTGACCGTACTGCAGGGGAGGTGAGTACTGAATACTTCTGCAGGCTGGTGGGCAGACCTATGGAAACCAGCAGCCTCACCGCGAGGGAGTGGGAGTTGTGGTGTCCAGTCTAACACATCTCCTGTTCAATCCCACCTCCTGTTCAATCCCACGGGGTGAGGGAAATCAGACAATTTATCCCAATGCACACTTGCACCACTAATTCTGAGACCGACTGATGAGAGATGGCGCAGGAGGGCCTGGTGCAGGGTTTGGCACATCTCCACTCACGTGTGAGCGGCGCTTCCAGGCAGCCCTGGACGTGTTGCCAAGCGGCTGCCTGCGGTGCTCAGGGACAGACCCGGCGTGACAGAGGCTAGTGGGCAATCTTCTTGCCTAGGAGATGGAAATATTTATTTTTGATTGCTGCTAGCTGGGCAATTAGGGGTTGCTGCAGCCAGACAGGGTGCCCACTTAACAGTGCCTCTGTCAACAGAAGGCACTAATACCCACTTATCCACAGTAAGTGCTCTCACCTCAGCCTGCGGGTGTTTCTCATCGCTAGGCAATATTTCCTTCCTTTTCTTTCTTTTTTTTCCCCCTCCTGGTTGGGAGCCTTATCAGCCTGATTTTAGTAAAATCTAATCCGGGGCCTTACGAAAAGAAACCAGAGAATAACCAAAAGCATCTGGATTTAATGAGATAGGGCAATCCAGGCCAGCTTGAGATACCCTCATCTTGCACCTGTTGAGCACAAACTGTGTTTGACCAGGGGTTTTTGGAAGCCTTGTGTGTGCCAAGCTTTGTGAATGCTCAGGACACACCGACTTGCCACTGAACCCAGAGACTGCCACCATCTGCAGAAGAACTGTGTGGACCGAAAAGCCTTTAGAGGACCTTATAAGTAATAGACCATCTGTGAGTAAACATAGTCCAGGGCTTTGCACAGAGTGCCCCAATGCAATGTCCACTGTCATTTAAAGCTTTAAAAGCCTAAATATTTACCCAAGTACAAGCTCACAGAAAAAAAACATTAGTCTATTGCACTCTCAGTTACTGAGCAACCTTCAGTAGTACTTAATTATTTTGTACTTTCCATGGTTACATCCCTCATGGTGAAATCTTCAGAGAACAAGCTCTTTGGGCTCAGCATTTTAGATGCCGGTGCTGTTTGTGAGTGACAGTGTGGTCCACACGCCACTCTCCTTCACACCTCTTTTTCCCCCTGCAAACCATTTCTTTGTTCGTATAGAAGAAATATATCTGAATAAATAAATTGAACAGCTGTGGAGTTTTTGCCAGTTACATGGCTGGAGCTGTTCCTGCTGCTTTGTGCGTGGGCACACAGCCCTGGCTCCTGGGTGTGGTTTTTACGTTCCCTTATTCCAATCACAGGCAGCATCTTTGGTGTGATGGCACCAGTTGTCACTGACCGCTGCTTGGGCCCAGTGTTGGCAGCAGCACTGGGCTGGCTCTGGCTCAGGGATATCCTTGCTAACTCAGGACCGATCCCGGGCCCCTGATGAGTGTTTCACATTTCTTGCATCCCAAGGGCAGATGCTGTGCCACAGGCTTCTGTGAATCTGAGTCACTTGCTGGCAAGTGTTTCTAGGTCTAAACTTCAGAGCTTTACTCCACTAAGGTCACTGCCTTATTCACAGTGCTCTTTGGCCTTAAAGTATTTGGTGCTGTATGTCCCTCATGTATCACACAGGGAGTGGTGTCCCAGCCCTGGGCTGTGCCTTCCTATCCCACCTGAAGGCTCTTGATGTTGTGTAAGAGCAAACTGGACTTCCTTAGTGCTCCTACCAGCTCACGTACCATCAGCCCTGGAGACATGTGAAGTTACCCAACACATGAATTCTTAAATCTCCTACAATTTGCTTTTGTGTGTGCCAGCAGCTGCCTGAGCTGTGAAATGCTGAGCAAAGGGGATTCATGTGCCAGCCTGGCCTGGCTGCCCCATACAAGCACCACATGCCTCCTGCTCCACTCCTGTGACCCGGGGAACTTCACAGGGCAGCTGGGGGAGAAGCAGGTGCCCCATCTCCTCTTTGCAGCTCAGCAGGGATGCACCAGACTGCTCAAAATCCAGCTTCAGGTCCTCCCTTTGCCCAGGTACACAAAAGTTCCCCTCTCAGGTGAAAGCTTTGATTAATGGGCTGCCAGACACCAAGCTTTCTGAAGCTGGTCGCTGCGGCTGTAGTTTCCCATCATGTGGTAAAATGCAAAGGGAATTTTTCTTTGTCTTGTTGGTAAATCCCCACCCCAGTGCCCTTTACCAGATTCCCATAAAGTTTCCCCAGCCTCAGACCCCAGCTTGCATCCCTGCCGGGCTGGTCTCTGCAAGCCCTGCACCACCGGGGCCAACAGCCTCCTAAAAGATTTGCATGAGCCATTTCCACTTTGCTCATAAGCCCTGTCTTAATAGGTGCTTCTCAGGCTTTGTGTCAGCCCCACAGCCACTGCCAGCACTGTGGCAGGACACGTGCACATACGGACACACACGTGATGGTTCTTTAGTTTCTGTTTTGCCTTTAGATAGGAAATTGCCAGGAAATTTCATGCAAGCAAACTCATTTTATAAGTAGCTACTTATTCCCTTTTAATAACAGTTCATATATATATATATGTATATATATTTATTCCTTTCTTTCCAACTCCCAGACCTAGCCCAGGCAACCAGGAGTGCCCTTTGAGCATTCCTAGCCCTCGTGGTTAATTTTAAAAGCTGGGAGAACAGAGCTTGTGGGAAAGCTGGACAACAGACACCACAATCGTTGAGCACTTTCTTACCTCTCTTCTGTTGGCCTTGGCATGAGCAGTCCCCAGGGTCTGTCAGCATGCACTCACCCTGCCTCAGTTTCCCTTGGGTCCCATTCTCACACCTTGTCGCTTTAGCTGCCTCTTTGTTTCCTGTGTCCAACCAGTTATGAAATGGAGCCTCCTCTGTCCTTTAGGACTACCCCTCTGCCTTTTTACCTCTTTCTCCCTATTACTCTTATTGCATTAATTAGGTTCTCACCCCTGTGGCACACCCCGTGCCCCTGATCCAGACGCCATCAGCTCTTCTTGGCCCTCCCTGGGCTGGGGGGAGCTGCTGCCGGGGTCTTTCCCAGCACAGCCACCACTCAGGGATTGGGACTGAGTGATGGGACATGAGCAGGACACAGTCAGGACACTGTGGCAGGAGGCTAGAAGGTGCCCCGAAGGAGCTGCAGCCATGGCAGTGCCAGGGCTCATGGGGCACAAGTACAGGAACAGCTCACTGCGTTGTGAGGCTACCATGGAGAAAGTCACCTTCCTAAATGTAAACCCAAGAAACATGAAGTTGAATAAGGTGTTGCTGTATTGGATGCTCTTCTCCATATACCACTGGTACGTGCTGAGGCTGAAGCTGCTGTGTTGTCTGCATGCTTTGATGCTGTTACACCATTACGCTGTGACCCGAAAAAATGTCAGGTGACCCCCTCCAGCCTCTTTCCTTCCCAAAGAGCAGCAGCAGACAGCAGCAATAGGACAGGGCAGCAATTGTGGCAGCAATTGTGGCTCAGGGGGCCTGGGCAGGACAGGCCACTCTCCGCAGCCTTCCCCTTGCACTCCAAGCAGCTACAACTGCTGGATAAACTGTGTTGGAACGTTTATCCTGGCTGCTTCCTGGAGCCTCTGGTTATGAACAGATCTATTGTCCATTATGGTGTCCAGCTTCTTTTTGGAGCTGCCAGCACTGTCTGCTCCCAGAGCCTGCAGCAACAGTGAGTTCACTGGGCTTTGCTGCCAACAGGACAAAAGCAACCTTCCTTTCATGTTTCAAACTAATCTCTCATGAATTGCATAGATTGCCCCTTCATCTGAAACCTTGCAAGGTTTGCCAAGTAAGAACAGAGCTGCAGACAGGGCTGGAGAGGTGTAGAGGGACCCTTCTCCAAAGCCTACCTGCACCTGGGCGGGGGCTGCCCAGGTGTGCCTGGGTGGGGGCCAGGGAGCCTTTAAAGGAGCTGGGGGTGGGGAGAGGGGGAGTCTAGAGAGCTGACTGCAGACATGGTGGGCAGGTAGGACTGGGGTGTGTGAGGCAGCTGGGTGCTTTGCTGGGGCAGGGTGGGGTTGGTGGCATGTGCTGTCAGTAGTATGGTTGCTGTGATGTGGTTGATGCCCCCGGTGCTGTGATTTCTTCTCCTTCTGCTGGGGGCTGTGTGGTGGTGGGATGTGGCCTATGGGAGAGGCTGGGAGAGCTGCTGGTGGCCTGTGGTTCACATTAGATGTTAGAAACATTTTTTTTACTGAAAGAGTTGTCAGGGCCTGGAACAGGCTGCCCAGGGAGGGGGCTGAGTCACTGCCCCAGATGTGTTTAACAGGGGGGTAGATGAGGTACTTAGGGGTACAGTTTAGCATGGACTCAATGATCTTAAAGGTCTTCTCTGATTCTGTGATGGCAGGTGGTGGTGTTCAGCTGGGCTGGGGTTGTTAGTGGTGGCAAATTGTGAAGAACTTATGTAACCAAAGCAGATAAGCAGGCACTTCTTTGTTTTAGCACTGGGGAACACGGGGGGGGGGGGGGGGGGGGGGGGGGATAGCTCCACCAAATGTGTTCTGGTGTCAGTTACATGTCACAGTACACTTACACATTTTTCAGCAGGTTCATTGCTTAAAACTGCATGGAATGCTCACTTTTTAATTTGACCTGTGCCATGGTTGGCTTTTAATTGCTATCCTTTATCTATATTTCTGTTCTACAAAAATCATTGGTTGACTTTGCTGGTTGTTTTCAATACAAAGGGGGAGGGTGGTGATTAGCATATTCATGTGATTTCCTGGCATCATTATCATATGCATATGTCCTAACGCATGGGTAGTTACACTGAGCGGGGTGGTCTGGTGGTCGTGGGTAGTCTTCATCACTGTGTCTGCTGACTGTGATGTAAATTGGGTGACTGTGATGTAAACAGGGTGACTGTCCCACAGACAGCATGCAGGGCTTGTGTCTGCTCTGAGTTCTGTGTGTTTGCCTGTGCTGGCTGGTGGCTGAGCTTAGGATGTGGATGTGCTTGTGCTTTGGCAAGCTGCCCTGGTATTGTTTGCTCTGAGCAGCAGCCCTGGGCTTTGAGTCATCAGCTGGGCATGGGGGAGAGCAGCAAAGAGCAGGGGGATGTTGGTGCAGGGACAAGAGCCCCGCAGAGGCAGCGGGAGCTGAGGAGGAGTGGTGGCAGTGGCGGCAGTGGCACAGAGGGGCAGCTTGTGCACGGTGCTGCTGTGGCCCTGCACTGCCTGGGCTCGTGTGGAGTCAGGAAACATGGTTACTGACACACGTGCTGCTGCGATGATGGGTGGTGAAAGCTACGGCACAGAGTGCAATCTAATGTCACTTTAAGTGTGTGTGTGATGGAAGTCCTGGTGTCTGCAGAGAATGGCACCTCTTTGCTGGTCTTCTATGGGTTTAGTCTATATGTAGTAGCAGAAAATAGGCTTGTCCTTTATATATAAGAAAACTGTGGTGTGCTTCAATGCTGTATGTTTTAACTCCTGTGAGGCAAATCTCACCTTCACCTGTTTGTAGGGACTGTTCAATGGCATGTGCTCTCCTTACACTGAAACATGGTAATTAACAGAGCCCAATGTAACTGTTAGGCAGGGACCCTTTATTGCAGTGCTGGGTCCTTAGGGGATCATTCTTCCTAAGGCACACCAAGCTGTAGGTGCAGTGTGCTTATATGCAAGCATTGCACATGAATTCAACAAATTTATGGGAAATCTAATACATATTCATAGCTATTCTGGGAACTGGGGTTTCAACCCCCTTTCCTCCTTTTATGGTATTTGCACCCCTCGACTAAGTTGAGCCGAGGGGTGCTCTTCCTCATCCTTGTCTTCCTCAAGGGTTGCAGCTTCATCCCATCACACTCTTCAGTTCATAAAAGTTCATGGTTGGTCCAATTTCCATATGTGCATCAAATTACAGCAAGAATTCCTCTTCTATCTATCTACAAAGTGCCCTACTCAAAGCTCTGCCTCTCTACAAAGTTCCCTTCTCAAGGCCTTTCTTCTGCTAAACTAAAAGACCTTATTAATAGCTTTTTTGTTAGGATGTTAATCAATCAAGGATGTGCTGTTTGTTCAGGGCTCTTGTTCTGGCTACAGAAGACCTACAAAGGTCTTATTAACCCTTTGCATCCCTTCAACACCTCAATATGCACCTGCAGTCCGTTGGTGTACCATAATTAGGATGGTTTCTGTAACTTTATTTCTACGCTCAGTGCTGCTGCTGTACTGATCTGCTCTCATGGACATTGCTTGTGAGCTGGTGATGATGCAGCTTTTGAAAAGAGAGTTGTGTTTGCAGTACTGGTGTGTGGAAGAGTCGTCCTTCGCTTTGCAATTAGGATAGGGCAAAGAGGGGCATTTCTAGTGTCTTTACAATGTAAACAGTCCCTTTGCCAAGTACACAAGCCTGTTGCTGACCCTTGCTGCCTTGTCAGTAGCTGGAGCAGCAACAGAGCAGCACTAGGAAACTGCTGTTTCCTGCAAGCAAGACCAGCCGTGGGGAACTGGGGATGTTATGGGAACAGTGGGTGTGCTTTACTGCTCTGCTGCTGTGCAATGGATTTCCATGGGTCAAAAGCTGCTCTGAGTTATCCGAAATACTTCAGGGTCTTTGTTGTGTGTTAGTTCTCAACTTTGTCAATGCACCTTGACCTGACTTCAAGGAAGATGTTGATTTAAAACCAAAACTGCTGCTTTCTTTCTGTCTCTTGTGAGCATGTTCTGGTAGAATTTGCTTTCAGGTAGGGTAACAAATCCCTTCTCTTATTTCAAAAAATGAAATGATGCCCTTTCCCACCCCCAGAAAGCCCTCCACATCATTTTTCATTGACATCAAGTATGACTTTCTGGTCAGTAAGATACTGCATTGGTTGGAAGAAAACTGAGCTTCTGTTGTAATGCTGTAAGGGACAATTCAGAGGAACTGTTGTTCATGAAGTGACATGTCTGGGATCAGGAGAGGTATCCCTAGAGCGTGCCGTGGTGATAACTGTCGGCAGAAGGTCAGTTTGTTGAATAAACCTCTTGTTCTGAGATGGGGGGAGGAGTGTAACCTATCC
The DNA here is from genome assembly GCA_020800305.1 of Porphyrio hochstetteri. Lineage (NCBI taxonomy): Eukaryota > Metazoa > Chordata > Aves > Gruiformes > Rallidae > Porphyrio > Porphyrio hochstetteri. The sequence goes on from CM036911.1 coordinate 10,782,950, forward strand.
ATCAGAACAGAGTGAAAGCTCCTGTCCACAGCATGAAAGGGGCACAGAAGTGGTTCTGTTAGAAAGCAGGTGATCCCAGGGAAAAGAAATAAACCTGGATATTTGGGGTGAGGGCAGCTCCTGGCTGGCTGGCACATAGGAGCCCTGTGAGGGGAATCGGCAGCCTGGGGACCGATCTTGGCAGCCTGCCTCCGGCCATCCTGTGGGCTGGCCCTGGGCCCTGTCCCATCCCACGGGCTCTGGCCAGGGAACAAGGCAGCAGCTCAGTTTTTTGTCGCTTGGGGCGGGTGGTGCAAGCCTCGCTGTGCAAGCCTGGCCAGGGCTCAGCCCTGCCTGTAGCCCAGGGGCCTGGGGGCTGCTGGGGAGGTCACTGTAGGGATGGGCTGGAAGGGTGCAAACATTTGTCTCTTCACTCTTCTGAGCCAGGTGTTGGAAACAAGGGGTTAAAATAGTAATTATAACACACTACAAAACTATTAGCTTTGTCTAACACAACAAAGATTTCATCAGATCCTTTAAAAAGCAGGGCTAGCTCCTCCCATTTCTCTTTATAGCCATGAGTTTTAAGACCCATGAAAATATGGGCAAGATCGTCTGAGACTGGATGCTTTTCTATGTAAGGTTTTGAAATGACAAAGTTGATTTAAGCAATTCTTCAGCTGAGTGTTTTGCAATGCAATGTTTTTCCACCCAGTTCATGCTGGGGTACGCATTCCCCCCCTGCCATGGCACCTTTGGGACAGCTGTGGCATGCACACTGTTTACAAACTCCTTGAAGTGGAAAAACAAAGCCTTCATTCCTGGGTCATGGAAAACTTCTGCTGATTAATCCACGCCCTCTCTCTGGGGAGGAAAACATAATAAACACTCCTGTCTCTTCACCCTTTTATGCCTCCTGCATTAATCACCCAACAAGCGCTCATGGCTTTCCCTGTTCCAGTTTGCATTTGCCCTGTAACTGCTGGGAGGAGTCCTGCTTTGTCTATAAAAAGCTGCGCTTTGCCAAACATTGTAACAGAGCTGGATTTAGGGATTCACTCACTCGGCTTCTGAGGGAAGAGAGGACCAAGCACAGCCATGTTTGGGATTGGGAAGAAGCTTGCTGAGGAAGCAACGCAACAAGCTGAAAGCACTGCACAGGTGGCAGGTAAATGCACCTCCCTGCTCTCCCTCCTCCTGCACTTGGGCTGTTCACCTATATGCCCTGCTCCCACTCCTGTATCTGAGAGCACATTTGTCTTGGGCATGAACTCCTTGAGGGTGCAGTCAGTATGTCCTGTAGCCTCCAAACCCTCCAACGCTGTAGTCAGTAAGGACTGATGCTAACTTCCCACAGCTTCTGCCACTCTGACTCTTATGGTGTAGGTGTCCAGATGATACATAGAAGAGAGAAGAGGGCAGGAGAGAGGCAAGGCTGTTGATTTAGGGCTTTGCTTTCTAACACGATCAGCCATGATATGAGTGTTGTAGTAGTGTGGTGGATTAGTTTCCTGAAGCTCTCTGGTATTTGATCTGCTCTGTGCTGCTCACACACGTGTGGTTATGTCAGCTCTGCTGTGCTGTCAGTGCTCCGGTGCTGCAGCCATTCACCCCTACGAAAGCCAAGGGGTAATGGCAGGGGCTCAGGGTACATCAGTCAAGCTCACTCCAGCAGGGAAGCTTGCAGGATGGGCCCCAAATTTAAATAACCTGCCACTTAGATGAGCCATTGTTAGTGAAGCTTTAACACTGATGTGCACTGGTGACTCCTGAAGTGTTTGTGCTGAGTGTAATCCATGAGTAGTGCAGACTGTTTTGTATTTCTTTATGTGACACTTGGGTAAACTTTCAAAACCACTCAAAAGACACTTCGTGGCTTCAAATGAGGTTGAAATATTGCTTGCAGGTTCTGTGCCTGGTGAAGCAAGTGGGAAGCTTGCTGCTAATTTACCATGTTTCCTTGGTTCAGTTTGCTAGGAAGATGAAAGATGCCTAATCCCACATCCGTTGCCTCCTTCCCAAAGGTGACTGTTAAATCACCTGTTTTTATGCTGAAGCATAAAAGAGAAACACCAGGACTTGGGCAGCTAGAGGGTAGCTATTAGTTCTTGTTTTCAAATGAAGAATTCATTTTGCTTTTGCTGTTCAGCAGCTGTAGAAATACATATTTCTGGAGCTTTTTATATTCCTGAAGTGTTTAACACCGTAGAGACATTTATCTACAGCTTCCTATGCTAGAAAACTGATGTGGATACTTTAGAAGTGGTATTTGTCACCTCGAAGGAGCTGAGTAGTAATGTCAATATTCAGCAGATTGAACCAAGTGTTAAGGAGCCAACCAGCTCCAAGACCAAAGTTCTAAAGTATCAGCAGCAGTTCTTCCCCTTCTGTCCCAAGCACTTGAAGCTGAACCAGTGGTCTGAAGTTCTTTGTCTGCACCCTGCATGCATCTTCCTGCAAATCTTGTGCCACAGCTGGAGTTGAATCCTGGAGTAACACCAGGAGCTCCCAAGCACACCAGGGCCTGACTCTGGCCACTCACTTCAGTGCCATCAGGGCACACCTTGGTGACAAGCAGTAAATACACAGCACTTAATGCTGAACTCCTGTCTGTTGCATCACTGTCAGTACTGGGAGTATTATAAATAAATGGGGATTTGGAGGATACCTCTAAATGAGAACAAAGGCGGATTTTATGCCACTGTTTAACTAGAACAAGATTGTCCAACTTGTGGCTGTACAACTATTAATTATCTTTTCTCTGAAGTACTGCTGCTGTGCCTGCATGTGCCCTGAAGGCACAGCCCCATGAGCCATCACTAAGTGCAGGGTGACGCAACTGGGTTTTGCAAGTTTGCAAGCCCAAACTAAAATTAGCACCCTTCTACCCCCCACCCTGCCCTGTGGTTCCTAAAAGGAGCCATGAAATCAGCTGTGACCTGAGTCTGCTATGGGAATCATTTCCCTCAGCTACACCTTATGAGCAGTGCACATCATGCATGTTGGGAAACTGCAGCAAAAGATGGTGCTGGATGGTTATTACACATCTTTCAAGCAGTAGAAAGTCTTACACATCCAAGGTAAAACAGGCTGCTGGTTTTTGCAAGACACTTAATGAAACAATCACTGTTGAAGTGCTGTTCAATCCAAGCCCAGAGACCTTTGAAGGTTTAGACACTCCTATTCCACACCTTGGCACTTCTTCCTCATGCAATTTCCACCTGGAATCTGGCTTGCTCAGTCAGTGTCCCCCCTTCAGTGTCTGTTTTGCATAACATAAATACTTTTTTAAAAGGTGATATTTGGACCTGAGGGGAGAAAACCAGTCCAGGCTCAGGTGAAGACCACTTGCCCCAAACTTATTTGAGTCTCCTGAGAGACTTTCCTGATCATAGCAGCTCCTCCACTTTAAGGCAATGCTTTCTCTTGCTTTTCATGTCTCAAGAATCTATTGAACATTTCCATGCTTTCAAAAGTGGTCTGATGTATCACATTAAAATTTTCTCTAGGTACAAGAGAGAGGATTAGAGAAATCACTATATCCTGATGGCTCTTGGGGCACGTTGCTTCAGACAGTGAGAATCAGGCTTTATACAGATCATAGGAGAATCTTTACCAAGTGAACAGCCCAAGCTGCTTTCTGCAGGTCCTGGCCAGGGACAGAAGGTTTCATTGCTTGATTCTCTACTAGGGTTTGCTTCCTGATGCTGCAGGTGACAGAGATTGTAACTTCCATCAATCTTCAACTGTACTAAGACATGTGATAACATGGGGAACTGCAGCTGGCTTCCTAATAGCATCTCCCATTAGACCAGTGTGCTCATCCTCATAGAATCTCTTGGCCCTGAAATATTTAATGCACCCTTCCAAGATGTGATTAGTGAGTTTAGGGGAAGGATAAAGACTGCTGAACTGATACATGTTTTTCCCCTTAATTCCAGTTCAGGCAGTGGGCCAGACTGTGCAGCAAGCAGTGGAACAAGCTAAGGATGCTGGTCAGAAAGGTACATTCTTGTTTCTGTTTATTTCAATGATGTCACTCTAGTGAACTCCCAGATAGGTTCCTCAACCCTGCCTTGCCCCTTGTCCCACACTGGATGGAAAAGGTATTGCAGTGATGCTTGTTACCTTTGTTCTTCTGTTTTAAAAGCTCTTGATGAAGTCTACAAAGTTGCTGAAACCGGTGAAAAGGCTGTAAAAACCATAGCAAATCAAGCAACTTCATGGGGTAAAAGTTTTGGACAATGAAGATAATGTAACACCACTGAAACTTCTGTAAACAAATTTCTATTACTTGTACTCTTAAATAAAGAAAATGGTTCTACCCTACCTGTCTGTATGTGTTCCTTTAGGAATCCTTTCCTTATGCATATTTTAAAAAAAATACAATCACTGGTCTAGGCAGACTGGATTACATCACAGAACTGACAGCTACAGCCTTGCTGTGCTAACAATGCAAGCACAGGCCTTTCCTATGGCCGAAGGGGTGCCTTGGAGTGGTGCAATGGCAAGGGTTCATTGTGGGAGCTCTGCTTTTGTCACTAAGTACAAGTTAAGCTGAGCACCCAAACTGCTGTTACAAGACGCTCCTGTGACTCTGCTTGTATTTCCGGGCTTACCTGTACAAGTGCAGTTCAATATCGCCCTGTGAGTCAAGTATGTTGAAGGACCTGGGGGTGTTGGTTTACTGCTGACTGAATATGAGCCAGCAGCATGGCCAGGAAGGCCACTGGCATCCTGGCTTGTGTCAGAAATAGTGTGTCCAGTAGGTCTGGGGAGGTGATTGTGCCCCTGCACTCGGCATTGGTGAGGCCACACCTCGAGTACTGTGTCCAGTTCTGGGTTCCTCACCCTAAGAAGGACATGGAGGTCCTGGAGCGAGTCTGGTGAAGGGGCTGGAGGGCAAATCCTATGAGGAGCGGCTGAGGGAGCTGGGGCTGTTTAGCCTGGAGAAGAGGAGGTTGAGGGGAGACCTTATCACCACCTACAACTACCTGAAGGGAGGTTATAGAGAGGTGAGTGATGGTCTCTTTGCCCAAGTGACCGGTGATAGGATGAGTGGGAACAGCCTCAAGCTGCTCCAGGGCAGGGTCAGATTCGATGTTAGGACAAAGTTCTTCACTGGAACAGGCTGCCCAGGGAGGGGGTTGAGTCACCATCCCTGGGTGTGTTTAAAAAAAAAAAACGGGTAGATGAGGTACTTAGGGATATGGTTTAGCATAGGACAGGAATGTTTGGACTAAATCTTACAGGTCTTTTCCAACATAGTGATTCTGGGATGTGTTTTACTCCAGGTAATAAGTGTAATTCAATGCAGGTTCAAAAAAAACCCCTGTGCTTAAATGTAACTTTAGTTACTGGCTGGCTCCATGTCTGGTGACTCGGTGACTGTCTAGTGGCATGAAAGCAGGTATAAGCAGTGACAATGCTTTTAGCTGGAAGATAAAACTTGTATGTATGTGTAGTTAAGGAGGAGGGGGAGCATTTTGCAAGAAGCTTGGTCTGATACCAGTTAAACCCCAGGGTAGTTATTCATATAACTTGCATCCCAGAGTGACTACTTTCTGGGCTGGGGTTAGGGAAAGGCTCAAGCTGCTTTACATCTGAGCTTCTGAAACCACATTAACTCAAAGCCACTGTGTAAAATTTTAGTTTTGTTCTCTCTAGTGCTGTTCCCAGATCTTGAACTGTGTGATCACATTGGGTCTGAGCTCAGCAATGCTCAGCACCAGTGTAGGTTTTATGTACAAGACCATTTTGGAACAAGCTATCTATGATGGGTAGTCTGGCTTTACTGGTAGTTTGGTTCTTGTATTTAGCTGCAAGGGAAAGGGTAAATCAGGAGATGTGCTGAAAGTGAGATTCCCAGCATTGGTCTCCCCAAGAATCTCAGGGTCTTTACTAGAAAGTACCCAGAGTTCTACTTACAGCAGCCTTTGGATAAGCTGATTCATGCCTCTCAGGTCTCCAACACTGACCCTGTTAACATCAGGTCAGTAACCAATGCAAACAGTGAAAAATCAGGCAGCCTTAAGGGCTTGTCTCTGTGTTTGGTAAAGTTGTACCTGGGTGTAGGTCTTCCTTTCACCATGTCCTGGAAAAAGGAGTGTTAATTGATGGGTGTGCAAGAATGAGATGATAATGAATTGAATTGCACAGCTCTTGGCTCTCTTTTTTCCCTTGCAACTGAGAAGGATGTTGAAGATAGCCCACTTAGCTGTCCGTGCCAGCCTTCCATATATTCCAACACTGAAAGGGTCCCATTTTTTGAGTCTGCACAGCCAAATAAGTGCTTTGCGAGCTAGAGAGGAAATGAGGGGGGAATAGAGGGAGAACAATAAATTAGCAGTCTCTTCACTGCTGCTGCACTCTGCTTTCAACAGTCTTGCTGCCAAATAATGCAACTCAGCTTTTAAGATCCTTTCTCCTGTCAATAATACAACTATATATTTATTTGTGAGTTTTTAGCATCTGAGTTTCAGTAGAAATAGGTTACAATTTGTCAGAATTCAATTGCTACAATTTTTGTTTCAGTATGATCTAATAAATGTTCACATAAAAACTGCACTGAAAAGTTTGACCCAAGATACATATCTTGTGTTTAGAGATCCACACCTTGATCATAGTAATTCATTCATGCTCAAAGGAGTCTCATCTTTAGAAAAAAAAAAAAATGCTAGTGTGTGCATATATATACACACTGCACTTAAGTGATCAGGAGTTCTTTTATGTCCCTGGATATCAGCATATATGATGGAGTAAGTCACTAGTTAAATGCATCACACAGGTTTATTGCTCAATGCTAACTACTATAGTTCTTCACACAAATCTGGGAGGACACAGTAAGGGCCTGAAACAATTTACCAAATAAATTTAACTTCAAGAGTCTTGTTGACAGGCAAGTTCAAGAGACCAAGATCTGTATTAGTGAGCCCCATAGGATAACTCAGAGACAGCATCTTAGCAGTAGGCATGAAAAGAATAGAGAAGTTGGATGTGAAGACTCACAGACCGCCTGTAACTACAGGAAGCTACTGAATGAAATATAAACCAGTAATACACCAGCATAGTAGGTTTGGAAAGGTCAACTTTTTTTAATAACTGCTCTTCTTTTGAGGTTATGTCATGCAGTTACAAAGTCGTTAGAAAAAAGCATGAGTTTCTGGGAGGAACTAGTTGTCTTTTAAAAAAAACATTCATATTCATTACATAAATAACATCTGGCACTTTAAGGGGATTCCACTGGACAAAAGCCTCACACTTCTAAAACTGTGCTTGATCCAATGTTGTGTTGAGGTCCATTTTGTTGTACTCTTATGTTCAAAACTTTCAAGACCTTCTTATGGGAAAGGGGAAAAAAAAAAGGCTGTGTGTGTTGTAACAGTGGATTAAGTTTATAGCAGCACTCAAGCTCCTCTGTAGTTTGGCCAATGATTTCTAGGTTCAGTTTCACTTTAGTTGTTCACTGAGGCAGTATCTAATGTTCAGAAAGCCTCTGAAAGGTAAAGACTTGAAAAAGCATTCTAAAAAAACTAAAGTATGATTGCTTACCAACTTCAGACTACCCCTTTTTTAAAAAAAAACAAACAACCTATAGTCAGAATAATTATGTAGATACTGGATTAAAAATGTAATTAGAGTTGCTTGATAGTTTCAGCTTATAAAAATATTCATCTGTCACCTCTACATACTCCATGGTGATAGTCAAACTAGCTTGAAAAGCAGTAAAAGGCAGTCCTACAACAGCAGCAGTTAAAGAAAAAAACATTGCCTAAAGAGAATCAGGCCTGAAGCTTTACTACAAATAAAAATTAGACTCCTATCAAAGTTAATCCCTGCTGGAGGCCCATTCTTCCTTTGACAATGCCACAGCATTGATCACACAAGGCCTTACTGAAAGTGCCAAAGCCAAAATTACATCATTAAACAAAAGTGCATGAAGTAATAATGAGCAAAGTGCTCATCTAGTACAGTAGATCTGAAGTCTGAGAAGTGGCTCAGGTGGCAAGACCACTCTTTCATACATAAAATGTACCATTTTGTTTTGTAGGCAAAATACCCAGAATGGCCCCCACAAGTGCAGATGACTGTTACCTTCAGATACATAGTTGTATACAATTTCCTAATCCATGGATTTTTATTGTTAAAAAAAAAAAAATAGTTTGGACTGAAACTAATTGAGAATAGAATCCACTATAATGTCAGAAGAAAATAATTTTGTGGTTACATGTAAACTTGTGATAAGCTTTCTCAAGAAAAGGGAAGATACATTAACAGCAAGAGGGATGGGATACGTGAGGAGCTGTTTATGTAAAGGTCAGGCCAGCCTCATTGTACACCTTGAAGACTTTCTCAATTGCATTGACATAGGCAGCTGTTCTGAGGTCCAGACCCAGGTTGTACTTCATGGCAGTACGCATGATTTGCTGAAACAGAAAAGGTTGTATGTGATTTCTGCAGCTTTCTCCACAAGAACTGCACTGGATTTTGCTTGGAGAATCCAAATTAGTGTAAGAGCTGTAAGACTGGTACCAGAGCTCTGATCCTTTGTAGATCAATTCTAAAACTTGTCCTTAAAACAATTCTAAATTCTCCTTAAAATTGAGATTGGAAAAGGGAGGAAGGTCTCTCAGATTACTGCAGGGTCCCTTTTCAAGAGTTGGATCTATGTGTACCTCAGATACAGGAAGTGACAAGATGTCTCAAGAAGTATTTGCCCCACTAGCTAAACATAGTGCACAAAGGGATTAATCTCAAACTGCTGACGGTAAAGCACTCTTAGGTATGTGTCCCAGATTAGTCAGGCACAAGGGGGCAACTAAAAAAGTTTCTAACTATAACAGCTTCTACTTGAAAATACTTTTGGATTTAATCTATTATTTTCTGTTCTTTACTATAGCCAGTGAAAGCTAACTCTCCTGGCACAGAGCAGAAATACCCTGTACTCACAGTGACTTCCATTATCCCAATCTGTGTATCTAGTCCTTCAATTGCAAAGAAATTCTATAAAACCCACTAAATTGTTGCAAAGGCATGTAAGCTTTTTCCTTTATTGACTAATTTGCTTTATTTACTTTTATTTAATAATTTACTTACCCGAGCAGAACGCTCCATTGTGTAAGCCAGCCCAGAGTGGACAATGTCTTTCTCAGATGCACCCTGCAACAACACAGAATAAAATCAGGGTTTAATCCAAAACACAAACTGTACTAGTCCTGTATTAAGGACAATGACATGTTGGATTCCCATAATTACTCAAGCTTGCTCACTCATTTTCTTCTAATGACTGGTGTAAGAATCTAAATCACCTTTTTTGTGTTACTTGAAGAGCTAATTCAATTCTAAAACCTCAGATGTAAGCACTGAAGTCTTTTATATGCCCAGGTTCTAGGTGTATGTAAGCACTGAAGTCTTTTATATGCCCAGGTTCTAGGTGTATGATGCTAGCAATATTTATTGATGTTTTAACTACTGTTTTCAGTCTTCAGCACACACAGTAAATGTTAAAACATAAAGAGTTAATAACCCATAGAAGCTACTGGTAATTGTTTTGAAGCCAGTCAAGTTTTAGGAATTCATATACTCAACATTGTAATAACCCTGAGCAACCCCCAAAACACCTTTGTTCCCACTGAAGTTTAAATACACAGAACATTAATTGAAAATAGCCTGAATAAGGATGACTGTTAATTTACTAGTAATTTGAGACCTGGCTTCACAAAATACATGTTTTCCCTCAAATACCATTTTGGGCTGGATGTAGAAATTACTGTGCCAGTTTGCATGGCTTGTGTTTAAGCAATCTCTTTAAAGGACAGATCTTACTTATCGTGCTATTCATTCAGCTTAACATTTATGAAAATGCTGGCATCACACTGGATCATGCTAAAGTCTATTTCTATCATTTGACAGTGGCCCAGGTTTATATGCACTTCTACTGATTTATTACTGAGGAAGCACTGTTTGATGTTTTTCACAACTCATTTGGTTTCTGGATTCTGCTCCCCCTTTGCTGTTTGTTCCACCTCCTGAGCTTGTGTTAAAAAAACCCAAATTGACCAACTCTTTCAGCTTTCATCCCTTGTCAGAGTATTGCACATCTTAACATGTCTGCTGTTAACCACCCCCATTCTTCATTCTACACTTCACTCTGCTGGCTTTGGTTGAATACATCTTGTTGGCTTTCACCGCTTCCAGTGAACAATCTATCCTTACCCACCCATTTTCACAACACGCGGTCTATAGGTTACTGTCTTCACCCCAGTGTTTGGGTCAGTAGGGCCTAGGTTTGTTCATTGTTCCATGGAATGAGATAATTCTGTATCTTTAATTATTCTTGTGATCTTGCTCTGAACTTCTTCCACATCTACAATGTTTTCAGACACAGATACCTAACCTACATGCAGCACTCAGAAAGTAAACACACTCTGGACTTGTATAGTAGCACCATTAGTCAGTCATCTTTTCCCTTCAGAATAACTTCTGATGTTGGATTTACTTATTATTTATGGGTTTCTAAGCTTGTGTTCTGTCATTACCTCCAGATCTTTCATTTGAATGGAAACTATTTCACTAGCCATCATTTTATACAAAAATTTCCCCACCATGTATTGCTACAGATTAGATAATGAATTTTAATGAATTTAATGACACATTTTGACCATTGATTTAGTCTTAGAGCAGCATTGTGTAATTTTTCATTCAGCTCTTGTCTACATATTATCCTGAAGTTACAGAAAGACTCTGTGTTATGGGATCTTTCTCAAAGTTGTTTTGGATATTTAGGTAAACTGTATCAACAAGATCTCCAAAACAAGTTCTGGTAATGTTCGAGGCAGTATTTCCCACTACAAAAGGTCTGTAGACTTTGATATCTAGGGTTCAAAGAAATTATGGAATCTATGTACTTATAGGGTTAGCCAGCAGAAATACCAAGTGTTTAATAGGAAACAAAGTATTAGATAAAACCACAGGGGTTTGAGTTCTCCTTACTAGCCTGCAAAAAGAATCATTCCCTGCCCTCTACCAGGTAAAAACCCCTCACAAGGGTTGTCTAAACAATAGACACAGTCTCTTGCTCTGAAAAACTCCAGTACAGGAACAGCAACATGCAATGTAGCACCAGTTACAAATACAAAATGCATCTGTGCTAAAACTGTAGCTTTCTAACAATATCAAAGGGCTCAAGTAAAAGAAATTAAAAATAACTTCTAGTATTCCTAAGCAGTTCAGATCATTTGCTTGCTTTCTTTGTTTAGCCATCAGACTAACTATGACTAATGCCTTGCTTGGGGTGAAAAGTTCTTAATAGCTGCAGTGGTAAAATTTAGATTGCAATTGTTATACTAGAATACAGTTAGAGCAACAGTAAAAAAAGCCACCAAACCAAAAAACGGGACCCCCATCTCCCTGCAACAAACAACTAAGCAAAACCCAACAAAACCAAACCACAACAGCAACTACTTACCGATATCCTATCTTGAAATTCTGCTGTAGGCACAACTGGAATAGTCCCACCATGTTTCCCAAATTTTCTTTCCAAGCTTTCCTGGACAGACACTTGAAAGAAAAAAAGCAGAGGCAAGGTAAACTGCCAAGGAAAGGAATGTGCTCCCCAACAAGGGAGCTGACCACAGGATTTTCAGCATGCAATGGCATAAGATGCAGACTACAGGGACCAGGGACAAAGGGAGTCATCTTGATTTTTGTTTTCTAATAAAAGGGAAAGATGTTGATTTTTCAGTTCTTGTAAGTGAACGTCACCAGTGTTACTAGCATTACTGCCATACTACAGTCATATGGCAAACTGCAGATTTACTGATCCCACTTGGCTAACCTCATAAAGCTGATAGAGAAATCTGAGTTAACTTTCCAAACTTGATAGACAGCATTAGACAAAGTATTTCTTGATATTAAAGCAATCATTTATCTCCCAATGCACTTGGCTAAGAAAAAAAGCCCATGTGGAATTTTAGTTTTCTCCTTACGATGTGAGAAGTGCTTTGGTATTTTGAATTGATAGTTATTTAACCTAATTCCTGAAATTTAATTAGTAAGGTTTCTTAAACAACGTCACAGAGTTCCAGATGACACAATATTGAAATTAAGAGAGGGATTTAAATTAGAATTGCCATAACTGTCAACCACTTTAGAAACACCCCAAAAGGTATCATGTATGAGAAAAAGTATTAAAAAACATGCAGGTTCTGTATTTTGTTAATGCCCTAAGATTCCCTGATGTTTTCTACAGAATATTGTTTAAAATGGAGCGATACCCTGCAGTTCTCCATTAAGCTTCCTCTCTCCATACAATCTGTATTCTGGCCCAGAAAGTGGAAAATACAGAATGACCCAAGTGCTCTAGGGGAGCACTTGGAGCTCTAGGCCATAAGCAGATTTTTAAAGTGCCTGCACCAATTATATTATTGCCCTTTAGAGAAATCCTCTACTGTCACATGGGCAGAACAATGTTACCTGCTCAAACTTTCCATACTTGTCAAACACCAAGTATACAGCTGAAAGACATATTTTAAGAAGTAGTAAGTATTTCCTAAGCGGCTTGAGTTCAGTATTTTCACTAAATGGAGGAAAGTGTCTCTTTATGAATTAAGAGAAACTAAAAAAAAAAAAAATGCATTTAACTTATCTGAGTTCTGAGTCAGTAAACCTGTGAAATCTTTCCTGCTCTTCAGTATGGAGAAATAATAGACTTGTGGGAAACTGAGGTGAACTGAAAAGTTCTCTATTCATGTCTCCCACATCTGGTGTTTGCTAGTTCAATCTATTAATTAAACAGTGAGGGAAAGTGGAACAGAGCACTTACTGAGCAAGTGGTAGTTTGAATCCCTTTCGTATTTAAAAGTCAAGCGGCCATAGCTGACGTGGTTCAAGTTTTTCAGCCACTCAAAGTAGGATACTGTCACCCCACCAGCGTTCAGGTAAAGATCCTGCACAGAAAGAGCAAATGTCTGGAATTGTGACCATATGACAGACAGCTTTATTGTATTAAGAAAGCAGAAGTATTATGTACACACAATTAAACTACAGTATAGAAGACTTAGTTATTCATACATGACAGCGTTTATCCCCTTCTGCAGTCCAGGGATTGCTTCTACTGATTTAAAAAAGGATTTGACTTTAGACATGTAAAGATCAGGTGTGTTTAACTATTTATGCAGATGTTTTTCATCAAGAAAATTAGGGCTTTCTTGGGCTCAGTGAGAAAAGGCTTAAGATCAACCATTCCTCCTAGCCATGTCACTTGATCAGGACACCCTTTCTCTGGGAACAGGTTATTCTTTAGGTCTTATTCTTTCAAATTATCTCTATAGGCAAGATTTACTCTATACAGTCTATGATACAGAGTTCTATCAGAGCATCATACAGAGATATCGCGTTTACAATCAAATTGGCATGTGTATTTAGCAGACTATTTAGTTGAGCAGATGTCAGCTAATACTCCAGAATTAAAAGTTACAGATTTAGGAACTAATTGTGGTTTGTTCTCTCTTTCAAATATGCAATCTTCATGTAATAGCTATCTTTGGTCATTTACAGTTGCAGTGAAATAGTTAAGATTGGTAGTAATTACTTAGATAACACTCTGCCTTGGTCAGCCCTCACCTGGAGTATTTTGTCCAGTTCTGGGATCCCTGATACAAAAATGACAGGGATCTCCTAGAGAAAGTCCAGCAGAGGGGTACAAAGTTGATTAGAGGACTGGAGCATCTCGCCTACAAGGACAGGCTGAAAGAACTGGGGCTGTTCAGCCTTGAGAAAAGACGACTAAGAGGGGATCTTATTAATGTTTATAAATATCTCAAGTGTGGGACACAAGGAGAAATAGCCAGCCTCTTTTCAGTGGTCTGTGGGACAGGACAAGGGGCAATGGCCTCAAGTTGGAGCACAGGAAGTTCCACACCAATATGTGTAAGAACTTTTTCACAGTGACAGAGCCCTGGGACAGGCTGCCCAGGGGGGTGTGGAGTCTCCTTCTCTGGAGATATTCAGACCCATCTGGATGCTTCCCTGTGCGACCTGTCCTAGGGCACCTGCTTTGGCAGAGGGGTTGGACTCTGTGATCTCCGGAGGTCCCTTCCAACCCCTATGATTCTGTAACACTCATTTCCTAGACATCAGTTGTTAAAAAACACTCTTAAGAGAATGAATAGCTATTAATAAAAACCTTCAATAAGTGATGTCTTGCTACAATTCACAGAAATATTACACTTGTAGTGAAAATCAAAAGTCATAATAGAATCTTACAGGTATAACCATGATATTCCGCTCCAAGAAGATTTTGTCAGCTTCAGGAGTCGTAGGCCCATTAGCACCTTCAGCAATAATCTGAAAGGAATCACATCAGAGTAACTCAGAGGTGTATGTTAGTTTCCATCCACGATAATTGTTGAGTATTAGTATTTAAACAGGCCTCCTATTTTTCATTTGCATTTGAACTCTCCAACTTACTTTTGCTTTAACCTTGTGAGCATTGGCCTTAGTCAACTGTTTCTCGCTGGCAGCAGGGATGAGAATGTCACAGTCTGTTTCCAGAATACTGCCCTCAAGTGTCTGTGCTTTGGGGAAGCCCATAATTGTCCCGTGTTGCTGTTTGAAGGAAACAAGCCAAGGTGTTTTTAGTGTATGCATTTGTATGACTGTTTTCCCTCCTTCTAACTTTCAAAAGACAAAGGAGAAGCAACAGTACTAGAGAAACAGCATGTACAATAATTTGTATCTTTACTTAGATTAGGCATAAAAAGCAAACTACAAAGCTTGGAGAACAGTCAAAGTTCCTATGATTCAGGCATAACTACTTTCTGGCCAAAGACACTGATAACCCTCTGGAGTATTTAATAAAAACAGTCCCTTTCATCTCTTAAAATACAGAGCAAGTGTGATAGTTCTCAAACACGTGAAATGACCCACCAGTCTGCTAGACACAACATAAGTTGTATCACATAAGATTTAAAAGTACCATTTTAAAAATCAGTACTACAATGACAGCCTTTGTTTAGTGACAGAATCTTTTCATTCTTTTGAGCAAGTGGGTGATAGGTATTTGAACACTCCCTACATAAAAGAAGACATACCAAGTAAACCCCTTAAACTCTAAATAGAAGTTTTTTAGTGCCCATGAACTGTTCCCTTGATTGCTTCACTTGAAACAGAAATAAAAAGACCACATCCAGTTTTCATTATAAGCTACATATTCAAGTCACACTGCCAAAGAGGCTTTCAATTTTTCAGAAGCATCCAATAGGTAAGAAGCAGCAGAAGAGCACTTTAAAGTCATAAATGCCCATGCATTTGTGATTCTCGGTCAAGAATCCTTCAGGAGCCTCCTTGCCCTGGCTCCCTGAGACATTCTTCCTAGTTTAGTCATAAGAAATATGAAATAATTATTAAATTCTGAAACAAAAAAAATAGCCTGCACACATGCAAGCCATTGCCATTTTTTCTGAGAGACAGGCCAAAGGGTAAAAAAAGTACCACCTGCATTCCTACTGGGGACAAGGAAAAAGCCAGTTAAGCCATTTTCTAAGTACTAATTGCAGTATGATTTAAATATCACAAATTAACACCAGTCTACAGTAATCCTACAGGCTTGCAAAGCTAACAGAATTGAAACTATTTCTGCTCAGATAAGTTTCATACCAATTTGTAATCTTCTAGTTCCTTTGGGTCAATCCCATCTGGATTCCAGATAGAGCCATTAAACTCTCCAACAGCAACGCACTTTGCTCCAAAGCGGTGCAAGTATCTCATAGAATGCAAACCCACATTACCAAATCCCTGAATGTAGAAAGAGAAAGGAAGAAGTAGTTATTCCTTCAACTAAAATGATAATTACTGATAAGGCTTACATAGCTTTGAAGAGCTTTAAATAATTCTTAATCTATGGATATGTCTTGGCACTAGATGACAGCTACAGGAAAGATGGAAAAAAAGTCTACTTGCGTTCTGGTCTGAACATCGTTGAAGAAATTCTGCATTGAAGCCAGGAATGTGCAGTTGTGCTAAGTTTTTAATAGTGGAAATAGAGAAGGAAAGCATTAATGCTGCCATGAAAGTGTCAAAACTGTGATATTTATCAACATGGGAACATTATGTGTATGCATTTTATAACTACCACTGTCTTAGAGGGGTTCATAGATTTTTATATGACCATTTGAAGATTTTGACTAACCCTTGCAGGTCAGGTATATTTTAATGTAATTTGGGTATGGAAGGCTTAAAAGTGTAAAACCAGGGGAGGTGATTGTCCCTCTCTACTCTGCCCTCGTGAGGTCCCATCTGCAGTACTGTGTCCAGATCTGGGGCCCCCAATACAAGAAGGATGTGGAACTGTTGGAGAGGGTTCAGAGGAGCCACGAAGATGATTAGAGGGCTGGAGCACCTGCCCTACGAAGAGAGGCTGAGGGAGCTGGGCTTGTTCAGTCTGGAGAAGAGAAGGCTGTGGGGGGACCTCATTGCAGCCTTCCAGTACCTGAAGGGAGCTTATAAGCAGGAGGGGATTCAACTTTTTAAAAGGATAGACAATAACAGGACAAGGGGGAATGGATTAAAACTAAAGGAAGGAAGGTTTAGATTAGATATTAGGGGGAAGTTTTTTACAGAAAGAGTGGTGAGGTGCTGGAACAGGCTGCCCAGAGAGGTAGTGGATGCCCTGTCCCTGGAAGTGTTCAAGGCCAGGTTGGATGGGGCCCTGGGCAACCTAGTGTAGATCCAGGCCTGAGGTTGGTGGCCCTGCCTGTGGCAGGGGGGTTGGAGCTCTGTGATCCTTGGGGTCCCTTCCAACTCATACCATTCTATGATTCTATGATTCTACAATGCAAAGCATTAAACAAGAATACAATTCTTCACATTAAACAAACAAACTAGTAGGAAGCTATGTAACTTCTAGTACATTTCTGAAATGGTTCTGTACAAAACAGAAATTAAATTTAAGCAATCTTGCATTTAATTAGCATGTTTTACATCCCTACAGGTGTAGAAAACCTAATTCCAGGCCATTATTCAACAATAAGGAAGTAGCAGACTAAATTCCCATGATCCATGTCAAAAGTTTGTTGTAAAATTCTACATCAGAAAAAAAATCCTGAATATTAAATTTCTGTATAACATAGCTCTCATTAGATTTAGGAATGTGTTGGTAAAAACTTCAGTGAAACAGTTTGTTATGCACTGGGTTTCTTTGCAATGCTGTATCCTCATTTTCCTAAAGGAATCTTCAGCTATTCTTTTGGCCATGTTTTCAGTCTAAGTTATGCTTAAGTGCTTTTTGATTAGCCCTTTGTCAGGCATGAAAATGCCAAAGTGCAGGGAGAGGAGTGTGCTGCTGGGTCCATGCAGGGCAGAGTTTGTTTCAGCCCACTGGTTAACTAGAGGACAACTTGGAGGTTACAATTACCCTGCTATTTGTAACAACCAGTATGCTCCTACTAGAAACAATGAAACAGAGCAACCCCTCAAATCCTTCATTTACTGTTCAACGCTGAACAGAACAACTTATTTCTTCAAATTTTGAAGAACAACATGTATTACTGAATCCAAAACCTGCAACTACATAAATCCTGAAGTCTCACAAACCCTAAAAACATGCATTCAACCCTATAAATTTAGGATAAGGGATTGGTTTCTACTTTTCCAACTACTCACGCCATAGTGGAAGAAGAACATAGCCCCCAAATCCTTCCCTCCCTAAATTTTTTGGTTATAAAATAGTGCAACAAATTTTGTGTAGGCAGAAACAATGCAACAGCTTGCTGAAAAATGTGTATTGCCTTAAAAAAAAAGTGTGTATTGCCTTAAAGAACTCCTGAATAGTATTTCACTTTGTCCCTTGCAGTTTATGTTTACAGAGACTTTGCTTACAGATTCAGCTTTGTGTCTGCAAAGTGCAATCAAAAGTTCAGTTACTAAAAAATAGTCAAAAAATAAAGGGCACCTGTGTTGCTTGAAAAGTGTTTCTAAAGTTTGAGAGTAAAGGTTAACTTGGAAGTCATAAAATCCTAACAGTATTTATTGCTGCAGGCCTTTTTGAAAGCAGCTCTATTGGAAGCTTGTTTACTGCTATTTCCCTGCAGTCAAAAGAATAAAGTTACCTGAACAGCAAATGTTTTGTCCCCAAATCCAGGAGTCATTCCTAATATGCTCATATATGATGCTTCATTGATGAAATTTTCAATCCCATGGAAGAGACCACGACCAGTTGCAGATATACGCCCATGGATCCCACCCTGGCTGATGGGTTTACCAGTTACACACGCGTGTGCATTAATATCCTGTAAAACAGTGAAGGGCTCATGAGCTAGGGAACCATCAAAGAACAGCTAGAACAAGTTTTGCACACTTTAAAGATAAGAGGAAAACAGCAATTATGAGAGGCAAAACATGATATATTTTATATACATTTAGCTTGTAGAGACTATTTCCTTTCTCAGTTGGTTGTGAAGAGCTTCTCAGAAGTGCTCCAGTAGATGATGGAAAAGTTGTGTGATATTGAATATGCTCTGCAAAGTTTTTGTGACATTTAAGTTTGCCTGTTGGCAAAGAGCAGCCCTTTGACAAATCAGAAAGCTTTGAGGGGTGTGTTTCTCAAAATTAGCTCCTATTACAACCATAACTTCCATCGTTATTCCTGACACTTTAATCTTTTAAAGGGCTCAGGGATATTCTTGGACTAAAGGTGTGTAATCATCTGTAAAGAGTGTTTAGTGTTCCTTTATACCAAATTCAGTTTTTTAGAAGCACTAATACTGGCCTAACACCTTCCTGATGTCAGAACAGAGTGATGTTTGATCTCAGAGAATAATCTACAATAGGAAGATCATAGGGGAAAAGTTAGGAAAGTGTTTACTACTTTTATTCAGAAAAGAAATGCATACACTCAAGTCTCTATCATTAATTAGGTGGTAATAAAATTAATTTGCCGTATGTTAGCTAGCCAAGATAAAATATTTTAAAACAAAGGGGTTTTTTTTTTCCAAGTTGAAACTAATGATTTGAAAGAATTTATTCTGAACTAGACTCTTCTATCAGTACTGGTTCCCATGCTCTCCACACTCTGGGAGCCCAGTCACACAGTGGCTTGGCACCCAACATAAGTGTAAGAGTAAGGATGAAAGGGAATCCACTGCAATGAGTCTGCCAGCAGCCAGATGAATTTCTATTCCACTAGCCACATATTCACTGGGAGGCTCCCTCCTCTCCATTACTTGTGCCAAACACATTTGCATTCCTGTGGCATGACTGCAAGATGCTTGGGGAGAGGAAGGAAAGCAGCAGACAAAAGCAGATGGGGGCAGAATGGCAGGAGACAATTAGAGACATAATGGAAATGAAACTATTTATTATTTTAAAATGACAGTGAGTTAACCATATAAAGTCAAAGACAACCCCTCTTTAAAAACAGTAAAAGTAGTTTGACACAACAGGCCTAATTCCGTTTCCCAAAATATCCCTGCGTTGCTCTCATTAGGCTGTACGCTCCCTCTGGTGGCATACCCACCATAAACAAGATCTGTGGTGGTTTGCTGGGAACAACTTGCCCTGGCATGTGATGTATTTTTAGGTTTTCATTGTGTTTCAGACTGAAGCTACATTTTAGCCTTCATGCATTCACAAAGGTGGAAGTATGTTTTATAGATACTTGAAGAAATACAGGCTCCCACCATACACAGAATGTATTTAAGTCCCTCCATGTGCCCCAATAGTCAGCTGGATGTCAGGAAAGCACCCAAGAACAGAGAGGATTAATTTAATCAAAAACTTTAGCCATATATAATTCAGTAATCCAGCAACTTAGGATGGATTTTCTGGAACAGTTAACATGCTAGTTATTAAAGATTTGCATGGTTTGGCAAGAAAACAGAGCATGAGGTAAGGGCAGGTCCAGATCTTCTTGAAGTCACATATACAAATCAGTGTTGATGTCAAAGTCCTAAAAAAGTTGGTGTTAAGTCAATCAAAAGAATGTTTAACATATCTTGGGCCAGAAAGAAAAAAGCAGGGCTTTTAATGAGAAGCTTGTAAAATGGCTTATGGCTAGTATTAACAACTTCTGTATTGGTGCTAATAGCATATGAACTTTGCTGGTCAAGTTCAGACACTTAACTTCTTTGTGATTTCTTAACCCCTTTCCACACTGCAGTAATATCCTCCTTGTCCCTCCAGCTTGCTGGCTCTGTGTGTTAGGTTTTCAGCAGACTTCCCTGTCATTTGACTTTTTCTTTCCACTTCAAGCTCCCTGAACACATTTGCATGCAACCATACTGACTCATCAGGTGTGTAGATTTCCCAGGCAGATCCCTCTCACTGATAGTTACCTTTCCACTCAACTGAATGTAGTCCCTCATATAGCTTCCATCTGTTTTCTCAAGTATGGTTTCATTTTTGTTCAATAGCCATTTTCTGCTCTCAGTTCCCTTCCCTCCTTCCTCTGTGGCCACTTTTACATATTTGGTAGTTCCTTAATCACCTTTGTTTTTGTTCTTGGTGTCTCAACTAGACAGTTAGGTGAAACATCTTCCTATACAAACTGGTTTTGATAGATTATTCCACTTTTTACAGCCTTGCCAAAGTTCCCACCTTCCTTCTTTACATGTAGTCATGCTCCACAATAGCTTTATAAGCTCCAATTCTGCTATCATTCTCTCTTCTGTGTAAAAAACAGGCAATCAAACAAAATGATGTAAACTGATCTAATCTTTCCTTATTTGAATACTTAGTTCACTTTTCATAAAAATATACCTAAGTCCTTAGTTATTTTTACTCAGGAATAAGATACTGCCATGCAGAGAGAGCCTAGGAATACGAGAAGGTGGTGTAGCATAATTCAAATTGTACTTTTATTCTCAGTACTTGTTGGTTTTGTTTGTCACTGATGTTTGTGTATATGTAGGACTACACAACCAGCTGAGATGACAAAGTGAAATAATAAGAAATTCAGCCATCTAAGAATTTTCTTCTGTATCAATGTTCAGTTTCCCACTTATTAAAAACTATTGAACTATGAACAAATACAGCAAATCTTAAAGCAGGTTGTATGCTGTGAGCCTTCTGTGTCAGTTGTAACATAGCAATGTTGTTGTATCACAGTGAAATATGCTTTGCAGCACTATGAATTAAATGTTAAGACTTAAAATGCTTGGAGGTGGTAGTTTTCTTAAACACTGGAAGATGGCAGGGGGAGTTTTAAGTTATTGCCACTCTGCATGTGGAAGTCTTTTTGAAGTACTAATTTTGGCTTTTTATCAGGTGAAGTTTTATTTACAACATGTCTATTTATATATGTGAATAACAAAAAGTAATGCTTTACACTGGTATGCCTATCTAACAAGCTAGTCTGTAAAACTGATTTAACTAATTAGCATGCCACAGCCTATTCCTTGATCATTCCCTTTCCTTCCCCCATAAGATACCTAAGACTGTATTTCAGATCTAGAATAACCTGTGCCATCCCCTTTTCCTATTGTTAAAGGCATCAGACAGCACAAGAGAAGTACTCTGCCAAGAGACTGACTCATGAAATCCATGCATGTCTTGAACAGATGTGCTAGAGAAATGTGTGCTGGGGTGGCTGTAATGACTTACTAATGGAGGTGTACACCCACTTCTCTTTCTGAGGTACTGTTGCATGGGACTGCAGAAAGATAAGTCTCCTCAGTTCAAAAGGAACTCAGATAGGGAAACACACAATAGCTTAGCATATTAACACACTAATATGAAGCTATCATAACTCCCTAGCAAAGTATAACCTGTGAGAGTAGCAGACACAACATGTGAAAGAAATATTATAAAGGCTGGGTTGAGTAGACAGTAGAGCCTTCAATAATTAGTCGTCCACAACATGTTTTTCTTTAGCTCAAACTGTCAAAAGTATACAGCAAAAGCATTTGCTCAACAGTCATGTGCCTGGTGCAGTCAAAACAGGTAAAAATAATACAGTAAGCAACATAGAGACAAAGGTAGAATTAAGGGCTATAATAAAAACCTAATTTTTCAAAACCTAAACTTAATTTTTTATTGCCTTCTGGGCAACAAATTATATCACTCTCCTTTTGCATTAGATTTTGGAGAATTTGCTGAAATCTACACTGATTACTTGTTATTTTTAGGGGACTGTGCACAACTTTAATACTTTTCTAGCTTATACCAACAGTGCAAACTGGTCTCTTGAGTGCATAAAACCAGAGCATTTATTTAATAACATTGGTAAATTCAGCAGTCTGAAATGGCAAGATTTCAGTATTTTAAGACTACCAACTACTCTGACCTAATTGTTTAACAACTTAAAATTACTAATTATACTACTAATGAAAAACAGAGGGAAATGGTAGAAATAGAAAGCAATTCTAGGTTAAGTAGGAGTTTATTTTCTTCTTGCTGAACAGTTGCAATCAGTATTACATCAGATAAACTTAATTCAAACCAAATATAAAAACATTAACCCTAAAGTTATTTTTCCTTAACTGTACCCTAAAAACCTCACACTATTTAAGTTCTTAGAGTTTGCAAAGATATATTTAGATCCACATAATTAAATAAAATTATATGATTAAGCAGCAGGGTAATAAATTTCTAGATACAAAGACCAAGAAAGCTATTCTGTTTTAAAGCCTCTGTTCAAAACTTACATAGTGTCCTATGGTACTGGCATAAGTGTCAGCAATCCAGGACATCTCCCTCTCCCCTGTGCTCATATCAGGAGCAGGCACATCAACACCAGGTCCTGTTGGCAACAGTGAAAAACGCTCTTAAGAATCAAACATGAACACATCTTCAACCATTATTCCCTTGGGAACTGTGCAGGGCTTGGTAGAAAAGAACTGTTTTGCTGTTTAATCTTCATTTATTATGCAAGGAACAGATTCTTCTGGATTCAATTCAGTTTTAGGTGCCATATCACTGATTTTTCCAATGCTGTCAAAAGCCTCCAACCTTTCACACAAGTCACTCAGTAAAATGAAGATCAATTTGACAATAAAGAGAGCAAGATAATGCAATAAAGCATTTTCATATTTTTTTAATGATCATTGCTGTAACAACAGGAGGGGCACTATGTAGGTATGATTTCTATATACCATTATGTTAATTGGCTTTATTTTTTTTCATTAGATTTTCCTTTTTGTTCCTGGTTAAATCTAAAAACTGATGATAGGCTGTTCCTAGCCATTGCACTGTAGCACATGCATTTGATTTTACCCCTCACTTCAAAAAAGAGACATTATATCCTTCCTGATGAAATAATCCTTTTAAAGAGGTTTCATGCATCTGTTACAATAAAAGCAAATTCTGCTTTTTCTAGCTGACTAAAAATAGCATTTGCCCAACCTATTTAAGATCAGAGGGACTTGCTCAGCAAGACTTTAAACACAACTGTCTACCTTTTTTCTAAGTATTTTTAAAAGTTTTGTGAAAGTTGTATAGCACTAACCACAGAGCCAAAAAGGAAAATAAATTTAATCAAACCATTTTAATTGTCATTGAACTAACAATAACAATAGACAGGATAGTGTACAGTATTACCCTAGTCCCATGTAACTTCAATAGGTGTGTTTACACAGAACTTTAATTTAGATGAGAAACACTGTCTGAAGAGCAAGAAAATTCAGATAAATGGATACATGTTCCTAGGGAAAGTTAGACATCAGGACATGTAACAGGCTTTTAACTAGTTACATGGCTCACTGTTCAGTGGAATAAGAACAGCCTCCAGGTAAACATCCTCCATTTAATTACAAGTCAAGGTAGTGGCATTCAGCTTTCTCCAGTGGAGACTTCCTCCAGACAATTCAGGCTTGTGAGTCTGAGTAAAACATCTACTAACATTACAGAAGCTGAGATTCTGTTACAACAGGCACCTATGCTTCTTGCCTATGTTTCTCTTGCTTCCTGTGGTTGCCTTGGGTGAAGCCAATCAACTTTCTCTGGGGTGGATCTTCTATTTCCTTCCTCTGTTTCCTCAGATATCTGTCAAAAGCCTCAACTGAAACTACAGGAAACAGTAACAGTGAGAGCTTGATATCAGAGATCAAAATTGCAATAAACTTGGTCACAATTTTACAATCCACCTCTAAGAGAAATGTGATTCATTCTGGATCCTGTGAGCTCAGCTTTTGTGGTTTTTCGTAGAACAGAAAAAAGTTGAACGACAGTTTCCTTTAAAATGCACTAGGATGGAATGACTCAATTCTTTGTGGCTCTTTGCTGAAAGGTTTATACTCAAATTATTTACAGATCTCACAACCAGGATTATTTAAGGATATGTCACCGTGGACACTGCCAATGCACCATAAATTAGATTCCTAACTTTTAATAGTAAAATTGCACAACATACCTATAAAGCCCTTTTTTGCCAGCTCCATGGTAAACCTTCTTGTGATCTTTTCCAACTCATTGTCCTATAAACAGAGTGCAATAAATATCACAAGAAATCATTAGTGTTTATTATTATTTGCTAGAAGTTATGCCCACACATAAAGACACCCTTTTCTATTAGAAGAAAGGATGATTAATGTATTTATATAATTTATATGCCACCCCCTCACAGACCCTTGGTATTCAGGCAGCACAAGGAAACATTCGACTTTCTTTCTGTACGTTCTGATCCACAAGAAGTCAGGAGTGTGGCACAGAAAGAACCACCTGTGCTTGTAGCAGAGATTTCCAGCAAACAAATCTGATATCCTCTGTAAGAGATTTATAACCAGCGACAGCCAGAGCTGCCTGCCAGTTGTATAACCAACACCATAGAATGACTTCACACAAATCCTGACAGGAGTTTCCAGCTTAGAATATCTGTTATGTATTCTAGGATTCCTTTCTGTACAAGTTATTTTAATTAGGGCAAAAAGGCAAGCCTACAGGAAGCTTTTTATAAGCCAAGTTAGTTATTATTCACACTGGAACACTGCATAGAAAGGTTTAATGGAGCATGAAACTATTTGTCAAAATAAACAAAACTTTTTTCTAAGACTAATTTAATTTAAGCCTTTATTAACAGTATCAAATTTTTAGAAATCAGGTTCCAAATTACTTGTATTCTTCTGATGTGAAGAAAAAAATAGTAAACACACCTTTTAAAAAATCTTTTCCTACCTATTGCATGCATGAGCTAAATTCAGCCTTAAAAGAGGCAGAAGTGGCAGGAAGTTTTAAGTGGTCAATAATGCCCTTAGAAGAGCTTATTTAATTGGCTGGCTTCAATACTGCAGGTAACCAAATTTTTATCTATGATTAAGCTTACTGTGTAGTTCTTGGGATTGATCTTGACACCAGCCTTTGCCCCACCAAATGGCACATCTACAAGAATGCAAAGGAAAATCATTTTACTTTTTCACAATAAAGGCAGAATGCATCAGTAGTTATGTGTGAGGAATTATATCTGTGATTTTAGCAGTGAATTTGGTCTTGCCACATTTAGGGCTCTTTAAGCTAAGCTATGATCCCATCTAGGGGCTCCTATAATTGCAATTCTTTCAAAGGCAGCTTGAAAAAGGTCATTGAAAGTCAAGTTCATGATTTAAATTTTCTATGCTTCAAGCTTTTGTACTTGACACTTGTAGAAACAATAAGTTATGTTATATTTTACTGGTTTAGCTCAATTTTACTTTGGAAGTCTTAAGTGAAGTGTCTCTATAGACACTAATAAGTATTTTGTTTACTTATATACAATGCATGATTCCCTAACCATTCTATGATTCGATGAATGTGCAGATTCTCCCCATACAATTTTGCAGTCATGTATGAATTATACTTTATGACCCATGAAGGAATTTTATCATTCTCTCTCTACAGCAACCCTGCCTGAATCCTGTACAACCTCTGTCTGCTCCCCCTAAATTCGCCCACTCCTAATCCAAGTTGGTCATACTGTGATTTGAGTTCAAGAGTAGGACTTTTACAGGAGGAGTTAACTAGGCAAATAAGGACTTGTCCAATGAAAATGTAATTTTATTCAAGTAGCTACAGTAACAGCAGAAGAAAGATGTACTATTATGTTGCTCACAATGTATTTTTCTGATCTTGCTACAGATTTTAGTTGGAGACTAATGTCTAAAACTTAATTTAATTCTTTAGGTTTTTTTCTGTAAATTACATCAGTACTGATTTAAATTAAAGATCATATCCTTGCTTGAAAAATTATCACTTACCAACCACAGCACATTTGTATGTCATTAGAGATGCTAAGGCTTTCACTTCATCCACACTAACATCCAAACTGTAACGAATACCTGCAAAAGACACATGGAAAAAAAAGGAATTACTGAACA
The DNA here is from genome assembly GCA_020800305.1 of Porphyrio hochstetteri. NCBI lineage: Eukaryota > Metazoa > Chordata > Aves > Gruiformes > Rallidae > Porphyrio > Porphyrio hochstetteri. The sequence continues at coordinate 10,809,208 of CM036911.1, forward strand.
ACTTCACATGTTATTTATAAATTGGGAATGTTAATTGTAGCTAGCCACCTATAACATGCAGTTCTGTAATTCATCAATTTATTTGCCTCAAGTCTTAAAGAACAATTCCCCATTCTTCTACTTGGATATCTATCTTTTACTTAGCAGAAGTTCAAGACTTTAGCAATTTTCTATTAAGAATTTTAACAGGCGGACTCAACCTTGGAACAACACTGAATATGCCTTGGGAGGTAGGTGAGCGAAGCTGATAGGTAACTTAGCAGTAAAGTTTTCAAAAGGCTGATAAAGGAAGCTCATCAGTATCCTGTAAGATCTTTAGCTCTGAATTTCATTCACTGTATATACAAGATGAAGTTTGTTCCTGAATGTAACTTATCAATACAGGTTATAATCAAGGTCTCTTTGCTAGAGTAATGCAAGTTCCTCTGATGACCCTTGCAATTCATCAGCTATGTTCCAACAAAACCATGTAGCTTCAGAGCTCTGGCTGCTAGGCACAGCAATATAAGAGAGCAGCAAGCCGCTCCACTAATTCAAATTTGTTCAAAACATTTTAAGGGAATAACTCTACCCTAGCAAAGTGGTGTGACCAGGCCACCCATCCCGCACCCACATGGAAGCCAGTCGACACCTGTATTCTCTGCTCTGTGTCACTCAGCAGAACTAACTGTGGGCTGACACATGGTCCAGATGCAAATTCAAACTGTTGTGATCTGCTGGCAGCTTGGATGCAAGATCAGTAATCTCAGCCATCAAGGCAGTTCAATACCAAATGGAAAATGATTACACAAAGTCAGGGAGTTCTGTCACCTGCCCGACTCTTATCAGTCTTTTAAAAATGGGTTGTAGCTGTCCAATAAACTCATTGAACTTGAAGTTAAAATTCACATATTCTGGAGGAAGTTGCAGAGTGGGAAACTATGTTACCAAACTGACAGGGCACACAGACAAAACTACAGGAGCCTAGTATAGGGTCAACACTGTGCCCCAAGTCATGTGGCCACAGAAAAAAACCCAACACTACAGCTGTAGGTTACCTTCTGTCTAAAATTTTCCTAGATCATTGAGCAGATAACAGAGCCCTGAAGAATTTATTATCCCCACCTCTACTCCCCAAATCTTTGCTGTAGGTTATGCCAAGTTGCATGGTGGTTTGTAGCAGGCACAGAGTGTCCTTTAGATACTAGGATAAGGCATCACAAATTTCCTATTATGTAAAGAGAAGACCATATTCAGGTCCTCAGGAGTGAAAAAAGGCCAGCATACATTATCCAAACTAAAGCACTGTGTTGCTATGAAAGCCATTTCTGAATGCTCTGGAAACAATCCCAGTTTCAAAGGAACTGAGCACTGCTCAAATAAAACTGAGGGCCAACTCCTGCTTTCTCATGTGAGTTCAATCAGTAAAAGAAAGTACTATGCCCTGCAGAACAGAATTTAAATTCAGTGTGTACATGGGGAAGGGCGGCCTCAGAGGGCAAACTACTTTCTGACCTAGGTAGCTGTAAGGTGCTAATGTCTGGGCATTCAAAAACCTTCTCACAGGCAGTAATATTTGAAATTTAAGCAGAATCTATCAAACAGAACAGTTGATGTAACAGCATATGTGCTTTCTTAACACGTCTTACTCTGATCCTTGAGAGGTGTGGTTATACTTCTGTCAAGCCCCGAGCAAGAACAAACGCATCTGAGAGCCCTGTCTTGCCTGAGGATATCTTTCCCTCTTGGTTGAGCGGGTACTCTGGGGACACGTCTCATCTGAGCATTGCTTAAGCCAGCCGAGGCTGGAGCCCTGATGTATGCTGGGCAGAAATGAACTCTGCCCCTCCACCCCCAGCAAACTAGATTACTGTGTGTTTATTCAACCCGTGTATTTATTCAAACTTCAAGTTGCATACACAAAGCAGTTTTGTGATAGTTACACTCCAGCAGGCACACAAGATGTTGATCGGTGATATATGGAAAGCAGCAGTGAGACTAAATAGTTAGGAATAGTTATTTTGTACAGTTTAAAAAGGGGAAGCAAAACAGAAAAGGGGAGAGCAGCCTCTTTTGCACACCATATGGAAGATGGGATCTGAAAAGGTAAAGAAGCAGCAGTTTAACTAGAAGACTCAAACACATGCAAAGCAGTTACATCACCAGTTTCCTTATATTACAGTCCAGGGCTACTATAAACTTTAATGTAATAAACATTAAACTTTTATACCAAAGGAACTAGGGAAAAAGTCTCAAGACTAACCAAGTACTGAAAGGCTTTCATCTAAGAAGCCTGTCTGTCACCCAGGTACATATACCAGAATAGGGAAAACTCTTAGACTTGAGACTGAAACTGTTCTATTTTTTTGGACTACTTTGTATTTTTTACAAGATTTAGCATCTTTTCTAGCCTTCTAAACAGCTTTAATTGAAATGGCTTGTCTGCTGGATTTATCTTTGTAAGTGGGAGACTAGTCAATTCTGAGAGTTGTGCTGACTTAACTAGCCTCTTTGCTTCAGCTTATCTGATAAAAACACTCATGACAGCGTCAAGCATAGTTTAGGGTGTGGATTCCAGGTTCCCTGACAGGTGGGGCAATTTTTCCTTTCCGTGGCATGACTAGGTGGTATTTAAAATGCAGTAACATTTGGTTCCTTTTCACAACTCAGCCAGTTACTGTTTTCCAAGAATTGTAATTACTCTACAGGAGGCCCACCTCTTGACAGGGAAGTTATTTGTGCTAAGCTGTTAGGACTGATGAGAAGCAGGCATCTGAGAAGCTGTACATTCCAGCTGCAAGGGGATGCACAAAGATAAAAGACTTAATTTCTATTCTATTTGGACATCAGTGAAATTTAGTCTGACAGTTTCCTAATTTGGCTGGAGGAGAGTATTGCCATGCATTTGTAAGGCTCTTTTGGCAGTGTTACTATGCATTCAATAGCCTGAGTCTAAAAATGGACCATATACACAGATAAAATACTGGGCTTGGTTTTTTAGTTATTCTTCATACATAAGAAAATGCAGCAAGATTATTTTATGTTTTTTTAAAAACCTGGCAAGTCCCACACAGTCTCTGGAAACTTGTGACTTTCATAGCAAACTAGCTACAAAAAATAGTTTGAAGAAAGCCTCAAGTTACAGTGTGACTCATTGCCACGGAAAATACTTCTCACTGGAAAACATACAAATTCTTGTTCTGGTTCAGAATTCTCTTTCCTTGCCACACCCCAGCAACATAAAACAGTATGCTGAGAGAGACTTTGTTTTTCTAAGCACAAGACCTTTTAGATGAGGAAATGTTTTCATCTTAATTTTGTTTCATTACTAGTCAGTATAAAGGGAAGGTTTTATTATTGCATTCAACTGTTTTTGCTTTAAACTTTTTATGATTTGTATTTTGGAGATATCATACTTAACCACATTACTTTTTGCACTGAGTCCAAAAATTGTTTTGGACAAAATTAAAATTGTTCATTATTTAATCTTAGCTTCTTAGATGCTATGGATTAATTTTCACTTTTCCAAATTGAGGTAGCAAAGCACTTAAACAGTGTCAAAGTATTAATTATCAGTAAGATAGTATTTTGAGTGACCTTTTTAATCAGCAGGTTTCTACTAAGAAGTGTACTAACAGGCATGTAACAAAGATCTTGATTGCAAAGAAAACTGGCTATACATCCTATTAGATTTCATTTTGTATGGATTTCAGGATGTTCTGTGATCAGCGTGTTTACTATGCTTCCTTAGAAAACATGGTGCACATAACCACCAACTTTTCAAGGATGATCACTGCCTTTCTAGCATGCTTAAAAAAACCCCATACATTTAGGGGAGTGTAATTATTTCCTGATCTTCTAGTGCAGTGATCTTCAATGGTAGTATCTACGCATGCCCTCACCACTAACGAGCATGAAGTATTCAAAAACAAGTCTCAAAACTAAACAGTTGCCATAGTGACAGTTCAGAGCAAAACACTTGGTAAACTACTCCTCCTGCACTAAGTATCTTGCAAATCTTAGCAAGTCTCTCAAGTTGCCCCAAATCTGGAACAGACCTGAATCTGAATTATTAATATGTAATCGAGGCTTTTGTCCTGCTTTGACTTCAGTGTTTTCTTCTAGATGTGATCATCTTTTGAACTTTGAAACTAATTTGGGTCCTTTACAGATGACAACTCTTGTTAAAACAGTGCATTTGTTCTGCTCACCTCTATTTGCAAAATGCTTGCTCATCAACAGCAGCTATCCTACCCTATCCATATACCATCCAGCAAGACAGATTTCATGATCATCCCTGAAAGCTTTTAGGACTGACTACAGCAATATTAACTTCCCAATTAGCAATGCTGTATTCTGCAGTGGCTCTGTGGGTTAGCAGCACGCCTGATCCTGTCCATAGGCTGCCATTACATCCAGAGCCCAAAGGAGCTTCAGTGGAGATCCTGACCTTGTGCAAACTGTTCAGCAAAATCCCCAAACAAAATCCATATGTCAGCTCTAGCATTTATTGCAACACCTTCGTTCCTTAATGTTTTAACTCTGGATTATGTGTAACATTTTCATTTAGATTAAATTTGGGAAGTAAAAAAGTGAGACTGGGATTATACTACTATCAAACACCATTGACACCTAACACCGTATAAAAAGATCTTCCAAGCAATCCTTAGGCTCTTTCAGAACAAGTGTATTTTTCTAAATCCATAAAAACAATCTAGCCTTCCCTATAAGTAAACTGCTTAGCCCTGTTTAACTCTTTGGAAAGCATAGTAAACAGCACAATGACAAATTTGTAATTACTGAAGATTAAGAAATTCCAGTCAACCTAACAAAGCAAGATGAGCAATTCAGTGCTGGAAAACAAGAACACTGTACACCAATCAGTACTAAGAATTATTCATTCCTGAATTCAGTTCACTAACTGCCAAGAGAAGAGAGAAAAATATTTACCTCTTCCTACACAGCATTATCCAGCTGTAACCTGGGGCAGGAGAGACACACCCCACTATTCTGATATAGCCACAAGTATTTGTCCAGTGATCATGAAGGTACTCAGCCAGTGATATCAGTGTATCACTTCTTGTACATGTTTAGTAAGCTGTACTTGTACTCAAAATATACTTATAAATGCATGCACATAACCTATTTCATTCCATGCAGAGAAGAAAATGGAAAACATTCTCTAGTAAAAACAGTAATTCTACTGCATTAGTAAGATCCTGTCTTTCAAATGTAAATATGGCAAATTTAATATATCACCAGAAAGCACCTGAACTTATGCTCTTAGAAATATGGTTATAAAGTTGTCTCACCTGTAGAATCTACCTTAAGCCTACCTTAAGAATTTGGTTGCTCACTAAGCTGCACTCAACACTGTAGTAACAAGGACTGATACAGAGAGTTGCAGTAACACTGCTTTCATGCAGATATTAATACCATGCCCATGGCTGCGTGCAGAGGGCGGAAATAACACACGAGGTGGCCCTGGCTACTCCAAATGCTCTAAGAGCCACAAAACAATAAGCCACCACAGAGCTGACATGAAGCTAGCAAATTCCACACTCTGCCTAATAGTTTACTTCCTAACAAGATGACATTGTTGGAATTCATGCAATGAGGAATACCTGCTAGGATAACCCAAGGAACAAGAGGAAGAGATTCCCCTCCTCAGTCCCTCCAACATGTGTTTATCCAGAAAGCCCAATGCCAAGAGATGTATGATGTCTCTATAAATAGACAAGGAGCCAACAGTAGCAAGGGAAAACAACTATTTAAGATCAAGGACAAACCTGGCTACTGCATAAACAGTATGAACTGATTATATGAAAAAGCTTAAAGAGAAAAGATTCATAGCCAGAACAAAGGCATTGCTTCCTGCAAGAGTATGAGGTAAAACCACAGAACTGGTACAGGTTCACCAAGAATTATGATGAGTTTATTAAATGACAGTAAAAGCACAGGACACACATTTCTTGTCCTGTTGTTTTTGGGTTTTTTTCTATTTGCAATTTAAATATATATCCACTGAAGTACTAATTTTAAAGTCTGGTATGCTACAATAAGAAAACTGAAACCTATGAAAACAAGGTACTCATATAAGCTTTAGCTATAACAACTGCAAGTGTTATCACAATTAGGCTAATTACCTTTTTTACTGTAAAACTCTCATATTCCTTTGAAGTTACATCAGCTTCCAGTTTGTTTCAGGTTTCAAATGGTCTGTGCTACAGCTGCATGTGTTGCATGATCCCTGGGGTGTGTTTCCATGTCTTACTCTCCAAGACCTCTGGGCCAAAGACACAACCTCAGACCTTTCTCCATACACGACTTAAAAAAGCAAAGCCACCAATACAAACCCAGGACCACAGAATCACAGAATATCTCAAGTTGGAAGAGATCCACAAGGATCATCAAGTCTAATCCTGTGCTCCTTGCAGGACCACCTAAAAGTAAAGCATGCAACTATTCCTTGCTTTTCTCTTTGATATTGTCCCACAGGTGTCCCATGCTCCTGACTTCTCTAGGGAAGTACACAGCCCTGAAACTGCAAGGACTGAGTAAGAGCTTTCACAAGAGCTCAGAATAAAAAGAGCTCTGCTGAAGTGAAGATACCTTGTAGCACTAATTCTTACTTCTCCCCCTTACAAAAGGGAATAAATGATGTCCCTGTAGCCAAAGCAACATATGGGGTTGTACTGGTCCAACTCTTGCAGGTAAAGCTTTTTCCTTTTCAAGAAAGGTTACCATTGTGATGTACATATAAAGTTTCAGACAAGGTAATGTGTACAGCAGGGGCTATTTGGTGACTGAGCTCTGGGATTCGCATCATCCTCTGCAACTGGAAAAATGCAGCAAGGATGGCATGAGTAAGTGTCACCTTATGCAGAAAGATGGTCATTAATGTGAAGTGGTAAATCAAGTGAGAAGGATAAGTCCTGACAGGCAGAAGAAAAGTAGTCTAAATCAGAAGGCAGGAAAGTTTTGCAGTATGAACTAGTTCCTTCCACTAACTAGCCAAAGCACCACCACACAGGAAATCAGATTGATTCACCTCCAAGTCAACTGAATAAAGGAAGATTCATCTGCCTTTATATACATATAGAGAACTTTCAAGTAACCTATGACAAAAGTTTTCAAAATCCCCATGTAAGTGAAAGACTAAATCTAGCTTGGTACTAAAGCAGGTGTTTAAGCCTTTCGGAAGTGAGGGAGCCATTGAGACTGGGCTAAGGCAATTTGGATGAGCATCAACAAAAGGTTAGGCTGTTTCCCAACTGTGATTCATTTGGTTTCTTTGACAGACCTGTCAGACAGTTGGTTAACATGAAAAGGCTTTAAGAAATTTTAAAACCATTTAACAGCTTTATCCCTACAGTAAATGCTACCTAACAAACAAGGAATCTTTTCCCTACTCCTATGCTTATCTGTAATTCATAAGAAGCTTATTCATATTTGCATATTGTGTATTTTCACTGATTTGTTTTCTGAAACTGACCTATTAATGAAAACATCCATCAGCAACCACAGTTTTATACCTTCCACAGAACCTGATAAATTTACAAAGATTCATTCTTTTAAGTAGGAACGGCCAGAGTACTTTTCAACAGCCTTCTGTATTCAGCCATCTCATTTCCTGTACTTTGTTTGGTTTAGTTCTTCAGGCAGCTGTCAGAGCAGTGAACAAGAGCAGCTGTGGTTTCCTGTTAGTGCTGGCCACTAGCACGCAAGTCACCACATAAGCAAGGGAAAGAGTGATCTGACCCACAGCATTACTTCACCCATCACGCAGTGTTGGTCCAGCCATATAAAAGCTCAGTTTGGATCGTGAGCAACTTGAGCTCCAAAACACAAGAAAACTGCTTATCTCCATGTTTGAAATGGGATGAGGGGGCTTCTAACTAAATATCCAGCAAAGAGTTACACTGCAGAAAGAGTCTGCAAAACCTGGAATTGCACACTGGACATACTACAAGGCCTCCCACTTGGATGGTAATAATAACACGAAGTGTTATTTCTGGGTTATCTCAATGAGGTGGGAAACCCCCACAAGTTATACACTGAAAAGAAAGCATGTTTCAGTCCTTAGTGCCAGTTTCCCTGCAAAGCTCTTCTCTTGACCCAGTGAAGAATCACCTGCACTACCATGTAGTGAAAAACCATGTCCTACCCATATCAAGTTGTTTCTACACCTGTTTTGGGGAGAAGAAAGGTGAGTAGGGTAAGCCATTAAATGACATCCTATTGTTATTAACTGTGCTTTAGATTGTTAGTTAGGATATTGAGGCTATTGTACTTCTTGAATAGAAATATCCAAGAGAATGAGCATGCAAAGAAATTGAAGAGCCATCTCAGACAAAAGGAACATAATCCAATAGCTATAATGTTAAGCTAAAAGCATTTAGTGGAAACAGAAGGTGCTGCTAAGTAGAGGGTAATTCAAATGTTTATTTAGTCTCAGTTCCCTCAAGTAATTGAGCTGTCGCCACTTTTAGAGCATTTAAATCAAGATTCTTTAATTTGATTTACAGTATAATTCTTCATTAGCTCATGCTTAAATCTGTAAATGAGCTTTGAAGCAAGACCTAATACAATCACTAATGAAGTATTTTGATATGGGTATATAAAAAGAAATTAGGAACAAAAGTAAAGGAAGACTGTCTTTAAAAGACCTAAAAATGTTTTTCTGCATTCCATACTTAAATCTCAAAATGCACTCTGATTATTTGTCTAATCTGCATACAGCATGGTATTTGATGTTCTTTATAAACATCTTATCCTTCAGCGTATTAGGAAGTACTAAATGGGAATACCATGCACTGTTTCTATACATGTACTTCAAGATGTAAATCCAAATTTGATTACAATTGATATAACATGTAAACCTCAAGCAATGCAAGAGATGAGCATATAAAGTACATTGCTCCTTAAAAGAATGAGATGACAAAGCATCTCTACTTGCTAGCAATTATCCAGCAGTAACTAAAAGCTACCTCCTTCTTAGTGTAAAATACCAATTCTTTAAAAGAAATAAATTGGTTTGGGGAACCTTATCAAAATTTACTTTTCAGTAAGTGCAAACTTAGAATTTCACAATTCTGCATCTGAAAATATCTGGAAGTTCTGCTACTCCTGCTGCTCTGCAATCCTTCTAGACAGTATTTCACCTCTTCTTTGAATAAGTGGGCTTGTCCTTCGGTGTTTCTTGCTGGTGTGGATTACCTGCATCGGACTCTGAACCCCAGTGTCTGAGACACTCACTTCAGCAAGTTTTCCTATATCATACTACTACAGGGTCTGAGTTGCATTTCACTGGGCTTTGCATATTTTCCCCTGTGGAATCTACTAGAATTCTAGGTTAGAAATCACTTTTACACAGAAATTCAAATTGTTGGTGCATTTCCAGCAGATCCAACGTGCCATAAAGGCAGGAATATCCTTACCATTTATTTTCTTTGCAATTTAAGTAGAAATGTTCTGCTTCCTCCCACCTTTTTTCATAGCAGGTTTCAAGCAGTACATCTACACTTACCACGTGTCCCATTTAAATTTACTACAAAGACAAATCTGTCATCTGATAGTGAGCAAATTCCTAGAGAGCATTAGAAGGTGAAATCCACTTAAGATCACTACACTGAAAAGAGTGGAAAGAAAATATCATTTGCAATTCCTTCCCTAAACCCAGTGGGGGCGGGAGCACAGGAAGGAAAGGACAAAGTGTTGAGATGGGGTATTTTCTTTAGCTGTCGTTTCCAACTGCTTTGAAATGCATAGTTGTAACGTTCCATAAATGACCCAGTGTCAGTGCAGAGAGGCGTACCAAATGCTACTGAAAACCAAGAAATTCTGTTCAGGATTTAGAACTGAAGGTATCCAATCACCCAACTGGTGTTAGTCATTTGTGTACAGAGCAATTTGGAATTCTTTATTGTGAAAACATTATTTCAGTTCTGAGCAATACTAATGTGAAACATTAGAAGCTATCGTACATGAAATACTATCCTGTTACTTCATTTACCAGTGAACTGTATTTTGTTATTCAAGTGGGGATCTTAAGAGTTACATGGGCTACGGAAAAGTACTCATTGTAAGCAGAAGCAACTTAACCTAAGCAGTGACAAAACAGAAGTAATAACCATTGGTATTTTAAAAGAAGTTAAAGAAATGAAAGAGAAAAAGCAGCTCCACACAGAGTAGGCTTCAGTCATACCCAACTTCAGCTACAGCTACGCCTAATACTGGTAACTCTTGTTCCAAGTAATCACCAGAAGTCATTTTGAGTTAGTCTCTTTTGAGAAAGAATTAAACCTGTCACAAGATGCTCACTGCATACTTGATTTTGGAAAATTAGGAACTACATTTACAGGACAGGCTATTTGTGCTGCAAAGCGAAAAATTCCCATGTCATACACACAAACAAGCTGAACTGATTATCAAGAACACCCTTCCTACTCTTTTCTGGACGTCAGAGTTCTTCATTGTTAACAAATCACGTTGCTTTGTGCAACCATCATTAATTTACCACAAAGCTGGTGTATGCTGAAGAAAAAGAGATGTATTTACAGACTGTAAAAGCTCTGGTTTAAGACAGTCCTGAAATGGTCTCCCATGGTTAACTGTCTACAAAGCTTAGAGCTTCTAAATTATGAAGTACTTATGTATTTGTTATTTAAGGAAATGCCATCTATCCCAGACTGAAAGGGAGCTCGATTCCTCTGAGACCAGAGCTGATCCCTTGTGAGCTCAGTTCTGCTCAGCTCCTGTGGGATTCACCCCCCCCCCCCGGTCCCCTGACAGAGCCATGCCATGCCGTTGGCCTCCAGCTTTCCCCGGAATAAAAAAAAAAAAAAAGACTTTCGGCTCTTCCTGCGTATCCAGCCAGGTTTCATGAACACAGCAGGCGGAGTGTTAAGGGACAGCTGCTCCAGCTCCCGGCTCAAGAGCAGAGCCTTCAAGCGTGGAGTTTCCATACGTTTTCTAATCACAGAATCACAGAATCACAGAATTATCAAGGTTGGAAAAGACCTAGAAGATCATCCAGTCCAACCATTCACCTATTACTACTAGCTCCCACTAAACCATATCCCTCAATACAACATCCAGCCTTTCCTTGAACACCCCCAGGGTTGGTGACTCCACCACCTCCCTGGGCAGTGCATTCCAGTGCCTGACTACCCTTTCTGAGAAGTAGTGCTTCCTAATGTCGAGCCTGAATCTCCCCTGGCGCAGCTTGCTACCATTCCCTCTAGTTCTGTCACTGCCTACACGGGAGAAGAGGCCGACCCCCAGCTCACTACAACCTCCCTTCAGGAAGTTATAGAGAGCTATAAGGTCTCCCCTAAGCCTCCTCTTCTCCAGGCTGAACAATCCCAGCTTCCTCAGACGCTCCTCGTAAGGCCTGTGTTCCAGACCCCTCACCAGCTTAGTAGCCCTCCTCTGAACGCGTTCCAGAGCCTCAATGTCTTTCCTGTAGTGAGGGGCCCAAAACTGAACACAGTACTCGAGATGCGGCCTCACAAGTGCTGAGTACAGGGGGACAATTACCTCCCTGCTCCTACTAGTAACACTATTTTTGATGCAAGCCAGGATGCCGTTGGCCTTCTTGGCCACCCGCGCACACTGTCGGCTCATGTTCAGCCGTGCATCAATCAGTACCCCCAGGTCCATTTCCTCCACACAGTCCTCCAGCCACTCCGCCCCAAGCCTATAGCGCTGCCTGGGGTTGTTGTGGCCAAAGTGCAGGACTCGGCATTTGCTCTTGTTGAACCTCATGCCATTGGCTTCAGCCCAGCTCTCCAGCCTGTCCAGATCCCTCTGTAGGGCCTCGCTACCCCCAGGCAGATCCACACTCCCAGCCAATTTAGTGTCATCTGCAAACTTACTGAGGGTGCACTCAATGCCCTCATCTAGGTCATCAATAAAGATATTGAAGAGGACAGGCCCCAGCACCGACCCCCCTCACCACTAGTGAGGTTTGAGAGCGGTTGTGCGGGCTGCACTCGCACCCTTCACCCTGCCTGACGCCTGACCATCGGTGTCTGCTGTCAAGGCTGTGTGACCGGCCGCCGTGAGACCTCGCACCTAGCCAGGAGATCACGCGTGGGGAGCTCGGGCAGCAGACCGCCGACGGGCCCCGTTGGAACCGCTCTGCCCCTGCCCTCCCTTCAGACAGCGCAAGTTACAAAGGAACGACGCTGACGGTGCTCGCCGGAACTGCCGATAACGACCGCAGACCGGGCGGGCAGCGGGGAACCAAGCGTCGCGTCGCACCCCCCCCGCCCCGCCCCGCCCCGGCTCCCAGTACCTCAGGGAACCGCCCGCCCCGCGGCGGGAGAGTGGCTGCCGGCCAAGGGAAGGGTACGCTGCGGGCGCAGTGGCCCAGCCGTAGGGCCCTCCGTGGGCCCGGACACCAGGTGGAAGGGTGTGAGGGGAGCGGGCCTCACCTCCCTTGCAGGGGGTGCGGTGCTGGCTGTGCTGCGCCCGGTAGCCCTCGATCACCTCCCACTCTCCGTTGTCGCGCTTGATGGGGAAGGAGACGCTGAGCACATGGTTGCAGGGCTTGATGATGCGGAGGATGCCGCGGACGCGGTGGCGCCGGTCCTCCATGCTCTCACGGGTGCGCAGCCCCTCCACCAGCTTGTCCTCTACAATACTGGCGCCGCGGTCGAAGAACCCCTCCACCATCTTGAAGAAGTTGGGATCGTCCTCCTTCTTCGCCGCCTCGCAGTAGTGTCGCCGCGGGCCCCGACCCCATGCCGCCGCTGCTGCCGCCCCGCCGGCGGCTGCCGCCGCCCCGCCCGGCTCCGCGCCCGCCAGCACCGACCCGGCCGCCAGGCGGGACGCCAGCAGCTCCCCCAAGTAGCGGTACATGGCGGCAGCCACCAGCGCTTCCGTTAAGCCCGCAGACAGGAGAGGTGGGTGGCTGATCCTGGCACTGCGGCCACAATAGGCGCGAGGCGCCGCCGCCTTCGCCTTTAAACGGCCTCGGGGTGGGGGAGGGAGCTGGGAGGGGGATAGGGGCGCAGGAGACCGCCGTGCCTCCGCACTGCGCCTGCGCACCTTCCTCTCCGCCCCGCCCCCGGCGGGATTCGCGGAGGAGGAAGGGGGCGCGGCGCGCGGGAGTCTCGCTATGGGCGGGCTGGTGGGGGTGTGGCGAGCATGCGCGCTGGAGGCCGTGCACGCCCCCCGCCCCTCCCCACAAAGCCGCTCCCGCCCCCCGGGCAGCGTTTCGCGCGCAGTTTGCGGCTCTGTGAGCGGGGCGTAGGCGCTCGGTGCCGCTCTCTGCACGGGCCTCGGTAGGTCAGCGGCGGGAGGGGGTGGCCGGGTAGGCAGGCGTGCAGCGGGCGGCCCCGCCCCGCCGCCGGTCCCCGGAAGGATCGCGTTCCTTTTCGCTTGCAGAGCTGCAGGTCCTTGCGCCTCGTGTGCGGTTGTGGGCCGCCTCTCCTGCCAGTGACCGTTAACGGCCGCTACCGGGCAGAGAGCTGGGCTGACAAGGGCCGGTGCTCCTTAGTGTGCTCTGCTCCCTTGCCCTGCGCTGGGAAAGCGTTGTTGCCGGTGAAGGACCCGGTGCGAGTAGCCTTCCCTAACGCAGAAACGTGAGCCTCTTGCTGGGCTCCAGTGCCGGCTCCCCTGCTTCTGTGCCTGGCGGGGATACTGCGGAGCTCTGGCCGAAGGAGACCTGGCTTGGCCTTCAGCTGGGCAAAGAACGTGGCCTTTGATACCGCGAGTACAGGTGCAAGTAAGGGTATTTCTGCACAGTGGCGTGTACAGAGTTATTTGGGGAAAACACTTGTGTGAGCACTTTGAAAGAAGCCTGTTAGGAAAACCTAGCATATCCGCAGGTGTTTAATTGGCTGCCTTGTTAAGTGGGAACCGTTGCTTTAAGTTGGCACTGTGTTACCTGCTAACGCAGCGGTTTTGTCTACTCGCCTCTGGATAGCACGTCACCTTTCACCAGGCCTTGTTCTGATAAGGGGAGGTGTTTGTTACGTAGATTGGGCTTTTGAGTACACCTATAACAATATTGTAGAATGTGTAACATCCGCTTTCAGGGCATGAGGGACAGGGTGTTGTAATAGTTTTGCCACGTTTGTTTTAGAAGAATTATGTTATTTGCATGCTTCCTGTAGGATTTGGCAGTTAATTGGAAACTACAGGGCTGGTTTCTATTTTAGGTATGTGGGAGACCAATGCCCTCAGTGTGAATAACCAGGAAGCTGCTTTATCTCTGTGGGAATCTCTCTAACCACCGTGGACATCCAAGGGCTGTGCTGCAAGGCTTGTGGGAAAGTATTATAACTCTTGTGTGTATTTGGCAGCGGGCAGATTAGTCACAGGCACTCAATACACATAAACTTTTCACACGACTGATACTTAAGTTTTATCTTGATTTCATGTTGTTTCTCTATCCTAAGATTCCTGAGAAATTGTCATAAGGACCATGGTTGCCTCTTATCTGTGATGAGGATGGTTTGTAACCCTAGCCTAGAGAACAAAGATCCTTGATAGCAGTGATCGGGAAACAGAAGCAAGAAAGGAGCTTGTTCTTAGGCCAGTTTGTTAGTTGGGTGTTTCCACGGGGTTTCAGAAAGAAACTTATTTACATATTTTCTGTCCCCGGTGTAGGTGGTTCACATACAACTTCTACTGCTTTCCATTTTAAGTTCACAGGATTGCAGTGTTCTCAGTGGTTGTATCAGTTTTGAGCTATTATTTGATTTCTATCACAGGTTCTCATGAGCTAAAGCTCAACTTCTGTACAAGTTCTGAAACTTTTGTAAATGTGTAGGGAGGAAAGTGGTGAAAGGTATTATGGCAATTAGTGCTTATCAGCTAATTCTTTTTGCCTGGTTCCTTAGGTTTAGAATACTATTTCACAGTCTAAAAGATAGATGAAAAATATGATTAACTGGTTTGCTCCAGTGTAGGCTTAAATCGGAATAAGGTTAACATGCTTATTAGCTCTCACCTTGCCTTCAGCAGTGACAGCTCTAATTTATACATCTCTAATTTATGACATTTGCTCAATTATTGGCTGCTTGCAATATTGGGGTGTATTTTCAGTACACGTTTGTGCATGTATTTGAGTATGGGACATGACAGTTTGAGAAGAAAGTGAATCTCTCCATAGTTTGAATTACACAATTGTTTTTGCAGTAGTGGCAACACCATTGTTGCTTTCTTTTCTAAGCAACACTGGATTTCAGCAAAATATTAAACAAGCTGTGTGCTGAATGCAAAGAATAACTGAAGTAGTGTGTTAAAATTCTTAGTCTTTAAGTACTGTAAGTGAAAAAAGCTATTTTTTTGGAAATGAAGCAATGTGTACAGGTTACAGGTACTTTGCTAACCTCAGCAGGTCCCTACCATATTTTTGTTTACTTAAAATCCCTTGTGGAGGCAAGAGTGACCACAATGTGGCCTGAAGGTATTGAAGAAAAGTAAGAACAGTAGTCATGTGCCACTATTTCAGTATTCTTACATGGTAAGTGGTGGGCTGTTGAAGTGAAATCTGTTTGTCAGAAAATTAAAATTCTTATGCTTTAGAGTTTTAGCAGGTACAAAAGTAATAATTGCAGTAATAAGACTAACTGTGTCTTCTTTGTTGTTGTGTAGCATATCAGGTGCCATCCAAAGATTCACATTTGAATAAAAAAACCCAAAAAAACTCTTGGATGGATCAAAAGGTAACTTCTTTCTTCTTAACCAGAAGTTTCATACTGATTGTTGGTCTTAGGCCTTTATCTAAAAAGTGAGATACACAGAGAATTCTTAGTACCTGTGTGGTAGGAGCTGTCTGTATGTTTCGTGGACTCTTCAACAAGGTCATTTAAGTGTGTATGGATTGGAATAAGTTTTTACTTAAAATCTGTACTGTATGGGTAAGGGTGACAATGTGATTTAACTTTTGAAGCATCTTCTGAAGAATCTTGTACAGAGGTTGCAGGGAGGGTATCTGTCAGGAATACTGACTGTAGTCCTATTCATATTCCTCTTGGCTGAGATCCCGTGCATGTGTTTGTGAAATAGAGAGTATGAGGACTTAAGTAGTCCTACTGCTTTGGAGCTGCCTGCATATTGTGGTAAAGTATATTAAAATACCATGAAAGAGCAATCTAAATCTTTGGCAGCTCTTTAGCTTGATATATTATTTAGTTTTATGGATTGTATTTTCCACCTTCACAATGCTTTAAAGTAGAACTTCATGCATAACGAAGTTTTTGGTATGGAGTTTGAAAAGAGAAGATGGCTGTTTCTCTGTCTGCAGGCAAATGTGCCAGCATTCCTTCTTCAGAATAATGGCAGAAGTGTTGATAAACCATGTGGTCTTTTAAATATGTGTATTTTTATAAAATCAATATAGTGTAAAGAATCAAAGAAATCTAACCTGAGCCTAATTTAAATTCCAGATTTGTGAATAAGTTACTAGATTCTGATTCAAGTGATAAATAGAGCAGAAGTACTACGTTTCTGGTTATAGTCTTTCCTTTTTATGCCAAGCCAGTGCACGATATGATAGGGCTGAAATGAGAAGTGTGGCACGACTGTCCAGCTTTACAGTGTTGCTAGAGGGCTGGCTCTGCAAGATGCTATTGCAAGCAGCACATGACGTAGGTAAATCCCAGAAGATTACTTTGATTATATAGACAGGTTACAAATTAATTTTATAAAATGAAAACCTGACTAGAAATCTCCCTGTCAGTGATCTCTACAACCAGTTAGAGACTTAGAGCTGACAAAGGCATTTCATTGGCAGTGTAAGGTATTGATACTTAGATATTGACTGGGAGACATATAAAGCCACCTGAATTTAAAATTCTGGAAATAACCTAGAATCCCTTAACTGTGGTCTGTGAGATAATTCTTTTTTCCTTTATAAATAGCTTTGGCTGTATTCAGCCATACCAAAGCAGACTGGCAGTTTTTCTTTATTTGCTCCCTTTGTCTTGATAGAAGTGAACCTGAATTTGGTGGTCTTCCAGACAGGCTGCAGAGGTGAGATTTGTGCATGCTGCAAATCCGAGGTGTGCTTTCTGTAATGCTGTGGAGTTGGAGAAGAGGTGTCTGGATTATTTCCTGTTGAGACTTTAAAGCTTCCAATACTACCTTGTTATGAGATGCTTAGGTACCTGTGGTCTGATTATTTAATATTTTTATTTATTAATTTGCATTAATTTTAAGTATTATCATGTTTGCTTAATTCAAGTATAAGGTGCTAGCACCTTGTTCATATATAAAGAGTAACTTTTTGCCTGTCTGTAGCACTGTAAAAGTAGGGAGTGATAAGTGTAGCCTGGTAGGGACTTCCTTTAGGAAATGCTAAAATGAGTTATCTGGAATGTAAATTTGTAAGGGGTTCCTAATTCTCTCAGTGAAAGGTACTTGAAAAGCCTTCAGTAAGTTCTGCCAGTGTTCCAGAGCACATGTCAGAGAGCCAGTTTCCAGAGCTTTTAAAATGTTAATAATTCTTCTGGGGAAGTCAGAAAATATTGAGTAAATTCTGATAACTACCTCAAAAGTAAATACATTTTTGATTGCCTTAAAGTGATGGTGCTTATGCTTATCAGCTTTAAAGACTGTGTGTCTCCATCTGTTTATATTGTTGCTGTGCATGATGACTGAGGTTGCCAACTGGTTACTTCAGCTCTGTGACAGAAGAGATATAAAAAGCTCTTCATGTATATAGGAGATAATGTTCTCCTATCTTGTTTAGATGGTCTGTAGATATACAGAAATTTTCTGTGACATGTCTTGGTACTGTTAATGTCAATATATTACTAAATAGGCATTGCCAGTTAATATAACTGAGAAATATAAAATACGTTTTTTTCTATACCACTTAGTTCCTGTACTGCCACTTCAGATGGGTAGGGAAAAAGTACTTTCTCTGGAGCTTGCAGATCTGGTCTGAAGCTTACTGAAGTTGGTAGCAAGTTAATGTGATCTCAGTTACCTTTCAGTCAGCATGGCCCTTCATGAAGTCATAGAGGCTTTTGTGGGTCACTGTGAAGGCTTTTCTTTTCTCAGTTCCTGTATCTGAGAATCTGTTAAAGAAGCTGTTTTGTGTCTCTGTGTCTTTAGCTTGGTTTTTCCTCATTTCTAGTTTAAAAGACAAAAGAAGATGATAGATTTACCAAACCAAATATTTTGATGTTGCCATTGAACTGTTGAATCTGTTTGAAATTGGCTCATGCAAAGAGCTAGTTATGGGAAAACTGACAGGGATAGAGGCATAAAAACCTTCATGGATGAACTGTGAGCCCACAAGGTTTGTACCCTTAAATAGGGTTAGAAGGGAAAAAAACTTCAGTTGGTTTATGTCCTAGGAATTACACAAATATAGAGAATTGCTCTCTATTTTAATCAACACAGCAAACTACTAATAGTAGGAAGTATGGTTTGCTAGGAGTGAACTAGAACAATTTGAAATGGATATTAATGTTTTTTGCAACTCATGGCAGCCTTTTGGTGCTCTGCCTGAAAATCATCCCTGTGATCTTAACAGCTTGGAATCACAGCATCAGAGGCTTCTGGTTTTTTCCTGCTTTACTCAGTTGGCAATCAGAAGTTGGTGACATGAAGTGCATATTGTTTAAATAACAAACATTAAAGCTCTTAGGAACTGGAGAATACTAGTCTCCTGTAGTGCTTTTGTTTGTATTTCTGTTAGCAAAATGAACTTCATCCTCTGCGCTTTGGAATACCTGCTATGGAAAAGAATATTGTTAAAATATGCATAAAAACTTAATTCTTTGTGAAAGATGTTGTGGGACGAAGCCCAGGTTGCAAAGAAATTAAGAATTGCCACTGAAGTTTGTTGGTGCCATTGAAATTAGTGTTATTTATCAGGAAAAGGCCAATAGTACATTGCCTGGTATTTTTCAACATGCTATGGATCTTGTAAAGAAAAAAAAAATTGGTTATGCTGGAAGCTAAAAACCTATATCTGGTATCTTTTGGTCATCTTTTAGATCTCAGGGTTGTTCTTGATGCCCACTGGAAGTAGAGATCAGTGAAAAAAGTCACTTATGTAGCTTATCCCAGAGGAAACTCGGAATGGGAAAATAGGTCAGAATAAAATACTTCTGATTTAATTAAATTTTCCCATCTTGAACACATTTGAGCAATTGTTGAAAACGCGATTTTAAAGTGACATATTTTTCCAGTCCATTTGGTTTGTTTTCTAGTTAAAGGACTTGGTTTGTCAATAATGTGTTTCTGTGGAAATGCTAGAGTTCATTATAATCACGTGCTATTTATGGTGGTCAGGTGTCTATATGGCAGTCATGTTAAATGTATAGCCATGCAGTGTCAGACATGAATCTGGCTTATGGAGTTGTGGGAAAGCCTGTCACAGCCAAAATATGTTTATTCTGGAATATCTTCAGGAGGCATTTTTGCTGTCATGGATTTCTTGTTGCTGATGTGGGAGCAGTGGACACCTTAAGCAGCAAGTGTGGGGTGGGGCTAGTTATGTCCAGAGATGTAGGGAACATTCAAGGGATATCGGCTGTTGATATGTGGGTAGTTAACACTTTCTACTATAAAGTGTCAGCACTGCCACAGAGTCTGATTTGGATAAGCATTTCTTTTAATTAACAAGCTGAAGATTTTGTGCTGTTTAGGTTTTTCTTGAATACTGTCTAATTTTGCCAATGTTGGAAATATAGTGTCTAACTGATCAATTCTACTATCTCTTTTCTTTTTCCTTTGAATGTCAATAGGTTGAAGGTAAGGTTATTTTGAAAAACTGGTAAGGTAGAGCCTCTGCACATCATTGGTAACTGATTTTTGGAAGGAGTTTTATATAGCTGTGATGTAACTTAATGAGTTAAAATCGTGATGGAATTTGTAAAAGCTTGATTTTGTTTCCATTTTTCAGATAAGATGGTGTGTTTTTAATTTAGTAAGGGAAAACTCTAAATAACATATGCTTTTAGATTGCCCACAATTATCACTAGAGAGAAACTTTCTTGAACACATGTATGCTATATGTTTATCTCAGGTTTATAGTATAGTGTTGTGGCAGTTACATAAATGTAACATTGTGCTATATAAGCAGAAAGAGAGCTTCTTCCTCATGACAAATATCTAATGAAGGTAATAGAGGTGAAAGAAGGAAAAAGCCAGTCTCCTTCACTGTTCTGTTCCCCCTGTATACTTTACGCCTCACCTACCAGTGAACCTGTTCTTGTAGTGCAAGTCCATTAGCGTCATTTAGTTTTAGGTTTAATTTATTCTTGTTTATTACATTGCTAATTCAGTGAAGGTTGTTTTAAGTCTGAAAAATTAATGGGGCTGTTAACTAAAAGAAGAAAAATACCCTATTTGGCAAAACATGATATTCTCGTCACTCTATTTTCCTCAGAGTGTGAGTCTTAAAATTGCATCAGAATACAGTGCATTACTTGAGGACTTAATGTAATTTGAAATGTTTTGAAAATTAAGGCTCAGTTGTGTGGGTAAGCTCTGCATGATACATAAGGAAAGATAAACCCTCTTTCAAATAGCATGTAAGGTTCAAGAACTAAATAAAAAATTAGTAATGGATGCCCTGTGTTAATATACCATTGTAAAATAATCAAATAATTCAAAGTTGGTAAGTTAGCACCTGAAACCTAAAGTAATAAATAAAAGCATTTGACTAAGGAGCACAAGAAATCTTATATTGCAGGAAGAGAAAATTGCAGCTATAGAAATGGGGTAAATGTTAAAATCTCAGTAGATGAGCTGAAAAGTTGAGATGAAAAGAATAGGTTTGTGACTTAACAAAAAGGCAAAGGAAGGGCTATGCATTGGGGGATGATAGTGCAGTGTTTAAAGTAGGAATATGCAGAATGCACAGGGTCCATTCTCCAATTGTTTCAGCTTACTATCTGAGCCAAAGAAAATTACTTAATCTTTCCTATCTTGCATAAAAACATTTGATAATTTACACTGTACTTCTTAAAGGCATAGGAAAGAAAAAGACATTAATTATAATTTGGAACTGAGCCGGTTATGCAAACTGGTATGGTCCTCATATTTGAATGAATATAGGTCAGAAATTACAGAGCATGGACAGTAATTATTCTTAATGAGAAACTCATGGAATCTGCTTCTTAATAAACAGATAGTCTTTATTTCCTGTCAAACTTAGGTTGACTTCTATGTGATACGTAAAATATTTCTTCCCTTGAATGTTTATCCTCTGTCAGACATTACATTTACTTAGTTTTTCCCCGTGTTAGGAACAGAGTGGATTCTAATGGAACTACATTCATCTTATGTTGAAGATAATTAAAATATAAGTTAGGTTTTTCCTACAGTCTAAAAAAACCCTGTCTTTCAGCAAGTCTTCATTGAACAAATTAGATGATGACAGGTGAAGAGAACTTGACTTGTGACTATATCTGATTATAAAAATTTCTAAAATGCCAACTAAGGAGAAATTACTCAGCAAACAAAGGAAGTAGATACTGGAGTTGACATGAGTTCTTTGGGAATGTGCCAGCATAGATATGATTGTGCCTTTTTGCTGAGAATGTCAGATCAACTTCTGTAAAGTAGTGGAACTTGAGCTTTGCCTGCTCTTCTTTTTTCCTGTGTTGTTTTCCCATTCGATCTAGAGATGAGATTATCTCTAGATCAGATCTTCAACCACAGAGGCTGTTAATTCCAATTGGCCTGTTGGGAGTGCAAACATTGTATTTTAGATATTCCCTAGTCTTCCCATGTGCAGCAATTTAACCCCAGTGGACAGAGATCTGACTTCTCAGGCATGAGAATTTCATTCCTACTGATCAAACTCCTTATTGCGTCAGTGCTTGTAAAGCACTACTAATCTTAAAGATAAATGACAAGCTTTCTTCCAGAGGTACTGCTCTTGACATCTAGTTTTTGATGTGATAAGTCAGTATTTCCTCCTTTGGATAACGTGATTAGGCTACTCTTGAATTATCATGAGTACTGTTATTAGCGTGGTGGCAAATTTCTGTCATGGAGCTTGGAGCTAACTGGGATCTAACCTGGAAAACCCTACATAACTTTGAAACCTTCAGTCCCTGCTGAACTGTTTTTTGATTTACACAAGATGAGCAGCTGAATAGGTCAAACACTGTTCTTTCAGTCTCAAGTAAGGTTTCCCACCCTCTGCAGGAGTGACTTTTTTTTTTGAAAGGTAAGTTTGAGTCAATGCACTGTTTATGGTCTCTCATCTGATAATGCTTTCCTTCTTAGGAAGCTGGGCTCTGATTGAAGAGGAAAAAACTTTTCATTGCACCACCATTCTATACAGAAATACAGTGAAAGTCTGAGATTACTACTAAACAGTGTGTCATTTGGGGACACTTGAAGAATGGTATCTGCATAGTGTAGCTTTCAGGATCAGGGCTTCAGACTCAAAGTACTTGGATTTAAAGTGTAAGTACTTCTAAACACTGGATTTCACAAGGGGACAGATATAGGTAAGCTGGTTTGACAGCTGTTTCCTGTTTGGGATTAGAATTTTAAATTCCTTGAGAGCTGGTGGAGTAAAACTTATTTGCTAGCCAAAATGAGAAGGGAGCATCGGGTAATGTATAAAAGAATAAGAACTATAGTAGTTCTTAGTTCTTTTAAATGTTATGATGTTACCTCTTCCCTCTTCCGTATTTGCCTTTTTTTATTGGGGGTACAATTCCAATGAACACTACTTTGAATGCTTTTCTTCCCAGCTTCATCAAATCAAGTAGTTGCACTCGCTTATTTTGTGAAGGTTAAAGCCTTTGAACCTAAGTGTTTTCTTACTACACTCATAGAACCATGGAATGTGTTAGGTTGGAAGGCACCTTTACTAGATCAGGCTGCTCAGAGGCCCATCAAGCCTGACCTTGAATATCTCCAGGGATGGGGCCTCCACTACATCTCTGTGCAACCTGTGCCAGTGATCTATGAGGGTGGTAGCAATCTGACTTTTCAGTTTTCTGCATATTGTTTTGTGTTGGCAGGTGCAGTTCATAATATATTGTATGTGTATATATATATAGGTCAAAGGAGGTGATCCTCCCCCTCTACTTTGCCCTGGTCAGGCCCCACCTGGAATATTGGATCCAATTCTGGGCTCCCTGGTATAAAAAAGACAGGGATCTCCTGGAAAGAGTCCAGTGGAGGGCAACAAAGATGGTTAAAGGACTGGAGTATCTCCCCTGTGAGGAAAGGCTGAAAGAACTGGGGCTGTTCAGCCTGGAGAAAAGAAGGTTAAGAGGGCATCTTATTAATGTTTATAAGTGTCTCAAGTGTGGGACACAGGGGGAAATGGACAGTCTCTTTTCAGTGGTCTGTGGGGACAGGACAAGGGGCAATGGCCTCAAGTTGGAGCACAGGAAGTTCCGCACCAACATGCGGAAGAACTTCTTCACAGTGAGGGTGACAGAGCCCTGGGACAGGCTGCCCAGGGGGGTGTGGAGTCTCCTTCTCTGAAGATACTCAGGACCCATCTGGACGCCTCTCTGTGTGACCTGTCCTAGGGAGCCTGCATTGGCCAGGGGGGTTGGCCTCTGGAGGTCTCTTCCAACCCCTACCATTCTGTGATTCTATATAATCTACTGCAGTGTCATGCTGCTGTTAAAGCTTTCAGTTAGCATCATATTTTGCTTTTCATTTGTCACTGAATACCTTTGACTTAATGAGTGCTGTCTTTATTTTGGGGAAGACTCCTTCAGCCATATTTAATCTGATTTCCATACCATAGATTGAAACCTCTTTTGTTACTTTTTAGGTTTGTACCAACAGATGTGATAGCTTAACAGTTTGGTTTTATACATTTTTATTGATTTTGACTTTTTTCTTCTGCTCTGGTGTTTGATAATGGTTAACATGAAATGTTACCATATTTCATTTAATGTTTGTTATGAGCTCATGGCTCTAAAACTACCATCACTTTGGATGGTATATTGATTTTAGCTGCAAGATAAAGCTTTGTATTTATATTTTAAACATTGGCATAGCTCTTGAAATGAGATGTCAGGTAACTCAGAACATTAGCTATGACAGAAGAAACTGCTGCTGTTTTAATACCTTTCAGGTCAGTTGTAAAGGTTACTAATCTCTGGAGAAAGATAATAAAGCCTATGTTTAAAGTAATAGCTTTCTTCTGCTTTATCTGCTTATTTTAAAATCTGAAAGTAATTGCATATAAACAGGTCTTAATCTGAAATTTATAGGAAGGACAACCAATGTGGATTTACTTGTTGCCTGTTACATGCTCAATACTACAATAGCTAATTTGTATTCCAGTATTTCCTAAGACAAGCAAGTAAAATCTGGAATTAATAATAGCTTGGTATGGGATGGATAGGAGGTTCTCTGAATTTCGTCATCTCTCTGCATTAATCATAATTTGCCTCTAATCATCCTCTTTCAGCTTTTTACAGAAGGTAAAATTCACCTGTGTGTGCATGAAACTGATGTACTGTAAGTCATATATAGTGGTAACTGTCTGTCTTGACAGAATAAGGACAGGCTACAAAAGACTATTCAGAGCTACGTTAGTACTAAACTTACTTGTGCATTGGGGTATTAAATGGAACTCTTAAAGTTACGGTTCTAACATTGACACTGCCACTTCTGTTCTATAGGAAAAGTTCCTATTAGTGTTTTTAAAATATTTTTCTGAGGACTCCTGTGATTTTTAGCTTTGTGTAGCAGCTCACATGGTTGTGTACATAAAAATTATGCTAGTATACTACTAGCTGCACTGGCCTTTGTATACACTGTCAGTCAAACTGCTTCCATCCTAGTAACCATCAAGGATAGAATTTGGAACAAATGGCAGACAGAAAGAAATTGTATTTGCAAACAGGAGTATGGTTTCAGGACACAAAGCATTCAGTAAGTTGAGGTGAGCATTTGTTGAATCTGTAATCTTTCCTCATTGTATTGGATTATACTCAGAAACAATTTCGATTTTTTTTCTTCAGCTTGGAGCAGCTTTTGCATAAAGACAAATGGGTAGATAAGCCCCTTTAGTTTCTATTCTTAACTCTTGATACTTCAGGAGCTTTGAAACTTACACAACTTAAAAATTTGTGCTTCTTTCATGTTTATTGCATTGTTGGGTTTTGCCAACATAGTTAGATTGTAAGGTTGATAATCAAGAGTATTAGTGTCTCTGAAGAAAGGTGCTTTTCTCTACATGTGTTGCTGGTGTATGTGAACATGTTGAGTCTGCATATACCTGGATGGACACTTAGAGTAGCAGAGTATTAAAATGATGAGGGAAATAATGTTGAAGTCTTTTCAGATTCTCATGTGAGGCAGATAAGGCTAGACTCAACCTCTTAGTGTACTGCAAGGCCTTTGATGTGGTCCACTGCAACATCCTTCTCTCAATGTTAAGGAAAAATGGGTTTGATGGATAGACTGTCCAGTGGATAAGGAATTGGCTGGATGGCTGCATCCAGATGGTAGTGGTCAATAGCTCGATGTCCAGATGGAGAGGGTGGACAGGTGTTGACCCTCAGGGATCTGTATGGGGACCAGTGTTTAATATCTTCCATCAGTGACTTAGTGGTATTAACTTGCACCATCAACAAGCTTGCAGTTGGCATGACAGGGGCAGGGGATGTCATCCAGAGGGACATGGACAAGCTAGAGATGGGCTTGGGCAGACCGTGAAGTTCAACAAGGACAAGTGCAAAGTCCTGCACTTGGGTTGGCACAATGCTCATTACCAATACAGGCTGGGGAATGATGTGATGGAGAGCAGCCCTGTGGAAAAAGACTTGGGGATATTGATGGATGAAAAGCTGGACATGAGCCAACACTGTACACTTGCAGCTCAGAAGGTCAGTCACATCCTGCATTGCACCAAAAGAAGTGTGTTCAGCAGATTGGGTAGACATCTGTCAGGCAGAGAAGGACCTGGGGGTGTTGGTTGACTGCTGACTGAATATGAGTCAGCAGTGTGCCCAGGAAGGCCAAAGGCTTGTATCAGAAATAATGTGTCAAGTAGGTCTGGGGAGGTGATTGTGCCCCTGCACTCGGCATTGGTGAGGCCACACCTCAAGTACTGTGTCCAGTTCTGGGCTTCTCATCATAAGAAGGACACTGAGGTCCTTGAGCGTGTCCAGAGAAGGGCAACCAGGCTGGTGAAGGGGCTGGAGGGCAAATCCTATCAGGAGCGGCTGAGGGAGCTGGGGGTGTTTAGTCTTGAGAAGAAGGCTGATGGGAAACCTTATGACCACCTACAATTACCTGACAGGAGGTTGTAGAGAGGTGGGAGATGGTCTCTTCAGCCAGGTGACCAGAGATAGGACAAGGGGAAATGGCATGAAGTTGCACCAGGACAGGTTCAGTTCAGGTGTTAGGAAAAATTCTTTGCTGGAAGAGTTGCCAGGGCCTGGAACAGGGAGGGGGTTGAGTCACCATCCCTGGATTTGTTTAAAAAAGAGTAGATAAGGTACTTAGGGATATGGTTTAGCATAGGACAGGTTGGACTCAGTGATCTTAAAGGTCTTTTCTAGCCGTGTGGGGTTCTGTCCCTCCTGTCTTCTCTGAGACACCAGTACTGCTCTGTTGCACTCAACACAGAAGGATATGGACCTCTTAGAGTTGGTCCAGAGAACGGCCACAAGGGTGATCAGGGGATTGGAGCACCTCACCTATGAAGACGGGCTGAGAGAGCTGGGGTTGTTTAGCCTAGAGAAGGGTCGGGGAGATTTTATAGTGACCTTCCAGTATCTAAAAGGGGGGGCCTATAGGAAAGCTGGGGAAGAGCTGTTTGTAGTGAGAGGATGAGGGACAATAAATATAAACTAGAGCAGGGTAGACATTAGGAAAAAGCTCTTTACTATGAGGGTCACTGGAACAAATGACCTTTAAGGTCCCTTCCAATTTAATGCATTCTGTGACTAAATGAGGACTACGCAGTACTGCAAGTAATAACAAATTAATATTAGAAGTTATTAAATTAAAGATAACTGAGTGAGGGTACACAGTAATAGTCCTGTTGGCGTGGCACAGAAAATAGAGATATTTCCTTTAATAGAAACAGTGAAGAAAATTCTGCATCTTTACTGAGACATTGCTATGTGCTATGATTGACAGCAGTAGAGAAACTATAGATGACTTACAACACCATACCTTGGTTTTTTGATTGCTTGATGTGTTTTCAGACAGCTCAATTGCCATGGAAAAGGGTAGATGCATGTATGGGCCTTAAATGAACGCCTCAAGCATTTTATTCACAAGTTCTGTTCAATTGTGACTTCACTTAACTTTTATGGGCATAGTAGGATAGAAATTGTGACCTACTTTTTTGAAGTATGATCAGTCAAATTATTTTTGAATCGCTGGTGTAAGTGCATTGCTGACTTAGAATTCTGTCTGAGAAAAGGTACCTCTTTGAAATAGGGAAATTTACATCTAAAAGGCACCTTTGGCTTGGTCAGCTGTGTTGATAGTTACTCAGTGTCACCTGTTCCCTGTTAAAGCTTAACCAGTTGTTAAACTAACATCTATCTAAACCATTGAAATGTGAAGGTTTATATATTAAAATGCTAATGTAACTTCCTTTATCATATTTTTTTTTGTAAGGTAAATGCAAAAGGACTTAAACCTTCTTTGTGTTTCCAGAAGTCTTACTGTAGTTTTCACTAGATTAAAATACTGTGAAATTTTTATCTTGGGTTTTTTTTTCTGCAGTGGTCTAGTAAATTAACAACTTGAGTCTTAGCCATAATACCTGTGAGAGAGCATTTGCTTGACTGACATTCATACAGTTCTATAAAGTTGGTAGGTATGTTGCTTCTGTAACCACAATAAAGAGCAAGTCTGTGCAGTGAACCATCTGTGATCTTTTAATGCCATTCACTATTGTGTGGAGCCAGCTTGGACCGAGTCTGAAGGTTATATTTCCTTAAGGGAGCTTTATCTATGAAAAAATCTGAAACCTTTCAACTTCTAGATACAGGTGATATCACCTTCAGTTGTTTAGGCTTAAAGTGTATTTTAGTGGGGGGGGAGGGCAGTTGTGTGTGTAGTGTGCAATGGGAAGATCCTAATATAACATGAAAATTTCTTCATGCTTTTAAGCACAAAAATACTAATACCTGAATTTGTCAGTACTATCATGTAGTTAATGTCTGTTAGGGGTTTGTTTAGAGTACAGTGCTCACGTCAGAAGCTTGTATTATGAACCTGCCTTTTGAGACATAGGATTTATAGAAATTTTGTGCAAAGCCAGCTTTTCATTTACTCAGATATATAAGTACTGGGGTCATCAGCTATTTAGTATATCAGATCACCAGTTACTTTGAACCTCACAGAAATACACTAATGATTCTACATGAAGGATGTGGTTGCATACTACAGAAGTAGATAAAATGTGCTGAATGTGTCTCAGGGTAGGGGAAAAGTAGAAAGGTCTGGTGCTATAGGTTCAGTTCTGTGAAAAATACTGTTGATACTGTTTACAGGACAGTTAAATATTTGCTCTTTTGGAGAC
This sequence comes from Porphyrio hochstetteri, assembly GCA_020800305.1. Lineage (NCBI taxonomy): Eukaryota > Metazoa > Chordata > Aves > Gruiformes > Rallidae > Porphyrio > Porphyrio hochstetteri. Next base: position 10,837,649 of record CM036911.1, read on the forward strand.
ATCATGAATAAACAGTGTGGAGGCAAATGAACTCCTGATTGAGCTATTGGTCTTAGGGGTTTGTATGCCATCTGACTGCTGCTGGAGCTGCTTGTGCTGTAGTTTTGCACAGCCTTGGATCACATCTTGGTCTAGTGATGACTTGTGTGCTTCTATTATGACTACGCTGAGCGGGTGGCTAGTTTGTTAGTAAACAGATGGCTAACTTAAATTATTTAGTGTTGTTGCCAAAAGAAAAAATACCCTGCTTGCCTTAACTACAAGAGGAAGTGCAGCTTTTGTTAGTCTACTGCTAACATACCAATTTGTGAAAGGCGTTTTACCAGTACTAGTAGATTTATTGGGTAGGACAAATTGGTAAGCTTATGAATGATATCTTTTCAACGCCCTGTCTCCTGCAGTACCATAGTATAAGCAGTCTTACCTACAACTTTTGTCAAACATTGGTGACATCCCATTTTTGTCTGTGAATGTGCAGTCAGCATCCTTTTTTTGTTATAGAACTTAATCTTTTTTGAGTGAGGCTTTGGTGAGAAAATAAGTGGTGGCTTTATCCTGTAAATATATTCTTGACATAGTGTGCAAGCCACATGCAGTATGGGGAGTAGATTATCTTTGCCAAACTGTTAAAGCAACTGCGACTGGGAGAGCAGCCTTTGATTATAGTTGTGTGCTATAATCAGTGATATATATAATTGTTACGGAAAATGGATTTGAAGAACTTCTGTAATGTGAAGCACCAGCTGAAATGAGAGTATTTTTTGACAAATACACTGGATTTGTGCTGGAAGATTTACTTGATTAATAATACACTTACTGCATTCTGGCATTACTAAGTTCTGGCATTTGTATTACTAAGCCAAGCTGAAAACTATTTGCTGATATAAATAAGACTTTTGCAGAAATCCATTAAATCAAAGCTCAATGAATTGTTGATCAGTTTAGAAAAAAGCTGTATTTTCCTGCTTGGTAAAAAAAGAAATCAGTTTAAGAAAGAAGACTTAAAAGCAGCCAGCAAAAAAACCTCCACACCCCACAAAACAAAAACCCAAAGCGAAGAGCTGATTCTAGCGTGGTATCTTGGGTTTCTTATCTTCATAATAAATGAAATCTACAGGCAGCAAGCCTGATAGAAATAGGGCTATTATCATGTCTCATTGATCAGTTGCCTCACTTTCATCTTAGGTTCTTTATTGTTTTATCACCTCAGTTTATCAGACAATTTAAGTCCTAAAATAAGTTTTCATTGGTAATGGTACCTGTGGATATTTTTTTGTAGACTTGACCATTTTTCTAAAAAATGCTGAGATGTCATTCTAATACTGTGATTTTTTTTTTTTTTTGAAGATGCAGAAATACCTGGGAAAAATTTTTTTTGACAGAAGGTATAGCAGTTGTTTAAATAGTTCTCAAAGAAAGGTTTGGGGGATGAGTGTTCAAAACATGCACAGCACTCCTGCGTATCTGTGACCTTTTACCTTTATCTTTCTTTCCTACTCAAAAGGTCACTGTTCTTCAGAACTTTTAACTTCTTTTGTTTGTAACTGCTGCTCTATGTTCGTCTTGTTAATTATGTGGGTTTATGTATTGCAAAACAAAAATCAATAAATAGCATTTACTTAAATGGAGATCTTGCAAGGCACAAAGGCAGCGAGGAAAGAATTATCAAGCTCATCACAAAAGACTACTACCTTTACTCTAATTTTCAAAAACAATTCAGACTATCTCAGTGGTTGAATTCAAAAATGTTTTATTCATGTTCAGGCTCTTGCATCATTGGGTTCTAAAAAAATAATCCTTTACCATGGATGATGCAACTGCTAAGTAGTTGCCTCTGATACAAGCTTGCATTAGGAAGAAATGCCTTTATTTCAGATCAAGGAAAATATTTTCCTTTTAGAACACATCTCCTTGATCTTGAAGGCAAGTAGGTATGCATTAAATATTAGCAATTACATTTGATTGTTTGCCTTCTTAATTTGAATAATTATGAAGAACAACTTGGTGTATATAGCCTTTTATTGAGTATTTTGATTTAACTTTTAAAATGTCAGATTGTATGGAACTTTTCAAAGCACTGATTTTGGTTTAAATTACCAATCTACCTGTTTATGCTGTGGGAGTTCTTAGGAATGTTTCTATTGTGATGTCTCAATTGCAGGTGTTTCATACTCGGTGTTATGTAACAAAGTGCTGCAGGTAAAGAGTTTGGATACATGTTGTTTTATGGCTACATATTGCAAAAATATACCTTTCATGTGTTTGTACCTGTCTTGAGGCCAAATGGTACTGTAGTCTTCTGGTAGTAGCCAGTGACAAGAACGAAATACTGAACAGATTGTTATTGCTGCTATTTATTATTAATAGGAACTAAAAAATACTTTATGGTAAGTAATAGGCTATATTCAGATAACATTTCAAGATAACTGTACTAATTATTCTGGGTACTGCTGTAGGCAAATGTTGGCTTGTGGCTTTTATAAATTTAGATATTGAGTAGCAGGATTCCTGCTATGCCCCTGTGGTCAACAGCTGCCTCTGTGTATTGGGTCTGACTGAATTTTCCGTGTAGCAGCCCTCCTAGTGCTGTGTATTGGTAGCTAGCCAGCTGTTAACAACAGCTGTTAACTGGGGAGTGCTGGTGCACACCAAGGTGCTCTCTCTGGCATTAGCCACCCCTCTCCAGCCGTAGGCTGGGGGCCAGCAAGGTCTTGGGAGGGGACACAGACAGGACAGCTGGACCAAACTGACCAAAGTGATATTCCACACCATATGATGTCTGCTCAGCTATAAGAAGCTGAGAGGTAGGGGATGGAAGTTTGGAGGGGGGCATTTGTGGGGTTTTTATTTGTCTTATGGAGCAGTTGCTCTGTGTAATCTGGGTCTGTGCTTCCTGGGAAGTGGCCAGGCATCTCCTGCTGATGGGGTGTAGAGAATAATTGTTTTGCTTTGCTTCTGCATGCTCTTTTTGCTGTTGCTGTATTAAACTCCCTTCATCTTGACACATGAGTTTGGGGTTGTTTTTTCCAATCTTATTTTTCTCCCTTCCCTGACTGGTTGAGGAGAGGAGTGATAGTGTCTTGGTGGACACCTGATGTCCAGCCAAGGTTCAGACACCACACTGTACACAGTATTCCACAACCATTATGTGAGCCAAATAACCATTCTGGAGTAAAATTACTTTTGACTAAATAGGTCAGCTTTAGGGCTACAGTGTTGGCTTGAAAACTTGATATTAAAATTTAGGTGAGAGGCATTTGGTGGTAGTTACCATCGCCAAACAAAGGATGACAAAAAAATAAGACCTGTAACTACTTATCCTACCCATTTCCCTAGTTGTCCATATGTACCTGTGCTTTCTCCCATGTGCGTGTTCTTGACTTCTTGTTAGGTCCCACTATACAAGTCTGGAGCAATCCACTTAAATATTGAGTTGCCATTCACTTACAGGAATGTCATCATCCTTTATTCTTATGTAGAGTACAAGATAGTTTCAGCTAGATTGTTTTGCTTAGCTAGATGACTTCCTGTGGCAATTTTTGCTTTCCATTGGATTCCTCATACATATATTTGGACCAAGCTGCTAACTGATTTGGTGGGTAGGTGCTGTTGCTGGTATATTGATTCACCTGCAGTGCCAGCAGGAGTTGTTGGCATAAAGATCATCCTTCTCTTCTTGCTCAGGTTGCAGGCAAACATGTAAGGTGTTCATCACTTCATCCCAGAAGTGTTTCAGGTATAGGTGTGTGAAACTATTGCTACAGTGCTTGCTATTTCTTCAGGACTTTTAAGATTATTGTACAGCTATGGTACCTGTAAGAAGCCTTTTAAAAAGGCAAAATTACATTTTGGAGGAAGATTTGAGCAGTATGGTAAAAGTGCCAGAAGTTTTGTGTGGTGTAATCAGAATTTTCTGTCCAGAGTTCTTTCTGTTTTGCCCTTGGTTGGCATGTGCCTTAGTAAATTTTGTACTCCAACATCATATGGGATGAACAACAATCAACTAACCCTACAGGTTGAATTGAACTGAAAGCAAATACTGTGAAGATGACTATTAATAAGCTCAGTTTCTTCTGTTGCAAGATCAGTGAAACCTTTAATTTTGTTTTTACTAGAGATAGAAGTGTAAAACCTGGTATGCAAATGATGGAGGGAGAAGTTTACAGTAGAAATTAAAATTTAGAATTTAAATAACATCCAACTTCACCTACAGGGCCAGCTTTTCAGCATGTAGACAATATAATTGCTTTTGCAATTTGTGGCAATCAAGTTAACTTGGGTTAAGATGTTCAACATAAAGCTGTACCAAAGCAAAGCTGCAGGCTAAAAGAATATACTGTTTTTAAGGAAAACCCTCTGGTGTTGGGGGATGCATGAGGGTTCTGGAGGGGAAAAAGGTTAGACTTCTGCATTATATTGTTCTAATCCTGTGTCTTCTGATGCATTTCTCTGTCATTTTCTGCAATTTTATTTATAGCTTGAAGCTCTAATGCGTGATAGACACAAAGAAACTGTTACCCAGAGGTGGAATTAATGTGGTTTACCTTCAATATATAGATCTCGAGTAAAGGTTTGATGAAGCTATATTTGGATGTAACTTTTAAACAGGATTGTAGGCATCTAACATTAATATTCTGGAGTGATACGAAGCTGAAGCTGTGTCACTTTCTTAAAATTACCTTGGCCCAATGCTTAAGTGATTACAATGGGGAATAAATACTATTAAGGAATAGTGAAACATGGAATAAAAATGAGTACTTCTAAAGTATTTTAAGGGTAATTTAAGGCCATATATGTAGCATCATGCAATGTTCCATGAGTATTTAACTATTGGAAGAGGATACTTAAAGCTATTTTTAATTTTGTCCTGTGTTGCAAACCACTAGAGTTTAACAAGCTGTTAGTGACTGTTCATGTTAAACATTTAAATTTAGAATTCCTGTCTAACTCTTTAGGTCAGGGAAATAAGCTATGTACCATAATATTTTGTGTGATAGATATATTTAACTTTTACATGTGCAAGATACTGCAACTAAACTTGCTGATGTAGTTACTGCTTTTTAATAGATCATTGATCCGTCAATCAGACTCTGACCATTTCAGAGATAAAAAGCTAGCCTTTCATTGGCTGTTATGAATAGAGCACCTTTCCACAAATTAAGAAATGGTGTAATAATTAACAGGTATAATGGATATGCGCAATCAGGTTTCAGTTATATCTTGATGAGCTTTAGTTTGTGTTATCTTTGGTGTAGTTAACCCCCTGTCTACCCACAGATAATTTAACTACAATATAAAAATGGATTTTTTTGTGGTAGTGGCATTTTGCTAATATGATGCAGTTTTATGGTCACTTTTTAAGATCTGTGATATAAGCTGTTCTTTTAGACTTCAAAACAAGGCACAAGAGCTTCACTAAGTACTCATTAAGTAATGTTCTAAAAAAAACAAAGCAAAAATTCTTAAAACAATTTTGTATTCAATTTTGCAAGAGAATTTACACAAACACTATTTTTTTCTGATTCACAGACCTCAGTAAGTACTGATGATCCCTGGTATGGGAGTTTTGCATCTTTGACCTAAAAAAGCCACTTGGAAATTACCAAAGCAGGTCATTCGATCGTGGACTCATTAGTTGAACCAGGAAGTAAGCCAAGGTCACTTACCATTCCTAAACTCTAAATAGTTTAAAAATACAAATTGTAGGCTTTGAAAATAAAATACACTTTTGTTGCAAAAAATAATTAAATAACTTTTAGATAACAGTTGCTTTAGTATAATATACTTGTACTGCTCAATATGAATCAGGAAAGAAAGCCCTAAGTTTAGGGAAGTTATGGAACTAGAAAGCTAAGAAAAAAATTCTGAATTTATGTATAACTTATTAACCTTAAAACATGAGAAAAACACAGAGAAGTGGTAGTTAAAATGAGCCTGATAAAATACTGTATCGTTGGAACTATACCAAGATATAAAAGTTCTTAGAAAGTGTTTTCCTACTTAAAGTACTATTGGTACCTTTATTAGTGCTACTGACCCAATTCATCTCTTGAGTCTGAAATACTGTTTCAGATGTGTTCTTATACTAGATTTGCATAGAGACTCACATCTTTTGTAAATTCATCTTTGTATGAGAAGCAGGAATAGCCATCATCCTATTGTAGATTCAATTTAATCTATTTCATGGAAATTAAGTTGCTAAATGACATTGATTGTCCCTACATGTGTGCAGTAGTAGAGTTATTTGTTCCTTTATTTTAGTAGTCTGTTCTTGCATTAATCTTCTCATGTTGTAATATATGCTTGCTGCCTTAATCAGAGATAGATACCTCTCGACTTTGTCCTACATTCTAATGCTAAAACATGCTACTTAATATTGTAGTGCAAGCAAAACTAAAGCAAACGACAAAACTTATTAATCCATTACAAATGAAAGTCATTAAACATAACTGTACTGTAATCTCCATTGTACCTTTTCTTACACTTTTCCCGTATTAGATTTATTATACCACAACTCTTGTTTTGCCACAAGGCTCTTATCTTAATGCAAGAAGAATTCATCCAGTTTAATGTCAAGGATAAAATTTAAAATAGTGAACAGATCTTACGAAGACCAGAAGTATACAAAGATAAAGAGCTTGTGTGTATATATACACACACTGAGAAGAAAGCTTGGGCTTTTGGAGTGGACTTAAATTTACATTTTATTGTTTTCACAAATGGGAAAACTTTCCATTAAAAATAATTTAGTAGTGCTTAGGAATTAACATTAGTTTCCATGGTTTTAATATGGGGATTATACAGAATTACAAAGAAAATGCCCATGCTTGAATAGGATTCTTCAGTGACTTTTCCTTTAAGTGTTAACTGATTGATTCATTATTCAACCCCGATTATAGGAAGAATACATTTGAAATTACATGGGATGTCTCTGGATGTAGAGTGAAATACAACTGCATTTCTAGAATTTGAAACTTACTTTTACACTGAACTTCAAGTATTGAAAAGGTATGTTTAGTTTATGAAATATATATATTGATCTAAAAGCTTTCCTTTGATACTGTTTCCTGGGTTTTATGCTATAAAGTGCAAAATTTGCTCTAGTACAATATGTGAAGTCCTGCATTAGATTTTCATTAAATTCTCTAGGACAATTTGCAGGTTTTCTAATTTTAGTTTTGAGTACTTTACACTATGACATTGTCAGCACCAGTTTTTCTATGAATACAAAATCTCTGAAAGGTTTTGCAATTTCACGTTTTAAGCTGGCATCTAAACATACTGTTGTAATGTGTGTTTAGCAACTGGATTGCCATTCCAGTGTCCTCAGAACTCATCAAAACCCTAAGTATTCAACGGGCTGATTTGCAGTGTAGTCCTTATAAGAAAACTTAGAGCCCTGTTTTGTAATCTTACTCTCAGGGTATAGAAAGTGGGTAAGCAAATTATTCTGTCCTAAATGTCTATTAGTTCATTTAAGACTTCTGTCTCCCTAAAACTTGATGCACAAATGCTTGAGTTTTTTTTTTTCTGACAAGAGTAAGAATGCACTAAGGTGGTGTCCTACATCTGTGATGGATTGGTATTCAGCCCTTGTAGAATTAGAAACCTTTAGATTGGGGTGAAAGAGCTGCTCAGTCTATCAAAGCCCAGTTTGGAGATTATCTCAATTTCTGCATGGTCTGCAAGTTCTTTAGAAATGGCATGGACTTTTGTCAGAATCCATCCTCTTTTTTGTACTATAGCACATATGTGAAAGAAATTTTTTTAAATTCATTTGAACCTTTTATTCTCTTGAACCTCCTTATTAAGAAAAAATTATATTGTTAAACTATAGAGTACCTAATTAAAAAGGTACCCATCTGGAATGGCTGTAGCTAAGGTAGTAACAAATGGAAAAAGCTATCAGTGGACTTAAACTTTAGAAGTGTAACCTAACTGAGATGAAATCATTCCTTCCAATTCAAAATGCCTAAGTAGTGGTTATGTTTTCTGTTTATCATAGATGGTCTGTTACTGAACCTGTTCTTACGTTGTGTTGCACAGCCTTCTGTCTACAAAACTCTAGGGATTCAACCTTATTTTGCTTTGTCTTTCCCTTCTTACCTGTTCCATGATATTAGGGTTGAACTGTGAATTCTGTCTTTTTGGTTATTTGTATGTTATTCTTTAATTATGAAACACCTCTCACAAGTATGGGAACTGTCCTTTGACAGTTGCATCCTTGGGAGTCTAAATTTTAAATCTACAACTCCAGAAGTTTGGATATTCCAGTCTTTTAAGTGTTACTTGTTTTACAGTGAGCATATCAGTTACTGTATCCTGTAGCTCCTTTCTATTATGAGCAGGTAGATCTAACTTCAGTGGTAGTGAACTGTTTTTCCAGTTCCACCTACATACATCAGTAATTCAGGGTACTCAGAGTTCTCTCGTGTTACTATGAACGTTACGGATGTGCAGATTTATCGACCCCTAGTGGGTTGTTGGGGAAATGGCTGTTAGTATGTGCGAACCGAAAAACTCAGATCTCTTTCAAATGCTGGATTTGTTTCAGTGCTTTTTCTTCTCTTTGCAGATGATTTAGCTCCTGAGTTTCACTTCTGGTGTTCAGTTTCCAACCCCTGCAGAATTGCCTATTGCAGTAATTTCTCCTGAGGACACTTCCATAACATGAAGCTGTGAACACTTGTAGCTGAGTATTTTAAAATTATAGCACAGCAGAAGTTTAAAACTAGAGGGTCTTGTGCGCTGTAAGGTGGACATAGTTTTAGGTAGCTAGCAACTTCTTGGGGGGTATGATATTATATGAATGAATTAAATTCTAAATCATTAGCTCAAGTCTCACTGACCTTAGTACTTATTAAACAATCATAATTTATCAGTAATCTTGAGAAACCTTCCATTACATAAAATAATAACTTAATACAGTATTTTGTGCTAAATCAGCATGTAAAATAGAGCATTTCTAGCAAACTTTTAAAGTAATTTTAAATAGCTCTAGTGTTTTTAATGATTTAGTTGAAATTTTCTTGGAGATGAAATCTCTTGATCACGCTGTGGGAATTTTACAGGCATTTATTTCACATGAATTAAAATGAAGTACTGAATAGTGAATTAACTTGACTGCAAATGAGACTCCTCAATAAGCAAACGGAAATTGAGCTTAACTATAATCATGCCTCTACTCTGTGTTTTAGAAGCAGAAATTAAGCCCTATTGTAAATGCATTTCTCTATGCAAGTTTGACCCAGTAACTTCCACTTCTTGTTTTGTACATTTATAGGCTTTATGTAGCAAAGTAGTGTTTTACCAGTTAAAATATGAAATACTCCTTTGAATTTTAGGTGTTTTTCAAGTGTTAAAATGCCAAATGTAATTTATTTGCATTTACTAATATTTAATATGTTTATTGCATAAACCATACTGTTTAAAGTCGAACTTACACAGCAATCAAAAATGACTAAACCTCAAATTCATATTTTTGTGGGAGCACCCAGTATTCCAAGCTTGCTGGAGGTTTCAGAGCAAAGTAGTTCAGCACCCACTGCTGAAAAATGGAGAGCACTCTGCTGTTCATGGGATACAAATAGTCGTTTTTCTGAAAAAGCCAAAGGTGGTGAACACTTAGTGTCTCAGGCAGAAAGCTCTCTAGTCACAGGAATTCCTACAAATTATCACAGCTCTGAAGAGGGAAGATTAATTGTACCAAAAAAATATTTGACATCTCTTGTACCTGTGGCAGTAACTTGTACCAGCACACCTAAAAATCGTGAAAGTTTGATTTATTCTGATTGTCAAATATCTAATGATAGATGCACACAAGCAAACGTAAATCAGGCTGCAGATCAACAACTTCTCCAGAAACTTGGAGAGTCGGCTAGACAAGAAAAACAATCATGTGGTTATTCAAACCTCACCGAAAGACAAGCTAGTAATTCAGGCGTTAACAGCTCTGACACTTCTGATTTGGTCACCAGTGCGAAGCAGGTTACCATACAGCTAATGTCTGTGGGAGAAGGTGTTCAGTCAGACTGTAGAAGTCATCACCATGAACATCTAAGTCAGTATCTGAATATGTTTTTCCCTCAAAATCAAGACTTAAAGCCAAAAGGAGAGCCAAGTGATTGTTCAGACTTTGTAATATCAACAGATACTGAATTTCGTAGTATAATGACTTCAAGTCAGATGGCTCTTTTTGCCCAGGATCGGAATGAGATGCAGGAAAGAATTATAAAGCTATCAGAAGCAGGCAAAACACCTGAAGAAAGGCAGTATGATTGCTTACAATTTGATTCTGGTGTTGGAACGTGTCTTAATGTGGCTGAAAATGAATATAAGGAAGAATATGCAAGTTCCCTTGAACTTTTCAACTCTGAGGGTGATGGAAATAACGTTTGCTTTGAAGCCACAAAACAAGGAGGTGCTCAGGAAAAGACAGAACAGTCTCAAGAATTCAAAGTTCCTGCTGAGCAACTTTTAAATGAAATCCATATTGAACCATTGAGGTCAGGAATATTGTGCTTGCAAGTGGACGCTTGTCATAAGGGCTCTTCTAAAAGAGCATACAAGTATGAGGATTCCTTTCATATTTTTCCCTCATCATTTAAAAGGCAGCTGAAGTCAAAGAAGGCCAAACTGAATTCTTCTCCAGCTGTTTCTGGGGTGAGAGTGGATCAAGAGAAAATGGTTGAGTTCAAGAAACTTCAAAAGAAACTATCACTACTTAAGAACTGCTGCTGCAAAAATCAAAAGTACAATGTTTTGGTTACAATAGTACATCCTTGTCATATCAAAGAAATTCAGGTGAAGAGTAGACCAAAATCTTCATGTAGAGTTCCTGTAGCAACAATTGTTGTTATTGACCAGTCAGAAATTGAAAGAAAGGTGGTGCTGTGGCGTGGTGCTGCATTTTGGTCACTCACTGTGTTTCCTGGGGATATTGTACTGCTTACAGGTAAGAGTTTCTTTATTTGATTTTTAAAATGGGGATCTTTAATGTGTGTGTTTAAAGTAGCACAATATGTACCTAGTAATCTGGAACTATGGCTAAGCATTTATAAGTATCTTTCTTATGTCACTTACATGGCTCAACATCACTTTGAGTTCTCAGTCCCCTGCCAGTGGAACAGTGACTGCCTGTAGAACCTCATAGTTCTGAGACATAGCAGCTCATTGTCACTACAGCAATGCCATCAGTAGTTAAGTGTATACTGTAACCTGTCAGTGATTTATAACAGGTTGTTCCAGAGGTACAGGTGTTTCTGTAAACCAGATGTGATAGTTATTTGACTTAGAGGCTTTTCTGTAATTTTCTGCTATTGGACCAGCAAATGCATCAGAAATTTGTGATAATATCTTTAGTCTTAGGATGAGATCCAAAGCCTTCACAGGCTACGAAAGGTAGCTTAGCACTGGCATCTTGACATGGATCATGCTGTAAATTGGTAACTGGCATAGATTGCAGAAATACAAAATGCTGTTTGCACCTTTTTAATGTCAGATAATGAAGCTGCTTCTTGATAATCCTTTTTACTCTTTAATACCTAACAGTAGCAAACCTCTGTTCTTAAAGAACATGTCTTGTGTAAGAGAATGCAGTGCTGTTAAAAACAATGTTGCACCTAATTTAGGGCTGGAGTTGACTAGGACTTGGTAATGATTTGGGCATTCAGGTTTTGCAATATGCAAAAAATGACACAACATAAAATTGTTTGACTAATTATACAGTTCAAGATGCCTCTTCCTCTCTGGGCTCTTATAGGGAGGTGCCTATAGAGCCTGAAGATTAGTTGGGCTTTTTCTTTTCTGCTTAGACATTCTAATCTCAAAATACAACAAAAATATGTAAAAAAATCTTTCTGTGTAAGTCCAATACTTGTCATTCTGAAACACTGCACAGTAGTAGCACCCACTTAAATTCATAAAATATTCAGTCTCAGAGCAGTTACTGTATCAATTGAAGAATTATATCGAACCACTGAAATCATTGTTAATGGTGTCGGCAGACAAAAAACCTCCTCTTCAGTTCAAAGTGATCACTTTCAAACTGTCTTTTGTACCTGTATGATGATGGCTCTATAGTCAAGAAAAGATGATACACTTCAGTATTGTTGATACACGAGTTGGTAAGATTGCTCTTTTCTTGCAGATATAGTAATATATGAGAATCTTTGGTGTGGAGAAATCATGCTGCAATCTACATTTACCAGCCAGTTACTGAATTTGGGGAACTGCTCAGCTCTCAATCCAGAAGAATGTAAGGTCTTAGTCTATAAGTTTCCTCAAAAATCACAGTGAAGTTGCTATTTGAAGTACTCAATTTTGTTGGTAATGCCTCATACAGAGGGTGAAATGGAAATGTGATCAGCTGAGGTATAACACCTGTGGGCAAGATGTGGGCATGGTGATGTCAGATAGGCATATGCAGGTTATGGTAAAGTTGGGTGGTTACCATTCAAAACTCTGAAAAATACTTAATTCTTTGACCTTAGTTTAAGAGAAAACAATTGTCCCAGGAATCAACTATAAGGTATCTGAGACTTCATGAGAATTAATATTTTGTGAAAATCTTAGAAACTTGGAGTAAGTAGATTCTTGCAAGGAAATTAATTCATTGCAGGCTATTAAACTGCAAAATGTTTAAAGATAGCTGAGCCATGGAGGGCTGGAGACTAAGGGGAAAATAGAATGGAAGTATCACCATGAACTTGCCATGTTCTTAACTGTTGTTATGATGTCCATAATTGCCAGCTATTCAAGTCAGGTTCTGGATAAATGATTGAGAAAGGCAAGAAATCAAATTGTCATAGGTTGGTAGGATTAGACAGTTTTTGTTGTAAATAACTTTGGGATGTTATCAGGAGGCAGCAGATCAAGTATAGATTAATTTTGGATAGTATTACACATCTCAAGGATTTCTTGCCTTAGAATTATTGTGAAATGTCTTTGGTTTTCAGTGTAAATATGTACCAGCAGATAAATTTTATACTTCCAAGCTTAAAAAAAAAGTATCCCTTTAACTTTGTTTTTTGGTATAAGTTTATCCTATAGTGGATGGTGGTGTTCTCCATGGCTTGTTGGCATATATATCATCAGAACTTGTGCACTTCAGAGACATTCCACAAAGAAAAGTTCAGAGACTGGACAGCATTGAGTATACACAGCTGGACCAACTCCAGCCAAGCACCTTGATTCATGCTGTCTTGAAAATTGTCAACATTACTGTGTTAACAGGTAAATTAATGCATTAAATGTCAACTTCTGAAACTTCAACAGGTAAAACTAAATAGTAATTTTGCAAGGCAATTCTGGTTGTTTCCCATCTTGTCACCACTGTGTGACATAGGAGTTGCAAGTAAAACCTTTGTAATAATGTACTCATGGGGGTTATAACAGTTGGAGAAATGAAGCTCAAGGCAGGAAGAAAATCACAGCTGTAGTCAGCTGCCGAAAGGAGGTTACTGCACACTACTGCTGATCAGTAGCATACATGTCTTTGGGAAAGGCCTGTGGGCAGGGTGTGCTGATAATCTGTTCCTGCTCAGAGGCATTGGTGTTTTCACTAAGGAATGAGCTTTCACCTCAGGCTGCTGTTACTGATGTGTTGACTTGTCAGTGAGAAGGCTTGAGCATCTCCACAGCTCTACATACTATGGTACCTGGTCTTCAGTATATGGAGGCTTGAAGAGACATGGGGGTATGAAGTATAGTGTTGGGAGTGTGGGCCTGAAGTTCTTCTCAAGGAAGACAGGTGTGTGTGTAGCAGGAGTGCTGAAAAGAGGGAGATAATGCAGTTCTGGTGGAGGAACATAAATGTGGGGTTTTTAATGGCTCCTGAAATCGGAGAGGTACATTCTTCCTGTAGACCACTACTTGAGAAAGGGGGCTAATTTCTGAATGTATGGGACATGGAAACTTTACTAATTCAAAGCTCAGCTGTCAACTACCTTCTATGTAAGCATCCTGTCATGAAGAATTTTGATTGTATTAAATCCTGTGTTTTTTCAAAATAAAATAAGTTCTGGCTCATTTAATCTGCTGTTACAGGGTTTACTTTAATTTTTTACTTTATAATGAAACAGTGTTGCTGTTTTTAATATTTTGTGTTGGAAAATCAAGAGCTCCTTCTATTCACTTGAAGCTTTGCACATGAATTTGATCATATTGCACTCTCATCTTGTATTAGTGCTTGCATTAGGGTCAAATTCTTACCCATACTGTCATGTTTATTAATTATAAATGAAGAAATTTAAAGGTAGAAATCTCCAAAATTCAAAAATTATTAGGTTATGAAACATACTGTAGTTTAAGTGCTGAACTGAAGCTTACAGGCAGTATCCTGGATGAGTGCTGTAGAGATCTTAACTGTTTTGATTTACAGATACTATTAGTAATGGTCTTCGTGGCCTTGTCCATGACTGTAGCTTTCTTATGTGAAGACTTCTAGAGAAATGTTTCTTTCTGTACATTCCACAGAAGTTACAGGAACTTTAACTGTTAATTATGACTGAGAGTCTGAGAGATTAAGCACAATTTCTTTCCACTTATACCAGTCAGGATGAGTGGGAGCTGAAAGATGCTCAGATACTACTGTTTCAGAGGGAGGTGTCCAGTTGCTGAGTATTTAGGTGGATTAAAGGTAAATTATTATACCTTCTGCATTCCTTCAAACTAGATTTATGTTTCTGAAGAAATTGGATTGCTTTCATTCTGTCCTGAAGAAATTGTAGGTTTATCCTTGTTTGCTTATAACTGTACCATAAAATATGATAGTATGATTTCATCTTAATATTGAGGCATGTGAGTTTTATATCTTATGTGCTTTTTACTGCAGAAGTTCTATAACTTCAAACTTTTTCAGAATCTGTGTATAGCTACAGAGGTGGCAGCCAGAGAAAAATTATTCTAACAGTAGAACAGAACAGAGATCAACATTATAGGATGGTGCTGTGGGGAGCAGGGGCTGCCTGGTGCCCTCAACTTCAAAGGAAAAAAGGTAAAGTCTTTGTACCTATGGGTAGTTGTAAAAGGATTTTTCTGATGCTATTAGTATCTTTAAACTCTTCATTTGGTAACACTTTTCTGTTCAATCTTTAATTCCCTTGGAAGTGCAACATATTTGCCAATTTTTATGTCTCCTCTGTTCAAAAGCAATGCCATCAGCAGCATAACATCAATACACTCACTTTAGGAGACTGAGAAAGCCTGAGTTTTTAAACTTTTATCTAGACACAAGATGTGCTGCTCCCTAGTTATGGAGCTATAAAAAAACCTTGAGTGTGAACTATGTTATTGGTTTTGCTGTGTCTCCTTTATTGTTTTCTGCTTTAGTATGAATTCCTGCTTTTCTCTGCCTCTGTTTTTTCATTCTCTGCTTTCTACCTTGCTACAGTGTCAGGCTTATATACTAATGGTTTTGCTGTTACTAAAAACATCTCTTATACGAATTACATAGCCTGCCTTAGTAGTGGCTACCATTTTTTGTTTGTTCTTGTGTTTTTTCTTTTAAAATAAGTGAAACTAATTTTTTTAGTAACAAGTTTATTTCTGATAAATGGATAAAATTAGGAAGTAAATACTGTATGTGAAGTGCTGAATATGCCTTCTGTTTTATTTTGCACTATATGAAAATTGGCTTTTTGGGTAACAACCTCATAGTGAATCTTTACCTAGTCAATGTAGACACTGAGTTCTGCCAGTTCCACTTCAATTTATAAGTAATCTCTGCTCCTAGAAATCATTTAACTGCCAGACCTACTTCTTACACTACCTGAAGGTGGTCAGATTTATGTGTTAACAGATTAACTTTACTACGTAATACTTGCATGGCTCTTTTTTTTTTTGTTCAAGTTCAGTGTGAGCAGGTATATACTGTTCACTGGGTTCTTGGATCTTAAATAATTTAGTATGCTAGAATATTCTACTTCTCAAAATACGGAATTTTAATTTTTTGTAGCTGCATAAAAGACACCATAGGTAATTTCTAAGACACAATAATATAGCATTCTCTGATACGTAAAGTATAAGATGTAGTTATCTGTAGTATTAAGTGGTTGTATTTCATGTAAAGCTTGTGTCTTACACTCCAGTTAATTCTGTGCATCTAGAAGTTAACATTTTAATGATTTAAAGGATTATCTGAAACCTAAGATAAGAGTGATTTCTGAACTGTTGAAACACTTAATCACAGACAAACCATGAACATTTGAGCCCAGTAAGAAATTTGCATGATCCTAAAGCATTCACAAAGTAACAGCTAAATAGTTTGAGTGGGTTACAGGAAGAACACGATGTCTGTGTTTGCCAGGAGTTGTAATCAGCACTGGTATGTGCTTATTGGTTGTACTGACAAATTAGAAACCTCATTATCTTGTAGAGGAGGGTATGGATGGAGACTTAGAATTTTAAACTGTCTACATACTTAGAGTGCAACAGAGTATACACTGCTAGAGCACAGTTGCCAGGAAGTTGCATTTATTTTTCATCTCTTGCTAAAAATCAGTCCAGATTTCCAGTAGACAGTCATCAGATGTTCAAGTCATGCTTTAGGCTCATCCTCAGATTGCCAAAAAAGAAAGATTTATTGCAAAAAATATAACTAACCAACTTTGCAGGAAAATACTCATGTTTTGTGATAAGTTTTCTAATCATCAGGAGAATGTTGAAGATCTGAATAATAGGATAAACTCAGGTATTAACAAAATCTTGTTACTCTCATCTACTTCTATATATTCTCTCTTGCCAAGTGCCTGTTTTTCTTCCAGTTTACATTTTCCCCTCAGTGTTGCTCTAGTGTTACTGCCTGAATCTTCCTTTGAACTGGAGGATACTCGGTTTGGGGTGGCTGCAATATCTCTATATAGATATGAAGTGTGTGAAACTAGACTGCTCAGAAGCTTTTTCTTTAGTGTTTTACTGTAAAATGTCTTGACAGCTGATTTTTCAGCTGCTTGCAATTTTAGCAAGTTACTAACAAAAACCCAGACTAATCCAAAATATGGAAACACTGAAGCATGCTAATAAATGCTTGTATAGCCACTTGAATACATTAAAAAATGTATTTTTCTAACATTATTTCCAAAACCAATTATTTTGGCTGCAACTTTGAGTTTAAGCAACCATGATGAAAAAAAAAATACCAGCCTAACTGGTTATCAGACTTGATTTGTAGATGGATACTGGGTTCTTAGAACAAAGTGAACGGTAACCCAAAATATATTACTAATTTGTAATCTCTGTTTTTGAAGTATTTTTCTTAATTTTGGAGTCCATTGGAAGATAGAAAACTAATTAAGATTTTAAAATTAGTTCATTATGGAGGTAATGTCCTTGCTTTTAATCTTCTGTTAAAGATGGAAGATGATTTATTAAAATGAAGATTTTAATTTTTTGTCTTCTAGATGTTGCCAGCTTTTCCTTACTGGAGCTGACAAACTTCAGAGCTAGTTTCTTTTTCACAAAGTTGAGTTGTCGTGAAAGGTGAACTCTGTGCCAGTGAAATGAAAGCATTGTTCTGTTATGGGAGGACTCATGCTAAGCTTATAGGGAAAGGAAAACACTACATGTCACCAGGCTTGAAATAAAGTTGCCAGAGATGACCATAGGAAATGTCTTGCTGATTTGCTTCTCAAAACTGTAAGTGGCCTTGTTTTTTCGATAGGTTAATGAAGGCATAGAAAGTAAACTCTTCTTTGCTTTTTTCCTGCAGATCACATATGGGACTTTAAATACCTGCTGGTCCAACATAGTTCTGTCTCAGGTGCCCTTGAACTGCACACAACTCCGTGGTCATCCCACGAATGCTTGTTTGATGACGATAAAAGGGCAATTGAATTTAAAGAAAAGTTTCAGAACAACAAAACATCCCTCATGCGGATGACAAAGCTCTCGGCACATTTGGAGGAAAAATGCTCAGGTAAAGTTGTTAGCCACAGCTCTGTAACCTCTGTTGTACAGTGCATAACTAAGCAAAATAGATGTTCTGATCAAGGAAAATGCTTTTTTTAAGTTAGCACAGTTCTAGGAGTTTCAATTTATTCTGGAGGCTGCTGCTTAGTACCCAGCTAAACTCTGAATGTGGCCTTCATTGAGTCAAGAGGTGTGGTACCTGGTGCCTGGAACATAGCAAGAAATGCGTAATCACTGAAAGTTTATTGAATAGTATTTCTCCAGGATTGGAACTCTTTACAGCAAGAGTAAAATAGCTACTGCTATTCAAAATTTCTTACAGTAGAACAAAATACATTATACAGTCACCTGCTCTCAGGCAAACCTAGAAGATTGCTAAGGTTGGTGTTAAACATTAAGTTGTAACTAAAGCTAGTGTTGCAACATTTTACTATAGTTTATGTATAAGTAGTGGAAACCTAAGGTAAAGCTATGCTTTTCAGTGTTTCTGAATTGGTGTGGAAGAAAAGCAAATGGAAATTATTTGCTCACTTCTAATCTCTTGATCTTATTCAGGCTTTTCTATATTGGCATCTACCACCATAGTACCTAAAAACACAGTACTCATGGGTTTTAAAATAATATTTAACCACAATGATTTTTCACTACATAATTACTCTCAAAATATGAGCATGTGTTACTAAAGGAAAAAAAAATCATAGTTTTGTTGATGATTTTGGATTTGAATCAGCTGTAACCCTTGGTTTTGTTTTAAGTTGTAAATAAAGCTGAATGCGGATTTGACTGAATTGTTGTTTTTGTAGGAGTGGTTCAAGTGAAAGCCCGTATCTTAGAACTGAAGTTTGTCATTTCAACTGGTCAGTACAAGCAACTGGTCTTCTGTGCTGACACTTCACTGGAGTGTGTTTTGGCTTCTCTGCCTATGATTACGTATTCGGGTTGTGCTAAATGTGGTTTGGAACTACAGACAGATGAGAACATGATCTACAAGCAATGTACTAGATGTTTGCCATACAACAAAGTAAAAACATTCTACAGGTAAACAAAGCTAAAATAATATGTACTATTAGGGAAGTAAATTACAACTTCCCTCCATTTCAAGTTTTGCCAATATATAGATAATTCTACACTTAAGGTATAGAATTTATATAGTATGATAAATACTTAAGGTATATTAAATTCTTGAATTACTATATTATGTTGCTGTTATTTATAGGTTATCGTCTTTGTTACTTGATAATTTCTTTTTAATTTCTTCAAATACTGCATCATATAATAGCAAGGTTTACTTAGTATACCTAGTATTGTATCAGCAAGCTCAGATGGAGAAACTTGAGGATCAAAGCAAAATTTGGGTATCTTGTCTCTGCCTAAGTTTGAATTGTGTGAATGCACAACCATATATTTAAATGGATTAATTGATTTTTAGCCTTGCAGAAATAACTTTAACAAGTTTCTATAAATGTTCTTTGAGAGCAGACACATGAATTTATCAGCAGATGGCACTGAGAGATAAGATGTATATGCACATTTACTTAGAAAAATACACATCCATTTGATGTAAGAACTTTAAGTTATGCAGAATGCTATGTGCTTTAACAGTGATAATGAGACAGAAGATCCTAGAGACAAAGTTTGCATGAGTGCTGTCATGTAATGTAGGTATTTCAGTATTTTTGAGCTAGGACAGTATGAATATTGAGCTTAGAAGAAATCATGAGGACTAAGTCAAGGAAAGATATTTTGTATTTTAGAGCTCACCTCCTAGGTGTCAGATAACATAGATGGGTGTTTGTTTGTTGTATCTGTTTTTACCCAAACTTTCAGTTTCCTAATATCTTTTCCCTGGAGTTTGGTGTGATGGTAACGTTCCCTTCAGATAATGCCTCTTTCAATCTATGCCAATGAGCATATCTTTAAACTATCTCAGTGATAAGGCAAAAAATTCCTAGATACCTATGCTCCAGAAGGATTGAATCTAACCCTTCTGTGCTAGTGGAAAAGCTCTTTTCACTGGCATGCTTCACCAGCTTTGAGTAAATAGTCTTTAGAGCCTGTATACAGTGGCCTGTAAGGAGTTTTTTAGTAAAACTATGTATGCTTGCAGTGAAATTTAGTTATATCCTTAAACATGGTTCTGACTGTTTTACAATTACTTAGATTCGAAACCAGTGGTATTTAAGGAATAAAGTTAATCACAAACTAGAATTTTCTGTGATTCTAGTGGAAAAAAGTGCTAGGCTGTTTTGAAGGCTGTGCTGCATTTTCTTCCTCATGATGACAGATCACTCTTGCTGAAGTAAGAAGGATTATTTGAAAGAAGACTTAAATGACCTTGAAAACAGTATGAACTGAGAAACAGGTACTCAGCATATAATAACCAGGAATGAAGGAACATTAATCTTTCCTAATATATCACTTGATTTGTGAGTTACGTTTGCAGACTACATTTGCCTATGGCTTTGATAGCTGTAGATTTTGCAAAATCTACTAGTACCTTTCCCTGCCAGATATGTTTAAGTTAAAAACACTGTTAACTTAATATTTTTGGAAGTCATAATAATTTTATTGTACTTTGGCATAAATTGTCCAAACCAAAATACATTTCTTCTGAGAGAAAATAGCAGCTGTTCCCAGTTATTTGGGAAGGTGAGCATGTAAGTGTATGGTTAAACTTTTTCTCATGAAGGGAGCCTTTAGTGATGACAAATAGTCTGGGCCTTAATTTTTACCTAAACCAACAGATGTAAGATAATCTCATAGATAATCAGACATGGAGTTTTGATCTCTTTTGACCACCTTGGATTATGAAATTTAGCAGTAGCTTTTACATTAACAGATGGTAAGTCAAAGTGTCTGCTGAAGTGGCACATATGCAGTTATATTTTATGCCTCACAGATCAGTGCTGTTACGTATATTCTTCACCTTGCTAACTAAATTAATAGCAACACTCTCCAGTTGTCAATACACAGGAAAAACTGGCTGACTGTCCTGTTTGCCAGTGCAGCTCTGCTGGTCTTTTGAAATGAGCCCTTCGTTCATTTCTGCTGTCTCTGCAGTGAGCACACTTCATCCCATTGTGACCATCTCCCATTCAAAGGTTCTGCACTGAAGATGATTGTGCCTTAGTACTTTAACATACACTGTTTGATACTGTTTCAATATGGCTATAACCAGGATTTACATGACTTTGTCCTGGCCCTATTTTGGTTTTTCCCATGGGATGGTCAGGATATGTGCATCCCATCAGGCTTGGATCAGAGCAGGGCAGATTTCCTGAAGAGTGACAGGGTGGATTTTGCAGGTCAAATTGTACGTAGTCTCAAGTGGTCAAAGAGCATACATTGGGTAGAAGCTGCATCATGTATAAATGATTACTAGGCTTAGTAAAATCATTCAGAAATTTGAAAGCAAGCAGAAACTACCTCTTAAACATCACTGTGGAGGACTCACAGAAACATAGCAAGGACGGGAATACAGGAAGAACATGACAAAAATTGTCTTTACTGAAGGTGACAGAGCACTGGGACAGGCTGCCTAGAGAGGCTGTGGAGTCTCTTCTGGAGATACTCAAGACCTGCCTGGTTATGATGCTGGGCAACCTGCTCTAGGTGATCCTGCTTTAGCAGGGGGGTTGGACTATATGATCTTCAGAGGTCCCTTCCAGTCTGTGAATCTGACGTACTTGGGAGAAAAATAAAAAAAGGAATGGCATCAATGATGACAGGTTGGAAGGAAGACAAACACTTGAAATGTAGGGAATACCTATACTAAAAAAGGATTACTACTTACCAATTGCTTGTCATCCAATATCACTTCTGAATTATGTGAAATAGAAAAATACCACTTTTGAATTATGTGAAAAAGTGAAATTAAGAAATACCACTGCTTGTGGGACAGGAGTCCCTCACCAGTTAATTTCAGACCTAGGCAGAATACTACTACTACTATACTGTAGTGCCTGTGGAGCATATTAAGACAGTATTCAGTGATGCTAATACAGATGATACAGTTCCGAAGTGATACACTTAAGTTTGCTTCCCTACTTTGCATTTAAAATCTTTGTGCCACTTCTGTATTTGTAAGTACCTTCTACATACTCATTAACATTTATACCTTAAAGTTTAAAGCCACAAGTGTCATAAAACTGATCTCATAACAGTGAAGTTCTCATCTTCTAGGAAAAGACTAATGCTAAAGCATTGCTTTCTCTAGTTGTCTGAAAGTAAGTCTTACTTGAGAGCTTTAGGAGCTATAGACAGAATTTACTCCTCAATGTTAAAATGTCAAACTGTACAGACTTGACAGAGATGAGAGCATAGAGATGGTAGTTCTTCTAGTTCTTGATGTTATGTTGCAGGGTAATAATACATTCTGTTACTCTTCACTCAGAAATTTTCCATGCAAAAATAGTGTCTAACCTTCAGGAGTCTTTTGTTTTCTGATCTAGGCCTGCTTTGATGACAGTAGAAGATGGAGGATATGAAATTTGTGTTCATGTGGTGTCTCAGCTGATGGAAAAAATCTTCTTCAATATTCCTGCAGGCTGGCTGAACAGAGTAGTAGGTACTGTTTCATGAAGTGCATAGGATAGAAACAGGCAGCAAAGTTCACAAAAGTAAAACTTTCAGATATTGAGGATATAGAATTGGGATGAGATTGTTCTGGAAACATTATGATTATTATGATTGTATGAGACTTACAAAAAACCCCTTAAAGAGAACAGTTCGGTTGCTGTCTGAAACTCAGAAGTTCTGAGATGAGGTAGCAACAAGGGTTCAGATAATTAATTATAAAACATCTACTATATGTTCATACTAAGTATTCAGTAAGTAAATGGATTGCATAAATCTCTTTAACAGTTTTAGAAGTAGCTGATACGCTTTCATGATGTACAAAACTTTTCAGTCAGGCTTCCTTTGATACATCCTGTTTAACTTCTGAATCATGTAAAACACCTCTCAGGTGTTAGAATTTAGTAAGAAACAGTCATAGCATGTTCTTTTTAAGAACTATTAAAAGAAAAAGCTAACTTTTTATTCAGATATTGAGCTATGCTTCCAGTAATTCAGTGTAACTTTCATGGAGGTGAAACTTGAATGCTAGGTGCTATTATGAAAATAAAGAGTAAATTGGACTGTTTTTTCTTGCAGTGCCTTCTTCAGATGTAACCTACAGCACAGTAGTAGCAGATGTCTGTCATTCGCTAGTAGCAGATACAGAAGCATCCTATTTGTTGGAAATTAGGAGCCATTTTGTGCTAGATGAAAACAGCTATCCTTTGCAAAAGGATTTCCATCTACTTAATTTTCATCCTGATCTTTAAAGCATTGACCTCTGCAATACCTGAGTATCGGAGATCAAAGCAATACACAGATGGCAAACAGAAGAAAAATCAAGGATGCAAATATATTTCTCAAAATAGAAGGAACCATTTTGGCTTTAATTTAAAGAAAAAACCAAAAGGACTGGTACGGAATATCTGCTAATAACACATGCTTCATAAATTGTCATTAAGTATATTTTTATATATAGATTTGTATCTTAAAGTCTTACTGGGTATCTGTTTTCCTTTTCTCCCTAGAAAAGTTCACTAGTATTGGGACTGATAATTTTTTCTCTGGTACCACAGGCTAGAGGAAGACATTCAGTTATGCTTTAGTTACAAATGTTTTTATTTGTTGTAACCAAGTTACATATCATGTGTAGGATATGTCTTTGCTTTGCTGTTTACATTGCTTTCCTTTTAACAGCAGAATTTCTGGCGTTGTTTTCTCTTGTAAAACAGAACTGTTTCACTGAATCTAATTTTGTGTATATATAAGTTATTTCACCAATTTTTAATGAAAAGGTTTAATCCAGTTTAAACTGGTCCATGAAAGAATGCACCCTTTAAATTATTTAATTGCTGTAGTATTTATTGTTGCAGTATTTAACCAGCACAAGCTGACAAATAAACTTAATTGCTCTGAGCAACCTGATCTAGTGAAGATGTTCCTGCTTACTGCAGGGGGGTTGAACTAGGTGACCTTGAAAGCTCCCTTCCAACCTAACACATTCTATGATTTTAAGTCAGTTGAATCAGTTTAACACAGGTCTGCAAAATTTTCTCCCAACTTGATCAGATTTAGACATGAATTTAATTCTTTTTAAAGTCTTAGTTTATTCTGATTGTGATTCTTATCAGTAAAAGACAGTGAATGACTGCACCTGACTTCATAACGTAACAGTCTTATAACTATTACTCTGCAAAAGCAACTAAACATACAGATAAATTGTGCCTCTTTACAGAAGCTGATAGAAGCTATAGGGTCTTGTTGCAGTTTTGTGTGGCTGGGTACTGGTGGAGAAAGGGAGCTGCAGAGGTGGCTTCTGCAAGAAGCAGCCAGAAGCTCTCTGCAGGCCCCAGAGAGAAAACATTGGCCAATTTAAGGCCTGAATTGCTGGGGGGAGGCTTGTGACCCCATGGAGGACTGGGACTGAGAGACATTGATTTATGACTGCACCCCATAGCAGTGACGCACACTGGGGCAGCTGGTGAAGAGCTGAAGCCCCGTGGGCAAAGGACTCACGTTGGAGAAGTTTGTGGAGGACTGTCTGCCATGGGTGGGACCCCACAGTGCAGCAGGGGAAAACAATTCCTGAGGAATTGACTGGAACCCCAGCTCCCCCATTCGCTGCCCCTCCCCGTGCCACAGTGGGGGGAAGAAGGGAGTGAAATCATGACTGAAGTGAAGTCTGCTAAGAAGGGAAGGGTGGGGGGAGGTGCTTAAAGATCTGGTCACACTTCTCATTATCCAACTCTGGTGTCACTGGGGGTGCAGGGCAGTGTAATATGTTAGAGAGTTTCTTTCCTTTATTCTGTGTTGAGTCTATTTTGCCCATGATGCTGATTGTGGAATGATCTCTCCCTGTCCTTAGCACAACTCCTGAGCCTGTCAATATCTATATTCTCCCCTGTCCAGCTGAAAAGGTGAGTGATAGACCGACTTTGGTGGCATCTGGCCTCCAGCCAGGGCAAAACCACCACAGGGGTATGATCTGTGTTTGCTGTCTGGCTAGATCCTTGCAGATACCTACCTGCACACTTCTCATTTAGGAAATCAGTTTCCAGAACTGGTTTGAAACAGAACTTAAATCAGGTGTACAAATGTATTAATGCAAGTACTGTGATGTTTGAACAGTTTTTGTGTACTGTTTCTTGGAAGTGGTTACTTACAATTGAATAACCATGTTTCTGGTGCTAGACTCTGTATCTTGTGAAGCCAATTTGGGACTGTTGGGTTTTTAATGTCGATTAGAGCTCTGTGAAAGCCATGTGTTTTCTTATGTACCAATAAAGATGATAGCAATATTTCCAATCAGTCTGGCAGCAAGAGAATCTTAATGATTGGATTACTTTGAAGAAATGAATTCTAGTTTCATAAAGTCACTGATTGCTGTATTTAAGTAATGGTGTACTGATCAATCTGGGCAGATTATATCAATCAAACAAGTCTGTGCAGCTTTGCTTCTCGTAGGAAACAGTCTTCTGGTTTAAGCCCTAGCAGTTTCATGCCAAAAGTTACCTATATTTTTGTCTGAAACAGTCATAAATTTTGCCAGTGAGCATAGAAATGCTGATTGATCTTATGCAAGCAAAACTGGGGTCTTGGCACAGCAGGAAACCTGAGACTAGTGTAAGAAAGCACAGTGACACCAAAAACTGCACAACACTAGCACTGCTGGTGTGCAAGTCATGTGCAAAGGGCAGGACAAAATCTCCAGAAGAAACGGGGTAGCCCTTTACATAAAGGAAGCACTGAAGAGTCTCTATAGGGGAATGATAATTTCCATAATGTCAAGCCCTAGGGAAAGGGAGGAACTGGTCACAGGAAACACTATTCATCATGTTATCATCTGGTGATCAAGAATGAAAACAAACTCTGGCTACCGTTAATAAATCATGCTAAAGATAAGAGGGAAAACCATCTGATTTAATCTCACTGTAAAAGCCCTTTAGTTTTATGTGTCCTGGCAAAAATGGGATGACATTGTCCTAACCCATCAGCTTGCAGAAAGTACTATATATCTGTGTCTTACCTTATTGTAACTATGCTCTACTCAAGTGGTGTCTGAATGCGAATTTCTTAATACTGGGTAAAACTATGTTGAAGGGAAGAGCAATTTCAGTGTTTGGTATTAGTGCCAATACAGATCCTGTATGAGTGAAAACATTTTGAGTTTTAAGACTCTTGAAAAACAGACATAGGTTACATTAGAGAACCTAAAGATTATTTACATCCTGCCAATGTGTGGCCTCATTAGATGATTTGATAACTTTGGGTGGAAGTCATGCCACCTGGATTGGTGAGCTGTGCACAGCTTACCAAGTTCTGTGTACTGGGGGTCAGTCTCGAGGTGACTGGCCCAGGCTCTTCCTGTGATTTTTTTTTTTTTTTTCAGTTCACCACTCTGACTTATTTAGCAACATTACTTCTTGAAATCCAAGCTACAAACATGACACCATAGTTCAGAGTTTCTATAACTCTAGCTTTTTTGATTCCTGTTTTCATGTTAGAACTTGTGTAAAATTTCTAGGTCCTGCTTCCTTGTTTGCTACTCCAGACTTCTCTCCCTGCCTTTCAAACAGGAAACCTTTCTGTGCCTCCATCTGGCATAAAGATATTTTTCTGAAGGAGCTTTCTTATCCGTTATCATCTGTAATCCATCTTGCTCCCTTCCAAAATGTAATGTTAAACTAAGAGCAAGGAGTTATTAAAAAAAAACAAATCCATGTGGTCTCATTTCCTCACTTAGCAGAAGGATATAGTAGCATAGATAGCAGCAATCCTTAGGCTTCCTACAAGGCTAGTATAGGTATAATTGTGATTAGGAGACACATATTCTGCTTGAGCAGTGCTTCTCTAAGATTGTAACCATCACTCATGTCTGAGGTTTAACCCCAGTCAGTAACTAAGCATCACACAGCTGCTTGCTTATAGGATGGGAGAGAGAATCAGAAGAGTTAGTGAGGAAACTTGTGGGTTGAGATAATGACTGTTTAATAGGGAAAGCAAAAGCTGCATGCACGCAAAGCAAAGGAATTCATTCCCCACTGCTGCAGGCAGGTAGGTCTTCAGCCATCCCCATGAAAGCAGAGCTCCATCCAGTAAAATGGTTACTTGGAAAGACAGATGCCATGGCTGTGTCCCTCTTCTCCAGCTTTATATGCTGCGCATGACGTGGTATGGTGTGGGATATCCCTTGGGATAGCTGTGTCTGTTCCCAGCTGGCTGGGGAGGTGTGAGGAGCAGAAAAGGCCTTGCCTGTGTAAGCTCTGCTCAGCAGTAATTAAAACATTCTTGTGCTATGAGCACTGTTTTGATTACAAACCTACAACATAGCCCTGTACTAGCTGCTGTGATGAAACTAACACCAGCTCAATGTCTGTTCTCAGTGATAAACTGATGCTCACTGTTGTTTGACAAGGTTGTACTTTCGGTGAAGTTACATGTTAGATTTATAGTAGAGCCTTAGAAGTTTCAGTATTTGCCAATAGTAATGGGAAATACTAAGGTGTGCATCACATTTTGTGTGATCTTATATCTATTTCTTGTGGTTTTTCTGTGCGATGCGTATCAGTAGCATTTTAAAATGGTTTACAGCAAATGCAGCACTATGATCCACTGAAGTCTTATAATCCTTCTTCCTCCTTCATCTTAATATGTCTCCAGCACAAGACCAGAGGGATGATCTGTAAAAGGCATTTGGTAAAGAAATTGCTTTATTATGCGGTAATAATGTTTCCTGTTTCTTCTGGAATGATTCTCTTGTTCAGGAAGAATGAAAAAGGCCCTGTCTCACTTAGAGCAGTCAAGTATGTTGGTAAGTGCATTTTAAAAACTTTCTTTGTGATTTTTAGCTGGAATTACTGAAAACACAGCCTGTGGAAGTGTTGGTATTTCAATGTATGAGAAGGGCGAAGAGAAGAGACGACGTCAGTACCGTGTGGTGTTTTGTTACTCAGACTGTATTGTACATCATCAGACAGGTGAGTTCCTACTTCAGAGGTACTTCTATAAATACAGACTGTACGTTACATGCACCTTCCTGCATAGCCTAGTAAACCTCTCTGAAACGTTAAGGTCTCTAATGTTTATTGGTATGATTTATATCATAGAGGGACATAATGTATTTGGTAAAATTGCTTGATGGTCTTAGTGTAGTTATCATAGAGCTTATATATTGTTTTCCTTCCCCAATCAAATACATTGTCTACTAGATCAGTTTTCAGTGTTTTATAGGATTAAAATTTGAAAACAGCTCTCTGGGGCTGGAGGTGCTGGCATTACTCATTTAACATAAATATAATGAAAACTGAGCATTTTTTGAAATGCAAATAACTCTATGCTCATCTCTATCTGGTGGTGCAGTTAGCAAGATGGATTGAGGGTACCATGTAAGATTGCAAATGAGGGATCACATGGAGTCTGTTATCTTACAATTCCTCTCTGATGTATTCTTATTCTTAATACTTACTTTAGATAATAACAAAATGGAAAGTGTTCTTATCTCCCCAGAGATAAGGCTCTTTTTTTTTTTTTTTTTTTACATATTGAATTAATACTGTATCTCATTTGAAAACTTAATTTCAGCTGCAGAGATTGTGGTCCTCTTAAAACTTAATTGTACAAAATGTTTTGCTGCAATAGGCTATGTGTCTGGTTTATGACTGGTGTGAAAGGTACAGAGTTCAGGTCCCCAGTGAACAACCAGGAAGAGAGAAATGTCCTGTTTGCTATATTTTGATTAAAAATAATTGCTCTGAATTATTTTACAGAACAGCAATTTATTTAACAAGGAAAACACTACCACTAAAACAGACATATGTCCTGGGGGCTTAAGCTAATTGGATTTTCAATGTAGGAATGGTCATGCTAGGTCAAACCCAAAGCTCTTGTAATCAATGCTCTGTCTCCAGCAGAGATGTGTTTAGGGAAATACGTAGGGACAGGGCAGGTCTGTTGTATTACTTTCTCAGAGAACCCAGTACTCCTGCAAGCTTCCAGTCATTTGTGACTTCAGGATTTCTCTTATGCTTCTACCTTAGTGTCAGCAGTCTTGTGCTGGAAGCATTTAGCTGAATTACTGCAAGAAATACTCTGCTGAGGGATGCATACAGGTGCTTCTAGGGTTTTGATCAATGAACACTCACTGCTTTCTATTGTTCATATACAGGAGAGGTTTTGAATATAATGCTGCTATTTTGAGTTAATTGTAAATTTAGTACTTTATGAACGTCCTTTGGGCTTTGTCCCTTTTGGCATGCTTACCAGGTTTACATCCCTCTTGGTGAAGCTGTTCTGTTTCTGGTGATGTAATGCAGTGGTCAGTTACTGACATTACTGACAGTTCTTAAGTCAGTTCAGGTTCTGTCCACATAATGATGTTCACTTGTGCACATAGCTCATGACCAAGAACTGGAATTTACTAGTCAAAATAACTAAAACACTGGGCAATCATGTTTGTTTTCCAGTTTTGTTTATTCTGCTGCATGTTAATTAAATTGGAAATACATTTTAAAGAGATGAAAGATAGAGTTCCAGCCTACCAGTGATCAAGTCTTTTATTTACATTTGGGCAAGGAAAGAATTTACTTATTTTATTCTCGTCAGGAGTGTAAAATGGGCAAAGACTTTGTACCATTTATCAGAGTATGAAAACTAGCAAGAACTCTTCCATTTTAAAGTGTGTTTTTTTTAATCCATGCTGTTTACATGCTGTGGCAGAGAGCATGCCATCTTTTAACCAACTCCTTGGGCTTGCTCATCATTTCATTCCAGTGCTCTAGTTCTTTGCCACGGGTGTACATGAAAGGCCCAACTACTAGATGTCCTAGCAGATGTGCTTCTGGTGGGGGAAAAAAAATGTAGTTAGTGATTACAGGTGAGTACTACTCTGGAATTCTTACCTAAATTGGAACATTAACTTGTATTTCTCTAAGGAATGCATGTTCTGAAAGTTTTTACACCAAATTTTCATCAAGGAATTCACTCTAGGTTTTAAGTCCTGTAGTATTTCCAAGCTACTCTTCAGCATTAAAAGGTACTGCAGTAGGTGAGTACTTAGCCAATTCAGGCCTGCCCTATCGCCTGCACTCTAAACTAAAACCAGCTTAAGGCACACAGATCCATGTTTGCCCAGCCCCTCTACCTCAAGAGTACTGTGGAAGCATGTCCTGGCTTTGGGCATCAGCAACCTCAGGTCGGATTCATTTGATGCTCTTACTTGGGAAAGATGAGTTACTGAGACAGCTGGGAGTCACAATATGTGGGTTGCCAATGAGCAGATTCTTTCTTCGTAGCTGAACTTTTCAGCTGTGGATGGGGAAAATAATGTCCACAAAATATATCTGCCTAAAATCTCACCTAAAGGAAATTTTTATGAGCATATGAATCCAGATAAATGTATTAATATTTCATTATTGAGATCATATTTGCACGGCAGGGAAGATATTTTTCTTGTGAGCAGGAAATACTAATAGATTCTCTGACAGTGAGTGTGTGGTGACCCCGAGCATCAGTCTTTCTGCCAGGGAATGGGGATGCTTGTAATCTTTCTTCTTTTCTTGCTCCTTGAACTGCTGTGATTATTAAAATTCCTATTCCTCTTTCAAATTTTGTTAGGAACAGTGAGTGACTTCAAAGTGCTAGTGGTTAGGTTTTATACAAAGAAGTATTCACAAAATATAATTGCATATGTTTGTTTTCTTAAGATACCAGAATGAAACAGAAGTACAGCACTTAGTAGCCTAGTCACTGTCAGTACAGTTATTTTACTCATGTCTTCCACTACATTTATGGTCAGCCCCTGAAAGAGACATACACTGACTGCAAATAAGTTGTTCTGCTTTTTTAAAGAAATACCTGTGAAATACCCCAAACCTTTTATACGTTCTACTGATTATTGCTGAAAAGGAATTAGTTCTTCCCAGGTTTAAATATCTCTGCAATATTTAAGAGATCTACAACATCTTAACTGTAATAAGTTATGTAGCTTACTTTCTCCCTTGATACTCTGGAGCACAGACAGACTCAGGCTTGCTGTATCCAGCTCTGATCTGCCGTGAAACTGAAGGTTTCATTATACACTGGATTGGGAGATCCCAGAACAGCTGATGTCTTTTTACTTTTGATGAATTTATTATGGTTCATTAGGGAGACTTTGACATACACACCTTGGAGAAAAAGAAATTCAAGAAGAAAACACATCAGAGGCAGTAGAGAGAATTTCTTGTTTTCAGGAGTCAGTATTAAGTATAAAATTAGATCATGAATGATTCCTGAAACATAGACGGCAGTGCATAACGTTGAGCAGGGAGTAAACCAAGTACTTAGGGTGCAGCTTTGCAGCACACCCTCCAATTTAAGAGCTAATAAAAGGAACAGTTGTATTTTTACAT
Source organism: Porphyrio hochstetteri (assembly GCA_020800305.1). Taxonomy (NCBI): domain Eukaryota; kingdom Metazoa; phylum Chordata; class Aves; order Gruiformes; family Rallidae; genus Porphyrio; species Porphyrio hochstetteri. The sequence continues at coordinate 10,869,001 of CM036911.1, forward strand.
TGAATCCTTGATCTTATTTTCCTTCATCTGATGGAGGCCTTTATGAAGTCCTTAGTTTGTTGGAACAGTAGCTGATTTCATGTGTTTGATCCACCACAAGCGAGGCCGTGATGGAGGAGCCCGTGTTGTAGAACCACAGCCTATGCTTGGATTGTTCAGGGGAGCAGATACTCCTAGTCAAAGCAGAATCCTTACACAAAAGGTTTTACTCATGGCTTCTAGCCCTGTGGTAGGATTTTCTTTAGAAAATCTGTGGAAAAGATCAATGAACTCTCCCCTTCCAGAAGATCTAACAAAAATGTGTATGAGTGTGGGAAGAACACGGCAAATTTTGCCTTGCTTTCTGAAGGGGACCTGTATTGCATTGTGCTCTTATCCAGTAGATCTTTGACAATGAGATCCAGAGCAGCCTGAAATTTTCTATTCTTCTCTACCCTTCTACAAAATTTAGTGATGTGCAGGTAGAAACTTCACCTTAATTGATGGCTAAAAACTTGTTCATTTCCAGTGAAGCAGTAATAGATTCCATGCTGCTACTGTGTTTATTACTCCCTGCTATTCAGCTTATTAAGATTCATCTTTATAACAAAAATTATCAGAAGTGTCAGGACTGAGACAGCATTGATGGGTTCCTAGTATCTCCACAGATGCAGTAGGCTGTCATTGCTGTTTCTGAGGGTGTGGGATTACCAGAACAGGCTTCTCTTGACAGAGCTTCTACGTGAGTGCAATATATGGGCGGAGTTACTACATAAACTACTTGCACAGTCTGACTTTTCATTACTTTATTAGGACTTCTTTATACATTTCTCTTTCAACAAGTGTACAAGGTATGATTCTGCTTGTGGGAAAGCTCTACATCCTCAACACTTACCTGTGCACTTTTAATTAGAGTTTTACCCTAAATAGAACAAATTTATCTCTAACTTAATCAATGTAGTATTACTCATTTAGACAGTTAAACATCTGGTAACAGCCCAGACTCAAAAAACCTTCATAGTTGATGTGTGTGTATATAGAGAACTAAATCTCTTTTCAACTGCTGGGTGTATTTTACATGTATATTGCTTAGTTTCAAAGCTATGGAAATCACTGTGGATTCAAACACAAGTTATGCTATTCCATCTATTTTTGGCTTTGAGTGTTTAAATTTTAAACAGCATTTTGAGGTAATCTCTACACAAGATCCGAGGCCAAGGACACATTAGCATGATGTACCAGGAAAACCCCCACTGCAGTAAGGGAGAAGAATTGTGACTCCATGCCATGGTCCTTCAAACAACAGCCAGGCTGTCCTAAAATGGGATTTTTTTTTTTTCCCATTTCAGTTCCCTCAGTACAATTGTTCTGTGTAAGCAGTTGTCCTGAAGCTGTCACCTCTGGATTTTTGCCTTGAGGCAACTCTGTTAATGTCAGTATTCCCTGAAACGTTATCTTCTCTGGAGTGCAGCGAAGGAATATTGCTCACTTTAATAAAGTAAGAGAAAATAATTGCTACTGATGATGTGAGACAAACCATTTATTATGAAACAAAAGCAAAACAGCAGAACTGAGCTATCAAAATCTAATTACCCCAGTAACAAAGTATGGCTTGTTTCCAGACAAATCAAATCACCTGAATGCTTATTTTTTTCTTTTCAGTCACTCAGTGCAAGCCTGGGTGGACAGATGAGGAAGGAGCAAATTAAAACAGGAATTCTAGAGCTGATAGCAGAGTGGAAATCACACTTACTGACAGCATGGCTCTCCTCCTGGAGCTTTAATCCCCTTGCCCTCAGAACCACTACAGTAGGACGTCCCAGGTAGCTGTTGTAGCTGAGGGAGAACTGGATATCGCCATACTCTGCTTTGGAAGCACAACAATACTTGTTAAATAGATCTGAAAAACTCTGTTCACAGAGACAAATGGGAAAAAGTTCTCCATGCCTGCAGTTTCTGCCACACCAGAGCATGTGAGTGCATTGTACTGGCTTTATGTTGTTGTGACATTTGATAGAACCAATTAATCAGCCTTCCTGAACCTTCGAATTCCTATCTCTTCCAGATGATGTCCGTTTCCTTGCTTCTGCTTTTTTCCTGCTCTTCTTAATTCAAAACAAGCAAATAATGCAAGGTGCTTTTTTCAGTAACTGTTTCCTAACACATGTGACTGTTTCTGAATGATTGGGTAATTGCCATTCAACAGCTATGGATCTGCACGTTAGTAAGGTGGGGATTTTAATTCCAAGTGTTTATCAAATACTTTTGCATTGATGTATTTGATACAGGACACTTTTCTTCAGTTGTACCCCTCCGATACCTGTAAGATGACAGAAGTTCAACAATTCCAAGTAACCTGGTATCACATACCTCCAAGTTTTCTTTCTCCAGATCTCTCCATATGACTAGTTTGTTGTCATCAGTTAATCTTTCAGTTTTCAATGGGAAGATAGTGATAGCCTAGGAGATGATGCTTCTTCTGTTGATCGACATGATAAACCAGAAACTTCAGAGTCCTTTGGAGCAACATTCTACTAGAAACCTGTACAGGAAAAGGAAGAATGCATTAATAATTATAAAACATGTGAGACTTCTCTAGTATAGCATGACTTCAAAAGAAGAAATTTTCTAAGTCTGTTAAAAGTAGGTGGAGATTTCCTTTCATTATCTTAAGTCTACTTTCTTAATTTGCCTAAAGTTTGGTTATGCAGGAGTCTAAAGATCCAAGCTAAAATAGAATCGGTTCATTTGAAACATGTCAAGTTAGCTGGTGGTTTTCAACTCATACAGATCTAGTATTATATGATACATTCAATTCAACACATTTTTTCAGTTGTCTGAAAGACAAACTTTTTCATTTTAAAGCTTTTTGTCTTGTGACACTTGCTCAAAGCCTCTTGGCATAGGGAGCCAAGCTCCTAGCTTTACAGCACCATGCATACACGCAGCATACCAGCCATCTCGGGTGTTCTTGATTCTAGTCTACTTTCACAGCAGATAAACTAAAAAGCTCTGAAAGCATTAGGTCAGCATAGGTTGCTTGTGTACTTCTAGAGTTGCTGGGCTGAACTGCTCAGGCACAGTTCAAACTGGAATTTTCAACACCTCCAGGTCAAGTTCTAGAATCAACTCTGGTGCAGACCACAAGTAAGATCAATTTCAGAGCCGTGGACTTAAGTAGCCCAGAATCTCCATAAGCCCCAGTAATCCTGTCTCCAGTGAAAACAACTTCTATCTTGGTAGAAAATTAATTTTCACAAAACATGTACTGTAGTTTGACAAGTTAATATTTGCAGCCAAAAATCTGCTTCATCAAAAGTACCTGAAATACAAACTTTTCATCAAAGTGTGGGTTAAGGCTTTTACATTTTGTTTTGGACTTGCAGGTAGCTTCTTTCATCAGGCAGCAAGTAGATTTTCACAAACAGACTACAGGAACTGGCAGGAGGCTGCAGCTTCCTGACATTGATCAGAGAGATGAGGAGCTTTTCTGATTCTTGCTCATATTCTATGGAAAACCAGAGGCAGCCGATGTTCCCTTCAGGAAAATCCGTCTCGCTTTTGTCTTCAGGAAACTTGTACAGCTCTGGGTTAATGGTCCCTACAACGTAAGCTCCAGCTTCATGAAATAAAAAACAAACACCCCCAGGTTAGTCTCAAACTGTAGCAGGTATTTTATAACCACTGCCCGATTAAGGGAAATCGCATGAATCTCTTTATTAACAATCCATTTTTTGCATAAACTTTTAATTCCTTTTCTCTCAAACTTGGAGCAGTTCTAGGCTGCATCACTTTTCTTTCTCGCATTCCTGTGACTGTACCTTGATAGTTTTGGGTATTTGTTGTTTCAGCCCCCAACTCTGGGGTTGGCAATCAGACACTGCCTGAGTTACACTCATATGGTCATTTACAAAACACAGAAGGAGAGATTGCTTTGTTTGCTATATGTATGAGCAGAACGGCCACTTTCTGGCCCAATCCCTATGTAGATTTAAAAAAAAAAAAATAGCATTTAGGGCTTGTACTGTCGAGTATGCTCCCAATAAAAAAAAAAATCATAGCAATAAAGTTTCCCTTTAAGAGACTACCCTTAAAAAAGTCCCATTGTTTGATGTTGTACCCAAAGAATGAAACGATGATCGCAGCCCAGGCTGGAGAATCACGTAGGGGACACTGTCCTTCTGAACGTATTCCTCATTTGTCAGGTTACTCCAGTCCTGCCCATGCAGTGTTGGAGGAATGATAAATGGAACACTTCTGGATCTGCTCAAGACAACAACAGCTACTGACTCTTCTGGTTGAAATATGGAAACCAAACTCGTTAACAGTAACATGTTTACAGTGCCTATCTTACGATTCTGTAAAAGTTCTACAGACATACAGAGGTGGAAAAAAGAAATAGCCATTGTTTTTCAATTGATTCTATTTGTATAATGCCTAAAGGTCCATCAGGAGATATGAGATCTTAATTTGCTCAGATCCCTCACTTTTTTCCCCTTTTTCTCCTTCACAACCGATCTTTCAAAGGAAAGTTAAGATTTAACTGCAGCTCCTTGGTTCAGAGTCCCAACGCCCTGCAGTAGCTAATGTAAGAGTCTATTTCTGAACTGAGGTTATCTTGTTTGGTTCTCAGATGCTTCATTATGAGACCACCAGGAATAACTAAAGCAGAGGCTGAATTTGTCTAGGTAACAGATAAAACTATCCTTTCACCGTTTAAGTCTCTTCTACACAAATTGGAAACAATCATTGCATGCATAGTTAAAGTATTATTTTCCTTAAGAAAACAGAACATGACTGATGTTTTCCTATAATTTAGGGGTCTCATTTCTGTACATGCATATATTTAGATAACTCCCTCATTAGAGATCTGACAAATTGAAATGAAGTATCAGTAGTGTCCACTTTAAAACCAAAAATACATACCTTGTGCTTTTTGGTTGGATTTCAGAAGTTGGCTGATCCTGAAAATGGCATATGCATTTGTCTTTTTGATGGGACTGGTGAGCTTTTCATAAGAGAGGAGGCAGCAAAATTTCTTCCAGAGCAGGTATGCAGTTAGTCCAGTTAGAACAAGTAAAAGGATCACTCCTATTGTACCTCCAGCAACAGCAGGGAAGCACATAAAGCATCGTAGGAGGATCAGTAACGTATGTTTTTTTGGGGGTATGGGAATATTAAAGCTGACAAGTCTTCACTGCAATGAGGCAATCTTCTCACATGCACATTTTTGCCTTCAGTTATTTATAGAATGATGCAACACCTGAACATGTATGTCATTGGCAACGAGAGATCAGAAAGTGTTCAGATATGCTGGGCAACAATGGCAATGGAAGATACTTCAGACAAGGAAAAAACCCTCCAAAACCCAAGAAGCTGTTTGGCTTCTTATTTTACATTAGTGTAAGCATTTACCTCAGCATGGAAGAGGTGCTAAAGCTTCTGTAACAGAAGAAAAAAAGCAACTGGGAGCATCTAATACTACAAAAGGTACCATTATTTTGGTTGCTTCTTCCAACTACTCACCTATGTTGAACAGATCCTGGCACAATGAACAAAGCAAAGCTCTGTGTTGTTTTCTTTCTAAGGATGCATGTGTTTCCTGATCTGTAAAGTCAAACTTAGGTATCCATTAAACACTGTTTCTTGAATCTTGATTACTTCAGATAAAAATTGTGTAACTTATTTTTTTCACACTAAAAAAAAATTAATTAATGCTTTTAATATGAATGAGGAATTCTGTTGTGAGAATTTCTCACTAGACCAAGGGTATTAAGGGCAATTAATAATGAGCTCAGTTCATTGTTTTCTTGTGTTAGCTGAGCATACTAGAGTAAAAGGCCGGAAAGACCCCTTCTGCACAGTACCTTATACCCAGCCTGTCTTGGCTGACTGCTACAGTAGTACCAGTGCATCAAGACATGACTAGGTCTCAACTGAGAACTGAGCCTACCAGAATATCTTCTGTCTGAAACCAAGCCCAAACTGCAGAATTATCTTCCACTCTGCAGCCATGGGAGTCAGCTCAGGATCAGCTGGGCACTGTGTACTGCTGCTAGTTCTCAGGGTCCCCCCCCGAAACTGAAGCAACAAAGCTGCCTGCTGTTCTCTCAAATCTGGTATTGCCCTTTTTTCTGCCTGGGATCAGGAAGTATTTAGTCAACACTAGTAGTAGTTTTGAATAAGAATTCAAGACTAATTTGATACAGTTTATTGATTTAGAGCTATGCAGAGTGTAGGAAGAAAGTTGCAAATACAAGTATTACTGATGTTTTTCACTGTTGCCATGCTGCAATAAGTGACATGAATTGTCCTTCACCTACATAACACTTATGTAAATACCCTGCACTGCAAAATTAACCTGGCTGTAGTGCCTCAAAGGCTTTTATCTGACCCTATCTCATTTTCCTGCCTTTGGTATGGTCATGGGAGCCAACAAATTGTTGCAGGTGTGTTTCCTTAGAGCTCTGCAGGAACTGGCTGCCTGTTTCCCCATGAGTCATGTACCATTCATGTCTTCCATGGGCAACCACTCTGCTCATGGCTATACCACAGCAACATGCACCTAGTCCTTGCAACTGGTAGGTGGGTTTATTAGTACAATAGTATCAGTATAAGAACAGAAAACAAGTACCTATTTGTTATGGATTAATGTTAATAGAGACAAGCCTGCTTGTGCTGCACTGATAACTTTGTTCATAAGAATGCACAGTATGAGGAGATGTGTAACATACAGTCCTGAGCATGGAAAATATCTGTTTTCCTCTCAGTTTGGTAGGGCATGCTTGAGTATGTCTTCAGCCAGATTGCCATTTTATTAGTTTAGAAGGCTTGACACAGGAAAAAGTGCTTTAGTTTCATGCTGATGAATGTACTAGTACACCTACGTGAAGTGAAGCATTCATTTCTGTAACCAGTACAGATGCTTCCATGGGCTGGTGGCTTTACTGTCTGATGTGGATATTTTAAAGGTTAACATTTCAAACAAGCTCAACAGGACTCAGTTTAACTTCTCCTTGCCCTTCCCAAGCCTGAAATGCTCTCAGCGGCAGTCCCACATCTCCCCATAACCAGCTTGTCACTGTTTACCATTGAGAACAGTAAGCTGGGGTGTGCTATAATGCAATACATAGTGCAGCAGCTGTGCACTGATTTTGGAGTTAGAATGAGTTTCCAATCTCTGATAATAAATTTAATATACTGAATTTGTGCACTGCAGAATGATGTTGAGTATTTAAGACCAACCCACTGCCATTAACTCAAGTCCTGCTGGTTTATTTTTACACAGCAGTAACCATAAGGTAAAGTTTTAGCCATTTCCATAAGGATAATTTGGCTTGCTTCTAGTCCATCTTAACTGTTGGATCAGCAACACATCAAGGGTGTGCTGGTTGCTTTGAAATAAGCTGAATCCATTGTGTGCAGGGAGAAAGTAGGTATCTCTTAGTAACTCTCACATCGTGAGGAATCTATGTGATGTATTCTGCTGTGGTACAGCATCATGGCAGCTGCAGAGGGAAGAGACCTGCTGGAACACTTCATCTCCAGCTGGCCTGTGGAGGGGGCCTGGCCACAGTTAATAGGAGCACAGAGGCATGTTGGTCATCACCTGTCTCCTCCGGGATCCACCCCTTTTTGCTTAGTGTCCAGTGGTATGCTTTTAATGAGCTTTTCTGAGGCTGCAGGAAGCAGTTTGGAGTTACAGCCAGGCAGTTGCCAGCAAGAGCTCTCATCCCTATATAAATAATTTGCGAACACTTAGGGAATAAATCTGTATAGTTCAAACCTCGCGTTGGTCGGTGTGGGAGGTAAACTTACTGCTCTTGCCCAGCTGTCCTCTGGCAGACAGCACAGCTCCGAGCATGGAATAACTCGGTCGGAGGTCCCGGACAGCCCTGCGGGTCAAGGGCTTGCTTTCTTCAGCCGTTACAGGGGGAGGTCGGAAAGCTTTACAGCCTTCGAAGTTCGGGGGCAGGTTTGAGTTCATTTCTTACCCTAAGGCGGCGGCAGGCAGGGCTGGGCTGGGCACCTCGGCGGCAGCTGCGTGTTTCCCGGCCGGGGGGCCAGCGGCCGAGCGGGGCTGCGGGAGGAACCGAGCCGAGCCCTCCCCTCCCTTCTGCCCACGTACGGCCCTGGCAGAGCCGCAGCCCCGCGCCCCCCCAGCACTTACCGGACATGGGTGCTCGGTCCCTCCGCTGCTGGGGCCAGCTTCCTCCCTTCGCTCGCAAGCGACGGCTACCTGAGGCACTTACCACCCCCGCAATTTAAGGGCCGGCGGCGCCCTGGGGCAGCCGCTCCCCCGCGGCCTCACGGATCGCACCCGGGAGACTGGGAACGTGAGTTAACGTAGAGGTATCTCTGGTTCCCATCGGAAAAAAAGAAAGGGAGGTGTCGGGAAGCAGTCCTACCCTTAGCCAGGCTCCTTGTGCCGCGCCAGCTCAGGAGTGCGGGCGGGTCCGCAGCTGTCCCGGCGGGGAGGGAGGGAGGCGGCGAGGAGATAGGCAGAGAAGTAGCCGTTGTGCTGGATAAATCCTCTGCCGGCCCGGAAAAACCCTGTGTGATGTTTGCTTTGCGAGGGAACTTTGAGAATTACAATTCTTCTCATAAAAAGACTTTGATACCAGTAGCTTAATTCTGACGATTTGGGTGGGCAAGACATTAAGATGCACTTGTTTCAGGTGTAACAGAATGCTTAAACACAAGGGACAGAGAAAGTCTTGTTAGGCAACTTTTCCTGTTTGTATTTTAAAAGGCAATGATCTCTTGTGCAGGTAACAAATGCAACCAGACTTATCTTAACTAAAGTGTGACTTTGGTGGGCATCTGGCCTCCAGCCAGGCCTAAACCACCACAGTCTGATATTCTTAAAACTTCTACTGGAGTAGGTAAAATTGGAATAGGTGAATCTTTTAAATTGGGTATCTTAGTGTAACATTTGCTCAGCACCTTTTATACTTTCTATTTACGTTCAAGTTGACCACGTGTAGTAGCTTTATGCTGTTTGTAGGAACACCTCATGATAGAGAAATACTTAAAGAAGATACAGCTGTAGAATCACAGGCATTGGTAGATCCTTCTAATAAGTAATTCTAGCATAATTAATTTGTCATCTTCCCTCTAAAGTCTAATCCCTACTGTAATTTATTAAAAAGTTTACAGTTACAACAGGATTTTTGAAAACTTTCTGTTTCTAAAATTTTAATCCCATTTTGCAGAATTTAGAATGATCTTTAAATACAGGCTTTTTAAGTGAAATTTATTCAAGTTGTTCTGCTTTCGCACCCACTTCCTTGTATTTGTGAATTTTGACTTCCACATTGGTGGTACCTTCAGCTAGAAAGAGGCAGACTTCTTTTTTTTTTCTTTCTAATTAAAATGTGACTAATTTAAATAAGGCTGGTGAATCGGTCAGGGACATAACAGGTTAGGGTCTGCAGGGAGCATTGATGGGCACCCTAGCTACAACAAAGAATTACATCAACAAGTATAATTATGAATAGCAGAAATAATGAGTACTTAGAATTTCTATAGTCAGTATTTCATTCCCAGGCTCCTGATTTCTGCATCAGCGTTAATGATTGGTAGTTAACCATCATAAAAGCTTTTTGAAATAATAGCTATTGTTATCCTTATTTTATAGATTGTTTAATAACTGGAGTTCCTCTAGATTCACACTTGTGTAACTGAGATAAGAATTTCTCCCACAATCTGCCCTTGGCTTTGGACTGACACACAGTTCTTAGCTGTAGCAGGCTATGGATAATTGACTGTTTCAGAAAGGAAAATGTGAAAGAAAGATCTAATCTGCATAAAATATCATTTGGAATCATTTTGGGAGCCATTTGTTTGCTTCCTTTCAAAAGAAAAGACGGGAATGGGAGAGTAAGTGCATCCAGGAGGCAATGAGTCTGCTAGGATTGTTTTCTCTCTCCTTTGCTGTTGACAGTCGCTGCCTTTTAAGCACTCACACTCTGAGTTGTCAGCTTACATCTAGAACAGCTCTCCCAGGAAAACTACAGGTATGAAATGGGTTTAGAGACAGGGCCAACATGGACAACAGGAGACAAATTTTCAAAAGCTGCCATGTTTGGTGCCTCTAGAAGAGCCTAAGGAGAAAGACAGACAGCAAAAGAAGAAAAGAGGGGGAAGATTAACCTAGTTAAGAGGTTTGGATTCCTACTTTGCTATTTCATCTTAGCCTAGTAAAATCCCTGACGCTGCAGCTAACCTTGATACTCTTCAGGGAGAGGCAGGCAGAATGCTCTCTGGACCTGTGCAAACCTTCCACCTGAGCATATCTGTCCCATCAGATTCTTACTGGCACAGAACTGGTCAATGGAGCCTTGGACACATGAAGAATTGTGACAGCTTGCACAGAGCATGTTGTGTAAGACAGGGTTTTGTCATGCTATGCCATTCATCTTTTGATACTCATTTGTTGTGAGGCATTAAGTCCCTGACAGATACAACCACACAAAGCATTTGCTTTCTTTTTTACAGCTTTCTTACAGATCTTTCCAGCAGCGTTATAGTGTGGCTACTGATAGGAAAGTATACATAGCTAAAGTCTGCATATCAGCAGCTCGGTATGCTTCTCTTGTTTTTAACCTCTTGCTTCTAGTATGCTTCAAGAACTGTTGGTGCTGTCTAATAATAAAATTTCCACAATCTATAGCACCACCTCCTGTCCTAAGTTGGGATTTGGTGTGAATCAACAGAGCAAACCGAAAAGTTCTCTTAAAGGTGCCTTTTGGATTTGTATGCCACAGAATGCAGACAATGTGAACCTGTAGTCCTTTCACCTGCGTTTTCCTTCCTGTGTTTTGCAATAGGAATTTCAGAAATACCAAGTCTGGAGCATTTTCTCACGATTGTGGGGTTTTTTGCTAGTGTAAATTGCATTAAGAAAGTTAGCAGCTGTTGCTGTCTTAAGAGCAAAAGTACAAAACATTAATTTAAAATTGCTTTTACTAATAAGCTCCAAGTGCACAGGTGATGTGCACAAGGCCCTTAGAGACTTTTGCAGAGAAAATGACTTGGGAAGCTCTGGCTTGCATGGCTTTAAAGCTTTTTGGGGCAATATCTGGCTCCTTGCTCTGGTTTTGTACAGCACCTAGCCTTGGTGATGGTAGTCTAAACTTCATAGCTTTTGAGGAGGCCTTGCAAGGTTGCTCATGTACATGTGCAAAACAAACTGTTCCCACAGCTGTAGTGATGAACAACAAATGGTGCTCCAAGGCAGGACGAGTTCTTATTTTAGACCATATTTCCTAACTCTCGTTCTCTCTAGAACAGGTAATGGATTTAGGCCAGACCTAATGTAAGTAAGGTATGAGTACAAAGGAGGGAAGGATTGCTGAGCAGGCAGGTGAATCTGCTGATAGGAATGCATCTTAAAAACTGGGTGAAGGGAAGCACAAAATCATAGAAATGGCACAACAATTATGCAATATGTAACATAGCCCTAATCAGTACAGCCTTATGGGGTGCAAACTTTTAGCTGAGTGCAAAATGTGATGTTTGTTTTTGGGAACATACACAATTGGAAGGAGATCCTGGAAGCTGAAAATCTGTTTGCTCTAGCTTACGGTTGTTTCTGCAGGCACATGTACCTAAACCTGATGCATGTATAGCAACAATGGATTTACAGGCGTCATTACATACATTTTTGTGGTTAAAAAAAAAATAATTATGCCCAAAAGCCTGGGAGATACTGGAGTGAGTGAGATCTTGAGGGTCAAGGATATGAGAAATTTTTTTTAAATCCTGAGTGTAGGGGAAAAAGAATAAACTTTACATATAATTACGTCCTTATTTCATCTGCAGAAGGGATTCCCCTTCTCTTGGCAAGGCAGCCAGGGGACTGCCAGGCAGGCACCATCCTTGGCTGCTCTCTGCTGGCTTTTCCTTCCCAGCTGCCACACAGCGCAGAGCCGAAATATGACTGACTTTGTCTGGGCCCAGCTTCTGTCTCTGCTGGAATAAATGGATCAGTGTCATCACAGAATCCCTTAGAAGACCATCCTAATATGTCAAGGAATCCCTTAGAAGACCATCCTAATACGTCAAGGGGCTTAGAAAAAGGCACTGTGGCTGTTCGTAGACTGCTTTTGCAACAGATAGTAAGGAATACCTGATCCGTTTACAGAATATTGGTGTAGCACTGGTAGGCATCAAAAATACGTAATGACCTTGCCCAAATACACCTATTACAATGGGATTTGGCTCCAAATGCATTTAATTCCAAGTGATGTTGATCAGCTTTGAGCTGTGCATGAATCCTCCATACAGAGGGTTAGAAATTAAATCACACATTGCGTGGGTAACAAGTGTCTTATGTGCAACATCACAGCAGCTACATGAACTGTTCAAATGGCAGAAAAAACCCAAAAAGCCACCTGACCTCAAGACAACAGGAAGGGTTCATCTTAAATCCTTTCACTAATCTAGGTTACAGCCTAGACTGGAAGGGCCAAAATAAGCTGATGTGGGGACCCTTCCTATAGTGACCACTCGAACTCTGATCACCGTGGCAGGAATGCTGCACACTGTTGCCATCATTATCCCTTCACTTAAAATACATGTGAAAATGTTCTAGAAAATGCAAGAAATAGGAGAAGGAAAGAAGTAAATCTTTAAAAAGGATCAGTATCAGTCCCACAGATTCCATAGCCTTCCTTTACTTGGAAAGGTAATGTCTGAGTGCTAGATAGCAGTATTTTTTCATGCTGAGCTAAGTAAACAATTTCTGTTCCTTTCCCAGCGTGGGACTCAAATGTTACATTTTGTGGTTGGAAAAGCTGCCGTGAGGGGCTCCTGCCTACCAACAGCCAGCTTGTTATATAACTTGTGTTGTATGTATGGAGAACTATGCTGGTTTTAGGACTTTTTATCTTTTTTCCTCCTTACCCATGTAATCTTTCCTCAAATAGAATAAAAGAGATCTCTGACAATTTATTTGCTTATTTGGCAAGGAGGGTTTGAAGGGTGGGAAAGAGTTAAAGGAGGAGATTTTCTTTAGATTCCCAAGGCCTGTAAGTCAGTATGTCCGTGAGCAAAGGTTACATAAACTAATAGATTAGAACAAGATTTAGTTGCATAAACACTGTTACTGCATTTCAATCTGTCACAGAGTCAACCCTGCAGATTACTGCAGGCAGAGCTAGCCTGGGGTTTACAGTCCATCTCGCTGGGCTGCCGCTGGCACTGGACACACTTGAAATAGCATTATTCCCTTCTGTGTGGCAGCTCTGAAGTCTGTATGTACTACTTTACAGCTCTTATTTGTGCAAACCTTATTTAATATACAGTGCTGATACTCCCAGTTGGTGACTAATTTGGAATATTGGTATATTGGTTGCATAGTAGTTTTGTCTGTGTTTCGTTTAACCGAGGTTCATGCCTCTTGTAGGGTGGTCCAATATAGGCAGCTACAGTGACTAGATCCAAATCCTCTTCAAATTCCCCCAACTTCCCTGAAGTGTCCGTCCTCTGTCTCTCTTCCTTCCATCCTACTCACTCTCTCTGTCTCTCTCCAGCATATCCCGGACAAGCCTCTTGGCTCATTCTGAGATTAGCCCACGAGACCAGTATAAGAAGTATGCTGCCCAAGCATATTATCTAGGAAAAGAGAGGCTGGATTAGGAATGTTGAGTAGGCTGGAGTCAAGGACCAACAGACAATTACATTAGGATGACCGTGGTTTAAATTGCTTGGGAATGTTCCAGGTCATACAGGAAAATGAAAGCCTTTCTTGGAGTTGCAGAGCTGTGTTTTTTCAAAGTACATCAGGATCAGAAATGATGCTCCCAGGCTGCAGTACTTTCCTTTTGTACAGTGTTTTCCTTGGTGCTTTCCCCAGCTTTTTGCTGATACCATTTCCTCATTTTACATCTCTGAATGAGGCATCAAAGTTGAAGTCTTTATTTAGGTGCTTGACTCCCATCAGGTAGACCTGTCTCTCTGGCAGGCATTGTTCACAGCACTCAGCCCTGGGCACCAGCTGAGATCTAGAAAAGACTCTGATGCTTCTGTTTCTATTTGTTGTCTAAAGACCAAATAATTTTTTGAATCACACCATTTACAAAAGTAACTAAAGAGGTTTAGTATACACGTGAATGTGTTTTTGTAAGAGTTCATACCCAAATTTGTAAGAGTGTCTCGGTGGACAAGTCACATAGGACAGAATTCTTGGTGACTTCTCAGAGCACTGTGCTTTGTATTGCATGAGGGTTTTTTGTGGGGTTGGTTTGTTTGTGGTTTTGTTTCTGTTTTGTCTGTGAGCAGACCCTGGGAGCCCCATTGCTTATGCAGCAGTAGCTTGCCTCCTTTTCATCTGAGGGCAAGGGAACAGATGGAAGGAAGCCTAGCAATGAAATGCAGAGCAAAGCTAAACATGTGATTAAATTCTCAAAAAGGCCAAAGCCCTTATTGCATGAAAGGCAGCTTAAAGCTACCCCAAAAGTGGCTTGAAGGGTTATTCTCTGTGCAATTTTTTATTGCTTTTTGCTACTGGATTTTAAGAACTGTAGAGAACAGGGGAGACATTCTGGTAGTTGTGCTTGGTAGGAAATGAGATCTGAGGAAAAGAAGTGAGAGTGGAGTGCCCATGTGATAGTCCCTTGATTTAAGATGAGATTTAAAGTTTCACATAAGGAAATCTTTGGTTTATAACAAAACGTGCTTAAAAGAGTGATCTTGTTTGCATTCTTCATAATTGCCTGTTGTCCTATTCACTTGGTAACCAAACAAAAAGCCAGTGCTGCTAAGTCTTTCAAATGTGTGAGACTGCTGATTTCAGCAGGCTGCCTTGCAGGCTGCCAGGGCAAACTAAACGCAAAAGATCTGTTCTGCTTTGCTGAGAAAGCTGCTCTTAAATCCAAGATGAAAAAGAAAGGAGATGACACAGCTTAAAACCACCAGTTTTCACAGTACTAAAAAGCCAGACAGCTTTCAAAAAGATTAATCCCTGAAGAAGAGTGCTGCTCCTTGAAAATAAGTCATGTCAGTAGTGTAACAGCATTATTCCCAAGGAAGATGAATGTAGATGACCTATCAGATTTTATGATGACTTTATAAAACCCACAGATGAGAGAAACCCACACAAATTGTCTTCCTTTTCACAGAAAAATAAAACTGCAGAATAGAGGTTTATTCATAGGCCATACTTGCTACAGTTGGGCTGTCTAAGAGGATGTTATTTTCTCCCAGGCAGAAGAAGTAGTCATCATGCTGCTTGCATGTGTCTGACAGCTCCTCTTTTCTAAAAAGAGATACACATACCCCTCCCATCCTGCCATATCCTTAATTGGTTGTATAAAAATGGCTTTTTTTTTTTTTCTATTGATTTATCTACCTTCAATATATAATAGTGGAATCCTTAAAGAGTCAGGCTGCTTTTTAACAGTAGCTTTTTCTTAGGCTTTCATATGTACTGTAGTGCAACTCAGGCAATAAACATCTCTAGGGAAAGGGTTTGGTCTCAGGCTTTGTGACACAGAATGCTCATCGGATTAAATGAATAAACCATCCTTAGAATAGAGACCCCAGTCTCCCGTCTACACTTTGACTAATCACTAGACTTGATTGCCATGTTCATTCTCACTTTTCCCTCTAATTCTCAGTGGATCTTTGAGTTGTTAATGGCAAGCACTGCCTTAAGCAGGCTAAAAGTATTCATGCCCAAACAGGTTGTTCTACAGCAGAGGAGGCCACCCCTAGCTGGTGTGGTTTTACACACACACCACCCCATATTCACACTCAGCCTTAGCACTATAGTGCTAATCTAACCCTGCAGTGTAAGGTTTTCACTGTGGAGTTGAGTGCCAGGAGTGGCTGGAGGGTTAGCAAGGCAGAACTCACACAGACTGGTTTACACTTTGGGGAAACGATAACGGAGGGAGGTTGTGATCCTGTGGGTTGTTTGGATGTAGATACCTAAACACGACTTTCTGTGCCCAGTCCTTAGTCAGTGTGGCAGTATGGGGGAGTGAGAATCTGAGAAGAGCTGATTTTCCTAAATATCTCCAATACATGAGAAGATAGTCTGCAGTTGCAGATGTTATTAGTAAATTAAGCTTTTATATATGCAAATAGCATCGCTTTCTTAAGTAGAGCATTAATGTGATCAGATGGATTCTGTCTGTAACTTATCTTTGAATTACAGCTATTGCATGTTTATCTAAAATTTTAATTTGAAGCTTTTTGTGATATTGCTAATCTGATAGAAATTTTTTCTTTGTAAAAGTCTGTTAGAAATTAGTTTCTTCCATCAAATAGGTGGTGATGGTCAGTTTTATGTTTTCAGACAGTCTCAGATGCATTTCCCTCACCTCAGATGTGTGTGAAAACACTTGCTGTGCTGGCTTCTGGACTGAACTGACTGGAATTATTTTGGGTATCCAAGTATAAGCAAAGCTGCAAGCCTGGCACTGCATACAGAATGCATATTTCAGTGAGGGCCTGGCAGTGTCTGGAGCGGAGAGCTTCTGACTGGTTACAGGCACAGTAGGTTTGCCTGTGGTGCATTAGTTATTAGCTTGAAAGTGCTCTCAGCCTGTGCTAAAGTGCTGCTACTCTTCAGAAATACTCAAAAATGGAGATAGCCAAGGCCTGATGTAAATTGACTGTGGCAGGTGATATTCAGGCAGCGTTACCCTCAAGACAGCGTATTGTTTCTGAAGGGTTCCATTATTGTTGGAGACTAGGACATACTCCAGAAACACATTAAGCTCAAATCAGCCTGGCTGCAGGTGCAGTTTCACTGGCTTTAGTGCTTTTAAATCATCAGACAGCAAATATCAGCCTTCCAGGGTCTGCACAGAGAGCCCCCTACAGAGGTGCATGAGGTGGTTAGAGAGAGGGCTTCTGGGCTGGGACCGGCTGCTTCTCTGGAATGCGTAAGCCTTGATTGCCTGCATTGGAGGCTGGGGTGACAAAAACTGGCCTGTGGGTCTGATAGCACTTGCCCGATGGTGCTCTTCGTTAGCAGGCAAGCAGAGATAACTGCCTTCCCTTACACAAGGTGACTCAAAATCATGGGTCTGGTGGCTTGCTTTCTTCTGATCTTAAAGCACCCAAATTAGAAAATAGTCATTTTGAAATCCCTTCTCCATGGCTGTTCATGGGACTTTTTAATTTCGTGAAATCAAACACATTCTCACATGTCTAAACCCTGGGTGGAGTTCTCAGTGAAATATGAACGCTAGTCAGGCTGAGCAGCAGTGGCAGCACTGTTCAGTAAATATGCTGTGGAAAAAGTGTTTCCCTTCTTCCCAAAATGGATCAATCAACATTGTCTGGATTTAGCCTAATGTGTCTGTAAGCTGTTGACTTCCCAGTTTACTTTAACTGCCAACTTTGTTTTAAGAAAGATCCAGAATAAATACTCCAAATTTGAATTTGAGACATCTTTACACCTTTTGTCATTAAATGTAAAATGAAAAAGCTTTATGCTAATCATATTGTTATGATTGCTCAGGTGTGTAACCTGTTGAGGGAAAACTTGGTTGCCAGTAAGCCCATTTTGATGCTTTTACTGAAAATAGTCAACCTTGCTGGACCTACCAAATCAAGGACAAGAGAGCTATGCAACTTCTTCCTACAGAGGCTTTAAAGAAAAAGAGAAATGCAGTATTATCTTCACATTGCATTCTGCACTTGACTGAAAGGATCATATGCTGAGTTGTTCTATAGCTGGCTACTGGCTCCCAAGGAATAGTATTGGAATAGCTGCAAGTGCCAAGGGTGTGTCTCAGTGAGGCAGCCAAAGGTCTTTCGCTGGAGTAAGAAAAGAAGCAAAATGCTGTAGAGTTGTTCTCTCCCCACAGCACCACTGTAGTCCTGTAGAACTGTGGGGAGAGTCACTTGGGCATGATCCTGGGCTGCCAGGAATGCTGGTAAAAATGCTCTGGAAGGGATGGCTTCAAGGCACTTCTGGTTCTGGCCTTGCAGGAAGGATGCACAAGTTCAGCCCAAAAAGCTGACTTCAGGTGCTTACTCTGCCTCAGTGTAGTGAAGTAAAAGAAAGGAGCCAAAGGCTGCTGCTGACTTGAGCATGGCTGTTAACGCTTGGAATCCTTCCTGACCTGTAGCCTGAGGGAGTAATCCCTCACTCAGCATGTGTATGGGAGTGTCTTCGGGGAGCATGTAGAAAATTACTGGTTTTGCAGCACTTCTATCTGAACACACAAGTTTTCTCACTTTCACCCTCTCACCTGCCCCAGCGGAAGGGGCAGTGAGTCAGTGGCTGTGTGGGGCTTAGTTGCTGGCTAGGGATAAATTTGTCCATGACAAACTTGGTAACTATCTTTAGCATACTGCTTTTCCCATTTCTCCCTACTCAGTTTAAACAATCTCATTCTTCAATCCACTCGGACATCCCTGTTCCCAGTCCATGCCTATACATCTGATACGTTTCTGGGGTTTGGGTTTGTTTTGCTGTTTGTTTGGGTTTGGGGTTTTGGGGTGTTTTTTTATCTTAACGAATCACCAGAAGCAATGGGTGTTTCCTACTAGTGATTCCATGTTTACATGAGGGTAGAAATCGAACATATCTGGGGTAGTTTGGCTGAGATGCCAGTTCCTCTGTATACCATTTATAATCTTCCTTTTTCCCTTATTTCTATTCCACTCCCACCCACCCCACAGTCCTCCTCTTCCTGACCCTGTTTGCCCCCCCTCCCTGTGCTTCCTTGGCGGCATTGCCAGCTCTGCACAGGCCCAGTTTCTCTAATCAGATGAAGCTGCAGGATTATCTCTCTCCCTCCCTCACAGGCTCCATTTTATTTCCTCTCCAGCCAAGGGGGGAGGCAGGAAGGGGCGTCACGTCTAGGCAGAGGAAACCCCATCTCCCAGTCTCCTGTCTTTGATGCTCACTAAGAATCCCTCCTCCTTGCCCTTATCGTATGCTCACCTTAGTGTCAACAGCATCAGGCGTACCAAGGAGCCCAGTTTCTAAAGGAAATCTGAACTCTTGGCTTTCATTCTCCACGGATTTCTAAGCATCTGTTTTAAATACCCTCCCAAGTAACTTGGACAGGGAAGCTGGGTGTGCAGTCTCTGAGTAGGGGCAAGGTAAGGACCTCGGGAGTCGTGCATTGCCTGTTCTCTTGTCTTCTGTAAGGACACCGAGTCCTCGCTGTTCTGCCAGCAGGTCTTTGGGAGTAACAAAGCAGATGAGGGGAAGGGAGAGGAGCTGCACAGAGACAGACCCAGGCTTCTGTAAGTGCTGCATTGACAGCGGGGGGTTGATAGCTGGACTGAAAAGCCCAGGCAATTGTAGCTCTTTCTTTTACTGAAATGATGGAACCGTGGCTCTGAGCTTTAACTGAATTTAACGTAGTTCTGCAAGAAGGGGTGGCGGGGGCCGGGTTGTGCTGGTGTGTTCCCAATCAGTGTGAATGTATTAGTCTTTCAGCAAGTGTTTCTGGAATATGCTTTTCACTGTTTCTTTGGGGGAGGAAAAAATCCCTATAATTCTGTTCATTTTATTCCTGTGTACATCTACAAGTTTGTGAAGATGCTTTTTTGTTATGTCTTGTGTGTATGTTGGGCTTTTGATGCTAAAAAGAATAAACTGTATTGCTTTTTAATTGTTACCTTTGAGCTCTTAGCTGCCAGATAAAGGCTTCCCTCGGTTTTGCCACCATGTGTACCACATGTTTTTTAAATCCAACACTAGAGGAAAAACTAGGGATTATTTCAGTGCCTTCTGCATATCAGCTTTGTTTTGCACTCTTCTAGATAAACGATCAATCGCTCTTTAGAATCACTGATAGGATTTTCTCTTCAACCGAAACATGTCTTTTCCAAGCTCAAAGCTTTGATTTGGCTTGACTTTTTGTTGTCACTAGAGTACATGTTTTAAATCAGAAGCCATAGCACAAGAGTGTTTTGTGCACATGCTGTAGTTTATAACCTTCTGTGATTAAAGTAAGAATTTGTACTGATGCACTTCTGGTTCTAGGGGAAGGGGTTTAAAAGGGAGGGAGAGAGAAAGGGGTCATTTCTGTCTAGAGAATTGTAAGCATGAGAAGTGGCTGGGAAAACAACCATTGGTTAAATACATTTTGTAAGATGTTGAGCTCAGGCATAAATAGGATGGACCATATAAAAATCAAAACCTACCTCTTTTCCAGTGACTCATACTTCAAAGTAATCATCTGACAGAAAAGTATGGGTGATTTCCTTGCACCAGGATGTTGATTAAAGCTTGCAAATAGTTGTTTGCATGTTGAGGACTCAGCATATGTCTGAATGTTTGCATTTGACCTAGATTACAGGAAGAGCCGAGTTCAGAGACCTCTGCATGAAGCCTTTGTGTTAAAAGAATTACATTTGGGGAATGTTTCATTTATGAGGGCGGATTAGATGAGGTGTCGGTGTTTTCATGTTGTGGTTCATTTACTCTAAATCACTCCTCTCTGTTTGTAGGGCTTTGTTGATTTTTACTATTCAGACATTTTGTCTTAGCTGTACTCTAGAGAGAGCTGCAATTGCAGTTCAGTTTATCTGACAGTTATCTCAGGCCACGTAAAGAAGAAAAGCAGTAAACTGCATATAGCCGTGGGATGTCTGGATGTCTGGGCAATTACCAGATGTGGCAGTTCCCCATTAGGTAACCATGCCAAATACACATTTCCTTCCATAGAAAACTGTACGTGTACACTTGAAAAACAGGAGTGTACAGATTGTTATTGATGGTGGTTGTACTCCTGCAGTTTACTTGTCTTTCTGTCGAGGGAAATGGCAGTGGGTAAATTGGAGGCGCTCTAAAGCACCGTGGAGGAGCAGAGGTATTTGCTGTACCAGTGATGCAATGTTAGACCTTTCTGCAGGCTGGCTGTTCCGTGCAGAGCAGCAGCAAAGTCCTCTTCCTTCTTCAGCATCTCTTCTGGAGGTTGAAGAGGCTGAATTTTCCATTTCTTTCCCCTACAGTTCATGTTTTAAAATGAGGATGGAGTGTACTTGACTGGTGCCTTGTATTTGGGTATGGCGAGTAAGTTACACAATTTGCAGGAGAATGCAGCCTAGGAAGATGTTTTCAAAGGCTCAGGAACCTGACAGAGTGCTGGTAATAGTATTTATTTGTTTTCCATGTTCTGTAAGTATTTTTTCAGTGAATCATTAAAAAACAAAAGTCCCATATTTGTTACCATGTGCCACAGTTTTATTGTGAGAGACCCCCAGGTCATTGGGTGATTCTCACTTCCTAAACAAAACCAACCTTTGTATCTTTGGCAGATGTATGTGATGTTTTGTTGCTTGTAGGCCCATCCATTCTGGCCCAAGAACAACAGGCTGCAAATGATTCTATGCTTTAATTTCCTTGTCAGCCTTGCACTCATACTATTTTTTTTCCCCTCCCTCCCTCTCTCACTTCCAGTGCCCATGAGCAGCACCACAAAGGTCTGTGGGCACAGTTTCATTGTACAGTAATAAGAGGTTTTTAACTGGTGTAAACTGTAAAGCTTATACAGTATATCATATGTGAAGCACTTCTCTTGGAGCTATCACAATTCTGGAAGATCTGAATCATCCAAACTCTTAATAGTCTTTTTTTTTTTTTTTTTCTTTCCCTGGGGTTGGGGGTGTTTCAGTTCTGAGAGATCCTTCCTGCAAAAGCAGAAGGAGGGGGAGAATTAAACATTGTACACAGGTGGTCTGGAATATCTGCCAGAGGGATACAGTGAGAAGGCAGTGAACTGAGAGACACTAATGAGTCATTCTCTGGTTAGGATAATTTAATGCAGTATTTTTTATGGATGCTTAACTATTGAATTAATCTAAAGCTATGCAGCTGATAAGTCATATGTATGTTAGGAACAGTCCTTTAGGAGGATCCTCCAATTCCTTAGTAGACAGTGGGAGCAAAAATGGTCTCTTTGCCATATAAAGTATGTTAAAGTTCTTCAAATAAAGTTCCACTCAGAGAAAGTATCTTTAGCAAGAGGAACCACAAAAGGTCACTTTGGGACTGCTTAGGTGTATATACTCAGCGTGTAGGAATAAAGAGGAAGCTGACATCAGCCAGGTCTTTGCTAGCATGGTGTTGAGAGAGCATTAAGCATACAAGTGACATCCAAGCATCATTCCGCACCAAACGCATCATGAGAAAGATGGGCTTCAAACTGGCCTGTCCCTCTGCGTATCTTTGAAATAGTCTGTCTGCCAAATGTGGAGCTGAACTCTTACAGGGAAAGGAGCAAGAGTTCTCCATCTGCAGAATTGGCTAATTAAGCTTTAGCAAGGGCACACCTGAGTGTGCAAATAAAGGTTAATGGGATTGAGCAGTTGTAAGACCTTCATTTGACTAGGAGAGCTTTACTCCAGTCAACAGTGCATAAGACTGATAGAACACAGTTCACCTGAGCTGAGTTGAAAGATCTGAGTTCCTTTTCAGCTCAGACTAAGCAAACATGACATTCTAAACTGGATATATTATTTTTTTAGACTGAAAGTTATTGTTTTCTGCAAAGAATCTGCTGGCAAAATTCGGTGTTTATGGCTGAATAGGGTGGATAAGTATGTTTTGAAATGTCAAGGAAAAAGATAGATCTTGTTTTAGTGTTTTTGTTTCTGAATGGCCTCTAAAGTCTGGAAAGGGTGGAGTGCTCTTGTTGCTTTAGTAACAGGAAAGATGCTAACAGATTGGAAATCTTTTGTAGTTCATAGTCTCCTTCATATATATCACCTTGCCTGTAGAAAACGTGGATCACTTTTGTGGTTCCTTTCAAAAGTCACTCCTGTTTTACCTTGCACTAATTCCACTCATCAATTAAACAAAGAGTTTACTTTGCAGAATGGTTGCACATTCCTTCTTTTGAGGCTCATGATGAGGAGCTATATGACAACTTCTCATTGGCAATGACAGATAAAAGCACAAAATTATGACATCAACAAAAAAAAAAAAAATCATTGAATCATTCAGTTTGGAAGGGACCTTGGGAACTCATCTGTTCTAACTTCCTGCCCAAAGCAGAGGCAGCTCTGAGGTCAGATCAGATTTCTGAGAGTTGTGTCCACTTGGGTCTTGAATATGGTCAAATCAATGTTTGAAAAGCAAACATTTCCTGTAACAGAAACTTAATTCTTTACAGTCAGTATCTTGTTGATAGCAAACGCTTAAAGAGCTATTATCTAGCTGGCCATGTTGTACAGGTGGGATCTTCCTCTACCCTGGTCTTCACAGGAATCTGCATTGCTTTGCAGCTCCTGAGTGGTTACATATTTATAGCTCAATATTTTATATTTCTGACATTCTTAAATGTTAATAAGCAAGTAGAGTCTTCTGCAGCTCTTTTTGTAGTTGAGACTAACCTAGGAGAGGGGAAACTTGCTTGTGTATGTAAAGCAGGGTACAGATGTAAGTTCCTTGCATACTTGGATTTGACAAACCATTTGCAAGCTTCAGTCTGCTGTTTTACTGTGCCTTGGTTTTTCTCTCAGTAAGCCTCTGGTGTCAAACAAGCTTTAGGCAGCATCTTGTGAAATGGGCTCTCCTCTAGCAAAGTTCTAATGTTTTTCTTCTCTCAGTCCTGAGACAGTAGAGAGATGCTCCCTTTCATCCCTTGCAGATGTTTTCTGAAAACTATGGTGGCCCACATACTGTTGTGAAAACTCATCGCTGCCCACAGAGGCCCTGTTAGACCACAGAGTAACTGGGACTCACTGTACCACAATAACTGTTACTTATGACAAAAGACTACATTTGGAAAGGAAACTGCCCTTCCTTGTTCCTCCCATATTTGTTGTTCATTTTCAAAGCTAGCTGATACCACAGACAGGCAGTGTGAACTTCTGGCAATGCTATGAAACATGATTAGATAGTATTTTTAGTCCAACACTCGCTTGACTATATGTGTGTAGCACCACTTATCCCGCTGAACAGAGACTGTCACTTCTTTTCCAGCATTCAGCTGTTCAAAAGGCAGCACCCAGTGTGAACCAGGCTTAAGTCTCTCACAGGATCTTTCTGCCAGAGAGATTTTCATGGGGAGTTCATCACAGTAAATAAAGGCTTGTAAGTGAACGTTGTCTGCAGTTGTGACAGCTCTGTTTTTGAAGGCAGAATGGATCTACTTACAATAGACCATTCCTACTTAATGTACCATGCATATGTAAAATATATTTTATGTATAATATGATATAAAATATATACATATGACAACTAATTTGAGAAATTTTGTTAATACTGGTGAATCCTTAAGATTCACCTGATGCTGGGAAGTGGGAGGATGGGGGGTGCTTTAAGCAGATGCTTCTGAGGCATGGATACTGCAGGAACTTCACCACTAAGATGAGGTCTTTTGCAAGTGTAACAAGAATTTCACACAGAGATGCTTTATTTATTCCTCTCAAACCAAATATTACAAACAAGAGCCAGAGTACATCTTTCTCAATGTCTTATGTTTAATATCTTTCATTCTGGGTTTTCAGAGTGCTCTGCAAATCATTAATTAAGCCTTTACCTATCTGCATCAGGGGCTTCTGCATCTAATTCCTGAGTCACAGATGAGTAAACTGAGTCACAAAGTGAATGACTTGCTCAAGGTCATGCAGTATGTCAGTGAGCACAGGCAGAGTTAGAAGGGAATTGTTTCCTCTTTCTAATTACTGAACATTTTTTTTTAATAATGTAGAAGTCAATCTTCTGTCAGTCTATAATGTAGAAGTCAGTCTTTTCCCTGCTGCTGCTCAGCGCAGCCTCTGGAGGTGGATGGATTGCATTTTGAGTCTTCTTTTTTTTTTTTTCCAATGTTTTGTGTACAGTTTATAAACACTGCTGTTTAAATAAAAAATTAAAGGGGGTTGTGTAGCCCTTGTGTGGTGTTCAGTCACAGGGGAAAATAAGGGGACAAGAAATGAGGGTAAACTGCTAGGTCTTGCTAGGTAAATTGCCCGGTATTTTAGGCAGGAAAGAGATTAAGCTATCACATGTAGAAGAATGAACCATCTTGGTTTTGGTGGAGCACCTTTCAGTCTGTAAATGTTGTCTTCCTTTTTCCTTACAGAGATTTTGGATGCAGATTACTGTGACTTTTGCCTGTCACCATTATTCCCATTTGACACAGCTATAGGAATTGCCATCCTTCCACTGAGGCTGATAAATGAACGTGAAAGCTGCTGTCCTTGCAGCTGTATCTAGTCAGTATTTTTAGGGCTGGTTTGAGCTGGCTTTGTCTGCCACTGTAACCAGTGATGGTGATCAGCCTAACGCTGTGCTTGAGTGAGAGGCCTTTTCTGGGAAGCTTGGTGTCTTAGAGGCTGAGCTCTGTGCTTTGGCCACCTCCTTCCAGTCCTGGCAGAGCACAGGCGCACAAGCTGTCCGTCAGCTCGCACAGATGTGTGACAGGGCCTTAGCTGTCTGCGCGTCGGTCACTTGTGAGGGTGGGGCATGTCACTGCCCTCCTGTTCAGTAGTAACTATAACTACAGTGCTGATCCCTGAAGTTAAAGCTAGGGTATGTGTAGGGCAGGGAGGCTGAGCCAAGCTGAGTACACCTCTTCCCTCTAATTCTTGCTGTTAAGCTCTCAAGCAAAGAGAAGAGATGAAGATGTTCATGTTTTCTACTAAGACCCGTGAATTTGCAAGGGGATATTTGAATCACTTCTCTAGTTTGGGTGGAGTTTGTTAGGTGTGTAGACCCCTAGCCTCTTGTAAGCAGATCCCATTAATGCCTAGCTGTACTCCCTTGCTGCAGAATTGGAAGCAGGCCATAGCTGGGGTTTTTGTTTGCCATATGATTAAGTTTGTGATGCTTCACAGACAACTGTGATTCAGCCAGTTTTCAGACTTGAGCCGCCGATGGGTAGAGGCTTGCTGAGCAAGCTGTAGCCATGTGTTTTTTGCAGAGTTCCAGATCTGTAGGTTTGTTTTGGGATAGTCTGTAGGTTTGTTTTGGGATAGTCTGTTTGGGATTGAAAAGTGGACCCAAACAGGGACCTCGAGAGAGAGGATGAGTCCTGACCCTGTCCCCTCCAAATTGGTATATGTGATGGAATGGGATTTGATCAGCTACTGTGAAGAGGAAATGGTTCACTGGTGTCTGTCTCTCTGAAATAAACCCAAATGTAGATAAAGAAATAATGATTTTTTTTTTTTTTCTCACAGGACTTTTGTACTGCCAGTGGCAGCAGTAGCCAGCAGTTCCTAACAGCATAAACCTGGCAGCTGAGTTAACAGTTTCATTTTGCACAATTCTGCTTCACTTAAACCTGAAAGGCAATTATATTAATGTACCACTACTGTGGGTTCACACTGCTAACTGTAAGCATGATTCTAGGTCAGTGTTGCCTGCTGTCATGACATTTGATGATTTGTTTTTTTTAAGCCCCAGCTGCTGAAGACAGTTGATTACATGACTGTATCAGCATATTTTGCTAATAATGAAAAAAACTTTTAAGTCTTCTGGCTGAAAAGATAAGCTTTGAAGAATACTAACAGTCAAATACTGACAGTGAGCATCAAATATGGCTGCACAATGTCTCATATTTTAGCTCTGTCATGTATATTGTATGGCAGTTTGTACATTGAGGTAGGTCTGTGTGCACATGGAGGCACAGAGGGAGTGATGTTTTGCTTATAAATGTCTTCTAAAGAAATATCAAAATCCCAAGGGATCTTTAAAGCTGTTTCTGGGACAGGGTAGGTCTGTGTGCACATGGAGGCACAGAGGGAGTGATGTTTTGCTTATAAATGTCTTCTAAAGAAATATCAAAATCCCAAGGGATCTTTAAAGCTGTTTCTGGGACAGATGTTTAAATAAAGAAGGGTGGTGAAGAGGACACATAGCTGCACAGTGCATCATGTGGTGGTGTCAGGACCATATCCCAACATATGCCTGCCTTTTGATAGAGTGCACCTCTCTGGTTTCCCAGTTCACAGCCCCATGTAAATTCTTCCTGGGAATTCAGTTATAGTTATCATTAAAAGTCACTTTTGGTTCATCCTTCTCAGGCTCTTCTCTCATGGCACTCTCATTTTAGCCTTTTTAATTTTGGGAAAAAGAGCTGGGAACTCTAAATTCTGTCTCAGATTGTACCAGGGCTGCGAGCTGCCTCTGCTGTTTCTTAAAAGCAAACGTACATCATCTTGGCATTGATTTTCTTATGCTGTTGGGATGATTGTGGACACAATAGCCTTGTCATTCTGCCTTGAGGTGAATGTATCTGCACAGGTTTGAGACTATCCACTATCTGACATGGCAACTATTCTATTATTCCCTGGTGAGGTCATTGGTCATCAAGCTAGTTATGGTAACTTCAGCATTTGGGAGAAGAGATCTCTGCTAGGGTCCCATCTGGGAGAAGAGATGTCTGCTAGAGTTCCAAGTAAGGCAATACCAGGGGTTCATTGGTACTCAGTATAAAGGGCACTCTTTCCTTTTCATCTTGTGGCAAATCAGTGCAGAGAGTTATCTGTCCAGCATACTCGGATACAGTTGGGACAACGACAAAGTCAGGGCTGGAAATAGCAAGCTAAGCCTGATAGATAAAGTGATAATTAACAGAAATTAAAGAAAAGCTGTGACCAGTCATCTCACATGTACGTAAAATCCACACAATCGATGCTTTTGCTGTGCTCAGTACTAAGGGTTGTAACTCTTCTGCTCTCCTGTTTTCTAGCCTGTCAAATGGACACCTCTTCCTGCAAGTGAGTTATGGTCCCAGGGACATGCACCACTGGTACTGGTGTCCCATTCATTCCACATACACAGTGTGCACTTGTCTGTTGTGTGCACTTGACTGTTTGTAGATGCCCAGATCACTAGAGTCTGATAGCTGGAAATATTATCACCCAAAATATTTACAAAGGGCATTAGCAGACTGAACTGGGCAAGGCATAGTTAATTTATAATGCTATTCCAAATGGAAAGCCTAAGGGAAGATGATGGGTTAAAGGTTAAGTAATTGGGGTCTCAACCTGATTTTGTATTAATCTAGTTGCATTGATATAGTTCTATCTACAGAATTTAGAGAAAGTCCTTGAAGTTCCCTGATGAGTGATACCTTTTGCCTTATTTTAACTCCTCTGTTTCCTCCTTTTCCTTACACATCACACAAAATAACAATTCAAACACAAAAAACCTCTAAGCTTTTTAGCGTGGCTAATCCTGTTTTGTCAATGCCTTTCAAGTGGTTTGACACCCCACTACCCCACCCCCCTCCACTCACCCAGCAGTAGATATTAGTGAATGCTATCTCTTGCTGGTGGTTGGGGGGGAGAGGTGGGAGTTAGGGAGAGGCTGTCAGGTCTCATAATACTACCATGTCAATCTCTGCCTAAGTGCAAAACAAATGTTTCTTATCTTATTACCAGTAATTCTCAACGTGGGCATTGACCATACTCTGTTTTTCAAATGTTGGTGTTATGAGTTCACCTCTAAAAGAAATTAATGTTGTATTAGATGATGTTCTTTGTGTCATTTTACCATGGTAAATATCTACCTTAGAGGTTGTAGACACCAAGGAGGAAGACACATTCCTTAAAATACCAGGCCTGAAGAGAGCACAGTATGAATATGCTGCATTGCTTCTGGTAACTTGGCTGTTTTGGCATCAATTTAGTTATTTCTGTGTGCTGTCCTGTGTCCCAGGCAGGTGTCAGCAGTGTTTATGGCTGAGTGACAGCTGTACCTTCAGTTATAATTAAAGTGCTGTCATTTTAACCATAAACTGCTTTTGCCTTTTCAAATTCATTACCATGGTGAGTGTAATAAGATTAGATAGCAGCCTTCTATTCAAGTCCATCTTGTGAATTAATTAATATCACCCTGTTCTCCATGTGTAAAACATGTGCTGGGTGCTCACCACCCAGAGCCCACGCTCAGCTCCTGTGCTCATTCCTGTGCTGCCTCTTGGCCAACTTCCCCAGTTATGTACAGAGCATGACATCACATGGTGTGGACTGTCCCTTTGGCCAGTCTGGGTCTGCTGTCCCCGCTGTGTCCCCTCCCAGCTTCTTGGGCACCCCCCACCTTCCTGTTGGCAGGACAGCAGGAGAAGATAAGAAGTCCCTGGCTGCTTGACAACAACTGAAATATCTGGGCCCAGATGGGTTACATCCACGTGTGCTGAGGGAGCTGGCGGAGGTGATTGCTGAGCCGCTCTCTATCATCTTCGACAGGTCTTGGAGGACAGAAGTGCCTGAAGACTGGAGGATAGCCAATGTCACTCCAGTCTTTAAAAAGGGCAAGAAGGAGGAACCTAGTAACTATAGGCCAGTCAGCCTCACCTCTGCCCCTGGAAAGGTAATGGAACAGCTTGTTCTGGATGCCATCTCCAAGCAATTGGAAGAGAAGAAGGTCATGAGGAGTAGTCAGCATGGATTCACTAAGGGGAAATCGTGCTCGACCAACCTCATAGCCTTCTACGATCTCATGACAGGCTGGGTAGATGGAGGGAGAGCAGTGGATGTCATCTACCTTGACTTCAGCAAGGCCTTTGATACTGTCTCCCATGACATCCTGATAGCAAAGCTGAGAAAGCATGGGATAGATGAGTGGACAGTGAGGTGGGTTGAGAATTGGCTGTCGGACCGAACCCAGAGGGTTGTGATTCGTGGAGTAGAATCTGACTGGAGGCCTGTTACCAGCGGTGTTCCCCAGGGCTCAGTGTTGGGTCCAGTCCTGTTTAATATCTTCATTGACGATCTTGATGAGGGAATAACATCCACCCTCAGCAAGTGCTGATGATACAAAGCTGGGAGGAGTGGCTGACACGCAGGAGCACTGCGCTGCCATCCAGAGAGACCTGGACAGGCTGGAGAGCTGGGCAGTGAGAAACCAGATGAAGTTCAACAAAAGCAAGTGTAAAGTCTTGCACCTGGGAAGGAACAACTGTTTGTATCAGTACAGGCTGGGGGATGACCTGCTGGAGAAGAGCTCAGTGGAGAAGGACCTGGGGGTCCTGGTAGATGACAGGTTGGCCATGAGCCAGCAGTGTGCCTCGGTGGCCAAGAGAGCCAATGGGATCCTGGGATGCATCAGGAGGAGTGTAGCCAGCAGGTCAAAGGAGGTGATCCTCCCTCTCTACTCTGCCCTGGTCAGGCCCCACCTGGAGTATTGTGTCCAGTTCTGGGCTCCTTGGTATAAAAAGGACAGGGATCTCCTGGAAAGAGTCCAAAGAAGGGCTACGAAGATGATTAAGGGCCTAGAGCATCTCCCCTATGAGGAAAGGCTGAGTAAGCTGGGACTGTTCAGCCTTGAGAAGACTAAGGGGGGACCTAATCAAAGTTTATAATTATCTGAAGCAGGGGATGCAGGGGGAATCAGCCAGCCCCTTTTCAGTGGTCTGTGGGGATAGGACAAGGGGCAATGGCTGCAAGTTGGAGCATAGGAAGTTCCGCACCAACATGCGGAAGAACTTTTTCACAGTGAGGGTGACTGAGCACTGGAATAGGCTGCCCAGGGAGGTGGTGGAGTCTCCTTCACTGGAGATATTCAAGACTCGCCTGGACGCCTATCTGTGCAATATGAGCTAGGGAGCTGCTTTGGCAGGGGGGTTGGACCCGATGATCTCTCGAGGTCCCTTCCAACCCCTACGATTCTGTGATTCTGTGATTCTGTGATCAGCATGGTATCAACATTGCTCTCATCCTGTCCGAGCCACAGCCACCATACCAGCTGCCAGGAAGAAAGTTAACTCTATCCCAGCTGAAACCAGGACACTGTAGGAACAGAGCACTTACAAAAGAGCACAGTCAGTGTGGATGTTAAGTTGTGGCACTGATTTTTGCTCAAGAGAGCACTCAAAAAAGACCCTTTCCCCAGGTAAAAAATCCATTAGCTGAATTACTTTTATGGCATTTTTGTAGTTTCTTTGCTTGTTGGAGGAAATGCATGAATGGCTGAATTTCTTTTGTTATTAACACATCCTCTTATGGTAATATCCCATGTTACTATCCTCCTTATGAAAACTGATTATTTGTAGATGTCTTGTTTGCTGCATCACTCAGGAAGCCTGCCAGTGCAAGGGAGAAAGTAATCACTAGCAAATACATAATGCAGATACTAAATACAATCATATGGAAATATCATGTGGTACCATATATATTACATAAAAGCTTGCTTTACTTACTGAGGAGTTAGTAAGGAGTTATTCTGCTTTATATGCCTTTGTGTTTGTTATCAAAATTGTGACTAAAAGTACAGGCATAGAAGACAGAAATACTGAAGAATTTTGGAATCATAGTTATTTTACCATTAATGTCTTTCAGTTGATAACATACGTGATATTAAATATCCTGAGACTAAAATTACTACTGCATTAAGTAGGTCACAACTTTAATCATAAGTCATAGCAAAATACACATTTGTTGCTTTAAAGTAGTTCAGTGGAATTAGTGAAAGCAGCCTAGATCCCCTCATAAGCTATCTGAAGCTAAGCCAAAAATAGTGGATGTTAATTCCATTTCTATCCTAATCCGTTCTCCGCTTGTCTAACCATTTTCTATATATTCATAGCAGGAGATCGGCCTCAAAGTTCATGCTTCCTTGTTTGTGTATTCAGGTGCAGATTTCCTTTGAATTTCAAAATTAAAATCTCTCAGATCAACTCAGAATCTACAGTAGGTATTTTAAAATAAAATTAGTTTCCTATAAATTACTATTTACTTTTTAAAGAGCAAAGTTAATTGCAGCCATCTTCTCCACTCAACATGCACAAAGAAGTTGTTTCAGGTCACTAAGTACCAGCTAAGTCAGATGTGTTTATATCTGTGTTCACACAGGTATGATCCACTCCCAAATAGCTGACTCACAAAGCACAATGGCATTGCATGACTCTGAAATTAGAGAGGTTCTGTGTTTTGGTTTGGTGGTTGCTGCAGAAAGCTTGTCACACCATTCTTTGTACCTGCTGCCCATGCCTCGCTGGTGTTTGTGCTGGTTTGACCATCCAGACACTTCTGCCATTGACAGAATCTTGGGAAGGAGCACGGCATGTGCAGGTTTGCTCTGGGTTTATGCTGCTAGTGAGTTTGTGTTTCTGCAGAGGAGAGTGGTCTTCTGTTCCTCCCTGTGTTGGCATGACTGGTGTGGCTGGATTGATGATTTCTTGTAGTGAGAGCTGAGCCAGTTTAAAAAAAAGAAAAATAAGAATAAGAAAAGAAAATTCAGGGTTAGCAAACTGGTGTAGCTGGTGGCACACCTGCATGCTCACTTGTGCTGGGCAGAGGAAAGGACGGGTCTACCAGGCGTGGATTTGGTCTGCAGCCATCACCCTCCATGCAGAGCTCCACGCAGGCAACTCTGGCTCAGGGCCCTGCCTCTGCCAGGGAGGCAAAATGTTCTGGTTGTGTAAGAGCTTGTGGGTCTCTCCAGAGTGGTGAGAAGGATCAGGGAATGGAGGGGGGAAGCAGTCAGTGGCCTATAAATGGGGAAGTGTTCAGGCTATCTGGGAAAAATAACTTTGGATTTCTATGTGGTAAGAAGGCTCATTAATCTACAGGAAGCTGATTCGTCTTCTTTGAATGGGGCTTTGTTTTCTTCTTTACTGTTTTTTTTTCTCCATCCTTAGCCATGTCCTAAAGTTAGGACCCAGTTAAGGATAACCATCAGGTGAGATGCTGCTTTTCTTAACTGTTAATTGTTCCCATTGTTTTTAAGGCCCAAAAGACATAGGGTAATTGTTACTATTGTGCCAGCACAGAACACTGGTCTGTCTCTGAGGAGAGATGCTCAATTGCTGTTGGTAGTTGCTGGTTATAATGTTATATATGCTTTTGTCTATGTGTAATATATGTAGCATTGCCCTGTGTTTAGTCATGATTTCACCTGCAGTTGGAGCCTCTGTGGATGGGGCAAAAATAAATGCCTTCAGAGTTCTCTGAAGGTTTCACTGTGAACATCCCACTGGATGTTCCTTTCAGTGATGTCAATACATTTGAACTGTTTTGTTCATTTCAGGCTCAAATTTACATCATTTCCTCCAGTTGCAGAGGTTTCTGCAGCAATGCTGTATAAAGAAAGCCAACAGAGATCTGGGTGTCTGTGTATATGGGTGTATTTGAGCCTTGTAGGCTTTGTGAGAGAGCTCTTCCAAGTCTGCACAGCCTCACATCACCTGTAACTGGATATGTGTGAATCTGCCTTTCACCTGAGACCCAGTATTTGTGACTGAGGATTCCCATCTGTAAATGTTGTTTCATCCCCGTGTGTGTGAGAGCAGGTGTTACCTTTTAAAGGGATTAAATATAAGGTCTTCACCTTGCAGTCAGCTATGCTCTGCTGTGTAATCCTGTTCACTCCTTTGAACTCTGTGTGGCAGACTGTATTCCACACATGTAAGTGCCTGCAGGATAGATAATATGCTGGAGAAGATGAAGTGCTTTAAAACTGTCAGTTTCCCAGGTCTTGTTTCTCTTCTGAGTGATACTTTGTGAGAGCTTTTGAAAACCCTGCAGAAATACCTCGATGGCCAGCCTGGCAAGAAGTGGCTTGCTTGACTCTAGATAGACTCAGCAGTGCCTCTAACCCAGGAGTCTGAAATTCCATTCCCAGAAGAAGATATGCTTTTGTCTTGTCCCCAGGTGCCTGCAGCCTGTGGAGTCCCACAGGCCAGAGAGGCTGCGTGGTGCACGGGGCAGGCTTAGTGCAGGTGGAGTCTGTAATGAGTGTAACTTCTCATTGAACAAGGACCTGTGCCTTTTTCTGCATGCCATCCAAATTGGAGTGAACCCTGATGCTAGAGGGTACTGCTGCCAGTCACAAGTCCCTACTACGCAGCTCGCAGTGAAAAGCTTCTCACAGAGGATGGCAAACTTTGCTGTGTCTTAATGTCCTTTTGCTCCACTGCATTGTGGGAAACTGCCAGTGTGAGTGGATTTCAGGTGATGGGACACTTGCAACAGGAACAATGTATTAGCCTGCCAAAGTTAACAACAAAAATGGAATTACAGGTAGAGAGGGACCTGGGGGTGTTGGGTGACTGCTGACTGAATATGAGTCAGCAGTGTGCTCAGGCGGCCAAGAAGGCCAATGGCATCTTGGCTTGTATCAAAAACAGTGTGGCCAGTAGGTCTGGGGAAGTGATTGTGCCCCTGTACTGGGCATTGGTGAGGCCACACCTCGAGTGCTGTGTCCAGTTCTGGGCTCCTCACCACAAGAAGGACATGGAGGTCCTGGAGCGAGTCCAGAGAAGGGCAACCAGGCTGGTGAAGGGGCTGGAGGGCAAATCCTATGAGGAGCGGCTGAGGGAGCTGGGGCTGTTTAGCCTGGAGAAGAGGAGGCTGAGGGGAGACCTTATCACCGCCTACAACTACCTGAAGGGAGGTTATAGAGAGATAGGTGATGGTCTCTTCAGCCAGGTGACACGAGATAGGACAAGGGGGAATGGCATGAAGCTGTGCCAGGGCAGGTTTAGATTGGATGTTAGGAAAAAATTTTTTACTGAAAGAGTTGTGAGGGCCTGGAACAGGCTGCCCAGGGAGGGGGTTGAGTCACCTTCCCTGGATGTGTTCAAAAAAAGGGTAGATGAAGTACTTAGGATATGGTTTAGTTTAGGATGAGAATGGTTGGACTTGATGATCTTGAAGGTCTTTTCCAACCTTGTGATTCTGTGTAAGTACCAATAGCTGTCTGGGTCAGCAGTAGAGCTCTTGGTTTGTGGATGGAGCAAAAGGCTTGCTCTTTGTCAGTTATGTTGGTACGTGACTCTTTGAGCCTGAAAATACTCAATGGAAAGGATCACATATTAAAAATCTCTAAGTGGTTTCAGCGTGAGCCCTTGCAGCTCCTGTTTTTTTTGGTGTTATGAATGAACTTTCAGGTTACATTCACAGAGTTTTTGTCTGTCCCATGTATGTTCCTGGTGTGTGCCACACATTCATTTTTATTTCAGTGGCAGTTTCTGTAGGAGTGCTACATGGGAGGCAGAGGGAACAGGGTATATCTGAGGGAAAGTTCTCTAAAGAACATGTGGCTTCCACTATACTTCTGCACAACAAAATATTCATTAGTACTCAACCTGGAAGCAAGGAATAAATGCTCTGGATTTTTCTTTTTGACAGAATGGGCTCTTTTAGGAAAGAGATATGTTTATGTGTATGCATGTAGATGGATATAGGTGCATAAGCATATGAAAATAACTTATAGAAGCGTTGAAAGACCTCTGTGACACCAAGGCAATACATTTAGTTGATCAGTGGAAGATCTCATTCAGTCAATAAAAATGGATCATTAAGTCTGGTTACAGTCAAAACCTTTAATTACAGCTTCTCTTAGATGAAGAAGTGCTAATGTAAATGTTAACAACACAGAGGATACTAGAACAACATAGGATACCAACAGCATTGGATACTAAACCAACCAGTAGAAAAAAGTGTTTTCTAAAAATTTATGTGACTGAGTGCACTAAAAAAAGGACAAAAGAACCACAATGCTTTGGTTAGAGATTCTCCTGTTTGGTTTTTTTTATACCCTGCTTCTAGTGCAGTGAGCACGTACCTTCCACAGCCAGCATGAACTTGTGGATTCCCAAAAGTGATTGGCACAAGAAGCCCAGGCCACACATGTTCCTTTAACAGACTCTGTGCTGAGATGCAGACTTTCTGTACAGCTCCAGCAGTGACTGGGACTTCCAGAGTGGCAGTGTCCAGAGGATAAAAACTGAACAGTTCTTTTGGTTTGATGATCCAGTTAACGTTGTTGGCTAATGAACACAGTAGGGAAAAGCTATCTTGTTTAAAAATGCTTCTGTCTTTGCTTAAGTTATATGACATCCCTGGGTGTCCCAAAAATGGCTCCAGTAAATTCAGGGGAGAACTTGGCAATACTGAGATTGTTATTGTTAGAAGACAGAAACCAAGGAATTTTTTTCAATTGTGTTTTATATATATTTAAAACCCCCACACCAAAACAAAACAGAATTTAAATAAATCCTGAATCTAATTCAGGAAAAAACCTTTTGTGAAAACTGAAAATGGAAGCTGGCCAGTCTGACTACACAGAGACTATGGCACACTGATTTTAGAAGTACTTGTGAACTGTGAAAAGCAAGAAGCCCAGGCAGAAAGTCCATAGAAGTGACAGTTTCCAGTGCATATATTTCCTTCTCAAATTGCTTTTTTTTCTTCACCATTTCTTGCAGATCTCTTTTCTTTGCCATGTCAGCTGACAGCCACCAGCTCCACACTCATTCCTACCAGGATGCACTGAGTTCTACTTGTCATGATCTCTTGAATGTCAACAGTCACCCTCTGTCAAAGAGCTCCTCAAGTCTGGCCTGTACGGGGCAATCGATTTTAGAGGAGAGGCAAAGCAACAAACAGGAGCTGAAGAAAAGCCACAGCAGCACCATCTGCCATACCCTAGAAAATGAGAGTGATGCCAGGAGTGTGCCAAGTTCTGGATGGTCCTCCTCGCAGCCTGGGATGATGGGACTTGGATCAGTGGTCCCAACCATAAGCGATCAGTCAGTTCTTGACAATTTCCAGAGCAGAACTAAGACTACAAACCACCACTGTTTTATCACTGAACAGTCCCCAACATCCTGGGACATGGGAGACACTAAGATATGTGTAAAGAGCAGCACTGTTGAGAATGTTTCTTCAGCCTGCAGTGCACACCAGCAAAGCATGTGTGACATGGAAGAACCAGGAGCTGCCCTTCAGAGAAGCCACTCAGACCTAACTTGCAGTTGCAAACAACAGACTTACGTCACACTCCTGGAAGCCAGCGTGACTCACTCCAGCCTAAGCTCCTCTAGCTGCAGGCATGGTCCAACAGTGGCTAGGATATCTTTCCAAACACAAAGATATGGATCAGAAATGACTGAAAATGCATCTCACTATCAAAACCTTGTGACTCATCTTCCAGTTCTACCCAGAGACCAAAAAGTACCTACAAATAGCTTCGACAGCGGCGGTATTCCACGTAATACTACTGTTTACACAGATCCTGGAACGTTTCACACTGCTGTTCTAGGACACCACATGCCTGGAAATGGTTTCTCAAACAGGACAGTGTTCAGTCAGGCCACTGGGATTGTGCATGGTGGTCTGACTTGTGGTAATATTCCAAACTCTGCATACTCCCCCATGGTGATGACAGTTCATAACAATTCTGCAGGGCCCTGTAATGTAAGGCAGGACCCTTTTATGAAAGCAGATGCTACTGTCCCTGCCTACTGCCATTCTTTGCCCATACCATCTATACAACTTGTTCCACGACTGGTATGCTCAGTTAGCGAGTCAGGGAAAGAGCAGGCCACACCTGGCTATTTTCATTCCTTTTCTACTTCAGATATTCTGACATATCCTAAACTGGTTTCTTCAGTAAGTGAATCGGGGCTGGATGCCAAGAGAGTCCTGAAGTGCTGTAGCATTCCTGGAGAACAACATACTCAACACTATGCTCAGCAGGAGAGAGTTCCTCCAGAAACAAAGGCTGCCTGTGTTGCCTTTAGTAGCCAGCAGGGTGCAGACACTGTAATGACAACTAAGGATATGTGGACTATGACCTCTATGAATGACTTAACCAAAGGACTGAAACCAGCTCTTGAGCGTAGAGATGCCGAGGTACAAACTCTTCCAACCATGGAATGCAAATCTGTGGCAACAAGCCCAGTGGCTGCAGCAGAAGACCACCCCCATGTGTTCCCAGAGGTGAGCCTGGAACAAGGCTTGGAGGCCCCCACATCTCCAGTACGGGAAGTGAGATGGGATGATGAAGGAATGACATGGGAAGTGTATGGGGCATCTGTGGATCCAGAAGTCCTTGGGTTAGCCATTCAAAAGCATCTGGAGATTCAAATAGAACAATTCCAGACAGAGCCTTCTCAGGTGCCTGACAAAAGTAATGAGGAGCCATCTTCTGATAAAATGGGGAAAAAAAGGCCTTTCAGAACAATGATGCATTCCCTGAGGTATCCGAGCTGCTGTGCTCGTTCCAGTACTGCAGTGGAGTGAGCAGAGATGTAGAGTAGCTCTGCTGCTTTCAAGTTGTAATTAAATGCTGATTCTTATGTGTTAACATGGTACATGGGGGCAATCCACTTCAGGGTAAGTAGGGAAAGTTAAAATGCACATCAAAGCAAGGAAAACCCCTGGTTGGGTCATGTAACAGGACCTAAGGGTGTACCTGCATCATGCCATCTGAATGCACTTGACTGTATTTCATGTAGCGCTGTTTTGTTCTTCAGTCTTAGTTGAAATCATATTGTAAGGAATGAGACTTTTTTCTAATTATGTGTCTTTTTAAAATAATGATGACTTTTTTCTGTATTTTAATAATTTAGGGTTAGAAAAAGTTAGAAAATGATTCTTTAATCAAAGCTCTCTTCTTTCAGTCCTAATCCCTTAAATTGGTTTGGGAGCTACTTTGCTGTTAGTTTATGCTGACTCTGAACCCACTTTAACTGTAGACAGAACGACAAACTAGTGTAATGCTGTATGACATAGAATTGTAACATTTGCTACCTGACTGTAGCAAATCTGCAGTAATTTCCATACTGTTAGTCTGAACTCTTCCCTTTGCAAGCTGATGTACAGTGCAACTTTCAAAGTAGTTTGTAGTTACAATGAATTACACTCTGAATATCCAGATATTATGTTTACCCAGTGATTGACACAAACATACAGTGTTACCAAAGATGACTCATGTAATGTGAGGTACATGTTGAATGGTTGGTATAGAGCCATGAAACAAAAGCTGTTCAGACTAGCCTGTCACGCTGTCATGCCCTCCGACGATAAGCAGCTTTGTTTTCCTTACATTAAAAGTAATTTCCAGTGAGTTCTTTTTATGTGCATCTATCCTCAACAGTGGGTGTTTTGTTGTTGCACAAACCACAGGCGGCAGTTGGGATGTAACCTTTCCTGGTCTTGTGTTCTGTCTGCTCTGATGTCCTGGCTGCTGAAAGTCAGACTTTGTGTCTTCACCAAAGCACAGCTCTAAGGTTGTTTGTTCCAGTGCCTCGGTCACATGGGCAGCTTAAAGAGTTCTTTTCTCCCAGAGACACTGTAATGCAGGGCCTGTTTGAGAGGAAAAGTTTGTCAAGGAAGCCGAGATATGATATTCCCAGTATCATATATGGCCTTTGGTCAGTGGCTAAGATTCTTCAGGAAATGGGGAATGTGCAGTACTTTTTGATGGAGAGAAAGGAGAAACAGTCATTTCGGTGTCAAAGCAAAACTTGCCATATCAGAGAACTTACTGCCATGGAGTTACCCGTTTTTTCCTTACATCTGTGTGGTTGTGCTGTTGTTTGGTTTGGCTTTTGTTACAGTTACTTAGCAGGCTGTCTGCCTATGTCCACCTGACATTTGTATATCAGCCCCTGGTGCTTGTGGATGGCTTTTTCATCTAGAAAATCCTTAAACGTAGGATATGCTAGCTGGAATGTGCTGTGATGCATCACTTTAATAATGTAGAGTAATTCAAGATCAAATTTGCTTTCCTGGACAAAGTGGAATTTAAAAAAGCAGGCTTCTGTAAAACTGGCTTTGATTTCAGGAGGCTTCATTCAGGCCCTGGGACTTTGCTCTCAACTTTTGAGTCTGAACTCAAAAAGTCGAAAGCCACTGGGCTGTGACACTTTGCTCAGGATGCCTCTATAGCTGCGAGCACCCACGTTTTGATAATGATCCTAGGTGTTAAAGTTCCTTTTGTTAAAGCTTTACTAGAAGTGAAGAAGGAATGAGTAACTCAAAGTCACTTCTGCTGTTTAAATAACAGTTTAGCTCACAGTTTCTGTATGGGCTTATTTTATGGTCTGGGGCACTGAACATACATTTCTTCCTTTTCTCAAGTACTACACTTTGAGAATTTTAAGCACTATAACAGCCTAAACCAGTGTGTTTGTTACCTTGTCCTCTGGTGTGCAGGAGAACAAACTACACCTTTAAAATCACAAGTCTACCTTGTGCCTGTGACCCTTGCAACCCATAGTTTTAAGCTATTTGATGTGGAATAATCTGGATTCTCCTTCCCACCTTCACCATCCCAAGCACCCCTCCAAAATAAAGCCCCCAGCTCTGGGAAGGTGATAAAATCGGTTCAGTATCAAACTGGTCAGACAGTGAGTTTGTAAAAGGGACTGGAACAGTAGGGCAGAGTCCCTTGTGTGCTTTGGCTGTTGTGTACTATGAAAGTTGGGCAGCTCTTAGATTCTGTACAGCTCTGGTGTGAGTTACCTGTTGTTCGTGCATCGGTACAGATTTGCTGTTACAGCACTAAACAAGGATTGTCATTCCTGGATGAGAAGAATAGATGATAAGCAAGAGGAAGGGATGCCAATGATTTGCCAAGCAAGAAAGCCACATTACAGGCATTGTGAGTCTTTAGGATACTAATTGGAGTTGCTAGTGTTTGTCTTTGAGGCTTTCCTGTGCTTTTTGAAAAGATCTGGGGGGAAAAAATGAAACAAACAACATTTCATCTGAATATTAGCTACATGGATAAAGGAAGTTGCCTCACCTGCATGATGGGTGCCTCTTAAGAAAGAGGGGAATTTGGATTTACTTTGTGTTTGGGTTCAGGGTTTTTTTTACATGGAAGTGCTGTCACATGGTGTGTTAAGTAGTCTTTGTATCAGTGTGCTGTTCAAGTGTTACTCTTGTGAGAACTCTTGTCTCTGCTTTTTAATGTTTTCTAACATAGGAAAATCCAAATCCATTATTTTTTTTAAATATAAATAAAGTAGAAGAAAGACTTATAGTAGATTTATAACTAAGTGGGTCAGTGCTGAGCACAGGGGCTATTGTTTCCTTGAGCCCTCTTGAAAGCCAGTTTGCACTGCATGATGTTACCTCTCTTCCCCAGCCTCAAGGCTCAAGTTCCATTTACAGCTGATCAAACCAGGGTTGCTTTTGGCACAAATCCTCAGTGACAGCTGCACTGGCACGCCAGGGGCTTAACCCTTTTCCCTCAGCACTCCTCCTTTCCCTTAAAATACAGGAACAGCCACCTGGTAATTTGGGATATGTCACTGATGTCTCCAGACAGATCATACCTGATGCCTAGGTCAGTGGTTCAGCACAGACTGAAGGGAATTGATATCAGTATGCTGATGAAATAGCTCTGAAAAAGAGTTCTAATAATTTGCTTCACTCTGAATTCTCTTGCTCTAGTAACAAAGGAGATGTAGTAGCATATTTACTGTTGCCACTCCTGGAGAAGAGGCCAAAACCTGTCAGACCTTTGACACTGACTTTATTACCATTGCACAGTTGCAGTTTGAGATAATCTTTGACTGTGGGGTTACATCCTGATATATAGGGTATTTGCTCAATGTTTTAAATAAAACTCCTCCATGGTTAAGTCAATTCTTTACCCCCAAAAAAGTTGCTTAGTCAATGTCAGTTAGTTCTAAAATAATTTTATATATTTATTTGGTCTTCTGAAAATGTCATATTGTTCTGAGAAATGGCTTTTCAGGCTTGTGACGGTTACAGGCTGGGAGGGCCACCTAACAGATTTCACCCCGGGGCCAGTAACACCAGTGCCCTGTAACCAAACGTCCTGGTGATTCCTGCTGCCCCAGGGTGAGGAGGACACAGCAGCCGGATGGAGGTAAAGGCAACTGAGCTGGCAGCCCTGTGGCAGAGGTGCTGTGGGCTCTCTCACTCCCAGTTCAGCCTGCAGCACTTGCAGACCACTTGTCTTTGGCCTCGTGCTGCTGGCTGAGCCAAAAGGCCCCATGTAGTGACACGTGGTCCTTCGAGGGGGAAGTGAGAGGGGAGGAAAATGCAATCCACTGTTCTGTGCCCAACTGTAGCTAAAGATGTTTCAGGGGAAAAGAAAAGCATCTCCACTGTATGGGCTGGGAATGCATTTCTTCCTGATCACTTCTCTGCTTACAGCCAGTAAGAAATAATGGCAAGCTGGACTAATTGCATTATTGGATAGGCATTTAGTCTTTTAAATCCAAAGCAGTAATGACCTGTCTGAAGACGTGCTGAGGTAAGAGGCCTTCTATAAGATGTTATTCCTTGTTAAAGATGGAATAAGAAAAACCATGCAGTTTTGCTTAGGAAAACAGCCTGCAGTGAGGCTGGGATCAAGCAGTCTTGGAGCAGAGGCGAGACCCAGGAACCTCATCTTCAAACAGGGAGTGGGGTGAGGGGCCCTCCAGACACCACTAGTCCCCCTCTTGGGAGCTTTTCCAACTGTGAAATTGCAATGCTAATACTTCATTGCCATCTGTTCCTTTCAGACATGTTGAGGTGATTAATTTATCTTCTTAAGCCCCTTGAAAATGTAAAGCAGTCTACTAGTGCTAAGTAATACTGTTAATTGGCAAGAGCGGGGGAGGCAGCATGTTGGAAATAAATAATTCTCATCAACTCCTACAGTACCAGTTAAATAACTCAGTGGGACTCACTATGCCAGTCACTGGTGTCTTTCAGGGGACTTCAGGTCTCTCAGACTGAAGTGAGTTTTGGTTTCTAAATTATGTTTCTTTTCTCTCTGTTCAGGACTGTGGGCTATGGAAATGAAGAACACAACATGCCCAGTGAGCTGCTTTGCAAAGCCTTGTTGTTTACACAGGTCACAAGATCCAGCTGACCCTCTGCAAAGACAGAGAATCTACTGCTTAGAGCCCGGGGGGGCTGTTAGTGTCTGCCTGTGCTGTGTGCCTGCCAGGGGTTTCCACTGATGTTCCAGTCTGGGGTGTTGTAGCTCTAGTGCCCTTTGTGGTTTATAAAAGCAAAGAGATAGATAAACTTCGTAGGTGATGTGGGTTAGTAAGAATTTTGTTCCTTTCCTTTTCTTACTCAAAAGGGAACTTGCAATCAGTTCTGCCCAGTATAAAATGGGGTGTGCTCCTTTTTCATCTCTGCAGGCTGGGATGAGTGTGTCCAGCACACAGCTGCTTCTGCTCTTACTCTGATCTGCATCAGTGAAGGGAACGGTGCACAGCCTTTGCTCTTGACTCAGGTGTCCGGCTTTGGGCTTTCTCAAGCTGTAGAAGTGCTGGGTCTTGAGCTGTCAGCCATCACATGTACCGATGTGTTCAGATGGCAGAGTACTAAGCAGCAGCTTGTAAGTCCTTAGAAACATGAATCCTATCTGTGACCTTATCATCAGCCTCTCAACATACCACCAAACGACGTGTGAAGGAAGCTTAGAAAACAAAGCAGGGAAATACAAGCAAGGAACCTGCAGACCTCCACCCTGTTCCAGCCACCTCCTGCTCACCTTTGGGCAGAAAAGACAGCTCCAGTGGCAGCCGTGTCACAGGTGGTGTGTGGAGAGGTTTTGTCCCCCTCAGTGCTGAAGGTAGTGTAACATAGAAGGCATGTGGGGCAGGAGCTTTTGGGAGCTCCTGCTGGCCAGGGTTACATCACCTAACTCCTGTGGCACACAGCCTGGCATGACTCCTCCTCCCCTGCATTTTCTGGTCCCTGCTCACTTCCTACAGTTTTACTGGGAAGCAGAGATGGGCTGGCAGCTCCCTGCACAGTGAACCTTGCCAGCACACCCCTTTGTGCTTTCCAGAGCACAGCTGCTGATGGGCCCACAGCACACAGGCCCATCCGGGCTCGGGTACTGTGATCTGACCTACACTGTACTGCCCTGACAGCAGCTGCAGGACCTGGTGCTTCTGGTCCTTCCCCTGCCACAACGTGACACCCTCAGTAATGCAACAAGCATAAAGAGCCCGTCCTTCAATCTCCTCTGGTTGCTTTTTGCAAGGGTTGTAAATGATTCACTTACACTGTAGTGCAAAGTGCTGTACCCCAGTTGGAACTGAGCAGAGATTCCTGCACAGAGGCAAATTGAACACTGTCTTGTGCCTACAGTGTCTGGAAAACCCCACGTGTGCCACTGCCTCAGAGAACCCAATTTTGGGAAAGCCTGTCCATCAGTTTGAATTCATGGTGTGATGGGTTACACTGTCATTTCTTCCCTGTTTTCCCAGTGATCTGTGATTGCTAAATGTTATCCTGTTTTCAGCATCAGCCTCACTCTGACAGTAGAATTAGGGGTTAATTTAGTGCCACGCTGCTGTAGCTGCTTTCTTAAAAAGGATCTTGGAAATAGATGAGACAAGCGTTTCTGAGAAAGCAGAAGAGACCTGTTTTGATTGTGTGATGCCTCTTGCTCAATAACCCACTTCTCCACTCAAATGAGAGCAATCCCTAGAGCCGTAACAGCACAGTTGCCAGATAAAACAGCCCTTGTGCCTTAAGCCTGCACTGAGAGTCCTTTCCTGCTCCAATTTTGGCTGGAGTATGTGTGTGTGTGTATATACATACAAGAGGGAAGTTCACAATGTCTGGTGACCAGAATCACACAGCTGTTTCACTACAGGGAGGGACAGGCATCTCTTCTTTGTCACACATGCAGTGCAGATACTGGGACTCCACACCTCGTGCACAGCCGTGTTGGTACACACGCCCCCACACATTCAGGTGTTTGGCAACATGGCACCTCTGCAACTGTGAGTAACCCCTATTGCATAAGAGAGCATTTCTGTGACCACAGTTAAATCTGTTCCTTTTCTCTACACCTCTACTTAGGGATGGTGCTTCTTTGGTTAAAATGTGTTGGGATTTTTTGCATTGATAGGTTTGGACTGCAACAAGTAAGAAATTAGTTCACATCCATGGTGGGACCCTTACTCCCCAATACTGGGTTCTCACTGCAGCCTGCTGCTTCCAGAAGGAACTTCTGCCTTTAGTTAGACTCCTGGAGGAGCTACAGAAAACCTCTCTGGGGACTTCTTTAAGTGAAAGATGCATGTGGAGTTAGGTGGATTCTGCACTTCTGTTTCATGTGAAATTTGATAGACTTCTTGTGGGACAGATGACTGGGCAGTAAGTAAAAGATTTGCAGAAATGAGACATCCTTAAGCTAAAGGAAGGAAGAAGATGGATTGTGGGGTGCAGGAAAAGATTATTGAAACACCTGTGTGCAGCCTAGATATGAAACTGTTTGGTGGAAGTTCATAAATGTTTAGTTTATCTCAGGCCTTGAGGTAGCTCAACACAAAAGGTG
Source organism: Porphyrio hochstetteri (assembly GCA_020800305.1). Lineage (NCBI taxonomy): Eukaryota > Metazoa > Chordata > Aves > Gruiformes > Rallidae > Porphyrio > Porphyrio hochstetteri. The sequence continues at coordinate 10,913,924 of CM036911.1, forward strand.
AAGACTGAAGGTGAGTAAATACAGCACGAAGAGCTTCCAGAGTGGCCTGCAGGGAAGTAAAGTCTCCCTGCTGCACTCCTTGGACAGGTCGGTGGCTGTAAGCTCAGCCTGGGGCCACCGGCGGCAGGAACTCCGGGGATGGATCTGGCACACAGCTGTGACCGAGGGCCAGGTCACGGCCCTCCTGGAAGGGGACCAAGGACAGACGTCAGAGAGGATGTGTGGGAGGCAGGGCTGCGTGCCTGGGCTGGTAGGGACAAACGGAGAACAGCCTGCTTCCCACGGCAGAGCTGCAAGCAACAGCTCCCCCCGGGAGCTGTGTGCGTTTCCCTGACACCTGCAATGACGACTCCTCTGCAGCTTCATACTCTGCTCTGGGGACATCGCTGTCTCTGAGGGGAGCTGCCGTCGGCTGCTTAGGCTGCCTTGGCATCTGCTTTCTCCTCCAGCCGTGCGGTGCGTGCTGTTCTGCCGTACGTGTGCTGCATTTCTTTGTTTCCCTCTTCAACGGCAGCAGTGTGCACCTAACTGTGTCGAACAGGGAGATTGCAATATGGGGTGTTAAACACGAAGTTAGCACAACTGATTCTCTTCCACTGAATTACTGCACTTACTGGAATGGTCTAAACAGGAACCAGAAACATTGTTTAAGAACACACACATAAACCCCGTAAAATTTGCTCTAAGATCATCGCAGCAGAGAACATTCCTCAGGTTCTTTCTGTTTGGGAGGGTGCCAAGTAATACAGTTTGGCCAGCCAGTACCTCAGAAAAAGCTTCCATTTCTGTATCAAGGATGAATCCCACCCTGCCCTTTATTCCCACCCTGCAAGAGCAAGGAAGAGCATCTTTGTGTGTACAAGGAGGGTCATTAAGTATGTATGTTGAATCAAGGCAAAGTCAAACAGTGGTTTATCAGGAAGGATGGGCTTCACACTGCAGGACTACACACATCTCCCATTCAGCAAGAAACAGTACTGAATTTTGGGCAGATACAGGATTGTATTATGTGGTGTCATACGCTTCATAAGGGAAAAGCCACATGCTTTAATCCTCATTAACTGTCTTTGATGTGTCTGTGGATCCATTTTATGCATCCAGAATGCTTCTCTTCATACTTTGGTTGGAGGCTGAGTGTCAGTACTGACCAACAGTTTTACCCAACACTGAGGAACAGCATCGTATCTCAGCCTCCATATTTGCAGGTGTTTGAATGTGAGGGGATCTTCTTATTTTTCCTTAAAATTGCACCTCAGCCCAACCTTCTGCCCCTATCTTAGCAAGCTACCAATGTGTTCTTTGCTTAGGCTAATACAATTTTAAAATTAATTTTACGCTGTGTAGGTTTGGGTAAAAAGGCACATTTGGTGTGGCTAAGGGTATGGCAGAGGGAGGAGTGGTGGGAGGAAGGAGCCTGCGAAAAAGACACGTACAGTTCCTTACTCTGGAATTACTTTAGGGGTGAGATGGAAGATTTATCCAACTGGCAGATCCTCCTAGGAAAGCATAGCCTTAGCCAGAATGAGTCTGCACAGAGGGCATACCATGTGTAGCAAAGCTACCACCATATGGGCTTCTATGAGAACCGCCCAAACCATCTGGTTAATGACACCGCCCTGGCCAAGCCTGGGACGATGTAACAGCAGAGCGCTTTGCCTGCTATGCCTGGCTGCCCAAGAGAGGCAGGACAGCCCTGCCAGGTATGTGCAGGGGGGACAGCAGGTATATGAGTGCTCCTAGTTTTCAAGATCAGACAGGGTTAGCATTATTTTCTTTTAAATCCAAATATACAGAGAAAGACTATATAATACAGCTGGTGTCTCCTGCAGGTTTAGATGAAAAAGCCAGATACCTGACATGCAGGTTCTTATCATAACAGTGTATCTGGGATTAGGAGGCTGAATTCTCCCTTACATCAAAGAACTGGATTCTTTGTACTGTGGTTGCAGCCACGAGTAAGATCCCAAAGAATGGTTCCTTGGTCCATGCCCACAAGAGGTCCTCTATGTAGGAGATGGTGACTCAGCTACCACATGTATGCAGAGCTGCACAGCTACTTGGGTTTCCATTTGAAGTCCTTTCTCTCTGGTAATGTATGTTTTAAGTACTGTGCAAACACCTGTAAAAGGCAGCACTTCACAGACGTGCATTCCTGGAGGTGCTGGCTGGGTGGTCCTGGAAAGGCTGAGGTCTCTTTGCCTTGAATAGCTAAAATCATGGTCAGGAGCAGCAAAACTCCCTCCTGCTACACTCCAGAACAGTAACTGGATCCTTTTCCCAGCTGCCAAGTAATGACAGGTATTAGGAAATATTCTGCTCTGCTTCACACCTGGAGAGAGACAAGCAAACAAAAAAGGTACTGCGCCAAGCCAAGCCAAATAACACACTGGGAATTTTCCAGTGGGCACAAAAAAGAACAGACCCGGTGGCTTGCTGCATCCCCTGACATGTTCCGTACTTAATCTTTCTCACCTGCTTTGTTTTGTCGCAGGTGGGGAGGGCAGCCTGGTATTGTCTGAGGATTTGAAGCAGACCCGAATGTTGGCTGACTTCAACACATGCCGCACAGAGATGTACTGGGGCTGTGAGGTCTAGGCAGCCCTCCTGCGAGGTACCCTGGCTGCCGGGCTGCTTTCCCACCAGGACAGGGAGAATGGGAGAGGAGAGGATGGTGGGGGGGTTGGGGTGGGTGGTGGTGCTGCCTCGTCCCGGGGCAGAAGAGGCTCTGGTGGGGCTGGGTCTGACCCGTCTCTCTTGAGGTAACACTGGCCACGGCGCTGCTGTGGGCCGTACTGGCGCTGGGGAGCCCACGGGCCAGCCAGATTCGGGCTGGACCAGCACCGATCCCCTTCCTGCCCCGCCTGGAAGTAACACGCAGCCGTCACGGCAGGTCCCGAGGGCGGTGCGGGCCCGGGACGAAGAGGCCGAGGCCGCGCAGCAGCCGGCCTCCTCTCAGCCGCAGTGGACTACGGCTGCCGCACTGCAGCCGGCAGTCTGGTGTGCTGGTTCTGTCGTGACTCAGAGTGATAGGTTGCTTTAGGGAACCGCATTCCCCACACGCGCGGGTCTCTCCCCGCCCCGCTTCCGTGCCGGCGGGGATCCCCACAGCCCCGCTTAGCGCCACCGCCACCCCACGCCCGCCGCCATGACGGCTGCAGCCACCGCCCGGCTCCGCGGCCGCGCCGCCAGGGGGCGGTGCGAGGGCAGCGCTCTCGCGAGAGCGGTCGTTGGTCGCCGGGCAGCTGCAGCGGCCGCGGGCCGAGGGGAGCGCGCTGCGCCGGCAGCCGGTAAGCGCGGCCTCACCGGGCACGGGCGGAGAGGGGCTGGGACGGGTGTAGTGGCCGTGCCGGGGCCCTCTGCGCGCTGATTGCGAGCGGGGGGGACGGGGACGGAGACGGCGGCGGCACACGGGCGGACACGCGTTTCCTGCCCGCGGGCGGGGCGGCTGCGTGCCGTCGATCCCTGCGGGGGCTTTCTCTGGGAGCCGCGGCGGCGCCGCCTGCGCCGGGCCGGTGGGGAGCGGGAGCAGCGCGCGTCCCTGCTGCTGGGGACGTGGCGGTTGTGGCGCTGCGGGCCGGGGTTCCGGGCGGGCGCGCGGTGCCGGCGGAGCGCTGCCGCTGGGCCCGGCGTGGGGGATAATGCTGGGCCCGGGCACAGCCCCGAGCCGCTCGGTGGGAGCTGGGCTGCCCTGTCCCGCGGGCCGGCCGGGCGCGGCATCGCTCTTTGGGTGTAACCGGCTGGAAGTCGTCCGGGCTGCCCGTGTTGGGTGGGGTATGGCCGAGCAGGTCAGTCAGGAAGGGGGATTGTGAGGTGGAGTGCTAACGCGGATCGAGTTCCCCAGGCGCCTTTGGGGTTTGGTTGGATTTGGGGTTTTTTTTTTTACTAATCTTGCTTTTTTTTTTATGCCCGAGAGAAGTGGAGCTGCTGTCAGCCCTAAGGTCATCTCCCGCCTGCATTGAAAAGTCACAACCTTTGCGGACAGCTGTGCTCTGGTGAGCAGTGAGCAGGAGCAGGCGTGCACCCTGCCCGCTGCAACTTTGGAAACCATCGCTTCTTAGGTAAGTGGTTTGAACCAGAGCTTCCAGGGATTTTGTTACTCGTTCTTTCAGCTTTTCAACTCAGTATTTGTGGCTGGGATTAAAGGGAAAAGCTGGCAGAGAAACAAGATAGCCTTTTGACAGGGTTTTAGGTAAGGTATGCAGTCATGGGAGAAGAAGAAAGCTAACGGTCATTTAAAAGATGCCATTCATAACTGTGCGAGTGCATAATGTACTCATGGCCATATGAAGAGTGTGGCAGTGCTATCCGTGGGGCCATTTGCTTCAAGCAGAGAAGGGATTTGTCAGGTGTTTTCCAAGGGGTTTTAAGGGCAGAAGTGTGAAAGATGGTTGTGTTGTAGTGTAAGATCTGTGTTAAGGTAACACTGTGTCTTTTCTGCTCTGGGATAGCTACTCTGGTATTGTATATAATTATGGCATAGCAATTTCAGGCCTACATATTCAGATATCTTGTGATTTTACTTAAGTGCTTGTTGTGCTGTACTTCAAAAGATATTTACAATTAGTGGAACGGAATGATGATCAGACTTCCTGTCTCAGCTGCCCAGCTGAGAACAAGACTCTGGAACCCAGCTCTGTTGAAGCTGTCTGGGTGTGTGTGCTTTGCGTTCCAGTTGGCCTCTTTCAGGGCTAAAATAGACTGAAAAGGCAGTCGTGTGTGCTCAGGTTTGTGGCACCTATCCCATACAGTGTAGGTACAGAAGACCTACTGGCATTTTAGAAGGTGTATCACTGGAAATTTTTTAAACTGTTATTTCTTCAGATGTTACTTTCACTTTGTCTCTTATTTGGAACTGTTTGAGGTCATCTTTTCTGCTTGTGGCTTACAAATTACAGTGGTACCCAGTTGTTTTGGAGTAAAATATTTCCCCCAGCAGAAGCTCCACACAGATACTGGCTCACAATGTTGATGCTGTACTGTATAAAATGCTTGTTATGTTTGGATGTAAATTGAACTTTCTGAGATTCAGCTCATGTACTTACAGGACTTTACTCCCTGACCACAACTCCCACGTACCTAATTTGGGATAGTTACTTAAGAGGAACTTCTGTTTTTTGGTGGAGTAAAATGGAAATTAAGAGGGATTTTGGTTCAAACAAGCCAGCTGTTTTAAAACCACATCAACTCAGGTCAGAGAGACCTTTGGAACAGTGTTGTCCTACCAGCTGAAAGAAATCGTTCCATGTTTATAAATAGAGCCTTTTTGACGTGAGGTTTTGTTCCTTTCAGCAGTTTTTTCCATCCACAGCACAAGTGTCTTTTTAAGGTTATTGAACACCAGTTTGAAGTGGAAAACGGTAGTCTGCCCAAGTGGCAGCCAGTGGGGATGGTTGTGCTGACAGGGGAGAGCTGGTAAAACCAGTTTTCTGCTGGCATGTTACCAGAGGGTGTAGGCAGGAAGGGTTGCCTGCTCCCCAGCTACAAGGTATTCAGTGAAAATCTAAAGAATTAGATCTGTCCCTCAGTTTCTGATCTACAAAGGAAAGCAAAAGAAGACAAGTGCAGGAAGTCACACCTCAAGGGGTGGGGGGTAGGCAGCTGATTTGAAGATTAAGAGATTGCACAGAGCACTGGAAGAAGCAATACTGTGACCAGAAGTTTTGGGGGCAGGGTCTTTGCAATGACATGCCCCCTGTAAAGCTTTTGGGTGTTAAAAGTCTGTCTGCAAGGAGTGGGAGTTACTTTTCCATGGGGAACACTATTTCCCTGCCTCATTCCAGCTATTCTTTTGGTTCTGTGACTGATTCGAGCAGACCCGTATGCGTGCTCTCCTCCTCTCCGTGTCCAGGCGTGGAAGCAAGAGGAGGCACGATGAAAATTGGCTGTTTGTCCCCTCCGGGGGTTAAGTGCACCCGAGCAGTTCATACCAGAAGGGTTTCCGCAGCTTTACAGGTGCGGTGGTGGCCCGGGGAGCCTCTCGGTGCCCGGGTTTGTGCGGGCAGGGGTCGGGGGCTCCCTCTGGCTGCCCTCCCAGCCCTTGCTGGTGCAGAAGCAGCATGTGCCGAGCGTTCAGCGCTCCCTGAGCTTTGTTGCATTTTTCGCATGAGAAAGGCGCATCGCCAGGCTTGGGATGTTGCAAGAAATTGTGGGTTTGTTGCAAAACGTTCTGGCTTTTCGGTTTAAACTGCCCGTGGGATGCGGGGGGGGGGGGGGGGGCACTTGGTACTTTAGCCGAGAGGACGGGGGAGGGGAGCCACGGCCCTGCCTCTTCCTCCATCCCGGGCGGGAGCGCAGCGGCTGTGCTTCGGCCCGCCCTCCAGAAAGGCCTGCCCGGCTCGGGCCCCCCGGGCCGGCTGCGGCGCCTCCCCCCGCCCGCCGCCTACGTGCGGGCGCGGCGGGGCGGGGCGCGGCGCGGACTGGCCGCCCCGATACCGCGGGGGGAACGGGCCGTCCCCCGCCCGCGCTCGGCGCTGCCCCCGGCCCTTCGAGCCCGCGAGCAAGTACTGGGAGCGGGGCCGGGCGCGGCTGCGCCACTCGCTGGCGGCGCTCCGCAGGCAGCGCAGCGCTTCCGCGGAACGGACGGAGACCGCTTCCTCCGCGGGGCCCTCGCGAAGTGCAGGTGACGGGGAGGGGGCGTGTGGTGCTCGCGTACCGTGTGAGTGGACCCGCGGGGGGATACCTGCGTGCGGGCTGCAGCGGCGATTGTGTTCCGATGCTGTTCGGCCGGAGCGTGCGGTCTCGGCTGATTCAGAGCGTGGGACCTGGAAATGGCTTGAACTCTTAGCGCTGTTTGGTGATAATTGGGGTGCTGGGAAATTAGGGACTGCCCCCACTTGTTTTGCTTAGAGGCCCGTGGAAGTTGAAAAGGAGGGTGGACTGACTCTCATCCTCAACTATAATGTTAGTCTTGTTGGCTGTTTTTTGACGAAGCCTAAGAACAGCCATTTTAGGAGGGCTGGCTGGCTGGCTGGAGGAGAGCAGTGTTCATCCTCTCTGTATACATTTTGGAGAGAGACTCTTGGAATCAACTGAAAACCAGAAAAGCAACAAGCACGAGTATTTTCAGAGCTCATTAGAGGTGCTTATATAAAGTTTCTTAAATTTGACTCTGCCGGTATGAAGTTGGTAATGCAAAATGAAAAAGCAAATAGATAAATGACAATGCTGTGTACTTCAGACTGGGCGTTTTTAGATACACAGCTTAACACCATTTTCACAAAACCCTTTTAAAGTGCATTATCTACTATGCAGGCAAACATTTAGCCTTTTAGACTTTGATTTGGTTGTATGTAAGAGTAAGATAAACGAAATAATAAGGAACAATATTATTTTTTTGTTTACTTTTGAGTATATGAGAGCTTTTAATATATCTAACATCCTTGCTTTCTTGGCTGGATATATCTCTGTCTCTGCATTAATACTTTCAGTTTACATCTGAGAGCTAGAGCTCCCACTTATATTTTCCTGCAGGTTATATATGACAGAGTTGACAAGCAAGAAAAACATCTAAGGGGTGTTGTGAAGAGAAAGCTTACCTTTTTTTGAGAATGACTAGCAAGGTGAAGTTCATGAAACCTGATAGAACTGAACCTGTGAATGAATTAGAGTATTAAAATACAAGGACAAAACGGGTATTCATAGCACTGAATGGAGAGTACTGTACATTGGACTTAGGCACCCTGGCTTACTTGGTGTAGAATTAGCATAAGCTTAAGGAATCGGAACAAGTTCATATCTCTTGTAGTTGTGCTCTGCACTTCCTAGAAGGTCTGATGTTATGGCAAGGGTGGGATTGAGTTGTGCGCAGGGGCTTGGGGTGGCTTCTGTGCCTGCTCTGTGTCTTGTGGCTGGGAACACCTGGGAGATGGGAAGCCCGTGGTGTGGAGGGAACCAAGGGAGATGCTGCCTCTGCTGCTGCGTGACAGCAAACCCTCCTCTTTCTGTCAGCTTCCACTTGCGAGCGCCTCCTAGCCCTCAGCTCTGAAATGTGGAGCTTGCATGGGTCTTGACTGTAGAAGGATTTTTGGGATGCAGTTTATATTGTTGTGGTGCTTGAGAATTGCAGACTAAGTAGCTGCTCCGTGGTCATCTTGTCATATTCAAAATACTCTTCTCAGCTCCCTCAGGGCAGTGGTCAAATATATTAAGTATTTAAAATGGCACGTGTGTATACTTGAATTAGTTCTGCTGGGAATTTCCATGGCTGCCATCGCTGAGGCCTTGTTTTAGATAGAAAGTTTGCTAGGACTTTTTAGTTAGTGCTTCAGGAATCCCATGCAACTAACAGGGGAATTGAAACTCGGTAACAAAGTACCCACCTCTTAGGAAGAAATGCTTATGGTGATGCTTCCTGTTCTTGCCAAAAACCCATGTTTAACTCTTTTCCTTTACTTTTGGATTCCTTACCGACCGGTGTAACTTCCTTAGAAATTCCATGTCCAAGCCCCTTTTACTTGAGGGGATGTTGATGCTGAGTAAGTGACCCTGGCTGTGACCACCACAAAACTAGGAGGTAGCTGTTATAAATGTCGGTCTCTGCAGCACTTGGCTTTTCAGCTGACCACACTGTTCTGCAGCTTTCCTCCTTTACGGGAGCCAATTGATTTGCCTGCAGCTGACAAAAGGGTAGGCGACCCAGCTCCCGCCCCTTGCTGGGCGGGTCTCCCCCAGCTCCTGTAGAGATGCCAGATGTTTCTGAAGCAGCCCCGAGCTTTTGGAGTTTGCTGGCTAGGCTTAAAAGCCAGAGGAAGCTGAACTGGTGGGAGAGGATTGCCTAAGCTTCTGCGGTCGAAGCTGTTGTCAAATATCTGTCGGTTTTCCTGCAGTTGTGCAAATTCTGTTGACCGAGGCATTTGAGAGGCTATTGCTGCTGCTGGAGAAAGCTATATATATCTGCTTTTAGAAAACCTGCACCAGTGAAGGGCCTTAGGGGTTTTGGGGTTGGTTTTGTTCGCCTTTATAGCGAAGCAGAGCAGGTGGTTCTTCATATGATGCCCATCCTCTTCCGTTAAAGAGGAATAGAAATTGTTGAGAAATTCTTGTTCCTCGTGTTTCAGGAATACTTCCAGGATGAGCCCACCCCAAGATAGAAGTAGAAACTCCTGCAGCATTGAGCCACTGGCGAAGTGCCTTCAAGCAAAGAAGGACTTGGAAACGGCTATATCTGGAATTGTCAAAGCCGAACAACAGATTAAGGACAACTGGCGGGAGGTAATTTAAAAGTCTCTATTAAAAAATGTTTTAATAACGGATATTTTTTTATTATTCTGGAGTACTTGCTATCACAATGGTGGCCTGAAATTTTCCTAGAGGCTCGCAAGCGTTTGCTGTGCGTTTCGGTCGTGCCCTTGATAAAGGTGTAGCTGAGGCACGCAGAACTTGCTGGAGTTGTTGGCTGAAGTATCCAAAGAGAGGGATCATTGTGAATAACGTTGTTCTCTGACTCTTCTTTAAAGGTAGCCCTGGGACTTTCACTCACTTGCGGCATGCGGCGCTGTGCGTGACTGTGGGTAGTTTTGTTGAGGAACAAATCGCTCCAAAAAAGCCCCCCACTTAGCGGGCACCAGCACTGCAGACGTGGTGTAAACGGTCCGTGTTGCCTTGCAGGTGAAAGCCAAGATCCACAGCCACATAAGCCGGCAGCTGGAATGCCTGCGCAGCCGGGAAGTTTGGCTGTTCGAGCAGGTGGATCTCATTCAGCAGCTGAAGGAGGAGGCCTTGCAGCAGCAGGCGCAGCAGCTCTACTGGGTAAGGTTTGCTTGAGAGCTGTTGCACTGGCGTTTTCCAGTGAACTTTGGCCTTGCAAGTACGTTCTCGATTTTAGTCTTGGGAGGCGAGCCAGTAACGTGTGTGCTTTGTCTTCCCTGCAGTATTTGGGACAGTTCAATTGCCTGATTCACCAGCTGGAACGCTCCTACAGTAACGAGCTGGCAAACCAGATTTCAGCTTGCCTGGAGAGGTAAGTGTGGTTTATGATGCAAGTTAATGCAGTGTGTATTTATTTTGACTTAAGAATTTAATCTATGGTGGTTTTTTAATCCTAATAGAACTAATATTGGATCTAACTCACTGTTTCCACATTTTTTTAATGGTTCCTAGGAATAAGAACTTCAGGGCAGTCTGAGATACGATTCTTCCCATCTTTTTTTGTATTGGTTGATTGATAAAGCAGGCTGATAGTGCCCAGTGGAGGTACTCATCTGTGCAGATTATTTCAAATAGTATTTGTTGATGGCAGTTGAAGTAAGAAGGGGAAACTTGTGCTTTTCTAGCTACTTGTTCTGTTTTTGGTTTGTGGATAGGTATTAAAAGTTTGGTGTCCAACTAGCGCTAGGTCATTGTGGAAGCCTTCTTATGGAACAACAGATTGTTGCATTTTGGCAAACTGAGGTTTCCACACCCCCTACCCCCCGTAACTATCACCTTACTCTTCCAGACTGGGAAGTCTTACTCTTAAACCAGAGGAATCTTCCATCCTGAATTTTGAGGCTGACACGTCTTACCTTCGTCAGGCAATTACCTCATTTGGTTCAATTAAAACAATGGTAAGCACTGAGGCTTTCCTGCACTGAAATATTTGGGGGGGAATTCATTTTTTTGAGACAGTGCGATTATATTCCAAGTGATATTTCTACTTTTAGTTATAGCTTGAATAGAATGTGTGTAAGAGTCATACAGTTCTGTGTGGTTTATTAATTATTGTGTGTAGGTCTGACTTTGACAGGGTTCACAACTAGCTACATACGTGTTATTTTAATATATTTTGGCTGAGACTGACTGAATTATGATTATTTTCTTACTGTGTTCCAGCAATCGAAAATCAATGTTAATACATGATAGATGGCTTTCTGTGATACACTACTTAAATAAGAATCCCAAAGTATTTCTCTCATGTATTATTGGAGATAATTCTCTTAAGGGAATACTGCTGAAGGTAGTATTTTTACAGTAAATCTTCCTCCAGTCTGTTTTTAAATGTTGATGAACTTGTTAGGCACAAAGAACTGACCAGTTTTAATTGCAGTTCTGCTTCATCGTAGAATTCATCCTAGAAACTGGACAAAGCTCAGGTTTAAATTAACTTTTACTTTTCTTCCCTTACAGCAAACCTCAGAAAGAGAGAATACTTCTCCTTGGTTCCCAGGGCAGAGCTGTGCCCTAATGAACTGTGAGCAGGTAAAATTAAGACTTGTATCTGTGAACATTTGACTGTATGGAAGGGGAGGGGGGAACTCAAGCACACGGTGTGTTAGCTTCCTCGAGTAATGCCTTCCGTTGGTTTGGCAAGATGCTTTGGTAGCCAGTAACAGCCACTGAGGTGAGCACTAGTGATGTGATGTTCTGGCTGCTCAGGGTACAGACATACAAGAATGCAGTATGGAAGTGAATTTGGAGCGTGGCTGTCAGTCAGAAGTTTGTAGCTTAATTCCCTGATGCTGCCAGGTCAGGGCTTTGAACACCCTGATTCCTGTTAGTGCAGAGAATCACGGGAAGTCTTTTGTTGGGCTCCGCACAGCACCAGTGTCAGTGAAGAGGAGGGTCACAAAGCAGTAACAGGACTTGCAGCCAGAATTGTGGTCACAGCTGGGATACACCTACCAGAACTGTGTGTTGTTCCCTTTCCTGGCACTTGCTCTCTGAAGAATCTGGGACCACAAAACCATCTGTTGTGAGAGAGGAGGTTGGCTGTAAGGAAAGAAAAGTAAAAGCTAATGTAAATCTCATCTATGCGTGAGCCTGAAGTCATACAGGCAAACAAAGACTTACCTTTCCCTTAATTACAAGGGACTGGTTTTCCTTTTGGTTCAGAAATACTGGTGTGTGTTTTGATGCTCCCTATGGATTGCCTCAGCTATGAAGACTTGTAACCAAGAATGTTCTTTCTCAGCAGAAGGCGCTGTGTGGGACAGTGAGTGCCTCGCTTTCCGACTGGCTGCTTGGAAGCAGACCTGCGGGGGTTTGCCAGGCTCCCTTTGTTCCCAGCACCAATCTGGAGGAGTGGGTTACACAGAAATGCATGTCAGAGCCCAGCCAGGTAAAATCCCTGTAGGCACCAGCCAAGTTCCTAATGAAGAGGAAAACACAATATCCAGTTGCAGGTGGAATATGGGGGGATCAAACCTTCCATGAGTCTCTTCACTCTGCCTTGTGTTTGATTTGATACTTTTACAGTCACAGTCAGGATGCTCCAAGCTGTAATTGTGCCAACAGTTAGTGAGCATTGTCCTGTAGGGCTAACAGGTGTGTTTCAACGTGTCTTTACCAGGATTTAAATTCTTCCAAAGTGTGCTACTTTGAGCAAGCCTGGGGAAACCTGAAGGATTTGGAAGACTGGCTCCTGCAGAATCAGCAGCGTGATGTTGCTGGGAAGGCAGACGACTCCCCTGGACACAAGGACTCCACCTCTACTCTCAGCTCGTCCTTTTCTGCTATTGAGAAGATGGAGGAACCGGAATCCCTCGGGCAAGAAGAGATGGACCTTTCTGACTGGCTTCTTACTCCAGACACAGAAAACAGGAGCGGTGCCTCAGATGAGAAATGGAAGTATGAATTTAAACCCTTTAGGGAAGAATTTAATTCCAGTGACTGGCTCCTCAAGGCTGAAACACGTACCAGTTGTTGTGGTGGCCAGATCAAAAGTGTGGAGATCGAGAACCTGGGAAACCTCAAGTGCCTGAACGAGCATCTTGACGGAAAGAAATCGCCCACTACGACTGCTGTAAGTTCTTGGCTGCTTCAGCATCCCCAGGCCCCATTTAAGGTGGAAGATGTGTGCAAAGCTAACGAGCTGTGTGCCAGCTTTTCAGAGTGCGTGTGTGATGAAAACTGTGGGAAAGAGGCTCTGTGTAAATGGCTCCTCAAAAAAGAAGGGAAGGATAAAAATGGAGTTCCGGTCAGCCAGAAAGATGTACCAAACCCTGAGCAGGAGAAGACAAAGCCTGGTGCCAGTGTCTGGCTTAACCCCGCACAGCAGCTCGCAGGGGAACCCCTCAGTGCAGAGAAAGCGGATTTTTCAGCAGAGGTGGCAGAGCCCTTGAAAGTGTTGCTGGAAAGGCCTCTGACGAGCTGGCTAGCCAAGCCTGAGCACCACGCAGAAAGTGCAGAAGAAAAGGCCAGTAGGGAAAAAGCAGATGTTAGTTCCAAGAGTCCTTTCCTAGACCTCTTGGCTCCGTTCCACCTCCCCTTGAATGTAAACAGCTGGGTGTTGACTTCAAACAACCTAGAAAATGCCAGCTCGCCTCCAGCGGAAGATAAATGGCTTCTACGCAAGAAAGCACAGGTGAGCCTAAGTTCTTGTTAGGGCTGTGCCTTAGGTGCATGGGATGTATTGTTTCACTGCCTTTCATTCCTGCCTTCTCTTCCACATTTCTTCTGGATAATGACAGATGATGATCTTTAGGCTTCTTTACTCTTCTAATGAGTTCAGTGATTAATACTTAGCTAATTAAGTAGATGAGGTCAGCGTTTAGCAGAAAACAGGGCAATTTTGAAACACAGCTGGTCTTTCTAAATGAAGAAAGCATTAATCTCCCAGGTTCAGGAGTCAGTTTTACTTTCTTTGAAGATGTGTCAAAATGTGTTTACGTTTGGAGATCAGTAATCAAGGTGACTTCTCTTTGCAGGACTTTGGCCTCCCTACAGTTTGTGACCTTTTTGCCTGTATGAAACTCAGTGGAGATAAAGACAAATGGCTGCACCGCTCTCCTTTACAGGTAGGACATGCACACAGAGTGCATTAGAACAGCTGAGAACAAATGTAACTCCGGGGGTATGGCAGCCAACTGGTGTCTTGAGTCCTCTGTGAAGAATTGTGCTTTTTTCCCTATGCACCTTTGCAACAGCGTGGACCATTCTGGGTTTTCATTATTCCTTCCCTTTTGATTGCAAGCTAGGGTGGGAATTACTTCTGTTCTTGAGTAAATCAGGCTTCAAATGATTGGTACTTGGTAAAATCTTGGTAACTTCTATTGTAACTGGAACATGCAATTAATGTTGTTAAGTTTCCAGGCAACTTCTTTCTTATCTCAGCAGTGTATTTACAGCTGGCGTCAAGTTTCTCCTGTCTGCCAAGATAACTCTATCATTTTTTTAAATGAATTTCAAAAACAAAGTCCTTCCTAGCAGTCCTGTCTTATAAATGTTGTTTTGTTTTGTTTTTTCCCCAAAGTGTTGCTTTCTGTTTATCAAAGAGAATAACCCCATTTTAACTTTGTTTAGATGTGAAGAACTGGAAGCAATGAAGTCGTCCCCTTCGTGCTGATTTTGGCACGTCATGCTGAGTGACTGCAGCCAGTTGAATTCTTGGGTTTGTGTTTGTCCGTCTGCTTTTTCTTCTAAAACTCTAACGAAGATTACTCCTATGACAAGTTATGGTGCAGGAGATGCCTTTTTCTTATGATTAATTCTGCAGTGTGAACCCACTGAGCAACCTGATACTATAGAGGTGTTAGTAAATCTGTATCTGTTTTGGGACTACATGAATCTTCTTTAGTGGGCTGTCGCTTTAAGTATACTGAAGCCGGCACAAGCACAAAGCCCAAACCCTCTCTGGTGCTGTGAGAAGTCCTCCTTTGGCAGTGACCTCAGAAGTGCTGGCGTTCCTTCTAGCTGCTGCAGCAGATTTGTCATGAGTTGGCTTCCAGCTGGCTGGGATTGCAGGGTAACTTGGACTGTGTTTGGAAGCAATTTCTTCTATTTAGTAGTTGCTGATTTTTAAAGGTTTCGCTTGCATCTGGTATTGATGTGTCCCCCCCAGCTGAGTATTTAATCCAGATCTTGAAAGACACGAATGTATGGGACCTGAGAGTTGGTAACTTAGTTTTGAGTGAAAACAAGTTTCTTGCAAAACTTTGAGCCATTCCGAACACAGGGTGGGGCTTTAATTCTCATGCATCTGTAGATCAGATCCTACCGTGTCCCCAGCATTTAGTAACTATTTGAATGTCACTGAAAAAGCTGCAAGAGGGAATGTGTATGTTCCTGCAGTTGTAGATGATTCATAATGAACTTTTATTGCCTAAACCACTGGAAAGCAGGCATCTTAGCCACATCATATTTAGAGGTAATGTTTGGGGAGTATGCCTTCTCATCAGGTTGATGTCATGCTGTTCAATTGGGAACACTAACTTGGCAAACTGCGCAGCTCCCACTGTTGCATTTTAAAAATAGGTAAACTGTGTATTTCCATGGTGTTACGCAAAGAAAGTGGCATTGAGTGACTGATCCCTATAGCTGAGGACATCATGCATCATGTGAGCAACAGCTCTTCAGGTATTGCCCAGTTTGAGCCCGTAGGAAGGAGTGTGGAGATGGTAGGTGGAAATGTGGATGAGTCCTGTCGGCTTGTATGAAAAACAGTGAAGTAACATAGTTTCTGGTGCAACTTCTACTCACTTAAACTACCCATGAGGACTAAAGAATGGCCTCCCCCTCTCTCCATTGCTGCAGCCTGCCCAGGGATAGAAGTGACTTCAGTTCTTCACAGCACCCTAGAAAAGAAATGATTGGTATCACTTTGCAGTGTGAACACATTCCTGCCTAATAGAACCTGTGTGTTTGGTTAAAAATACATTCTTAGCCTGAGAGGGGGATACTGCACCCCTGAAACCAGAGCCTAGAAGGGCCACTTGAGCCTCTCGTACTTCCACAGTTGGGGCTTTCTGCTGGAAGTGGAGCGAGGTTTTTGAAGTTGGCTTTCCCCGTGAACGTGTCCTCGTTGCTGCATGGGAAGACTGCGCTGTGACTAACTCCAGTAACAGCCTGGTTTGATCAGCAGTTGAACTTAAGGTGATTGACGTGCAGCCCACCTCTTGCAATTCCTTGTAGTCGTCATTGTGTGCTACTTTGTCAATCCATTATGAGCCTTGAAAGCTTGGGGTTGTGTATTCCTCTACTTACTCAACTGACTTGTTATCACTAATTGATATTTATGTGAAACATTGATTAGTCTTTTCCATTAAAAAATAATTGGAACCAAGGGCTGTGGTATGTGTCCTTTGCAAGGCCTGGAACAGAGACTGCTGCGGCGTGCTGCCTAGGTAACTTCTGTGTTTGGGTGCCACCGCCGCTGTGCTGCCATCCCGTCTCGGGTCTTGGCTTCCCCACTGCCCGCAGCTGTGCGGGGTCGCGCTCTCACAGCCAGGAAGCCCTGGTGCTGGGTGTGTGCTGCAGCCTGCAGCTGCTGTCTCTGCATCACACAGCCCTTCCTCTGCTGCTGTGAGAAATGCAGGTTGAGACACAAGGTTGTTTCTTACCACTCTTGAATACTTGGGGAGGACTGGTGGATTTTAGTGGCCATCTGTCGTCATCTGCCCATGGCTGCAGAACCTCTCTGGCCTGGCTGCACAACTGGAAGTTAGTTCCTCTCTGGATCTTCTGCTCTGGTTTTTGAACACCTACATCCTTGCACGTTTTGTTTCTCCTCTGAGGATCTTCCATCCCTTTAACTGGTAGAGGTGACTTATTCCAGGCAGTGTTGTAGCACAAGCATTCTCATGAGACAGCATGTGGCTGGGCCTGGCAGTCTTTCAGCCCTGGAGTTTTGGGTGCAGGGGTGCCTGTGCAGCTTTCATAAAGCCTTTTATGAAGGGATTGGCAGTTCTTGTCAGAAGCAGGCACGTGCAGCACTTCTGTACATCCATCTTGAGTATAGCTTTCAAAGACAGGGAGAACATTACTTCAGGTATTCCTTCCTTTCAAAGACAAGGAAGATAGAGGAGCCGGAGCAGAGAACACTAGTCATGGCTTCCCTCGATCACATCTGGTAGTCACCTTTTCTCCCTCCATATGGAGCTGGAGCAGTTCCTTCCTGCTTCTCCCTCAGCAGAGTTTCTCTCACAAATGAATCCTCCAAGCTTGTATTTGTGCACAAAGCCAAACTGCTTTGTGGTGACAGCCTGGAGCTCATTTTAGGTGGGAGCCCAGGCTTGAGGCAGTGGAGGGCTGGGGCGGGGGAAAGGCCAGCACCTGGCAGGCCCTCACTGATGGCTGTGGTACAGACCTGGTGAGCAAAGAAATCAAAGTGCCGTTTCCTCTATTGGACACCCCTGGAGCCTGGGGAAGCCCCCTACCCTGCTGCAGCCTTTTACACACCGGAGCCAGGAGGGCGAAATGACAGCAGAGGCACCCTTCCCTAGGAGTAGTTGCTCCCTGGAGCAGGGCTGCTTGTGGGGTTCCCGGGGCCGCTTGATTCCTGGGAGCCAGATGTGCTGCTGTGGCAAGTCTCGCAGTGGCACTCTGGGAAGAGGCACCTGAGGGGAACTGCTGTGAAAGTGCCAGAACAGCTGTAGTACCTAGGGGTGTACCTGTGGTTCAACAGCAGGGACCAACAGAGTACACAAAGTTCTGCCTGAAACATACCTCTTTTCTAGCAACAATGTATTAAGCACAGGGGTAACCATCTGCTAAAGCACAAGAAGGGAATTTTCCCCTCCCTTCAGTCATGGATTAGGGTGGAGAAAAAAGCTCTGACCACTGGATCATTTCTCTGCCCTAGCATCCACTTCCCTCCCGCTTTCAGAAGCAGCTTCTGCTTCATGGAGGAAGCTGGAGACTCCCACCACATGACTAGTGCTTTTTCAACAAATTCCCCCACCGGTAAGAGAAGTCACCCGCTGGCAGGGAACAGTGACAGCAGTTTGCCTTTCTGTCCTGAAGGTGACACAAAAGCAGCCTCACAAGGTTCAGAGCTTTCATTGTACAGGTTGCCTCAGGCTCCCACACTTGCTGCAGCAGCATGGAAAGCTGTCTAAGGCCTATTAGCAAAACTAGGTCACAGAATCCCACAATGTTAGGAGTTGGAAGGGACCTTGAAAGATCATCTAGTCCAACCCCCCTGCCAGAGCAGGATCACCCAGACTAAGTCACACAGGAACACGTCCAGGCAGGTCTGAATGTCTCCAAAGAAGGAGACTCCACAACCTCTCTGGGCAGCCTGTCCCAGGGCTCCATCACCCTCACAGTGAAAGTTTCTCCTTATATTAACATGGAACTTCCTCTGCTCCAGCTTGCACCTGTTGCCCCTTGTCCTATCGCTGCCATCACTGAGAAGAGCCTGGCTGCTAAAGAGGCCCAGCTCCCTCAGCCTCTCCACATAAGGAAGGTGTTCCACTCCCTCCATCACCTTGGTGGCCCTGCACTGGACTCTTTCAAGGAGCTCTGTGTCCTTCTTGAGCTGAGGGGCCCAGAGCTGGACACAATATTCCAGGTGTGGGGTCACCAGGAAATGCCATGGCTGGGACCACAGGAGCAGACACCACCACTTTTCAAGATGGCCAGGGTCTCTCATGCTCACATTGATGCAATACTGCATGGGAGGGTAGTAACTTGCTTGCCAAATCCTGTTTGCAATTTGATTTTACTTCCTTTTCTTCTTACTGAACTTGGACATACTTCTGGTCAGAACTTTGGGCAGCAATTTTATACTGATTGTTCACATTAAATCCACGGGCACGGTATGTCTTGACATAGAGCATCATAAAGATATTCCTGTATTCCATACTTCCAATTCACCTCCCTCACTGCTGCCTCCACGCTGGCTGTATTTCACAGCTCAAGCTATGGATCTCTCCATATACACCCAGGTTATGAACCAGAGCTTCTAACAGCTGTAGACACACAGCTCTGCCCCTGAGGCAAGCAACTCCAGGGCATCTGAGGTTATTGCAGACCAGGTCTGCTCAGCAGTCTGAAGAGATGGCCTAGCCTTAAGGTTGTGGCAACTTGGAACTTAAAAGAGCTTTTTCTGACATTATCTCTAGTGCAGCTAAAGGAGGAAAGACATTAAGTGTCATAGCTTTCCCAATCAATTAGGGGCAAAGCTCCTGGGTCATATTTCAGTCCTGAAAAACATATAGAAACCCTAAGAGACACGCTGCAAAGTTCCTGTCAGTTAAAGAGCAACCCTCACCCACCATCAGCCCCACAGCGGCTGTCAGGTCCTTCAGCCAGTGCTGTCTGCGTGTGGGGGTACAAGTCCTACTACTGGTCACCAAGAGACATGGGTGGGGAGGAGCTCACCGATGCCAGAGTGGGGAGAGAGCACACGTGTTTTCCTGATATGACAGCGCTGCACAGCTGGTGCCTACGTCACCTTTGCGGCCTGTGAGTAGGGACAGTGTCTGTGGTGGCACAAACCCTGAAAAATGGGGGCTAGCCAGCCCAGCCCTAACGCCACCACAGTAATAGGCAGCCCACTCAAAGCCAGTGGAACACAAGGCTCAACAAGAACCATTTATAAAGCAGGTGAGAAAACCCCATTTTCTTCCCCTTATGCTACATGTAGTTAAGTGCTGCATAAAGCATCTACTTTGACCTGGTACCCAAGCAGAGATAATTGAGTTCAACTGTGAAGGCTCGTTAGCTAGAGCACTTGCTCTATAAAAAGCCAGTCTCAGGAGTCCTCTCCTCCTTAAGAAGCTTCCTAGCAAAGCTGTGTTTCTTCTCAAAAGAAGGTAAGAGTTTCCACCTTCCTCTACTGCTCCTTTTGCTGTTTTTGTTTGGTTGTATGTGTCGTAGGTGTTGAGAGCTGTTTCAGTAGGGACCACTCAAGGCTAGCCCTTGCTTTGCACTCAGTTGTCTACTGAGTTTCTTGTTTTTCCCTTGCCTTGCCTTTGTGTTGTTTCAGACCTGTGTAATTATTTACCCATTTAATTATTTAACAAATGAGGGAGTGAGTTGTTATACAGTAACTCTAATTACTGAACTAATTCCCTGCTTACTGTTGATCTGCAATCACTGCTTGGTACAATTTAACACTGGAGAGGGTGTAGGCTCACTATGTGCCCTCATTTTGCCAATAACCTCCAAACAGGACTTGGGGATGAAAAATCCTAATGGGTACTGAGAGGAGTAGTTACACTGCTTGGTTTCTGACTGTCAGCTAAAGGAGTTGTAAGATCCTAGAGCACCCAAACACTCTGATAATCTAGTCAGCTGTTCTGTAAAAACAACCAGTTCCTTATTTATTAGCACAAACAAGGGAGCAGAGTGAAGCCCTGCTGTGCCTCAGCATCACCTCTCATCAGGAGACGATCAGCCCATTAGTTCACTTCCCCCCACCCACAAGCTCCCCCAGGATTTTACCCCATCAGTCCTTCACAACACAGCTGACAATAAGAGGTCAGTGCCTACACTTCTGCCTTATCAGGAACAGCAAAGCACAGGAACAGTATTGCACAAGTACCACCCTTTTTATTACCCACGTCCCTTTCTGCAGCTTACCCTGAGCTGCCAGAGGAACCAGCCTTGCCCTGTGCCACCTGCTACTGAATGCTGCCGCTGGCTCCAGCCGGCTGGGTGGTGCATGCTGACAGGCAGCAGGGAACAGTTCTAGGGACACAGACTTCATTGTGCAGTGCTGCTGTTGCAGTATGTGCAACCAAACACACGTGGCAGCGCAGCAGGGACAGCAGTGGGCCTGGAGCATGCCTCGCAGCTCTGGCCCAGCGCTGGCTGGTGAGCGGAGCAGCGAGACTCAGTCTCGGGGGCTGCTCTGCTCACTCGTGGGTCCAACAAATACTGCTGCCTCTCCAGCAGCTGGCTGGTGGGAAGGAAAGAACCAGTCCATTTACATGGTGTCAAGGGGTCCCTCCCAGCGTAGCTTCCTTCAGTTTCACTTTAATTGTAAATAAAATAGGAAGGGGCACCAGATGGGTCTTGTAACTGCTTTGATTGGTGACTCTGCAAGCGTGTCCTCCGTGCCGCGCGGGCTGCCCTGCTCAGAGGGACTGCCGGGCTATGGAGCCCTTCATGTGCTCCCAGTTGTTGTACAGAGCGTAGAGGCCGGTAAGCGTCAGGCCGGTGATGCCACCTCGCGCTACCCCACGCAGCCCACCTGGAAAAGAGAAACAGATTGAAGTCCATTAAAGCTGCATCTGAGGAAATGGTCAGCTACAGCAACTCCCACAAAGCTGCTCAAATCGAGAGGCATCTGAACCAAAACACAGGTTGTACTTTTAACTATTTTCCAGAGAGGGCACCTGCTCTCGTCCTACCTTCCCCTGAAGCCTGCTGCCAGGCTCCCCGCCCTGGCGCTAATCCTGCCGGTCTGACTGCCCCTCGCCCTGCTCTAGCGCTACTGCCTGAGGGAACCACTGCTGAGTGGTAGTAGTGCCCAGAGAGGTAGTGGATGCCCTGTCCCTGGAAGTGTTCAAGGCCAGGTTGGATGGGGCCCTGGGCAACCTAGTGTAGATCCAGGCCTGAGGTTGGTGGCCCTGCCTGTGGCAGCGGGGTTGGAGCTCTGTGATCCTTGGGGTCCCTTCCAACTCATACCATTCTATGATTCTATGAGTGTGCAAAGCAAAGCTGCTCTTCCCAAGCCCCACTTGAGCTATTCCACCTCTCCTCAACACAGGTGTTTACAGATAGATGTGATCTCCTCCTGCCTTAAGAACTCCTCTATTTAGGATCTCAGATGAGGGGTTATAATCATGCTCATCAGTAATGAGGTTTGGGGTGAAGGAGAAAGGCCAGGAGGGAAGTAAGTGAACAGGAAAGTGGCTGATGTGCGTGTGACTGTGGCTGCCAGAGATTCATGAGGGCTGTTATGCAAAACTTAGCACAGCTTCTGTGTCTTTGGAATTTTAAAACCTTAAAAAAAAAGAGGAGATGAAAGGGATCAGCTGGCAAGACTTTACCAGGGCATACACTGGACAACTTTATTCTTACTATTACTAATCATTATCACCTTGCAATGGCAAAAATTGTATGCACACACAAAATATCCCCTAGTCTCTTTTATTATTACTGTCTTTACTGCTCACCCAAGACTTGAAACTTCTGTAAGCTGTGAAGGTAAAAATACAGGGCAAGTTTGGCTACTGTTGCCAGCCACTGCACCTGGATGGAGCTGGGAGTTAGATGGCATCACAACTCTATGCCACCTCTGTGAGGGTTGGGGTGTACAGGGGCATAAGTAGAGACTTCTGTTTTGGCAAAACAACAGCAGAATGTTTGTGTTCCTCAGTAGCAGAAAGTGCCTTGGTAAAGCTCCCAGAGTGCACTGCGAATACACAGGAAGGCCTGAGGGTATGACCCTCAACACTAGGAAAACTTCAGAGTTTGATTCTGCAATGTTTATCAATCCCAGCTGAAGCATGTTAGATAATGTGTACAGTATATAGAACAAGGCCAGTTTCTGCTAAATGCTAGATAAAACCTGCTTGCTTTACTGGTAAAACTGACAGTGGAGTTCAGGTTCCTCAAACTCAAAAGAAAGGCATCTTGGTAATCAGTGGTGTGCTTTGGGTTTTTTCCCCCCACACTGTGTGTCATAAAGTTGTCTCACAGAATTGCACTTAGGCTTGTAGAGGGGCAAGAAGCTGTTTGCAGCAGCTAGACTGAGACTGTGTTACCCAAGCTGCAAGGTTAAATGGTTTATCAACTCCAGTGAAATCCTACTTGCATTGCCTGGGCACACAATAAACCCAAGAAAGTGCAGAAGTAATAGCAGAAGTTGGACTTGGTACTAGAGATTGTGTCTGGCTATAGCTTCTAGAAATTTCATTGCCAGTCCAGCTCTGATTCAAGAAGTTTTTGGGATATACACCTGAGTTCCCTGCCCTAACTGCTGAGAGCTCAACGGCTCTGAAGAAAGCCATTCTGTGCATGCACCAACATCCCTAAATGAGGATTTAGGAATGCAAATGTAGACTTCAATTCTGGTAAGTCATCCTGAATTTGTTGCACAAAAAGCTTTTTACCTGAAGGGCTTGCAGCTGGGTACACAGAACTAACCATGTACAAGCAGCTTCTGGCACAAAGCCACAGGTGAAATTTAAAGAACACTGTGCAAAACAAATATTTGAGTCCCTAAATGTACCAACTCTCTGTTACTTCGGGGGAAAAATGAATAAAACATTAGACCCTGATTTGCTGCTGTTCCTATCAGGAAGCAATTGCTCACAGAAGAAACCCCCAAAGAGGGGGTACACCATTCTGGTGTACAGGGAAATGCATGAAACATCCTCACAGAAGGTAACACAGAACAGGGCTCAAACTATTCCCACAGGCTCTTCCCTCAGCCCCCCTGTTCAATTTATCTCCTTTCCTTTTAAAATCCTATTATTCCTAACAGGGAAAAAGGTAGGTTGAAGGCTGACTAAGCCTGGTTCCAGCTCCTACAAAGCCAAGACTCTAGAAGGTATCTCAATTGGATAGCTCAGCCACTTGGTACCATTGGTGCAGACTCAGACACAGTGCTTTCCTACTGGGTCCCCCTGTGTCTCTGCTACCAAAACTTACCAGTAATCTGTTTTGTAGCAGTTGCCCCCAGTTTCTGGGCTACCCTCATTAATTACAGAAAAAGGAAAATGAACCCCCCCATTTTCCTAACTGGTTAGACAGGTATTTGAGCAAATACCTCTGTGCCTGTGGCAGACTTCACACAGTAACATGCTGTAGAATGCAGCCCAGTTGCTGGGCAGGAAATGTTAAGCCCTCCAAGATTACCTTCCTAAAAAAATAACAACTTCTCTGCTCCCACCCCAGCTGCGTTTGCTCGATAGAGCGTGTTACCACACTCCCTCTGCAATCACTCCCTGCAAGACTCAGATACCAAGTGTGCCCTGACAGCCCCTGCTAGAAACGTGGTTGCAAGGCTCTAATCTTGCTTGTCTGAGTAAGATAAAGTTCCAGCTGACAGTCAGGCATTGCTGAAAGCAGGTATTTTGAGATGGGGCAACTTGCACAATAGTTGAGAACTTCGGTTTGGAAAGACCCATCTGAGGGTGTCTGAATGAGTTTTGCTCTCTGGCTTTAGCTGCTGCATCCCTTCACCACAGGGCTGGTGCTTCCATGCATTCAAAATAGGTTGCAGAGTACCTGATGCAATGACAGTGTTCTAATAGGATGGGTTTGTTTCTTTGTGGCATGGGCCACTCCTAACACCAAATTTGACTTGTATAGTAGGTAAAACCATTATCTATATTGCATTACATGGGGGCAAACTTCTGCTTTGGATCCTACTGTGTCTCTGTTTTCAGAATGTGTTACTCTGCTATCCTGGGATAGTTCTTGAGATGTTTAAAGCAAGAACCATCCAACAGCAAATGTCAGAAATACTTTAACCAAAAACCCAGACCCAGATATTTATGCCAAACAAAAGAGGTGTAATAGTTGTGTTTAGTTTTCTGTGTTCCAATCTCTCATTCAAAATGCAAAGAGTTTCTCTCCCTTTAGGGCTTTCAGGAACAAAAATACTTTAAAATGATTTAAAGGGTTTGACTTCTCAAATGTACAAGGCAACCTCAGTCTTGCTCCACATTCAACCAGCAGGCACACATTTGTTTGAACATCTGTGAGTGGCCATGTGTAAGCAGAGAATTCTAGCAGTTTCCTGCCAAGTGTGGGCAAAGTCTGGGGTTGCAGAAATTACTAGGGAAACTGATGAACTTCTTTTCAGAAACAAGATGCATCCCAGTAAAGCATGTTCCATTTTCATACTGCTGCAGCCGAGACAGTTGTGGTTAAAATACAGAAACAACAAAGCTTGAAACATGGAAAATTTCCTACAGTTAGTGTGGTGTGATGGTTAAATTAGAAAAGCAGTAAGAATTTATAAGTTTAGAAGCATTTAAGATGTGGAAATTATTTTGCAAACCTTAAAATTCCCTGTTTTGTCACTGAATGAAAGCAGCAGCACCTGACAGACAGGAGACTACTTCAGCTACTGTAAATTGCAGCAAGAACTCTGCAAATCCCTGCATCACTGAAGTTCACAGTTGGTGTTCAGTGGAGCGGGGCAGAAGGCAGTGCTGCTCTCTGTGGCCAAGTGTACTCACAGACATTAGTACCAAAGAAAGCCTCAACAAGATATTACCTGTAGCACCTGCTTGTACTTTGCCCTTATATGTTCTTTATTTTAGACCTGAAACAAAATCCTTTCACTAAACACCATTTAATTAACAGCTCTATAGACTCATGTTAAAAGCAGGTTTAAACAGAAGTTCTCAAGTTCTAAAATGCCTGGCAGCCCAGAACTTCAAAGTTCAGAAGCAAATCCTTTACTTGCTTTTCTCCAAATAATGCAGAGGGGAAAAAACAAGATCTCCTGGGGCCATACCTGCAGGAGTCTGCAAAAAGCTCCTTTTCACCCTCCCCACCAAACACAAACAAGAAAAACCCTGTCTGGCCCAAAGGAAAACACAGATTAAGCCCAAAAGGAACTGAAGAAGCAGCTAGCTAACGCAGCTGCCCTTAAGTCCTACAGCTGATCTTTAGCTCTGACCTGATTTTATTGCTAGCAATGAAACATTTAGCCCTTCTCAATTAATTCATAATGTATTGACTTTTCAGGGTTGTGTTCTGAGGCCTTAAAATGATAACTACTCCCTTCAGCTACTGCCAGCATGCAATTCCCTTCTTTTCAGACAGACACTATTTTATACCAAATTACATAACATCTGTTGTGCAAAAGGCATGAGATGTTCCATCTAGTATTGAGTTCCTACTGCACAGAGATACAGTAAACAAAATACTTTAGTTTGCCCAAAGCATTACTTTATTTTTGTTCCTGTTTTCCCTAGCCTCAACAGGAGAAAAAAATTATCTAAGAAAAAGAACATCTACAACCTGTGTAACTCTCAGGTAAGAGGTAAAGGTTATTTAACTTCATTGAAATTCCTGTCAGAGACTTCAGTAAGCAGTGAGAAGTTAATGGCTGTCACACTGGCTCAGACCAAAGTCCCACCTAACTCAGTATCTTCTCCCAAAGTGACTGGCCCTGCATGCTTGAGAAGGAGTGCAAGATCCCCAGCCAGCTGTACCTTTGTGACATGACAGAAACCATGTGCATTTTCATGGTGGGAGGTAGTAACAGTGACATAATGCACAGTGATAATAATCCTTTTGATTTCTGCTACTTTCAGACTAATGCAATCATGATAAAAACCCCACAAAGATCTTTGATTTAGAAAAGAGAATGAAAATGCACTTAAGAGGGCTAAGTATTAGTTCAAGACATGTTAGTGTTTGTGCTTTGTAACATTTACCAGAAAAAATCCAACAACTTGGCATACCAGATCTTCATTTCTGCCTTTGCTTAAAATTGAAGAATAAAGAATGGTACCTTCTTAAATGGAAAAGCCATCCTTGTGGACTTAGGACATCAGACTCCCTTCCCACGGAACTCAAACACGATTGACTAAGCTGCAAGAACATTTCTACTGCATATGCCACTTGCAAAGGAATACAAAGGGCTTTCTCTCATCTGACATTCAACTTCTATCCAGATCACTCAGTTTGTTCTGAGCTCAAAATGCAGCTTCCATAAAGCTGTAAGTCTAGTGTAACAAGTTAATACTGTACTCACATTGCTAAGTTGGGGGTAAAAATCTAGTAAGTAATCTTGGTATTAAACTTCATTTCAAATAAATGTGAGGTTGCTTTGGTCAAAGGGACCAGCTAGCATGCTGTTTGAACACTCTTCAAACCAGTTGTGCTTTGAAACTCAATTCAGTGCCTGTTAACCTAAGCCTTAAGTATGCTAAGAGGGATTCCCACTACTTGATTTATAATGGCAAGTTAATGGTATCTGACTCGCTCCAAGAAGGACCACTGGAAGTCTGGGGCCTCAACTGCTTTAGTCACTGGCAATGGGGAGCTTTTGGGGACTAATGCCACTTCCAGTGAACTTCCAGTCCTTGCTTGCAGACTTTTTAATGCTCTTCTTGAGCTAAGTAGCCTCACACAAAACTGCTCGCAATCTAACTGATTTAGAACGTGGGGCCATGGGAAAATTCTTTTTTCTTGGTTAACTGCTGGCATTTTGGTAATGATTAACATCTCTGCAAGGACAAATTGTGAAAACTGGGACCAATCTGGGGCAACAAATCTCAGCCTTCAAAAAGTCTTCCCGCTATTTTTTTCCCCCATCCACTCATGCCCCTCAGCAAAGGTTTAACTGTTAGCTTCAGAAATTCAATCTAGGCTTTTAGCACACACAAGAGTATTTTTCAGTGTGGCAGGATGGGTGATAATCCTGTGTCCACCCTTTGTGGGTTACAGAATCACCTTGATTTGAAATGGGTGTTTGTGGGAGTAGCCAACACTAAAATATGGGGGTTTATTGTAGCAATGCCCCTGATGGTTTTCATGCTTTCCTTTTGGAATGCCAGCACATTGTGGCATCCTGTATAACACAGGATTATTAAAATCTTGATATATGTCACAGATGTGAAGTGATCATTTGTATATGGTTTACATATTCAAGGATTTTTAGGTAAATATATATATTCATGCTGGGTACAGGCATAACTCAGAAGGAAGCTTTATCCTACAGGATTAGGAAAGGCATTGTGGCATAAAGTGACAGGAGAGGAAAGAATAAAAGCAGCAAGAGGGCACAGAGCATGGAAAAAAAAAAAGGAAAATAAGATATGAATTGAACTCTTCCAACAGATGTGAATATCATCTTTTTAACTTCCAGAACTAACCCTTGAACTTTAGGGTCTACTGTTCCACTCAAATTTTCTGCATGTCGTAAAAAACCTATTTCTTTTGAGTTTCTGTGCACTACAGTTCATATGCATGTCACCTACTTGAAATCCTTACTGACATTCACCTTTATCAGTGCTCCTATTAGCTCAGTAGATCTTATGTTACAAAACAAAAGCCCCACTGTGCTCTGGTAAGAAAAATGTCGTGTCAGATGACGGTGTGTGTGACTGAGGCAGTTATCTGTGGCTGCACTGCACCATAAAAAGATTGCTGTTAATGCCAGCTCCATACTTCTGAAAGGTAATGGGAAGCTCCTGCTGGACTGTAAGATGGCAGTTCTCCTTCATAACTTGCTACAAAAAAACCCCCTTAGATTCTGTACTGCTACCCTATCCAGCTGTTGTTGGCATAGCACACGTGAAATCCCAGATGAGTAGCTCATTACAAGACAGGTACGTGCTCTTGCAAGGCTAAGTGTACAAGCTAGTATTTATGAAGGATGCTGCAGCTAACTACTTTTTGTCTCAATTAGTCTAGGCCAACAAGAAAATAAGACTTCTCAAACTGTCTTGCCCCATTTATAAAGCTGTCCTTCAGGAATGCTTCTATGACCCTGAGGCTCAGTTAGGTATGTACATAAATACATGGGTACATTCTGTAACTACCTCCTCAGTAAAATACAGGTGAATTTACAGCCAAACCTTTATCGAGGTACTTCAAACTCACATGTTTTCCTGTAGCAATGTCAAACTGTGGTACCCAGTAGTCCTCTAAAAAGGAGGATCCCCCCCAAATTGCTGGGCTTGATGTATGTGCTAACAGGTGTTGTGCTGATGAAGCTCAGATGAAGCTCAGACCCTCTCTTCTGCAAACAATTCGGTACGCGTCAGCAAACTAATCTGAAACCCACGCTGTTCCCAAATAACAGTGTTTGTTGGTTTTGACCACTATGCAAAGACTAGAGTCCTCCCACAAGACAACAGTTTCACAAACAGCTAAGTAATAACTATAAATATATCAGTTTCTCTGGGTGCAGGCTTCTTGCAGCTGCACGTACTACCCCGTGAATCGATTGCAGTAGCTTTCATCTTGGTGCAGGCTGTGTTCTGTGTATTCCTCCCATCTGCTGCCCCCTTTCACTTTGGGAGGTAGTTCCCCTTTGCCTGCATCCACTCACAGACTTGGGAAACTAGTAGTTTTACTCCTGCTATGCCTGAAAAACATGGCTAAGAACAACCTGGATATAGGTATTTTGTACAATCTCCCTATCAATCTGAGTAAATGCTCATTCAGTGCTTACTTGGTGTGTATGTTTAACACCCACGATGGTTATTAACACACTCATGGTTATGGTTGGTTGGATGCAAGCTAGAATCCCATTTAATCCAGCTAGATTATTTTTAAATGCAAGTTTTCCTGCAGTAGTCTTAGCTGTGTGAAAAACAATGTGTGGGTAAGGGGCTAATGAACTCACGGGTCTTAGTTCCCACTGTCAAT
Organism: Porphyrio hochstetteri; assembly: GCA_020800305.1. Classification (NCBI taxonomy): domain Eukaryota; kingdom Metazoa; phylum Chordata; class Aves; order Gruiformes; family Rallidae; genus Porphyrio; species Porphyrio hochstetteri. The sequence continues at coordinate 10,942,856 of CM036911.1, forward strand.
TTTCAGAGCTCCTAGGATGGTGTTCAGTACAAGTTATGAGAATCCTAGTACCTAGATAAAGCACAAGAATAGGAAAACTAGAAACACTTTGTTACTCTACCAGTGCTTTTGTATAGCATTCCTGTCAAGGTTCCAGCGGCTATGGTGTTCAGGTCATCTTCTGCACCTCGTGTTTTTTCAATGATGACCCCGAATGCACTGTAAAGGAGAGCTGGGAAAGAAAAATATTAAACATTCAAGTTAGATCTCAGAGAATGGGAGTTTTAAGGCTTAGAAGCCAGGTTTGGTGTGTAACTATTTGGACTACACTTCTGAAGCACAGATTTTCTGTTTATTTAAAGGGGGAGGAATTCTCTGCTAAATCCCATTTTTGGGGTGGCTTTTTTTCCAGACTGATTTCTATTTTACAGATTTTTCTTTCTCTAGCTATAGTCTGGTTATAAAATAGCATTCTTTGTGACATCTAGTACTGCTTCAAGACATGATTTATATCATATAAACCACTGACTGAAGTTTAAGCCCATTTTGCTAGTTCAAATTTGTTCAAAAAAATGTTGAGGGTTTAACTTTATACTGGCAGGTTTTAGACTGTGTCCTGTGGCAGGCATGAAACTAAACAACACTTGCCAGGTAGCAGAGAAAGTTATTGCCCATGTGTGTCCTAGATGAAATGCAAGATAAGTGCAGCATTCATGTCATGTTATGGAGAGCTGGAGTACAATGAGCTGTGTTTTCCTTACAAATGACTATTAGATTGCTTAGAGTATGCCACAGTTCTAAAGAGACAAGGGCACCACATCATTTTAACTCATCCCTTGTCCTCCAAGAATTGGAAATTTTTACTTCTGCTAAATAGCATGTAAATTAAGCAACCCTATTAATGTTGATGAGTTGAACAGTAGCATCTTCCTCTGTGTGGCACAGGCAATGGTATTTTACCTTGTCTCAGTGTGTAGCATTAACAACGAGGGAAAGGAAAAGCTGAATTCAACATTTTTTAAAAAACAGCTTAACACAGATGTTGCTGCCTCTGTTCAGGAGCAGAATGACAGTAATTGTCAGTAATGACAAAAGGAATCTTTGAGGTACAGAAACACTACACAGGTGAAGATGCAAAAAACACTTCAACTCCTTGAAAGAACTTCCCTGGCAGCTAGGACAAGGCAGAACTATGCCAATTTATCACGTTCTGCTTAACTCTGTGCCTTGGGAGGCTGTGTTTTGTAAGGAAAATAACAAATTATCACTGGAATGCACAAACATTTTCTTGAGTAATCTTTCTTCAAACACAGCTGAATAAAACCTGTTAATGTGTCACTCAACCTGGAACCTTGAACTGCAGTGTGCCCACATCTCAGTTTTCAGACATGTGTTCATTAGATTTCAAACAGAAAATAAGAAAAGGCAACAAACAAAAAATATCCCACCATAAAACCTACTAGGCAATGTGCATCTCTTATGTAAAGTGCCATTCTCACTGTAGTTCAGAATCCCATCTCCAACCACAGACTCTACATTATGCCCCAAAAGCTGATGTATCAGAGTTAAAAGGCAAATTAATCTAATCTCTAGAAGACTGAAACAAAACTGAAAAAATGCAACTTAGCCTGTGCCTTCGTGCAGTTTACAAAACTCAAATATATGTAAACTGGGTTATAACAGGATGTGTAATCTGTTTTAAATACAGCTAATTTCTGCTACTTCTGTGGGGCAATGAGTTCCATCCTCAGTCTTCAAAATAATTACACCAGTTTTAGATTTCTCCTTTCCTAGTAACTGAGTACCCTTTAGTGTTTTAAGATTGGGACTGGGGGAAGCCAAAGAGCTTGTATTCTCAAGGGCATTAGTTTATGAAATCATCTTGGTGTGAGTTTATTTCCCACCAGCTCTCTCCCACCAAACATGGAAGTTTTACTCAGATATCAGGCTTTTGATCATTTCTCTTTCTCTTCCCCTCCATGTTAGTTACAAGCAACTCTTAGATTTAAAATGGCTGGTATACCACCTGATTTTTCTAGCTAAGCTATGATGGTAAAAGGATAAATTTTTGTAGTCACTATCACATTTCTCCTACAGATAAACATTTTGATGATAACTGGGAACCAACATCAGGAAGTGGCTCTCATGACCACTGAGTCACTTCTGAAATAACTTTAACCTAAGAAGAATTCAATTATAGTTTTTGCCTTAAGTTGTGAATTGACCGTAATTTCTTAAAAAGTAAGCATCCCCTATAATTTTCAGTTAGTCCTGTAATTCCAATAGCTAGAGTTTTTGTTTGTAAAATACTAAACATGTTGGGTTCTAATTACAGGCTTTTAGCTACTTACACTTCAAATCCTATTTTAGCCTTTACTTTCCTTTTCAAGGTCTACTGAAATGCCTTCATGTCCCAAAGGAAAAACAACACCTGCAGTTTTTAGTCAGTGATTTCATTAGGAAAATTTAAGAGAATGTACTTTCCCATCAATCACATCTTAAAACTGTTTTCCCTATACAATGATGAGTTCACTTACCAAGAGATCCCAGAGTGTTAGCCCATAACGCTCCTTGCCTTGTCACCATATTTAGAATTCTATAAAGGAGTTAAAAAGGCATTAAAAGCTTTAGTGCTTTGTGGTTACATTGGGGCAGTGTTTAGGATAGTAGGTGTAATGCACTTAGACAATATATTTGATAAATAAAACTGGAATAATGAATCAAAACAAGAGCCTGCAGCTTGTTAATACGCAAACCCCTCTATCAGGCATACTACAAACAGTAATACAGGTGACATTAAGGGCAAATATTTAATCCTGTCAAGTCTTAAGAAAATGTTTCTCAAGTCAAACTTGCACCCTACCAAGACTCCAACCTCTTCCCTTAAACTGACTTTCTAACTCCAGTTGATAAACGTTCCTTACGAGGCAGCTATACATAGCTACTGCCAATTACTTGATACGTTTACGCTGACGTAACTGGGTCAAAGAGCTCCAAGAAAGCCAGCGTGCTCTTCTGGAGGGTGCAAGCAGTACAGGGACCGTGTGTCAGGGAGTATGGTGATGCCTGAACAAATGGGGTGGGTACTAAAAGCAAGTTGGGAAGAAAAGAGGCAATCTTTAGCACTTAAGACCTGTCAGACTTAGCACTCAGTGCAAGGTGAATACCCTGAGTGTCTGTATGTATGCTTCCAGACTAGCACTAAAGAGGGAAAGCAGTTCTTTAGTGCGCTCTCAGGGAAGCACAATGACACTTCTTTTTGGCATCAGCTGTCTCCAGAACAGTGACAACAGCAGCCAGAAGAAATGACTGATCTTTATCTCCCAGCAGTGTAACACCATCACAGGCACAGTACTGCTCTGGACAGCTGACTACCACTGGAACTTAAATTACCATTTAAAGCAATGGAAGTGTTGTGCATGTTCCTTCTGATTTGAGTTAATTTTCCACTACTTTTTAAAAAAATCATTTTCACTAGGCAACAGGCCATTGCTGAACAGGGTTAGGTAATGAGCTAAACAGTAACAGAAGACTTCATTTTGAAACAAGGCAGAAAAATACAAGAGGCTGAGTTATTGACAATCTCCCCTAATTACAACTCCCACCTCCATTTTGTGAACATCAATACTCAATTGATGAGAAAATGAATAATTTTAATAACCAGGACACACTGTGTGATATTTGGTAGGGGATTAAGAGCAAAAGAAAAATTTATTTTAAAAAAATAAAAATCTGTCTACATTAAGGATAGATTAGAAGGAAATCTAGCTAGGCAAGTCTCTTCCCTGCACCTGATTATGAAAACATGGACTTTAATGGGCTGTTCCAAGGTGACGACCTTCAGGAGGCTCCTCCCCTGAAGGACAAGGGCTGACAGCAGCATGTGCACCCACTGCCACCTGCTGGGCTCACCCATCCACCTTTGCACTTGGCAACAAGTCCTTGACTCGGCTCATTCCAAACACATAAAACCTAATTCTGTTCATCCAGAACATTAGGGAAGATTCAGAATGATGGTGAGGAATATTTTGGTTCTGACTCTAGAGATAGTAGAGAATGAGATAAAGAATACACAAACAGAACCTGAAAAGGAGTAGAGCTGCTACAAACTGTACTAGGAACTATTAAACTCCCCTAAATTTCCCTTTTTCCAAAGTATTAAGGGAGTGATTCAACACCTAGTTTCCCATGTCTCCTTCACAGGCACTTAAGTTTCCTTACAGTTATGTCTAAACTACCAGTAGTTCTAGAAGCAGAAGCATACTGCAGGAACAAATGTGTTCCTATCTTTACTGTGTTCTTTCCATCTATCAGGTAAAGTGGAAGCATGGGAACACCATGGGTGTTTGCAGACACTGTAATCAAGAGCAATGTCCTCCATGCAAGGCTCGCTCAGCAGCACAGAGCTATGTCACCCCTAAAGCAAACCCAGGCAGGCCTGGGTTTTGCATTTTTAATCTCTTGCTGGTTTTGAGAAGGTTGGGAAAGAAGAGAGAACTTGCTCCCAGTTAAGTGACTGCAAAAACCAGCTCAAAGTGAACTGTGCTGCTTCTGGGGATATTTCAACACATAAAACCACTGTTTTGACTTTGAAGTAGATGTCTAGTAAATACCAAAGTAGCAATTTATTCTTAAAATATTTAAAGCAAGTCAGAAGACATGCCAATTTTCATTAAATCAATGGCAAAAAGCTTGAACTGAACATCATAATAACTAAAACCATTCAATAACTTGATGAAGACAAACACCGGCTCTCATTTGTAACCACTAAAGACACAAAAAGACATATGGTTTTGAAATGTATTCAGACCCAACCTTGTACAAGCTGGGAGAAACATCTCTGTCACCAAGGTGTAGTTTTTGTAAGGTTGAACACTTACTGTACGTTTCTAGGTTTTGACCACGCCATATTCTGGGTCTCCTTCAAGCCAAGTCGCAGACCATTCAGCGCACCAAATGCTGCCCCTAGTCAGCAGAGTAACAGGTATTACTTTTTAAGAAGGAAAAAATGCCAATACTAGAAGCAAATACTAAGAATGGACTTCAGTGTGCAGACTGAAGTCAAAACAGCTGTTTAGGTATGACTAGACTGCAGAACAAGACATTTACAACTTCAGCAATTACTGTAGTACATAGGTGTTACCTGGACAGCTGGGAAAAGTAAAAACCACGGCCACCTACCTGTCATACAACATCCTCCAATGGTAAAAAAGGCCAGCTCAAATCTGCCTCGAGTTTTGTTGGCTCCTGTGGGCAAGATAAACTCATCTGTATCCTGGGGGAAAACAAAACAAACACACCTTTGTATTTTCCACCTGTACTCACTTCAAAAGTGCAGAAATCACAGACTGGTTTGAGTTGGAAGGGACCTCAATGCCTGTCTAGTTCCAGCCCCCTTGCCATGGGCAGGGACACCCTCCACTAGCCCAGGCTGCCCAAAGCCCCATCCAACCTGACCTTGAACACTGCCAGGGAGGGGGCAGCCACAGCTTCTCTCTGGGCAGCCTGTGCCAGGGCCTCACCACCCTCACATAAGCCATATTAATTTTTTTTCTTAGTCCATACAATGAACTGAAGAAAAAAAAACAGATACAGCCAGCATTTCTGGAAACCTGTTGTGCACACTAGCAGAGAGATGGAATACACTGTGTGCATACCTCAGTAATAATGTAGAAAGACTTAAAATAGAAAAACTGACTGTGAGCTTTTTTTTCTGACTGTCCTAACGTTTTATAAATTTCATCAGATAGCCAAGGAATGCATATTGAATAAGTTGTTGGTTGGGTTTTTTTTTTTAAATTAGTATTTGCTTAATTATTATATCCTGCAGCAGACAATACAAGACTCGCTGCCTTTTAAAAAACCCTCTTATCTGATTACACAGCATCATTTCCTGAGCAGTAATGCACCGTTTCCCACCACTCTGACATTAAAGTGCCTTTGCACCAAAAGAAGCATTTCCTTGCACTGAAATAAGTGGCCTATTTTGTAGACATGAAAAAAAAGCAAGGGTTCTATTAAAAACTAGTGATGATAAGGCATGAAATATCACAGAATCATAGGGGTTGGAAGGGACCTCGAGAGATCATCGGGTCCAACCCCCCTGCCAAAGCAGCTCCCCAGCTCATATTGCACAGATAGGCGTCCAGACGAGTCTTGAATCTCTCCAGAGAAGGAGACTCCACCACCTCCCTGGGCAGCCTGTCCCAGGGCTCTGTCACCCTCACTGGGGAAAAGTTCTTCCGCATGTTGGTGCGGAACTTCCTGTGCTCCAGTTTACAGCCATTGCCCCTTGTCCTATCCCCACAGACTACTGAAAAGGGGCTGGCCAATTCCCCCTGCATCCCATACTTAAGATATTTATAAACATTAATTAGGTCCCCCCTCAGTCTTCTTTTCTCCAGGCTGAACAGCCCCAGCTCACTCAGCAGTTTTTTTAATTGTGTATCTTTCTCCCACAGGGCCAGACTTGTGTTATGGTAAATCAGATTGATCTCAAAGCTAGAGAAATGGGCTAATAACTAGCATACATGTAGTGATAAGGTGGGCCAAAGCACTTTCCCAGTATGAGACACTGACAAGATGCACACATGTTGATACGGTGCTAAAGCAGTGAGATCTCTTCTCAGTGCTTCTGTGCTTTCCTGTATGGCTCATTCTTCCATTGAACTGATATGTCCACAACCACTGCGGACTCAGGTAAATGCTGCAAGTTGGAGCACAGGAAGTTCCGCACCAACATGCGGAAGAACTTTTCCCCAGTGAGGGTGACAGAGCCCTGGGACAGGCTGCCCAGGGAGGTGGTGGAGTCTCCTTCTCTGGAGATATTCAAGGCTCGTCTGGACGCCTATCTGTGCAATATGTGCTAGGGAGCTGCTTTGGCAGGGGGGTTGGACCCGATGATCTCTCGAGGTCCCTTCCAACCCCTACGATTCTGAGGGGGTTTCTTAGTCCAAGCTTGGCACTAAATATGGATGGCAATGCACAAAAACACACAGCTCCTAAAATGGCGGATACTTTAACAATAAATTGAACCTATAATATGGCTTCTGTTTTCCCTGTAACTAGGTATTTGGAGAACTTCAGTGCATACACTAGTTAGCAGTTTCTTAGTTTTCACTATTGTCCAAAAAGTCAAGATGAAGCAATCCCTGTCTGTATGTAACCTCTGTGTTTCTACAGAGACAAGATGTAGGAAGCCCATCCTCTAGGCTTGTTGCAAAGGCTGGCGTGTTGTTTCATAATAGTTTACCTGCTGAAGGGAACAAGCATTGCAGAAAGGACATTGGTTTGTGCCTTCATCAATGGACTAATGAAGCAAGTGGGTTTTAATGTCATGAGTACCACTGTAAGCTTTTGTTATTATGAGAGGGCCAGGATCAAAATGTAAGATTCACAGCAATGAGGCTTACTCTCTGTATTCTGAAAGCAAATGGATGATGGCCTTTAAGTAACTCTATCACACCATTTCAAAGACCAACATGTTCCTGTATATTGTACTAACTAAACATGACAACTTTAGAAGGTATTTTTGGAAGAGGTCTAAGCAAAGTTTAGCATTTTTTTTGACCACTCAACAACAGCAGGCAAGATAATTGTGCTTGTGAATCCATTTCAAACAGAGGTCACCATTATGGAAATGTTACATTGCAGTCTTGACTACAACAGCTTCTAGTGAAAGAGAAATATAAAAACTAGCCCCCAGAACTGCATTCAGTGCTTTCCACTTCCAAAAGCAGCAGTGACCCAGTGTACTGTGAAACAAATGGCAGACAGATGAGCAGATACTGTACAACTGTTGACCTTAGTATTACTGAGACAAAAAAATGTAGAATTTTAAATTATTTTATTTTCCTTATGGTGGCCTATAGGCCATCATCCTCTGTTAACTAATATGAAGCTGTGACAGTGTCATAGCTATATTATTCTGTAGCATAAAACAGCTTTATTTTGTGATGGTCTCCTTTCACTGGGAAATGATATTAGGAAAGTGGTGTGAAATTTGCTGTTGCTGCTATGACAAAGCCTGTACCGGGTCTGGGGTTTGGCTGAACATCTCTATAAATAGACAGACCTCATCAGTGTACAGAAAACTAATCCATCAAAAACGTGTAGTGTTTCTGTCTGCTCTTACTAACTGAAGAGGCTCAGTGGAGGGAGTGACAAGTGTCAGAACCTGGGCACAGGTGTGCTGGGGCTCTATGCCTCAGGGTAGGGAAGGGAACATCTTTTCAATAGCAGCAGGCTTATATTGACACAACAGTCTTGCTTATCCCCTATAATAAAACTGGCTTTCTTCCTCTAGATGCCATGGCAATTTGAGCTTTTATGAGAAACAATACTGGAAAAAAATAGCTCCTTTCAACTGTTCCGTCAGTTTGAGAGGCAGGCACAGGCTGCAGGGCTCCTGAGGGCGTGGTGTGTAACCACGGGAACAACGGCATCGAGTTCAACACAACGGACACAAAACGCCTTCTCACCTGTACCAGGTACCTTGGGTCCAAGTTTAAATACGGGGACAAAGGGCTCATTCCAGTTACTGCAAGGAAAAAAAAATGGCACACTTTACCGGCTGTTTCCCCGGTGACGGCTCCGCACCCGGCAGGCTAAAAGGCGCCCGGCCGCATGCGTGGCGGCAGTGAGAACGCCTTGGCCAAGCCGCACAAGGGATTACAGCACGGCTCCCGCTGACAGCCCCGCTTCTCGGGGAGCGCCTCGGCGACGGCATGGGACGGACGCGACGTGCCTGTAACCAGCACCCGCCTCACCGCACTGCCGCGGCCGAGGGGCCGGCTGCGGCACACGCCGTCTCCCTCCCGAGCGCCGCTGTGGCACGGCTTCCTACGGGCGAGACGGCCGGCAGAGCCCCGGCCCGCCGGCGGCGCGGCCACTCAGGCACCCAGCCGCGCCATGTTGATTTCCGAGAGCGGCCCTGCCCCGCCGACGGGAAGTGGATACCAGTGTCTCCCTCCCCCCCCGCCCTGCTCCAGAGGCCTCGCCGGCCAGCCCCAGGCGCCGGTACTCACGTGGCACCCCGGCCAGGTCGGCGTGAGAGTACCCTGCCCCTCCGGTGCCGAAGAGGCCGCCGAGGCCCGTGCCCTTGGAGTTGCCGCTACCCTCCATGGCGCAGCCGGGCCCCGCTCCCGCCGGAGCAACGACTTCCGCACGCCGCCGTAAAGCGCGGCCGCACTGCTTTCCGGCCCTCATGCCCGCTGCCGGCAGGGGAGGAGCGCGGTCGCCATGGTGAGAGGGGTGAGGCGGGCGGGGAGCCATTTTGCTGCGAGCGGCGGCAGCCCCCGGCCCGCTTCGCTGGACGCGGCTCGGCCCCGCCGCTTTTTCCCTGCCTCCCGTCGAGGGGGCGGCTGGCGGTACGAGCCCGGCGCCGCGGGCCGGAGGATGCGGAGGGGCAGAGCTGCCTTCGCCGCATCGTCGCGCCGTCCCCGGGGGGTGGCTGCCGCCTGGCCCCGGCGGCCGCTGGCGGGCCCGCGCGGCTGAGGCGGGCCGGGCGGGCGGAGGCGGGCCCGCCGAGAATGAGTGCGGGCTGCGGGCCGGAACCCCCTCGGAAGAGAGCCCGGCCGAGCACCCCCAGCCTCGGCGGAGGTTCGCAGGGAGAGTGGCCGCCGTCGCTCGGTCCCCACCAGGAGGGGCCCGGGGGCAGCAGCTCCGGCGGCGGCAGCCCCGCCACCGCCGTGGGGAACAAAGGTTTGTACCGGCAGGGCCTTCCCTCTCTCCCCAGGGAAGGGGGAGAGCCCAGGGTTGGGGGCGGAAGTAGGGGAAACGCCGGGGGTTGTGTGTGTGCCCTTCAGGCGGCTCGGGCTGCTTCAGCGCGTCAGGGGACGGGGCGGTTGTTTGCCTGTGCCTGACCGGAGCGCTGCTCGGTGGCCCCAGCCGCCCCGTCCCACCGCGCCTGGGACTCGGCGCTGGTTGACGGCCGGGCCGGGGACTCCCCCGAGTTGCGGTGTCCCTGTCAGCGGTACGTTGCATCTCTGCTGTGCCGTTCGCGGGCTGCGTTGAGGTGAGGGCAGCGTTAAACGGCGACAGGCCGCTTGTGCCGGTGCACGTAGCCTGCCCGGAGCTGGCCTGTGGTGTCGAGGTTGAATCGTCTCTTAAATCGATTTCCCGGAGCCAGCTTGTCACAGAATCACAGAATTGTAGGGGTTGGAAGGGACCTCGAGAGATCATCGGGTCCAACCCCCCTGCCAAAGCAGGCTCCCTAGCACATATTGTCCCCTAGTCCGGAGTTGCGTGGCAGCGTGCGTTGCTTGGCTTAGGGTACAGGATCGTTATCCTGGCTTCGTGCCCTACTCTTTGCCAACTTTCAGTAACAGTGCAGCCATCCAAGTGGGGTGTGAACCGCTAAGGTAGCGTGCTTTGGGTGTGCGAGGGCAGATACATGCTGCAAGAGAAAGGATGCACAGCGGGGTACTGTGCCCGGCTATCTGGGCAGAGAGAGCTTAAGGTGATGACGGGAACCCACGTGGGCATGTGGCCGCAGGCGTAGGGCGTTGCTGTTCTGTGGCGTGCTCCCGCTGTGCGACAGAGCTGTGGGGATAAAGCCCCTGCGTGGCTTCCTTAAGTTATTCTTGCTTAGAGATAACACTGTTGAAATGGGATTTTAATGTGCAATAACAGTTTTGGGGATAGAGATGAATGCAGAGACGGGAAAGCCCCCAGATTTCCTGTGCTCAGTGAGTTAAACCTCAGTGAGAGAGAGGCGACTTCAAGCAGATAATAGTTTGAAGTTATATATATGCGCCCCTACAGAGTGATAAATAAGAATCTTCTAAAAATTCAGTTGCTTTTCTCAGTGATGGATTGCAAGGAAAGGTTTGGTTTATGGGAATGATTTGAGGAATCTTGAATAGAAATTTAGGGACCACTTAAAAAAAGATTGTGCTGTTTCAAAGGACTTTAAATGGTTTAAATATTTAGTGGAGATTTTTGTGCTTTTGATGAGGCTGTTTGATAACTGGTTGTGAAAAAGTGTTCAAGGCCTTGAATGTTAGGAAAAGCGTTTATGAAACGAAGTCTTTGTAGTTACCTAAGGCCTAAGGGAGCTATGCTGCATGTTACACAACCTCCATTTGCAGTAAAATGCTGAGTCTTTAAGTAGTGACAATTAATCAGAATAGCCAAATGTGCTGTACTGGTTTTTAAGTTCTGCATAGGGCAACTACAGATTTTACTTAGCCAGTTGAATGCAGCGAGTAAAACGCCTTGCATGGTCAGCAGTGGCAGGTAGAGAATGGATGAAAAAAGGAACTGAAGCCAGTTGCCAGATTTTCAGAATTATTGTTAAATAACAGCACTGCCCTCCTCTTTTATGATAATGAAGATTACTTTCCAGTCGTGAAATAGCTGTTCTGAGAGTTTTCTCCCTATTCCCTGCCTCAAGTTCATGTGCCGCTGTTCTGTTGAAGGCTTATCTGAACTGTGGCATCGCAGATAAGCCTGACCACATTCACTGGACCTATGTCCTTGGTAGAAAATCTGGAGGAAAAAAAAAGGTGTCCTTCACATTTTGCTGCTGTTTAGGGGAGTAAGAATTGATGGGATTTACAAATTGTTCATGGCATGAGGAAAAGAAGTAGTCCTTTTCTCAGCACTTGTCACTTCTAATGCGTACAGTCTTTATATTGAGCCTCATGTTTCACGGTATGCTGCATGCAAACAAGGATCTCTGCTGAGTCTTTAAGATGCCTACTTGTTAGTTTTGCTTGATAAGTTAAGACGTGTTGCCTCCTCATTCCAAAATTTAGCAGAAGGCTGCCAGGGCTCACGGTGGTGGTGGCAATTAAAGGTGATACTGAGAGCTGGAAAGTTCAAGTTGCTGTTCGCTCCCCCCCCCCCTTTTTTTTTTTTTAAACTCTAGAGATTCACTGTGTGTTTTTAACCATATTAAAAAAAATAATTGCACACCAAGCCTGGCTGGCATTTATAAAGACTATTACAGAAACTACAGTTGCTGATTGATACAAATTAAATATTGCATCACATGTAGTTTTAATGATGTTAGTGTCAGGATGCTCTCTGTAGTAGAGATGATAATGAGAGCTTTAACTGAGGTGGTTTTATCCAGAACAAGTTACCATATTCATATGCAATGATGTTGCAGTTTTATCATGTTTCATGTAATAATGTAGTGAACTCTGTTTATTTTCAGTTTGTAAGCAACGGACAATTACTGCTTGGTTGGAGAATAAAGGACCCAAGACGACTGAGTCTGAAAGGTAAAATGCCCAGCATACCTATTCAGATACTGAGTTCTCTGAGCAGGTCTGTGGGATACTAAAAGTGCAGGTTGCCAGTGCAGCTAGGTACTGCAAAAAAAGCAACCCCATTTCTCCTGCTTTCCTGACCCTGGCACATCTCTTGAGTATAACTAATTGGCAGACTTTCATTATAAAAAGATAACTCATCTCCCACCTCTCCCCTCTAGCCTCACAAAACCAAACTTTTTTGCTGATTTAATTTCCTGAAGCACTGCTTAGGTGAATAAATACCGCTGCTCCTGCAGAAAAAGATGGGAACTTGCAGCAAGGGAAGGCAAATTGAGATTGCAGCTTCCAACCACTAGATCGAGTTACCTGTAATATCTGACTATGTCCTTGGTCAACAGCTCTGCTTTTATTTTTGCTTAATGAGCGGCAGTAGGAGTTACAGATTTTGGCTTATGGACCTGCATTCAACTCACAGTTCTGTTGTTAATTTAATTTTTATTGTCTGTTAACAGACAAAAATCTGTTTTGGTTCATCTCATAGGACTGTGATTGTAATACAAGCGTATGCAACCTGATTCAGTTTGGGCCAGATTTTACAGGTGCTCAGATGTACATGCAAGCTATTTTGTGAAAGGTGTTATAAAGGCTTTGCTGCTGAGTGGTGCAAGGTAAATTTCTAAGTTTTCTGCTAGTGTAGTCTGTCAGAAGCAATGTTTGCAAGGCAGCATTGAACTCTTAAGAGTTAGCTATCTGGTTATCAGGCTGTTATATCAGATAATACTTTGCTATCATTGCCGTTGTAAATGTGGTGGTTTATTTTTTTTCATGATTGTTAATAAATCTATAGCAGTGCTAAAATGTTCAAGGCAAGCTAGGAAAACTTCTGATGATAATACAAAACTACGTAGGATTCAATTACAGGCTCATAGGTTGCAGTAAAGCAAAGATCTTAAGAGGGTGCTTAAGGAGGGAACAAAACTTAGTAAGATTCACTTTAGAATACTGCTTTTACGTGCCCTACTCCAGCCTTGCTGGCATATTACAGTCTAGTCAGTTTTAAGCAGCAGCTTAGTTGTGTCAACACTTCATGTGCCTTCCTATTGCAGTTAACATCATGATTTTAATTTACTTGAACACTGTGTTAGATTTGATTTCTTATTTAAGGCTGACAACAGATGTTGTTGATGCCTTTAGTTATTTTTTGAGATGGCAGCAGTAGCAATTTCCACTGTTGTTGATCAGAATTTTTAGTGAATAGATGGGGAATTAAATTATCATAACACAAAACCCTCTGTTGCTCCAAGCCTCCCCCTGCTTTTTAAAAATTTTTTTGTTTTGAAGTGGTAAAGTGTGAATGCTAGCTTTTTATCCAGAATGCTCTTTTTGTAGAGAATTAATGCATTCAGGAATCTGTGAAGATGATAATTGCTGATTTTAGGGTTGTGTGATAGTTGTGTATTTTCCTCTTCAGTGTAGATGGAAAGCTGTGCCATGACTGGACAGGCATACATACTTCAGCGTGCTTTGCTTGCATTGGTTATATGTGATGGTGTAACAATACATTTAGGAGAAGGTATTTTTCAGTGATATATTCAGCAAGATTAGTCAAGGATTTTTAATACTTATATGGTGTCTTAAATGTTTATTTTATCAATGTACTTCTCACAATTAGTACATAAGTGTGAAATGACTTTCCAATGTCTTGAAGCTTCATCTGCTCATACAAAACTCTTAATTTCCCTGTGTAACCGTTGGGATACACAAAGAATGGGGAAAAAAGTAAGACAGCACAGGATAAATTGTTATTTTTATCTTTGAAATAATTGATTTAATGGGTCTTTACATTTTTATTACCAGGTCTGATCATGTTTTATGCTTTTGTATTGTGATATTTTTGAAGACTCATGGGCTGTTTATGAAAGTAAGGAAGTAATAGGATGTTTTTGAGATTATGTCCTCTCCTAAAATATAAATTTATCGCTTTGAGGGAATGGCTACAAAACCATTGGTTTCCTTGCTTGCTGTATTTAACTGATTAAAATGAAAGTTAAGGAGGAATTTATAATGACTTCCAACTTTTTTCATCTGGAGAAAATAACTAAATAATAGCTTAATGCTGATTATCCTTATTTTCAAATCTAAAGGACCACTGGGGTAGATTTCTAAGGTAAGGAACTGATTCATTGTCCTTTGGAGTCTTTCAGTGTAAATGAGCTACATTCTCCAGTGCAGTAGAACTTGTTGGCCCTGGTAGTGCTCACTCAGAGTTCAATGGGTGAAATTCTGTAGTTTCCATTGTATGCTTATATTAATTCCTCTAAATATATTTATGCACAAAAACTTCATTTGGAGTTAAGACATTAAATTCCCTTACTTGTTTTCCACAGCTTACGCAGCAAAATCAATAACAATACTGAAGAAAATCCCAAGATGACTTCCATTCAAAAAGAGAACTTTTGTGAGCACGATGTGACAAAGCTAGAGAATATTTGTCAGCAAAACTATTCCAAAATATCTGTGGAAGTTGGTGCAAAGCACCAGGCAGGGACTGTGTGTAACTGGGAGGCTGAGGACAAAGATGCGGTGTTAGGCACAGAGCCTGCGAAGGGCATGCAGCCTGGAGACCTCCTTAAAAACGCCAACATTGATCAGATGCACAAAACTGGCAAGCTGGCTCAGAGGGGCTGTGAGGAAAGCAGTGACAATTGGACTCAGAGGAAATTATCCTCAAGCCAGGCTTTGAAAATGGGGAATACAAAACTGTCTTCAAAAGACACTGGGACAGATGGTCAAGTGGCTCCATGCAACACACACAAGCCGAAGAGTTGCAGTTCTGTCTGTTTAACGGGTGACCAAGAAGAAGGGGATGTAGTTCCAGAAAGTCCACTGTCAGATGCTGGTTGTGATGCTTGCATATCTGATATCGGAGGTCCTGGGAAACTGAGCAAATGTCAGAGCAGTTCAGGGGATTCACCTGCTTTTGAGAAAGAAAGTGAACCAGAGTCACCAATGGATGTAGATAACTCAAAGAATAGCTGTCATGGGTCAGAAGCTGATGAAGAAACAAGTCCATTTCTTGATGAGCGAGAGGAGATGAATATGTCAAAATCCATAAACAAATCATTTAGGATTCAATATGGGGATGCTGAACCGGAGTCGAGAAAGTCATGTTTTCCTGCCAAGGGTTGTGGAAGCTTTGAGGAAATAGATAATTCTGTTAAAGAGGACGGTCTGCATACAAAGTCACCTGGGATCTCTCCTGCTCCATCATCAGAATGCAAAGGTGCTAAACAGAGTGTGAAGAGAGATTCCAAAATCACCTCTCACTTCATGAGGATACCTAAAGTTGAGGAGAAAAGGTAGTGTTCTGTCTGCTTCATCTGTTTGTCTCACACCCAAAAATTTCCTCTTTGGTAATGGCACTTTGGAGGCTGGATTGTATCAAGTTTTTTGTGTCTTACCCTACTTTTTATAAGACAACTTTCATGTAAGCCTGATGTAACTTACTTTTAATGGGACTACTTGTGGTTTCTTAAAGGATATATTTGCCCAGTGCAATTTTTAAATCATTGGATAGCTGTTAAAATTGGAAATTAAAGATACTGTAGGAAGTTGATTATCAAACAAGTGGTTTAAGACCACGGGATTTTTAGCACTTGAAAATGAATGGTGGTACAGGAGTGCTTTACAGAGTGTAGCTTTAGCATTATTTCATTCAGAATACTTGAGGAAATGGTTGTTTTGTGTTGAGTTTTTTAGCTTCATCTGTCAGAAATACTGAATCTGTTTCATTGAAGCAAATAGACATGAAATAGACATGAAAAATTCTCTTTTGAAAGTAGTTGTTGAGAGGTGTGTCTGAGTCTGTATCTGGGTTGTCTTTTGCTTTATTCATAATTCAGGAGACAAGATCTGGTGAGCACCAACCACAGCAATAGTGGTAGAAGCCCTGAGCATGTTAGGTGTTGTGTAAAGACAGAAGGACAATCTGTGCTGAAGAGCTTGTGTTTCAGTGACAGCTGAGAGTGAACAAACAGCGAAGGACTAAGCAGAAACAAGAGAACTCTGTGTGTTGATGTAGTAAGCATTTCTCTCTCTAGACTCAGGTCCTTGAAGTAGGACAATAGTTTTCCACATCTTTACTGGGAGGTCCTTTACGTGAGGAGCATTGCAAGCTGTACTTTTCAAGGAAACTTAAGAGGGTGTCAGAGAATGGCTAGCAAGCAGCAGGAACTTGCATTTGAGAAGTCTTAAAAGATGAGTAGGTTGAGAGTGGATTTTGAAACAATAAAGGTAGTTCTTCGGAAAAAATGGATGAAGACTTTACTGGAAAAGTATGGAAAAGTTTAAAAATAAGGTTTAAAATGATGGATTTCGGGAGTACTCTTTTCAGTAGTTCAGGTGAATTGCTGTTGTAGCAGAGCATCAGAGGTTGAGGCATGTGTTTGTCAGTGCTGGTTCATCGTGTTACAGCAAGTCCATGTTTGAGAAGGGAAACTGGTGTAAAAGCTTTGCTGCATAGATGGATGGGAATAGGAGCAGTGCTTTGTGGAATAGTTACAAAGGTAGGGTATAACTCTGGAGAGGGAGGTTTATTTTTCTTTTTGGGGCCTAAACAAGATGAAGGTTATAAACCTCAGTGCCAGGCAAAATAGTGGTAATTGCTGAAGAGGCATAAGAGGGCAGTTACAAAATCTTAGTTTCTGTCCTGGTTTGCGTTATAGTGGGTCTACAATAGATGAGAGTATCTCAGGTCTTAACTTGTGGAGAAAGAAGCAGTTCTCAAACAGGTTTCATTGGTCAGTAATGCTATGCCAGATTTAGCCTTTGGCTCTCAGGTGGGCACAGTGTCCTGTACCCGGTGTCATGCTGACGTGCCTACACCATTTGCCTGTCATCAGCCAGGTTTGAGGCATTGTCTGCACCTGAAGATACTGGTATATGCATAGACACAGCGAACAGGTTGGACAACATCTTTATCCAAGGGTGGAGTAAGTTCACAAAGGGGAATTTAGAGGTCTAAACAGCACCTCAAAGTGCAGGCCTTTAACTTGCTTTGCATTTTACTCTGAGAACTTTCTCTTGCTTGAGAAATATCTGGTATGTTACATCAAACATACAGCAGGTTCAGATTTTTCTTCCTCAAAATATCTCCAATCTATGCAAATACCAATGATCATTAAAGAAAATTAGTTCATCTGCTCCTGCATATATTTCAGTTTTGCAGGGTGTTTTTTTGATTGTTTTTAAATTTCTACTTCCATTGCAAATACTGTACTCCTGGCATGAAAAGGGGCAGTAGTAATAGACATGGTGTACTTGTGTGGTGAGGGGGTAGTTGGTGGCAGGGGTTTTCCCCAAATAAAGATTTGGCCTAGTGCCACACCAAAGGTCAGCAAATAACCTGACTCTGTTGTAAATGTAACCTTTGGCAGCCAAGTTTTTCAGAGGAAATAAAATGTTTTAACATATTTTATTTTAACAACAGGAAAGAAAAGTGTGAATTCAAACCCCAAAGGCCAGGAAGAAAGATTCCTAAATATATACCACCACCTCTTCCAAGTAATAAGAAATGGTTCGGGACACCGATTGAAGAGATGAGGAGAATGCCCATGTGTGCGGCCCGTCTTCCTCATCTGCGGCCCTCCGCTAATCATACAGTCACCGTCAGAGTACGATAATTCAGTGTGTTGCCTTCTTACTGAACTGTTCAATGATATGAAATGCCATTGTCAGTCTTGTAGCAATAAGCAGGTTGTGGAAATCTCTTTGACGTTCCTTGCAAGCAGAATAGGGCAACTGATTTCCCTGAAAATTGACTTTTTTGATGCACAGAATGAGGATATTAAGATCTGGAAAAAGTCTAATTATGGTTTTACTGCCTCGGGCTTGTTAGGAACAAGTATTTTTCTTTTACATAGAATTCCTTGTCTGAGATATAAACTGGGAATTTAAATACATCTGCAAGTAAAATTTGTACTTCAACACCTTTATGTTATATTTTCATTTTAATGTGATTCTGGTTTGAGTTCAAGGTACACAAAAGGCTAAAGATATTCGAGATGTGGAAAAGGCAAAGAAGAGTTTCTAGCAATTTTACTACTGTGTTTTAGATCAAACCTGATATATTTGCCTGTAATCCTTTAGAGCAGTGTGCAGTCAAGTTACTGTTGAAATAAAGTAGGGGACCAGAAACCTGTAGGGTCATAGGCAAATCTGAAACAGAAGGAAAGCACATTAAGTTTTAAATGCAAATTCTGAGAGAATTAGCGCTGCCAGAAGGCCATGTATATAGCACATTTAGTCTTTAAGAATGTTGTGTTACTTATTTTATGATAATTCTGTGGGGTAAACTTGAAATACTGCTGTAACTATAATGGTTTCTCCTCAGTGTTAGGTTTAAAAAGTTTTTTCTCACAGATCTGTGGTTACATTAGAAACTACATTTTGAAAATACTGCATTTATTTCAGTGTGTTTTAAGAGGTTGAATGATAAGGTGGTGTTCTGTGCCCCAAGTATAACATAAGTGAGGGGTGGATTTTTTTACTAACTGAATGGTTAGTTTGTAGCTTTGCCCTTTCCAAAAATGGTGACTGTAGATTAGAACCTTTTTTTGTAACTATGTTTCTGCTTTTTGTTCCATTTAAAAACTTGAAAGTAGAGCGTCAGCTTTTTTCCCCCCTCCTTCTGTGTTGCAGGTAGATCTCCTGAGGGAAGGAGAGGTGCCTAAACCTTTTCCAACTCACTACAAAGATTTGTGGGACAACAAACATGTTAAAATGCCCTGCTCAGAACAAAATTTGTACCCTGTGGAGGATGAGGTAACATAAAATATTTAAGTTGTGTAATCAAAGAAGTTTGTATACATATTAGATGAGTTTTCATTTTACTGTATTTGTTCAGTTCACAAACTGTGTGTATGAAATTGGAAAATAAAGTATAAATGAACATACATGCTCTGAAAAGCTGGATTCTGGGTTGAGATGCTTCAGGCAGAGCAGAAGTGTGTGTGTCCCCCAGTAGTTATTTTACATAGCCATTGATTTGATGGTGTATATATTTCTATACTTACATGGAATGTAAGCTTATATATATTTATATATTTATACACTTATGTATTTGGGGGCTTTTGGGGGGAAGCAATTTGGGACACCAACGGATGTGAATGAATTTGTAGCCACATTTTTATTGTAATATCCTGTCAGGTATTGCTGACAGAGGGGTGTATCTGCTGCTCTGCTGAAACAGTGTTGGAGAGATTAGAGTTGGCCCCACATGATTTGTTGGTTTGGCATTTCTTGTCACTGGATGAAACTTAAACATACCCACTGAAGTACTTTAGACTGTGGTTAATCTGGAACAGAGAGTTTTTATAGCATCCAGAAAGTACTCAGTCTTTTCATTTATCAGTTTTACAGATACAGTATAAAATTAATTTAAATAGATGCTTTAGCGATAAAGTGTTGGTAAGATTGATCTTTGTTGCCAGTTGAGCAAGATGAGTTGTCTCTGCCCTTGTGGTCTCATAAGAAATGTCATTCCTTGTAGTGGGCAGTGAGATTTTCTGTTGAGGAGAATGTCACAGGAGGTCTGAAATTTGAGTTGGTGCAAGTGTCAGCCACAGCAATATGCATTTGTCATCTCTGCCCTTCCTGTTCTTAATACTACAGGTTTAGAAACTGACCATTATTTATCCTTGAGGTGGCATGAGGAAGGACTTCACAGATAAAGCAAACTTTACTTAAAGAAAGAAAGTGGCAAAGAAGACAATTATTAGTATACATGCCTTTCTGTTTTGAATAACTTCATCTGACTTTTTTTTGGGGGGGGGTTGTTTGTTTTAAAGAATGGAGATAGAACTGCTGGAAGCCGATGGGAACTAATCCAAACTGCCTTACTTAACAAATTTACTTGCTCACATGATTTGAAGGTAAGCCTGTCAATTTGAAATCAAGTCTATATGCATATAGCTACATTCAGGCTCTTTGTGTACTGTTAGTGATTCTAGCTCAGTCCTATTTGTTTAATCACTTATAAAAATAAATGTTAAAAAGATCTATGCTGTTCAAGAGATTCCCTAAAGAATTAAGGGTCTTAATTGTGTCTTAAGTATTACCACTGAATTTATTGGGTATTGCTGAAATTAATTGCCTTTTATTAGTCTACACAAGCTGCATTTGTCCAGCAGTGTTTGTGCTAAATGTAGCACATAGGCTTTTCCATAACCAGATGGTAGGGAGATGCACAATTGTTCACAGCAGTGTATTCGACTAAAATTGAAACAATTCAGGTTGTTGACAAAAATCTGTGTAATTTTGAAGGCTAATGCTTCGTTATAATAATCTCATTCTTCGTTAATATCTTCTAATTCTTCGTTAATAATCTCACAGTTCTTGTTGGCTTTTTAATGAATTATGATTTGGAGCAGCTCAGAATTGCTTCTGTGTTTTTTGTGGAGAAGAGTAATATAATTTAGATTATACTGAAAGGCAGGGGGAAGGAAGAGGATGCAAAAGTTGCAGAGAAACTTTAAATGAATAAATAGTGCTCCCGCAGCCACTAATGAAACTATTTTATTTTTTTCCTCAAGAACTTTTTAAAGGTGGCTGCTGTTGAAAAGGGCCTGTTCTGATTGTTTATGTTCCTACGCTGGTAAAACTTCAGCTATATTGCTGAGGAACATCTTTTTGGGTATTCTTTAGGAGAGTAAGCATGGGGTGGGGAATATTTGTTATATGTTTTAGGCAGATCCATACAGCATCATCTTTTCTGCTAGGAGGAAAAGCCTAAAGCTTATTCGATGTCAAACCTAAAACCCAGGATTCAAAGTGATGGCACTGTATTAATAGTTTTATGAATTTGGGTGGGCTCTGTGACAGGTTTTAGCCACTAGATGGTACTGTTCCTTCAAAAAAGCAAACCATGCAATCCTTTTTCTTCTGTTAGCAAATATATCTAAGCTTTATTTTGTGCTCCTTCTCTAGGAAGCTATACTGAGATACAACATTGCTTACTCTAAGAAGTGGGACTTCACAGCCCTTACTGACTTCTGTGAGAAGGTAAACCAAGTTGATTTAAAATAGGAAGAAAAGTAAAATAAAAATGTCTACTTTGTATGTCTCATTGCTTTGGGTTTTATTTCCCTTTTCAAGAGTAAAGGTTCTACAGCCATTGTCTATGTGGACGATTTGTCTGGTAACTTCAGTTGAAATTGTAATAATAGCTTCATAAATTGGATTAATCTTAAATTTCAAGCAGGTAATTCAGGTGCCTTTATTTTATGAAAATCAGATTTATCAAGAAATTGTAGTGCTTCCAGAATAATGATTTCTTGCTTTAAAAAGTGTTGCAATTTTTTTTTTTTACCCCTTTTTAAAAACAATTTTAATGTTAGGTGACAGTGGTGTTTGGGTAGTGTGTTCTTTGCTGGTCTAGCAGTAAAACTTTGCTGTATGTTGACATAATGAATATAAACTGTAGAGCCTTTGGAATTTTGGGGTGGTTTTTATGACTTCATGTTACCTTTCTGGAAGAGGATGGAAAAGAAAAATAAATAGTAGGTGACAAATGCAGGTTGGACTGTTACTAGTGTACATCCTAACTGAGGATCAGAAACTATGCTAATTAAAGCAGAATGGGACAGTAAATGAGATGCAATAGAAATTGTTGTATTTTTCTTCCTCCAACTCGGAAGTGATTCTGGAACACATGTGCCTGCTCTTGTTGCTAAGCTGTATTAAGGTTCAGTGGAAACGAAATTAAATTTGAAGCTAATTTTGTTAGTTACGTATGTTTAAAATATGTCTGCTTAATTCATGTGATCAGAGGAGCTGTGCTTTCTATAGCCTGTTTCCATTGCGTGGAGGGACGGCTGTTGTACCAAATGAGTTCTGTTTTGCATGCAACACACTTATTACTGATGGAAGGTACCTACAAAAATACCAGTAGTGTCGTATTGGTGAGCCTGGAGAGCTGCTGGGCTCACCCATCTCGCCACTATAGTGCTCATTCCTCTCATCTGTGGGCTGTCTGTTTTTCAGGCTCTTGTGGCTGGATGGCAGAGGCTGTAGACATGTGGCCTCTTTGCTCCTGTTGACTCTTGTACTAACTGAAATTAACTTGGCCTGTTCAACAGTTCACTCTTGTTTATTAAAGAATGCATATTTACATTTTTAGAACGTTTTGAAGTGCAAGCAGTATTTATTTTTAAATCTGTTTCAGGAATGTACCAGATTTTGATTGTATTGCTGCAAACACAGCTGAGCTTCTGTTGAGGTGTTCATATTGTGCATCTGGGAGTTTGGAAACTATGGGTGATTAGATTGAGATCATCAGCCAGGGGGAGTAAGTAATATCAGCTGTCTCCAGAGAAGAGAGGAACAAAAGGGAAATAAATGATGTATCAGGCATCAGTCTTTCACTGAGGGTGAAAAGGCAATTTCTGTCACCTGGGAATGATGATTTATTTGTGAGGTTCCCAGATGAAGGGAGGAGAGCTGTTTCAAAACATGGGTTTTAAACCAAGGTGAAGAGTGTGTAGCAGTATATTAAATAAGGACCAGTGAAGCATTATAAGACAGTGGCTCCTGACACCACAGGAGCAAAATCTTCCCCTGGCTTTGTTTACTGAATGTGTTAGGTTTAGTCAACAGAACATACGGAGAGGATACATCTTGGGATGTGTGAACTCTTCAAGTTTTGTAAATTAACAAGGCATCTGCTTTCAAAGACTGTTTGCAGTCTGCTGAAGTGAGCAGCTGCTGAATGAAAAGTTGAGAATCGTCTGTGCAAATGACCAAAATGTACTCGCTGTAGTCAAGTAGTCAGGTGTGGCTTTAGGGCTTCTTATATGTGGGAGTTAAACAATTAAGGGCTTACCTTTGGCTTGTGTATCTTCTGGTTTATCTTGCAGTTTCAAGGGAACAGGAGAGCTGTTTCAGGTGACATTTGCTCAGCAAAAGTTAAGAGGCTTGGTTGTAAGGAAGCTGGATTGAATAATCAGCCCAGAGGGAGGGGCAGTACCTCAATGGCAGAGAAATAGTCACATAATAAAAGAAAGATTAAAACAGAGTCTGTGGCTCTCAAATACATATTTGTATCTTGGGCACTATTGACTTCCAGTGCGTTCTTAACCAAGGATTCTGTGGTCTGATTTAGAAGGGAGCTGGGTCCACAAATCTAATGGTGTGTGTTTTTATGATTTGAGGTTGCTCAATTCAGAAATTACTTCAATAGGTCTGTGCTTGGTAAAATAACAACTGGCATTTCATAAATTTTCTGATTCTGGATACAGCTTGCTTTATCTGTTAATCTGTTAAATGCTTTCGTATTGGTCCTACGTGGTTTCCTATTCTAGGTAGTTGCCTTCCAAGTTTCACAATCAAAATATGTATGGTCTTTAAATCCTACTTCTAAGATTCGAATTTTCTTATAATAACAAAAATAACCAGTTTCTTGGGCTCAAGTTACTTCCCTTTAGGATTAAACACTTTCTACAGTTTGTTTGAAGTATTGTCAGAAGAGGGAGCCCTCACACTATTTTCAAAAGGTTCTTTTGAATGCCAGCTAATGTGTGGAAGTAAAGTTCCTGTTTGTACAGTGAAGTAAATTTGGAAGCCTGGAGGTTTTTTTTTCTTTAAAAGTTCATAACACCCATCAATAATGTATGTAAAGCTCTTGATGGCTCATTTGTTTTAGTATCTGGCAGTTTTGTTGTCCTGTACAGAATTTCTGCACTGTTGTATTGATTTGCCTTGCCACCTGTTTTTTTTAATATTGGCATACAAGCTTAGGATTTTTTCATATTATTACTTAGTGGATGAAAATTATTAGTGCTAACATTATCCTTACTTGCAAAATTCTTGTTGCTTGAAGTCATACTTGCATCTGTTTCTCCAGAACTCACCTGGAAGCCAAACAGGAAAGATTAAACAACAAGCAGAAAAGGAAATGTGAGAAAAGCACTGTGCATGGAGCTGTCTTGGGACCCACAGTATGGTGTACATGAGCTTTATTTATGTGATGATAGCTTGGGAATTTGTCACATACTTTTGATCAACAGTGCTATGTACTGTGTAGGTTTTTTTCTTTCTTTCATTCAATATTTTTTGGGTTTTTTTACTTCCAGGGAAGATCAAATTCTTTTGCATGAAATAAATCTAGTGAGGTCATCCAAGGCTTATGTCTTAGGCTAATCTGCAACAACAGAAGGGAAAAAAAGTAGGGCTCTAGGATTTAAGACAGTCACACAGGCTGCTGCTTTAGATTGGGCCTGCCTGTTCCAGGCATGCTTTGTCTTACTGTGTTGCTTTAGAGTCTCTTAGAGCTTAAACATAATTCTTGTTAATGTTGTTTCATGATCTTTTCCTTTTAGTGTTTGATTCTGTCCTGCTCCTTCAGGAACAGAGGAGTGTTTAAATCAGAAGATGACATGATATTGTATAAGCAGTGCATAAAAGAAGGATCACCTTTAAATAAAGTTGATCCTTCTTTTAAATTCGGTGTTAGTTGCATAGTATAGAAGAACTGAAGTCAAAGGGATTTATGTTGTGGAGCTTCAGAAACCTTCATGATATAGAACCACTGTTGTCAGTCAGATATGAGCTCTTCCAAGATGAACCAGTCAGTGAGCAGCATCATAACTTGTGTGCGTCCTTTACAGAAGAGCTGTATCAAACTGAGTTATTTGGTCCCATTAAAGCTTCTGAACTTAGCAACAGTATTTAAATCAGTAACAAATCCACTGAAAAATATGTAAGACTGACAAAGTGACAAAAAAGAACTTTGTAGGAAATGAATTAATATTGGGTGCTTTTATTGCCATGTGGTTTAATTTCAGACTTTTAAACGCCTTTGAAACCTGGGGAAGAATCACAGTATTTACATTGCTTTAGTGTCAGAAAACAAAGGAAGATGCTCATATGCTTTTCAGTTCTTACTTGCAAGTTATCTAAGTTACAGGCAGTCTTGATAAGCTTCAGTAAAAGGAAAGAATCAGATCTGGACCTGATTTGTAGCTACTCTTGCTGCATTTCTGTATATGCAAAGCAGCGATAAAGGGACTTGTTACGTATACAGGACTGTTAGCATTTAGGATTCCCCAAATATTTGTGCTTGAAAGTTTCTTCATGAATAAATGTCTGTATGGTTTTGAGTTCTGCAATGGATTAAATCTAGTATTTAGGAATGTCATTGAAAGACAAGCTGTAACCTGGTATCATTCCAATGTATTGGAAACTGCAAATAGTTCAGATATAAATTTGATCATTTAAGCATAGACCAAAGATTGGAGTTTAGGTAAATTTGTGTGACGTGGACGGTGATTTTCTCTGACCTTCTCTGAGTCAACTGAAAAATGGATCACAGTACATCTTGTAGATGCTCGTGCTGCGTCCCTAGCTATTTTTACGTTTGTCTGGACTCCCCACTGACATAATCAAGCTCAGTCAGAAGGAGAAGATACAATGAGAGGAGTCAGGAATCGTGTAAAGGTATGTAGTAGCTTCCATATGAGGACTGTCTAAATAAGCTAGGACTTTGATCTTTTCATCTTGGTTGAGAGAAGCAAGGAAAGGATTTAACAGTGGTGTCCCAAATGAACATAAGAGAGGGTGAGGAAGAAATTGCATTCTTCTAGTGCAGCAGTTAAGGGTCACCCAGTAAGTGTTACTAGCAGGTAAGGATTTCAAACCCAGTCAAACGTAATTACTTAAGTGCCAAATAAAAGGCTGGGGAACTCCCTGTCAGGGAATTTAGAGGATGCTATGGCTTTACATCAGGTACTGAAGGGATTTGGAGAAATTGCTGGTAGAAAAGTCCCATTGACATCTGCAGGGATAGTGTAATGGACACTAGTAAGAAATTTCAAAACAACGTTGTGAGGAAGTGTGCTGCTGATCACTTGCTTTTCTTGCTCTCAGACTTTTCTAGGCATCTTTTGTTGGGGGCTTTCCTGAACTTTTTCCCATTTTTACATTTTTTCCAACTTTCAGTTGGAAGTTGAGAGGTGAAGGTGGCCTTGTCACGCAAGCAGTGTTGTGGCATAGTGCCAATATGAGATCTTGCTGACAAAAAAGGATGGGTATTTATACAGCAGTGTTGTTTAGGTGGATAAAATAATAAAGGTAATTGCCATTTTAAATGAACCTCTCTTGAAGACACTTAAGCCTTTTAAAATTGTTTTTTCTAGGCTCTCTGCAGAGTTTTAAATCCTTGGTGCCTACTTGATGCAAGTAGGAAGACTTAAAGGGAATATGCTGTTGGTATCTTTACAAGGGCACACTCTCATTTGGCACTGTGTAATACTCAGTTTCCAACTGTTAGGTTTGGCTTTTAGTGTAGGAAAAAGCACATATGTGTCTGCAGTGCCTGTTTATGGATGTTGCTGTTTTGTCTTGGGAAAGCTGTTTGAACCCAGTCAATCTGTTTAATGACCAGGATCTGCATATTTGCTGAATCAGTTCATATTTGATTCTCATACGAATGCAGCGTTCAGAAAGTCCTTTTCCATTATGAAAGAAGCTGTATAACCTCTATATTTGGATTTTTGAGCGAGGTTGAAAGAAATACGATAGTGCTCTTTAAAAAGGCCAGTTTCTGCTCTTGTATATACTTAACTGTAGAGAAGAACCTTCATCATGAAGGAAAAAGAAGACTGTGCCACACCACTTCATCTGTGCTCCTTTTTATCTTTTTCCAGTCAAGCATAAGTTCAGGCTTTAGCCTCAAAACTGGCTGCTAGCAAGTTTTTTAATGGCACGAATCTCAGCTTATACTAATATCTGATTAAAAATAAAGCTATGTAGCAAGAAAACAAGATCAGTTGTCAAGCTGAAGGAATAATATTATTTTGTTTTTGATATAGAGTATGGGCTATTAAAAGTGTTTGTCTTACAATTACAGCTCCAATTAGTTTTGAAATGGGATTAGACAAAGAATCCCATTTCTCCCTGCTTCTTTCCATTAGAACTTGCCTGACCTGTACTTCTGGATGCTAGATCCTTTTAGAAGAAACAGTCAGTATGTGGGGCTTTGTTATTGTCCGCTTTTGCATGCGAGGGGGGCTGCCTGTAAATTTCTAGAACCTCACTAAATACTTTTTTCAAATTTTCTTTAAATGTTGCTTACAAATACATAAACTTATAGAATATGCAGAAAAAAATGCATAAATTAATTTATCAATACAACTTTCAAACTTGTTCTATTTTCCATAAATAGCACGCATCCATATTACAGGTGTTTTGCTCTTTGAAAAGTTTTGGTTTCATTTTATTGAAAAATTTGAGTTAATAATTGTACTAAAAATATTTTTCATTTGCACAAATCTTTACTATTTAAATTGTGGCCTCAGTATTCATATGGGTATGTGCAGACACTTTCAAAGGCAGCACTGTTTTCTACTGCAGGTGCTTTGTGCAGGTTCCAGAACGTAGGAGAGTATTTTTGAAGTGGGGAGTGACAGAGCATATGACACTGACTCCTGTTTCTGTTAGGCAGTGCTTTGCACTTGGGAATATTTAAAATAAACAGAAGAAACTCTTATATTTCACAGAAAAAAAAAAAATCTAACAAATGTATGTTACTGAATTGCTGGATTGTGGCATAAGCCTAGTAAAACCTGGGATAATACCTAAAGAATGTGTTCAGTCTGTTATTTTTTTTTTTTTTGGCCAAACTATAGATTCTCATTTGATTGTATGTTGCTACATGGTACACCACAACATTTGGCATGAATTTAGTCCTTTCAGAAAATGTCAGATGCAACCGTGTGAGTTAAGACAGAGCATATTACATGTTAGAACTGAGCAGCAAAGTCAGATGTACAAATATTGGCAGTCTGTCTGCTTCTTCTCCAAGAAGAATTGGTTGTGTTTTGAGATAACTGAGCTGATCTGAATGAAATTGCCTTGTCAGTGAAAGACTTCAAACAGCCAGTGAACCACACAGACTTCTAGGTGTGTGTGGTCTTAACCTTAATAATCTTAATTTAATAACCTTAAAATTTAAAATCTTATGAAATTTTGGAAATTACCTGGATAGCTTTGGAAATTATACATCTGCTTTTTACCTGAGAAAAAGACTATAAACACATCATCTGAAGATGGATTATGGCTGAACTGTGGATTTTCACTCATTTGAAAAAGACCGGACTGGTTAAGAACACCCACTACTACTACTACTACTAAGTACATGCATATCTTGGGAGACTTTTATGTTCTAATAAGGCTTTACCCCATTCTTGTCTCCTAGCAGGTTTTAGGAACCCTGTCAGGCTTTCTTGTATGTTTTGCTGTTTGAATGACCTGCTTGAAAAAATGATTGCTGTAATCAGTGATACTGGAATAGAAGGAATTTTAAAGTACCAAATTGTTCTGGTGACTGGGTTTTTGATAAATCATTTTTATAATTGTCTGGACAGTACTAACAGAAGCAAGCATTGTACAGAGATGTCAGCACTACAAATGTAGGCTTTTAAGCAAGAAACAAAATGTCCCAAGGCTGAAAATAGCCTATCCGTTGCTCCTTGCTGGATTTCGTTTTAGTCCAGATGTTTTCAGACAATTTTCATTACATCAGATTACCTTTTTAAAATCTAAACTGAAAAGGTATTTTTTTTGTAATGTGCTGTGAAGGGTTTTCTTTTCACAGCAACTGAAAGGAATTTGTCCCCATATTGAACAAAAATGTGAGGGTTTTTTGGTGGGGGAATATGCATCATGTACACATTCAGAACATTAGAAGCTAAGCATTGTAGAGGAGAAATAGCATTGAGTACTGAATTGCAGGCTTATTGTTAGTTTTCTGTGCTTTCTCAGCAAAACAGTTAAGTGTTTTGAAGTGGTTTTTGTAAGCACCATCACAGTGAGTATTGCATCAGACTATTGACTCTGAATTACCAAGAAGGAATAGCTACGCATACCAGGTGTAGAGTTTTAATTATATTGTATAATATAACTAAGTGTGTGGCAGATACTTACTGCTTTGAGACAATGTAGAGATACATACTGAGGGTCTCTTCCATAGATTTTCACTGTATTGAGGATATTGCTGTTTAAATCTAGAGAATATAAATGTTCTGGGTTTAAAACCTATCTTCTGATGCTGCTTTTTGCTTTTGTTTTGGGGGCAGGGGCCGGATGTATTTTCTTTGCTTCCATTGGATTTTGTCTAAATCATAATTTTTCCATGCAGTCCTACTTATCCCAAATGACTTAGAGAAATTTTCCTTGATTGTGTTGGCTTTTCCCAACTGCTTTGTGCCTTTAGAATTTTTAATTTCTTTTTTTAATGTCTGGAGCGGTTAGAATTAAAAAATGGTGACAGTCAAAGCTTTCAAGAGACACATTCTGAAAAAGTGTATGTGGAAGTAGGGAAGCTGTGAAGTCACTGCCATTGTTAGGATTGTTATGAGGGCATAAATTAAGTGTATTGTAACTAGGTTCCAGATTTTTCCTCCCACTTTTTAATCTGGAAAACTGAATTTGTTCATCTTGCTTCCTCATGGGAGTTTTAGTTGCAACATTAACTATTCTTTAAGAACAGGTTTGCAAAGGTGTCAGTGTGTACCCTGGAGATAATGTGAGGGTCTTAT
Source organism: Porphyrio hochstetteri (assembly GCA_020800305.1). Lineage (NCBI taxonomy): Eukaryota > Metazoa > Chordata > Aves > Gruiformes > Rallidae > Porphyrio > Porphyrio hochstetteri. The sequence continues at coordinate 10,972,647 of CM036911.1, forward strand.
TTGGCCAATATAAAGTTAATTACAGGATATTTTTCTCAAGGTACTTGTTGTTTTGAGTCCATGGTATTGATTATCAAGGAAAAACAGTCTCTAGATTTGTTGACATCTACAATGCTATATTATTTTTGGTTGATCCTTCTTTTTTCCCCTTTTCTCTGTGCTTGATTTTTATGGGGTGGGATTTTTTTTTGGTGGTGTTAAAGAAAATACAGCTTTTTTAGGTGTAATTGCCCTGTTGTTTGGGAAAGCTTTTAATGCCAAGGTTACCAGCTTCAAAAATGGTTGAAAAAAGTTGTAGCTTCTGAATGCTTTCAGGCCATGGTTCTTAGCAGATATTTTTAAAATAGCAGCATTAAACATTTTGTCACCAAGTACTGTGTTTGGAGAGGTGAAATATTTGAATGAACCTGGAAATGGATTGTTTCACCCTTAGCTTAGGTCAGTCAGATGAAAGATACTTTTTTTTCCCCCTCCTTCATGTTGCAGCCCTGCTGTAGAAATGTCATTGTCCTTTCCACTACGTTGTACTTCCCAAGAGTAACTCAAGGTATTTAGAAAGCAGGATTTGACTTTTCTTCCCAGGACTCCAGACTCCACCACTGCTTTGGAAATGGCTGTGGTGCTTCTACTCACAATAGAATCACTTTGTAAGAGTGACAGGTAGAATCTGGTGGTGGCATGTAGGGAATCAGGACTGGTATTTCATTCACTGGTAATGAAAATGATTGAGGTTGGATTTCCCATACCTTGGAAGTATGAATTGGGCTTTTAAAATCATTAAGATGAGATGGAAAAATAAATACATGTTTTTATCTTGAATTTTATTTAGAATATTGAAAAGCTTTGAAAACAAAACCTGCTGTTGTTAGGGATGATACACCTGAGAGATCATTCCGGGGCTGGATTGGCAGAAGACGTGAATGAGCCTTCGGGGGGAAAAATTAAACAAAAATGAATTAACCTCTGCCTTGTAAGCTGTCTTCTTTTTTCCTTTTGAAGTGTCAGTTTGTGGTTTTGATAAATGTCAGAAGCATTCTTCTCAAATAAGATTTTTCTTTGCATAATCCAGTGTTACGGTTTTTTTTCTCCTCTTCCCTCCAAAGATTACTCTGTCCTTCCTCTGGTTTCTAATCAGACAAGTGCTCAAGAAATGGGATGGACTTGACAGCTACAGTGTGTTTCCTACCAAATTAGTTTTGTAAGGGAACTAAAGGACGTGAGCGAAGAGTATTCTTTCCTGCAGTTTTGGAAGTTCATTAACTTAATAAAATGGAAACTAAAAGAGACACACACACATGCTTTGCTTCTAGCTTTCAATCTTGTTTATGTGTATAATATTTTACATTACGGCACAGAGTCTGTTTTACGTGGGCGTACCAGCTAGTGGGTTGCAGCCTAGTGTCTCTATCCCAGATACACCGATGGTTCTGGCACCGGGTGTTTACATGGAAATCATCTACTCCCTGTGCAGAAGAAAAGCATTTGTAGAGAGTATAACTTGGTGAGGATTGTTTTGGTTTATTTAGGGTATATTAAGCTAATATATTACTTTTCAAAGTCACCCTATAAGAACTTGTGTAGGCTTGAGGAGGTTTTGTGCTTTTTTTCCCGACTGTTCCAAATAGCAGATTCAGAGTGCCTGCTTTTAGGATTCTGTAATGTTTAAAAACACTTACTCCAGGATTAGGGGGAAAAATAGGAGTACAGGTTAGCAGTCTGAGGTGTAGGAATGCAATTGGACCCAACGACAGTGAAACAGGATCCTTCAGAAGGGAGATAGAGTCCATGCATTGAATGGAGAAAAAGCAGCATTTTAAATGCTTATGGGTAGAACAAGACTGTTAACAGTCTTAAATGAAATCTTTGAACACAAGTTCCTGTTGTCCTTGTCCCCAAATAGATTTTTTTTTTTCTACCTTTTTTCCTTTTTTTTGCTTTCCCTGTATCCTCACCAAAATTGTGAAATTATAAAAAAATTATAAAAATAGATCAAATACTTTTCAGAAGACTTCTGAATTATCTTAGACTCTGTGGCATCTTCCCCCTCCATCTTCCTTGCATGTGGCACTGAGCAAATACTTCCCTGTGTGAGAATGTGAATAGAATTTCGTTGGTCACATACCTGTCTTTGTTATTTTCTTTGTTTTGCAGACTTGAAGGACATTTAATGGTGACGTTATGCTTGGATGGGCTATATATGCCTTTTATTTGCTGCACCTCTATTTGCAACCAAGGTTGTCAGCTTGGAACTATTCATCATGTGGATCTTAATGCCCTGTAAAAGTGTACAGAGATTTCTTTGAGACAGACTGAAAATAGTAAGGAAAGAAAAAATATTCCTGAAACGAGGAGAATGAACTTTCTCTGACTAGATTACGTGGAAGTTACACAGTTTGTCTAATTTAGGAGGCTATTACTGCTTCTAACTATGTGATATCTTACATGAAAATAATTAGGAAAGCTATTACTGAAAAGGCAGTTCAGTGTAGTAATTCGTGGTACAAACACAAACCAAAACAAAGTCATTCGAAGAGTGCATGAATCATTATGGCAGCTGGGAAGGGGAAAGTCAGAAGGTAAAAATCCATTAGAAGTAGGGAATAGGACACAAAGTCTGAATGAAGCACTCTGGTTTTCTTCTTTATCTTTAAGAATATGTTTCGCTGGGTCCTTGTCCTGCCCCAAAAGTTAATGTAGGGATATAAACCCAAACAGATTGAAAGCTTTAAGCCGCTGCTGTCTTAGCATGCTGGTTGTCTATTGGTGTGATAACTCTACCTTCCCATGTGATAGATAGAGCTGTCCAAATTTGTGTTCTGTATGTGTAGTTTGTTTGGTTTGATGAGCTGTCAGATTTAGATTTAAACTCTCTACCATCACTATCACCCCATGCTACTTCAAATCCTTCTTATTAGGACTGTCAGGCGGACTCGTTCGTTATGCTTTGGAGGACTGGTTTATGGTGACAAGAGGCCATTACTTAGAGCAGCGTTGAGTCAGGCCTCCTTGCTGCTGTATCAATGTTCATTTTGCAAAATTGCGCTGCGGGTTTGGCCAGGAGCTCTTACCTCTGCCATGGCTCGCTGAGCCACCTGCATCTGAGGAACTGGAGCCTTAAGCCGTGTTCATTTAATCAGTCACTCCAGTGCAGGGACTGGCGGAATCGCCAAGTGACTTCTTCGGCAAAAAATAAGTCATGCTTTGTGACTGTGATTCCATGTGCTTTCCCCTCAGGGTATAACCCCTGCTTTTATTCCTAAATATTTTTTTGCATGATTGGAGGACTATAAATAAGGTCAACAATATACTTTTGATTTTATTTCAAATCCTGAAGGAAGCTGTACACATAATAAGGAAAGGAGAAACTGATCAATTGCTTTAAAACCAAATTGCTATGATACTTAACGTTTTCTCTTTTATTTAAAATTCAAAATGGTTGACAATTTTAGAATATTGTGTTATAAAACAAGAGTTAGTTTTCGTAAAAATGGAAACCCAATCCTTTCTCTTAAAGCTTGCATAGCTGTAGCCTTGAAAAAGACTGTACAAAGTTAACAGCACATTACTGAATCAATACTGACACTTCTGTAGTAGATTTACTTCTAAGTGAGGTGCTTGTTGTGACAGCTTCATACTGTCTAGAATATTGCTGCTTTTTCAGTGAAAAGAGTTGGAGCTGGTATCTGCCTCTAGCCCATTGCCAAGGGGCACAACTGGTTCTGTTTCACCTACCACCCACCCTGCACAAATCTAATAATGTGTGACTTATTGATGTGGAGAAAGACTGCTCCTTCCACCTGCCCCCAAGTTGTTTTTCTGTAGCATTGGTAAGCTGAAGGATCTCAGGAAATTATCAGATGAGTAGGGGAACTGCTGAAATGCGGTGTCTGTGATGAGAGAATGACACATCCCTCTTGCAGCAGCAAGAAATATGTAGAATATGTAATGTGACTGTGCTGGATTTTACACCATACAAGTCTCTGCTTCCTGAAGAGGGTTTGCTTCTAAATAAATCTTCATTCAATTCTCTGACCAGGTATTCTCTGTGCTGTTGCTGGGTTCTTCCAGACTGGCATTTGTATCATGGGTTGTCTGTCAGATGGAACTCTGGTGTCAGCGCTCCATGTCCTGGAATCCTTTTATTTTCCATGACTGAGTGTTCTTTTTTTGTTGCTTTCAAAGTCTGAAAAGACAGTCTCAAGATGAGTGTTGCATTGAGCATAACTGAGAATATGCAGTTGACTGTGGCTGGTCTACAAAGCTGCAGCTGTGGTGGCATGCTGCTTTAGTGGTCAAAAAAGGATGAGGGCCAAGCAGCCAGGGGTTTGCAGGTGTTTGTTCTTTATAGAAACCTCATAGGAATGTTACCTGTACAGGAAGAGTTGGTGGGCAGAAAGGGGTAAGTTATGATTACATAGATGTGGCTGTGACTCAAGTTAGGTTTTGGGGGGGGTGTGGGTATTTCTTAGAAACTTTAAACAAAGAAGGATGCTTATCTCTAGCATGCTGTCATTGTTAAATAATGGGTTATAGCCTTAAGATGTAAATTGGAAGCACAGGACTGAGTGAGTAATTCCCCAAAGAGTTATTTTTTAGGGAGAAAGATGGGTGGTTTTGGTTTTTTTAAAAACCAACACAAAACCATGGTACCTGCAGTTGAGTAACAGAGTTCTCGGATTGCACCCCATAGCAACTCTTTTATCAAGTTACAGCATTTTTGGGAAGAAACAAACTGAGCTTGAAAAACGATTGATGTCTTCCCTGAAATATTTAGGAGATGTTGTGCCTAAATAGGGGGAGTATGGGAAACGGGTGCTTAGGCTGCTTGGTGGCTTGATTAGAGAACAGTGCAGAGTTAGGAGTTTCTTGTCAAGGTCTGGGAACTCACAGTGATATCTTAAAGTTGCAAGGTCCTTTCAGTCACTTGTCCAGTGAAAATGTAGTAAGGTTTTTGTGGCACCTGACACTTTCCACAAAAAAAAAACCAAACCCCAAGACTTTTTTGTCACTTATGTGTAAGAATAATCTGTCTGAAATGAAATGAGAACACTTCTGGACATTAACAGCTTCAAATTCTGAGGTTTTCGTTAGCAGAGGTATGGTAAAAGTCATACATAGAACTGATGTAGAGGGAAGAGTGTGTTCTAGTACATTTGGAAGGTAAGGAAAAGTAGAGTTTCAGAGTTGAAGAATTGACCTTTGTAGTTATGCATTCTGCATCAGAGCTGAGCTGTGCAGTTGCTGGCCCTGTTTCTGTTTTGGGAAGAAATTGTCTCATAGTATTATTATATTGTTTTCAAAGAAGCATAAAGAAAAGGTTGAAGTCTTGACAGCTATGACAAAGTCTGGTGCCATAATGTGTCACCAGATAAGTGATACTGTATAGTCTGTGGTAGTCAGCAAAGCATGGCAGCCACTATTTATATGTCGACTTTAAAAGAGAGGAAGTGCTACCCAAAGGGGAGAGAATATCAGAACTTGACAGCCTGGTAGACATCTGAGGTTAAATGTCATCTTTTGAATTGATTTAACTTAATATTCATTTTATGTATTGAGAGCTGAAATTGCAGCCTTTAAATTCCCATTTTGTTACTTCGTGGCACTTAAAAACATTGTGTCTATGAACAGAGCAAAGTTTCCTGCTGAAGTAGGTGATGATAAAGGTTAGGTTGTAGTTTTCGATATGTGTCTTAGTGTGCAAATATGTAAGTGCAATGCAGCCAACAGTAGGAGAGATTGATCCTGTTCATTTCTTCACCTGGAAAAAGTTTACTGTCAGTAATAAGTTGTGTATTACTTGGATTCCTCCTGTATTATATCAAATTATTTTCATGTTTCCTAGGCTTGCTGCTCTTTATAAGTTCTTGTTTCAATTTTAAACTTTAATTTAAAAACTTTGTTTGTATGTTTCCATTGGCAGCATACATAATGCATGGCAAGTAATTGTGTAGGTATTGGCATTGTTTCCTTTTCCTCCATCCCTGCTGTAAGTTGTTTATCCTCTAAGCATTTGTTTGTCTTGTGTGTTTTAACTTCCTGAGCACTCGTATTCCTTATATCACTTTGAACAGGAGGGAATAGAGCAGAGATACTTCCATAGTTATTTTAATGATCTTGGAAGAGCAGAAGTTGTTAGCTAGCAAACAATATTTTCAACTTGGCATTTATGGAGTACAGTATACTTTGAAACAGAGGCACTGTGTTTTCCTCTTCTCATGAAAATTACCAGTATCTTTTTTACATTCTGAAGCCTGTGTGAAACTTTCTATTGAAGTGTGAATTGCAACACTTTGATTATATATCTAAAAAGATTATTTTCTGTGATTTTGCAATTAGTCTTAAGTGTTGCAGAGACTAATGTTGATATTTTCCTAATGCTGTTTCATCTGTTCTGTCTTCTATTGGTTTTGTGTGAAATATGTAGTTAATCAAGTTATTTCATAGAAGTTTTACTTGAAAAATAATATTCTTTAGTTTTAAAGCCACAGTTTAAGAATTTGTATTATTTTAATCTAGGAACTGGTAGAAGGTGTTTGTCACAAATACGGTTTTCCTGGGTGTAGGGGAAAGAGGGAGGCAGAAGGCTGAACCTTTGTTCCCCAGCTGTAGTGCAAGTTGTGCATTTTGCTTTAAGTTTGCAAATCTTACAGCCAGTCACATCTGGTACCAAGATTCCTAGAGCAGTGGAACACTACATCTCTGCACAGGAAGCTGGAGAATGTGCTTTTACTTCCTTGATCTTACGTAAACCCATTCATGTGGCAGAATGTGAGGTGTTTGAGGATGCGTCATGGATTTGGGCTGCTTTATGTTGCTTTTCTTTTCACAGACTCCGTGTGCCTATCCCAGCCTTTCTTAGAAGGGCCCACGTAAAGAACTTTTTAAAATAGGTGTATGGTGATGCAGGTGTAGTTGAGTCAATCTTAAACCCTGGGTACATCATGTTGAGCTTTGACCTGGCAGCTGCAGTTTAGAATTCTGAGAAGTCCTGGACTTTTCTCTGAATCCATTGGCTGGGTACACTTCAGCAGCCAGATGTGTCAGGAAGGGTTTGGTGTGACTTGGTTTGAGTGTAAAGGCTTTGAGAAGCCTTGTGAAACATTGGTGTGTCTTTTTTTTTTTTTATTTTTTTATTTTCTTCCATGTGGTGTCCATTCTGCTGTCTCCTTCTCAGGAAGGAAGAACAGGTAGAGAGTGGCAGCTAAAATAGTCATAGACTCAACTGTCTTCCAGAAGAGACTAGAAAGATGCAACTTCAGCATGTTGGAACCAGGCACGCTGCACCATTTAACATATGTAATCCAGTGGCTGTAGCTCTTGGGGGAACAGAAGGAAGTTGCCAGGTTTGCACATGCTTCTTATACAGCATTTCCTGTCGCTGAGCTGAGGACCGCTGAGCTGAGGACCACTGAGCTGAGGACCACTGACCTGACCCAGTTTTGTATGTCCTTAAGAGGTTTTAAGTAAATTGTTCCAGTACTTTTGTGGTTAGGTAACGATTCTTATCAGCTGAGAGTTTGGTTCATTGCTTTGGAAAGAGTCAAATGAGAACTTACCAGTAAGGTTTCTTTGTAGGGCATTTGGTGATCTGTTTTCTCCTCTGCAAGTTTTAAGAGTTGCTTCTGTATTACAGTTAATGGGCTATTGCAAGGTGAGCTATTACCATGACAAATGCTGCAAATTTGCGTGAAGCTAACCTATGAACCTGTGTTTTTCCTCTCATTTCTTCTGGGTGGGTGCTGTTTTCACAAACTTTTCTCTTTCTTTTTTTCTTCTTTCTCTTTCCCGTCTTTAACAGGTTCTTGAAGATGCAGAGGCTCAACACTTGTTCCAATCCATTCTTCCTGATATGGTCAAGCTGGCGCTCTGTCTCCCTAGTATCTGCACGCAGGTACGTGAACACAGCTGTGGCACACCACGTTTCTGCAAGCTGTGGCTAATGGCTACGGTCAAAACATCAGGATTATACTACAATCTTAATAAAAGCTATAGATTCTGTGTTGAACATAGCTAAGGCTTAGGGAGAAGAACAGACAATATACCTCTAATGGTATAACAGAGTGTAAAAAAAACCCCATATATCCTGCTGTCATATTTTTAGCCTGAACTTTATTAACACTTTCTGTATACTGGAGTTGCTTCTTGCTTTTTTTGAATGAACATGAACCCTTTCAGGTTTGAATATCACACTTAAAAACTGAAATATTTGAATAATCTTAAAACATCTGTGGTTTTATTTTTGCTTTTTAATCCTAGAATTAGTATTTTCGTAAAGCCTTAGTTTACTTGGGAGCATATCTTATTCTGATTCTAGCATCACGATACGTGTGCACATAGAGTTCTGTAGGTAGTAGAGCTGATACAAGTGAATAGGACTGAGGAAGTAAGTTAGGATGTATTGTAGGCAGAGCATTAGCAGGGTAACGACTATCATTTGTGAACGCCTTTGTTACACTTCTTACACAATCTAAATTGATTTTGTTGGACAGGGGCAAGGAAAATCTCTCCCTACTTTGTTGTTCTGGGTCCTACAGCAGATGCATATTATCAAACAGTATGAGTATTTCTTAAAAAATTTTACTAGTCACTTGATGGGGATGTTTGTGAGAATGCTGTGAAGTTTTGGAACACACTGAAGCACAAGACATGCAAGTTCATGTAGTAATGCCTTTTAGAAAGACAGTAATTGTACAGAAGTTTCAGAATCACTTTTCTGGATAGACATAAAGCTGATGTTTTCCCCATATAACGTACTGTCCAAAATATCTTTTTATGGGCTTGTTAGAGAGAGCTTCTCAGGCTTTCCCCCCCCCCCCAGCTGTGTGACTTCAGACATCACAATATACCTTATTAATTAAATAGTCAGAAGTCAGAATGAGATTCAGTGAATGTAGTAGCTATAAGAACGAAGGAAAACTTGTTTGTTTTGTAGAGTAAACAGGGCTGTGTATTCAACAGTCTAAATTAGTAGCAATTACTGTATTCACAACTAAATGGATAAAATGTAGCTGGTTGGCTCTTCTGGAGCTAGGCTAATGGTGATGGCTGAGAATATTGGAAGAAGAGGTGAAAACTCTGCTCTCTTTCTCTTGTCAAGTGTAACTGTTACTGGACCTCTTAGCAGGCAGAATGATTTTTTTTTTCTTCCCCCACCACACCAGTACTATCACATAATTAAAAAAAACCAACCCCACGTGTGGTGAGTGAAAATTCCAAATCAGGAGACAAAAGCCAGATAAAGTAAAAGACAGATAACACTTCAGGGTTATTTTGTCCTGCTGCTTTTTCTTTAAACAAACGCTGACTAGTGTCAAATAAAACTCCCAGGACCAAAGTGAAGCTGAGCTCTTTGTTCGTTCTCATTATAAAAGAATGGATAATCGTGCACTCTGCAAGTATCACCAGTGCTATTTCTTCAAGTAGGATGGGAATAAAAAAAGCAAATCGTAAGCTGGTAATCTGTGGCCTGACTTCCACCTCTCTTTGTAAAGTGAAAAGCATGGTTATTGTAGCTGAAAGCCTTCCTTAAGGGTTCTTAACTGTACAGCTGTAGAAAGTGGGTTTTTACTTCAGTTTTTAAGATTGCTCAGGACTTGCAACATCCCATCTATTTTTTTCCCCTTTCCCTTCCTCATGGTTTTGTTTGGTAAGTTGTGTTTTCTCGATCCTTCTTTTTATTATTGATTAGAAATTTGCAGTTTGTCAAGCAAGCTTTTTCCAAATTGTCTTGAATAAACTGTTCTTGACTTTAATGGTGCTGCTGATTAAAGGGTTCACCAGTGGCCTAAATTACCCTTGCTCTAATTTAACAAATGTAATTTGTGCACTGTTTTTTTTCTCCTAAAATGGGAATGCTAATTATTTTTCTCTCCCCTTCCTTCTCTCCTTCTCCTCCCTCCCCCTCACTCCCTTTTTTTGTAGCCAATACCTCTACTGAAACAAAAGATGAATCACTCCATCACAATGTCACAGGAACAGATTGCTAGTTTTCTGGCCAATGCTTTCTTCTGTACTTTTCCACGTCGCAATGCAAAGATGAAGTCCGAGTATTCTAGTTATCCAGACATTAACTTCAACAGGTATGGCACTCTGGAGTAAATGAAGCTGATAACTCTTCAGTGAAAATATTATTGTTGTCATTTAGGGGAGAAACTCACTGTTTCTTTCGTGTTTCTGTCATTAATTTCAGTGGTTTGCTTTCTGTCTGTTTGCCTCCAAGGAAGAAAGCTGTGCAGCTGTGTAAGAAAGGACCTTGTTCACAGGAAGTTATGTTTAATATCCCAATTCTTTTTGTTTTATGCACGCACATGCAGAGGCATGCTCTTCCTCTGCTGTAATTGGGCTGATACAATTCTCTTACCTCCTTATAAGCAGTTCATCTGCAAATGGTGTATTTCAGTTGTGCTTTGAGTGTTCTATATGTATTTAAGCTAAAGGTCAGTGTTTCCCTAGCCATTTTTCTGTTGTCTCCTTTGTGTCAGCAGTGGTCATCTGCACATTAAGGCAGATCAATAGGACTTGATTCTTCAGCATCCATACAATCTCTTTACCTTTTTATGGCAGTTGAAGCTGCATGCTAAAATAAACCTGTCCTTTTTGCTACAAGTCAGCCTAGAAAGGCTTCAACACTACAATAAGAGTTTAATTCGAGATACTCTTATTTCTAATCATTCTTCCAATCATGTCTTCCTCAACACTAGATTACAGACATTTGATACAGAAACTTGCCTTCATGTCTTTTATTTCTTATATATGCAGTTTGGTTGGGGGAAGAGGATAGAGATATTTCTTTCTGCAGAATATGGTTCATGTAGACTTGTAGATTAGAAATGAGAATTTGTCATCTGGGTACTTCCATACCAATCTGTGGAGGTCAACCTTAAATTAGGCTGGATTATTAATCTAGAGGGTTGGTTTTTTATTCCTCACATTAAGAGTTATAGTGCATATAATCTGAACCGAAATACCAAAAATACGGTACCTGTGATCCAGTTCACTCGGGTACATGTATTGTAAGAGCTATGTTAGACTAAAACTTCCCAGAATAAATTGTCAGGTATACTGATGCTTTTGGTGTTTGCTGTCTTTAAGGGCTAGCACAGGCTTCTCTATACTGTGTAGTTCAGAAGAGAGAGACTAGAAAACTATGCTGGAAGAAGGCCCACTGTCTTGGTGTTTATTCCAGTGGTATGGTGGGTAAAATAAGAAGGAATAGGTCAGCGAGAGGGGGACTGTTGGAATAAAAGCAAAAAGAAAAGGATGTTATGTGAGTGAGTGGTGGAGAGAGTATTACAAGAATTTAGTTTTGTGTTGTGATACTGTATGTAACCAACTGGAGGAAGGAAGAGGAGGGTGGACAGCATCCTATTTCTTTTTCTTCCTGCCAATCCTGTGTTTTCTTGCTCTGAAAAGCTAGTTCTAATAGCAAGGGTAGAGAATATGTCATGTTTCCAGCCATTGTTTCAGTCTTGTAGACTTGGTTCATTGCAGTGTGTATCTCAGCTCTTACAGAAAAGCCTTTCATGAAGCTGAATATATTCAAAAGGCAGGGGGCAATAACTGAAATTAAAATGCTTGTGACTCTTCTCTTAATAACAATGTTTTGATGTAAAAGCTTTGGATGCTGCTGCTCTGCTCTGTCTGCCTAGGGATGGCCATACCAGATTGTTCCACAGAGCAACCCTTTCTCCCCACAGTGTTATGCTCTGCAGCTTTCTTCAGGCTTAGTGCTTTCCTCAGCATAATTCATCTGCTACATGACTGTAAATGAATTACTGTATTTTATTGTACCCAAAGAGCAATCTGCCACGGTTCCCTGAGAAAGCAGAATTACTGAGTGGATGTTAGTATTTGTGGGAATTTTACTTTAGCAAATGTGGTGTTCCTCCATTCCACTCTTTCTACATTCATAAAAAAGGCTTTCTCCTCTCAACTCTGTGAGACTGAAAAAAAAAAAAAACCAAAACTTGTGCCTTAAATTAGAAACACAACTCTGTAAGCTCATGTCTTCGGTTTTACACAGCAGGCGTTTGTCAATTCAACTTATGCTTTTATACACTATAAAATAGTTATAGTTTCTGTATTTAAGAGCCATCATATTCCCTCTTTCCTTCCAGTCTTCTTGTGCTTTAAATTTTTATGTGGTATTAACTTGCATTTTGTGACTTTCACCCCTACTCCTCCTGCCGGATACAAATCTGACAAAACAACAGACACTTGGTGCAGACACTGAGCATTTACTCTTCCACCCCTCTGCTGTCAAGCATTCTGTGGTGCACCAGTGCTTGGCACTGTGATGGCAAGTTTCTTGCATGCTGGTGCATGTACTAAGAACTGCAGCTGACTGGGAGGAAGCCCATTTTGTGGGGTAGTGTTACCAGAGATCACCAGTGCTTTTCCTCATCTCCTGTCTGATGGTCTTGCCACATGAGACAAGGAAAATACTGACCATTCCTCTTTTCACACCACTTAAATAGTGTGTTGTGATACTGTCTATTTTGATTGTTCACTATGCTGCAGAGTGAAAGTCACTTGTGGATAATTAAATACTCCATAATTTAATTAAATTCTTCCCTTTCATACTTGGCAAGGATGGGCCTGTTACAATTTAAGTCATAATATAATCCATTAAAAATGCACTTAAAAAATGGCATCTGTAGTTTAAGTTTGAGAGCTTGAATATTTATAAATTTTAGTAGATAGAATGACATCTGTTCACTGGCCAAACATTAGATCATATTAAATAGCACAAAATACCCCTTCCATCCAAAATATCAAGTTTTTAAAATTTAGCTTGGTTTTTCTTTTTTTTAAATACTTGTTATTATATATAATGTGGAAATTAATTGAGCAGATTTATGCAAAATAACCCATCACAAAAAAAAAAAAAGCCATTTATTCCTTTTACTGGTAAATATTCCTCTTACTGACAAATTTTCCCTAGAAGTTGCATGCTGGTTGAATGTGGAGCATGAATTGCATTGACTCTCCTGAGCCTGTCTCTGCACTGTAACAGTGGTTACAGAGTTTACAGTGATTATGCTTATAGTTAATCTTGGTGAATAGTTCGTGATTTAACAGCATTTTCATAAAAAGGGGAGAAAAGGTTGTTGCCCTTCACCTCTGGAAATTCACTGAAGGCTGAACTACCATTGAATGATAGAATCACTTTGGTTAGAAAAGGCTTCTGAGATGAAGTCCAACGGTTAACGTAGCCCTGCCAAGTCCACCACTCAGCCATGTCCCTAAGGAAATGCTTTCTTGCATTTATTTTTGAGAAGATAATGAAAAAGATACAATCCACTCTCTTGCAAGACTTTGCTCGCTGGAGTTTCTTCTTCCCCTCATTGAATAAGTTATAGAACTCAGTAATTTAGGAAAATACCTGGTCTGATAACATGTAAAAGCGATGACTGAAAAGGAGGCAGGCATGTCAAGGACCCATTTTGCTTTTGCTCTCGCATTGACCCACTACGGATCCATTCTTAGCTCTTGGGTCAAGTTACAACTCCTCTGTTTTCCTTTTGCAGAAAACTGCTGTAGTTAAACTGGAGCTATTATGCATCTGCAATAGCGCCCATCAAAGCATTTGAGATGCTTTCATAATTGAAGGTTGTAATTCTAATGACATAATTCTGGTGGATTTTTCGGTCTATATATTAGTGGATGCTCTGGTCTAAATATTCCACTAGGACTGAATTTCCCCATCTTTATCCAACAAACTTTAAAGTAATTTCAAGTGATTGGAAATGAGGGGAAAAAACCCACTAGTTAAGACATATATGTCTTTTATGGGATGTATGATATATGAAAGGAAATGGGCAAACTGTATAGTACGTTTATGCAGGAGAATTGAAATCGAATTTACCAGTAATGCAATTGTCTCGTCATAAACAACATCAATTTTACAACACTAATGAGTATTCTCTGGGGAATAAATTATCTAGCGACTTTGGGAGAACTTGGTTTGGAGTGAGAGATGCTCCTCTGAAAAGTGGTTCTAGGTTTTTCTGTGTTTGTAGACACTGATCCGTTACACCTGCCCTAGGTCTGTGTTCTAAATAGCCTTGGATGCAATACTAGAGTATAACTTTCTGAGAAAGTTTAAATCAGCATTTGTGTGTAGTAAGTGATGAAATACTTTTGAAATCTACAACTTGAAAAGGACGCTATTCTTAAGTCAGCTGTAATTACTTTGCTATAGTGGCTAAAACAGTCCTCAATCCGAATACTTTTTCGTTAGCTTAGTAAATACAGTCAGTTAGGGCAGAACTTAGTTGCACCATGCTGCAGGGATGTCTTTCGTTTTAGATCCTTGGGGTAAAACTCTGTACCCTGCTGTTTCTTAGTGTTGGGTACTTGGAGTTAGCGTCTTATTTCATCAGTCAAGTATCAATCCGATGCATTTTAAGACTCGTAAATCACCAAAACCTTTTCTTGAAACAGTTTATAATGCTCCAAGTTATTTGCCACAATAAACAGAAGTACATGAAAAGCACAGAGAATCGTGATGTGAGGATATGTGAGTGTATGAGATGGAAAACTAGTTTTTTTGCATCTAGATTACCAACAAAATGATGTTGCTCAACTTTTTGTTTTGACAAATCTTAAAAATCACTGTTTAATCTAAAGATGAATTTCTAATTAAACATAAGGGTATTGAATAGTCCGATGTTCTTAAATAACTTTGATATGACAACAGCTCACGCTTATGACACGTGACAGTAAGAAAGAAATTGCCTGAGATTGAATTATTGAATATATTGTTTTTCTCTTCCTTGATGCCAAGGGAATTCAAAAGGTCTAAATTACTTCCTATATAAACTAAGAAAAGGAAGGTGCTTTTAATACAGAAAGATGGAATCCATGTTATGAATTGGAGGAGCCATACACTAGACACCAGGAAAGCAGAACTGAGGTTTCTGTATCTGACTTGTGTAATGTTGAGTGATGCTTTCCTGTTGGGAAGTGCAAGATCTGGACAGAGGCATTTCCTCTTGTGCTGTTAGAACACTAATTATTTTGTCTGCCTTTCATCTCAGGAGGAATTTCTCATCTGAGTTATTTTGCTTTTGGTTTATATAGATAAGTCTAAAATTCTTTAATTGAAGTTTTAATATTTGGAATAGCCACGCTTTTAGCTTTCACTTAAAGTATTTCCAATGGCTGCAGGGCTTTCTAGTAAGGGTTTATATTTCCCATATTAAACTTGCTAAGGTTTCTTCATCTTATGTGATTGCTGTTTAAGTATTCAGAGCTGTCTAGGGCAGCGGTCTCCAAATTTGTTTTTGATTATGCATACCTATCAATAAAAAACTTCTTGAGCATGCACCCCTGATATATGTATATTTATTTATTTAAAAACTATGCATATGTGCTACTGCAATAATATATTGCCTTCTAAAATGTGCACCAAAAAAGGTGTGAGATAAAGATGAAACTAAAACTATTTAATGTATCTTTTTGGTCTATGAAGGGTACAAAAGTATTTTCTTCCTGCATTGTCATGCTCAGTCTCTGGGGTGCTTTGGAGAGCAGAGTGGGTGTGGGGTATTGTTAATCATAAGATATAGGAATGAATCATTGTGTAATTCATTTCTCTTGATTACGGGAGTGTAAATGGTAGCAATAAAACACATATTGCAGCTGTGTTCTTCATGAAAAACCCTCTATCAGTAACTGACTGGAACTATCTTCCATCTTTCTCATCGAAGTAAAGCTGTAGTGATCCAACACTCTGGTTTAAAAGGCAGATAAATATTTCTGTTCGGGGGTGGGGGAAACCCTAATCCATTGAAAAAGCTTTCTGAGAAAGTACTTCAGGCAAGGGACACAGGTAATTAATACAATTCCAGTTACTTCTGTGTGGTAGGCTGTGTTGCTCTCGTATATTTAGAGAGACAGGAGATTGTTCTCTTATCCTGTGCAGTCATGTGATAAGCACACACAATTGCGTACACATTCCAGTGCATGCGCAATGGGATTATCTCTCTGTGCACATTAAGGCATACAGATTTCCTAGACATTAGATACACTGATATCTATAGGTAGTCCTTAACATGCTTAATGACTATAGTTACCTTGAGCATGAATGAATGAGAATGTTAAATAATACTGTAACAGAACCTATACTGAAACAGTTTTGATCAACTATGCTTAGCATTGCAAATCAAACCTAAAAAAAAGTACATTAAACATAGAATACTGGTTTGGGGTTAAAAAATAAAAAAAGTTTTTCTATTCTGGCTTTGGAACGAACCCCCCTTTTTTTTTTTTTTTTTCCCCCAGGATGCTTCTGTGTTCCCCAGTGCCACTGACGTAATCCTAAATGATGAGTCTATTGTGCTACAAGACTAGATTAGTTTTTCCTTTAGGGTTCTGCGTATCAGTATGAGATTGTAGTGGTTCCTGTTGAGATTGCTAGCAATTGAGAATGCTCAGCCTTTTAATGAAAATAGCCCTCAATCATATAGAGAGGAGTGCAAGTTTGACTGGAATATACGTAAGCATAGTATTTCCACCCTTGCATGTATACGCCCGAAAAGCTTAGGCTTGAAATGCAACAAGATACAAAAAGCAAGATGCTTGGTTTTCCCCAAGTGTTTTGCCATTCTATACATTAGACTAAAGCTCTGCTCTTGAGATTGAGGGAAATGTCAGTGTTTTCATTTCTGCCTTAGCTTGCCATCCTTCCCCTTGCTCACTCCCTTTACTGTGTGAAATTCATCTAGATGAGGTTTCAGTAAAATGTCTTGCACTTGCTCAGGTGCAGTATTTTTTCTTCAGTGAGATCACACTAAAATATAAGAAACTTTGAGTGTGTCTTCAACTGCAGTAGTAAAGAAAAAGGCACTTTTTGGTGTCTAGGGTAGTAATGGAAAAGCACAGGTGGTTAAACTGTGGGGACCACAGCTCTGAATTTGTGTATCCACACTTTTGCAGTTGGCGCTCATAAAATGCTGTGGATTTATAGGAACTGTTCTTTGAAGTATGACCCATACTGCAAATTTGTACATATTGTTACAGTGTGGACAGCATTTAAAGACGATGATCATGGTCTTTGCAAAGAAACACTGTAAACCCAGCCTGGAATGGGAAGATACTGGCTGGGGATGGAAATACAGGTATTGAAATTATTTCTCTAGGAGGTTTTAACCACATGATTGTAGTGGTTTCTTCTGCTTGTAAAATTACTGGAGCCAGTTCTTCGAGTAACATCAAGGGATCAATTTAGCTCCTTGGAAATTAAATTTTACAGGTAGATGACTGTATTGTAATTACACCTCAGTCAGAAACAACGTATTTAAAAAAATGTTTACTTCAGCTGGCTCAGCTCTTCCACAGTAAACTGTATGCATGCCAAGGTCATTTTTCTGTAGCTCCTAACGCTATTAAATCCCATTGATGTTGCATCATTGGAAATGTACCCTTTGAACTACCTTGCCACTTGCCAAGATACTTTTAAAAATCTGTAGAACACTGTGTGGGCATCCTCCTGTGTGTCTGTATTGACATGCATTCTTTGCTTCTGTTGTCTTGAAAAGATGACACACTTGTGCAGTAATGCTGGAGCTACCATGTTAGGTTTTGGTTACAGAGCTATTTGCACCACTGGCTGAGGCACTGGTCAAGTTCTTTAAAGCTTTTGTCTCTGAGGCACTGGTCAAGTTCTTTAAAGCTTTTGTCTCTGTTTAGGTGACAGAATATTTGCTAGAAAAGAGTTTTCATTTGGTCAAAACGACTTTAACCATCTACTTTGTGTTTATGACACTATTGACATGTTTACTTTCTTATGTTTTTAAATCTCTCAACTTGATTCCTCAGAACACTTCACTGTTTCTCCACAAAGGTCCTTTATTTGATTACCATTGCATCTACCCTGGCTTGGAGGCCAGAGAACCGGAGATGAATTTGTAGCTGTTGTGATGAGCCCTGCAAGCTTTGTTGGCTCCCATATCTGCTAAATTGGAGTTAGGTGCAGGGCAGTGGGAATGTCTTGTCCAAAGCAAAAGAGCTTACATATGCAGTTGCCAGTAATATTTCAATTACCTCGACTGAAAGTAGGCTTGCAGTGCTTTACATTTGATTTACCATGCACTTCATTTGGCTGAGTTCTTTAATTGGAATTAATGGGGTTTGGCCTTGGATTCTTTATCAGGAAATTGATCTTGTGGTTTCCACTTAAATTTTTGGGTGGGTTTTCTTTAGTAGGATCTGTGTCTCAGAGCTTGAAGAGAATTTTATTTAGTATCTTATTGATGCCCTCATCTAACTTTGCTCTTCAAAATGGAGATGTTTGCTTCAGAAATGAAATTTCTCGTAACATTGCCTAATTAATCATTTTGGAAGTGAGGTTGAAGATTAAAACATTCAAAACTTTGCCATGTTACATTCTTACTTAAATTAATGTAGGCAGGGCTGGGCCATTTTTCTTATTGTAAATATCACTTGATTTTACTGTTGCACTCACGAAGATGACTGGTTACTTTGTGCTGCACTTGAGAAAGCTTGGCTGTCTGTGTGTGTGTGCTGGGGGGAGCGTTGGTTTTCTCTTGGGCTTTTCTCCTTCCGAGTTCATTATAGCTTGGTGAAAGTCTTCTGGATCATTCATGTCACTGTGGTATGATTTCCGTGGAAATTTAAAAGAACATCTGAGGCAATTAAATGCAACTGAATGAATATCAGTAACTTATTAACACAAGGGTTTAAGGTTAATTTGTAGTCCATTAAAATCTGTGGGGATTTTTGCTTTGAAAACAGATTCCTAATGTTGTAAAGCACCTCTAGTTAGAATAGTTTTTTGGTCTGGTTATGTGAGAATATGGAAATAATATACTAGTGGATTATATTTTGCAAACATCTGTAAAATAAAAAGCATATTTGCACATTGCCATCTTCAGTTTCCTACAAGCTTGCTAATAAAGGTAAATTTTAGACACAGAAAATGTGAAGCGATTCCAAGGATATTGATCTAGAACATGGTGTCTGCAACCTGCCATAATGGCTGTCCTTTTACAAGTGCATTCTGCTTTGGACAAGCATAATTGGTGGTGGATTCAGTCCTAAAATGTGTGCTCGGGACCGATGTTGCCTGCTTTTTAGTAAATATTTTAAAATGTGGGGTTTTTTGGGTTCCCCCCCACCCCCCGTATTTAACAGTGGATTTTCAAAGAGAAAGTAGTAGATATGTTACGTCATAAAGAAGAGCAGATAGTGTAGGGGGGAGGTGATGAGAGCCCTTGTGCTAATGTCTGTGAAAGAACTGATGCATATAGCTACTAGGTCAAAATACAGATACTTTAAATGCCACAGTATTATTCTGTCCCCACTTTGTGGAGTGCCAGAACCCAGAGTTTTTCAAACTCTGTTGTGCTTCCCTGTGGGTTTTACCCAGCTGTATAGGGCCAGAACAGAAATAAGATATCTCTTTTCATTATTGTAATTATAGACAGTGTTTTGGGAATATTTATCAGCTGTAAATTAGATATTTTCAGAAGCAGATCAGCATTAATCTGGCTTTGATCCCAGAGGAGAAAGAAGACAGGTAGTTAGCACAGCTTTTAACAAGAGAGAAGGCATGCTGAATGCCTCAGACATTAAAGAAAATATTTGGTTGAAATTCTCTACCTGACAGAGTGACTTTGTTTTGGTGAGTGATTGTAATGGATGAAACCAAGTTCATCTGCCTTGCCATTACCATTTAGCTTGATCTGACTTATTTCATATATAGCTTTTCCAATTCTGGACTTCTGCCCAGTCTGCTGGCTATGCTGAATCCTGTATCACCTTTGTGACATGAAGACCTCTCTTGCAACATTAGCAAGATTTCAGTTTGATATGGAGAGACAGAAAGGTAGTAAATGTGTGACTAGGCTAATAGATTAACTAGTTTAAAGGATTCATACCAAATGGGACTTCCAGATGAAAGGTCAGAGATAATTTAGGCAGCAGATGCATGCATGAGCTCTTCCTTTTATGAACCCCTCATGAGTTGTGCAAACACAACTGCTTGATAGAATTTGTAGTTTGGCCCATTTTAAAATGTACTGTAAAAGTCCTGATTGATTATTCAAAGAATAAAAAAGTTTTCATAAAACCTTTTTATCCTTTTTAAAATTACTTTCTGTGACTTAATATAGATTTTGAGTGAAATTAGTCTCCTCAGCATGTATATGTCATAAGAATTTTTTAAATACTGTAAAAATCTGGTTCACTTCACTACTAAAAGCTAAATTCATCTGGCAGTGTTCTGGTTTCAAAGGCATGTTGTCATTCCAGTACATGGAAACAAATAAATAACATTGTGTCATTCCTTTACTTAGACTACTGGGGGGGAAATTTTACATCCTCAGGCCTTTCACTCAACCAGACATCTTTTAGTGGACTTCCTACTCAAAGGATATTATTTCTGAAGTCGACGCTATTCTTCTTCCTTCCAGATAAATTCCATTATGTGTTGTCAATAACAATACCTTGTCACTTTGTTGGAAGTGAAATTAAGTAACGCGTGCTCGAGTTGCTGGAAGAGAGATGACGCAGTGAAAGTATTTCAGCTAGCCTTAAAAAGAACGCATTCGCTTAACAGCTACAAATAGGATGCTGCTTTTTAATGCTTAGGTTTTTACCACTGATGCCAGTAGCATCCCAGTGGGTGAAGCCATTTCTGTTGGGGGTAGGTTCTTTTCTTTAGAAATGCTGCTGGTGCAGTGCAGTTCTTGGAAGCAGAATGGTTGCATTAATTCTCTGCAACTCACTGACCTGAAAGTAGGGTAAGGCATTTGGATCTTGGAATGCTCAAGAGTGCTTCACTTAATCCAATCCAGTCTGTTGCTAAGAGAACTAGTGGCTTTCCTGGGTGTTAACGTTGAAATTGTATGGCTTTTTTGATAATACAAAATTGTCTGAGTGAGGTAGGCATTTGCTTAGTCAAAAACTTAGCAAGTGAATGAACTTGTTATTCCTGAAGACCCACGTTAGAGGGGGGCCGTCTAGTGAATTCTTTCCACAGTAGAGTATTTAAATTCAAGGCTAATTGAAATATGTGCATAATAGTTAAAAAATCAATTCACAATTAACAAGTAGCCTAATTACTATACAGTGTATCCTTGAAATCTAATTAATTGCTCTGATTTCTTGTTTTTCAGATTGTTTGAAGGACGGTCACCAAGGAAGCCTGAGAAACTTAAGACCCTTTTCTGCTATTTTAGGAGAGTCACAGAAAAAAGTATGAAAAATAAAAATTTTAATCCCATTAAACTTAGAAATGGCTATGCAGCATCATAATATAAGTAAAAGCCAGCTTGCCAAGTACACTGATAGTCATGTTAATGTCACTCCTCATATAAATGATGCATGCAATTAAACTTTTTTATATGGAACTGATTCTGTTTTCTTTTTCCTGACACACACAAATATGTGTAAACAGGGGATGTGTAAAATATATACAGAAATATTTTCCCACTGCCTTTATATAAATAAAAAGTGTGTGAGTAAATATATGTAATTATACATATGTATAAAGTTTAATATATGCAACTATTTGCTGCACCATGTCAGAGTGAGAATGTGGAGGGAACTTAACACCATACGTAGTCATCAAAGTCACAGACTTAAATATTCTGAATCAAACTTCTGATTTCCTAGAGTATGCATGTTTAGTCCTTTGGCTGTAACATTTGTAGCCCTTGGGGATTTTCCCCTACTTGTGTTGACATATCAGGTTTTTCCCTTCTGTTCTCTCAGAGCTAAGCTGTTGTGAGATTTGTCCAGTACAACTAAAACAAGTGATGGGAAGACAAGAGACATCACAAACTCTTTTAGAAGTTAGTACAATACTTTCCTTAGTGTGTGTAGACAGATCTTCTGTTGTTACTGTGAATTTGAACATCTGAATAAGCTTACAA
This sequence comes from Porphyrio hochstetteri, assembly GCA_020800305.1. Classification (NCBI taxonomy): domain Eukaryota; kingdom Metazoa; phylum Chordata; class Aves; order Gruiformes; family Rallidae; genus Porphyrio; species Porphyrio hochstetteri. The sequence goes on from CM036911.1 coordinate 10,994,549, forward strand.
AAAATTATTTGAGAACTGTATCAGAGCTTTTATATTGTATTTTTGGAGAGAAAGAGATTTTACTACAGTAGCATCCATCACATCTGCCATAATATCCTCGTTATAGTATTTTTTAAAGAATTTTTTTCTTTACATGTCAATACTTCACTGTCAGCTTCAGATTCTCAGAAAGGTTTATTTTAAAAGAAAGCCAGCTTTGAGCTGTTAAATATAAAAATAATTTTCCTTGCTTCACTCCATCTTCAGTTCATCGTTTTAATTCACCACAAATTAAATGAAGCTACATCCTGTTTCAGCTATCAAACTTTCAGCATTGTCAATAGAACTAAAGCTCTGAGGCAGAAAGTAAATTGTGATCTATGTGTGGGACTGAGGAGAGTTATAGTATTCTTGGGTATTTTAAATGCCCAAGTAATAGTTTTCATGCAGCTGTCCCTGACCCCCTGTGCATATGAAATCTCTTTGGAACATGCTTTATGGAACTGCCTTTTTGGATTTATTAACGCTATAACTTTAATATTTAATGAGATTCTTGAGTGCTCTTTTATTGAATTAAAAATTCCTATCATACCTTTAAAAGAGCCCATTTTTTGTTCTTTTTCGTCCAAGGAATTGGTTAGACTAAGTAACTTAGCTCTATAAATTAGTGTACTAATTTTGCAAATGGTAAGTGAATTCCTTGTAAAAGAACACAGTGGAGACTGTATCAGATGAGGACTTGGTGCTCAAACAGTAAATGCTTAATTTGTAAAATATTGCTGCAGATACGAGAGTTCCCCTGTGGAAAACCACTTCATTACTGAAAGCTGTGCACTTTTTTAAGAGCATGCAACCATTTTTTCCCTAAACTCCTGTAATGTTGAAGAAAAGTATAGGCTTATTTAGGGCTTTTGGAAGGATATGCCTGTGCTTTACATACTATCTGATTTTTATTTTTTTTACAAGCCAGTGCAGTAGACTTACCGGAGCAAAAAAATGACTCTCAAATTAAGTTTTTATTTGGATGAAATCACCTAATAAATGGTTGCTGTTTTCTTTCTGTTGCAAAACTGAACTTTTTTGAGTAGAAGGAGGGAAGTGAGCAGTGGTTCCTCTTTCTCTTCGGGCAGGAGTCTCTTCTCAGTTGAAATACATTGAATTTCATTAGCATTCTGGCAGGGCTGAAAACAGTTTGATTTGGAATTCACCAACACTACATTTATTGACCTTGGAGGACCTTCTCAAATATGAGCTACTGTTTCATCTACCCATAGGCTAAGTACACTGTGCATCACCTGTTGATATAGACTAGTAGTCACTTCTAAAGGTTCACAATTTCTTTTTCCTAGAATCTCAGACTGGTTTGGATTGGAAGGGACCTCAAAGCCCATCTAGTTGACCCTGCCCATGGCAGGGGGTTGGACATTCTCTGGTCACTAGACCAGGTTGCCCAAAGCCCCATCCAGCCTGGCCTTAAACATTTCCAAGGAGGGGGCTTCTGCAATGTCTCTTGGCACTTTTACCAAGTGGTAGCACATTTTGCAACAATTGAGTCTTTCTAATAGTGGAATTCACTTAAACAGTTTTTGTTTGATCTGGAAAAAGGAAAATGCTCCAACTCCAAAGGGAGAAGTACAGTGAGTATTTTGGTTTTCATGTTACATGTTTTCAACTTGAGTGTAGGCTGTCAGGAGAAGATTCAGTGCTGCTCCTGAGCAAAGTTAAACTCCTGTGTTTCTGCTGAGAATGGGTATTTGTTGCAATTTTAAAAGCTTACCACTTAAAATAACCTAAAGAGTAAAGCTCCAGCAGTTAATACATTTTTCTCTGGTGTTGGTTGGGTTGTAGAACCTACAGGATTGGTGACATTTACAAGACAGTGTCTCCAGGAGTTTCCAGACTGGGAAAGGTAAGTCATATTTCCAGTTCACGTAAGATAATTCTTAAGTCAATAACGACTGAATCCCATGCATATTCAGGCCTGGAAATACTACAGACAACAATGTTTGGAATGGATTATTACAGAGGGAGGTATAGAGGGAAGTGTGTCACAAGTGTTTGGAGTGCCCTTAGTTGTCCAGTATGTTTGCCTGTGGAGCAAGCAAGGCTTCAGTGAATTTTTAAAATGGTAGCATGTCCTTGGTGCTGTTGCTTGAATGGGGAAGAGAGGACTTGATTTCAGAAAGGACAGGAAATACAATGAAGTATGGGTGATAAACCAGCGTGCAAACGTGAAGAAAGCTGTGTTGCAGCTTTCTTGGTGGTTAGCAAGTTAATGTGGGGAGAACCTTGCATGAAAAATGTAGAGCTTTGATTTCAAATGTTGGGTTTCTGGTGAAAGAGGTGGAGAAACTGGACAATTGGCTGTTAAATCTTTATAGATTGTTTTTGAAAAGCAAATGCATTTTCTTTCATCTGCCAGGGTTTTCTTTTTAAAATGCCCTATGTTTAATGTATGTAAAGAAGTTTGAGCTTTAGATGGGTTTTTCTTTTAAAGTGGATGTCCTTGCGGAGATTCTGTAATCATCTTTTCTGCACAATCTTCTCCTCAATGATAGATCTCAGAAAAAGCTGTCTAGGTTGCACGTCACCTATGAAGGCACCATTGAAAGCAATGGACAAGGTATGCTACAGGTAAGGGCACGTAGCAGTAAATGTCATGTGGTCATGTTTTTGTCATGCTTTTATCATCTGCCAGCTTAATGAAGTTATTTTTTTATCCTCAATTGACTTAAATGACAAGGTGTTATGCAGTGTAAAAGAAACATCAGAATTAATTCCATGGGTGGTATTGGTGCTTGTCAGTATTCCCCAGCTCATCTAGGTTTGCACATGTACCTGGTACAGAAAGAGCTGACAGAAAATCACAAGCCTTGGACAGCTTCAGGTCTTTTGGTCAAACCAGGATCAAAGATTGACAAGATAAATTTCAGACTGTGATCCTGATGAGTTGTCAAGCGTTTCAGTTTATTTTTAAAAATTATTCTTGTGCCCCAGACAGTGACCTGGTCAGTAGTTCAGGAAACTTTCCTGCTGCTGCCAGCACCACTGTTTCAGTCTGGGAGCCAGTCAGCAAAAGAAATTCTTAAGGAGGATGTGCTGTCCATATCTATCAAGGAACACATTTGAGTTTTCAGATCAGTTGCTTGATTTTTGTTTTTCTTTAAAAAAAAAAAAGTCTGCCTTCTAGGGTTCACTTACCAATAAAGAACTGTGAGTGCTTGAGCCAGGAACAAGCACTGCAAAGGAAAAGAAGGGAGAATAGGATGACTTTTTTCTGTGATTCTTTTTGCTCAGACTTTCATGTGTCTTTGACTTCATGAAACTCGAGCACTCAAATGTCTATTGAAATAAACATTTGTTTATTATTGAGCAGCTGCTCAATAATAACCATTTTGCTGCTGTGTGTCTATTCAGTGATAACCTCAGAGGTGAGAGGAGGTTGAATTATGCCTTTTCATGTACTGTTTCTGTTGTGCTCTCTAAAAGTGCTTATTGCCCACAATGTCATATTTTTCCTCCTGGCTATTTCAAATCTTATCAAACAAAGTATCTCTGCTCAGAGGAAGAGCGTTTACTCCAGGAGGGCGCAGGATCACCAGGGTAAGGCGATGCTGGAGTTCACAGTGACCCCAGCCTCAGTGGGCAGGGTCATTGGCTGGGGCAAACAAAGCAGCGATGGTGGCAATAACAGTTGCTGTCAGGCTGGTGGTTATCAAAGGCAAGATGATGAGTCAGGTCACCAAGGTCAATCCTAGATGTCTAGTCAGCAAGTGGGCATCATCAGAGGACTGGGCTGGCCACACGCCCATACATAATGTATCTCTAGGACAGGGAAGTGTGTTTGTACAGGGACTTTGTGCGAGGGGCGTGAGGATGGGGCCCAAGGTGACATCACAGCTAATGTACAATTGAGTGCTTGGGTAGTTTTCATGTTACTTTTTTGTATTGTCAAGTTCAGTAAATCTTAAACAATTGAAGTGTGTTGGTATTTCCAGGGAATGCTTGCTGTGGCAGTGGCTGGCTCTCAGGGTGCTTTAGACTTGACTCCTGACTCCTGAAACAGTTTGTAACCTACGCAGATGTTCATGTCACTTTGGCAACTTTTGTTCCACTCCCATAACTGTGCTCTCATCAGCTATCTAAATAAAGATCAGTAAGAAGCTAATAGCATTGGAAAGATGAAATTACTTTTAAAAATTATAAAGTTTCATGGGCCGTTAATTTGCATAAATAGTAATCACTTAATTGAATAAACCAAATCCTTTTAAAACTGTTGTCTGTATAAAAATGTAACTTGCAAAATGTGTTATACAGCAGAAAATAGTCCTGAGCTTTTCTGTTTCAAGCAGAAACCTTAATGATCAAATGACTTGCCTTGTTCAAGCACGTTTCAAGGAGGATTTGTAAGAGATTTCTTCAGGTACAGAAAAACTGGTATGGGGCAGTGCTGTTCTAAAAATGCTTTGGTGTGGACAGCTGGGGCAAAGTGCTTGGTAAAGGACAACTTAATGATTCTTCAGTGTCTATAAAATGCAGAAGAGTACTGTAAATTGCTGTTCTCGTTTTTCACGTTCACTGAAATGTGTTTTGTTCTTAAACATGTGCTCTTCAAAGGAAACCCACAGAACTTGGATTCAGATGCAAAACCGTATTTTGCTGTGTCACATCTTGCTTGTGTTAAGTTTTCTGAATAGAAAGGAAAAAAGAAAAGCATATTGTGAATTGAGTTCTGTCCTGCTGCCTTGTATCTTTAAGTCACAGCAGATGTCAACAGATTTTTTTAAATGTATACAGGGCTTTATTTACCTTGGTAAATGAAATGATTTTGTGCTGATTGTTTGTCTCAAAGTCCTCCTGAATATATTTTTCTTAGGTTGACTTTGCAAACCGTTTTGTTGGAGGTGGAGTGACCGGGGCAGGACTAGTGCAAGAAGAAATTCGTTTTCTAATCAACCCAGAACTGATTGTATCTAGGCTCATCACTGAAGTCTTGGATCACAATGAATGTCTTATCATCACAGGTTAGACTTTGCACTAAATGTTTCATGTCTTTTTCTGGTTTTATAGATAGAAAATATATTTCAAGTTGAAGTTTAGCCTGTTTAAATGCTGTGGGACTTAAAAATACTTATTCAACAAAGAGGTTCCTTCATCACCACACCTCTTAAAACTGTTGGGCTGCTGTGCCAATAGATGTTCGGTAGAGGAAATAAAAAAAAAGTGACAGCAAACAGAACTTCTTTTTTATCCTATGTAAGTGTTTGACCCAGTGTCTTTAGGCTTACCTGAAGAATACTCTTGGGCAATATGGGTGAAAGCTACAATTACTAGCTATTAGGTGGTTCCAGCTGTTAGCAGGTATTGCTTCTGTAACCTTAAGTCAGGGTTTTTTGTTCCTCTGGAATGCGTAACATTTGATGTCATCAGTGGGATTGAAAACTCTGAGAAGAGGAACCACCGTCTGGTTACCAAAAAGGGGAGGAGAAAATTAAAAAGGGTAGAAAAGCAGGCACTGTCTCCTAAGGATTTTGATCTATCTTGTATGTTATGAACCTATGCTTGTGTTACTTAGAAGTTAGTTAGGGGTTTGTAATTACAACATCAAAACCAAAATGCTTTTCCGGTACGTTCTTGAGGAGTTGTGTATGGAGATGTGCTCTCTGTCCAGTGCTCTGTTGAAAGTGGTTTTGCCTTTTGTTTCCACCTCTGTCATAGAACTCGGAATGTTGTATTTTGTCAGTCTATTGGATCAGCAGACCAAACGTCACCATTAAGAACTTGAGAGGCCCAGGTCATGCTGTGTGTATCTCAGTTCTACACATGAGAACACACTAAGCATTTTTCATGACTGAAAAATAAAATGATGCTGTAATATTTATTTATGCTAAAGAGCAGCTTTGAAGAAAAAAATCCTTTATTGCAGAGATCCTCTGGGCAAATATTGTAAGAGGTGATGTATATGTTGTGTGTTTTTCAGTCTGCTGTAGCAAAAATGTTGGTTACCTGAGCTGCCTCAACAGTCAGGAATTAGTACAGGTACAATTCTTGGAAAAGTTTTTCCAAAAAATTTTCCTCTTACACGCAAAATTTTAGCTTAGATCTTGCAAATCTTACTCTGTCTTGAGCTATTGATTGTACTGGGCACAGCATCTTTTCTTTTCAGCCTTATACTTGGTAATCTTTTTAAGACTGTGTTATATTTTGTTTTTCTACCCTGTCAAAATTTATGCCTCTTCTGTGAAAACTTTTTGATAAATTGTCTTTTGTGATTACCTTTCTAAGAAAAGGAGCCTGAAAATTCATGGCCATTGCTGCTTTCTGTTGTGCTGTTTGGGTGTGATACTATAGCAGGATTAACATATCTAAGTACTGTTCTCTGGGTGAGGCTCTTCTGGGGAGGGTAAAAACAGCACAGCTCTCTCTGTAATAACTGGTTGGGGGAAAACACTAAATGAATGTTTTGAAAGACCTTATTTCATACCCCTGCAAAAACCAGTGATTTGATATGAACAAGTAAAGGTGGGGATGTTGTGGGGTCTTTTTCACTGCAGCAATATTATATTTTACTTTTCTTGAGTACTTTGCAATTAGTATTTGTGATATGCTGTTCTTCCCTAATGGAAATGGCCGTTCCATCATTTTCATTTCATCCCTGGAGCTCTTCCACCTCAGTTCTTAGCCAAGTCTCCACGGCGTTTCACAATCCTATTGATAAATTACATTCTTTGTGATGCATCTTGACTCAGCGGCCTAATGGGTATAAATATCTAGCTTAAATTTGAAGAAGAGTCTGAGAAATTGGGGAGAAATTAAATTTGTTGTGATTGCAGGGCATCTGGTTAAGATTGCTGCCATAATGAATATGGAACTGGTCATGAAAAGAGTTGAGTTCTTCAGCACAGACATCTACCTACAGAGATGTCAGCAGCAGTGCCAAAGATTCCCACAGTTGTGTTTCTGGTAGAGCTGTGAATAAGTGTCAGTGTTTTTCATTTAGAGTTCTTTTTCCTCCTTTGAGTTTACATATACTTGGGCAGCATTAAGAGCAGATGAGGCAGCTTTAAATCACAGATTGCACAATGGCCAGTCTTGGCGACCTCTTAGTAATGCATTTCAAAGACTTCTAAGCACCTTACCCATGCAGTCAATGAGATCAGATAATTGGTTCAGGGGGGAAAAACTGCTTTTCAGCTGGATCGTGCTCCTGTCCAGAGAGGCAGAAGACCTCTTTCTTGGTGGCACAAGAAAGAAATCGGAAGAACTGATTGAAAGAGGGAGAAGGACCTTCCCCTCAGCTTTAGCAATAAATCTGTGTTTATATTGGTGACTGCAAACTCTGCTGTTGTGCTTTTCACGTGTCCTCCTTTTATTCAGTGCTAGTGGTACTGCCTCTCCAGAGGTCGAGTTTCTAGCTCATAACACATACTACTGCAGGGACAGTATGGTGGAGATTTTTCCCCAATCCCTGGGAGTTTTATCATGCCATACAGATCATATGCAAATAAAAAGCTAGACTGTGGAGTTTGAGAAGGATATATTTATTCTTAGTAATAATTGTAACTCTTTCTAGATGGATGAGATGCCATAAGCACTAATACTTGGCAATTTCACTGTTTGTCTGATGCTCTAATTATTACAAGTTTCATGAAGAATGTATTTTTGAATGATACTTGTATATACTTTCTTTTGACTTTAGGAGTTTTGTTTTAGTGCTGGTTCTTAAAGTTGTGATAGAACTGTGCTATTATGTTGTATTTGTAGCTTGGCTTTTTTACTTCTTTATTTTTTTATGGGAAGAAAAAAGGTTCACCAGAAACATTAGCATATCCAATTAATCCTGTAGCACTCCTGTTCTCCCAGCAACAGCACTCTGTATCCCAGTAGTTTGCAGGCAAAAGTGCTGCCAGTTGAATACCCATTTTTTTGTCTGACAAATTTCCAGAGCTTCACTTATGAAAGCCCATTGATTTTCATTAACTTTCGGTTTCTGGGAAAGGAGTTTAGAGTTCGTGCGATTTCTTTGAGCTTCTCTGTTATTGGTATCTTTTGGTTTTTGTTGTTTTTAATATATATGTGTATGTGCTTGTTTGCTTCCTGGTGCTCTCGTCATCAGACACTGCACTTCTGTAAAAATTAATGAAAACAAGGAACTTTGTGAAAGCCAGCTTTGATTTGTCATTTAATCTATCCTGCTAGCAATAGCTTGATAACCCGGCCTTTTCTTTCCACATGCTAGGCACCAAAGGAAACGCTTCCTTTTCAAAGTTGGAAGTTTTGCTAGGTTGTCTCCTGAAGGGAGCTCTCAGAAAAGAAAGTCACGTGCTTCCCTCATCTATCTCTTCTTACTATTTGCCAAGACACTTTTTCCAAGCATATCAGCAAAGCAGAATTTGACCTGTGTCAGGAAAAGTCTTACTGAAGGTTGATAGCCTGCAGTTCAGTTGGAAGACTGACTTCTGAATATTTCAGCTACTCTCACAGTTGTTCGTTGTATGAGGACATGGATGTGTGTGAATATTTAGGCATATTCTGCTGTCTCAATCTGGGGACTTGGATTTTGTAACAGGAAGTGAATTCTTGGTGAGGAATCTCTACCCGTCCCCCTCATTTCACACAGCAGCTCTTCACAATAGCCTTGTGGAATTTCTGTGCCCTCAGTATGGTTAATCATCTAGACAAATCTAAATAAGTGATGAGTGGATAACAGTGCAGATGAGTTAAAGAAGCCCTGATAAGTCTGTTCTGTTAAAAGTCATTGGGGTAAATGGGGAAAATGTCTTCAAGTATATGCATCATTTTAAATAGTTTTTAACAGCCTGTGTTTCCTGTGCTTGAGACTACTGAAAGCCAATGTTCAGATTCCATTGTCAGATGAGGTAAAAAGTGAATAGTTTTGTTTCTGATGGCTCAACTTGTACTTGGAGATTGAAAAACTTGGAGGTGAAATTGAACCATTTGTATTCTCAGATTGTCACTGATCTGTGTAATAGATGGGTGTTACTCTTCTTACTAGTCATCAGAAGTTTTGTCCTATTGACTTACACCTTTCTGAAACCTATTTTTCTGTTACATTTATAGGTGTAGCTGGTGCCAGTGTTTGTGATTAGGGAGTTGTTTAACAGTCCTCTTACTCTTATTGTTTATAACTTGTGCCAAACTGTATCTGTATGAGCTGAGATTTTCCAAACAAGGTATTCCTCTCAGTCCCCTACTTTTGAAATTCAGCTGTTGCGAGCTCAAAATGGGGAAAAGTTAGTTTTTTGCTATGCTGTGCCTTTAGGAGTACTTCTTTGAAGCATTTGTACATCCTCAGGACTTGAAATAAGGTCCTGAAGTTTGGTTAAATGAGGTGAAAGGCAACCATTGAGAAAGGTTATTGTCAGCCTTACTCTCAGTTAAAATGCTGAACAAATGCACAACAGAATGATAAGGAGAAAGGGTGATTCCCAGTGAGACCAGGAAGCTTAACAGACCTACCTGGCCGTACGTAAGGCTGCCCTCAGGACTGCAGGGCGCCCCACTGGGTGACTCTGACATGTTGAAATCTGCTTGATTTCTGAGCATCAGCCTTTTCTTTTGCTGTGTGGTTTTTAATTTTGCTAGAGGAATAAAACATGTTGGAGAAATAAAATGTGCAAACATACTGCTCACCATTTACATTTTTGGGTATCTTCCTAAACTGTCAGCCTCGGTGTTTGCTCCGTTGTGATGAAGTAGGCTTGCCACATTTCAGTAGTGGAGTGACTGTTTTATCATTGTGTTTACACAAGTAGCAGCCTCAATAAAGAATAAAGTAAAGCAAGGAGCTGGTGGTGCAAAGGCCAGTAAAACTTAAAGTTTATTGAGAAGCTATTGAATTTGTGTGGCAAAGTTGGAAACTATCTTGTTACATACTGGCCATCATACATAGATCTGCACTTGCAATGTTCTACGGTGGATGCTCCACATCATCTGTGGAAAAGAAGCTTCTAGTGGTTACAATAAGATATCTTATTCTTGGTGTAGATATGAGTTTCTGTTTCCCATTGCTTCTGAGAGCTGTGTGTTCCTTTGAAGAAGCACTGATTCCTACGAAAGGCTGCCATGTAAAAAAATTTGTACCTGTTTTTGTATGTAATACAGAAAATTGTTTGTTTCAGGTACTGAGCAGTACAGTGAGTACACAGGCTATGCAGAAACTTACCGGTGGGCAAGAAGCCATGAAGACAAGACCCCAAGGTAAAGTTCCACATAAATATTTCAAGTGAAGGAATAAATAAAGATTATAAATTTGAAAACGTGGTGCTTAAAGTAGTTACTAGCATTTCAGTTGCTAGAGAATTTGACTGATTGATCCTGCTCTTCCATAGACCCAAGAAGCTAAGAAAGTGCTCTCATATTAATAATGAGATATGAATGCTAATAAATTGTACCTGCCAATATGTCAGTTCTTAAACCAACATCTTTTACATTTTATGTATTTCATCCAAATTTTTGTTGAGATACTGACTGAACTCTGGATTGCAATGTCACAAGAACTTTGACAGTGCAGGTGCCACAGTGCAGCTGATGTATGGCAAAATAAGATTTAATATCACAAATCTGAGTAGAAAGCTCTGAACTCTTCAGGTTTTTTCTCCAACAAGGTTGTTATAGTGTATACACAAAATTATTCTTTTGGCATAGAAACATACACAATGTACACTCATTTAAATGTGGAGGAAGACAGAGAGCCAAAGTGCTTTACTTTGACCTTGCAGTGTTCTTAGGCACTTAACAAACAGTGCCATGTAATTAGATTTGTTTCACCTTCATGCCCAAAGTCTAGCCAGAGTGTTTCTAAATTTATAGGGAGACCTGTCTCACTTCTGGTGCTGCTTTCATACCTGGCTTACAAAGAGGAAAAGTGCTCCACTGTCTGTTATGAGCTCACCTTTCTAGCTGCTTCTCACAGAGAAGCTCTGCAGGGGATTTTGGGTCGTGATTGTCTTTCCAGTATTAAGCAACTAATGGCATCTACTTTTCTCCTCCCTCCCTCCGTTTCCAGGGATGAATGGCAGCGGCGCTACACTGAAATTGTTGCGATAGATGCGTTTCACTTCAGACGGTTCCTTGATCAGTTTGGCCCGGAGAAAATTAGAAGAGAGCTCAACAAGGCCAGTGGCTTCTTACAACAGCTTGCAGCCTAAGGCTGTTTCATTAATGTTTATAGCACCTTTTCAAATATTTTGTATACTGTCTTCTGCTAAGGAAGTTTTTGCTTAGTTGTGTCTCTTACAAAAGGTGTAGTTCAGGGTTGTGCTCTCAGATGTTAAAGCAGAAGCTTGTCAAATAGAATGACACTTATCCTTTGATGTGCTGTTCAAAGGTGTCCTATTTAACTTTCAAGAACGCTAATGAAATTTGGATACATATTTTGTTAACTCTTCCCTGTCCTGCTTCTAAACTATGATTTTAAGTTCCGTTCCCATGATTGGCTTTGCTCAGTCCTACTCAGTCCTCCAGTCAAGGTGGAGAAGGGGGTGCCTCATTTTAACATGGTGACAGGTCATAAATACAGTGCCGCTTGCTCTTCTTCCACCTTTCTTGTTTGCTCTGAGATATTGCCATATTACCTGGGAATTTATCTTTTCATATATCGATGTTGTCTGTTCATAAACAGGTCCAGCTGTCATAAATTCATATCTTTAGTTGCACAATAGCTGTGGGGACTGTTATAACTGCATATGTGTGCATACATGTCAGTTAGACCCTACAGAAATGGGGGTATTTGAGAGACTTTTAAATCAGGCCAGTTAATCCTTTAAACAAAACTTTTAGACTGTCATACAGAAACAGCACTCTTTCTGCTAATAATTCTTACATGTTATTTAGTCATTATCACTGTGCATTCAACAGTTGGTCCTTGGCCTTACCCAGTGTTAGCTGTGTGCACACAAAACCATGCTGCTCCAGTGGGTCTATTGTTTTTGACAGTCTTAGTCATAAAATCATAGAATCATAGAATGGTATGAGTTGGAAGGGACCCCAAGGATCATAGAGCTCCAACCCCCCTGCCACAGGCAGGGCCACCAACCTCAGGCCTGGATCTACACTAGGTTGCCCAGGGCCCCATCCAACCTGGCCTTGAACACTTCCAGGGACAGGGCATCCACTACCTCTCTGGGCAGCCTGTTCCAGCACCTCACCACTCTTTCTGTAAAAAACTTCCCCCTAATATCTATCTAATCTAAACCTTCCTTCCTTTAGTTTTAATCCATTCCCCCTTGTCCTGTCATTGTCTATCCTTTGAAAAAGTTGAATCCCCTCCTGCTTATAAGTTGTCCTGATGGAAGAGCAATGTGCAAAAGGAAGCTGGAACTGCAGTGAGCATCCTTTCTCCCCTGCCGTGCCACCACCGCGGCACCCCCCCTCCCCCTCCCCATTTTGTCATCTTGTTCTTAAATAAGGTATTTGAGTTTGTAGATGGTTTCTAGCCCTTGGTCTCTGCCATGGACTATGTGCTGTGTGGGGTTACTTTCCCATGCTACAGCAGGTGATATACCATGTTGCATGGCTGAGATTTTCACGTTACTTGTTTTTACTTCTTGCTTTACTGCTGCTCGTGTTCTTGAAACTAAAGCAGTGTTTTCCCAGCTCTTGAGGTTATGCTTTTTCAGTGACTAGTAATTGTCATCAGCAAGCTGTACACTGCTCTGAAGCCTTATCTTTCAACCTGTGTCAGTGTTTCCAAGGCCTTTCCTGTTATCCCACGTGCAGTTTTTCTCTCTGAACAAGAGGTGCCTGGTATTAATCTGCAAATTCTCATAAGTTAGTAAGAAGGCAAATGAGCCAGAAGGAGCCCTTGCTAGGCAGCGATAGGTCTGTGGCCTGTTACTGCAATGGAAATGCTATTTTTACTGGGGAGGCAATGTAGTTATACCATATTACTGTGTTTATATTTAGATTCAAAACATGCTAATGATAAAGTCTATGTTTATAGATGCAGCGGGCCTCTGCTTTCACTAGGGTGTTAAATATATAGGCACAATACTACTGTTGTTAGTCTGCTTTCTGTGGTGCAGGAGGGTATAGAATAATATGGGATGCATTTTAAATAAATTCAAACATAGGGTAGTGTATTCCTAATTCTCAGCTGGAAAGGGAATATTCCTGAAAGCTCATCTTTACCCTCCCCAAACGCCCCCCGCTCCCAGAAGTGATGTACGGTGCTGAAGGATTAATTTAATTTAGTCGTAAAGCCTTAGCATCTTGACTAAAGTAACATTCATCAGCTTGTTTCTTCATGGTTGGTAATGAAATTATCCCTGAAAAAGACAGTAAATAAATTTTGCAAACTTCAGTGATACCTTAGTACAAAATTCAGATTACCTACTCTAGTGAATTTATGATCTGCCTGCAATTTTCAATATTATTGACTGGGTTTGGATTTTTAAAATGAATTATGGTAGATCCGTGCAACTTTTATACAGTGTGTCGGTTTGGCTGATGTTGTTTGGTGACGACTGATTGGTATTTAAAGAAATTTTAAGCCTGGATTAATTCTCTGTTTACTACAGTAAAAACTTCATTAGGCTTATTGGAGGTTCTATAATATTTTAGCAAATCAAATACTTTTTAAATTACTGTGGTGGGTTTTTTTTCAGTTTGATTTAAAATTAGTATTAACCTTCAGATTTTTCTGTGGGTGAAAACAAGTTGATGGAATAAGCCTCAACCCCATTTCTGTTACGTTTTAATAAACCAGGCCTCAGTGAGCATAGTATATGCACACAGGCTTTAAAATATGAGTGTGTTATGTATTAGCAGGTAGAGCTTGGTGTCCAGAGGTTCCTTCTTGTCTAGCATTTTGTTAGATATTAGGAAATGATTGGAATAACTGAAAGTGGTTGTTCTTGCAACTTGTATTTTCTCACATGCCTGTACAATTTCTTCTTTGTAAGATCTATTTGTGTTACAGAACCAGGTGTTCATTCTTGGTTAGTTTTCTGAGTAGGTAGATGTCTGAGGCTGACCCTTGTTTCTGGTTTAACTCAGAAAACAAGATTAAAATTGCCTAATTCAGAATAAACTGTTCAGAATAAGGAAAAGAAAAGTCACTGTATCTGGTCTCAGCATGAAGGTTTGCAGATATCTGTGAAAGAGCTGTCACTGTTACATCCTTGCTGGCTTCTAGAGATTATTGCTTAATAGACTCACACTAGTCAATAGTTTTTCCAGTTGCAAGTTCCACTTCCTAATGAGTAACTGACGTAGAATTGGGTTTGCAATTACACTCACATGTCATTAAGCCTATTTTGATAGTTTCTGATTAGAAAAAGCTACAGCTTCATATTTGAGAAGAAATGCTTCCCTAAGAATGATGGTATGTAGAACAGTTACGTTTCAAAGAGTTTTAACTATGAGAACTTTGTGTAGAGATGCAAACAAACCAATTGTAAGCATAACACAACTTCTAAATGAGGAATCCTATCTTTGCAATTGTGTACAACTTAAACCCAGATTCATTTCTGTAGCTCAAAAAAGGAGCAGCTTTTAACTGCTTTAAATAGCTTACCTATTTCTGTATTCCTAGGTAAAAATTATTTAAAATACTGGTATATTGCCTCCTTCTAAAAAAATTGATTAGTTTTATTTCTGTCCTTTATTTGCTGTGAAAAATCATGGGGGAGCACGTACTCAGATATTTTTTTCTTTCATCACTGCTGAAGTCCTTCCAAGTGTTTGCTGACTTTCTCATTGTGTCTGTCGAGATGGTTTTTGTTCTCTGTGTCCTGGGAAGTTGGGAAACACACACCCATTAAATAAAAGTTGAAAAGAAAATGGCATTCTGTGCAGCACCAATCCATTTTCCTCACTGGGAGGATGGAGCTTGAAGAATTACTGTCCACACAGCCAGAGTACTAGCTTGGTTTGCCCACTAGTTTCATACAAATGTGCCTTGGATTTTTAAATAGACTAATAGTGCTGACTTGAGAAAGCTCAAGAAGCTGGATGCACCTGATGCAAGTGCTTCTTATGCAGACTCTGAATCATGGCACCCAGTGGCTGGGATGAAATCCCTAGGAGTCAGCACCTGTGTCTAATTCTTCTGCTCTTAAATTCTCTAGTGACTTAAAGGAAGATTAATGGTGTGTTTGAATTTGGTATTGCTGTAAAGCAGTTTGAAAATATTGCAGTAGATTGTGATCATCTTTTGTTTGTCTGCAGGCCTACTGTGGCTTCTCTCGACCCAATGTTCCACCTCAACATCTCTCTGCAGTAGCCACAGGAAACTGGGGATGTGGTGCCTTTGGAGGGGACTCCAGATTAAAAGGTAAATTGTAGCAATTCATTAATGTCCATATGAATCAAATAGGTTAGATTTTGATTCTGGGCCTTATTTTTTTAATGTTGTTCAAGTACATTTTTGGGGTTTGTTCATAGAAATACCTCATAGCCAAGAATTGGAATGATAGGTAAACCCTTCACAGAACTGGTTCGTTAGCTTTGCTCTTCAGGCCATGAGTAATGTGGCCTTAAACAATAAAAATGCCTGCTGCTTTGATGTGCTATTTTCAGTTTAAAGTTTGAGGTAAGTACATGATGGCGAAACACTGGATGTACAAGGACTTTTGGCACTAAAACCTTCAAAAGCACGGGCATGCGTTCATGCAGGAACACTCTCCTTGCAGTTCTCAGTCATCTGCTGACCTTTCTGAAGCAGTCTTTATAGATTGTGCCTAAAATATGTGTCTCTGCAGAGCTGTTTAAAGAACCTGGTTAATTTGCAAGGCTTCACACGTGTGCTGTCAATGCTTCCTGCTTAGTTTTGCTACTTAACATATTGCTATATATACCAGAGAGGCTCCCAGTCATGCAGCCACACTGCTGTCTTTCCAGGCTTGCCTGCTATATCACTCACTTTCTCATGTTCTTTTGTTTTTAATTAGAGTATTTATGGCACGGCAGAAATGACATGCCTACTTTCATTTAAGCCTTTTTCCCATCACTGGTGGATCCTGACATTTAAATTGATATCCTGATTCATGTAGTTCTAAGTAGAAATTTACATTTTTTGTTGTTTTTAAACATTTGCAGACTGTATAAAATTTGCTTTTCTGAACAGTTTTAGGTGGTTGCATTGAGACAAACAAGCACCGAGCCACCAGCTTCATTAGTTTTCTTTCTTAATGTGTTTTATTCATTGGGCATCTGGGTTTCTTTCTCTCAATTCTCATTGATTTCCTGACAGTTGTTTTTGATTTCCATTAGATAAAATGGGCTGCCAAGTGCAGATCATCCATATCAGAAGTAGTTATTTACTGTAGGATCTGATCATACTTGATTATGCCAATGTTAGGAAGGTTTAACATGATTGTGTATAAAATACAGTTTCACTCAAGGTCACAGATGATGTGAAAACTCAAGTTGTCTTAAGGGAGGAAAAAAATTATCTAGCTTTATAAATTAACCTAAACAAGACATTCCAGCAAAGTTAGGGGTATTTCCACAAAATTTTAGTATGAACTTAGGATTTTTCAGTACTGAAAAAAAAGATGTTTATATAATTGGGAGAAGTTGGAAAATCCTGTCTTGCTTTTTGACCAAGAGGATAGTTTAACAATTACTAGCTGCAGGGGTTCTGTGCAACAGTCTGAGGATTGGAAAAGTGTTCTATTGAAAATGTAAAAGAGGTGATCTGATGAGACATCTCAAGAGATATTTAACTTTGAATGACCGTGAGAAAATACTCTTCGGCTGAATTGGTGTTCTTACTCATCTGAGAACATACAGTTCAATAGGATGACTGCCATCAGTTTTTAAAAGACCTTGTAGGATGAGAGGAAGGAGAGAAAAGCACATGCCTTGCCTTGTGTAAATGAGTGCAACCTTGAGGTGCTACTGTGGTAGTACTGCAGTTCTGGACTTAGATGCTGGGCAAGGACACAAGGAGTATGGAGTGTTTAACCCAGCCTGGCATTGCTGCACCTGCAGCGTGGAGTTAGTCCCTGCCATGTCTCTGGTGCCATGTTCCTCACACCAACCTCCAGGCTTTGGCTGCGCTGCCACAGCAGTGCAGCAGTGGGGGATTCCTGGTGAGAACGTCCTTTCCTCTGGCTACGAGGGACTGAACAGGTCGGACCTGTGAGGAGAGTGGGGTCCCCAGGGGAATTTGTGTTATGCTTCTGCCACTGTTGCTGGGTGGTAGAAGAAAGTGTGTCAGCACAGCCATTCCTTCCAGTGTGAGTCTAGAAGAGTTAAATGGGATCACGTCAACTGGATGCAAGGGGCAAGAGAGCTCAAATCCTTCCAGTCCTCTTCCTTCCCCCTCCATGGGCTCTATTGCTTTTCCTGTGATGCTCCTTTCTGTATCAGCAGAACGGAAGCTTCACACAGTGTTGTATGTCATTAATTGCCCAGAAGAACGTGAAGCCTGATTCTTGACAGAAATTTTGACCCTCATTTCAGAAGACTTACAGCAATTCAAAAACAGTAGGGTATTTTTAGTATCTTCTGTAAAGTGTAACTGCGTTGTTTGTTTGGAGTGAATGAGAAGATTCATTAGGTTCTGTTCCCTTATGCAAGCGAGTTAATTAGACCTTTTAAAAGCTGAACTACTGAAGCTTTACCAAATCCACAGCTGGTTTAGTAGTTTAATTAAAATATCGTTCCCAGATTGAGATTAATTTCACGTGTGAATCGTGTCATTTATAATTTTAGCTATGGGTTTACAGGAGGTTGTTTTGCTTAAAGCATGCCTTATTTTATTAGGTCTCGGTTTTTAAACGTGAAAGGTTCTTGAGCTATGAACAGCTTTCTATTTAGTTTGTGCTAGCAAGTGGTAATGCAGTACACACGCTGTTTTATTTAAAATTAATCTTCACAGAGACAATATTAATCACATTTTAATTAACTCTGCTGGGTACAAAAGAAAAGAATATCAGAACAGCACCCATAGGCTCTGAAATCAGGCAAGCTGCAGTAGATCAAATAGTTGCTGTGGTCCGTGATTTGGACTGCTGTACCATTACCTGAAGCAACCGAGTGATTGATGGCCTGCCTCTGACACCCCAGCCTTGCAGAGCTGGTTGGTGAAAAAGCTGCACTCTTGGAACAGTTTGGTCCTGCCTAAAAGGGTTCTGGCTCCTCTTCTCCCCCTCGCTGCTCTTGGGTGTACGCTCTGGTGCCCTCCCTTGCTTCAGCTCTGGCTCTTAGCAAGCCCTACACTCGGCCAGTTCAGCTGCTCATCTAGCAGAAAACACTTAGCTTCAGTTGTTTTGTTTTATAACTCTTCTGCCAGGTTGGTGAATGGAATTGGCTCAGTGAGATGTCTGATGGGCACCTGAGGGCTGCAGAGAAGTCAGGAGGTGGATGAGAAGGGAGAAAATGTAGCTGGACCAAAGACACTTTCTCCAGTTGCCATGGGTCGTTACTTGGCGCAGCTGGACCATTGATCAGACAATTTCTCAAGATGAATCTGCAAAAATCAGTTTCCAAGTTAGGACACATTCTTCTTTCTTTCCAGTGTTTTCTGCTTTGTAATGTTAGCCTTTGGCAGGACTCGGGGTGCAGCTTGGTCCAGCAGGTCTGACATAATGCTGAAAGTTAGATAACCTGAATTGCATTCCTGGCATCGCCGCTCACATTTTATAGGTCAGAACAAGCCCTTGTATTTCATGCTGCATACTTGTATTATAGCTAAAATAGACACCTTAAACTGCACAGTAGAAGGCTGCAGAACCACAGCTCTCCTTTTGGGAGGTAAAAGTTTGGTCAGCTCCTGCTTTGTGTAGCTTACCTGGTGCAAGGGTTGGCTCCCTGCCTTCTGAAGGGTGGGAGAGAACGGAAATGGTGATGTGCGATGGATGCTTTTGACTCTGAGCATGCAGCTTAAACCAGGATGTGAGATGGTGCTCTGCCACCTTACGCTGTCATGCACTTTCCCTGGATAACTAATGGCCACATGCTGCTTCGCAGGGGAAGGGACCATAAAACCCCCTTTGAATTTTAAGGACATTGTTTATCTGGAAAGTGAGAGTGGTTGTCAGTAGTGACTCCAACAGAACACATCAACATTGAGCCGCAGCTTCCAGTATTCTTTATTTTGTTTTAAAAGTGGAAGTAATGCTTACCCACCTGCTGTTCAAGCTGCTTTGCAGTGTTCAGCTGGAGATGGGTGGAATGAATATGTGCCATAAACTTTGGCTGTGTTTTTCCCTTCAACAAATTGTTTTATCCTATATTCATGTGTGTAACCTTTTTTGTTTGTTTGTTTGTTTTTTTCAGCCTTAATACAGATACTGGCGGCTGCTGAGGCCGGACGTGATGTCGTTTATTTTACCTTTGGAGATGTGGAGCTGATGCAGGATATTTACAGCATGCACACTTTTCTCTGTGAGAAGGGCCAAACTATTGGTGAGCATAAAGAAGTCTTTTCATGCAGCAAAGAGACTATACCATCCCTCTACATGAGAATCATGTGATAAGAATTGTTGTTATCGGGTCCTGAACGGGACCTTGGTTTATTTGTGCCTGTTCCTAGAGAGGGGAACTCTTCTGATTCAGGGTCAGCTGGGTGTTAACCTGTTAGAAGGCTTCTAGAATCCTTTCCTAATTCACTTGGGAGTTAGGTTCCAGAGTGTGGAAAATACAGATATGTGTGGTAGACAAAAGCTTTGCCAATGTTTTAATATACCTTAGTGCTTTAAAAAGGGAAATCTGCTCACGTGTTCTGGACATAGATTTGTTTTATAGTGGTTCTGGCTTGATCCTGTGCAGTGGTCAGTTGTGTCACCCAGTAGCAGTGCAAGAAAAGCACTGGATCCATCACCCACCATAACTGTTGAATGTCTCTTTTCTGGAGCAGAAGTACAAAGGTTCGTAAGCAGTGTGTGTGTGAGCCTGGTGTTCGGACAGCTTGTGCAGAAAGTTGAGGGAGCCCACCTGAGCAACCTTGGGAACAGTCACGTTTCCCTGAATCAGCTGCCTAGCTCCTCTTCCAGTGCTCACTTAGAGACGCTCCAGCCCCTATCTCAAGGGACAAGGGGAATGGCATGAAGCTGTGCCAGGGCAGGTTTAGATTGGATGTTAGGAAAAAATCTTTTACTGAAAGAGTTGTCAGGGCCTGGAACAGGCTGCCCAGGGATGGGGTTGAGTCACCTTCCCTGGGTGTGTTTAACAGATGGGTAGATGTGGTACTTAGGGATATGGTTTAGTTTAGGATGTGAATGGTTGGACTTGATGATCTTAAAGGTCTTTTCCAACCTTGTTATTCAATAGGAGCGTGCATTGCCAGACTTCAGCTGCACTTAGATGTTTGTCATACAGCATGATCTTATGTTTTAAAAAATTATTTCTTTTTATTTTTAAGGGGATATTTACAGGCTGTTACTGAGGTATTACGCTGAGGAATGCAGAAGCTGTTCTACTTCAGGACCAGATGTCAAGCTGTACTCTTTCATATACAACACCGTTGAGTCTTATGCAGATTCTACTGATGATGATGATGATGAAGAAGAAAAAGGGTTGTGCTTTGAAGATTAAAAAAATGTATTTGAGTACATTGTTCATTTCTTTCCACTGGTATATTGTGTGAATTGCTGGGTATAATGTATGAATTGGCTTAAGTTAATATATATTGACAGCATTGCTAGCTGCGTCTAAGACCCAGACAAAAAAAACCCAACCCCTTTGAGAGATGAGATTTATTATCTTTGGTGGTTTCATACATGAAAACACTGTTCATGTGTTGACAGAAAAGATTTCTTTGGTAAAAATGGTTTGCATTATAACCTGTTAAGCAGGATATTCCAGTATATGTTTGTATTTCAGTCAAGAGGTTGCTGAAAGACTTCAGGAGATTTCTCTGTACTCCTTTGTCTTTTTTCAGGGATCTTATTTAGATGTCTCATGGAAGCTTAGTGCTGGAGTACAGGCAGCCATGGAACCCCTGGGATGAGTTTAGACAGACTGTTGTCATGATCGTTCCTACAGAAAACTGTAATCATTCGATTACCTCCTTAAGGCTGCCACTTCACCTTCATTGTTCCTATCAACATACTTGTTTAACTTAATGTCCTGTTTTTTGGGGGGGTTTGTTTCTTCTTTCTTTTTGTAATAACTGGTTAAAAACTGAAACATTCTGGAGGAGCTATCGTGCGTGTCACAACTGCATTGTCTTGATTGAATCAGACATAAGAGTTAGCATGAAGAAGTAGAGGGGAAAAAGTGTGGGAGGATGGGAAAACGAGAGATGTGACCAAAGGTAGAAGCAGAGGGAAACACTTTCACATAAAACTCTTCAATACCATTCTGTTGGTGCTATCTGTTACAGCATTGAACCAGGTCTTAGATACCTTAGTATATTTGAAGTTTCTCAAGGCTGACTCTTGGCCATATCATTTGAATTGAGGTCTGCTAGTTGTGTTTGTACTGTCGTATCAGTTCTCCTTTATTGCTGAGTATAAGATCCCCGTGGGATAACATGAGCAAGGAAACAAAGATCACTTGGGATTCAGTGGGAGGAAGGTCTGCAGGCTGCAGATAAGAACATGAGGTCTTGTTAGGAGCTTGCACCTTGGTCTTTTTAGGTGTGGGAAGGATAACAATGAGGAGGGGGCAAAAGCAGTGTAAAATCTGTGCTGTTACTATCTCTGTGAATACCAAACTAGTGTTGCTGTAGTACATGAGTAGTTTACACAAAACTGCAGATACATTTGTGATTAAATGTTTCCAGGTCTATGCCAAGGGCCAATACAGTGAAATGTTTGTCTACTACTAGATTAAACCCAGTGTAAGCATAAGCCCAAACTGTTAAATTTAGCCTCTTCTATGTTAGATTTTCTGGTCTGTCATAGTTGCTATTACCAGTTTAGCAATACAAGTAAAAAACCTCTCAAGAGATGTAGTAAGCCAAGGCTCTAGTATCCACAAATCCTGTATGCTAATGCCAGATAAAACCTCTCCATGCCTGAAACACAATGTGATAATTAAATGCTGGACGCTGTTGGCAGCCTGGCTTACAGGAAGGCACTCGCTGCTTGAGCTGCTCTTGTGGAAGCAACAGAAAAGAGTTTGGGTCATTTATAAACACCTTCAGTGCCCTGCACCTTTGCATTAATGGAAAAGATCTTCTTGTCCATTGCAAGGAAGATGTGGATTAGAATTTCAGCCTTTTTTCTGTGTTTGCAACTTGTGCCCTCAGAGTTAGCGGATCTTTCCTCCTGCTCCTGGTGTTTCAGTGTTGGCTCAGATTCTGGCAATAGGAACAAGGGGTTTACAATAAGTCCTTACTTTGGGCATTTAGGTTCAGTTAGGATCGTGCTTCTAGATGTGTTGCCAATGATAAATGTGCCCTGTTAATTAGGAGAAGTGATGGAAAATTGGTGCTATCTGCCAAACCTCCTTCATGATTCTGTGATTTTACTACTCAGGATTTCCTACAGAAAAGATGAACGGAATTTGTTCCTAACCAACTGGATGAAAACTTAGCAAAATACGACCTCCCCTTGATTGTAAATAAATACATCTTTATTAATGCAATATTAATTTTCATAGTGAGGGGAAGTGATTTGTTGGGTATGAAAAGCATACCAAATAAGATGGCATAAAATTTACTTCAACTCTACAAACAGAGAAACAGAATTTTTTGAAAGATTCTCTGAAGATCTTATTATAAGGTTTCCAGGTAAGAGAGTTTCTGCAGTGTTGGGTGTTCCCAGGATAATCCCAGGCATTTTAGGCAGTCTGGATTTTCACTGATACCTGAGAATTTTCTAATATGGGCAAGAACACCTTTTGCTTGAGATGGTTCTTTAGGATATATTTTCCATACTATTTTTTCCTCTATGCAAGATAAAAGAGTAATTCCTTTTTCTGTTTAAAATATCATCTCAATGAGTGATAGACCCTGTGTTCTGCTCTGTGTCCCTGACTTGCAGAAGGGTGATGATGCAACAACACTTTGAATAGGACTGATGGCAGACAGGCTGAAGAGTGTATTTTTCTTGGTTGTTTCTTTGAAACCAGTAGCCCACAGTTGGCAAACTAACAAGGGCGTTACATTCCCGTGACTTTCTGGTTCAGTGAAGAGCTGAGCTGCCTGGAATGCTGCATGTGGAAGCAGGAATTTTGCATCAGCCCAGTACGTGTTCTGTATCTTTCTTCTTTCCCTCCACCCACCGCTCTCCATTTATAAACGACCCCAAATGATTTCTCTAGCTGGAGATGCCTTTTGGTGCTCTACTTGCAGTAGTGTGGAATGGAGATGCCAGTGAGCTTTGTGCAGCCTAGTAACTCTTCTAGAAACATGTTTATGGGCTATTCCGGTTTTGGGGGGGTTTTGTTACGTTAGGGATGTTTGCTATATGATTTCAAATAAAAATAAACTTCCTACAGAAACTTTTGTTTTATACTTTTTAGCAGTTAAACCGAATGCTTAATATGAAACAACAACAGGCAGTCATGTAGATTGCAGTGTTGCCTCATAGTCAAGATTGGTGTCAGAGCTCCTCTGTTGTCTTATGGCTCTTGCACCCAAATTCCTCAGTTTTGAGGTGTTCTTATCAAATGATGAGTACCCATTAGTGTATATATTAATTTATAAACTGCTGAAGTGTTCCTGACATTCTTCTAAACTTACAGTTTATGCACCGTTATATTCTATTGATTTTTTTTTTTTTGGGATCTGTATGCTAATGTTTACATGATTTTGTAGGAATACGATTAAAAAACTCTGACCGAAGCAGTGTTGTGTGCTTTGCCTCATCACATACCTCCTGGGAAATGCCAGCGTGTGAGCCTCTGGGGAACAAGGCTACAGGTGGCTCTAGCAGTAAGTGGAATAATTCAGGTGTTTCCATACCCAAAAGGAACTAATTTCTTCTTCCAGTACAGTGTTGTAGGAGTTGCTCCCTCCCTAAGGAGGAGGTAACTGCTGTACACTGGAAGGGTGTGAGCGTGAGAGCGAGATCTCACACACTGCGTGGCTGTGCGCGGGCGCTTGGGTGTCATTCCCAGCTTGCTTTTGGTAAGCAAGGAAGTGTTTGAGCATCCTTTGAACTTTGTGAAGGAAATACGACTAAATAAA
The DNA here is from genome assembly GCA_020800305.1 of Porphyrio hochstetteri. Lineage (NCBI taxonomy): Eukaryota > Metazoa > Chordata > Aves > Gruiformes > Rallidae > Porphyrio > Porphyrio hochstetteri. The sequence goes on from CM036911.1 coordinate 11,018,580, forward strand.
AGCAAATAAAACCCTGAAAAGGTACAAGTAATGAACATGTTGCATGAATGGTCTGTAAAAGTGGGACTGACAGCCTCAATGGAAAAGTTTAGAACTCTTTCACAAGTCTTGGTTTAAGCCAGGAAGGAAGGAACTCTAGCGTGACAGAAAATGAGGATAAAATATGATTTCTGATTGCTCCTAACATTTTACATGGAGCTGAGCTGAACTGATGAAAGTTTGCAGTGTTAATACTGAAGGATGTATCTGTCAGGAAGACACTGCCCATATGGCATGAGCCAGAGCAGGAAGGGCAGGCTGGTGGCTGAGCCGGGGTGCCCTGCGCAAGATGCATGCCGGCTGCCACTGTGGTCACAGTTCATCCTCAGGCATGGTTCATCGTTCCTGCATTTAGGATAGTGTTAATTCTTCTGCAATGGCCCAGCATTCTGTACAAGGTGTCTGGCTGCATATTGGATAACCTGGAGGTGACAGGCTTCTGGTAGCCTGACGGCTGGGTGGAGAGGGGCCGAGTCCCAGGTGATGGGGAAGCAGGAGAAGGTGCTGACACTCTGGGGCTGCAGCAGGCAAGCAGCTGCCACTCTCTCACCCTGAGCCGATGCTGATCTCACTGCGAGCAGCCACCAGCCTCGGGAATACATTTTATTAATTCTTAAAAACAACTGGAGCCTGCAGAGATAATTCCTTGGGGATAAAGCGCAGTCACAGGGCCTGCTGCTTCCCCTTGGAATTCTTACCCTTCTTTCTCTGCTACAAACCCTTGGCTCTGCACCTATGTTGGTACCTGGTTAGAGGAGTCCCAGACAAATGAATTCTGCAGCACTTCACGTTTACGTTCCAAACAGTCTGCATCCTCTCGGTCTCAGAAGCTTGGATGGATGGATGGATGGAGACCTTGGGATACCAAAAGCTGCTGTAAATTCCGTAAGGTTGGCTGTTGTGTTTGCATGTTAGCCAGTGTAGGCTGATGCAGTATTTGTGCTGGCTGGGTTTTTTTCCTTCTCAAGTCTGTAAAAGGTCTCCTTTGCAGTATGTTTTTGACAGGAGTGAGAACATCCATAAAATCGTGGAACCTGCAAGATGCTGCAGCTGTCTGAAGCTGTTGGGGTTTTTAACTAAGAAGTGAGTATTTATGACCTTGTTTTGTGCTAACAGTGTTTCATGCTCGTTTATCATTGCTTAAGTGAGTGTGACCTGGAAGCTGCATGGGAGGTATCTGTCACTGATAACTCCATTACAGCACGACCATCAATTCCTGCTTAACTGAGCTGTCAGCCAGGGTTATGTTACAGGGATGCGCTAAGTGGCACTACTCGAGAGGCAGTTAGAGGAAGCACTGGCGTGTTCTAAGTCCTCTTGGTAGCACTGTGTTAGGGACGCTGTGACGGCGGCTGTGGATACACAGACGCTGCACTGGGTGATACATGCAGGGCAGAAACTTGAAGCTCTGGCAAGCTACAGGGAGTGCGGATCGTTAGTACATAGTTAATCGGCCGTAAGTCTACCAAGCAGAGGGGAGCAGAACCGGTGCAGAGTGAAGACTGCACTGCCTTTACATCTGGAGCTGCTTGCTGGCTGCCTGGCGCCTGCAGGTCACACACCTCAGCCTTTGCAGTCAGCTCTTCTGTCAGACGGGTTGCACTGAAAGGCCTCTTCCTAGCCAACTGCCTAACAAACAAGTAAATGAAAAACCCAAACCCAAACAAAAGGGCTGCTGGTGTTTATGGTAAGTTGGACAGGCAATACTAAAATGGGAGATTGGTTGCCCACTTTGATGTTCAAGCTTCCAGAGCAGCAGAATGTAAGGAGGGGATTTTTTTCATTGGGTGTAAAAATGTGCTGGATCAGGTAGCAAGCACTGCAAAGCTTGAACTCCTCTCCTCCCCCAGGGGTAAAGATAGATCCTGTAACTCTGGGAGAACTCCGGTTAAGCTGTGCGTCACTACCTACCTGCCTTGTAGAGAAGCTTCCATAGGCACTCAATCCTCCTGGCAGCTACATTCCATGGAAGGCCCAGCTCTTTCTTGTGCTTCAGAGAGATACCTTCTGCAAAAAACCTGCACTTCCTAAACGGGAAGGGAGTAAAAGAACCGAGCAGAGCAGGTATGTGTAAAGATACCAAGGAAAAGAACATGGTGCTGCTCAAGGTGCCACTGGTTTGGATGCATGATACAAGTACAGGTACAGCATTTAATCATAAATCACAAATGCTGAGCTTCAATTCCAGGGGCCGTTTTTGTAGGAAGGCAGTTATGACAAATTACAAACTGCTTTAATGTCTCCTCATGCCGTCACTGTTTTAGTATGCCTGACCTTAGCTGAGGGTTAAAGGCATTAAGAGTATTTTCACCACCCCTGTATCCCGCCCTCCCCCCCAAAACCCTGCCACACAAACCCAAGAAGAAATACCTGTTGGGGTTTCCTTAGGTGCCTGTTCAATTGTCTTTCATTTGTGAAAGCCTGTCCTGGCTGGCTGCTGGCGGTGGCCTTGCTTTGCTTGCGGAGGTGAGGGGAACAACCTAAAAGAGTAGAGTGATGTCTTTCTGGAAACAGTGACGTGAGCTCTGACCGCGTCTGGGTGAGGTGTTTAGGGGCTCAGTGGGGACATGACAGGCCTCTGCATTCACATGGCCAGAATGCTGCAACTTCAGAATCAGGAATGGGAAATCAATGGAAAACTCTTTCCAGGCTGTCTTGGTAGGTCAAGTTGTTTTGTGTTGTGTAGCTGGAGCATCAGAAAGTGGGTTTTCAGGGAAGTATTTCCATGGGTTTGCACACCTTCATCAGCAGCCATGTTCCCACATTAACGGCCCTGAGGTGCTGCTTCTCTCCTCTGTACTCCGGGGCAGCTGGGTGTGGGAGCTGTGTCCATGCATGGAGAAGGCAGGGTGTCCCTCTGGCACACCCTGGCTTTGCAGAACTGACAGGGATGAAGCACAACACAAAAGGCCTTCTCCTGTTTGACCTGCTCAGCTCCTAAAGGAAATTAGTTTGTGGAATTAATCCGTTACGCTCTTTCCACATCAGGTGTTGCCTACAAAACAACACTGTGGAAAGTTCGTGATGCTGAACTCTGCTGTTAGGGTGGATTGTTACTAAGCAGAAAGAAACTTTGTTTTGCTGCCTGCCACTTGGAAGTGGAGGAAGTTAAATCAATTCCGAAGAGTGCCCACTTAAGATTTAGCTGTAGTTTATCTAATCTGCTTTAGAGACACTTCAGAAGAACCTTCCTGCATGGGCTGGTATCAGTGAGGACATCGCTCCTCTGAGCGCGTACTCGGAGCTTTGGGCTGGAAGCTGAAGTGCTGAATTTGCTAATTTAATTAATTCATCAAAGCATCTTGGCACACAGATGCAATAAGGATATTGCACAGATTGAAGTGTTCCACCACTACACGAAGTTAATTTTGCTAAGATTTGAAGACTTACCTTTTCAAAATGAAAGGTTAAGAAAATGGCTTTGAATAGCTGTATCCCCTTATTGAATAATGACAAGATTTTCCTTAATGTACTGGGAATTGATTGGATCTAAACCAAAATGTCACAGAAATAAATTAAGGTAATTGTAAGTGTTTTGCACCCTTTTATATAAAGGGTAAGGTCCTAAGAAATCGTGTTTTCAAATCCAGAGTGAAGTCTATCTTCCAAATGCCTGCATTGTAAGGTAATTATCCTGTTGCAGTTTTAAGTCATTATTTTGCCTGTTGCCTGAGGAATTTTACAGCAGAACAGTATTAATAAGATGCCAGGAATACAAATTTCATAACTTAATCTCTGTCATAAACGGCACTCGTATAAACAAAGTGGCATTTTCATTCATAATTACTCGACCTGCAGCAAATGTGGGTCAGGAAAGAAAGGATGTTTGGTTCTATGTTCTGTGGAAAATGCTTTTTTTCTTTATATTTTGAGGAGAAAGGTAAAAAATAAATAAACCAATCGGTGTGTTCTGGCCAAGGATTGAATGTACCACAACTTTGAGAAAATGAGGATTCTAATTCCACGCTGTAAATCTCTGCTAAGTGGCATTTAAACTTTACTGTTGGTGATGACAATTCTCTTGAGTGTTCATGATGAAAAAGAAGACCTACTGATTGATTGGGTCCATCCCTTCCTCATTCCCCCAATTCCATGTACACAAACTAGCAGCCAAACCCAGCAGATTAAATTTAAAATGCAACAGATCTGGAGACTTTTATTTTTTCCCTGCTGTCTGAAACTGGACCGTTTGATTGCAGGCAATCACGGGGACTAGATGGTTTTAACGACAATTATGTAAGTCAACTGACTTAAGGATCTGGGGCTCTAAATCTCTCGACTGACTTCTCTTTATTTTTTGAAGTTTCAGAAGTCTTAAAATTGTTTGTCAGCCGTTGGCATGTGAGAGCTGGAAGCACAGATGAACCTGTGCCTTCTGCATGTCAGTTTTGGAAGGGATTTGTTACCCTGACTGACAGCAGGAACCTCCTCTGCCCACTTGGAAAGCTCATGGCCCCATCAGCTTCAAGGCTAATCATATTCCTGCTTGCTTTAAACAAGCATTCCCCTCTTTTTGCCTCAAATCTTGATTACATGTGACCTCCAGATAGCCTCAAAATGTTAATAAATTACTTTGAGATTGGTTTCTGCTACAGTCCAGTAAAATCTCCTGGCAGATCCATGTAAAACTGTACCCATGAAAAATGTTTCAGCTATGACCAAAACAATTCATTTATATACTTAAATGAGGAGGAGAAGGCTTGTCTGTTCTGAAAATTTATGTAGCAATGATCTCACAGAGCTGTGACTTAAGAGATTTAAGCCTGACCTTGGATTCTGATCTCTGGTAATACTTGGCCAATGTTTTATTGCATGTCGTGCACAGGAACATATGGGTCACAGCGACCAGCATCTTGAAACAAGGATTAACACCAGGTATTCTCTGCCTTGTTAGCATTTCTCTAGGGCTAAGACATGCCCTGCGAGCAGTAACTAGCAGCCAAAGCATCCTAATGTTGTATTTAGTAGTTTGCATCTTCAACTGTTTCCAAAAGTCTCCTTGTTTACCGAGGTGCTTGCTTTATATCTTTGCTCCTCAGCTGTGTCTAGCCGATGATCTCAGCCTCGGCCCCCGAAAGGTTCACCCTGTCTGTGAGAGGAACTGTAACTCAGCCTCCCGGCTCGCTCCCGCTAAGCCTCTGTCGCACTCGGAGCGCCCGTGGTGACAGTGTGCCAGCTACGCTCAGTGGCTTTACAGTATCGAGTGAACTGTCAGCTTCAAACTCATTTACTTAAGACTTGGGCTAATGACAGTCCCCCAAGTGACATGCAATCCTTGCTCTTCAGAGCTAGACCCTTCCCTTGCCACAGCGTGCAAGGCTGGTAATGAGTGAGGATCATGATTTGCTGGCTGGATTTGAGTACGAAGTGACAGGTAGGATTTATTCCTCACACTTTCCAAGCACTTTTATGGAGTTTCCAATTCTTTTTCTTTAATTGGCTCCAGTGGCAGCCTTCCACAGGCACTGTGCACATCCAGGGGAATGGGTCTGTGCGAGAAAGGTCTGTTTGTTAAGGCAGCGCCTGTAATTGCCTCAGGCTGCGACAGCAATAGTGCTAAAAATCCAAGCCTGGCATCATTACAGTCCAAAACTCATCACACTGTGGGTTCTGCTTTTCACTTAATGATGTTGCTCTTCATGTAGTGTGCTGTGCTGTGATGGTATGATTAATCAGAGCAGGCTTTCGTGCGTTTCAACGCGCCTTGAACTGGAGCTGCAGCGATGCCCTTTTCACGTGAGTGAAACCAGCACCATCCAGGCATCCGTTGGCAGCTGGCCTGCGAAGAGGATGAGACTACCAGGCACGGTCATGGTGCTGTGTCCTGAGCACCACAAATGCCTCGTGTTAATAAACATTAACACGATTCAACAAGCTCAGCACCAGTGGGTGAAGAGTTCATAAAACAGGAGGACCTGTGAGGCGTGACAGCCTGAACTGCACTGCAAGCTAGTCCGAAAGGAATTTAGAGCAAAGTTATTGCAAGTTAATAAGACAAGCACAGAGCAAGGTGCTGGGGGTAAGTCTGGGGTGGGCTGTTGCATGTTGCCTACAACACCAACGCTACTTTTCTGCAAATCTATTTGGGGACACAGTGGCTGCTGACAAACTGGCAACCCGCATGAAGCACGGACAGGAAGCTCGTCCTGGTAACCGAGACGCTTCGACTGTTTCCTACTTTGCTGTGAAATACAGGCAACAAAACCCCAGGGGAGCATGAAGCTGAGAAGAATCACTCCCTGATACTGTCCAGCTGCGCCTGGCACTGTGAATGTAATGTTTCCAAATGGCCACCACCAGGAAAAGGAGACATGATTGCTGCCCTGCATGTAACAGAGCCGATGTTTGCAGCCCACCTTCGAGCCCCTGGATATTTTACATTAACGGTTTTGCTGAAGGTCCCTCTGGCTCAGGCAGCAGAGGAGAAGGGGTTTGGGTGCCACAACAGGAAAATGTTAGGAAGAGATGATGAAGTTTTAACTGTACAACAGGTTTGGATAGTAGCTTCAAAGGATCCCATTAACAAAACAGATACGGTGCCAGAAGAGAAGTAAACAGAAAAGCCTGTTTAGTTATTGCAGAATAACTCTGTAGGGACAGGGCATCTAAGGGAAACTCTAGCTTTGAGGCGCAACATGGTGTTGATTAGTGCAAATAAACCTCTTCAAGAGTCACCTTTCAGCAATTACAATCAGACACCACCACCGTGGCTTCAAAAGCTTCATTAGCAAACCCTGCTCCCAGGCGTCTCAGATACCCCAGCAGTTTTAACTGATGGAGAACTGTCTTGCCTTATTTATTTTCTTCCAAATGGAAGAAGTGGGAAGATAATTACACGTTCCCTCATCAGGATAAATAGCATTAAAAATCAAAATATATCCTCCTGAAGAAAACACAGCCAGTGGTACAGAATAAGAGATGAGGATAATTTTTCAGTTGAGTATGACGATTGCCAGGGTACCTTCATGTTTCACTGTCACTTAAAAGGACAATTTTAAAAACCCCACAACAGTGTCTTTTAGATGTAGCTGAAAGAAAGCTATCAAAAGTATGTATCATTTCTATTTCTGTTAGGACTCTCATGAAACACCTGAAAACTATTTTATAGCAGTTTTCTCTTAATCCACGGGTAAAACAGAAAAAGTAGTGACTTTAATTTTTTCCTGGTTAAGGAAAAGGCAGTTGGCAGCACCTCATTCACCATCAATGTGCCAGATGCTCACAGGCTGCTCTGTGTGCCGATGCTGATCTACTCCCAGGTAGTGGGAACACCTCTTGCTGTTTCTCCAGCCAATGTACTGACTTCCCACTCACATACTAGGACAAATGAAGGTTAGTGCTCTTGCTAATTTCAATGTGAATTCATTATCTGGTGACTAAAATAAATGCTGTATGTCACTGATTCTCCCTAACCTGATCCCGACCCGTCTTACTGACTCACTTGCTGCTTTCATGTATGCTGTAGTTCTTTGTTTATTCTGAGGCTTTAACAATAACACAGTAAGAGAGCAGAGAAATAATTACAGCAACAGTTGGCTTTGTTCTTGCAATAGACTAATTTACTAGCACAGTCCTGTGAAACAGTCAAGTGGAAGTTATATCTTTCTGATTGTCACCTGGCTCTATTGTCTCTAATGGATCCATGGCCAGAGAAACAGGGTGCTGAATTGGTTCCACGCAGAAATATGTTTGAAGGATAAAAGTCACTTGAAAAATAACCGGCTGGACAGAGTCAGTTGAGGAGGATTCTTCAGTGGTCTGGGTCTTGCAGTAGAAGACTCTGTAATCCTAAGCTACTGTTTTCTCCAGAGCAATACAGCCTGGGATTTTAGAACAGAGAATAACTAAAGCTATGACAGATTTTGCCCATATAATACTATTGATACAACTTTGCCTGTTGACTATCAGATCTGATGTGACTTCTGCTGTGAAACCTGTACAAACCATAGATGCTGCAGTCAGGTTTAAAGAACCTCAGAAGTCACCCAGGGCAGCTCCTGCTCAAAGCAGAATCAACACAGGAGTTGAACCAGGTTGTTCAGGCCTTTGTTCAGCCAGTTCCAAGGATGGAGGGTCTACCATGTCTCTGGGACTCTTGTTTTTTAACCTCTGAGTGAAAAATGTTTTCCTTGTATCTAGATTGAACCATCTCTGTTTTACTGTCTCTCATCCTCCTGCCATGCAGCACTGTGAGAAGCGTGGCTCTGCTGGTTCTGGCTTCCTGCCTTCCCTCCCCAGGTTGTCCTTCTGGCTCAGGAAAGGGCAGTAACTTTGGCTACTGGGTGTGCCTGCTGTTGGCTTTCCTCCCTGCCTCACGTTGAGGCTACCCAAGAAGCAGGGTGAAACTGGGACCCATTTTCCTTTCCCTCAGACATCCAGCAGCCCACGCCCCCTTTTCCATGGGAGGTTTATTCTGGGAAGTCAGGGACATTGCTGAAGTTTATGGCACACAGAGCCAAGGTTTCTGCAAGGAAAGGGAATGGAAATCTCCCACATCAACTCCACTGAAGGAAGTGTCAGAGGTAATGAATGCTTCTCCAGGAAGGACTGGGGAGAGAGAAACACTGGATACACAGCACCAGTTCCCCAAAAAAAGAAGAGACGAGACTGGGGGAGCACTGAAGGGAGCAGAAATTTGCTGCTGATTGGCTAGGGTCAGGGTTTCACCATCTGACCTTGTGGTAGTAAAATGTGCTGAATGTGACTGTGTAGCTACTACAGGGAAGTGTCTGGGAAGGGTATTCCCAGATGCTGGAACCCAGCTGAGCCACCTTGAGCACATGAGCACGGAGCACTGCATCGTGCTATTTAGACAAGGCTCCTGTGACACCGAAGCATGTGCCATTTTAGGGAGTGCAGTACTGTTACCCTGGCTGCACAGCAGCTCAGAGCAGATCTGTACTGGTGCCACCAAAAACCCCATTTCCCCATTCAATGCAGATACATCCGCTAGAATAGACCCAGGAGCCATGGAGCAAACTCGGGGAAGCTTGAATCCCAACCTGCCAGCAGATTTGCCTGGCAGCACTCAGCAGTTGTTAGTTCCTGCTAAAAGTGATTTGGTTCCTCCTGAAAACAGGGCTGTGAACTCCAAGCTGGAAAGGATGTTTACAATTAATATCTTTTCACACTAATGGGCCTAAGAGGAGCACTGACGATGCAGGGTGCTTAGCAGGCAGGATGCTGAATGCTGCAAGGGGAGACTGGCAAGCAATGACAGTGGAGAGCGTGGGCCAGGGCGGGACAGGGAAGGGTCTTTATTACGCTGAGGGTGGCTTGAAGCAAGAATCTGTGGCTACCCTCCTGTGTGAACTGCTGAAGATGTAGAGCACTTATGGGGAGAAGGGTCAAAACAGCTGCTGACTGCCCCAAGTGCTGTCCCCTGCCCAGGAAAACTCCTGTGGCTGGCAGAAGAGGTGCCTGCCAAATAATTTCAGGTTATTCCAACTGAGAGGGTTCTAGAAAAGGAGGACAAATGTTGTGCAAGGCATCAGTGCAAATCCCAACTGGAGGAGTGAGTGCCATTACACGGATACTGTGCACAGGGATTCTGAAGGTTTTTTGGCATTTATTTGAAATGTTTACCTAGGATCAGCATCAACCCCCCCAAAACCACCTCTGAAAAGAGACCAAACGATTCATTGGAACTGTTTGGTCTAGGACAGTCTAAGTATTTTAAAGCTCAGGTTTAATTGTGAGACAAGGCTAATGACCAGAGTCCCACAGTCCAATCACTGCATTTATTGTTAGGCTCAAAGTGAGAGGATGCTTTATCATTTCCAAATTGCCTTGCTTTAAGAAGAGATGATACTTCAGATTTGAATCTCTGTTAGTTTGTAGTCTTCATGTGCAATAAACACATTGGGAAATAAAGTAAAATGGAGTTTCTGTCCTTGACTTAAGAGAACTTCTGGTAAACATTGTCTGTAGTGGAATTACATTACCAACAACGATGAAGAGTTGCCAAAAATACATAAATATATCTATCTCAGGAGGGGAAGCTATTAATGAGATTGTCCTTCTATGAGTAATCCTGTATCCAGACCACCTCCTATGAGATTACCCTCTGAAGAAACAAGCCTACTGAGAAGTCGTGCTGTGTTAGAGAGAGAGTTGTGTGAAGCAATTAACCACAGGAACTGCAATGCTGATTGCAAGTAGCTGCTGATCCGGCAGGGAAAACCGATGTACCAAAACCAAGGGAAGGCAGAGGCAAGGCACTGGAGTGTCATGGAGTACCACTTCGGGGAACAAACGATGGGGCAGGTCGTGCCCCCCGTGGGCAACATGATGTCTTTCCAAAACCGACTTGGTTCTAGCTTTGGTTTGCTCGGTAGGCTGGTTCTAGCTGTGTTAACTCATGCCTGAGTTAAGACATGCAAGAGGCAGAAATAAGAAAGCAGGTCAGATTGACACTAACGTGCCACAGAAGGTGATAAATTCAGCGGTAGATCACGGCGAGGCAGCGTGCCTTTCCACACGTTAGACCATCTCACATCTGGCTTCCCCTCCAGGGTACCCCTGTTGTGGCTATCGCTGCGTTAAACCTTTCAGCCAGAGCAGCGACACCTCCTCAGCGTGGAGCTGCTGCCAGAGTGATGCTAAGCCAGCGGGCACACCTGGCTCTGTGGCTGCCCTGTGTTGCAGCTTGTCTAAGTTTTCGTTCCACCCATGGGTTTTGATTCCAGCCAGTTCCAGAAGCAAAGCCCGTCTTCCTTTGGGTGGTGGGAGGCAGAGCCAGGTACACACACGGGCACGTGAACTGTAACTGGGAATGTTAAGAATTAAAGCCAGAATCATAGGAAAACGGGTAATTGTCCACCACAGGGACTCACTGGCACACAAGCAGGAGAGTGGTAAGAAGAGATGGCTCAGGGGGCACAGAACGGTGGTGAAGTTGCAGCAAACAAAGCACAGCTGGCAGCAGTGAGGCAATGTCTTTGCTACAGCAAGAGCTGCTGGGGCAGGAACAGAAAGCTGAGTGGGAGGGATGGGAGGGAAATCCAGTTACAATAAATACTGAATTTCTGGGTCACTCCAAAGCACAGTAAACCAGGAATTTGCTCTTTCAAGCACACATATTCCCATCATGTGAAGAATTAAAAAAAAAAAAACCAAAAAAAGGAACGTAAGTGTTGTGAAATTGGGCAAAGGCTTCAGGGAACAACATAAGCTGTTAAACATACTGTAGTGTCTTAGTGTCTATTTACCCTGTTCACTGCTATGGTATTCAAAGTCGGATTTGACACGTGGGTTTCCCTCTGAAGTAGAGGGGAGGTCTGCTTGTCCTCACTACAATTTTTAATTGAATTTATGTTCAGTCAGCATAACATGATTGCTCTAAAGATGGCTCTGTCTGCTCATAATAAGGTTAAAACTCAATTAGTAGCTGCAGCGTGTAACAATATTTCACCGCTTGCCAGAAGGCTCCACCAGCATCTGGCTGGCTGCAAGCACCGGGCTCCGCACGCACCTCATTCTGCAGTGGGGACGGGCTCCCTCAGCCAGCGTGGCAGTCGTCCTCCTGGCAGCAGCGTCTGTGGGACGGGGCTGTCCCACAGCGCTGCCTACGCCATCGCTCTGCGCCAGCCCTTCGCCACGCCAGTACTGCCTCACAGAAATGGTTAACACAAAATCATTCACACCTTCGCCTTGCAGTATTTATCAACTCCTGGAAGGCACACAGCTGCTAGGAAAACTGCTGAGATGATAATACGGCTTTTGATTTATTTATGTGAGGAATAAGGTCTTTTTTTTTTTTTTTTTTTAATCTGGAAGAAATTAATTTTAGCCTAACCACCGATTGTAATAACCAGTGAGCCTCATGAAAATCTGTGTGACCATCAGGCAGCAGAGCCCTAGGTGAAGCCGACTGCACGAAAACCTTCCCAAGGTTTTCACTTTTCATTTCTGCCCACCTGACCCCGATAAACTTATTTTTGCCACATACCCTTAGCACAAAACAAATCATAGCTCTCTTTCTCTCCTTCCTTTTAAGGTATGCTCAGTTTCCCCATCATTCATCTTATTGTTTTCCCAGAAAAATTATAAAATATTAGCATTTATGTGATGGGTATTTTCCTGAATATTCATTTTAGTGTCTGTACAGATGAGTGACCTTGGTTGTATGTGCTCTGTAATTTGATTAAGAGCAGGTAAATAACAAATATGTCATGTTCTGAATTATTACAGAAAACAGACAGACATTTGTAATGTGAAGGCATCCAAGAGAAAAGAGGACTTGGAAAATATAAAAAATTCTGCCAGCAAAAGAACATTTGAAATTGTATTGTCTCACATTTTGTATTTGACCACATAACCTGGGACAGTAACTCAAAAAACCACCTCAAACATAGTTCCAACCGTTTTGTCAAGGTCTACTATTTTTAATCCACTTTACTTAGAGGTCTCGGAGAGCCCTTGGAACACTTTACATCTCCTTCATATAACCACGAATCATTCCTGTACAGGACTTGCATGAGCAGCATTTTCCTTCTGCCCTTATCTCACCAGTGCTTTTCTTTGTATTTCTATTCTACTTTTCATGACAACCGTTGGGCAGGGGTCTCTTGAGGACTTCCTACATGCACATAAAGTTTAAGGCAGTCCTTTGCCATTAACACCAAGCGTGACTCCTTTCTTTGCGCTGGTATCTGTTAACGTGAGGAAGGCAGGCCACGCTGCCGTCAGTGCCAGGGTGATCCTTTATGTCACAGAATCAATTGCAGAATTGGAAAAGACCTTTGAGATCATCGAGGCCAACCGTACCTGTCCTCTACCAAACCATATCCCTGAGCACCTCATCTGCCTCTTTTAAGCACACCCCCTCGATGCCTCACGCTGTGCAGCTGTGCCGGTGCCCGCTTCCACCACGCGTTTTATCAGTGGCCTGGAACGTGGCAGATGGCCATTTGCTTTGCCCCAGCTTCCTCCCTGCCAGGCGTGCCTCCTGCTGCGGGCACCCCGTGGCTGGTGGCCCCGCCGGAGGGCCGTGCATACCCCCTGAGGTGCCTTTGCTGTATGGCGAGAGAGGCGGCCGGGGCGCGTCCCGGCCTCGCACCTCAGCAGCGGCCCGGCCCCGGGCACGCGTCGAGCCTAAAATGGCGCCGCCGGCGGGCGGTGCGGGGAGGGGGCGTGGCCTCGCGCCCCGCCCCGCCGTGACCTCAGCGCGCGCACCGGGCGCCGCAGCCGATACGGTGCGCGCCTCACGTGACTCAGGTAGCGGTCTCCCGCCCCGCTGCTCCCCCGGCGCGGCCTGTGCCCCCGGCGGCTTTGGAGGCGGCGCTGCCGCTGTTCGCGGGCGAGCCGGAGCCTGCCCGCCCCCGCAGGTCTGTCAGTGCCGGCGAGGGGCGGGGGGTGGTGGGCCCGGCCGGGCCCAGCTTGGCTCGGGGGGCGGCGGGCTGTGGGCGGCGTGGCGGAGCCAGGCCTGGCCGTTCCCCGCGCGGGCCCTCCGAGCGGCGGGGGCCGCTTGCCGTGGGGTTCTGAGGGGTCGTGCCGCAGGTGCCGGCCCGGGTGCCGTGCCGTGGCCTTGCGGCGGTGCGCCGGGGCGAGGAGGGGAAAGCGCCCCCCCGGCCTGGGCTCCAGAGGGACCTCGGCCTCGCCGTTGCCGGGAGCGCCTCGGCAGCCCCGCCGGCTCCGGCCCTGGCCGCGGCCGAGGTGAACAGGGCGCTGGTTTTGTGGGGGGCCGTGGGAAGATGTGTCCTTGGGTTGTGGGCGGAGGCTAAAGCCGACCCCTTCCAGGCGTTCCCCCTGCTCCTCTGCAGTGTTTTGGTACCCTGGAGTCTGTGGTGATGGTAGCCCTTGGGTGCCCACTGGAGGTGGGCTTTTTTGCGGGGAGAGTAACATGTGGGGTAGTTCTATTGCATGGAGATGCCTCCGTTGCCCGAGGCTTACAGTATGAGCCTTGTGGTGAATGTATGGCTTGTAAACCTTCCTCTGGGCCAGCTTTCTGGATGGAGAATTATGCTTCTTTATACAGTATTGCATATCTGTATTGGGAGAACGAGAAACATGTAGCACGTGGAGGTGTATATTCCTGCAGCAGCGTTACTTGATAAGGACATTAGATGCCTTTCTAGTTTCAACTATCCATAGCAGGCTCTTGGAGATGCTTTATTACCTTCATCCATTTTTGTCACTGTTGGCCATGTTTTATTAGAATTGTTCAATCTTAAGAAGAGCTTTAGGAGGGAACTGTATGGGGAGCATAGGAGAAAATGACCACGATAGTGGATGAAGGAGTGGTTTTTGTGAAATACAGGCCAGACGTATCAGTGATTACTTCCACAGAGCATAAAGAACTTTTGTTAGCATTGGTAGCAGGACTTCACGGGTGTGTTAAGAAACTGGTAAGGGTACTGGCAGTACCAGGAGAATATTGATTCATGATACTAGGCTGTGCAATGTATGCGAAAAAAATGGATAAATGCTTTGCAGTCTGAAGTGTCTCGCTGTCCTTTTCTCATATGCTTCTATTGCCCCCTAGGAACCTGGGTAGAATAATTGACAAGACTATCCATGATGCCATCTCACTTCTAAAGTTGAAAATGCCAGGGTAGAAGCTAGCTTGTAGCTTGACACACGTGCCATACTGCAGAACAGCTGCAGAAATTTTCAACTGCTTAGGGCTTTCATTTACTTCCACCATTTTATGGGTGCTTCAGTGCATTAAATAATCAGGTTGTTCTTTTGGTTCAGTGCTTCTTTCTTGTTTTTGACCTCCAGTAGAGATTTAATTAATACTTTCCTTTAGGTTGCTCTTAGCTCAGGTTGATTCCTTGCCAATCACTGTTTTCTTTTTGGGGTTGATTTAGGAAGCATAGCAGACTGGAACAATCCTAAGTGTTTCTGCCTGCTGTCCTGTGCTCTCATTTTTGACTGACGGTCTCAAGGCTGAGTGGGCTGGAATGGTCTATGATCATGCTGGTGGTCTCAGATTTGTTTAGCTGCTGACAGCTGACATCTGTACTCAGGAGCGGTGTGTGCGAAAGGAAGAACTAGGAAGAAGTCAGTTTTGTTGAGTGAAATTAAATCTGTAGCTGAAATCTGGCTGGAATTGCACGATTGGTGGCTTTGTCCACTTTTCTTTCATACCTGCAAAGAAAGGAGGCATTACTTTTTCATGAGATGGAAATAATGTCTGTCGTAACAGTTTCCTTCACCCGTGATCTTTATATCTCCACAGGAGTAACAGTAGCCCGTATCCACTCTTGTTGATTGTGTATTCAGTAGTTAAAGCTGACAGTATGGCTCTGACCCCATTTTGAAAGTTAAATGGAACTGGAGGGAAGTGACTGGTGCCACTTATAAGCTCTTAGTCTCTATTATACGTTGTGTGATTTGCATCCATTTTCAAATCTCCCTGACAAATTGTTGTTATTTTGCTCTGTGTTCTTTGCTAACTGCTAGAAGAAAGATTTACACGTACTCCAAGCAGAAGTAGTAGTAGGAAGAAAGAATGTGGAATTACCTGTACTTAAGAAGCTTGCCACTGTAGTGCCATGAACTGAGGAAAACGTCCCTCTCATTCCTTTCTCCCCCAGCAATTTGCAAAGCACTTAAATAATGGCAGGTAGTGCTTTATGAACAGGTGTCCGCCCCTGAGGTATGTGTGCAGAAGTTTGTTGGTAAAGGGTGGGATTTGCATGGAATAAGATAGGTGGAATAATCATTTCTATCAGAATGGGCACAGATAGAAAGTCTTAAGTGCCAGGGTGACCTCTCTGCTCTTACTGTTACAACGTGATGAGGTCTTAGCAAGGTTTGCCAAATGATGTGATGCATACATAGTGTTTTTAGTGCTATTGCATCCTAAAAAGAATTACATATGCAGACAATATTTTTCCTCTGCTGGTGTTGTCCCAGTTGCGCTGAGCTTTTGCAGGACTTAATCTGCTCTCAAAATGGTGCTGACAGTATTTATGTTCCTACAGTTGCCTGGGAGCCCTAATCATAGACAGGGTGTTGACACAAGAGGAAATCAGTGTTGTAATAAGCTTTGAATCTGTGAAATGGGAAATGACAAGTGAATGTAGCTAGGTAGGAAATAATGCTAACGTAGAGGGAGGGGATTCAGCATACTAGGTAGCTCAAGCATTGCCAATCCGCTGAGAATGCCAGGGGGTGGGGAGAAGAGCATGTGGTTTTGTGGTTTTGGAGGTTTTGTGTGTTTAAGGGAGGATTGTTTACTAGTTTCAGTGATTCTGCCTTGGGAGAATACTTTCCATGTATCCAAACACCATGGAGAATGTGAACAAGTGCTTGTTTGCAAAGTTCAGTTATGTGGAAGATGCCAGCTGGTGCTAGGATGTAGTCTTTGGATCTGCTGGGGATGAGAGTGAAAAGGCTGCAGAAATCTTGAAAGAGGAGTCAAGGGAATTTGGTGTTATAAAGGAATAGAGTTCACTGCTGGAATGATACAGTTATGGTCAGTGACTAGGAAAGAGATCCAAGTCAGCAGCTTTCAAAATAGATAATGAGTTAACAATGTCATGTTAAAAATGTGGTGACAGAGAAGAGAATGCTCTAATACTGTTTTATTCAGTAAGAGCCTTTTTTCTTTATATATTCATTTTTAAATTGGATGATGAAAAATACAGCTCTTTATATCCCTTTCAAATTTAGGAAATTTGTAATTGCATATTTCCTTTTTTGGAGATAGAGGGGAAGGAGGAAAAACAGTGAGAAAATAATTGTGTGGGATTTAGATCTAGAAAATATTTATAAATACTTTTTTAAGGTATCTGTTGTTTCTTGAATTAGAGTCAAAATAATCTTGCTGTGTAATGGGTAACAAAATTTGATCTGTGACTCAAAATGGCAGTATTGTTTTTGAAATACTTTAAAGTTCGTTTGGCATGTTAATTATTTGTTTTTAATAGGTGTTCAAGTAGTCACACTGAACAGCAGAACACCATGGATTTTACCTTCTTGCCAAATAAATTATTTCTGTAAATGGACAAAAAACCAAATGAGACACCTCAGAGTCAAATCTGAATTTTTCTTCCTCTTAATTTGTTTTCTACACTTTATGTTCTTGTAGCTTTCCAGATAATTATAAAGTGAAAACAAAACTAATCACTTCTTCTCATATTATTGCTATTTCTTTGCAGTTTTAGCAACTTCATCATTACAGTTCTACAACTCTTGGTCTAATTGTAACCTATACTTGTTCTCTTTGTTCTAAAGCTTCGAATCCCTTTGCTAACACTGGAGCTGATGGTGTTGAGCCTTCCCAAGATTCAACCCTGATAATTTTTTTTCTCATTGTGTTAAGAATCACAGGGAATCTACTCTTGGTGTTGAAAACCTCGTAAGAGGCCACTGGAATCCCAAGATAACTGTTGCTGGTTAGGAAAGCAAATTAAACTGAGCTTTGTCTTCGTGTAACGTTGAAAGCTAGTGTCAATATGAACACTTAACTAACACTTGTAATTATTTTGTCAGCACCATTGTTTGTGACATAAATTTGAGCTAGTGGCTTTTTTTCAACCACCGTATTTGGAGTTGATGCTGTTCTGGCTTGATAAAAGGCCATGGCTTTCTGTGACCCAGAGATAGAAGTTATGGTTGCCAAGGGCTCCAGAGAAGTCAGTGACGAGCAGAGGGAACGTGGGCTCAGGGGGCCTGCAGTACAAGTGGTGCCATGATTGCATCAGGAATTCGGGTGGTGGTATCTGTTAGAGAAGCTGTGAGGTGAACTGATGGATGTGGGATGACCATCAGCAACGCTTCCACTGCTGTAAGCGTAGCTCTACCGTCAGTCATGGAGCGGCCTCTCTCCTGGAGAAAGCTTCATGTCTAAGCCTGAGCACTCCAGCCATAAACCTCTGATTTCACTGAGAGGCTGAAATGTGTCTGCAATTCATTGACTCTTTTTCTGATTAGGTTTGGTTTTGTCTTTATTAATAGGCTTGGATCTTCTGTCTAATAAACAAACATGAGTCATCTGAAGTTGTTTGCGGCTACGCTGAAGTGGCATGGCACTAAACTTCTGGAAAAGCAAGGTGTAGCCAGGAGGGTGTTTTTACATGGCCAGCGGTATGCCTCATCAGGAACCTCAGAACCATTCCCGAGTGGGAGTAATTCAAACTATGTGGAGGAAATGTATTACGCATGGCTTGAAAACCCTAAAAGCGTACATGAGGTAGGCTAACACTTGACTGTAAATGATAATATTAGCTTGAGTGGAATTGATTTTTTTTTTTTCTTTTTAACTTGTTTTATAAAAAGTCCAGAAAAAGGTATGAAATGAAAAATATGAAACTAATTTCCCACATATTGATTGTTGTAAGATGTGATATTGCAGCAGAAAAAGTAGAGAGGAGCCACAGGCATGATGAAAGAATGAGAAGTCCAGACCAGAAATAGTAAAATGCACAGAAACTTTCAGCATTCCACCATGGAAATACTTTTCAAGCAGTCTGTTAATTGGTTACATGTGGAAGAAGACACAAGAAGTAAAATCCTCTTAATTTTTTTTCTTTATTGTAGTAACATTGTATCAGAGGATATGTTATATTTACATAGTATGTGTTGTCAGTACTTCTGAACTGACTGAAGATGAATGTTCAGTTCCCTCTAGCTGTGGACGTCAAAAACTGAATTTTAAAATGCAAGAAAAGCTTTCATAGGTGGCATACATTTGTGGGTGGGTTTTTGGGGGTTTTGTTTTGTTTAACTTAGGATTTAGGCAGTAGATTTATTCCGGTGGGCAAAACACATGACTTATTTTCTAAGAAGCTTTCTGCTGACAAGGAAGACTCTCTTAAGGTGATACATGTGTAACAACTTAAGAAGCTGATGAGATATCTGATAAATTCGAAGGCAGACAAGTCATTTTCTAGAGAAGTAATGTGAATGGTGCCCAAAATGTTTACCAAATTGGTTGTGTGCTCCCTTATTCTTGAGGCACATATATCAATATGTCACTTAGGAGTTGTTGCTCTAAGCCTGGTAATCCATCTGGAGTGTGAGGAAGTGATGCACATTGAGGAAAGAAAAAAGGAGACCAATAAAAAGCAGTTTTATAGCTGAGTGTTTTTTTTGGATGTTGTGTCTGAATTTACTCTTGTTGGAAGGTGACATATGCAGTCACAACTCTGAAATCTGATTCTTATTGTCATAGTAGACAGATCCTAGGCCTTTTGTGTAACACCTGAACTTGGAACTGAAGAGACCTTCTCCAGGGTGACTCCTCTCATCCATGCTATTTTTGTCTTTCATTCTTTGTTGTGTAACTGCTTGCTAAATCTCCAAACGGTGTAGAGCAGGGTAGCACGTTGTGTGGATCCTTTGAATTACTTTCTGAGAAGCCCTCCTGTTGTGCTGGTGCTTCAGATCGATATTAACCCTTTATTTTGAGGGCACCAAGGCATTCAAGTCATCAGAAGGAGCGTATGTGGTGGTGTCTCGTTTTGACTCATGGCAACCCTCTTTGCTTTAAGAAGAATTAAATCCCTTGTCCAGGACCTTCACAGCGGGGTGTATTTTGCTGCTGTGAAGGCTTGAAAGCTTCTAAGGGGGCGTAAAGCTCAGGCAATGAAGACACGAGTTGAATGAGCCGCAGCGGGCTCCCTCCCGGGTGAGCTGGCCAGGGTGCTGAACGGCCGCCCGGCCTGCGCCGGGGCTCCGCGTCCACCCAGCCGCGGCCTCTGCGGCGGCAGGGAGCTTTACCGGCCCAACCGCCCGAGCAAAGAACAAAGGTTTCAGCTAATTTTAGAGCTGCTCGTTGTTTTGCTGATACTCGGGGGTAGGCGGAAATGCTAAAAGTCCTGCCGAAAGTCTATCTGATCTGCCTGGCAGTCCAGGCGCAGTGGGGAGATGGATCCTGATGAGATGATGCAGTTTGTAGGTTGAATAACAACCCATAAATTGGCAGAAGGGAACTGACAGAGGAATGTGAATGTACTGGTGGAGTAGGGTGTGGCTGGGGGATTGGATCCCAGGTAATTCAAGATGCATTATAAAACTCTGTGAATTCTTTTTCCAGCTTAAATAGATGTAATATACTTACATTGGTACCGAACTGGAGTTAAATTCATTGTGTGCTTGGTTTATGAGGCTTAAAAAAATATGATTGATGGGCACCATGGGTTCCTTTTCAGCTCTTTTTGCCTAAATAATTAGGTTTTTCATAGTCTAGGAAAAATAGATGGAGGAGAGAGATGACAATTTATTTTACTTTGTTTCATCAACAAAATTAATTTTTGGTTCATTGAAAACCATGTAATTTTATCAGTAGAAAGCTGTAAATACCTATCTAAGATTTTTGTTGATAGAAATTTTTCAATTTGGGCTTCAGTGAAGCAAGTTTAAAATGTTGAGAGTTCAACTCACCCTGTTTTCTTAAAAAAATACCCAGGAAAAGTCATTCCATAATTATATGACTGTAGTCTGGTTGTGAATTTGTCTTTCTGTTATGGAAAGTGGTGAAAGTGTTGGAAAATACTGTCTAGAGATACCAATTATTTATGTGGAGTTGGTTATGACATTGTTAATTTGATTCTCTCTCTGCAAGCCACTCATGTTTCATTGTTTTATCCAATATGTCCATCATGCTTTAGATGTCTAAATGTCTGGCACAAATTAGCTATCACATTGTTTGTCCTCTTCTTCCTCTTTATATCCTGTTTTTCCTCATGTTTCTTCTTGGATATTCCCTCCTTAGAGGTGATGTGCCTCCTTCTAGTCAATGACATGAAAAAACCTTATTTTCCCTGGGATTTAAAAAGCATTCTCTAATATTTTTATGTAGAAGTTCCAATTAATCAAGGCTTTTGGTGATTTCTGTCTTAGAACGTTTGACTCAACATGTTTTCCCATGTATGCTTATTTAAAGCTGTGTGAAATATGGCTGTCACATTCCAATGGGCATATTCAGTGTTGCTAGCATTTTTTCTAAGAATCTCTCCTTTCTACATATACCATGCTTATATGTCAAGGAATATGCATTACTGTCCATAGAAGATTTTATCCTTTGTGCAAATCCATTCCTGATGATTTCCTGCTTTTCCTTGTCTTTTGAATTCCCTATCCTTAGGGTAGCCAAAACAACAATCAGAATAAAATGACGTGGGCTCTGGAAAAGGCATCATTATTTCTCCTTGAAGCATGGTGTCAGGGCCATAGATCATAAGGGAGAAGCTTGACAAGGCTCAGTTATTACTATCACAAGATTAATTACTAAACTGCATGGTTGGATATTAAGTACATAATGCCTGCCATGTTGTCTTGTATGCAGCCGCTCTACCGTGAGTGTGTAATGACTTCCTTGTTTTATGTACTTGGGAAAAGTGTGGGCTTTTTCTTCTCTTTCAACTTGATCTTTATTTTTAGTTTGTTTTTTGTTTTTTTTTTTTTTAAATGATGTAGTTGTGCTCAATGCATGTCTTCTAAAGCTTTACTGTCCTCACTGCTGTTGATAAATATGTCACTAGAAAAAACCCAAACCATCAAAATAACTAAGAAGTTACTTGTTATTCTAAGTGCAATACGGTTTGTTAAATCAAGAGTAGAATATTGTCACAGAATCCCTTGAATTGTATTATATTATTGGAGAAAATAACAGTTCACTACAATATAGATTTGCTGGCAGGGAAGAAAATAAGGAACATATCATGTATTGCTATAGTAATTTATTTTTTACAGGTGTATTTCTTTTATAAGTCCTCTCTGCCATTTTCTTAAAGAACTATACCATTCTAGTTTGGAACCTGTAGGTTTGCTGTGAGGCCAAGCTGGTCTTCTCTCTGGTCAGTCACATAGTGAATGCTGTTGCCAGAGACTGACATTGATACACAGGACGTGAAGACTCTAATCCAGTATCAATCTTGAAAGACACTATAGAAATTTGTAAAGGCTTTGATGGATGTATATATAGAAAAAACTAATTTTCTGTAGCCAAATGATGTATTTTCCCTCCCCTCTGATTAAATGTCAAGCCTGCCCAACAAATCAATAAGTTCAAAAATGCGATAGGAAGAAATAGTGTGGGTTCCTTCTGTTCCAGCTGGCTGCATCTTCAGATGTAAACATTCTGAAGGTGTTTCTTTGTCTGAGAGTCTGCATGATGAAAGGGGTCCTCTGCTTATTAACTAGGTAGTTTGTTGGGCAAGTCTATTTGGATTTTATTGTCAACTGTCTCAAGCAGAGCACTTGTCTAAAAACATTCAATTGTTTGTGGGACTGTGCTATGCTAAGTTTTACATCTAAATGGAAAGCTGTTGACTCAAAAAAGGAATTATTATAATGTTAGTATTATCATTGTACCTGTGTCATGGTGTTGGAAAAAATGAGGAAGGAACCTGAACATAAGCAAAGCATGTTCTTTATTAGAACATGGAATTAATACCAAATGTCAGATTTGTCATAGATCCAAATGTGTGCTTGGAGTTTCCTAATTAAGGAAATTAGGAAAGTTAAAGTTAATAAATGTATTGCCAATATAATTCCTCCAAGTAGCCTCAGTTGTAACATGAAGGGGTTGTATCGGTTTTTCGCTCTCTGGGACCTGCAAGCACTTGGACTAGGTGCTGTGTAGGCATGGAGTAACAGTGCTGCTCTTAATACAGAGCAAGAAGGATAGAAAGAAAACCAGAGGAAATGCACTTACACTAATAGACTCTTGTAGATGATTTATATGATGTTGTGTAAATTCAGACTTCTAAACTCAGTGCAGCTAGCAAGGTGTCAAAGGAAAGAATATAGGAAACGGGCATAAATGAGAGAAGGGAGGAGGGCCTTTTGTTACCTTTGATGGAAACTGTAAGCTAAGCATAAGTATTGATTAGTGCCCTGCTAGTGCAGGCTTTCTTCTTTGTTGGCTGTAAGCATCTCAGATGCTTTTTCCCATTCTGCTTCTGTCTGTTGGCATCCATTTATCTAATACCATTCTAACCCAGAACAGTGAATGGAAAACTGATTTGGACATATTTGAAGATTTGGGCATATGTGGAGGGAAGTGGCATGTGTAAAATGCAGATGGAAATAAAAAGATCTTTTGTTTTTCATGATTAAATTTTTGAAGTATGTACTCCTCTCAAGTTACGACTTGCACCTTAAAACAGGTCCATAATTTCTTTCATAGTAAGGTGACCCAAGCTAGTGAGATCTTAAACCAAAAGCCTCACTCAGAAAAGCTCTAATTGTTTTTAAACAGTTTCTTCAAGAAAGGCCCTTAAGGACTGATTCTGATTTAATATATTCAATGAGTGTCTTGAAGCATCAAAAATTCTTTAAGTATCATTAAAGGAATGGATTAGTTTCCTTTATTAAGGTTTTCAATTTTATAGGCTTGATACCTCTTTACCAGCAGCGTAATATCATACCCATTACAGGTTGCCTGGATGAATATCACAGTTAGAGAGCTGTGTGAATGAATAATGTACAAAGATGCTTTGCGCTCATATGTGGTGGAGAGTTTTCCACTGAACAAGCTCAGTGTAAGAAATGAGATGGAAAGGGATCTGTGTAAATGAAATGCATGGTTGCCACTGAGATGTGGACATAGCAATGCTCTCTTCTTGCTGGCTATTAGTGGTACCTTAGTGTTGTAATGTAGTGAGGTACTGCTTTGGTTTTGCTTGAGCCTTGTTGGAGGCAATGAATTTTCCTTCTTTCTCTGTACCCATGTCCAGTCCTGGGACTTGTTTTTCCGAAATGCTAATGCTGGCCAAGCATATGATCCCCACCTACCAGATCAGTTGGAAAAAAAGGTATCATTTCTTCAGAGCCATGGCCTGGCCCAGACACCAGGTAAAGCTGAAAAGCTTGTTGAAGATCACCTTGCTGTGCAGTCTTTGATAAGAGCATACCAGGTAAGTGTACTTTGGGGTAGGTGTGGGAGGGCCTCTCCTTTGCAAAAAACCTTCTTTATGTTCTTACTGTCTTCTGGTCTTAACTCTTGCTTGTGGTATTGCTTCTGATCCAGAATGTCTTGAACTAGACAGTCTTTTCTTCCCTGTGTGGTGTCTGAACACCGAGGTCCTGGATTCAGGCTGGGATGCTCCTCTGGCTCAGCAGACCCGGGATTTGGATTACCAGCAGCCCTGATACCAGTCATCTGATTTGACCTGGAAGCTCTGTATGGAGATTGTAGTTTGTGAAAGTGAACATGAATCTATTGGGTTTTGGTGTTTACCAGCTGCATGAGCCAAACATAAAAGTTTAGCCTTCCCTATTCTTTTGCCTCATTTGACTATTAAGACTTCTTTTTTTGTGCATATCTCTCTGATTCAGTAAGTTATGTGACCAAATTAGAAAATACAGTTATCTGAAATATTTTTTCTTCATATGAAGGGAGTTGTCCTGGATATACTGGTACTAATGAATCTCCCAATGTGTGCAGTAAAATAAAAACTTTTCCCTCTCTTCAACAGCAAACTTTTCTAGGAAGTTTGTCTTCACTTCTGGGAAAGTTAGTATTACAGTTGTTGATGTTACTGGCTTTCTTTAGGAAAGGAGGAAATGCGCTTGCCTCTCACACATCCAGTGTGAATGGTGAGATTCCTGATTGGAGCAGCATTCTGGGTAAAAAGAGAGAGAAGAAATAATGAGTTAACCAGAGGTTGAATTTTGGGAGGTTGATAGCAATGAGTTTGGGTCAGCTTCGATGAATTTCTTTGAGAGCTGTTCGTCAAAGTTGACTTTGTTTTACACTAAGTTTTTTTTTTTTTTAAACAATGTTATTAAATTAAAAAATTAAGTTCTCATTTCCTTTTTCCCTCTAAAAGAAGGGTTTTGGAAGTAGCAGAGTGGTTTTGGTTAGATGCTTTCTAAATGTAAAATTTAAAACAATTTTGCTTAGACTTATGTTTGATATCTTAATTTCAATTAAAAGCTTTAAAATGGTGTGAAACAGAAAAACCCTGCTTAACACATAGATCTGTGTTGAGCAAAATATTCCAGGGTTGTTTTTTTTCCTTTTCTTAATAAGTATGTAACTTCCCAAGAAGTTTACTGCAGTTTGAGTTGAGCAGACCTTTTCTGCACTGTACTAACAATTTTAACTCCTGTTTGCTATTATCAGAGAAATACAAGAGGAATTTTTTTAAAGAACTTTTATTCTGTGCACTTCGCTCTGTCACCATTGATTCAGATATGAACCATGTTGATCCAGCTCTTGGAGAGGTGTTTTAAAAGAGTAAAAATGTTTGTGAATATAATGAATATATGAAATTTGCTTAGAAAGAGCTATGTAGAAAGCAACTGCTTCAGCAAGCAACTTTTGCTTGCAGTAAAAATTTGTTGGAGAAGGGTTACCATTTTGTTTCCTGTATTTGAAAGTGCCATGGGCTCAAGTGATGGAGCTGAAATGTCTGTATAAATGGCAGGCACCCATGTGTCTGTGACAGACAATGAAAGCGGATTACCTAAGGCAACTGTCTGTTTTTAAAAGGTATTTAATACCCTCTAAATTCAGTGTTGAAGGGATACAATCAATCTGTGACCTTCCTTTGCCTGATAATGAAATGAAATGGGGAAGGATACAGAATTTTCATTTCTCAAACCTGTCAGTATTTTACGGTTTTTGTGGTAAACTGCTCTGTGGTCTGTTGAGCCAGTCTTCTGAAAAGGCAGTTAATCTATTGCTTTTTCTAATGCAGGGCGCTGGATGCACTGAAAGGAGGTTTTCCACTGAAATTGTGTGCTTACACAAAAATGAGTCTAGATAAATTAATTTCTCGAATCCTTTTTTTACTATAGACTTTTTAATCTTTTTTTTTCCACATCTCTGTCTAGAAAATATGATTTTAAAGTCTAGTTTCAGGTAGTCTGTACTTGCATTTATTCAAATTTCTGGCAATTGATTAAATTTTTCCATGAATGTGTTTTCGCAAGGTTGATCTCTGATTTTTGCAGCTGTGACTATTTTCTATATCCAGTAAAAGAAGTGGAAATTATTTTAAAAATAAAACCCACCTTGATATTGAGGAAAATACTGTCTCTTAGTTAAAGGCCAAACTGCTCCTGGAGTGTAAATATGGCACAACACTTCACTGATAGGCATTTATGGCTTTTGGCATTCTTGCTAGTCCTCTTCCTACTAAGACTGCAGAGCAGATGTAGTTTAGGGAGGTGAATTCTTTTCTGTTGCTGATGCTTGAGACAAAATTGTTCACTTAGTTCCAGTCAGATAGCCTTTGTGCCACTGTAAACAGTGAGGTGGCACAGATGTTGCTGTGGGCATCATTTGGCCTGTCAGAGTTTTATTACCGGTGATTCATGAGATGCAAAGGATCTCAGCGGCCAGGCTGGATTTACAGGGCTGGTTGTGTGAATGAAATTCTACCCAAGTGATCTGAATTTCTCCTTAAGAAGAAGAAAAATATTAAGGAGAGAAACTATATAGACTAATATATTAATATCTTTTAATGAGCTAATTTGGCTTGAGAATTGCATACAAGAGAAATATTAAAAATGGCTTTTATCTATGGTTCTCTTATTTCTTCTGTTATTTCTTCTGTAACAGTGTTATATGTTAATACAAGGCCCTAGTTTCTGGCACCTTATTGCATTAACACCAGTCATTGTGATAATTGAAAGCTAGCTAAACTCCCCCTTGAATTAGTGTTGTTTGGTGTCTTGAATGTCAGTTTTATCAGAGAAGGAGATTCGTGAAACTTCATGAATGAAATAAATGCTATCTGATGTGGAGCAGAGCTCATGAAGAGTGATCTCTTCACTTCCAATATAAATTTCTTCAGCATCAATGTATGTTTTAGGTCAGCAGGGCTATATTTTAGTATTCAGCACGTGCAGAAGGGAGGATTCATGCAAAAATGCAAAATGTGCACATGGTAGGACCTATAGCCTAGTCATAGTTTCCTAGTGTTACCTGGAGATTGAGAACCATCTTTAGTAGGTTTTGGATTTTTTAACCTAGACTTCAGCATAGTTCCTGTTTAAATTGTCACACAAAATAAGTGCTTTGTTCTAATGTGCATTCAGCAATTTTAATAGAGGTAGTATGTATATCCAACAATATAGTGCTTATTTCCAACTCTTATGGGAAAACTCGGGAAAACTTGACCCTTTTGTGACAGTGATGTTTGCTTACTTGACGTAATGGCTGATGTACATACTATGGAGAAATATCAGTGACTTCTTCCCTTTGTCTGACTTCTGTTAGTGTGAATTAATTTTTCTCTCACTTCCCTCCTTTTTCAGATCCGTGGCCATCATGTGGCTCAGCTGGACCCCCTGGGAATTCTGGATGCAGACTTGGATTCGTTTGTTCCATCTGACTTAATCACTACAATTGATAAACTCGGTGCGTACGCTGTATGCCTTGTTTGCAGTGGTCATTTATCTCTCTTTGTTTCCTTGGGCTGAGGTGATTTAATAAGACATTCTAGGGAAGCTTCTTACTGTATCATGAAATAATTTCTTCAGGCATGTGTAAGGAGCCTCAAATTTCTGGACAGTGGAATTTCTACTGTGATCACAGGTGAGGTTCCTGTGAATGCACCTTCTGATGAATGATTATTATAAATACTTTATAAACCCCCAAAATCTTATGGGCTTGAACCACACCAGAAATTAATACTAATGAATATAGTAGGTCAAGATTCTGGTAATCTAAATTACTTTTATACCAGTGTGCTTGGTACTTGTCGTGACTGGGGACATCTGAAGGTTAGTCAATAGGAAAAACAAGCAATAAACAGAACCTGGATAGAGGAACTTAAGGTAGATTTCATATCCAATTTGGATTCTAGCCTCTGATACTTAGGTCTTCTGTATAACTTGAAGTCTGAAGTTATTAGAAGAAAGCATGGAAAGCATAGAATTCTTAACTTGTGTACATAGTCCAGTAGTTCACTGCTGGAAGAGGGTAATGCACAAGGGTTTGCTTTTGCAGAGGTTGCTCTGGTTGCTAAGAGGTCACGCCTTTGAGAAACAGCACTGATCAATTTCTTTGCTCCTCTCTGTTTGAATAAAAAAAAGTCATTTGATTGATTTTTCTCTACTCATCACTCTACCTGGTATGTTTAAAAGGTGGGTTTTTACTTGATAAAGACTCTGAATCAATTTTTCTTTGATATGTAGGGAAGCTTTTTGGACCGGACATAAAATATAGTGCAAGTAGTAGATAAAACACATTCAGCTTAATTTTACTGTAAGTACTTCTACTGCCTCTTTGCTGCCTGCTGTGTTTTCTATTTCTGGTAGTAGGGAAAGAAGCAGTTCTGACCCTTGATCATATAAAAGCAGTGGAGTGCTTAAGACTGTAAATAGAGCTTACACAAATTAGGGGTTCTCTTTGAAGTTTGTCAGCTTTAATTGAAGAAAAATACCTACTAGAAAATACATTAGACATTTACTGAGTAAATATAATTTGGAGCATGAATGATTGCTAGTAAGCCTACGTATTTCTTTAAACTCTACAGATAGTTTAGTGCAGTGTTGTGGCTGGTCAGAAGGCATCATCCTGAAGCTCTCATGAGCATAGGAAAAATATGCCAGATACTGAATGAGATGAGGGATGTGTCTGAGAGCATAACTGAGGTAATACTTCAGCTTGGGAGGAGAAACAAAATTTCTAACCTAGTCCTGACACAGCAAAAATGAGGAGGATATCAAATGCTGCCTACCCTTGCATGTTCCAGAGAGGAAACTTCTGGGAGGTCTTTGGTAGTACAGAAAATATTTTAGGATTTTTTTTTTCTGTGCATTTTCTTTGTTCCATCTTCTGGTTTCTTTTTTGACAAACCTGTTAGCAAGTTTCTTCTGGGATTTGCTTCTAAAAATGCAGCTAGTTAAGGTGTACCTACTGCACAATGCACGTTACAGAGTTGCTTGGGTTGTATCTCCTTAAACGAGAGGTGTCGTTTCAGTAAATACTTAGTGCTGCAGTATGAAGCACAGATGTTCTGTGTGTGCCTAAATCGTGCCTGTATGTGGTCTGGCTTTTTGCATGACAGAACATGAAAAGCCTGTGAAGTCTGAGAGAAAGTCAGCAAAGGGAAAAAAAATAAGATAAAGAGGGTGTTAGCACTGTTTTGTTTCAAATGATGTAAAGCCTCTGTCATCCCCCATGTCCCTTGATCCTGCTCCTTTTTTTAATCTTTTTTTTTTTTGGTTGCTTTAGGTGGTGGTTTGGTCTGGTTCATTTTGGACTCAATCTTGAAGGTCTTCTCCAACCTAGTGATTCTGTTTTGAGGGGTTTTTTATCATTATAGAAAAGCAGAATGAATTTGGTGCTGGAAAATCCTATTATGGTACCAAAAAGACAAAGCAGTGGTACACAAATGCTTTTTTTGGGCACTCCAGATTTTATATTTCAATAAATTTGTAAAACTAAATTTTAAAAAAGTATTTTAAAATATCTTACTTTAAAATTTATTAAATATTTTAAAATATATTAAATATTTTAAAACATATTTTTTGAAAGACAAATTTGTTATTACTGACAGTGTTGCACAGCAAAAGTGATGGCAATGCAGTCCTGTGGCCTGACTTTTAAATGCTAAGTTCTCTTGTTATTTCATCTTCAGCAAATTCATCTAACAAGGAATATGGGGCACTATTCCATATTGATTTAAGAGTTATGTTAAAGTGGGTGCCAGCAGCTTACCTGTAAACAAGATGAAAAGTTGGAAAAAAAAAAAATAGGGAAGCTACTTTTAGCCATTAAAAAAATGTTTACATTTGCACACAGATAATTCTTATGTATATGTTTCTGTAACTGTATGTAACATGTATGGTAAGTTTTACATTTGCTTCTTAAAATTGTAAGTAGCTACTTTTCCTTTCTTCATTTAACAGGTCTGGGTTAAATGTATCATGCAGAGCCTTTCGCTTGCCATGGTACCAGTTTTTCAGTCTTGTTTGTTGTGCGTTTTGGCTTTGGAAACAGTGTAATAGTTAACAAGTTTTCTTAACCACATTCTCAGCAAGAACAAGTTCAGATTTGTCTAAATCAAGGTGGAATATGTTTAACCAAGACTTTGTTTTAGTTGGGGTGGAGTGTGTGTGGAAATGTGTTTGTTCTAAGGGCTTGCCGATTGGGAAATAGAGCTCTACATGGCTATTTCAAACTAACTTCCCTTTAGAGAAAGATGGTGAATAGAGATACTTTGGGAGTTTTATCAGAGTGTTTGTTTGCCCAGAGTTACATTGAACATGTTCTCTTAGTCTATTGATGTTTAAATTATTCAAGTATGCTTCCAACCAGCTGATTCTGTTTGTGAAGAGTGGGTCTTTTTGTGTTTATTCATGGTAGACTGAGGAAGAAATCCCAATCGTTTCAGGTAGTTTCAGCAAAGTGCAAGATATAATATGGAGAATTAACGACATAGATGTCAACATGCTAAAATATAAAAAGGTTTGAGCGATTTTAATTTCAGTTGTTCCGCCTGAGCATTTAAGAAAGGATGGTTTGGTACTTCTAATTAAACAATAACTACTTAATTGAAGCAGTTCTTTTTAAAATCCAGGCTGAAGGGTGTTGTACTAAACTGTGTCTCTAAAATATTCACACTTTCAATTTTAGCCTGGTACATTCTTTCTTAATATTACTTTATTAAAATTTACTTATAGTGGCTTGAAAAAACAGTGGTGGCTTGCTTTCTGTCTCCTGCCCTGCTTCACAAATTGGTCATGTACCCGTTGCAGGGTTTTATGGCTTGCACGAATCGGATTTGGACAAAGTCTTTCAGCTGCCTACAACCACCTTCATAGGAGGAAATGAGAACAGTCTGTCTCTACGAGAGATCATCAAACGGCTGGAGGTCAGTGGGACATTTTTGAATGTGATTGTTTTAATCTAAATAGAAGTGAACTTTTTTCAGCTGTCGGTCACAAAAAAAGCAGCAACGCAGAGCACATACTATGTGTTCAGAGTGCTTTTGTCTCAAATGAAGCTCACAATTGGTTTTTCTTTTCTTGGCTTGTATTTTGGTTGCATTTTTCTGGTGACATTTTCTTTTTAAGGTAAGAAAAATTTTTTTAAAAAAGCAACAAGGAGGTAAAATTTTTAAGTGCCTTGGCCTTTTTACCTGTCTTCCATCTGCTCTCAGCTGCTTGGATTCTTTTTTCAGATTTCCAGCCTTCTGAGACCTGACAGTTGCCAGATAATTTGCATGAGTCTCCATAGCTGTCTTCTCATTGTCTTTATTGCTTGATTTCAGCTGACATTTTAAAAAAAGACAGGGTAAATTTTGATAAATGACTTGAAATCTTTGCTGGTGTATCTAAGGGAAAAGACTGTTAGTCTGTAAGAACAGTAGTGAGTTAGGTGAAATATGCCATTCAGTTTAAGGTAGGTTTATTGGCCTACTTGGAATGTATTACTAAATGAGAATCTTACAGATTCAAAATTTTTAAATACTACTTTGTGGAGAAAGATTTCTGGCACAAAACTAGAATCAGTAAAATTAATTTATTTGCTTATGGGATTACTGTGAGAAAATGTAGTGGAAGAGTAGGAAGACATGACAGCTTTCAGAAGAGTGATATATACAGAAAATATAACTTTAAAAAAAAATTTTTTTGTCATTAACTCCTAAAGCATCTGCACTGTTGCTTTCACATCCTAGAACACTTACTGCCAGCATATTGGCTTGGAGTTTATGTTCATCAATGATGTGGAGCAGTGCCAGTGGATCCGGCAGAAGTTTGAGACACCAGGAGTTATGAAGTTTACTAATGAGGAAAAAAGGACTTTGCTGGCAAGGCTGGTGCGCTCGATGAGGTATGCTGGGCTGGTGCTGGGAAACTGCTCTCTTGACTGCGGGCTGTAGGCTGGCGTGGTCTGTAAACTGCTGAGCTGGAGGTGAAGAGTCCAAGTGAAATCTAGAGTACAGGTGGGTGTTGTTAACCTGGCAGAGGTATGAAAGTGTGTGCTGTGAGGTATGCCAGGGTCTGTGAGGTGACTTCTAATATTCCGGTATCTTAAAAGGTAGGTTGTCTTCTATAACAGCAGTGCAGCCTTTAGTGGTATATCTGGCAGTGTTTGCATTGGCTTGTGGCGTTAAACTGGGAAAAATCATTTCAACAGACTAGTAACAGGCATCTTTGCATCTCTGCATCTTTCTAGTAGCACACAAACAAAGGAAACCATCCTAATGGTCAGCTCAAGGAGAATTTTTAGATGGGTGAAATGTTGGCATGAGCATTGTTTGACTCACTGGGATGCTAACAGTCTCTTTGGAAAGCTGAGCCAAGATGGGACTGGGTTTGTGAAGCATAGTGTGATTTCAGGTCCTGGTTTTGCCTTTTTCCTTTTGAGGTATGCCAAGATGTGCTGTACTGTTGCATGACCTGGCAGCAGGAGCTTTGGTCTGTGCAGTAGATGAAAGCGTGTTTTGAAACAGCGTATTGATTGCTCCCATTGTGGCTGTCTGCATGGAAATATGGTGATCTCAGGGACTGAATTACCCTCTCACCCCTAGGAGAAGACTGTCATCTTAGGCAGAAGATTTATTACAGTTCTTACAATTGGAAACAGTTTGCATACCCTTTGAAAACCTGGCAAAAGGGATTTTGGTTTTGTGTGCCTGTATGACATAAAGATTTTTTTGTCTGGTTAAAAATTTCATATAAATAGAAATTGAAAAGTCACTTAATGGTCAAATGAATATTGCACTTGAGTAAGTTTAACAAGCCCTTAGTATGAAACATCTGCATTTACTGAGATGAGAATTTGTGCGTTTATTCCTGCCTGTCTGAGCTGTGGAAAGATCTGGCTTTTCTACTAGCACGACATTGCTGAAAGTTCATCTTCTCCCAAATTCATTGTCTGCTGAAAATGAAAGAAAAAAATTAACGTAGATTTCTATTCAGTTGCCTCTAGTGTGCTTTTTTCTGTGTGTCTGAAAATGATCAAGAAAAAAAATCTTGGTTTTGTGGAAAACTGGTTGTGAGATTTGTGGCTTTGTAAAGCAGTCATTGCTTTGCTTGAGAACACAGCTTTCAAAAGCGTTCATTCCAAGTACTACGTACTTCAGGTACTTGAAACTGAATCTTAAAGTAGGATTTCTCATCCTTTGTGGTGTTCACGGATAGATTATTGAACAAAGTGTCAGATTTAATTCTTCTCCTGTAAAATACTCGTATATCTTTGAGCTACTTTGAGTATGTGTTAGTAAACATGTTAGACCCTGATGGTGTAGTCTGTTCTGGATATCTGCTTAAGTCTGCACAGGGTCAAGCATTTCTAGATTGTCCCTTCTGAGAATAACCATGTTTCATAAGCCTTGCTTCTCACTGCATGTTCTTGCATGAACATATGCAGTGACAGCTGATGAGCTGCCAGCCCTTGTGAGCTCACAGTGGCTTATGGGGGGCTTGCAAGATTTAATTGTGAAATATTATAGTTCTGCACACTTACTGGCAGTTTACCTCAGATAATGAACTTTCTGCTTAATCAGTACTGGCCTAGCTTGCGGCTGCAAAGAGGAGGAAGGCAGCGTGTACAGCCACCGCTTTGATTTGCCCTGCAGGACTTGCTGTGAACCCTGCTTTCAGGTTATATAAACTAGCGTAGCCCCACAGATTTCCTGAGGAATTCTGGCAGCATAGTTCAGTTGAGAGCCTGACTTGTTGCTTAGATACCTGAATTGTAAGGGTATTGATGGTTGAGGTAAGGAGAGTCTTTTGGAAACTCTTCATTTCACTGCTTTTAGGACTTAAACCTGAAGAGGAAAATAGCAGCAGTCTAAGTGAGGAATAAGCTGAGTATTAATGAATTACGGCAGTGTGACAAGTTGAGCTATTGCACAGATGATGTAACCAATACAGTCACTCTCATGAAGATGCATTTTCTTTGCCTTTCATGTCTTCAAGCTTCACAACATAGAATCTTTTCAGCATTTGTTAGAAGGAACTTTTTAGCCACTCGCATTCCCTCTGGCCCAAATGCATTAAAGAATGAAAGAACACAGAATTGGCAATGATTGACATCTTTGTCCTGCAGAGATACTAGTGTCCTGGTTCTTGGCATGTTACCAACTATTACATCACACAGTCTGAGGAGCCTTGCTATATAGGACCTCTGAAATAGGCATTCTTTCAACTTTATTTCTGTAAGATTTTAATTATTACTTGCAGAGCATACAGGTTCTCTGTTATGTCTTCTTCATTCCATAGAAGGGACTTCTTTGCTATTACTCTGTCTTCCCAGTGGTCAGAATACATTTAGTATACATGGGAAGGAGCACAGTTTAGATTGGGAGGTTAATTTTGTCTGAGTTGGAGACTCTTCTTCCTGCCTCCATTATTTCAAAGACCCGGTAAGTACTTCTCAGATGGAGGAGAAAGATGACTCGATTCTCTCCTTTGTCTCCCTCCCAACATGTGACTTACTTCCAGAGACCTAATAACATGTATACAAAGATGTTTTAAAACAGTGAAACGTAATTTTATTTGCTAAAAAGTGTTTGACAGTGTTTTCTACATGATCTTGATACAAACACTTCCTTGTTTGTTTTTGTTTTGTTTTGTTTCTTTTGGGTAAAGATTTGAAGACTTCCTTGCTCGCAAGTGGTCTTCCGAAAAGAGATTTGGTTTGGAAGGATGTGAAGTAATGATTCCTGCACTGAAGACCATCATTGATAAATCCAGTGAAATGGGAATTGAATATGTTATAATGGGAATGCCTCATAGGTAATGTCAATGAAATCCCCCCAGCAAATGGGCTTATTCTCTTAAATGAGTTTGGGGTTCTAGAATTTTATTAACAAAGTTGATATTGCACACAAGCTAGGGTAGCAAGAGTGAGTCATAGTGAGTAATGGTAGCACAGAACTGTAACAAACACCAGTCAGGGAGAGGCTACAGGCTGCACAGGTAAATGCTACCGAAACTCTTCTGTTTGCTTTGAAGCTACAAGCAAATGTGTCAGGAGCCATGGTATCTGTCCTATTGCATAAAGTCTAGAGCTGGGAAAGCTTGGCAAGGTAGTATCAAACTTACTTTTGTGGTCTGCCTTATTTGAATAATTATTAATGGCATTCATTTAAAACTGCCAGATAGCTCTATGTTCCTTGCCGATATTTGGATAACTAGATGTCATAAAATGTCTGTGGGAATGCATTAGAGGAATTAATTGGAGGGAGGAGAAGGGTAGAATGAAGGGTTTCAGGTTCAGAAGTTTGAAGTGAACTTCTTACTTGCAAGTTTCTGACAGAGAAGGCTTGCTGATTTTGTAAGTTTTATGCTGAGAACTCTATTACTGACATTTTTGAGAAATAACTATGTTTGGATTTTTCTTAGAGGTAGGCTGAATGTATTGGCCAATGTAATCCGAAAAGAGCTGGAGCAGATCTTCTGTCAGTTTGATCCCAAACTTGAAGCAGCGGATGAGGTAAGATGCTTCTTCAAAACACCTATAGAGAGAAGTCAACATTCAGGGTAGTTTTTAGTTATATTGGTCATGGTTGTTAGGAAAATAACATTATCAGCTGCTGAAATGCGTTATCTTTTCTAGTTTGAGGAATACAAGTCAGTAGAATTTCTTAACCAATTTAAAGGCTATACTGTGCTTCTGAAATGCAGAAGATGATGTAGGAATGTCTTTCGACAAGTTCCAGGCTATTTGACTGAGTTCACAAATGTCCTGGGTTTGGCTAGGATAGAGATAATTTTCTAGTAGCTGGATGTAGTGCTGAGTTTGGTATTTAGGGTGACAAAACCCTGACACTAATCTCTAAACATCTTCCTTTGTTTCATATAAATGAAACGAATATCAACATTCTGTGAATATTTATCCAATATGGGATAGTGACACTAGGATAAGAAAGGAACAGTGTTCTAATTTGAAGTGACAGTGTCCAACCTGTAGTGTGTACTGATGTACAGTTACCTAGATGCATTTTTCAGACTGAAGCACAAGTTTTAGGTGAGGTCAGTCAGATGCAGCTGCTATGAATACCATTCCTGAATTGTGGCTATCTTGCATGTTAGGGGTCTGGGGATGTAAAATATCATCTGGGAATGTACCATGAGAGGATCAACCGAGCCACAAACAAGAAAATCACTCTATCCCTAATGGCTAATCCTTCTCACTTGGAAGCAGTTGATCCTGTTGTGCAAGGGAAGACGAAAGCCGAACAGTTCTATCGAGGCGATATGGCAGGAAAGAAGGTAAAGACTTTTTAAAACTCTTGCTGGTGTTTTTTCATATTATTTTTAATAAAAATAGTTGGCCAACACTTTTATATCACAGAATCTTCTTCTCTTCCCCCTTCACAAATTAGGTGTATCACTTGTTGAGCTAGATAAGTACTTCAAAGGTAACATCAGGAAGTAAGCCTAAAACGTTTTAATTTGCAAACAGCAAAGGCAGCAGAATGTTGACAAGTCTGTGGATAATTGTAAAGATACAGTTCTGTTTGATAAGCACTACAGAAATACGGAGCAAAGAAATCCTGATGAGAAGTTTAAATTGCAGTTTTGCTTTCTAATATATGGATGTGTGTGTGTATAATCCTCCCTCTTAGGTTATGTCGATATTATTACATGGAGATGCTGCCTTTGCAGGACAAGGAGTGGTTTATGAGACATTTCATCTTAGTGACCTCCCATCCTACACCACGAATGGCACTATTCATGTTGTGGTCAATAACCAGGTAATAAGTAGAACATTTTACAAATGCTGAATTTGTAATGGATTTCTTTTTATTCTTGTTTGTTATTAGCTGAGTGCATTGTCCTCTCCGTGTATTAGAAGAGTTAGGATGTTTCTGAAAATGATCACTGTATCTAGCAACTCTGAATGTATAATATTTTATCACCTATGTGTATTTAATTCAATTTATAAGTCTTAGTTGGGTTATGTTTGGTTTGGTTTGTCACTAGGGGAGCAAGAAAGCTAGCTAGCCAAACCAAAAAGCTGGTCCTACTGCTATGTAAATTACTATTAAAGGAAAACCTCAAGCCTTCAAAATAAAGTAGAGGGAGATGCCCACATTGTAATGGAAATTTCTGGAATTTTTAGATTGGCTTCACTACAGACCCCCGTATGGCCCGTTCATCTCCATATCCTACTGACGTTGCTCGTGTAGTCAATGCTCCCATTTTTCATGTGAACGCTGATGACCCTGAAGCAGTGATGTATGTGTGCAGTGTAGCTGCAGAATGGAGAAACACATTCAATAAAGATGTGGTGGTTGACTTGGTAAGTCGTGGTTTTCCTAACTTTTCATCCCGTGTGTTATGTGCTGCACTCTCATTTTTTGTGTCATAAAAGACCCAGTCAAAAAACATATTTTGATTATAATGGCCTTTAGTTTCTTTGTTTAAAATACCAAACAACTAACAGCCATGTAAGCATCCATAAATGTTTTTATACTATAAACCTCCTACAAATCTCTAAACCTATGAAACGGGAAGATTTCATTTTGTATTCTTCCTTACCAAGAGAAACAATTTTTCCCTTTGTAGGTTTGTTACCGTAGGAGAGGGCACAATGAAATGGATGAACCGATGTTCACCCAGCCTCTAATGTACAAGCAGATTCATAAGCAGGTGCCGGTGCTGAAGAAGTATGCTGACAAACTGATTGCAGATGGGACTGTCACACTGCAGGAGTTTGAGGTACGTGGCAACAGAGTTACAGGGAACCTAAGAAGCTGTCAGTAGAAAAGACACAACTGTCACTGTATTGCTGTCTGCTTAAAAACCTTCCTTGCATAACTGTGATGTCTTCACCCTCTGACACTTTGCAATTCAATTTTGTTTGGATTTTAATATAAAATAGCTAGCAGTATTGTAACGAAAGGACTGAAGGTGCCGTGAAGTAATTAACACATACTGCACAGGAAAAAAAAAAGCTTTGGTTCTGAGATTTGTAAAAGGTGATCAGAGGTGAATATTGGGGATGGAGGCATTTGTCAGCTGCTCTTCATCTCCAGAATCTTGATTCAGTAGTAAAACACTTTGAATACTTGTAGGTGTAACGGTAGCTTCATATTGACAACTCTGACAGGCTTGTATCCAGCAATAATGCAATAAAATCAGTTTAACCTTTCTATTTTATTGCAATAATTCAACTGAGTTCGGAGATGATTTGAAATATTCCAGAAGGGTGAAGTGTAGAATCTGATGCCTGTGTTAAGCTACTTAGGTCTTTACCTTAATCTTTATGAAAGGGGATGTGTAGAGTGCAGATGCAACAGAGAACCTTCTGAGAAGGTGTGGCTAACTGTGTAGTGACACAGTATTGCAGATCAATAAAAAACCAGTTTGTGTAGGTGCATTCTGTTATCCCCAGGAATGATCACAGCTCATGTGGAACTCGCTATCCTGAATCATCATTGTAAGACTGTGCTGGTAGTGGTGTGGGCTTTGGTGACTGGATCCAGGGTGGATGTTTTGCTATATGGTCTGAGCTCAACACTCCTGTTAATTACCTTAAAGATTAGCTAGATCAGTAACTTGAGTATGGTTTTGGATTGAAACATAGATATTGTAGAGGGATTCTGCCTCTACAGAACATGGCTTTATAACTCTTGCCATTGATAGGCATAGCCGGTGGATTCCTAGCTAAACTCCCCTAACTTCCTTGGAAGTTCTTTTCTAGTGGCTTCTATATAGTGAAGTGTGAGAGCTGGGTAATGCTCATCTTAGAAGTATGAATGTAAATTGTATGTGGTACTTGAGTTCTGTCTCATTCTAGAGTCCTGCTTGCCAATCCAGCTCTTCGTACTGTAACACTTGTCCAATAAAGTAAATAATTTATTTAGGTAAATGTGGGTAAGAATGTTTCTGACAGATCATTTGATCCCAGATAAAATGAAATTGTTTCTTTGCATAATTGTAACTAATTTTCTTGTGCAGTTAAATAGCTGTTTTATACTGAATGGTAGGTGTCACCTGCAAGATACCAAGAGGGTTTGTTTATCCAGTTAAAAAAGAACATTTTGTTCTGCAGGAAGAAATCGCAAAGTACGATAGAATATGTGAAGAAGCATATACGAGATCTAAGGATAACAAGATCCTACATATCAAGCACTGGCTTGATTCACCTTGGCCTGGTAAGAAGTATCATTTCACTTGTCCTGGTGTTAATATTATTGTGTTTTTACTTTGAGTCCATATTCTAGGACTCTTAAATGGTTTTTTTATCAGACGGTGTTCATTTAAGATAAAGACCTTTGCTTTAGCCCTGTTAATAGGAAATAAAACATTCTGCCAGACCTACTTGAAAGATGTGCTTTTCCTCAAAACATGCAGAGTAAGGTGTGACACTGAAAAAGTTTAGCAGAGAAGTTTTTCCTGTGATGTTAGCTCTCTGTGCCTTCAGGAAGAATGTGTATGTCTTATGCCCCCTTTTCTTATTTTGAGGATCGATTACCTTTTATTGGCTGCCTCTGCTCACACAGTTGGTCTTGACAGAGAGTGAAAGCAGAAACAAAACAGATAGTTGTGTGCCTATAAGATCAAGTTCTGTTGTCATGTAGACAGTCAAAATAGTTGTTTCTCCCAGTGAAAAGTGAAGAACTAGGTTTGGCTGGTGCTTAAAATGTCTTTTAATGTAAACTGTATATAGATATCTCTTAATCATGCCTTGAATGTCTCACCAAATCTTTTACTTCCAGGATTCTTTAATGTGGATGGAGAACCCAAGAGCATGTCTTGTCCTCCATCTGGCATTTCAGAGGACCTGCTGACTCACATTGGCAATGTAGCTAGTTCAGTGCCAGTCAAAGACTTCAAAATACATGCAGGTCAGCTGGAGTTCTATTTCTCCTGGTGGCTATGTTTCTTGCTCAGATTTGTATTTCTGCACACCAGTTGCTGTTGGGCCATTTCCCAAAGAGGAAAATGCCTGTGACTTTTATTTTAACTCATCCACCCTATGGGCAAGGAGAATGTGACATTTAAGGCCCTGCTGCTTGTTCTCAGCATAATGTTCTTTCAGTATCATGCCACTTCTGTTCTCTACCTCATTAAAACAGATTTTCCTCTGGGGGAGGTAAAAGTCTCTTTGTAACACTAAGTTAATACCTCCTTTCATTCTTCAAGTCCTTGTGGAAAGTACTGCCACTATGCAGCACGTTTGTGGGACTTACTGTGAAGTGTGGCACCCATCTCAGGAAGCATTATTAGTGTCTTTTTAATGTTAAATCCAGTGGTAATTTGAGGTCTACTTAAAACACTTTTCTTGTAGTTAGATAACTTTCCACTCAGGGATATAGCTTGGTCTTTTCAGACCTGGCAACATGGCTAATGTACGATGAGCCTAGTTTTAGTGCAACTGAATAGATTGTGTGTGGGCAAATTCAGCTGTAGTTTTCCTTTCAGCTTACCCTGTAGTGCTGGTGACAGCACAAAGGTAGCATTTTCACAAAACCTCTTAGCTTTTGGTCTGAAGAGATTCAGTTCAGAATTTGGCATCTATTAGAGTAAGAAGTGAAATGTGCCTATCTCGCCAGGGAGCGCCTGGCACTGTGACAAAACTCTGAGTTAATTCTTTTACTCCCTGGCCAGGTTGAAGTCTAGCAGTTCTGTGGGGAGCAATAATATGTTTGTTCCATGGGGAAACGTGGAGATGCTTTGTTTAGAGTTCTTTTTTATTTTATTGCTGGTATGTTGGAATGTACTTAGCCAATTTTGCCTCTTGACCCTAGGTAATCTTTTTCTAGGTAAAATCTCTAGGTAATCTTTCTTCTCCAGAGTCATCCATCAAGGAATAAAATGTGTCTCCTATGAGTTTGTGATGTTTTGGGACAATTAAACACTGTTAAAAGTAATGATGATAGGTCATTCTCAGTTATCAATTGCAAGTTTGTTAAGCAGATACAATTAATAGATGAACTTTAAAACTCTTCTACATATTCATGCACTTTATTCTGACACTGATAAATTTGAAATTATAGTCAGCCAATAAGATGTCTTATTAGACATTCTAATTAAAAAGATAGTCTTTCTTTAGTAACTTGATAACTATTGACACTAATGCTTGCCATTATGTAAGGTAGATTTATAGTTCAAAGCAAACCAGTCTGCTAGCTTATTTTATTTTATAAAATCTTTACTATATTCTAAACAGAAAACTCAAAGTTGTAGATTTGGGTTTTTTACCTACTTTTGATGACAGAATAGTTTTATATGGAAAGCAATCGTTGATTTTTTAGTGAAAATGGGGAAAGTAACAAAGGGAATTATGGGAAAATATCACATAGGACAGCTTGCCAAAAGCATCAGTGCAGATGTAAAGATAAGAGAGTGTATTCAGTGTCACATGTGCAGCTTTGAAGTTTTATCCCCTTTAAAAGTCACAGTGTTGCACATTGTGTTTTGGCTTACCAAGTTATAAAATCTTTATTGTAAAAAAGAAAAATCAACCCAAAAAATTACCAAAACCCAAACAAAACAAACCAGCTTTTGGTTACTGACTGAAAATCTGTTGGCAGCTGCTACAACTTCCTATTTATATGATATTCATAGTATTGATTAATCTGGCCTGTTTCTCTTTGTAACTTCTCCAGAAGTCCAACAAGACAAAGGCCAAGAAAAAATGAGAGAGTGGAGAGAGGAAAAAAAGTTGCAAACCCAATAGCTGATATTTTTAATGTCTCATAAAACAGTAGTTGGTATTAGAGGTGTGAAAATAGATCTTTAAGAAGTAGTTTACTGTGAGTCTTTTTAATTTTCCTCAGTATTTTCTGACACAGCCAATCTTATATTGGCTATAAGTTAGGAATGTTATGCAACCCATTGCCTGGGAAACAAGTTGTTTTACTTTGCTAGCAGTTTGGTTCTAGAACAATTTGTAGACCCCATTAGGATCTGTGTTTAACTTTGACAGCGGGGAAGGAGAAGGGTGTATGTAATTGAATAGAAAATATCTCTGAAGTAGGTCCACTGATTTCTGATCTCTATTCCAACATAGGACTCTCTCGGATTTTGAGAGCACGCCTGGAAATGACCAAAAACAGGGTTGTTGACTGGGCTCTAGCAGAGTACATGGCTTTTGGCTCTTTTCTGAAAGAAGGGATCCATGTCCGACTAAGTGGACAGGATGTGGAGAGGGGTACTTTTAGGTGAGTACTGAGATAACTGTTAAATACTGTCCCATATTTAAACACCTTCCTGATTTGTTTGGGGGTTTTTTAATAATACGGTCTCCTGCAGGGAACAGAAAGATTCTAGCAGTCAAGAATAAACAAATCTACTGTGTCTCTATAAACAGCATTTTAAAGAATTGTATTTAAGGCAGATCAGATGTTCTTAGATATTTGTTTTCTTCTCTTGCTGAAAAGCAGAAATCTTTTTTTTCCTGCTTTTTAACTAAAAATTTGGTTTCCATCCATCTAATTGCTGAAAGAAGTAAAAGAAGGGTATTTGCTGCTGCAGATTCTAAAGTCTTTTAAATACCATTCCAGTGGTGGCTCCTTGGACCTCGGATATCCTGTGAGCAAACACATTGCCAGTGGGCAAGACTTTTTTTGAAAGTGAAACAAGATCCTTTGTACTGAGAATTTTAATGGCTAGGGAGCATGAATGAACACAGAATCAGATCGCTTGGTAAAAATGTAGACAGCTCTGCTGCCTTACCTGATTCTCCATGGAGTGGAATGTTAACGATGTATTTAATTGAAGCCTGTGATGCGAAGCCCATTGCTGGGGGTGAATGAACTAGCAGCTGCACTGTGCTTCATTGTGAATACTTGCAGAAAAAAGAGATAAATTTTGGTGCCTGCCTTCTCTGGTGCAGTGTTCTGTTCCTGTGCTGAGCTTCATTCGGTATCTAGTCTTGTTGGGCTTTCTTTTGTTTGCTCCCATTCTAATGGCAGTTCAACAGAATCCTTCAGACAAGACCTGAAAACAAAACTGAACATGGGGACGTTCCCCCCGCCCGAAGCCTGATTCACATGTAGTCACCTCAGATGAGTGCTTAGTCATGGCTAGCACGCACCTATGGGCTTGAGAATTATGATTCTTGGTATTCTCAGTTCATTTAGTGGCGGAAGAGGATTTTCCAGAACTATTGTCTAAATTTTCTAGATGTCTGTTTAAGCAAAAAGTAATTGTTGTACTCACAGCAGTATAGGGCAATAAAGAAAAAACATACTCAATTAAAGAGCTGTTCAGACTGATGAAGGCTAGCTAAGGATTCTTTGCCTTTCTGGATTTTATTATTCAGTCTTTCAGAGAAGGAGTAAAAAGGCATTCAAATAAATTCTTGCAAAGTTCAGGACTGAAGCTGGCACTGCAGATGTTTGATTTATGGTGACCTGGTTCACCATAGGCTTTTAGTTTACCTGATGAATAGTGGGATCCACACAGTACTAGTTATGGTGTGATTATTTTTGTTATGAATGTGATAGGGCAGTTGAACAACAAAGGGTGAGGTGAAAAAAATGCTTTGGACCTGAGGAATTCAGAGAATATTCAACTATCCTGTTGAACAGAAGACAACACTGTAGCAATGTGTAAGACTTTACTTTTTTATACTGTATTCAGGCTCATTTCATCAGAGGAACGAGTAGAGAAGTTAAATTGTGGTACAAGCACATCTAAGAGGTACTGCAGTTCTCAGTAAATTTGCTGTTTTACCAGCTGTGGTTTGGTTTGTCATTTATAAAAAAGGTGAGGAACTTCCCTAAGCACTGAAGATATTTGCAAGTACTGGTGCATTTTTATCAGAAAAAAACCCATTGCAAACACATAGGAAATACATGTTATTCTCTCTACTGAGAAGACCCTTCCTCACCCCCAAAAATCCTTGAAGTATTATATAATGCCTCAAATCTCTGGAACTAATTGAAGAGAGAGTATCAGCTAGAATTTGAGAAGAATTGAAGATACTGTGTTGCCATAATGAAAACAACTTGATGGGAATGCTTTCTTTATTTTGGAGCTTCTGAAGGGCTGTCTTGAAAGTAGCACTTTGTGTCGGTATTCGGTGTGATGACTTGCTTTCCTCCAATTTCAGTACTCCATGTTATCAATAGGCAGAAGCTAGATAAAGCTGCAGATAGGCCCGGGCCCCATCTCGTCTTGGGAAGGGAAGGGGGAGGGAGAGACTTGATTCTGTGCTGCAGTAAACCTGACAATAGCGCAACAGCAAAATCTGGTTTGCATGTCTGTAATTCTGGCTGTCCATCTATGCTCACTGCAGTCACCTTGCGCTGAGGAAGCGCACAACTTCATGCTCAAGAAGCTTATCACCTAGCTGGGCCTTCTGTCCCCGTCTGGGTGACAAAAATGATTTGTGCCGAACAGCTGTCTGGTGTTTGTACGTTCCCCTGGGTACCTCCCTCCCTGTGACGCTCTTCGAAGATTCTGCCTTTTCCTGGCCTGTCAGTGTTGATTTCTAAATACATTTCAGAGCTCCTTCGCTACCATTCCTTATAGCAGGGGGAGGCACGGAAAGATCCAGTCTCCAGTTCTGGGTTGGCAGCTGTACAACAGGCAGTAGTTGGTACCAGTATAATAGCTGTCCTTATGCCAGCAGTTGTAAAGTCAGACATATCGGTGTGATTCACTCAGTTAGTCTGCTCAGAGACTTAATGGATTACAGTCATTACTTCAGTCATCTCTGTTTTGGTAGTGTTCCTTGGTGCCCCATTGTAATGCTGATTAATGGTGTTCTAGAGGACTGTGAGTGGTGCGTGCTGAGTGGAAATACCAGCAAAGAGGGTACAACTGCTTCAAGTCTTGGTGCTGAGGCTAGGCTAGAGTAAATGTTTGCACAAAAGACAAACAATAGTTGTTTTAAGGAAAAGATTAATAGAATTTGCCAGAGAGGCAGAGTGAAATATTTTCAATAACAAATTTTATTTCAGTTTACTTTTACTTTAATCGGTCTATTTTACAGCCACTACCCTCCCACCCCTCCCTTCTCCCTGTGGAAACTTCTACTAATGATGAGGTAGTTTCAGTTTCCATGAGTGCTTAAACACAAGCCTGGATAGTCAGTAAA
Source organism: Porphyrio hochstetteri (assembly GCA_020800305.1). NCBI lineage: Eukaryota > Metazoa > Chordata > Aves > Gruiformes > Rallidae > Porphyrio > Porphyrio hochstetteri. The sequence goes on from CM036911.1 coordinate 11,063,494, forward strand.
AGTTCTCAGAATGCAGTAATTGTATTTAGATGTGATGGTATTGCTGGGTTTCAACCAAAGCACGTGGTTGTGTAAAAAAAACAACCATGTTGCTTGCATGCTTTCTAGAACATGGGTTTGAAAATTGCTCTGTCAAACCCCGAAGTTATTCTCAACTATTAAGTTTCTTTCAATACCTGTCTGCAGCCATCGTCATCACGTGCTTCATGATCAAGAAGTTGACAAGAGAACATGTGTTCCCATGAATCACCTCTGGGAGCAGCAGGCCCCCTACACTGTGTGTAACAGCTCCCTCTCCGAATATGGTGTCTTAGGTATGTCTTGGGGTACCTGTCTGACAGATCTGCTTATGTTTTCCCAGGGAGGGGGTTGAGTCACCTTCCCTGGATGTGTTCAAAAAAAGGGTAGATGAAGTACTTAGAGATATGGTTTAGTTTAGGATGAGAATGGTTGGACTTGATGATCTTCAAAGGTCTTTTCCAACCTTGTGATTCTGTGTTTTAGCAGGTCTCAAATGAGATGTAGGAACTGATGACTGCTAATTAAGAGGATGTTTTTTCCCATTGTGCTTTAATGTGGTTAAGCCTCCTGGCTACAAGGTTTTACTTTGTTGCTTGAGTTTGCCAAGCCTCAAACCAAACAAAAGTCTCCTAGGAGTAACAGTTAAAAATAAACAAACTCTGCCTTAATTATATTTTGATATGACACTCAGTGCAGTTTTGTATCAGGTGGGAGGCAGGAATTGCAGAACAGGGGCCTAAAATCCAATCAAAATGCCTCAACTGATTTCACCCCACCTCACCCTCTGGGGAAAAAAAAAGTAGCTCTACCAAGAGATTCGATAAATTTACTGTTCATTGTAAGGTTTGTCCCTAGTTGTCTTCTTATCTTGAAGGATTTTGAAAAACTCATTATAAAATTTAAGCCAAACTCTCGTTGGGGGTTTTTTTCCTACAGTGTGTTACAATGGGTTGCATGTTTAATGTATATGTTGGTGTTAACATTTTAGTACAAATTAAAAATCAGGGAGGAGAATGTCAAACAGGTACTTCTTTGTGGTTTTGTTTCTTTTTTGTTTGTTTGTTTTCTTTAGATTTGAGCATGTGACCTGTGGTATCAGGCCTGTGAATTTGCAGGTTTCGGTGTTGTCCTGGTTTCAGCTATGATGGAGTTAATTTTTTTTAGCAGTGGATGGAATGCCATGTTTGGGTGTTAGCATGAGAATAGTGCTGATAGCACCCTGATGGTTCTGGTTGTTGCCGGGCAATCAAGGACCTTTCTCAGTTCTTCATACTTCCTTACTAATGAGAAAGGAGGGGACGCAGCCAGGACAGGTGACCTGAATTGGCCAAAGAGGATATTCCATGCCAGTTACGTCATGCTCAGTATAAAGGGGGACTGGGGGGAAGAGGAGGAGACAACGCCAGGACGTGCAGTTTCTGGGGACGGTCGGGTTCCGGGACGGCTCTAAGCTGTGCGGCCTGAGTTGTGTGGTTTGGTGAGAAACTGCATTGTGTATCACCAGTTTCATCTATTTTGTGCTTTAAACTCCTGTTATTGTTATATCTAGTTTTCTGTTATTGTTTAGTAAACTATCCTTATCCCAACCTGCGGGGTTCTGGTTTCTAGGTTGTGGTTTCTTTTCCTCCTTTCTTCCTTCCCTTTTCCCCCTCCCCCAACTTCCCTTCTCCCTTCCGTTTAAAAGTACAAGCGACTGTGTGGGGTGCAGCCCTCGGCTGGGGCAAAACCACGACAGGTGTGCTTGCAGCACAGAACAGCTGCACTCTCCAAACGTTATGCTTGTTTGTTTAGGCTGCTTAGAACATGCTTGTATGTCAAAACTTTAAACTGTGAGACTTCAGCAGCTTTTGATGGAAAAGCCACAGAATATGCTAGCTGTGCTCTAGTGAATAACAGGAAATGACACGGTAGTGATGGAAGGTGAAGGTCAGAGAGTAACGTAGCTGTACAAGGAGCAGAGCTCAGTGAGAAAGGCAGTTCAGTATGGAACAGGTATCGATGCTTTCCCTCTCAGGTTCTGGCATCTCACAAGCAGCATCCCCATGCTATGCAGTTATGGGATTCAGTTGAAAGTATCTGCGTGTTGTGGTTGTGTAGCAATGCTGGAACATGCACACAGTGCTTTCTTAAAAGGGGAGAAGCTGTCAGCAAAATCAGGGATGCTTCCTGATATAGATTTAAAAAATCCATCCTAGCCTTATCTGAACAGCCATTCTGAATGGTGCTATTTCAGGAAAACAAGTTCTTGTTAGTGATAGCATTAATCACTGTGAACTGTATTTCTGGTTCTGGGCAGGTATTTTAGAATCATAGAATCACTGAGGTTGGAAGAGATGTTTAAGATCGAGTCCAACCACAGCCTAAGCCTGCCTAGTCCACCTCTACACCATGTCCTCAAGCACATCTGCAAGCCTTTTAAATACCTCCAGGGATGGTGACTCCATCACTTCAGCCATTTACCTCTAGCCACAGACAATAGATAACCTCACTCTGACCTGATGAGGGTGGCAAGAGGAATATGGAACACAAAACAAATACATCTAGTAATTTATCAAAAATGCTATTGATTCTATGGATAAATAATGAAATATTGTTACATATCCATTTCAAAGCTAGTGTTGAAGGAAGAAGATGAAACATTGTAGCCGATAAATATGGTAATTGATAGCTGATTGCTTCCAAGTTCCAGAAGTAGTTGATCATGTCAGTTTTACCTATGTTGTGGTTTAACCCCAGCTGGAAACTAAACACCACACAGCCACCTGCTCACTCAGCCCTAGAATCAGAAGGGTAAACATGAGGAAACTCATGGGTTGAGATAGAGACAGTTTAATAGGGAAAGCAAAAGCTGGGTACACAAGCAAATCAAACCAAGGAATTAATTCCCCACTGCCCACAGGCAAGCAGGTGTTCAGCCATCCCTAGGAAAGCAGGGCTCCATAGTGCATAGCAGTTAGTTGGGAAGACAAATGCCATCACTTTGAATGTGTTTTCCAACTTCCTCCTCCTTCCCCCAGCTTTATATCCTGAGCATGACATCATCCCTTGGGTCAGCTGAGATCAGCTGTCCCTGCTGTGTCCCCTCTCAACTTCCTGTGTACCCCAGCCCACTCACTGGTGGAGTGGGGTGAGAAGCAGCAAAGTCCTTGTCTCTGTGTGACCCCCGCTCAGTGGTGACTGAAACACCCCTGTCCTATCAGCACAGTTTTGGTTACAAACCAAATATGTAGCTACTGTGAAGAAAACTAACTCTATCTCAGCCAAACCCAGCACAAGATACACTACGTATTATCTGTTGCTAATAACAGTAACATTAAAATGATATAAAACTGTATAGTTGGAGCCATGGGCTGAAGAGCTGAGACCCTGAGGCATTTGTTAGCTCTGTGGGAGAGCTGGTATGAACAGTAGTTGGTATCTCTGTAAGGTAATATGGCAACATGTAAACGTAAACAAAAGAGAATATTTATAAACATGAGAAAAATAATTGGTGTAGATAAACTCTAATAATTTAACTTCAGAGAATGAATTTTGTTTGTTTCCAGTTTCCTGTTTTTTCTCACAGTTTGGTCAGGGGATTCTTAACTTGAGCCTATTTACAGAGTTGCTGCAAATTTTATGGGTAGCTGGGTCATAGGTTTCTGGTTTTGGGGTTCGTTGGGTTGGGTTTTTTGACATTTAAATAATATATACAAATGTGAAAATGACAAATGTCTGGATCTGGTTGAAATCTGATTTTATTCCAGAAATTACACCTCAAGAGGTCTAGGAAGCCTGGTGTTGACATGGTATGAGGGGCAATTTTATTGTCAAGCAGTTCTTTAAAAAATTAACCATGGGCTATCTTCCTTTCTCTTTCTTGATATCATCCTGCTCACTATTGCTCTTCCTTCTTCCCACTGTGGAATTTGATTTAATACTGCAAACAATAGGGCAAAATATTGGGGGGGGGGGGGCGTTGAGGGCGCTGTTCATACACAAAAGTACCATTTCTGTGTAATTCTGCTTCAGTAGATGTGCTAAGTTCTTAAAAACTAACAGTATTGATATTTTTAATTGTTAAGAACTTAAAATCCATCATGTCTGAGATTTGTTTTCTAAAAGTAAATGAGTGATGATTTTTTTTTAAACTAAAAATGTTTCTACATTGAAGTGATTTTATATTTAATACATATAAATTGCTAGCTTTTAGGTATTAACTTTCTCCGACATGTTTTGTCTTGCGTTTAGTATCCATAGAGAGACAGTGTTGGGATAAGCAGCAGTGTGTGAACATGTCTCTTCCAGTTAAGCATCTCAGTTGGAGAGGAGCTCTTAGAATTGTTACCTGTGTGGCTGGTAGCATCAGTGGGTCGATTCTTCAGGAGTAGCGAGACCCCCAAAACCTTTATTTTCTCTAACTGCTATTTCTATTATGTAAGCCTATTACAAGGAGTGGTTTGGAATTAGTGCCTTCAAATTAGGATTTGGTGGGAGGTTTGTGAGAGGATATAAAGGGAAAAAAAAAGTTGTTCATTTATGACTGTGTTTAACATGCAACACCTCAGAAGCATTTTGGGAATTCCCTTAGTCTATGTGAGCTGGAGCTAAGTGGAAATGGATTGAACAGGCCAGTGTGGTAAAACTACAGCTTATTTCCTTGGCAGGTACATAAAACAAGAGCTGGCATCTATGCAGAGCTGTGAGCTTTGCACCAAGTTACTGTGAGGCAGTTAGGAACACTTAGGGTGTAGCTGCTTCATTAAAGTGATACTCTGACAAGATTGATTTAACTTCAGGAATAAAACAAATACAGTCTTGTTAACTTGTAGTCCAAGCAATTGCTTATGCTTTGTATACAGGAGCTGTGGAATGTGTGTACTGTGGCATTACATCAGAGTGTTTAAGAACCTCTGATAATCTTGTTTACCTGTGTCTACTATTTTAGCTATATCCAGATTGTTACAATTCAGTTGTGTGTCTGCTCACCTAGATATTAATTTTCCCTTTTACTGAAACTGAATGTCTGGGAGTCTGTGGTGGCTGTGTGATGTCATTTAGGCAAAGAAGTTTATTTGGTGATGGAGATAGAAGAGAAAAGCAGAAGTAACTTACAGTCTGTCCATGCCACCTCTTTAGCATTTTTTAAATACTTGAAAGGGTCTGTCTTTCATTACTGCCCTCAGAATGATCTGTGCAGTGTTGATTCTCCATCCATCCTCTCCATCCCTCTCCTTTGAGGGGTCTTGGGCTGTAACATCCCATCCTGGCAACGTCCAGGCCAGATAGACTTGGAACTAGTTAGTGCGTGGTTCAGCCAGTTCCTGAACTGTGAGACCTGGAGTACAGCTTTCCCAAGGAGGAAGGTCATGTTCGAAGCAGACGATGAAGGGAAGAGGACAGGTACTGATTTAAACTGGTTTTTTTGCAATACTCTCCGAGGATGAAATATGTGGTGTTTACTGCTCATTTGGAGCAACATGTTATTAAGGTTAGGAGTACCAAATACAATTAGCTGTCAGAAATTGTGTTAAGAAATAGAACACACTGTAGTAACCAAGGACCAGGTTCTCAGTGACATCTGCATGGAGCTCTAAGAAGGCATCAGTCTTTCTGTTTAACAGTCAGCCACCAGGTGGGTATGAGCTTTGCTGTCTCCTGATCTGTGTTTGGGTTTGTGAAAGGATGCACATCCCTCTGTTAGTCCCTGCCCTTAGATTTCCTGTTAAACACAGCACAAAACTGTCTTTGTGACTTTCCTCATTCTGACATTAAATCCCTCCACTGGTAAGCCCTCTATAACCATTAGTTAACATTCATGCCTTAAGTCACTGTGAAATCATATTGAATTAAGCTTTAGCCTTACTTATGTTAATTGAATAACTACAGCTCTTATGACAATCGTGAAAAGTGCTGTGGGGAAAAACACAGCATAATCTGCTGTGTAAGCTGCCACTTCACTTGACAGCGCCTCGTTCTCTGCCAGAGTGACGAAAGAACAGTAAGAGAACACAGCAGGAACTGGACTAATAGAAACAAGCATTTCTGCTATGCTTATCATCTGGGGACCTTAATGAACTTCAGCAATTAAAGCATTAGTTTTGCAACCTTAGTCAAGTGCTGTGTATTTTTCTTTCCTCTCTCCTCTTGACTTGGAAGTTTACCAGACTACTGTGCTAGGTCCTGGTCCCCTGTGCCCTGGTGTGCTCTGAGCCCAAGCAGTTGCCTGGTGTTTGCGAGCTCTGGTGGCTCTCCACCAGAGACCACCTTTTGGAATAAATCCACCACCCTTTGGGTTGTGCAGGTTCTTTACCTGTCATTCTTTAAACCTGTGTCTTGCAGCCTGGTTGTCTGGGCACTGGATTTCCTCACAGCTTAGTCCTGTTCCCTGTGTTTGTGTAAGAGTTGATCCTTTAAACTCACAAAGCTTGCACAGCATCTGAAGAAGTGTGCAGTTCTTGTCTCTGCAGACACAAGCGATAAAAATCTGCTGCAGCTTTTTTAACCCTTTACTCTGTTTTGAGGTTGAGCCCTTGCAAGGCACCTGGGTAGGAACTGTTCCCCTGCAGCTCCTGATCCATCTCTAGAACTGTGGAGTCTTTCTAGTTCAGGTCACCTTCCCTGACCTTGACACATCTGGTGCCCTGCAAGCCCCTTCCAGAAGAAGCACCTCACCCTCACCTTGCATCTTTCTGGACATCTTTCCACCAATTTTTTTTTTTTTTTTTTTTTTAAATTTGGCAGTTCAGATCTTGCTCTTCAAATTATTTTCTCCACGTGCAGATAGGGGTCATAATTCTTGACAGACTCAGTAACAATTGCTATAATCACCAGTCATATAGCTGTAATGTTAGGAACTCTCATTGTCATTTTCCTGGTGGAAGATGACAGAGATGGGTATACCACAGACACATGTTCCATCAAATAGCAGTCTGGCAGAATTAATTTCTAAGTATTAATTGGAATGTATAGATGACATTAGGATATGTTTTCCCAGGTATTTTTATGACTATCAAAAAGCTTGCAAAAAGGATCTGTGTTAGGATCACACCTTTCAGTGCAGCTTCATGTGGGACATTGTCACCTTGTGGAGATTATTAGCACAAAGTGGACAAGAAGGTAGGAAATGAGAAGCGACACTTTTTTCCATGGAAATATTAGGGGCTGTTTTGGTATAAGAAAGAGAATTAGATGTGTGCTCTGACCAAACTTTAACTGTGTGTATTGCTGTGTGCTCCTTGGAAAGCATTGTGTGAGTATTGGTAATGCCAGGTCAGCTCATCCCTCTCTAAAAGCTGGGTTATCCCATCCTTACGGAGAGCAGCATATGTGCAGCTCAGACTCGAACATATTGCATATTTCCTCAACCATGGCACCCAATCAGTAGAAATGGGCTCTTAATGCTTGTGTAAAATTAGAATGGGATTCAAGCCTATCTAGGGAAATCTATTTTTCAGATACCTCTGGGAACAAGAATTGAAGGAGTTGGGTAATTTTTTCCACTGTTTGCATTGTGTTAAAAACAAGAGAATCACTCGGAGATGTAAAACGTGTTCTGAAAGAAAGGCTGTTCGGGCAGTCAGGCCAAGGGAGTGGCCAGCAAAAGCCATCCTCTTCATAACGCAGCGTCACGGTGACTCACAGGTGAGACAGGGCTGTCTGTCTGCTTTAGCAGTCACCTTTCTGCCTCTAAGTGACTAGTTGCCTTTTGGTGTGAACATGAGCATCTGCTGGAGTCATGGATGGACTGTTCAGAGTTCAGCAGTCCAGAAGCCAAGTGACTCAAAGATTTCTTGCCATAGAGATGGAAAACAAAAAGCTGGGTTGGAATTAGCAAGGATCGAACTATGAAGGCATACTAGAAAAACAACATATAAAACTGTTTTCTCTTTGAATAGTTTCACTTTAAGCTGCTGTTGCTTTTTCTCTCAGGTTACTTGCTAAGTAACAGTTGTCCTGCGGTTGTCCCTGTACTCACCTTCCAGGAAAGTCTGTATACTGACATTGACTGAAGAGCCTGGCCCTGGAGCAGAAGAAAGAAATCCTGTAGTTCCAATTAGGTGTAGTCATTGAATTAAGCTAAAGCAATTTCAGTTTTATGATAGATGGCCTATATCAAAACTTCATGTCAAGTGTTGGAAGGATGTTCTTGTAGTTTCTGTTAGAGAGGCAGTTGTGTGATACTTGGCAAATCACACTAGTTTTGTTGAAGGTTTTCCTTGTGGAACAGCACAAGTTAGTTTAAACTTTCTGTAAGCACATGTTCATTACTTCTCAACTTTATAAGGTGGAAATGCTTGTCTTTCACTCCTTCTTTTTTTTCTTCACCCTTTTTTCTTTTGCTTCACCCTTTTTTCTTCTTCCCCACCCTGCCCTTTCAGGGAGGGAACTACTTGTGTGTGTTTGGAGCATCCAGCACATGAAGACTTTGCTCTTAGCTTAGAGCTCTGAGTATCTCTCTGTGATAGTGAGCATAGAGTTGAACAAAACTGGAAAAGGACAAAGAAAGTTTGGTTACATTTGACTTGATCCTGACATCATCTTCCATAACTAAGTCAATCACCTTACATTGAAGTAACTCCCATGCTGTATGTGCTGTATGTTGTTCTCTTCTATCTCACAATATATGAATTTTTTTTTTTTAAAAGAACAGTATGCCAAGCCATCTTAAAGGTATTTCAGGTATTTTTCTATTACTGCTTGTATAGGTTTTTGGTATTGCAGTAATTCTTATCTACACAAAGAAGCTCTTCGAGAGGGGCTGCAGCCACCAGTCTCCAGGTTATGAATCATAAATGATGCCAGCTACAGCTGGCTGGTGACCTGGTAGCAGTACCTTCTGTGTGTGGAGAATGTCAAGATGCTAAGTTCATCTCTTCCAGGAAGCATGAGGGTTTTGTCAAGTTTCTGCAACTTTTCTCATAGGAAGAGTTGTAGAGTGGGTTTGACAAGAAACAGAAACTATAGATCTCTCTCATGGGCTTATCATGGTTTAACAACAGTTTACAGTAGTTTACTGAATACTGGTGGCCACAAAGTACATTGGATTTTACTGCTATACAGTATTTGTGAGTTGCATTAGGTTCCAGACTAACAATTGTGTTTGGGCTCATAGCCACCTTTGGGTCTAGGAATTGTCCACAACATGAGTTTTTACAGACTGATGGTTTTATCCTGTACTTCTGTGGTGGTTTAGTGACTTCTACATAGCAAAAACACAAAGCAGAGTTCAGTGTGCATCATTTGTAGCAGGATGGGACTTGCTGCAACTTAGATTACACATGCAGATCTTGGAATAAGGGAGCTGTAAGAGATAAGAAATTCATATCTGTCTGTTAGCTCACTCTGAGGGGTTTTTTTGCACTTTTGCAATTACTTGGGAAAGAGTCACAACTCATTATGATAGCTTTTTAATAAAATTTTACAACCTTCAAGGACAGTCTTCCCATGTTGCTGTTCTGTATTTGAAAACAGATCTTTATATTCTGTGCAGGCCTTGAAAACTTCAACTTACACCATACTTACCCATCAAACATTTATTCTTTGCATGCATTGAATCAGGTTTCCCTCACCCAGAGCCTCTACATCCTGAGCAGTACCACCTACCGCTGTTCTTTACCGAGTGCTTTAACTTTTCTGGTTTTAATCATTCCAAACTATAGGTGTAGAACATGAGTACAGGTATTAGCTCAGCACTCCAGGCTCAGCCACACTGAAGTGTAAAAGGAAAATACAAACAGAGATCAAATATATATCTTTATATGATTAGATAAATTTAGGGGTTCACTATGGAACGTGGTGTGGAAAAATGCCTTAAATGGAAGCGTGGTCATTAAACTGAGGTAGGTGCATTGCACATAGCTAGGTCTTCATGTTTTGACTTGACATAAAATCCTGCATTTTTTTAAAGCTACACAGCAGAGGCAGTGTAGCACATGCAACAAACAGCACTGCAGTTTCCTGTCTTTTCCTTTGCAGAGCTGCTAGGAATCAATTGCCTAGCTTGCACTGCAGTAACAGTTTGATTTGGTTTTCTTTCCTGTCTTTGCCAGTTGTCTCGTCTGGTCCTGTTGTAGAGCTGGGGCTTTATCCTACTGCAGCAGGTCTCTCAGTGAGAGCAACAGTTTGTTTCTGCTTTTTAAGACATACCTGTGGAGCCTGTTGAGAGTCTTCAGTTATGTTTGGGCCTTGATAAGTTTTAAGAGCAGACAACGTGCTGCTTGGCTTGTTCTGTGCAGAGTCCCTGAGCTGCTACTAGCTGGGCTGCTGCTGTACTTTTTTTCTGCTGTGTCAACCTGATGTGGCTGAGTGAGTGGGAATGTGTGGCCCTTCTGCTCTGTATGGAGCTGCTCCTCATTGTTCTCTAGATCCTTCACCAGCTTCATTGCCCTTCTTTGGACACGCTCCACCACCTAAATGTCTTACTTGTAGTGAGTGTCCTCCCCGTGAAGAGCACTTCTGGTCTCCTCTCTGCCACTGAGGCAGAGACTTAAAGGGTCCTTACCTCTGCCAGAGGAAGGTTTGTTTACCCACGTCCCAGATGTCTGCCTATTACGTTCACGCTTTTTTGAAGATCCAAAAACTACAATCCTGCTGATAGACAGAAGATTGATGTCACCAATAATTGTGTTCAGCACCTCCAAATGAGAAGTCATAGAACTAACAAGAAGCTTCTTGAGGTAGCACTGGGCTGTAAATGGATTTTTACAGGAAAAGATGAGACCTACCTCAGTGAGCTCTCCAGAAGGCATCACATGAAAGTCTGTGCTGAGAGCTGAGGTGTTAATTTAAAAACTCGTGTAGCATTTAAATGTTTGAAGAAAAGTTTGGGGGATTGGAGTCAATATTGGAGAAACATTATTTGGTAATCTTTGAAGGAAATGGTACCACTGAAAATGACATGATTTATAACAGGGCTACAGAAACCCGGTTCATGTTTGCATTTTGGTTTTGTTTTAATTTAATTTTTTTAACGAGAAATTAACAGAATTCTCAGCACGTCTTTTCTGATTCTCCTACTTGCATGGTTCTCAGGTTTTGAACTTGGCTTTGCCATGGCGAGTCCCAGTGCCCTGGTGTGCTGGGAGGCCCAGTTTGGCGACTTCCACAACACGGCGCAGTGTATAATAGACCAGTTCATCAGCTCGGGCCAAGCCAAGTGGGTTCGTCACAACGGAATCGTCCTGCTCTTGCCACACGGGATGGAAGGAATGGTGAGGGCACCGCTGGGCGCTGCTGCGGAAGGGGGGTGGGGTGGGGTGGGGTGGGGGATGCGAGCTGCTGCGCTTCCCTCTGTGGCCTGATGAGCCAAAGGCGTCTGCAGCATCCGATGGTGATGGGAAGCTGGGGAAGGTGCTGTTGAGCATGTGGGACTGCTTCAGTGCTACAGAAAAGAATGTGGGTGGGTTTATCAGGGAGAACCAAAGAAAACTGAGAAATATTTCTGGACTTTTGTGTCCCTATTAGTGGCATGTGCCACTTTTTTCCCTATTTTTCTTTTTTTCTCTCTTTTTGTATCTTTCCCTAACACTGCCTTCTTTCCTTAGAAAGCCCAATTCTTCACATACCGTAAAAAGAAATCACTAGTGTCTAGCAGTGCTTGCTTGGTTTTACTTCACACGATGTACATCTGTGTGGAGTCTGCACTAAATATGCCTGCAATGAAATGATATGAAGAAGCTTCAAAACCTCTTCAAAAATCATTGTCATTGGGTATCTTTGATATAATAATTTCTGGGAGGGAAAATGTTTGGACTAGCTGTTGACTTTGGTGATAGTAGGAGGAACTAGACAGTGTCTTAGAGGGAAAGGGCCCAGGCAAGTTCTGTATGCAGTGCTATATGAAGTTCATATCAGCAGTAGAATTGTTCTTTAAGTCTTTTACATTATTTTAAAGGTTACACGAGCATCATGTCAGGCTAGGTGAATCTTCTCCTTTGCAAACACATTAATGAATTGATGCAGATCTCTTTCTAGCTTCCTATTAAGAAAAGCATAGTATGTGCCGCAGTGGCAAGCTCCATCTGTATAAATGCTCAAGACCCTTTCCCTACAAACTACATCATTTCCATTCTCACAAACATTTTTGTTAATTTCCATTCAATTGTAATGCTGTCCTGATATACCAGGGTGCATTCCTATCTTATGAATGGCTTTCCATGCCCATTTGTGCATAAAGAATAAAGGGTCTGGTGCTGTTCACAAGAGTTTTGATAAATTAAGTTATTTTTTTAAATGAATCCTGAGGGACTGCCTGAATGTGCCCTCAGCAGGAGGTGTGGTCCTCTGCAGGGAAGCACTCAGCTGAAGGGAGCTGATTCTCTGCTACTAGTAACACAGTTAATCTTTCTTTTCTCTGAGCTACTAGGCAACTAAGATTTGTCCAGATCTTCTGAAAGGTGCTTATTTTGCTGTGAGTGTGTTTCCAGAATATTTAAGAATACCGCCAGACTGTTGAAATCTGTGATCTTCTCAGAGGAGCTTTCCATGACAGGAATGTTATTCTCTCTATAACTGCAGTGTTGGGGTCAGTGTGATTTGGGGAATGATTAGTAATGGGATATGGATCCCTTCACCTCTAGGTCACACATTCACACACAAGTTGGCCACGGTTGAAAGACTCATTGGGGACTCATCTGAAAGCAGCTAATGGATTTGGTATTGGTCTCACTGGATAGGTGCTCACAGTAGAAACAAACCCTGGCCCATCCCACAGAGCAGTGGCTGGCATTCTGACTGGCAGTGCCATCAAAGATGGCTGTGAGCACTGAGGCTCTGGATGGAGGTTGTTGCTGGGGCAGTGCATGAAGCCCTGTGTGTCTGCCCTGCAACTGTTTGCCTGTAACATCTGCTTCCAGCGTGCTGAATTCAGCGTGCTTGTTAAGCATGGTGTTTGTATATACATAGGTTGTGCTCGGTGTTGGATTTGATTTACAGCAAATAGAAGCATACAGTGTGGGTATTGCAATATTGGGCTGTTACTGTGTGCCACAGTTCTGCACAGCTTTGCTTCTGGTTCTCCAGCCCTTACAATGTAGCACCTCAAAAGTGGAGACAGACTTCAAACGTTGTGCACGGTTCCTGGCTGTTTGTGTTACTCCTTTGTTTTTTCCTTTGGATTCCTTAAGTCCAGGGAGTAGAGTGAATCCTGCACATGGAAGCAGGGAGGGTGGCGTGTTGAATCAAGGTGGACTGCTAGCTGTCAAAATATCAAGTCATCTTGGAGATCACACATTAAGGTTTCAGCAGAGGCAGTTAATGATGAGAGATAGCCACATAACAAAAAAAGCTCTTTATGAACACAGGTTAGGAGCCATGGAAAGATTTGAGAGGTGCAATAGTTTATGTCTTCAGGTTAAAATGCCTTACAACTGTCTCCAAAATGAAAGGCCTTCCTAACAGTAACTGTCACTTGAACAAGCTAAGGCTGCCAGCATTAGCAACAAATAAAAAAGCACACTGCATTCTCGTACTCCTCACAACTTTCTCTCATCCTTTATAAACAAGAACATGAGAGGGAAGATAGTAGAATCTGTTACACTCCTTATTCCTGATACCATCTGTGACCAGCACGCAGGTTTTGCTGCTGTGGGGTGGATCTAACAGGGTTTGTGCACTAAAACAAATTACCTTGGGTACTGCTAGCAGGACAGCAGATGTGAATGTTCAGTACTTTGACAGGATGCAAAATACCTCCTGAGGAGGCAGAAGTTAATCATAGGTTTGTTTGGCAGATAATGTGTACGTCTATTTTGATCTAGTTTAGCTGAAGTGTTCATCCAGGCTGTTGTGTCCTGTGCTCAACAGCGGTCAATAGTAGGAGAGAGAGATGCTGAGCCTGCTTGTGTTGCTAACATAGCAAAGATAGTCAGTAGTTAATTTGGTGTTTGCTCCTGCTGAGCGTGCAAGTGTGCTTTGGCCGAAAGGAGTGAGAGTCACATGGTGTTCCTCCTGATGTTCCTCCTGCTCCCTTGTGCCCACTGGATCTACTGCCCTTTCACTGGTCTTCATTGTGCAGATAAACTGAGGCTAGAAATTACTTGCAGCTGGTAAAAACATTGGAAATCCATGCAAACCCTAATTGTCTCCTATGAAAACAGTTTATAAAGAATTCCAGTCCTGTGGCATTCCCTCTGTGCTGCTGGAGGTGGGGGGGCAGGCGTGCAGCCTGGGGCAGAACTGCCAGGGTGACAGGAGTTACTTATGCAGTGAGTGACCTAGACTGATGTCTAACTGCTGGTTTTCCTTTTTAACCTTGTTTTAAATGATACTTTTATCAGGGTCCAGAGCATTCATCAGCCAGGCCTGAGAGGTTCCTGCAGATGAGCAATGATGATTCTGATGCTTACCCGGTAAGTAAATTTGTCAAAGGCCACGTCCTTTATTTGCTCTTCACATCTCAGGGATATTTTTTTCTAAGCAGCATCCTTTTAGCTAGGTATAGTGGGTTAAGATTTAGCCTCAAGAGTTGGTGTAACATTAACTTGATCCTAGTAAAAGTAATGACAGTGCACGGTATGTGCTGCTTCATTTCAAAGCTGAGGTCATGTACAATTAATCTCTGGCAGACAATCTTTTTATGGCTGTTCCTCAGGGCCAGTGGTTCTGCCTGTTTATATCTCTCTGCATACTGCAAATAGGTGTCTCCAGCTAATTTCTAAAGGAGGCCAAGTGAGACTACTCCTGGGTTTTTGCAGTGCAGCTAAATTGTACTGCTGGGAGCATGAAAATAAGCAGCTTCTAAATTTGATTTACTTAAGCCCTTCATACCTTGCTCAGTCATTTCCTCAGAAAAAGTACACACTACTGCAGGATACTGGGCATCTACTTCCCCACTGCCTCTTTCCTGAGAAACATGGCTAGGCATAAACTGAAAAGCCCACCAATTAAAAAAGAAATAAATTGCACATAAGTGAGTTATAAATTGTATCATAAATGATAGGAACTCAAACCATGGACCAGGAAATCGTGTTAGATCACAGAATGTTAGGGGTTGGAAGGAACCTTGAAAGATCATCTAGTCCAGGCACCCCATCAGATCAGGATGCTGTGCCAATCTGTAATGAGATTATTGTACTTCTATGTATGCTGACCTATATCCATATCTATGAATGTATATATATATTAACCCCCTCCATGTTAATAAAACACATAAATATAAAACACATGAAATGTATATTTTAAAATTAAGAGGACAGGACACAAAAAATGGGAGACTGAGTTAACTATACACTCTAAAAATGAATGATAGTTTTCAGATCCTTTCAAAGGGGTTCTATTTTGTGTCTTCCACCTACTGAAGTCCCAGTCCTCTTTACCTTTTCTTCCTGGACTTCTCAGCTTGTTAAAATTAATGGAAACTTTTTGGTTTTATTTACGTATATTGTTAGGAAGAAGTTGAAGAAAATGATCTTTGGGGATTCTTCCCTAGCTAATAATATAATCTGTGCAGAGATCTGCTAATGAAGTATTTTGAGGAAGGGAGTTGCTGAGAGTCAGACAGAAAAGGATAGATTACAAGCCTTTTTTTCTGATCTTTTAGATGTTTTTCTAATGCCTTTAATGTCTGTCTCAGGAGTTCAGTGAGCAGTTTGAAGTTTCCCAGCTGTATGAGTGCAACTGGATCGTGGTGAATTGCTCAACTCCAGCCAATTACTTTCACGTCCTCAGAAGACAGATCTTGCTGCCATTCAGAAAACCGGTAAGGTTACTGTGCTGGACTTGATTTAGGTATTTTAATCCTCACATAAAGAGGGTCTTTGCATATGGCATACTGCTGAAAAGAACAAGAATCGTTGGTGAAAACCTTAATTGACCACAGGCTGGAGTCACTGATGTGCTGGAATGAAAAGCAGTTCTGACTTACTGTGATTCCAAAACTTGATTTTCAGCTTTACTTCCTTCTGGCTGCACAGACCTTCATGAGATTGTCAAGGCACTGTGGAGCTAACAGGTTGCATATGTGTAATCTGCATGTCTGATTGCTGAAACTTGAAAAGCCTGAGATACAACTGGTGGACATTTTTCCAGGTTATAGCCTGTGGTTTGATTTTGTTTTCAAGGAGAAGCACAAGTGATACTTTTTGCCACCCTTTAAAGGGAGGGGACTACCCAAATCTTTTGAATAATTTTGACATTTCCTAGGCTTTCAAAACAGGAGAAAATAATTTACTGTATTTGTTGTTCATGTTAACTTGGTCTGCAGCATATTCAGTATGTGGCTTTTGAATGACCAGTGTTGCAAATGTTGCATGTAATAATGTAGATGAAGCAGCTCCTGAGCATTGGAAAAATTTCTGTCTTACAGCTGATTGTTTTGACACCCAAGTCACTGCTGAGGCATCCAGAAGCTAAATCCAGTTTTGATGAAATGGTGTCTGGTAGGTCATCTTCAAGTATTACAGACAACTAATGAGCTATACCAAGCTGCATGTCAAACTGTGCAGAAGAGAATCTGCTCTGGAGACATTGCCTTTTTGGTATAATTTCTGTGGAGCTGTTGTAGTGAGATCTAGCACGGGCTTTTGCTGAAGAATCTGCTTGCTAGTGTGGATTCTTAATTTTAACAGGCTTATCTTGTAATCAAGCACAGATCTTGAAGGCAATGGCAAGTGCATTCCCCTCTGCAGGCATGTTCCCAACAATGGGCCATAAAGTCTCTCCACTCCTTTTCTCTTCATATAAAAACTGTTCTTTGGACTGTCCCCAGGCTGTGAGGGATGGGTTGTTGTCACACTGTGCCCGTTTGGAAGAATGAGGGTAAGAAGAGATTTCTTAAAATACTCAGTTCTGAGGCTGCCATGTCACACCAGTGATGTAAAGTGAGATCAGCAAGTTTGGAGCTGTAGGCTACCAGGACAGCTGCTGCTGGTGTGCCATCAGCACCAGAGGTACATAGTGACTGCAGAGGTGGTACCAAAAACTGGAGTGATTTGTGTTGCCCTGCTCTGGTTGGAATGTGTTAGAGACAAGTGTAGTGAGTAATTACAGCAATTGTTTGGGGTGAGAGAGAGTGCATAGGTGTGGTGGTCTGTCTCCAGTTCTTGCAGCTGTCTTGACTGCTCTCAGGAAAAAGTAACTGCTCAGTGTTTAAAAAGCAAGTTACAGCATATAAACATGCTTAAATATCTCCTTTTTGTAGGTGAGTGTAATTTGCTTCTCAAGCAAAGTCATTTGCTGGGTTTGGTTACTGTTCAGAAGCTTTGTAGAATGAGTCAGGTTAGAAATTCTGTCAGGATTGAGATTTGTGACTTTGTCTTGGGAGTCCCCTCTGCTTCAGGCTAATGCTCAATAATGGCCAAACTCCTAATTAACATTGAATTCTGATACACTTTCATATTCCTGATAAAGAGAACAAGTAGTTGGTAAAGTATTGATGACTCTCAGCTAACTCTTCTTGCTGTTTTTAATGGAAAGCTGAGAAGATGGTGACTGACTCCAGCTGACGCAATAAAGCACAGATTCAGTCTGTTTTAATGATGAATTCTGCTGTTCAGTGAGACAAGACAATTCTGACATAAATCAGTCTCTCTTTCATATGTTTGTGCTGCTGCTTTTCTCCCCCTCCCAAGATAAATGGCTCAAACAGGAGCGTATTCTGGCAAGTGGGTGTGCTGATTCAGACTGGGAGGTCATGTTGCTGTCTGCTACCTTGCAGTTGGCTAATGTGGGAATAGTTCTAATCAATCATGTAAGAGAGCAACGAAAAGGATCTTTTAGACCATCAAGTCACTCTTCCAGATTCATGTATCCCAAGCAAATTGTTCTCCTGGGAGATGATATCACAGGGGAAAAGCTATCCTAATGGTGAGGATGTGCATCTGAAATTGTATTTTATGCTTAGACATATGGCTCAGTGCTATGCTAATTCTGCCTTTGGCTGATGCTGGTTTTGCTCTCAAACAAAGGTTTAAATCACATAAATATATGGCAGTAATATGTATGCTTGTGTAAATATTTCTGCAGTTGCCAGATTTTGTTGCTATGCTTTTATATAAAAATGTTCTAAAATTTTCTAAACTTGTACTAGTGTTAGATGGTTGAGATCATCTTGTAAAGAAGGAGGACTATTTCAGGTAACTCTGGAAAAACATGTAGGCAAAGGTGGACTGTCTGATCAATTTAAAGGTGTAGTGCACAACACAGCTGGAAAAGAATCTGCTGTTAAGATGTTTCTGTCTGTTAAGTGTGGAGTGGATTATTTGCAGTCTTTTATCTTGTTGAAACTGAACTGCTGAAAGCCACTTTAGCAGAATTACCAGTCTGAAAAGTAGGAATAGAGAGGCAGCAGAACCCCGTGACCATTGCGACCTGCTGGCTCCTCAGTACAGGGCTGCGACGGCAGCTCCTCTGAGGGCATCCTTCTGGTTCCTGCTCCAACTAGGCACCACTTTCCAGCGCGTGATTCCTGAGAGGGGGCTGGCGGCTCAGGCACCACAGGAGGTCAAGAGAGTGATCTTCTGCACAGGAAAAGTGTACTATGATCTTGTGAAGGAGAGAAAGAGTCAAGACCTGGAGAAACAAGTAGCTATAACCAGACTTGAACAGGTGAGCTCCCTGATCCTCAGAAGACCGAGTCCTTGGGGTGACTCTCAGCAAGGGCTCCCTATGCTTTAAACAGACAGCGCTTGCCCGAAAGGATGATAGCATTTTTACAGCGCTTTGCATCTTACAAGACATTATCTAATTCTTCGTGGCCTTGTGGAGAAGGAGTGTGCCAATAGTATACTGGACAATGAGGTCCAGAAAGCTTGATGACTCCTCTGGAGCAGCGTAACAAAATGAAGGTTACCTACTGTATGATGGCACCTTAAATTTGTATACCCAACCTGCTAGGTTTAAATGTTGTGAGTACTGAGTGGACTTTGTAGTTATATTGCCACTCGCTAATTAAGGACTTGTTATTGTCATGGCTACTTCACTACAAAAAACTCTGGGAATGAGGAGACCCAGACTGTGACCAACCTCTGTTCTTACTGGTGCCACTATAACATATGGGGGTATGAAATCTATTCAAGATGTACCAGTCACTTTAAAGAACAGATGGCAGTTATATTGGGTGCTAAATGGTTAATTGTAATAGCTGGGTGTAATACCCGATAGGTAAAAGGCTTTCCTACCACCACATAAGGGAAAGTCTTTCCAGTTACTGCCCTCTCTTTCCAGATCTCACCATTCCCCTTTGACCTGCTGAAAGAAGAACTTGAGAAGTATCCAGGTGCTGATCTGGTTTGGTGTCAGGAAGAGCACAAAAACAGCGGATACTATGACTATGTCAAACCTCGTTTCCGCACCATTGTGAACCACACTCGACCTATATGGTATGAGACCCTGAGCAATCTCTCTATCTCCTGGGCTGATTTGTTTGCTTATAAATTTGGTTGGGTTGATGTTTCAGGGTTTTTTTTTCTTTTATAATTGTTTTTTATTTAGGGAAGATGTTAATGGGGCAGTCAGTTTCTTCACAAATCAAAACCTGAGTTTGGATTCTTGGGTGAAGGAGGAAAAAGTCTAGACTACTATTTCTCAAATACATCATGCACGTTTTGCTCCTGCCTCTAGTTCTAAAAGAAAAACAGTAGCAACTAGCTCTGTATTTAATGTCACTTAGGACAGCACTTAGCTCTCCTGGACTTTTCCCTCTGGTTGTCTAAGATTCTGTCTAAGAATTCCACTACAAATATTAGGTTGCTGGAGGAAGCAATTGCTGTAAGAGCTCGGTCCAGGTACCTTTGCATTTATTTTAGATGATTGACTCTCAGATATGCCCATGAAGCTGTCAGAGGAAAGAGTCTTCACTGCATTATCTAAATATGAGACAGTGTAACTGGCTGCCCTGGGGAAGGATGGGGAGAAGATACAGCTTAGTATTGACAGGAGGGGGAAAAGAGGGGGAAGCTGACCAGAAGGTATGGTGCAATTTAGATTGATTTTTATTTAAGAAAGATTGATGATTAGATGTCCAGGTCTGCCAAGCTGACTGAGTGCATTTAGCAGCATGTTCTCATGCTTGTTAATGTCAAAAGAGTCTCTCTTCTCACCTCATTTGTCTGCTTAATTCTTTTTGTCACAAAGGTATGTTGGCCGAGAGCCTGCAGCTGCAGCTGCCACAGGCAACAAGAACACGCACCTGGTGTCGCTCAGAAGGTTCTTGGATACAGCTTTCAACCTGGAGGCCTTTGAGGGAAAGACATTCTAACTGCAGGGCACCGACCCGTCTCTGTCAAATCACTGCATCCAAAAGAGGAAATAAAAGTGGTTGAAAATACTGGAAAATACGTATTTTTTGCTTTACCAGATAAAACTAATTCAGCAGCTGGCTTGGTTAATTTGCAATGTGCTCCCCAGTTTGTAAGGGAAAAAAAAATTCAAACCTTCCACCGTGTTGTGTTATTTGCCTGTTTAGATTGGGACCTCTGGCACAAGGAGGGTGTCCTATCCAAGGATGCAGCGTCTAGCTCAGTGAAGCTCCAGTCTCAGCCTGTGGGCACTGTAGTTGCTGTAGGGAATGCAGGCATGGACAGCGTGGTGGCTGTGCACATCCCTGAGAACGATGAGAGTAACGCTTGGGAGCCAGTAAGGAGACAAGATGCAACTATGGGTGATCACAAAAGGGGGGTGGACTACTTATATATGGTATAAGGTGGAGGAAGATGATGAAGCAGAAATAAGAGGGACAAAGAAAAAGGTTTGTTGGGGGGAACTGAGGAGGAAATAAGTCTACACAAGACCACAGCTGACAGAGCAGTGGGTGATCAGCAGGAGAATTCAGCATCAAATAACTTCAAAAGTGAGAGGTGACAGCATCAATTGCTCCCACTCCCTAAGCTGGTCCCCGTGGTATTAGGGAACTGTCGGGTCCTGTGAACATCCTCATTTTGGATGAATCCTCTCTCTCTCACCAAACTAGTAGGATCTGCTTTATTTCAACCAGATAGCACCCATAAAAAGATTGTGTTTGGATGAGGCTATGTGTGTGCAGCAAGTAGTGGGTTCTCTGCTTTGTCCAATGCCAATCCCTGCCTCAAATTTCCATGATGATATCAACTCAACTCAGAAGTGGCAATTCCTGATTTAGTGACCTTTTTTTTTATGTTAAGAGGAAGGTGGGCAAGCAACAGTTGCTGGCTGACCAAAATCCCATGTTTTGTACAAGCAGTAACTAATTTTTTATTTTTCTCCCCTAGCTTTACTTGTCAATTAGTGTATCAATTGCCTGGTACTTTCAGCATGGATATAAAAGTGAACTGTCTGCAAGAGCTGGCTCTGTGAGGCAGCTGATGTCAGGCAGGTGCTGGAAGAGAGGGAACAGCAGGGCTTGCTCCTCTTCTCCAGAGATAGTGCTTGGCTTCCTGGGGGGCACCACACAGCAGGGTGGTCTCAGAGTGCCACTGCTTGTACTTCCTCCGCAGAGCTAGAAGGCAGGTGGGCACAGCCTTCCTCCCCCTCTTAAAACAAGGACGAGTGTCATTCCCTCTGCCCCAGGAGAATTTGGGTCTGGGTGAACCTTGTGACTGCAGGTTTCTGCAACGCTGGTCTGTGTAGTGGCAGGAGGCTTCTTTCCTTCTCTCCTCTGGCTGGCAGAGGGAACGGCTTGATTAATAGAGTATGCAGTGTGGTAGTGTGGTGGTTTAGGTCTGGCTGGAGGCCAAATGCCCACCAAAGCTGCTCTATCACTCCCCTTTTCAGCCAAAAAGGACAGAAAAATATATATTGGGAGGCTTAGGTGTCAAGATGAGGACAGAGGGATCACTCTGCAATTAGTGTCATGGGCAAAACAGACTCAACACAGAATAAAGATGACTAATTTATTACACTATAACTACACACCCAGTGAACCAGAGTTGGGTAATGAGAAGTGTGGCACCTTCCCCACGCCCCCTCGCCCCAGCTTCTTCTCAGACTTAAACTTCATTCACAATTTTACTCCCTTCTTTCCCCCCAACGTGGTGTGGGGAGGGGCAGGGAATGGGCAGTGGGGTTCCAGTCAATTCCTTACAAGCTGCTTTCCTCCTCCAGATCTTAACACTTCTACTTCCTCCCACCCCTGCCTTCTTCACAGACTTTAGTCATAAATACACTCCCTTTTTCCCCCCCATCACGATTCGGGGAGGGGCAGGGAATGGGAGTTTTCGGTCCATTTCTCCTGAGTTGTCCTCCTCCTTAGCTGGGGTGGGGCATTGCACACACACACCCTTCCCCTGCAGCAGGGTGGGGTCCCAGCCACCGGAGATAGTCATCTCCACAAACTTCTCCAGTGTGAGTCTATCTGGGAGTCATGTCCTAACCCCAGGGCTCCCTTCCATGGGGTGCTGACATTCAGGCCCAGACTCCTCTGGCCTGGTCCCCCCCAGAGTCACAAGTGCCCTGGCAAACCTGCTGACGCGTGGATCAATCTCTTCACAGGCTGTAGATGGTCTCTGCTCCCCGTCCTCATCCATGGGCTACGAGGGGACACCTACTCCACCATGGTCTTCTCCACAGGCTGCAGGGAAATCTCCAGCACCCAGAGTGCCTCATTCCTCCCCCCGCTCCTTCCCTGGCCTTGGTGTCTGCACAGTTCATTACATCTACTCGCTCCCTTCTCTGGTGGCAAAATGCACCACCCAGTGGTTTTTTTCTCCTGTGATTCCCAGAGGCCCTGTGGCCATCACTGATGGGCTCGGCCTTGGTCACCAGCAACTCTGGCCTTGAATTGGCCGATGTTTTCTCTCTGGGGCCTGCAGAGAGCTTCTGGCTGCTTCTTGCAGCAGCCACCTCTGCAGCCCCCCTTCTCCATTAAAATCCGGCTACGCAAAACTGCAACAGGTAGGATGCAGATGAATGGTGTCAGAGAGTCAGGTGATGCTGCAAAGCTGCTCATCTCGTCAAAATAAAAAGCTGTATTGAAAACTTTTAGCTATGAGCAGGTACTACTGGCCCGAGCAGGCTTCCAAAAAGGGACGTGTGCCTTATGCTGTCCTTTGATTTCACCTGGAGACAACATGACGGTGAAAACAATAATCCTGCCAGAGTGTAAAACTTGTGGTAAGGTACTTTCCATGGGATCCAGACCCAAACTTGGTCTAATGTTTGTGACACTCAGTAGCATCCTTTGAAATCATGCCAGTTGCCATGGGCTTTTCCTCTCACTGAAGCAGCAAAGCTTGTCACCAACGTTTGCTGATTCTTCTCCTGGGAAACTCACAAACATGATCATTGTAAAAATTTGTTTGATTAATCTTGAAAGGATCTCCTTGAGAACTTTTATGCTCGCATAAGCTTAAACAAATGTGATTGTACTTGCAAATCTTTAGATCTTAGTATCTCCATGCTTGTGTTAATGTGAAACCTACCCTAAGAGATTTTTTGTAAGAAACTTTATGCTTGTATTGGTATGATCAAACAAACTTGAAAGAACCACCTGGAGCATAACACCTGCCCTCCGAAACTGACCACAAGACGCATCAGCGGACTGAAACAAATCCTAGTTAATGATTGGATCAGAAGATGATGAAATGAATATACATGGAATTGTGTCTGTCGACCATAAAGATGGCTAGATAGCTTGAAAAATATATTACTTTGTTTGTCACTGAGTATAAATATCTGTAGCCCACCTCTCTTCTGCGCGGTGCAGTGAGACTCCGGTCCCTGCTCGCCCAGCGCTGCTTTTCTTTCTCTCTAAATAAATTGCTGCTAACACACTCCCAGCGTGAGTGTCCTTTTTGCCGATAACAATTTTGGTGCCGTGACTCGGATCCGGTAACTGACAGCCAAGTACTTCTACAGGGAGGCGCCCCACCCGACTTTCTGGGTGGCCCTGAGGAAGTTCCCCGGCTGGTCAGTCCCGGATTTTCCGAACGGCAGAGAGAAAGAAAGAAATTTGATTCCCGTGCACGAAGATACCGAACGAAGAGGCTCGACGAGAAGAGCGAGTACTTTGACGACCAGTACGTAACTTTTACGGTTCCGGTCTTTCCGAAGGTACTGGTAAGTCCTTGCGTTTCCGTTCGGGAATACCCCCCCTTAAATAGGTCGGGATACCGAACGAAGAAGCTCAAGAGCTAGCGCGAGCTTTCTGACATTCAGTACATAAATCTCACGGTTCCGGTCTTTCCGAAGGTACTGATAAGTCATTGTGTTTCCGTTCGGTAATACCCCCCTTCAAATGGGTCAGGAAAATAGTAAATCTAAGGGAATCCCCGACCCTAAAGTTCCCCCAGAAAGTCCCCTGGGACTCATGATACGGCACTGGGGAGAGTCCTCAACCCGAAAAGGAAAATCTGAAGAGAAAATGATTCGATATTGTGTATACACATGGGGAGAAAAAGAGATAGGGAAAGACATTGTTTGGCCCAAATTTGGTTCTTTTGAGGACTGGGTATGTCAGACACTAAATTTTTATGTAAATAATAAAACACCATTTAGTCAAGAAGAGAGTCAATATGCTTTCTTATGGATAGTTGCTTCTAAAGACGATAAGATAGCGGCAGTCTATTCCCTAGGGACAAAACAGAAAAAGAAAGAACCTGAGGAAATAGTTTTTCCTCCCCCCTATGTAGAAGACCACCCTTCAGCCCCATCACCCCCACCAAGTTCCCCTATAAATAGACCTCGTACAAGGAGATTTGCTCGGACAGAGGCAGCTCAGGGACTTTTTCCCTTACAAGAAGTACCCATGGGAGGACCACAACCGGGTATAGGGTATGTATCTATACCATTAAACAGCGGTGATGTAAGGGAATTCAAAAAGGAGATGGGACGTCTTTTGGATGATCCGCTAGGAGTGGCGGATAAATTAGATCAGTTCTTAGGTCCTAGTATATACACCTGGGACAAATTAGAAGCGATCTTGAAAGTATTATTTACAAATGAAGAAAGGGGACTATTTATACAGATTCAAAATATGCATACGGGGTAGTCCATGTATTCGGAAAAATTTGGGAAGAACGAGGACTAATTAACACCCGAGGAAAGGGACTGATTCATGAACAACTGATAAAGGAGGTCTTAAAGGCACTCCGGGGCCTTAAAAGAATAGCTATGGTGCATGTTAAAGGTCATCAAAAGGGCCTATCCCCAATAGTACGAGGCAATAATCTGGCAGATTTAGAGGCTAAACGGGCAGCCCTCTTAACGATACGAGAGAGTCCGATGCCCGAGAAGAAAAAAAAAGTAGAAACACAGACACAAACCGAATGCAAATTTACCAAACAGGAAGAGGAAAAACTTAGAGAAATGGGAATTAATCAAAAACAGGGACAGTGGTTCCTCCCAGATGGACGACAGGTGTTGCCAAAAGGGGAAGCATGGAATTTTCTTAATAAGTTACACCAAAAAACTCATTGGGCCACACAGTCTTTGGTAGACTATTTTGAAACAAAATTTGCTGCTATTGGAATATATACATTAGCCAAAAGAATAATTATGGGCTGTTTAATTTGCCAATGGGTCAACAAGAGAAATTTTAGAGAAAAAATACCAGGAGGGCGAGACTTGTCTAAGCGACCTTTTGAAAGGATACAGATAGATTTTACAGACTTACCGAAACAAGGCAGATACCAATATTTATTAGTCATAGTGGATCACTTCACCCACTTCCTTGAAGCTTATCCCACCTCCAGAGCAACTGCACAAGTCGTAGCTAAAATACTCTTGGAGGAAATCATCCCTCGATACGGAGTAGTGTGGTCGATAGACTCAGATCGGGGATCCCACTTTACCTCCCAAGTGATCCAGAACCTATCCCAAGTCTTAGGGATCAAGTAGGAACTTCACGCTCCGTATCATCCCCAGAGTTCGGGTAGAGTAGAGAGAATGAATGGAGAAATTAAAAAACACCTCACAAAACTCATGTTAGAAACAGGATTAAATTGGCTTAGGTGTCTACCCCTGGCACTCTTACAAATAAGAACTCACCCCCGAGCTGATGTTGGCCTTTCCCCTTACGAAATCCTGTATGGGATGCCTTATGATTTTGGACAAAATCCTGATTCATCTAACTTGAGTGATAGAAATTTGGAAAACTATCTAAATATCTTAAATAAGAGACGAGAACAACTTAGGAAAAAGGGATTAACAACTCAAAGGCCCCCGCTGGACTTGGCCATACATCGTATACAACCAGGAGACCAAGTATTAATAAAATCCTGGAAAGAAACTAACGTAGCCCCCCGATGGGAGGGACCTTATCTCGTTTTGCTTACAACAGATTCTGCGATACGGACGAAAGAAAAGGGGTGGACTCACGCTAGCAGGGTAAAGAAAACAACCTCAGTAGACAAATGGACGTCGACCCATCATCCAGACTCCCTGAGGATCACCCTAAAACGACAAACTGAATGAATGAACGAGGGAGAAAAACTTAAACTTTGGTTTGGACTGCCGACCTACGAATCATTACGGAGGGTATCGTATGTCTCCTGGGTACAGGGGAGAATACCATATCTAGGGGAAAAAAGGAGGCCTTTATAGGGCCTGTGAGGAAGGACGGACTTTAGCCTTGTGATGTGATATTGAGACTGGAATCCCAACCCAATCTATATTGCCCAGACGAATACCCTGTTTGAAACATCCTTTATCGGGCCACGAGGCCTGGGTCCAATGTATCTGTTATAATTGTAAACAGATTTGGAATTGTACTTCCCGGTTTAGACAGGCTTATTGCATATATTGTAGACAACATCGAAATTACGGATCAGGACAGGAAAATATACTTACTCTCTTTTGCGGATGGGAATTGTTAATACCGTATTGGTGGGAATTTTTGAAATTAACCGAATTAAGATAGTCACCAAGTGTAAAAAAACAATTTCGCTGGAAACTGAGCAAACGCAATACCTAAAACAAAAATCCATTCGCAGAAGGGAGAAAGGAAGGAGTGAATAGGAACAGGCCGCCCCTGAAGACACTGAGTTGTTGCCGAGAAGAATGTTACCCGGTTGCCCTTCTGCCCAGGGTAGACCGAGGAAGGGCAAAGCCAGTAAAACATGTGGGGCAGACGGCTTTTCCTTATTCTTGAGGTCCTCCTATCTCCTTGTGGAATTAGCCATCAACCATACGAATGGATTCTGAAAGGTACTGGAAGTGGCTCAGAAAACAAAGTTGTTAAAACGATCATGTAACCAACCCGGAGAATATTTTTGTGGATATTGGGGCTGTGAAACAATAGCATCAGCCTGGTCTCCCACCGAGCCGGACCAATTCCTATCCGTAAAATGGTACTCCAATGGCAGTATAAGCTTACTTGTGAACAGATATGGGGACTCTACGTGGCTTATAGGGAAAACTTGGGGCCTAAGGTACTATGTTAACGGAAGAGACCCAGGAGGATTCTTTTCTATCCAGAAGAAGAAGCTATCTTTACCTTCCTTGACTGTAGGGCCCAGCCAAGTGATGTCAGTCAAACCCCGCCCCTCAGTCACCCAACTTCCAGTTCCTCTAGAAACTTCAATTAAACCTGTTATAAAACCCGAAAATTCGACATTTGGCGATAGGGATTCCCTATGGACTCTAATGAAAGCGGCCTTCATTGTAATTAATCACACACATCCTAACATCACTAATGATTGTTGGTTCTGTTATGGAATAAGGCCCCCTTATTATGAAGGTATAGCAACCCCTCTTTCCTGTTCAGTAGGAAACATGACTCTACCTCCTCAGTGTAGCTGGACAAATGCTGACCAACAAAAGGCCAAACTCACCCTACAAGAAATAACAGGAAAAGGACAATGTATAGGAAAGGTTCCAGCCAATAAGCAAAACCCTTGTAACGTAACTCTAACTTGGAATGAGACCACTCTCCCAGCTACCAAGTGGAAATGGGCTATTCCTAATAATGGGACCTGGTGGATTTGCTCGATATCTGGGCTTCAACCCTGTTTATCTCTTTTTATAGTATATAACAATCTTGAATTTTGTGTCCAAGTCACAATAATGCCACGAATATTGATACACTCCTCAACCGAAGTCATGAGCAACCAGGAAGGGGATCTATTAAGGTATAAAAGAGAACCTATAACAGCCCTCACCGTAGCCACCTTGGTGGGCCTCAGCATAGTTGGAGTCGGTATAGGAACTACTTCAATAATATTGCAACAAAAGGGACTATCCGCACTTCAGGCAGCCGTAGACGAGGACTTGGCACAGTTAGAAAAATCAATCTCTTACCTTGAAAAATCGTTAACTTCTTTATCAGAAGTAGTATTGCAAAACAGAAGGGGTCTGGATTTAATATTCCTAAGGGAAGGAGGACTGTGTGTAGCTTTAGGAGAAGAATGCTGTTTCTATGCTGATCATACCGGGATAGTTCGAGATTCTTTAGCAAAAGTACGGGAACGATTAGAACAAAGGAAAAGGGAGAGAGAGTCCCAGGCCCCTTGGTATGAGAATTGGTTCAAGTGGTCACCTCGGCTCACCACTTTGCTGTCAACAATTGCTGGACCTGTAATTATCTTGATCCTTATATTAACTTTTGGACCTTGCATATTGAATAAGATAGTGACTTTAATTAAACAAAGAATAGACCGAATCGAAATTCTCACTATTCGGGCTATGGAATCAGCAAACAGGTAATCAAAAGAAAAGGGGTGGAATTGTCACCAACGTTTGCTGATTCTTCTCCTGGGAAACTCACAAACATGATCATTGTAAAAATTTGTTTGATTAATCTTGAAAGGATCTCCTTGAGAACTTTTATGCTCGCATAAGCTTAAACAAATGTGATTGTACTTGCGAATCTTTAGATCTTAGTATCTCCATGCTTGTGTTAATGTGAAACCTACCCTAAGAGATTTTTTGTAAGAAACTTTATGCTTGTATTGGTATGATCAAACAAACTTGAAAGAACCACCTGGAGCATAACACCTGCCCTCCGAAACTGACCACAAGACGCATCAGCGGACTGAAACAAATCCTAGTTAATGATTGGATCAGAAGATGATGAAATGAATATACATGGAATTGTGTCTGTCGACCATGAAGATGGCTAGATAGCTTGAAAAATATATTACTTTGTTTGTCACTGAGTATAAATATCTGTAGCCCACCTCTCCTCTGCGCGGTGCAGTGAGACTCCGGTCCCTGCTCGCCCAGCGCTGCTTTTCTTTCTCTCTAAATAAATTGCTGCTAACACACTCCCAGCGTGAGTGTCCTTTTTGCCGATAACAAAGCTCATTTGGTCGTATGAAACCTAATGAACTTGGAAAGTAGTGCAGTTGACAGCAGCAAACATTGTCTCCTGTCCATTTCTGTTGCTCAAAACGTGAAGTTGATAGGCAGTGACCATCACCCAGAGTATTTTAATGCTTTTATGAATGCTTGTTTCTGTGGCAAGAATTGAGTGCAGCTAAATATTGCTGGCACCATTTATTGTACTCTGTTTGCATAAGGCAGGTCAGTGCTGCATGAAATATGATAAATGCACTTATGCCACAGTATATGCAGAGGTAGACAACAAAATTAACATAGAACTATAAGTGGTAAATGACAGGTTTCCATTTTCATTGTGTATTATAGAATGTGGAATAATATTTGCATAAAAATTCCATCAAAGAATGTAAAAAAAACCCCCAATAAAGTAAAAATATGTAAAACCAAATTTCTGCTCTGGCTGTTCCTTCTGACAGCTTCTCCTTTGAGAACTGGCATTAGCATTGCGTTCCTCAGAGTGCTAAGGCAGCTCATTTTTCCGTTTCCTGTTTATTTCCTCAGTAGTGGTTTGTTTAAATATAGCAGCAGTGAGGGGAGGCAGCGTTTGGGCTAGAGAAAGATAATTATTCAAAAACATTGGGTTAAAAGTAGTAATTGCACTGAGGTTATATTAGATTATTTTGGTTTATTCTATTACAATTTTTTAAAAATAATAAGCACATTTCTGTTTCAAGCAGAATTTTTAAAATACTGACACTAGACTGGAATTCTCCTGGAACTGGAGAATTAATTCTAATTTCTAAGCCCTGGCATTCATTTCTGTCACACGGGTCGGTTCAACATACATGTTTCTACTGAATTACTTTTCTTGTTGCCTGTGCTTTGAGAGCACAAATGTTCACAAGCTACTAAAGCATTGCACAGTTCTAAATGTGGAGGAGATGCTTCCTGGCAGACTTCTGTTTTCTTCAAGGAGACACCTTGAATAAAAACCAGGGAGTTCTTAAATAGCTGCACATGAAATAGGTGTGTTACCAGCTGTGAATGCAAGTTTCTGTAATGGCAGCTTTAGACCAGCTCACTCTGATCTCACAGAAAACCAGTGCTTTGTTACAACCAGCTGACAAGTTAAACACTCGTTACGTACTAAATAGCAATGAGTCTTTGCAGAGTGCTTGCAAAGGGCTGAAGTATCACAGGAGCCTCTTCTGCAGGTAGTCTGCACTGAAATTCAAATCACAGCTTTGGAACTCAGAAGGAAGAAACAGCAGACGTTAGAATCACCTGAGTTCAGCATATTTGGAGGTGAGATAGCACGTCATGCACGCCCACAGCAGCAGAAGACTTGCTGAGGGAAACAGCTCCTGTCACGGGATGATTTCTGTTTCCTAGTAGCTACCTGGTGAGCTGCACTAACAGCAGGGCTGTGCCTCCCTGCCTTGGGGTTGGTCAGCTGGAGCAGAGGAGCAGCCCATTCCCCAGGAAAGGAACCATTCCACTTGTTCTGGGTGGTAGCAAATAACATGCGGGACTAGGCAAGGAATGGCAAGGTGTGTGCGTTGCTCAAACTGAGGAGTTGTGTGTCTGTGAGTTAGGGGTGTTGGGTGTGTTTGTTTCCACTGGTTTGTTGGATTCTTGGGTTTTGGTGGTTTGGGGGGGTTCATTTTTTAAATTTTTATTTTAAGATCTTGTTGGCTGGACTCTCTGGTTGTTGACTTAAGAGTTCTAGAAGCTCTTCCCTGGGTGCACAAACAGCACAGCAGCTGATATGGACCTGGGAATAACAAAACAAAGGCTTGGGAATCCACCTGTGCTCATGGGTCAGAAAACCAGCTTTTCATTGCTGTTAACTTTGTGCAGGTGTCAGTGCTGTTGCTCGCTCTGGCCTTTTGCCAGTGGCACAGATGACTTGGGACATTGTTTAAACACACGATCCAGGCACACTCAAAAACCATGTGGAGCAAGAAAATCCCTAAAAGCAGATGAAGTAGCTTTGTAAAATTAACAAGTCTGGTCAGAGGTGGAGCAAAAAAGCTCTGCTGTTGCCTTGCAAGTTGGTTTGGTGTATTCAGTATGTTTTACTTTCCCAGGCGGTTGCTCATGTTGGCACTGGGGCTCTGCCAGGGCACACCCCAGGCTGATCAGTTACCCAGAACAGGTGACCACCTAATTGTGGCTGATGGGACTGACCTCTGCAGGGGTAGCCAAGCAAACCCACCTGTCCTTAACTGGTTAAAGCCCTGAATTTGGTCCCAGCTGGCCCATCTTATCTCCATTGCAAGTCTCCAGCTGTGTCTAGGCCCTTGCAGGAGCCTCTGGGTGTTCCTATCCATTCGTGCTGTAGGAGGGACAGAGTTAGGGCATTAAACCCCGATGAAGGAGGCTGAGGATGGCTGCTGGGAATGGGTCAGGGCCATAGGCTCCTGGTGCTTTCTACAGACAGGTAAGAAACCTGGTTGGTGGGAACTGGGTAGGGTATTTCATCTGGTCCTTGGGGTGAAGGGAACACCATCCTTTGAATTATCATCAGAGCTTCTGAGATCTTCAAGTCCTAGAGAGAAACTCCCAGTGTGGTTGGAGATTTCTGATTCAAGCCGGTAGCAAAAGAGGGGACAGACCCTGGAAGGCTGTTTTACCTGTGTCCTGTGGGTAAGATAGTAGGTCTTGGAGCTTTGATCGGTCCCTGTCATACAGCTTTGCTGTGCTGATGAAAATGTGGACTGTTCCAGTACACCAACAGTATCTCTGTAGATGAGGGTAGTTGTGTGTGTATCTTTTGCCCTTGTCCTCGGGTAGTGAAGGGTACCAATAACTCCAGTGTGAAGCAGAAGGCATTCAAGATTTCTGTTAGCTCTGATGAAAAACGTTTGGGTAGTTTTTTTGTATGCTTCAGTCTTTTAGTAGTTGTGTGAAGTCCAATTGTGTAGCAATAGGAGTCTTGATTTGATGGACTCTACTGATTAAAAAATTAATGTTGAATTTTTTCTTCATCTTGAGACAGAAGAAGGACAGAGATTAAGTGGTTACATTTTCTTAATCATCAGAGTAAGATAGCAGGAAACAGCATGCAGACTGGAATAGAAATTCAGCGTACCTGCAAGGAGGGAGGAGATGAATATTGCCACTTTTCTTGCCTTTTTTTTTTTCTTTAACCTTTGAAACCACTTCTACTCTTAGATACTTCTCAACTCTTATTTCAGAGAGTGCTTTTCCTAATGCCATTATTTGAAAAGTAACCTATTATCCAAAAGGAGTAAATGAACGAAAGGAAAAGTTATTCAGGAAAAAGGATATTTTAGAGACTTATTAGCTTTGATTGAAAATGTTTCGCAGAGTTCTTCAAAGTTTTCAATTATTAATAAGTGCACCAGGCAGTTCCTTTGTGATATTTGATGCAGTCATTAATGGTAAATGGAGATGTAATTTGTTCAGAGGGGAAAAAAACAGTAGTCATCACTAAAGATGCTTTGTGAAACACTGAAATAGAATTTTGGTTGCAGAAATCTTTATTTTGTATTCAGTAGCCTGTAAATTCACTGGTATTTGTAAAGGAGCTGTTTAGCTTAGAGAATCACAGAATCGTAGGGGTTGGAAGGGACCTCGAGAGATCATCGGGTCCAACCCCCCTGCCAAAGCAGCTCCCCAGCTCATATTGCACAGATAGGCGTACAGACGAGTCTTGAATATCTCCAGAGAAGAAGACTCCACCACCTCCCTGGGCAGCCTGTCCCAGGGCTCTGTCACCCTCACTGGGGAAAAGTTCTTCCGCATGTTGGTGCGGAACTTCCTGTGCTCCAACTTGCAGCCATTGCCCCTTGTCCTGTCCCCACAGACACTGAAAAGGGGCTGGCCAATTCCCCCTGCATCCCATACTTAAGATATTTATAAACATTAATTAGTTCCCCCCTCAGTCTTCTTTTCTCCAGGCTGAACAGCCCCAGCTCACTCAGCCTTTCCTCATACGGGAGATGTTCCAGGCCCTTAAGAGGAGGCTGAGGGGAGACCTTATCACCACCTACAACTACCTGAAGGGAGGTTATAGAGAGGTAGGTGATGGTCTCTTCAGCCAGGTGACAGGACAAGGGGAATGGCATGAAGCTGTGCCAGGGCAGGTTTAGATTGGATGTTAGGAAAAAATTTTTTACTGAAAGAGTTGTTAGGGCCTGGAACAGGCTGCCCAGGGAGGGGGTCGAGTCACCTTCCCTGGATGTGTTCAGAAAAAGGGTAGATGAAGTACTTAGGGATATGGTTTAGTTTAGGATGTGAATGGTTGGACTTGATGATCTTAAAGGTCTTTTCCAACCTTGTGATTCTGTGAAACTCTGCCCATGTCATACCCAGCCAGCATTACATTCTCCCCTCTTCAAGACGGAGGGTGTGCTCAGACTATCACAAGGAAAGGAGCTCTGTTTAAGAGCTCAGCTTGCCGCTTAAGGTGGGGGTTGGTCTCTTCTCCCTGGTAGCTAGTGACAGGACAAGGGAAAATGGTCTGAAGTTGTGTCAGGTGAAGTTTAGGTTGGATATCAGGGAAAATTTCTTTACTGAAAGGGTTGTCAGATATTGGAACGGGCTGCCTAGGGAGGTGGTTGAGTCACCATCCCTGAGGTGTTTAAAAGAAGAGCAGATGTTGTACTTGGTGATGTGGTCTAGTGTTGGATCTAGTAGGGCTGGATGGACGGTTGGACTCGATTATCTTGAAGGTCTTTTCCAAGTGAAACCACTCTATGATCATTTCCCTTGGCTTGCCATTAAACATATCTGTACAATGGGTTTGTTTTACCACTGGCCTGACTGTATTCCAGTTGGGCTTGCAGTGGAGTCACAGCTGTCTGCCCGGGGCTTGGCTGAAGGGCAGCGAGTGATGTTTAGTGCTCTTGCAGATTTCCCCCACTCCTGCGATGCTACTCAGGGTAGAGGAAAAAGTGGGGTCAGTCATAGAAGGCATCTGGAAACCCACCTGTGGTACCCTCTGTCTGGTGCTTGGCTGTGCCACGAAGGAGCCCTCGGTTCTTCCCTCCGGCCTCTCAAAATGACCTTGCCCAGGTTGCGAGGTTGCTGCTGCAGTGAAGCCCTGGGCAGTCTCACTGGGGTTCCAGTCCACTTCCCCTGTCTGCAATTAGGGATATGGTTTAGTTTAGGATGGGATTGGTTGGACTTGATGATCTTGAAAGGTCTTTTCCAACCTTGTGATTGTGTGATTCCACAGGAGAGGCCCCAAGTAAATGTGAGCCATCGCTGTGCGCTGCCTGGGGCCTTGCAGGGGGGAAATTAAGTAGTAAAAAGTAAATGTGTTTGAAAATGGGAGTACATTTCTCCTCATTTGAGGAAAGAGTGTGTTTGCCCAAATCAGTGTCTCCACCACTATGGATAAAATAAGGATTACAGAACGTTCTAAATGATCATACATAATTTCCCATGACTAGAAATAAGCGCTTAACAAACTGCTCCCAATAGGCTTGTTAAAGATGAAATATTTATTACTATATGTTAATTACAGGGTTTAAACAGTGCTTAAGTAATTTAAAGGGATTGGCTTCATCTTGCTTTCAAGAATTTTATATGATTAAATCCTTATTCATCAGTTGGTCTTTGTGCTGGAGTGGTTTGTGCAAACGTATCTTTCACTAAAGGTATTTGCAACGTTGATTGTGTTGTATAGGAAGAACAGTGGACAGTTTTCTTCAGGAATTCAAGGCCCCAGTAACATCAAATTCCTTCAGAACGAATGTTTTTGCTTGTAGACTGAAGCACAAGAGCTCTTCCAGTCTAGAAAAGCCTTAGTAATATAGTCAATTATACCTTACTCCAGGGATATTAGTCTCTGACACTAACATTCAGATTTGGAGAAGCCTGTGTGTACTTTTTTGGGGTGCAATATATGAGAGAATTATGTATACATAAAGTACACCCCATAAGTAATTTTCCTTCCCCTGAGCAGCTTAAGGTATTGAAAGGACTGTGAGTAATTTGGACTTTTACATCTTAAATACTGTTTGGTGCCAGCACATTTTGCACAAAATTAGTTTGAGGAATTTTTTTTTGGTTTATCAGAACTTCAAACTGTTGTTGACAAAACTCTCTTGTCTTAGAATTGATTAAGAGCTGAAGCTTTGGGACTCTTCACTGCAACAGCCTGTTCAGGAGGAAAGATAAACAGAAATAAAGCAACTTAGTCTCCAGCGATTCTAAACGGTTCCTAGTCATATCTTAGATAATTAACTTCTCCTGTGATGTGCTCATTTAATAGATACCTGGTCATATGTGACCGTGTTTATTTAATGTACTCTGCAGTATTTATGCCACT
Source organism: Porphyrio hochstetteri (assembly GCA_020800305.1). NCBI lineage: Eukaryota > Metazoa > Chordata > Aves > Gruiformes > Rallidae > Porphyrio > Porphyrio hochstetteri. The sequence continues at coordinate 11,098,928 of CM036911.1, forward strand.
ATACAGCCTTCTCATTACAAAACAGGCGCTCCTCAATATATTTGCACACGCATTCTGGAGCTCTTACTTAGACAAAACTCTGTAGGCTTCAGGAAAATATATCTGAGTATGCCCATCAGTATATGACTGTGCATAAACAGCTTCTGCAGGGACTGTCAGAAAAAAAAAATAATAAAATCTAGTATTTTCCCTTTGTCATCCCTGTCCTGATATTTATGTGCACTAAAAAATTAGGGACATGCTATGTGAATTGTGATTATTGCTTTCTCTGCCTCTTGTTTTGTGGGGTTTTTTTTTCTTTCCCCCATCCCCTTAGGCTTTTATTGCAGCCCTCAGGCCCCTCGTTAGGCTTAATCAGTAAAATTTTACTCTTTGCAGTGGGCAGGATGCTGTGTGACTGTGAGCTCCCATGATTTATGCAGAACTTTGTAACTTTTTCTTTTGGACCTGTGGCTGTAGCAAAGCCACAAACAAAGTAGAGAGAGATCTCCATGGCAGATTCTGTTCCCCAGAATGAATTCCAAAGCCTGTGGCAAAGCCTGCTGATCTGTAAATGCCTCTGGCTACACTTCCTATAGCTTTGGGGGATGCCTTCCTGGGTATGTTTACATGTACGCAGACGTGAGCAGATACTCATGTGCCTGAACAGTGCCCATATGGGGGTGCAGAACAACTCTGCCTTGTCTTTTTTTAAAAACCACTGTACAAAACCCAAGCTGCAGGAAGTAAAAATCCACGTTTCAAATTCATCCTAAATTAATAATGCATCTTGTCTCTCTCTTGAATGAACCTACGCTGAGTTATGAGTCTTGTAAACAGGTCCCATGACAGAGCAGAAGAATCCTGCCTGTATTCTGGGGTGTTTTCCACTCACGTGTGTGGGCATTGATAGGGAATGTTAACAGTATTTTAAACAGAAGTACCTTGAAATAACCCAAAGAAATCTGGACAGTTTAAAGCACTTGTTAGAAACCGAAGTATCACTGGGAAAAAAAAAAAAAACCAACCCCAAACTTAAAGGAAGGATTTGCCTGGAATAAAGCTTTTCCTTGCAGTAATTGTGGAATGCCATGCAGCTAGTACAGCACTTTTTACTGAGGAACTGGAAAAAAAACTCTTCAGGGAGCACAAGAGCTTTGTGCCTCAAAGCTGTTGTCTCTGTTTCAGGTGAAGGAGATGGAGAAGTGGTTTCTGACTGACTGCAAAGGGAATCTGTCACAGACTTTCTCTTAATGTGTAAAAATGATGCACGAAGTTCTTGGTGCTGCCATGTCTAATACCGTGTTACTGGATGGCCAACATGGAGAAAGAACAGGGAGGAAATTTAACTATGTATACTACTGCTGAGAGGTTTTAATTTAAAAAAAAAAATCCGAGCTATTAAAATAATTCAACTTTTTTCCCCTAGTGAAATTTAAACTCTTAGAACCATGCTGATATCAGCTGTATGTAGCTTTATTTTTCCAAGTATACACTCAAAAGGGCAGCCATGGAAAGCTGATGATGTCCATCATGCGGCTGCTTTTAAACAAGCAAAACATGTCTGAGAACAAATTGGATCTTTTAAACTCTTTTGGAGTATTTGTATGGAGTCATTTCCTTCCCATGCATCACCTCCATCTCCCCAGAAAGACCCCAAGGCCTTTGCAGGTTGTTTTGATCTGGCCATCAAAGCGCACAGCTCTCCTACCAATAGCCGTGCCACATCTGCACCAGGCTTCTGAAAACAAGCCACTCGAAAATTAAGTGGCTGTTGTCATTACTCTGATAGTGAATGGGATGAACACCTACAGCTCGCTGTAAGGAGCAGTGTCTGGTTGCAGTGTGTGGCTGGGGCAGCCACCGGGAGTAACGCCTGAGAGCCAAACCTTCCTGTTGGCTGAGGGTGTGAAGAACACATCAGTAATGTGTTGGGCAGTGCCAGCCCGCTCCTTTCGCGGCGTGCTCCTTGTGTGAGGGAGAACCTTCACCTCTTTTCATACTCTTTGAAACCAAATGCCAGGGTAGTACTTACATTGGGAGCCCTGAGATCCCACTGCCTGCGCTCAGTAGACATCTGAATTGCCTTGTAGAGGTGCCTCTCTCCATCACTTTCCGAGCTAGCCTCGGGCAAGCCAGCTCCCAGATTAAATGCTTCAATAAACTGTCTGCAATTAAGCATGACAAACTCGGTCTTTGGAGGTGCGTTCTGCTGGGGGGAGTAGGCTGGGTGCCCCCCAGCCACGCTGCCGTGCAGCCCCTGCTTGGTGCATTTGTTTTCATCTTTTTTTCTTTTTATGTACCAAGTGTGGTTAATTTGTTTCTTGATAGCTAATGATTTTTTTATTTTCCCTCCCTTTTTGAAGAAATTACTGGAAAAATTGTCAGATTTTTTTTTTTTGAGCCATTTGGGGAACGTGCGTGATAGAGCTTAATCATGTTATAAGAGACTGTTACTCTGAAAGGCAAACTATTTTAGTTATATTGTGTTATTGTGCCATTAGTACCGTTTGACTGCCAACTGTGCAGCAGCGGGGCTCCAATCAACAGGAGCCTTTGTGTGTTTTCCATTGCAAATAGTGCCGAGGACAGGAGGGAGAGAGGCTCTTAGTGGTACAATCTTTTCAGTGATTAAAAATACTTGAGATCCATTTCAGTGATCAGAAATGTGCCTTAATGAGACAATTAGTCAAACCATAAAAGCTGCACAGCAATTTATTTGGCGTTACTACTGGAATAATTTGCTGCTGCTGTTTTCTTCCTCCTGATTTGACTTTATTGCAGTAGCCTGGATGAGGACTTGCAGGCCAGGTTCAGTTCTCAAATGGCCATGATTATCCATGAGGCAGATAATCCCTTTAAAAATGGAGGAGAGTTTGAGGGGTGGGGAGGAAGTTATTTTACATGTAAAAAAAAAAAAAATGTAAATGCTTCCATCCAAGTGGCTACTATAGAGCCTTCAAATATCCAGCTGCCACGAGTGCCATGGCAACTGATCACAGGTAGCGTTTGGGGGACGGGTACCAAACTGAAAGGGCTACTTCAGATTTGTATTTATTTTTCCCTTCTGTAACAAAAGCACAAGTACAGGGCCCAAGTTCTCTTGACGCAGTCTAGCTGGCTGTGTTTAAAATGTCTAATTTCTTTATCTCACTGGAAGATACCTCACTGTCACATTAACAAATCTCTTATCATCTGTCTCTGGTCTCTCACAATGTGGTCGTAATATTACTCTAAAGCAAAGTCAGAGCACTTGTTCACAACCCGTACTTGAAGTTTTCTGTGCTGCTCTTTCAGACCTGAAGCCTTGTGTTCCTCAAAGCCTATTTGTATTTATTCCAGCTAAACATGTTGATCTATCAACTCTTAATCTCTTCCTACAAAAACTGCTGGCATTATAAGTTGCACGTACATCAGAAACATCCGCAGACTGATGTTAGAGGGCACTGAACACAGCCAAACTAGAACTTTTTCTTTTTTTAAAAAAAAGTAAGCTACTCGCACCAGTGAGCTTTTCTGCCTGGAGCATTTCCATTGATGTTCACAGCATAACATGAGAGTTGGGCTTGTTCAGCTTGACGAAGAGAAGGGGGACCTTATAGTGGCCTTCCAGTACCTGAAAGGTGCCTATAGGAAAGCTGGGAAAGATCTGTTCACAAGGGCACGTAGCAATAGGATGTGGGATGATAGTTTTAAACTACAAAAAGGGAAGGTTTAGGTTGGATATTAAGAGAAAGTTCTTCAATATGAGGGTGGTGGATAACTGGCACAGGTTGCCCAGAGATGTAGTGGATGCCCCATCCCTGGAGACATTCAAGGTCTGGCTTGATGGGGCTCAGAGCAACCTGCTTTAGTGAAGATATCCCTGCTCACTGCTGGGGGTTGGACTAGATGACCTTTAAGGGTCCCTTCTGACCTAACACATTCTATGATTCTATGCCCAAGAGGTCTGGGATGTTCAATCTTCTATTTTAGGGAGTAAATTCTGCCCAGAACTAACACTACTTAAACAAACTTGGTCTAATTAATTGGCACTTACCTAAGAGGCCAGTAAAGAATTCCCTGCCAGAGCAGAAAGCCATTTGTTGGTGTTGCACGGGCGGATGCAGCAGGGTGGGTTGTTTGAAGCCCATCCCTGTGCTGAGGCCTGCAGGGGTGCTGGAGCCAGGTCACAGTGAAGGACAGCCTGCTCCGTACTCAGAGGCACGGTCACGGCGAGGTGTGAACTAACTCACTGCTGTCCAGGGTGGAACTAGGCTATTGGTAGCTACAGGTATCTTCCCTGCAGATTTTCACTGATAGGAGATAGCAGGTGACAGGTGTTTGTTGTCTCTGGCTTTATGCTGGATGGCCTGTCTCTCCTGCAGCCACACTAGAAACCGCAGCTTTGCTGCCCGGCATTCCCGAGCCTCCACAGAAGCTGTGTTTCCTTGTGCACGCTGCTCCCCAAGGATGCAAAGACTAACCACTTCTTGCTTCCATAACTAATTATGGGCCAGACTGAAAGTGCTCAGGGTGCCAACATTCTGGCACATGATTATTTGCAAATTGTGGAATAGACCTGTTCTTAAAATGAGGTTGAGAGTGTTTGTTGACAAATCAGAACCAAAGAGAAGCTTCATCCTCTAGTTATTGAGGAAGGTGGTGTGTGTGAGGGGTGTCTGTGTGTGTGTGCAGGGAATAGAGAGGAAAAGGCAGCATTACTTTTGAGGTACCTGGATTATCAGTTGGGGTCAGCTTTAAGCCTGTCCTTATGGCTGTGCCAACTCCCTTCTCTCTGTACCTTTGGGGTGTGTCTAGTGATCCATGACGTTCTCTGGGACATTTGTAGCCAAGAGGAAAGCAGAACCAGCACATCTGTATGAACTCATCATTGGCTATGAATGACTTTGAAATTAATGACATAGGAAACTTTCTAAAAGTTGAAAGGATGAAAGATATCCAGGAGTTTCATTCTTCTTTAATTAAAATCAGATTATTAGGACTACATGCAAGCCCCAGTTCTTCATGAATTTGTAATATTCAGGGTGGTAAGGTATGACAGGTTCTGGAAGAAGTGGTATATTGTGGAAGAAGTGGTATATTTGGTTGTCACATGGATGTAACAAGTAAGATTATCTAGAACTTCAGTAAGAGACCTAGAAGTGTAAAGGACCAACTGTATCCTGGCATCTCTTATACCTGTGTAATGCAAGTAAATTGTCTGAGAGATAACCAAGGTGAAAGAGACTGTGTCCCTGTAGACCTGTAAGCATTTAACACTGCTTTTCTGGCTTCTTCACAAAGCAGATCAACCTTACCATCACATCCTGAAACACAACTTACAAAGTGTATGCAGCTAAACTTATTCTTATTTTATGCACCTAGTTCTTATTGCAGCATCTTTATTCCTTTGTGCTGTCCCTCACAGTACTTGGACTCAGCTTGGCTCTGCCCTGGTTGAAGCAGAGCAAAAAGTGAACGTGGCAGTGCCAGCGGTTCAGCAGACAGGAGCATGGCCTGTTAACCAGGACTTTGCTGTCTAGGGCAGGTCTAGGGTTGTGTATTTCATCGGGAGAACCTTCCAACCACAGCCTCCTGGTTCTAGGCTGGGCAGCCTGCCTGCCTTGTGAGGAAGGGGAAGCCAGGCAAGCTGTGGTGCTGGAAATGCTGTTATCCTCAGTCAGTTTTTTGCTTTTGCTCCATGACTCCTGTCCTCAGCCCCAGAGAGACTGTTGGAAAGTGGTCAGGTGAGCGGCAGTGGCTTTCAGCCCTTCTCTAGAAGCCACTTGCACAGGAGATGAGATCCCTGCCTCACCTGTCCTGCTACCTCTGTGGAGTGGAACCTGGCAGGTTTTCTTGTGACTCTGTGCTGGTGCACGTGTGAAGGCCCCAAACAGTGCTCTCCCAAACATGCCTATAACTCCCAAACCATCCTCTGTTCCTGACTGTGTCTTCAAACTGCCTCAAATACAAAGGAGTGCAGGGCTTAAAAGTGTTAATGTTAGTATAACTCAAGCTGTTAATGCCTTAGGAAGTGCTCATTTCAAAATGTAAGTGCTTGTTCCAAAATGTAAGTGCTTTCAGTGAGAAAGTGATGAATAAAACACAGTACTTGCCAAAACCCAGGTCAAGGGTGTTGCAGCAAAATAGTTTCCCCACTGACCACCAGCTCTACAACGTTCCAGTCTGTTGTATCTTCCAGTTGATGTCATCTGCCAGCAGGACAGCTGGCAAAGGGCACAGAAGTAATGTCTGATGCTGCATGTGCTTGGTTTTCCTGCGCACTTCCAAGTATATCTAAGTTTTAGCACTTAGGAGGTCAAGGAGCAAATAGCAGTGTTAATGTAGCTAAGTGCTCTACAAAACTCCCCACAAATCCTATCAGCTTTAATCTCTGCCTTTGCTATTATTACATTAATGGATCTCCTTTGAATGAAGCCTCCACCCTCTGTCATTTCTAGTTCTAGCGGTAAAAGGCAAGAAATTCATTAGGTACTTGTGTTTGCTATTAACTGGCACAGCAGCTGTAAGAAATGCAATGTATTTATTCGAAAGTACCCTGGAACAAGACTAAATTCAAAAGAAATCTCCAATAAATGTTAAGATGGTGCTATAGAACAGCTGGATTGTTAAGCGAACAACCTTGATAACCCAATTGTTCGTTGACGCATAATTCATTTTGCTTCTGCTGAAAGAGTAACTCCTCGGGACATTAAAGACTCGAGATTTTTCTGAAGCTGAGAATCAAACCAGAAAGGACAAAAATCTTCTCTCAGCCCGCATATTTGTTTAGATGAATTAGGTGCTTTTTGGGTTTATTATGGTACATTGTATAGCGTTGTTGCAAATTGATCAGAACTGTGGAAATAAGAGAGCTGGCTGATAATGCAATTCCAGCAACGCACGAATGCCATGTGCACGCCTGGGCCCCCAGAGGTTTAATTTTTTTTTACTTGGATCAGATTTACCAGGCAAAAGCAGGTCCCCATATGGTCAAACATTCAGGGGCTCACTTTTGAGGCGTTTATCAGCTGTGTGTTAAGGCTGGGACAGCATGCTGACTGATAGACATCAGTTACTTTGGCAGGTAGGTAGGTACCGCTTCCTCTGTCCCTGTTCCACTGTAGCTGTATGACTGGCAAGGGTCAGTGTTTCTCAGATGACCTGACTGTGTCTGCTTGTGACAGCTGTTTGTGGCATTTTAATTCAACTTACTGAAAAACTACAGCAAATGGCTGAGGAAAGAGTCCGGTTCATAAAGCAGCACGCCTTCAGCTTCTGCTTTGTCATCTTCATCAGACTGCCCTGGCTGCTCTCTAGCAAGCTTTAATGGGAATCGCTGACAACTAATTCATGTTTATAAAATGGACGAGAGTGTGACATCTCCATTCTGTTGGCTCTGTATTTAAATAAAACCCAAACCAATCTTACTAGTTTTTGTAGATTGAAGCCTGGCCGGTCTTGGTCTGTGTCAGGTATGTTACGATGACCTAGCACCACAGTGAAAGAATCTGAATGAACTGCCAGTGGCCCATGTGTTGCCTTAACTCCTGCCCTCTGTAAATTTCCAGTGTCAGTCACTGGTGGTTTGTCTAATACTGAGTTTATCTTCCTTTTTTTTTTTTTGATGCACCTATGTGATCTACAGCTTTTATAATCACAAAATCTTACTTGCTTGAGTACTTTGAATCACACACGTACAATTTGACTTGCCTTGCAACCTTTGGTTAATTTTTCCAGGCAGAATTTTTATTAACACTTTTTCTGGTAGTTGGAAAGCATTACAGCAGAGGAAAACTGTTGCTCATCCCGTAATAAACAGAAAATCAGACCACACCAATTCTTAAGGAAAAATCTTTAAAAAGTAATTGCTACACCTTCTGTGGGCGGTATGTCACTGCAGCTTTACATGTGGACAGTGAGCTCCTGCAGCGCTAGCTAGCTCCCTGCTCCCCTGACAGGGTAGAGCCGTAGTGAGGCTGTCACCCGCCTCAGGCTGTGCTCCGAGCCACATACATGGGTGGGCTCCCAAGTGAAGGTGGGAGCAGAGCAAGGGGCTCCGCTCCTGAGCACAGCACAGCTCCCCTGACTGTGGGAGTACTTGCTGCTGGCACTCCGCTGGCTTCTGGGGATCACAGGTGAGCAGTAAGCAACAGAATCTTAGAATGGTCTGGGATGGAAGGGACCCCGAGGATCATACAGTTCCAACCCCCTGCCACAGGTAGGGCCACTAACCTCCAGGCATGACCTAGCCGGGGTTGCCCTGGGCCCCATCCCGCCTGGCCTTGAGCACCCCCAGGGATGGGGCATCCACCACCTCTCTGGGCAGCCCGTTCCAGCAGTGTTTAGTGAGGCTCCAGTGAAGTTTATAGCTAAATTTCGTCTTAAACGTTTTTATCTTTGATCTCTTGGTTTATTTCTCTGTGTGTTAAATGTGTTTCAACGAGGTTTGTGTAAACGGAGAAGGGAACTCCGCAGAAGCCGGTTCTAGCAAGCCTAGGAGTAGGGAGCGTTTGCCCTTCCCGAAGCGCGTTCAAGGCGCAGCGACGCGCGGAACGCCGTTGCTAGATGCTCCCGTGGCAGCCCGCGGGCCGTTCGGCGCAGCGGGACCGGGGAGCGCCCGCGGCGACCAGTCCTGCCCGCGCCGCCGCCGGCTGCCGCCCTGCCTGCCGCGCCTCCCCTCCTCCGGGGTCAGCGCAGGGCGCGGCTCCGGCTGGAGGTCGGCGGCGGCGCGGCCCGGCCCGGCCCGTGCCGCGCGGGTGGCGGGGCACGCGCGGCGGCCGTCGGGAGCCGTTAGCCGCGCCGCCCCGTCTCCCCTCCCCTGAGGGGCGGCCGGCGGGAGCTCGCAGCGCCGCGGCGCAGGTGGGTCGCGGAGAAGCGGCGGCAGCGGGGACGGCCCCAGGGCTTCCCGGGTGGCGGGGCGGGGGGGCAGCGCGGCACAGAGAGGCAGCAGCGGCTTTCCTCTGGCAGCTTTTATTTGCGGCGCGGACCTCCGCCCTTACATAAGCCGAATCCGCGTGACCGGCGCACGCCTCGGGACGCGTATACATTAATGTAGGCAGATAAATAGGTTTCAGTAGCGCGCAAGACGGTAACAAACAGGACGTACTGTAAATACGCGTTTACACTCGTCATAAATCTAGACTATTTTATAAAAATAAAAGCATCGCTAAAATATTTCTCTGACTCCTGCAACTCGCCGTCCCGGAGTCCGGCTGCGGTGTCAGACCCGCGTCCCGCTTAGCTGCGGGTGGCTCGGGGCGCCCTGTCAGGTTCTCACATCCTGCAACCACCACTCTCTTCAGGTCGGGTTTCTTTCCCTTTTGTTCTCGCTTAATAGATAAGTTCACAAAAACTTGCTTTTTAATTTTTACACCCCAGCGCTCTGGGGGCTGGTGTGTGTGTGTGTGTGTGTACACCTACAGAAGGAGCGAAACAGTTACCTTTTTGAAATCCTCTTGCAGGGGGTTGTATGTCCTAGGTCCTGCCAAGAGGTCTCATTAAATCACTAGCGCTTGCTACCTTAAATATAACTATACTTAGTCCATCAAGATTTTCTCTCCCTTTTTATAATGAACACGATGTTCTGTAGTTTTCTGGTTGGAAACACCTTAAAAGCTTCACATTTGATTTCCGTAAGTGCATGTGCACAGACTGCGTATTTTCAGACTTCAGTCGAGAACTTCACTGGTGTAAGACAAATATTTTTAAATAAGAACCTAAGGAAACTTCTTGTTTCCTGAAATGCTTACTAGCTGCAGCACGGGATCACAACACGTAGGTGTAGGGGACTCTGAGAAGCAGCATGGCCCCTTGTGAAGCTCTTGCTCACAAGCTGTGAAGTTTATTATGCCCTGTGCTGTGAATTTTATACATCTGCAATTTAATCAGGACCCTCCAATTTAAACACACCTGAACCAAATTTGAAGCTTCCTGAACAAAGCCAGGTACTTTTTAGATACTACTTTTAGTGTGGGTAATGGCTATAAGCTTAAGCATGTATGCACATGCTTCCCTCTGGAGGGACTGAGTTCATTTCAGGTAGTCAGGCCGAATGCTAGAACCAGATCAGTGAGTACATGAGATAGAATGGATAACTAAATAAATAGGAAGCATGTCGGATCACTAGTTTCTTGCTTTAGTAAAATTACGGTGTCAGTATTTTCCAGCATTGGAGAATCCAAAACACCTGTCACAGCAACTGTAGACACGTAAGAGCTCTTAATGATAAACTGGTACTGAGTTTCAGGTGTGGTTGTAGCTTCTGCCTGAATTCTCAGTGACTGTGTGTTGAGTACAGTGTCCAAACTCTTAAAATTCCAGCCAAAAAAGTAAAATGAAGACATATTTTTGCTGTGGAAGCAGGAATGCAAACTAAATTATATAGTCATTAGAAGCAAATTAATAAATAACCAAATAACTATTCACAGCATTTTACAGACGTAAAATGTAGTTAAAATTTTAAACATACAGTTCTGTGAAACAATCTTCAGACTGTAGTGTTCATGTTAAAAATGTAGAATGCCTTTGTAGTGATATGAGGCAGAACAAAACAAAATTACTGGGAATATTTCAAGGTAATTCTCTTATCTATAGGAAAAATGTAAAGTCACATTTTGAACAGTATGCTAATTAAGCAAACATTTGGTCTCACTAACAGTTTTCTTGATTTTTTTTTTTTTTTGTTTAGACATTTTAACTTTGGGGCAACCTTTATGCTGTAATATTTTTTATATTTTCTAAAAATAGATTTCATCTTTGTTTTGAGCCACAGCTCATGGAACAATGAAACATACATATTTTTATATGAGCACATTAACTTTTTAAAAAGTTAAGCTCTCAATCACTGTAAATCATCATAGTTGATTCTTTCCAACATAGGTGACTTGTTCCAATTGATTATCAGGCCCACTGTGCTTTCAGAGACAGGGTTGTGGATAGCCTTTATCCAGCAGACTGCTTAATTTCACGTATGCAGCTCCGAAGAGGCAGCAGAATAAGCATAGACATATATAATCTACCAAATCTGTATCTAGAGCTCTTAGACAGAAACGTACCTGCGCTTCCAGGTTATTGCAATAAATCTATTCTCCCACTTTTAGGCTTGAGAGTGCTTAAGCATGTGATTGTTAGTCTACAAAGGAAGAAGAAATGCTTCCAGTTCTCCAAAGGGAAGCAAGCTGTCCCTGACCAGGCTTCCAAGCGTGCTCCAGCTTGCCTAGCAAAGGATCTCACTGGAGTTAGTAAGTAAGCGTCTTTAGTCAATGATTAAGTTGTATTCCAACAATGATGTCTGAACACCTCTAAGCAAGGCACCGTATTTCAGCTTGAGAGAAGGTAACTGAAAATGTCAGTCCTTGGAAGGACTTAGAGGAGATGAAAGAGATAACAAGGAAACCTTCAGGATAACACTCAGAGAATATGGGAATTACCAGATACTATAGTTTTCCTGATTGAATTTACTGTATATTGCAGAATATGATACCTTACATCTACTATTAAAAAATATAAATCCCTCCCAAGTGGGATGATGCAAACCTGCTGTGAGTACCAGTGCTCTTAAATAGATATTTATAGCTCTAGCTGGGAGACTTCCTTATATTGCAAGTTTGCCCCTTTATTCTAGCTATTTATTGCTTTTTGATTTTGTGTGGCTGCATACGCTCTCCTGCTAGTCACACTGACTAAATTCATTCCTGTGCAAACACAAAAGGTCTTAAGTAGGATTGAATTGCACTTGTGCTTTGCCACTGTCAGACTGGATTTGTTCACTGATAGAAGGAAATAATTAAGTCAATTAATTATGGACAAAATTCTCCCGGTTCCCTATGATGGATCTTATCTCCAATATGCTGCCTTCAGAATGGGATTATGCTTGAGGCCAGTGCAGATCAGAATAAAGGCCAAACTTTTTCAGCAGCGTTTTTTAATTGGGGGAACATACAAACACTAGGGTAACCTTCCTAAACTCTTAAAAAAAATCTGCTTTTCTTATGAAGAAAATAGCATAGTGGTTTTGAATACTCTTCATGCAAATTTTCAAGATTTTATGACATCAGCCTATTATTTACAATGTTACAACATTCTCAATAGAGGAAAAAGGGAAATTTTTTTTTTCATGCAAAGCTTGCGGGAACAGATGCAAATATTTCAGATCTACTTGCAGGGGATATTAATTAATTGCTGTGCCTTAGTATTTAATTTATGCCATATAGTATCTTACTCAATTTCTTAGGTGAATAAAATGGCATAAGTAAATTATGGTTAGAAATGGTAATACAACACATACTTGTATTACTTCTTCCTTCATCTAAGCCAGTGAGACCAAACCTTTTTTGCTGACTGAAGCAAGAAATGATAGATCTAGTACTTACAGGGTTTTAAATGTTGGCAACAATGTAAAACAAATGACACTTTGTTTTGACACTAAATATTAACTAGCACTGTCTTGCCTTTGAACAACTATGTCATTGTTTCTTCATAAGCTGAATTCAGGTGAGTAATTCCCACAGCCTCTTAGAGTTTGCCATCACTCTTCGGCTGCGTGTCTGCTCCTTGTTTAGGAAGTGGCTTTGCTGGAGTAGTGTTGCATTTGCTGCACAGATCTCTCATTTCTAGGAGACTTTCTTCCACAGCTTTTGCAAACATGTCTGAGGAGGTTTCTTTACAGTCTTTAAAGCTTGAGATGCAGAGTAAGATATGCTCTGGCTGAGGGTTGTAACATGCCCCATAGCCATTGGGCACCACGGGCCCATAGCAGCAGAACATTTCCATAGTAGTTGGAACCTGGTTGCAGGGAGAAGGTAAGGAGTGATCTCTGATTAATCAGGGCACCTGAAACCAGCTGGTTAGGAATGAGGGCAAAGATTAAACAAATGCTGCAAATGTGGTGAATCCCCCTTGTAGAATATCGCTTCCTTCAGAAGTCCAGACCTGGGGCTGATGCTTGGAAGGTAAAAGCTGATCTCGGTGTAGAGTTTGTTTGCCACCCACCATTTGAAAACTGGTATTATTTTAAGTAGATATAATGCATTTATTTGCTCACTTTATATATTAACAGCTATAAGCTTTGTTACTGATAGATAAGGAATTTTTAAGGCTGTGTGTAAGTCTGATACATAAAACTTTTTAAAGGCTTTTAATTTCTTATGGTTCTGTTAAACTTGTGAAGACTGAAATCAGTTATAGAAAGTAGTATTGTCCATTTCTAATAATAATTTATAATTGTGATGCTGTATAAAAACACATCTTAATGCATCTAGGTGCTATATTTCTATTACACCTCAGTTTAATCATGGTGTAATACAGGGGAGAAACACTTTCTACTGCAGAAAAGATTTGAGACCAGTCTAGTTAATATCTTAGCAGGGTCTCACAAGCCTTTACATTTTCAAGCCTAAGATAGGAATGCAGATTAGATGTAAGATTCGAGTGTTTAGGAATAGAAACTGCTCACTTAGAGAAGTTCCTTTATTAGGTACAAAAATGAACGAGTTAAGTTTTGCCCTGCCCTTACACAGAACAGGTTTATGCAGAGGCCTGAAAAACCTTTCTTGCTTAGGTGCTACAATTTGAACCGATTGTGTCAGATCGTACCACTTTCAGCAGCTCTTTGCTTCTCCAGCTGAAATTCCAGTGCCTCCTGTTCTGCATATGCCACCTCCCCACCCCCCTGCCCGATTTATCTCACAGATTGTGAACTTGACCCAGTAGTAACCATTTTTAGCTGCTGTCCCTGCTCATTGTGTGGGGGGAGGGGGTATGTGGACTTGATGACCTTTAATGGTCCCTTCCAACCCAACCCATTCTAAAATTCTGAGAAAATAAAAGATGTGTTAGAAATCTATATGTTTCAGACTTTGTGTAGATAGGCCTTCACAAATGACATTTGGCTTTTTAATGGTGTAGAACAAGCCATTAGTCCTGCTAATAGAGCCATAGAATTGTGAGATAAATTTGCTGTGCAACTGCCAAAGGCCATAAAGCTATTCAGAAGCACTCTTTGCTCATGGATAGTTTCTTGGAGAATTTATGTAGTAGTATGTTGGTTACATTCACTCATGTCTGAAAGCCTGCAAACATTATGACGAGATCAAATTACTTATTAAGGTTTTATGCTATAGTATGGTATTAGAAGTCTCTTTTGTTGCATAGTTCTAATCTGTGAAGTTGGGTTAGTGTTTCAGTAAATGAATTCCTACATAGATTTCTTCTTTTATTAGGACTGCTACTGCATGCAATGACACATTTAATTTTTAGGCTGTATGTGCTATAAAGATGTTTCGTTATTCAGAACATTAAATGTAGGAAGTGTTGATTCTTAGAGTATTTTAGTGTAGTTACAAATAACTAAATCTGTAAATGTCTAAAATGCCTGTAAATCCAAGGTGTGTGCCTGTACATGTAGCAGTCTTACACTGAGTAACTGAAAGCTCTGGAAGGTTTCAAACACAGCTACTTTGAAGAGTAAGATTTCCTCATGGCTCTTGGCTTTTGTTTCTCAGAATGGCAGCCTGCCGGGCTTGTGGCTGTGCTGTCACTGGAGTAAAGAATTCCCACTAGAGCTGTCACTTCTAGTGACAAAAAAAAAGGGAACGGGCAGATACATAGTTTGGAAATTGATGAAACACTGAATCCTCATGCAAATTTTACTGAGTTTGTGTGAGTGCATTTCTAGAATTTCCGGGAACAGCTCTGGGATGTTGCAAGGGCAGTGATAATTTCAGTCAGTATTTACTGTGCTGGTTTTGTGGAATGGACCAAAAATGGATTCAAAACCTGGAGAATTTTGCAGACTTCTTGATGGTATCAGTTTGGGTTTTTTTGTTGGGTTATTTTCTTGCACATAATTCTCAGTGTGAGCTATAACGCCTGGTGGAACACAAATGAATTAGTCTCTAGTTGCACAAGACTAGTGAACAGGAGAAACTCACCTGGCTGGTCGAGAGGATGAATCGATTGCTTGTCAAATATGTCTCATCTGTAAATATCTCTGGCAGTTCCGTGAAGCGTTCCCGTGCCACCTCTCTGAGCCCTAGCAGATGATTGTCTATTGCCATTCCAGTAATAGCCTGTGTGCAACATAAGACACCAGCATTTAATGGAGTATGGAGACATTTTCTTGTCTGGTAGTGCCTTGTTTTCTGGTCAGAGTTGAAGAACTTGGTTTGAGTGATGTAATGCCTGTAATGTTCAGATATTGTTCTGAATGTGTGCTTTGCTGATGATCAGTAACTAGATGTTCATATGGTGCTCTGAAGATGTAAAAATTAGGAAGAAGATGATCTTGGGATGTTTTATGTGATGATACTATCTGGCTTTCTGGGTGTTCATCATCTCTCAAAGCTGAATATCATGGGCTGGGCTTCCAAAACTGACAAGGTAAGCATATAATACACCAGAAACCTCTTGTTTTGGAATTTCCTGCACATCACTTGGACTGTATTTCCAGATAAGAAGCTCCAAAAGGAATAAACTAATCTTGCTTTGTCTTCCTGCCTGCGTCTAACTCTGGCAGGTAACACATGTACCATTCCATAGAATGTACATCCAAAGGTCTGGGAGATGTCTCCAACAAATTTAACAGCGATCACAGAATAACAGATAGGTTTATCAGTGATCCATCACAGATCTACTAGCATACCCCACCAGTTGAGAAGACTGAGATTAGGGACACAGATGCCTTCTCAATTTAATTTACTGCCCAAACATCCCAATTCTCTCTCCCTCTCCTTGTGCTGGCTTCATTACAGAGCTGGATTATCTCTGGGCAGACCTTCCTATAGCACTCACACCCAGGCAATTGGAAGCAGTAAGTGTAGGACAACATAGGTGGATGATACCGTAGCCCAGGTACCATGAGTCTTGAATCAAATTAAACAGGGCTTAACAAAAGATTATGATGTGCTTGGCAAGCAAGAGACCTAGAACAGTGTACTTGCCATCCTGATCGCCATCAGGATCAGAGACACTTGCCTGTGTCTCTGATCACCATCATCCCCAGCTCAGAACCAGCCATACTGGCTCCCGACTCTGCTCCTGAATGTCCCCAATTCCTTCTCCTGTCTCGTGGTTGCAGGCCAAGGCAGTCAGCAGCATGTGCAGTGGCTGAACTCCAGCAGCAGGGGTACATTGGTGGCCATCTAGCCAGCTCACACGAACTACTGTGGAGCCTGCAGTAAGTCTTTCTGACATAAGCTTGCTACTACGCTTGGGCCTCTCTCCTCTACCCCGCTACCTCATGCTATAGACTTGAGGAAGTTATTGGCTGTAAGATTTGTCCTTCTAGGACAAATGTGATTAAAGGTGGCTAACTGTGTCAAATGTCAGTAGTGGAATATGGGGTGAGAGAGTTCTGTTTCTGTAGGAAGCCAAATGGGAAATTTTGCCATCTGGAGTATAACACTGACCTGTTCCAACCAGACAGGATTTACCTCAAATGAAAACGTATGTTTAAAACCCTTCAGTCCAGGTTTATTCTAGTTGGTGGGAACATTGATTATGAGGACTGAGCACTAGCTCATCCCCAGTCATAGGCTGAAGCTATATAGGAAGGGAATGCTGAACTAGAGATACTGCACTACACAGAGAGCTGACCTAATATCCCCATGACACAGGCCCCATGTAATTAGGGAAACAAGAAGCCTGAGAGAAGGCAGGGCTTAAGAAAGAGCACAAGCCTGGTTTTCCTCTTATAGGGAGAATAAAAAAAAAAATAAAAGAAGAAGAAAGAGAAGTGCAAGTTTGCTTTTCCTCATAAGAGAAGAATCATTTTAACTACTAATAAGTGCCTGAAGTAGGGGGCTGGGAGTGCATAATCTTGTTTGGATTATTAAGGAGTAGGCACCCATTGGCAAAGGGGCTATTTGTTCATCAGCTCAGATAGAGCAAGGATGCTTGCAAAAAGGTAGCATACATCAGAGCAGTGTTTATGTTGTTTTTCCCATAGAGGGAAACTGACTTGATAATCAAAGGAAATATTTTGCTATCACACAAGATTTATAAGGCTGTTAGCAATGACATTTTTGCAACATAGATCAATGTCATGTCTGAAGAGAGGCCGAGACAGGCTAACGAAATAAACTGTGAGTCAACGCATAGGAAAAAACTGTGCTAAATTGAATTTTAGAGCTCCACATTTAAGATAGCAAGGCTACTAGTAAGCCCTAACAAGGGGAAATAAAATCATTAAATTGTTTTTTGTTTTATGAAGTAGATTTTCTTTGTTTTTCTTGGGAGCTATTGCATTTCAGTCTGTTACACATGATTTAGTCAGACCATGTAAGTCTTGCCCATGGTTTAAAGGCACAATAATTACATTCTGCTATTCTGGGAGAGAAAGGGGAGCTTGGTGAGTAGAAATATCTGGAGATCTTTTAAAATTTCAAGATAAATTAAGTTTCCTATGGTGATTTTAATATTTTCCCACGAGCTACACCAGTGCCTGATTTTTTTTTATAACAGTTTCTGGAACTGAAATTACATGGAGGGGGAATTTTATGCCATTTTTAATTTTTTTTTTTTTAAGAGATGATGTGCAGAAATTCCATTGGTTGTGACCTAGTAGACCTACGTTATGTTGTGTTCTTTGTGAGATTACCCTGGCGTGCTTCAAGTGAGACAGTTGCCCTGTAGCAATACACCTCAGCTTTAGGGATGATGTGGAGTCTCAGCTTCTAAGATGTGGGCTCCCCACAGAAGGCTTGAAACACAAAAATGTTTTTCTTCCCTGCTTCTTTTGTTTCACACTTAGGAACAAATCCTGCCTGAAAGCAACTGCCTCTAGAAGTGAGTGATTTCTTGAATATTATGAGTGTTTAAACAGTAATCAGCAATGTGGGGTTGTTAGGCAATGGTCTGAGGCAAAACCATAGGCAGCAAATTCACTTAATATAGCTGGTTATTAACATTTATTAATTTCATGGCTGGTTTGACTAAGTCATTTGTAGAGTAAATCTGTGCTTTGTCTTGGCACAGTGGGATGTAGAGCATTGCCCAGGCTGAATTGTCTCATTTTTAATCAACAGAAAATGAGTTGTATTTGATACTAAACTGATTTCTTCACTGGAGGGCAGCTCTTGCTTTTGGTAGACACTGCATTCAGTCTTTAAAAGATAAAGGTCATTATCATTATTATAGCTAGTTATTAGAAATGGCACTTTGGAATACCAGAATATACTTTCCAGAATACCAGACTGGGGATCAGGTCACATACAGGGACCTTTCTCCTCTAGAGAAGAGAAACATAAGAAAGTGCATGAATGACTGGGGTTGGTTTTTTTTTTTTGGGGGGGGGGGGGGGGGGGGGAAGTTCCTGATGTGTTAGAGATGTCTTGAGCTTATCTGTCATGTTAAAGCTTATGGGTCTAAATTCTTATAAATTTGGGGGATCTGGATTGTTGGATCTGCATGTTACATAGCAATTAAGTTGTTTGCTTTTAAGCCTTGCTTACTTCTCATCGTGATAAGGCTCTTGACTGTCCACTTGTCATACCCCATTAGAATACCCCATTGCCACTTTTCATGTTGATCACAGAGCACGTAGAATAAAGGCTTATTTCATCTGACTGCTATTCTCCCTTAGAAACTTTTCAATATTTATTAAAAAAATCCCTTTATTAAATTTTGATTGCAAGCTCTTTGAGATGGAGGCATTTTTCAGTTGTTTATTTGTACAACACCCAGCTTAGTGGAGTGCTAATTTGTGACTACAACTCCTAATTATGACACAGATACAAATCATAAATATTTCACAGATGCACATTCCTCATGAATATGTTGAATACAGAGTGTCCTGTTCGATGACAATTCTAGTTAAGACAGCTAATGCCCATGAGTGGTGGTCTTGTCATTGGTATCTAATGCAGAATTTTTTGATCTTGCTTTCCAGGAAGTATTTTTTAAGATGAGTTTAGCTGAATACAGCTATTTGGAGGGCGCTTCAGTTGTTAGAAATTTTCATGTGTTACATAGCAGCCACTTTGCTATTTAGAAATGCCTATGTTTTCTGGTGCTTAAATAGTTAATGATCATATCTTTGTACTTTTCTTGAAAAAACTAAGTAGTCCTTATTCAGACAAAGCAGTGTTTTACTTACCAGAATAGTGTAATTAGTCTGAGCTGCAATTGCATCCTTAAATCTCTGCATCTTCTCAGAGTCCTGTTGGGGGAAATCAAAATATATCTGTTATTGAATAAACTCCCATTGAAATAGCATCTTCATCAATAAATCGTCAGCCAAACAACAAACACTCTCAAATGTCCTTTGCCTCTGGCTCAGGTGTAATGCTCTACAAATGAAAAGCCACAGGGATTCAGTGTCTTGATCAGCAATGATGTCTGGTTGTGCAAGGGTTGATCAAGTCTATTAGTGATGGTTTCTTTGAAGTCAAGAAAAGGCTTGCAGTTCCTTTTGTGGGTTCCTTCCATGGATTTTGGGGGTGTAGATTATTACTATTTCAGTTGCCCAATTTGAAATAGAGAAAATAATTGCCTAGAGTAATTCAGTGTTTTCAAAACAGCCAACCAGTATATCTTCTCCAGAATGGTTTATCTAGACAATGACAGTGATATTAATGAAAGCCATTACTGATATTTTACTAGCCAGTCAAAAAATTACTCCCCTGTGTGAAAGGGCATCTAGAATTTTTCAAGGCTGCTCTGCCCCCCACAGATGCCTCACATTTCAGATAACAAGCTAGTAAATTTTGACTGCTGTCACATGGCAGCCTTTTATATTAAGGGAATGATCCTAAGAAGTGCTGCCCTGCTGTACATCAAGTACGACACAGCAACTTTGGGAGACCCTGAAACAGCCAGAAATTACTGGGTCTCCAGATAAACAGCGAGCCTTCAGCTCCTATCAACGATGAATGATCTTTTGAACAAAGAATTCATTTCAGAAGCAATTCAAGGCCACCATCAGGGACCTTCAAACTCCAGTCTGATATTTTTTCATAGGGCTAGAGCTAGGCCTTAATTCCCTTATACAGATTAAATTACCAAATGCAGTCTTTAGTCTGATTAATTTACAGCTATTCAAGCAATCTCTGCAGTGTCTGTGGCTGCTTCTTTTACAGCAAGTGTCAGATGCATGAGATATTTCTCCTGCTAGAGAATCAATCCGACTCAATCAATCTTTGGTGACTATTCAAGCTATTTTTATTAGCTTCAGATAGAAATTTGTTTTTATTTGGATTAATGGCTATTAACAAATAATATTTTGGGGTGTTCAAGGCTACTTAAACCAAGTGATGCATCTCTTTATCCAAGAAATAGATTTAACCCCTTTGCCCCCAGAGGCAATTTGTAGGTCTAAAGAAATCACATTGGAATTGGGTTGTGTTAAGTGAATTCTGTTTCTAGTGATTCTGTGATAATAACATACACAGTTTTGAACTGAAAGATGTTCATTTCAAAACACAGATTTCTAAAAGTTTATGGGAAAGAACAATCACATATCAGTTTAAATGCCTTTGCATCCCTCAGTGGACAAGAGGCCAGGAAAACTATCAGTGGATTGGTTTGCATTATGATTGCAGGTTTTTCGGGGGAATGAAACCATTATTGTCCCTATTCAGTACTGCCTAAGCATGCAATGTAAAGATTTGAGTACTAAGACTGAGCTCACTCTAGGCTTACATGGAGCTCTTCAGCTTGCTTGTGTGAAGGAGTACAGTTCAAGGTGCTGTGAAAGGTGGGCAGATTCTCAGGTTTAGGTAGTAAAAACAGTGAGAAATGCTGAAGCTTTGGGAGAGCTGCAGAAGATGGAATAATGAAGGTAAGAAGAGGTCTGGCAAAACAACATGCTAGGGAGCAGGCTGGCTCCTCCTAGGAGTACAGTCAGCCTGCAGCAACCTCTGTTGGGCTGGGGGTGTGCTGAATGCCCAAGTGTGGAAGGAAAGGTGTGCATGAATGACAGCAGCTTGTAAGGAAATACGATTAAGAATCATGTTGTCAGGCTAGATGTTAATAGCAAACAACAGCCTCTCTTGTCTACTGTAGGGTAGTCGCTATTATGTGTAATAAGTTCCTAATCTGTCTTGAATTATCCACTCATCACAGGGAATTGCTTCAGGTTTCCTTTGAGTTGTCATTTTAACATGAAACTTATTTGAGTCTTGTTCATCAAGAGCTAAATTCTGGGCACAGTAACCTTAAGGAGACTGAGGAACCAGTGGAGGCACAGAGCACTTCTCTGGGCAATTTTTCCTCATCCTCTGAGACATTAGAACTTGGTTTACAATATTTCATTAAATTACATGTAATCTACAGCTCAGTAATACTTAAAGCAGTGCTATGCTAGATTCTAAAGAACAGCCATGTGCGCTGTTGCCACTGGAGTGGGCTTACTGTGAAAAAGAATCTATATTGTGGCAGCATTTTGCATTTAAAGGACCACCTGGAAATTCCCTGTGCAGCAGTGAAGTGCAGTGGGTGGAAGCTGCACACAGAGAAACGTTGAGGGAGGCTCTCCAGAGGCGGGACACTGCACAAAGCTGTTTGTGCAGCTATATTCTCAGCTCTCTGAACTGTACCTCTTTGTATCGCCATCTATACATACCGTACTCATGCTTCTGGCAAACAGATGGTGGTGTCTGAAAGAAAGGCAATTTAATTTTTTTGTTTTGCAGGATGATACCAAGGCAGTTTGGGGAGTTGTTTTATTAGCTTGATGAAGTTTCTTCATCATGAAGGTTAAACCCCCTTGAGGATCCTATAAAACTAACTCTGTTTGGTAGAAGCATACCTTTAAAACAAAAAAGATCAGCCAGAACATATCCAATTTATCTAGAAATGAAAGTGTGTGAATTATATCTCTTCACACATTGCAGTCTGCATCAGAGTTATCTACTGCATGGGAACTGCAAGGCAGTTCCCCGGTGTGGCAGTATGAGGATCCTGAACTTTGCATATTCAGCCTAGATCCCTCTGGGGAGCTGAATTTGGATCTGAAGATGGATCATTCAGAAGACAGTACTAAATCTAAAATGAGATGCTTTGTTTCTTATAATGTCATGTTTATAACGTCATTCACCCTCTGAATCTTCTGGATGATTAAATAAAAATAAGGAAATGTTTATATTTAGATTAGTTGGTTGGTTTGCACAAAAAGCAAAATCCTGTAAAGCTTGATATCCTGCCCTATGTCTTTATGTTCTTGGTTAACAGCTAAAAGGTGAGAGAATGGGGATCATGAATGCATTATTTGCTTAGTGTTTTGCCAAAGAAGGCAGAGGGAGACAGACCAACGTACTGATAGAGCTGTCTTGTCATCCGTCATTGCTTTTACAAAAGCAAATGCTTCCAAGGTAGCAGACCTTATGTTGTCGACTCTCCCTTCATCAAATCGGCGTATGGAGGCACTTTCGTAGGTAGGGACAAGTCTCCTGTGGCATCTGAGAGAACCAAGTGAGAAAAAGAATAATTATTTTCAAGAAGTCATAAAGACTAAAAGAAATACAGGCTTGGTACATTTTATTATTACAGCAACTGTTTTATTTTTTGCATAGTATTCATCTTAATGGTGATAGAATTCTATAAGAAACTTAAAAAAGATGGATGTTCACTCCTTTCTAATATGAGGAGTTCCATACAGCTGTATACATTTTAGTTATGCATTGCTTGTAAAAAATGTCTTGCTGTATAAAAACAAGGCTAATAAAACTAAAATTTACTGAAAGATCTCAAGGAATGTTTTATTTGTACTGCATCATAAAATAATTGTGTAATGAATCATTTACTTATGGGCTTGAAATATGTTTTATTAATAACAAGAAAAAATGCACTCTGTGTGTGAATGAAAAATGAAAAAAAAATGAAAGGGGAAAAGGGTGCTATTTGAGACTGGGAGCTGGAAGGACAACCCACATAGCAAATAGAACAGAGTGAAAAGACTGTTGTTTAATTTGGGTCCAGGTATATAGCTACTATTCCTTACTTCAGGAGACCACCTGTGCCTTCCAGTTGAAGCAGGGGTCTCGGAGCATAACTGCTCCCTAAGGTTTTTTTTGCATACGTAGGATTTATATCATGGCTTGGACCTGGTCATTGTTGGAATTTGGTTAATGCAGTACACAAAATGGATCCTTAATAGATGTTAATGGAGTACACAAAATGTGTTAGGCATCTCTGGTTTTCACTAGGTAAAGACCACTTCAGGATTTAATTTGACATGATAAATAATTATTTGTGTAATAGGCTGCTCTGCAGGAAAACATGCAACTGATCTCTAGCCTGGAGCATTAGCTGTTCTGACAACAGAGAAAGGATCTTTTAACTTTGATAGTACATTGAAATTAGAGGATATGATCAAATCTTGGGATGCCTCTGAAGAAAGAAGCAGCAGTAATTACTAACCTGTGTAGGAACTCTGATCTGATATGCTGCTACAGTATTTTTCCTGTGAATGTTTTTACCCTGTGTTGCGAGGGATGTATGTGTATTGAGTTGTGAGTTACTGCCACAGCTCCTTCCAAGCTACCTGCTGTCACAAGGGAGTGTTTCTGACCCAGGGGCTTGGACTCCCTAGCTGCTTCTGGGGCTGTGGGTAGCAGGGTTGTCTGCTGGCCCTGGCCACATCCCCTCACCTCTTTCTCTGTGCCAAGCCTAGGGGGAGACTGCTGGCTGGGAATGGCGTGTGTGGGACATGGGAATGGGAAAGTAGATGGAGAGGGAAGGGGAGTGAAGGAAAGGCATACTCTGTCTCAGAACTGGGTGACCTGCAGTCATCAGGCAAGATCACTTATTTCCATGCAGGAGGCATTTGGGTGCTGAGTTAAAAATAGACCCTCTGTATAAAAAACAAATTGTGAATATCCTCTTGTGCTACCTTGTTCCTAGGATATGAATTATCCTTACCTGTAAAATGCCAGCTGAAGTGCTACTTGGATGTAAGCATCAGGGCTAATCTTTTGTTTCTTAATGAATTCCTTTCCATAGTTCTCAAACTTGTAAGCAATAAAGTCCAGATTTTTTACTATCCTGGAAATCAAACAGAAGCAGTTAACTGCAGGGGGAGATGCAAGAATCTCATGTTCCATTTCTGTTCGCAAATAAAACCTGGAGATCATTTCCTGCCTGTACCCGCTTCGAGGTGTGTGGCCTCTTGCTCTGCAGACAGTCCTCTTACTCAAGCAGATTTTACTGAGCTACTGGGCTTGTTGTCTGCAGCCTTAACATGAGCTGTGGTACTCAGGTCATTCTGTTCATTTGAGTAAAACACTTCCCCCCTGCCCCCCTTTTTTTTTTTTTTTTTTTTTTTTTTTAAAACCTAGTTTTTCCACTCCTGAAGCCTAAGCTGTGGCCTCCTTTGTTCCCAACAAATTCCTGTGAGATTTACTAGTGTGACAAATGGGTGGATTTAAAACCTGTTGAAAGCTGTGAGTTCCCTGCAAGTTTCACTTCAGAGGACTACCACCTTAATTTAAAAACAAAAAGGAATTATTCTGTATCTTGAATATTTTCATACTCTCATGTATGCTTCTCACCACTTTGAGTTCCCACCTAATGCAATCACACCAGACATACATACAGCTGATCATACAGTGTGTTATTTCTCTACAGAGAGATAACGGGCATAAGCTTTGAGATGAAAGAATTTCCACAAAAAAAATCTCATTGCCATTCCCACCCCCACAGATCATGCAAGTTTCTTACAGCCTGGAAAGAGAAGAACTGACCTTTGTAGGAAGAATGTGAATGTATACAAATTACATTCCTAAATTCAAATTGTTTATTCAAACTAGTTGTATTCTACTGTCCCATGTATGTATCCCCATTGCTCTGGTTTTGGCTTTAGTCAGGTCAAACCCATAAAGGGCATCTACAAAAACCAGAGGATCTGCACCATTTGCATCCTGTGCAAATAGGATGCAACTGTTTTTCCAGTGATACTTAGCTTTCCTAATATTTACATAAAAGGAAAACAATGGTAATGAAATTCCCAAATACAGTCAAGTAGCTCCCACCCATAATGGTGCTATCCTGCAAAGTGATGCTAGGTACGTCCAGCTTGGAAAAATAAGGAGGAGCAGGAGGGCAGGGAGAACCCTCTATAAGGAAACCTATGCTGGCACGCAGTGTGCTGAGTAGTTTCCAGCTTACAGTCATTGTTGAGAAAAATGAGGCAACAGTTCTACCTTTGGAGTTTTTCTGCTGATGATGCCAAATGTGCCTGAATTTCAGGGGAACATTTCCATCTTAGTCTCCGTGGAGCAGGAAGCTCACTTACTGAATCAGCTCGGACTAATTTCTTGGAGCTTTCTTTCCTGTTAGTATGTGAGAGAAAAGTCATTAGGTCTCTTAAAAAAAAAAAAAAAAAGTAACAAATAGATTATGCATCAGGGAAATGACTCATTTCCAACAGTCTTTAGCAGCCCTGTGCACCAGGGGGAATTTACCACTGGCAGAGGCTTCCTCGGGGCTAGAGTGAGTACGGTAGCTGTATGGAAAGGGGACTCACATGTGCTTGAGCAAGTGTTCAGTGCACTGCACCAGTACGATGCCATCAAAAGGGGAATGTTCACATATGGTACCGCAGACTCCGTCTCTTCCTACCACAAACTGTGCAAGGAAAAGAACCAGTGCAAGATGCATAGTGAATAAACCATGTGTGGGTAAGTTACCCATGATAGCAACCTAACAAAAGATGTTGTCGTTCTCCTGTGGTTTTTTTAAATTCTCAAATCAGGAACTTTATTGATTTACAATGGGTCATCATGGAAGACTTTGAATTGGATCCCTTTCATACTGCTATATTGGACTGAGTCGTGCAAGAATGTAAATCTTAACATTTCCCATCGGACTCTGGAAATGGGATAGCTTTCTCAAAGCTTGTTTTACTGTACTGCTTCATCTTTACCCTTTTTGTGGTTTTTTTTCTTTGTTTCCCTCTTACTTGTCTTCACTGCTGCTTTCATACATGTGGTGCAACTGGTGACACTTAACCTGCTGCACTGTGTAGTTCTGTGATAGCTCCATGCAGTTGGTTACTGCTGCATCTCAAACAAAAGCAGATTTCTAGGACCAAACTGCAGCTTCTCTTGCATGTTTTCTGTCCTTTTCTTTACTTTTTTTCCCTCACTTTTGAGGTATCTTTGACTAGACTTCTCCCTCTCAGCTCTCTGTATTTATATTACACGTACGCATCCTGCCTCCATGGTTCCCATGAGGCTTTCACAGAGTAAAGTATGTGAGCAAAAAGTTTCTGATGCTTTACTGTGAAGTTGAAGAATAATATTGAGATAAAGAGCTAATCCTACTGTCCTTATAATCTCTGTTTGTGTGAAAAAAGTGGGATCTTAATTTTCCTAAGAATTTTTCTTTGCCTTTGAACTACTACTGGCCTGAATACATGTGGACAGATGAAGCTCTCTTGTGTACCATGCAAATTTATTTGCTTTTTGCTGCCTTCTGATAGTAAACAAAAAAATCTTGTTTATTCTTACCTGCTTGAAACAATTCAACTAGTGGCCCTGCAAATAACAGGATTCTAACTAAAGACAAATGGTTTGTTCTTTAAAAAACACAGCACTGGAGTCTGCTAATAATGTCATTTGCAGTGGCATAAATCAGGAATGATTACTGAAATGTGTTTGCACTGAGGTAAGTCAGTGCAAGTGAAATTAGTTTAGTGGTTTCTCCTTTCATGTTGCTGTTCTTAGATATGGCAAGAGCAACAAGCATTATGCAAGCAATGTATCAGTCGGGGTTTTTTTCAGTTTTTCATGAGGTGTCAGCATTGTTGACAGTTGCAGATTAATACATTGCTTTACCCTGGGTCTGTCGCAAAATGTGAAAATAACAGTGAGGCACTTTCAAACATGACAATCAAAATCTGATTGGGGGGACAAAGGCTGGAGAAATCAATATTTAGGAAAGACTCAACAAGGAGTCATTAAATGTGCAAACAATCTATTAAGTGAGAACATAATACTCACTTAAACACATGCTAAATTTTAAGCAGTAGTATTTCTAGGACTTCAGGAAAATGTGAGAGAAAACAGAGAAGGCTATTATCCTTCTCTTTTTTTGTTCTGGGATGCTAGTACAGCATTTTTATTTCATTTAATTGAGTGTAGTTAAATATATACTGTTGTATTTTGTTTTTTCTTAAAATCAATGTCTACCTGCCTGTATGTCTGTGCATCTGTCTGCCTCCTTAAGTGCAAAGGGCCAGTTCAGGGAAGGTGAAAGCGTATGTGTGTTGGAGAAGGCACCCCCCTACCCAGCAAGTTAGTAGGTCTGCTTCCACTGCCTTGCAAGGAACAGTGCTGCTCACAGCAGCCCTGCCTTGACAGGTGCTGATATCACCTTCCCCTCTTTCTGTGACTTGATTCTAAGTGGTCCCTACCATAGGAACAAATGGAGTCCTTTGCCACATGGAAGTAATATAATACTGTAAGGTTTTTACCTGCATAGGTTTGTCATACCAACGATTAGCCCCATTTTTATGGTATCCTCCCCCATGTAGAAGTTGCAATGCCATGTTTGTATCATTGAGTTCCACCCCGCTCGGGCTGTCCAGGCACACCAGGCATATGCACCGTTCAATCATGTCAAGAGAGTCACGGTTAGTGGAGTCTGGAGAGAAAAGAGTGAAATGTTCACATCCTCTTACCTGTAGTGCAGGACTGGCTGGGGAACCCTGCTGCCGTGGAGAGTATTGAAGATGTGACCCTGACTCTGCAATGAGCTGGTGTCTGCAGAGCTCTCTCAACAGCAGAGTATCTCAGTGCAAGGAAACATTACACCAACGCATCCATTCATGTGTTAACTTTTGCAATATCTGTGTATCTTTCATATGATTCAATAATATCCACTTTCTTTTTCTGCCTTTCATTTCCTGAAGTAATTATATTACAAAATAGATCTATTTTACTCTTAAAGCCAGTAATGCTTACTTATTTTATACAAAGCAGTTACTGAGAGGACAGGTAGAAAATAGAGAATTTCAGTGCTCACGCTATTGCTGTGGTATTCTGCTCTCAAACAGCAGGGCCTGTGCTGTTTTTGTGCTGTTCCCCATTAAACCATTTTCTGGACAAGGAACAGCAGGGCCCATGTTGGTTTTGTGTTCTTGTATTAAAACCCTCTTCTCTTTCTTGTCCCTGGTCATCTCTTGTACTTGAGAGAAATAAGCCCTGGGCTGGGTATATTGCCTACATCACATGAGGAAACATCTGTGGACGAGGTCATAAGGTTTAGTTTTTGAACATGGTATTTGCCAAAGCCGTAGGTTGCCACATTCCACTTCCCTCCTATCAGTAATATACTGCTGAATAAAACGTGCTTTTTCTGGCTCTCTTTCTCTGTTTCTTTTCCCCTATCCTGTCCACTCCTGCCTCTAAAGGTAAACTACAAAAGATATTTTTACATTGTCCTCAGTGCTTTCCTCCTTATTTATGATGAATTTTTGCAGAGTTTTTTTTTCCTCAGTTTCTTTAGCTCAGAAATATTACAAAGGTAAAGGTTTGTTTGGTTCTGAGTGCCAGTTTGAGGCATAGGAAATATTTAATTATGACCACTTGATACAGTTCTTAATTGAAAGTGTAAAAGTATGGAACCTATAACAAGATTTTTTTATAATTTAAAAGCATATAATACTAATAGCTATTAAATGATTGTTAAGAAGATCAAAGGAAAAAGGGTTTTCAAACATCAACTTAAAATTCTTTCTGTTTGTGACAGATCAGCTGTGATCTGGTTTCGGAATGTTCTTAACTAAAGATATGAATTCAGATCAATCAAAACTTCATGCAAGTCTACCATATTCAACAAATCTATGCTCATTTAAGGAGATGATTTTAGCTGAAAGAATGAAAAAAAATTAAAAATATGATTTACATTTGAAATATAGAGCCATTTCAAAACGTGCATATTTTTAATGTTTGCAAATATAAAAAGTAGCTTCATCCTCTGAAAGAGCAGCATTTTTCAACGTAAGACAAATATGCCTTCCCAAAATGAGTAACATAGATCAGTGAGGAGCTAGAAAAAAATACAGATGATTGTTATTATCCAGGTTTATTCTCCAGATGTTGTGTAGTAAAAAAGAATACAAAAATAGAAGAAATTAAGAAGGTGTCAAGAGGAGAGTCAAATGATAGCAGTGGCTGAGAAAGAAGAGGGGGAGCTGTGGCATCTTGCAGGTACTGTCTATTGCTGTCTGATGTCTCCTGTGAGGAAGTGTTGGCAGCAATGAGCCTGAGTGACAAAGCTGAACTCCTTGCAGGCTGGCTGGGGACCTGGGGGAGCACACAGTGTGTTGTCTTCCCTTGCACACAGAAGTAGAGTCCTAGGGAAGGCACCTGGCATTCCTGCCAGCTCCTACAAAGCTCAAGCCAGGAGATTGTAATTGATGGGGCATGCAGATAGGCTGACCTTTCTGACAGCGATCTGTGCCACCCTACAACACATGAAACACTGATGTCCCTGTGAATTGTCTTCAGAAACATTAAGAAGCTTTTTAAAGGAGAAGAAATGTCCCAGTTCTCTTGGCTTTAAAGGTCTTCTAGTATCTGACATGTGCAAGGCTGGCTGTAATGGTAGTATTTATTCCATTGATAGTCAGGGTACACAAAGGAGCATGGAAGTTGCCCCATGCACATCAGCTGCTGGTATTTGTGGATAGGCACCTTCAAGGAAAAACTGGCTGGATAGCAATTTACAAACTGCTTGCTGCTCACAGCTTCCTCAGTGTTCTGCTTTATGTTGTCTGATAGGTTTATATATATTTCATTGTGGCTGCTGCCCACACATCTGACAGCTATGAAGCCCTTTTTTTGACATATGGCTTCAGGGTATCTTGAGTCTATGTATTAGAATGAATAAAATTAAACTCTGCTAGAAACAGAAAAGTAGGGGAAAGATGCCCTTATAGAAAGAAACAGACACATCCAGAGAGCTGATCAAACACTGAAAAGAATTATCATGTAAAGCAGACAATGAAGTGCACAAGAACTCATGAACCGTGACTTGGGATGGAAAATAAATATTTCCAGAAATAGCTGAAACAGAGAAGTGTGAGAACAAAGCTAAAGCCCTGCAAGACAATTCGTTTCCTTCTTTCTTCCTAATGCACACAAATGCATTGAACTGGCCAGCCAGCTTTTGGTTAGTCAGGGCTTTTGATTATAAAGGAACATAGGAGAAGGTGGTTCTGAACCAAATTCAGATATCATATGCATGGGATATGCATAGGACAGCTGCTCCTATAGCAGTAAGAATTAACTTTCTGTACTTAAAAGAGTAGAGATACACAGATTAAAAAAATATTAAACTATATAGAGGAGCTGTGCTAACATGAGTGGTCTAGGATGGGATTCCTGCTTAGGTTAAAGAAGGCTCACATCGTGGTGCTGTGATATTTGGTAGTGTGGAGTGTGGGGTTTTTTTCAGCTGCATAAATGAGTTGGTTTATTTCTTCATTAAAATTTCAGCAAATGTCAGGTAATACAGAAACACCATGGAGGTGTTTTTGTTAGTTTATGTTGATTTTTTTTTCATTAGGATGATGCAGGTTAACCAAGATGATTTTGCTGCAGGTTTCAAGGTTGTCACTGACTTACTTGAAAGTGAGGTATGAAAATAAATGATTAGGTGTTTGTCTTGGTTTTCATTAAACTAAGGAATCTTTTTTTCTCCTGCTTTAAAAAGAAAAGACAGGATGGGGAGGGAAAAGTCTTAAGATGAGACTGGTGCTGTGTAATAATGCTGTAATAATGGCCAGGACTCTGTGTGTGTGTGTGTGTGTGTGTGTTACCTGTATAAAGTTATAAGCATAGACAAACTTGAATAAGAAAAGGATATATCTTCCTTGAGATGGTAAATATATTTTGAAATTATTGACTTTTTTTTTTTGGGGGGGGGGAATGAATCCTTAATTCATTTAAAATGGTAAAAAGAGAGTATTTACATCACTTAGCTTCAAGGTGAAATACACAGTGTATGAAGTGATAGAGGTGACTAATTCCATCCTTTGTTTTCATCTGTTTTAAAGTCAAGCATATGAGTCCAGCCTCCAAGACAGCTAAATGCTGCCTGTTTTTGGAAGAGAAAGAAAACTATCCCCAGATAATAAGTGGTGTCACCTTTCTAGACACTTACTTAAATTTTGGATGAATCAGCCCTGGTACTTTCTATTTTTCTCCACTGACTAGAGGGAGTACACAACTAGATTCAATAGGTGTTTAACTTGTGGATGCCTTTGATAGATAAGATGAAAAATGTCTAACATGTCTAAAATGTCTAACAGAAAGCTAACAGGATACATGATTCCTATTGGTACAAAATGGATATGAAGAAAGAGACAAATCACAGAATCTGATATAATATCATTTATGTGATGAAAACCAAAGAATGGAGTGAGAACTGTTTACATGGCATAACACTTAAACATACACAGACAAAGGGTCAGACCACATCTGCTGCTTCCCTGGTAGCACACATCTGAACACTTACAGGTATTGAGTTTCCTCCTGCTAGAAAAATTCAGCAGTGAGCTGCACATTCAGTGCCATAATGTTCACTCCCAGCAAAGAAAGGCAATGATGGTGAGGAGAAAGAGGAGGAAGATGATGGAGAAAGCTGGGATTGCTGCTGCTAACCTTTCATAAGGATCGTCCTGGCCTCTGCCCACTCTGTTCTTCCATCTGTTGTCAGCAGGCCAATTGGAGGCAACATTTCCTCTTCGTTCTCTGCCATTTTGGCAATCTTTCGTAATTGAGTGAAAAGATCTCCCTCACTGAGACGACGGAAATTAATGACAACATCCAAAACAAAAAACTGCAAAAAAATGACAGAAGTCAGAAGACCAGTCACAGGTGGGTTGGACCCTTGCTGGTCCAACATTTTGATTTCGCCTGGGTGGGTGTTGAGGTGCTGAAATCCTGCCTGGAGAGCCAGGCCCGCAGGCAGTGGAGCACAGGAACACTGAGGGCTGGTCCAGGGCTCACCTTTCCTGGGTTTTTAATCCAGTGTAATGCCAGTTGCTATAAAGGACTTATGTTGTGTGTTGGGCTCAAATTAAACACACCTTATTTGAATAAGCTTAAAAAAAAACCAACCCTGAAGAGATAAAATCAGGAAATATGTAAATAATGGCCATGGTATTATTTGTTTGAAAATAATGAAGAATCTAGAGAACTTCCAGTTGAGGTGGAGAACAGGACTTCCTGGAAAAGGGACCGATGGGATCTACCCTTTCACTCCAAGGGGGCCTGCAGGCACAGTTCCAGTGCTACAAATAGTCGATCTGGGCTATAATGTGCTTTACCTAGTCAATACACTCCGCTGCTCGATAGCATTTATCAGTTGGGGCAGATTCACTCTAACACTTCAGTATTTCTGCTTGCAGAAATGTGCTAACTTCTTCAGGCATAGCCTAGGCCCACCCACAGGATGGTGGTATATATTGGCGCACAGTCTATGGCATATACTTGACTATCAAGAGAAGAGCATTTCCAGCAAATGCACTCCAGTAAGATATATTTTTTCTCTGTAGTTTCATTCTGTTTAATCAACATTTTTATTTGAGTGAGAAAGTAAATATATTCTGCCACATTCGTCCTTTGTGCATCACTGTACTTGGAACATAATGTGGGCTAAGGACAAAAATGCTGCAGAAGCATCTTTTGGAAATACTGACAGTGAATGCTTGGTAAGAAGTGAGCTCATACGTAGCAGGCTAATTGTGTTTCTTAACAGTTATTAGATTAGGCTCTTGAATGAATTTAAGCAAACTAAGATATATAGAGAGGTATAAAAAAAGAACACTCATTTACCTGATTGTTACAAGCAACAATGATGTGCTCTGGTTCTGGCATTACACTGCTTTTCTGGGCCACTAGGGTATCTTTGGTATGTCCTGGAAGACGATAGGAAGAAAAGAGTCCATAGTATTGCTTCATACAGAGAGGATGACCAGACAGCTGTCCACGAGCAAAATCAACAGGTAAAGCATGGCTGGAGAGAGAGAAGGAGAAAAACAAAGCCAGAGGAAGAGAGGGGAGAGAGAGACAGAAAGGAAAAGAAATCTAATCTGTCCTTTGTTCTGTTACAATTAGATCAGGTATAACACAAATTGAATAATAAAACAAGATTACAGTATAAGGGAAATAGATTAATTCCCATACCAAAGTTAAATACATCATTACTGGCAGCTTCATGCATATTCATTAAGCAGTTGTATTATCATCTAGTAGAAATGGAAATAGTAGCAGGTCACAAGCAGCTTTGCAATATGCATGGGAAGCCTGCCTAGATGGAACCCCCAGAAACTTGCCAGGACAGAAGTCAGCAGAACAGATGGAAAAGACACAGCACCTTAAAAAAATGTACTGATGAAATTTGCTGCAAATCACAGTGGCCCTGTACCATACAGAGTGCTCAGAGTGTGTGAGGGCCTTGCCTGATGAACAGGAATGACTGGGGCAATACATAGAGCATTTCTGCTTTTCACAGAACCTCACTTACGTGCCAGTCCTTATATAGACCTATGGGGGAATAAGTGCTGAAAACTACCACCTCCTAACAGGCTTCTTTAGTGGTCAGAAAAGAAACAGAATCATAGAATCATAGAATGGCATGGGTTGGAAGGGACCCCAAGGATCATAGAGCTCCAACCCCTCTGCCACAGGCAGGGCCACCAACCTCAGGCCCGGATCTACACAAGGTTGCCCAGGGCCCCATCCAACCTGGCCTTGAACACTTCCAAGGATGGGGCATCCACCACCTCTCTGGGCAGCCTGTTCCAGCACCTCACCACTCTTTCTGTAAAAAACTTCCCCCTAATATCTAATCTAAACCTTCCTTCCTTTAGTTTTAATCCATTCCCCCTTGTCCTGTCATTGTCTATCCTTTGAAAAAGTTGAATCCCCTCCTGCTTATAAGCTCCCTTCAGGTACTGGAAGGCTGCAATGAGGTCCCCCCGCAGCCTTCTCTTCTCCAGACTGAACAAGCCCAGCTCCCTCAGCCTCTCTTCATAGGGCAGGTGCTCCAGCCCTCTAATCATCTTCGTGGCCCTCCTCTGAACCCTCTCCAACAGTTCCACATCCTTCTTGTATTGGGGGCCCCAGCTCTGGACACAGTACTCCAGATGGGGCTTCATGAGGGCAGAGTAGAGAGGGACAATCCCCTCCCTGTCCCTGCTGGCCACCCCTCTTCTGATGGAGCCCAGGATACCATTGGCCTTGTGAGCTGCAAGAGCACACTGCTGGCTCGTGTTAAGTTTCTCATCCACCAGAATCCCCAAGTCCTCCTCAGCAGGGCTGTTCTCAAGAAGCTCTTCTCCCAGTCTGTATCTATGTCTGGGATTCTTCTGGCCCAAGTGCAACACCTGACACTTGGCAGTGTTGAACCTCATTAAGTTCACCTGGGCCCATCTCTCCAGCCTGTCAAGATCCCTCTGGATGGCTTCCTTTCCTTCTAGGGTGTCGACCACACCACTCAGCTTGGTGTCATCCGCAAACTTGCTGAGGGTGCACTCAATCCCATCATCGATGTCATTGATAAAGATGTTAAAGAGAACCGGTCCCAAGACAGACCCCTGGGGGACACAGCTTGTCACCGGCCTCCACCTGGACATAGACCCATTGACCACCACCCTTTGGCTACGGTCTGTTAACCAGTTTCTTATCCACTGGATGGTCCACCCATCAAATCCACATCTTTCCAATTTAGAGATAAGGATGTGATGGGGGACTGTGTCAAAGGCCTTGCACAAGTCCAGGTAGATGACATCAGTCTCCTTCCCTTCATCTACTGATGCTGTCACTCCATCATAGAAAGTCACCAGATTGGTAAGGCACGACCTTCCCTTGGTGAAGCCGTGCTGACTGTCCCGGATCACATGCTCTTCCCTCATGTGCTCCAGAAGTTATCACAATTAGGATTCTGGACTGTAAAATATCCCACTGACACTGCAGCAGGAAATAATGGTGCTGTCACTTGGGAGAGGCACAAGAGACCACAGGAGGAAGAAGATCTTGTAGAGCTGAGGTTTTCCCTCAACAAAAGAGAACTAAGGTTCCGGTCTGCCAGAGAGGGGCAGGGGCAAAGAAGCACACAGGAAGATTACTGTCATACAGCTGATAAACTGGCATAAAACATTACCCTTTATCTTGTTTAACTGTCTCTTTAGAACTGTTGCAGTTCTAATCCAGGGATATTCCTTCCATTCCTGGCTCTCAAACTCTCTGTATCACTTATTTCCTTGTACAGGCGCTTAATTTTTTCTTCCTTATCAGCAAAACAGGGTTATTAGTGTTCTCCTCCCACAGTTTCCACAATGCCGAAATCCTCTTATAGTTTTAAAAAGCATCTATGATGATTCAAAATAGTGGAATAGCATGATTTAGATAAGACAGTCTGTAATTATAGCAGTTAAGAAAGGGATTATTAACTCTGACTGATAGCAACAGAAAATCTTGTACTGATTTAGGAGTTCACTGTGTAGATCTTACAACTCTTTTATCTGAACAAGTTAGGTTTTGTTTGAAACATTTTGTCCTGGCAACTGCATGGAATACCTGCACAGTTAAAATTAAATGCCTGGATTTAGGTTGGAATATTGTACATCTGCATGTGGCATGATCCAAGAGAAGATAGCAGTATGCTTGCTGGTAGAAGTGCTTACCAGCACCAAGGGACTGAAAATGTTACAATTATGATCCTCATAATTATCCAGGAGGGGTGATAATCAAACAGTAAGAACAATATGAGGACACAGTAGTGAGGATTTAAATGATTATTGATTTAAGGCAAGCAAATACGATCACATGAGTCTTTGGATGTAAAGTAGTGAGGTAAAAATAATAATTTAAATGATCATTTGACCAATGTGCTTTCGGTATCTCATCTCAGATGCTGTCATATAATGATGCAGCAAACTACATTAGTATGCAGTAGTTCTTCCCAGCACATCAGTACTGGTATATGCAGTTGCATGGCATGTCTTGGACAAAAACATGTGTTCTTAAATAAGTAACTCTTCTATAATTTCTGAGTAGCTGTCAGACTTTTGAAGTGAAAAATCAAACAGTCCCTTCCTCTTTCTTTAATCTAATTCGGAGATAATAGGGACTTTGTTGTGTCAATATGGACTTTGACTACCTCATCCAAATAAGCACTGGCTAAAGCATATCATGCAGACAAGAAAATGACCTCTTCCCTACTGTCATACCATGTCCCTTGTGCTTGGCTTTCCACTGTTTCTATTCTTTCAGGAATGGTGATTTCAGCAGTAAACCTGGAACATACTAGGTGAGGTTAAGAAGTACTATGTAAAATGCTGTTAGGAGCTACCTCATGTGTGACTTTGGGCATGTTAGAGCACCCTTGAATCAGAAGCCCTGCAGATACTCATGCAGCAGCTCTCCTTCCAAGCTACTTACGTGTCCAGTAAAGCTTTGTAGTCTTGCACTCCTGAAATGAGATTGGCAGCAAACCTGCAAGTAGCAGATAGAAGTGACATCAGTCTTTTGTCATTTGGCAACACTAGGCTGTTTCTGAGAGACCAATGAGAGCCTGAATGATTGATGACATAGCATAAGGAGAGAAAGTCTTCTGGCGGCAAGAAGGGCACCCCACCCCCCACCCAAAACCTAAATGAATTAATGTCAAGAGAAATAAGAAATCCTAGAAATGGTCCCTTCAAATGGTTAAACAGAGTACCGCAAGAGGAAGCCTGAAAGCATTTATTTAGAGAATGGGAGCAGAGGCTGAATATTTAATAGAATCCTTAACATGGGTTTCCATATCAATACTCATAAGCTGTCCAATTTATTAGAGTACTTCCTGTCCTAAGCAGATATTCTTTCTGCAGAGCTGTGGACAGGAGTATTATTTTCTGACACTGCCCATTTGCACTGTGACTGAATGGGAGGCTCTGAGAAAAATATTTCCTTGTTAAAGCACATGCATTAGAAAATGCAAAGTAGAGATTTTTTGAAAGTTGTGTGCACAATAAATTTAGTCAGTAATGAAAGGAAGCATTTATAGCTGTGTTTAAAGTAAAAAGATACATTGTCTGTGCAAAATGTTAAAATAACACATATCAGCTTCAAGGTTCTGGCTGTTGTGTAACAGCATAAATTCACATGCAGTTAATTCTTTCAGTAATGAGCAGCTAGAGAGTGCTAAAAGCAAAAGGGAAAATTGCACTATATGAAGGTAGATTTGATCTGGTTTACTGTTTTAAAAGGCCTTTGGTGAAGGCCGAAGAATGGAATCCTGTTTTAAGGGTGCCTGCAGAGGTATATTCTGTGCTTGGCTACTTGTTTACCTTTTCATTTTTTAAATTATTGTAATTGCCCACAACAGCTCTAAGGAGAAAGGTCAGTTCAGGGATGGGAAGGATGAGCCTAAAGGAAGCTGTTTCTCAGGCAGGAATTATTTCTGAATTCTTATTCTTAGATCCCGTGTGTTTCTGGTGCCCTTTTGGGCATCCGAGAAGGATAATTTAATGCCCAGGTGACCTTTTCTATTTGCAGGGTGAATATGTGTCCTAGTGATGGCATGGTAAAGACTTTTCTTTAAGCAATGTGTCAGAAATTAGGGGGGGTGGTTTAATTGCAAAATGGTTTACTTGAATTATACAATGAAAACCTTTGCAAATTCTCCTTTAAAAATTGTAAATCACATGGTATTTTTTTTACATGCAACAAATGTAATAGCAATGACACTTCTATTTGTTAATATCAGTATGCGTAACCCCAGAACCACTGCCCTCAGTCAGCAGGCCTTGTAGGAAATTATTTAATGGTTGCAGCCCTTATTTTTTAATGAAAGTTGATTGTCTTTTTGCAAAAGCAGTACATTTAAAATATCCTTTCATTTAGTAAAAGCTTGGAAGTCATAGTACATTACCTCAGCTGGTCATTTACATCCTTGAAGTACTGACGAGCAAAGATAATGGCTGGGCTAGAATTGACTGGAAGAGGTAGCCGGTTGTTGAGGTACATGTCATCCAGCCAGTAGTTAAACACCTGAAGGAAGGGGACATGAAATCTTAAAGCTATGAACAACGAAAGGCAGTCTGGGAGTGAGGGGAGAGTGCTCGGTGCTCCTGGTGTCAGGCAGGGGCTCTGATTAATGGAGCTGCCGGGCACTTTCAGTCTGGGCTCTGTGACCTCAGCTCAGCTGAAATCAGCCACAATTCCATAATCCTATTTTTCAATCAATGGCAATTTACGGTATGTTCCATTTAAAAGTAAACAAGCTCCATATTGTGGTGGTTTGGGTATTTTTGTTGTTTGCTTCTCTCTGCAAGCAAAAAACCCCCTCTGAATACAACATGCTGACTCTTGAATAGTGATTAGTATATATTTGAGACAGACAGAATTTTACTAGCAATGGCTGTCCTCAGGGGGCCTCAAATATTTGTCAATGATGCCAAGATGCTCTGTTGTTAGATACTGTCCTGCAGCAAGACAGAGTGGGAAGAGAATTTCTTGAACCTAATGACTTGGTCCTGCCGATACTGCATGTGGATAGGGGCCTTGCAGAATTCCCTCTATGTCCACTGACACAAGTGCAGATTACTGATGCTTGACCCAGACACATATTAAATTTCTAACCATTTTTATTGAAAACACAGATGAATGGTAACCTCATGCCTTTATATCTGAGCAGAGTTTGAAGAATCATTATTTGGAAAATGGAGGCTTTCATAAAAAGATCAAATGGACTTTCTGAGTTTAGCGGGCTTGCTTTGCATATAGTAACTATAAACAACAACAAAATTATGTGAGAATAATTATGAATGCATGCATCAGTTGAAAAAGTTTTCCTCTGAGATATTTCATCTCTGTTAGAACAGATGCTTCCCCCACAGTCTCTGGAGTCTTCAGGAGAACACGCTAGAGCTGTACCTCCTGGCAAGTTAAATTCCAGATAAAGCACTTCTAGTTCTTCTTAAGAATTAGGGTTTTAATTTTAATAACCAGTATTTAAAATTGAGACATTTAAGAAAATGTTTATGCATCTTTCCTCTGTAATTTTCGTGTTGTAAGTGGTTAAATGAACAGTTGTTTCCTGGAACACTAATTGTCATTGGGAGCATTATTTAATGATGGCTAACTTAGTCACCAAAACCATGAAGTTATATGATCTAACAAAATGAGATTGTGTGGCATTTAGCGGAGCCCTCAGACTGTGGCAGCAAGTAGTTCAGGAATTAAGTACTGCTTTTAAAATAAAAGCATTGCCAGTAGTGTAGCCTTATTTTTTTCTGACTACAGCAGCAATTTGATGGAGTTTTCTTGCAAGTTGCACCACGGAAAATTTAAGGTAGAACGACATTTCACTGACATCCATAGCAAGCCTGCAGGATTGCACTGAATCCATTAACTGATTCACCGTGTCTCTCTCACTTGCTGGAATGGAAACACTTCAATAAAATCTGTGTTTCTAATTTTCAGCTGCCGTATTCTAACATGGTTAATGCAGGCAGGATGAAATGTGACTGTGGAATGATAAAATCTATTTTATCTACTGCTTATTTAATTTTCCTGTCTTGGGAAGCAGGAAGCTGGACTTTTTTTTAAAGGCTGAGGTCTCAATGTGGTCTGTGAGATAGATCAAATATATAACTGTGTACCTGTGTATATTCAACAGAGTAAATACTTCAGGGTAACTCCTTTGGTATGGTGTGACAATGAATGGCAAATATAGTTTGATGTAAAAAAGAATAATTCCTATCCTATAGTATTCTGTTTGAGTAATTTGATTAGATCAGAGCTTTGGCTAGATGGGTATGCAAGCCACTTTGTATAGCCCTATCAGAAAGTGTTTTTCATTTTAATAAAAACTCTAAATCCTGTTGTTAAAGGGAAAAGAATAAATTGTATCAAAAGAGGGTGTAGTATAGTGCCTCTTATAAACAGAGCTGACATCTGCACGCATGTACCCGAGCTGCATGAATTCCAATGTTTATATCAATAAATTGTTAATCTGGAATCTGTGAAAACATAATACTGACATGGATTTTGACATAGTTGGAAAATTCTAGCTTAACATGTCTGAAGTATTCATTTCCTTTGGTAGAATCCAATGTGACCCGTTTTCACTGACCCATTGAAAGACAGCAGTGGTCACATATTGAGTATCACAAAGTTTGCAAATGAGCGTTATCCATTTTTATGTGCTTACCCAGTTTGTTGTCTTTTCCCTTCTTTCCTCGAGGATTTGCTGCAAGGATTCCCCCAGGCCTCCTGCAACTCCAAACTGTTCCACAATGACCTTGGTCTTTCTAAATTGTTCCTCTGGCACCAAGTGTTTTGTGCACTTTAGGTACATGTGTAAGGTCTGTTGCAATGGTGGGACTGGAAGTTTTGGCACTGCCTAATTGTTTAAAAAGAAAAATAAATAATAACAAGTAATTCTACTTGTGGCCAAACTGTCCTCTCTCTTCTTTTTTTCCTTCCTTTTTTTTTCTTCTGTTGCTGATTAAGATAGTGCATTCCTTTTAAAATCCATTTATTCTGTTTTAGCAGTTGAGATGCCTGATTACTGCAAATGTAATTGTGTGACTTCAGTGGAGTTTCAATAGATCTTTAAGTGCCTGGATTTTAGGACATAGTATGCAGTTATATGCAATACTGAAGCTGTGATACCTCACCAGTAGGTTTATTTGTAGGTCTTTTGCCATTAAAGGTTTCAAATGGATAAGGAGGAAACTAGTGGGAAACAGAACAGTATTCCTTGGTAAAAAATCTAGAAATCTTAGGACAAACAGGGAAATTAGGCATGATGCAAGCATATAGTCTGAGTTAGTCTCTAGGAAATCTTCAAATACATTAAAGCATACTAAAATAATGCATTAAGAGAAAATATTTCAATAGTAAATAACTGCATTTCATTTGTAATCAGTAATACCATGGGTTATTACTTCTCTGATTGCTAATATGACACTATAAAATTGTAGAAATAGAAAATGTGCAGGTCTACCTGTTTATTAGCACTGACTACATACAATCCTCAACTAAATCTGTGCTTTACCCTGGGAAACCTCTACTGTCAGCTTGATAACAGTTTATACTTGTTTTATCCTTACCCTGTTTGGGACAGGAAACCAATAGTATCTGGGAAGAGAAAAATCTCATGCTGTCCCTGCAATTAAGCTTCCTTTGTCTTTTAATGTAGAATTAACCAAGTGAAGTGTAATTAGTAATTTAGAAGCCAGGGGAAATATGGAGGCAATGGGAAAATCAAGCAAGGAGGTAATCCATCCAAGACTTGTAAATTGCAAGAATCTTATGTCTTAAGCATCCGTTCCTCAGGGAGATGGACATTTCCTAGTTGAGAAACGGTCATCTACTTCAGCTGTGCTTGTCCATCAGTCATTTGTGTAGGCCATAAACTTTGGGAAGGTTTATTTCTATAATTTGATTTTTATCTGTCTCCTAAAGCAGGTAAAGTTTAGATTTTTTTTTTACTAGCTCCTGATGCAATAGACAGTTATTTTCATGGGATCACAGGACCATATCGTGATTTCAGTTAGAAGAGATATGTGGCAGTCACCTAGTCCCACCTGCTGCTCAGAGCAAGGCTAGCTGCAAGCTCCCTTGCTAGTGTATGCCAGGAGGGAAGGGGTGGGGGAAGTGGTCTGAACAGAAGGCAGGGAGTGAGTATCCTCTGAGCTCAACCTTTTGACATCCACAGAAAAGTCATTGCATTATATTTCCCTATCTAGAACATTTCAGATACTCATTAAAAGTGTCACAGGATTACCTGTTATTTATAGAAATGCAAATCCAGAACCAGTCTGTAATGAACCCTGGATCTCAGGAATAAAAGAATGGTAATTCTACAGTTTCAAGCTCTGTTTAGTCAGGGCTTATCTCTTTTGTCATTGATTCCTTCGTCAGTGGCAATAGATGTGCCAAATAGTTTGGGGTTTTTTTGATACCTGGCTTTGGCCCTACCTTTCTAGGGGAGGTTACTCTACAGTTCATGACTTTGCTTAGACAAAAAGCTTTAAACCAAGGGGTTGACTACTTACAGACATAAGCGTATGGCATCTTTTAAACCAGCTTGAAAAGGAATCACGTGTAACAGTTTGGTATTTCTGTACTATTAAGAAATAATAATGTGCAATCTCTGACTATAGTAATGCATCTGCTGTTGTCTAATAATACTTCACTTACTGGAATTCTTCACGGGATGTTGGGAGGAAGAGTGTATTTGGATATGAGAAGCGCTAATGTTAAATCAAAGTTCCTGATTATAAACTGCTACATAGTGTTCCCTAAAATGAAGAAATCGGTTCTGGAACAGAGCTGGGTTTACAATTACTATATTAATTTACAGCATTAAGAGCTGTTAAGTCATCTATTTGCAACCTTTCTTTTTTTTTTTTTCTTTTGTTTTCCCGGAAACAGTCACTTACTGTCTCATCTTTACTGCATGTATCTTTCTCTTTCTTCTGCATGTTTTTTTCTAGGACAGGCATTCCTGCATTTCTGTAGGTATCTTTTGTTGAGGACAGAAATTGAAGCCACTTGGGGGCACTTATGGAGCCTCACGCCTCAGTTCTGGAGATAGAAAAGATTTAAAGTCCAGTCAGTACCCATTATTTATAACCAAAATGTACATGGACAGTATTCCCTGTGCAAGCACACACAGAAGCTTTAGAATGCAAACTGAAGAGAAAGAGAAGTACAACATTCAAAAGCAGCTGAACTAAGCCCTGTGGAGATTGATCTGACATTCTGTTTGTCTCATTTTGCTATAAATTTCTTTATTCGGAACTGTCTGATGCACATATATCATCCCTTCTCAGGATGGTTTATTTTGTGCCATGATTTGCCCATTTTGTGTTAGTGCTATATGTTAGCTGAATGTACTTTTGTCAACAGAGGTTATGGTGAAGTTGAAGTTTTCTATCTAAGAATCTTATATGTCCTCCTTTCACCATCTTATATGAAAGCACCACAGTCTTTAAATGTACTTGTCACTGCATGGTTCCGTGGACCCAGTGGGGTGCTGTCCTCTGCATGAAAGGCGTGGAAGCAGTGGAAAGGGGCTTGATGGAGATGTGCCTTTGCTTCTGCAGGCTAGAAGCTTGAAGGGTGGCAGTGCTTTGGGGCATAGTTCTGGGCTTGGAGGCCCTGTGAGCCTGCCTAGGCTGGCAGCTGGCAGTGGGAGGACTGCATTTGAGCACTTCGCACACCAGTCTTTCCAAATAGCGTATACCTTTCCAGGGAGGTGACTTAACCTGCCCAAAGTCAGTGTGACAGAGCAAATGCTTCCACTTGTGTTTCTCAAATACTGTGCTTACCCTAGTTTTCACTTGTAAAGATGCCTTTAATTCCTTTCCTGTGTAAGAACAAGCTAGATGGCATGTAGTATTATATTCTTCTGATATAATACTGCCCACACCGAGCAGTTGTCCTTCAATTATTGCAGTACAGCTAAAGCAGAATAAGTTCTGTGTGTTCATAGATCTCGATGGATCACAGGGTTGGTTTTTTGTTTGTTGTTTTTTTTTTACTTTGCTCTGTGTGTATGCAAAATATAAAAGACAACATGTGCTGACCATGTAGAAAATAACGTAATATTTCCTATGAAAACTATACATTCAGTGCATGAATTATTTCTACAACAGGTTTTATGAAAAATTTGGATAAAAACCTACAGTATATGAAAGTGAGATGAAGAGTTTTGTTTAGAAGTGAGTAGGGCTGGCAGTGCCTCATGCCACTCCTCAGGAATTGGTTTGACTATTCCAGCCTTGCAGCTTCAGCGTTAATCTGCCAATGTGTATGTGGTCACTGACACCTTGTGTTGATCACAGAATCACAGAATCGTAGGGGTTGGAAGGGACCTCGAGAGATCATCGGGTCCAACCCCCCTGCCAAAGCAGCTCCCCAGCTCATATTGCACAGATAGGCGTCCAGACGAGTCTTGAATCTCTCCAGAGAAGGAGACTCCACCACCTCCCTGGGCAGCCTGTCCCAGGGCTCTGTCACCCTCACTGGGGAAAAGTTCTTCCGCATGTTGGTGCGGAACTTCCTGTGCTCCAGTTTACAGCCATTGCCCCTTGTCCTATTTCCACAGACTACTGAAAAGGGGCTGGCCAATTCCCCCTGCATCCCATACTTAAGATATTTATAAACATTAATTAGGTCCCCCCTCAGTCTTCTTTTCTCCAGGCTGAACAGCCCCAGCTCACTCAGCCTTTCCTCATACGGGAGCTGTTCCAGGCCCTTAATCATCTTCGTAGCCCTTCTCTGGACTCTCTCAAGGAGATCCCTGTCTTTTTTATACCAGGGAGCCCAGAACTGGACACAATACTCCAGGTGGGGCCTGACCAGGGCAGAGTCCTGTGCCGGCTGCCACTGTGGCGTGTGCTGTGAAGTGGGTTGTATAAGGTTGAGATGCATCCCTGGGGCTCTGCAATGAGCCACACAGCAAACTCATCTTGATCTGTCATCTGCTCACAATTTCAACCCAGATGAGAGACTATTTCCCTTATGGAACAGACACATTAACCCGCTGCGCTGCTCTGCTCCCTCTCATGTGCTACAGTGGTCTCATGCACTGTTCTCCTAGCAACACAGGTTCAAACCACTTCCAGTAGTGGACATGACCTGTAACTCTTAGAAGACTGTCTTGCCCAGTTGTTCGAGCTGGCCTCAGCTCCCCACCTGCGTTCAGATCCA
Source organism: Porphyrio hochstetteri (assembly GCA_020800305.1). Classification (NCBI taxonomy): domain Eukaryota; kingdom Metazoa; phylum Chordata; class Aves; order Gruiformes; family Rallidae; genus Porphyrio; species Porphyrio hochstetteri. The sequence continues at coordinate 11,143,552 of CM036911.1, forward strand.
GGGCAGCCATTTTGTCTTCAAAGCCCTAAAACTCTATTCTCCTAAAAGAAAAATCCTGCTGGCATTCTTGCTGGCACTTTTGTTCTTTCTTTCCTTGTTTTTTGTCAAACTGCAATATGGAGTCACACCAACTACAAGTCCATACTGACTCTGTGTCTGTGGGAAATGCTGCTACTAACAGACTCACATGTCTGTAAAATCAGTGTGATAAAGTTTGGGGGTGGTGGCCTGACCTGTACTTTTGTCTGTCAAAGGGATGAACTGCAGCCTTGTCTCTGGTTCAAGCACTGCCAGCTTAGACTATTTTTGTTTAATATTTGCTTAAGAAAGGACAACGAAACTGACACAAGAGAAAATCCTGCAGAAATTCAAGATAACTTCAAAGTTTGTCACTGGAGTGGATGTGAGGTGCATTGTCAAAGTTACTAGGCAAGAAAAAAATAATAATCCTATCTGGTTTTATTTACAGCTGGCTTAGCTGGAGGGCTGGGGTGAGCAGCTTAGCAGGGTGGCTGCAAGTCACGGCAGGCTGGGGAGCAGAGTGGTCTTCCTACAGCTCAAAGCAGCAGCTCAAATCCACAACAAAAGGCACTGATCTCTCTGTTAGCAGATAGCAGAGAAAGACTGAAATAAGCCCATGTGCTTATATTTCAGTTCTCCATAAGCTGTGGACTTGCGGAGACAGCTTGCAGTCTGTGTCGATGTTGGGGCACTGCACTCGGCCCCCATCTATTCATCATCACTCTCGGTGTTATCAAGATAAAGTTCTCAGGAATTTATGCTTAGAGGTAAGAGGAATGTAAGCGTTATCAGGGGCACATGTGTGAAGTGCCGCTGCTGCGGCCGTTGACATTACGAGAGGAGCGGCCCTGTCGCCATCCGTCAGCTCCCCGCGGGCCGCAGCAGCGGCAGGACCCGTCGGGGAGCGCTCACGCTCCGCCGGAGGCTGCCGGCGCGCCCCGACACCTTACCGCGCCTCAGCGCCGGCGGAGCGCCTTCCCTCCCGGACCGCTCGTCGCGGCGGGACTCGCGGGCGGCGTCAGCAGGGAAGCCCCGTGGGAGCCGCTGGCGCCGCGGAGTTTGGCGAGGGGAGCCCTCTCGGCTCCGCACCGCGGTACCCCAGCTCCCCCGCACCCGGGCCCGTGGCTTTCCCGCCCCGGCACTTGCAGCCGCGCCGTCGGAGGCGCGGGGCTCGCAACCCGCCCGCCCGTACCTGCTCGTCGGGGCTCTCCGGAGCGGCTCCGGGGAGGGGTCCGCGCGTCGCGTCGGCTCTGTCCAAGGTACCGCCGCGTCCTCTGCGGCCAGGTCCCCTTTGGGCGGGGGCGTGCGGAGGGCGGCTCGTCTCCGTCGCCGCCTGGCTCCTCCCCGCCCGGCACCGCCCGGCCCTACCCGCCCCTCCGGCTGCGTGCAACAGGCGCTGCCACCCTCCCTCCTCCCGGGTCGCGCCGCTCTTGTTCTGCCCCTTCTGCAGGATGTGCTTGGCGGTGGCACTGGCGCAGCTCGCCCCGTGCCGGTTGTGTCCCGGCGCGCCGAGGGAGGAGCCGGGCAGAGCGGGGCTCGCCCGCGCCCTTACCGTCGGCGGGGTCAGCCGAGAGGCTCCCCGGCGGCGGCGGCAAGGGGAGACCCTGAGGGTTACAGCTCTCGGTGGCCCACGTTGCCACGGGAGTTGTCGCCGGTGTCGAGTAGTGTCGCCGTGGGGTGTCTGCGGCTCGTGAAAGCTCCGTGGCCGAGCAGGACGGAGGGCGCTACCGGCGGGTACCGCTGCGTGAGGGGCGGCAGCCCGCGAAGGGGGGCAGAGATTTCAGGAGCGGCCCGGGGTCTGCGGCAGGCGCCCGGGGCTGGCAGCGGCCCCGGGGCGGCAGCAGCAGCGGACGGTGACGGGGCAGAAGCGGGGTCCGCCCCGGGGCGAGCGAGCAGGAGGAGGCGCCGCTGTTGCCGCTCGCCGCAAAGAAGGCGGCTGCGGTTTAGGGAAGCGGGGCTCAGCTCCTACCGCGGTGGCCATTGCCTCTTTGGCCATCCCGCCGTGCCGAAGCACCGTCGTGGTGTTTTCATGAGTTTTGCGCTGCGGGAGCAGCGGCTCGGCCGCTCCGACAAGCAGCTGCGGCGGGGCCACGCGTCCCGCACCGCACACCGGAACCGGCGAGCGGTCTCTGCACGTCTCCCTCGCGGTGCCTAGCTCTCCAGGGACGGATGCAAGCTCCTTAATAGTTGCCGTGGCCGTTTATACAGATTTTTTTCTCTTCTTGATATTATAAGCAATTTATTTTGTTTCCTAATGAGATAAGAATTTAAAGAAACGATTTTCTTGTATATTAAGATAAATTTACCGGGCAAATTATACACTCTGGTTCCATTGTGGTTGGACCGAGGGTTTCCACTTTTTGCAACGGTTTGAATGAAGCTCTTCCCTTATCTTTTGTTTAATTCCTGTCGGCTACACTGAGGTGGGCATGTTGCAATTGGGACAGCATTCAGCACCAAGAAAGGCGTTTCCCAGTGTCGTGTCTGGGGGAATTTTCTCTTAATTACTGGTAATTTTTTTGAATATTCAAAAAACTGCAATTCATAATTGTGAGAATTTAAATTAAATTAGCATGACAATGCGAGGAGCTGGTTTTTGGTGATCGATAGCGTGTTTGCGGTGCAGTGTTGTTTGCTTGAACCCATTAACATATGTTTTGAAGAATAAATGAGGACATCATGTACCAGTGTTTTCTCCTGGGCAATTTTGGTAACGGATGAGGTTTGTGTTATGAGGAATTGTCACCAGCCAGCTCCCTCTCTCAAACAGCCCTCAACAATGAAACAAAGACAATCAATCCCCTTCAATTCCGTTTATTCAGATCATATTATTCTTGTAGTTTGGACTTCAACATAATACAGCATATTGCACTTACCGGAGAGCAGCACAACAGAGAAAAAAAGGTACAATACTTCAGTTTATTCCCAAAGAAGAATAAGATGTTGTGATAGTTGTTTCTCTTAAATATATGAAACCAACTGAAAATCTAAGTGTATGTACACAAGATTTACTAAGTCCCTGAATACGCCATTCAAAATTTTACACAGACTTTTTTGCTTTTCTTATATTTTTACAGAGATATACAATATGTCACACACAGTTTCAGCTTGAGAAAACTTTGCACAATTATACCCCAGATATGAGGCTGTTGTTTTCTTTATTTTGGTGGGGTTTTTGGAAACTTTCCCCCACAGATTTATACCAATGATTATTCAGATAATTTTCTTCACGGTTGAACCTCCATTCCCTACCCTCTTCACCTTGTCAAAATGCTGAAGGAAATACTGATTAAAAATAGGTCTAGAAGAAGAAAGCCATTACATCATGACAAAGGTTAAACTGTATATTTTGCACATTGGTACAGAAACATAATGCAGTAACTGTTTCATCCCTCCCTTGCCCTCTCTCCCACGCATCCCTCCTTGCTCCTGGGCTGGGCTGCATGGGGGAACCTAACTGTACTCATAGTCTGATGAGTCCTCCTCAGACACCCCTGTCAGGTCTTTGCGGTAAGAGTCCATGCCATTCTCCTCCATCTCGCCCGCTGGCCGGAGGCTTTTGCCCATGCCTTTGCGCTCCTCCATTTTGATGGTGTCATAGAGTCCTTTAGGTCCTTCTTCAAGGAGAATGTTCCTCTCTGAGTGAGAGGGTTTCATTTGGCAGACATTTTTGAGGAAGAGGAGAACAGGGGCATAAAGCACGTTGGCAAGCCCCATGCCCAGGTTGAGCTGTGCAAAGCCCATGGTGTGCACAATTTGGCCAGCCACGATGGGCCCCAGGGCATATGCCACAGAGTAGGAGATGTCTGCAATGGCATAGACACTGCCGTAGACAGAGACGTGGCGCACATCCACCAGGAAGGCCAGTGTGGGCAGCAGGGCCGTGTCCACCAGGGCGATGCCGAAGCAGATGCCGCAGAGGGGAATGATTACCTGCCCGAAATTCCTGCAGGCTGGCACCAGACAGGAGCTTGCACCAATAATGGCCATGCCCAGGGCCCCGTAAAACCACTGGAGGTGGGGGTATGCAGCAGCCAGTCGGACAGTGACGTAGACACCCAGCACGTGGGGGAAAAAGGCGGGCAGCCAAGTGAGGCCCACCTCCCACTCACTGGCCCCCATGGAGTCCTTCATCCAGTTGGCGATGGTGGGCTCCAGGAAGGCCAGGGGGATGTTGCAGGTGGCCAGGGCCCCTGCCACCACGGCGATGTAGGGGTCCACCATGAGGCGGTGGATGGGGGTGCCGACGGGCATGTTGGCCCGCGCCCCGGCGGCGCAGGGTGGCGCTAGGGCCAGCAGCAGCAGCCCGTCAAGGAGGCAGACGCAGGCCAGCACCAGGAAGGGCACCCGCTTTCCGGCGAACTCGTAGAGGACTCCACCGAAGGGGGGGGCGGCCAGGCTGCCGAAGGAGATGCAGGCCAGCGCCGTGCCTAAGGCGCGGCTCCGCGCCGGCTCCTCGGCGTAGCGGTCGGCGATGAGAGCGATGCCGGCCGTGTCGGCGAAGGCCGAACCCAGCCCCTGCAGGCTGCGCGCCGCGAACAGCGTCGCGTAGTTCTCCGCGAAGGCGAAGGTGGCGGTGGAGAGGAACATGACAGCCAGCCCGGCCAGCAGCGGCGCCTCGTAGCCCACGCGGTCGATAAGGGTGCCGCTGAGCGGGTTCACCAGCAGCTGCAGCATGGCCTTGGAGGCAAAGAGCACCCCGATCTGCACGTCCTCATTGCCCGACGCGGCCGGCGGGTACCGCGCTTGCAGGAGGCTCCAGTTGCCACTGCGGCTCTCGTTGCCCCCCGCGGGCGCGGACGGGCGGGCGGCGCCCCCCCTGTCGCGTATGGCCGCGATGTAGTCGGGGATGATGGGCACGATGACCATGTACAGCATGTTGTCCAGAAGCAGCGCCACGCACACCACCACCAGCAGAAGTCGCCGCTGCCGCCGCGCCTCCCCCATGGCGGTGCCCAGTCGCCGCCGCCGCTCGCCCACTGCCTCCGAGAGCCGTGCCACGGCGGCCCGCGCCCGGCCCGAGTCCCCCGCCTCCGACATCGCCCTTAGTGCCGCCGCCGCCGCCCCGCCGCTGCCCACATGGGGCACGGCGGGGGCGGCCCCGCCGCCTCCGCCGCCCGAGTCGCCAACCGCCGCTCACCTCCCGGTGGCCGCCGCCAGCCCGCGCCGCCGCTGCGAGGCGGCTCCGAGGGGCCGGCCCTCCATCACCACACTAATAAGCGCCGCGAACGGAAACCCCACCCGCCCCCGCCACCGCGCCGGCCCCGCACCACCCCCCCGCCGCCCGCCCGCCCCGCCCCGCCCCGCTGTATCGCGCTAGTGGCGACAGCTCCGTCCGGCTGCGGTAAGGGGGTACCGCCGGTCCCTGCCCGCCTCGGGGGAGTAACTGGGGGGGTGGGAGGTGGTATGGAGGCGGCCCCACCCCCGAGGCGGGAGCCCGTCGGCAGCTTTCACCGCCCCGACGGCGCGGCTGCCCACGGTCCCCCGGGCGATGCTGGAAGCAACCCCGGTTCCCACGACAGCATCCTGGAGCCCTCGCTGGACCTGAACAGCGCAGGGGCAGCCGGCAGGGTTCCGACGGGCGCCCGCCGGTGCTGCGCGCAGAGGTCGCTTGTCCTCTCGCTGCCGTTGCTTTGCGGGGCGGTCCGGAGCACGGTTCGCCTGCGGTTATCGGCTCGGTCTCTGTGCGGTGAGAGCCGCAAAGGCCCCTTAGCCCCCCATCCGGGGCTGCAAGAAACCGCTACTCTCTCCCTGGCCGCGCTGTGCCTCCGTGCTCCATCCCGGAACCACCGGCTGCCGCCGTCTGACCCGAGAACTACTCGCCGGGACAGGCCGCCAAAACCCGGCGCAGCGTCCCCGCTCAGGACGTGGCCGGCGTGGCCGGGCCAGGGCAGGACGCAGGGGCGGCCGGGGGACCTCGGGCTAACTGGGAGCTGGGATAGACAGGGCAAGGCTGAGCCTTGACCCTCCTCGCGGTGAGGGGTGTGCCCCTCCGGGGACAGCGCTCCCAACTCGGAAGCCCCTGAAGCTATATTGGAAAGTAGAGAGCAACACAGTACCTATCTTCCTGTGCATGTGTGTGTGTAGCACTGTGACAAATACCAGAGAAATAACCTTCAAGTGTGGTTGTATTACATACTTCCAGCATTTTGCCTGGCCAGTGCTGCAGCTGGGAGCCCGTGCAAGAAAAGCAAGGGGCCTCGCTCAGTGCAGAGGCTTTGGTATTAGGAAGATACTCCTGGCATAAAGCAGAGGGTAAATATCATTTCTTCTGTAGCAGAAATGACACGTGGGCTGATCCAAGGAGGGTTTCTGCAGAAGGCTGTATGAAATAATGGAATCTCTCAGCCGAGCAGTTCCTGAGTAGCTGTGGAGTTTGGGCACCTTCATTTGCTTGCGTAGCTGGGCTTCCGTGCCTGAAAGGGAGATGATTTATCTGTCAGTCGCTGTGTCTTGCTCCGTTGCAAGAAAACTGTCTGAATGGCCAGAAAGACTTTAAGATAGATCCCTGCATGGAGTGGCATACTGATCTGAGTGTGTTTAAACAGGAGTGGAGTCTTAAAGCACACTCAAAATAACAATACTCCCAAGTGTTGATATTGTAATTGTTATCATTATTTGTTACTCGTTTACTACCCTGCTGTGAAACTGCTGAAAAACTCCACTGACAACAGGGACAAAGCTCTTGACCTAAGACTCTAAATAAGGTAGTATCCTAAATGCTTCAAAAGATCATTTCAGAGTGTAGAAGGAAAGCTGCTGAGACAATAGAAGAGTGTTATTAGAAGGGCACTGAGCTGAACGCCATGGCTGCTGTACTTGGCTGCATGGTTCAGACTACTTGTTACATGCAAGATTGATTTAGCTGGGAAAAAGCCGCACAAGACTGCAAAGCCCATCCTCCTCCGATTCCTTAAACAGACCCTGGGGTAGCAGTCTGAGAATGTGTTTCTGCAAGGGACTGGGCACAGGAGGAGCAGCTTCCAGGATAAGGAAACTGCTTAAGGATGCACCTCCTGTTTAGGATGGATATCACGTTTGTAGTGAGCGGTAATGGGTTGGGGGTAGATATGACTTTGGAGCATTGCTGTGCTGCAGTCAGGAGTATTGGAATCTTGGCTCTTGCCTGATGAGGCACTTTATTTGATTAAAGTTTCCCTTTTAATCAGAGATATGGCCATTTCCCGTCTCTAAAATGGAATCTGGCTCGGGGGGTCATGTCTGGATAATAAAGGGACTGGTTCTCTTGTCTCAGGGGAGCTGATATCGAATTTATTACCATCAAGGGAAAGCAGAATTATACTTGTAAAATGTTGCATAATAAATTTAGCCTTCTTAGTAAATCAAATCAGCGGATACCCTTATCTGCAAGAGATGCGTCATCGCTACGTGAGCTTTTCTGACTAGACAGAACTAATGGGGAGAAAATGTACCTTCAAATGTGGTCAAAGTTGATGGACCCACAGTATATTAAAGTTAAAAAAAAGTTCTCTTGGTGTTTAGCTTAGGAACTCATAATTATATTTGGGAAGAGACTTCAGGGTGAAGATGAGATGACTTTTAAAATTTTGTACTTTTATCCCAAAGCTCAGAAGATGCAACACTTACTTGGTTTGAGAGGAGGAGTGCGGAGGAGGTGATGTACTTCATTTGTCCTCCAGTGCAGAACATGTGGTTTTGGAAAGCCACTGTTAATGTCAAGGAGATGGAGAAGATTTTATGTCTGTATAAAGAACAGAGTTGACTGCACCAGGATGTCTTACCACCTTCTTTGTTCTAGAGGCTGTAAATGAAGGAAAATGCAGCTCATGATGTCTTTTGCAGGAGGAATTTATTCTTAGTCCAGAAACAGTGCAAGGCACAGGAAGGGAAATTATGTTTAGGATCTTGAAGATTTCAGAAACAATAGAAAATATATAACACACATATGAACATAGAAATCTACACCTCTGATAATGACATCACTTCAAGTTGAACATGAGGGGAAAGTTTAGTATGACCAGTTGGTTACACTTTTAATTCTTGAGTTTAAAAAGAAAGACCTATCTGCCTTGGAAATTTTGGAAGAATGAGGAAGATTTCTCTGCAAACATCAAAATAAATATCCGAGTAGTTAATCAGAAAAAATGACTTGTGTACAATCTGCTCTTGCTTGTCCTGCTACCTACTGAATTGATAGTTCTTGCTCTTTGGAATGACAGTTGTTTCTGATGCTGTATCAGGGTGATTTTACAGAGAGAGAGAGAAAAAGAAGCAACAACTGCTGTGATGCACTCTGCTGTCAGGAATGGACTTAAGTTAATTGTACATCCTTAGGAGTCTTTCTTCCACAGGAGACAAAGTTTTTGCTATGAGGACTCCAAACACAATGAGTCAGAGAGTTGAGTTTCTCATGTCTGCAAAACAGTAATTTTCTTAATAGCCCACATACTTAATGTCTGTAATAGACACCTTATCCTCTTAAGGATATGGCAGTACTTTTTTGCACTTAGTACTAAACTAATTATGTGTTTCTTTTCTAATTTTAATTTATGGTTAAAAGACTTGCCAAATAGTCAAGGCTCACCTAGTTTGACAAACATGTTACAAGCTTTAGAAGTGTGTTGGAGTAAAAGGGAGGGCATAGAAGGTAAAGTCCATTTTCAACAACTTAATTTCAAAAGCATTTTTGTGCACAAAATAGCAGGGCTGTCAAACAGAAGCCTACAAATGGTTACCATGGGGGGAATTATTGAGAAACCGTTGGTTATTTCACCTTAGCCATTAATGTATTCCTGTAGGTCAGTGGTAGTAGAGCTACACCTCAAGACCCTCCCTGTTGGGCACTCAGATCTTGGTTCCCAAGGCAGACAGGAACATAAAGGCACACACTGGAGCTTTGGAGCAAACAGAGGGAGTCCAGCTAGGGGCTGGCAAATCCCATGGCTGGTGAGCACCAGGAGCAGGTGAGGAGGCTGGGAGGGGGAGAGGAGGCCAGGCGGGGCCCCGTGCCCCCCATTCTGCTTTGGTTTCCCACTGGGCCAGTGTGGTTGGCAGTACTGGCTGGGCAAGCCTTACCCACTTTGCCCCCACCATGGGGATTTTGCTGTTGGTGGGAATAGCCACTAGGCACAGCTTTCTGGTGAGATGGTGTCTGTTATTAATTCTCTGTAAGTGTCGTCTCTTGCGTGATGATGCTGGTGTACATGACAGTGTGCCTGTCCATTTCTGTAAAAGCTATGTTCAATAAGCACAACTGCTCTTGTCAGTAACTTTGGTTTTTTTTGAGAAGTGGTAAATGGTCTGGGTTTTGGTTTTGTTGGGTTTTTTAAAATGTTATACCTGTACTTCGTGCTGCTTCACTGTTTGGCAGTAATGCCTAGAGATGGACAGAAAAATAGGCGAGGAAGAGGAGAAAGTAATCCCAAGGTCTGTGTCTAAGCTTATGTTAACTCTAGCAATAGTCACTGTCTTGTTAGTTGTAATAGTTGTGCAGTTCCAGTTAAAAAAGAGCTATTAAATTATAGCATGTCTTCCAACTCTGAAAATACAGGGTATTCTCCTCAATAAAGTAAAATCTCTCCTTTTAAATGGCTGAGTGAATGGAGTTTCCTCTACCCCCCTTGGAGTACAATTAGCTGTCCAATACAATTCACGGCTTGAGTAGTCACCTGATGTTCAGTTTGAAATTTCTTTTCCTGTTTTGTTGCCACTGTGCCTATGTCTACTTTGTGTATCACCTTAAACCAGCCTTGTCTCTTCCTTACATCCTTCAAACATTTGGTCTGTCAGTCTCAGACTAGACAAGGAATACAAATGTTGTCCATCTTTGAGATTCAAGAAACAGTTATAAGATCTGGGAAGATCCTGCTCCTCCCAACAGCTGCTTCTCTTCCTAGAACTGTAGCATCATTTTGTCCCATCATGTCTTTCTTTGCTCTTTTGAGGAAGCCTGTCAAAATGTTCCCCAACCAACTATATATATATGTTGGGTTTTTTTCCCAAAGTTATGCTGTTTTTCAGCTTTTCAGTTGTAAAAATACAGAACCTATCCTTGCTCCAAAAACCCACAGGGTTATGCATGCACTCATTTCTCATCCAGTTTTCCAGGGAGCAGGAAGTGAAGAAATGTTTGTATGCTACTGATTCTTAACATGGTTCTCCACTAGCCAGTCATGTCTGCTCTCCTTTTGGGGAATTGCTGTGGCCCAAATCAAGTTTCTCATTAGCTCCTTGTTGCTTAACAGGCTCTCAGAACTAGGACAGCAGGAAACACATCTTCCTCACACACACAAATAGTTTCTGTGGCTTTAAAAGTGGTATCATATTGACAGTCTGATTTGTGGACAGTTTAGATGTAGGCTTCCATCATGCTAGGCATTTTCCTTGTGCTGGCTACAGAAGAAAAATCTCTCAAATAGTCTGTCAGATATATTGGTTTGGTAACCTACAAAGTGATCAACATCATCCCAAGCAGAATGAGTTGAATATGAATGTTTTACTTCAATGGAGAGGCAGATCTTTGGCAAATAATTAGGAATGTGTTTATAGGATATATTGCATGTGACATAATCCAGTGACAGGATACAAGTTGGCTTGTACCTTCATACAATTTAAGTGAAATTTCACTGTCAAGGAAACCTCTGGCATCTGGCAATTTTGTAATGCCTTTCTACAAAGTTATTGCAACAGGCATTAGGGACAAAAAACATAATGTTTTAGTGGATCCTACTTTTCCATATGACTTACAAAAGCCAGATAAGATAAAACTGGGTAACTACTCAGTCCTTTAGATATTTATTCCTGTGCATATGATAGGCATGTTAGGTGTGTCTGTGGCAGAATTTATCTCTGGTCTTGCCTATCTCTTCTCATTGTATTCTTGTGTTCATAAGAATCATAAAAATCATAAAATATCCTGAGTTGGAAGGGACCCATAAGGATCATCAAATCCAACTCCTGGCTCCACACAGGGCCAGCCAAGAAGTTACATTTCTGTAGCTTTCACCCTTTGCCTTAACATTTTGAATGGCTGTGGCACTTTGAAGTGTTGAAAACACTTGTGAAGAAGAGAAAATGCTTCTTTTTGCACCACAGATAAAATCAGTGGAGATTGAAACCATCTTGTAGGAACTTGCAGGTGTGTAGGATTAGGATCATGCATATTTAAGAAGGGACATTAGGTGGTTGCTAGGATGAATCAGTGGTGATTTGAAGCTGCTACTGGAGGGAGGGTCTGGGATAAATTGTGAGTAGAAGCAGAATAGTGAAAGTAGTGCTTTTATGGTGCCTTCTGTCACCTGGATGAGGTCTCTGTTGTTAGTGCTGCTGCAGAGCAGCATATGGTCCTTGTGGCCTTTGTCAGCTGGGGCTCTTGGCAAGGCACAAAGGGCAGTGGCTCCTGCTGGAGCTTTTAGATCTATCAAAGCAGCCTTTGGTATTTTTGAATAGAGCTGAATAATAATCCATTCTTAATAATACATTAGATAAGGGTTTTTTTGGTCTGTCTTTGTGAATCCTCTGAGGGTACTTTACAGTTGTCTCACTTATTTTGTTTGAAAGTGTTGTGAGTTGCTCTCAGCATGAAGGTTGTTCTGAAAGAGCTTGCTGTAAATATGAGATACCTAACACTAGAAATCTGGATTGCACTGACTGGTGCTTAGGGGCTCTGTGCCTCCCTGCCAGGGCTGGGAGTACATGGAGTTTAGTGCTCATTTCCCCTCTCCTTCCTGGTGTCTCATCCTTAGCACATCAATGCTGATGCAGGGCTCTGGGAGATACCTCTTGGGGTTGGTGCTTCCAGGCTCTTGCTGGGTGAGAGCTGGACTTGGCAGTAGAGCACTGGCAGTGCTGGCTGGTATTGGGGGCATATCCTGCTCCTCGCTCAGGGCAGTTCTGACCCCAGCTCGGGGGCTGCAAGACTGCCACTAGCAGGCTCCGGGCTGCACAGCACTGATAGAGAAGCATTACTGCCTGGTCTGGCTGCAGGAATAGTCCAGTGAGAAGAAAACTGAAAAGGTGGGTGTGTCACTGTAATTTAGTTCTGGAAGCATGTCCCTGTTGCCATAAATTCGGTCACTTTTAGGCCTTGTTGTATTTGCTCTTCTCTTTTCTCAATTACATCCAAATCAGCTTTGCCTCTGCTATGTTTAACGAGCCTGAGATGGGTCTGGAGCTCAGCTCAAGACAGCTTCTACAATTTTTAATACATTTTTATATAAGCTCCTCATTTCCTTGATTCTGAGAAGACCAGGCTGTAAGTGGAATAAGTTTCTTAAGAAGCATCGAGATTTTTCAGCACACCCAGTAACTTTGTAGAAGTCTTCTGGAAGATTTGCAAGTCCAAGGAGATACAGTCTGTTTGCTAACTGAGGCAGGAACAGCTGGGTAGCAGGAGGAGCACCTGGGAGAATCAGCTGAGAGTGCTCCTGCTCTGAACCCTCTTGCTGGTGGGAAAATGCATGGGATTTGCTGTCAAAATGTGATGGGACTGCTGGTGTCCCGGTTGTAATCCCAAACAGTGTCTGGTTATGTAGGTTAGAGTCAGAATTAGAAATTAGCTTTTCTTTAGCAGAGTGGATGTGTGGGAATTTTTGTTTGGTTTTCCCAGCAGGACAAAGGGGGCAAATTTTCACTGACTTTCAGTGGGATGGTGGCACCTGCAAGTGAACTTCATTCTTACTGAATGTATCTAATTGACTTAACTTTGAACACAGCAATAGAATGAAAAGTGTCTTGGATCTGCAGGGTGTACTATTTTTTTTCTAGAGAGTTCTCAAATTTTTATTGATACCATTGAGAACTCTGGGTGTTTTTGTTGTAGTCTCCATAGTATCTGAACACTGTCTTCTATGCATTGCATGACCTAAACCAGCCATATGGAAAGAAGGCTGTTCTATGCAGGCTTCTGCACTATGCATATCATGTCAGTAAAAGGGTAATGCAGGGAATATGCAGTGCTGAGCTAAAGGATGTTGAAGATACACTGTGAAGGAAAGTGCCTCTCTAAGTGGAGACAAATGAGGCTGCGTTTGAAGAGAACCCTTTACCTCCTGACAAGATTTCAGGATTTCAACAGCCTCAAATAAGTTCCTAACAGTGAAAATTTTAAAGAGACTTTCCATTTCCTTGATTGCAGTTATATTTAAAAAAAAAAATGGTACTTGAGAATTGAGAGCAGGAGGCACTGACCCTGCCTTACCCACAACACTGGTGGAAACAGCCTATTCTTAGTGTGCTGTAATTCTGCTCTTGCTGTGGGGCTACCTTTGATTTCAGGGCAAAAGGCTACAGCTCCCATATGGGAGGCTATTGTCCTGCATCTCTTACAGAGCATGCATTAAATGGAGAGCAGGCATCTGATTAACATCCCTAGCACTGTCATAAATCAATCTGTGTATGCTTAAACAAGTTACATCAGCCTAATGGGAAAAGATGCGGCAAGACAATTAAAAGAATTAACCCAGAGCAGGGGGGTCGATACCGTGGAATAATCTGTTGCTGGAGTGTGATGACCAGGCGCCAAGGTAGTTCTGGCAGCCAGTCCCTGCAGGAACCAAGCCCCAATCTCTCTCATGAGGAGGCTGATGCATTTTAAGAGGATCTGGTGATGGGGCTCTGGGGCTTCCAAGTGCTTGAAGGCTGATGAGGTTTAATTATTTTTATTATTAATTTTTATTGCTGTGAGGTGGAAAGCAGCTGTATGTGAATGAGTTCACTAGTGTGTGTGTAAATAAGCCAGCTTGTACTTTTTCTGCCAGTGGAATCAGAGCATAAGCAATAGGGTACAATCAATTTTAGTGATTTAATACTGTCTAGGTAAGCTTTTCTTACCCACTGACTGAAGAAGGTTGTCTTGCAATAATATTCTTATGCCTTAGTGAGTTACCCAAATCAAGCAGTGTAAATCAAGCAGGCTACCAGTGGAAAACAAAAACTCAGACTTCTTATTAGATTTAGATTGCAGTGGTCATTATGGTAAACTTAATTTGAAAAAAAAGAAAAAAAAAGGGGGGGGGAAAAGGGGAGTTTCTAAAAAAGAAATGGGGTTTGTTTTGTCTTGGCTTTTTATTTCTCCCTACTTGTGAAAAGTAAATAGATACACATTGTCAATCAGACTTATACCATTAGAAAAAGCATTGCAAGCTCCAATTAAAGTTGATGACAGTTTCACAGGAGTCCTTGAAAAATGAATCCGTGTCTTCCCCAGCCAGTATTCATTACCTGAATCCAGTTCAACCAAGCTCTGTGTGAGTTAATGAAAGCCTCTGGTCCTCCATTTCCCTTGAGACTGCTTGAGGTTTCCCTGGAAGGTTTCTGCAAGGCTACTCATAGCTGGGAAAAACAGTCAGCATAATGCATCTGGGGCCAATAGAGATCTCTTCCTTTCCTGCCAGTTCAATGTAAAGAAAGTCAAGCCATGTGTTGAAACTCAGCCAGTTGTGGGACTCCATCACGCAGGTATGTTTTTGGAAAAAGGAAAGAGAGCCAAGACATCAAGAGCTGGTGCAAAGGGACATTTTTAGCATTTTGGTTGTGTAGTTGGCCCTCTCTGTTGCTGCAGCTCTCTTCCACAGAGGAACCTGTGCTTGCAGGTCACCTTCTCTTCAGCTTATCCTCAAGGAATAATAGTCAAATGCTACTGGAACCCTATGGGCTGACATCAGGACCACCTCTTTGTTCCCCCCCACCCCAGTATGAGGGGGGGACTGTGCTGTATATCTTGGACCATGTGGGGGTTGACCTTGTGAGTCCACCAGAATCTACAGGGGGAGGTTAAAATGCTGTAGATGTTTCCAAGAAATAAAGTTTTTGGCCATCTTACCATTTGTTTGCTGAGAACTTCACTTGGGTTAAGGCAAGTGCTGAGACTTGCTTTGCTGCTGCATTGTGGGGCTGGGAGGTGGGGGGGGGAGGAAATGACATGGCCGGGACAGGCAGGCAGTGAAGCAGCTAAAGCCGCAGTGTTCTTTGTTGCTGTGGCAATAGCTGTGAGGGAGCTGCCTGCTGGTGCTGCCCCAGGGCGAGTGGGTACTCGAGGGTCACTGGCTTGCCACAGAGCTGCTTTGGCCTTTGGAATAGGCATCAGCTGTTACTTCTGTTGGGGGAATGAGGCTGTTCCAAAACTTTTTTCAGCAACAGACAGGTCCCATTTTAAGCCCCATAAGGATACCCTCAAGACCAGGTGCTGTGTTTGTACCTGGAAAATGGGTATCCTAACTGTGTTGTGAGAAAGCAGTAGGTGTTGAAATGTGTACAAGGGCCTCAACTGCAGTGCAGGCACCAGTATGAAGAGAGCAAGAGTGTGTATAATGACTTGTTATGGGGGGAGTATTTGCACTGTGTTTCACACTAATTTCAAGTGCTCTAGTTTGTCTTTCTGTAATGACCTTTCCCTGATGGCCAATAAAGAAGATGGCTGTCCTTTCCCCTCCCTCATATATTCATGGCTTAATTTTTTTGTGTGCTATGCTTACATAGGTTTTTGGAGGACATCCTGAAGACAGTCTGGAGCAAAGGAAGGCTCTTACTGGCCTAAGAGACTGGCAGCATGGAAAGACTATTGAGAGATGCAAAATGGATTCTAGCCCTGCTTGCTCTGCCTCCTTTTTGTTTATTTGAAGCATCCTGGCAATGAGAAAACATGAAAGCTAAGCTTTGGGCTGTCTTTCAGTGTGCTGGTTACACATATAATGTCTCAGCTGGGAAACCCTGCCAGGACAGGACAGGGATAAGAGGTAGTGCAAACCTGTCTCTGACCCTCCCCTAGCAGCGATCCAGATGCATCTTCTAGCACAGTGCCTTTAGCAAAGATCTATAATCATCGAACTTTTGACCCTAGTCTATGAAGTAATGCCAAGTATGTTTAGCACACATACAAATGAAGTGGAAATCGTTATTGGCTTGCTCATGACCTGCTGAAATATGGGTCCCCTCCAGGGGCTCTGTTTGCATTTCTTGCTGTCACTCCGGGCACTCAATCTTTCACTAGTTCCATGTGCTACAAACGGAGCATCATTGTGCTTTTGATCAGAGCTGCCTGCCATTGCCTGTTCTCTCCAAGCTTTTCCCTACCATATGTTTTCTCAGGCAACAGTAATAAGGCTCATACATAAACACCCCTCTCCCTGCCTTATTCATATTGTGTGTCCAGATATGACTCTTGACCACGTGTAACTTATGTAATGCTGAGAGGTGGCTTTAGTCTGTGTTCTCTTTGTTCCTTCTCCACCAAGTCCCAGACAAAGGAAATGCAGATCTGTGGGCTGTCAGGAGGCTGTGCTGATCCAGATGACTGGCAATCCAAATGGCAAGGCTTTTCCCAAGCCTGGATTTTTTTTTCTCTTTTCCCTTGGCATGCACATACTTACCTTGTCTGGGCTGCCACATGGGTGTTGGCAAAGCAGATCTGTTCTTTACATGTCTGTCACTGGAGCCTCTTCCGTCTCTTGAAAATGAAGAAACCTCCAAACCCTCTAAATTACTTATCTGAAAGACAGGAATGAAAGTATTCATTTTTTTCTTTCTCAAGCAAAGCTACAAATGAGCTTTTTCCTTATCTTAAAACTTATGGAGAGAATTGCTACTTATTCTGTATAAATACAGAGTTATTCCAACACCTGGATTCTTTCTTATTGGAGTCTCCTGCTGTGTTTGTGTGGAAGTGATTCCAGAAAGAAGGAAGTCCCAGTTTGCCTTGTTGTCTTATCCTGCATTAGAGTTACAATCCTGTGAATGTTGATTCTTGCATCACAGCTTTTGATACCTTGTTATTTGTTTCTGTTCACTTTCTACTAAATGGCAATTTCTTCTTCCAAATGTGTCTGTCTGTTTTGTTGGGGTTTTTTTTAGGTAGGATAGGGTAACTTTAGAATAAAATAAGATAAGACTTCACTAAAACTAACGACCATCTCATTAAAAATGGAAAATGAAGTAATCATGTTGAGCTGCCTTAGAAGAAAAATTGTTTTTAATGTTTTGAAGTTCTAGTCTGGTAGTAGACCAGCATCTATGCTGTGACAGTAACCGTTTGTGGGCAGAGCACCATGAGTTTGCATACTGTTAGCTATGTGACTGGCAGTTAGCCCCACGGCAGCAAGCCCTTGCCTTCAAAGAGGATGTTGTGGTTGTGACTTGTGGGGATGTGACAGTCCCCGGGAAGCAGCACTCTGGTTCTCCTGCTCAGCCTGCTCCACTGTTTGCTGCAGTCAGCTTAAAATCTTGCCACTGCACCAAGGGGTGGCTTGCAGCCAGGTATTTGCATGACTAGTGCTGCTTATACACCCTGCCGCTCGCTTTGAGAACAGCAAATTTGTCAGGGTATTTCCAGTATCCCTTTAACCTCCTTATGTCACAGGACAGCTCTTCTGTGCCTGTGATGGGGAGTGCAGCTGGAGCAGTACCTGCCCCAGGGTGTCCCACTGCTCAGCAGTGTGTGTCATCTCTGGACCAAGGGGAACAGTGTAGATCTGGAGCAGCACAGGAGGGAATCAAGCCTCTGCTCAGCTGAGCCACATGGAGGAAACTTTCAGGGCTCTTAGGCTCTCTTTGATGTATGCAGGGGTGTGTGTGTGTGTGTGGCTTTTTTCCTCACGAAACTTCAGCCATCTGAGAGATACTTTCAGTATTGAACCTGTGCACCCAGGATGCTTTCCATTGCACTTGGGTAGGGCCCCAGGATGCTTTCCATTGTACTTGGGTAGGGCTCCAGGCTGTGGACTAGTTGTAGAGAAAGAACTTCTCTCAGTAAAACCTGGGAAGCCTCTGCTTGGGCAATCCCTAAATTAAGGGAAAAAGTAGGGAAAGACATCCCTAAAGCTATACAGAAACACTGTAGGAGAGGTAAAGTGGCAGTGCAGCCCTCAGACTTGCTGGAAAACAACAGAAGATCCAGACAAACCCCAATTTCCATAGCGTGACCTTTTCATTGGAGATGATGGAAGTGATAAGGTTTGTAGGAACCCGTTCATCTGAAACTCCCCTGAGGTGCTGCTGCACTGCTGACACAAGACAGTATTGCACATGTTGTATGGGCTAAGGGATGTGGAGTCCTTCTGAGTCCTGTAGTTTCAGTGGTCTTCAATAAAAGCCATGGCAGATGTGCCAGAGGTTGATTGTGCAGCAGGAACAGACAGGAGAGAAGAAATAAGCCAGCTGGTTGCCAGTGGGGCATGAGTTAGTTTTTGGTTATATTGCTCTCATTCCGGGGCATTTACCCAAGGGGTAGCTTAAATGACAGATTTGGAGCTGGATGAAGTTTCTAGGGCTATTCCCTGCCCTGCTAGGATCTGGCAGGCAGCAGTAAAGGACGCTTGGAGCAGATTTGTGGCAATTTAATGCCACCTTCTGGTTATAAATGTAACAGCAGAGGTACTCTTTAAAAATGCTCTTTATGGCTATCTTTATTTGATAAACTGGGATAACCAGATATCTAATTTCTTTAGTGGCTTTCTTGAATACTTTTAGCACATTTTCTACTGAGTAACATGAACGTTTTCCTTGGAATTACTACTAAAATTAATAAAAAATACTGATAAGAATAAAATCATCATATTGTGATCTGATGCTGACCTTACAGTGGGAGAGTCAAGGTTACAGAAGAAGGCTTGTCGTCCCTGCCACAGGGAGATCAATAGCAAAATGTGTCAGTAGCAAATTTGTCAGTAGCTAGCAAATTTTTGTCCTTCTGGAGTTATTTAGTGATACGTTGCTACTTAGGGGCTGGGTTTGTGGGTTGTTTTTTTTTAATCAAAACGGCCTTTCTACCCAGCACAAGAGGTCTCCTTCCTTACAAAAAGCAAGTAATTAGTGACCTTGCAAGAATGTAATCATAAATAAGGACTTTTCAGGAGCTTCCCGTATTATTCACTAATCCTATGTGTAAGCTTTTTTTTTTCGCTAGCTAACCCAAGCCAATAGAGATCATGGCTGGAATCGAATTGCCACCACGGGGGTTAAAAGAAATAAAATGTTTCAGGTGACGGCCAATCGTCAGTAGTTAAGGTAGGTGACGAGGGGAGGGAGAGCTCCCTGGCAGCTCCTCGGGCGCCTGCTCGTGACCCTTTCCCCAGTAGGGGGTGCAAAGGTATCGCGTATTTTGGTGGTGGGGGGGGAAAAAAGCCCTTTTCGTTTTCATCTCAGCCCTAGGTGTGGTGATCTGCTGCCTAGTATTTAGGGAAGTCTTGGACAGCAAAGGAAAAAGCGTAGAAGCAACGGAGTATAAGCAGATGGAACAGCATTATTTGATTGAATTTCACTTCACTTTGCACATATGCCAGTTGCTATAGGAGATGCAACCTGGCAGAGAATGGGGTTCCTTCTATTTACCGTAACTCACTTTTATTTACTAGATAGCGTGTTATTGTTAATGACAGCACAGCATTTCTGTGTGTCTCTTTGGTGTGAAAACATATTTTATTTTCATAATGAGCTATGGAAAAACTGCTGCTTTTTCATTCCATAGCCCACAGAGAGGATGCCACCTTTTGCATGTAAAAAAGCACTTGGTTCTCTGAAGTGAAGTTACTGGGATATACCAAGACATTAATTCCACCTTCCGGTTGACAGAGCTCACTTACTTAATATTTCCTCTTGTATCTTAAGAGTGTTTGATATAAACTTCATTATCTGTTACTTATAAGTATAAGCCCTGATTTGCTGCTTTGACAAGTATTGTTCTTGGGCAGTGTATGCTGACACTGAATTCTACACAGAATCTCTCTGATTTCATGCCTTGAGACTCTGATGGCAGTTGTATATGTTTAGAAAATTTGTTAATGAATATTATATATTTTCACTAGATCCTAAATAGGGTAATGGTAGAATTATTTGAGAGGAATTGTTATAAGACAGATTTTTTTTTCATAAAAAATAAAGCATTCATTGACAAATGTTGATATCTCTGTGTGTGATAGAACATTTAGCAAACTCTTCCTCATGTAGGAATGACCTTCAGGTTACTGGCTTCAACAGGAGTTTTATGTGAGGAAGTCCTAGTTTTGTATTCTATAAACATTAATGAGGATCCTCATAAGGTTTCCCCTCTCTCGGGATGGGTACCCTATGTTTTATGATCAATGGAGATACTGATTTGGTTTGACATTGTCCTTTTCTTCTTTTTTCTATTCTTTCTATTGTAACATCAGTAACACATTAAGGTGTTTGGTGAACAGCAAACAAATATATGCATCTTAAAAATGTAAGGTTTTTTGAGAAATAAATGTCTTGCTGTCAGTTTCTTTCCATTAAGAGCAATCTGCTCAGAGGTTTGGGCATCATCATCAGCTGACTTTATTTGCTCCAAGTTTGCCAAGTCTAGATTTTTACAGTAAAATCTGCAGCATTTATAAAACAGCACAGAGCAAACAGCAGCTGCTTTCTCTGGGTTGCTTAGAGCAGATTAAGCTGAAGTGAGGTGTGCTGTCAGTGGCCACTGGCCTGAAGAGACCAAACAGTGAACATCCCTCTACCTTCTTATAGTCAGCTCTGTCCTGTAAGTTTAAAATAAATCAGAACCTGGGCCATGGCTGGGGTCCAAACACAGGGGCCATCCAGGGCTTTGAATGGTGCAACTATTCTGTAACTACAGTCTGAGATGCACCTCTTTATCTTGTCCTTATTCCAAAGAATAAGGATGAGTTCTGAGAGAAGGCACCCTGATTTCTACAGGAAATCTTATAGTCCACTGCTCAATTCAAAATCTGACAGAAACAGCCCACGCCTCTACTAAAGATTCAGCAAAGACTGGGGAAAAAAAGGCAGCGACTCCCTGTTGAGAACTCATCAAAACAATTTCTAGAAGTGAAGAAATTGTGATCACAGACTGGTAGCTTTCCCTTCTCATTGCTCGGCGTTCTGCCACTTTGTGCCATCACAGTCTTGGACAGATGATCTGTATTCAGCAGCTTTCTCCCACGTGTTGTTTTTTGAGAAGGAGGCACGGCACTGAGTGACCTTCACATCTCCCAGCTGTGCATGTGACTATCCAGTCAGCAAATGTTTGATGTGATGTCTTTGGAGATGACCTTGTGGCGTACCTTTGAGCTGGCAGTGACAAAGGAAGAGAGCTGTTTTCTGCATCTGACCCAGCAGAGGGCATGAGTTGGCTCCTGGCATCCGTGCCAGATCTAAGCACTTGTGGAAAGCACGGCTTGTTTATGTATCACTCATTTTATGCCACTTATAAGCCACAATAGGGCGGAGTGTATTTTGGAGATTATCACACTTCTTGGGTGATAAAGTCCAGAGGCAAACAGAGGTATGTGATAATCTCTCAGAAATCACAGCCAGGTAGATTTTGTAGCTTAAGTAGATCATACCATTTCCTTCTGTAGGTTTGGAAGCTGCTGTAAGGTGGGATGCTCAGAAAAGTAGAGACCCCTGCCTGCAGCATGGTTCCACCCACCCAGGAGCATAGATGGCTTTCATAAAGAGCTGGGCTGGCCACATTGTGCTGCATCTGCTCCTCCTGCTTCTCAGATCTGCAGCATCTGCCAGGCTGGGCTAACTTGATTATCCCAGGATGAGATTATCCAAAGGTGATTTTTTTTTTTTTTTCTTTTTTTTTTTTCCCCCTGCTGTGACAGGTGATGGGAACTGACTCTTCACCTTTGGAGTCACGCTGATGGAATAGGGTTTTCTTCTTTATTTACCCAGGAACTATAACTGTGTTTGTGTTATGTATCCTTCCTGACTCATTTCCTTATATTTATATCTTGGATCACTAACTCCCTGCTCTGAGAAAATGCTCTCAAACTGTGCTGCTTGGCTGTCCTGAGTACAGTCACGGGGGATCTGTGACTGTGAGAGCTGCCCTGGCTCCGGGAAGCATGTGCAAGTGGAGATGTTTGAAGGGGTGGGCAGTGCTAGTCCCCTCAGAGGAGGATGTCTTGGCCTGAGGTTTTTTGTCTCTAATTTTAAAGCATGTCTGAACCAGTGTTGGTTAGGATATATCAGCATTAGAACAGCAGGCTTAGAGGATTCTCATTTTAAAAATGAACTTTACGTCAGTTCATGAATCATATTCAAAACAGCAGTGGCAATGCCTAGAAAAGGACCTGTGAAAGAGCTGTGGGTTACATAGGATGCCTAGATGTGGTCCTGTGTTGTCTGCAGTGCACAAGCTGGGGAGGTCATCAGAAGGTCACGTGCAACGTATTAGGAGAAGTAAATCTAACGATTAGTGTTGCCAAGACTGCTGTCCTTTGATTAGCCTTTTCTATCATGCTGAAACAACATGAGTGGTGTGACATCTTGAGGGTAAATATGATTATGCACTGATTTGGCTTTCAGTGTGGCATGCTTAATTACTACAGAAAGGTATGGGAGACCTTGAAAAGGAAAATGGTATGATATAGATATATTTAATAGATCAACAGATCTTAGTGTTTTGTAAAAGATCAAAGTTATTTTCTCTAAGGGAAAGTGGCACAGGGTGACCATACAGTGGCACAGAACATTACATCTGCTCAATAAATCAGGTAGTCTGTAATCAGAGCCAGTCTCTGCACGTTGCAGCAGGCCACTGGCACTGTCTTTCAGGGACCAGTGCTCCTTTTGCCTCCATGCTTAATGATAGTCAAGACCCTTGAAAGAGAACACAGGGGAATGAGCCACCTGCCTGGGCCTCTCCTTTCAACTGGACATGTCCCCTTTCTCCCTGAGAAAGTGGCTGGTGGGGAGACTTTGTATTTTTTGCTTCAGAGGATGAAATTAATTTTGTAAAGTGCAGCCCATTTGGGGCTTGTCTGCTATCTGCTCACAGGGATTGTGCGTGTGTCTCTAGTCAGGTGGCCAGTAGACATGCCCAGCTGTGGGGAAAGTAGTTTAACAGTAATGAATGAGCCACAAATCTGCGTGTGGAGTTGCATGAGCTGTGGCCATTTCATACCCTTTTCAGTGTCTGTTAGTGGAAATTTTGCCCCAATTTCTTGTCTGTTTCCCTTTCATTCATTTCACAAATGACTCTATGGAAAAGCTAGATTAAAAAGTCACATAAGCTGCTTTAGCATCCGTTACTTGAAATACACTCGGTGCCAAATCAATTCAGTAAATGGAGACGGGTCACTGTATGAAATGGACTAATGGGGGCTCAGGGCACCAGACCCTTCCCCCTCAGCAAGCGATGCAGGGACTGTACTCTTTCCAGCACCTTGCTTTTGCTAGAAATAGTCTACTGGGGAAATTTTTATCATTACTTGGAAGTGGTTCCCTTCGTTAGAGTGGTATCTAGGAGATTTAACATATTTCTAGGACTGTGAGTATGGTGCTCACTCCTAGGGAAGGAAGGTACCCTGGGAGTTGGGAATAGCTGGCTGGGTACAGCTCCCTGTCTTTGGATCACATTCCTACGAGTGTGCTTCTGGGATAGCCTGGAAAGCAAGAGAAGCTGTCACTGCCTTTCCTTTCCAGGGATGCCATAGTAGAGAAGGGCTATTCTCTTGGCATGCTTGCCCAGTGCTGGTCAGCCAGCTGTGCTAAATAAACAACAGTGGTCACAAACAGCAGCATGGGCAATTGGGTGCCCTCCAGTCCTAGGGAAGAAGTGTCTGTCTTCACTACAGCATGTGGATACTAGACCCACATCCTTTCACTGGGCATGAGAAACCTGTCCTGGTGGGCTGTGGAAAAGGCCTTGCTAACACCTTTGGCAGGTTATATATGAATGTGCACCCTGGAGTACTCTAAGCATGTGCTGGGCGAATGGAGGTTGTGGGCTCTGTGAATCTCCTTACTGTAATAAGACAGAAACAATAATATTGTAGGAATGTTGACTTTTCAAAAAAAGCAAAATCAAGAGATGGCAAATGATTATTTTTCCCCCCCAGCTGTGACACTGGCACAGCTCTGCCATTGATCAAATGGCCACACATCCTTAGGCCTCTGCCACCGATTCTTCCCTCAGCAACACCTGGAAGGTAGTGGATTGGGTTCAACATGATTAATCTGGATAAATTGTGTGCATGTTATTTGTGATCTTCATGGTTGGTCGTAGTGGGAACGTGCCTCCCCAGCCCTGCTGGCAGCTACCCCTGTGCCTCTGGGAAAGCCAGCCTGAGGAGGCACAAGGCTGTGAGCCACCAGTGGGACCTCTTAGCCTCCTTCAGAAATTAGACAAGTTGGATATTTCTTGACACATAGATCAGTTGTTTCATTACAAATAAAAGCAGTATGCTTTGAGTTTGATTTCAGTGCTGTCTTGAGGGAGAGGTGAGAAAAACGCTAGTGTGAAATTGGTCTGTCCTCATTTGTTCCATGGGGGAAAAAAAAAAAAGCCTGGTGCTCTGGTCAGGGGACAGTCAGTTTTGAGGATGTTAGGAAGTGCCCAAGCATTGGCTAAGCCTAAAATTCTAAAGCAGTATTAAAGAAACATTTTTCTTATTGCATTCCCCTTTTTGAAGGTTTTTATGACAGGAAATATCTAAGAAAAAAAAAATGTGGTTGATTGAGGTTTTCTCAGAGCCTACTGAGGCTGCTCCAGTGATGGGAAATGCCATAGAGCAACCTCAGGTGTGCACCAGCTGTGCAGCTCTCCTGGCAGTGGCTGCAGGATGTGATGACTTGGCATAAGAGCACTTATTTTGTCTCTGCTGTGGAAACTTGCCATTTCAGTGTTCTTTGGTTTTGATAGCACAGGACTGAATAAAGAGAATTTGAGTTGGGAGGGAGAAGAGTTTTCATTTGCACACGAATTCTGGTCAGTGTTAATTACTTCTGTGTCTCCCCTAAATTTTTGTGCAGGTAGTGAGCTGTGGTAATCCAGTAACAAGTTGTTTTCTGCAGAGTCTGCACTACCAAGGAAGTACAGTATGGAGCCAGTATGGAATGACACTGGCACAGCTTGAGAGCTTTCCCTGGCTAGATGTGGACATAGCTTATGGGATGTCACTGTGGTGCCTTAGTTATGGTCATTGCAACTGTCCCCTGGCTCACTTGCAACTGATTCCTGTTACTGTCACCTATATAGTGGCTGTATTGTTTTCTTAACTAGGAAAAATACATGCTGACTCTTCACTATTCAAGGAGCATAATAACATTAACCTCCAATTTCAAAGACTGGGCTTTCTTTAATTTTTTTTTTTGTTATGATGAAGTCTGGTGGGTTTGTTTTAATTTTTTTTAAATAATAGAGGAGAGCAAAAACTCTTTCACCTGGAGTGACATGTTATTTCATACTATAGCTATGCCCTATAGTATCATTGCAGAGTCCAAGAAGATTAAACTAGCCTGTATTTCACGAGGGTAATGAGAGCATAGATAATTGCTTAACTTGCTAATCTCTTTACTGTTGTCAGTGAGCAAGCTTTAAAAAATTCTGCAGAACGAAACTAAGCAGAAATACTTTATTCCAAAGGGCTGAGCCTATGAAACACAAATTACTTTTGCTAAAGTGTGAAACTTACTTGGGATGTTTGTGCACCACCTATTGTAGGGGATTTGATAAAAAGGTTGCTCAAGTCATGAGTTGAGTATGTTTGCAAATTGTAATATAGGGAGATTGAAGACATTTTTTGTTGAAATATGTGATTCTATCAACATGTCCTTGTCTTTCATCTTTGTATCTTGCCCTCCTCACTAAGGTGAGAGAGAGACTGAGTGCTCCTTGAGTAGCAACACTCTTGCTGGGGTCCATGAGGTGGTCAGTTTAGCTCCAGGAGGCTGAAAATAAGTACCTGGAGCTTATCTTTCCTCTTGATATTTCCTGTATCAATTACTATCTTATTGCTTCTTGGTTTTGTATCCAGGTGTAGTTGAATATACTCTGTTTACTCTTTCACTATACAACTTGTCCAGAAAATAAATTTGATGCTTCTTGAGCAAAAGCATTCTGGAAGCTGCATGAGGGTCGTGTTTTTGCTTACAGCCAGCTTGATTCTGCTTTTGATGTAGAATTCTAATACCATTTTTTTTCAATGTGTTTGTTTATTTTGCTGGGATTTCATAGCTCTTTAAACAGAAGCTCACAGAATGTTTCAGTAGTGGTTATAGCAGTTCACAAGAACGTTTTCTGATTCATTATTTCTCCTTTGACCATCTCTGTCCTCTCCTTCCAATCTGTATTTAACAGATGAGTGTATCTCAGTAATGAACATTGGAGAATATCACAATCTGTGTGTGTGGCAGTCCTCCAAGTGATGGAGGAAAACTCTATGGGACAGCTCCTGGGTACTCATTTTACTGCTCAGCTTTAGGCATCTGTTTAATTGTTCCTAACAAGCTGAAGCAAAATGGACAGGCAGACACAATCAGATGTACTTTAATTTGCATTTCTATGACATTTCCCATGCCAGGGTAGGGTTTGGCAGTCATTCTCTCTGTGGAGTATGAGGAAATGCCAGGCTTGCTGAGGATGGCCTTTGCTTCTTTTCACATGGTGCCTGAGAAGGGCAGAGGTAAGACATGAAGAGACTTGTACCCCTATGAAATCTATTACTAAGCTTTGAGATGAAACTGTGACTTTAAGGGTGTTGTACCTGATGGTTGTTTACTTCAGCATGACTGGGTTATTTGGATTCATCTGCTATTTTGCTCATCCAGCAAACTGGTTGATAAAGAAACATGGGTGGTCCAGAATGAGTGCTGTTCTGGAGGCAGAAGTAGAACATACAGGTTACCGAGTAAGTATTCAACCTATAAATATCTAAGTTAAAATCCATGGAGTGAACTCAGGCTCTTGGTAGCCCAGGTCTACCTCAGGTGTAAAGCTGGCTGCAGTCAGCAGGGGCTGGCACCAACTCCCTGGGGCCAGTTATGGGTATTCCTGTCTGAATGTGGGAGACCTCTGCTCTCTGGCAGCCTTCCTGAAACCCATGATTTGCTGCTGAGGTTGTCTGTCTTCCCCAAACAGTTGCTAAGTGAAAGGCATGTTCCCTGTTTTACTGATGTCATTCCTGTTCTAGCTTTTGAGCCTCTTTTAGCTCTTGATCCCCTAGTTATGGGATATATCACTGTTCCTTGTGAAAGTCTCATGGGGCCTACAGAGAGATGTCCCGAAAAAAACCTAGTGAGAGTTTGCTTTACAAAACTGCTTTGATGTTCAGTGTTAACCATTTGCAAATATAGCCAGGCTAAAAGAGCTGCATGACCAGCCCCAGTTTCTTCTTGTGTTTTTTTGGGATGTCTGTTTGAGAGTGCTGTAACCAATCTACTCATGTGTGGCAGACAGTTTGCAAGTCCCAGGTTTCCAAAAAGCTGTTAGAGAATTCACCACTCTCGAGGTGATTTGTTCATATGTGCTTGCACAGCTTAATACTTTCCTTTTTTAAAGTGTGAGAATGCTTCTAGCTTTTTGGGGTGGTGATGTATGAGGGGTTTTGTGGTTTTTAAATTATTTTTTTAAATGACTGTTCCTGCATAGTTAACTGGAGTCAACTCGAGGTTAAAGCTAATTTAAACTGGATGCTATATTTAGCATTTATGGTGCTAAAAGGATTATAGGAAAATAGATACTACATTAAGTGGCCATAATCTTCTCACTGTTTGTGATACTTGAGTGGCAGAGAATGGGGTGCCAATCTGAGATTAAAAATCTAATTTTAGGGAGCTAACAAGAGTCACATTGAAGCAAAAATGTAAAGATGGATTAAATTTTGTTGACTTAAATTTTTTAATTGGGCCTCAGACCTGCTTGAAAACTAGTACTCAAAGCTTTAACCAAAGCCTGAGATTCTAAATTATGTACTGTTTCCATTTACTGATTTAATAAAATCAAACTAGACCCTTCAGTTGTATCCTTATTGGAACAGCCAGGATACATTGTGAGAGGTCAATTTTTGCAATGTTTGAAGTTTGACAAGCCACCTCTGTGCCATTATCTTTGCTGGAGGCTGTACTTAACCAGCTCCTCTTCCATGCTACTTCTGATACAACAGTGACAAGAAAGCCCAGCTCGGGACGTGAAGAACCACTGCAGATTGAAGCTCTGCAGCTCCAGTACTACCCCTTCAGCACAGTAGTCACCTTGCCTGAAAAGACCTCCAACTTTACTTCTTTTCTACTATCTGGAGACAAAGAAAAAAGAAATTAAAAAATGTGTGACTAGTAGTGCTGTTTGTAGCCCTGGCCTCACAGCTGTATCAGGAGAGTGAGTTACTTCTGAAAAGATGCAAACAAACTTTACACTGGGAAAATCCCATCATTGCATTATAGACGAACCAGCTTCTCTGAGGTAAGTTGTCAGTGCAACTGAGAAAGGACTGGCTGCTAGCATGTAAACACTGCAGCAGTCAGGTGACTTGATGGGAGGTAATGCATAGCATTGGCTTACTGGCATTTGTTTACGCTAACTGGAAGTATTCCACCGTTCAGTCATATTTAGTGGTTGCCAGCAGAAGGAGGGATGGATCTTGCATTCTCAGTGTGACCAACATATAAAGAAAATTGGCACCTGGAGAATATTTGAACTAGGCTCCCTTTTATTCCTGCTTGCCTGTAGGCTTTAAAATAACAATTAAACCCTCTTAATGGGATTTGTGTACCATATGGCACCTTCCCCACAGGATGAATTTCTTGTTGCTATCCTGTCATTCCTCCATATCCTCAAACAGTTTTCAGCCTGAAAACCAGTATGCACCATTAAAGACACACAAGGAGAGATACCCATCTCTTTGGATACTCTTCATTTGTGTATCCTGTCTGAGGCATAGTGTTCTCTAGTGATGGTAACAGTGGCTATCTCAAGCATCTGAAATGTTACAGCAAAAAGAAGTTAAATGCTCAATGCAGGATGTAAACATAGACTCTAGGGTAATAGGGTGTTGACATGCGTCTAGTCTTGAATCCCTTTGTTTTGTTTGCAGTGCTCTCATTTCTGTTGGTAATGATTTGTCAGAAAGAACAACTACAAAAGGACACCAATAAAACAGTTTCATTATTTGGTCAATATAATACAAGACACATTAAGGTATTGCTTGTCCTACAGATGCTTGTGATGTCTGCTTTTCCTTTTGTTTCATCCTAATCCCATGTCAAAGCACTGAGGTTCAGCCGACACAGCTACACAGCTGTTTGCTGATAGATGGAACCTTTAATTATGGGCAATGCCATGGGATTAATGTTTCTAATTTCAGCTGCTGAGTGGGTTTTCACTGGAGTTAAGAACCTTGTTTTTTTCCACTGGTGATTCTGGTCTAAACATACTGCTTCTTCGTGTGTTGAATTTCTAAGTCTGGCTGCTATATACTTTTAATTTCAAATGCCATCTTTAGGTGATAGTGGCAGAGGTGCTGGTGCCTGCTGTGAGGTAGACAGACGGGGAGAACGGTGTGTCTGCAATGCCCTCCAGTGTGCAGTTTCCTCTGGAGGACCCTGCCTCTGAATGAACAGTGGGACCATACAAGACCTGGTCCTTCCTTACTTTTTAGACAAGGGAAATTGGCTAGTGTGACTCCCTTCAGGAAGCACATTGGAATAAGATCTTACTGTGTCTCTGATGTGCTCCAGAAACTGCTCTGTGGGTGAGTTTGAAGAAAGCAGTGGAACATTTCAAAATAGTTTTGGGCTGCATGTAAAGGAAAGCTTTTTTAGCTTCACAGGGGTTGAGCGCTCCCTACTGCTATTCAAGAACAAAATTATACACTTGGTGTGCTTTTTTGGTTTGTTTTCAAGTCCTGTCTCATACTGTATATTGCAATTTATTTTTTTTATCTACCAAAACAGTTGCTAACAGCCATCCAGCTGCTGTGGCAATTGATTGTTCCTACCTTAGGAATGGATCATGATGTCTCAAACACCTGCTATCAAAATCCTAGCTGACTCTCAGGGCTGAGTGCCTGTATCAGAAGAAGACATAAGAGTGGGAAGAAGCTGGAGTTCACAGACAAGCAATTTTGCTCAACTGACAGGGTTTCATCTTGTCTTGTGCACCTTCATGTAGCCTGGAATTAACTGCGTTCACTCAGCTACTCCCAGGGGACACCAGATTAAAACCTCATTCCAAGTGAGAACTTTTTCTTCCATCTTTTTATATTTCTGCTCTGGCAAACTATGAAAGGAAGAAGAAACATACTTGAGGTAATACAAGAAAAAGAAACAACCTCAGGGATTTTTAAGATCATTTAGTCTGACCTCCCACATATGTCAGGCTAAGTTGTTTAAAGTTCTTGTAGGATGTCTGTCACTACACATAACTGTTTCTGGAACAGTAATCTAGATGCATCTGTTAGTAGAAGCAAGATGTAGAGAAAGATTTTTGTGGTTTTATCTTGTTGGGAAGAAGCAGTGGTTCATCCACCAGCTACCTCTCTTTGGTTCCAGTCTCATGCATGTCAGAGTCAGGAATAGTTTCCCTCTATCACCCCGTCTTCCTGACCACAAGGCTAATGTGGCCCACAACACTAAGTGTATCCTTGCCAATCATAACCCCTGTAGCATCATTCGAGCCATCACAGGAACAATGCAAGCATGTTGAGTACAGTGTTGCAGTCCTGTTTCACCAAGGGCTGAGGAAATAAAGATATGCATAGGGTAACTAAGGATTCAGAGCTTACAGAGCTAGGAAGGACAACCATAATCATCTAGTCTGAAACTAGGCTAAAGGTGTATCTTCAGAGTTATCAGTCTCTGTCTAAAAAGCTGCAAGTGATGGTAGTTTCACTAGTTCTCTTGATAAGCTGTTCCTGCCTTTCGTTACTGCCAGAAAATTTTCCCTTATTTCAAGGTTGAATTTATCTAGCTTCAACTTTTATTCATTGGATTTTTGTCATCCAGATTGGCAAGCTCCTCACGTATATCTTCCCCAAGTGCAATTACCTACACGGTGTGATGAAGGTATGTCTACACTTTCTCTTCAGTGAGCTGAAAATGTTTAGCTCCTTACTCATCATGTCAGAAAGCTTGGGCTTTTTTTGTTAAAGCCAGAGAATTCATTTGTGACACTCACTTGAACTCTGTCCAATGTCTTCAAATCCTCTTTAAAATGCAGACACCAGGACAGGATTCAGGAACCTAGTAGGGGTCTTAGCAGTGCTGCCAGAGATGCTGGAATCCTTCATTATTACTGCTTCATACTCTTTCTTTTTTTCTTTTTTTCTTTCTTTCCCCTATATTCAAGAATCTCATTAGTCCCTTTTGCTGCAGCATTGCCCAGACAGCTTACAGTGAGGTGATTATCTATAATGACCCGTAAATCCTTTTCTGAGCTCTGTTTCTCAAAGCGAAGACTTCCATCATGTAAATACAAGCAACTGCCATTTTTGGATCTCAAACACTTGTCTTACCAAAATACACTTGTCAGGTTACAGCTATTTACCCTGGTGTCTCAGGTCATCCTGTAGTGACAACCTATCTATTTCTTAGTTACTACTCCACAAAATTTTGTCATGTAAATACGTGACTGTAACAGAGAAGCAAAAAAATCC
The DNA here is from genome assembly GCA_020800305.1 of Porphyrio hochstetteri. Lineage (NCBI taxonomy): Eukaryota > Metazoa > Chordata > Aves > Gruiformes > Rallidae > Porphyrio > Porphyrio hochstetteri. Next base: position 11,174,907 of record CM036911.1, read on the forward strand.
ACCACAGACCCCAAAGGCTGGAGCAGGAAAAAGTCTCTCTGGTTTAAAAATGTCCCTGTTTGGTGATATCTGCCAACCAACTGTAAATTTTGAGATCTGTCAGTAGCCTAGTTTTTATTCCATAAAATATGTTATATGCTAATCCTATAGGAGGTGTAATTTGTCATATTTTACTCATCCTCACAAGTATCTTGGAGAAATGGAAGCATTCATTATCAGCACACGAGCCTTTGCATTTTTGCCCTCAAAGCAAACATCATGATCCAAATTGCTTCCCTTCTAGTCAGGTAAAATCAAACCTAAATTGCTTGTTCTCATTTTCTACCCCTTCAGTTGGAAAAAATCTTGCATTATTTTTCTGCAAAGGGTATAGTGTCAATAGCAAACTGGACAATTTTTGCAACAGCCTGGTGATGGCTTGCAGGAGTGAGAGAAGGTGTGCTATTTGACTGCCATCAGGATACAAATGGATTTGAATCCCTGCACTCCCAGATGAGTGACATCAGCCGCAACAGTGATTTATTTCCCATTACCTGAAAAGATAGGCTTTGAGTTGCCTAGTCCCAGATTTTGAATCCTTGATGAAAACAGCCTGCAGGGAAGTGGTGTTGAGTGTTCCCCGCGTCCTAATCCAGATCTTGGGAAACTTTTAGGTTCAGGGGCTTCGAAAGAGCAGGACGGCGCTGGGAATCAGACCACACACCAATATGGCTAAAAGCAGTCAGTTCACTTTATTCTACAGAGCAGCGTGATTCTATACTCTCTAGCAAGCTTAACAAAGCGTGGCTGGGAACCACGGTGGGAGGGAAGTGAGAACAGTGAAGGCCATAGAGCGGACACCTGTGCAAGGCCTCTATCTTATCTTGTCTCAGAGGAATGTTTCAGAATTAGGAGCTTCTATTCACAGGCCACACTCCTTAACCCATTATCTGGCTTTGCTGCTAGCTCCACATTCCTTTAAAGTGATGTTTCATTCTGGCTGTTTTGCTTGCAGGGGTAGAGAGTGAGGAATAGGTGGCCGTTCTCACAGAGCCATTCCTCCACAAAGTGGCTCAGTATAGTCCCAAAGGCCAACAAGGCAGGATATAAACCAAAACAAAACCCCCAAACTGTTTTCAAATTTAGTCTGTTTGAGATGATTTTTCTTACCTTATGTGTGGATCCAGCTTTTCAGGAAGAGCTTATGTACCAAACTCAGGCTTGGGGACTGAGCTGGATATACCACGTGTTTGTACCAAGTACCTCAATATGTTGTCTCTTTATAGATAAAGGGCTGAGTAAACAGCCTTTTCTCCATGAAGATTGTTCTTTGTTAGCTATGTCAAGAAAGTTGAAATCTTTCCAGTGAAGGAAAGGCTGCAGAGCCCTCTGGGAAATACGGCATTTGATCCATGCATCAGAGGTGCCATTCAGTGTGGTATCTAGGACATGCTGCCATGCAATGTGTTGCTAGATCAGAAGCATAAACGCAGCGTGCTGATCAGCTTTGAGGTTCGACCTGATTCCAGTTCAGTAGTGAAAGAGCTAACAAATTGCCATCAAAGCACTGGTTTTGTCCTCCCTCTATTCCTTTAATGGCATTTCCCCTGCCCCATCTGTAGTTAACAGTACTCTTAACCTTCTGCTTGTACAGCTGCTATTCAGCACAACGATCTCTCATCTAATGTGATATAATTTGCTTGAAAAACTGCCTATATTTGAATGATAGGTCAGCCTATGGAGAGAAGTCAAGCATGCTGGCATAGCATCTCCTTGTGAGGTTTAGTGGAACAAATTTTGGGGCAGTGGGTGCAGATCATTGAACACCATCAGAGAAAAAAATCTGCTGTCTCACTGCTCACCAAGAAAATCCAAATTCTCCAGTAATTAAAGCCTCCAACTGTTGTATGCCAAAATACAGTTTGTTTTCACTATCAAGATCTAAAGCACATTTTAGCACTCTTGCTTGGTAGTACTTGAAAGTTTGCTCTCTGCTTCCAATTACATAACTTTCTTTGCTGCTTTTCATATGTGAGAGAGAGATTGCTGTCACCGTTTCAGTCCTTTCTGTAAAAATAAGGAATATGTGTTTGTAGGCCACAAATACTTGTCTTCCTACAGTCACATTCTTGTACTACCAGTTAGAAATAGTTATTTTTAAAACTTATGATAGCACTGCATTAAGATATTAGACCTTGCTTTATAACTATCCCATTATTTTTCAGATTCCCAAGAACAAATGGTTATTAAAAGGAAGCATATTGTCTACCATTAGAGACCTACTGAATTAAGTATTGTCCTTTGAAGCGTATTTCTAAACAGTGTTTAATTTACATCAATCTAAAACCTGGGTTAATTAAGATTAGATTCCTTCAAAGCAGGTAATTGAAACTCCATCTGAAATACTTCTCAGCATGAAATCTGCATTTAGGTGCAAATTCTTAGTTGTATTGACTATTTCTGTGGGCTAGAGTCTCAGAGGAGGTAGCAGCTCGCTTCAGCTCCCTTTGCCTTGCCTCTCTGGTATTGTTTAGGGGAGTCATCTCACAGAATCACAAGGTTGGAAAAGACCTAACCAGTGTGCAGGAGGCTGAGCCGTGGGCTACTCTCCTGCTTCTTCTGAAATGAGGAAAATCTGTAGCCCAGCACAGCACCTTTACTGAGCCCTAGCTCTCCTATTGGAACAGTTCTAAGATCTCATGCTGTGTTCTGAACAAAGCCTGCTTTGAAAAATTTCATGCTTAGCTAAGCCTGGCACAAATCCTACCTTTGGAAATCCAAGGATCTTAAAGTATTAAATAACTGTGAAGTCTTCCATATGCAAACTTACTTGTATTCATAATCATTTAAACATAATCTTAATGGAACGAGTCCATCGTTCCTTTTCCTCTGCACAAAGCAGAACACCCATTTTCATAAAAAAACCTACTTTCTGAGTACTTACTGTGTTAGCCTGTCTAGGGTAGCTCATACAGAGCATTGATTATTATCCTCAGATGAATAAACTCTGTGAATATATATATACAAGGGAGATGGTACCAAATATTTTTGGCTTTTAACTCCAAAATGCAAACTCTCAATATCATAGGCTGAGGTCTGAGTCTCCACTTAGCCTTCCTCACAGGTGAAGTATGAACAATAATTTGAGATGTGATAGGAAGGGTAAATACTTGTGACTAATACTTGCTATTATCATGTTATAAGGATCTTATGTTACACTTTTTGTCTCCGTATCCCAACTTGTTGGGCCAAACCAGTCTGTGCATTTTTGCAGTTGGGTTCATGCTTAGGAATGTGGAGATCCCTTTTCCCCCTGTGGCCAAAACCAGCTCACTTTACTGTTTTACAGTAATGCAGTTCAAAGTGGTATGATGATAGACTGGGAACAGTGCAAGTTCTTTGCCTGACCCGATTCCTAAATTGTTTTGTAATGCCATGATCAGGTGTACAAGAGGTGCTGGGAAAAATACGTCAGGAAGTGTATGGAGCACATGAAGAATGTGTGCTGCAGAAAAACTCAACTGCCTTTTATTGAACTGTAGGGTGTTTGGAAGTGTGAGGAAGCTGAGTCAGCAAGACCTTGATTTGCAGCGTTACTGAGGACACAGTAACTTCGTTTGGAGTTGTGGGCATTCAATAGCCTTGAAAATAGGGCTGCAAGAGATGATTTTTACAGTGTGAAGCATTTCTCTCTGCTGAAAGAAAGCCTGAAGAAATGATGCTGTTTGTGTCTAAGGTTAAAGAGGAATAATTGTCTTTTCTTTCTTGTTCAGAAGTCTGTTTTTCATCAGTGCATCAAAATAGTCCCTGTGACACAAATGAGCAGAATTAGACTGCCTGTAAGATGGATAGAGGGGTGGTTTGGTAATGCTGGATATAATGCTGCAGATCACTGTGTGTTAAGGGTGGCTGGATACGGAATCAAGTAACTGAACCCTAAGGAGAGGCACACTTTTCTATTTAGATTGTGAACAGTTGTCCAAACCCTCCCCTAGCAAAGGGCTGCAGTAGCTAATGTGGAGTAGCTAAAATGCCATCTAATTATTTTTAGAAGTGGATAGGTTGTAGCCACTCTCATCTTTCATGATAAGGTATCTATTAATCACGGGTGTTCAGGTTGGCTCCTCTGGTTTAAGCTGAATGCATCCAAGAATTACATTTTTCTTCTTTTTTTGATCTTATGTTTTGGACTGTGTCTTCCCACCCTGTACAGGAGTGTTTTGCAGCCCCTGCATAACCCCCTGGGCTGTACTTTGGTTAGGGTAATATAAATTATGTTCTTAGCCATCTGGGATTCTCTCGAGTGTGAAAACATGATGGGATTTTGCATGCTTCAGCATAACCTACTCAAGACATGGGACCTTGTTGTGACAGGCTTTATCAGGGTGGTAGCAGATATTCATTGGCAAGATCTGGACAACCAGCAGCGCCATAGGGCACCGGGCCAGTACTGCTGTGGTGAAGGCTGACTGTGCTAAGGATAAACTATGTAATTAAAAGGAAGCTTGTGTTGTGCTGCTTGGTGCACTGCAGTTTAATTTCAGACATTTTTCTGAGAGAAAATAGAGCACGCTTGTTGGGACACTTGTTAGTGGTCGTTAGCCAGTACTACTTAATGTGGATAAATTAGTGGTGAGAACTAGTTATAGTTAGAAGAGGATTTTTGCCTTGATGATCAGTGCCTGGAAACTTTTACGTTTATTACTGTCTCCTGTTTGTTTGTGTGTGTGTGTAGAGAGTGAGTTTATCCATGATCCAGTAAATAAATCACAAGCAGCCTCATTTCCTCCATTTCTAGGTAGGAAGTCATAAAGAAAAACCTTTTGAACCAGAACTAAGGAGGTGTTTAAGTCCACTCAGTTTGTTCAAATACTTTTTGCCTCTCTTCACTCAATCATTTGCCTCTCTTCACTCAATCAAGAGACTTTGGGACTTGTATGAAGGAGCCCCTAGGCTGGGACAGCTATTGGCCTGACTGGTTGAGAAGGATTCATCTGAAGTATCTAGGGTTGAGATGACTGACAGGAGAAATGCTCAGGTTTTATGTACATCTTTGGGTTTGGAGTTGCAGAGTGAAACCAGGTGGGATTTCTAAACACATGGGAGCAACTGGAGCTCAAATCTGCCCAGTAAAACACAGTGCATGGGGAAACATTTTATATGAGGTCGTGTTCCAGAGAGCCATGGGAGACCCATCTTGGGTGGGACGGCCCATTTTCTTTTAACTGTAATGCCCCGTACAGCCTCTGCTGTGATCTCAATTTACAGCACTACACTGGGCTATATAAACATGTCCCATGTTCCTCAAAGCACATCTGTGGGTTTTCCAACATCCCTAGGTCTGAAAGATTTCAGTGACTGTTAGCTTGCATGAAGCTGTGACAGGGGAGGTTTAGGTTGGATATTAAGAAGAGGCCCTTTACTGAGAGGGTGGTTGGGCACTGGAACAGACTGCCCAGGGAAGTGGTGATGGCACCGAGTTTAAGTGCAAGAAATGTCTGGACGATGCACTCAGTCCCACGCTCTGACTTGGCTGGCCCTGTGTGCAGCCAGGAGTTGGACTTGATGATCCTTATGGGTTCCTTCCAACTCAGAATATTCTATGATTTCTTCAGTGCAGCCATAGAGGACAGCTTTGGTTGCTGCTCAGAACAGAGGCCCTGAGGTATTCTCTTATGCTTGCTAAGTAATGATACTTGGATTTACCTATCGCTAGCTTTCAGTAATCAAATATGAAAAAGAATACACAAACCTAAACAGAGGCACATTAAAATTTGTAGCTCTCCAACAGAATGAAGAAACAGCTGCTGCTTTCTATTCCTGTGGTACAAAGATTTATAGTAGGAGCAAATCAAAAACTGATCTGAAAATGGACTAAGAGCATGAGACAAATTCCTAACTGAGGTATGTTCACTTCAAGACAGGGCACTCAGACCCCCACCAAATGTCTTCAGCTGTTATTTACTCATTGCTACGGTGTTGTTATGTAAGCCATAATGCCAAATGGGAAGAACACTCCTCAAACTGTGAACTTCAGAAAATACACAGCTCGATTTAATTTTACTGGGCATCCCATCATTCTTGTGCTGTTAGAAGTAGCAAACAGTCATTCCATCCCCACATCCCCTGAAGCCCTGGTTCAATAAGGCTGCCTCTGGTCTGCTCACTAGCTACCTTTTCTGAGCCAGTACCCTCCTTCATTTCATTCTTGCCGTGCTCAAGCTTCTCCTTACATTTGATCATCCGTGTGTCCCTTTTATAGATGATCTATATACTCTAACTTGAAATTATCCAAACTATGCACCTTATTCAGTAAGTTTAGAACAATTGCTTTCAAGTACTGTGGCCATGTGTCCTCTTTTGTCACCTCTTTCTTTTTTAGTGTTTAGCATTCTGCTGGGATTTGCCAGTAGGATCCTGCTGACAAGTGAACTGATGATTTCAATACCTGCCCAGGTCTTTTTCCTAAGAAAAAGGTAATTACAGATTCAGAGCCTGTCATTGTAGATAAATACTTAAAGGTAATTTAGTGTCCATACACATTACTTTGCACTTATCAGTGCAAACATTTTGTCGTCTGCTCTCTTACTATTATGTATACCTAAGATTAAAGTTTTAGCTGTCAGCTTTAGATGTGATTATTCTGAATAATTTTGTCGTGGTGTTATTCTATGCTGTGTCTGGTAGTTTGTGACTGGATTGAGCCTCACAAGTCCCAAAGCAGATCTCCAAATGGGATCCTCCTGGTTAATTTGTGACAAAATGACATTTACTTCCTATCTCTAGCCTTGAGAGGAATGTTCCTTTTGCCCACTGATTGTTTAGCTTCCAGGATTACACTCTCTACCTTTTAGTAACCATGCACAGCTGTTTTCCCTTCTAATATGTTGGAAAGCATCATAGGGACAGATCAGGTTTTCCTTTGGTTAGCTTCAAAAGCTCGTTCGCTGTCAGTGCTTGGAAATGAACCATATGATCCATGTAAGAATCAATTAGCCTTGGCTTTTTGTATGCACAATCTCTCCCCTTCTGTCATACACATTTTTTTTCAAATGGGCCATTCTGAGACACTTCTTGTAGTAACAGGCAACATCAGCTGCCAGATTTTCATCCTGCAGGCAATGTGAGCAACATGAGTAAATACAAATATTTAAAAAGGACATTTCTAACATTTTATATATATATATATAAATTCTGATAATGATAAAATAAGTGGCTTTTTAATTGCTTAAGCTCTTTAGTCACAATGGATTCAGTGATGTCACTCATGTAGAGCACAGGGAATTTAATGGCAGATGTGCAGTTAAGTTTTATTCTTAGGACATTTTTAGTACAGAATCTGACCCATACCTCCCTTTAGATTTTTCTCAGTGTTTGATAAAAAGATGAATGTTTTTATGATGGACTGTGAGCTTGTTGATTGTCTTGGTAAGCAGCAGCTGCAAAATCTGGTGCAGTTTATTGTGTGACAAAGCTGAATGTCACATAGTAATTCATTTGAATAGGAGCCAAACTAATATTCCTTATTGGGGTAAAATGGCCACTAAAATGGTTTTATGGACTTAGGATGGCAGATTCATCATGGAAATTGGGGACTCCCATTTTGGGCGCATTGAAAACGCGTTGTTCAGATGAACAAGCTATTTATACAGACATGTGGTGTAATACTGGATACTCCTTTAATCTTTTAGTAATCCAGACATTACCATATGGACAAACTGCACAGATTGATTCGAGGAGGCCTTGCTGGATAAACTAATACCTTGCTTCAGTTAATTTGCTGAGCTTTTATGTCAGTGTATCAGGAAAAAAAATTGCTTTCCTGCACATAGTTTATTTGCAGTGACATATAAAATGAGGCTGATGACAATCAATGCAGGTTTAAGGCAGCTTGTTTGACAAGCAGCTTGCAATGGTTTGGACAGTTATCTGGAGGGCTTTCTTTCAGTACTTGTTTGTAGACAGTGCACAACCTTTCCAATGGTGAACCACCTTTGCACATACATGTCAGAGAATGCACAGTTTCCTGTACCATTTTGCTTTCAGTGATGCACCTGCATTACTTTTGCTTAATGCTGTAATGGGTTATTTAGTTTTGTTGTCAACCTCTGCTTTCTCAATCTTCTGTCCTGTGAGGAACTGCCATATTCCCCCTCTGTAGTTCTCATTCCCCAGGGCATATACAAAGGCATCCACCGTTGGCACAGTCTTGGCGATAATGGCAGGAATCTGTCATGAGACACAATATTTATTAATAGGAAAATGCACTAAGGAGCCAGTGGGCTGATTTCAGCCTAGGCTCAGTTTCCCTTTACCAAACAAAAGCCTGTCTCCAATGGCAGTAGCTTTCCACCCCCAGAGAGATGAGAGGAAAACAGTAATTTAGTCAGTTGGAGGCCCTTGGTTAGGAAATTATGGTCTCCAGGAGAAAGAATTTAGATTAGTATTGCCTGTAACCGGGCTATTTCAGTTGAAAGTGAACACAAACACTTGGGAGGAGTGAAGGGTGTGCCATGGACACCTTCTGATGGGCAAGTGTTCAGATACTGCTAGCACATTTTATGTGGGATACTGAATACCTAAGCACAGTTATGCACATTTGCAGGCCAGGGAAGTGATTTTGCCTCTGTATGTGGCATTGGCGAGGCTGCACCTCAAATACTGTATTCAGTTTTGTGCCACTCACTACAAGAAAGACATCAAGGTCCTGGAGTGTGCCCAGGGAAGGGTACACAGGCTGATGAAGGGAGAGCAAACTTTATGAGGAGCGGCTGAGGGAACTGGGGTTGTTTAGTTTGGAGAAGAGGAGGCTGAGGGGAGACCTTATCACCACCGACGATTACCTGAAAGGAGGGTGTAGAGAGGCGGGTGTTGGTCTCTTTGCCCAAGTGACAGGAGATAGGACAAGGGGGAATGGGCTCAAGCTGCGCCAGAGCAGGTTCAGATTAGATGTTAGGACAAAGTTCTTCACTGAAAGGGTGATCGGGCATTGGAACAGGCTGCCCAGGGAGGTGGTTGAGTCACTGACCCTGGATGTATTTAAAAGATGGGTAGATGAGGTGCTCAGGGATATGGTTTAGTAGAAGACAGGTATGGCTGGACTCGAGGATCTCAAAGGTCTTTTTCAACCTTGTGATTCTGTGACCTGAAACCGGTCTGATTTGGGGACTGAATGAAAATGGAAAGGTTTGATGTGATATTACTGTGTCCCAGAGACAGTCTTAGAGCCAAGACTCATAGAAAAAAGGAGGCAGCATAACCTTAAGAGTGATCAGTTACAGCTTCTGCAGGACGAGAGAATTATTAGTAAAATGAAACACTCTTCAAAATTGAAAATTTTGAGCTGGTATTTGATTCTGAAGAGGAAACAAAAAGTTCCTACAAAGTGTGAAACAGTGCAGGCTACCGACCCCTACTGGGCTGCCAAAGAAAAAACCCCTGACTTCTTAAATTGTTGCTTGATCAAAACACTAATGTGATGTCTGTTATATCACTGTGCTTAGCTGTTTTACCTTCACAGTAGTAGATGAACAGAATGCTTTGAGGAAACAGTCTACTTGTTATATATGTTCTAACAAGTAGAGCCCATTGCGAGTAAATTGGCATTCTTCCATAGGAATGGGGAGAGGAGAGCAAGCAGAATGTCAGTAGTCGAATTCCCTCGCGCAGCACAGACGTACCATGCGGTATTTTGGTGAAATGAACATCACGTTTTCAACTGCTGCGTAGAAGCATAAAAGGCAATAGGGACCCCAGCAAATGACCAGTGTCTTCAAAGGTAAACCAGTATTAAACTGAAAAACAAGAGCAATAAATTCCTTTGTGTTTCACAGCCGCACACCGCAACAGGCCGATGGGACAGATCCTGTGAGACCACAGTCTGTGTTCAGCAGTGGGAAGGGATTAGCCAGCAGGATATATGCCTTATGATTGCTGCTTTGCTGTCCGTGTCGGAGGTGTGTGAGCACAGCTCCCCCTGCATTGAGGGCAGCCTGTGCAGTAAGCCCCAAAGTCCTGTTCCTGGGGCATGGGTGGGGAGCATGAGTTGCTCCTGGGCAGAGGTGACACAGCACCTTATGGTAGATCATTTAAATTGGTGTGTGTGGCAGACATCGAAGCCATGGCCAGTAATTGCTGCTGCAGGGGGAGGGCAATATGTAAATTTAAAAACAGATGAAAAGGGATGAATTTTTTCTGACTTCTTAGAGGATCTTGCAAACAAACTATGTGAAGACACTACTATGGCAGTACAAGAGATAGATGCAGTGGCATCTGTGTTATGGTTGTAGGATTCCCTCGTCCTTCATGCTAGGGCCTTATCCATGGTGTTCATGGCCAGCTGTTCCCAAGTTTCCTATAAATTTTAATGAATAAGGAAGTGGTAATTTCATCCTTTTCTGCATCATATATACACTGGAAATCTACAGAATATCAGAAGGAGGAAAGCACACACTTTCATAAACTCACTGAAAAAATCCCAAGACATAATAATGAACACTGAGATTTGTTTGAGAACTATGTAGAGGATGCAGGTACTTATTCCAGACAGCTACAAACCGGTCAGCCTGACTGTCTCTTTGCTGGTGTAACATCCCCCTTGAGAACTGACTGTCTTTACTGAGTGCAGGGGTCAGGGCTGTGCCTGCCAGTCATGCATAGTGCCCCAGACTATATAGCTTGCACCTAAGGAAACAACTCGTATCATCACCACATTACATTCCCATAAACCTGCCAGAGCAATTCCTTTGTTTCCAGGTCATAAAGATTTCTGAATTTCCTCAGCCAACTGTGTAGGCATGGAATATATAGGAAGGCCCTTTCCCCCCGTGGAGTGCCCACATGCTTTCTTGGAGTGCTGGCTGACTTCCTCAGTGATAAACTAAGAGCCTGTAGCAAAGCAGGAAATAATGATCCTTCCTGAGCAAAATTTATCTGGATAGATATTGATATGCTATTAGCAGATATTCTGCATGCTGCATGTTTGTTTTGTGGCTAGAGTTGGACATGTATCGGTGAAGGAGAATCCTTAGGGTCCCTAGATTGACCCTTCCTTTGACAGGGAACTGTTTACAGTGCTAGGTCAGGGCAGATGTGGCTAGCTCATCAAATCTTGAAATCTCTGAGGTTGTGGTTTCTATGAACTTCCTGGGTGGCCCCATCCTGTGTTGTGTTACTCTCCTGCTCAATAAGGAGCTGAGTCAAAACTGCTATGAAAAAAAATTGGCTTTTTGAGGACTTTGTCTCTATTGGATGCAGGCATGTTTTGGCAAGGCAATTGCAGGGGCTGAGGAAGCTTTCTTACCTTATAGTGTCCACTTTTCTTGAACTTCTGGTGAATGGACTGATAGGCTGTTGTCATGATGAAGCCTGGGATCATGAAATTGAAAATGGATAGAGCAAACAGGAATGTGATATAGTTCCTGGAAACAGTGAGGAAAGAAAAAAAAGAGGTTGTTAATTCTTCTCTAGGGCATCTTGGTAAAATTGCTGTAAATATTCATTAACTTGTATTTTTAAAATTGCCCAAGCTAGTTTTGTCAACATGCTTTAGGTGCAGCATTTGCTGTGAAGGCTGGTTAAGTTGTGCCATGTCACTGTATGCGTAAGGGATAGCATTGTAGAAAATCCCAATGGGTGTTTGGTTTCTAAACCCAAGCTGCCCACTCAGACATCTGTTCTAGACTGCATAAAAGTAAACCATTCAGAAGGAATTTCAAGTCCTAAACCCAGAAAAGATGCAGCTTATAGATGAGCAAGGAAGTAGCAGAAACCTGAGCTACCAGCCTCTCTCATGGAGGAAGCTGACTTGAGCTTTCCTTGCATGCCATCGTATGAGTCAAGGCAACCTTGGGTTGTGCCTGCCGTGTTCCAGCCACTGGGGAGGGAGATCTGCAACCACGATGGGGACAGATGGGGTTTTGGTGTGCTACTGAGGCCACCTCAGGGGATGGCAACCTCCACTCCCCCGTAGCTGCTGGTCCCACACTCACCTGTCCCCTTTGCTGTAGTCCAGGGTGCAGCAGGTTCGAAGGGGTTCGTAGTCGTATTCCCCCCACCCCAGCAAGGGCATGACAGACCAAAAGGCAGCAAACAGCCATGCAAAAAACATCATGGAGATGGCTGTGCTCCACTGCAGCTTGCTCCCTGTGGGAAGAGAAAAGGGAGTCTTCATGTCCAGAACAAAAGCAGCGGTCAAAGCTGCTCAGCTATGTGGGGCCAGAGCCAAGTGCCCTGGGCAGAACAAGCAGCTGTTGGCTTTTGAATCCTGAAGCTGACCTGGGTCTGGAGGAATCAACCTTGCATAAAATATGAAAGAAGGTTTTTAACTTAGGGACACAACAAATTGTACTCCCCTTGTGTGCTTTACTTTGGCAAATGCTGTATTGCTGCTCAGCTTTGTACCTCACAGGAAATACAGCTGCTGTTGCAAACATTATATCCTTGTGGTTTAGGAATATATTTAGAGACTTGGATGAGGAAGAGAGTAGAAATATCAGGATGATGGAATAAATAACGTTTGAAGAACTACAGCCCTGCTGCAGGGTATGGGTCAGGTCAGAAATGTGACTGCACACACTCAGCCCCCGTCTCCTTCCTTCCTTCCAATCCACACATAGATATTAAATATACCCTGTTCTAAAATTGCTGCTCATATTCACATATATATATGCAACCTGACAACAGATCTTGTTCTAAAAATACTGCTGGTCTAATTATTTGTCCTTAAGATCATTGCTTAGCCTGGAACAGGAAATGTGAAGCTCAGCATTAGTGATTTTTTTTCCTAATTCTATAATAAAAGTGATCACTTGTGTCTATCTCCTCCAGTTCCATAAAATACGATAGGAACAGATCAGTGATTGAAACTAAAGACTGAAAACTTCAGAAGACACAGGAAGTATTTCTTCATGGAAAAGGCAGGCAGACTTCCCTGCTGCTGCAGGACATTGTGTTAGCCTCACTGCTTGCGTGTAAAAAGGCCTGCGTAATTTTGTTATCAAGGCTAACGTCTGTAATCACACCCATGCTGAATAGCCAGTGACGCCAGTTGCACCAGCAAGGAGCACAGTGACTTTTCCTACTACCCCTTTCTAATCAAATCTACCATTAGGGAGAGGTAATGATGTAATTCTCACTGAGGTTGAGAAGCAATCTTTTTGTCTGCCCTTAATAGCAGCATCGTGACAGCAGGCCAGAAAGATTCAGGCCAATCCTGACCTTTCCCAGAAAGATGAGGGACTGGAGGTGAGAGACATGAGGTGAAGCCTTGCTGTGGAATCAGGTGTGGCTGGAGAGTGTGTGGTGGTTGGCACGGGCTGGAGATCCCCATAAAGCAGCAGCTGTGGCAAGGACTGCAAACTATGCCATGGCTGTGCTGTGTTGTACTGTCCTTGTATGTTTTAAAGGAGGACAACTAAGTTTGTGTGTTAGTGAAATTGGTCTTTTACAGGAATGCTGATTCTACCTCTGTCTTTTTTCTTATCTTCTAGAGGTTGTTCAGGGAAAAAAATCAGCTTGAATTGCATTAAAAATCAACATGGAAAAATTGTTTGGTGCAGGTTTGCCAAAGTTAGTTATGGGATAAGAAAGTGCAGGCATTGCAATTTAAATACCAAGGAAAGAAGTAAAGAAAGTACCTTTTATTAAACACATTAATATAGGTACCAAAAATTATTGATTTTTAGTAATTTAAAACATTCTTTTTATTAATTGAAAATGAAGAATGATTAATAATGACTAGTGTCTATCTTTTGTATGATTCCTATGTAGAAAATATATTTTGGCTGCAAAGGCTCAAATGTTGTTCTGTAGTACTAACATAATATAACTCTTCCTATAGATAGATGAAAATAAAGGAACAGTTTCTGATTTAGGGGACTAAAATACCAGTCAAACTATTCTTAATCTCCCAGTCCAAAGAAACAACGTAGCCTAAGTTGTACCTCTCAGAACTGCATCATATTTAGGTATGTGCTTAAACAAGTGTGCTGGAATTTGTTACTCCTGCAAGGCTTCCACTCCTTTTCTGTTGTCCATAGTGGTTCCTCTAGGTTGGCTTTATACAACTGTAACCTGATAGTCAATCAGGACAAAGCTCTCAGGATTTTTCAGTGGTTTACATATTCTAGCAAAATAGAAGGTATTGCCAAAGGCAGCTGCACTGAAACCTGGGTTAAAGTTGTGTTTCTTTTAAACCAAGCTCGTGCTAAAAGTAGCTTTATTGCTTGGGCAATACAGAGTTGTACATGCTGAGCCCTCCTGATATTCTGAAAAAAACACAAACTAAATCTTGGTGCTTTTTTTTGTTGTTGTTTGTTTCTCAGTGATTCCTATAAAATAGTTAATATTAATTATTTTTTGTTGTATCTTGTGACAGAAACTTTGCTCTCTTTCCATTCCATCCTTTCACTTCATGGACTACTGCAATATTGTGAAGGTCTCAAAACATGATGGGTCCTGACTGAGACACTCTAGTATTACTGGGTCCTAGCCACACACTGGCACCTTCTGGACCTTTGCATGTAAGGAAAAGGTCCTTGCATTGACAAAAATTGCCTTCAACTGCTGGGACAGTGTTGGTGGCAAGCTGAAGGCAGCCCTTGGGTACCTGCACTGGCAGAGGGTGGCTGATCTAGCTGCCTACATACGTGTGTGGCGGGTTTGGTGAAAATCTCACCTCCCCTGCTGTCGCCTTGCACAGGAACACAGGGAAAGCTCTTGCTCCACTGGCTCCTACTACCTCTGTCATCTTTCATGGTGCTCACTCTCTTGGTGCCACGTCTCTCCTCTGGCCCCGTGTGCTACCAGCTGGGGGATGTGCAAACAACAAGAAAGTTATGAGGTAAAAGCAAGTCAGTCTGTTTTAGTTGCTTTTCCATGGGTATTAGGGCACACCATTTTCTTACAAGATATAGACTAAAAGGTCCATGCAATAATGGAGTCTTTCACCAGGCATGACTCGATAGCCTGTGTTTGGAAAGCTCATCTCTGGGGTTTGTTCGTATATTCCCTCTCCTCACATTTAAGGAGACCCAATTTGGACACTAGAAAAGGAGAGAATCAGACCTTACAAAACTGAGTTTTACCTTCTGGATTTGGACTTTTGCAAAATTAGACTAATAGTGAAATAGTCCTAGTGCAGTCAGCTGCCTGTTGACCCTCCAGAAAACATTTAATCACACGTCAGAAGTAGCAAAAAAATATATGAATATAATATGGAAAAAGTGATATTATTTTTGCTTTACCCAGAAAAAAATACTGTCAGTACAAGAGCGGTGAAAGAACCCTGCTTCATTCATGGGGCAAAAATGTCCTTCTCTGAGAGGGCCGACTGCAAAAGAGCAGTCCTGTTGTTTTTGTGCAGAGCAGGCCATGGCTTTACCTTAAATGCTCTTTTTTTGCCTGATAAAATTTAATGTAATAGCCGTGTATGTCCTAATTCAGTTAAGTGTGTATATATGGAGTTCAACATATGCTTAAGGATATAATTCTTAATTAGGAACCAGAGCTGGCAATTTGGACCTATTAAGTCTAATCACTCTTGTGCTCTGCCTTTCTCTCCTTGAAAAGCAAGAGGGAAGCTTCTCTTTTCTCTACAGTGAAATATTATTACAGGAGATTTTAAATGGCTTCTGTAATTGCTTTGGAACAGAAAGCGGTCACTTTTACTAACACACACCCCCATCCCTTGTTTAGAATACTAAAATTGTGATGTCAAAAGCTTAAATTTTAGGAAGATCTAGATGGAGCATGGAACAATCCTTTTGGTTATGCTGGCCAGTTTTTAGTGACATAATCATAAACTATTTCTCCATCTTTGGTCTGTGAGGACATTTATGAATCTTTTGAAGATTTATAAAATGGTCAAACATTTAGCTGGTTTTCACAGAAAGAGCAAAAATTACATCTCTGTCACAGTGGCTACCTTTCAGCTAGATTTCAGGCTGGCATACAAAAGGAATTTCTCAAGCAAAAGGTCAACAAGATTTTCTAGGATGGAGGGAAAAAAAAAGTCCCTTTTCCTCATTCTTGCAAATGGTGAAGTTCTAATAGCTGATATATTCCAGAAAAATATGGTTTGTACCAGACTTAATGGCATGTAAAACTTAAAATTGGCAAGGTTTGTCAAAGGCAAAAATATCTGAAAGTCTTAGGAGGGAAAATATCTATCAGTCATAAATAAAGTCGGTTCCTGCTTCACCTGAAGTGTGAAAAGCAACAGTCGCTGGTGCTTACAAGTATTCATTTTTTGTAGAAATAAGAAAGCTGCACTGCATAATAGCTTCTTTTGTGCATATAATTAAAAACAGCTCTTTAAAATAACACAATAAAGGGATTTTAAAAATTATTCCATTAATATTTTGCTGTGGTTTTCCATTATCATAAAGTTGTCTTGGTGATAACTTCCTGCTTCAGTGAAAATGTAACATCTGTATAAATATTGGCATTTTGTCAGGGAAAACTGATGCAGGTGCAAGACTAGATGAAGGAAGTGTGGCAGGGTGGCTGCAGTAAGTATGACAGGGGGTAAGGACATGCTCCTAATTTGACAGAGCTGACAGCTGCAATTGGAGCAAATAGTAGATTGCTAATCTTTGAATACTGATAGAACAACCTAGACTTCCTTGAATGTTAAGGATCAGATAAAACTTACTGCAATTCTACTTCTTGAAATTGAATGCTGCTGCTAAATCCCTGCTGATTTTGTTTGTTTCTTGTAATAGTGAAAAAATACTGACATAAATCACCTCAGATTTTCCATGTCCCCCTAATTGTTAAATGCAGGTGTAAAATATTTTAGATTTTTTTCTTTCTTTTTAAAACTGTAGCTGTATGCTGTGGTTATGAAAGGTAAAAAAGTGACCAGGATCCTTCCTCTCTCCATAACCTGCTGATGGCAGCCTGCTACCCTCTCACCCCAGTGAGCTGTGCATTAGATGGAAATGCCTTCAGCAAAGATGCTGCTGCACTAGGTGGCTGCCTACTTTCAGATCGCTGACCCCCTGAGCTGTCCACCAGCTGCCCTCTGCCTGCCTGATCCCAGCTCCAGGGAGACCTCCCAGGATGCTGCTTCCTTCCTCCTTTGGTATGTTAAGAACATAATCACAGAATCACAAGGTTGGAAAAGACCTTTAAGATCATCAAGTCCAACCATTCGCATCCTAAACTAAACCATATCCCTAAGTACTTCACCTACCCTTTTTTTGAACACATCCAGGGAAGGTGACTCGACCCCCTCCCTGGGCAGCCTGTTCCAGGCCCTCACAACTCTTTCAGTAAAAAAATTTTTTCTAACATCCAATCTAAAATTCAGGACCTTTTCCTCAGTTGAATGACTAGGGAGGGGAGAAGTAACAATATCTGCCTTGACATAAAATGTCATCTTCCATCCTAAATGCTTGGCTATTGATAGCTTCCTCAGAGTTTGCCCTTTCCTGCTTCGCTGTCAGTCACTGACATAAACCTGCCTCTGTTTTCTCCATTTCCTCCTAATGATAAAATTTTGAAATATAATAAGCTGGTCTCCCATCTTGCTAGGGATTGACATGCAAACCCTCCAGACTTCCCCACCTTTTCTCCTCTTACTACATACTTCAGACCACAGATTTCTGTAGTTCTGTCCTCCTTGCTGTGAAAGCAGTACCTCATAGGCCCCAAAGCTAGATTAGGGGATGAAAGAGAGTTGCACAGCATGGTTGCCTGGGAGGAAGAAAGCAAGAGGAGTAAGAGTAAAATGTTTTGAAACTCTAGTGGCCATACTGTTTTCTTCAATATGCCAATCAATATCAACCTGTTTTCTGATGAGTGACTTGTCTAGCTTCAGTACACTTTAAAGGCTAGTGCTTTCTCACCGAGGGTTGTATTGACTTCCATGTTTAAAAACATGGTTAATTTTCAGGATGGTGGTGAATGTATTTGTGGTGTTAGCATCCACAATGGCTGAAAACTCCCAATTCTTCTCATCATAGTAATTTCTTGCATTCTCATCAGATCTTTCTTTCTTAGAAATATGGGTAGGGGATAATCAAGCATCAAGCTGAGGAAAGCTACAAGAAAGGTTTTCTGAGAAACAGTTAGGACATAACAAAAACAATGGGGATGGATGATGCAATTGAGTCTGGAAGGAGCACCAGTCCCTGGGGAATGAAGATAAAAGGTTGATAGCTTTGGTTTTTTAGGCAAAGGTATTTTGTACCTTCTGTACAGGCATGCAACTCACAACAGGAGTTTAATGTATGGATTGAGAACACAGTATAGCCTGTAGGCTTGGTATATTAGATCTGTGAAATATGACTTAATCTTCCTTGCAATCAGCATCTGAAGGATAAAACTAGAAGTGGCTGGTTTTACTGGAATAGCCACAGAGCATGGGCTTTTAAAACCTTCTGGGTTTTTGGTTTTGTTTTGTTGCTCAAAATGTTCAGTAATAGCAGCAACGTTTGACCATCAGTAAGTAACAATTTGAGCAAAGTAAAGCAGCTTGTGTCCTTAGGGTCTCTCTGCCAGTGCTCTTAATGTAGTCTGCTCTTGACTGGAGGAGCGCATGACATGAATGCATTGAAGTCAATGTTGCAGAGAGTAAAATGCCTTTCCATAGACATGCTTGTTTTCAGGCATCTCTCTTGTAAAATACAGATGCAACTCTTCTAGCTCCAAACACATTTCAAAGGGTGTTGGTATGGATTTAGCTTAGGGCCTGCATTATTTGGGGCCTTTGCCTGGACATGAAAAAACCCCACATTTCCTTGCCTGAGCTGAATTCTTGACAAAAGTTCCAGAACAAAAAGTTGGTAGCCTTTCCACCTTCAATAGATTGAACACGTGTGCTGCATGCTCTGGGTGTGTTTTACCACTTTCTGCTTTAATCATATGTAGGCCATGCCTGAAAGGCTGTGTGGATGCTCACAGCGGTGGGGGTTGAAGTGCTGCAGCTCAGCAGTTTCTTCCCCAGTCAAATTTTAGACTTACATTTAGGAAATGTATTGTGAAGTGGTCTGGGCAACTTGTGCTTTGGCACAAGAAAAGAAGGGCTGCATTTGTCTATCAATATTGCCAAAGGGACATAGGTTTTTGGGTAATGGTGCAGTCATGTGGGATACTCAGAACTCCTCACTCCTCTGGAAGGTTCCTGGCTTTAGCAGGAAACACAAAACATTCCATGGGACGTCTGCATGGGACAACCTTGTGCATTTCTGCCAGGTGACAGAGCTCCTACACAACTGTCAAAAGGCAAAACAGTGCAGATGAGGGCATTCCTAGCGTTACAGGGTGTGAAGGTGTCCTTTCAGAGTAAGTTTGTATTTCATATTGTGTACCTTTTCCTAATGAGGGCCATGAGATTGTGCACCCTCTCTTTGTTACTCAGTCCTTTCCTAATAACTTTTGAAAACATTGGCTATTTAAAAGTAAACTGGAGAGGGAAGTGGGGGCTGGCAGCTACTGAGTTGTTGCATTTGCTGTGAAAGTTGGTTTAAGGAGAGGTGAAGCCACATGAAAGCATCCATGGTGCAGTCAGCACACATCATCCCCACGCACTGCACCGTATTCACAAGAATGCAGGTTTTGCCAGTTCCAGTGCTCACAAGGCTGCTAATTTGCTTGACAACAGACGATAGTGCCCCTTGCTGTGCCTCCTGACTTCTGTGCTTAGAGAATATAGTGATTCCCTTGTTGTCCCTTTCTGCAGTGGTGGCTGGAGCGCAGCTGGAGTCTCAGCACAAATCCTAGCAGCCTCCACAGACACACAATCCTGTCAATCTCTATTTCTCACCTAAAGAAAAAAAAATTCTTTATTTTCCTGGGTTGTTCTCCTGTCAACTATTAGATTTCCATTAAATCCAGCTAAGCTATCAGAGCTAGTTAAAAACTAAATTGCAAGAAAAAACAAAAATTGGCTTTCACTAAGAGAAGAAAAATAACATTCCTCCTCTGCCACTTTTATTGAAAATTGCAGGTAATTTGTTCTTGCTTGTGAAAAAATGTACCAAGTTCCACTCTTTGTAAGGGGTTCTGGAACACAGGAAAACCCACACAAGCGGCTCTTGTGCCCCAACATGCCTGTGTGTCACAGAGTGGGGCTGCCGGGCTCTGTCTACCCAGTTGTGCCTCTGCAGAAGTGCTTTGCTGTGGGCTCTGTTCCAGCTGCTGCATCTTAGGGGCAGCTCTCTAGCTAGGGGAAATGTATCTGTAATTAGTAAACTCTGCATGGGCATGAAGATCTGTTCGCTACATAGCAGGATGTTGGATGGAAGCCCAAGGTCCATAGATTTTTCTTCAATACAAGGATTGGATTTTGTTTGTGGCAGTGAAGATTACTTATGGAGGGGCTGAAAGCACAGCAAGAGGGTCAGGACTTGGATATGATCTGAAAGAAGAAATACCTCCTCAAGGCAGTTGGCTAGTGCCAATGGGAAGATGTCCTTTGGAGAGATTGTTTATATTTACTCTCTCTCTAGTGTGTCAGATAAACAAACTTACATATAAGAAGTGCAGATAATAAATACGTGTTTGCTTTGATGCTCTGAAATCTTACATAATCATAGCAGGATCTGTGTGAGGTTGCTAGGTAAATGGTAGCCCTTACTTGTGCAGTAATGGTGGTACCGGTCCCATGCGACTGCAGCGCTGGAGCTAATGCTGGCTAGTGCTGTCAGGAAGCCCTGGAAGCCGTGAATTTGACAGCCGTTAGAGCCGTAGGGCCAGTATCTGTCAACAAGCAAGGAACACATTGAGAAAACGATAGAAAAAGGTGAAGACATGTTTGGAAATTGTATTAACAGAGAGGGTAAAATGATAACCTGTGCATGTACTTTCAAATTCTGAGAATCACTGTGAAAGCTGTTACTGGGGTTGACTTTAGGTATTTGCTAGCATTAATATTGCTGTAGTATCTGTTACAGTACAACATCTATTTTTACTCTTAATATGGAGAAAATAATCCTGCATTTATGTGTTGGAAAGTTGTGATTTTTTCCAATTTGAAATCTACGTTCCATCCAGTTATCCATATCTTCAAGATTTGCACCCATTTGTCAATATGTGAAAGTAGCAAATGAGTATACCCTTTTATAAAGTCAGTGTTCACCATGCAAGAGAGTACAGGCGCTCACAACAAATAAAAAGACTCCTGATAGCAAGACTGAGGCCTCCCAATGTCTTTGCAGGCATAGAATGAAAATAACTATGAGGTAGTCTCATGGAGCAGACATCTGCTGACGTGTTTTCAATATCCTGGTCACCAGTGGCAAGGAGCCTTAGCTTTTGTACCTCTATGTTTGTCTACCTGACTCTTACACTCAAAAAGCTGGCTGTGAGGTAGAAATCTTCACCAGTCTCCTTTCTCATATATTTACAGAACACCAGTATAATTACCGGTGTACCCCTGGAAGTCCCTCTGAACAGGAGATAGCTGACTTGGGAGTTTGGGAAGCTTCTGCTACCATTTAAAGGAAAAAGTCCTGGAATTGTTAAAACTGAGCTCATTTTAATGTAGTGACCTTAGGTTTTCAGCTCCAGTTCAGTAAAGACACATTTATTTACTTCAGTGAGACATAAGTGAAACGAGTGACCTATATAGGAGATAAAATAGTTCTGAATAAGGTGTCATTAGAGCTTATTATTGACTTGCTAATTTGCAAAAATATTTTAATAGCCATAAGGAAATAATGAAATAGTCACATTGTGGCTTTAAATAAATTTCTTTTCTCTGTTAAAGGTATTTCTAGGGTTTAAAAATATGCTACTAAGGTGGAATTATTCATCAGCTGTTTTATAGGGTGGTGAGGTTTTTTTGAGTATGGTTTGCTTGTGATTTGTTTGTTGTAATTATTCACTGAAATACCTGATATTCTTTCTGTCTTCTGATTATGATTGATGTGTGTGAAAATGTAGAAAATCAAATGTGTCATAACTTATGTGAACTCCCTGCTAACAGATCTGCATTTTCATTTTCCACAAACTTCTTGACTAAATGCTTTGATGGAAAGGTTCATAACAAAACAGAGACACTTGCAGGTAAATTTGAGGTCAAGCTAGAGGTTTAGTAAAATGAAAATGTACTACTATTTCAATATCTGAGTAGCTTCTTCTATAACCACTGGTAAAGTTGTGCAGTTAAATGTCTTTTATAATCACTTTTATAATCTGTCAGTGATTATACACAGTAAAGTCTGCTTTGTTACTTGCCTGGTAGAACTATAGAGTTTCAGTATGCGGTTTCAGGTTGAGAGAATGAGAATGGTAGTTAGGTGGTATGCTAGACAGTCATTTATCTAATATGACCTCTTAGAACTTTAGCTGTTAATTTTCACGTGGTTCTACTGAGCATCCTTTATGGGGGGAAAGAAAAAAAAAAAAAAGACAAAAAAGATGTACCTGAGGAAGCTGGAAAAGGCAGCAATGAATGCATTGACACAGATCCCACAGTCGGCCAGCGCAATGCTGAGCACCAGCAGATTGCTGGGGGTTCGGAGTTCTTTGATTTTTCGGAAAGAAATAATTGTCAGGCCATTCAGACAGAAGCCAAGCAGGGCTGAAATACAGAATTGTTTGACATAATTCAAGTGGAAATGGAAAATATCTATAATGATACTGCTCTTTTCTTTAATGAGAGATCAATAATTAGTGTGGAAACATGCACAGGGAAAATATCTGTAGTAGTGGTGTCATTCTGCACACAGCTTACAAAGACTTTCATGGGTGACAGCTGAAGCCAATGCTTCAGGGATACAGCCAGTCGTGCAGAACGGAAACGGTTTTATCTTGTTTGTAATTCTACCTTTTGTATTAATAGAGAAACCCAATTGCCAGGCTCCATCCAGGGAAATATGGGTCAAAGCAAGGGAGGTGCAGAGGAGGCAGCTTCCACCAGGTGCTCCTGGT
Source organism: Porphyrio hochstetteri (assembly GCA_020800305.1). NCBI lineage: Eukaryota > Metazoa > Chordata > Aves > Gruiformes > Rallidae > Porphyrio > Porphyrio hochstetteri. The sequence goes on from CM036911.1 coordinate 11,197,767, forward strand.
GCACATCTCCAGGCCTCTTTGGTAGAGAAGCAGGTTGTGTTTAACATCAGTTGTAGCATTCTTTTGTGTTTAAGCCAGAAATCCCTCAGCCGTGTTTCAGTCAGCTTTGACTCCCTTTGGGCTTCTGTCTAAGGTTAACCTAGACAGTGCTTGAATCACACCAACTCAATCTTATTACTGCCCTTCGTCAATAGACTATACATGGAAAGGAATAATCTAATTATAAAAAGTACTCACTGATAGATTTAAAAAAATAAGGTAATGTTGGTCCTCAGAGAGGCCCAAGCTCCTCATCCAGCACAGAGCTGTGTCACCCTGAAACCCATTCTTCACTGGTTTAAACTCACTCTCTGTCCTTTGGTATCCTTTTCAAGGTGACCTGAATTATTATAGCTCTGATGAGGCTCTGCATCAAGATCCTATCTCTACCTCTTGGTTAGATGAAAGGCAGTATGTCTTTTTTCTCTGTGTTCTTGGAAAGAGAAATCAGGTAGCATGGAAAAACCCCCATCTCCCCAAATTCTGTAAAGTAGCATAGTTACTTATGCTTATTATCTTAATTCTGCAGTTACATAAGGTGGATGTTTTTCTCTAGTCAGAAATCCTGCTCCAACCTTAATTGCATTAATGGCTGATGGCATAACCATGGTAACAGCTGATGTGCGTCTTTCATTACACAATGTATTTGGAGAAATATTTGGAGCCGTTTGAGATCTGTCATTCTTATTTCCTCCCTGTCAGCTTACCTCCCACCCACAGGGTGAAACTGCTTCCAACTCTTCCAAATGGAGTCATACTTTTAGGAGAGGTATGTTGTGACCATATTTAGAGTGGAGCTGAAGAGTTATTACTATATAGACTTTTTTCCTCTGTTTTTGGAAGCTCCACTCTTCACCCCACTCTGCTTTCTCAAAGGCCAGCAGGAGTGTATAAATAAGAGAATTTACTACATTAAAAAAAAAAAAAGCTTTGAGTTTCCATTTTTAGAGCAGCAGATGTGTCCAGTTAAAGTGAAGCTTTTCCTCTTCCTCAGCACTGTTTACAAACTGCACTTAGAAGGTGCAGCAAAAAAAGTCTTCATTGCATTTCCCTATGAGCCTCTGAGAAAGTGAATTAATTGGATTGTAGAATCCCAGACTGGTTTGGGTAGGAAGGGACCTCAATGATCATCTAGTTCCAACTAGATGTTCCTCCCATGGGCAGGGACACCCTCCACTAGACCAGGTTGCCCAAAGCCCCATCCAACCTGGCCTTGAACACTGCCAGGGATCCATGGGCAGCCACAGCTTTGCTGGGCACCCTGTACCAGTACAACACCACCCTCAAAGGGAAGAATTACTTCCTAATATCTGGTCTAAATCTACCCACTTTCAGTTTAAAGCAATTAATCTTTAATTATATAGTTTGATCTTCCAAGTCAGACAATAAAGCATTATTGCCAATCTGCTGGGCATGTTGTGCCTAAAACCCTATAGAAAACACCAGTGCGTAGTAAAACGTAAACACGTTAAACCATATCTAGTTTTAAGTGAAGGTTACCAGCAGGTACTTTGCTTGGACTTCGATGGCTGCAGGTCCCCAGCAGGCTGCAGGCCCTCTGCACAGGTGAGAAGGGTGGGCAGGAGAGGGCTGGCAGGGCCATGGTACTAAAGCCAGCCATTCCAACCCCAGCTATGGGGCTCTGCTAGCACGCAGCGGTGTTCCTGTCCTCCTGCTGCTTCCCACCACTTGGTAATGAAGTGCAAAGTTCTGCCAGGATCTGCCAAGTTCTGCAGATGGCTTGATAGCTGCTGGCCAAGTTTAGCCCTGAACTTTCTGTTTAGGCAGCAGCTTGCCCCACAGCCAAAAGCAGAAGCTTTTTATTCTCTCTCTGTATCTTTCAAGGAAAAGCTTCTGACACAGCTCTTCCAGCTTTTCTTGCAGGCTCCCTACAATGCTGCCTTCCAGCTGAGCTGACCTACAAGGGGAAGGATGAGCACCTTCTCTTCTCCCATTCTGCATGCTCATGGGGTGAGCTGATGATCATTTGTCCCATTCTGATGGTGCTTACAGCTTCTCTGTCTCTGCTGTTGGACCTCATGATCTGTGCAACCCCAGCTGAGCAGCATTATGCAGCGATGGGGTCCCAGACCCTGACTGGGATACAGCTCAGAAGAGACACCAGCAACTGACTCCAAAATAATCCTAGCTACCAGCTTGTCCTTCACTAGCTGCCAGGTACATTCACAGTGCCTTACGAAAAGCCGAGGTTTGCTAAATTAAATGAATGGCGTCTCCTACCTCAGACTCTGCTTCTCAACACCATGAGAACTTTTGAATCTCAGGCATCTATATTTCTGCTTGTTACTTTTACCCAACAGCCATTAATTGCAGCACTACCGATGCAATCTGGATGCATGCTAAGAGTTAACAGGCTATTCTGAACCTATCATCTTTGATTATAAAATGGCTATCACAGCCCACAAAACAAGCAACCCAATTTTATTAAGAGATGATCAGTTATTTCAACAGACTTCCCCTAGGGAAGATAAAATTGCCTTTAATAGTCAACAACAATGTCTTACATCCCAAATTCTTGAAGGAAAGCTAAGTAGCAAGTATTTCCCTGCCATAGGGCAGCTATGTATACAGAGCAGATCTTGACTGCAAACAGCTTGCAGCTCATCCTGATTTACTCTCTGGAAGTAACTGCCATAGGTCTTGATCAGCATATCACAAATGCTATTTGCTTCAATTTTCCTTACACCTCCCACCAGGAATAAAAGGGACAAACATGTTACCGCTGCTGAGGTCCCACACTGTGCTTACCTTCTACCAGCAGAGCAGTGCCGATGGCAAACACCTCTAATTCAGTGAAGCCTTCAGGGAGAGGGTATGCAGTGACCATAGTGATAAAAATGCCAACAGATTTAACCTCTGCCCTCTGTTACAGCTGTAGGGCTGCCTTTTCTCTGGATCCCCTTTCTTCCACTAGCCCGAGGCTTCTTAAAGGAGCAGCTCACGTGCAGACACATGCTTGTTATTATATAAAAGCTTTGGGGTTTTTACTCCCACCATTACAATCCCTGCAAGAATGTTATTAATGATGGGACTAGCATCAACCCGCTCTCCCCCTTCCCCTGCAAATCGTATTTCAGACACCCGCAAAATGAAAGCATTCATTCCAATTACAACAAGTTCTTTGTAGAGACAAGATTAAGAACCCTGTCCAGTTAATTCTGCAACACTGGAAAAGAATTAAAGGTTGTGGAACGAAGGAACATGTAATATATAATTGGAGAGTGACCTGAAAAACAAAGGGGCACTCATTGAGTTGGTATGTAGGGGAAAAGTATGAACCAAGAATTTCTGCACTATATAGGTCTTGCCCCGCACCCCCTCTTTGGAAACTGGCCAGTGTATTTTTCTGGCAATGACTATTCTGTATGCAGACATATCTCTTCTTCATAACCGAGCACTAATTAGGGTGGGCGCTGGCACAGCCTGATTGAAGGAAAACACAAATTACTGATTTTGTGCCCCAGACATACAAAGTTGCCCAGTGATGAAGTGCTCACAGGAATTACCTTACTGTCCTTTTGGAGATGTTTGAAGAGTGGAGTCTGGGTGTGGTGTGGCTCTGGAGTACGTGCAACGTGCCACTTATCCAGATGCTGGATTCTTAACTGTCGGCCGACTTCCCACCATGAGCAAACCACACGACAGGGCTGAGATGTGCATGAGCCCTTGTGGTTTCTCAGCAGGGTCAACAATTTTCCTTTCATTTCTTGTACTACTCTTTGAATAACTAACTCTTTTGGAATTTCAGTGCAGAATGGAAGACATCAGCTTTCAGAGTCCAGGTGAAAGGAATGATACTTTTTTAGCTATACAGCTATTATTTATCTAATTTTCAACTCCTGCCCATTAGAAGTGAGCAACTTGGACATCTCAAATTTTAACCTATATTTAGAGTAGTGATAACTATGGTAACTACTAGGTAAGATTGTGGGTTTTTAATGGCACTTTATTCCACTATTTGTAGTGCATTTGTTTCCTTGTTTTTATTTTCTCATTCCTTATTACTCTTCCACAGACCCACTCACTGCCTTAACAACAAGTTGTCACTAACATGGTAGTTGCTGCTTTGACATGTAACTTTCTTCTTTGTCATAATCCCGTTGCAAAATGGGAGTGAAAAACAGCTGAAGCCCAAGGGATATTTGCTTCCTCCAGCTCAGGCCCCACACTGAGATCACGTGGCTCTTGGTTGATTGGGATGTCAGGCAGAGTGAATTTGCTCCACACAGGGCCAGAGCTTCTTCATGATTCTCCTGACTACACAGTGGTGGTGCTCTCACAGTCAGGGGTCTTGGTTAAAGACAATGGTGGATTTTTTTTGCAGTTTTCCTGAAATCTCTCCTTACAGGCTGTGATGCCCAGGAGAACTGGTTGGAGCTTCCAGGCTGTTGTGAAACCATCTTGCTGTATTTTATGATTTCTGGCATTGAGTTTACGGCTGATTTTGATGTAGGTAATTGTCTTGATGGATATGCTCTTGGATTTTAAAGTAGGATTCAATGGACATGGTTTTTGTTAGTCTATACAGATGTTTGGTTTAAGCAGAGCAAAATTACACTGCATCACATAAATCCATCCTTATGTTTGTCTTTCACTTACCTCTGTGACAAAGAAGGTGACAACCCTGCCTCCTAGAAGGACAAATGACTGATCTAAGCCTGTGTTTTAATAGTGATCCATTGCATATTCTGGCAAAAAATTAGTGCTAGATCTTGTAAACGTGCTGTAAATTTTTTTACTGTGATTGCTTTGAAAATAAATAGTTCATTGTAATGCTTGTGAACATACAGCTGCACAGCTCTTTTGGCCTATGGCTAAAGGACACGGGTATTGTGTGAACTGCCCTCATGAGGGCTGGCAGGTGCTTATGGTTGTCTGCCACTGCACTGTGCTGTCACCCCCAAGCAAACCTCCCAAATGTGTTACACTGATGGTATTTCTGTGGTGTGTACTTAAGTCTGTGGTGCAGACTTTGCTCATTCAAAAATTACCCTAACCCCTTTGGATTAGAACGAATACTGTGATCTTGTTGGCTGCTTTTCTTCAAATGTCTTGAAAGATTTCCATGTCTACACCTTACTTTATCAGTGCTGGGTCTAGTAACACAAATCAGTCACAGGCAAGATTGTCAGTGGTGGTTCAGCATCTGACTCAAGTGCAATTGGTATCAATAGAAAATTTATGGATCAAACTCTCAATATCTATTTTGGATACTGTGTTAAGCTGAATTTCTAATAGTTTATCAGGATATTATGGTATGATTTATGGTGCAATATGGCTGCTAAATTCAGTTACTTATAAAGGGTTTTCTTCAAGCCAAGAGGAGGCGTAAATGGGGAATAAATTATTGAATTTGATAGAATGTACTTATGATAGCTCTTTTTCCAGTTGGTAAAATAAAGCTGCATTCATTTCCTTTCTCTTCTTTTTATGTGAGACATAACCTGGTGTCGTGTATTCCTGTGAAGTCAGTGAAAACATGCAAAGGATAACAAATTTGCCAAAGACATTTATTATCTCTTTAAATTATTAAATTATGAAGTTTTTAGTGATCCCCTTCTACTTTATGCACTCTTTCAATAGCTACTTGCTGTTTCCAAATTCAGGGGAAAAGGTCTTTCATTCAACCTGATGTTATCTTGCAACTTCATATTTTGAATTCCCACTCATCTCCTCTCTGTATCAATAAAACATCCATTTCATTTTACCCTCTCACTTAAGAATACCTCACTGGTTACTAATCTGTTTGCAAGGAACACAGAGAAAAAAAGATCTGATAGGTTGTTGGCAGATGTCCCTGTGGGTTTCATAAGACTTGGATTTGGTGGGAGCATATTAGTCTTTGTAAAATATGCATTGGTATAAGCACAACAAAAAAAGGTGCAGTGCAAAGATAACAGAGCACTCATGCACTCTGAATTTTCTCCAAGCAATCAATGCAGATTACTGACGTACTTCTTTATATTCACAGCAAGAACTTTACTAAATTGATGTATTATTATTCCTCTGCCTTCCTAATCCTTTCTTCTGATTCAGGTTTAGCCAAATTGCCTTTGACTTTTTATATACAAAAACACCTTTAAATGACAAACTGCAGCATTTCAGCAGAAGCAGGCTGGGAATACAGCCACAGAGGACTTCAGTTTGATATCAGAGAGATGAGTGGTAATCTTGGTCTCCCAGGGAAATTCTTCTCATCAAGGAAAGGAAATCAGAAAGCGTATTGTCTGGAGACTTTCTAGTTGCAGTTGTGTAAATTTGTTTTGATTTAGAAGCAGTGATTTGGAATACACCCTAGGCTATAAATAGGCACCTGGCATGTGCCATGGGAGGGATGATGCAGGGGACAAGCCTACAAAGCAGCATGTGGACAGGAGTAACCAATTTCTTCAGACTGAGATGCCTTTTATAAGAGTGGAAAAAGACTAACAAAACATAATTAACGATGATAAAGACAAAGCCTTTAGTTGTGCTTTTATTGTCATTTCTAATGTGAAAATGTTGCTGAAGTAGTATTTATTCTGTAGTTAGCTAATGAAGAAAGAGTTTTTGTAATATGCCATTTCAAAATGATAGTTCCAGACTTTCTTATTCAGCTTTCAGTTACTTTAGTCCTGGTCTTTCTCTTCACAGAAGAAAAAACAATTGGTTCCTGAATAGAATCTTTGGTTGGCAAGTTTTGATTTGGTTGAAATCTTGATTAGGAAATTGCTTTTCAAACAGACAAAATGAACTGTATGTTAACATAGGTATCTTACCAAGTTGGAATAAAAGAGAATGCCCAGGAAACAAGTTGTTTTGCTTCTATTTCTCCAGCTAAATGAATTAACCTGCCAAACACTTAACATGAGATATCGAAACATTTAAATGGTAATTTAAAAGGTTTAATGGATACATTTACATAATAAGGTAGAAAAGCTCAGAATTATTGAGGAAAGATACAGGCACTGAATCAACTGTTAAGAAATCAAGAGAAGCTTGGTATTTTATCCAATATATTGGTAAAAATGCTTAATGTCCATTATGATAGTTGATTAAACTCTCACCGTATGACAGCACCTTCTGAAGACCTTGCACATTGCTTCACTTCTGTGGGAATTCCTTAGGGATAGCCCTCACCAAAATGTCATCTGGTTATACATTTCTTGCAGGCTGCAGCACAAGTGTTACCTTCTGCTGTTGCTAGGAGCATTAGTCTTCCCTGTGTTTCTTCTGGTCTGAGTCGGAATGTAGAGGTTTTGCCCTAGTGAAGATTCCCTGAAGTTGAGTTTTTCTGAAGATGGGTTTAATATTGTGTCTGCAGGCAGATGGGACAGGGAAGGAAGCGCTTAGAGGAAGCTCCTGATCATCATAGGCTTCCTTCATCTTCCCAGGTTTCTTTCTTGCTTTTATCTTGGTAAGGATAGCTCATTAAAGTTAGGCCAATTATATATCTGGAAGGGCTGGACAAATGAAGGATGGGCCATAAAGCAAATTGGAAGGACTGAAGTGTGGCACTTTTCCTTTTTTGCCCTTCTGTGGGTCAGTAGGACAGTTGTGGGTGTGAAAGGCTACCTGAGGCATGCCCTGATTTTCTGCTATTACCTCCCCAAACTCCCCCTCTCTTATTTCACAAATAATCATATCTGGAAAAAAAAACAAACCCCAAACTATATAGTGAAGCGTTTAGTTCAATAATGGTCAGAATAAAAATAAAAATAAGAATAATTGCACACAGGCAATGTAATTCTTGTATTATGACCCCACCACATGCATATATATATTCATACATTGCACTGCTGAACTAACAGATTGAGAGGAGTTTATTAATCTGTGAAGAGTAACATTAAGAAAATAGAATACATCAGGATGAAATCTTTCCTTTCACTTTTCTTCCTACTTTTTCTCCCTTCTGTTTTCTTCCTTGTTTTTCCTATTTTTCTTGGTCTCTGTGTGTAAGACTTGACTTGCAGTTTCCAGGAGGTTTACTAGAACCGCCCCAAGGGCATGTACTTGACCTGCAAGATCTTGAGGTTATAGGCAGTTAAATCAGGGCAGGAAAGCTGCTGGTTGTCAGACTGGAAAGAGGGCAGAGGGTTGCTGTGTACAACATTATGCTCCATCTGCATTCAGGAGCCAGATAAATGGTGCTGGAAGTTTAATTCTTCTTGGATGCCTGAGGAAGCAAACAAATAGACACTGTTTCCTAAGCAGAGGTGACTCTGTAGGGCTTAGACTAATACTATTAAGGTCCAAATCAGAAAAGGTTATTGCAGTCAGCAATATTATTGCATGCTCCCCCTGTCACGCAACTAAGGATGTTAAGCCCAAAGTTAACCGATTCTGTTAAACTGTAGGAACCTTACTTGTTTCTAGGGAATGAAGGCACAATAGAGAAGAGGGGCCAGGAATATAAACCTAATAAGGTTTTGCCCATTTAAAATACGTCAGATGCAACTGTGGTATGCCCAGTTATCAAAACGGACCACAGTGGATTAGTATATGGCTGTGGCATCTCAGAGATGAATAGTATTTTCTTCTGTGAGAGCTGTTGGACATGACATTTATGCTGTTCTAGGTCTATGTTTTGGTAACTCGACCTGTGCATGCATGTGTATACAGACACATAAGTACTTCTTCAGTGTTGCTGACTGTGTATTTGGTTTCTTTCTTTAGAAGGCTTTTAAAGATTCCTCTTTGTTTTCTTACCAGAAATTGGTTAAGTTTATGGCTAGCAGAGCGTATGTATTAATTTTTCTATTAATGGTAACTTAAGCTTTATATCTAGATTTTATTTATATATATATGTACAACTCAATGATAGATTTGATTTCTTTATACGTTTCAGTCCTTAATCTTTGTGTCATGACTTTTTTGGCAGTGCTCCATTAGAGAAACAGGTGTCAGTCTTAAGGAGTGCCTACACCTTGCTCCAGATTCTGGGTATTGTTTCAGTACAAATGTGACTTTGTAAACCATACATTCCAGCAGAATTTGCTGCAGTGCTTTTCTTTTCATCCTTCTTTCCCCCTCACACTATCAGCTGTCAAGAGAGTTGGCAGAGCAAAAAGCTAATAGGTGACTGTGACATGTATGAGTGATACCTGTTTTGAGCTTTACAGGGCTTTTTGTATGTGTAACTAAACTAGTCAGAAACATCAGTATGTTTCAAAAAGATTCACTCTGTGCAAGTCAGTGGTGGTTTTCATATGTGTTATTTTTTTGACATTATTTTGGTGGGTGGATTTATGGTTGTTAAAGCATTTACTGACATGGAATTATATGTGTTTTCTGTATTGGTTTTGGGTGGAAGCATCTTCCAGCTTCCATTCAGTGGGTAACACAAATTCACACTCTTATAAGTGCTCAAAATTAATAGTCTCAAAGACAGGTTTTCAGAGGCCTTTCAAGACAGAGATTGTTCACTGCTGTTTTCCCCCTTCAGAGGAGTTTACAGAGAGTTTGTCCCAGAGAATTTTGCACCGAGGTCCTGTACGTCCAACCACAGAGGCGTTTGCCTGTCCCTGTAGGGGCCTTTGGAGAAGAACAGAAGAGCCATGGCTGCAGTGGTTGGGTCACTCCTCCCTTAAGGTGAGGCAAGAGTAAACCTCCATCTTCTGCTAGACATTGCCTCACTGAGCATTGCTGGTTGCATCGTGGCCTTGTGAAGTGGCTTCTGCTGTGCAGACAGAAATGGGTCAAATGCTGTATTCATAAGGGAGGTATATGCATTTGTCTCCCTTGGGTTAGAGGTCTCTACTCACTTCTGTTCCGCGGTGGCTGGAACAATCAAGGTCAATATATGCATAAAAAAATACCACTGATAGACTTTCAAAGCTCTGTGCCAAAACCTGTTTGGGTTTCTTTTATTTCTTCTGCATGCCTGGAGATCTATTAATGACTTCAGTCCCATAGGTCTGGAGGAGCTGCCTTCATCAGCATTAAGTGCAAGATCCAATTTAGAATGACGTAATGTATTAACGTGCTCTCAGCTTGCATCAGTGGGAAGGATTTTCCACTTTACGAGATGTGCCCTGCCAGAAGCTTCTTGGAGATGCATTTACCTAATGAATTTGATTTAGTGTCTGGCCTATGTTGCCTGCTAATAAAACCTTTTGGACAAAATCATGATAATGAGGTATTTTATGGATTTAATGTATGATAAGATATGCTGGTTTATTTGCTTTATGCAATATTTCTATGCAATATTTCTGTAAGTATATGGGGAAAATAAGTATAAATAATTTCTGTCCAATGGCATATTAAAAATGAGTGACTTAGTGGAGCATGCTGAGTTTGTTGCTCAAGTTTTGCTTTTGAGCTCTGTTGTAGTTTAACCCCAGCCTGAAACTAAGCACCTTGCAGCTGCTTGCTCATCCTCCCCCTTTAGTGGGAAGGAGGAGAGAATCAGAAGTGTAAAGGTGAGAAAACTCATAGGTTGAGATAAAGACAGTTTAATAGGTAAAGGAAAAGCTTTGCACAAGCCAAGCAAACAAAGGAGTTTGTTCCCCACTGCCCATGGGCAGGCAGGCAGGTGTTCAGCCATCCCCAGGAAGGCAGGGCTCTATCCTATGTAACAGTTACTTGGGAATACAAACACCATCACTCTGAATGTCCTCCCTTTCTTGTCTTTCTTCCCCCAGCTTTATATGCTGTGCATGACATCATGTGGTATGGAATATCCATTGGGTCAGTTGAGGTCAGCTATCCTGGACATGTCCCTTCCCAAGTCCTTGGGCACACCCAGCCCTCTCGCTGGTGGGGGGGTGTGAGAAGCAGCAAAGTCCTTGGCTCTTTGTGAGCCCTGCTCAGCAGTGCCCAAAACATACCTGTGCTACCAATGCTGTTTTCAGTACAAATCCAAAACATAGTTACTATGCTACTATGAAGAAAATCAATTCTATCCCAGCCAAAACCAGCACAAGCTCGTGAGTAGAAGCCACTGATTTCTGGGTTCAAAAGGTCTGTATGGGAAAAAGTGGAAAGTATAATATCAAGTAATCAACTTAATCTTATTAAAAGCAAACAAATTTTTTTTCTCTAAATTATCCCCCACTTAGGAAAGGTTACCACGTGCTGAATGTTGCTGACAGTAGACTTTGACCTTATTTGCTTTGCATTTCCTTACACAAAAAATACAAACAGGGGACTGAACTATACTCAGAGATTGCAATAACACTTCTGATGAATGACTGGCTGCTTTTTTTACTTTTTTTTTCTCCAGCAGGTATTTTTAGCTTGTAATATGGCACAGAAATTCTTTACTTCCTATGTAAGCAGTAAAGAACACTGCTTTTATGATTTAGAGTGTAGAATGGTACCCATGGAAGTGAGAGGCCTAATCCCCACTAGTTTCCTTATGGAATGGAGTTGGCTGTCATGTTTTTATTCTGCGCTGCTACCTTTGCCACTTGAAAAATTGGTACTTATTTTAGAAAGTCTCATAAAAATATCACCTTTTCCTGCAAGGAAATTATCTGAGTGTTTATTTTAAATTAAGCAGCATAATGTGTGAATGTCGTGGTTTTGCCCCAGCCAAGGGCCGCACCCCACACAGTCGCTTGTACTTTTAAAAGGAAGGGGGAAGGAAAGTTGGGGGAGGGGGAAAAGGGAAGGAAGAAAGGAGGAAAAGAAACCACAACCTAGAAACCAGAACCCCGCAGGTTGGGATAAGGATAGTTTACTAAACAATAACAGAAAACTAGATAGAACAATAACAGGAGTTTAAAGCACAAAATAGATGAAACTGGTGATACACAATGCAATTTCTCACCAAACCACACAACTCAGGCCGCACAGCTTAGAGCCGTCCCGGAACCCGACCGTCCCCAGAAACTGCACGTCCTGGCGTTGTCTCCTCCTCCTCCCCCCAGTCCCCCTTTATACTGAGCATAACATAACTGGCATGGAATGTCCTCTTTGGCCAATTCGGGTCACCTGTCCTGGCTGCGTCCCCTCCTTTCTCATTAGTAAGGAAGTATGCAGAGCTGAGAATGGTCCTTGATTGCCCGGCAACAATCAGAACCATCAGGGTGCTATCAGCACTATTCTCATGCTAACACCCAAACATGGCATTCCATCCACTGCTAAAAAAAAAAAAATTTAACTCCATCATAGCTGAAACCAGGACAGTGAATAACTGTTTAGTAGTTGGGAGATCATACACTTAAGCCTTAAAAATACCATGAAGATCTAAGGAAGCTGTTGCATTGCGAACAGATGCTTCAGGACAAACCAGAAGTGTGTATAAAAGTGACTACATGGTCTGTTGAACACACTAGCCAGATTTTGCTTCCGATTTTATCTCTTCCATCTCACTGAATTAGGGAGGGAGCATATATGTAATCAGAAGCTGCATCTTCTTGTACCGATGCTGCCTTATGCATGCTTGCAGTTCCTGTCATGCAGTCCCTCAAGTGCAAGTACTGACATCAACCCTTCTGTTTCTAGAATTTTGTTTCATTGCCTTTGTTGTACCAAATCTCCCTCTTGCCTGCTCCTTTCTGTTACATCTATGAAGCCTGTGCACCACAGGAACTTTTCTACTGCCTGTGCACCAAGGCCTTCCTACTTTTCCTCCTCCTCCAGCTCCTTATGTCCTGAGTCTACCTGAGCTGGCTTTCTCACCTCCTGATGAACCTTTTGTTGAGTTTCCTCATGGTGAGGCCAGTCTTACCTCTTGGCTATTCAGATCAAGCTTAACATGGGTCTGTCTGTGGCTCAATGCTTTAAACATCATTTGTTGGTGATGTACTGATGAAGAATTATATAAACAATGGGGAGGAAAACTTCAGGCTGATAAAATAGAACTGGGTTATTAGTTGTACATGTGTCTGGCATACTTGCAGATACACTCCAAGGTGAGAAACATGTCAGGGAGGTGGTGGAGTCACCATCCCTGGACGTATTTAAAAGGCCTTTAGATGAAGTCCTTAAGGTCATGATCTAGAAGTGAACTAGTCAGGGTTAGGCTCTGGTTGGACTCGATGACCTAAAGGGTCTCTTCCAACATGATGATTCTATGTCAGGGTTACCACTTTTACTTACCTTGTTTTATTAATCTCTCAGCCTGCCACTGGGTCTTTCTCTTTTTTGTTTAGAAGTGAGTCTGTCCTGTTAACTAAATAGCAGCTTTCTTGACAAAGTGCATAGCATCAGCAGCTGCTAAGGCATACTTTATTGATTGCTGTTGGGTTTTATAAATTGTTTATTTCTACTGCTCCCAGCATTTAGTTGTAACTTAGATGTTTCATTTGTGAGGCAGAATTGAGGTTCATGAAAGCGAATCTTACCATACAGTTATCGGCTACTTTCTACAAGTTTATTATTCCAAAGATCCAATGGAGGGAAACCACTTTGTCAGATGCATTGAAAAAAATAGAGGCAAGAGGTTAATTATGTTGAATTGCTTTTTCAAGTAGAATTTAACTTAAGTGGGGAGAGAGATGATTTGGTCAGTGTTGCTAGTATTGAGCTGAGGCAGAGTCTGGGCAGCAAGGCAAGTTGACCAATGAGTGCACTAAAAAACCCAATGAGCGTGGTCTTAGCTTGAAGATCATTAAGGGAAATGAGAAATCATTAAATCCAGAAATGGGACCTAATGGAAGTCGATGAGAGAACAACTATGGATATTTAATGAGCAGCACTGCATCTTCAGAAATAAATAATGAGATACTTGAATTTCTCTTTGAACAACAATAAATGTAGAATGTGAAAATAGCATGGGAAAAAAATAATCCTTTGGGCCATCCTCTCAGTAAGCGATTTCTACAAGCCTGAATTAATTATTGGAGTTACCTGTGAAACAAGCTTATGTGAAACTACGGCACCATAAAATGTCTGTTTAATAGTTCGCCTCAAACCACATCTAGATTACCTTGAAACTCAGAGAGTTCATTACCCAGAAATATTGAAAAATTGCCTGTGTAATTTCATTCTGCTGAAGAACACCGATACACCAGAAATCCTGGTAAGCAGTCTTTTTTAGGAACAATGCCTTATACTGTTTCTGTAACATACTGTTAACCTTCCAGTTGTTCGTGTGTAGGAATAGGTATGTTATTGCTGTACTTTTGACTGGTAACCTCTGATAAAATATTTGAAAAGAAAAGCAAAATCAACAAGTCTGCAACGAGGAGTGTTGGAAAAGAAAGATAGGAGTTGAATTCTTGAGCTGGAGCTACTTCAGCCAGTTTATCCCATAGAAATCCTCCTTGCACTGGCAAATCATCAACCCAGGCAGGAGAGCAGTGGGGAAGCAGTGGAGACACAAGGGTAGTTATACCATATAGCTTTCTGCATCCAGCTTATATGGGGAACTGGTCCCCCTTAATTCCCTCTTGCTCACTGGAAAAGAGACCAGCTTCAGCCACAGGTAACTCAAGCTGCCCATGTTATGCCTTTTTTGCAACATCTTGTCCATCTTGACAGCTACCTGGAAGTAGTTAGGGATCTGAGATGGCTGCACAAACATGGAAGAGATTTGAGTTTTGTGGACTAACATGCACAGAAGCTCTTCAAAACATGTCTGTCTCTCATAGCGCTTTCAGGTGGAAGCTTTGCATGTTGAACTGTCTGGGGGGGCGTTATGGGGTTTTTTAATCTTTTCTTCTAATCTTCCAAATGTCTTTTTGGCTAGATTGTTAATATTTCTTCCTTGCTTTAAGGCAGTTCATATGATTTGATTCTTCTATGTATCTCTGCATAAGGGCAGCTGTAGATACAACCAGGCTTTAAAAAAGGTGGAGAGTTACAGTTCTCTCCTAGGGAAATTTGAATTTAGGTGGTTATCTGCAGCAGGTGGACAGAAGAAACACGTCATCTTCAAATACTGACTGAAGAGAGTGTGATGGGCACTTTTTCTGATCAGTATAATTAAGATCCAGGAAAACCTAATTCTTAGAGAAATCTTTGTGGTTGTAATTTGTTTCCCCTTCTTCTCTGACGTTAGGTAAAGGGAAGCTGGGAAAAGGCTGGTGCTGAGAGGCCAGTAGGATATCAGGTTGTATCTGCCTCAGTCAGACACAGTTTATCCCATTTTTTTTAGGTGAAGCAGATGGCAGAATTCGTATTGAGTTAATAGGGTCCAGGATTTTAGTAAAATTACTCATGTTTTACACTGGAGTGGGTGTCTGGCAATCTCCCTTGTAAGGCTTTCCTGAGCTCCCGAACTGGCAGAGAAATATTTTCCTAAAGAATCTCTAAAGAAGCAGTGTCTGGTTAGTGGTTTATTGCTACCTGTTCAGCTCTATTCAATTACTCCTCATTTCTCTTAACTTTCAACTTGTATGTTCTGTTTTCTGACTGACACAGGGGTCACATTTTCTGCCAAAGCTATAATGCGGTATGGCTGGGAAGTGGGGGAGTTCCAGTCTGATCAGGTTGAAAGTAATCATCTATTCGTTTCTCCAGAGCTTTTTACTTCTAAGGGAGTGTTGCACATTTGTAGTGTGAGTGATTTATATATTTCACATTCAACAGAAAATAATAGTCTTTATAAACATGAGGTGTCCTTGCTAGTATGAGTAGAATTCTGCTCTTATCTCAAGTAGCAACTTCCTAAGCTCTATATTTGTGCATATTTGGGCTCTACTTTCTCACGTGTATTGTGTTCTTTGGAGTCAGACTGCTGAAAACATGGGATGTCTCCATCAGCTATGTGATTATGGCTGCCTTTGTTAATAGGTGGGAAAAATTATCTTCAAGGGGAGCAGAGAAGAATAATTCAATCCTTTCCTGGGCTGTCCGTAAGGCAGAGCTGAGCTTTCCTTAGCATTCCTGAAGCTCTCCCATGGCACCTGCATCAGGTGGTGCTTCCAAAAATGGTCCCTCCTCTGGGCTTTGCTGTATCAGCAAGTCAGAGCACAGTCCTGTAGGTGTGCACTAGCCTTGATACAGACTGAAATATGGTCATAATTTGCAGTGTTATTGTTTTTTAATATCAGGCATGTTGCCAACAGTTCAATAATT
Source organism: Porphyrio hochstetteri (assembly GCA_020800305.1). NCBI lineage: Eukaryota > Metazoa > Chordata > Aves > Gruiformes > Rallidae > Porphyrio > Porphyrio hochstetteri. The sequence goes on from CM036911.1 coordinate 11,213,775, forward strand.
GCTTGATCAATTCAGGAGCTTTTACTATTAAAAGATTTTGTTTTCTTTTATCACTATATATGTGTAGTATTCTTACATAGGAAGCTTATGTTCTATTAGCACAATAAATTGTTTTTAAGTGTTCTCAGTTCCCTGTGAGGAAGTAAATTACTGCTAATTCTTGGTGAGATAAGTTATCTTGCCTGTGATGCAGGTCCCCAAAAAGTGTGTTTGCTTTTTTTCCAACACATGAGCCACAGATTGCCTGAGGAAGGTTTTCTGATGGTGCTCCCTGAGGGAAGAAATGCTGTCAGTACCGTTCCAGGAAGCAATAAGCACCTTCATGAAAATAACTCAAGTCCCCATCCTTAATCCCTGCCTATCCTTTTTTATCTGATGGACTCAGCGAGGGCTGGAAGATCACAGTGCGGCTGAAAACGAAAGGGAGTTAACAAGATGTGACCAGCCAATGGATAAAACAATAGGAGAAACCTTCCACGTTGTGTAGTGCCCAGGTGTCCTTCCCATGCACAGGCAGCCATGTGGATCGTGGTGAGTTTGCTCTGCTGCTCACTGCTCGGAGGGCTGCCACGGGCAGGCGGCTCGTGCCCATCACAGTGCAGCTGCGCCTTCCACAGCCTCAGTGAAGGGACCAAAGCCAGGTACGCCGAACTCTCCCCAGGGGAGTTGCTGCTTTTTATTTGGGTGTCGGGGATTTTATTTCTTCTTCTCTGCAAGGATGCTTGGAGGAGGAAATATTGCATCCAGTCCTTGTGCCCATTATTTTTCCAGTCGCTTTATGCTCTAGCTTTATTTGCAGAGGATTAGCTTCTGAAAACGCTGTAAGCTGATTTCAGAGAAAGCATTTCGGCATCTCCTCTGTGAGAACAGAAGTGACATAATTACTGCTGATGCAACAGCAAAAAGGGAATAAAATTTAAACATTTACCTTCTTTTTACCTTTATGCTGAAACTGCTAGTTTTAAAAGGCTTTATTCTGCTCTGCTGGTTTGTTTCTAAAGTGTAACTAGTTTTGGTTTATGTTGTGGTGCCAAGAGCTGTGGGATTCCATTTACTTTAAAAAAATCCTTCAGTTGGAGATTTTAGACAAGTGATAGACTATGGATGAGAATGAACCAAAAAGATTGATAATAATAAAAATAATTCCAAGAGTGGAATTATTTTGGTTAAAAAAGAAGGCAAGACCAGAAGGGCATCCATTTTTGAATGCAAAGGCATTGTACAGGCATTTCTCTGGAAGACTGTGTTAAATGTTCTTTCTGAAGGGCAATCACCAAGTAATGATCTGACGTAATGAAATATAGGTTACGTTTTTATAGGGTGTGCTTCACAGCACTCAAGGTTTTGTGGCAGATGCAGTATTTGCAAGATCCTTTGAATACTTTTTTTCTAGACAAGACCACTGTACTGAAATGACAAGCTATCCCCTATATTTTGGATGCCCATGAAATAGATCTACTTTCTTACCTCTTCTATGGTGCAATAAATTTAGTGCCAGAAACTTTCCCAGTAAGAAGTGTGGTAGAGACACGAGTAGCTTGCAGTTGTTAAAAGGGAGTGCAATAGCAGGGGAGCCAATTATTGCTCCATAAATGTCACAGTTCCTAGGGAAATTTCCTCTCTGTGACTGGAAAATGCTGTAGTGTGCTTTGGTAAGATAGATAATAAAGCAAATATCCATAAATATATTTGTATGTATGTCACCTTTTTTTTCTGCATTACAATTCATATTTCTTACTAGTAGAAGGAGATTATCCCATAGATTATATGTTTAGTGCTTACTGACATAGTTGAGGGACACTATGAGAAACACACTGTTTTACTGCCATGGTGTCTCCGTTATCAAACATTTTGTGACATGCCCACACACACACAAAATATTCTTGAAAGAGGATTTCTGGATTTTTAATATTTGATAGATTTTCCTTTTTCTCAGAATCTCAGCTTTCAGCTGAGGGTGGGCAGAATTTATTACCACAACAAAAGTGCTGGCTGAGACTCATGTACTATGCTTTGATTATCAATTAACAATTTAACTGCAGGCTGAAATAATATATAACTCCAGGAGCTTTGCATAAGCAGTTCAGTGATGTTATTTGTTTTTGTTGATAATAGAGGAATAATTGCTTCCAGTCAAAACCAATCTGGCTTTGGCAGCTTCTGTTTATCAGCCAGGCAGCATGATAAGAAAATGTTACTTGACAGATCACATTAAATTTCCTGCGGTATCTTGGTTAGCATGTGGAGTGGGACATGCCTGTCTAACCTGTTACATTTTGCAAGGTGGCTTTGTATTTTGTTAAGAATTTCCCTTTCTCTCCTTGCTGATTGGCAAATTAAAGTGCAGGCTGAGACACCTATTTTGTCTCCATTCCTCATGGCTATCTGTAATCCCACATCTTGGCAAAGTCTAAGACACAATTTTTCGTATGAAGGCTGCAAAAATGAAGCCCAGATTTTTCATGATCTGACTTCTACAGATTAGAAATGGGAAGGAACAATTAACACACGTTACATCTGCATTGCTTTTAATATAGCATTTTCAAAAGTGTTAATTTTCTGCACTTCCACTCTCATAACTGTATGTGTGTGCAGTGCAGCGACTGCTATCATCTATACACACCTTCCAGACTATTTCATAGTAAAGCAGAGCTTGCTGTAGTGTAATTCCAGCCAGTTGTTAGGAGCCTTTCTTATCTTCATTTCACAAACCAAATATCCTGTACTATATTTAATCTATATAATTTTCTGTTATCCCACACATCAGTGAGGCTTCTTTTCATCTATCTTTTAGTGTTCAATATATGGATCCTTTTATTTTAACATGCATTCGAATCCTCTGTTGTGTTTGAATGTTATCACTGCTGTCTATCGTAAGTACCCTAAAAGATATTGAAAGGGGAAAAAAAAAGGCAGGAACAGTACATGGGCTAGACTCAGGCTCATACTCACACTGCTCCAGGAGAGGCACAGCACTGCAGTCGCTGCAGTAAAAAGGTACATACAAATTCCTGCATGTTGACGGATTTACGGTGATGATGTAGAGATCAGCAGCAAGTAAGAAATCACAAGAAGATGGCTTGTAAGAAAAGAAAGACAGATCAAAATCAAAACCTTTTCAAAATACAAGAAAAATCACATGTGTGTTTGTGTTTCCCCACCAGGACGGTGCTGTGCAGTGACCCAGAGATGACCCTCACTCCCGTGAACATCCCTGTAGACACATCCAAGCTTCGCATAGAAAAGACAGCCATCCGCAGGGTGCCAGGAGAGGCTTTCCATGGGCTCCACAACCTGGAGTACCTCTGGATGCCCTATAATTCCCTGGCCAGCCTCAGTGGGATCACCTTCAAGGGCCTCCGTCGCTTGCAGGAGCTGAGGCTGGATGGGAATGACTTAATATCATTTCCCTGGGAAACCCTGGCTGACATGCCACAGCTAAGGCTTCTGGATTTACACAACAACGAACTTACTTCAATCCCTCCAGATGCTGCCCGTTATGTCAAGAATATCACATACCTGGACCTGTCTAGCAACAAGCTGATGACTCTTCCTCAGGCTCTTATTGCCACCTGGGCCAACCTTCAGGCTGTTCCTTATTTCCCCAATGATAACTCCAAGATCATCCTAGGTAAGAGAAGTGCCTGTTCTTTTGCAGGGGGCACAGATGTCAAGAGTTCCAGATCTCATTGCAGCATTTTCACCCTCTGTGGTTACCAGAACAGGTACACTGCTGTGTACAATTTAATACCCATATAAAGTGTGCAAATTCATGTACATATTAACAAACTCACCTCAGACTCCTCGCATCCAGGTTATCACACCATAAACTTCACCACTTGCTTGAAACTTTGTAACACAAAACTGGGGACCCTTGCTGAAGCCCTTTTTATTTATTGACACTGCCATTTTTGACAGATATACAAATATGACTAGAGCTTCACATCATTCACGTGCTCTTTTCTAACAGTTACTGTGGAATCAATCCCTTTTAAGCAGCACAAAATAAAAAGATAGATACTCGTTATATACAAATTAAGGAGGAATACACCCATCACTGAGCATAAAATCGGGTCAGGACTACCGGTTTGTCTCTTTCCAGAGCCTGGTTTATCTGTTCACACAAAATTAAACCTTAGACTCCTCAAAGCCACCACGATACCTCTGCCTTCAAGGGCAGCTATAAAGTTATGATAATCCACTTTTTGGTGACAATTCTGGGCTCCTCAGAAACATGGCTTTGGGGCAATTGTCCATTTTTTGTGTCAGAGGGCATATTACAGATGACTCTCTTGAATCCTCTCAGTTGCAGTATCTCCAGATGAGATTTTGGGCACATTTACTAGTACAGGGGATTACTGCTCAGCCTTTTAGCCATGGTTCACTGGTTCAAATCCATGGCAGGGTGATGATGGTTCAGAGCTGTTGCCATCTGCTGTCTTCGCTCACTATGAGCTGACCCAGCTCCACTGACTGTGTTGGATCTGTGAGGGTGGGGGATGATGTGCATCTGTGTGTACTGCCTCTACAGCCACAGATGTGAGTTCAGGCAGTTGCTGATAATCTCATCAGAGAAATCAAAAGTTTTCATTCACTCTGCGAAGTACCTGCCACTCTTTGTTCTTGGGATAAATTTAGGGGGTTAAGTTTTTAAAACCAGATTGCAGTGGAAAGAGACACAAGACTTTACAAAAATTCAAATTACCACCTAGAAAGCTTTTATGGTCCTTAGCAGATGTTGTTTATGGATTCATTAACATCAGGAGAGGAGTAGGGGTTTCATCATCTTCTTTTGCCAGATGTGGTATCAAGACTTTCAAGCCAAAGCTGGATGTTTGGGATTGCCTAGTTCATTTGTGGCATGACAAGACACTGCCTGGATCACAGTCTTTTCTTTATTTATTTTTAGAGTCAAATTACATGTAAAAATGTTGTTCTATTAAAAATAGGTTAGGAGAGTATTCTGTTTAGAACAGATCTTGCCTTGATGCTCATGGCCAACCTGAGCATTTACAGAGCCAGCTGTGAGCATGTTGTTTGTGCCAGCATCCTAAAAAATTCATGTAGGCAATGAGTATAGTGCTAAGATTAATATGGTAATGTATAGACATTCCAGCTCCTAGGTCCTATCCTGCTGACACCCATAGGAACCAGGTATCTGAAATGCATGTCCCTCACAGGAGCAGGATGGAGAACACAGCTGCACATTTCCGTTTCACTCTGCCCATGACTGTTTCTCATGGAGACATAAAAAAAAAAATCCATGAATAATAAAGGGTCAGCCTAGCCCCTTCCTTTGGCTACAGTGCATCTTTGTGACTCCTCTTCAGGTCCCTTGTTTGTAGACTACTTCAAGAAGAAGTACTTCCGGCAGTGGCTTGCTGTATGATAGTCAGTGCCAAGGCTCCAAGCTTTTTCACATGAGGATTGCCCTTGTAAGCCCACAGGACTGTGCCATGAAGGGACACAAAGGGCTTACTGGGGTTTTGGGGGTGCTGCACTATCAACTGGGGTTGGGGCCAGGGAGTCTGGAATAAATTGTTATCTAGTGTATGAAGTCAGAAGTAAGCTGCTAGCAAAAACGCCATTAAAAAATCAATGCTAAACTCTGATCTTTTGTTCTTCATAGTCCCCTTAACTTTAATATATGAATTTATAAGGAATGGCCTCCCACCAAAGGCCACCATTTTCACATCCCCTTCCAAGCCTGCACAGGATGCTCTCAGCAAGAGATTTTTCAGCAGCTTGTAAAACAGTTTATTTGAGTCCTGAGGCATTTTTGGTTGACCCTGTGTTTCTGATGACTCTAGAAAATTGAATCATGGAGCCTTGTGATGCACCTTCTGTGCTTGTGTCAAAACATGGCACTTGCCAGAAGGCCACTGCTTGCATGACTACTGCTGCAGTAAAAGTGGACACCACAGGGTGGGCAGCTCTTGTTTCCTCCTGCTGGAAATCGAGGGAATATTAGTACTCTTTCCTTTCAGGCAGTTGCCAGCCCCAAGCTATGTTCTTGGGCTGCCTGTGGAAAAACAAAGGTGAATCCCCCTTGGAAGAAGCAGAGCTCCCTCCTGTAGCAGGGAGGAGGCCTCGGGTGCTGTGCTCCTGGCTTAGGCTTCAAATGCATGCCTAGGTGGTATAAATATCCCCAGTGCCAGTTCTGCTAACAAAGGTTGTTAGAGACCATAAACTGTCCATAGAGCAGATGACTGTAAGTAGGATGACACAGATTTAATCAGAATGCAGCAACTGCTGTTCCTGCCTTGCCCTAGTTCTGATTTTTCTTTTTCAGTGTCATTTTCACAGATCTATTTTTAATAGAGTAATGTCTCTTTTTTCAGAATTTGAGTTCAACAAGGACACACTGAGATAGTAGAAAAAAGAAAAAAGAGAAACACTCTGGGTCTCTGAAGCGGGAGTGTATTCTTCAATACATACCTTTCTATGTGTATATTCTTAATATAGTTATTGTCTATTTATATTCTTTTATATACCATAATATATATTCTTCAATTTACTCTTTAAAACCATTTTTTCATCTTACCAATGTAAATTAGTATTTCAGGAAAATCAACTGATTACTAAAATAATGAAATAATTAGGATAACAGGGCTGGAAGAGAACTCTTCGTGTCAAGGAGGATCACCTACACCTATTGTAGGCCTGACAGTTGTCCTGATAACCTGGCTAATATTTTAATAATCTCCAGTGAGAAGAATTTCCTAGCCTATCTGAGACTCTGTAGTCTCTTCATATCAAAAAAATCCACAGCCCAAAATAAACCAACCCTCCCCTATGGCTACTTGTTTTATCCATCCTGGAAAGAGATGTGTTTCTAACAACTTCTTGTTTTGCTTCTTTATCTGCACAAACAGTGATGTTTTCATTACATGAATAATCCTACTTTGAACTTAAAGAATATGATTTCAGCTCCAGATTTTGAGATACCTTAGCAAGCCATATTTATTCCCTTCTACTAACTGGCAACTGTGGGACCCATCAAGCTCAGCCAACAACATGTGCACAGGCAGTCCTTGCCAGGCAGACTGGGAGCCTATCACAGTTTGTTCTGCTGAGAAATAGGGAAAAAAGTGACGGAAACAAAAGGTTCTATTGGAGTGACTTAGTGTTCTGATTTATTTTGACAGGCTTGCAAGACAATCCTTGGGTATGTGACTGCAGTCTGTATGAAATGGTCCATTTCCTAAATTTTCAGTCTCCTAACATCGCATTCATTGAGCCCAGGCTGAAGTGCTTCACGCCCCGAAGCCTCGCAGGAGTCTTCTTCAGCCAAGTCGAGCTAAGGAAGTGTCAAAGTCCCGTGGTACATACGTCTGTGGCCAAAGTAAAGACCATCCTGGGCAGCACTGTGCTGCTGCGATGCGGAACAACAGGGGTGCCCATTCCTGAGCTCAGCTGGAGAAGGGCTGATGGTGCTCAACTGAATGGCACAGGTGGGTTTTGGTTTAAGCTTTCCTCATCCACATGGAAGGAATGAGGGAGACCTGCACTTTTATTTTCTACGGACTGTACAGCAAAGGGAAGCTTCTATGACAGTGGATCCTTCCTACAGATAAAAGAAGAGAGAGGTGCAAAATTAAAATTCACTATAATTCACAATCCTGTATAATTCACTGTAGCATTGTGATTTTCTTTAGACTACTAAATTATTTACATGTTGATGCAAATATCATCAGGTAAATGTATACTGCCATGTATAAAATGTTGGTTTTGCTTTGTTTCATAACAATTGTGATGGTGGTGAGATGAGTCAGAGGGTTTTCTGCAAATCTCTTGGAGCTGAAGAAATATGTCCAGATGTAGAAAGAGAACTTTTTAGATTAGTTACTTAGTTATTCAGTCATTGAAAATGCTTCACACTGGATTATTTTATGGGTCTTTGAGAGTAATGATGAGCTACTACTTATCAGTTAGTAAACATTTTTGCCAGAGTGATGTCTGACAGGAATTCAACTGGAATTCAAACCTGCTGTGGCAAAGAAATAATTGCAAACATACAACATTACTGATATATTAAAAGAGGAAAGAGCCACTAAACTGCTGAAGGATACGATACTTCAGTGACAGTGCTTCCAATAAATGGTTCACTTCTGATGGATTGACAGGGTCTCTTGGGAAAATGCTGTGTGTGAGAAATGTTGACAAGGTCCCTCCTCTTTGCTCACCTTCTTGTGGGGGAGGCCTTCAAACAGCCACTGTTTTCATTTCCATTTGCAAGAATGATTGGCTCCACATTGCAATGTTGGTCTTTTAATATTTGGGGAATTGGCAGAAACCTTTGCTGCACTCAAAGCAGTTGTCCTTAACTTTTTGTCTTAGAGGTTTTAGATCAGGACCTGAACCTTCATGCCTTCAGCCTTCCATGAATGCTACTTCCTCCCAGGCTTGGCCCTAAATTTTGTAGAGGGTCTAAACTCAGCAGATAAATTGCTAACTTTGCTGTCTGACCTTCAAAGGGCTCCTCAGTGCAAAGAAACAGGGGAGAGAGCATTTTTCTTTCATAGCAGTAGAACCACTCGTAGTAAATATCCTTTTTTTGGATCTGCACAAGTCATTGCTCTGTTGTGCACGATGTGCAGGATGTAGCAGGGCAGCTCCTCATAATGATAACGTCTACTCATCGTGCTGCAAACATCCTTCCTGCACTTGAGAGAGAACCACAACAAAAAATAAAACAGAGAATGCTTTCCTGAAAGCGTGTGCAACTCAGTTTGCTTTGGGCTGCAACTGAGAAAGATGTATTTTGTGCTCCATTGAATCAGACTTTAGCACCTTTCAATAAAAAATTGGCTGAAAATATACATTATTTCTCAGCAATGGCAGCTTCTGTGCCAATGCTATAATATGACCGAAACGTTGGTGTTCTGAATAGAAAGGAGTGAGAAAAGGAGGAGACTGTATGTATGGGGAAGTGCCATAGGAAGACCAGTAGCTTTATGGTTTTTAATATACCCATTCAATGAATAATTAAACTGAAAAAGTAACTTCTGCTACCATTGTATTTCACTGCCACTGGAACGTGCCCTGATTGCCAAGGCTGGATCCTGACCCCATGAGGGCTTGTGAGAAGCTTGCATCCTGTCTTACCTTTGCCTTTCAGACATCTCCCTGGTTTACCTTTCAGTGGGAAAGGGCAGAGATAGTACCTGTTCATCCTAAGGAGGCTGGCTAGGTAACAAAGAAGATGATTTACCCTTCTCCATGATCCCAGCTTTTTTTCTGCACAAATAGAAAAAAGGCAAAAAAGCTAGTTTTAGCCTCCTAGTAAACCAAGTGAGAAAATCAACACTCAGCTGTATATGTATTGTTCAGTGGTAAAGTGATCTAACTTCCCTCAATATATAAACCTGCACTAATTTACCTGTAAAGGGGATATTATTTTTGAGCCATTTTTCCCCATATACTCTAGACTAGTCTATGTATATGTTTTTTAGAAGAAAAATTCCACTCTTTGTATTTCTGGGACGCAGAGGAAGGCATCTAATGTTCAACTAGGTTGTGTTACTGCCTACTCCTTCCACTCTTTTACGTATTGTACCTACATAAAAGCTTTCCAGCTTTTTTTAAATGGAAGAACCTTTCCTGTTTTGTTTTCAAACTGTGGATCAGTTGAGAAGAAATAGCATCAAATGCTTCATGTATATTTCATCTGAAGCAGTGTGAATCTCAGTGTAACAATTTTAGTGTTTTTTGGATTTATTTTGATTTTGTAATGTTCTTGGTGGCAAAAAGAAATTATGATTCTGCTGTACCAAGCAGACATTTGGGTGACTGAATCAGTATTTTACAAAACTTGTTATTAATTCTATTTATTATTGCCTATTTATTTTACATTTTTCCTCCCTTGCAGTTCATCAAGAGATTTCCAGTGATGGGATGAGCTGGTCTATTCTGGGCCTGCCTGTAGTCTCTTATCTAGACTCTGGCGAGTACATTTGTAAGGCAAAGAATTTTCTGGGGGCCACAGAGGCGTTCATATCTCTCATCATCACAGACTCAGAAAGCACAGATGATCCCAACTCTAATGCCAAAGGTGCATGGAGTGGGAAGGCGAGTGGGATGGAGGCAGCTGCCTACAATGACAAGCTAGTGGCAAGGTATGTTATCACCACCTCCACCGTGCCTACCCTGAGGGCTGGAGTGGGCACTGGAGAGGGCCTCCTCCTCCCAGATGTGGCACAAGACAGCAACCCCAGAAACCTGCTGGCAAGCCCACCTACCAGTCAGCAGGAGCCGGAGCGAATCGTGAGGTCTGTCAGAGTGATAGGAGACACTGACCAGAGTATCACCCTGGCCTGGAAGGCTCCGCTGGCAAAGAACACGACGGTGTTCAGTGTCCTCTATGCCATCTTTGGAGAGAGAGACATGCGACGGATCAACGTGGAGCCGGGGAAGACCAAGGTCACCATTTATGGGCTGCTGCCAAAGACCAAATACATTGTGTGTGTCTGCGTGAAAGGGCTGATCCCCAGGAAGGAGCAATGCATCATATTTTCCACAGATGAAGTTGCCAGTGCAGGAGGGACCCAGAAGCTCATCAATGTTGTTGTCATCAGCGTGGCCTGTGTCATTGCTGTTCCTCTGACGCTGGTGGTGTGCTGTGGTGCACTGAAAAGGCGCTGCAAAAAATGCTTTGTGCGGAAACCCAAGGAAATTCAGGAATCCTATGTCACCTTTGAGAGCCTGTCTCCTGGGGCCAAGGCAAAAGGGGTGGAAGGAGAATACTTGACTAGACATACCCCCGACGAGTCAAACAGGTTGCTGTCTGCCCGATCCAGTGTGGACTCAGAAGCAATACCAAAGATAGAAGGGCAGCCTAATGAATACTTCTGCTGATTGTTGGCTTGTTAGGTGGAAGGCACGTGGCAGTATATACAACTCTCTGCTCCAGAGCAGCAGGCTGCCCTGTTGATGCTTCTGGCTCCAATATGTTCCAGAGGAGGATGCAAGAGGGTAGATGGTGCCCAAGCTTTACAGAAACATGTTGCTCATCCCACTTGGGGTGTGTTGTTTTGTACCCAATCAAAAGATCCTATGATAATAGCCTCATTCTCCTGGACCACTTTTATTTTCGTAAAATGAAGCGTGCACACTGAGTGTGAGGACATTAAGCAATATTTCTGAGTGCACTCTGCTTGGTGTTGTTTAGTAGCTGCTCTGCAATATGCTAAGTATTTTGTTTTCAGCTCTTTTGGTGTTCTTTTGGTTGACAAATGAGGGACTGCTTAGTAATTTTGATACAAATATCTGCGAGGGTGAAGATTGAGAGTCTCACCTTTTACATCCCCCATGTTTGCATGAAACATGCAACTTGATGCTGAGTAGATCACAAGATGCAGATGCACAGAAGCCCTTTCTAGTATGTCCAACATAATAACAGCTCTGTGCTCTGAATTCAGAGAAATGTGCAAAGGAGATAGAAATTAAGAGACAAACCCCAATCCGCTCCTAAGAATACTTAATAGAGAGCATTTTGTGATTGCATTTTGCCCCTGAACACTATTCTTAAGATTTTCTTGAACAGCAGTTCTGCACAGGTCTTTCAGTATCAGGCCTAGCTGGCATTTTCTAGCTGTATTGTAATTAGTATGTTTTCTATCAGCGGTGCTAGTTAAAATCATACAATGTCCTACGCTGCAAATTGTGTGTGGTGGTGTAATGCTTTGTAATCATACTGGGAAACCTACATTAGACAGTTCTGCAAAAACCTCCCAGACCAGCTCTGTCATTGCTGCCAGCTCTCAGGTGGTGAAGAACCAAGGGCTCTGCCAGGCACTCGTGGTCTGGTCACGGAAATAACTTGTTCCATGCAGAGCAGGGGGCTGCGATGTGGTTGGTAGTTGACTGCTGGCCAGGCGCACATCAGCCATACTTCCACTGTGGCATCAGTGGTGGCAGAGGCTCAGTGTAGACATTCAGGATTCAAATAGTCTACAAGTTCAAGAAAATTGTCTAATATTCATCTAATATTCTACTTTCATAGCCAGGATGAGCTGACCAGCTATTTTTAGTCCCACAGCTCCACTGGGGGCACTTCCCAGCTGTATAATTTTCTACTCCAGTCCTTCATGTAGTAATACTGTATATAATGGTTTTCTTTTTGTAATAAATATTCTTTGTGAAGAAAATTACATATGATCTGCCAAATGTTGAATGGAAGGGATCCAGCCACGTTGGGATGCTAACTGGTAAAGCTTGCTGAATTGTTTTGAACTATGTATTTGTGAAAGTATTGGAAGGATCTCCACTCACACTCTGGTGCATACATACAGCATTGGTTTAACAAAATTCACTGGTTGGAATGGAGCCCTGTGTGGATTTTGCAAGTCCTCTTTGTGCAGAGGATTTCAGTTATGTCAGATTACTTGGCCTGATGGAAAAAGCAAGTCATTTGATCTCAAAATAAATACTTGCAACAGGGGACACATAACACTAGTTTCTGACAGGACTCCCTGTATTCCTTACATTAATGATAAAGAGCTTCTCTTGTATTGGGATTTGTCAATCCCTTTATGAAATATTGCATGCTACATCTGTCACTGGACTGTATAGATTTTTAGGTTTGCAAAAACATTGTACAAAACTATGTATTTTAATACAACAAATGAATGGATGAAATATGTAGTATGTAATAGATCTATTAATTATTTATACTGTTGTATGTCCCAGGATGATTTTTAGAGTCTCTCTCTCCAAGGTAGAACAAAAATATTCTTCCAGTAGCAGTTTTGGGGATAAGTTGCAAGGAATGCTTTGAGCATGATTCCTACCCACATCACTGCACGGTGCAGAAATCAACCTGATGTAGCCCTGGATGGATGAGCTAGCCCTGAAGAATCAAGGCTGTTCTAAGCTTTCCTGTGGTGATTGGAGTGAACCTACTGCCCAAGGACTTTCCTGTAAGTCAGGTTTGCAGGTTCTGACTGGGAACAAGAGGTACATTTACCTTTCAGCGGCCTGGAGGCATGGGCAGGGTAACTTGCTGCATCCAGCCCAAGCGATGGGCACCTCTCTGCCGCTCTGCCAGTGCATGAGATCCGACACCTGGGCTGTGAGTCTGCAGTGGAAGAGGCAGCGGCTGGGCCAGCGCTGTCACTCTGTGCTGGCAGGGAACAGAGGATGGAGGGCTCATCCTGTGACATTCACTGGGGACGTGCTAAGTTTTACAGACTCCATTGGATATTTTTTCACTTTGAATAAATAGTGATCCCAAGTAGAACAAACACACTTTTTCTTTTGTATTTCCTATTGATGCCTCGGAAAGCCGGAATCAAAACTCACCAGCCTTGGTGACTATGAAGCAGGTATCCTTTATTGCAGCGCTGGGCACACAGGGGATCGCTCCTCTGAGTGTGTGCACCAATTAAAGCCAAATTTCTCATATTTATACAGGTTAACTATACATATTCATTATAATTTCTAAGAAAAGGCAGGGCTATGCAAATTATTTCCAGGAAGTCATTTACATTAACTCCTCCCAGAGTGGCTGTCGGACCGGGCTCAGAGGGTCGTGATCAGTGGAGCAGAATCTGAATGGAGACCTGTGACTAGCGGTGTTCCCCAGGGGTCAGTGTTGGGTCCAGTCCTGTTTAATATCTTCATTGACGATCTTGATGAGGGAATAGCATCCACCCTCAGCAAGTGCTGATGATACAAAGCTGGGAGGAGTGGCTGACACGCAGGAACACTGCGCTGCCATCCAGCGAGACCTGGACAGGCTGGAGAGCTGGGCAGGGAGAAACCAGATGAGGTTTAATAAAAGCAAGTGTAAAGTCTTGCACCTGGGGAGGAATAACCGTCTGTATCAGTACAGGCTGGGGGATGACCTGCTGGAGAAGAGCTCTGTGGAGAAGGACCTGGGGGTCCTGGTTGATGACACGTTGGCTATGAGCCAGCAGTGTGCCCTCGTGGCTAAGAGGGCCAATGGGATCCTGGGATGCATCGGGAAGAGTGTGGCCAGCAGGTCTAAGGAGGTGATCCTCCCCCTCTACTCTGCCCTGGTCAGGCCCCACCTGGAGTATTGTGTCCAGTTCTGGGCTCCCTGGTATAAAAAGACAGGGATCTCCTGGAGAGAGTCCAGAGAAGGGCTACGAAGATGATTAAGGGCCTGGAACATCTCCCGTATGAGGAAAGGCTGAGTGAGCTGGGGCTGTTCAGCCTGGAGAAAAGAAGACTGAGGGGGGACCTAATTAATGTTTATAAATATCTTAAGTATGGGATGCAGGGGGAATTGGCCAGCCCCTTTTCAGTGGTCTGTGGAGATAGGACAAGGGGCAATGGCTGTAAACTGGAGCACAGGAAGTTCCGCACCAACATGCGGAAGAACTTTTACACAGTGAGGGTGACAGAGCCCTGGGACAGGCTGCCCAGGGAGGTGGTGGAGTCTCCTTCTCTGGAGATATTCAAGACTCGTCTGGACGCCTATCTGTGCAATATGAGCTAGGGAGCCTGCTTTAGCAGGGGGATTGGACCCGATGATCTCTTGAGGTCCCTTCCAACCCCTACGATTCTGTGATTCTGTGATTCAGAAAGCATCAATTACCATGCACACAGCTCCTTCTTTGGCCAGTAGCAGATCTAAGGCCATCCAATTGTGTCTAACTACATTATATAAGGAGGAAACTTGTAATTGCAATCTATGGATCGCATCACTTGTGTCCCTTTGGAATAACTCATAGCAGCAGATATGTTAAGTATAGCTTTCTCACGTACTCCGAGCCATGGGAGGAACTATCTTGCAGAATTGTGAAAAGCAGATGGCTTTTCACAAACTAGGGGGTTTAGGCCCTTTTTATCTATTGTCCTTTGAGGGGTTCATAGATTTCCTGCTGGAGGAATTCACAGACTCACAGAAGAGATCAACCCCCCTGCCAGAGCAGGTTCCTTAGGACAGAAAAGAACCAGTAAGTGTCAGTAAGTACCAATCAGTATCTGTACCCCCCTTTTCCTGGGAGCTCACAGAAATCAATTTGCCAGTAGTTCCCTTGTATGTTTCATTTTCCAATGTTCCCTAATTGCATCTGGTTATCTGCTATCTGCGTTGGGGTTATTTTTCAAACATTAGTGAGTCACTGTCAAATTGTAATATATATACACAGAGATTCTTCCCTAATAATTTTGATTTAAAATTTATACAGGGAGTATAAATAGGACACATGCTCCCCAGTGGTGGTCTTTGACGATTCACAGAATCACAGAATCGTAGGGGTTGGAAGGGACCTCGAGAGATCATTGGGTCCAACCCCCCTGCCAAAGCAGGCTCCCTAGCTCATATTGCACAGATATGATTGAAGAACCCCCCCCCCTGTAGCTCCAGAAGAACTTCCTGGCACATCTGGGACAACTGTGAAGGGTGAAGAAAAGTCCACACATCCACAAGAACCTGAAGGTGCAAAGAAAGCTCAAAGAAAGGTCCACGTTCTGTTAAAGAAATGGCCTACATAACTCCAGAAGAATTTGAAAATGTTCCTAGATACATGAGAGGTCGTCTAAGAATGTCCTCAGATCAATTAAGTTGTGCAAGCAATTGTTGCAGTTTTGTGTGGTTGGGTGCTGGAAAAGAACAGGGGTGCAGAAAATGGCTGCTGTGAGGAGCTGCTGGAATTCTCCAGAGCTCCTAACTATAAACAATTCAAGGCCAGAATCATTGTTGACCAGGGCCAAGCCAATGAGAGATAGTCACAGCGCCTCTGAGAATCACATATAGGAGAAAACAACGCGGAAGCAGCTGCATTTTGCCACCGGAGAAGGGAGTGAAGAGATGTAACAAGCTGTGCCGACACCAAGGCCGGGGAAGACAGGGGAGGAGGCGTCCCAGGTGCCAGAGAGAAAGATGCCCCCTGACAGCCTGCGGAGAAACCCCATGAAAAGGCCGAGATCCCACCTGCAGCCTGTGGAGAGGCTCCACACTGGATGGAGCAGGTGGAGACTTAGAGAAGATGCTGTGACCCTACGTTGTGATCCCCTGCCAGCACTTGCAGCCATGAAGAGAATCAGAGACACAGAGATGAGCAGAAAAGAGTTTTGCGCCGAAACAGGTTTGCTGGGCGGAGGCTGGTGACCCCATGGAGGACTGGGACTGAGAGACATTGTGATTTATGGCTGCCCGCCATAGCAGGGATCCAGGCGGAGCAGCTGATGAAGAGATAAAGCCCTGGGGGAAGAGACTCACGTTGGAGAAAGTTTGTGGAGGACGGTCTCCTGTGGGTGGGACCCCAGGGTGCAGCAGGGGGAGGATGTGTGGAATGAATGCCCCCCCCAGCCGAGAAGGAAACCAACTTGCAAGGAACTGACCGAAGCCCCATCTCCCAGTCCCTGCCCCCCTGTGCTGTGATCAGGGGGAGGAAGGGAGTGAAATCATAACTAGAGTGAAGTCTGCTAAGAAGGGAGTGAGGAAGGGAGGTAGAGGTGTTTTAAGATCTGGAAAAGGAAAACAGCTCATGAAGAAGTAACCAGTAACCCCATTATTTTTCCCTAGTCCCTGCCCACCCCTGCACTGCGAGCGGGGAGGGAAGAAGGGAGTAAAATCATGGCTAAAGCGAAGTCTGCTTAGAATGGAGGGGTGGGGGGAAGGTGCTACTGAGAACCCCATTTTCCCCAGTCCCTGCCCACCCTGTACTGCGAATGGGAGGGAAGAAGGGAACAAAAACCCTGACTAAAGTCTGCTAAGAAAGGAGTGGCGGGGGGAACAGGTGTTTAAGATCTGCTTGTATTTGTTTTAAGATTTGGTTGTGCTCCTGACTCTGGTTTTCACTGTACAGGATTTTCCATCAGCCTTTGAGACCTGTGAATCGAGGTCTCAGAAGCCGCTACAGGAGGTTCTGGGAAGAAGAAACTAAGGAAACAATAGATCGTTTTTTTGTTGTTGACGAGGACATCAGAGAGTTCACCACTCTGAAAGTGGATAAGCAGTTCCACAGGATCCTCACCATCTGCGGGGGGAGGGAATCCAACCTGGGGAGGAAATACCGGCGCGGAGAAGCCAGCAGTAGACTCAGTCAGGGTGGTGAAGCGAACTCCACCTTTATTACTGAATCACCCTCTCTTATACCCTCACTAATTATGCCTACAAGTCAACTTCTCATTGGCTAAGCTCCAAAGGTTACATAAACATAGCTCTTCTTCCTCTTCCTCTTGGGTTTCAGTTCCGCTGAGTTGTTTGTTTCCTGTTTCCCTGATTTTGCCAAGTCATGCTGACAACATGCTACCAACAGGCCTACTCCATAACTGTATATTCGTGACCCTCAGAGCCTGGCTTGTACAACATATCCTGGGGGTCGTGCCCCCTTTCCCTTAGCCGTTCTTCAACAACCATCCTGCGCCACTGCTGTAGATTGAAGTATATTAGGGATGCCCGAGCTGTCCGCTACATGATCTGCTAAGAAGCTTTCCCCACTCTGATCACCCAAGACACAGTGCTCTTTTGAGGTGGCCTACTCCATAACTGGATGGAAAAAAGCCTGGGTGTGGTGGTGGAGTTACTGAGGGATGGTGTGCTGGCAATGACCTCTGGTCAGCCACCCTAGTTAACCAGGGGGTTAGTGTCCTAACTCAGAGTAGAGATGTAGCTACTACTGATAGGCTAGGTAACTTAAACAGCTGTCGCTTGGGAAGCAAGGCTTCCCCAAGGAGCATAACAAGATCAGTAGACCAGCTGAATGCATCTACACCAATGCACGCAGTATGGGTAAAAAAAAGAGGAATTAGAAGTCCTTGTAAGTACAGGAAATTATGATGTGATTGCCATCACAGAAACGTGGTGGGATAATTCACATAACTGGAGTGCTGCAATTGCCGGTTATAAACTATACAGGCGTGACAGGCTGGGTAGGAGAGGAGGTGGGGTAGCCCTGTATGTCAGAGAATGCATTGACAGCCTAGAGCTGGAGTATGATGAAGACAGGGTTGAGTGTCTCTGGGTGAAAATCAGAGGAGAACAAAATCAGCGAGATATAGTGATGGGAGTCTGCTACAGACCACCTGACCAGGAGGAGGAAGCTGATGAGTTGTTTTTTAAACAACTGGGTGAAGTCTGGCGATCACCAGCCCTTGTCCTTATTGGGGACTTCAACTCACCAGTGTCTCCTGGAGGTACAATACAGCAGGGAGGAAACAGTCTAGCAGGTTCCTGGAGGGTTTGGAAGACAACTTCCTGACCCAGCTGGTGAATGAACCCACAAGGGAAGGTGCCCTGCTGGACTTGTTATTTGTCAATAGAGAAGACCTGGTGGGGGATGTGAAGGTTGGAGGACGCCTGGGGCATAGTGATCATGAGCTTATAGAATTCTTAGTACTGGGAGAAGTTAGGAAGGGAGACAGCAGAATTAGCACCTTAGACTTCTGTAGGGCTGACTTTGGACTGTTCAGAAAGCTGCTCGATAAGATTCCATGGGAGGCAGCCCTTGAGGGCAAAGGAGCCCAAGAGGGTTGGTTGCTCCTCAAGAAGGTAATCCTGGCGGCACAAGAACAGGCTGTCCCAGTCGGACAGAAGAGGGGTTGGCGAGCTAGGAAGCCAGCCTGGCTGAGTAGAGAGATTCAGGCTGATATACGGGAAAAGAAGGAAAAATATGAGCTTTGGAAGAAGGGGCAGGTGTCTTGGGATGATTATAGGAAATTAGTGAGATCATGTAGGGAGAAAGTCAGAAGGGCTAAAGCTGATCTGGAACTGAGGCTGGCCAGCTCTGCAAAAGATAATAAAAAGTCCTTCTATAGGTATATTAACAGTAAAAGGAGGGTCAAGGAGAATCTCCAGCCCTTATTGGATGCTGATGGCACATTAGTGACAAGGGATGAGGACAAGGCTGAGGTCCTTAATTCCTTCTTTGCCTCAGTCTTTAACAGTAAAGAAGGATATTCCCTGAGTACTCATCCTCTGGAACTGGCTGACAGGGAGGGGAAGAGTAACAAAGTTCCCATGGTTCAGGAGGAAATGATTAGAGACCTACTTGGCCAGTTAGATACCCACAAGTCAATGGGGCCAGATGGGATTCACCCAAGGGTACTGAGGGAGCTGTCAGATGTGCTTGCCAAACCCCTTTCCATCATCTATCAGCAATCCTGGCAGAGTGGGGAAGTTCCAGTCGACTGGAGGCTGGCAGATGTTACACCCATAGACAAGAAGGGTCGGAAGGAGGATCCAGGGAACTCCAGGCCTGTCAGTCTGACCTCAGTCCCAGGGAAGATCATGGAGAGGGTCATCTTGGGAGCTATCATGCAGCACATGCACGATGGCCAGGGGATCAGGCCTACTCAACATGGGTTTACAAAAGGTAGATCCTGTCAAACTAACCTGATCACCTTCTATGACAAGGTGACCCGCTTAATGGACGAGGGGAAGGCTGTGGATGTGATCTGCCTGGACTTTGGTAAAGCCTTTGACACCGTTTCTCACAGCATTCTGACTGAGAAACTGGCTGCCACTGGCCTGGACAGGTGGACCCTCAGCTGGGTTAAAAACTGGCTGGATGGCCGAGCCCAGAGGGTGGTGGTGAATGGAACAAAATCCAGCTGGAGGCCGGTCACGAGTGGCGTCCCCCAGGGCTCAGTCCTGGGTCCAGTCTTGTTCAACATCTTTATCAATGATCTCGACTAAGGGATTGAATGCTCCCTCACTAAGTTTGCAGATGACACTAAAGTAGGAGGAAGTGTTGATCTGCCTGAGAGTAGGGAGGCTCTTCAGAGGGATCTGAACAGACTGGACCGATGGGCTGAGTCCAATGGGATGAAGTTTAACAAGGCCAAGTGTAGAGTGCTGCACATGGGACATAATAACCCCATGAAGCCCTACAGGCTGGGGGAGACTGTCTGGAGAGCTGTCAGGCAGAGAAGGACCTGGGGGTGTTGGTTGACTGCAGACTGAATATGAGTCAGCAGTGTGCCCAGGCAGCCAAGAAGGCCAATGGCATCCTGGCTTGTATCAAAAACAGTGTGGCCAGTAGGTCTAGGGAGGTGATTGTGCCCCTGTACTCAGCATTGGTGAGGCCACACCTTGAGTACTGTGTCTAGTTCTGGGGCTCCTCACCACAAGAAGGACATGGAGGTCCTGGAGCGAGTCCATAGAAGGGCAACCAGGCTGGTGAAGGGGCTGGAGGGCAAATCCTATGAGGAGCGGCTGAGGGAGCTGGGGCTGTTTAGCCTAGAGAAGAGGAGGCTGAGGGGAGACCTTATCACCGCCTACAACTATCTGAAGGGAGGTTATAGAGAGATAGGTGATGGTCTCTTCAGCCAGGTGACAGGAGATAGGACAAGGGGGAATGGCATGAAGATGTGCCAGGGCAGGTTTAGATTGGATGTTAGGAAAAAATTTTTTACTGCAAGAGTTGTGAGGGCCTGGAACAGGCTGCCCAGGGAGGGGGTTGAGTCACCTTCCCTGGATGTGTTCAGAAAAAGGGTAGATGAAGTACTTAGGGATATGGTTTAGTTTAGGATGGGAATGGTTGGACTTGATGATCTTAAAGGTCTTTTCCAACCTTGTGATTCTGTGATTCTGTGGTTATCCATCCTGCAAGAAATACACTGTGACATACACGGCAAAAATAACACTAAGGCAAAAATTACTAATAAAAGCATAAGTCCTTATTTAACTATATATAAAAGCCATCCTGTAAATGAAAAGTCATACTATCAAATGTGGCAAGCTGAAAAGTGCTAATTGGCTACACACACTGTTCACACCAGAGTGATTAATTAGTAGTTTACCTTTGATGACTAGAAGTTATCTGCACACCTGCTGTGTTTTGGCCATCTTATTATGGCTGGTTCTTGACGTATTCACTTACTTCCAAATACTTTCTCACAACTCTTTCTTGGTTTAAGGCAGTCTGTCCACCTGCCTTCAAGGCCACTATGTTTGGAAAATGTGATTACCAAATAGCTCTCAGCGTGAGTAATTTTCCTGTCTCGTGGGAATTCAAGGGTACTGTCAGGGCCTGTGTCTGTGCAAGGAGAGCCAGATCGCTGGCAGGCCTGCTGTCCTCCCTGACAATTTTTTTTTTTTTAGTATCTGCGATACCAAAACTGCTTTTAGAGGTCTCTGCAGGGGCCCTTTGCAGAAAGCTCAATAAGCATGGCAGTAAGAGTAAGACAAGTACTGTAATTGCCAAATCCAAATAAACCAAAGTTGACCACTGACAATAACCATCCTGAAATTTCCCACTCATGAACCCAATTGTCTGATCCAAACAATCCATTTTCTTGTTGTATCTTTTGTGTTTGAGCTATTAATTTCTGAGTGCTCACATGAATTGACTGAGAGTGGTCAGCCAGATTCTTTGTTTGCTTTGCCAATCAGGAGTGTCAGAGGTGCAGATAACATCAACCTCACACAGTCTGTGATCTTAGGCTGCGCAAAAATCACCATTTCCCTACGTTTCATTTACCACAAATACATGCATATCTCAAAGACTGTTAGATGGTTCAAAATGTCCCAAAGCAAAACTCATAGTCCACTGTGGCTGCAGTTGGAACACTTGACTTCGGTTACTGTGATCAGGATCCCGTCCTGGTGCATGCAAGCTTAATTTCTTCTGGATCCACGGCTTTATCCACTTCGCTGGGTCCCACTTGGTTCCTGTATCTATAATGACATAGGCAGATCTCCTTCCCCAAGTTAATACCTGTAACTTCATTATTTACAATAGTCTTTCGAGCTCTTCTTTTAGTTTGACTACCAAGCATAGCAGATCGTCCACCTGCTCACACCTCACACAGGTGAAGTGTTTGCCTCTTGTCCCTGGCAGCAGCACACTCAGGCATTCCCTGCAGCCAGAGACCTGAACCGTGGCATCCCTGGGCAGGCCCTCCAATGGGGTTGCCCCAGTTGTGTAGGGGGAACCTCTCCACCTGGTGGAGACCATGGTTCAACTGTCTGGGCACACAGCAGGCAGGAATCCCTTGGGTCGCCCTGCGTACTCTGTGAGCACTAGCCGGTCTGCTCAGTTCACCCTCTGAGCTAGGAGGGGGCTAGCTCTGCCTGCTTGCTCTGCCTCCTTGCTCTGCCTTACTGACGTGCCACGCCCTGTTTGCCCGTCCTGGTCACCACGCTCCTGGTCGCTATCGCTCCCAGAGGCCCCTCTTGTATGGAGAGGGATTATTGCTGCCGCCCTTAGCTCCGCCCCCGATGAGTCACGCCTGCGTGCAGCCGCAGCGAGAAGCAATGGCTGCCAGCGGGTGTGTCACGCGGTCTCTCCCTTTTAGTTATTTTATTTGCCCTTGGGGATCAGTGCCTGGGAGCTGCCCTTTACCTGTTATTCTAGTAATTCTTTATCAGCCCAAAAGTATTCAATATTTTCCTGCTTATTCAAAACTCCTATTTCTATTTTCCAGAATTAATGTTAGAGTCTCTTGCAATCTTTCTGCTGCCTGCTTAGCCTCATGATTGGCCAATCTATTACCTTTTTCTGGTCAGTGTTACCTTTCAGGTGTCCTCGGTGATCTTGGTTGGCAGTTGAACTGCTTCTAATAAGCGAAGTATTTCTCCTGCATGCTTAATGCTTCCCTTGACTTGTTAAAAGTCCATGCCGTTTCCAAATTGCTCCATGGGCGTGCACAACTCCAAAAGCATAAAGAGGCTTCGTTATTATTCCACAACTGACACCAGCTCACAACTCCGAAAATGTTCTCTTACCATCTGAGGGTCTTACAGATGGCTTCTTTTGCTCAGTATCAAATTCTCCTTGTCCTCCTGAAATTTCACACCCCAGATAGGTTACTCATTGCTGTACCATTTCAGGTTTCTGTTGAGAATCTCAATATCCATTTAGCCCCCAAAAATTCAACAAACTTGTCCCTTGAATCCAGTCAGGTTTTGTTTCAGTTACTATTAATTGGCCGTTCACATACTGCAGAAAGATTTCATCTCTGGAGGGAGGGTCTCATGCTTCAAGTTCTCCTGCAAACTGATTCCCAAAGATTGATGGATTTATTTTTAAAACCTTGGGGTAACACTGCCAGGTAAACTGGGTTCTCCTACCAGTGGTAGGATTTAAAATGCAAATAACTTTTCATTTTCTTTGGCTAATGGCAGGCAGAAGAAAGCATCTTTTAAGTCTAAGACTGTAAACCAAACCTGTGTATTCTTAAGCTTTGTTAGCAGTGGTGTTGTAGTTTTGTTTAGCTGTGCTTTTAAGATGGCTGTTGCAAGCAGCAGAGCTACAGCTTGCTGCAAGCCCTAGACAGTAAACACCAGCCAACCCAAGGCCAAAGTCGCTGCCGACCAAGGCTGCACCAGTGTATAGGGATTAGCTACCACCAGGTGCAAATCTTTAACAATATTATTTATTGCCCTGAGGTATTGTACTATTCGATATGTTCCATTGGCTTTTAATTGGTAAAATAGGAGCATTATATTCTGATTCACATTCCCTCTAGAAGAAAAGGGAGGGGATCCTAATTCATGCGGTTCTGGTATTTAATCCCCCCTTTTCTTCCAGAAGTCCCTTTCATGTACCACACTCCCCTATTTTACAAGCAGAGCAGCATCTCTTCAGTTGTTTCTCTCTGTTTTTATCTTTTCCTAAATCCAATACTAAGGGATCCTGTGGTATCGCAAGCCCACACTCCCTCTGCCATTCCGAATCATCTCAGAGGGTGGAAAAAAACCAAACCTATCAGCCTAGCCAATTTTATCACATTTCCCTTTTCTCTTAAAAAAAAAAAAGCATTAATTGCAATACCTCAGCAAATTCTTTTTACTCACACTCCCACCGGCTTCTCCTCCAATATCTTTCCAATGCAAAATCTCAC
Organism: Porphyrio hochstetteri; assembly: GCA_020800305.1. Classification (NCBI taxonomy): domain Eukaryota; kingdom Metazoa; phylum Chordata; class Aves; order Gruiformes; family Rallidae; genus Porphyrio; species Porphyrio hochstetteri. The sequence continues at coordinate 11,237,538 of CM036911.1, forward strand.
AATCCAGAGGGCTTTTCTTAGGGATTTTGCTACTTTTTTCTCCCTCTCATCGTTAGTCAGATTTACCTCTTGATTTCCGTTCTTATTTATAACTCAACTCCCATCTGTCTGTCCAGCAATACTAACGAGAATGATATGGTTTCTCTAATATATTCACAGTTTACCAAACCGTAAATTTCTCGCAGGTGATTTTCTCTCTCTCACCGATACGCTGCGGCTCAGTCACTCACCACTCACACCAGAGTTAACTCATTTCACTCACACCAATCGTTCGTCAAATCTAAATCACTTTTCAAAAGTCAGTTCCTTGTACCAATATCCAAAGTCAAGAGCAATCAATCAGTGCCACCAGAGCAGCGACTCCCGTTGGGAATCAAAGCCCGGTCTCCTGCGTGGCAGGCAGGAGCTCTCTCCCACTGCCCACAGAGCAGCACGCTGTTAGAGAAGTTTGCAGCAGGTCTCCACACTCACTTTGTGCTTACTTAAACTTCTCGGTCACACCTGCACAAGATCTTTATACGACAGATCCAAACCAGAACAATAGTCACTCGATACAGTTATCAAGATTCCCATTATTAGCAGCATTTACATGCTACTAACCAGATGTATACAATCAGGCATTAGTAACCTGGTATACGACACTCGCGTGGGACGTCTCCCAACGGCTTACAGTATCCCCAAACGACTGGTCCAGACACCAAATACCAAGATACCCAAGTATACCAGATACAGCCGGGCATCCACCAAACCAGGAGCATAAATAAATTTAAAGGAATACCTTAAAAATCAGAGGATGGTCCTTGTCTGCTCCTGCAGCGAGCCAAGCAGGGCGAGGAGTCCCTCTGGGAAATCCCAGGGCGCGCCTACGGAGTCCTGTTCCTTACCGGATCCTGCAGCCGAGCAGAGAGGGTCCCATCTGGGTCGCCAAACTGATGCCTCGGAAAGCCCGAATCAACTCACCAGCCTTGGTGACTCTGAAGCAGGTATCCTTTATTGCAGCGCTGGGCACACAGGGGATCGCTCCTCCAAATGTGTGCGCCTATTGAAGCCAAATTTCTCATATTTATACAGGTTACCTATACATATTCATTATAATTTCTAAGAAAAGGCAGGGCTATGCAAATTATTTCCAGGAAGTCATTTACATGAACCCCTCCCAGATAGAGCATGCTCAGTCACACTGAGGGGGTCTTCCGGTGGTCTTCAGGGCTGAAGGCTCGACGTCTTCCTCGCTCTCAGCGCATGCTCTTTACAGTTTCTTCTCCGTGATTATCTGAGCTCAAAAACACATTCCTTTTTGCTGAAAACAAGATATACTCTGTCTCTTAATTGGTCGTTACTCTCATTATTTATGACTCCTCTATCTCCTACTTCCTCTAGTTTCAAGGCTGTTGCTGTTGCATTGTTATGGTTAAGTTTTGCAGCTGTTCTCACAAGCACAGTTACAGCTTTCTCCTAACCTAATCTATTCTTAAAACCATGAGAATTCTTATATTAAAGTTATATTAATTGTCTCTTAAGCTACACCTATATCAATCCATTCAGCATGATTACATTTCATTGAATCATTCCCCCCTTTTCATTATACTTACAAATTCTTTTGTAATTTCAAATTATACTACTCTATTGCAATGCTTGGAAAAGTATTCACCTGTTTCTACTTGATGTCTTATTTTATTTCTCCTCCAATCCCTGTATGTTATAGTGGTCTGTTTACAACACCACAAAGAACACTGAATCACCACACAAGAAATTAAAACTAAAATACTTATCAAAATAACAAATGTAAAAATTTGTTTGAGCCAGGCAAAGTTTGGGAGCCAGGGAGTAAGCTTATCCCAAACCTCTTTAAATCCCCACGATGCATCATCGTGAGCTACTTGGTGAAGAATCTTTGTTTGTTTCCACATATTATTTAAATCTCTTTCAATTTCTTTTTCTGATTTATGTATGCACAACATAAAATTTGATTTATTATGATTTATTTGATTTATTATTGATTTATTATGACTGCTGATGGGGCTCACCTGTCCCAAAGGGGAAAGCGAATCCTTGCCCAGGATTGCTCACTCATTGAGCGTGCTTTAAACTAGTTAGGAAGGGGGAAGGGGATATCATGAAGACTCCTGGGGTTAGGCATGGGCTTTGGGAGACACAGTGTGAGTTGGCGGTGGAAGAAGGTAAATGCCAGCAGCACAGTGACAGACTTGGGGATGTTGTTCCATGTGATAGTGGGGAAAATTCTGGGGATTGCCCTGAGGACTCCTCAGTGGAGCCACTATTGCCCATCCCCTGTCGGAAAGCTCGCTGTGATCTGCTGAGGATACCTGCACCTGCTGCCCCACTAAAATGCCTTTATACAAATGCACGTAGCATGGGAAACAAGCAGGAAGAATTAGAGATCTTTGTGCGGTCGCAGGGCCACGATCTCATTGTGATCACAGAGACGTGGTGGGACAGCCTGGGTGACTGGCACGCTGTCATGGATGGCTATGTGCTTTTCAGGAAGGACAGGCTAGGGAGGCGAGGTGGAGGAGTTGCTCTTTATGTTAGAGAGCAGCTTGAATGAAGAGCTTCCCTCTAGTTGAGGTAGGGGTGGTCCAGGAGCGGCTCAAAGGGATCAATGCAAACAAATCCATGGGCCCGGATGGGATACATCCACGTGTGCTGAGGGAGCTGGCAGAAGTGATTGCGGAGCCCTCGCTATCATCTTCGACAGCTCTAGGAGAACAGGAGAAGTACCTGAGGATTGGAGGATAGCCAATATCACTCCGGCCTTCAAAAAGGGCAAGACGGAGGACCCTAACAATTATAGGCCAGTCAGCCTCACTTCTGTCCCTGGAAAGGTGATGGAACAGCTTGTTCTGGATGCCATCACCAAGCAACTGGAAGAGAAGAAGGTCATGAGGAGTAGTCAGCATGGATTCACCAAGGGGAGATCGTGCCAATCTCAAAGCCTTCTATGATCTCATCACCGGCTGGGTGGATGGAGGGAGAGCAGTGGATGTCATCTCCCTTGACTTCAGCAAGGCTTTCGATACTGTCTCCCATGACATCCTGATAGAAAAGCTGAGAGAGCATGGGATAGATGAGTGGACAGTGAGGTGGGTTGAGAACTGGCTGTCGGACCGGGCTCAGAGGGTTGTGATCAGTGGAACAGAATCTGAATGGAGGCCTGTGACTAGCGGTGTTCCCCAGGGGTCAGTGTTGGGTCCAGTCCTGTTTAATATCTTCATCAACGACCTTGCTGAGGGAATAGCATCCACCCTCAGCAAGTGCCAATGATCCAAAGCTGGGAGGGGTGGCTGACACGCAGGAACACTGCGCTGCCATCCAGCGAGACCTGGACAGGCTGGAGAGCTGGGCAGGGAGAAACCAGATGAGGTTTAATAAAAGCAAATGTAAAGTCTTGCACCTGGGGAGGAATAACCGTCTGTATCAGTACAGGCTGGGGTTGACCTGCTGGAGAAGAGCTCTGTGGAGAAGGACCTGGGGGTCCTGGTTGATGACACGTTGGCTATGAGCCAGCAGTGTGCCCTGGTGGCTAAGAGGGCCAATGGGATCCTGGGATGCATCAGGAAGAGTGTGGCCAGCAGGTCTAAGGAGGTGATCCTCCCCCTCTACTCTGCCCTGGTCAGGCCCCACCTGGAGTATTGTGTCCAGTTCTGGGCTCCCTGGTATAAAAAGACAGGGATCTCCTGGAGAGAGTCCAGAGAAGGGCTACGAAGATGATTAAGGGCCTGGAACATCTCCCGTATGAGGAAAGGCTGAGTGAGCTGGGGCTGTTCAGCCTGGAGAAAAGAAGACTGAGGTGGGACCTAATTAATGTTTATAAATATCTTAAGTGTGGGATGCAGGGGGAATTGGCCAACCCCTTTTCAGTGGTCTGTGGAGACAGGACAAGGGGCAATGGCTGTAAACTGGAGCACAGGAAGTTCCGCGCCAACATGTGGAAGAACTTTTACACAGTGAGGGTGACAGAGCCCTGGGACAGGCTGCCCAGGGAGGTGGTGGAGTCTCCTTCTCTGGAGATATTCAAGACTCGTCTGGACGCCTATCTGTGCAATATGAGCTAGGGAGCTGCTTTAGCAGGGGGGTTGGACCCGATGATCTCTCGAGGTCCCTTCCAACCCCTACAATTCTGTGATTCTGTGATTCTGTGATTCAGAAAGCATCAATTACCATGCACACAGCTCCTTCTTTGGCCAGTAGCAGATCTAAGGCCATCCAATTGTGTCTAACTACATTATATAAGGAGGAAACTTGTAATTGCAATCTATGGATCGCATCACTTGTGTCCCTTTGGAATAACTCATAGCAGCAGATATGTTAAGTATAGCTTTTTCACGTACTCCGAGCCATGGGAGGAACTATCTTGCAGAATTGTGAAAAGCAGATGGCTTTTCACAAACTAGGGGGTTTAGGCCCTTTTTATCTATTGTCCTTTGTGGGGTTCGTAGATTTCCTGCTGGAGGAATTCACAGACTCACAGAAGAGATCAACCCCCCTGCCAGAGCAGGTTCCTTAGGACAGAAAAGAACCAGTAAGTGTCAGTAAGTACCAATCAGTATCTGTACCCCCCTTTTCCTGGGAGCTCACAGAAATCAATTTGCCAGTAGTTCCCTTGTATGTTTCATTTTCCAATGTTCCCTAATTGCATCTGGTTATCTGCTATCTGCGTTGGGGTTATTTTTCAAACATTACTGAGTCACTGTCAAATTGTAATATATATACACAGAGATTCTTCCCTAATAATTTTGATTTAAAATTTATACAGGGAGTATAAATAGGACACATGCTCCCCAGTGGTGGTCTTTGACGATTCACAGAATCACAGAATCGTAGGGGTTGGAAGGGACCTCGAGAGATCATTGGGTCCAACCCCCCTGCCAAAGCAGGCTCCCTAGCTCATATTGCACAGATATGATTGAAGAAACCCCCCCCTGTAGCTCCAGAAGAACTTCCTGGCACATCTGGGACAACTGTGAAGGGTGAAGAAAAGTCCACACATCCACAAGAACCTGAAGGTGCAAAGAAAGCTCAAAGAAAGGTCCACGTTCTGTTAAAGAAATGGCCTACATAACTCCAGAAGAATTTGAAAATGTTCCTAGATACATGAGAGGTCGTCTAAGAATGTCCTCAGATCAATTAAGTTGTGCAAGCAATTGTTGCAGTTTTGTGTGGTTGGGTGCTGGAAAAGAACAGGGGTGCAGAAAATGGCTGCTGTGAGGAGCTGCTGGAATTCTCCAGAGCTCCTAACTATAAACAATTCAAGGCCAGAATCATTGTTGACCAGGGCCAAGCCAATGAGAGATAGTCACAGCGCCTCTGAGAATCACATATAGGAGAAAACAACGCGGAAGCAGCTGCATTTTGCCACCGGAGAAGGGAGTGAAGAGATGTAACAAGCTGTGCCGACACCAAGGCCGGGGAAGACAGGGGAGGAGGCGTCCCAGGTGCCAGAGAGAAAGATGCCCCCTGACAGCCTGCGGAGAAACCCCATGAAAAGGCCGAGATCCCACCTGCAGCCTGTGGAGAGGCTCCACACTGGATGGAGCAGGTGGAGACTTAGAGAAGATGCTGTGACCCTACGTTGTGATCCCCTGCCAGCACTTGCAGCCATGAAGAGAATCAGAGACACAGAGATGAGCAGAAAAGAGTTTTGCGCCGAAACAGGTTTGCTGGGGGAGGCTGGTGACCCCATGGAGGACTGGGACTGAGAGACATTGTGATTTATGGCTGCCCGCCATAGCAGGGATCCAGGCGGAGCAGCTGATGAAGAGATAAAGCCCTGGGGGAAGAGACTCACGTTGGAGAAAGTTCGTGGAGGACGGTCTCCTGTGGGTGGGACCCCAGGGTGCAGCAGGGGGAGGGTGTGTGGAATGAATGCCCCCCCCAGCCGAGAAGGAAACCAACTTGCAAGGAACTGACCGAAGCCCCATCTCCCAGTCCCTGCCCCCTGTGCTGTGATCAGGGGGAGGAAGGGAGTGAAATCATGACTAGAGTGAAGTCTGCTAAGAAGGGAGTGAGGAAGGGAGGTAGAGGTGTTTTAAGATCTGGGAAAGGAAAACAGCTCATGAAGAAGTAACCAGTAACCCCATTATTTTTCCCTAGTCCCTGCCCACCCCTGCACTGCGAGCGGGGAGGGAAGAAGGGAGTAAAATCATGGCTAAAGGGAAGTCTGCTTAGAATGGAGGGGTGGGGGGAAGGTGCTACTGAGAACCCCATTTTCCCCAGTCCCTGCCCACCCTGTACTGCGAATGGGAGGGAAGAAGGGAACAAAAACCCTGACTAAAGTCTGCTAAGAAAGGAGTGGCGGGGGGAACAGGTGTTTAAGATCTGCTTGTATTTGTTTTAAGATTTGGTTGTGCTCCTGACTCTGGTTTTCACTGTACAGGATTTTCCATCAGCCTTTGAGACCTGTGAATCGAGGTCTCAGAAGCCGCTACAGGAGGTTCTGGGAAGAAGAAACTAAGGAAACAATAGATCGTTTTTTTGTTGTTGACGAGGACATCAGAGAGTTCACCACTCTGAAAGTGGATAAGCAGTTCCACAGGATCCTCACCATCTGCGGGGGGAGGGAATCCAACCTGGGGAGGAAATACCGGCACGGAGAAGCCAGCAGTAGACTCAGTCAGGGTGGTGAAGCAAACTCCACCTTTATTGCTGAATCACCCTCTCTTATACCCTCACTAATTATGCCTACAAGTCAACTTCTCATTGGCTAAGCTCCAAAGGTTACATAAAGATAGCTCTTCTTCCTCTTCCTCTTGGGTTTCAGTTCCGCTGAGTTGTTTGTTTCCTGTTTCCCTGATTTTGCCAAGTCATGCTGACAAGCCACTACCAACAGGCCTACTCCATAACTGTATATTCGTGACCCTCAGAGCCTGGCTTGTACAACATATCCTGGGGGTCGTGCCCCCTTTCCCTTAGCCGTTCTTCAACAACCATCCTGCGCCACTGCTGTAGATTGAAGTATATTAGGGATGCCCGAGCTGTCCGCTACATGATCTGCTAAGAAGCTTTCCCTACTCTGATCACCCAAGACACAGTGCTCTTTTGAGGTGGCCTACTCCATAACTGGATGGAAAAAAGCCTGGGTGTGGTGGTGGAGTTACTGAGGGATGGTGTGCTGGCAATGACCTCTGGTCAGCCACCCTAGTTAACCAGGGGGTTAGTGTCCTAACTCAGAGTAGAGATGTAGCTACTACTGATAGGCTAGGTAACTTAAACAGCTGTCACTTGGGAAGCAAGGCTTCCCCAAGGAGCATAACAAGATCAGTAGACCAGCTGAATGCATCTACACCAATGCACGCAGTATGGGTAAAAAAAAGAGGAATTAGAAGTCCTTGTAAGTACAGGAAATTATGATGTGATTGCCATCACAGAAACGTGGTGGGATAATTCACATAACTGGAGTGCTGCAATTGCCGGTTATAAACTATACAGGTGTGACAGGCTGGGTAGGAGAGGAGGTGGGGTAGCCCTGTATGTCAGAGAATGCATTGACAGCCTAGAGCTGGAGTATGATGAAGACAGGGTTGAGTGTCTCTGGGTGAAAATCAGAGGAGAACAAAATCAGCGAGATATAGTGATGGGAGTCTGCTATAGACTACCTGACCAGGAGGAGGAAGCTGATGAGTTGTTTTTTAAACAACTGGGTGAAGTCTGGCGATCACCAGCCCTTGTCCTTATTGGGGACTTCAACTCACCAGTGTCTCCTGGAGGTACAATACAGCAGGGAGGAAACAGTCTAGCAGGTTCCTGGAGGGTTTGGAAGACAACTTCCTGACCCAGCTGGTGAATGAACCCACAAGGGAAGGTGCCCTGCTGGACTTGTTGCTTGTCAATAGAGAAGACCTGGTGGGGGATGTGAAGGTTGGAGGACGCCTGGGGCATAGTGATCATGAGCTTATAGAATTCTTAGTACTGGGAGAAGTTAGGAAGGGAGACAGCAGAATTAGCACCTTAGACTTCCGTAGGGCTGACTTTGGACTGTTCAGAAAGCTGCTCGATAAGATTCCATGGGAGGCAGCCCTTGAGGGCAAAGGAGCCCAAGAGGGTTGGTTGCTCCTCAAGAAGGTAATCCTGGCGGCACAAGAACAGGCTGTCCCAGTCGGACAGAAGAGGGGTCGGCGAGCTAGGAAGCCAGCCTGGCTGAGTAGAGAGATTCAGGCTGATATACGGGAAAAGAAGGAAAAATATGAGCTTTGGAAGAAGGGGCAGGTGTCTTGGGATGATTATAGGAAATTAGTGAGATCATGTAGGGAGAAAGTCAGAAGGGCTAAAGCTGATCTGGAACTGAGGCTGGCCAGCTCTGCAAAAGATAATAAAAAGTCCTTCTATAGGTATATTAACAGTAAAAGGAGGGTCAAGGAGAATCTCCAGCCCTTATTGGATGCTGATGGCACATTAGTGACAAGGGATGAGGACAAGGCTGAGGTCCTTAATTCCTTCTTTGCCTCAGTCTTTAACAGTAAAGAAGGATATTCCCTGAGTACTCATCCTCTGGAACTGGCTGACAGGGAGGGGAAGAGTAACAAAGTTCCCATGGTTCAGGAGGAAATGATTAGAGACCTACTTGGCCAGTTAGATACCCACAAGTCAATGGGGCCAGATGGGATTCACCCAAGGGTACTGAGGGAGCTGTCAGATGTGCTTGCCAAACCCCTTTCCATCATCTATCAGCAATCCTGGCAGAGTGGGGAAGTTCCAGTCGACTGGAGGCTGGCAGATGTTACACCCATAGACAAGAAGGGTCGGAAGGAGGATCCAGGGAACTCCAGGCCTGTCAGTCTGACCTCAGTCCCAGGGAAGATCATGGAGAGGGTCATCTTGGGAGCTATCATGCAGCACATGCATGATGGCCAGGGGATCAGGCCTAGTCAACATGGGTTTACAAAAGGTAGATCCTGTCAAACTAACCTGATCACCTTCTATGACAAGGTGACCCGCTTAATGGACGAGGGGAAGGCTGTGGATGTGATCTGCCTGGACTTTGGTAAAGCCTTTGACACCGTTTCTCACAGCATTCTGACTGAGAAACTGGCTGCCACTGGCCTGGACAGGTGGACCCTCAGCTGGGTTAAAAACTGGCTGGATGGCCGAGCCCAGAGGGTGGTGGTGAATGGAACAAAATCCAGCTGGAGGCCGGTCACGAGTGGCGTCCCCCAGGGCTCAGTCCTGGGTCCAGTCTTGTTCAACATCTTTATCAATGACCTGGATGAAGGGATTGAATGCTCCCTCACTAAGTTTGCAGATGACACTAAAGTAGGAGGAAGTGTTGATCTGCCTGAGAGTAGGGAGGCTCTTCAGAGGGATCTGAACAGACTGGACCGATGGGCTGAGTCCAATGGGATGAAGTTTAACAAGGCCAAGTGTAGAGTGCTGCACATGGGACATAATAACCCCATGAAGCCCTACAGGCTGGGGGAGACTGTCTGGAGAGCTGTCAGGCAGAGAAGGACCTGGGGGTGTTGGTTGACTGCAGACTGAATATGAGTCAGCAGTGTGCCCAGGCAGCCAAGAAGGCCAATGGCATCCTGGCTTGTATCAAAAACAGTGTGGCCAGTAGGTCTAGGGAGGTGATTGTGCCCCTGTACTCAGCATTGGTGAGGCCACACCTTGAGTACTGTGTCTAGTTCTGGGGCTCCTCACCACAAGAAGGACATGGAGGTCCTGGAGCGAGTCCAGAGAAGGGCAACCAGGCTGGGGAAGGGGCTGGAGGGCAAATCCTATGAGGAGCGGCTGAGGGAGCTGGGGCTGTTTAGCCTAGAGAAGAGGAGGCTGAGGGGAGACCTTATCACCGCCTACAACTATCTGAAGGGAGGTTATAGAGAGATAGGTGATGGTCTCTTCAGCCAGGTGACAGGAGATAGGACAAGGGGGAATGGCATGAAGCTGGGCCAGGGCAGGTTTAGATTGGATGTTAGGAAAAAATTTTTTACTGCAAGAGTTGTGAGGGCCTGGAACAGGCTGCCCAGGGAGGGGGTTGAGTCACCTTCCCTGGATGTGTTCAGAAAAAGGGTAGATGAAGTACTTAGGGATATGGTTTAGTTTAGGATGGGAATGGTTGGACTTGATGATCTTAAAGGTCTTTTCCAACCTTGTGATTCTGTGATTCTGTGGTTATCCATCCTGCAAGAAATACACTGTGACATACACGGCAAAAATAACACTAAGGCAAAAATTACTAATAAAAGCATAAGTCCTTATTTAACTATATATAAAAGCCATCCTGTAAATGAAAAGTCATACTATCAAATGTGGCAAGCTGAAAAGTGCTAATTGGCTACACACACTGTTCACACCAGAGTGATTAATTAGTAGTTTACCTTTGATGACTAAAAGTTATCTGCACACCTGCTGTGTTTTGGCCATCTTATTATGGCTGGTTCTTGATGTATTCACTTACTTCCAAATACTTTCTCACAACTCTTTCTTGGTTTAAGGCAGTCTGTCCACCTGCCTTCAAGGCCACTATGTTTGGAAAATGTGATTACCAAATAGCTCTCAGCGTGAGTAATTTTCCTGTCTCGTGGGAATTCAAGGGTACTGTCAGGGCCTGTGTCTGTGCAAGGAGAGCCAGATCGCTGGCAGGCCTGCTGTCCTCCCTGACAATTTTTTTTTTTAGTATCTGCGATACCAAAACTGCTTTTAGAGGTCTCTGCAAGGGCCCTTTGCAGAAAGCTCAATAAGCATGGCAGTAAGAGTAAGACAAGTACTGTAATTGCCAAATCCAAATAAACCAAAGTTGACCACTGACAATAACCATCCTGAAATTTCCCACTCATGAACCCAATTGTCTGATCCAAACAATCCATTTTCTTGTTGTATCTTTTGTGTTTGAGCTATTAATTTCTGAGTGCTCGCATGAATTGACTGAGAGTGGTCAGCCAGATTCTTTGTTTGCTTTGCCAATCAGGAGTGTCAGAGGTGCAGATAACATCAACCTCACACAGTCTGTGATCTTAGGCTGCGCAAAAATCACCATTTCCCTACGTTTCATTTACCACAAATACATGCATATCTCAAAGACTGTTAGATGGTTCAAAATGTCCCAAAGCAAAACTCATAGTCCACTGTGGCTGCAGTTGGAACACTTGACTTCGGTTACTGTGATCAGGATCCCGTCCTGGTGCATGCAAGCTTAATTTCTTCTGGATCCACGGCTTTATCCACTTCGCTGGGTCCCACTTGGTTCCTGTATCTATAATGACATAGGCAGATCTCCTTCCCCAAGTTAGTACCTGTAACTTCATTATTTACAATAGTCTTTCGAGCTCTTCTTTTAGTTTGACTACCAAGCATAGCAGATCGTCCACCTGCTCACACCTCACACAGGTGAAGTGTTTGCCTCTTGTCCCTGGCAGCAGCACACTCAGGCATTCCCTGCAGCCAGAGACCTGAACCGTGGCATCCCTGGGCAGGCCCTCCAATGGGGTTGCCCCAGTTGTGTAGGGGGAACCTCTCCACCTGGTGGAGACCATGGTTCAACTGTCTGGGCACACAGCAGGCAGGAATCCCTTGGGTCGCCCTGCGTACTCTGTGAGCACTAGCCGGTCTGCTCAGTTCACCCTCTGAGCTAGGAGGGGGCTAGCTCTGCCTGCTTGCTCTGCCTCCTTGCTCTGCCTTACTGACGTGCCACGCCCTGTTTGCCCGTCCTGGTCACCACGCTCCTGGTCGCTATCGCTCCCAGAGGCCCCTCTTGTATGGAGAGGGATTATTGCTGCCGCCCTTAGCTCCGCCCCCGATGAGTCACGCCTGCGTGCAGCCGCAGCGAGAAGCAATGGCTGCCAGCGGGTGTGTCACGCGGTCTCTCCCTTTTAGTTATTTTATTTGCCCTTGGGGATCAGTGCCCGGGAGCTGCCCTTTACCTGTTATTCTAGTAATTCTTTATCAGCCCAAAAGTATTCAATATTTTCCTGCTTATTCAAAACTCCTATTTCTATTTTCCAGAATTAATGTTAGAGTCTCTTGCAATCTTTCTGCTGCCTGCTTAGCCTCATGATTGGCCAATCTATTACCTTTTTCTGGTCAGTGTTACCTTTCAGGTGTCCTCGGTGATCTTGGTTGGCAGTTGAACTGCTTCTAATAAGCGAAGTATTTCTCCTGCATGCTTAATGCTTCCCTTGACTTGTTAAAAGTCCATGCCGTTTCCAAATTGCTCCATGGGCGTGCACAACTCCAAAAGCATAAAGAGGCTTCGTTATTATTCCACAACTGACACCAGCTCACAACTCCGAAAATGTTCTCTTACCATCTGAGGGTCTTACAGATGGCTTCTTTTGCTCAGTATCAAATTCTCCTTGTCCTCCTGAAATTTCACACCCCAGATAGGTTACTCATTGCTGTACCATTTCAGGTTTCTGTTGAGAATCTCAATATCCATTTAGCCCCCAAAAATTCAACAAACTTGTCCCTTGAATCCAGTCAGGTTTTGTTTCAGTTACTATTAATAGGCCGTTCACATGCTGCAGAAAGATTTCATCTCTGGAGGGAGGGTCTCATGCTTCAAGTTCTCCTGCAAACTGATTCCCAAAGATTGATGGATTTATTTTTAAAACCTTGGGGTAACACTGCCAGGTAAACTGGGTTCTCCTACCAGTGGTAGGATTTAAAATGCAAATAACTTTTCATTTTCTTTGGCTAATGGCAGGCAGAAGAAAGCATCTTTTAAGTCTAAGACTGTAAACCAAACCTGTGTATTCTTAAGCTTTGTTAGCAGTGGTGTTGTAGTTTTGTTTAGCTGTGCTTTTAAGATGGCTGTTGCAAGCAGCAGAGCTACAGCTTGCTGCAAGCCCTAGACAGTAAACACCAGCCAACCCAAGGCCAAAGTCGCTGCCGACCAAGGCTGCACCAGTGTATAGGGATTAGCTACCACCAGGTGCAAATCTTTAACAATATTATTTATTGCCCTGAGGTATTGTACTATTCGATATGTTCCATTGGCTTTTAATTGGTAAAATAGGAGCATTATATTCTGATTCACATTCCCTCTAGAAGAAAAGGGAGGGGATCCTAATTCATGCGGTTCTGGTATTTAATCCCCCCTTTTCTTCCAGAAGTCCCTTTCATGTACCACACTCCCCTATTTTACAAGCAGAGCAGCATCTCTTCAGTTGTTTCTCTCTGTTTTTATCTTTTCCTAAATCCAATACTAAGGGATCCTGTGGTATCGCAAGCCCACACTCCCTCTGCCATTCCGAATCATCTCAGAGGGTGGAAAAAAACCAAACCTATCAGCCTAGCCAATTTTATCACATTTCCCTTTTCTCTTAAAAAAAAAAAAAGCATTAATTGCAATACCTCAGCAAATTCTTTTTACTCACACTCCCACCGGCTTCTCCTCCAATATCTTTCCAATGCAAAATCTCACAATCCAGAGGGCTTTTCTTAGGGATTTTGCTACTTTTTTCTCCCTCTCATCGTTAGTCAGATTTACCTCTTGATTTCCGTTCTTATTTATAACTCAACTCCCATCTGTCTGTCCAGCAATACTAACGAGAATGATATGGTTTCTCTAATACATTCACAGTTTACCAAACCGTAAATTTCTCGCAGGTGATTTTCTCTCTCTCACCGATACGCTGCGGCTCAGTCACTCACCACTCACACCAGAGTTAACTCATTTCACTCACACCAATCGTTCGTCAAATCTAAATCACTTTTCAAAAGTCAGTTCCTTGTACCAATATCCAAAGTCAAGAGCAATCAATCAGTGCCACCAGAGCAGCGACTCCCGTTGGGAATCAAAGCCCAGTCTCCTGCGTGGCAGGCAGGAGCTCTCTCCCACTGCCCACAGAGCAGCACGCTGTTAGAGAAGTTTGCAGCAGGTCTCCACACTCACTTTGTGCTTACTTAAACTTCTCGGTCACACCTGCACAAGATTTTTATACGACAGATCCAAACCAGAACAATAGTCACTCGATACAGTTATCAAGATTCCCATTATTAGCAGCATTTACATGCTACTAACCAGATGTATACAATCAGGCATTAGTAACCTGGTATACGACACTCGCGTGGGACGTCTCCCAACGGCTTACAGTATCCCCAAACAACCGGTCCAGACACCAAATACCAAGATACCCAAGTATACCAGATACAGCTGGGCATCCACCAAACCAGGAGCATAAATAAATTTAAAGGAATACCTTAAAAATCAGAGGATGGTCCTTGTCTGCTCCTGCAGCGAGCCAAGCAGGGCGAGGAGTCCCTCTGGGAAATCCCAGGGCGCGCCTACGGAGTCCTGTTCCTTACCGGATCCTGCAGCCGAGCAGAGAGGGTCCCATCTGGGTCGCCAAACTGATGCCTCGGAAAGCCCGAATCAACTCACCAGCCTTGGTGACTCTGAAGCAGGTATCCTTTATTGCAGCGCTGGGCACACAGGGGATCGCTCCTCCAAATGTGTGCGCCTATTGAAGCCAAATTTCTCATATTTATACAGGTTACCTATACATATTCATTATAATTTCTAAGAAAAGGCAGGGCTATGCAAATTATTTCCAGGAAGTCATTTACATGAACCCCTCCCAGATAGAGCATGCTCAGTCACACTGAGGGGGTCTTCCGGTGGTCTTCAGGGCTGAAGGCTCGACGTCTTCCTCGCTCTCAGCGCATGCTCTTTACAGTTTCTTCTCCGTGATTATCTGAGCTCAAAAACACATTCCTTTTTGCTGAAAACAAGATATACTCTGTCTCCTAATCGGTCGTTACTCTCATTATTTATGACTCCTCTATCTCCTACTTCCTCTAGTTTCAAGGCTGTTGCTGTTGCATTGTTATGGTTAAGTTTTGCAGCTGTTCTCACAAGCACAGTTACAGCTTTCTCCTAACCTAATCTATTCTTAAAACCATGAGAATTCTTATATTAAAGTTATATTAATTGTCTCTTAAGCTACACCTATATCAATCCATTCAGCATGATTACATTTCATTAAATCACAGAATCACAGAATCACAGAATCACAAGGTTGGAAAAGACCTTTAAGATCATCAAGTCCAACCATTCACATCCTAAACTAAACCATATCCCTAAGTACTTCATCTACCCTTTTTTTGAACACATCCAGGGAAGGTGACTCGACCACCTCCCTGGGCAGCCTGTTCCAGGCCCTGACAACTCTTGCAGTAAAAAATTTTTTCCTAACATCCAATCTAAACCTGCCCTGGCCCAGCTTCATGCCATTCCCCCTTGTCCTATCACCTGTCAACTCTCAGAAGAGACCATCACCTACCTCTCTATAACCTCCCTTCAGGTAGTTGTAGGTGGTGATAAGGTCTCCCCTCAACCTCCTCTTCTCTAAGCTAAACAGCCCCAGCTCCCTCAGCCGCTCCTCAGAGGATTTGCCCTCCAGCCCCTTCCCCAGCCTGGTTGCCCTTCTCTGGACTCGCTCCAGGACCTCCATGTCCTTCTTGTGGTGAGGAGCCCAGAACTGGACACAGCACTCGAGGTGTGGCCTCACCAATGCCGAGTACAGGGGCACAATCACCTCCCCAGACCTACTGGCCACACTGTTTTTGATACAATCCAAGATGCCATTGGCCTTCTTGGCTACCTGAGCACACTGCTGACTCATATTCAGTCTGCAGTCAATCAACACCCCCAGGTCCTTCTCTGCCTGACAGCTCTCCAGACAGTCTCCCCCAAGCCTGTAGTGCTGCATGGGGTTATTATGTCCCATGTGCAGCACTCTACACTTGGCCTTGTTAAGCTTCATCCCATTGGTCTCAGCCCATCACTTTGGCTATTCTCACTGTATCACAGGTGAGATATCACAGTTGAGCACCTCAACTGCTGCTGCCCCAAAACAAGCCTCCCTCTCTACTGCACTGGTGATTCACACAAGATAGGCAATAGATAGAAACTCGCACAAGCTCTGTGTCTTCTGGCGTCTGTCAGGAGAGAAACCCTATCCTTGCTAAACTGAGGGTGAAGTTTCAAACTATTGAGCAAATGAGTACAATGTTCCCTACTTTCACTATTAAATCATTTAAAAATTAATTATCAGATGAAAGCTGGACTGCTTCAACAATGCTTAGGAATAAAGTAACTGCCCACCTGCATTAGGCAGGAGGGTGCGCCGGCTGCCCAGGCCGAGTGCTTTGGAGAGCAGTTACGAGCCACTCCTTGATGGGCACTTCATGTGATTCATAACAAAGCCAAGCTCCTCTTACCATAGTATCTTTTTAGACTTATTTTGGAAAGATGATTAGTATAAAATTGAAAAATTAAGGATAAAGTTTTAAAAAGAAGGTAATAGTGTTTTAAAGATTAATCCAAATAGCTCTGAACTATACTGAAAAATTGTTGCTGTTTCTTTTTCTTAAAAGGATCTGGAGAAAAGCAGCTATCAAACTGAGGGAATTGAGCAGAATATAAATAAAATGCTGTGCCCAACGTAATTAAAAAGGAGTACTGCAAGTAGTTGAAGCACAAGAAGAGATGTAAAAAACATGTTGAAGCTCTGAAACATGTTTTTCCAAACATTTTTAGAAGTGTCCAGATTAACTGGTGAGAAGCTCAAGATAATGGTTAATATTAGCTCTGCAATATTTTTGATTCCACATATGTATAAAAATTCCACAAATGCAAACTAATGTTCAGGCTGATGAACACCTTACTTCTACAAAGTGATGTGAAGATGATGGAAGGCTATAAATGCAGTGTGTGGTCACTTTCACATTTATTTCTTTGTGCCCAGAAAGAATAGACTAGAACAGGTCTTTAAATGATGAAAAAATGTGCGTGGCCACACATAAAAATTTGTGAAAAAAATAAAATGAAAATGAAGAACCCAAGAATGTCAAGAAGGACAGTAAGGCATTTTTCAAGATATTTTTGAAAATTAATGGGCACTGAAGAGTGACTTTGAAAGCATTCCAATGGTAAAATAAAATCTAAAGGTTAAAGAGCTCCTGAAGAAGCTGACATCAAAGTTGCTCAATGTTAGAGTGTCCTGGGAATGTGAAAAGTTTCAGCATGTTTTTAATCAATAGTCAGTGTGACAGTACTGTGGTTTAGTGGGCTCTTCACCAGCTTTTAAGTCCATGAATGATGCAAATTGTTGTCCAAAACAGAGGAAAAGATCTACCTCCCCTCGTCCCCCACATTTTCCTTGCAGCTAAACAAAATTAGAAAGAATTTATCAAGCAAAGACTCAAACTGATGAGAAATAACTGTGTACACCCCAAAGGGCATGACCAGGAGCTTCTCAGAGGCAGCAGCCAGTCTGGGCTTATACCCATGTTTCCTGGGGGCTGCTGGTGGGGACGTGGGGCTGCTGCCATGGGAATATGTTTGCCCCCTGGCTCACGGTTTCAGTGTGGGAAATAGACTCTGCTCCTCCCTTGAGCCTGAGCAAGAAACAAAGCTTTTCCTTTTCTCCAGAGGGTGAAAGGGGGCGGGTGCTGCCCTGTTGCCAGCTCTCCATGGGACTTGCTCTGGTGGAGCTGGAGCTGTGGTGTCCCATGAAGCCCTGCCAGGTTATGCAAAAAAAACTGGGGAAAGACCTGCAAGTTTGTACAGCTGCTGTTATTGCTGAAGGCCTGTGAAGGGAAAGGCTTTTCACAGCATTCTCCTCTTTTTTTTCAAAGCTTCTTTTTCAAGCCTGTAGCATTTGTTACACGCACCACATCCGAAATACCCAACTTCAGCCTGCACCTCCTATACTCTCCCCAGCAGGGATTTCTAGTGCTGAAAGCCCTGGCAGAGGGACTGTAATTGTAAAGCATCGGCCTGGACATGATTTCTGACAGAGCTGTGTGTGCCTGTCATGTCAAGATGGCACGTGACGCCCTCGCCATCGCTGGGAGCACGCACTGGGCAGCCCTTGGGCATTGGCTTTGGCAATGCACACAGTCTCTCAAACTTCATGTCCCATAGATTAGCAGACAATGGCTCTATCGAGATGTATCCTGACAGCTTGGGTTTTAGACAGCCTGTTCTGCATTTGGGCTTCAGCCAGGATCCCACATGACATTAAAGAGCCGCTGAACTGAGTGGCCATCTGCTGCCATTAAATTCACAGGCGGGCACAGACTGGGCTGAACTCAAGAGCCAACAAAATCCCACTCCAGTAGGGAACACAAACATAATGCCTGAAGCCAACACTCTTTGGGTGATTTTTCTTTTCTTCTTCTTCCCGTTAATTTTCCTTTCCCTTTCCCTTCCCTCCCCTTCCCCTTCCCCCTCTCTTTCCCCTTCCCTCCCCTTCCCCTTCCCTTTCCCTCCCCTTTCCTTCCCCTTCCCCTTCCCTCCCCTTCCCCTTCCCGTTTCCTTCCCCTTCCCCTTCCCTTTTCCCTTCCCTTCCCCCTTCCCTCCCCCCTTCCCTCCCTTCCTGTCCCACTTCCCCCCTTCCCTTCCCTTCCCTTCCCTTCCCTTCCCTTCCCTTCCCTTCCCTTCCCTTCCCTTCCCTTCCCTTCCCTTCCCTTCCCTTCCCTTCCCGTTTCCCTTCCCCTCTCTACCCCAGAGAGTGGATAGATCTCCTCTGGATAAGCAATTCACCTCTGGTCTCTCAGGTACAGTTGTCAGCTGGGCCTATTTACAGACCTGGCCTCTCAAGCAGCAACTCTCTATCTGCCTGAGCACAGCTGCCACATTGGCCTGTGGTGCTGACTGACCCCCACTCTGGAAAAGTCCATTTTCTGGCCTTGTGGAGGCCAGGTGGGGCTGGGAGGAGAGCTTCCATGGGAGAACAGCTGCAATTGGTCATTTTTTCCCGTTAATAAACTCATTTATGTAAATTAATGTGTTTCTTTCTGACAGAGCTGCCTGGGTGAGATGTTACTGGCTGCACCCCTGGATACTGGGCACTGTTGTGCAGCTGTGCTGTGCCCAAAGGTGTACGGAGCTGGGGGATGACTAGGAAGGATACAGCCCCCAATTGTTCCTGCAGCACTCTCAGTGCCTCAGTCAGCCCTGCTGATGGGTGGTCCCTTTCCTGCTTAAACTACACTGAAAGTGCATAAGGAGTGTCTGCCTCAGCTCGTGGTGTTGTGCTTGTGCCACTCTCACTGAAACAGCAACAGCTGCACCAAAAAAAAGTCACCATGGCCAGGTGGGGATTTGTAGCTGCTACATCTGCAGTGCTACAGAGCAGCACCCTTGCTTCTTCATTCATGGCTTACTGACTGACATGTTACATATAGGGCAGCTGTTGAAATACCAAGTACCACACCATGGACAAATAAGGAACATTTCAGTTGTAAAAAGAAATAAAAGTCCTGTATGCTCATGGTTAGACACTGGGGGTAGTGAGCAAGGGCAGCCCAACAGGCTGGCTTGCTGCTCACAGCCTGCTGCTTGTACACTGGAGGCAATTGGGAGGCAATTTTGAGCACTGCAACAGTCCACAGCTGTTTCTCCACCAGCTCATTTTGCTGATTCACCTTGAAATCAAAGCACCTGTTGATTTATGACCTGCAGAAGCAGTCCTACATCTTCTGTATGGTTGCAGCAGCTGCAGTATTGCACATGCCCTGGCAGCCCAGTATAGATCTAAGCCATTAAACTATAAATATTTTTCTATCCTGGTCCTGTAGGTCAGAGGTTAAGCAGGTTCAGGCTAATCTTGATTTGTGACCCAGCTTCACGTGTATTGGCAGTGAGGTTAAACCCTTTTCTGGCAGCATGCTGCCTTCACCGGGCTGTACTGGAGCCAACACTCACTAGATGGCTCCAGGAGAACGCAGTGCTGCTTGGAAATCATAACCAAAAGCTGCTACTTTGGATTAAAATAATGAAGAATCTGGTTACTGCAGATCTTCTCTCGTAGAATTATTTAGATTGAATTTATCAGCATACAATTTCCAGGGCAAGCCAGGGAACTTCTTAAAATATTGAAATACTAGCCCCAAAATTTTACAATAGAGATTAACTTCAAAGATATTCCTTCCTCAGAGCAGCCCACAGACAGGCTACAGCTATTTTATCATTTTCCTTATTGGCACATGAGACTGGAGATGGTGGTGGTGGGGAAGTTGTTTCAGAGGCAAAACTCTGCCATACTTACATTTCTCACTGACCACGTGGCAGTAGTACACCCTACGCAGAGCTGTGGGCAGGCTTTGGGGCCTGATCATAGAATCATAGAACGGTATGAGTTGGAAGGGACCCCAAGGATCACAGAGCTCCAAGCCCCCTGCCACAGGCAGGGCCACCAACCTCAGGGTTGGATCTACACTAGGTTGCCCAGGGCCCCATCCAACCTGGCCTTGAACACTTCCAGGGACTGATGGCTTGTGCAAGACAGCCCTCTGCACTGCCAAACTACAGCTGTGATGGCTGGTCCTGCTTTGATAAATACCACTAAAATAGAGGAGAGTGAAGACAGACCCCTGAAAATAAATTTAAAATTAAAAAAATGTAAATAGGGCCTGGTTACCTGTGTGTGAGGACTTGGGAACAGGAGTGCTTTTGGCTCCATCTTCATATTGCCAACCAAATTAACATGTCTGTTAAAGTCCATGCAGCTAGAGGCTAACTGCCAAGAGTGGTCTCAGGGGTGATTTTTAGCACTTTGACACAGGCTATGAACCATACATGTCTTCTCCAGGGTCGGCTCCCCAGCAGGATTTATTTCTGCGTCAAGGAAGATTACAGCTAATAGGATTTGCTTCTTGGAGGCTGTTGGCATGTTTGGTGCACACCCTGCACAGTGCTTTCTTAAAGGAGAATATGGACCCTATGTGTCATATTTTTCTTCTTCTTCTGGCCTTCCACAAGATAAACCCATCTGTTTCATCTTGTGTCACAGGATGCTCTTGTTCTCAAAACAGCTTTGGAAGGTAAGAACACTAGTTACCCTAGTTGTAGTGCTGGCAAAGCAGCTCTGAGAGTCCCAATAGATATTTGCCGATGTGACATGCACCAAAACCAAGCAGATGGCTGCATGGTATGCGACCTCTAATTCTTGAATAGTACTAGCCTGAGCATTAGACTGAGAATTCTTTTACTTCCCTGAGATATGTAGTTCCATTACATAGCAATTTTAATGACTTAAATGTAGTCTTTGTGGAAAAAGGGGTATATAACCAAACTGATGGCTGGATGGCTCATGCATGCCCTGTATACAATGCCTTATATATGTTACAATTATTCAAGTGCTGCTAGACCTGTATAGGGAACTTGTTTGTTAGCCACGAATGTGATTTGCAACCTGGAGAATTTTCTGGTTTCCTCCTTAGGAGTTTGCTCTGCATGTCTGCATTGCTGAGGCAGATCCCTGCAAACATCCCTCAAGACATCCGGAAAATTAGAATAGAAAATTCTCACCTAACAGAATTGCCTCGGGGGTCTTTTGAGAACGTTAGTGCCTTGGAGTACCTCTGGCTCAACTTTAACAACATCACGGTGATGCACATCAAGAGCCTGGAATATCTACCGGCGCTGAAGGAGCTGCGCTTGCAGGGGAACAAATTAAGTTCAGTGCCATGGACAGCATTTCAAGACACCCCGGCTCTGAAAATCCTGGATCTGAAGCACAACCGGCTAGATGTCCTTCCAGAACATGCACTCCGCTATCTGCCCAACCTGACCTATTTAGATCTATCCTCAAATCAGCTTACCATCATATCCAGGGATGTCTTCTACAGCTGGCCCGTCTACCAGAGAAGCCAGAGGGTGGAGGGGCAGGTAGAAGCTATTTCCAATGCTGTCCTAGCCCTTCATGACAACCCCTGGATTTGTGACTGTCGCCTGCGGGGATTTGTCCAGTTTATCAAGTCAGTCGGCCCACCTATTATTCTGATGAATTCCTATTTAACTTGCTCAAGCCCAAAATTCAGGGCAGGGAAGTTTTTTCATGAAGTGGAGCTCAAAAGCTGCATGAAGCCCCTGACGTCAGCCCTGGACACTAACCTGACAGTCCCAGTGGGACTGAACGTCACCCTGACCTGCTTTGTGCAAGCCAGCCCTTCCCCAGCTGTCTGGTGGACCTATGCACTCAAACTTCTAAGGGCATTTAATGGTAAGCAAAGCTTTTTCTTTTCTTTTCTTTTTTAATTAAAAATTTACATTCTGCTCTTCTACTTAATGTAGGTCCTCAGGCCATCTAGTCACTGCACCAGCTCCCTGCTCCTTTAGAGCATCACAGTTACTGTGGTGGCAATAATCCAAGTAATCTTAATCATCCAATGTGTCTAAGCACATCTGACCTGCATGAGGAGAGCTGCTTCACACAGGATATAAGTCAAAGATGAAAGGAGCACAGCCTTGTTTTACACAATTATGTGTGGAGTTTTTAGTAGTAACTCTTTCTTCATGGCATGTGATGCAAGAACCATTAATAATGCCTCAGTCATACATATATAGTAAATACATAGTTATCTAGCCATGCATACACATTTACACTATCTTATATACTTCATATATACATATGCACACACTCCATATAGTTGTGTGTGCTTGTAGTAGCACACAAAGACACACACACATATATTTGTATACCTTTCCCATGTTTTGTCAAGAACACACACCAACCCACACAAACCTGAGGCCTCCTTGCCTGTTTCCATTCATGTTCTACAACAAAAACAGATGTGGTTGTTGTCCATAAGCCTCCATAATTTATCTTCTTCATTGAGGCCCTCATAATACAAGGTCTTTGCCTTTTCCTCTTCCTCCTCACAGTGCAGCTCTCATGTGCCCTCCCTCACATTTATTTTTACTAAGAGCCTTCACTAGGACAAGTTGCTATTTTCATCAGGTCAGCTAATAATGCACACGAGCATCACACAGGTTATGTGTGTTCCTAAGCAGCCAGCTAGCTAAATAAGATGGCATTAGCCCTTAATCCTGGCCTGATGTTTGTTGTAATCATAGCAGCACTTGCATCTCTTTACACAAGCACATGCTGAATTATTTGCTAGACTGCTCCTGACCACAGCCACAGGCTCCTGTTTGGGTAGATGACAGGGTGTTCTCACTTCCAGCACTGCATCTCACTTCCATCCAGACACTTCCTGGCTCCCCATGCCTTATTTTGGCCAGAGCCTCTTGAGACCAACAATTTTCCACTTTCAAGCCTGACAGAAGGCAGAGCATGTGCCCAGAATGCAGCTGTGCCTCCCACCCCTCAGTTGCTTGACCTGACTTCCTTGACCTGAGCATGCTGATGGCAGATGGCACATGGGTGGCTTGGGCTGCTCACGCTGTGATGGGGCAGATACAGCCATAGAATCATAGAATGGTCTGGGTTGGAAGGGACCCCAAGGATCATAGAGTTTCAACCCCCTGCCACAGGCAGGGCCACCAACCTCAGGGCTGGATCTACACACGGTTGCCCAGGGCCCCATCCAACCTGGCCTTGAACACTTCCAAGGATGGGGCATCCACCACCTCTCTGGGCAGCCTGTTCCAGCCCCTCACCACTCTCTGTAAAAATCTTCCCCTTAATATCTGATCTAACCCTTCTCTCCTTTAGCTTTAAACCATTCCCCCTTGTTCTGCCATTGCCCTTTATAAAAGCTGATTCCCCTTCTGTTTATAAGCTCCCTTCAGGTACTGGAAGGCAGCAATGAGGTCCCCCCACAGCTTTCTCTTCTTTAGGCTGGACAAGCCCAGCTCCCTCAGCCTCTCTTTGTAGGGCAGGTGCTCCAGCCCTCTAATCATCTTCGTGGCTCCTCTGAACCCTCTCCAACAGTTCTACATCTTTCTTGTACTGGGGGCCCCAGATCTGGACACAGTACTCCAGCCCTCACGAGGGCAGTCCCTCTCTCCCATGCTTGGGTGTCCAGTGCGTTTATTGCATTTGAGCCTGGAGAGCTTTGCTCATGAGCTCTGTGGGGTTTATTGCACTCCTGTGCCTCTATTCCTCTTTTCTGGGGCAGGGCAGACCCTGCCTGGCCCCCATCCCACACTGTCTTGTGGCTGCCCCAAGGACATGGTGGCTCCTTGCCTCCACAGGCAGGAGGGGCCCCCACCTGCTGACACAATTCTCCTCTGCCCACAGTGTCCACTGAGCCCATCAGTGAGGAGACCGTCCGCTCAGAGCTGCTGATCCCAGTGGCACGGCCACTGGATGCTGGCAACTACACCTGCATGGCTGCCAACTTCTTGGGCAACTCCTCAGTGACCATCACCCTCCACGTGGGGGCCCCGTGGGTGTCCACCACCCCTGCAGACTGGGCACCCGTTGCTCCTGCTGAGCCGGGTGCCCACGTAGAAGTGCGCATCACCAAGCAGACAGTCTACGGCATCACCTTGGAGTGGTTTGCAGCAGCGGCGGCGGAGCCAGGGGAGACCTGGTACACCCTTCTGGTGGGCCGCTACGATGCCGTGCAGAAGGATGCCATCTACATTGGCCCTGGGGTCAACACCTACTCCGTGACTGACCTGCTGCCAGCTACCAAGTATGAAGTCTGTGTGGCCGTGCGCAACCAGGCACCCCGCAAGGGCCAGTGTGTTGTCTTCGTCACAGGCAGTGATGTCAGCCAGCTGGAGCAGCGCGAGAAGCTCATCCACATCATTGTCATCGTCTGCGCCATGGTACTGGCAGTGCCTGCTGGCATGTATGCCTGCACCGCCGAGGCTCGCCCCGGCTGCCTGGCCCGCTGCCCCGGCGCCTGCCCTCGCCGCCGCCGTGGGGGCCAGGCACAGACTGCCGGCAGCAAGGAGAGCACGCTGGACAGCCTGCCCGGTGGCAGTGAGGATGGCCTCTGCCGCCCCGAGGGTGGCCGTGGAGCCCGGCGGCCTCCAGCCCGTGAGGAGCCTGGCAAGACCCGGCCACCCCACAGGAACAGCGCGGACCTCTACTAGTCCAACGCCTGCCTGCCCCGTGAACGCGGCCACAGCGGCACTTTTACAGACGGCCTTGTGGCACAGAGTGTGCTCAATTTCTTGAAGAACCATGCAAGGAAGGCTCTGTGCTGCAAGGATTCGGGGCACAGCAGTGTGCATGTCCAGGCTTGGGGAGCGCTGGGACTCAGGGTGCCCAGTGTGTGCAGCTCTGGGGGTGTGACTGTGCCCCCACGGCCTCAGACCGCCCTCGCAGCACTGTCCCGAGCAATGCATGCAGACACACACACACACACACAAGCAAGCATTAACAAAAACCCCTAACAACCAAACCCAAACCCTATAGCAACATGTGTACCAAAAGGGCAAAGGTCTCCCCTTGCTCACTTGCACAGCCCTGTCTGTCTGTCTCTGGTTTTCCTGGAGAGGTGGGTGGGAAGACTTGGTCCCAGCTCCGCCCTGTGCGGGGTGTCAGCTTCCCCTGGTTGCTGCCTCATGGTGCCTGGGCAGGGCTGCGGTCATAACCAGCAACAGTGTGTGTGAGATTGGCTCAGGGTGATGGCTTTATTTCATTTGGAGAAACCCTTTTTTTAAATTATTGCACAGAGATGCTGGTTTGGGGAGGGGCGGGTTTGGTTTGGTTGGTTTGGGTTTTTTTTCCTTTTCACATTAAGGTTTACACAGCCCTAAGAGGTCTGCAGCCTTGGTGACGAGCATGGGAGCTCACTGAACACCAGCGCAATGTACCTGCAGCACAGGGTTTTGGGTTTTCTTGAGATGGGTATTTTTTGGGTACTAGGGGAAGGCCTTTTGCTTGTACCCAAACATATCCTGGAGGACTGGTTTAGTTTCATATTAGCACACACACACACACACACATACACCCCCCCCCAATGCCCATTGCTACACAAGTGTTAATACAGTCTTTTTTACAGAACAAGTGCGGGTGAAAAATGAACAGTTTGCCTTTTACAGGCAAACACACACCTGCTGTTTCCCCTGCTACCCTGGCCACCGCCTGTCTCCCTGAACTGGGACAGCAGCACAAGTGGCTGGGAGACAGACAGGGTGCTGAAGCCTGGGTTTGGGAGCCAAAGGTGCAAGCCAGGCTCCATCCCCAAATGCAGATGGGCCCCCAGCCCATCCTGCTGCTTTGAAACCAAAGCTCGCCTCCTTTCTAGAGGCAGCCCCCTCCCTAAAATATGCAGGTAAGGGTAAAACGGCTCCTGCTCGCAGAGCAGCTCACGCTGTATTTCTTGGAGATCTGAGGACAGGTGACTTTTTTCTATTTTGGCCTCTTGCTTTCCAGCACAACCAAAGCACATGGCTGATGGACCCGCAGCCCTGGTCACACACGGTGTTATAGACTGACTCAGAAAGAAAATAACCTAGAATAGAAACCTCAGCTGTAAGCAGAGATAAAGCCTAATGCGAACTTCACTACGCGGCACTTCTTTGGCTTTCTAGTTGCAGTTTGTTTTTTGCTGTGTGTTTTCCATGCTCTCAGGCCCCACATTTCCTCCCCCAGCACCTCCTTACTGCACAGCTTTTGAAGAGACCTGTTTTGTCAATGCTGACTCTCAGTATTCTACTTCATGGGACTTCCTAGTCTTGTCAGTATCTTAGTGTGAAAGAATAAACCGGATGGATTTTCAGAATACGCAGAGATCCTCTGCTTCCTTTCTATTCTCCTGCAGTTACAAGTTGCAAAGAAATGTGAATGCCCAGGAGCTCTGGGGTTTGGCTGCAGGGACAGAGGAGGCTGAGCAGTTGCAGCACGTCACGGGGGTTCTGCAGCAGTGAGGAAGGGGCAGAAGCAGCTGGCCAAGTAGGGAGACAAGTGTGTCCTGGAAACCACTGTGTGACTCCCTGAGGAGTCAATGCTTACAGGGTCAAGCACGAGCTGGTGCTGGTTGAGGACCGGCACAGGGCTGTGTATGAAGGCGAGTGCAAAACAAACCAGTGCCTGTAACGACTAGCCTTCTCCCACCTCGGCCAACACCCAGGAACAACCGCAAACTTCAGAGACTGTAGAAAGAGTTGTTGAATCACAGCAAGGTAACAGTGAGGGAAAGACAAAACATCCCATCACAATGTGTACAAAGTAAATTGTGTAACCAGTGACCTCTGGCCTCAGACTCAACCTGCCACCCCAGGAGCGGTCTTCTTACCCTCAGGGCTGGGTTGCAGTGGGCTGCGGAGCATAACCAGTGCTCAGCCAGGGGCTTGTCCCCTGCTCCTCATGGCATCCCACTTCTCACCTTCTCTCCTTCCAGGTTGGTGGTGTCCAGAACCCACACAGCCTCCCTCCTGACTCATGGCCTGAGAAAGGGCCATTTAGTCACCCTGGAAAGCTGTCCGTCTGCCTGTGCCCGAGCGGTCACCTAACAGCAACGACAAGGCATCATTGCCAGCAGAAGCACATCATGCACCCAAGCACCTTTAGCAGGTTTTTTTATTTATTTAAAAAAGAAAACAACCCTGAATTTGAAATACAGAGTAACTGGAAAACAGTCTCACAACATAGTAATAAAACACCTTTATTCCGTCTTAAATATAATCTCTAAAACTGTAAGCCTATAATTCCTGTCAAATCTCACTTAATTGAATGATCTTTATAGGCTTTCTTCATCGGAGAATGAACACTGAATACTGGCTTCAATACAACATCGGTAAAACAGTAGTAAATAAATCAGAAACTTTTGGTACCCCAGGAAATACTGCAGAACCTGGTGGAGACACAACCAGCAGAAGGCTCGTGCAGGGCACCAGGTGTGGGGCCAGGGCCTGAACATCCCCTCTCTCCTACCAGCTCGCAGCAAGAGGACAAGAACAAGGTGACTGCATGCAACATGAGGGCCTGGGCCTCAGACCACATAGCCCCAGAAGGAGGGATAAGTGAGAAAACAGTGGAGGAAATGAGAAAGGTAGCAGGAGAGGCCCTGGGAGCAGTGCTGCTGCCACGGCCCCCACCTAGGACACTGCTGCACCCCTCAGCTACAACTTCGGTCTCAGCCTGTGGGTGACATGAGCCATGATCACCCTCTGGGTTCTAGGCAGCTTGAATTGAGGTTAAAACCCACAAGATTTTTTCCATAAGTGGGTAACTTCTCATTCATCCCAAACCGATGAAGTCCTGCTGCAAACAAAGGGAATTAGACCAGCTAACAGGGTGAGGGATGAGGAGCCCCTGAGGGGCAGGTCTGCTGGCCAGCTGAAATGACGGCTGGAGGTGTCTCATCAGCCTCTTGAATGAACCAGTGGGGTCTTGCCCCCCAACCTTGACGTTCATGGTGCCGATCCATGACAGCACAGCTGCCATGCGGGGCCAGGGCTCAGGGTGCTGCTCCCCCAGCCAGCCTGGCACACAGTCCCTTCACTCTAAGGGATGGTAAACAGTCAGGCCCAGCTGAAAAAACATCTCAGAAATGAACATGAGGGAGAAACTGTGGGGTAGCTGCAGTAAAAACTGTGCTCTGCCTTCAGTACCTTTTTACTGTCACATAACAGGAAAAAAGTGCCAGCTGCCCACTTTCCCCCCCATGAACTGTTACATAATTCACACAAAAATACTGATAGAACAAACCAGAATATCTTATGGAAACCTCCTTTTGCACTCACCAGTCCCTGGAGCAAGCCAGGAGAGGTGATGAAATACATTCCCCAACACCTCCTGCCAGCAAAACCAAATGATCTTTCCTGACACCTCCCTGACCAACATATGTAACTTCCCAGCACTTGTCTGTATTTTTCACTTACCGCTTTTCTCTGTGTTTTACCTCACCTTCCCTGCTGCTTTAATCATGTCCTTCTCCTGCTGGCCTCCCCCTCATTCAGGGACACGATGGCAGGAGGCAGTGCAGAGCGAGCGCTGCTATTGAACTTCTGCACTCGATCTCGCCCCAGCTGGTCTAGGAAAGGCTGAAGTGGCCCCCCCACCCCCTGATTAGCAAGCAAACCCAGGGCAGCAGTGCAGCCCAGCATCATGTCAGTGTACTCTGGCAAAGCCTAGCAGAAGCTGCAGGAAAATGAAGAACTCCTCCAAGCCTGCCCGCTTACCCTTTGGGAACAAAGGTACTCAGGCCATGAGCACACTGCTCCGCCACCTGTCGCAAAGCGCCTTGCGCCCCAAGGACAGCAGGTACTAGCTGCTGTAGGTACCTCTTTACAGTGCCCCCAGTATCAGGGCTGTAGGAGGCCTTGGACTGCATGTTGGCTCAAGGCTGGTGCCACAGCCAGGCCAACAACTTCAAAAGTGGGTCTGGGATTTGAGGTGATGGATTTTCAGACACCTCAAACCCTCCTGCCAGACCAGATCAGAAGTGGCTCCCACCAGTGCCTTGGCTGCAGAGCACCCTGTTTGAAAACCAGGACTCTGGGTAGGGACCTCTGAAATGGGGGCAACTTGAACCCCATTCACTTGGGGAGACTGTAACCCACACGAGGGTACTCAGCACCCTGGTCAGACAGCAGCTGCACAAGGGACCAGCACTGGGACATGAGCCAAAGGAACTGCAGTTGCGGACTGCAGCATTTTCTATGGGTGGGGTGACTCTGTAGCACATAATACTTGTAGGAGGTGAGGGGTGACTATCACAGCAAGAAGCTGCTCTCAGTTCACAGGGTGCTGACAGACACAGGGGAGACCACAGCACGTAAATATATCCATGCACAGCCACAATCCGCAGCCTCTGCGGGTTGCCAAGAGCACCTAGATGTGGGGCTCACCGATTGCTGCGTTCCTCTTCTCAAACTTCATTTTCAGCTCCGACACGAGGGCGTTGTGGGCGCTGCCATGACCTCTCTTCTTCAGCTGCTTGTTTATAAACTTGGGAGTGAGGGAGCCGGACACGGTTGGCACCCGGCATCCTGGGGCGTCCCCCTTGGGACCCAGGGTGGGGGGAGGCGGGGGCAAGGGGGCAGTTGGTGGCACAGGGACAACCTGTATGTTGTTGTTGCTGTTCTCGTTGTGCAGGCTCTTGGCATCGTCCTCAACCACAAACTTCTCTGCAGCGTTGCTGGGCCTCTTGAACTTCAGCCACTCCATCCTGACCGTGCGAGACTGCGGAGTCTGTCTCTTTTTTATGATCCTTCTTACCGGCATGATTTTGTTGGACCGCTTATTGCGCCAGAACATGGCAGTGGAGATCATGATAGTTATCAGCACCATTATGCCCATGACACCAGCTAGCACTCCTAAGGCTTTCATGGGGTTATCTTTAGTTTGCATCAAAAAGGCGGCCATAGGCCCTTTGTGAAGAGTCTGTAAAAGAGTACAAAGGAAACACATGACTTACTCTGTGGGACAGACAGTGACCCAGAAATTTCATTTGTCCGAAATATGTAGCGAGAGGGGCTGACAAGTGGAAGCTGTCCCTAAAAAAAACAGGAGTCAAAGAGCCAGTCCAGGTTTGGAGAATTTAGATGGAGCAGGAGCCTGGGCAAGCGTCACAGGATTGTGAGATGGATGCCTGCCAAGCACAAAAGCTGACAGGAGTATTCCCGCCCAGTTAGGACGGATTCCTGAGTGTCACCATTGTGTTTAACTTGCAAGAACTGAGCAAGAAATAATTTGCTCCAGGATCTGCAGCTGTATTGTTGTACTACATTTCAGAGTTAATTTCCTAGGAATAATAGTGTTGAACCCAAACAGAAATTTATGAGTAGAAAATTATCTTCCAAAGACAGTTGCAGGTGATATGGTGATGCAGTTTGTAGGACTATTACAGAGCATGGCATTAAAAAAAGATCCTTTCACTTGAAAGAAAACTTCACTTTATAAAATTACAGTGTACAAACGAGCAGTTAGCAGGTACGTGCTGCGTTCTGTTTTCAAGTACTCTTTTACAGACATGACAAAACTCTTTGAGGTAGGGGATGTGAGTAGCGCTAAAGAGCTTTGTTTTTAGAAATAGAAGAAATAAGCACTAACATAAGCTACATATGGCATATTAAGGACAAATGAATGGCCAGTTCCCTCCGCAGCTTAGCACACTGTGCGTCTCCGAGGTCCCCGTATAATTTTGCGGATTTTGCCCTGTGGGTGCAGCCTGGATCTTTTCACACTTTTCCAGTACATGATGGTGGAGATCACCATTGTTACAGAAATGGTGGAAAGGACGCCACTCATGCAAATTCCAAATATTGTCCACGGACGCTTCTTGAGGCCTAAAATATAGGATTTTACCCTGGACTTGATCTGGAAATATCAAAAATAAGAGAAACGGTCAACCCTCACTTAGTTGTATTTCAACGAGGCCAGTATCTATCATAAATACAACGAGGGAGCTAGGGTACAATGTGTACACGACAGAGCATGTAAATAAAGGGAGCCAGGTCTTGAGCTAGGCACAGGGGAGGAGCCAGTTGCAATGACACTGAACCGAATCCAGCACACTAGAAGAAGTTAGGAAGCCTGTATAATAAACACCTGGGTGACCAGGGAATAAAGCGCAGCGGTGTGGCACATAGATCACCCTTACTCATGGCATGGTAGTCCACCCTTAGACTACAGTTCCAAGAGAAGTTTATAACGAATACAAGCTGCTGCAAGGCTATCCTGGGCAGAGAGTAGTGCTGTGCAGGGAGGGGGCTGCCCACCATGCCCCACTCCTCCAGCCTCAACTCCAGGAGGGAATCATCATCAAACTTGGCATGTCTAGTAACAGGTTACCTCCACTTGAATCAGCTCCCAGCTTTTAGCCAACAGGGAGAAAAGGACGCCTCCAGAGCAGCAGCCACCACATGCTAAAACAAGTATCAAAGACAGTGAGTATAAGGAGAGCCTGGTGACTAGCTTGGACTTGCACCTCTGACTTCTAGACATTACAGTGAGATCAGATGGATTTCCCTGTGTGACTCTAAAATGGGATGCTCATCTCATTACCCTCCTGAATCTGTGGAGGACGATAACTAAAAGTATCCCCAAAAGGACACTTCAGAGCACCTCTTCTCATGTGTTACACAGAAACACTATTTCTAAAGCATGTCCCTAAACTTAGGGAATACAAATTCATTGATACACACCCCATTGGCTGTGTATTTTCACAACCTACCTCAAACACATTATCCAAGACCACTCTTCCTGAATCCTGAATGTTTCCCATTGTCAAAAAGAAATGGGCAAAGAAATACTGCTGAAACTCATGGACCACATTACCTTAGAGGCAGCAAGTAATTTTCATTATTCTGCTGTGCAGAGGTTTTACATTATTTAATTAGGAATGGACCTAAGCTAGAAACCAAGAACTTGAGCAGCCCACGATTTTTGTGGAGCTTGGATTCACATCAGCTTTGCTGTTCTGCATTACATGGATATTGTGCACTTAAATCCCATCAGATGACAGAATTTCTACCCTGGCTTGCTTAACCTCATGTGAAAGTCTGATGAATTAAGTGTCAGATAAAACCTCCTAAGTAGTACATGACCTGAAATGAGAACACTTATTATGAGTGTTGTCAAGATCTATTTTGTAGCAAGGCACTGATGGCTAAATAGTATAGGGCCAACACAAGGAGGAAGATGACACACACTTAAGAAGATCCTAGATCTCAGTAATAATTATTTGACTAGCTGTTTGAAAACCTTGAAGGAATGGGATTAGACAGAAGTATGTGTCTGTGTTGCCAGCACGCAAGAGTTGCAGGGGTAAGAGCTGATGGAAATTGTATGGGGAGTTTATGAATTCGGCTTTGTTCATCTCCCCAGTGCCTCACCAAGTGTGGCATCGATACACATCATTGCATCAATTACCAACAGTGCCTCAGCACTGGGTCAGCTAATTGTGCCACTTCGTAATTTATCCAGCTGTGTTTTTTCCTAGAAGCCCTGCTGTGGTTTGGAGAGTACCGATTCTTCTTGTACACATAAGCCAAAGGCAGGTACACAATGACATGAGAGCCGGTATGGGAAACACCGTCATACCTCTGTGGGCCCAAACCTGGAAGAAACGACCTCTTTTGTAATAGACATCAAAGGAGCTAAAATACCACTGCTCACAAAAGATAATGCTCCTTTTTCTGCTGTGACTTCACAGTTATAATGAGCACTGGCCCAAGGAAGAGTTGGGGCAATTAGAGGGTTACAGAACCGTGGCAGGTTTGGAAGTGGCTGAGCTGTTCCTATCAGCTTTCCGAATGAAGTTAAATCCTGGGACAAGAATACAGTTAAAGAGATTCAAGCAATTGTTTGAATTAAAAGATGTTATCTATCACCTATTTTTTTATTTAATGGGCACATATGGTCCCTTGCAGAAATCTTGTGACTGTTCCCTGCAGAGAAGCTCCTCAGCGCGTGTCCCGCAGGGTGCTGAAGCATCCAGCAGTCACCGGCACTCGCCAGCTTTTGAGAGGCTCTAACACTGACACGTGCCTTTGAAGCTGGTTCCATAGGACCCAGCAGTGTAGACGCAGATTTAAGCACAGATAGGTGCCTTCAAGCTGAGCACCTGAAGGGCAGGTTGTGGAAAACACCTGCTGCAGCATGTGGGGCTTATTCTCGCCATCCTTCCTCCACAGGGGCTTTGTCCTCAAAACCCTGAGTTTACCAATGAGGATGCCCATGTCTCTCCCTGCTACTGAAACGGTGACTGATTTTCTTTGTTCTTTTCTCTCCCAACACAACAGTTCTTGGTGTGCAGACAACCATACCTTGTGGCAGCTTCCCAAGAGCGTTTCATAACGCATGGGTTGCAGTGAACAGAACAAGTGGGTGATGCATCCAGAAGTTGGACCCAACAGGAGCATGTGGTTGAGCTGTTCAACCACGAGACCGGCTAAGGCTCATCAGCTATATTTAGAAGACTAAGTAAGTGGGCAAAGCTGTTAAGATCCCAGGCTATCACAGATTATAGACAACTCGGGCTGTGTTGACTTGAGCAAGCGGGGATGTACAGCAAACTGTCTGGTTCTGAAGAGCCCACTTCCACGTGTTTGGCATTTCTGGGATTTTGCTTTGGATTGTTCTGGCCTGGTTGCAGGGATGGACAGGCTGCTAGTGCCAAAGTGCACTATGCACGCTGCCCAAACGCATCTCATCTGAAAGTCCACTCTGTGTACTTGGAGCTGTCTCAGACATGAGCCATGCCACAGTATGTGGGGATGATCAGGAGGTTTGGTTCAGAAGTAACAGCTGATGGGAGGCAGAACACAGGCTGCCCCTCCAGTGCTTATCTCAAAGCAGCGCTACCACCATATATGAAGGCTGCATTTACATCACTCTGCAATACAAACACCAGCATGGGGCAAGACTTCTCACATCAAGCCAACCTCCTCTGAAAACTTTTTTTCAAGGTCCACCTAACTGTCAGAAGAAGAGGCTACCTGCTCTGCAAATGTGGCAATGGATGTTTAGTGCCATCAGCAACCACAGTTCCTATGGTTGCAGAGTTCATGTGAGGAAGGAGGAGATATCCACCTTAATTCACAGAAGGTATTTGTTGAACCCTTCAATTAGGGGAATCTAAAACTGAGACTCAGCAGCTTTATTTAGAAGTCTAAATGAGTGGCCAAAGCTATTAAGAACCACAGATTATGCTGTCTAAATGTGGATTTAAGCCTTGGTCCATGAAGAGGTGTAAATAAACACCCCCATATATTTGCAGAACCTCAGTGGAGTCATGAAAAGGCAGAGGGATGCCCCCACTAGGCCAAGGAATCAGAATTCAAGATCAGGAGTGGAAATCTGTTTTCCATCAAAATCTCGGGCAGCAGGAATAAATTTTGGAGGGTGCAAAAAGAGTGACTTTTTCAATGTAAGTTTCTTCCTCTGTTGCGAAAGGACAGGAGATGAACTAAATACCAGGTTCCATTCACCAGACTCAGGTAAATTAAATGGCCTCTGGGATTTTTTAGCATTGTATTATTCCATGAGAAAAAGGTCCTTTTGATGTGCAGTACTGCTGAACTTAGCCACAAAGCATCTGTCTCAAAGGGTAGAGCCTTGCACTAATTGCAATGGTAAATGTTAATCAGGAAATATGCCTGTTTAATTACTTGGTGTGATTAACATTGCAGGAAACCTCTAGAGGATGCTTTCAAAAATATCCTCCTTACCCAAAAATCAGCAATACATAAATGCCCACAGAACAGCTAACTAAAAGAGACTTTGTACAGCTGGAGCCCAGAGGGGTGAAATGTACATTTGTACCAGTCTCTGAGTGTCCCTATACCAAGAGACTGGTCTCTTCCCAGGGTGTTGGCAGGGACTGTGCTGTCTCGGGGACACGGAGTGACCAAGGGCACTCACGGGCTGAAACCTGAGAGTGGTTTTTGCACAGAGATGCGATGCTCTTGGATGAAAAGCCCACAACTGAAATCAATGCCAGCAATGGAAGGAGTAATGGAGAGATGTACAAAAGCTTATGGAGGATGTGATGTCAGATTAGTAGTGTAGATCCTGCTAGAGACCTACCATAGTGAAGAAAGAAGATGCTACTGATGCCTCTGGCTCTCTGTTGGGACTTAGCATCAAGAAGAGCATGGGAAGAAGGGAAAAAACTGTGTCTGAGAGGAATCTGTGCTTTCGCAGCCCTCTCTGCTTCCCCTTTAGACTTTATTGGGACGGGTGCTCCCTCACTTCCTGCCAAATCTGTGCTGCTGGATGGGAACAAAAGGAAGCAGAGAGGGGACTTTTTACAAGATGTGTTCTTTCATCAGGTGCTGATGTGGCTTCAAACACTAGAAGAAGATCCAGGAAACTGTCCCAAAGCATCAGCTGCTTTTGTTTTCCTTCCAGATGTCCTTCATAACCTGTTTCAGGGATATATGATCTGCACCAGCAGAGGAGGTGTGGGGTATCCTCCTTCCCTCCCCTCAACACCCCTTAGCCCTGCATGCTAACGAGCCCACCTAGGGTAGGGGAGGGGAAAGCTGGAGGCTAAACGTTTGATGCTGACAGTGGGGACAGTGCCTGAGGCCACCTGGTATCATGCTCCCCAAATGAGAGCTCTGTGAGAAGCCTGAAAGCTATTGGCTGTGGCTAGCAAGTCCTATTCATTGCATAAACCCCACCAAAACATATGTTTTCTGTAGGAAATCAAAGTGTTAAGCAGTTATTTCCTCTCTATCAGTAAGCATAGCTAAATCTCTGGACTTACCGCAGACACCCAAGGTCAGAGCCTTCAAACAGCACATCCTGCCCATGCCGAGCCCCAGCGCCACTGCACAGCAGCTTTTGTGACCCTATGGCGGGGCTGGCCAGCCCCAACAGGCAGCCCCACGCCAGGCACCCCACTGCCAGAGCAGCCCCGAGTCCTCAGCAGTCCTGGTGGGGCAGGTGCTGACAACAGAGAGCGGCAGTTACTCCTGTGCTGCTGGTGGCCAAGTTTACCTTGCTGATGGGCACAAGTGTTCTCTGCAGACACCTTTTAGGTTCCAGCAGGCTCTAAACTGTGTACAAGATGTATCACAGGAACGCACCTGATAAGGAGTGTCAGTGGAATAAGAGGAGATGGAGAAAACAGAGAAAGACTGGGAGCAGTGGTGCATTTTGTCCAACGGAGAGAAGGCCAGCTGCTGTCTGTAGGAAGAGATTTGCATCTCTGCCCAGTATGTGTGTGGTCCAGAGACTATTGGCTTAATGATGTGTTTCTCTTCTACTTTAAAGCCCATTTCCTCCCTGCTGGTACCTACTTAAAGGCCTGGCAAGAATGTTGCAATAAATAAGAATCACACAAGCATGTGCTGCTCACCATAAATCGCTGCTTGCTCTTTGGTTGACGTAAAAGTTGGACTAACGAGACACTTTCAACCTACGAATGCTATTTTTTAGAGTCTTGTTTCATCTGCTAATAATACTGATATTATTAAATTCATGTCCAAAATTCTATCTACTTTCAAGAATTTCTATAAAGTTTTCTCACTTTTCCTATGTCGCTTATACTGACTTGCAAAACTGGTCTGATATATTTCACTCTGGCCCCAAGCCAGTGACCTTCCACTCACTTTGTGTAGGGGAAGAAGATCGTTTTCTTCTCCCAAATGAAAACAAACAGAAATTCAGCAGTCAGGATTTACCTTTACTCTCAGGAGTCTATAGACCTTAATTTGCATCTATCTCTAACAATGAGATGCAAGAAACTCCTCTCCCAACCGTGTTATGCTCCTACCTTGGTACATTTGCGATTTCTCAGCTAAAAATGTCTTTAACGTTTGTGGCTGTAGCTTCACCACAAGGCTCTGGAAACACTCTACAAAACAGAGCTAGCAAGAAAGGAAAAGCAATGGCTGGGAACTTTTTGGCTGAAGCGTTTTTAAATTTTTAAACTCTTGAAGCATTTTTAAAGTAGACTCAGAAATGGAGCAAGCAGTGCCTACTCTTTGGTGCCTCTCAAGGATCACCTCACATAAGGATTTTTCTAGACCGTTTGCTTACCTCCTCTGTGATATCAATCTTCAGAACAGCCGTGGTACTGAAGGATGGGGAGCCTCTGTCTTTGGCCTGCACCACCAGTGACCATATGCAGTCTTTGTTCTTTGTGATGTTGTGTATGATGTCCAGGGAACGGATATAGGATTTCAGCTTGATTTCCCCGGTGCTTTGGTCTATGTCGAACACATTGGCTGGATCTGCTTGCATTATGGAATAATCCACAATGTTGTTGGGTTCTTCTGCATCTTGATCTATAGCCTGGTAAGGGAAGTGTAAAAAACAAAGAAGTTATTGTTTGTATCTTTGCCTTGAGACAAAACTCTGGAAGTTCTGAGCATTCACTTCTGGTAATGCTGTGAGATGACTGGGCTGGTCTTAGAAACCATTTCCCCTTTTCTGGTATCAGCTATGCTACATTTCTTAGTGAAAAATAGCCAGACTAGAGTTCTTCCTGTATAAATGATTTCTATTTGAGATTAAATAAAAGCAGAGGAAAAACTGAGCCATAACCTATCTGTAGAATGCAAATGCTTGACTGCTGGGGAGGGTCTCACACAGGGTGGGGGCCATATATGAATAGACAACAACGGGATTAGCTCCACACTGAACTATTGCTGCCTGCACTGTTGTGCTGTGGCATTTGTTCTGCTAACATTAGGTGTTGTGTAATTTGGCTTCACTACAAGCGTTCAAGTACGTGTGAGATAGGATGTGCTGCTCCTTTGCCTGGGCATTGTCACTGCTTTTTTTTTTTCCTTTCCTTTTTTGCCTCCCGTTCCTCCCTGGATCAATGAAAACAATTTTGCAGGGAAGGGAAAGGAGTTGTGTGGTTGAGCACAGAAGCATGGCAGGAAGGTTAAGGATTCAAAGCCCTGTACTTTTATTCCCTCATTTTATGATCACTAAATAATCCAGGATCCTTCATCAGCTGATGGTTCAAATACTGTAACAGGACTTTATCTTTTGCCTATAGAGTTTATTTCCCCTTCTCAGCAGTCTGCAAGTACTGCCATTCTATGCTTTAATCCATTTGTTTCATACAAATGGATGTGCAAAATAAAGCCCCAGGAAAAGCCAGCTATCAGGCATTCATCATGATCCCTGAGCAATAAAGGGCAGAGCTGGGGCTCTTCCAAAGCACTCTGCTTTGTGCCACACCGTCTCGTCTCTCACCTCTATCTTCACCGGTGACCCGATGATCATCGTCTTTTCCTGGATGTTTTCATTGAACTCTGGAGAGTGGTCATTGACATCCAGCACAGTGATAAACACTTCAGCCAAGCTGTACTTCCCATCTGCGTCCTCTGCCTTCACATAGAAATTGTACTTGGAGTTCACTTCAGCATCTAACACAGCCCAGGGCTGGGTGTAAATTATACCCGTTGAGGGGTGGATTAGGAACCTGGAAAAGAAGCATGGAAAGACTTGGGTGTTTTGGTCACTTAGTGTGTGTCTACAGCCTGCAGCAAAGGTGGGCTCTAAACTTGGAAATGCTGTGCCTGAAGACTGGCACTCTCACCTAACTCCTGTCTGGCTGATGTTTCCAAATCATTCACTCTACCTATTTTTGGCTAGTTCCTTTAGGCTTGAAAACCAGGGAAGTACCAGTGTCTGGTGTTTTTTGATCTATCGTGCGCTAGCCATTTCAGATGCATTTTGTCCTCAGTGAATGCTCAGAGTGATTTCTTTGCATTAAAACATTAAAGAACTGACTACCTTTTTTTTGGTTTGTAAGTACAATGTATTAGATCATGCCTTGCATAAATTAAGATTGATTGATATCACCTCAATAGCTAAGGGAAGCGTGCTGCATATCATATTTAAGGTCTTCACTTCTCAGAATGGGTAAGAAAAATGGCTGCTCTCAAAACCATCAAAGTGCAGGGTAAATTATCTCCTCCAAAAATAATCACTTGTCCATAGACTGGCACTGGGATGGAGTGGGTGTTCAGATTTATCTGTAGCAAGTTCAATTCTACACATTTGTAATTACTGAGACACTGTCAAAAGTGTCAGCCAAAAGCTTGGATTTATAGAGAAGATACCAACAGTGTCTTTTTTAAATGGGCTGCCAGCATAGGCTCTGAGCAGTGGGGTTTTCAACAGATGAAAGGGTTTATATACCCTTTAGTTAATGTACAGGATAACAAAATATTTTCTGTATTCCAACTGTGAGCGCAATTGAGAGTGATTATAAAAGGGGCACTTAATAATCCAGAATTTTCAATTGTTTTCATTACTCAAATATAAATACGTGTCTTGATGATAGCTGAGATCTGGAGGTGGAAAGAGCTGTGCAGACTCTAGGTAGGAGGCAGTGCCTGTGCTAAGTGCCTCCCTAGCGCCCGACCCAGCTTCACCCCGCAGCGAGGACTCTCCATCACCCCCATCGTAGTGGAAGAACAGAAGCACTGAGACGTGCAGAGATTCCAGCAGTAGACCCCACTCCCACTGGCAGCTTGGATGTGGGATCACCAGCATAATGGTTTTATCTTCAATAGTTCAGACTATTCCTCTTACGCCAGCGCAACGCATCGTTCTGCTAATGCAACTGCCTATCCACTGATGTAACCCGATGGAAGAAGTCACGCCTCTAACTGAGGCATCTCCAATCTGCATCAAACTGTGTTCAGCAGGTCTGGAGGTCCCAGGGCTAGGAAACCAATCCAGCCTTGCAGAGCCATGTCATGCTCACACAAGAAAAAATAAAAATCATAAGAAGGAAAAAAACCACTTTCATATCTTAATTTCCTCATTCAACAGCGTAAGAGCAGTGAGCCTGAGCATCCCCCAAACGCCAATCAGAATAAAGTTGGACTCACATTTTTTTCTAAATCCTTTGCCAACAGCCTTCACAAGCTTCTTTGCACCAGCTGCTACATTTTAAACCTAGGAGGTCTGCCTGCACAACACGACCTTTGCCTGCTTCCCTCTATGCAGTTAGCAGCTAGCTTATGTACTTAGCGAAGAGCTCAAAATAATCCATCCTGGAAGTCCTCCCATATGTGTATCCTCATGGCTGCAGAAGAGGTTCACCCTTAACATCTTGGATTTTGGTCTTTGATTGTGCCTCCTAAATGGCTTTCACCTTAACATGAACAGTTCAGCTTTAACTCCAGGTGGATAATATAGGGTGAAAAATGGATTCTGGGGATGAGCGCCTGGCAAGCTCACTCATTTCCAACATTCTGCCCTGCGGCCCCACCTCCTCCAGGAGCTGCAGGTTCCAGCAGCAGTATCTGTGATGGCCAGTGATGCTTGCCATGGCAGGGAGCCCCAGCGAGCGGGCCATGGCAACTGCTGAGAAGGAAACCAGTGGGAGAAACTAGTGTTTCAGGATGTTTTTACCCTGGTACTGTCCCCAAAGACAGGGAGAGGGAGTTAGGCATCATGGCAAAGTCAAGTCAGCACTGGGTTCCCTTCTTCCCTTATGCAGGACTATTCCATTAAAATACATAAGATGCTTTGAAGGCACAACGCAGCTGGCCTACAAAGCTTAAGTTTATATTCTTGAAAGTCCTGTCTTCCTTAATTTATTCTGACAAGAGTTGAAATGGGACTATTTGTCCAGCGATATGGAAGGCAAGGGGAAAGAGCAAGGGATTTTTTTTCCTCCGGAAATGAGTTTCCAAAAGAAGTAGACCCAAACCTCCTCTTTCTCTTACAAGTGTTTTTCAAATGGTGATTGAACAGATCCTGTGTGTTGGTACTTCAGCTGCCTTATGTCTCTTTGGGGGCTTGTGGGTAAAATTCCTTGAGATCACAAAGCAGATGTTTAATGATCACACTGTTTTTTCTGTTGTTTTCACAGAACTCACAAAGAACATGGCATAAAAGTCCTTGGAAATGATCAGGTCAAGAATGAGATTGGTTTCTTTATTTTAGAGGTCATGTAGTTTTCTTTTGTGCAAAAAACCAAACCAACTTACAGATCTGCTCCTGTTCCATAGATAGAGTACTTGACTTCTCCCCAGAGACCTGAATCTGGATCTGTAGCCTTAAGAAAAGAAAATGAGAGTCATCCTTTAATAAATTGTAAAGAGAAATGTTTCATTTTTCTTTTAACAACACACCATACAAAACCCCAAATGCTTGTCTTTCTTTTTGCTGTGGAGGAATGGCTCTGTGAGAACGGCCACCTATTCCTCACTCTCTACCCCTGCGAGCAAAACAGCCAGAATGAAACATCGCTCTAAAGGAATGTGGAGCTAGCAGCAAAGCCAGATAATGGGTTAAGGAGTGTGGACTGTGAATAGAAGCTCCTAATTCTGAAACATTCCTCTGAGACAAGATAAGATAGAGGCCTTGCACAGGTGTCCGCTCTATGGCCTTCACTGTTCTCACTTCCCTCCCCCTGTGGTTCCCAGCCACGCTTTGTTAAGCTTGCTAGAGAGTATAGAATCACGCTGCTCTGTAGAATAAAGTGAACTGACTGCTTTTAGCCACATTGGTGTGTGGTCTGATTCCCAGCACTGTCCTGCTCTTTCAAAGCCCCTGGACCTACAAGTTTCCCAAGATCTGGATTAGGACACGGGGAACACTCAACATTTTGCCATCACATTTTTAGGGGGAATCACATAAAGAAACGTGCACCTAGCAAACTGCAAAACCTAACATAAGGAAGTGTCACTGGCTGTCCCAGGGAAGCTGCCAAGATGCCACCTGTCCCCTGGCCGGTGCCCAGAGGCTCTAGCGGGGAGAAAGCCACTAGATGGCCCCATCTGCTGACATTTAACACATCCTTTATCGAGATCAAGCTGATCTCAGCGACAGGTACAAACTGCCCACTCTCAAGCCTTCCTAATGACCAGTTAAATATTAATGTATATTCCCTAAACAAAATTATTTACTTTATATAGAGTGGTTTTTCAACCCCTGCTTAAGTGATTCAATTTAAAGTAATGCATAACAAATGCTTTAATCTATACACAGTATTTCAGCTTTGTTTATATTTTAATCACTCTTGTGCCTGTGTGACTTTTAGTAATGCAGATACTACACCAGACAATATCTCTGTGCTGTACTCTTGCTGGCTTCCTTTCTTAGCTCAGGGTTAGGAAGGCTATTGATTTTGAGACAGCTACATCCATAGCTGATTCTTGTCCATGTCAGATTCTCCCACCCCCTAATTTTGATTGCACTCTACTTTAGGGCTGCCCAAATATTCCTAAAAAATTTTGCACCATCAGGCTGGTTCCAAAGAATGTTTATCAATACAGTGATAGGCACTTTAAAAAAAAACCAACAAAACAAACCATATATAAACATATATATGTAAGTATAAATAAATAAAAATATATACACAAACATTTTGCCAGAGTTGCTGTCCTGAGTACTTGGAGTATCTCAGTTTGTGAAGTGTATTTGTGGATCTGGGTGAAGCACTGAGCTGACAGCACATGACAGTAAATTCTACATGGACCCATCAGCTACATTGTCCTGGTCACCCTGGCTCAGAATGGCTCGTTTTGCTGCTTCTCCTAACTTAAAATAAAAATTCTTTCTTTGCTGTGCACCACCTAGAAATTTTTATTCCTCTTGCTGCAAAGAGAGTGACATTTGGAAGTCTCCATTTTCTACAGTTTTCCTATTAGTTTCCTCTATTAACCATTTTGGCATCATTTATGTTTTACTTTGTCTTTCATTCTTCCATCCCTAAAATCTGCCTTTTGCACTTTATTATTCTGACTATTTTCCTTTCCTACTTGCAGCTGGGCTGTGCTGGACACCTCTTGGCAGCCTGCCTCCACCATCCCCACCCGTGAGGCCTCTGCAAGGTGACTGGCATCACCCACCGAGCCCTGTGCAGATGGGCGTGCTCTCTCTCTGCAACATGAAATCCATTTCCAGTCCAGCAGCTGCACTGCAGAGATACAGCTCTCACCAAGGGCTGGAAACGCTCCTCCAGCACACAGGGCCTATGTAATATCCCAACTTTCTTTCTGTGAACATGTGAGATACTGGAAAATCTGCAGGCATCTTCTCCCCACTGTGAGAAGACATGTATATAGGGATCTTTCTTTCCCAGCTTTTAACATTATATTCTTGCCTTCATTAATTACCTAATTATGAATTTAGCAGCCAGATTCCTCCCAGGAGGAGGAGGCTAATACAACAGCCATCTTGTTTTCTTTTTACTTGTATTTAGCAAGCAAATCCAGTAAATCCAATGCCATTCAGTCATAACAGAATCATCCTGCTGGACACTGCTTTTACTGGGGCTTTCTCTACTCACAGACCGTGTGATTTGACTTAAAAGCAGATGGCCTTTAATTAAAAACCAAAGTAAATTTGTTCTACAAATGTTTGCCTAAACCTTTACTTTACTTTATTTTGGAGGGTTTTTTGGTTGATTCTG
The DNA here is from genome assembly GCA_020800305.1 of Porphyrio hochstetteri. NCBI lineage: Eukaryota > Metazoa > Chordata > Aves > Gruiformes > Rallidae > Porphyrio > Porphyrio hochstetteri. Next base: position 11,281,005 of record CM036911.1, read on the forward strand.
GAAAGGAACTGGAGTTCAGTCCAGAAGCTGAACGGCGAGTAAGATTTGCTACTTGGCTCTGTCTATTGTTTTTAAGGAACCTGAACCACAGACACCCATAAAAGAGATCATTTCTTAAGAGAGGGATGAAGCTTACTGTGACAGCAACTACATTTGAGCCCCCTGGCGAGTTCTCAGGGATCCTGGCAATATAGTAGTCAGAGGAGAACTTTGGGACGTTGTCGTTGGTATCCAGCAAGCGTATCACCACGTCAGCTGTTGAGCTGAATTTCTCCGGTGTGTTCACCTCTATTGCAAGAAGCTACAAGGAGAAAACCAGGAAATTACTACCAACCAGCTACTGTTACCTCTTAAAAGAGCTTCCTTCCAGTACCCATGGCACACTGGTGCATTTTAGTCTGGTTGATCCAGACAGATCAAAAAGGTAGAGATCATGCGCTAGGTCAGTGTGCAGCCTGGGCTTGTTTGTGCGTGCTCATGATCAGCACTCTAGCTGTGGAAAACCTATGTATGCATATTAGACTACGCTGTGACAGACGTGATACATCATAACTAACCAATACAGCTCAAAAAGCATCTAACAGAAGCAAGCAAAGGCCCATCCCTGGGCAGCTCCTGGAACCCAGGGAAACACAAGCACTGAGTAATTCTGGATAATCCTGTAAGTTGAATTACGATCCTTTGCAGAGGAAGCATAAATTCTTCATCAGGAAATAATTGCCTCACTGTCTCAGAGGAGGAAGGAAGGGCTCTGGTATAACGTGTTCTCATAACTCTGCTCATCTGAGAGGGCAGGCAACCAAGTACAGCATGACCAGGGATGGGGACAAGCAAGCAGCACGGATGTCCTGGCTGACAGGGAAAAGGATTTCTTGGTGTCATCTCCTGGAGCCATTCCTACTCTGTGAACATTTATAGTGGCTGGAAATAAGCAGGAAAGGGTCACTGAATAGATTAATGTTGAATGATTGCTTGCTCTAAAAGGGGAGTTGGGTCATTGTGTCTCTGTGCTAAAACTCTGGTGTTTAGGAGTCTGGGATGGTGCTACAGCAAAAGAAATTTCTGAAAGGATGGTCGTACAAGCATCAGCAAAACCTACTTGTGAGCAATCTCAGCTCCTGAAGCAGCACAGAGAGAAAATCTTATTGCTTATCATGCATGTGGAGCTGTAACTACATTATAACATCTGCAGTGTTATAACCATCTACAGCTATAACTAAATTATAACAATCTCTGCTGCTGGAATCAGCCTGTCTTAAAATATCTTCTAAAAGCTTAGTATTTAACTTTGCTTTTTACATTAGTTTTTTATTCCCTCTCCTTAATAGGAGTCATAGTCCAGCTATGTCAACGTGCTGAAAACATCTGCCTTCAGGACAGGATTTTTGTCAGCTTTTGCCTGCAGAGTCTTAATACAGAGAGAAAGAACAGCAGCATAGAACTATAACTTCACAGGACTAGGTATCAACAATTAATACAAGTGCTGGAAGAACAAACTGAGATGTAACCTTAAAAGTGGCAGGTAGATTTTAGAAAGAGTTTGATTCTGTCAACTGCAGATAACTGCAGCCTCACGTGGTGCTGGCCTGCAGTAGGTGTGGCGATCGGCAGAATGGGAGGGACAGGTCCAGGCTCCTGTTGAGGCAGGATGTACTCTAAATTGAAGGAGGTGGAGGCACGAGGTTTGGCCCCCAAAGCGTGTGAGCCCATGACATGGTGGCAATGTGTTGCCAGCATCATCTGGCCCCTGTGGCAGAGGGATTTGAGATCCAAGAGGCCAGGCTGGAGGTGCACGAATTACTATAGCTGCCAAACCTTGGGACACCCACTTCGGCCCTCGCCAGCTGAAAATGAAGGAGGTCCTGACTACCAACTACATTTAAGAGCCATCCCTAAATGGAAGTCAGATTTTCTCCAGCAGCCTTTGCCTCAGGTAGTTATTCAGTGCACCTCCAAGTCAAATTAGTTTTAATTCATCTCTGGCATTTTACAGTTTAATAACAAACCAGAGGAGAGGGATCATTGCTTTCAGAAAAACCCTGAAAATACCTTCTCAAAGCTGCTGTGGGATGCATGCTAAATAAAAAAGAATATATTTCACCCGTATTTCTAATCAGAATGACTACATTGGCAAGTACAACTGAGTAGGAAGTGATTTGAACTTTTCAGGGAAATGGAGACAGCAGTGAGGTCTTTATAAAGCATTTGCTGCCATATATTACTACCATATCATCCAGCTGCACCTTCTTCATTTGGAATCTGGACAAAGGCTCCATATTTTCAGCAAAGTCTTATGGTCTTTCTCCAGTAGAAATAATTTCATCCCCCCCAAAAAGTGAGTAACTGCTTAAGCTAAAATAATATATAACCTTTTTCCTGGTAATTAAGTCTTTCAGTGTTCATAGAAATCATATTAACTACTTTGATTTCTATTAGTATTCATGAGGAGGCCATGTGTAACTTCTTTACTGGTCTTTTGGTAGTTTAACCTGAATAAATGTGCGCTTATTATAATTAGTTTCAGTAGCACTTTATGGCCCTTTCAGAATCTTCCATTTTAATACAGCAATGATGCCTCCTATTTTTGTAGCATCTATAACCTACGAAGCTCCAAATGACTAAGGAACATTACAAGAGGAGACATGAAGCATGCTGCAGTGAAATGACTTGCTAAGCACAAAGCAAACCATGCAGCAAGGGTGAGAACAAAATCCAGGAGGTTAGCTTCTGGACTGTGCAAAACCTGCCACTTTCTGTACAAACGGAAAGCTAGGCTATGTTAATACTCAGCTAGACAGGTTTGGCTATTTATTTATTTATTATTATCATTATCAGGATTTTCTGTGCCATTCTTTGCAGTCAGAACTGAACCATCTATACTCATGTTCAGAGGCAGCTGACAAAATCAGACTATTTAAATATCTTCTTGATAAAGCCAATGAATCCATCAGGGAAGGTGACAATGCAAGTGTCCAGCTTCTATATGAATTCTTGAATGGCTGGTGTGGGGCATGGGTGAGACTGCCTCAGGTCAGTCTGCAAAAGGCCATATAGATCAATACACTCTGACAACGGCAGTGAGCAATTTGGGGAAATTATCTTCCAGTCAGCTGGGGTCTTCAGCTTGCCAACATTCAAAAGAATGATCATCAACCAAATTACTTAGGACTAAGCAGGTAAAGTTCTGGCTCCAGAGAAATTAGGATTTCTCCCTGTGAATTTATCCTTGAAAGAACAGAAATAAGACCCTTAGGGCTCAGTCTAGAATGACTCAGAGCCACCAACATGTGAAGTCCCCACAGAGAGAGAATACTCAACATTTTGCACTGACTGGACTAAATTACTTCACAGACACATCCATTAAACCTTTGGAAGTTGATGAACCAGGGGCAGAAATGAGTTTCCTTCACAGGAAATACAATGTCACTGACAATGGATCAGACGGCTCCAGGTTGAATAGGACCCTAAATCCCATCAGATACACGAGCCATCATACACGTATCATATACACAAGTAGAGAGGAGTCAGAAAGCAGAAGTACCTTGAAGGTTAACACCTTGAATTTTTCATAGTCAATAGCAGCAGAATTTTCCACGATTATTGTCACCTGAGCCTCATTCAGGACAGTTTGGGGAACCACTCGGAAGATGCCACCAGGCCCAACAAGACGGAGGTTGAATTTAGCATTAGCTCCCTGGGAACCAAAGCAGACACAGTTGTTTTCACATTGTTTTCAGTGAACGATGCATTTCTTACAGCCTAGATTGGCTCTGTTTCTTCACGCTGTATAAAATTAGAATGAGTCTTACCACTCTCCATCCCCTGGGCAGGAGACTGCTAAGCAGCTTAGTTAGATAATCACTCCAGCCCTGGTCACAAGACGGACACAGCTTTTCTTCAAATAGATTGACAAGCGTGGTTATTCTTTCAGTCATAATGGTAAAACCCTGCAGCAGGACTGGCTTACAGAGCAACTCTTGTGGCAAGCAGCCTTGGGCTTTGCGCCACACACTGTGAGCTAGCGCAGGTGACAGAGATGGAACCACGTGCACACTGGCAGGCAAGTCCTGCTTCCTCCTGGCCCCTGCCAAGGAAAGGTGACTGCTGGAATCAGGACAACAGACCCTCAAAAGCCCTGCCTGTGTCCCTTAAGAGCTCACAGCCTGGGATGATGATGCAGAACCAAGATGACACACCGTTTCCAAACACAGGTGGTACTCCACTGTTGGTACTTACTGGGTTAAGCTAGCCCAGAGTTACAGACACTAAAGCTTTTGCAAGCTGATGCACTTGGGAAGACAGAGGAGCTCCACTTGTGTAGGATAAAATATGACACGCATTTGACAGCTTCAGGTGAAGTGCCAAGCCAAATCCCATAATATAGATTATAGGCAGGGAGGTCACGGGAAGCAGCAGTATGTAGAAGGTTACCACCACTTGTGTGTGAGCAAAAGAGGAAAGATGAGAAGGGGATTCTCGTGTTTCTGCCTTAGTGGGAGGTGTGAAAATGAGCTGAGCCCATTTAATCAACTCTCCAATTCATCAGTTTCTGAAACAGTGTCACAGTTACTGTGTGACAGCAGCCAGGTGTGCTGCCTGGCTGGTGCCATGCTCTTCCCCTAGTGTGAGCCTGAGATGAAGAATTTCTAGTAACGGCTTTCATGCAGGATAACTCTACTGTCAGCTGTATCCCTGGAGGACTTGTTATGAGCAGTTCTTGCTGCAACCCTAGCTCATGTCAGGAGGAAAAGTTTTCAGCAGTAGTTCCCCAAGGGAACCAGAACAATTGTGGATCCCAACTCAGTGGTCTGCGTTGTTCAGTCGTACAAACCCCCACAGCTACACAGATGACAACAGGCTCTCTTTCACCAGGCCATAAAGCTAAACACAGAAAGCCAGAGGTCCTGCACTGTGGAAAACAGTGCTAATGGGAAAGGTGGGTCCTCTGACCCTACCAAGTCCTCTGCACTTGGAACTGGACATGACTGGAGGGATGATGGCATGGAGCAGAGGAGAGAACTGCCTCCCTCCTACAGCTAGGTGGTTTCTGACAGTGAAGTCCACCAAACCCAGATCTGCTCAGACCAAGCCACACTGCTGCACATCTCCAAGCAGACAGCTGTGGGCCACAGGAATGACTGAAGAAATATCACCACTGAGCCCTAAACTGTGTCTGTTGGATGAAAAGGGTTGGGGAAGAAATTTCTGCACAATATTCTTGCAAGTAAAGATGGCGTTTCCATCAAACTGTTAGGCCTAAAGCAGTCTTTACTCACAGCCTCCTCCTCCCCTGTAGCATCCACTCCCCCAAAAGAAAGAGCCACTAATGGCTATAAGAGAAGCAGACATATGTTAAATTTTCTTCTCTATACAGTCCTCTTGTACAGAAGGGAAAACCTTGCATTCTATGCCTTAAAAGAAAAGCAACCCTACCCCCTGGAGTGATGTCTCACACTGCACCAGGAAGCTTCTTCAGAAATCTATACAGTGTATTTAGTAATGTTCTCTGCTTATTTCATAGCCTAACTTGCAGCCTAAATATTTTGTCAGCCTACGTATGACACATACATATTTTTTCTCTAAATAAAAGAGATGGGCTTTGTTTCTTTCCTTCTGCAGCAACATCCCCTGTGACAATAGCAGGAGATGTAGCACTGTTTTGAAAGCAGCCATTTATCTGCTTGCTGCAGAGCAGCAGGAAGGAGGGGGAAGCAGCTAGCAGGTTTGATAGAGTACAATCCAGTCAAAACAGCACAATACTGAGCGCGGTTACAGAAGAGCACCCTTTCCGATAGTAATACAGTTCTCAGATGCATTAAGCTTTTCTCCTGTCACTGCCTAACCTCAGGCTAACTCAGATGGATGCCATTCACACTGCATTTAGCTTAGGGATCCCTATAGCAACCATCACCATAGTATCTAGGGGCATTGCGGGCCAGTTAGATAGCAGGCTGAGATGGATGGAGTCTTCTTTCCTTTCTCTTTACCTGGTTAGAGTTAGTTTGGCTCTGGTACAATTTTTAAGATTACCTAAACACTATCAGTAAGTGGGAATGATTTCTCAAAGCATGCATTGCAGACTGGTTGTAGTGCAGGGCCAGAAGGATAATACACTGTAATAAACCCAATGTCAGGGTACCAACTGTTGTTTCCAGCGGGGGCTGAGGAGGTACAGACAGCAACTGCACTGTAAGTTACTAAAGTGATGGGAAGCTCTAAGTAAATCCCCAAAACCAGTACATTCTTGGACATCACACTGACAACAACTGAACATAACCAGTAGTTGGGGAAGTTTGTAAGGACCATTCAACTTCAGTCAGCACAAGAACTGGGATGCAGCTTTAGGACCACCCTTCTCATTGACATAACAACAGTGTATGACATGCTAAGTATACTTCTGAGTCCAAATGCTCTGTGGTAATGCACCCTACAACTACTTTGTCTGCCCTAGGCTTCTGGGGGATGCAGGTGAAATAGCCGAGTTCCTAAAATGACCTTTCTCCACCTGACAGCTCTTTGCAGTACTTGGGAAAATCAAGCAGGAAAACCAGAAGTACACATAGTTTCCCACCTACCTGATCTGAATCATTGACTGTAATCTTCAGCCCCCTCAAGATTTCACCCTCTGGGGGATGCTCGTACATGGTCAGTTCAAATCTGTTCTGGGGACCATTTTCTCCATAGAACGTGGGTGGATGGTTGTTGAGGTCGACCACCCGTATAGTCACCATGGCAAAAGCGTAAACAGAGATGTCGCCTTCCGGGCTGACTTCTGATGCCTGCAGCAGGCAAATGACAGCAAAGAATGATGAGGGTATACTCTCTTTTCTCACTTCAGGTGTATTTCTCTAGAAATCTCAGACTGTTTCACACTGGAGTTTATGACGATTAGGAGTTTATGGCAATAAACACACCCAATGAAAAAATTCTCTTAGTTTTGTGAGCACAGGACCTTGCCCTAGGTGGAAACAGTTGTCTAAAGACAGATAATCTAATAGATACAACATAACTGCTTGCCAAAGTGTTGACAGAAAAGGAAGACAACCTTCAGATTTGCTGTGGTACCACGGGTAGCTGATTTTCACAATGCCGCAAGGACTGCAGCCTTGAAAACACTGTGAAAACAACTGTCCTTGCTGTATTTAGGCAAGTATTTGAAGTAGGAAAATGACACACTTTAAAAAAAAAAGATTTAGTCTCTGATTTAGAGTTCTGTTTTGCTGTCTAGATGAGCTTAATATAAGCTGGATATAGTTTGGACAGACAGGCAAACCTAGTTGGCATTTTTCTGAGCTGAAAGATCAAATCTGGCTGGGTTTCAACAGTTCCAATGTGCAGCCTTATTCACTGGATTGAACTTAAGAAGTTTCTTCTGTCAGGACAGAAACTCTGGTTGGTGTTTCTGTACCAAAAGAGCTCTCTCTAACATGCTTTTTTGCTCAAAGGTCTCAAAATTAAAGGCACCAGGCTGCTAAATTTCTCTGAAGATGCTAGTTCACTGAGACAACTGCCACTACCTACACTGGTTAATGCAACACTTCTGGTTCCTCTGGCAGAGTTTGTAGCCTGCACAAGCTCCAGGTCTCCACTGGTATAACTAGGGGATCAGAAGAGCTCACAAGGGCTTAACTAATCCTGTATCTGAGAAGCACTAGCAGACTGAAGTAAACCAGAGAGATTAGGGAGAGAAATGGTGCCTGAGTTTAACTTGAACAATGGGAACTCCACGATCTCCCAGGTTCAGAAAGCTCCTTGAGCCCACTAGCAAGCACCCTTGGGGATGTCACATCAGTTCTGGCAGCATGCAAGGCCTCAAAGCTGCCTTTAGACAATATTGTCCTTAACATGACAAACTTCTGGTTCTGATATGTGTGAATAAAATTATATAGTCTTCATAATTTACCTGCACATTTTTAAACTCTTGGTCTTTAGAAACTGCTTAAAATAATGCAGCCTGTCACAGTGATATGACTTCCCCTATGCATTGGCTCATCAAGGTGTTAGCCTGTATTTTTATGTGTCTGCTCAATGCTTCAGGAGTGGATACTTGTGGAGGAATGGCTCCGTGGGAACAGCCACATATTCCTCACTCTCTACCCCTGCAAGCAAAACAGCCAGAATGAAACATCACTTTAAAGGAATGTGGAGCTAGCAGCAAAGCCAGATAATGGGTTAAGGAGTATGGACTGTGAATAGAAGCTCCTAATTCTGAAACATTCCTCTGAGACAAGATAAGATAGAGGCCTTGCATAGGTGTCCGCTCTATGGCCTTCACTGTTCTCACTTCCCTCCCCCTGTGGTTCCCAGCCACGCTTTGTTAAGCTTGCTAGAGAGTATAGAATCACGCTGCTCTGTAGAATAAAGTGAACTGACTGCTTTTAGCCACATTGGTGTGTGGTCTGATTCCCAGCGCCGTCCTGCTCTTTCGAAGCCCCTGAACCTAAAAGTTTCCCAAGATCTGGCTTAGGACGCGGGGAACACTCAACAGATACTGACATGACATTGCATGATCTGCACCAGGTGAATTGACTGTTACCTATCTCATCACATAGAGGTTACAAGACATTAATTTCCAGTTTAGCAATAGTGTCTGAAAACAGAGTTATCTACATAGGGATATTGTAAAGGATGTTGGTACCGTAGAGACAGAGATGAAATTAGCCACAATAACTTCACTTGAAAGCAGTAATTTGAGACACTAAACATCCCAAGGAACAAAAGCAGTTTGTTTAAAATAGCTCAATTTATAGCTGACTTCACCTGTTTTAGAAACTACTTCCTATATTTGAGCAGAGTGCCAGATAGCATGAAAGAAAACAATCTTGCCTGCTCATGGTATTCAGGACCAACAGCCTTCAAGTGGCCACTGGACATACCTGAACTTTTAGTTCGTACACTTCTTTCTTGAGCTGATTTGGGCTTTTTATCACAGAAATGGCTCCAGTTGTGTTGTTGATTTCAAATGAACCTTCACTTCCTGCAATAAAAACAAGATGCTCTAGTTACGTGCTGCACTTCCTTTTTCTGAACAAGCATGTGCAATCAACCATACACTTCATTAAGCATATCTTTGTCCACGTGTGTATCCATGTCTGCAAGTAGATCCGAAGCCACTTTTCAGAAATGAAGCATTTCTATGCCTGGTCACAGTGAGATGAAAACACAGACGAGGGCCAAAAAGGGTTTTATCCCCTAGGAGTGGCTCAGTGGAGCTCGGCCCCTCTGGGCAGCTGCCCTCACTTTCCTCTTCCCACCCTGGTCAGGCTCCCTTCAAGCCTCAGCAACCAGGCATGTGAATTTGGCATTCATTTCTATTATGCTGTCTTTATATGCTGGTTTAGACAAAAATAGACATTCCTCATTTTAATTAGCAAATGCATAATGAAGTCTGAGAAACAAGAACATTTTGCTCACTAATATCAGCCAAGGTGAGAAGTCTGACAATCTGTCTGAAAGAAACAGCCAGTCTTTCTGCAAACAGCATCTCTGGAGAAGTGTATTCTGGCCTTTGACATTCAATTATTAAAAAATGCAGCCTCTTGCAAGGCTGTCTTGAACAAAAAGGGATTTTGGAGGATCTGGGGTAAAACCCAGGCTTTTTGCATTGAGGCCGAGCCTGACACAGCAGGACAGGGCTGCAGGCTGGCTCTGCTGCAGCTGACCTAACCTCCATTGATCCCAACAGACCAGTCACAGGGCCGCAGCCCCTTGAGACCTGGTGAATTTGCAGTGAAGCGAATGCCAGTTTGCAGAGAGGAAGTGCTGTGTCATCTCAGTGCCTGCACCCATCTCGCCATCACAGCCAAAAGCAGGCTGGTGAGAAGGGAGTGGATCAGCCAGCACCTCAGAGGGTCCTGTCCTGCTCTGCCGTGGGACTAGGAGCACCCCTGCACGCTATCTCACATGTAGGGTATCGTCCACAACCTACAATGTGGCAGAGCCTACCATTCAAAGGAAAAGAGAAGGAAACCCTTACAATGAAGGAGATCAAGGCTTCAGAAATAATGGATGATGGCCTGAAAACCCAGTCATTTCTCTTTTTCTCTAACTCAATTCCAATGGTGATGTTTAAAGCATCCGATAGTAGCCCGTTTTGCTAATACCTGCAATAACTGCGACTTCATTAAAGTACACTAGACACAACATCGAGCAGGTATCGACTCATACCACGGTCAATTATTAAGATACATTGGCCTGGAAAGTACATCCTGACTGAGAAGAAGCTTAAGTCAATAGTGGCTCCCAGCCACCATACTTCATGTCATTGTCTAGTTATCCCAGGGATATTGGTAACTCGGAGTACGCAGCGTTATGTGTGTTCCTTCGTACAGCACGTTCAGGGGACCGGAGTATTTTCTAAAATTATCCCACACTCCCCAGGTTAAAAATAGATTTATAAAGAACAAATAATTTCCTATTTGCTGTTAGCATTTTCTTGCCCTTCGACAACCCAGCCTGCAGGTACTGAAATAATGGCTTGTCACCAGTAATACCAGGGTATGAGGTGCAGCAGTAGCAATCTATTGTAATCCTTTGTTCTCTATTTCTTCAACTTTCTATGCACTAAAAGCATATTCCCTTCCTCTCTTTTCCATTTCGTGCTAATAAAATCCTGTGTTAATGTGCATGAGGAAAGCCTGCTCTCCATTAAGTCATATTTTGTGCTACTTATCTGTCATCCCCTTCCATCTTCATTTTCTGCTCTTTCCTAATCACTTTTTTTTTTATCCCAAAGCACCTTTTGGTCCTCCTCCTATTTTCTTTGGAAATCTTGTATGTTTCCTCATTAATCTTATTTCCCTTTGACATTTTCCCAGGTTCCTCTGCCTTCATTTATTTTCCTTTCTCAATTTCTCCTCTGTCTAGCATATTTTCATCCCACTTGTTTTTCATTCTCCCTTCTTTTTACCTGTTCTCATTTTCCATCTGTTCTCTTCTGCAACCTCTTTTCTCAATGTTCCTACCTTCCTTTTACCTTTTTGCACTGAGAAGAAGGAATCTCAGCAAGGGTACCATCCCGCATCAAGGCAAAACCTCAGCTGCAACCCTCTCCATCCTCTCCAGACATCACTGTTTACACCATATAACACAACAAAGAACTTATTCAATAGCTCTGCTACTACCCCTCAGATCTCGCTTGTGAAATTTGGGGATCTTTCATGCCTGGGAGAGGGGTGCCCAGGAAGCTGCCATGGAAGTCTTGTTTTGGAGGAAGAGAGAACCAAAGAGAATTAAAGTTGTAGCTTGAAATTTAGTTGAGCTAAGCTGTTAACTTCACCAGCTAATGAATCATCAATTCAGCTAAGTCTCACATTTATGCTATTAAAAGATGTGTGACAGACACCCTCAGAATAGCTGATGAAAAGCATTAATCTTCTGATAACATCTACTTTCTTCCAGTACAGTGTACAGCCAGCCTCTCCTCACTGGTAAATATAACTTCTTCCAAGAAACCCAAGGTTTGACCATTTAGTCACTTTAATCACAATATTAATAAAAATATCTCTGTAAATGCTGTGCCTGGGTCTCTCATTAAAAGACAGAGATGCTCAGTAGCAGTGAATGTGTCTCCCTTTATGCTCACTGAAATGACAAGCAGGCTACTGATGCCTAACAAATCAGCAACATTAAAAACTCCAAGCATAGTTCTGTGAAGCAGACACTAAAACTCAGTGAATCATAACTTGGCTGGTTCGAGGCACCTGACAATATTTCATGAGAGTTTGTCTCAGCTTTATTAAACTCTAGCATATCCCATTCTAATTTAATGTCAGATCTAGTTTCAAGTGCCCTTCAGATTTCATACAAGACAAGTCTACTCACTGTTCACGATGCAGTAATGAATACTGTTAGGCTTTCCTCTATCTCCATCAAGAGCAACAACAGTAAGGACCTCAGAGCCCTGGGGAGCAATGGGAAATCACAGTCTGTGTGCTGAGATCAAAGAGCAGGGAAATTGCAAACGTGTAATAATAAACCCAACCTCTGTTAGCCTTTCTGCAGCAAGGTGTTGCAGGGAAGAGTAATTTCGCTTGTGCAGCACGAGGAACACAGCGAGGTGTGTGCAAGGTGGCGACTGGTCCTCAGCTGCCCCAGGAGGGCAGGGCTCGCTGCAGCCTCAGGGTCTGCCATGCCCTGCCAAGAGACCAGTGCCAGTTCACCCAGCACCCTGCCCTCCTGGGTCTTTTCCATGCTGCTTTAGGTGAGCACCAGAGGATGAGCAGGAGCACTGCATTGCTCCCCACGGGCTACTCGTGCCCACTGCTGCGACAGTGCTGAGGTGTGGGTGAGAAATGGCTGCAGAGCCCATGTGGCCATGGGTGCCTCAGCCCTTGGGACTGGCTGGCTGGCTGCAGGAGCAGTTGGAAGCTGTGGTCTGAGACACCTACCTCGAGTCACAGACTTAGAAGACTTAGAGCAATCAATTTGAGACGCAAGGTCCAGTTTGGGTCATTACCAAGATGCCCTCTGGTAGCTTCTGTGCAGGCTTCCAGCATTTCTGCATGCCCCATGGCCAGACAGCATGCTGAGACACAGGCCCCTGCTGATGAATCAGCAGTTCGTTTTGGTCCTACCTGATTAAGTTTGGACAGGCCGTGAAAGCAAACAGGGAAACACAAAGTAACTTGGCCCACAGAACATTTAGGGCATAAAATTGTGATGAAAATGACAGTGATTTCATTGTCCTAAAACATTCACTGTCTGTCTTTCTGTGTCAGCTACATGGCCGTGGGCCATACGTACAGAACTTGTGTACTGGAGAACGTTTTCTTGTGTGACTACTCCTATCAACTCAGAAGGATGATGACTGCCAGTGTTAGAATACTCACCCAAGTGGCAAGGAGCTGTGCAATTTAGGCCTCTGAACTAAAGTGGAACTGTTTGGGGCCATAAAAACAGGCAACACTGAAGTAACTGTCAGTTAATCACAAATGGCAACAGGGAACATTGTCATGACAACCCCTGAGCGAATTTTTCAAACAAGAGCAAGGTTCTGTTAGAGCAACTGGAAATACAGAACTGTATTTATTATCATTTATGCTGGAAGCTGCAATAAAATCTGCCTAGTGGGCAAAATGCAAGTGCAGTCCCTTTGAAGGTGACAGAGTATGTGTAAATCCTGACAGCTCCACCGAGGAGAAAAGGAGCAAGTTTGCAAAATTAACACCAAACGTGTAAACAACACTAAAATCAGCTAGTATGTCTCTCTCTGCAGAGTTCATTCTAATAGCAAAACCCACACTGGGAAGGACCGATGTCTGCTTCCAACACAGTAATACCATAATGGTGTAAGTTATGAGCTCAGGCTGGATGTAATTAACATTTATTGACTCCCATTTCCATGGTAAACAATAGCTCCTGCGTGCATCTGATAGTTATTTCAAGATCTAAATGTAACTATGCAGAATAAATCAATATACGTAATATCATTCTTCTCTGCCCTGCTGAAATGCAACAGCCTGTGCACTGAACTGCAATAGACAGTGATGCAAGGGCTGCAGTGTGCACTGGAGCTCCAAGCAGAAAGCAAAGACATGATCGTTCCTGGAGTGCAAGGGAAGATCAGCTGAACAGTGTGCAATCACACTGCCAAAGAGACCAATGATCCGATGTTGGCTAATTTCATGAGTAGATACCATTTCTTGTCCTATGTATGAAGAAAACTCTAATTCAGTGTTGTGCGTCAGGGTGAAAGTTGATCTATACACCACATCACTGCTTAAACAGAAAACTCATTAGTTTGCAGCTTCAAGAGTACTGTGTGGCTGAAAGCATCATGGTGGGTATAAAACCTAACCTGCTAAGGTGTGTACTCCCTTTTAAGCAAATCTGCATTAGGCGTTTCTGAGGTGAAGGCACAGCTCAGTGTACTCCTTGGGTTCTGTGTTTGTGATAGCTATCTCCAGCAGCACACACATACCAACAAATGCAATGTCCCCACTGGTTCTCTTAAGTATGTCCCTGCTTGCCTGATAATTTGGTCAGGGTTGGGCTTGGGAGGACTTCTGTCTATCTAACCATCACTGAGCAGAAAGTGTCCTGCATTGTGGGGATGTCAGGGTTACTTTCCCCAGGTGATGTCAACGGGACAGCTCAAAGTGTCTGGAGTATCTGGGCATAAATTCCTCGCACACCTTGCACAGCCAGCTGTTGGTACCAGACCGATCAGGGAGAAAATAAAAGCACCATGAGGCCACACAACACACAAACACACTAAGGCTTCTAGTATGACATTTTCAGGTGAGGTAACTGGCAGCCTGCTGCAACCTTCAGCCAAGTTTCTCTGCAGGTCTCAGCTACAGAAAAGCACTCAGTCATTCTCTGGGCTTAGGCCAACATAAATGGGCCAAATTCTTTCTGATTTTAATGACAGTGACAGGAAGCCCTGTATGACAAATATGCAATGCATGTGAATAAGTCTGAGATTTGGGCAGCTCATTTCACCAAGGAGTGAAATCACCATTTGGGTGATAATAAAACCTGAGCTGAGATGCAAAAGACAGCACTTGTTCTCCTTCAGGTGAAACCCAGCACTTACTGCAAGTGTGTCCTCGTAGACGTATCCATAGTAGGGAGTGCCAATGAACATGGGAGGAGTGTCCTGAACATCCTCCACATTGACAGTAACCGTTGTTGTGGCTGAAAACACTTTGTTGTCTCCCCTGAGCTTTCCACCACCATCCTAGAAGAGAAGTTATCATCAGATCTCTCTCCCAAAACGTGCCTACAAATTGGCCTATGGCATTGCAAGCACCTCACAAGCCTTCAGAAGCTCACCCCCGGGAACACCTCTCAAGATACGGACTTGTCTCTGCTGCCCTATTCTCTTTTCTATTTGTCCTGCTCCTTCTCTGATTAGGAAGATGGCTTACAGTGCCTCAGAAGTAATTTCTTATATTCAAAATGATTGTGCCAATATATGCAGTCATGTATGATCTTTTATCAACGGCTCAGGGCACAAGAAATTCAAGGGGTTTTTTTTTGGAAAAAAACAATGCCAGAAACTGATGTAAAAAGTTAGTGACTCAGTTCTTCACATATAGTCTTCTCAAATGCAACACAATACGCAGTAGCAAGGTAGTGCATTTCTAGGGGGAAATTAAACAGCGCACATGACCAAAGTCTCCTAGGGATTCTTACATGACAAAGTGAAAGCACAGAGGAGCCGTGCAGCCAAGAACTGTTAGATAGCCACAGTGTATAAACAGTCTCTGGGGACCTGACTACAATCAACCCTATGCTACTGATACAGCAGAGGCAATTAGAAAGATGACTCGCAATTTCAGAAGCTTTTAACACCCTCAGTCTCAGAGCACAGGCTGGAGGTCAGTAGTCATGCTGGTGGATAAGAGTGTGAATTCTTCAGCATGTCTACTGTACCCATTCTAATTTTTTTTATTTATTTAAATATATACTCACTTTTTTTCCCTACTTACTTCTCCAAAGGCAGCATTTAAACTGAATTTTGCTACTTCTCCTCAAATGAACCCTGGCTGAATAAATACATAAGAGGATCTGTATGTTTTTCATAAAACATGAGAAACTCAAAGTCCCCACAAGTAGTAGCAAAATCATCCTCTTTCCACCCATGAGAGCCTGTCTGTGTGACAGGTCCCCACAGGATCCTGAGAGACTTTACTTCAGAATCCATAAACTTTCAATGCCTTTTATGAATCCTCAGCCGTGCCACAGGTGCAGCACTGCTGAGAACGGCAGTGCCAAGAAGGGATGTGCAGCAACATTTGCAGGATGTGAATAAGCTCCTGCCCCAAGGCAGCAGAGAACTTAAAGGAAGAGACATCCATGGATATTTCCAGAAAACCAGTCAGTCACTCGTGCTGCACTACCTCCAGCTGTGCCCTATGTCTTACTGCAGCTAACGGCTGTGACTCACAGGGCCTGCGTGCCAGGGGTTTGCCTTTGTTGCGGCAGGGACCTGACGAAGGCAGCATGAGGGAGCCCTGGGCACCTGCATTTGTTGAAAGGCTGATGCTTCCTGAAGCTGGGGCTGCATACACGCACCCTTCACTTCTAGGCGACTCTCAAAACTCAGTGACTTGCCGCAGCGGGGCTTGCTATCCCAGCACTGGGGCCTGAGTATGAAGTGGGAAACCTACTCCTAAATCCCTCCAGATGCTGCTCATCACCATTCCTGCCTCACTTCTCCATGTTACCCCATAACCTCCAGATGTTATAGGGTGAGCAGCTCTGCTCCCTCAGTGTTATGCTTCACATTCCAGCAAAAGTCACACTCATGTTCAAACTAGTCCCAAATACTACCCAAATAAAGCCCCCTACCTCCTTTAGTTTCAGATAAAAGCTTTATACCTTGGCCACAACAATGACAAAATGCGTTCTTGATTTCTCATAGTCCAGGGTGACCCCTGTTTTGATGCGCAGGACACCACTGTGACGGTCTATTGTAAACTTATTAGCATGGATGTTCTAGAAGAAAAGAGAAGCAGAAACAGTGAGAGATTACAGGTATGGAAATAAGATTGCTGTAGGGATTCATCTTTTATTTCATCTGCTAAGGGAAAAGACTAGAATAATGATATGGTTTGGGTGAATAATGTATTTGATGAATTTCACCTCTGTGTGTTTATGAACAATTCATGAACCAACCACGAGCCTCTCATTATTCAGACTAAGTCAGTTACCTTCAATGTGGATTTTTTTTTTTTAATCTTTTAGTATTTCATTGTGAAATCTTAAAGTTTAGTTAACACAGCTCATTGCATGGAAAGAGGTAGGGAGGCTTAACAGAAAAAAAGGTGAAGGGGAAAAAAGGAAGAAGAAAAAAGCTGTTACCCCCAAGTGTTTCAAAGTTCTCCTGCCTTCAAAAAAAAGCAAGTATGCATGCATAGATTATTGCCAATAGAGGGGCATTTTGGTGATTTTTGTGATATACAAATAAAACCTAAAAGACATCTGATTTCCAAAAAGACCTAAAAACATCTCCCTCCATTCTTCTGGTCTGAAGGAATCTATAAACACATGTCTATTTGGGTATCCATACATGACGGTCACCATCAGACAATCCTGGTCTTTTCAGTAGCCATCACCACCTGCTCACATCAGACTTTCAGAGAGCTTTTTTCACTGTGCAACTTGAGAATCCTCAGAGTTTGGGCCAAAAGACACAGCAACCTTTTTTCACTGAGAACATGTATTTAGTAAGCTTTCTGTCACAGAAATGTATCGACTAGATACAGGAGTTTGAAACTGCCATTCCTTGGCCTCCCAGTCATCAGCTGACTGGAAAAAGCCCTGTGAAAAATCGAATCCTGCACATAATGTATTTGAAATGGATCATAATTGTTGAAATCAAAACTAAATTTCAACAAGGCACTCAAGGTGGTATTTCACAGTATTCCCAAGCTCTTAACAAGATTAGCTTTAGTGCTATGTAAATATCTTCCAACTTGTTTCCATATTTGTATCCAAAATAAATACTGCAACAAACTGTTTGGGTTTTTTTCCTGCTGCCTTTAGAAAAAGGGGAACTGCAGCTAATCTGTATGAAGCTGCTTGTAGGAAGAAGGAATTTTCAGGATGTAATGCAAAAAATTGCCCTTTTGGCATGCAGAAGGTCTGTAATAAAGAAGTTCAGATTTAAATAAAGAGCCCTTTCTGTTCTTCACCAGCAGGCAATACCTGAAAGGCTGGTTTAAAGCAGGCACAGCTTTGTCAGTAAAGAGGGCAGTACCAGCCTACACCACCAAAGCCCACGTTTCTGTTTCCAGTGCATTGTGCTTCCTAAAGAAAACTACTTCACACTGTAGAAATCCTATATGCACACAAGATTCCAAGTTAGACTTGCTCTCTCCGTCACACCAAAGGAAGCGTCAGGAAGGGCTGTGCTGTGAGTCCTGCTGGCAAGCATAGCTGCCAGAGTGGCAACTCCAGTTCCTCCTTCTGCCTGCTGGACTGAGCTTGACTGCTCAGGCAGGCGATATCCCTTTTGTCAACGCTTGTTTTCTTGTGCATGCAACAAAACTGGTCCTACCGACTCTAGTAGCAGGCTCAACCCTCAAAATCTTTTTGTATCCTAATTTCTGAGGTTTCAGTAAATAGAGATCATTTTTGAGGGTACAGGTAATACCTTACCTGCAAGAAGTAGGTGATACTTCCTCCAGAACCAGTGTCTTTGTCCACTGCCTCAATTTTAAAGATACTGCTGCCAGAGGGAGCATTCTGTAACCAGAAAGAAGTGGAAAAACAGATTCTGTAACCACACAGAAGTGGAAAAACAGATGAGTTAGAAGAAACGAGAAATGAGCATGCAAGCAGGCAAAAAGACAGAGTGATGGTAGAAAGATTATAAACACATTGAGAGAACCAAAGAGCAGAAAGGAGAGAGATTAAAAATGGAGGAAATTGGAGAAGAATGAGAAGGAAGAAAAACTTTTTGGAATGACAGGAAATCTCAGCTAAAACAGAGCACATCCCATTCCCATTGAAGTAAATTCTAGAAAGTCCCAATGACCCACATCATGGAGCTTATGCACAAAATAGCACACCTTCAGTACCTACAGACTTATTCCCTAAGTTTGCAGTGATTATTAAATATCCACCCAAATCCCAAAACAAAAGTTCTGCACATTTCACTTCACTATTTTACATATTAGCTCCTTTTTACAACCTATCAGAAAATACTTCCAGTATGCAAAGGAACTGCACCAACCTCTGGGACTTGGACTATGTAAGGTGTATTGATGAACTCTGGGCTCTCATCGTTAGCATCCATTACAAGGATCCTGACTTTTTCAGAAACCTGGAGCAGAATATGAAGAACATATTATGACTCAAACTGATCTTCAACATGTACCTGCTAATTTTCCTACTAAGGTGTATTCAAAGGCAATGAAAAGTTCTGTTGTGATAGAGTATCTTTGCACTACCAAAAAGGAGCACAGAAAAGAAAACACAGAATATCCCACAATCCAGAAGAATTTTCTTTGTGGAGAACACCCAGATATCTCCAGACTAAATAAGGAGTCTCAGAGTACCTTGTAAATTACAGACTGGGGCTATTTTTCAAGACTTTTGTCATCTTTATGGCATTCAAGATCCATGATGTATTTTATGAGAATACATAAAAGACTGTAAGAGTTGGTATCTGACAGCCAAGAGCATTCGTTAATGCCTCATTTGATATCACGATACTGTGTTAACAGCATGCATAATTTGGATGTACAAATGCATGCTACTAATTTGTAACAATCCATCTCAAACAAAATATGTGTTCTTTTCCTAAAAATACAGCAAATATATTTGACCAACAAAGCTTCCCAACAACAAAGTTATTTGCAACAAAGTTATTTGCAAGTGGACACATGGATGTTGACCCTGTTATTCTCTATTTACAGAGGTTGCCTGGACTGGCACCTTCCAAGCATCTGTAATCTAAATTAATTTGTTTGAGATGAGGAAGAGCTCTAGAGTTATTCTGTCTTGTGAATAGTAAGAGGGTCCCACTTTTGTGACACTTCTAGTAATGAAGCCCAGGTCCTCTTATTGGCAGGCATATATCTATATCCTGGCTGTGACAGCATCCATCAGTAAACTGAAAATGCCAAGGAAATTTGTAGAAGTAGGATTGGATGCTTGTGCAATGCCTCGGATTAAGTCCTTAACGATTAGACATGATCAAAGCTTTATTCAACAGCAGACAAGAAAACCCCCACCACCTCAGCCTAAGCAAATCGTCTTAATGTCACACTAGAGAAGCACTGTGGGGGTGGAGGGACACTCAGCTCTTGGGCATCCAACACTAGCTCCTATAAAGTGATGTATTCCTCCAAAAAGCTTCCAGATCTTTCTTAGGTATGAATCCTACTGAGCTGACAGCGACACTTCTTAGGAAGCTGCTGTAATTCCGCGGGCCACCAAGTCCTTTTTTCAGCTCATGCTACATTGTAATTATTCTCAAATAGCTCAGCAAGGAGCTGGAGCCAGACCTGAGTTACTGGAAGTTCAGTGGCTCTTGAAACAGGAGGTAAGACTAATGAGATTGTGTTTTCTGATAAAATGAGAGAGTTCCTGTACGGTAGTTTAAGAAGAAGAGGTATGTGGGGACAGACAGTTTGACAAGATAGCACATAATTAAATACTTACTGTACTCAGGCCATCTGAAATACTAACAATAACTTCAATCTCGTCTTCCTTCTGAAAGCCAAGAAAATTCCTTAGTTAGAGAGACAGTGTTTGCCCTGATTGGAAAAGGACCACAAATTTAAATGTGCCTCACTACAGGTAGATGAAAGTAACAACTAATACCACAAAACAACCACAGCAGGGGCGAGGAAGACCCCTAAGAGGCTCCAGCTGCAGAGCTCCTTGGACTTTCTGTGGCTACTTCCCTGAGGTGGGAATCCCTGTTGTCCTGCAAAGTGCTAGTGAAAATCGGGCATCTTTTTCAAGAAACATTCCCTAAAAAGGCACTGCTGGTTCAAAATTCTTCTGTCTCAGTATACAGTATTTTGCAGGGTTTACCAAGTACTGTGTACCCTTCCCTGCAAAGGGGACACGAGGGGTTCAGTGCCTGTGTTCCCAGGGCACTATTGCTGGGAACCTCTTTAACCCACATGCTTATGTGTAGGCTAAAGGGCTATGATGTTACTAGAAAAGTGCCCTGGAACACTGCTTACACAAAGCTCTACTTCCACCTAATGACAGGATGGTCCCCTGTCTGAGGACCAGAGGGCCATAACTGCCCCTAAGCATTTTACAGGGTGTGGGAAGATAGAAACGGAGAGCAAACTTCTCTTTTGGCAGAAGCTGGATAGACAGCTGCTGAAATATTTGACAGCAGTGTCAGTGGCACAGGTGAAGTGGAAAACAATGTGATGGATGAAGTATAATGTCTCAGAACTGCAAAGTATATTAGATGTTTCAGGGGCAACTACACTGGCATTGTCCCTCAAAGCCACAGATCAAATTAAACTGAAGGGAATTCCATGAACAGAGTGGTGCCATTTCACTGTACCTCTCTGTCAAGCTCTTCGATCAGTGTAACATTTCCAAGGTTCTTGTCAACAGAAAAGTAACGTCTTGATCCAGCTTCATAGGCCAGGCCGTATGTCACAGGATCTCCTTCTGGATCAGTTCCATTCAGAGTGTACACATGGGTACCTGAAAAATTGGCATTCAACAGCGTTTCCCTGTGGTTACTTCCATCAGCAACTACTTCACTGGTCTGTTCCTTTGGAACTTAGCTCCCCTGCGGCAGGCAAAGCTTTTGTGAGTCAAACTCACTTATGGGAAACATGAGTAAGCAGACAGCTCAAGAGCCCTGACTGCCACTTTTCGGTCCACTGGCTAAACTGAGTTTTATCAGTCTGGTTTCTGTCACTTTGGGTCCTTTCCTGTGGAACCACACCTGGATCAATACTGTTCACATCACAGTGTTTATACAGATGGCAAGCTCTCGACTCAGCCCAGGTGCCTTGGAAGCGACGCTTTTGTACAATTTCAGCCATAGCAAAAGGCCCTCACACACACCCCTGCTCTGTGGGAACAGCAAACTAGCAGGCAGAGGATCTGGCAGCTGAAGGTAGCACTCCCACAGGACTGCACCCAGGCTCTGAAACTCAGGAGGTGCAAGGACATTTGCAAGACTTTTCCTCTTACAGGACTAATAGATGCAAGCCTTTCCTACTCTGCTCTCCCTCATTAGCTCCCTCTCATTAAATTCTCTACTTAACACACCCACTCATGCTCATACCAGTGAATAAATTCTCTAAACTCATCAATGTATTTCTTTCACAAGCTGGGGAAGAGATTGTTATTTCTATTTTTAAACATTTGAGAAGTTGGTGCCAGTTTCTCCAGTGAACTGACTTTGTTTATCCGAAGTGATACTTCCTGGGGGAGTTATAACACCCACACTTTCAAAACATGGTGAGGGTTAATTAGTATTATTTTTTTAAACTTACATCTTGTCATTCTACTATGCATTAGTATCTTTATACAAATAACTTAAAGTACTTGACAAATAACTGTCAACTGAGCCTGAAACATAAACCGCTGTTGTTTCCTTCCAACCCACTGTGCCCGAGATATCCAAGTTGCAGAGAGTGAGAACAGAAACTCTGCCTTACACCTAACAGAATTCTCTGCACTGGGAATACTGCAGCCACACAACAAACTGGTGAGTGAGTGAGTTTTGCTTGCATGTGGGACACAAAGATACGATGGAAGGGTTCCTGCTAGGAAAGTTAGCATAAAGTTAAGGAAGATGACTGTTACAGGGAACCCAGAAGACTCCAGATTTAAAGTACACTGGACCTGAATTTAAGAGAGTTTTAATTCTGTTCTCAAAAGTCATAATCTTTTTCTCACACCCTCTCTGCAGTAGCTGTGGAGTTTTTCACTGACCAGATCCACAAGCCCCTGTTTAACTCTGGAGTTTTGGTTGAGGCCCTGCACACAGCACTGACAGGTCAGCTTTGCAGTGTTTACTCAGCCTTGAAATGCAGCCTTTTTGTCCCTCATCTGCTTTTTCCTCACCACGCAAAAGGTGAAGCAAAGAGACCAGTGAGGTTAATGGACATGCAACATCCAGGCACAAGCAGTGATACTTAGAAAACATCTTTGCATAGCAAGAGATTATGCCAAGCCATGGGGAATCTCTGCTCACTTATGAGTAAACTCTCTTATGATAACTACCAGGGCAATATTTGGGCAACTTTGTCCAGAACAATGTTCACACTGCAAAAAACCAATGGGCCCACAGAGGCACAAACAACAGACCCTGTTAGAAACTGGCTCAGACAACAAACAGCCCAGATGTGTAAAACAGGTTCACAAAAGGAAACACTTTCCACAATTTTCTTGGACATTTCCCACAAAACAAAGTAGCAAATAAGAACACATTTGTAACTGAGATCCCCAAAAACGATAGGGAAATACAAGGTAAGACACTTCTCTGACTGTAACAACTGAACTGTAAAAGTACAAAGCCATGCAAGGAGAAGAACAAACTGGGGCTGATATAAAACAGTGTCCTGAAAGGACACCCACTTCCTGATACAGCTTTCTACAGAAGAGACTTCAGGACTGTTAAAGGTTCTCCAGCTCCAGCACTGATTGCATTTATTCTTGTTTTTCAAAAGCTTTGTCTAAGCTTTGTCTTAATATCACAGCTGGGGCCAAATGGAGAATTCAGGTGTCAACTGTCAGCACTTCACTGACATCATTATCAGTACAACACTTTTCTTCAGCCTTTTTCAGTCACTAGAAGCTTTTACTGCCCGGCTGCTTTCCTGCCCTTCTCCACCTTTTTCCTGTCCCTTCCACGTTATACACCACTGGCTGTCCAGCCTGCTTCTAGCTTGGTGGGTGCCTGCAGCAGCTGCTGACCAGCGCTGCCAGTGAAGGGGAGAAACAGGATGGACACCACAAGCCATGCCTGGGGTCTCTTGGAGCCCACAGGGGACAACCAGGCACATGTCTGGAGCTGTGCCTGGGGCTGCCCAGAATGATCAGTGCTGGCTGTTCACGAGCTGCACACCACTCCTCAGGGACCACAGGGCATGTGCTGGAGGGGAACAGACTGCGGAAGTTCAGGTGGATGCATTTGAGCCTGGGCTTGTTCTTCCAATCTTAGCATTTTCTCCCCTACATTTTCTAGGCATTTTCTTATAAGAAAAACAGGAATTTTCTTGCTGCTAAATGTGAGGAGGAACACTGATAGTGGTACAGACCGAAATCACTGAGGTTTCCAAGCAAGCAACAAAGGACATCATAGATCTTTACATCAGAAGGTTTGCTTCCTGGCTAAAACCGATGCTGCTTAGTTTTTCATAGTACAGGACACTTGTGTGCCTTTTTAAATTGGATTGTGGATCAAAATTTATTTTCTAGCTCATTGTAATTCCTAATTTTGTGTGAATTGTAATTGCACTGCACTATACTCATTATGATACACATATCATTAACACCCTGGGAACACTTCTCAGCACAGTGTTAATGCCTATTAAAAATCTCTCAGTGAACTGCCTCTGCTTGCTGAAAAGGAAATAAATGACAAAGTCAGCTAACATCTTATCAGTGAGTACCAAGCAAACAGCCTCTCCCATTCAGAAAGGGAAGGGAACAGAAGAGTTTACCCATGGATATGGCAAATGCTTCGTAAGGGTCTCGGTTGGAAGAGCTGGATGCTCTGAATATCTAAGGCATGGTGCAGCAGCCTAGGATGGGGATGTTCCGGGGAGCTGCACATGACTCCTTGCTACAGCTGCTTCCCAGGAGCAATGCCAGGCTCTCACCCCATTTTCCTATTCCACCTTAGAAGCCATTTGTGCTTTGCTCCTGCCACTCAGGCTGAATGCCTGCCTCATGATGCCATTGCTCCATTTTACTTCATTTCTGACTTAAATTCATTCACAGCCAGCCTCTGTCCATGTGCTCTGGGGCTCGTTTTGCCCTCCCACTGAAGACACAGTCTCCCTCTCTGCTGTGTGACACACAGTAATCAAATCCCCCTCCCTGCCAAGTTAAAGAAGCCAAGAACATTTGGGACTCACGCTCGATTCTCCCCTTGTCTTTTGCCACCACAGCTGATATCCGTTAATAAGATGCTGCCAGGAACATCCATGGCCATGCTGCCAGGACAGGACATCTCTGGCCCCGATGTCATGGCAAATACCATCTTGCCTAGGGTTATCACAGAATCACAGAATTGTAGGGGTTGGAAGGGACCTCGAGAGATCATCGGGTCCAACCCCCCTGCCAAAGCAGCTCCCCAGCTCATATTGCACAGATAGGCGTCCAGACGAGTCTTGAATATCTCCAGAGAAGGAGACTCCACCACCTCCCTGGGCAGCCTGTCCCAGGGCTCTGTCACCCTCACTGGGGAAAAGTTCTTCCGCATGTTGGTGCGGAACTTCCTGTGCTCCAATTTACAGCCATTGCCCCTTGTCCTGTCTCCACAGACTACTGAAAAGGGGCTGGCCAATTTCCCCTGCATCCCATACTTAAGATATTTATAAACATTAATTAGGTCCCCCCTCAGTCTTCTTTTCTCCAGGCTGAACAGCCCCAGCTCACTCAGCCTTTCCTCATACGGGAGATGTTCCAGGCCCTTAATCATCTTCGTAGCCCTCCTCTGGACTCTCTCAAGGAGATCCCTGTCTTTTTTATACCAGGGAGCCCAGAACTGGACACAATACTCCAGGTGGGGCCTGACCAGGGCAGAGTAGAGGGGGAGGATCACCTCCTTAGACCTGCTGGCCACACTCTTCCTGATGCATCCCAGCATCCCATTGGCCCTCTTAGCCACCAGGGCACACTGCTGGCTCATAGCCAACGTGTCATCAACCAGGACCCCCAGGTCCTTCTCCACTGAGCTCTTCTCCAGCAGGTCATCCCCCAGCCTGTACTGATACAGACGGTTATTCCTCCCCAGGTGCAAGACTTTACACTTGCTTTTATTAAACCTCATCTGGTTTCTCCCTGCCCAGCTCTCCAGCCTGTCCAGGTCTCTCTGGATGGCAGCGCAGTGTTCCTGCGTGTCAGCCACCCCTCCCAGCTTTGTATCATCGGCACTTGCTGAGGGTGGATGCTATTCCCTCATCAAGGTCATCGATGAAGATACTAAACAGGACTGGACCCAACACTGACCCCTGGGGAACACCGCTAGTCACAGGCCTCCAGTCAGACTCTGCTCCACTGATCACAACCCTCTGAGCCCGGTCCGACAGCCAGTTCTCAACCCACCTCACTGTCCACTCATCTATCCCATGATCTCTCAGCTTTTCTATCAGGATGTCATGGGAGACAGTATCGAAAGCCTTGCTGAAGTCAAGGTAGATGACATCCACTGCTCTCCCTCCATCCACCCAGCCGGTGATGAGATCATAGAAGGCTATGAGATTGGTCGAGCAGGATCTCCCCTTGGTGAATCCATGTGCCTGCTCTCCACCTGTCTCAGCCAAAGGCCCATTTCTCCACCAGGAAAGGGGATGGACAGTTAACACAAAGCCTACAGACCGATGTTTTACACTCCAAGCTCACCCCAAGCAAAGGGGAGCTCAGGCTGCTGGAAGATGTGGACCACACATAAAGACTACCTCAAAAGCATCTCCTTTACCACTCACTACCAGCTACTGCTCCTTCCCAACAGACACAGCTGCTACAGCAGCCACCAAAACAAGCCCCATAGCTGCACACACCTGTGGTGGAGAGAGCGGGGTATGGTGGCAAGTCCTCAGCACGGGCCCCAAAACAACACTCCATGGGCAGCAGCAACTGGGGGGTTGGACCCGATGATCTCTCGAGGTCCCTTCCAACCCCTATGATTCTGTGATTCTGTAATTTGTCCCTGTAATTTTCTGATGTATCTGCAGCTTCTGCTAGAAGAATAAAACTAAAAGCCAAGTCTGTAACACCTACACGTCCTCAGCGCACCTCTGTCCAGTGCTCCACTTTGCAGGGCTGCCCCATTTTGTACAGTGTCAGCTCTGCTGCAGGAGGCAGGTCGCATTTAAGTTTTGTTCTGGCAGTTCTTACCTTTCTGAGGGGGCAGATTTTGGTGTCTGCAAAAAGTGGAGTATTTTTGCACCTTGAAAAAATGTAGCTTTTCTGGAATTGCCTGAACGTCAGGTCTTGGTGGGTCTGTAGATTCCAAGGCACAGCTTGGGCTAAACTTTCTGTGCCTGTCCTGGTCAGAAAGGAATCATCCTTTAAAAAAGTAGCACGTTAATTCTTTCACTCAAGTACTTTTTTTTTGTGACAAGAAGGGCTGGAAATAAATTGTGGGCAGAAAACTTTCCTTGTGGGTTCAACTACTATGTCTGCGACAGGTGAAATACAGGAACACAGAGAGACAGCAGAGCGCCAGGGTGAGACTGCTGAGTGCTGAAGGAAGGACCAGGAGACACGTTAGCAGGAACTCACACCAGTTTGGGGAGCATCAGTTGGATCAAGGTGACAAAAAGAGGGAAGAAATGATGAGGATCAGAGAGGACAAGAGGGCTCTCCACAGCCAGCTGCGAACGGTGGGAAGAAACAAGAGCGGGAGTGTGGAGGAATGGCTCTGTGAGAATGGCCACCTATTCCTCACTCTCTACCCCTGCGAGCAAAACAGCCAGAATGAAACATCGCTCTAAAGGAATGTGGAGCTAGCAGCAAAGCCAGATAATGGGTTAAGGAGTGTGGGCTGTGAATAGAAGCTCCTAATTCTGAAACATTCCTCTGAGACAAGATAAGATATAGGCCTTGCACAGGTGTCCGCTCTATGGCCTTCACTGTTCTCACTTCCCTCCCCCCGTGGTTCCCAGCCACGCTTTGTTAAGCTTGCTAGAGAGTATAGAATCACGCTGCTCTGTAGAATAAAGTGAACTGACTGCTTTTAGCCACATTGGTGTGTGGTCTGATTCCCAGCACTGTCCTGCTCTTTCGAAGCCCCTGGACCTACAAGTTTCCCAAGATCTGGATTAGGATGCGGGGAACACTCAACATGGGAGTGTGTAGGAACAACAGGGCTTGAAGGATGGAGGGACCTGAAGTGGTCAGTCAGCCAGTGGTAGGTAGCATTACTGGCAGCTGTTGTTTGATCAAAGAATTGCCACTGCGAACCGGCTTTTAATGGTGTGTGGGGGTGTGTGTGCATGCACATGCATACTTGGGTGCATGGGGAAAAAAGAAAGGAAAAACATTAGGATGAGAGGCATGAAAAGATCTCCAGAGCACCAACAATGATTGGGCTTTGAGAGAGTAACGAACTTAGGCCTTCTGAGCACGCTTCAATCCCTTGCTCTGCAGCTGTTCTCAGCCCCACTGTCCCCACTATGAGGGTTTACAGGGATTAATGAGGTCAGATGAAACAAACAACCTGAAATAGCATCCTACACATGCCTTAAGACTTTGATTAGGAGCACGCATACATTTTATATGTACACAGGCAACTCCTTGAAAAGATCTAATCACCCACCTGCCCTGCCAAGCAGCTACACAACTGCAACAACTATCTCAGTTCATAGCTTTTCCCATTCTTCTCAAACCTGACACTGGAAGGGGCTGCAGATCTGTCCCTTCTTACTCGAGGGGTCTCATGCTCTGCAGCAATAAACGGGACCTGGCAATCTGCAGACACTTTCAAGCTTTCACACACATACAGTATTTGCTGGTTTTATGATAACTTATGTCACAGTGTAGGTAACTTGGTAGATCACAACTACCTGTAAGTAAGCAAAATTAAACAAGGGAAAAGAAGGTTGAGCTACGGATGGTATGAGCACAATAATTGGATGTGCTTATGCAGCTGCAGCACTGCAATTTCTCTTTTTACAGTCATGTAGACAATCCATCCTCTTGTTTTGATGCTCCAAAACGTTTCATATTCCCAGGCATCTGTAGGCAAGGGACATAACTAACACACACTGCTTTGCCAACTGCTTGTAATCTCAGTGGGGCCAAAGACCATAAAATTCCTGGAGGTTTATTAAAGCCCCTGTCCATGGCATTGCTCAGATCAGACACTGGCTGCTGCCAAGAAAAGCATCCTGTCTATGACTCCAAATTTTATGTAAGCACAGGGAAGAACTAATGGCAACCTGCCCATTTTTGAGCACCTAAGCCGGAGTGAAGCCATCCGGAATCAAACATATGGAAGTATTAATTCCCCTGTTTGGTCACTGATCATCCTGCTCAAACTGAAAGACGACTGACTGCTGGACTGTGGATGCTTGGGA
Organism: Porphyrio hochstetteri; assembly: GCA_020800305.1. NCBI lineage: Eukaryota > Metazoa > Chordata > Aves > Gruiformes > Rallidae > Porphyrio > Porphyrio hochstetteri. Next base: position 11,309,705 of record CM036911.1, read on the forward strand.
CTGCACTGTGACACACGAGACCAGATTGCTTCTCCTGGAGATCAGGGCAGAGGGAGGAAGATGTTTACAGCCACCTCTGTGATGCGAAGCCTGTCACTGGGGCCACTGAAAAGGGCCAGCCTAGCCCCCATTTAGCATGGGCAGTGTGTGAGCCCTTGCTGAGCTCTGGCATGAAGCTCTGACTGTGGTCTGATGCGAACACTGGTCCTCTCGCCCTGTGAGAAGCTGAACGCACACCCCACACTTCAGCACTGAAGTGCCTGTGTGCTCATGGCCTCACTGGGAGCCTCCATCCCCAAGGGGTGGCTGTGCTGACGTGGGCTGCAGCTAGCAGCAGCAGTTTGCATTAAGCAAACCTCAAATGGCCACGTCCCAAGGGAGCTTCCCAAAGTGCTTTCAGAAGACAGGACCCTGCACTCTCAGCTTTTCGTCAAGGTGTTCTGAGAATTAGCCCAAAGAAGCACTGGCAGCTGTGTGGCAAAGCTACCACACTGGATTTCTCAAAAGTAAGCTCTTATCTCCCTCTTGCAAGGGCTTCTCTAGGCCCTTTGCAAAAGCCTAAACTCAACGCTTCCTAACATTTTGCCTCAGAGAAATGCTTTTGGTGGCACCTTTAGAGCTCTGAGCCAGAAGTTGCTTCTCTCTTGTCTTTTAGAGCACATTCATACAGCAAATTAGAGGTACAAGCCAGACAATGTAAACACACATAAACACATTCTGGATGAAGCCAGCAGGCATGAGGCACAGCAGCACTGAAGATGGAGCAGCTTGAGCTTTATCACTGCTGCAGCCAAAGCATAAACTCTTCAGGGACCAATATGTACTTAGCCTGGTTGCTAGTATTAAAAAAGCATGTGCAAAAGCCCACTGCTCATTTATCATTATTCTTACTCAGACTACTAACAGGAACGCTAACAGAGGCTCTGATCCCTCACACTGCTGTTCTGCTGTCGAGGCATTCACAGTCTCCTCAGTCTCCTTTTTTGCCTGGAGCCCCAGATCAGATGCACTGGGTCCCAGCGCTGGAAAATTGCTGCTGCACTTTGCTGCTGCAGGGAGTGCTGCCATTTGAGAGGCCACGTGGTGCTGTGGTCCTGAAAGGAAGGACATTTCTGACTGTGTTGCAGCTCTGTGCCATCTGTAGCTCCCCATCCCCATGCAGGTGGCTGGAGGCTCCCAGCGTGGCAGGAGAGAGGCTGATGCTCTGTAACTGTCTGTGAGCTGGCACCACACCAGGGGATGGAAGTTTTATGGTGAGTGATATGTACCACCTAAGGTTTGGGTGGTGGAGTCGGCAAACACCACCCCAAACAAACTGAGATGGGGTCCCATTTTGTGGCTATCTGGCATTACAAGCCTTATCTACATAACTGAACAGCTCATTCCCCTGGCTAATCTTACTCCAGCAATCAGCAGAGCTGCCTGCATCACCAAGTCTGGTTTCCACATGAATCCAGGCAGAAGTGTGGCCAAAATTGTGGTTCCTTGCTCTGCCTCTGGCTTTCACAAGTGTCACAACATTACTGTTGGCCTTCAGCTGAGGTTTCCAATTAAGCTGGACCAAGCTTATGGCAAATCCCTGCTGCATCATAAGCAAGCTCTTTTTAAGTTCATCTTAAACACTCATCTTGATGCCAGGTGCGTCACTTCTATGCCTTCTCCCCCTCCTCTTCTCTGGTTGAGGAGGCAAAGAACGGACTGCTCAGTCACCCCTCTCCCCTCCCCTGGCGTGGCTCTTGGCTGGCATTAACACCATTGGGCCAGAAATGGAGACTTTGAGCAAACTCAGGCAGCTGCTTCCCAAAGCAGTGAGTGACTCTGGTCCTGTTTAGGAAGGCAAAGGTGGCAGCATCATCAGTTTCCCAGAGGAGGCTGTGCCCTCTGGATCCTTCCCTCACCCCCCCTTGCCACCCTGAGGTGCCTGAGCCCTGGGAGGGAAGGGGTTTGGGTGCATCCCTCTGCACAGACATCACCTCTCTCTACACATGAGGTAGCTAATAAATGGGTGCTCTGGTGCTCAATTTGTAATAGCTAAATACTTTTCTGATTTAGTCTGAAAAAGCTACAGACAAACAGGAGCAAATCCTAAACAAAACCTCAGTGCAGTGTTTGAAGAACAGCTGGTCTTCGTCACTGTAATATATTTTGCATAAATTATTTTAAATGTTAGGAAAGTATTCTTCCCCCTGTGGAAAACACTGATTATAAATCACCTTCTTATTCTTATTTAATTTTTCTTCATGCAACCACAGCTAAAAGAAGCAAAAATAGACCTGCCTCAAAATGCTGAAAGCTGAAAAATGTGTCATTTTTTGAATTTTCAATAAAACAAAACTACACCTTTTTAAAAACATCAGTTATTCAGCTAAAGCAATTTTCACTCCAGGAAGAAACATTTTCTACCACTTGCACCATAAACATGAAGAATCTGACAACTGTTTAAAGAAAATCATGCCTCTATTACTTTTCAGTGTACAGCTTGCTTTTAAAACCAAGGCTGATAAAATTACTAGCAACTAGGCTTTCTTTCATGAGCATCTACAGAATTGGTAATAAGTTCCTCAGCACCACAAACTTATTTCTGACCCCAAAGGTCAGTGGTCTGTTGCTGTGGATAGACTGGTGGACCGAGAAAAGGGGAGCTAAAATTCATGTTTTAAATTACAGCTACAATTCAAACATGTCATTTTAATTTGAGATAAATTTAAAGCTTGAGAGAAAGAAACCCCAAAACCAAAGACCAGGGTATATAACAAGAACCTACGACAAAATACACGTTGCTGATCAAAAGAGCAAGCAGCTCCAGTTTCATAATCTAAACATAATAACATGGATACTGACCAACGGGTGTGTCCTCCGAAAGGCTGAGGAGTGCCATGTTCCCGTTTGTGCTCCTGGCTCCGTTATCAAAGAAATAGGGGGCATAATTTGCCTGAACTGTAATTAAAACAAAACAGAAGCCAAAGAAAAGCATTTTGTAGGTGGCTGTTATTTGGCTTTGTAACACGACTCTCAGTAAACATGAGCTGTTCTGGGAATACTGTGAGTAACTTAGTTGCTGCAATGGACTTTGAGAACTATATCTGTACACAGATTTTTTAGTAAAATTACTTCCACGTGCCACTGTGCCAGCATTCACACAGCAGCAAATAGAGACAGTACACAGGAAAGGAAAAAAAAAAAAGGCAAAACAACAGAAACAAATCAAGTAGCAGGATCTCTCTCAGAAAATCTCAGTCAGTTCCAGACAGCTTTATAGCAAAATTAATCTTTTCAGCTTGTAACAACTGTACAAATCTCCCCTACTCCACACATGCAAGTCTTAAACTTTCCCAGTGCCTCAGTACCTTACCCAGTATTCTAAGAATATTCTGTCTTAAAATTATGCCTACTGCATGAGCAATTAGCCATAATTAAATAGTTACTTACTTGCTGCCAGACAACAGCAAACAAAGTTAAAAAAAAACAAGAAACAGCAAATTAGTTGTCATTCTAACAACTGACCGTTAGAGATTCAAAATAGCCCATTTGAAACAAAACTCCAAATAAATAAACACAGAGGGTAACATCTGCACAGGGACCAGTTGCCACGGAAAATATTTCAGAACAACATCACCACATCAGTAAGGATTACTACAGGATTTAAGGTTATGCTTGTATCCTCCTATATTTTTACTTAACAAAGTGATTATAGTACTCACCCAGACAAACGTGCACCAAATTGAGAAACAAGGAGGGGGTGAAATGCCTTACATGCTTCATCCCACTGAAGAAAGGACCAATTTCTTCTCTGTTTCAAGAGCTTGTTTTGTTTTTTCGGTGTTTGGGGTTTCTGTTTGTTTGTTTGTTTGGTTGGTTGGTTTTTGTTTGGGGGTTTTTTGTGTTTCTGAAAGGTCCAGGAAAGTGTCCTTCAGACTGATGTAGTGGAGAAATGTACAAGAGGCAGTAACAGATGCTAAGATGTTAAGCGGATGACACGTCTTAATTTCTGAGGAATTTAAAGAAGCTCCTTCCTACCACCTAATTAGACCAATTACTTTGCAGGGAGCTGTGGGACTCATTTCTGAGACAAGATTTGGAGGAATCAGTGTAACTCTCATAGGTTCTGCTGTTTGTACTGTATTTGTGCTGTCCAAAGAGACGATAAAATGGAAAGTTGTTTTCTTTCTGCACTGTATCTTTAATTCTCTAAGCCAGTCCTCTTTTTGAGAGCTAAAAGAGGTTTCTCTTTATTTACTGATCTTGAGAAACTACAAAGGAATAAAATCTAACATCAGCAACAAACAGTAAATGTGATTCTAGCTGTTCTAAAAGAAACGATCGGATTTATGATAGAAAAAACCCACACAAAATTAGATGCTGAAAATGCTGAAGTCAAATTGTTCTCTTCATGAGCCAGCTCGATCATTTAATTCTTAAACTGCATGAATTTTTGAAAGCATCTTTTACATTCAGCAGGTAATTTTTTAACCAGCCCGCTAAGAAGTGTGTTTAACCACCATCACACGGAGACAGTTAACAAAGTAGCTTTTCTTATTTGCTTGTTTTGGTTTCCTGCACATAAAAGGCGTTTGTGCAGATTTAAGCTATGTATCATCCAATAAATTCTAGGCTTAAAAAAAAAAAAGCCACTCTGGGAATTGTCCTCAGACAAAGCTCTCGGTTGCTTGAAAGGAACTTCACCAGCGGTAATACTCGGCTTCCAATCAAGGTGTTTACACAGGGGCTTAGCTGTTTAAACCGGCGCTGAGGCAAAGCACTTGCCCTTTAAGGATGTGTTAATGGAGCCTTCTGCTTTTCAAATTAACAGCCTGCATGAAAGAAACGTCTAAGAAATTACTACTTCTCCACCGCAGTGCTTTAAAGCCGCACCTTCCTCCCAGCGGAGCCCGCAGCGGCCGGTGCCGCGGCGATGGGTGCCGCCGCCAGCCCCCGGCCAGCCTGGCCCCCGGCCAGCCTGGCCCCACGCAGCTCCCCAGCAGAGCCGCGGCTGTTGCACAGGTCGCTGCAGGGGTCCCTGCCAAGCTCTCGGGGCCTTCCCACGGCTGGAGGCCGCTCCTGCTGCAGCAGTGCCTCCCGGCCACGCGTGGGTCCCGTGTAACGCGGTGGGATGCTGCGTTTCCTGCAGCGTCCGGCCGGGCTGCGAGCCGGCACCCACCGCTCCCTCGAGAGCAGGCCGCAGAAAGCAACTGCAGAGCCAGGAAGCAGCTTCAGACTGGGCAACAGCGGTGTAATAAATAAAAATCCATAAGGAATTTGTTCCCAAACCGGCAGATAAGGGCGAAGGGGGGGGGGGGGTAGGTCCCCAAATTGTTAATTGTTTGAATGTTGTGATTGTAGCTATTGAACTATTGTGCACACACTTTTACTTACTAACAAGATGCTTACAAAGGGTTAAAGGGGGGGGGGGGCTTACTAACAAGATAGTTTGAAGTGCCATAGTGGTTATGTCAGAGGCGACCTCACATAAACAATGTCTCACTTGAACAACTCTAGATAGTCCCGAGCGATTAGTGTCCTTGGAATAATTTAAAGCGGACCCAGGGCTGATGAGGAGGAAGCATCCCTAGGAAGGTGGTGCCTGGGATAGATAAGAAAGAAACATCCCAAGGATAATTGTGCCCATCTGGAACAATCACAACTACGCATGTGCCAGGGGAAGGAGGTGAAAAGTTCAACCTGAGGAAGACTACGGCCTTCATCTTTACGACCACCAGAGAGACTAGGACGACCCCCTAGCCAACAGTACACGCAGCCGCAGAAAGATATGAGAATGTGCCACGTAAACCTGGGACTCCTGAACTATGAGAAGGGACGCTGGTGGGGAGTGAGGTACGCGCCGTTGGTGGAGCAGGAGACTCCCCGGCCGCCCAGCGCTGTTTTGCCTGCTTATTGCTTGCTCAAATAAATTCTATTTAGATCTTTTAAACCGAGTGAACAATTTGTCATCGCCGTTTATAACAGTGGGATGGGGCTTGGCTCCCTAATTCATCCACGTGTTTTACCGTTGCTTGCTAAGGTTTCGAAAGAGAGGAGCCAGGTGTTCCCTAGACAAAACCCTGCAGATTCTCCCTTCCCGGTGCCTGCCTGCGGGGTGCAGAGCGGGGCAGGCGATGTCCCCTTCACCACAGGCAAAGGGGAGGGACAGGCCGAGCAGTTTGTGTGTGTTTTTCCTACAGAGGGAGCTGGCAGTGAGATCCTGCCGCGTATTCACAGCGTACGGTACTCACCGGTGCTGAAGCTGCAGGCTGCAGGGGTGATGGAGGAGGCCGTGGCAGGGAAGTGTTTGCCGCAGAGGAGCGCTGCGATGCTTCCTTGCTGCAGACAGGGCATTTCGGCATCTTCGGATTCCCCTGGAGCTATGGTGCTGCTGGGAGGACACCTCTGCCTGCAGAACAAATCAACCACAAGGCTCACAGAAAGTTGAAGTAAAACTCTCGTGGATGGTATTAACAAAACTCATCATCCATAGTGGAACTTGCCAGGGAATGGAACAGAGTGCAAAAGTCTAAAAAGGCTCCAAAATGCATTAGAAATACTAATGAAGACTAGGTTTATGTGTGACTCACAAATGATGATACAGATGCAAGATGCAAAACCTGGCTCAGTAAGGCATTAAATTAACACCTGCCAGAAGATTGAAAACTAAACCAGGAGAAGGATCTTTCTCATCTTGATCCTTTCCTAACCATGTCCTACAAGGCCAGACATCTGGTGCAACTCCATATGCCTGTTCTTGTAGAGCAGTGTTTGCAAAGGCTCCACGCTGAACCAATGTGTGGCTTCTACAGTGGCCTGTACAGTCCAAGGGGAACTGCAGCAGGCAGCTAAGAACAACAAATGTATGTTTAGTGCATTTAAATTCACGTTATGGGGATCCAAAGCTGAAAATTGTGTGGGAGGGAAGACACATGTAGAAAACAGATATAAATGTAATCCCTGCTACAGATGTCACCGCTGCCAAAAGCAACATTAAGCTACTGAGAAAGTCACAGAAACGCACCTGCGTGGTGCCCAAAAGGAAACATAAATAGCAGCTAAGTGTCCTCTCACCTGCTGCCTCAATCTGGAACCAGACCCACACTTTTTTTCTGCAGAGTATTTTCCTAGAAAAAGTGATGGAGAGCTCTTGTCAAAGTTAATAGCTGTCTGTTCCCCTGGTTGCACCCCCTGGGGCTCTAAATCCCTAGGGCCTCTGAGAAAGCAAAATGTCTCACTCCTCCTGAATTTCAATGAGTTTGAGCTCTTAATCCCCTCTGAGTTTGAAAACCTAGCTAATATGAGTCTATGCACACTCAGACACACACCCAACACAGCGACACTCTGACAGAATATTCTTTTCTGTCAGGAAACATGCTCTGATCAAAGCTAATGCAGCTTGTGGAGACAGGCTGATTTTGATGAATTTTCTCCTTGGGAAGAGGCAGGAGGGAGTTTCAGAAGAGCAAGATATTCTATTCCAACAGTTTTAGGAATGGAAGGATTCTCTCTCTTTCTATGTAGAACTTCCTATTTCATACATTTTTAGCAAAACAAGTAGGAAGAGGCATAAAAGAAGGATGAAATATACCCATCTCATCTGATTTTCTGTTTGTTTACTATTCAGTATGAAAAGAAACCTAGAAAGATCTGGTATTTTCAGAACAAAAGGCCTGGGTTTGGGTCACTGATTAGCAATATCTACTAGAGCTTCTTAGGCAACCTGAATTTTTATAAAATAAAAGTTATGGTGTTCAAGGATGCTACAGTAATGCAATGATTATTTCTGCAGATGTCACCTGCAGCTGGGTGACTTCTGATCACAGCTTGGGTGAACCAGTACTGGTGCAGCATGGTTGTAACTGGTTTGTGCACTGGAAGCCCCTGGAATGCCCTGAGCCATGCCCCAACCTAATGTAGGACAGACTAGAACTGGTGACAGAAGCCAAACTGACACCGCACATAAGATGCCAGGAGACCACAGCCCCTCACACTAACTATGCAGAATACCACTATGAGCCTGGTTTCCTCTACAAAGGGGTGGAAGGAGGCCAGTTTATAGCCTGTGATGAGCAAGTGCCCCTCCCCTACTTGGTCACCAGCATGCTAGCTGGCACTCACTGTCACCCGTGCTGGCAGCCGGAGCAGAGAGGGCAAAGACTGAGCTGGCACAGAGATAAATTACCCTTTCCACGTTGCAGGTGGCCCTTCCACCTCAGGACAATCACATTAGAGCTGCCTACCTGGGGAATGCCTGCTTGCCATATAAATGTGACGTTTTCATGAGCTGCGTTGCAATCAGCTTTCTCATGCTTTCAGGCATTCACAATTTAAAAATAGAAAGGAAAACAAAATTAAGGAAATAACAGAGATTAAATTATGTCCCATTTCCTGCTTTGCTTTACATTAACTGTGTAGAGTCTTCAGATTTTATGCCACATGAGTTAAAACCCCTTCTGTTCTAGACTCTGGACATTATCAAGAAGTAATGAAGTTCACATTCATATAGTAACAGCTCAGGCTACTCTTTTTCCTATGCTCATCCTCCAGTTCCAGGTGCACATAGCACTGCTACCTTGGAGAAGAATATTCAGCATCTTGCATGTGTGCACTTGTGTGTGTAAATAAATTCAATGTAAAAGGCACTGGGCACTTCATACAAACCTCAGAATGTGCAGAAAAAGTCCAAATTACACTCTGGTCTTCCCTCTCTAAATCCCATGCTGAGGGCCTGTAGGAGATACCATCGATACCTGGAGGCATTCTGCACAGCAGGATTCACTCAGAATTGCTCGATGCAATAGCCACAAAGGAGAGAAGTGGGGCCTCAGCTATTTTCAAGTCTCTTCTCAAAACGACCCCTATTCTCACTTCTTCCAATGTGACAGGGAATTTCTCATTTAGCTTTGAAAGCCAAGGAAAGGGAGCAGGGCACTACATGCACACATACACTGTGACATACAGCACAGGTAAAACAGACACCCTGACAACCCTGGGTTTGACACAGCTGTAGCCACAGCTGGGCTGTTCCTTGCACACCAAGGGGTCAATTCACTAACAAGTCCCACAGCGTGGTGCAAGCAAGAATTGCCCAACATGCTCTCCAAACATCCTAACAGCAGCAGGATGTGCTAAGGTGATGTAACAAACATGCCTGTTGCTTGGACAATTGCTCTGTCTGGGACCTGGAGGGGGGTGCCTTAGTGCTACTTGCTTCAGCAAAGCTGAGTCAGTATGAGCAGAGAGTTGAGACAAAGTTAAAGGCACAGTTCCCACCACAAACAGAACAAAGTGAAATAGCAGACCACACTTACCTGTGGAAAAAACCGTCATTTATCGTCCTCAAAATCTGCCTGCAAAGGACTGAGAGATGATTTATAAATCACTTTCCACCAACTCCCATTACTACAGAGTACAAATGATGGTGGAAATCTAGGAACAACTGTCGATGGCCATTTCAGATGACTGTTTTTAGCGGTGAAGAAGTTTATGTGAGCTATCCCTTACATTTTCCTAGCTTTCACCATCACTTCTCTCTGGCTACTGAGATAAACTGTGGGAAGTGCTGGGGGATCCACAAGAACCTGAGCCAGTCTTCAGGCAGGACAGAAGAGCTCGAAGGCTCTCAGATGTCTTCACCATCCGTCACTGTCTCTGTATTTTGAATTACCAACTACAAGAGGGAAGCAGACTCCCAGTAGCATTGCACAGTAAGAACAGAAAAAGAGAAACAGTCCCATGGTTTTGGTGGCTTAGTCAGACACGTGCTTGAGCCCTTGGCCATGATCACCAAACTCTGATCCCTCCCTGTAGCCAGAACAAACACGCCACATCCTGCGTAAGAGTTTCTGCATCTCTCTACAATACACTCACATGACTTGGGACATGCAAATTAGTTACAATGACTTAGCATCTTTTATAGTACTGCAAGATTCAATTACAAGCCAATAAACACCTCCTTCTCCCTCTGTGTTACTCTCTTTTTAATAACTGAATGAGTTTAGCAATTTTACATCTGGAAGGGAAATGATCTCATTGTTACAGTTCTGACTCACAGGTTCAGTTTTCATATCTGCATCAGAGTCTATAAATGGTCGGCCCCAGATCATTATATTCACATTATAATAATCAAAAGATAGTGACGTGATCGTTAATGATCTTGGTCAACTTTACAAACCTCTCTCAGCTCAATAAAGCTGATAGCACTACTGTATTGTTTGGTTTGAGGAGTTTAAGGAATGTGAGTGGTGACTCAGCTGCCTATACACCCTGTTTTATATTGTAGCTCCACGGAGCAGCTGTGCTAATCCTCAGCAATATGCAGGAGAAGGGGAAAACCCTGGAGGGAATCATGGAATGGTATGGGTTGGAAGGGACCTTTAAAGGTCATTTAGTCCAACCACCCTCCAATGAGCTGGGACATCTTCAGACCAGGTCAGGTTGCTCAGAGCTCCGTCCAACCTGACTTTGAATGCTTCTTCCAGGGATGGGCATCTACTACTTCTCTGGGCATCTCGCGCCAGTGTTCCACCACCCTCATCATAAAAAAATCTCTTCCTTATATCTAGTCTGATAAAACACATACCATATATAAAACTGGTAACCCATTCAGGAAGACACTCACTGCAAAACAGAAGGAAAACATTCCTCATTCATGGAAAGGAAATCCAAGATTTAGACGTGACTACGAGCATCTGACCACAAGCATTATGTCAACTTAAACCTGCCTGCAGTGTCCTAAAATAGGTAACAAGAACAGAGGCACCCAATGTGGCTGGCTGCTTTTGAAATGGTGGGACAAAGTTTGGGCAAACAAGTGATTAAAGCCTGCACACAAACTGCAGTTTCTTCAGGCCAGATGTAGCCCATTATCTTCCTCCTCGACACAGAGAAACTTGGCAAAAGCCATGTAACCAGGAGCTAGGTTTTCTGCTATTTGGTTACTTATTTGTAACTTCTGGGAATTGCATTCTTTTTTCACAGAATCACAGAATCGTAGGGGTTGGAAGGGACCTCGAGAGATCATCGGGTCCAACCCCCCTGCCAAAGCAGCTCCCCAGCTCATATTGCACAGGTCGGCGTCCAGACGAGTCTTGAATATCTCCAGAGAAGGAGACTCCACCACCTCCCTGGGCAGCCTGTCCCAGGGCTCTGTCACCCTCACTGGGTAAAAGTTCTTCCGCATGTTGGTGCGGAACTTCCTGTGCTCCAATTTGCAGCCATTGCCCCTTGTCCTGTCTCCACAGACCACTGAAAAGGGGTTGGCCAATTCCCCCTGCATCCCATACTTAAGATATTTATAAACATTAATTAGGTCCCCCCTCAGTCTTCTTTTCTCCAGGCTGAACAGCCCCAGCTCACTCAGCCTTTCCTCATACGGGAGATGTTCCAGGCCCTTAATCATCTTCGTAGCCCTCCTCTGGACTCTCTCTAGGAGATCCCTGTCTCTTTTATACCAGGGAGCCCAGAACTGGACGCAGTACTCCAGGTGGGGCCCGACCAGGGCAGAGTAGAAGGGGAGGATCACCTCCTTAGACCTGCTGGCCACACTCTTCCTGATGCATCCCAGGATCCCATTGGCCCTCTTAGCCACCAGGGCACACTGCTGGCTCATAGCCAACCTGTCATCCACCAGGACCCCCAGGTCCTTCTCCACAGAGCTCTTCTCCAGCAGGACCCTATGTGGTCTATTTTATTCCCTTGTGTCTATAAATAAATTGGAGAGCTTATAAATTAAGACTTACATGTTAAAATTAGCAGCTTTGTCCTGGGCTTTAACAAAGTATCTTCATTATTAGGATCAGGAAAAAATTTCCATTCATCAGCAGTTTTTCTAATTCAGAAATCTGTTTTTAACCTTAAACATTTTCATTTTCTTTTGTTGGAAAATGTTCATGTTGCAGTAAACCCTATTCCAATCTGAAATATTTGCATAAATATTGCTTATGGATAAATTGATACATCACATAAATATTGATATTCCATGGAGAAACTGAAAAACTCCCACCTCACAGCCTCATCTCACATCTGATCCAGAGCAAAGTTAGTCTCTGCCACCCTTTGGGACGTACCTTTTTCTCTTGGCAAGCACCTCTCCCACTGTCCCTCTGATGAAGTGCTGTCACAGCCTGGATGCACCTGGTCAAGCACGACTGTGCAGAAATGCCTATTGGTGAGGGCAGCGGCGCATGAGGAGCTGCAGAGGTGTCACACCAGATTCCCTTCCACATGCATGCTGTCCCCAGCTCAGGCACCCATGGCTCTCCTACCAGCAGCACAGCCAGCTCTTCACCAGCCAGGAAAGTTTTATACTGTCAGATGAAGGATTACTGAATAATTAGCAGAAAAAAACCACGTGCCTAAATAGTAATTCTTGACCCCAGCTGTTCTGGAGTAGTCCCACTGCAGAAGGTGGGGTTATGTACTCACATCTCTAGGTAAGTGTAACATCCTCATGACAGGTTTTAAATTTTTTTCCAGTTTATATCCTGGTATCCTGTATGCACTTGAGATACAAAGCAAGAAATAGAACAAGAAACGTATTGCATTTTCCAAAGGGATAGCAAGGCTTTCTAAGAGAGCAGCTACACAGTCATACCCACACACAGTCTCCTACCTCTGAAAATGCATTTTTTGAACTTTTTAAAAAAATAATGAACCAACAGCGGATGTCTACCTCCAGTAAAAACCTTCATATGGGTTCACTCCCAGTGCTATGAAAAGTTAGAAGGAAGTCAGAAGTCTTGTTCCAGTTAACTGCTAGCAAAGTGGTGCTGTGTAGAAGACAGACCTGGAAGGAGGAAATACTCACTGTATCACTCAGGCATGCACAGAACAAGACCAGGTTATGGAGGAACGTATGGTCAGTATTTCAGAAGGTAAAAATGATGTCAGATCTTTTTTCCTTTCCCTAACTCCTTAAATGACCTGATACAGCTGAGTCAGACCAGAATCTTATCTTGCTGGGGTAGTATTTTAAATGTCAAACTCCACACATACATCTAAATGAAACCAATTTTCATTTTCAGTGGACCCCAGTTTACTGGATGTCTGATAACATTTCTGTTACTCACAAGCTGTGAGAAATGACTCACTCTACTGCATCAGGAACCAGTAACAGCTACCCTGGTAGCAGAGCAAGCACGCCAAGGTAATGGCCTAGAAACACAAGTACTCCAGGCTCCTTAGGACAAAGTGGTCTTAAAAGCTCTGTGGTCACACAGAAAAAACTCTGTGTGGTCAGACAGCCCTGTTATGTCACATACCACAATACATTTAATGCCATACTGCAGTTTTATACAACGCTGTCAAGAGGAAACCGCAGCCGTGACCTCTTTCTCCAGAATTAAGAAATGACAAAGGGAGGAAAACAGAGGGAGACAGACACCAAACATCTAGCAATTTTAGCATTTCCACAGTGACTTTCAGACAGATGTCAAAGTGCTTCCCAACAACCTGTGGTGTTTTATTTTTTGGTTTTTTTTTTTTTTTTTTCCAGAGAGGTAAAGAGATAGTGCTTTCATCCCCTCAGAAAAAAACTTGCTAGCCCACAAAACAAAAATCTCAGAGCACTTGCCTGCATTATTTATCATGAATTGTTGTCATTCACTGTGGCTGGCAGCAGAGGTTTGGGGAATTCCTGGGAAAAAGAAGTAACTCCTCCAGCACTTGATCTCAGAGATGGCTCCTCCTGTTTGTAATCCACCAGAGTGTTTTATGGTGCTTGTGAAAGAGGCTCTGCAGGCAGCTGGGGAAAGGAGAACATTTGCCACAGCTGCTAAATAGTCAAAGTTCCTGCTAAGCCATTTTATTAGCTTAGAGGCTTTTAAAAATCATTGCAAAATCCCTTTATTAATCACTAACCTTGCTTCTTTGGAAGCTATGCATCACTCTCCTCATTTTGTTTTGACGGGGACAGAAAAAGAACCAAGTCCCTAGAATATCTAGGCATATTTAGAGAGCCTACATTCGCTCTGGCAGCATGATCTCTGATGGATGTAGTGCCATGGAGCATGACACAGATCTGTGCAAAGAATGCCATTTAGCAGCAGAAAGACAGTCCAAGTTATTTATGGAAGAACTAGTATTGTTCATTGTTTTGGCTGTAAAAATTGTACATATAACTCAGTTGGGGTGTGAATATCAAATGAATCAAGATTTTATAGTTTACTTGGTGTGGCTGAGAAAAAAATAAAGATATTTGTCAAGGCAGAGCAAGGAAATGCTTGTATTCTCCCCATAAATCTTCTGGCTGGCCCACATGCCACAGACATCACTGTGTAGATGCCCTGCTCACAAGGCAGTGACTTGACTTGATGACTCAGAGGATGTATGCAAACTACGCACGCTCCTTTCCCTGCCGTGTCTAACCAAACTTGGCTGCTCAGTACAGGAACAGCGTGAATGCAAAGATTACAGCTGAATTAAAGCCTTGCTAGAGATCAGCTCTAGACCACAGCAGCACCTCAGCCATGTGTGGCACCAGATGGGCCTTCCCATGACCTGCCTTATTAGGAACACAGGTGTGTGCCTTGGCCATTCTTAGAAGGGAATCCTGCAACTCAGCAACTCTCAAACTGGACTAAGTGCCAAAGTAGTTACTGACCCTGTTAGGATCTGGGAGATCACAGAATCACAAGGTTGGAAAAGACCTTTAAGATCATCAAGTCCAACCATTCACATCCTAAACTAAACCATACCCCTAAGTACTTCATCTACCCTTTTTTTGAACACATCCAGGGAAGGTGACTCAAACCCATCCCTGGGCAGCCTGTTCCAGGCCCTGACAACTCTTGCAGTAAAAAATTTTTTCCTAACATCCAATCTAAACCTGCCCTGGCACAGCTTCATGCCATTCCCCCTTGTCCTATCACCTGTCACCTGGCTGAAGAGACCATCACCTACCTCTCCATAACCTCCCTTCAGGTAGTTGTAGGCGGTGATAAGGTCTCCCCTCAGCCTCCTCTTCTCTAGGCTAAACAGCCCCAGCTCCCTCAGCCGCTCCTCATAGGATTTGCCCTCCAGCCCCTTCCCCAGCCTGGTTGCCCTTCTCTGGACTCGCTCCAGGACCTCCATGTCCTTCTTGTGGTGAGGAGCCCAGAACTGGACACAGCACTCGAGGTGTGGCCTCACCAATGCCCAGTACAGGGGCACAATCACCTCCCCAGACCTACTGGCCACACTGTTTCTGATACAAGCCAGGATGCCATTGGCCTTCTTGGCCGCCTGAGCACACTGCTGACTCATATTCAGTCTGCAGTCACCCAACACCCCCAGGTCCTTCTCTGCCTGACAGCTCTCCAGCCAGTCTCCCCCAAGCCTGTAGCGCTGCATGGGGTTATTATGTCCCATGTGCAGCACTCTACACTTGGCCTTGTGAGATCCAACTGGCCAGGGGTTACCTCAGCCTTTGCCTTCAACTGCTGTATCAAAAGGGTAACCAGGCAGCCTTGCACCAAACCAGCACTTGTCCTAACCTAGAAAGCAAGGTATATTTCAACAAAATTTTCTATCAGTGAAAAGAGGCACGAATAGCAAGCTTTGAGGTGATTTACCTTACCTCAAAAACACGTGGGAATATCAGTGTTTTCATACTTTCCAGCAACTATCTAGCCTTTGTCTGGAGAGATTCTACAGTCAATAATGCTGTACCTAGCTTGGTTCTCAAAATAAGTAGGTTAACTTGGCTAGAGCCCAGAGGTTGGCTCTTCATGCCTACTAGCTCTACCTAGGAGCACTGTGCTCTTACCATCTCCTCCCACACCTTCAAGTACGTTATCTCAAAGCATGCTTCTTTGGTTTTTTACAACCTGCCAATAAAATAAATCAATAGAGCTATATAGCAAGAATCTCAGCAATGGATGGTAATTTGAGGAATGAATTAAATATCCAGGAATAGACTTCCACATCTGGTAACTGAGATTATGTTATCCAAAGTTATTGCAGTGAAGGATGAAATATAAATTGAATGACAGAAAAATCCCTGCTCATACTGTGACTTTAAGATGATTATATGGTGCCTTGAAACAGAGATGCTAAAATCCTGAAACAGTCTTTGGTACAAAAACAGTGTCTGGAAACAGCAAATGCAATGTAGCACCATTTCACAGCGTGTCTTCTTGACAATGGGCATTCATCAGGCTCATGGACAGAAATTTGTGGCATCAAATTAAAACGGTTCACTACGAGGAGAAAATCTTGAGGAAATTCAGACAGGAGAAGAACCCCATATAGACAAAGAATCAGTGCAAGGCCATCATGCCAAGAGACATAAGATGACTTTTCTAGTCAGTGAGAACAGCCAACAAGGAAAACTTGGCATCAAAACCTGCAAAATCCTGTCTATGAGCAGAACAAAACAGAGAGAAACGTGAGGAAGGAAATAGAAAGTTTTGTTCAGTAGGAAAAGGTGCAAAGCACGTTTTCTAATAAAATTACAAAGAGCAGGTTGACTTTACTTCTCAGACAAGGATGTGTTTTCAAAACTACTGAGTCTTGACTTAAATTGATGGAAATCTAGGGGAGTTCCTTGAAAGATCATCAAAAGTGAAGTCCATGGGGTTAAGGTCAACCACACACATAGTGCTTTGCTGGACATAATTTAAGATTAAATTTATTTTTAAAATCTCTCATCAATCACTCACCTGAAGAGTTTTGCAGAAGCAGGCAACAGCACTGGTATATATTTAAATCAAAAGACAATGCTAAATTGTTTAACCCTGGTACATTCAAACAGCTTCAAGATAAGAGCCCAGTGACAATTGCCATTGTTTATTGTTTCCAAAGTAATGAAAAATTAACAATTGGAAAACCAGCGACTTGAGGAGAGCTTTAAAGAGGGACTTGCAAACACCGTTTCATTATCTCATCATCTTCAGAATCTTGTTTTCAACCATCATCACTGATAGACAGTATTTGTGAACAGATAGACTTCTTCACACACTTTTTTGGAATGAAGCCACCTTTCTTCCCAGGCGTATTGATCTCCTGTGGAAAACACAGGGATGTGAATTTTGCTATTAGCCAATGCACATGCCATGCAGCCACCACCGACTGCGACACAGGGCTCTGCAACAATGCAAGCAGGAAGTTTTTTGTCAAGGACCCACCTGGCAAATCCAATCTTTGCCAGTGAACTTCTGGTTTAGGAGCCAATTTTAAGAACGTGCTACAGAGATTGGATTTGCAGAGACCCAGCAACCCAGCTACACTGAATGGTGCCTCAGGTATAGGCCTTTTCTCCCCCTGAGGCTGGCATCAGTGCCGATGGCCAAACATTACAGAACCCAGCAGAAAACCACTCTTCTTTACTGACCTAAGGTCCCAGTGCCATCTTACCTGTTGGGTGACAGAAACATTGCTGCTTTTGGACTTGGAGTTTCTATTAGCCAGGATGCATTAGTTGCTTTGACTGCATTACCCTTATCACAGATGCATGTGCACATGAACATAGGTAAGAGAGTGCACAAGTGCCCAGCGGACAGTTAATCACAACCACCTACTGAACAGGCATTTTTGTGTGCACTGAACTTTGGAATTCTTGGGCTCCGGTACCTCCTATATAAAGTTTAACTCATCACCCATGAGCATCTGTGCTGTACTGCCAGCTGGGATCAATTAGCTCTTGAAGGAACATCCTGGATACAGTTTGAGTCTGACAGAAATTGGGCTTGATGTGACAAGCTTCTTGCTACTACAGAGATTTCTTGTGATCATGTCAGGCTGCAGAAGACAGAGAAGTCATGTTCAGTTTAGGATCTCTCATAGGCACAGAGTGACCTGATTTCTCAGATAATGCTTTCAGAGGCTGACCAGATGGCATAGCAAATATAAGGTGCTTATCCTACAGCAAATCTCTGGCCTTAGCCACTCCCTTGTGGAGAATCAACCTGAAAATGTGGAATTAAATCCCTCCCATGCTAAAATGTGTCCAGTGCATCTGAAACATATGAATGTTGGGAGAAAGGTTGAATGACAACTTGAACAAATCCATATCCAGGCACAGAACTTTTCCAGGGGAGACTCTCACCACTGAGATACTGGAAACAGAAGTAATTTTGGGAAATTCCTTCAGTGCTAATAGCTCAGCTCTAAGATCAAAAAGCAAAGCACATTATAACACTTGGGTGTTCAAAAACAATGTAGGTCATTCAATGGCTGCCATTAAGTCTAATAAGAGTGAAGGGCTACTGGGGACCAGAGCCATATATGGGTTGGAATTGACACCCTTGTTCATGTCATTTAATTTAGGACTAGGGAGCTCTCTTCACTCTCCACTGGTGATGAAAAAAAAACACGTGAGAAATTAGTAGAGAAATTAGCTGTGGAGACAACTGCTTACATCTAATAAGGACTGTTTGATCTAAGGCAAAAGAAGACTAATGTGTAAAGGTTTTTTTCCCCCCTCACCTTCAACCTACAAGATAAGAAAATCAGTGCTGAGCTTTGGACAAATTCTTCTCAGAATAAGCTTCAGTAAAAAGCATACATCCATCTGATCTGCATTCACTGTCTGTTTCACTCTCTATAAAGCTGTGCATGAAGGGGTAGTTTGCTACTCTGTCAGTCAAAATAGAATCTGGCAACAGATCTCCCAACTTGATCCAATGAATACTGAAGTCACCACAAGACTTCCACTCAGTTTTGGCATGAGTTATCTTCTCTTACATATTCTATCTACAACAGGAAGTGTTTATTCCTCTGCTTTTCTTTCACCTGAGTTTATTATTTGAGAGGCATCATCCAACCAGGATTTTAGTTTTCCTTGGCAAATATAATCACAAGAAGTTGCCAGCATAATCCATACTTTAGATAAACAGAACTTCCCAGAGCCTGAATTCAACTAAATCCAGGCCCTTTTATCAGTTGTGGGCCACAACTCTCAGTCTGGAGAGCTGAAAAAGCCAAAACCAGGAGCTCCCATTAAACCTTTTGGGATCATATTTTATAAAAAAATTATAACATTTTATTTCTTCTACTACTCACGTTGAAAGAAGAGACCCCAAAACTTGCCTCTGCACCAACAGTCCCTGTCAGCAGGGATCATTTCTCCCATGTTCCAGATAATTCTGTCATAGCATCGAATAAAGAGACCGGTTTGGTGTTAGCTGGAGGTACAAAGCTCTAAGAAAGTGAGGTGTCCGTGGCCTGGATCACTTAGTTGACTAGGTCAGACCAGGATCCAACTTCTCTTCTGGCAGGCATAGACATACTTCAGAAACATCTTTATTGGAACTTGAAGGCTGTGAAATTTTCTTGCTTGACAGCCAAATGCACACAAGAACACAAGATACAAAAAAAAGCATCTGTAAGCTTGGACAAGCTGTATTTACTGTTTCATGTAAGCATACAGCTTGTGTACTTTGAAAAGCCACTGAGGAAACATGTTTCTCCTCACATAATGCCAAACAAATACACACAGAAGTGAAAGGAAAATGGAAGAAGAACATATTCCTGTAAGTGAATCCATGATGTGACAGAAGCTCTCTCCTATCACATGGGGAAAACGGGCTGGTACCTGAGTCAAACTTTGCTGAAGAATCACCTTCGGGGGCTGACACACCACAACCTGATACCTCTAGATGAAGCAAATGAAGCATGCTGGGGCAGCAATCACAATCCATGCTGAAATAGTTTGAGGATTCTTGCTTTAGTTTCTTCAGCCAAGGCTAGGACCTCACACAAGTACCATCTTTACCTTGAACAACCCTCAACTTTAGGTTGAGGCAGTCTGGGAAACAGCGAGTAAAATACTGAAGCGCATTCAATGATGTCCCAGGATCCCTTCAGAGAGACAGAGTATTTCTGTAATTGTGCTAATGGTCTTTGGGGCTTATATTTTTGCTATCAGAGAGAACATTGTGCCTGAAGGAGGACTGGAGAGTGTGGAGCACACTGAAGGGTGTGGAACAAAGAGAAGAATCACACAGTATTTTTCAGATATAGAAGAAAAGGGCTTAAGCCCACATTAGTGAACAGAATCTTCATACCTGTTAGCAGTGCTTTTACAGAGCTATAAACACACATGGCCAAATTTTACAGAGTAAAACCCTGCTGCAAACACATGTAATACCAAAAATGCTTTTTAGATTTACTTGTCATTTATATTCTACAGATTCCTTCTGTGAGCTACAAAAGACAAAATAGGAATAAAATATGTTGGCCCAGTGATCTGCAGCAGAACAATCTTCAGCAGGCTCCTTCAACAACCTCCTGACTCAGATCTTGTGAGGACGACTGGCAGCTCCTTTATCTTTGAGATAAAATGCTGTGCATGGTCAGCTCTTCAGCAATAGGAAGCTGAGTCAGATCTATCTAATCTCAAAACCCAGTAAGAAAATAAAGTAATAAAAAGCACACCGAAACCCCAGAAATCAGTTCAATTGCTCAGTACCACAGAAAGATTGCTAATGAGACAATGGCCACAGTAAGTGCCCATAAACTTGACCTTTGGGAACTCCATTTGCCTGTGTGGTTACCACGGGCTCTGTCCTCATACAACTCCCCCAAATTCTGAAGGGCACCAGACCATTTCTATCATACTGAAAATTACGCTAAGGACATAACAGTACTATGAGTACTGAGGGAAAAATGGCTATCAATCTGCTCAACAGGAGAAAAGCTTTCTACTCTTCCTCAGATTCACTAGAAAGCAAGCTGAATTTATGAACAAAGTAATTCTTTTTTAGGGGCTCACCTCCTATGCAGAAAAACAACAGCATATGCAAAAGACATTTAGGAAAGGACAGAAGATAAATGAGTGATGACCCTGACTGCTACTAATGAAGTCAGCAGAAGGTGCTTCAGTTTCTCTGTGTTTTCAGCCCTTTGGTATTATTCTTAGCATTTATTTCATGCTCCAGTAAGTTTTGTTTATTGAGGTGATCGCACAACTCAGGGGTTTTAAGAGAACAGCTGCCTTCTGGCTCCAGGAAGAAGAGATTTAATCTGATTAGCTTTAACACCTTTTCAGTTTGCTGTTTAATAGCCACCTGATGACATTCTTCTAGGGAGTTAAAGAACAGTCCCCTTTACTTTTAAAGCCAGGTTTAAACCCCCAAGGGAGGCACTGAAAAGCTTACCACTGTGCTTGAATCCGGTCCTTTCCCACTATTTTAACAACCTGCTTATCTAGTTTCTCAGCCCCTCCTAAGTGATGAGCTCTTTCTCCCTTGCTTGAAATCTACTTCCAAGTGGATTTCAGACAGAGAGCAAAGGCTGCAGGAAAAAACATCCATGTACCTAGCTACAAACAAAATCTTTTTGTCAATATAATATAAATAATTCATAGGAAAATGTTAAATATGCATATATACTGGTAACTAGAGACGATAACATCAGCCCTTTCCCAACTTTCAGGTGATCCAAAAATGCAAGCTAAAGTACTTCAGTCAGCTCTCCTCCTCCTCTTGAGGGGCTAAATCCTTGTTTGGTGCAGAGGAACATGCAACTGGCACAAAGACTGGTGGCAGCCAGACACCTTTGCCTGACTCTTAAGCTGCCAGGCTAATATGAAGAAACCTGAGTGAATGAATAAACAAACAGTACTGACCGAAGACTTTCCAAACAAACAAACAATATACACTCATGTCCTATCTGTGAAAAGGGGGCCCTCAACCAAGCAAAGCACTGTGAGATGCGCTGGCAGGCAGATGTGTTTCATCCTGCTCTCAGTCTGCTCATTTTAACTGTGGAAGTGGTCCAGAAACCACCAGACGGGCTGGCTGAGGACAAGGCTTGCAGTGCTTCTTGATTTCCATCGGAGACATTCTGAAATTCATACCTGTAAAACAAAGATGGAAAGGAGAGAAAATGGGAGTTTCTTTAATCAGGAGTGTGGAGAATGACACAAAACTTTAATACCTGAAGCTGACCCACGTTTGTATGGCCAGGCTTAGAGTATCAGTGACCTGAAAATAAAAAAGGATGTGATGGCACTGCCCCCCTCTTCATTAGATTGCTGGAGATCACCAACTCCCAACCAGCAAATTTTTGACCTGTACTGAGGGTACACAATCACTGAAAGTATGATTGCTGCTGCTGGAAGATTCCAGTGTCAGATGAAGGTCTTCATAGACACAGGGGCAGTACTACTGCATGCCTAGAGCTTGAGTCCTACAGTCAACACATTAGACAGTATCTTCCCCTTAATAGCATCTCATTCACTCTCTTTCCTGGACAGAAGCCACAGGCTGACAGTAGCTTGAAACATTTGCTTTCCCAGACAGTAATTGCTTCTGATGGAAGAACATTCTAGGAAATCAGTGGTTTTGTTTCAAAAGAAGCAGCCAGTATGGTTAAATTATCCCCCTCCTTAAGCCACAGCGAGTTAGCCTCTGACACTGAGTTAGGCTCACAGAGTGCCTTTGCAGCTTCCCCGTGGCATGTGCCCAGCACAAAGAACAGCCCAGGGTACCACTGACAGTCAGCCAGTCAATGTGCTTTGCCTGCAGACTTCATAAAGCCAGGAACATTAGCCTGGAAAGAACAGCAACATGGAAGCACGAGTCACCCACAAACCTCCTAACGGCAATACAAAACAAAGCCAGCCTTGTACAGTACCAGTCCAGAACTGCATATGAAACACAACACCGTATTTAGCTTTGGGCAGTTGTTGCATTCAGCCTAAACGTTTGTATCTGCCTCTCAGTAAGAGTCAAACCGGATTCAGATCACACATTTTCATACACACAGATCTGTAACTGAGACAAGCACCCACGTGCAGCAGGCAGGTGTGCCCTCTACACAAGCAAATAAACAACAATCCCTGACCTAAATTAAGGTTTGGCTGCAACCAGGAATGGAAGATGGTTACAGTAAGCAGGCTGGAGTGCCCAGAGAACAGGGCACATGCAAAGATCATCAAATACTATTTGGTCTGCAACACAGAAGCTATTTCAGATTCCCTTTGAAGATCTTTGTGGTAAATTTACGTGTTTTGATAGAGTGCTTCCTTTGTACTTCTTTCTTACCCTCAGCATAGTACTTTCCACTGCTTTGTGAGACCAGTATCACTGCATTTTACCCAGAGGAAACAGCAGTCGGTTTTCAAAGGCATATTCTTTTTGCAAGCACTTTTTAATCAGACACCTTGTGCCTGTTGCACGAGAAACCCCTGAAATGCCTCTTATTTTGTCATATTGCAGAAGATACCTCAGACTGCAAAGTAACAGCTATGCTTATCACACAAAATCTCAGTACTTTGGGAAGGTTCCTCCAGGAATGACACATGATCCATCTCAGGCTGCAAGCAAGAGCCACCTCTGCTCATTCGGCATTGCATTCCCCAATCCTTCTGGGTGGGCTGGGAACCCACTGTTGTTGCTGTCGATTTATAGCTGAAGTCCTCATTTGCTACCACAGCTGTCAATTAAATAGGAAAGGAGCCCCCCCCCAATAGCTATAAACCCCTGACCCACAGGCATAGAACTCATGTGCTCGCTGCTCCTGATACCAATGGGACTCTGCCTATAAACCAAGTAACATTCAGCACTGGGAGACTGGAAAAGAAAGAAAGGCACCAGCTAAAGGAAAATAATACAGAGCTAAAGGAAAATAGTACAGAAACACAGGGATTTACACTTAGGTTACCCAAACCAAAAAGGTAAAAAACCCCACTTAACATGTGGCTGGAATTAATTTCATGGGAACTTGAAATTAGTAGAGGAGGGTAAATAAGTAAATGGGAAATAGACTATTTTAGATCAAATTCTGTGCCTTTAAAACTTAATGAAAGTAATCAGCTAGTCATTTTAATGAATTTAGAAACTTTAAGATTTAAAATGTTGTTATTCTAAATAGCATACCTAATCCCTTCATCCTAGACTTGTTCAGTTTAGCTTTTTCACTAGGGTCTTGCTGAAACCCGGGATACTATGGACACACTCTAAGAAGCAAACTCAGTATTTTCTGACTAGCAATGGTGTGGAATCACCATAGTAAGAACATATGAAAGTGGATAAGATTGTTAAAACTATCAGGGTTTTTGCAGCCTCTGTTCTTATTATCAGTGAGGAACTATGCTATGATACTATTCTTCCTGTCCTCAAAACAGAGACCAAGAACTACAAAGCAGGAACTGATATGACCACTTTATGCTTTGATTAGACTAGATCATGTTTCTCTCAATTGTTTTAAACTGTGAGCATTAAGTGGATTATTTTCTACTCTTGAGTCTTCCCAATCTACACATTCAACCAGGTGACAGAAAAAAAGAGCCATTTCTGAGTGGCACAATGAAGATAATACTCACCTACATGGTAAAATTCTGTGAAGTTCACAGACAGGAAAACCTCAAAGTACTGTGATTTATCTATAATGAGTACCTAATTAATGTGATGCAAACATAAAACTTATTACCTTTATGTGGTTTTTTGTGGTGTTTGGGAAGTTTTGAGCAGCAGGCTTTTTTAATCTTCTGACCTAAGGGTGAAAATGAAAACATTACCAGTGGAGACAGACAATGCAAATAGCTTGTACATACACATCAGATGGATTAGAGTCCAGACAATCTGACCAACACATTTACCACTGAAATCCTTGAATAGAAAAATCTCTGAAACAACAGATCATCATGACTGATTTTTACATCTGTGCACAGCTTCATCCCTAGTACAGAACAGAATTTAATTTCTTCTTTTCCATCATTACTGGCAGAAATGCCAGACACAATGTGAAGATTTCTACCCTTTGAAATGTCATGTGCTGGGAGGCTACAGAAGCAGGTTAAGACACATGGTATTTGCCAAGACAGAGACTCCGCATTCTTATGGGTAAAATCACTTAATGACAATATAAAAGATTACTGGGGTTGGGGGAGTGGATGGTGGTGTTCTTTCTGTGCCCATATGCAAAGGAACGCAGAATAAATTGCTTTGGACAAGCAAAGCCATTTAAATATTCCCTCCCTACAGGACCTAAATAAGTGAGCTGTTGATTGCACTTGACACATTACATGCTGGACACATTAAAGGGAGAAGAAAAGTTGACTCTGGAGCAGAAAGGACAGAAGTAGGTGATTTCTCATCAACACCTCACATGGGCTTAATGTTTCTAGAAATCCCTGTGGCACAGTTCTACAGCCAAGGCTAGTGCTGGCGGCTGCTCTAGCATCCAAGAGGTCTGAGGTGTCTCGTCACCATCATTTCATTCTGATGTAGCAGATTTTATATAAACAGAACATTCACATCCAGGCACTTCTACTCTCCCATCAGTGTGTTTATGGATAAGGGACAGTGTCTTTTGCACGCTTTGCCTCCACCTTCTGACCTAATGAAGCACCAAGCCCACTAATGAAAGGGAACATTATTATAGGATCCCACATGTATTCACTTGGGTTTTATCTGCTGTTGCTGTCTCTTGGCCTTCCTGGACTGGCTTCTGCTATGTTCCTGAAAACACACCTCAATGATCTCCAACTCCTTTTGCACTGTTCCTTACGTTTCCCTCAAGGGGTCCAGGAAGCCTTAATAAACAGAACTAGAAAACACAATGGAGCAGAATGGCTTCAGATATATACATGACATTGCTCTAGCATTCAGTCCCATTCACCTCAGCCCTGGCAAACAGGTCTTCCACTCAGAACAGAGTCTGGGAAATGAGAAAACTGGGTAGCTGACTTCACCGGTTTGAAAGAAAGCTTCTCCACACTCCTCTTTGTTTTTCCTTATTCATATTAATTCTCTTGTGTAAAATAAACACCATGGAACAATCATGGTGGGTCTCAGATTAGCATCAAACATCAAGTCTGAATAGGTAACTCGGAAAGTTACACTTTTTGATTTTAAATTCCTACTAAACCATTTCCCTGAAAATCCAGAATGACATTCACAGTGAGGTGGCTATAGACAGATGGAAACCCCTCTTTTTTATTCCAGGCACCTGTTTCATATGCCCTTGTTCCATAAGGGTAGTAACTTTTTTGTTAATGTGTTTCTCCCTATTCAGAAAATACAGTATGTTTATGCTGGCAGATGGTTATCTACTGGAAAAATACAACCAGAATTTTTTTTTCAGAGGAATGGGTTTCAGAACACTGATTACTGTACTACACACTGCAGGCAGTAAAAGAGAGGAAAGACAACTGTACAAATCAAAAATTTGATATACAACCACATTCTACAGTCTAAGTCCTTCCCTAAATTAATTCTCTCCTTTCCAGTTGCCAAGCTCTGTTTGTTTTCATTAATCAAAGTCAAAATAGAGAATGAGCAAAGAATAAGAAGAGAGACAGTTTGGTTAGAAGGATATACTGTACCTTCCACAGTAAAGGCACTGAGACACAGAAGAAAGACAAACAAAAAGCCACACAGCGCCAGGAGCTTCATCCTTCCAGCTAGCCTGGAGATGTCTTCAAGTAGGCTGAAGCAACATTCTGGTCTGCCTCCAACACAACCTTACCTTTTTATAAGGGAGGTAGAAAGGAATGCTGTGTTCAGAATGGGTGGAGATTTGGCCTTTGTATTGCACTTCAAGGGATGAAAAGAAATAGCCCTTCCCATTACAAGGAGTGGTTTACTCCAAATCAGGCAGCAGTTATCTACGTGAGAGTGTGTCCTACCAGATGAAATGGAACACCTGGCTTTGAGTGTTAGAGTGGACAGGGATGCTCTGATGCAGAGCTTATGCCCTGTGGTTCACACCAGCCTACTCAGGTGACCTTGTGTGCTCAGAAAGGCAGATAACACAACTGAAATGGAGTTGTGAGGACAGTAAGCTGTAGCCAAAAAAGCAAACTAAACCCAGAATGTTAAAAAAAAAAGTGCAATTGCCAATGTGTTGTTGACATAATTAGCAATACAGCTGGTTAAGCAACAGATTTCTGAGTTTATTATTAGCTTCTCAGTATCTATTATATCTAGATAATAAGAGTCTGTTACAGAGATTCCAGTTAGCTATCAAGATTAAGAAGTCCATCAAAGTCAAGAGTATCAAGGTTCAGAGAGCACACATAGAAAGAAACTAGGTCCTACAAGCAGGGATCAAATGCAGAGGTGAGTCTCTTAAATATGGCAAAATTTTAGGTTGGCAGCATCCAATTCTCCAAACTTATTCTGTTAATATTTGGGTCTCAAAGATGAGAATATAGTGTGGGGTACATAGCTTTAACAGTTGGGAGGGTACTTTGAAGCTGCTCAGACCTGGAATTGCAGCAGGACAGAAGTCTTCACTCTGGTGCACGTATATTCTCCCCACACCCCGATTTCAAAAGTTCCATATTTCGGATTTGGCTTGTTTCTTGCACTGGATCAGCAGCATTCCAAATCAGGGCAACCCTTTTAACAATTTTAAGCCCAAAAGATCAATTTCTACATTCACAGAATCTCCTGAGTTGGAAGGGACCCATAAAGATCATCAAGTCCAACTCCTGGCTGCACACAGGACCAGCCAAGTTAGAGCACTGGACTGAATGCACCATCCAGACACTTCTTGAACTCAGTCAAGCTTGGTGTTGTGACCACTTCCCTGGGAAGCCTGTTTCAGTGCCCCACCACCCTCTCAGTAAAGAATCTTTTCCCAATATTCAGCCTAAACCTCCCCTGTTGCAGCTTCATACTGTTCCCTTGTCTTACGCCACCGGCTGCCAAAGAGAGGGGTTCATTCCTACCTAGCAATGTCTTTTTTGCCAAGGCTGAGGTTAGCAAGGCTCTGCAGTGGAATCACAACCCTTGCTATGGACAGCATTATCATCAGAGCACTTTGAGAGCAGCCCTGCCACTGGCACACCTCAACCGTTCAGACTGCAGTAAGGTTTCTATTTCCCAGCACTGCTGAGCTGCTCAGAAAGTACTTTTACAGTTCAGTCAGTGATGCAGAGAAGAACGAATGGGACGACAGAGCATCAGTGTTGTTTTTGTGATCTTTGGTTTCTTTTCAATACTTGAAACATGGATGGCAGACCTCATCTTGTGCTTTTAAAGTCAACATGTTAGCTGGCTAACACAGCATCAATCCTTGAACTTGTAGGTAAGTTCTAGTCTCCCCCTCTAAAGGGGGAGCACCACTTACTATTATCAAAGTAGATTTTGGTAGTTTTATAAAGATAACTAGTTACATAAATAGACTAGAACTACTTACGTGAACTAGAAGCATTATAGCAAGACCTTCTGACATGGAAGCATCTCTGAAAGTGCATTTTATTAACTGAATTAAATTTCCAGCTTCAGTGTACTAACAGAAATGTTACATTGCTTCAGATAAACTTGAAATAGAGAAGGAAGTGTGGCTCAGAGGTTTGAGCACAGAATAAAATCTAAGCTGGTAACAGCAAAATCTCTTCAGCCTGGCCTTCCTGAAATAATCTTTTCCATTCCATCAGCAACCTTCAATTTCAGCAGACCAAGGTTGATTTAGTACCAAAGAATTTCAAACTTGCATTTGTGTCAGTTACATGGCACAGCCCATCCCACTTCAATTCAGTAAAACTCTTCAATGTATTTCTGCCCAGTCCTGCTCAAGGATAACACTCATTTGACTTTAATGACATAGCAAGCGACTTTCCTCTACAGGGTGTTAAACTACACAAGATGTCAAGATATAATTCTCCAGGCTAAGTGATACTCTTGTAAAAATGGGGTAGTTCTCCCTTAAACTGCAATACTACCTGACAGCAAAGCAAAGGGAGGGGGCATGGGGAAGAAAATGAGATTTTTAGATAGGACATATTACTTCACAAGCTATTTTCATTCTTCCACATATTAAACCAAATGTTATTAATTAAATACAGCAAAGCACTTCAAAACCTAAGAAGGTACAAGCAGGGAAGTTGTGCTGAAGGTCTAAGCACAGCACAAAGCCCTTGCAATTATCTCCTTAGTGGTGACTGAAGACAACAGAAGCAAGACAATTTTCTCCTGGCTTTGTTATGTCTTTTCTTTCAAAACATCCAGTGAGAGATTTTGAGCCAATGACAGGACAGGTGGGAGAGCCACTTTTCCACAACAGTCAGTCAGGCTGGCTGAACAGTAGTAGCACCGAAGCAAGTACTAGGCAAGCTTGTACATACACAAGCTTGTGACATTGCACAATACAGGACAGTAATTGCCATCAGAAAGGGAGTCTAGATATAAGCAGATAACATTCTCAGTATGGCTATGATAATTAAGTAAAAAAAAAAGATACATGCCTAACTCCACAGGACTCAACCCACTGCACTTTTAAATCTTGTAGTCTTTAATTATTTTACATATTTAATCTTGTGAAAACCTAGGAAATAACAATATCCTAAATTTTGGTCTTGTTCAAGTCAGTGAGGCTTTCTCTATTAAGTTGACTGTGAATCTATTTTCCATTACAGTTTAGAATCCCACATCTTACTGAAATATCTGTGAAAGATGGGGCAACAAGGGATGCATGTGTGGAGTCTGAAAGCAAGAAAGGAACTAGCATGTTACATGTGTAATTTTTTACTCCCCCAAACAATTTTCATTTCATGGATTTAAAGGTGGTTATTTCTGAAACTTACACTCAAAGTTGTCTTCCCTGTTATCAAATAAACTACCATGTTCTCCCTTTCCCCCTCCAACAATGACTCTATTGATATTAAGATATCTTTGTTGATTTCAGAAAAATTAAAAAAGGAAATAATCACATAATAATCTCATCTGCCTCACTGCCTTTCTTCCTTAAATATGGAATTGAAATTGAAGTGAAAAAAAAACCCTCATAAAAGGCATGTACTACTTCAAATCTACTAAGAATTTATACACAAAGAATTTTTCATCTCTTTTTAGCACTGGATGGAACCATTGCCTTCTCTTCCTATGTCACAAGAAGAAATAAAAACTGAACACAGACGAGGAAGGTAACCAGGTAAGATGGGCAGTGAGTTGCATAAGAGAACCTCATCACATGATGGCTACTCTGAATTTCCAGCCATGTCCATTTAATTAAGCTGGAAAAGGCTTGGAATGTTAAATGCATTACAGCTGCTGCCAACACCTACCTCAAAAAAGAGTAATTTTTCTCCTAAAATATTTACGACGGAATATTGGCAACAGGAGTGTTTACAAAGACTTATTTTTAAAATATAGATAACTGCATTGTAACTTTACCATCCACCCCAAGCAAGAGAGCACACGTGCTACTTGGAAGCCCCAGTTGTCTTCTGCTTGGAAGAGGCAGGCTGCTACTTGGTCTCCTCTGTTACAGCAATCCAAGCCCTCCAGCTACTGCGACAGGAAATGAGGCAAACCTGTATACTTATCACTGCACACCCAAATACTCCTCAGAGGGGAAAAGGAGCAGGTGGTGGAAAGCTTTGATGTCTGCCCAGGGGAAGAGTTTTAAATGGTTTATGCTTCTGCCTTTCAGCCTGCTCTAGCCAAACCAACCACTTGCTTAAAAGCTATTGGGCTAAAGTGAGCACCAAGAACGTTGCCAGATGAGTCTGAAGTACTGCTCACAAGCCTCCAAGACTGCTTGCTACCAAGGGGGGCACCACCATCTCCACAGCTTTGGTTGATCAAATAGGAGGATGTTACCTGTAGCGTGGTTTTGGCCCTCAGACTAGAGATCAGTGATTGCTACAGCAGAGAGTAGCAAGAACAGTCAGTTTCTGTATTTTCTCTTCTCCAATGTGTACAGCATCTGCAGCCTAGATACTTTCATCCATTCTGATTAAGACACAGAAACTATCCTTAGCCTTGTTATTCTATGCTTAATCTTTACTTCACATAATCTGCATATAACTTTAACCATTGTTGGCTGCCTGTGTCCACTGCTTAGCACACCCATACTAGTAGTCACGCTTATTTAGATTACCTTTTTAAAGGTCTTCTCACCTGTTGTTTGTAGTCACCTCCAGTTTTTGCCCCAGAGACTGTTCTCTTTTCATGCTGCTTTTTCCCCTGCTGCCACTCACGTGCCTTTTTCTCATCCAGTTCTGCCCCTTTGTCCTTTTACAATTCTTATGACCTGGTAATAGGGGAACAATATTTTTTGTTGCAACTGTTTAACTGCTCCCCCCTGCCATTATTTTCCAAGGAGTGACCCTGTTTTTTTGGCAGAAGTAATTTAACTTTTCAATAGAATACCAGTGCATGAAAATTAAGTGGTTTGTTTGTTTTTTTTTTTTTTTTTAAAACCAGTCTCAAATCATATACATGCTTACACTCTGCCATCATTTGTCATAGGAGAGGAGTTCAAGTGTAAAATTTCCTACTGGTCACATGGGCTAAATCCCCCATTCCGGATAACCTCGCGTAGTATGTTGTGCCTAGAAACCTGCTGATGCATATGCCAAGCTGAAACAAGTTAGCTTTTGAAATCTGAGAATCCAGTGCCCTCCACTGAGAGACATATAAGTTTGTCTCACCATCACCAGTCTCCCCAGTGAGCTGAAACCGCTCTTGCCCACACCCTCTCTGGTCGCAGAGACCTGCTTTAGTCTCACAGCACACCCTTGCTACCTGGCCTGATCATCACAACATTCACCTTGCTGTAGCAATGCTAGCTCCCATCAACCGCCTTTCCAAACCCTGTATATTCCAAGAATACTTCCCCATCCCTCCTCATAACTGCAGCTTCCCATTCACTTCCTCTTGTGTTCTGTACACACCAACAAACACACCCATGAACTTCAGAAGGACATGCCTAGTTATAGTTGGAAGGACAAGAGTGGCTCAAGTTAATGTGGGGTTCAGTTTATTTCTTGGGAATTCGTTGCTATTTATTCAGGTGTCTATTAAAATCCCAGGCTTTTCAAGGGGACTTCTGGCATGAAAAACATACTAAGGACCTCTACAGCTATGGCAAAAGTTGAGCCTCTGTTTTAAGTTAGCCCCTCATAGACTGGGACTACAACAGACTATAGTACACCCTGGTGCACTACGACAGACACCGATTTAAAGTTCTTCAAATAATCAATTCTAAATGATTTTAAAAATCAGATTTTAGTATCCTCTCAATCTTATTTCATATTTGTACACATCTGTTATTTTCCTAAGAAAAGGTTAAAAGTTGTTTGATATAACCATAACTGTCATCAATTTTTACAAAATATGGTGCCTTTGCCTACAAGGCACTACTGCTTTGTGTATACCTGAAGGAAGTACATACACTTCTTTCCACATTTAGTGCTCAGTACGTGCTTACTCTGCTTTCAATATTAGTAATTTTAATACACTAGACTCACCTCCTAGAGAATTACTGTTTTTAATTTGTTAAGTTAGGCTCTGCTCACTTAACTCCTGCCAATTCAGCTGACAGTTTCCCCATTTCCCTGGCACTCATCAGTGCCTTGCTGTTGCAGTAAGATGAGTTACTCTTTGATGTCACCAGCTCCTACCCTGCCTTCCTCCCTGCACTGCGAAGTTCCTATGCCAGTGTCAGTTATCCATTACCCAGGCTAGGATAAATGCCTGCCTTTATCACAAGGGCTGATTTTTCTTCCTGCCAATATTTATCTGTGATGCTCCTTTCTAAGTTACAGAATAGTGGTAGTGGGCAGGTGGGATGGTGGTCTTGACTGTCTTTGTCAGAGCTCTTCCTCTGCCTGATGCCCTTGACTACATTTCCTTCTTTGCCAAAGGGCACGCACTAGGTTGGCTAACAAATACTCTCTACCTAGTCCTGTAACTGCTGTTCTTGGAAGCACATTCAGCTCATTTCTCATGCCTGCTAATTTTCCATTTCCTTCCTTTTCAGCACCGCAGCAGGTGCTTCTGTGTTGTTACTTCTACGTATATAAAAAAAGACAACTGGTATACCCAATTATGATCATAAAACTGGACATGATCATTTTACAGGACAAGGCATGACTTGATATATAAACAGGCTAGAGTGAAAAATTCCTGACCTTTTACAAGAATTCTTTGTTATGTGTGTCAAAGAACATCAAAGACAAACCATATGCTCATCCTGCAATTAAATGAAAATCTGTTCGTAAATACTAACTACAGCTGCTGTTTCTAAGGATTTCCATGATGGTTCAAGTAATTCGACTTTACATCATGACCTAAATAAGCAGCTGCATAATTTACTTCAATGGTGTTAAGAAGCATATAAATTGGTTGCTTTCCTAAGAAAGTTACTCTTCACAGTCAGCTGGTATAAGCAAGAAGGCCAGACCTGACTCACAGAGGTACTTTCAGTTCGCACAGCGGGATACAAGATGAAATTTAGATCTCACCTTACATAATTAGCTTTGGAATCTTCACCCAACTTGCCCCATCTCTAACTGCTAGAAGCTGCAATGTAATGCACACTGGCCTTCATGAAACCCGTATTATTATAGTACACCTATAAAACAATAACACTCGCTGTGCCTGGTACCTTTACACAACTTGAATTGCTCTCCAAAAGACAAAGATGATTCCTCCCTATTTCTGCTGGCATTAAAGAGCAAAACAATTTTTTAAGCTCTTCAATATTTGTAAAGAATTTGCTAAGGCACCTTATTTTTACTTTGATAAATGATCTTCAGTTTACAGCACACTTAGAATTGGTTACCAAAGGTAAACTTTGAAGTTGATTCATTTGGAAGAAAGAAAAATGCATTTAAATAACTTTCCATATAGTATTTATGTAAGAACCAGATTTTTATTTATGGCCCTTAGTCATTTTAATATAGAGGAGCTGGGTTCTTGCACACTAGAAACAGTGCAATGCTCAAGTGAGAATGGCTGTCCAGACCTGTCATCTGGCACTGGAAGACCAGCTGCCACAAAAGCAGGTAACCTGCTGGCACAAGGGGCAAGTCACTGACCCATTCACAGAGTAAGAACAGCCTCTGAACACGAGTATGACACAGAACTGACATGCTCTAGAAACACAAGTGTCTCATTCACACATACCCAACATGTCTCTGAGTGATGGCTTTTAGATCTAACACGCTCTCCTTTGCCAGTGATGAATGGGAATAGGTTCAGAAAGACATGCTATCTCTGTTAATTCCTTCACTCACATCTGATGCCATCTGGCCTGCTCTTGCAGGCAATCATCACTAAGTTTCTGAACAAATCTGTAGCATGACTAAGTTATTTCTTCTTCTTAACTTTTACACAGGAGCTAAGTTTTAACTGAGAGACAGTGGGGCTGGGTTTTTTTGTATGAATGAGCAATCTTGTAAAATATTATATATTCCTACTTCAACATAGTACATGCCCACCTTATTCCTGACTGCAGTGATGGTCCATCCAGAGACGACAATCACTTTTTCCTTCTAAGCAGTACAATACAGCATCACCCATGACTACTCTTCTAAGAAAAATGATACCACAAAAAAAAAAAGTTAGAAAACCCCACAACTCCAGCCTGCAAAACCAAAGACTAATGGCATTCCTTAAACCAATATATCCCTTCTGCATTTCTGAAGAACTTGCAAGAGCAAAATAATTTATTAGATTCTACCCCTCCCCCCCCCCAAAAAAAAAAAAAAACCCAAACCAAATATAAGGAAACAAAATTCCAGCTGAGTCTGCAAGTTATATTTGAGTCCAGAAGGAATGAGAAGAAATACATGCAGTCCTATCATTGATGTCTCTTACAGAGATAGACTCGGACAAAACTTGGGGTCTCAATAAAAGCTTCAGCAGAGTTCTGCTAACTCATCAGTTTTCTAGCTAAAAGGAAAACCATTGTTGATGAAGTCCTTGTTTTTTTCTTTCACTCCTTCCTGATCACATAAATACAACTGAGGTGACCATAACTGTGTTGGGGGACAGACTGTGTTTGTTACATTGAAATGGTATCCAGTGAACTGGGTCACAGCGTTTCAGCTATGCAAGCTGACTCAAGTAGCTGACAGTAAAACAAATGATGGCACAGAAACGTCTCTCTGTAGGAGCCAGCAGAAAGAAGAGATGTAGAAACTCGTACCATTAGAGAAATGCAGATAGCCTCAGCCTCTATACGCTTTAGTTCAAGTTCTGGTCTTTGTATTACCAACTTGTTTTGTTTGTGTTAAATGATCACCATACCAACAACAAAGAACCAGGAAGAGACCACAGTGGCCAAGTAACAGCATTTATACCCTATAAGGAGGACAAATTTCATCTGCTATCCCTGAAACCACCTCCTGTCATATCAGTACAGGCAGGATTTATCTGGTTTTAAGATAAAGATCAATATGCAGATCAATCACAGAATCTTTCCAGAAGCCCTAGAGGCTGACAGCTGCACAGAATTTTCTGCTTTGGAGGCTTGCCAGCTGAATTAAATGCCTTATCTATTCAGGAAAAAGAAAAGTGAAATACCTGCCTAGAAATTTGTCATTGTACCACCTCATTTCCTCACTCTAAGTTTTCTGTAACTAAGTATTGGGCAACCAGACTATTTTTTTTTGTATGAAAGACCCAATAGTATCTTGGATTCTTCTATAATCCTTCTGAAAGAAGGAAAAAGCAAAGAAAAAGTGCTTCTTCAAGCAGCAGCTGAGAGTGAAAGGAGGACACATCTTTTACAGCCACAGTAGATGGTAAGATGGATAACCCTCTCTGTTTAGGTGCCTGTGTTCTACCCTACTGTGGGGGAAGAAGTGACATGCAGCAAGAACTGATCTGCTTCAATAACAAGGAGGTTACACAGATCCTCTCATCACCCTGTCAGAGAGGTGCAAGCTTAGGCAGATAAGCTGTCAAAAATGTTTCCTAAACCACATCTTGTTTGAACAAGAGGACCAGACTACCAGAGAAAGAAAACAGCGCACTTCACCCTGCATCCAACGTAAATCTTTTTGGACTGAAGCCTTGCTTTGTTCCAGCACACTGTTTAGAAGCCTAAAGCTACCAGATAAGCTGCCCCTCATCTTAGGCCTTGAAAGACTAAAGAGAGAACAGATATCACATAAGAAATTGGTGGAAAGGGGACATACCTGTTATTCCATCTTTACCATATTGTCTGCAAGAAGAAAGTTAAAAACAGGCAAAAAAGAAAGTACAGCTATAAGCCCCACCTTAATAGAGCAAGGCTATCCAGGAGAGTGTGAAGAGATAAAAGTGTGAGCACACAGAAAGCACGACCATCACACAAGGCTCGCAGGCACATCACCTGTCAGGTCTGCAGAGGCTTTTCTTGTAGGGCACAAACTGAGGAGTGGAACATTTGCTGAAAAATCTCTGCAGATGTTTAAAATCCTGCTCCAGGACAGTCTCCTAAGTGATTACCAACTCACCATCAACTGCTAGGACAAACAACCATCTCAGCCTTGCTCTTCATTCCGGTCTTTCCTAGTTACTATATCCCAGTAGTTACCACCTCTATTATAGTGAATACAACTGCAGCCTGCAGTTTCCACAGGACTTACCTTTCCCCTTTGAAAACAGAGACCAGCAGGTACTCCCAGAGAGCTACGCTCGTTCACCATAAATAATCTAGGTTGAATAAATTAACTATGGATCCTGAAAGTTCTTTATGCTCCCTGCCTTCTCACAGCTCAAAAGTTCATTTATCTCCGACTTTAACAGGACCATTTGTTCCCACTCTTTTATTCCTCTTATGCCACAAGCAGCTGCTTCAACCTGGTTATAAAAAATTCTCATATGCAAAATGTAGGTTCTTCTTAGAATGGCATAAGCTTTTAACAAAACAGTAATGAATTTTATGTCAGCATAACACCCTAGAAGTAATGACTCTACAAAGACTGCAGTATTAAGAGTTTATCTGGTTTCTTTTTGTCAAGTGCAAAAAGCCACTCTGGAGCATGTCTTAATTTAACAGTAAGAACTCAAACTCCTCTTTTCAAGAGGTGAGACATCCTTTGTGGCGTTTGAGCGTAAAGCATTCATAATGCAAATCTAAGGCTGCATCCCTTCTTTTCCCGGGATTCAAAAATACCTCTGCACTCAATTTCCTTCCCAGCTCCCAACTCACCTTGGCACAGCAACAGCCTTTTTTTCAACTGTAAAGATGCAATACAACATTTGCTGCTCCTTTCATAAAATGAATGCCTTAAAGACTGCTATTGTACCAATACAGCTGACAAGAGTCTGTAGTCAGAGGTAAGCAGGCAATACAAGCAGTAAGTAATCTGTATTTTCATTCCATCTATTTCAAACCTCTCCTTGACATACTTCTGTAGTACAATTCTGCCTATTTTTTGACCTTATTTCTTAAAGACTTTTCCTTCTGGGTGAGTCTGAAAGTGACCCTAGTTTCTTTGCTTTTAGTCTCCCTGTTTGCTTAAGACCATTTTCCACCTTCCCACTTCTCCCATTGCATCTTTGGTGGCATTTACAGTGAACTTCAGCTAATTCCCTGAATAACAGGGAGCCTGAGCAGAAGGGAGCTCTCAGCTTTTTAACCTCCATTTGTCCTGGAAGTACTACACAACCCTTTCAGCTTTATTTTTTTTTGCTCAACATCTGTGTCTCCATTGTACTGACTCCCTGCCAAGGGAAGTACCACTCCCCCCCGACACCTGTGCTTGCCTCAGTCAGACACCACCAACACACACGTTCCAATGCCAACAGGCACACGGGCACAAGATCAATCATGCTGCCCTCGAAGCAATTATCGCTGCCTGACTAATCAACCTGAAAACATGGTGTACATCTTTATCCACCTCTCTAAGTATGAGCTACCAGTGTGAGTGAATCCACTGCAGGCAAACAACTGTAGATTCTCAATTTTACTGCCTGTAAAACAAAAAACGAGGAAAACTTTCCTCCCTCACACACACTTTCTTCCCTTGTAATTAATTAATGCTACTATAGTCAAAATGAATAAAGTTTTTGACAGACTTGCTTCAGTTATCTGATGAAACAGAATCTGAAGTGCCACTGCTGTGTAATTATTGAAGAGATTTTTTTACACCCCAAGCCTAAAAAAAGGCCCTAGCTTGACCACCCAGCCCAACCTCCTGCATAACCTCTACCACAATGTTGTTTGCAGTAACTACTGCATTATAGCACAAGATCCAGAATTGAAGACTTCAAGAGAAATAACCACAAGCTCCATCAACTTATGGCAAGCTTTGAATTTTTGCCCTTGAACCGTGTACCCATGTTCTACCCTATTTTATAATTATTTTAATCCAGTCCTATTTCTGGCTGATTAAACTTACAATTCCCATTTTTTCCTCCTATGCTTACACACAAATACATATTTCTCCTGAATCATTTGGCAGTTAAGCAGCTGCTCAAGCTTCTTCTCACTAAACAGTATTAAACTCTTATCTCACATGAAAACATGAAAACTGTACTTTCCTTAAACAAATGTAATTGAAATTTATGAAAGTATCTGATCTTGCTTGCTTTTGTGACAGATTTCTCACTCCTCTTAAAAAGTTATGTAAAAGCACCCAGCAAAATTCTGTAATAAATGTCTTTACTAGAAGTCAATAGAAGAATCCAATTATGTACAACCCTCTTCAACTTGATCCAACAATGAATCAAAACATGAAAAAACCAAAACTTTACAACAAACTGCCAAAAGCGTGGTGACAAAGAGCCCCCTAAGGAGAGGGCAAAATAAATTAAGTAATATTCCTTATTCAAAAAACAATATAGCTAGTTTTAGATTTCTAAAAGTCTATACCCTAATAACCATTTCCCCTTCCCCGTCTAGAGGAGTGTATGAAACAGGGCATTAAGAACTAGAGGGTCTAACCAGTGTTTATCAGCTTTTTCAGATCTGAAATTTAGGATATAAAGCATCTAATTTCCTTCTGCTAGTATTCAGTGTTGAAGAGACAACAAAGAGTACTTCCTCAGCAGTATCTGCTTTCAAAAGCTGCTTTGCAAAACATACTTTATGGATCCTAATCTCTTACAATTAGACTCCATAATCAAGAAAAAACCACAAGAGTTAACATCACCCTAGTAACTTCTACTGATTTCTATAAAGCTTTTGTCTGTCTGCATTCCAATACTAGCCTGACAGTAACCCCACACTTCTCTGATTCTCCCCCTGAAAAATGGTCATTCTTGTGCCTACCAAACCAGCACATTTGAGATTTTCATCCCCCACCCAAATCAGAGTTCACTTAGTACTTCAAATGTAAAGGAACAATTCTTGTTTTTGCTTTTCTGGAGATCCACACTGAACAGCAGTAACAATATTTTCCTACTGATACAATAAGTGCTCATGCTACCTCAGGCACTATTTGGGCTTTTTCTTAAAGGTCCTTCCCATTGGTCACCTTCTCCATGCAAACACCTCCCTTACATAGGGTGTTGTGTTCTACACCTTCCTGTAACAAAGAATCCAGGATCCTTCTCTTGGTTCACAGTCAACCTCTAAAACTTTGTCCTCAGACTAGGGACAAAAGGAGTTTTTCTAGTTTTATTATCTTCTTCTAAGATAGTGGCCTGTAGATTTCAGAACTGTTCAGCAACAGCAACAGTCCACAGAAATTGATTAAGCATATGAAATTGCTTAAAAAGATAAAACTCTAAACAGGCTACTTACACTTGACATGATCCAGAGATTTCTTCCACAGTAACAGTGCCAGGAACTAGACTGTGCCGTATTATTTTTGGGCACAAAGAAGTTGCAACAAGGTTCTTCACAATCCACTGTTCTTCCCTGTGATTGAAGAGCCTAAACTACTACAGTACAACAGACGTAAAAGCAGCACTGGCTGTAGTCACTGGCCAACAGGTTACACTAACAATCACTTGAATAAAGTGCAGACTGGTATCTTCCCTCTCAGAAACATCCCCCAAAGACACCAGCCAGTGAAACTGGAAAGCATCTTTGCAGATTTTTATTTTCCTTTTTACAGAGGAATACACGTTGTGTTACAAAGGAAATCTTAGCAAAGAAATATTTGTAGTACTGTTCACCAAGTTCTTAGTGCAAGGGTACTAAAATATTTCTATTAACACAGGGAAGTGAGACTAATCAACTTGTGAAGCTAGAACTTTATTGTACTGTAAGTCAATACATAAATACAGCATATTTACCAGAAGTTGAAAGTCTGAGGTGTTGACATTAGCTCAAAACTTTCTTGTGCCCAAGAGAACTCACCTTTTATTCCAACATATAGCAACAGAGCTCAGTAAGTATAGAATTCTTAATGGTAAATCAATTTCACTGACAGGGAACAGTTCTTTTATACCAAACTAAACACACCAATTTGGAGAAGAGTTAGAAACAGATTAAAGTATAGAACAGTGTGGTCAATTTATACTTGGGTTTACAGCAAACCATCCTTGATTCCTTCTTTCTGTGCCAACTGCACAAGCTTGGAAATGATGAGCACTAGAGCTCTTCTGAAGCATGGGGCTTCACTTGCAATACTGAAATGTAGTCACAAACAAACACCTCTATTGCTATTGATAAATCTAGTATCAAAAGAGCCCAGCCATTATATCCAGTCAACATTAAAGCAAGGAGTTTGCACATGTACTCCAGAAAAGAAACTGAAGTTCATATGGGAGAAATGCCTCCTTTACACTTTTTGGTCATCTCACCCGTCCAATTCAATGTATTTCTGACAACTGCTCAAACCTTTCTGAAATTTCTGTGCAGACAGAAGTTGTTACTGCATTTAGTGCCATATCCAATTTGTTCAGTTGTTCTAACACGTCACTAAAGAATCATTCACGCAATCTTAACTGAAAACTGATACATCTCAACTGCATTTCATGAAGTAGCTTGTGTCCCTCTCTGCATATGGGATACCAGTTTAGAAATTACTATCTTTACTATGCAGTAACAGCAAAAAAAAAAAAGAAAAGAGTTGAACTGCTGTCAAAACCATCAAAAAGCTGGTAAACTATTTTAATCATATATTAAAAATAATTTACTTTCCCAAAATAATGTACAATTATCAGCAGTTCACCCTACTTTAAACACAGACCTGGAAAGTATCTGAAGAAAATCTATTAAGTCTGAATCACATTGCACTTAGACAATATGCTGAAATGCTTCAAACTTCTGACTCGCAGCAAAACTGCTTGTAACCATGAACTTTTGTTTAGTACGTGCGCTAGGTAAGCCGTCAGACAGATGCAAAGAGGAGTGTTGGTTTACTTTCTCCTGCCACCTCCACCACCTGCAAGCATGGTGGCCACCCGAATGAAGATGTTCAGTGTATCTGTGTAGATTCCCATGCACCTAGGAAACAGGAAATCAAAGTTAATGTTGAACAGAAATAGTATCATTTAGTGCTTCACACCAGACTACTTCATTTTTAAAAGCCTTCACGAATTATCTGTAACAAAACAAACTAGGATTGTCCTCAGTGCTTGATATGAAAAAAACCCTCTATTTTTGTTCCATAACCTCTCTCAGCAGAACTATTTACAAAGTCTTAACAGACAGCATACTGTTCTCATGGACAGTAGCCCTCTGCTTTTATGCTGTACTTCTATCTGCGTATCTCCAAGAATTTTGAAGGTGGTCTGTATTATTCTATTTTAATAGGAAAAAAACCCCAGACTCAAGAAGGTAAATGCCTGACCTAAGATCACAGACAACATTTACAAGGAAGCTACTTGTCAGTCAGACTTGGTCTTTTCCAAGTGAATTAAGTCCTTCTTTCCCTATCTATCACCTTGCTGAAGTTTTTTATTTAGTGACAAAGACTAGTGGCTATTAAGTGACTGTGAAAGAATGCATGTTTTTTGGCTCCGCTGATATAACAGGTATTTTCAGAAAGCAGCTGTAAGTTCTTACAGCAATGCTTTAGAAAACCAGAAGACTTTTTAGCAAGTACTGCTGGCAGCACGCAACACCACATTCACTTCAGGCAGATGGTTTCAGTTTTAACTCCACTATCTATTTTTCACATTGTATTTTTACACCCCGTGATTCTTCGCAGTCAACAGCGGTAACACGTTTGATCAGTAAACAAAAGCTGTTCTTAAATCTTACTTCAACAGAGCCCGAAATAAATTCTTACAGACACTGAGATCAGCTGTGCCAACACAGAACACTTACGCATTGACTGGATCATATTTTGTTGCTCCGTACGGTGGAATGGTTTCTGCTCGCTTGATAACAAGCTGCGTGTCGTAGAGCAGGAACATGCCGAAGAGCACCAGCCCACCATAAACGGCTACCGAATACAGGCCAGCCCCAAAAGCCGAAGTAGGAGGCAAGAACATGGATCCTGAGGAAGAAAGTACCATAGTGTTAAAGGAAGCTACCATGTGCCTGCTATTCTGAACTGGATCAAACTTCAATTACTGTAGTACAAGCTTTTCAATGAATATTCAATTCTTAATTTGATGGCACTTTTGATACTAAGAGCTTCAATACATGAGCTCAAGCTGTCACATATACAGTAATTTTTACTGTATATGCCCAGTAATTTTTAACCCCCTAGGGAATTGCGTGTACTCTTCTTCATGTGAAAGTACTTCTGTCCCTAAGACTACAACAATGCCTAGAAATATGTAAGGGAGAAGAACAAGTAGATCAAGAACTAAGATCACATCTACTGTCTTCCCTAGTCACTGGCAGTAACTAAAAATACAAGCCACCACTACAGGCCATTTGTCACTTGCCAGAACTGTAACCTCACATTTGTTTTCGAGAATGAATTTCATAGAGTATTTTCTGCTATGTGAAAAACTCTGTAGGGCTATTTAAGGCAAATCTTAACTCGACAGACCAGTCTGCAATTAAATATGAGCTTCATTTTAGCAGCTTAAGCTTATAACCTACTCCATCCGATGTCATTTAAACAGTATATTACCAATTGAAGAGGCAAGAACAAAGCCTAAGCCTATTCCAAGTGGTCCTCCCATGTTCAAAAATTTTTCACTCGGGGCACACATAGCCACAGTTGAGAGTCCTCCAACGATTCCAGCGGTATACCAGGCAGCTCTGATCAGCAAAGGGCCACCCAAAAAGGCTAGAGGAGCCACCACTGCACCCATGACACCTATCCAGGGAAAAGAAAACACCACCCGTAAGATTTGAAACAGTTCAGGTAAAGACATCATTTGCCAAAGCAGTTCTGATCCCCCCTCCCCAGTTAGATTAGCATGGCTCAAACTAATCTACTTAGATGACAAAATACCAATGCACTTGATTGCACACATATCTAGAAGGGAGCACAATAAATTGGCAACCTTAATTCCATGACCTACTTTAATCTGGCTCTGGAGAATACTTCAGGAAGCTGGGCTTTGCAATAAAGACTAACACAAGTCAACACATCGATCTGGTCAAAACACAGCTGGTAAGAGATACTTAGCATGGACTAAACTACCAACAGCCACAGGAGCAGTCAACACTGAAAAGCAGGACAGATTTCCACCACAGTAATTAGCTAGGCAACCAAATCAAAACATTTTTCTAGAGCCTTGTATAAAACCTCTATCTAGTCCATTAGTATCACATTGGGTTGTTCAACCTAATGACAGTCAATAAAACAAACACAGTTTCTTCTTGGTAGAAAAGTTAGCTCGTAAGAGGCAAATATGATTCCAGTGCCTAACATTCCCATGTCTTCCTTGAACCATAAATTATTTCTGGCAGAACAGTTCTGAAAAATGATAGTCATTGTTATTGAAGTAGGTATCATTAGTGAGAAACTGATCTGTACTCACACCTTACAAACCTGATGGGAACATGTACCTAAGAAGCTGCAGTTTAATACTAAAATCTCATTATTCCTGTCAAGTTTTCAAATACTTTCCTATCCTGTACAGCTAAAAAACACTCAGCGTAGGCAACAGTGCTTACAGAAACTATAGTGCCAGAAAGCAATCATGAAAACAAAGCACCTATGAAACCAATTAGTTCTATCCAATGTGGCATACATGTATCTCAGGTTTAACTTGAGCATGACTTTCAGAAGATAATGAAGAAATATTAGAATAGCATTAAGGGCACTTAAGATTTTTCAGAGACCCAATGAGAAATCCTGAATGTCAAGAAAATTTCTTAACTCTCCTACAGCAG
Organism: Porphyrio hochstetteri; assembly: GCA_020800305.1. NCBI lineage: Eukaryota > Metazoa > Chordata > Aves > Gruiformes > Rallidae > Porphyrio > Porphyrio hochstetteri. Next base: position 11,353,481 of record CM036911.1, read on the forward strand.
TATATAAAAATTTACCTTAAAGTTTTGTGAAAGAAAGAATCTGGTCCCACTGAAACACAGGCATCTCTACAATGAACATTAAAATCACATACCTGAATGCATCATCCAAGCCAAATGCTTAGCTGCTGGACTATTTTCATAGGATATCGACCTGACCAACATTCCAGCACCAATCATAGCTGCAAAAGATGCACCTATTGCCTGTAAAAACAGCATTATAGAGCTCAAGTTAGCATTAGGACCTACAGCCTCTCCCCTAACCTCCTCAACATCAATAACGTAATTTTGAAAAGAGCAACCTAATACATAAATGGAGAGCTTGTCAATCTTATTTCTTTAAGATGACAGTCAAATCTTTGCAGACCCTAGCTTGCATTTAATTCCCATTTAACTTTTACTCAGTTTTCTAGGGATCCAAGTTGAGCAATAAGATGGCAACAATCTCTTATTTCTGTATGGTAAGAGCAAGAAAAGATACATTTCTGCCTCTGACTCCAACCCTCATTAAGGTACCCGAAATGTTAGCCTTACTTTTTGCTCCTACATTTCTCCACCCAAAGCAGGTATTTGCTTCACATGCTCTTGCTACCAATGATTTTTAAACCTCATTGTTTCCTCTCACTGACAATTCTGAGGAGAATCATTCAGTAGCTAGCAAACTAGTCAAAAGCATACACTTTGGTTCATCATAAAGGACACATAATAACACAGATCTCCATAAAATTATGTTGGTGTTGGCATTTAACTATTCCTGTTCCACTCAACACACTGATTACATACTAAGCAGGGAAATTTTGTTGGCAGTTTGCTTGGATGATGTGCCTTGCAGTACTGTTTCAGCCTTGGCAACAGGAGACAGCTTTCAAAGAGCTCACAGAGGGGAGTAAGAATATGTGGGGACCTCAGTTTCCATTTGCGGAAAGCAACAGAAATAGTGTCATTACCCTCAGATGGCTATTTTGAACTGATTCTTATTTGCACATAGCTGGAAGTATAGCAGAGCATTTTTTTGCTCATGCACTTTCTTTGACAAGCTATCCAAGTAGTATAGGAGTATTCAGCACGTAATTACAACCACCAAACTTTAAAATACAAAATACTGCTAGGATACTTATGTAATCTATATGATTAAGTATGCTAGCGTGAGTGAGGTTTGGCCTCACTTTTCAACAAGTAGTTTATACTTCCCATTTCTTGTATCAACCATCACATCTGGGGTCTTTTCTCAGTAAATGTTCTTATAACAAAGCTTACCAGCCAGGAGCCTCTTGTCATAAGGCTCATGAGTGCCGGAGACCTGCTAACTGCCAGAGCAGACAGTGCTGTCAAGCCAATGCTTCCCGCAAAGTACATGTAAGTAGACTGAATTCTGTCCTTCACATACTGTGGCCAAATACTGAAAAACAAGCAGTCATACATAGTTGTGCAGTTACCAGTGTAAGAGCCAAAGATAAACTAAACCACAACCCAGCTGTTAATTAAATTCATAGCTATGGATATAAGGGAGGTTTCATAATACCGGTGTGGTCTAGCAACTTCTGCCATGAGTTTACTTTACAAGGGGCTGAACTTTAAATCTAGCTGGCCTAATGTAGAATAACACTGCAAATTAAAAAAAAAAACAAACTAATTGTAGTTCAATTCTAAGAAGGAAACATACTTACAAAGCTTAAGTTTTTAACTATGAAAAAATAGTGGAAGATTAACAAATTGGTTTAAGGAAAAAGTTTACAGAAATGTGTACTGGGCACTAAGTAGCCCGCTGAGCAGCTCGTAAATTGCTGAGTCACAGTACACCTTATCTGCATCACAAGACACAAACATCATTCCCAGAGCTCTAACAATAGCAACTGACCTGGATATGAACGTCTACAGTATGATTTGGTTATACTACAGGCAGGAGGCTTTCCTTGCTAACACCAAAGAAACACAGTGTACATGTTTTCTCCCATTTTACTCTTCCAACCCATTACTTCAAGGCTTGTGGAGGAAAAAAACCCCATATCAATGATAAGCTTCTCACAGTCACAACTAGCAAGCACATTCAATGTGAATGCAGATGGCCACTTCCAAATATAAATGCAGGGTAAGTAAAGCAAAATGTCTCCAGCACTTGTTTCTCCCAAGCCCATGCTTATCGCTGATCACCTTTTAAGTCTAGATAACTATATGGTTTTGCCATGAGTCAGGGTTTTGTTGGCCAAAAAGCAATACATCCATGTTTGAAGCAAAACACACTTTTTAGAGCGGGGCTTACACCAAGATTAAGTACTGAGTTCTAAGAAGACACTCTTACCAACATACTGTATTAAAGTTTAGTGAACCTTCTCACAGGAACACCAGGCAAAGTGGTCTTAACAACATGCTTTACAGAAGACTGCCCTTCATAAATTATCTGTGGCACACCTCGTTAGACATATACATTTCAAATTAGACATACAAATTTCAAATTTAGAAAAACAAAGGAAGTTTATTCACTATCCATTTACACTTGAGTAATTTTGCTTTCAGTTATACTTTTTAAAAATCCTGCACAGCAGCAAGGGATTTCTGTTCAGAACTTAAAGAAGTGCACTCTGTGTACACTGTGATACCTACCAGATAAAAAAGAGACAATATAAAGAGGGAGATTTGCTTCCTTAATGCATTCACTTAAAAGAATAAGCCATCTTACTTACACAGCTCTTTCAATAGCTCCAATCTCACTGGACATACCCATTCCATAGTAACAGAGGGCCCCCAAGCCAACAGCAGCACCTCCAGCAACAACAAATTTCCCCAGACGATCAGCTGTATAAAGAAAAGTCCAGTCTCATGAATGCTTTTTCTTGGCTGGTTATTAACATCCTCACATCAGTTTTGTTGTATCTGCAATAGTTGATCCATGTTAGGCTTCTTCCTTAAATCTCCACTTCAAGTCACCATGTTACTGGCTATTAGTGAGCTACGTGCAAAAAACTCACCATTCAGCCTACCAACACAATACAGCTTCAGAAAATGGAGTAAGAAATAAGAGACCAGCTACTAACATGACAGGTTTATTGATCTTCATTACAGTGACAGAACGCCAACACAAAACCAGCTAACAGGTTCTCCAACAGAAGAGTTCACCTGTCAGCTGATTTATCCGTTGCACTGTCCAACCTGCTATAGATGAGATGAAAAACTTTCCTCTCATTCAACTGCCCTTACTGCTTGCTCCTTCAAGAGCTCTCTGGTAGCAATCAGACCCACATCAATTTAAAAAGGGATTTCCAAAGCTCAGTGACAAGCACACATGATTTAACAGAAGTTTCTAATGTCTGACTTTAAGACCACAGGTACCTGTGTGCCATGTACCAGATTACTGCTACAAACCTAAATATCAGTCATAAGGTATTGTTATAACTGATGAGCAGCTGAGACCAAATACCTTCAGTTGTTTAACTCTTTAAGACTACAGTTCATCCTAATGTGTTATAGCCAAGATACTATCTAGCCTACCTACATATATGCCATTTGTCAATTCAATGCTACTCTGGGACATTTACAAGTCTGTTCTGCTGAATTCTGCCATCCTTTTGTAACCCACTGAAATGACAAGCCACACCAGCTACACTAGGAAGCACAGTAATCCACAGCCTTAGCAACTGTAGCACCAGAAACTGCTTTTGCGAACTGTAGACACTGGAAAAAGTCCTTCCCCTAAAGTTGAAGTAGCAAAGCAAGTTTTGCCTAGTTTTTAGTATCTGCAGCCAAGTCTCCATTAAGAGAAGACCATTTTTAATTTAATAGTTATCAGCAGCAGCTTAAAGCACAGACAAAAGGAATTTTTTCTTTAACGTGACTTATTTGCAGCTTTAAACTTTACAAGCAGAGAAATGACCTCCACTTGTTTCAGGGAGATGACTAAGCAAACTTCCACATGAAACACCACTCTCAGTTTCTTTTATGGTTTGAAGGAAACCAATTCATTCCAGGAAGTTAAGCTTCAAAGGTTCTCAGTATTTAAAGCTACTCTACCTTTAAGTGCTGTTTCTGCAGATGGCTCAAATGCTGCTTCTTTAATTTCCTGGCCAAGTTTTCCACGCCTTACACCCGTTCTTACTCTGGTGGCATAACACTGTTAGATTCAAAAATAACATAAGAAAGATTAAATAAAACACAGTAGAAGACATTTCTTATCAATTTACTTGCTACACTTAAAATTGTTACATAGTCTCTTTATCTGCACTCACCTAACCACAGTCACAAAGCGATGTGCTCAAGGAAAACAACTGAATGTGAAAGTTCAGGAAGCTCTATGAGTAACAGTCACACATTCTAGAAGCACAGAACCAAAGCATGGAATTGCTGAGGTTTTCAGTTTGCATTTCTTCTACTCTAGTCCCACAGTACTAACAACAACCATAATGTTTGTTTTTTTAAATGTACAAACATAATCTTTATTTTTTTATTTTGTGGAAAGTGATTTTGCTTTCCACATGAACATAATCTTTATGAGACACTTATGTAAAAAAACCCCAAACCATTCTTGTACAATACTTCTTATACTTCTACAGACATGAAGCAAACCTTGAATGAAGGCCCACAAACTTTAGATATTTATGACTGACAAGCTCCAAATAAATACAGCATACAGCTCAAAGCCTTAGTTAGCTGAGAGAACAACTCAGAATAAACTCATATTGAAGTTCAGAAACAACTCTTGAAGTTTCCTTATCACTTTTTCCAGAAATTTCTAATTATGCAGGCACCTGAGCACCCAAAGGCTCACTTAAAGCTGTGAATTTGTTTTAATGCTAAAACCTGTAAGCTAGAAGCACTGCTGTCATCAGCCATTAGATCAGTACGTTTCAGGAGGTTTACCACAGCACTCCAGTTTTATTATTTTTCTAGCACAACACTGTAATTACATAGCACTCACTACAGAAATAAAATCGTGACCATCACAAAATCCCCCCCAAAACCCACCCCAAGAAAACATGCACGCACAAACACCCCTACAAAATTAGAAAGCTTCTAACAGTTTTCTATGCTTAAAAGAAAAACAAAAAGGAGATGAAAAGTTTTCCACTGGCACTATCACCAAGATGACAGCAGAGAGCAATGTATCCTAATAGGTGAGAACTGCCAGGGCAGAAAGCAAAAGTAAAACTTTTTCTCTCAACAAAGAATGAACAGTGTCTTTGGGATGACAACAGTCAAGTCTGTAAAACTGCTAGTTACACCCATGAGTGTTCTGCTGTAGTTCAGAAACTCTTCTCACGTGGGATGCAGTTCTAAACACACGCTGGGAATAGTCTTTGTAAAGGAACTTCTTACTTCATTACGTTTAAGACTCTGACTTGGAAACAAGGAGCTAGGAGAAGGTCAGATAATTTCTGCTCCTCCCACCTTAGACAGTAAGGCTGGTCCGTCATTACCTACCTAGCTCCTTTTCCCAAAAATTTTAACAAGGAAATAGGCATTGGAACAGAAGATGTTACTTTAATCACTCTTAAAATCCCTGCTATCTTCATTGTGTAGCGCTCTTCTTTCAGTACATCAGACCAGGTACCTCAACAAGCAGGCCTGTGATCATTCAAAACAGGTACTCCGTGCAAGATGATTCTTTTGCAAAGCACTCAGAACCATTATAAAGAGAACTCCCTTACCTGGCTAGGCTGCCACAGCCTATATGCTTTTATGCTGGAGTTCCTCAAAACTGGGGAAGCCTGAGTAATGGTGGGGCAAATAGTCTGGCTTGATAGTGCCCTCAGGCATACTAGCCTTGCAGCCAGCATGGTTGCTGGGATAATTTAATACCGTGTTCCTGCAAGTGGACAAGAAAATATGCTTTATTATTTTGTTACATAGATTTCAGACAAACAGCTTATAATACATATAGTATTATAACTAGAGTACTGTAGTAAGAGCTACAACCTTGAATATGCAGTTTAATTCTGTCTACATTTGTCTCTTATTTCCAACAGACTTACTGCTCACAACTTACCCAAAATCAGAAGAACATTACACTTTCCATTCATACAAATTACATCAAGGTCCTTTATGCTCGAGTTACTTTGGCAACTAGCTTTATTGGTGAGACACAACACCACATGACCACTCTGCATGACTGCATGATGCAACTACTGCACCATGCTCCATATTTACATAAACTTCAACTAAGTATAAACCTAAATGAGTAAATAGCACAACATACATAATGGAAAAACTTTCAGATGGATTTTAAGCTATTCTTTGAAGAACTAGTTAGTTTTATGGACGTGGCATTCAGTCAAGGTCACAACCCAGAACACAAACTCAGGTCAACTTGTGCAGTTTTTACTAGACAACAGTGATGCCACTCAGCCTGCATACTCCATAGGTAGCATTAAAACTACCAGCTTGCTTTCATAAATAGCGTGTGTCACACACAAACCCTGGCAAGTCCCTTTAGTTACACATCTTTAATTGTGGCTACAGACAGCCTGATATCGCGAGACACCCCAACCACCAACACACTTTTCAAACAACTGTTCCGAGCTTACACGTACAGTGCCCAAACATAAAAGCATTCTAAATAAAAATAGCTTTAAGCACACATGAGACAGGAGCACCAGCAGCACTGGACAGCCAGCGTTAACCATGAAGTGAAAGCGAAAAAATAACCTCGTAGCTAGAAAAAGTCACTTCGCCTCGAAGCTCAGATAACAAATCCTTTAATACAGAAATGCGGTTTTTCCGCCCCAAACCCCGCCGTGTGCTGGGACGATACAGTTCGCAGGGCCTTACGGGTACGGCTCTGTGATCCGGAATTACTACTTTATTCTGAAGCCAGGACTTGAAGCACGGCAGATTCAAGCATTAGATTAAGATTTAACAACACCCCCCCCAACTGCGACAGCAGCCGCACTCCGGCACATTAATGAGCAAACAGAGCAGAAGCAAGCACCGGGAGGTCGCTGCCGCACCACTCCAACCCAGGCAGGCCGCACGGCTCCTGAGGGAGCGGGGAGGCGGCTAGGGACCGCTTCGGGCCTGGACCCTTCAATCGCTTTCGGCGCAGGCCCAGGCCCCGTTCCCGCCCCCCGCCAGGCCCGCCGCAGCGCCCCAGCGTAGAGCCCGCCGCCCCGGTCACCCGCCGCCAGTCCCCGCACCTGCGTGGCCGCTTCTCAACCTCGCAGCCCGACCGACCCTGCTCCGGCCCCGCGCACGCAAGCTCGGAACGCTGCCTGCGGACCAGAAGTGACGTAAGGCCGCTCCGTGCCCTTCCTGTGACCGGCTCGCTCGTCTCACGTAACTCTAGAGCACACGAGCGCCATTGGCTCGCGGAGGCTGGGTGGCGTGACGCGCTGCAGGCTCCGGGCCGGCCGCGGAAGCCATCTTTAATACGGGCAGGGAAGCTTCTGGAAGCCGTCCCCAGCCAGGCCCTGCCTGACGCAACTCTGCGTGCCGCGGAGCTGCTGCCGCTCCCCCCCGGGAGGCGGAGGAGAGCCGCCGCCCTCTCCCCGGTGCGAACAGCGCAGGACAGCAGCCGTTCCACCCGCCGCCGCGGAGTCCCGGCAGCGCTATTTCGAGCGGGGGGCGCCGCCGGGCGCTGGGGCCGGGCTGGTCGGACACCCTGTGCCGCCCGTGCCCCAGGGCAGGGGCCGGGAGGCGAGGCGAGGCCGCCCCGGCCTCCGCAGATAACTGTCTCAACGTTCCAGCCTCTCTGCTGCTCTGGGTGGGCACATGCGGAGAGCGAGGTGCCCGGCCGGCGGATCGGCCCTGTCGCTGCGGGAGGCGGGCGGGCCGGGCTGGGCCGCGGGGCCGGTGAGCAGCAGCGCCGGCTTGCCAGCAGGTGGCACGAGCCGTGTGACAATGCCCGAGCGGGGCCCCGATGTTAAGTTCACCCCCAAGGAGAGCAGCGATCCATCTTCCCGCGCTTCCTCCTCCATTTTGTCAGCGTTCCGTTGGCTGACGCCGAGTTTAAAATGGCAGGGAGAGAGGTCTGGCAGCGAAGGCACCCAGGCCGACTGTGGTGGCCTCAGCGACACAAGCTTGACTGTGGCTGTTCACCTGCAGTAGCTGAAGGTGCACCAGAGTGCTGATCGCGCCTGTGTCTCTCCCTGCCTCGGCCCTGCCTCTGGCCCTTTTCTCACCTTTGCTGCGCCCTGCATGTTAATTTCTATTATCCTTCTGGATATGAGAAAGTTCAAAACCTGTCTGTGTCTAATGGTCCTGAGCCTAGTGGGAGGAGCTTTGCAAGGGCACTGCAGCTCTGCCAGGGGCTAAACATTCCCCTTCTGGCTAAACTCCTTGGCAGCTTCTTTCAGACCCACTCCAACTAGAGCGCTCAGGTTTTTTTCCAAGCTTAACCCTAAACTGAGCCCTGGGAAACAAGAGCAACCCTTCCCTGCACTACCAGTTCCCCATGAGGATATTCTTTTTGCAGCCCTTAATGTAATTTGGCAGCTCAAATCCAACTGGAGATCTGGTGGTCCTGCTGACCCTCAGCCTAGGTCAACCCAAAGGCTCATGACATGGCTTAATCGAGCGCTTCAGTATTACTGTGAAAACAGTTCTTTTAGCAGCCCTATTTCTGCTTTGACTGCCTGTTTCCAGCCCCATCCCAGCTCAGTATCAAAGCTTTCTTATTCTCTCAATGCTAGTGGCTAACCCTAACCCTAGTTGGAGCCATGAGCCAGGCACTAGTGACAAACAGTATTCTTCAGAGGAGTACTCTTGGCAGCCCTGTAATTTCTGTCAGCCTTAACAGTACACATGTGCATGGCTCCTCACGGCCAAGTAAAACAGACTGTGAGAGCCTTCAGCAGGATCAAAGACAAATAGAACAAAAAAAAAGAAAAGAAAGGTGTTGAATCCAGAGTTAAGTACAGAAATAGAAAGAGAGTTACAGATAACACTTTTGAGGATTGTGAGATTAGCCTCCCTATATCTTGGAGCCTCCTTGTTTAAACTATAAGAAAGGAAATACAGTGAACTGCTAGCTCACAAAATGAAGTCGGGTAAGAGAGATCAGATGTGGGAGAGGTCTGAAAGTGCACCAGCACATAGGATCTTGAGGACGAATTTGAATGAGAGGAATGAAGCAGGAGAACACAGGACAGAAGGGTGGAAATTCCACCAGAGGGGGGCAAATCTAATGGGATTCAAGGTCTGATTCTTACTTACTCTGGTGCTTGGTGTCCTCCCCGTGGAGTAACTGAAAATCCAAAGCTTTGAAGTCTTATTGCCCTGAGGTCTCCTACAATGGAAAAAAAAAATAAATGCCCGTTTCAGCCCACAACTGTGTTGTTTATTTAGAGACTTCTAGTGTTAATTTCAGAGTTTGCAACACTTCCTAATTGTTAGGTACTAAAGGACTCATTATAATAATGTTTGAATTTATAATTCAGTTATTAATAGGCATAATTTATGCAAGGAATCAAACTTACCTCTTTTACTACAGCATGTAATCATGTAAAAAAATCTCTTGGGACTTTGAAATGAGATCCTCAATCCAGCTCTGACCCAAATTTTTTCTTACATCGTTTTGCCAGAAGCAACCCAAATCCACACAGGGCCTACCCCACATCAAATTCAGCTCTCCAGGCTTTTGCAGAGAAACCTGCTTGCTAGCAGATACTCCTTTTTCTACTCCATGGACAACACGTGTAAACACTCCAGCTAGCAAAATCAGGGCGTGGGTGGGAAAACAGTGACCTCTGAATGTAAGCAAGTCCCAAACCACCTAAGAGTTGAGTTGAACCCAGCAGGTTGGACCCTGTCTGTTGGTGCTGCTGTAGCACGGCCGTTTGTCTGGGATGGGAAGGCAGTAGCTCCAGCCACTGTGCCACCCGGTGTTACCGTGGAGCTTCAGAGCAGCTAGCTGTGCTTTTGCAGCAGCTGAAGCTTGTGCTGACAAAGCATGGCTAACCGCATGACAGCGAGGGGCGCTGGGGAGAGGCAGCCAAACCTACACACACAAATTGGCTTCCTGAAGGCACTGTTCCTTCGTGGCACTGTGTGCAGATGCACTGCGCGCCCAGCACCTGGACCTGGGCCCAGTGCCGTTCAGCGTCTGTGGTAGTGACCTGGATGATGGGACAGAGGGCACCCTCAGGTTTGCAGATGTCCAAAAACTGACACACCAGATGGCGGTGCTGCCATCCAGAGGGACGCTGCTTGGCTGGAGGGCGGGGCACAGAGGAATGTCATGCAATTCAACAAAATGGAGAGCAAAGCCTCGCACCCAGGGGTAACGTCTGCCAGCATAGGCTGGGGCTGCCTTTCTGGAAAGTACTCCCCTGAAAAGGCTTTGGTGGACACAAGTTGAACACAAACCTCTGACGTGCCCTTGATGAAAGGCAGCCAGCGGTATTATGGGCCACATGAGGCAGAATGTTACTACTAAGTCAGGGAGGCGGTCCTTTCCCTCTACCCCGCACCAGTGAGGCCGCAGCTGCAGGGCTGTGGCCAGTGCTGGGCTCCCCAGTACAAGCGAGACATGGGCATGCTGGAGAGACTTCAGCAAAGGGCCACAGAGGTGATAAAGTGACTGCAGCAGCTTTCACGTGCAGACAGGCTGAGAGGGGTGGGACTGTTCAATCTAGAGAAGAGGGGGCTTAGGAGATCTTGTGCCAGTGTATAGGTACCAACCTTACCTGTTGGCAGGGAGCAAAGGAGAGGGAGCCAGACTCTTCTCAAGTGATTTCCAGTGACGGGAGAAGCAGCAATGGACACAAACTGAACTACAAGACATTTGGGTTAAACGTTAGAATTTTAATTTTTTTTTTTACTATAAGGGTGATTGAACAGTGGAATAGGTTGCTCAGAGAACTGTGGAGTCTCCATCAGAAGAGATTTTCAACAGATAACAGGAAACCATCCTGAGCAACCTGCTTGTGCAGTGAGGTTGGCCTAGGTGATCTCCAGAGGTCCCTGCCAACCTCAGCTATTCTATTAATTTATGAAATATTAACATAACAATAATTCCTGAAGGAGCTGAAGCACTTTTAAAGCACTGGATAGGCGCCAGTAAGAGGTGTTTGCAAGACAATAAACATTTTCTCCAGGCAGTATGTGAAAGAGCAACGATATTTCCAAAGAAACAAAAAATAACAAAAAAGAAAACCCACAAAGAAAACTGTTAAACTGTTTTCAAGGAAAGTAACAGTTCCTCAGAAATAAAATGTATGAATAGGAAAACTTGTACTGACTTAAAAATTTACTACAGTTTTAATTTCAATAAGCCATATTTTCACCTACAATAAGTTTTACATTTGCAGGATTATAGACGGGATCAAGCACAGTTTGAAACTAAAGGGTTCATGTCTAGTTAGAAACTTTGCCATATCAGAAAATCCCATTGTGAAGGGACTCAAGCATCCTGAAGGGAAGCTGGCGTGGCAGGCAGAGGGGCAGGCTCCGAGCCCTGCCTCTCTGCCGGGCAGCAGCCAGGTGAGAGCAGCCCTTTGCTGCTTCTCAGCCATGCTAGTTCCCAGGAAGGACATTTCCCAGAAACAGCCGCTGCCAGGGCATAAGGGATGGTGGTCTCTGGCTGTCGTGCCCAAGGCAGAAAGCTGATCTGACAGCTTGACTCCTAAAGAGCCTAGTCCAAGGTCCCCTCCTCAAGTCTTGTATGAGAAACATCATGAATTTTCAAACAATAAAGTCTGTCCTTACAGATAAAACATTTCTTAAGGGATTTTGTTGCCTTGCCATGAAAGCGAGGATGGTGAGCAATGTAGTCATCTTCCAGGAGATGCTGTGTGGCATACTTGCAGCCATGCACTCTGCCTTGCCAGCCACCTGAATGGGACAGTAAAAACTTATGTTTAGGCCAGTGCAATCCTGGAAAGCAACATGAGCCACAAGCAGCCCATTACTATGCTAATATACAAGGTCAGTGTCAATTCTGAAGCTTAAGCTTTTAACTCTGCAGCTCTGGCATCCTCCTGCAGAAAAAGACATTTCTCAGTGTTCACATGGCTGTGCTCATCAGCAGAAAATAAATGCATCTGGGGTTAGCACCATTTCTCCACAGGGTAAACTTTGCTGTTGAACTTTTTCAAATTAGAGCTGAAGAAAAATATTTTTAAGGTTTTCTGGTTGTGCTGAGTCTAGCACTCTAGATATCTCTTCCAGCAGATTACAGGGGGCTTTTGGACTTAATCTGTTCCTGCTGCTCATGTGACAAACACATATTTATTAAGCATTAAGCTTTAGATCAGATAACATGAAACAGTGCGGAGGGAATCTGGGGAGACAGTACTGATGTCTTAAAGCCTGACAAGAAAAATATACCATTAAAGAGAGTATTACTTTACCATGGAAGAAAAAAGTATTCAGCTATAGCTCTTTCCATGCGGGAATCTGAGCAGCAAGAACAGGCTAGGATGTGCCAAGAGAAGCAGCATCAGTATTTTCTACAGATGTGAGTGTTTTGGGGAGGGTGGGGTGTCTTGGTTTATTCAGCCACATCTCAAAACATTTCGGACAGTTGCTTCATTAACAGTGGTACTGAGCCGTGCTAACACTGAGGTTAGCATCTTCACTCATTTCCATTACAAAGTTTGCACCTTCCTAGTTGTAAAAAGCAACGTACTGAAATTTGGACTCCAGCCTGTGTATTGTGAGGACTTGCATGTATTTTTACATTAAGCAAAAGTGACTTCAGTGTAGCAGTGTTGTATCTGGAATTGGAGAAAAAATTTGCATGTGTTTCCCCACACACTGGCATAACAAGCATGGGCAAGGAGCTTCACGTTTTGTTATCTAGCTAAAATAAACTGAATGCATTCTGGCAGGCACTTCTGGAGTAAAGTGATGGGTCTTGTGGGTTTCTGAGAGATAACTGGATTTTTGCACGTGTGAAAAATGGTGTTTCAAACAGAGCAACAATGGCTGCCTGTAGTTACTGTACATGTTTTAAAAATAAATTTATATACACATTTGTAAAAAAACAATTTAAGAACAGAAAACAAACAAGATACCTGTTTACCACTTCTGAAACAGGTTGAAAAAGCAAGACAACACATTTCAAAGAACAACATGGAAGCTGTGTTCTAAATGCATATTTTCACACTGCCAGAGGCATAGGTTGGATTCCCTATGGCCGTACCAATAATCCTGCCTCCGGTCATCATCCCTGTCCTTGGGACAGAGGCACAGCTCCCTTTGCTACAGCCACCTCAGCAGCACTCCCTTGTTTGACCTAGCACAGCCGTTTCTTCTCGCTTACTTTGGGTCTGTCCCTGGTCACTGCAAGTGCCCAGGCCTTTTCTGGCTGCTCCTGATCCTCCCCCAGGCTTCCCCTTGCTCACCATTCTAACGCTCTTTAATCCACTTGCAAGCCTATGATCTTCCCTTGCCTTCCGCTGGATCAGCATCATCAGTCCCTTCTGCCTTCTGTTCCCTCTCCTGAGCCAGCTGCAAAATATAATCAACTTTTGGTTAAAGGCAGCTGCAATCCCTCCCTTTATTTTCCTAACAAGTCGTCCACTTACTTTTTTAGACATTAAACAGGGATTTTGATACTAAAGAGCATTTTCCTTCAAAGCATATTGTGGGATTCATTGCGTAGAATGAATCTAGACAGTCTGTAGCCACTTAAACAAATCTTTTTGCCTTGCCAAATGTTAACATTAAACTTGATCAACTACTAAAATAAACTTTAAAAATCAGCAATTTGATATCATGTATTATATCTTCCCATCAGATACACATTTTACATCTCATTTGGGAAATGAGGGCTCGAGCATTCATTTCTATTCCTGAGTTTAACCAAGAGTAAAATGCATGAAGGAATATAAACTGGAATGTCAAATCCCCAGTTCAGTATATTGCTTAAGCTTGTGAGTAACTGTGATACTACTTGGAACAGCAGCCTAAGGTATTTAACTTAAAGCACATGCTCAGAGCTGTTGCTTTAGTTACGTGGGAGTAGTGCTTTGGTTACTCAAGTGCTCAGAGATAAATGAAGATGAGTGCTTTGGTGAACAAGGACCTGACATTGTACGGTTATAAATGAATACATAAGATAGAACATTTTGTTCTCTGAAGATTCTATTTGAATAAATTGTACATAAAAGGACGTCTCTCTCTCTTGATCCAGGCTTTAGAGTCTATAGCATGAATTATTTATTTACATCAGACAATAAAAAAAAAGCTGAAATAGTTTTAAAGTATTTTTTCAATGAAATAGTGAAATCTACACTTAGAGTATGAGACCTCTTAACGACCAAGAAATTGCTATTCATTTTGTTTAAATACAACAAATACCAATTTTTCTAAACGCCTGTGAACTCTCTACTGCAGCAAAAAATGACCCGGGGCTTTTTCCAAAATTGCTGTTTGTGCTTTCTAATTGCTTTTAACATGCAGGGCACTGTTCTTCTGCAACTTCTTGAAAAAAACAAATCCCAACAACCAAAACAACCTCTTTGCAATTCAGTAAGCTTTGATTTAAAGTGATTGCTTTCCACCTGGCTGGAGTGAAATTTTCTTCTTGGGAAGTTTATTAGTACATTAAAAGATGCAAATTAATTCATAATTCTTTCAGCTCATTCTCTTGGGAACAATTACACAAGGAAATTATGAATGTACAAGAAAACAACAGTTAAAAATCTCAAAGGGCAGCAGAGGTGTGGAATATATGAAAACATTTAGACCCAGCTAATAGCAGAACTGTTACAATAGTTCATAAACCCATTTTAATTTTTCTTTATTTGTAAACTGATAGCAGCCACATGGCTCACACAAGGAATCAAAGACCCTGGCAGAGTGAGTTTGCAGTCAAAGGCCCTGTTCGCCATGAAGTGCTGCAGAAATGCAGCTTGAAGAGTCGAACTCATGCTACCAGGGCTTCCAGGATTACAGCCAAACGTAAGGCTTCAATCAGTTCACCAGTTTCAGCATCTCTGATGTATACCGTTCCGTGATGATTGCATGCAAGACTATCATTTCAATGTAAGCCTCTGCATTCTGATAAATAAGCCAAATATTTTCATCTGGTTAATGAAAACCTCTCAGGATCCAGTTAATATTTGATGAAAAAACAGAAAACAGATTTGCTTTTAGTGCTTCTCTGATGCACTTGTTTATTTTCTCCTTTTAGTTAAAAGTGTTAAACAACTCAGCCACTTCCCATTTTTGTTTTCATATGGCATGCTTTTCATGTTACATGTCTGATGAAAAGTTTTTCCAATCAGAGTCGTGACACAGTCTATCAACAGGATACCTGTAACTACTCCTGGCTCTCTGCTTGCAGCACTCCCTGACATCTGGGTATCAGTGAAAGACTGAGGCAAACACGTTTTTAAAATATTGCAAAACAAGCATCACTGCTGAGGGAAGTTTGCCCATAACATGGACATTATCCTAAAGAACTTGCCCTCGTTTAACTTTAGGCACAGACATGTAAACATCATACACATAAATCAAGCCTCTCTTGACCAATATACCTTTCTCCTTGAGGTCTCCACACTGAAAGTCTGATAGTTTAATACACTGGGAAGGAGGGGGGGTGGGGTGGGTGCGGTGGCAAGGCAATAGACAAGAGGCCCCCCTGAACGCAGAACAAGACCAGGGTATGGATATGCAGGAAGAACACGACACGTGTTAGACATGTGTAGACTTTCTCTACAGGCTGTAAGGAGTGATCCTAATAAATGAAAAAAGGTTAAATTTGAAACTCCAAGGTGCTACAAATATTTCAGTTTTTAGAGTAGCATAAGACCTGAAATAATCAAAATCTAAAAAACAGGGATTGAAAGAAAAAATCCTCAAGAAGAAGAGTGGACACAGTAGAATGGTTGTATGTACCAGTCACCCAGACAGAAGTCCAGGTTCTTAATACAGCCACATGTATTGTGTTTTCTAGTGACAGTGGGCCACTTCCAAAACTCACCCCCTCAAAAAAAAAATCCCAAATTCCAAATGAGACACGTTGTTTCGATGATGGGTATAAACAGTTCTGTTGAAAGCAGGTTGCATTCCTGTTCTGTCCTGCCCCTGCAGTTGCCTGACTGGATGAGTGTATTTCCTTTTGCCAAGCTAGATCAGGCAGCTTGCTTCCAGAGGAGCAATCCTATCTCACAGTTCAGTTCAGGCTGCTGAGAGAAATCAAGGATTATTACCTATCTAATGCCATCACTCTGTATATTTAAAAGAACATATGGACTTATTGGAAGAAAAGTAGACACTTTATGCATAATTAACTATCCCCTACACAACTCAAATTCCACTAGCCTCTATTAGCTAGTTTGTTCTCTGCTGGTTTCTGCTAGAGACCAAAATCTCCATAAACTGGAAGAGAAGGAGATGCCAAGGAATTGGAAAATGAGAATGCTGACAAGGGGCCATTATGGTTAAACAGTTTTCAAGTAGCGAGTTTAACCGTATGAAAACGGCAACCACAAGTTGTTTGCTGAGGGCAGGAGAGTAACAGATATTTTTCATGTCATGTTTATTTTTGCCCTACACTCCCCCCCCGCCAACAACACAGAAAACTTCAGGGGAAGGACAGACTATATGGAAAGGTCTGTGATATGCTATAGGCAGCAAGAGGGTGAGGTCAGACCAGGCTTTTTATAACCAAAGTTTTCATTCTGTAAGACTTTGCTTCAGGCTGTTAAAAGTGAAACAAGCTGATGCCATCAATTTGTTTCTGAAGGGTCATCCACCTCTTTGAGAAAGCCCTGATTTGACTTGGGATGGCATTTCTCTAACTGTTAAGGACAAAATGGACAGAGATATTCCATGTCACCATTGAAGTGATTTCTTATGAGGCTGGCACCAAGGTTGAATGGCTGCGATCCCTCAGCTGTTGCCTCTGTGATATGCCTCTTTGGCAGCACACCAGCAATGTCAGCCCAGCATAAATGTAAGTGCCAGATCAATTTTTTTTCCTTTGAAGTGCACAATCTTAAAGGATCAGGCTAAAGCCCTGGAGAAAACAGTATTCAAGTTAAATATCATCGTTGTTCTCAAGAAATTACTTGAGTAGCTATTCTAATTAATCATGGTCATTCCTTATCTATATAGGCAGCAGACAGAGACAAGGAGTACCACGCAAGGACAGTCTTTCAGAAGGAGTTTCTTCCCTTTAGACACAAGCACAGTGGCCTGGGTTAACAAAAGAACTCATCAGGCTGCAGATAAAAACGGTGAGAGCTCCTCTAAATGTGAGGCTCTGGGTTTGGTTCCTGTGTTTCTGGTGTTCGGCCTTAGCAGTGTCATCATTCAGGAACCAGCTGCAAAGCAAAGTTGTGATATTTGTGTGTGAAACTGAGGCACTGAAGGGAATTATTTTGAAAATCCAGTGATGCCTCATTGAGGCAGCAGATTCACTTAGGCCTCTGAAGTGCTCCCATCCTCATTACCAGAGCACTGCTCATCTACTGGGGGGTGGCCAGGTGAGACATACCTCAGGTGGTGCAGTTTCCTTCCTAGTAACCAGAAAACAAATGAACTGGAATTGTGAATCTCAGCATGAGAAAGAATTTTTTTAAATGGATATTGCTTCTCCTGTGAGCCATAAAATCACCTCGTCGTAGTTTAGCCCCAGCTGGTAACCAAGCACCATGCAGCTGCTCCCTCACCCCTTGCCCCCAGGGGAGCATGGAAAAAGCTGTGTAGGTTGAGATGAAGATGGTTTAATAGGATAACAAAAAAGGAGAATAACAACAATAACACTGATGCTGATATGATGCACAAATGTAGTTGCTCACCCCATGTTGAAGGGGAAAAAACCCAACACAGTGCAAAGTCTGTTTCCAATCAGTGATCCCACCCCCTGGCTACCTTCCTCAGTTCTATCCAGAGCATGATGCTCTGTGGCAGGGAATGTCCCTTTGGCCAGCCTGAGGCAGCTGTCCCAGCCCCTGGTGGGGTGTGGGGAGCTGGAAAGTCCTTGGAATAGTGTAGGCACTACAAGTACCTAGCAACAAATAAACACATCAGTGTGTTATCAGCATTATTGCCATTCTAAATCCAAAACACAGCACTATACCAGCTACCAGGAAGAAAACTCTCTCACCTGAAACCAGGACACACCTTTGTTTAGTTTAAGATACTTACACAAATCTCACTTAGTGCTAAATGATGAAGAACAGTTATAATCTGTTATAGTTCATTTACTACCATATAAGTAAAAATGTGCTAAGAGCAGCACACTTGTTAAATTAAAGTTCACTTAATGATTACACAGCACATGGGAATAACATCTAGTTAAAGAGTAAGCAGCAAATGGGTATTTTCTTTGGAATCATTCATTTTGGGAAAATAAGACAACCAAAGCCCTTTACATTTTTACTGGTTATAAATAGAAACAAAATATGAGAAAGTAGACTAGGAGAGATTTCTTCTTCTGAATACTGGAATATTTACTACAGCTGATACAACTTCTGTGAGAAGGCTACTGGCTCTAATCCTCCACCTTATTAGAATGGGTTGAGCTGAACTCAGTTACCTTGCTGTATCACTCTTACACTGGAAAAAAAAAATCAGATTAAATACTGGTCAGGCCACTACCTAGCATTTGGCTTCTGTTGTTTTCTTGTCACCATGGTATCTGAAAATGTGATGTATTGAATCAAGAGTAATAGCAAAATCCCAAGTCTCAGATAAAAGCTTGTGTTTTCCTCCGTATGGGAATGAGGATTTTTGTTGAATCAATGCTATTTTTAGGTAATCTTGGTAATCCTGGGATGGAGTTGAGAATAAGTAAATAGTAAAGAGATGGTACTGTAACACCCTTTCTGATGGAAAAGCGTTCTTCAAGGGTTAGACTTTGCCATGTTTCATCAAGAAGCTGGGAGGTGGCCCGGCTGATCTCTGCTGAAAGACAGTCAATAGAAACCACTTCTTTCCTTCATTCTTGTTATTCAGCCTCAGTTTTTCCAGTTTTGTTCAAAGCTGTGTCAGACCCAGGCATGAAAATCAAAAACAGACATTGAGGCTAACTGATCTCTAATGTCAAAGTTAAAACTTTCAATATATTTCTGTGGCACAGTTTGATACATTGGAAAAAAATATTTTAAATTTTGAGATAAATCACAAAATTAACTATAAAAGTTACATTTAAAACCAACTCAGTCATTCATAAGCACAAAATCAGCTGTACCATCATTTCACTTCCATGATGTACCTGTTCAATAACACGGGGCAGTTTTGCATTGAGTACTTTTGTGAAAGAACTTGATTAAAAAAATTAAAAACTTAAATGTGAAAAATCTTCTACAGCAATCCCAATATACTAATTTAGGTTATATTTGTCACCATCTTTTCATAGAGGAGCTTTATAAAAGTATTGCTTCAGTAGTTGAGGAGCCGTTTTACTGCCACCCCACATACCACCCATGAGTAGATGCTGACAGTTCAAGCTCCATCTCTCTGGATGTCTTTGATAGAACCTGCGGTACAACAGCTGTGTGCTAAAACAAGGACAAGGATCATTTGGGACTAGCAACCCTTCATGTGCTAATGCAGGATGGAAAAGGCTGATAGCTGTAGAGCTTACTGCATCCTCTTCAGACATGGCAGAATCACACCATAGTAAAGGCACTGTGGAGGACTGGAGTGGGTCCCCACCGGGGATGACAAGCCAACTACGTATTCCTGGGTCAGAGCTATGAACAATGCTTCCTTCTCATCTTTGGCTGTCAGAAAACCCCTCCCTGCACACCCAAGCTCCAAATGGAGCTATGACAACATGCAAAATGGGTTTTGACCCACTTTACACATACACATCTCCAGCACTGACAGTGATGCTACAGCATCAGATCGTTATTTTCCTTTTTATACACATGCTGTAATTGCATTATATTGGCCAAGGAGAGTTACAAACATAGAAGTACTTGCTCATTGTTTAATGATGCTTGCATAATTGGTGACATATGGGATCTTAATGAAGACCACATGCAGTATGCTGTTTGTCTAATAAGAAACTGAAAGTACATCTTTTTGCAGTTTGCAGTATGATCACTACGGAGGCTGGAATTAGTGAAATTGCTACATGATTAAGAGAAAGGCATTCTAGTGTCTTCTATTCGTTCATAAAGGAAGAGTGCCTGAACGTAGAGCAAGATTGATTAAAAGTTTACGTTTCTTTTCATGGAGGCAATGTAGGTAAGGATTCTGAGAAGTACTCAGCACTGATCAAAATGAGAGCCACTGGAAGTTGAGAAATCATTGTCTTGCAGAGAGAAAAAACCTTTCATCCGTGATGAATCATAAATATTGAAAACTTGCACTGGTTGTTCAAAGAATTCTTAATGATGTCTTGCTTATGCAGGAGCCATGCAAATCTCTGTGTGCAAAAAATGCTTTTAATGGCAGAATTTTCTCCCCAGGCAGAGCAGGTATATGCTGGCTGTATTTGTTATATTTGAAGGTCTTTCAACTCACTGTGGACTTCTGCATAGAAGATAAAGCCCAAGGAAGACAAACACACTTACTCTCCCGTGCTGACTCCTACAACACTATGACTCTACCCTTCAAGTCTACTGGGGGAAATGGTTTTGCCTTGGTGGTGAGGAGTGATGAGGAAGAGACAGTGTTTAATAGCACAGCCTGTGAGATGTGCACCCTCAGAAACAGGAGTCTGGAAAATGTCTTCTGCGTATTTTCAGCTGTAGCCATTACGTACATTTTAGCATTCCTCAAAGGACAGGCAGGAACATCAGCCTGCCTTCTCCAGCAACAGCATATGGTTCTCAGAGTCTTTGGATGGCATCTTCTTTCAGAATTGCTCCAAAATAAACCTCAAAGTCAACCCCAGAGAAATTGTAGAACTTCATTTTAGATTAAGATACAAGGAAAAAATACTGGAAGAACATCTAGAAACATAAGTGATTTTTGAGGCCAGACACCATTAAAATTTAGCAAAAAATCTTTAAGTAGTTAGAGACCACTTACACATAACTTGAAGTGAAAAGAGCTTCTTTGATACTACAAAGGGGCTAAGTTTATTTAGTTTACAATGGAAAGTAAGTCTTAACTATAACTGTGGAGCAAGTACAACCCCTCCATAATAATGCTGCTATGCAATTTATTAATCTAAAATATTCCAAATTACTACAGATATCTGTGAAATCATATTGGTGAACACATAGGCTCTGAAGGGCATATGATACAGAGAAGCAGTAGAAGCTGCTACCCATGAAGACTTAACATAACTAGATGATTTTACAAGTGCTTAATAGTCTTTATTTGTAAAAGACCAGCTCTGTTCTGCAAGTTGGATCTTGCCAATAATTCACATGCACTCAGGAAGTTGAGGTACCTTAGTAAAAAAATAAACGTGCAGAAACTTGAGCTACACAGTGTCTGTATTTTTGAACATGAAGTAAATGCTAACATACAACTTCTACATAAGCCACCTATACCTTCTGCTGCTATTTTATAAAACAAATCTCTTTTCCTAAATCTTTTGATCTACCTCTTGAGTAAAACACCACAATAGATCATCAGAGGTCAAAAGCATATTTAGATAACCTTCTTATACACATTTACTGATTTTTAGCCTGGAAAGAACTTGTGTACCAAGCCCTGTGTTCTCAAATGATTTCTGCATCAACTATGGAGCTTCTGATAGAGGTGAAATCTCAGGATTTTCCTTTAGGAAGACAATTCTGTAAGGGGCAGAAGCCTATACCCAGTTTGAATCTGCTTCTGTGACTAAAATCATAATTCTGAAAGACACACGGGTCTTTTCCAATCTGTGTGTGTCTAGCTCTCACAGGAGATACAAAACCCGTGTTCCCACCAGAGCACCCCTGCCTTCGAGTCACTCTCCCTACTTCTGTACGCCTAACGAACCTTTAACTACTTGATGCTGTATCTTCAGGACCTCACGGTGTAACGCGGAGTAATTCTACAGAAAGCAACCCAATCTTATTTGGGCAGCAACAAGGATCCTGATTTCTGTTACAGCCTTCTAGAGTAACACTGAGAAACTCACTCAAGAGTGGGAGTTACCAAAGAAACCCCAAGGAATTAGAAGCTGCTAAAACTGAAAGACAATGGGTGATACCTGCTTCCTTTGCCTGCCTCTGTCTCACTGTCCACCACAGTAAAAATGAGGTTTAGTGATACTTCCCTTTAGCATGAACAGAAATAGTTGATTGTGAAAACAAACCTGATGAAATATTCAGTAATAAAATGGTCAAGTCACTAAATAATGCATTCGGCTGGCTCTGGTAGTTGACCTTTGCAAAATTCCTTGGAGGTGAAGTGCAAACTTCTTTTTTTTTCCAGCAGTGCATTTCTGGGGAAACAGTGCTACGAGAACTCTATATTTCACAATGAAAGCAGTTCATTTTTTAGCTTTAATTATGCATATTCTTCAGTAGGTGGCCTTCTTTCTTCTTCGCAGGCACTGAATCAATACCCTGGCATAGTGCTAATGGGCACTGTGCTTCTGGAGGCGCTATCTTTCAGAGGAGAGGCTGAAAGCAAGGTCTTGTCTCTGTGATTTTGATAGCTCTTGTGGCATTATTCCCCCCTTTTTTTTTAATACTAAAGGTGTTAGCATCAGTGCCTTGGCCGTGATCCAAGTTGGGTAATTACATTCTGTCTCCCTAAATTTAGCTTTGTGCAGTTTTAATTTAATATGGTGCTCTTCTTCTCTTTCTGCCCTAAGTTGTTTTGTGTCATTGCTGGCCACTATTAAATAACCTCCATATTTCCCCCGAGACGGCTGCATTTAAGCTGTGGGTAAGGCAAAACCCGCACATGAAATTTGTGAACCATTCCCAGAGAAGGAAACACAAGCTTGCTTGCAATTATTACATGCCAATATTTACCTGGACAAACTCCAGCTTTTCTGCTCCCCTCCAGTAGTTTCCTTTCATTTGGAAATTAACTACCCAAATGAAAACAGCAGCAGTAGGGAACACCATCCCTTTTCAAGGGGTCACAAGGCTCGTGCTCTGGAGGACTTTTTCAGCAGGCAAAGTAGTTCCATCCTCTGTTTGAGAACATAAGATGCTGTGAACAACCCCCCTCTACAGCAACATGTGGCATTTAGCCACAGACTGCAGAGGGATTTTTGGGGCAGTTCTCCTGTCCCATTTGGGTGGCTTCCTTCCCTCTGCTGCATCCTTCTTGGAGCTTCAGTTTGTCCTCCCAAGGCAATGAAATAGGGCCATGAGCTCTTGCTCATCCCTCAGCGTTCAGCTAAGGCACACAGAGCTACCCCGACAACACACAAATTCAAACAGGCTCTACCCAAGAATAAAAATGAAGTTAATGCGTTTCTGGATTTAGGTTAAGACCTTCCTGATGGTCTTAATTTTGCTTAAATTCAGCACTTTGAAGGTTAGTGTTATGACTCTGAGAAGATACAAGAGTAGCACTGAGAGGAATAGCTGCTATTGAGACCAGTGTGGTACAGTGGGGACCCTGAAAGAGCTCCTCAACAACCTCTGCCACAAATACAGAGCAGGACTTGCAGCTCCCACAAACACTGACAAGGAGACCTCACCTACGGCACAGGAGCTGTGGTCCTTTGCCAGAGCAAGCCCAGAGCAGCAGGGGCCAGGCAGTGGCTGCTGTGGGCAGCTCCCTCCAAGAGCATCTGTACCTAACAGTTCTGTTGACTGAAGAGTCTGTAAGAAAGCCTGGCAGCTGCCCAGGAAAGACCCTGGATTGGAGCCTCCTGGAACCAGGAGAAACAGTGTGCTTGTGGTGTCACAAGCAGAGGGAAAAGTCCAAGTCCTCCTTGAAATGGGCTGAAAGGGACCCTGACAGTGGTCAGGGCACAGCTGTTGGGTTTGTGCTTGTGGCAAGGAGGTTAGCTAGAGCTCCGAGGGCAAATGCTCCATGTGCTATTGCCTGTGTCTCTCTGAACTACTGTGTTTTGAATGCTTCTGGAAAGCACAGTACCTGGAAGTAAAAGCATCTAAGAGACATCTACACCTGACACTATTAATCCAGAGAAGCAAAAGGCTTGAATCTAACATGGCTTTTCATTAGCACGAAACCCTCCTTGTGCAGACACTGCTGCCCAGGACTGAAGTCAATCAGTTGAGCATTGCTGCCCTAGTTTTTCCAATTATACATGCTTTTTAGGTGCTGCAAGGGGCAGGGGAGATTACATTGCAACACAAGGCACTAGTGATCTTATGGCACAAATCCTTCTGAGGGAGTAATTCAGGGCTGGCAGGTCTTGATCAGGGTGGTTCAAAAGAAACCTGAATATTAAAAGTATAAAACTTCAGATGCAAGTTGTGCAACCAGCACCATCCAAAACATGATAAGGCCTAGCCATGAACCTATTTTTTTTTTTAAATAATGTATTTTAAGTCTTAACTTGAAAATAAAATCATAGGAGCAAAACTTTGTTGCTGTAAATCAGCAAAACTCCACTGAGTCTCCAATTTACTATATTTCAATAATCTTAACTATGTATTCTCTCACTTGGCCTTAAAACATTGCTAGAACTTCAGGCATTGAGGCATTTTATACTGATAGTATTGTTGCTCTCACTTTCATTTTTTTTTTTAAACTTTTTAAAATACAGCATGCTTGTATTGCTTAATTTAAAGCTATTCAACCTTTCCTCCTGCTATCCAAAGACATTTTGCATGTAAAAACAACCATTTGGACCCAACATCACCACCATCTGCTTATTTATAGCAAGATCCAGCAGTAAAGGGAATCTTTATTAAGCCCTCAATGAGAGCCACGTGACTGTGCAATGAACTGGGTTTTCATTTTCCCCATAAAAATGAGCTGTTTCTTTACCAGTCTCTGTTATTATTTTATGGTATTCTGCAACAAGAACATGAAGAGACCCTTCATTTCTTGACACCCATGCCCTTTACCTGATCATGGCTGTTGCTTTATCAGGTACATAATACGTGTTTGGTCCTGGCATGTCATTAGATACTAGAATTAAATGCCTAGAGATTTGTTTTTCTTCATTCAATGGCTAAGGAGGGGAGGGTGGATTGATAAATATGGGTTGGGTTCTTTCTCAGGTTGTTTTATTTTGTTTTGTTGCTTGGGGGTTTTTTTTGGGGGGGGAGGGGAGTTGGGGTTTTTGTGTGGATTTTTTTTTAATTGCTGAACCTCAGAAAAAAAAAAAAACCCACCACAACACCCCAGCAAAATCTGACAATACCAGGGTTTTAGTGGGACAACAAAACCAAACAGATGAAGAAAAAACGAAGCCAGTCATTGCTGGCAGAGAGTGGAGATTAAATAATTGAAGAAACCTGCCTTGTGTAAGTATCAGCAGCAAGGAAAGGCTCAAATATGTTTTAAACTTGCATGAAGTTTCTCATAAACTATGATCCTGAGGGACTTTGACGATAAAAAAACCACAACCCTCCTCTGTTCAAAGACAAGTATGTGGGAAAGCAGAAAATTGTTAAGTTGACATCCTACTTTGGGTGGATCACTTTTCCTGCTAATGAGGACACGTACCAATTGCAGTGCAGTACAAAGGCAGACTTCTGCAGCTATCCGAGTTCACTTTTGACCCTTAAAATACAGTGCGTGGGGGTAGGAAGTTGTTTTTTACTTCAGAATGTTTTTTAAAATCTCCCTGTTGCAGTCAAAACTATCCCAACACACTTCCACAGATCTCATTGCGCTAGAAAAATAGATTTTTTTTCTTTTCCTCCTAACTTAGATCCAGAAGGTATTTTACTGCCTTTCACTGAGATGTATGGCAAGTGCTCCAAGTTCATAGCACCAAACTCTGACATATCCAGAACTAAAACCACAAAGTTCCTAGCATTTACTGTTTCAGTTACATATACACAGCTATAGTAGAGGACAAATTAAGAAAAAATAGGTCGTTACATAGAATTAACATGTATAGTTGTAACTATTCTAATACAACCGTGTAGATATTTTGTCCATAAAACTGTTGGAGTTTGTAAGGTTATGAGATTTTGCACTGGCTATCCTTCTTGCTACTACTATGGCCCAGTATTGAGACATCACGATACTGTAGCATGAATGAAGAGTGGAAAAATTCAAGAGTGCTTTCAAAGCTGACAGTGACTCATAGAAGGAGGTTTCTTCCTGCTCAGCACGTGAGCTGGCATTTGTCTATCCAAATTACAGCTCTACAAAACAAGTATCTATATCTGGTCTCTGGCTACAGTCCATTTTCATTCAAGGAGAGAAATCAACATTTCTAGATTTAATTCCTCATAAGGCAGAAATTGAGCAGGCATAGACAGGTTATGCTGTAGAACTAGCTGCTTTTATCCCTTGACTACGCAAGAGCATAGACCACTGGCTCTGAGAGACACATTCAACCCTCAGTCTCTAGCTGAGCTGTTCTTCATGTAGAAATTGGTAGCACCCAGCCACAGCCCATTCTAGCTCATGCTAAATGCAGCTTCTCTTTACCCCTATATAAAATTACTGAGTGTGAAGGCAACTAGGTAGTGTCTGAGTACAAATGAGGAGGAACCCCTCACAAATCTATACAAAATGCAACACATGCTCCAGAAAGATGTCACACCTTACATCATTCAGGTTGTGGCTACCTCACAGTTGGTTTGCAGGGAAAATGACGTACAAAGAAACCATGGGAATAGACCAATTTCATGAAATCCCAATTCAGCTGAAGTCAAATCTAAAACACACAATCCTGAGCAGGCTCAGGACTTCAGCCTTTGTCTGGAGACACAGCACATTTCTCATGTAACTACCGTTCAGGGATGCTTCAAGGAAGAATCTTAAGAAAGTTAAGCCCACCTTGGTAAGCTTACTGGCTCTGATGTTCAGCTCACAGAACGTAACAGGGATCATTGATTGAGGCAAATGAGTTATCCCAGGGCTGGAGTCAGTCCTGGGCTCACAGAAGGAGGATGAGTCTGAGTGTTCCAGTGAGAAAAGAGGTGCAAAAGCAGCTCTCCCTCCCGTTCCTGTACCACACGGAGAGAAATCAAATAGTTATTTTTGCACTACCTCCCAAGGAAAGTAGAAGATGTTTTTTTTATTTAGAGTATCCTGTTCAAGCCTATCCACTGCACAGTATTCCTGCTCTGGCTACAAATCAGTCAAGGTTTGGACAATTCTGTGGAATCTAATAATAGCCAGCAGTGGTGGGCAGCATGACAGACAAATCGGGCTGTGCCATTTGAGCTAGCCAGCTCGTTCTGAGCTCAGCAACAGTCCGTGGGAAGAACTTTTAAGTGGTTTGTGTGAATGCAAACATCAAAGGCATCTGATCTATGCGCACACTGTAGCCTGGCACACAAGAGAGCGTATGACCTTTAACTCTATGAAATACCTGTCAGCCAGCTGTGCTAGGGAAGAATCTACATACAGTGCCTGTGATATCTTGATCCTCTTTTCAGGCCATCCAGGGTTTGTATCTTTTTTCCCAAACATCGGAAAAATTAATCGACTACAACCGCAGCATTCATGTAAAAACAACGTATCTGATACGAGTGACACAGATAACACTGCTTTTCATCAGAAGATCCCAGGGGTACTATCCATCTTATTCACTATAGTTCCAGTCCCGTAACAAATTCTTGCTTAAATTTATATACAAAGCTGCTCCTCTGAAATCTAATCATACACGTAAGCCCTCTCAGAACCAGGGACTAGCACTGCACAAGAATTATGTTTGTCTCTGCTGATAACAGAATGCTTTGTAGAGTGAAATACAAGAAGAAACCAAAGAAACCCTGTTAACTGTTTGCATTACTTGAAGAATTTGAGATGTCAGGTCTGGGTTTTGTCCAGACAACAAGGACCATCACACTACTCTTGCCCATAATACTCGCAAGATACTTAACGACAGAATGTTAGCAGGATTTTGTGCACCTGAGGAGCTGAACACTCTGCTGTGAAGGTCGAAGCTTTTAAATGAACTTTCTCAACTGGATGACTAATTCTTTAGCAAAGCCAGGAAAAAACCCCCACAATACAAATGAGGCATTAGAGTGGGAGAGAGAGTACCCGATGTTCAGACAGACCCTGTTTTTATACATCATCCCCAGTGACCTCAGGGACAGAAAACTATGTAACATGCTACCATGAAATTAAATAACCCCACTTACCCCCCTGACTGCTTTACTAACCTGCTGGGTCTCAATGTCTGTACAGGTGAAGACAGAAGAAATATAGAACCTTTCATTTTATTAAGGAAGAATAACTGCTCTTGTAAAATATAAATAATGAAAAAGCTTTGAATCCCATTCTCATATAGATTGTCAGATAGCACTGGTTGCCAAGTCATGATCCCATCAAAAAGATGTATCTAGAACATGCTGCAAACGTAAGAGTGGTCTGAATTTGATTGCAAAGCATGTTTCATCACATTATTAAGATGCTGATCTGAATTTCACCAGAGTCTAGAATTTTGGTTTTGGTCAACATCTACTATCAGCAGGAAAGGAAAAATTTCAGAGTTAATTTTAAATGCTAGTGCTCTTTATGCTCAGATTAAACAAGTGCCACATGGAATCAAACCAATGGTCCATCCTGCTTCTCTGCTAAGCCATGGTCTTTTGGCAGTACAGCTCCAACGTAAACAGTGAGGAGTGATGAAAAGCAAACTTTGGAACTAACTTCTCCCTGACCTTTACAGAACTTCCAAACCTGTATTTGGTCTCTGATGTGACCCTACACAAAAATCACACCAAGGAAAATCTTAGTCTGGGAGTGGCATGCCAATTGCTCTGTGAAACTACCAAAGTGCAGTTCTGCGTGCAATTTCTTCAATAAAGGCAACAGCTTTCATTATTGAGCTTCTTAAAAAAAAAAACCATACTTCTAAATATATAATAAAGTAGTAGTAAAAACATTACTGACATGCATGTGTACCCCTTGTGACAGTTTGTAAGAATTTTGGAAATATTCTTGTGATTATTGTACCACTGTATGGTGAAGGCAAGTCCTTTGTAATAATAATAAATCCCATACAGCAAACTTGAAATGCAGTGTGCCCTTCTGTTCCACTCACATGAAAGGAGGGGTGTTCTTACCCACCTTGTAATTCAGTTCAGGTAATGCCTCTTAAATAATATGCACTCCCTTCCCAGAAGGTAGTCGTTTTTCAGTGTTATCAGATAACTGCTTATTTTCAGCTGTTAATGGAAATACCATTGTCTGCCAAGTGTAGTAAAGCTCCTGCCTTCTGCACAAGTGGAATTCAGCAAATCAAAATCTGGGGGAAGAGATCTAACCTCTAACAGTCCTCAGGGGAAACTTTTTACTGTCTCTTTGCAGAACCAGTGAAGGAGCCCGGGCTGGGCTCTTTGTCAGCTTAACACATCAGAGGAAGCGCAAAGTGACAAAAACACAAGTTCAAACACATACCGAATCCTCTTCACTTAGAACAAGTCTCAGGCAATACATCTAACCTCTGCTTCAGTCTGCGTGTGCTACAAAAAACAACCCGACCTGTTGATGTGGAAATCTTGAAAGAGCGTGAAATGAAAAATTGTATCAATATTTCACAGAAAGTCTAGACCTACTTTTATGTCACCTAGAGATATTTTAAAATGCTGGGACTTGGGTGGTGAGAGAATAAACGGACCATAATTTAATCTCTCCACCTATCGGTTGCATTTCAGAAAATTAACCGCCCTGTTTTACGCTGATGGTTTTATGATGCTATGATTCCACAGACTCAGAAGTCTCCCATGTCCTTGGAAGACACGAAAGCAATGCTTGCTCTTCGCCCAGCCAGTGACGTGGCCACACTCAGCAAACACTCGAACCTGTCAGCCTGCCACTGCAAGACCTCTGCCCTCTCCGTGCAGGTACACGTGCGAGCAGTCACAAGAGCTGCTACTCAGCTCACAGCCGGCCTGGCAAACAGGAGAAGTCAGACTGACCCCCACATTGCTGGCTCATTCAGGGGGTCCCCTCAGCAGCCAGAAGCCATCCATCTGAAGGTCTTCAGTGCTCTGTTCCAGCCTGATACCTGCTCTACAAGGGGTGCCGTACATGACAATTACTGAGAAAAGCTTTCAGCTGGATGGCTCCCAAACATGTAGCCCAAGAAATCCTAAGGTTGATGACCAACATGCTGGCTCTGCCTTCAGCAGCTCCAGTCCCTGCCCGCACAATGCGGAGCAATGGAGCCGCTACTCTCCAAGGACCTCTGCTCTCAGGATTATCATGTTCCTTTCCTGGCCACTTCTCATAAGAAAGCCTCCAGTATGCATGGATGCAGTACTGAACATGAGTAACAGGCCCACGGAAGCAGAAGCAGATCTTCCCACCTCCACCCTGGGGCTGGAGGAACCATGTCTTCCTCCGCTCTAGCCTTGGAAATACCCCAGTCCACTTCACCCAGCAGAGCCTGTCCTCCAAGTACTGTGTTGTGGCACCTTCCACACAACCACAAGTCCCTTCAGAAGCCAGAGTGCAACAGAGAATCAGGCCTCTTACATTTTGTTTTTCCATCCTGCAAAGATTTAAAAATTATTCTGCATTTAATAATCCACATCCCTGTCTTGTGCCCCACTTTCAGACTTTAATCCTTCTGATTCCTTCCATCAAATTGACAAGATGAAGGGTTCTTTTTCTTATCTTTTAACAAAACCTATATGGAATACACTCAGTTTTGTCAGTGATCTGGAAAACGTGCTTTGTCTTTCTTCCAGAGAACACGCACACTTCAGATTTCCCTTAAGCTTTCATAATTATTTCTGATTTCAATGGTTTTACTTTGTCAGCCCAACTGATATCAACCAGATGAGAGAAATGATTTGAAGGTGGATTTTGTCTAGGAAGGAGCAGGGGAGAAAGGCAGCAATTTCTTTCTGGTAATTTCTCATTTCATTGTAAAGATACATCACGGGTATTTGCATATTCTGATGTGAAGTAAACAAAGCTATAATCAGATGACATGGCAAG
Source organism: Porphyrio hochstetteri (assembly GCA_020800305.1). Taxonomy (NCBI): domain Eukaryota; kingdom Metazoa; phylum Chordata; class Aves; order Gruiformes; family Rallidae; genus Porphyrio; species Porphyrio hochstetteri. The sequence continues at coordinate 11,384,276 of CM036911.1, forward strand.
AAAGGCTTGAAATGCTATTCCAGACTTAAGGTGTAAGTCCTTGTTAAACAACAAATTTTTGTATGAAGAATGCTCAACGGAAAACATCATATTAGGCACTCTGCTCAGTAACTTGAGCCTATTCTTGCAAATATCTTAAATTTTGGATATTGAACTTGACAAGTTTTTATGTATGATATTCACAGAATCAAAGAATAACAAGGTTGGAAAAGACCTTCAAGATCATCAAGTCCAACCATTCACATTCTAAACTAAACCATATCCCTAAGTACTTCATCCACCCTTTTTTTGAACACATCCAGGGATGGTGACTCAACCACCTCCCTGGGCAGCCTGTTCCAGGCCCTCACAACTCTTTCAGTAAAAAATTTTTTCCTAACATCCAATCTAAACCTGCCCTGGCACAGCTTCATGCCATTCCCCCTTGTCCTATCACCTGTCACCTGGCTGAAGAGACCATCGCCCACCTCTCTATAACCTCCCTTCAGGGAGTTGTAGGTGGTGATAAGGTCTCCCCTCAGCCTCCTCTTCTCTAGGCTAAACAGCCCCAGCTCCCTCAGCCGCTCCTCATAGGATTTGCCCTCCAGCCCCTTCCCCAGCCTGGTTGCCCTTCTCTGGACTCGCTCCAGGACTTCCATGTCCTTCTTGTGGTGAGGAGCCCAGAACTGGACACAGTACTCGAGGCGTGGCCTCACCAATGCCCAGTACAGGGGTACAATCACCTCCCCAGACCTACAGGCCACACTATTTTTGATACAAGCCAGGATGCCATCGGCCTTCTTGGCCGCCTGAGCACACTGCTGACTCATATTCAGTCTGCAGTCAACCAACACCTCCAGGTCCTTCTCTGCCTGACAGTGAATATGAATATTCATATTCAGTGAATATGTACATGACCTATTAATATAGCTTACAATCCCAGTAGATAAAAGGGTAGATCCTGTAGAGGTCACGGTGTGCTGAGAGCACTACTCTCAGCATTTCATTCGGCCCCATCACTGCATCCATCAGCTGGCCTCAGAAGGGAAGGGAAGGGAAGATGAGACAGGAATTACCAAGATACAGCTTGTAATAGCTGAGTCATAACACTAAATACCTCTAACTCAAACTAACAGGGTCATTTAGGAGGTATAACTTGCTTGACACCTGCCAAAGAAGAGAGGAAACTTTGGGTACTTAACATTTTAGAATGAAACTCAGAGTTCCCCTTCAGCTGTGTTTAGTGTGTGAAGTAACTCCAGGGCACAAACTCTAGTGCCAATTTAACACAGACTTCTATTTGCAGAGTCGTGCTCAACTGCTTAAAAGAAAAAAGAAGGTTGAAGTCTTGGCAGAAAACAGCAATAGCAACTATCGACTCAACCCTAGAAACTCTCCAGCGCTTGCCCTGAGACTCTCCAGCCAGGGAAACACAGAAGCATCAAGCAGGGCTTTAAGCAGGTGGCCCAGAGGGGCTGCAGGCAGGGGCAGGTCAGCAGCCCAGCCCTGCAGTCATCACTACATCCCCCGTGGTGCCAACTGATGGGGTTTGCAAGGGCAAAGCTGCTGCCATCCCAGCTAACCACTCTCTACTAAACCAAATCTGCATGTTTATTTCCCTTAACTACAAGCCTCAGTTCTTTGTAAAGCAGGGCTTTAAAAATGAGACAGCGCCATTTTGAAGGCCTTACTTCATATGAGAATACTAGGAATTCCCCATGTCGGAATTCTTTTGGATGTGAGGCTTGATCACTAGTTTCTTTGCAGATACTGGGGATGAGAAAGAGAGAGGCTTTTTGGCTCATTCATAACAGCTTTAAAAATGGGTTGGAAGAAACACAGGGAAAACCTCCAATTCAATTAAAAATTATCCAGGAACAAACAAAAGCAAAAATATGAACCTGAAGAGGAAAAGGCAGCATACAAGATTTGACCAGGTGCTGGGCCAGTTAGCTCAGACTGACCTTTCATTATTACCTGCATCTTCTCTTGCTTCAGACCCATAGTGTACAGTTGAGATCTCCAAGTTCTTCCACTAAGATTAAGTGTGGACATTATTTTAGAATTGTTGATGAAACATCTGAGGGTGTGATTTGCTGGAACGCTTTTCACCTCCCAGAGATCTCAAAGCACTTTACCATTCAACTGAAGCAATACAGATAGCTCACCCTCTCCCTGCTCAGCTGTAGGCAGCTGAGGAGTGGACTACAACGAACATTTACTAGTTCCCCTTTAACCCTTCATAAATCTTTAGCAGAGTAATTGAAAGATCTCTCAGTTGAAGTGGGAAAGGGGAATGTAGGTGGAAAGAATTATCTGAGTTGCAATTTGACACAGGGAACGTACAGCACTCTCCTGTTGCACAATGCACGGCATTCAGCCTGTGACACGTACAGCACAGTGCTAGACCCTCAAGTGACTCCCTGTCCCAAAGAGCTCCCCACAGCAGAAAGACTGGTTTGTAATGAGCACAGCTTGGCAGGCTTGAATCCTTTGCTTATTTAAGGGGCATGGGAGGAACACCAGTGGCCTCAATCCTTTGCCAAAAGGGCAGATGAGATGGTGGGAGAGCTGTGTGCCCTCAGCCTGCTTTCTGGCCCTCCCTTTGTAAAGCCACTAGTGAACCAGCTCCTGAACATACGGCTGGGAAGCTGGAGGATGCTGATCACTGAAGGGCTCTCAGAGAAGCATGTGTAGGTGCTCAAGCTAAGGTACAGCTGCACCTTATATGCTGCCTGGAAGTACCAGCTGGTGTCACTACAAAATTAATCAGCTATATTAATTCCTTTTATACTCCGCACCCCTTAAGTCCTAACAAGGCAGGAAGTTGAACCTGCAGTATTTAAAGTGCTAGAACTGAAGAATAACAACACCACAAAGGATCTTGCAAGATCACTAGGTACAACTTCCAGCCAAAACAGGGTCAACTACACCTTATAGCACTGTTGGTGAAAACTAATCTAAACTGTTCTTAAAGCCCTCCAGTCATGGTGAGACCACTTGCCCAGAGAAGCGTATCTCAGTATCCTCACTGCTGGAAAACATTTCCTCCTCTCTAATCTGAATCTTGTTCTCCTGCCCACTCCAAAAATGTGGATGTACATACTAAGCGTGCCTGGTTTGGCTTAATGCTTTCTTTAGAAGTCTGGAAGGAATAGGTGTTAGCTGGCACTGGGTTTATGGGTGCAGGCAAGAAAAGGCAGGGTTGGGAAAAGGAAGGCAGCTGAAGGATCAGGAGAAGGAAAAAGTTATTAGTGAGTGGTATTTTACAGAGAATGCAGATCTGATGAGGGTCATAAGTAACATCCTGCAGGATCAGCAGGGAAACCCTAATTAGGCAGGATGCCCTTCCTCAATGTTAGAGTTACACGCTTGATTGAGTAGGTACAATTCTTCCCAATACTGCAGGAGGCCAACAACCAGTCTGTCCCTCCCTCTTACATGTACAGACACATACCCAAGTGTTGGTGTACAGGCTCTCTCACACACACAGACACAGGTAGTTACAACATGTGGGACCCCTCCATCTGCTTCCCATCCTTTTGCAACACATCCCTCCCATCCTTTTGCCCTGGTTCAGAAAAAAGCAGGGTTGATGTCCTCCTTTAGGTGAGGAAGAGAGTGCCTAGCATGCCACGGTCAGATGGCAAAAGGGGGAAAACAGAGGGATAGGTGTATGCAAATAGATAACTCATGCCATTTCATAATGCACATCTCCCAGCAGATGCCACAGGTAATTATGCAACTGAGGGTAGCGCTTCTGGGAGTGCTCATAAAGTACAGCTTTTATCTCCTTGCTTCCAGCCTATAATGTTAACAGCATCCACACAGACAGAGATTGGACGTGCACTGTGTATGCATGCCCAGGGAAACAGAGATTTTGCTGCAAACTTGAGATGTGTTAGGAGGGAAAACCCTTGCCTCTTAAAAACAGGTCCTAAACCACACACACCAAGGTGCTTCCTATAAGTAACAAAACCTCCTTGCTAGATACAAAAAGCTGGGTACTTCAGGACTTTCTGAGCATACCTTTGAGCAAGTAGCTTTCAGGCTAATTCAAGATAGGTTATAAATGTGGGGTGGCAGCTGCTTGACACGTGACTAGCTCCATACAACAAGCTGACAGTTTCATATGCCAAGAAACTTCAGTAACATGACATCTGTGATAAGCAGAAGACTAGCTGCATGACAATACAGTTAGCAACAGAATCCATTGTAAGCAGGACCAACATTATTGTGAAGACCGATATCAGCGTGCTTAGGATAAACAAGCGAGGTATGAACATTAATTTTTGTGGCATTTGGTTTCCCACACACTCATCACTTTCTTCCACGTGCTCTTTGTACGTGTGGCAGTCATACTGAGCTGCTTCACAATGTACCTTCCAAACATGCTGTGAGCTTGCCCCATCTTACTGCCCACAGATTAGGGACACGCTTTTGCAGCTCAAAATGCATGAAGCATATTGCGAGTACTGACCAAAAATTTGGTGAGAAATTGGAGAAGCAGAGGTGTTTTGAGGCAGGTATGCAACAAGAGAAAGCATCCATGGAGGAGCTAACCCACAACAGAAAGTGAACCACTGATATTTTTGAGGGAGAGTCAGCACGTGGAGGAACTGCTACAGCTGCTTTGTTTCAGTTTTGTTCTTCAGACCTATCACAAGGAGAACAGTACCCAAGAGGAACAATTCAAGAAACCTTCAAAAGGTCTGTTTTGTAAAAGCAAATTCCAATTTTGAAGGTGGCTTTTCGTGCTCTGGAGTAAATCACATAGTTGTAGCTTACTGAAAAACATATGCAATGCAACAGGCTCACTGTGGCTGCAAAACTGAAAGAGATCCTATTATCTATAGAGAACTCCTCGTTATGTGCCAACATTAGGAAGTGCAGGCAGGTATGCGAGCTGAATAGAAGAAGGAAGTCAAAGAATAAGAGCTATATGTTTAAATGGGACAAGTTGATAGAGTAAGAACATCAAGAAATTCTCAATCAAAACAACTGACCCACAGTCATTGCACTGATGGTGGTCACACATTTTTACTGTTACTTTCCTAATATAAAAGCACTAAGTTTTAATCTGAAGTTGAAACATGGCTTTCCAACACTTTTTTCTAATTTTTCTATGGAAAGCTGTTTTGAGATGCAGCTTGTATCACTTTATGTAAAAATAGTGAAAAAATTGTTACAATTCTATTTTATGAAATATCAAGCTGCTTTGCCACTGTACAAAGAATAAAAGTGATTTAGAAAATGGGAAGCATTTTACTAACAGCTATCCATAAAGCTTCCTAAATAAAAACATGTCATTTGGCATATCATCAGTTTGCGTTAGGACACAATTAGTGTCATGAACTAGAAAAAGCAATCCATAAGATGGGAAAAATAATCTCCAAGAAAGGACACACATTCTAAAGTGATTTTTTACTTTAAAAAAGCCACATCTATTTGTAGTTTTTTTACTTGTGTTTCTCAAAAATAGAACAAAAATACAATTTTTAAACTGCCAGCATTACATGCATCAGCAATTCTTAACTTGGGTTGGCTTTCTTAAACAAAACCATGAGAAATGAAGAAAGATTATTTTTTTTTTACTTTTTAAAGTGTAGCCTATTGTGTCTCTTGGACTCAAATCCTTAAAAAGTAATCACCCTGTCACATTGCTTTCTATAAAGTTATTCACAGAATTACATGGGCACAAACATCAATATACTGAGGAGCTTAATTTTATGTTTGTGACACAAACATTTTCTAAAATCACTTTCAAAAACATGTTCTTAAAGCTTTATACCCATGACCAATACTAGGAATGCTGCTTTGGCATGACTAACAAGGTTGCAGTGTATTGCTGTTAGCATATGTGATCCAGTAATTGAATACCTTGAAGCATGTTGTGTATGGTAAACTTTTAAGGGTGGACTAGATTCGGGGACATTTTATATTCATTCCAGTTAGAATTGGAAAGTGCATAATAATCTCAGATTACTTAAACTAGAGAAAACTCTGTCCTTTCCATCTTCTGTGTTTCAGTAGGTCAGAGAAAACATTAAGAACCTCTCTCCCCCCCAAACTTATATCTGTAAAGATGTCCCTTGTAAACTGAAGTGAGGATGCTCTAGTTAGGGAATTGTCAGCTACCAACAGTTTTGGCTCATGCTCTGATTTTGGCTTGGCAGAAGTCTGGATGAACCTGTTGTCTCTCAAAACTCCTCTACATGGAATGAAATGTTCTCAATCTAGCTCCTAACAGCCTTCAATGTCAAAACCCATCCTTAGTGTAATCAGCACCATTAGGGACGATAAGCACTGAGCTACATCTGTGATGTAACGAGTTCTTGAATCCCCCAAAGCCCCTGAGGAGCAACAGTACCAAATGGCACCGGGAGCACAGTAAAGAGAGAAAGCTTTGCTCTTCGCGTGCAAGATTTGAATTGCCAGGGCTGCTGCTTTGGCTCCTTGATGGGCTCTAAATTCTTGCAGGAAGCTGCTGCCCACATAACGCTGCTCCGCGGGACCTTGGACAGCAGCTTCTCTCAGGCGGTGTTGAAATAAAATAGTAATAAAAAAGTAATCTCTGAAAGCAGATACCAGTTTGAGTTAGAAAAGCCTTTGCCAAAATAGGCTTTCAGAGCAGGCACAGCACATATATTATTGAAAAGCTTTGTTTCTATATGGTGTGCCAAGTTGGCAGAAATGCAGATTTAAAATTTAGAAGTGATTGCTAGGGAGCTAGGCAAGAAGGAGCAGCTAGAGAGGAAGGAATTAATAGCATTTGGTTCTTTTTAAAGAATAAATCTTGAGCTAGTTTTCTTTTTTATGGCAATCTTACATTATTTATCTGTCTTTCTAGGTCAGAAAATAAGAGTAAATTTTTATACGCAACACTTCCTTGTAATCCAGTGGTTCAAAATGGACTCTCACAGAATGCTGCAGTATTTTACTCTGCTGCCCCTGGCACATAAGGGGATGCATTTTAGGGTCCTTTGTGGCTTGGGTGCTGATACTGTGCCTGGCAAGATCTTCATGTCTCTTTGAGAAGGGGAAAATAGGAGAGCACAAAAATAATACAGGAACAAAACTAAGTAACACAGCCTCTGTATCAAGGATATTAGAGACACTTCCCTAGGGAAAATGGCTGATTTTTCATCCTCTTTGGAGTTTCATCTTTTTCAAAGTCTCTGTTTATCCACAGAACTTATTTAAACAACCAGACAATAATACAATCAGGATGCAGTACAGCAAATTCTGACTCCCTACTGGGGGTGGGGGGAAGTAGGGCTGAGAGCTGTAATTAAAGACAGAACAAAAAACCCAGTGAAAACCCCACAACACTTTAATAATAAAAAATGCAGCCGAGCAACATCTGATTACTGCAGAGAAGTCATCTAATTAATATGAAAAAAGTTACCAAGAAACCTCACCTAATACCCTAAATTCTTGTTTATTATTATTATTCCTTTCTATAAAAATAAAACTAAGGTAGCATTTTCCACTTTGTGTGGAAATCACTTGTAGCTCAGACTTCAAGAGGTGTTAATGCATTTGCACTGAAGATGACCACAGCCAGATACTATTCTCATTCTTTATCACCATGCATCACAGCAGTTTCTACAAGGTTAAATCCAGGACGCTAGCCCTGAAGAATTAATGACAGTTTTCATGTGTCATGAAAGAATGCGGAGAGAGAAAAAAAACTTACATTAATGACATGCTATGGACAGGTCAGGAATAATGAGATTTCTGCAATATCACACAAAAAAAGCCCCTGTGGCACCATGACCCCAATATTAAGGCATGCAAGTCGGTGTAAAAAAATAAGTTTCCAAGCTCAGATAACTCCTTTCACCATTGCCCAAGAAAGGTTCATTTTCAGCCTGATATAGGAGTCTCACCACAGAAGGACAGACACATTTTGAGCAAATTGAAATCTGTGCAAGAACTTTTTAAATGTATAAATAGTTAGGTACATGGTTTCAAGATAACTCTGAGTGCATACCAGCAAGACATGCTGTCAGTATCCTGTACTACAGCTTCCTTCTCTGTCTTTCCATGCTATGGATCCCCAAAAGTGAGATAAATAAGTTCCTGGCTCAGGCATGTGATATCTCTTGGATTCATTAGTGGCTATACCTGCAGAGTTTACCAAGAGGTAACTATTAGGTGCAAAGTACTAGCATGTCCAACATGGGATTCAGCTTTGAGGCAAGTACCATAGCGGAACTGTAGCAATCTGATTTTAGATGAGGTTCTTAGACAGAAACTGAACACAAAAAGCAATTTTCCCATGAAAGAAACAGTCACTATTTGCAAAATTGCTTTTAAAATGTGTCATTGAGGTCATCCATGTTTGTCCTTACCATAGCTGATGTCCCTATGCAACAGACGGTATCAGGATTTTATGTTTGAACGTATAAGTAGTCCATTAAGCTTTTAGGTAGAAAATATGTAGCCTCCAGAAATATATAGTGACCTCCTTCACACGTTGGTCTGTTTCAAACATTTGTAAAATTCTGATCCTCTGTAAGGAGGATAACAGGTCAGTGCGGCACTTAAATTAATAAATAAACCAGCAATAATAAAAAGAGTTGCCTCATTCCACGCTTCCAGGACTGCATGAATTAAACAATTCCCATGTCAAATGGAAGGTAGAATTAAAACTGGAATCAAAATCCCCAGTGAAGCACTGGCTGAAGCCCAAACAGTTATGAATTTTATGGTCTGAGGTTTATTCACCCAGTTACACTTAGTTTTTGACACACGAACAGCAGAGCTCAAGAATGTGAGCCAGAAATTTTGGCATTGCTATGGCAGTTTGTCCTCTCTCCCCAGTTGCTCAAGTTCTGCTTGTCTTGATACAGACTGGAGAGCGCAGCTCTGTCTCCCCGGTGCACCTGAAGAGACAGACAAGCAAAATATTAAACAGCTACAGATGCCAAAAGAAAAGCAACTGTTCACTGAGCTCTTTGGCATTTTTTTTCCTCTCCAGCCCCCCCACCCAACGCCTTGCTTGTAGGACAAAACTGATGAGAATGTCTGATGAGTATTTAAAAAAAGCAGAGAACTGTCTGATAGGAGCACAGCTAAAGCTCAATCTATTTATGTAACAAAACAGAGGCACACTGCTGTTAATATGCTAGAGAGACATAGACATTTCTGCTAATCTATTATCAGGGGACAAGCTGCTATTCTGGCACAGTGAGGGCTCACATCAAACTACCAGCCTGGCAACCCTTTTTGCTCAAATCCCTCACATCCCCTGTTCCTCTTAAGGCAGGCACTCCTCACTCTTATCGCTCCCAAATGCTTGACACCTGAGGAAAGCATATCCTATTTCCTTTTTTTTTTTTCTCCAAGCATGGAGCTACAGCACAAGATTTTTCCTTCCCAGTCTGTTGGTGCATGGGACACGGTTCAATCACAGCAGGAGCTTTTCCATACCAGGCTGGTTGAGAGAGGGCACGGAAGAGCTACGCAGTGGGCACGAGCTGGTGCTTACTACTAGTTTTACCTTGATGGGGTTCTCTTGTCCAGCCTTCCTGTACCTATGACCAACTTGGTAGTTGCCTCATTTCAAGAGGACAATGCCAACTAAGGTTTACAGCACAGACTCAATGTTCAGTGGGGAAAAAGGCAAAGCCCTCCACATTTCTGCCACTGGGGCGATACCACAGCACCTCCCCATATAGAAGGGACAGCATTCTTCCAATGGGGAAATCAAACCAAAGAAAACTCCTCCCCCCACACTGAAAGACCAGGCTTAACATCAGCATAAGGTGCCAAGGTTCAAGACCAAGATGTTAATTTTTCCCATAAGCTAAGTACCATGGGAGAACACCATTTTATTGCAATTCACACATCTCCCTTCCCAATCCTAAGAACAGACAGGGAATGAGAAAGGGTTTCTTTCCCAGTTCTGCTTAGGCTGCCTCACGCTGCAGGCACTGAGCCTGTTCCTTCCAACAGCAGCGTGCTTCAGTGCTGTTTAATTAGAACAGGGAAAAGAGTTACAGAAGCGCTGTCTCCTAACCAGATCTACCAGATGCAGTGAAATCCACCTTGGTGTCTGTCACTTCACAACACCCTCCCTTGCATTGTAGCTCCTCCAGAGTCTGAGATAACAACTGCCAGGAGGATCTAGATGTTTTCAGTGACATTTTTCGGGCCTAAGAGATGCAAAGGAGCTGGGTTAGAATCTACTTGGGTGTCTCTGCAAAGACAGAGTAAACTTTGTGAAGGACTGTGCTGTTAGTAGATGCACCACAGGCCACAATGAGAAAAGGAGAAAGGGAGACATTATCACACAGGCTCCAATAGCTTTAACTTGTGAAATAAAATAGAGCCCCTTATCTAGCCACAGGTTGTCACGTTTGCATTTTCTTCCCTTCATAGCCATACTTTATAGGTGTGTTCCCTGGATGTGTAGTAACTGCATGACCTCATTAGCAGTTGTGCAAAGTACACATTAAGGGATCTGAGTGTTAGGTCTTCTGCTGTGAAGTTAGAGCACATCAGTAGCTTTCTTCCAGCATCATTTGCAGCTGACAGCCCCTGTCTGGGTGGTACCATCTGTTAACAGTGTCACATCCATGATCTCTTGAAGGAAGCTACAAGGACTAAACTATTTCAAAAGTACAGCAGTATCAATAGCAGGAGACCACTGCAGTGCACTGGCCTCCCATATTCAAGCGACTCCACTTTCAGAGTGTTGGCAGTGAGCAGCAGGGATGCCATGCAACTGTTCAGCTTGGCAAACCCTCAAAGCATTTCCATTCTCATGCTCCCTATTCTTCCGACGAGACATTTACCTGCATTGCCCCCACTGAACTACATCCTTACATTTGATATGCTGCTCCACTTTCACAACACGGTGCAACGGGAGGACTTGAAAAGAGCAAACGGCCACCAGATTTCAAAGCAAGTGCTGCTCTGCACTTCTCCTGGGAAGGAGCAAACAGTTATCTCCCCCCTTCCATTCTTCCTCCCCCTCCCTCCCACCGAGTTTTCTGCTAAACACAATTAAATGCAGCATTTGACAATAGAGCTGATAAATTATGTGCTGCTTGAATTGAAATGTGAAGGATAATAGGGATACATATAAATGCACACACAGATGACACAGACCCATTTCATCACTTCCAAGGCTTTTTGGTTGGGCTCAGGGCTGACTTGCATGAACTAATTCCTCAGTGCATCATCTTAAAAAGAAATTCGCTAGAGGAAAAATGGACTATGCTTAAGAGGTGGCTAACAGAAAAGAGGAAAATAAAACCCCATGAAAAACCTGAAAATCCCAAAGGGAAATATTTTAAGGACGTGAAAATCTCTCAGCTGAGAAGTTTAGTTGAACATATTCCAGTTTCAGTGAAACTGGTAATCGAGTCTGGCTTTCAGCTAACTACAATTTATTCCCATAGTGACAGATTTATGTGCTGCCAGAAACACTTCCTTATGACTTCTAGATAATAATTACTGGCAAACAGTTCTGCAACAAGAGAAGCCTTACTGTGGGCTTCCATTAAACATGGAAGTCAGTCATCTAAAAAGCTGTGGCAGACAGTTGTGTCTTATAGACACCATCATTTCTGAAGGAAATCACAGTCTGGGCGATCTATAACCCTCAGTTAAAAACTCTAATGTAGCCCTATTGTCATTCTCCAGTATTAAGCTAGCAATTTTCCCAGAAGCCCCTCCTGTGTAAAAACCAGGCAGAAATCTCAGTTTAGCTATATGTGTTGCTAATGAAAACTTCAGAGAACACATGCTAGCACAGAGAACACACTGAAATCAAACCTCTGCACTCAAACTGAGGGGTGCGGAGGGTTTCAGCCCTGCTATGAGCTTGGTTTAGTGCCCTGTACATTTCTTCCTGTGTAAAGAACTCTAGACAGTACTCCACAGGCTCTCTCAGATGTCCTGTGTAGTTTTCAGCTATTGCATTAACCTTTGAAATTTAAGGGCATCAAAGAGCACCTCTCAGTTGATCGCACTAGACACTTCCTGCATCTCTAAGGAACTGGATAAGAACCTGCCTAAGCACAATACTGCATTAACAGAGTGGTAAGTTGTGGCTTTTTAGAATACTCTCCGCATGCAACTCACCAGGATACATATTCAGAACTGGTTTTAGAAAGTTCAGCTTCCCAGGGAGGCATCAGTGGGATGCCAGCATCAGAAAAAGGAAAAAGACTATGTGGCTAGAGGAAATGCAGACATTTCCAGTGGCACAAGTTTGTATTTCCATTTTCCCCCCCCCACCATGTCTAAAGTTCATGCTGTTCTAGTGAAACACAGGGGGAACATAGACCTAGTAGGGGGTGGAAGGACACGCAGAGAGAGAAAACCACAAAGTCACCCATCTGTCCTGAATGCTCTCAGATGGAAACCTCACACTCTCTCTTTATGCTTTTCCTGCCCTCCCAGACAGCACTGTCGTGGCTCGTAATCCCTCTCTAGGCTTTCAGATCTCCTGGTGTTCTTCAGGGCCTGCCCATGTCTTTGGGGGCCCGATGTGACCTCTGATATGTTTTGCTGCAGCCCTCCCCAGGTTCATTGAAATGCAGGAGCAGACTGCACAACTCCTGAAAGAGAAGCTGCTCTTTGTTACTAGTCACCTGCAGGCAGGAAAGTGGTTGCAGCTACAGAGAAATTGCATCTGTTCACATACTTTTACCAAGACTTGAGTATAGGTAGGCTTTAGGCTATGGACCGTGGAGCTGTTTCTGGCACTAGCCCTTGTGATTCAGGCTGCAAATGGGAACACAGGAACACTTGGCAAGAGCAACCAACTGCATCTCAGCATCTTTATAAGGACGAGAATTGGGTGCAAAAGGAACAACCATCACAAGTGCTCGATTTCACAGCTACAACTAACCCTGTTGGGATGGCAGATTTCCTTTTGACTAGTTGAGCTTACTTGGCTGACTCTCCTCAGCGAGGAGGCACCAACTTACTGCGTGTTAGAAACATGCAGCTGCGGCACAGGACTGGAGGTTGGCTTCTCCTCACTTGCAGGGCTCTGGGTCTGGCAGAGGTAAACTCTGAAGAGCAGCCGTGGAAAACCTGTCCTGTGAAAACTGCCTACAGTTAATCTTCAGGGCCCCAATTTCAAGATGAGCAGAGCCAGAGCCATGCAGCCAGGCCACTGCTCAGCATGGCAGCAATTTATGCTGTGAAATTTCCAGGAACTCTGAACATATTGCAGTGCAACTGGGGGACAGAGAGGAACTCTGTGTGCATTGTTGAACAGCTCAGAGAAACAAGAGTTGAAACAAGAGCCAAGCCAAATGGTTCCCTTCTCTGCAACTCACATGACAAGCAAATGTTTTGAGGTCAGGAAAAGCTGATCTTTTGATGCCTAGAGGCAACCAGTTGCTTTTTATTAACATGTCATTTCGTATTGAGTCCTGTGCAAATAATAATGAGACAATTCCAGGCATCTTGGGGGAAAAAAAAAGAAAAAGGAAGCATTAAAATAAATTAAATACCTATACTAGCTATGGGCTGGTCCAAGCTAAACTATACTTACATCTTTGACTGAAAAACGTATTATTTGGATCACTTGTTTATTATGTTATTTATTTATGTTAATTCTTTAGTTTTGAATAAAATGACAAATAATCTTAGTGTTAGAGATGGAGCCAAGCTGCATAATAAGGCATTAAAGAACACTTTTTGCCTATTGACATCTTTTTTAAGGATAGAAATTAAAATCTTGAAAGTAGAAATGATCAATATTCTTGAAGGTTATATCCAAAGGGCTCAGTAACAGTACGTAAATAGAGAATTAATGTCATAATGTAGATAAAGCCCCCTCATTTCTAGAGAAAAAAGCTTAGAACCCATATATGATGTATGTGTTTGTTCATTACAACTTGATTAGTACAGCACCATTTAAGGACCAGCTGTAAAGCTGAATATAAATTGAAGACTGTTTGTGGTTGTATCTGTACTTCTATATATAAAGAATAATTGCCAATATGATAAGCTTTGAAATAAAGACTCTGCTGGAATGCTTCTGGGATTTAAGTGAAGCAGTAATATCATTTTAAACCTTTCTTCAAAGTCTTTCACTAATTTCTGAGGAAAAAAAGTTAACATAAAAGTTTGATTTAAATCTTTCCTCGAATTTCTAATTTTTCCTTACTGAGCTGGAGGAGGAAAGAGGAGGAAGACAGGTTTTTTCTGGAAGCATCTACATTTCTGACTTGTATTTATTAAGAAGCACGAGGCACCGAGGGGTTCATAGGTACCACACATGATAAAGGCTTGTTCAGTGCAACGGACAAGTTGAGGACCACATGAAGTAGCTGACACCCCACAGGTGTAAAGGCAGGACACGATCCCCAGTGACAAACCCACACTAAATCTCTTCTAACCAATGCAGGGGGCAGCAGCACCAACTGTGCCACCATAAAGCTTGTCCCCAGGAGATCTGCGGTGCAGCTGTGAGGACCAAGCTCGTCTGCCTGTGCCTCAGCAGTTGTTTTAGGGCCACTCAAACTCCCGGCGCCGCTGTCATCGCACCAGATGACACAGACCCTTTGATTTTGCTTTTCAGTTGTAAGCAAGAGATTTTTTTTTTCCCCCCTTCTTCTGTATCATTCATAAAATCTTTGTGTACATAGTCACATGCTGCACATTAAGCATTATTTAACCCTTCCTTTAGTCGCACCGCGCAACACAGTCCTGCTGTTTGCCTGAAAGATCAGATAGAAATGAAGGGGAACTGCATGACACAAGAATCCCCCCCTCTGTTGCTTTGCACTAGAATTCACCATCGAGTCAGATAACTTGGAGATAACCACAAAGAGTTAAAGAGAAACAAGCCACATGCCTCTCAAACATCTGAACAGACACTTATTTTCCAGACCCTCCATGCAGCCAATTATCCGATACACCTTGCTGCTTCACTGTAGGATGTTTTGATGCCATTTTAATGTTTTACTATAGCTGGCAGTAGCACACTTCTAATGCAAGTAACCCCAGAGATATCTATGGGCAAAATACAGAGAAATAAAGAATATTTTTGGCTCTCATGAGTTAAGTAGCATAGCCTGGCAGTGAGATGGTGATAGTACTTCAACAAGGAAGATCAGAACACAATTATGCATGACCAGAAATGTATTCTGTAATGATCCATCAAGCTGTCTCTGGCTGCTCTACATGCAGAAAGATCATCTGCTTTAATCTTCTTGGTCTCCAGATCTACAGAGAGCATCGTATATTACGCAAAAAGTTACTCTGGGTGGCAGTATTGAGTTCACCGCTACAGCAGGCTTTATTATTGTAAGGGGTGGGGTTTTTTGTGGCTTGGTTTGTGGTGCCCCATCCCCACCCCCAGGTATATACTGGGCAACCCCTTCAGAAAAAGGCTTTTAAGCCTTTTTGTCTCAAAGGAGGGGTCCTTGGTACTCAGTGTTTCTTCTCGTATCGTGCAGCCTGCACACACCTTCCCCCCTGCCCTGCAATCCCTGCTCCCCCAAGCTCCCTGTCCATCTCTGCCTTTCTGCTGGGCTGCAGACCCAGCGAGATCTTTCAGTGCAAAAGAGCAACCAGCAGGACACAGACTTTTTCATTCTCTCCTGGCTGAAAGATTTAATAAATTCACCCTGGGTGACACTTGAATGTTTTTGGGTTTTTTTTTTAAATGGTTTGTTAAAAATCAGTCTCCACTGGACACAGCACATGTGTGGCAGTAAGAGTGTCCTTCAGCAGCATTCAGGGGATTTTCACCACAGAACAAAATGCATATTCGACAAGCAAGTATTCTTGACAGCACTCTATGCTAAAGGAGGGGCAAGACAGACCTGGGCTCATTACAAGCTTCTTTCCCATCTAAAGTCCTGTAGCTGCTGCTGCAGGTGGTCAGGGAATAGATGCCTGTCTACACCCAGCAGATGTGGGGACAGATCCTCACAGGGAGTAAACAGACACAGTTCCCCAGGAGTGCAAGGCACAGCAACGTACCTCACCTGGTGAGGAACTGGCCTAAGTTCTCACTTCTTTTTCTTCTGAGCCATGTAGGTTTATTTGACATAGCCCCATCTTGACTTCCAAGATGAAAGAGCAGCTTCATTTACTTCAACAGAGTTGTCCCAAATTTTCAAAGGAGAGGAGAGGAATCCATACTCCAACTCCTCACTGGCTTAAATCATTTTTGCCTGTGTGGAATGGGTGCAAAGTCCCCCCGTGTGTGTAAATGAAACCCATGCCCACACAGGATAAATGGAAGTGACTTGCCATGGGCCAAAGCAGCGAGGAGCCAGGTTCTGACCCACACATGCTGAAACAACAGCCTCTGCCAGACTTCCCACCCGCCTCCTTCAGCAAGGACAGCTCAACTCAGGAGCTGTTTTTTTGTTGTTGCTGTTATATCAGCATGAAGCTAAAGGCTCCTGAGAGACTGTTTATAGAAAGTGCTTTTGAATATATGCTTCAGCATAGAAAGCTCCCGTTTAAAACTGAAGATGGACTTTTTATCAAGAGATGTGACAGGCTATCTTAAGGGTAACTGTCACAGGTGGAGGCATAAGGCAAATAAAATACCATTTTCTCTATTGTTTCGGTTTTCTTGTAATTTTACCAAGCATTTAGAGGGTGAGATAATGTCAGATACATTTGTCTTTGGCATTTTTAGGTATGTATCACCTTGGAATCTAAGTGCTCAGGCAATACGCGATAACACCCTGAATAACTTCCATCTCAAGTTTCTCTCTCGGGCTTCTTTTATTTAATCTCAAATGAGTACAAGTAACTCCTGATTTTGTGTTTATCTAGAGATACAGAAGAAAAAGTAACCTTTGCTAATTTGGCAATTGGTAATAACTTTACAAATATAAGTCTCTAAGTCAGGATGAGGACTGAATTAGGAACCGAAGAATACTGAGAAAATTATGAGCATTTATAAGTACTGCAAATTATCACATCACCTAGATCCTCTGCTCTAAGAAAAGAATATCTGGAAGCCTAGCTGTCCTTAAAAATTATAGGGAACAGCAAGTCCACCTGTTCATGATGATCAGATGTCAGTATAAATCACTACCAGAACGGTGATTTTGCCCACACACAAGGAGCCATCTGACTCCTATAGAAAAAGGATGAATTAACAGGCCTTCCAGGACAGATTCACCCCCCTTGCCATAACACACTAAAATCCTAGCAATACTGCTGAGAAGGAGAAGAATATCTAGTAGAGGATTAAACTCCCTAGACCTGAATACTGACCCCAGGATACAACACAGCAGGACAAGCAGTAGCTTGTGCTTAAATAGAGCTAGAGAGATTTCTGATGCTGCAAGGTGACTGTCATTCAAAAGGACATCAGAATATGTTCAGCTAGTCCCTTTCAGGTGAACACATGTTCTTCCAACTCACTAGAAGCTGCATGGACACTCAGTTGGATATATAATTTTAAATTGGTGTTCTGCTAATACAACAGTGTGGCTGCCAGCTGGCTCAGAGCATGGAGCAAGCTTGCTCACATCAAACAGAAATCAAATGGCTTAAAACAGACAAGAAATAAGTGGCCCAGATACAAACATGCCTTTGAAATCTGCAGTGTTTTGAGTTTTAGACCTTAACTTAGCCTATCAAAACATAAAAAACACTCAGCACCTTTGGTTTGGACCCAAACTATCTTAAAGTAGAGTCATAAGTTGTGTAGGTTGGAAAAGACCTTTAAGATGATCAAGTTTAACCAGCATTGCCAGTCCAAGCACTAAACTATGTCCCTAAGCACCACATCTACAAGTCTTTTAAACACCTCCAGGGACAGTGACTCAACCACTTTCCTAGGCAGCCTGTTACAATGATTGACAACCCTTTTGGTGAAGACATTTCCCCTAATATCCAATCTAAATCTCCCCAGTGCAACCTGAGGCCATTTCTTCTCATCCTATTGCTTGCTACTTGGAAGAAGAGATCAAAACCCACCTGGCTACAACCTCCTTTCAGGTAGTTGTAGAGTGACAAGGTCGCCCCTCAGTCTCCTTTTCTCCAGGCCAAAAAACCCCAGTTCCCTCCACTGCTCCTCTAGAAAGACTTGCTTTCCAGACTCTTTACCAGCTTTATTGCCCTTCTTTGGACACACTCCAGCACATCAATGTATTTTTTCCCATTCACTCTTCCCCAAGCCTGTACCATTGCATGGGAGTGTTGTGACTCAAGTGCAGGACCCAGCACTGAGCCTTGTTGAATCTCCTACAGTTGGCCCTGGCCCATCGATACAGCCTGTCTAGGTCGCCCTGTACAGCCTTCCTACCCTCAAGCACATCAACACTCCCGCTCAACCTGGTGCTGTCTGCAAACTTACTGAGGCTGCACTCGATCCCCTTGTCCAGACCATTGATAAAGACATTAAGCAGAACTGGCCCCAGTATTGAGCCCTGGGAACACCACTTGTGACCAGCCGCCAACTGGATTTAACTCTATTTACCACAACTCTTTTGGCACATGGGGGCAGCCTGTTCCAGTGCCTTTAAGATTTCCTTGAAGAACATCCAGCCTTCCTGGTAAAGAGAATTTGAGCAGGATTTTGAAGCAGAAGTCTCCTTTAGCAACTGAGTAAGCTAGGCAACACACATGTAACCATCTAGGCCAGGGACATCATCAGGTGATCACTGTACATCCTTTCCAGACACATTTAGTGTGACATTTTCTTCACTGAATTTTACATTCCCCATTTCTTTGGTTACAGTGGTTACTGCACATTTTTTCTGGCTTTATCCTCCCTCCTACATTTGATAAAACAGCTGTCCTGAAGAAAGCATATAAAAAAAGTCATGTATTTGTGATGCTGGTAACATCTTTCTTGGAAAATAAGCCTCTAGCCAAAAAAGCGTTGGACCCCTAGGAAGTTTTTAACTCAGTTATTTAGACCCATCTCTTACCTAGAGCATTTAGCCTTGGTTTATTTGCAGGACAAAGGCTTCAGTAAACTCTTAGGAATACTGTGGGTGAGTAAATGAGAAGAAACTCACTTCTTCAGAGTCTCTGGTTCAGGTGCACTGCTGTTTCCCTCTTTCCAGGGATCACATCTACTTATGGGCTGACTTGGTGCCAACCTTCTAGGCAGACACTTAGTGTGACACCTGCGTAACAACAGGGTATGAGCGAAACCTAAGACTGTAGTTACATACCTGATTGTCTTATAAAAAAATTACATTACTTAGCAACAACTTCTGCACAGAGAGAGGCAATACTGTTTTAATTTTCAAAGACAGTGAAAATCCCACAACTCCCTTCAAGATCTGAGAGAGCAGCAGCCAACTGCAGCTCTTGTGACACTGGGTGTCAGGCGAAAGTGGAGTGGGGAAGGGATGCGGGGAAGGGGAGCTTTGACCACAAAAAACTGATACAGATGACTTTTTGCCATTAAACTCGGTAACAATGGGCAACAGCAAAAGCTCAAGTTCATTTTAGGTCAGTTATGAATATAGCATGAAACAGAAGTACATTTGGATGTACTGTACAAATGGGAAAATAGAGATACTTAAGTGGGTATGGCTAGTCTCGCCCTATATAAATGATACATCATAAGATTCAAGTTCCAGTGTTCAAAGAGAAAGGTAATTCTTTTAAGACATGTTAGACAACACTAAACCAGAAACCCAATCCATCTCAAAATTTCAAGTGGTTCTCCCCAAGGAGACAAACATAAAAACCTCAAGGAGAGTGCAATAAACACCCCTCATAATGAGCAGAAAGCCACGCTGAGTAAAATGCCATACTTAATACATTATGCAAAGATAAAAATTATAAGGCACTGGGACAATGTATGAGCCTTTCCCTTCCAGAGGGGATCTGCCCATTTTTATTGTCTCGGACGCAATGAAGAACTGGGACTTCCCATTGATGTTCACCTGTGACACACTTTGTGCTTGGCTGGCCTGACAGCTCATGTGACAAAAACCCCTAAGGTGAGCAAAGGGTTACTTCAGCAACACGCATCTCTCTATTATACTTGGCTTAACGTGGGCATTTGGCTTGGGAAAACAGCTGTAACAAATTAAAAACCACAAGTGTAGCGATGAAGCACTTCATTTACTCCAAGCCTCACTGTATTCACTTAAGGCCCAGAGTAGCATGTTGCCGCCTTTCAGTCAGTTTTCATCACAGGGTGCATTAAGTTCACTCTGCCTTAGATATTTCATCAGTACTTAACCAGGGTAAAAAAAACCCCAAACTTCCATCATGATATGGAGAAATCACAAGTGCTATTAAAAACTGTGGTCAACGTGGAGTACCTGATGGTGCGTTCGGTATGGCAGGAAGTAAAGAGTATGCATTCCATGCCTGAAGCCTGATACTGGCCTTCATTTTGCTATTCCATACATGTAGGATTTAATTAAAGTACTTCTTTAGAGGCTAAGTCAAGTGAGAGATCATAACCATCCTAAACAATACCAGGAGACTGGTAGCCTTTGCATCTGCCCAGACAGCAATACAGGTCATACGCACAGTGGAAAAAAACCCAAGCAGCAAGACCTGTTGTATTCAACTAAAGGAAGGATTAGATCCATTAGTCTTCTAGCAAGGTAAATGCCAGATGACATATATATATGATACACTATCTGATACACCAGTTGAAAGCTGCTCTCCTCTAGGAAAATGAGTCAAACATCTTCTGTTTCACACTATTTGTACTGATGCGGTCAGATGTTAAAATATGCTGGAGCACTGGCTACTTGAAGTACATTCATTATGGATGCTATCTTGCCAATAACCAGGCCTTGTTGACAAGGTCAGTTGACCTTCCTGAGAATACTTCAGGCAGCAGAAGTAGCAAAGAGAAACAAAACCACACACTCACTGTTCTTTTACTACAGTCATTTTTCAAGAGATACAATACTATTTGTTGGGGAGAAACCCTTCCCTTGCAAAAACTCTCAGTCAAAGCACTAGGAAACAACTGTTGTGGCCAAGGAAGGTTCCTTATAAAGCATTGCCACCAGGCAAGGATTGCACAGGGAAGTCAGGATGCCCTTATCAAATCTACTTCCTAACTGGCATGGAACAAGAACTTGAGGAGAATGACTGCATGAGTTTAGCTCTCAGTAACAGAAGAGGGTGCCACTTGTTCAGCGTTCTGGAGCCAAAGCCAGTCTTGTCTGCCTACACCTGTCCAGAGCCTGCCAAGATCAGCACAGAGACTCCCAGTCACTGTGGGAGGCTGTAACCCATAGATCCAAATGAGCATTGCACTTCAAGTGATGCATCATTTAATGTTTTAATGTAATGTAAATAGTAAAATAAAAAGCACTAACAGAGTAAGTTAATTCTACTTTTAGAAATAATTGCTTTCATGCAACAGCAATTGCCCATACCTGAAAGCTTCAAGTGCTGTTTAGGTGCATTCCTAGTGTCTGCATACTACAGTTAATTTAATTTTCTCAGCATGGCATTTGGATATATTACCGAAGTGCCTGGTTTTAAAGAGAGCTCACTGTCTTCTGAGGACAAGGTACATCTTGTATAAGCAGAAATGAAGTGTTGCTTTTTCTGCAAAGAGATGTTCATGTGCCCATGTACACAAAGATCCAACTGCATTATGGATGGGGAAGGCAAAGCAATGTACAGCTGCAGCACCACATCTGGGTGCATTTGCTGCAACAGACACATAAGAGAGGGGAGAAAAGCCCTCAACATTTCTAGAAATCTGCCCCGAACTAGCAAGATTCTTCTCTTAGAGACAAGCCTATCCAGACAATGAACACAAAGAAGTATCTAGCAAAAAAAAAAGCAAACAAAAAAACCCACCCAACAAACCAGAAGCATTTACCAACTGGCAGTCAGACATCCTGGAGATGTGGCAGCATCTCTCATTTAAGGTGCATCTCTATCATCTCCACCATCTTGCTTGCTTTTTTAGTGGAAAAGCTAAATTAGCTAAACTACAGCTTGGTCACTGCAGGAGGACAGAGCGCCAAGGTGTCATAACAGGCAAACAAGCATTACAACAACAACAATAGCAAAAGTCCACAATAATTGTTATTGCTATCATTATCACATGAAGTTGAGCACTCTGTCAGCATTGCAACAAAATAAACTCAGAGTCTTTACAAGGCACTCTGTACAAAATCTTCAGTGTTTTCCTTTTTCCATTTATGCCAATAGAAACTCATCAACGGTTTCAATTGACAGCTACTTGATTTGACAGGGCAAAGCCTTAAAATACTCCTCCCATTTTGTTGTATTCAGTGGGACCAGGTTTCACTGTGTTCCAAACAGCAGAGCACAATGGAGCATTTGTAAGTGTACTCTATCTTTTGTAAACAAATCTGACAGCATTAGAGATAAATCCAGAGTCCCTTGAGGGCAAGATCAGTGCACAGTTGCATGCTTGTACGAGTGTACACCTACCATTAGTCTGAAAAATCGGAACCTACTGACATAATGGGTAGTTGTGATCAAGGCAGAATAAAGCTTTCTTCCCAGTTCCTAAATTTTTCTGTCACTGTTAATCATCTCTGTTTGGAACAATGTTTCTTGTTTACTAGCAAACAACTGCCTGTAGACAGGCTAAATATTTCTCTATCAGTGCTACAGTACGCTCATATCAGGATCTAAACCCAAACTGCACCCCTCTGGATGCTCTTCCTGCCTTCTCTCTCCCACAAACTCAGTGTGCCTTCCTTCCGTAAAGCCACTTTCCCTGACACAGGCCAGCAGGTCCTGTCCATCTAAGGACCCTCTCCTAAGGGGTCTTCTCCAGTTCCTTTACGCAGGCTGGAATTAACGGCAGCCCCTCCCACACTGGGGAAGCGCAATTAGTCAGCGTCATCAGAGACTGCCAGCACTTGCTAAGGTGCGCTGCCAAGGTCGCGGCCCGCTGATGAGGGGAGAGAAGAGCAGAGGGGATGGTACTCTGCTGAAAGCAAGCCAGAGAGCTGAAATCCTGCTTCTTGCAGGTGCTGTGCTGAAGGTATCTATCTTCCTGCTTTCACTGAACGGCGGTGATAAACAACGCCTCAGAGCCGGAGGAGGACAGCGGAAGACTAAAACTGAAACAGAGTACAGCTGATGTTATAATGGCAGCTCTCTGGCAGCTGCCTTTGGAGGTTAATTACCTTTCTAAAGAGTAACGATTCATCTTTTTGCCCATACCACAATATCCTGCAATGCTAATTCTCATTTTGAAGACAGGAAAACTAATGACTGAGAAAAGGTTTAATATATATAACTCAAAAGAAAGAATAAATTTGCCATAACAAGGTACTAGAACCCATCAATAAAAACTCACACCGAAAGATCACAACTCTGAGAATTCCCAGAACATAAATATTTTCTAGGATACACCATCATTAGCAAAACCTATCAAGCTTTTGTTTGAATAAACAGCATCTGCCAGGAGCATCTTCTCTGAAACAGACATTATTAAACAAAATTTGGTGTCTCATTTATTACAGGGGCAGACTTCTGGGCTGATGTCTCAGGAGTCTTCAGAAAGCTTTAAAAAACAAAAAGAGGCCCATCATTTGATGCAAGGCTTTCCATCTTAAATACTCTAACAGGTGTTACGAAAGCACTAATGTTCTGGACCCGCTGAATATCACTTTATGAAAAGCACCCTTAGTTGCTCCTGAGTCCCTCAGCTATCCTAAGCAGGCACCTTCCTGCCTCAGCAACAGAAAGCAGCTCCCATTTTATTTCTGTTAAAGGGAGTAAGTAAATTAACTGAGGAAAACCAGCTGCAAAGGGACTCCAATATGAGGGCTTCAGCAAAAGAACGAGTCAAGCGTAGGAGAACCATATCCAACCTACATCCTAGCTTAGCAGCGAGAGCAATGGCCAGCCCTAGCTAGATCCTTGGGTTCCTGACAGACCCATCCTCCAGGAGAGAAGGTACCTGGAAAAAAAAAAAAATCTCTTCTTCCTTTCCTGTGAGGTACACAGAAATAAGCAAAGGGCAACCAGCTAACCCAGGGCAATTGGTACTCTTGGCAGGGGTTGTACCAGTGATCTCAAAATGCAGGGTTTTTTTCCCCCCTCAGGACCAGTTCCATAGGTTACTTAATTTTGCACTCATTCCCTGAGTAAAAACACTTACTAGCTTCTCTTCTGGTCACCCCAACTCTATAAGGTGGTGTTAAAAAACAAAGTTAGCAGCCAAAACATAATGCACCTCACAAAACAAAGGCTTCCTCAAGTCAAATGAGCAGGCAGAATGGTATCACCTTTTTCCCCAAGCTTGTGCGTTTTTTGGATGGGTTTGTTCTGTTCTCGCTGTGCTGCTTTTGTGTTGCACAGCTCCACAGCAAGAGGATATCAGTGTGTTTATGTTTTTAAAGAGGCAGCTGAAAGACAAAGTCATCCTTAGAACACATTTGAAATATTTTTTCAACTAACTCTTGCCATGCTGAAATAGTCCTTGCGATACTGCAAGCAGACTGCTTTACCTTTTCAGATGCTAGAGCAGCAGGAGTGAAATGTCCTCTAACTCATAGCTGAAAATGATAGAAAAATCAATGCAAACTTTGTGAAGAGAAGGCAGTCCCATTACAAGAAAGTAATTTTCAGGCTCTCCTGTGGAACTTGCTTCCAGAAAGCAGGACAGAGCGTGTGGAAGGTAATGCTCTGTCAATTGAAAAATGGTACATCAAATATCCCCGTTAGAAATGTATTTTAAATTAAATGTGAGGTATGTAGAGAAGCTGGAAAGGCCTGATGTCATATCCAAGTACTTCCCTGGATTTTCATAGCTAGCAGGTTAAGGTCAGACCTGTACCCTTGAGACAACTGAGTGAGACAGACAAAAAAAGCAAAAGCCAAACATTTCAGCAGTGCTTACTGATTTTCTCTACCTCAGGATTTGTTGGTCCCTGCCAGGGGGACATCAGCAGAGCCAGCCGATGGCAGCTCTATCCCATCAGCCTTACCCCCAAGGCCTCTCTGACCTGCTGTTCCTGCACGCCTGGATGACCAGATCACAACAGACAGGGCCAACAACAGACTGAAGAACAAAATCCAAACCCTCAATATTTTGTGGTAACTAAGAAAGCGGATCCAGAGCTTTTATGTCTTTGCAAGATGCCTTCGATACCGCATTCACATTTCACAGAATCACAGAATCGTAGGGGTTGGAAGGGACCTCGAGAGATCATCGGGTCCAACCCCCCTGCCAAAGCAGGCTCCCTAGCTCATATTGCTCAGATAGGCGTCCAGGCGGGTCTTGAATATCTCCAGTGAAGGAGACTCCACCACCTCCCTGGGCAGCCTATTCCAGTGCTCTGTCACCCTCACTGTGAAAAAGTTCTTCCGCATGTTGGTGCGGAACTTCCTATGCTCCAACTTGCAGCCATTGCCCCTTGTCCTATCCCCACAGACCACTGAAAAGGGGCTGGCTGATTCCCCCTGCATGCCCTGCTTCAGATAATTATAAACTTTGATTAGGTCCCCCCTTAGTCTTCTCTTCTCAAGGCTGAACAGTCCCAGCTTACTCAGCCTTTCCTCATAGGGGAGATGCTCTAGGCCCTTAATCATCTTCGTAGCCCTTCTTTGGACTCTTTCCAGGAGATCCCTGTCCTTTTTATACCAAGGAGCCCAGAACTGGACACAATACTCCAGGTGGGGCCTGACCAGGGCAGAGTAGAGAGGGAGGATCACCTCCTTTGACCTGCTGGCTACACTCCTCCTGATGCATCCCAGGATCCCATTGGCTCTCTTGGCCACCGAGGCACACTGCTGGCTCATGGCCAACCTGTCATCTACCAGGACCCCCAGGTCCTTCTCCACTGAGCTCTTCTCCAGCAGGTCATCCCCCAGCCTGTACTGATACAAACAGTTGTTCCTTCCCAGGTGCAAGACTTTACACTTGCTTTTGTTGAACTTCATCTGGTTTCTCACTGCCCAGCTCTCCAGCCTGTCCAGGTCTCTCTGGATGGCAGCGCAGTGCTCCTGTGTGTCAGCCACCCCTCCCAGCTTTGTATCATCAGCGTACTTGCTGAGGGTGGATGTTATTCCCTCATCAAGATCGTCAATGAAGATATTAAACAGGTCTGACTTTCTTCATGGACTTGCAAGTTAATGGTCTCCTTTCTGAGGCACAGGGGAACATCAGCAGAGACGTCTCCAGCATTAACTCTTTCTGATTTCGCACATGCTCCAAAGGTAACAGATAGGAGCTTTTTTCATCCAGCTTTGCAAATAGATTAGCAAGCAGAAGCTCCTGAATATTTTAAATTCAAATGATATTAAACTCAGGCTAAGCTTAGTGCTGCGGAAAAAGTCAACACTATTTTCCCATCTTGATTTTTCATTCCTCTCCTACAGCTGCTGCAGAGATACTGACTGCAGTTGGCAGTATAACCTTACTTATAACATGCTCAGGAACAGATGTTTTTCTTCACATCTATCCCTCCTCTCCTACCTTTGGAGCAGCATAATGAGATACTCTGCAGCCCCAGTTCAGAGCATGGTTATTAAACAGCTAGGGAAAATGATGCTGGCGTGGCAAACTGTGTATCGCTGAATTACTACGAAACACGGTGATGAGAAAATAGACCTGCTTTGAAGGAGAAAAAATAGGCTGTTTTCAGTCAAGAGCTCTTTCCTGTTAACCAGACCAGCCCATCAGCAAAGTACCAGATAGTGTACACAGCAATTTGTAGGCTGCATAGAGGGCAGCAGTTTGTGCCTAGAAGCTGTCACATACTTCCCTCGGTAGATGTATCTACCTAAGGGCCATTCACACGATGAAGAATTTATGAGCTATGGTTATTGGGGATTTGTTGTTTGGATTTTTTTATTCCTGTTGGTCTTTAGAACAATACAGAAAAATAATACAGAGCTTTCCCACAGTTCCCCTGTGCAGGATGCTGATTAATGCCTTACAGCTCAGGGATGGAAAGTCTTACCAGATCCTTCCTGTATGCCCAATCTTGACAGGCAGAGCACCACTTCTGAGAGACACTGCCTAATTACTTTAAAGTTTATTTTGCATTCCATTGAAAACAACTGCATCAAAGGGAGGGAAAGGCATAAAACCCTATGTAACTAGCCTGAACACACAATCTTGTGGGAAATATATCTCCATCTCTGCTGTCACAGGAAATCCATCACCTGCAGTACCACCTTTCAGGTAACTTTTGAGATTCTTTGATAACTGGAGAAGCTCATGAACAAATAACCAAAGACCTTCCTGTTCCTAGCATGCTGGTTGTGTCATTAATGACAGGGAAAGCTGATCATTGATAATACAACATATAGGACTATAGAACATTTCTAATTGTCACCCATTCATGATGAACGGCCACAGCCCAATCTCCTTGTGTCCTGTGGCCCAGGACTGCATGGAGACTGACTGTAGCTTCTCTGATCCCTAGGACTACCCAGGAAGTCAGGAAGGGAAACTTCAAGAGCAAGTTATAAACCCAAGTAAGCAAATTAATTGGAAGATTTTGTCTCCACTCTGAATCCTGTGACATAGATACACAACACTAAGATGTAGTTGCAGGCATCGCTATTTCATGTGTCTCACCTGTTGTGGTCTCTATGACTGTATTTTCAAGGTGCCTTGCTCCCACCTGTAAGCTAAGAGCAGCTCTCTGATAACAATAAGTAGCTTGTTAAAAGCACAACAGTCATGCTGTTAGCCCCAAGACCATCCTTCCTTTCTGCATTTACAGAATGAGCTGGATAGACTAAGTCTGCCTGTATCCTAGACAACAGCTTCAATAGACTACAGCTGCAAGCAGGAAAAGGCAAGGAGAGATGAGGCATAACTCAGACCTGTACCTAACCTGAAATGGATTTGGGACAGCTCTCCCATGCCTAAGCACTTATCCAGTGCCTAATTGATCTGGGAACATTTCTTTCTTCTTTCATATATGGGTCTTTTATGCAACCCACCAAGAAAACCAGGCCACATATTTCAGTTTAGGACTTTATACGTAAGGCACCTCGTTTTGCAATTTAAGATGGGGGGGGTCCAACACCCCCCAACACCAAAGTAAAAATTAGCATTGTTCTTTGGCAAGTTAAAAGCAAAAAGGAGCACATCCAAACTAATTCCAAACAAAACACAAGAACATAAATTATCCTTTTTTCCTTGTCCTCACATACACCACCACACCACAAAGTTTATTTTGCAAGTTTCTTTTTGTTTTCCCAGCATCTATATACACTGAAGTTTCTTAAATATGAGCTTCAATTTAAGACATCCTCAAGGAAAGACCTAGGATAGAGAACTAAAAAGGTGGCATTTTTCTTCATTTGGAAGGAAATACTGAGAAGAAAAGTATCCCAGAGTACTCTATAGACTGGTTCATTTGAGCTGGTGTGGTAAAGGAGCTATGCATCACTAGAATCATTTTATAGTTGGACAGTGTAGCAGTCAATGGACAAAACAGAAGTCTCCATAAAGATGTGTCAGGAACAAAAGAGAAATTTTTGTCTCCTCCTATAACCATTAAAAGAAACACACTCATCCTCTCCTTTGATTATTTTAGCAAGTAAGAGGCTATAACATTAGCTTTTTTCCCCCCAGACGTCCATTTCATCACATTTGTCAGATTAAATAATCAATTATGTCCCTTATTTTTATTTAAATTTTTGCAGTAATGGGCACTAGATGGGTTGTACCCTGACATTTAATAGCATACCGATTAAGGAGCTAACCATTCTCTCACCTTTTTTTCTTTTTTTCCCCTCCTTTCTCACATACCTTAATCTAGATTCAGTGTGTGTGGGAGTCTAAGTAAGTGCTACTACTCCTTTGATAATCAGTAATTTGTTACCACATTAGAGGTGGCCTATGTATTCAAGCTAAGAGCTGCCACTAACCTAGATGGAAGCGGAAGACTTATTATTAGATTACAAGGTAGATGCAATAGAGAACTATAAGGGAAAGTAAGCAGTGTGGACTTTCTTTTCAAGTTCTATTATTATTATTTTGAAGAGTGAGGAAGGCAGACCACTTGAAGCTGCTAAAACAGACGGGGGACAGGGTTTACTGAAACACATTAGGCATGAAGAACTAACGTGGAAAAAAACCAGGATGTCAGATGATCTAAGGGGAGAAAAAAACCACCCACCCAAAACCCCCAAGCCCCCAAAAAACCTTCCCACCAAAACCAAACAACCCAAAAAAACCCAAACCAACCCAGAGCAATGAATCGGGCTCAATGATTTGCTGCAGAGACGGCGCAGAGGCAGAACTGGGTCCTGCCTAACATGCTCGTATGCTAAAGCTGTAACAAACATACCTGGGGGGAACTGCACGCAGCCCCAAGGTAGAAAAGGGGACTCGTAGGTGTCTGGTTTGGAGGCTTTAGCTCACACATGGCTTCACAATGTGTTGAATGGCCATTCCAGCCCAGGCTGGGGCTGCAAGCGCACATTGCCTCTGAAATACTTTTAATTGGGCAGCCCCTCCTCTGCCAGTGTCAGGGTGAAGATCAGAGTTACTCTGCTTGTTCACAAGGTCCTTCCTAGAAGGAAGGATTCCCAGCAATCTCTTCTGGGTGTGTTATTTGTTCACTCTTTAACAGACTGTTCCTTTCAAGGAGGACACTTCTAAGCTTGCAGACACAGCTTTTGTCAGCTTGAGTCCATGCCGAAGATGTAATACAACATTGTGTTAATCCAGGTTCAACCACATAACTCAGCTTGCTATCACAAAGGCAGCATGCAGAGTACCCCTCTGTGATAAGGCAGTTATTTTGCACTGCACCTAAAAACCTTAATGCTATAAATGAATTGGGAGACAAGGAAATAGTTGTCCCTAGTGCTCAGTCAAGCTAAACACTGTATTTTTTTCCTTAACATCAGAACCTGCTTTCACATTTGTCCATCCCTATCTGTAGGTGCCAGACTCTTATTAAGCTCTGTCCAAATTCTCTGTCATTTTAAATTCAACAATGATCTTAAACCATCAGCTGCCCCAGTGAACTGTGTACAAATTCAGGCATGCTTTGTAAATGGTAGCTTTGTGACAGCAGTTTCTCTCTTGACTTTCTGGCTGTTCACCTGACAAGCTCCACTTAGCTAAGGTTAGGAAAGTAAAATAATGTTCTCCTAGAAGTACACGTACCTGTCATTTGACAGTCCTGCCACGTGGACAGAGTTGTTCCTCAACACCAGCACTAAAAGTCAAGTTACACCACATGCTGCTCCAGGCAAGCTCAGATCATCTACCTCACAGAGATGATGTGAAAGACAGAGCCCTTGCCTACTGCCCCAGACACAGGCCCCCTCCTTCCCCTTGCAGTTCTCAGCTTGGGGTCACTGCTGATCCCACTGGCCCATGCACTCTGTGGGCATTGTGAGGATAATGGTGCAACCACAAATGTCCTTACTGTGTCCCACAGCACATCTGAGATAAGAGATACCATCTATTCAGAGCGAGGTACCAGCTGCTGTAGCAATGCCAACTTCTTTCCTTGCTCAGGAAGACTTGGTTTATTACATTTAGGCACAAATGCAGAATTTTGTGGGAGCTCCTGTCTTTCTTTTCTGGTGAGTACATGATGCTGGCCACCTTCCAGTGACACTTGCCTGCTTAGTGTCCCCCAGACTGCAGGGGTGTTGTGTGCTCTCCAAGTTAGGAGGCTGAGCAGCTAAGTAGGATTGATTGACACTCAGTCTCCCAGGCTCAAAGTAGTCTGCAGAAGAGTTGGACTGTGACCATGGTCCACGCAGAGAGCATGTAGAGGCAGAAATCACTCAGATTTGTTGAAGTTTGTTTTCTAGATAAAAATTCAAATTGAATGGAGTGATTCAGGAAATGGCTTTGTGGAGTTCAACAACTTACAAAATGTGCATTCTAACCTAAATGTACAATATTTTCCTTCTTTCCCATTGTAACACTACTGCATGGCTTATCTGCCCTTCTGTGGGTTTGATCTTTCTAATCAGCTTGTACCAATGCAAATATTTTGCTATTAAAAAACTGGATAGATTGATTTTGTTCATTCTTCTAGAGGAACTTTGAGAATAATGCAGTTGGTGGTGTGTGACAGATGTCTTTTCTTCTTCCGGAGGAGGAACTATGCCAAAAGTTTACCTTCTCACATCCCTGTTTGAGCTGACAGAAAGCATCAAGGTATAATGGTTTGTGATAGCACTTGTAGATGATTTAATGCTGGATGCAGTAAAACACACTAAGCTCTTTTTGTAGAGGACAAGCTGGCTTTGTCTGAAGAACACAGAGTATGCAACCCGATATGTCGTTTCCCTCTCTAATTTCTAGGAACAAATGAAAAACAAAGCCAAAAAAAAATTTTAAAACTGCATAGCCATTGTCAGTGTGTTATCTGGTACAAAAGCAAAACAAAGCCCACATTATCCAGGAATGTGAATAAAATGCTCCAGAGAGGGACAAAACCCAACTGCCTTTTGTATCGTCCGAGGCACACCTTCACTGCAGACCGGCTCAACGCCTACCTATCCTCTTCGGACAGTCAATCAGGCAGCTCTGCTCCCACCTCTATGAGGATCAGCTGCTCTCTCTACAGTATCTGTCATCTCCAACAATGAATGAGAAGAGGCCTCAGCAAAAATCACTTGGGGGCATGGATGCTCAGGATGTAATGGACCTGACAGCAAGCAGCTGCACAGGCTGGATCCATATATTTTAATAGCACGTAAAACACAGGGCAAATTGTCTGGGATGTCTCAGGAGGCATTTTAGCAGCCAGAAAGTCACTGAGCATGAGAAAGAAGAAAAAGGTAAGAAGAACAACCAGAAAACACCCCAACCCCCAAAACACAACCAAAACCAAACAACCCAGATAAATAAATGAACGTAGAATGAAACCTGCTCTCCACAGATTATTTTAAAATGCCTCTAAAATATTGCCCTGCAACACCACTTCTCCTGCAAAGTATCTTAATGTCATTCTTCACCTGCAGCAGTTGCTGGACATGCTCAGAGTGCCCTGCAAAGGACAGAGGGCACTTTTCTGTGACCTTGTAGGGTCCAGGAGAACCCTGAACGAAGGCCTAATCAAACGCCACCAAAATTATTGTGAGTCTTTCTGTGGTTTCTCCAGATTTAGGAGCAGACTTCTGATTAATTCCTCGATTCCACAGTTATCCTTTGGCAAGGCCTGTCTCCACAGATCCAATGTCAATCCTGCTGCTAGGTAGTATTTCAGAAGTCTGAGTGGGAGTTTATGACTGAGACAAATCTTTATTGTAACCAAGAGATTAGTAAACACTTTGTGAGGAAATAAAGGGGATTTGTGCCTCAGTCCCTCTTTGCCTGCCTAGGGAAAAGCAGACTCTACTGCTCCATTGGGTTGTTTGCAACAAGTGCAAAATGGAATTCTCCATTTCATTAAGCATCCAGCGCCCTTACAATTGGCAGAGAAATTGGAAGTTGCCTTTAATTTACGCCTGTTCTGTGATTAACATCTCTGTTCACTGTCCACACTGCCAACCTAGATTGGCAATGGACATATGACCATTCCAGTGCAGTAGATTCTCAAATGTGTTATCCCCTTCCTCACTCTTACTACTATTGAACAGGATTAGATCAGAGAAAGGTGCACGTCTAGTTCAAGGCATCCTGTCTTGAGAGGTCTGTACACCCAGCCTTAGTCTGGAGTTCTTAAAAATGGAGTTATAGATACACTTTCACTCTCTTTTTTTGCATACGCGTATCTCCAAGAAGATGGAAAGCA
This sequence comes from Porphyrio hochstetteri, assembly GCA_020800305.1. Taxonomy (NCBI): domain Eukaryota; kingdom Metazoa; phylum Chordata; class Aves; order Gruiformes; family Rallidae; genus Porphyrio; species Porphyrio hochstetteri. Next base: position 11,416,876 of record CM036911.1, read on the forward strand.
CTTTGGGTGTTACTCTCTTCATTGCCAAATATGGACTACTGAAGATGGGAGAGCATTCCTCCATCCTTCTTTGCCCCCATTAAGAAGCTTCTCTAGAGAACCTAAATATGACATGCCAGATGTTACTTATTTCAGCAACAGACCTTGTCATAAGCTGTCCATCAGTATTAAGACCTGAACTGCCCAGAACTGAGCTGTTGTTGATCCACAGATAACTAATAGCATAAATGGGCAGCTTTGAATCACCCGATTGTTAACACTAGTCATTATCTCTCAGGTCTGTCTCTGAGGTGATTTCTAAACCACTGTAAAGGCAATGAGATCGTTGATAACTTGCTTGAAACTCTCTTCCCTCCAAAAAGTCTCCCTAAATTTTAGAATCTCTCCTCACCCATTTCTAGTCATACTTCTCCTTTGATCTAAAGTACTGGCACCAATTGTCAAGAATATAATTCTCCTCATTTTCTGCAAATATAGACACAGTCTATTTCAGCAGCTTTCCTTTGGAGAGAAGTGATTTCTGTATTTGTCTTTTAGCCAAGCTGACAGTCCCAAAATGCCTCTAGATTGGTTTTCATTTGCTTAATTACATGACTCGCTTACATTTTATAGCCTTGCTTTAAGAGAACACACAGACTGAGGAAAATGCCCGGTGTGGGCTGCAGCTGTGAAGGCTCTCCCATTGACCACTGGTGTGTCTTATCCCTCTGTTGCATCTCCCTGGCAGTCACTCATCCTTCCTGTTCTTTTAGTCCTTTGTACAGGGAGCCTGGCAGCAAGGCTGCCAATTAGTGGAGATTACCACAGCACCTTCTCCTCACAGGTTTCAGTGAAAGGCAGGAGGGGAAAAAAAAATAATAAAAAACAACCAGGGGTTAGCAGCCAGCCTGCACTTTCTTTTTCATATCTTATCGTGTACCATAAATAACTACCTATACTTATGTTCTGCTGCTCAGCAACAACTTACAGCTTTCGTCAGTGTCTCGCAGCAGAGCTGTGTCTCTTAACGCTTTTGTCCCATTCTCCAAATGAGGTGTCCAAATCCCATTTTAAAAGCTCAGATCACAGTTCTCTTGCCTTGACAAGGATCTCATTGCTGCCCCTCACCCCCTGCATCGTCAGTGCACCTATCTGCTGCCTTCTCACAGCTCTTAAGACAAGTCCTTGACAAATTAATCAGCGCCTTGTCCTTTCTGCCAAAGTGACTGTCAACAAAGCAGATGGTGCTGTCCCTTACAACACCTTGTCTCTTACATCTCTCTTTGAGTCTGTGTCCTCCGGTTTTCTGACAGGGCTGCTGCATGGCTAATTTTTTATTTTTTAATACTGAAGATAACAGACTGCAGCAGGCCATTGCTCACCTGGTCACAAAGATGACAATACTCCAAAGCTGAAAGAAGTACGTGAATGAGCAGCGATGCATCAAGATCACAGTCCTTCTGGAAAAGCCTGAGGATAATTAACAGTCTGTTGACACAGGCAAATTCTCAGACTTTCTTCTGGGAAACTGGATTCATGAAGACTAGCAAGTGCCCTGACTCCTACCCAGAGAGGTTTGATTTGTACAATGAAGTAACCACCACCCTGACCTGAAAAAGCCTTCAGTTTTCTAATTGAGCCTTGGAAACCTGAAGATTAAGCATCTGAAATGCCTCACAGCTACTAGGAATTTCCCAATTCACTGGGAATTCCAGCCCTCGCTCCCCCCTACCCCATGTTCCTTAGCAGAATGAAAACTGACTAGCAAACACAAAACCAGAAAGCTTTCCATGAGCTAACTTTCCCTTCCCCAGTACTATTTGTTCCAATACACTCCAAATGTCATTTTCCAAGGGTACCTTTTGAAAATGGTACTTATTAATGACAGATTTCATTGTGAAGAGTCATTCAAGTTGAAAACACCAAACACTTTCTCTCACCCTCCTCCCATTTTGATCTGTTTCATAATAGAGAGACACTTAGATTTCAGTGGAAACTACTGGAGAAATAAATTAAGAATCCCTTTGATGCAAAATACCTACTCCAAACCCACACGTCAAGTCCTTGCAGACAAGTCTCAGCCAAAACACCCCAAACAAAAAAAAAACCCAAAAAACAAGCCCAACAAAAAACACTGCTCCATTGAGACCACCCAGCCTACATCAGCTAACACCAGCTTATTCCAGTGGTATCAGACATCAGAGCCATCAAAGGGCTGTGCAGGAAAGACTCATTACTAATGCTGCTAGCTTAGGCTGATGAATCAATATCTGTGATAAAAATCAGTGTCATCCATTAATGAGATTTCTACTGTGGCATGCATTAACAAGCAGCTGCGAAATGGTGCTATGAACTCAGTGTGTCACAAACACCTACAGCTCATCACTGAGTGGGCAGCGGGCGAGGGAGACCAGAACAGGCTTAGCAATTTCTTTTATGTGAACTTGAATGCCAGAGGGGCTACACTGCCTATAAAGCATACATTTAACACACTGATTTTGCTACCTATATAGAAAGGGCTGCAGCCATCTTTCCTGACTCAGAGGGTCCAGCTTCATGATCCAGAACATTGATATATCAGAGTAGGGTGAGCTGGGACCCAGCCTTCCAATGTAATGACTGCGGTGCTTAGGCTCATCGCCAAACCCAGCCAAAGGCTTTTCAGCATCATTAAGCCAAACTAAGGTTTGGAGTGACAAAGCTGGATGGAGAGCCTGAAACTGCCATGGAGAGTCTGTTAGGCTGCTTTTGCCATCCCTCTTTTTAAGCCCTCCTTATGGAAAAAAAGCAGCTCTTCTCTCCTATTAATATATACCAGTGGTTGTGCTTTTAAACCCCTCAGCCTCTCCCTTAATAGCTGCAACTAGCCTTACTTTATGGAGCTCCAGGTTGTGGTCTTTTCCCTTCTACTAACAACATGCTACCCTAGATGACAGTTGGTTTTGACACATATGATGATGCCTTTACTTGAAAAATGCCTTCTGTTTGGAGATGGACTTTTAGCAGGGGAAAGGGAAGAAAAAAAGCAAAAAAAAAAAACTCAGGACAAGCTGCAAAACTTCTTTCAGTCATAACTGAGATCTTAAGGCTTCCCTCAAAAAACTCGAGTGGATGCAGCACAAGAGACCCAGGTTCTGGGGGAATAGCCCAGTAATTCTTCAGTGAAACCCATCTGCCAAGGTATCTTTTGGTAATCAGGGAACTGGGGCCAGATCTAGAAGACATGCAAAACAAAAGCCCCAACCACAAAACATCCCCCACCAAAACTAGTGTTTCCTGTGAAACAGCAGTATTTTCCATGCGAGTATAACTTTACTCCCCTGCCCCAAATTCTTCTCATACAACACAAAGAGAAAGAAGTAGCAAGTGTATCCAAGAGACTTGATGCTCTTATACCGGTCAGCTTTCACTTCACTCCTTCAGCAATTCCTTGCAGCTCAAGAGGTGTGAAAGTCAGCCACAGTGTTAGACAGGGACAAATGCAAATGCCTAGGGCCAGACCTGTTTAGATTTCAGCATAAATATAAATCACCTCTGATTCTGTTTTTATTTGCAGCCTTAAGCTAGTCATTAACACATTGAAAACAATCTGGGTGCAATCTTTTTCTTCAGATCCAGCTCCTTTCCCCTGTAATCAGCACTCCAGGAGAACATATGGGCTTCTTCTGTCACTTGGCTCCTGATTTACACTGGTGTAAATCTACTGAAGTCAACAGAATTCCCCAGAAGCTGCACTTGGTTTTGTTGCATGTGAGCAACCGCTGAAGCCAAATGAGCCCCCGTGCTGCAAAGAGGTCACCTTGTGTGAGCATTCCTCAAACAGGGGAGGATGTGCCCGGTGACAAGCGGGTGCAAACACCTCTGCCCCACACCTCCAAAGCACTGGCAGTTGGCAGAGTTGAACACTCCTAAGAGCTTAAATTCTCAAGTGGCCACCAAGTGCTTCAGAAAGCTGAACCCATCTAGACTGGGAGAAAGAACTTCAAGAGGCCCTTTTCAATTTTCAAGTGTGTGTGTTTGGGGAGGGAAGGTTAAACAGGTTTTCAGGGTACATTAGGTGAGGAGGGACCAATGAAGACGGAAAGCTTTGCGGAAGCAGCTCACTGCAGGTTTAAAATGCAGGTTAGTCAGTGCTGTCCCTGAGAACAGCTTTCTCATCTAGTGTTCATTATTAGTGTTAATTCAGGTTTCAGCTGCACAGTCAATCAGTTCAAATAGTCTCTGGCTGGGATTGCTGCCAAGCTCCTCCTTCAGAAGCAATTCCTACTCTACTTCCCTGTTTACATCAGGTTTATTTATTCTCATCTCTTACTGTCAGCAGATCCAAGCCAGCTAAAAAAGCTAAGAGGGCACAACCTTTCTCCTTGGTCTGCTTTCCCCGTGTTAGAATCACTGTGGTTATACAAGGGTTTAATTTAGAGTTTTCTGCTCTCAAACCTTCTAGAGAAAAATTTGCACAGAGTATGCTGACCTCTCCACTGCTGCCATCTCCACTTGCAAAGTGGGTATAGAGATAGTAGTACAAATAGGATGCCACTAATTCTCAGCATTTCCAAATCAATCTGCTCCCACTCAGATTTTTTTTAAAAAAAATCATAAAACTCTGGAACAGAAACCTGTTACTTCCTTATTACCGATCCTCAGTTTCTTAAGCCTTCCAGAGTAAAAAGCAACTGCTCTTTCTAGAACCACTTCTGTCTTATTAGGTGAGAAGTACATAAAATCTGACATTCACTTTGACTGTGATGTCAGTAAGACAGTTTTTAGGAAAACCTGAACCTACTGAGATTTGTGATAAAACTAGAAATGGGTAAAAGCAGGGACAGGAAAGGTTTGGGTTCACTCATGAGAATCCAGACCTGGGTCATTTCACCTTATCCTCACCGACTTGTAAATTCAGTTTGATGAACATATTCATCGCTTATCCTGTGGCTCTTCAGTCTGGGCAAGTGAAACAAGATTTCATTATTTACATTCCAGATTTGCACAAGTAAGAACCGCCATGCACTCCACTAATCCCAAGCAGCAGAATAGCAAAAGAGGTCAGATACAGCCCTCAACATCCTGGTATCAACAGCAGGACTAGCTCAGGGACTCTCTCACAGACCTTCAGGCTGTGCTGAGGGTTTATCATGGGAAATGGACACATCCTGACAGATCCCATCCTCTCAGAAGAAAACAGGGCTTAGGAAACACTCTCAGAAGACAAACATCAGCCATCTTCCCAACCAGGTTCATCATCCAGGCACACAGCCTGGTTGTCCAGACCCAGAAAGAGATTGCTCTTTACTGTAACCCTGGAACCTGGGAATCATGCCCAGCTTTTCATACCTCCCCACCTCATCAAATCAGATCTATGGTTTGTGGCACTTTTCATCCTCAGATGGGTCCAAAAGTTGAGAAACAAGGGCAGTCTTGTAGGCAGTAAGTCACATAGATTACTCATGCCAAGGCTTCAGGGTTGGGCAGCCCCTTTCTGTTGTTTGCTACTGAAGGTCTAAGGAGCAGACAGGCAGCAAAACGGTGTGGATGGTGTGCTTTAGCCAAAGACCAGCAAGCAGAGGGTAGGTTTTAGCTAAGGACCATTGGACACTGCTTTGCACTTCACAAAGGCACCACGAGGTCTTTGCTCAATGTGCAGCACAGAAAGGGCTCTGGTTTGCACCATCTGAACCAACTGGTCTCAGAGAAGCAAGCAGAAGAGGTTACTGTTAGAGGTGTCGCAAAGTCTCCTGAGCCAGGCTTTTGGCAGGTATAAGCCAGCAGAGCTCCTTTGAAATCAATCAATGCTTATTGACATAAGCAGTTGTGTCAACCTCTTCTCTCTCCAGGGGAGGGCCCTGAATGCCGCTTTTCCTTGGAGGAAACCAATGTTTACAAATCTGAGTGATTGTGATAGAGATTTTGTAAACTGTGAACAAAAGCCGATTTACTCATTGCCACCCCACTACTGACCTTATTGAAATATCCACCTGGTGAGAATCAATTTTTCATTTTTAAAAACAGAATATTCAATTATTATCCATATTGATTTAAAACTATCTGAAATTGCACTGATGTTATTCCAAAAAAGATGAGAGACAGAAGCAACCCCTCCCGCAGTACACACTCAACACTGCGCAGGTGCTTCCGACCCTGCTGGTTTTCCCACTGCAGGGCTTTTCCTCTGGAAAGCAAACCAAATGCTTTCTGAATGGTATATGTACTATCCCGAGGGATACTTCGTTCAAAATGATGCCTTGCCATCTCCTGGGTAGCAATTACAGTTGTGGTAAGATGTTAGGCTAACCCTTCCTTTTAGGTTTTTTTTTTCCTCCCCTTTTGTAATTTTCTGTAGGGTGTCAGATATGCGTGCAGATGAAAAAGCTTTAGGCTGTGGCAAGCCTTCAGAAGGGGAGCACTGAGCTGGTACTTCCTCCGAGCAGAAGCAGAGCTTCATCCCTGTGTGCTCATCTGGCAAAGCAGCTAACCAGGCAGCAGCACAGAAGCTGCCTTTCCCCAGGGCAGCTCTTGCACGCCTGGACTGCAGCCACTACGTGTGCTTTGAGGGCATCCCCAAGCTCTCTGTAGTCATGTGAGAAGGCCTCATTCCAACGCATCTAGTTTCAGAGTGGTTGTCTTTAACCCCTAGATAAGTTTTTTATTTATTATGAGCTCTCTACTTGTTATGCTTTTTAATGACACACCTCATGCCCAGCACCCATACTTTATACCACATTAAGCGGGAAGTTACTGCACTGAAACATAGTAAAGTAGTACGAAAGAAATACGTAGATTCCACTTCAGGGAAAAATAGTACATTAAAAATCTGTACTGACATGTCCCTTCATTTGATGATTTTTACATGGCTGGTCATTACCTTACCGGCTGGATATCTTCACATCAAATAGGAAAAAATCCAGCACATCTAAAAAGGAAGACTCCTTCATCCCTACCTAATGCGATGAATACGTATAATCCACTTGAACCACGTCAGCCCGCTGCATTCCCACATATCTGCATGTTTATTGGCTTGTCAGTTGAAAACCAGGAAAAAGCTCTCAAACAAGGAGCCTGCTGATGAGTGCCTTGGAGATATTTTGAGTGAAAATGAGACCTCCTGTCCTTATGCATTTCCAGCTAAATATGCAATGCCTTAACTACGATAGGTAGCAGGGAAAGAACAACTGGCTCCCTAGGATAAAAGTAAATCTTCTTTCCTATTAATAAGCAGCCAGGAAAGAAACTGTTTTCTCAGTAAATTATACAGCTATCTATTGATATAGGAAGGCTGGCTGCTTGTCTAAATAAAAGGATGTTAGAAGCAGGGTACACAGTGTAAAATGTTGATGAGAATAAGCAGAACATATCTGAAGTCAGAGTATATCTATCTCTGCGTAGAAATACTGGAAAATAAATAACAAAGGTTGCAAACCTGCTGCTTTTCAATTACCACTTAGAAGCTACCATCTGTCAAAGGCCATTTGAAGGAAAATGATGATAATTGTCCACCTCCAGACTTCCTGAATTTGCTTGCTCTGTGCTTCATGGGAGAAGAGATTCTCACCAGTTCATTCAACAGCTGCAGTATCAGGGGTGCTCACAACTCCAAAGAAAACAGTTGTTGATTAACACCACCCTGAAGACCTAATGAGGAGCAAGAGCTTTTAGAAGGGCTCCTCTTTCCCAGAACACTGCATCTTTTGTTCGCCATCCAAAATCTAGCAATAACACTGCGATTTTTGGGTGTCCCCCTTTAGCTATTTCTCTGCCTTGCTACACCAGCTATTCCCTCACCACCTGCACTGGAAGCAGGAAATAAGGTACTCACATGCACTCATTAAAAAGTACTGCTCTAAACATTATTTGAGGTGTCTTTTCCCATACACCATGAAAAAAGGTAAAAGCCAACAATTAACCAAAATAATACAAGAGAAGAAACTGGAGATCTTTGGCCCATCTCAGTCTGAGGGGAATACAGATATTTATTACCTTCCCTGTCCTCCCCTAATTTTTTAATTGAAAACCAAGCCATGAAATAGCAGGATAACCAGAAGCTGGTCTTGCAGGCTTTGTAGCCAGTGTGGGCAAAAAAGCACTAGTGGTATCTCAAGGAAATTGCTCTCATCACAAAGCCACATCTTTAGTCAGGCATTCCAGAATTTCTACAAAACCATTTGAATAGCCAGATAATTTTTTTCAAGCAAAGCTGTGTTTTCTCTTCATTCCTATGAGACATTTTTGTCTCTGTATTTAAGAATCCATTAGCAGGACAAATAAAAGTGAAAGATAAGCATTTTGACAGTAAGAGCTAGCTGTGAAAGGTACGTACTAAGGCATGTACTAGTTCATACAGTCAGCAGAAGATCTCAAGTGAACAGAAGCCTTACCCCACAACTCAAGCAACATGCCCAATCATGCCTCTCTCCATCACAGTCCCTCAGATCTTTCTGCACTGTTTCTCATGGATTTCCAAGCTACACCAGACCCAGCATCTCTCATGAGACCCAGCGTGGGCAAACTGTGCTTCTACACAATACAACCAAACCCTCATGAATAGAGCAGGTAAAAAGAAAGACACAGTGCACTCCCCAAGTATCTAGCTCTTTGAGTTTGTTCTGGTTTAGGAGATAAATATGGAATCTGCTAATTTTTTTTCTTTAGGAATCAATATTTACTTAAGAGCAACAATAGCTCTTCCAGAGCCTTTTAAGTTTATCATACCACTGTGACACTAATCTCTCTTAATGAAAATAAATTATTTCCCTTGAAGGATAAATCTTTTGGCCATGATTCTCATTTTCTGCACTTGCACTGCTTTATTCCAGAAGCTGCAACTAATGGAGTACCTACAGATTTACACCCACAATCAGAATAAGCTTCTGTCCATTCACAGCAAGCACAGCGCACGTGGCATTGCTGGGGTCCCAGTGATTTGGAATACAGCTGAGAATACTCTCAGAGCCTTTCGCTTTTTTGAACTTTTATATCATGGTCCTTCTGCTCACATAAGACAGAAAATGAAAGCACAGTGTACTTGTGTAGCGTAACTAAGCAACAGGGCACAGTAGGGAGACCCAGTTATCTGGTGCTAATCATACCCCAGGGATATGAAGCTCATGAATTAAGGGCCATTTTAACATTTATCATATTTCTTTTCATTTAAAGGTAAAAATAAATTCTTTCTATAAACTGCTTTGATCCCTAGAAAATGCCTTCTGACATTAAATCCACTCCATCTGGCTCTCAGAGATTAGTATGCTGCCTACCTAGCTGCCACTCAGTCCAGAGCATTGGGTAGTCCAGATCACCAACCTGTTTTGACATCCCAGTCCAGAGTCACCCCCTCCCAGACCCAGTATGGGCCATAAGGCCTCTGTATGTCACCTCTGCAGCTTCACAAGTCCTGTGGTAGCCCCAGAGGGCAGCCAGAGAGCTCTTGATGCTACAGCATAGGGCTGATGGGACACTGCCTTCATGCCCACAAGAGTTCGGAGTTTAAACGTCCCCAGGCAGTAATTAAAATGACAATATGTGATTTATGGCAGTCTGCTAAAAGCTGCATTTCAGCTCTGTTGGAAATGGGATTCCCATAGCAGAATGTGTCTCTCCCCACACCCACCAGGAGGAAGCACAAACAAACAGGTGCATGAGAAAGTGCTAAATATGTTGTCTGAGGGCTTTTAGGGTGGTGTGGTTTGAGCTGAGCCCATCTTCTCATCAGAAATGCTAGGACCAGAGGGAGCTCAGGGAAATGGTAGTGCCATTGAAATGAGTGTGGCTATCAGCAAAGTGATCTCAGACACACAATGGCTGCAGGTGCCTCATCGAGCGCCAAACACTCTGATCAGTGCCATTACTTGGAACCCATGCACAGCCATCCTGTGCATGAACATATATGAAAACCACTTGGCTTTTTACTTCACCCCGCTTCAAGGTGGGCCCTAAACAGACTAGCTAACATACTTGCCTATCAGACTGCTCCTGTATTTCGGTTTACTTAGGCCATTCCAGTCACAGCAAGTCATTCCAGCAAGGTAGCATGAAAGAAGACAGAGACAACACCAGCACTGCTTGTAAGCAAGATCAGCCATCGATTCTTTGGTGACTGGACACTACCTGCAGCAGATGGCAGCTCTGGGAAATGGAAGTATTAATCTTTGGGCTCAGTTACTAGGGATAGGAATGCCTACTGTTGAGCACATGTCTACACACGCAGCCAAAAGGTTTGTCCACAGGCAATGCCAGAAGGCAATTATGGCAATTAGGTGGTCTTTTTTGACCCATTTAAAATGGACTAATAGCAGGGATTATTATCAGCTTGTATTTTGTTCCAGTGATGATCTGGATCTTCCTGCACTGAGAATTCAGCACAAGCTGTGCAAGCACAGATATAATTTCTATCTAATTTGGCATGGAGCTGAGCTACAGGAGAGGAACAGGGGACTGCAGGGCTGGTAAGGAACAAAGGCACAATCCCAGGCCCATGGGCAACCGAGGCTCACAAACTAATAGCAGAGCTCTCTGCAAGGAGTGTTTGTTTTCGTGACCATGTAAATAATGCCAATATCAGCAGTTCATGGCTGCTGCTTCATCTCCATGCCTGACTTCTTGTGGCATGTGGAATAAGATAAAGGAAGGCAGCAATATACAATTGCTATTCTCAATTCAAGCACTGCCCTACTAGGCAAGGGCTGACTCTTAGGTGTTGGGAGGCAGGCATTTTTTGTTAGCAGCAGATACCCTGAAAGTACAGACACCCAGCAGCAGAAAACAGAGCTCATTAGAGCCAAGAGGGAAAATCTTCCACTGCAGCCAGAACCTGTTTAAAAAAAAGTAGTAAAAGCAAGTATTTTGCACTTTACTTAAAGCCAAGAGGAAGTAAGATTTCCTCTTGGAGAGCAACACAGGAAAAGGGAGTTTAACATTGATGGCAGGGAAAGCAAGCCTAGAGGGTTCAGAGGAAGACAGCAGAAGGAAAGTGACTCTCTGACAGGGAGGAGGTTCCTCTCTGATCAGCCGCAGGTCTGAAGTGAGCACAGGAGGCATGTACCTCCTGCAAATCTCTTGTAATTTCAACACCAAAGTCATTAACCATGCTGTGAAAAAAGGCAAATACTTTTTTTTAAAAAAAATATTTGCTCTGCTTGTTCTCAGCAGCTCTGTCACTCAGCTTTCCAGAATCAGAGAATACACGTAGTTTTTACTGGTGATCTAAGAGGGACACTCAGCTTTTCAAGCAGCTTTTTTTGTTGTTCTTGTGTGAAGCGCTTTGGTTTCTCAGCTCTAACTGAATCATCCATCTTCACTCCTCAGCAGAAAAAACAGGTTATGCCCACTTTAACAGGGACTAAACTGCAAGTCACTGAGATGCAAAGTCCATTGCTATAGTGGACATGAAGAGGCATACAGCCTGGTGGTCAGGCCCAAGGAGAGCTCCTTCCATGAAGGAACAGCAACAGCAACAGCTGATGGTCTGTTGAACTGGTTACACTGGAAAAAGGATGGAAGCATGCAGGAGAACAGCTTAAGCCAGCAAAACCTTCTTTGCATCCTTCCCAAGAAATGCATCCTTCCCAATAAGCTTTTAAACAAAAGCAGCTCACAACAACAAATAAAGGGCCTGCAAGAGAACTGTCTTATTCTAGTTGACCAAAGAGAAAAACACAGATCTACAAATAAGATCGCCCCTGTCCTTCAGGGATCAGAGGCACTTGTATTGAATTGTTTACAGGCACTACTTTAATTTTTCAAAAAGAAAAAAGCAGAAAGCTGATCCATTGCACCAAGAAGAGCAGGAATTCTTATCAGCATTGAGATGATTGCTCTGGTCACCACAGCAAGGTGCTGCAAACCTCAAGAGACCAGGTTAAGTCTCCCTGTCCAACCAGACAAGGAAATAACAAGATGACTATAGGCCACATCAGCAGAAACGCAATACAAGTAACTAGGAGAACAGACTATCAGAGTTAAACACTCATATCATTGTGCCTATGGTGCTGACAGACCATGACAACCATAGTGCCAGCATGGAGAAGCAAGCACTAGAGGATCACCAACATGTGATATGTCCTTGTCCTTATAAGAAAGCTTCCTGCTCTCTTCCCCAACACACAGTTGCTGCTTATCACCACAGGATGCTACAGAAATGGTTCAAGCTTTCTGGAGCCTTGAGACACAAAGCTCAGCTTGCTCCTCTCCAGGTAGTTCCTTCACCACTGCTACTCACAGGGCTGTTAGTGGATGCCTCCTTTGGGCTGATATTACAGAAGAGCTTGCTTTATCTACTTACTGCCATTAAATCAGGCTGAACTGAGGACCTGACAGTAGATCAGGATGAAGATCTTGGGAGTGCGTAGGTATGCAGCTCCACTTTACGGATACACAAATTGCAGAGTGTAAATCATTAATATCCAATTTGGGGAAGTCACTGGAATGTAACTGCTGTGTAGGCAAATGAAAATATAAAGCCATCAGCAATATATTAATTTTGTAGTACTCTGCATGGAATGAGGAGGGGTAGTTCATAGATATAAAGCTTCTTTGCTTAGAGGGGCAGCCTTCCTTTTATCTAGATTAATTCCTAAGAAAAGCTTAATACTATCTGGCACTTTACAGATCAAAGTAATTTGCTTATTTGGAAGACTGCAGACAGTTTCCTAGTAGTGGCAAGTGGAAAGATAGCCTGAGGTACCACATCCAACTGCTCCACGTGTCACTTTGTATTTCTCTGGAGAGCACTGTCACTTAAATCCCACTATTCACTGTCTCAGGTACCATTCACATTGTGCAAGGTACAAAAAAGACATAATAAGCAGAAAAAATCATTTTATTTTGTCAACGACTCACTGAAAACTATCGGCCCTTTTCCAGGGTGGGGGTAGCAAAGATCATTTAACTGAAATTGATCTGATACGAACTGGTATCCCAGCATAGTCAGAGAACAAGAGATGCCAAGAGAAGCCTTGCTTCGTGGATCTGCACAAGGGATGGGTTAGGCAATGTCTTACTGAACAGGAAAATTAAAGATTCTCCAAGGAAATATGAACAGAAATGCAATTGGGCTTTTTGCTTTTAATATCCTAGTGTTTGCCATCTGTTATTTGATGTTCTGAATTCTTATTTAAACCCTGTTTGACAAACAGAGCTTGATAGAAGAAAAATTAGAAGTCAAAATGAACACATAAGCTCCTGTAGAATTCTCATCTGTACATCTTCATCTACACCGATCTTACTTAGTGGAGCACAAACCTCAGGTTATCATTAAAAAGCCTCATGAAGTGCAATACCCCACCCAAAGGGATGCTTTTGCTTACAAATATTTTCCTGACATTTCAGGAGAAGTCATTATCCTGTTTTACTTCTCATCCAAAAACATTGAAGAGGGCAGCTGTTTCCTTCTAAATCTTCACTATGCTGCACTTCAAGGATATTCAGGGAGGGCACTTTGTGTGGGTTTAAAAGCATCTTCTAATAATAGATAGTTGGCTCAGTCTGCAGAGAAGATGCATGGCCTTAACTTCCCTGGATTCACCTGGAGAGTGGTTCCACTCAATAGCTCCCACACAGAAGCCTGAACTAAGGTTTGTTTTTTTTTTTGGCCACACTTCCTCTCAGTACCTTTTGAGTGAGGTTATTTTCTTATGCAAAAGGTGCCTGGAAAGTCTGCCACAATATTGAAAATGAAGCATGATGCTAATACGAAGAGAGAGCTCAGAGCAGTCTAGGAGCTCAGGGAGAAGTGGGAAAGGATCCCAGAAGAAAGCAGATCATTGGTAATTGAAGACACCCTCGACTATTGAGTTAAGTTTTATAGGTAGATTTGTATGCAACAGGTTTGTATTATTTAGTAAGTAAATCCACTTTCAGACTAGCCTCACCAATAGAAATGCCCCCATCTGTTTGTTCCCTCTTCTCTTCTCCACCAGTAAGATGACATCCACTTTTCAGTTATACTGGTTTATTGCCAGACAGCCTTTCCCTGTTGATTATGTAATATCTACTACAAATGTGTACTTTCTCCACGAATTCTTTGCCCCTAACATGCATCAAAAGAATAACCAAAACCCTGTTTCTTTTTTAAGTAGGCAAATGTGACCTCTTCCAATATGTACCGGTTTCTGTAGGAGCTATGTCTAGTCTCAGCTAGTAGGACACATTTAAGAAGCACTCACTAGCATACATGCACCAGAAATTGTCACTCCTGCTTTGCAGACACTGTAGCTAGAGAGGCTGGTGGTTACGAATGTATTATTCTGGTCATCAGGTCCCCTAAGGTCACTACGAGGGATTATTCTGCCTTAAAAGGGAACCTATCTTCCTTCTTTAAACAGGATTTAGTAATCACGATCATCTGCAATGGGACAGACACTTAATCCTTGCTTTTCCAACAGCTTAGTGTCTCCATGAAATGCACTGTTTGTAAGGGAAGAGGGGCAGTTTATCGCCAGCTGCCTCCTCTCCCATGCCAGCTCTTGTTTTCCTTCTCACCCTCCTCATACTATTTTTCTCAGGCCACCAGGAAGAAAGAGGATTAGCTGTAAAAAAAGTCTGGTGTCATGAACAGACTATATATTGGTCTGTGAAGAATTTCCTCTTTGATCTTGCTTTTTGAGCTATTTAATTATTCTGTGCACAAGGCTTGGAGCCAGCTCCCTCACCTTCAAGCACAGCATTGCCGAGTCAAGAGAACCTTGGACTGGAATGGGAAAAATGTTTCTGGCTTTTTGTTTGCTTGTTTGTTTCTTTTTTGTTTGTTGGGTTTTTAAAAATTTTTCTAATTTTTTTTAATTACCCAGTCATAACTCCCTTACTGACTACCACATGGTCATAGCACTTTGCTCTGAGTTTCTTTCTAGTTTGACAGCCGGACAGAAGAGAAGGAAGAACATCTCTCTCCCTGCCTCTTTACATGTGTGCACAGCTCTGATCACACGTGGGAAATCAGCAGATACTGTTCCATCCACCCCCACTGTGGACTATTCTTCATGTCCTATATGAGCCTGTGTAAACTGAGGATGGACTTAAGTTCAGTTTTGTGGGTTTTAGAGGACAGCTATGGAGCAGATAACAGAAATGATTCCCTGTGACATTTTCTCGGTACTACCTGGAAAGAAGTACAAGCCCTTCATGTGCATGCTATTTGCATTGCTGAAGGGTCTCGTGACACTGTTAATCTCTAGTTAGCCAGTGCATCCTAGTAGAAGCTTTCTCACATTTCTGTGGCAGTGGAATCCCATGGCTTACGTGACATTAATAACGGAAAAGACCTAAAAAACCATGTCGAGTATGTAAGATTCTACATTCTTCTGGGTTATTGTTTCAGTAAAATGCAACTCAGCTTTGTTTTAAATTAATATCTGGATGCTTCATACTTCACAAGAAAGTACCAGCTTCTGCAAGAGAGCTGCCACACAGTGATTTTCCCTTGAGTCACATTTAAGCAGAGCTGGGCATCCACCCCGAAGACTATTTTTTATGTGACAACACAGTGTTGTTATTAGCCCCTCCACAGTTAAAAGCATAAAGAATCCTACACTGGCACATAAGAATCCCCATTTTGGAACAGCCTCAGTAACAGCTGTTTAGCAGTGGTATTAATGCCAAAACACCCTCCCCCCCCATAAGCCTGTGGAGCTGGAAGCCCAACAGAAGTCACCAATCTTATATCATGAGATTAATGCTTCCTCTGAAGGACAATGCATTTGTCTTGTTCCATCTCTATTGTCTGTCTTTTATATAGGCTTCAAAAAATAAATGTAAAAAACCCATTACTTTGAGGTAAAGCTGCAACAAAATAAGAAAGCCAGCTATTACTTTTTGTGTGAGTGAAATGGAATCTAACTAACAAAACGCCACACAACAGATGACCTTATTTGTCTTATTTGTTTCTCCAATATCGTCTCGCTTAAGGAGTAAGAAAATCAAATTCTTTTTGCCTGGTAGCGAATAACTGACACCAGAAAACCCTACGAGGGTTGTGAATGTCAGGGGAAATTGATAATGGACTCTATGAATTTCCCTAGTGGAACAGCACTTCAGTGACTCATTCAAATTGTCACCCGAGACCCCTAAAATTCAAACTAGTAGCAAACACACTCACTCCCTCTCCCCACCTAAGCTTGTTTGTGAATTCCTTATTGCCCTTTCATTAACTTCAGGTTGAAACCCAACCAGGTGCAATCCAGTTGGTAACAGTAGAGGTCCATCAACACCTCAGATATCACCCCCATTTGGGCATGCCCTTCTCATGCCCCTAGATACAGGTCCCAGATATTACAGAGGGAAATGATACCATTATGTCTTTTCGTCTGTATCACTAAGCCAGCAGGATTTGTGCAAAGTTACATGTGAAAAACAAGCAAATAAATGGTGTAGGAATAAATAATTTCTACCATTCCTTTGCTACATAAGCTAAGACAGGATCTGCTTTTTGTTACAGATCCACTGCATTTGGCCAAAGCATTGCCAAATTTAACTGAGCAAATCAGACCCAGCACGGACCAAACTGTTTGCAGGTTTAAACCCTATTGCACACCATGAAACAATTGACTAATTTTAGCAATATCCTAGTCAGTGTCTCAGGTTCAAATGAGATCACAAACGATACCTGTGTTTCCCAGACCTGCTGGGATTGGAGTTAGCAAGGAACATAAACTACAGTCAAGCGATTTGCATCTCATGGCAAACCAGAAGTAGAATCTGTGCTCCAGGCTGAGTCCTTGTGGAACCCTCAAGCCCAGTTTTGCCTTGTGGAGCAAACTGTGAAACCTAGAAGCAGGCAGAGGCCACTCAAGAGATCAGTTTCTGCTCCCCGAGGAGCACAGACCTTGTCTCCATAACCACACAAGCCAGGAAGCAGGTAGAACCAGCTGCATTCTCAGATGACCATACGCCTTCAATGACACAATCAGGCCCATAATTTTCACAAAAAGCAGCAGACCTCAGTCCAATCAGGGAAGAAAATCTTAACACAGAAGTAAGTTTTCTTTTAGACATAATCTCTATATTATGCAATTGCTCAAAGCCCCGGAAAAGCTCGCCCTGCTGCTTCTATTTCCTATCTGCTTACTGTGCATGCCTGCTGCAGCCAAGAAAACACACTCTCTATTTACTGCTTGCAGTTCAGGATCAAGACCTACATTTTCCACCTACCTATTTATGCACTCAAGCAGCATTTTAGTTTTTGTCAGTTGTTCCTGTTCACTAGGAACTCGGGGACACTGTCAGTAGGGCTCTTGAACCAAAATAAACATCTAGATTATCAGAAGACAATAGTGTGCTTTGAAAGTCAGACTCTTGGAGTCATACATCAACCACAATAAGGGTTTATTTGCTTTTCAGTTTCCTGCCATGGTGACTATAATATCCCTCCGATGTTATAACTGAATAGATACTTGCCAGAGTGTTGGCATTGGGGCAGGTACAGCCTCCAATGTAAATTCAAAGGAGGAGGAAAAGGCTTTGTGGGCAGACATATAGGCTACAAAGCATGCCAAGCAATGTTGGACCTGCTGGTAAGCTGGGAAGGTCTAAAAGATTCCTTTACCCCCCCTCCTCCTGCTCCTGCAGAGTTTTAAGATATATCCTTCCGATGAGCTCCGAGGATAACATTACAGAGCACAGCAAACTAATATTCTGGGCTATTTCTGCAGTCCTTGCAATAAATGATGGATTAACAGGTAGGCCTGGAAGGGCAATTACAGAGCATTCAGCAGCCATGTGCGAGAACGCCAAAGCTGTTTTACATTTTCACCTGTAAAGGGAAATGCAAGTAATGCTGTGGAAGCCTTCTAGTACACCTTAGATATCTTCATCTTGATTACTGTGAGAACCCAACGCTGCACCCCAAGCAGAGCATAATGCAATATGTATGTACCATACACATGCACAGCATCTAATTATAGTAGCACTTCTTGTTAATACTTTCAGACCCTGTAGGTTATTTTCCCTAGGATACTGCTTACAAATTCCCTTCCTCCTCACCACTGTCCTCTTACACTGACAAGAGCCGAGAAAAGCTCCTGCTGTGTGCAGAATGGTAATAATTGCCTGAGTTATCAATCAAAACAGATGCAGACAAAAGTAATCAGCATCATCAGAACATCTCTATGATGCAGCAAGGGGGTATTTTGAGCTCTGCCCAAATGAATGGGCCAAGCTAAGAGTGAGCTAGTGCCCAAGAAATACATTAATGCAATGTGACATTTGCTTAAAGCCAAGTCCTTCTGTTAATGAGTTTCAGAGTTCTCACAGTGAAGTCACAGCTACTGTTCAAGGTTCAGAAAATCTGCAGATGGCAGGTCAGAATAATAGCAAAAGTAAGAAGAAATAACAGCGAAATACCAGGGAAAAGGAAAACAGAGCAAGTGAAGTATAGCTTTCTAGGGGTTTTGCATTCAAAAGAGCTGATAGGAGTGTGCCTTGACAGATGTATCTCAAGCAAGCTGACTCGGTCACTCATCTGGACCAACACTTTACTTCAAACCTGTCACTTGTCCCCATGCTTTACTGCTTAGCTTGATCAGGCAGTACTTTTGCACGTTGCAGCAATTCCTTTCTGTATGCAGTAAGGGGAGGCTTGTATCCTCCAACGTTAGTCGTTTAACCCAGCCATCTCTTAACATGAGGCATCAGCCACGTTGAGAGTACCACATCAATTCAGACAGTGCAAAGATCTTCAGGAGTCAGGTCTCCAAGGCATCAGCAGAATGGAAACGTTTATTTAACTATTCATTGCCTGCCTTAAACATCCTGTTTTGTTGTATTCGGATTACAGTCTTTCTCTTTGCGGGGGCCACTACACAGTACTGGTCACATCATGTAGGGATTTCCCTGCCTTGTCCCAGACGCTACTGCATCCATGTTCAAGAATTTAAATGTAATCTAGTTAAGTCTGGGTTGCATCAGCTTGGTTGGCTCAGCAGCAGTGGCAGACAAAACTACGAGCGGTTCCTCGGCTGGCTGTTAAGAGTTGCAATGATCCCTGAGCCTTGCTGCTGCTTCTCCCTGCTGGCCACGCCAGCCAGACCTCTGTCCCTCCAGCCTGTACATCCTCTCAGGCTTTGACCCAAGAGTCCCCTATGTCAGAGCAGAAACAGGCCTTGCTGCTTTCAGTCGCCTTATTGCCACCCCTGAGTTCCTTGCCATGTCTCAGTATCACTTAACATTATTTTAACAGCTCTTTTCTTGTTAAACGTATAAACTGGGTTTTAAAGCCATTTTTTTGATTAACACCATCCCCGCCCCCCCAAATTTAATGGAAACATATAATTAACAAAAGAATTCTTACACATTTCTGCACTCATCACTAGAGAGCTTAAGGATTTAGTTAGACACTGTCAAGGTATCAAAAATCCTCTTCCCTTAACATTAAAATAGCTCCTAGTAAGCACATAATGGAATTGCTTTCCCACTTCAGACAGGATTCTTTCACTACATGAGTAACATCATTGACATCAAAAAAGTTACTAATTGAGGGAACCACTTCTTTAGCCATGGTATGCTGTTTTCATCTTCTTTGCCCTCTCTGTATTACTTCTTAGTCATAACTTTCTTAGGTCAGTGTCACTGCCACTGATACAGTGATGCCACAGGAAAAAAGTAATTAAATGTGTGCCTACTTGCAAGTGTACATATACACACAAATAAAAAGAAACATGACCAAAAATAGGCATATAAGTTAAATATAGATTCAGAAACAAAGGGTGGGAAAAAATTACACTGGACTCACTAACCTGAAGCATTCTGCTTTAGTCAGGGCTTGTAGGCAACAAAGGCCAGTAAGAGTACTTTGCTCTTACTGTAAAGTTACCAAGGTTTTGGGATTTTTTTTTTTGGTGGTGTGTTTGTTTTCCTTCTGTATGGTGCTCCAGCTGGCAGGAGATTCAGAACCTAGCAGCTGAATCAAGAGAGGGATAACAAAAGACAGGTACAATTTGTCAGGTCCCAGGGGAAAAATATATGAAATTTTAAGCTAAGCTTTTATAAAATGTATTAATTTTCTCTGTGTATCTCTGCCTAGTGCCATATCAAGCTGTACATCTGCATTTCCCCATTTGCAGATATCCTCACTTTTGGATACAACAGCACACAGAATGCCCAGACTGCAGTAAGTTGGTCTACAGAATCTCCCAGGCTTCTGCAGAAACCTGGAACTCTAAAGCACAAATCAAGCAAAGGCAAATGAACCCGAGAAACCAATGCAAGGCTAAGCAAGCTGTTTAATGTATGGTTTTCAATTCCCTGCTCTGTCTATTGGATGGGGTCCAGCAGCCATACCCCCCACCAAGCATTTCAGACTTGGCTGCCTTGCAGGAACATGACAGATGACTCCATTTTACAACGGAATGCTGAGGAAATGTCTTGATAGGCCCCGAAGCATCTTAAACAGTAGGGCTTGCCTTCAAGCAAGGAAGTGCAGGTCCTTCTAATTACACACCTCTCCATTTAGTCTCCACCTCCTCCTCTGAAATGAAAGAGCGACTAGGAAATGCAGGAACATTTGCTCTTTGTGTCACGTGGATTAACAATTAATTAATTTAATTATTTAGTCACACAGCACTTAAGACATAAAGATATAAGAGCTTAAGGAGGTTTATAATTACCAAGTGTCATATAAAGGTGAGACCTGTTGCGCTCGGTTTAATACTTGCCAAATACTTCTGCCTTACATAAGTGCTAGAGGCACACATGCTGTCCTGCTTCTCCAGCCAAATGGGAAGGGTGACTTGCAGTCCTGTTACTGCACATCTCCATGGAAATCACTCCGTTTAAGATTATCTGACCCAACTAGGGAGGGTGCAACAGGTCCAAAAGGAACCGTGGCCCTGCATTGTGCCTGAGGCTGTGAGCTATGCAGCACCAGAGGGGCCTGAGGAAGATCTCGAATTCTCCCTGACAGTGAACAAGCCTATTACCGCTTTCAACATGCTACCTCTCACGAAGCTCCGGGATTCATGGTGGTCACCAACTGCGCCCGTGGAAGATGGACATTGCTTTTCAACTGCCAACTGAACAAACCAAAGCACACAAAAGCCCTAGCAAAACCCCAACCCCTTAAAACATCACAGGTCATCTTTAAAAATAAAGCAGTAGCTCAGCGTGAAATGGCAAAGTCGTATCATTTTGTGTCTTAGTATTTCCAGTTTTACTTCAGACATTCATGCATTTTTAGTACCCAAACCATGAATTTTAATATGTCCAAGTAGGTGTGCCATTTTAAGATCATTTTAAGTCTCAACTATTAGACTTACACTATTTAAACTATAAATCTCAGATTTTTTATCAAGTACAATCTTCAGGCAAAGTGCTATTCACATATCCCATTCGGTGGGTAGCTTAAAAAATAACTTTCATTAGCTTTCAAGAGCTTCAAAATTACTTGGGCAATTTCTGGACCAAAAAGAAAAAGGCAAAATTTGTCAGATAAATTATTCACAATGAATAATTTCCTTTGTTCCAGCAGAAATACAGCAGGGTTATAAAAACCCCACCCAACCTTAATACCAGATGCAGAAAGCTTATGTGTTGCTCAAGTTATGCCATGATATGCAACACTATTTATGTCACAGTTTTCATGGACACTAAATGAATTTAGAAGTGGAAATTAAAAAAAAAAAAAAGGGGGAAGAAATGAAGTGACTTCTGACAAGTCTTCGAATGGAGAGAAAAATAGCTCTCTAGTGTATGTAAAATAATACCTGTGTTACTTCAAAATTACCAGCGCTGAAAGAAATTAAAAATAAAAGTGTATTTCTGTTAATATTTTGAGAAGGAACAATCCATGACATCCTTGATTCACATCGTAATCCCAGTTCACCATCACAGTTACAGTCCAAAAATAAATTATGTAGAGATAAATATGTACATAGCTGAAAATATCTGAGGAAGCATTATTTATCGTGGTCATCAGGCAGGCTATGGATGCAAGCCAATTATATTGCACAAAAGAAACCTCAGTTAGCAAACAAAAATCACAAGTGCCACCTTTGCTTGGGGTTTCTGTAACTGGAATGACCATCTTGGGCATTTTTAGCTATGTGCCAACCTGCTCTCCCCTGCCAAGACTCAAATCCTTCTGGCTTCACATGAAGTCAAGAGCTCCTGGGTCTTTGAATTAGCTGCAGTTAAGCAAAGCATACCATGATACTGACAGCTGGTGGAGGCACCTGTATCTCAAAGAAGTCACCCTTCCGGCATGTGTCTGGCAGCTGTGGGCGAAGGGACTATCCACCTCAGCAGAGCATGCAGAGGAACCTTCTTACCCCTGCCCCCCAAGAACACCTCATGTTCAGCTTTTCCTTTTCCAAGCATCTTTTGTTCTTACAGTAGCTTCTCCTCTTCTCCAGTAGTCAGCTGTTAAAGGGCCTGAGGTGTATTTTTTCCTTGTTGGCACCTCTCTTATGATTGTGCTGTAGCTCAAGCCTTTATTACAAGCGGTAGACAAAGCCAACTGAAACAAAGCTTGCTCTAATGGCTGAGGATATTTATATGGGGATATGCTGGAAAGAGTCTATAGCAGCAGCTTTATTCAGTGCTACGCTATCAGATCATCACAGTATGTAAGCCTCCCCGACATGACATTAAAACTAAACTGAATTTTCACGTGTGCTTCTGAAAGCCTAATCTAACCAGAGCTGAGCTGGCCCCGCCATCTGTGCTCTCAACTCATGCTTGGTTTTCACCTGCCCCTCAAAAGGGAAAAACACGAGCACAAACAACTCCGTTCCAATCACTTTGCAAGGGAAGGGGCTTCTCAGACAGCCCATTCTAGCCACTAGCTTTCTGGCTTCTCAGGGTCCCTCTGACCTGAAGACCAAACACTCACATTGTTCCTGCCTTAAAAGGCCCTTCATATGCTGAAGTTTAACACCATATGCATTCATCCTGTTTTCCTTTTTATACATAATTGCCCAACGAGGTTAGAAAAACAGATCACACTGGATGAGATGCATTCATTGAAGTGTTTTAAAGCACAAGCTGTGTGCTTTTTTCATGTAGATCCTTACAGGTTTTGCTTCCAACAAAGAGATGGTTTCCCACTTACACAAACCAAGCACAAGTCCCAACGCGAAATGGGCCAGCAACTGACACGCCAGGAGAGTTGAACCACTATTAACATTCATATCTCAACCTAACACAAAGTAGTAAGCATGATATCATTATTAAAACAGTCTAGGAACCACAAAACATCATTACACTAGAACAAGCATTAAACTCCCTGATTTTCTGCTTTTTGTTATAAGATGTTACGTTCCTTCAAAGTTGAAAAGTGTGGTAGCTCTTTGAAGTCCTGACAGTCATTATTCTTAAAAAATTCTCTGCTGAGTTTTCTAATTGCTTTTTTACTCATGAAAAGTCAATTAAAACCCCATAGATCGCATTACCAGCATTTCCAGCTTATCTGGCCAGTACAGAGAAACTGTTTGGATATTGTGCCACTGGCTTTTATTATTTGCCTGCCATCCATTGTTCAAAAAATAAAGTCTGTGCAGCCTAACAATTCAAAGGAGCAACAATTGTGGTTATCAATCTTTCTGTCCTTATCATCCCACCTCAGCTTTCGTGTATCATTAAATCTTCTGCACCTTTAATGTGTAGGCACGCTATTACAGACCAACTACAGTATAAAAGTAATGCTTCTGAAATAAAAGCATTACAGTAGCTATTCCCTTCAACTTCTTTATCCTAACATAAAGCCGAAAATTTTTGAGAAGAGAATTTTCATCTTAACACTTTCTGAGAGTCAAAACAAGATAATTTTGTTAGAGGTTTTGTGTGAAACATTCATCAGCAACTCCATAAAAAAGCAACAGAAGAAATCAAACCTGGATGTTTAATAAATCCTGTCATTTTTTCATTCCCAATTTTTTTTCTCAGATACGCAGTCATAAAATATAGCATCCTAAAACAATCTTAGAACCTTGGTTTTTGTGCATAGACAGAATTATTGATTTAATGACTATTAATTGCTGATTTTTTTTTTTAAAAGAAAAGTATTGCTAAGTAACATTTTTCTCATAAGGATGTTCCTTCTAGGCGATTGTGAGCATGTAAAGGAAGCTAATAAAAGCATTTTTCCTATTTGCCTCCCATTTTAATCAGAGCAACCAAGTCAATCCAGATGCAAAATGAAATTAATCTCTACCCAAAGGAGTCCATGATCTATGTTGCTGTCTACTAAGAAATATTGCCTATGAAGTTTAAGAAGTTTTAAGACACAAGACTTAATAAAACAGTTCCTCTGAACATCGTAATTGGTGAAAATACCCAAACATTCAACACAATTATCAAGTGTAGCGAACATAAGAAAATACATTTTCGAAATGAAACCTACTGATTTTCTGATTTTAACTTCTTCAAAATTCATGTCAATCTTTTTTTGGGAAATAAAATAAATATCATTAAAGCACATTATAGAAAGAAATACTATGCCTCAGGCCAAACGAAGTTTAGCTTTTTGTTTAAAAAAAATTGAAACATTTTTCACATGGAAAAAGTTTGAAAGTGTTCCTTGATATTTTCTGGAAGAGCATCTATTATTCAGACAAACATACAATGAATTTTCTCAGATTTAGGTAGCCTCAAGTGAAATCAAGCACTCGCAGTGTGTAAGTTAGCAAATAAAGAAAACATGACAGAAGGGAGGAGCTAGACAATTCTTTTTCTACCAAAACAAATAGCAAAGTTTACTCTAAAATATCAGAGGACAAATAGAGACTATTTCTGCTTTCAGATTATTTCCACTAGCAGAGAAAGGAGAAAAGAGATTTCCTTAACACATTTAAAGCCGTTTATTTCTCTAAAAAGCAGGAGTTTACACATTGCTTTCCATTTAAAAAGTGATCTATTTCAGGAAAAGAGAAAAAACAGCATTATTGCATACTCACTTTCATACTTTGCATAACACCAAAGTAATTTTGTACCTTTTGGGAAGACAGATACTGATCGTGTTGGCTCCATACTGAAAATGGCTGTTCCACAGAGTCTTCTCAGGACAAGCATGTTACACAAGGCAGAGGAGAGGCTGGAGCCCCACGGCTGGTGGCTTCACTCCTGCAAGCAGAAGTTTCTGCAGGAGTTTTGCTCCAGGTGAAACCTCTTAAAGAATACCAGACTTCCCAGGGTGCTCTCTGACCACCTCATTTAAACACAGGTG
Organism: Porphyrio hochstetteri; assembly: GCA_020800305.1. NCBI lineage: Eukaryota > Metazoa > Chordata > Aves > Gruiformes > Rallidae > Porphyrio > Porphyrio hochstetteri. The sequence continues at coordinate 11,441,993 of CM036911.1, forward strand.
AGTACCTGTAATTAAAACACCCATTTAGGATATGGCCTAACTCCTTCTCCAGTGAGAGCTGATGTGAGGATCTAGGCATCTGCTACCTCCCAGCAGCTCTGCAACGCTGATGTCAAAATCAAGCTGTTGGTGTGAAGCAGCAAGAATGTGATAATCAATTTGAATTATTGCCTAAAGCTCGTCATTGCTACTCCTGATCTTGCAGAGGAATCCATGCAGTCAGAGCTTGCACCTTAGGGAGAGCTTGTTGCAGGAGGGGTGAATTCCTGCCATTCTGTTCTCTCAACACCAGCCTGTTACATCTTTCTCTTTATTCATGTCTCTAGAGTCTCTCTTTTTTGCCAACTCTCTTCAACAATATGTTTTAAGACATGCAAACAAGTATCCGTGCTTTCTTCCCACCCCATCTAAAGCCAGATGCTACCTATAAGCTCCCTTTAACCCCTTGTCCAGGGAGGTGTTTGTAAGCATGTCCTCTTCTGCAGCATGTCTGCAGCCCCTTGGTGCAGCATGGTGCTGTGGGGAGCGCACTGCAGCACTGCACTGCCTGCCTGGGAGGCTCGGCCAGCTTTACAGAGCAGCGTGCAGCCAAAGTACAGAGATCTGGCTTTCTATTCAGTAGGGGCTCCTCTGCTGCAGTGACAATGCTCTCCGAGCTGTACGTTTTATTACCTTTTTGTTGTTGTTGTTTTACTCCCACAGCCAATTGGGGAAACAACAGGGGAATTTCCTCCAGCCTGTGCGATATTTAGGGCTCGTGTGTGCTGGCGACATCAGCTGCGAGCGGAGGCCGCCTGACGTTGTGCTGCATAATGACCTTACAACAGAGGAGAGGGATCCACTCAGAATTCCTTGTAGTGCTCTTACAAATTTCATTTGCTTGTAAATTTAGGCAAGCAGCGGATGCGCTAGATGCCAAAGAGCTCTGTGCCACTGCGTATCGGCTCTGCAATCATCAGCAGAGGTGTCCGTTTCTGCCTGCACAAGGCTCAGTTAAGGAAGAGAAATCAAATGTGGGTTTGTCATTATCTCCCCCAGCTCCCCACCAGTCATTAAACAAATGTGACTTTTAGTCACAAAACAGACACAAAGCACAGGTGTAGCTGCTCTGCAGTTTCTAAAAGAGCAGTTTTGCAGCCCTCCCTTGGAACAGCCTCTCTTGCATATGAGCAAGGCAGAGGAAATAAGCCAGCTGTTTTGATGATGGTTTTTAGTTCCCTACAAAACCCAGATTGCTGGGCTGGCAAAATCCTCATGTCACCTACCTTCAACGTGCTTCTCCTTTCCTTCATGGCTTTGCAGTGTGTTATTACTTCCCCTAGGTTTGCAAGTGGTAGATTCACACAAGAAGAGAAGGAGCAATTAGTGCCATACCTTTATTCAGCTGTGCAAGGGCACTTGAACCTCCCCCACCTTCACCTGTGTTTTCACCAACACCTGTGACGACACCAACCCCTCCCTACACCCTGAAGAGCAAAGGGGGAGTTTGCCACTGCTCCCACGTGAAGGGATGGGCAGGAGGAGGTAGAGGTTTATCCCTAGGGTGCTACGCATGCATCCTCAGTGTGCCAGGGTGGCAGCTGCTCTAGCAGCAAACGCTCCATTGCAGCTCTGTGTCCTGGGTAGGCTGCTTACACCACACAGAGCAGGCAGATGAGAGGGGTGCTGGGCTTGCCCACAAGCTCCTGGAAAGCAGGGCTCTTTTAGTAGGACAGCAAAACCTTAGCTGTGGCCAGCCTCACCTCTTAGTGTCAAGCAACACCAACGCGGGCACCCCGGTACACAACAGCACAGAGCAAATGCAAGACGTGCTGGGGCAGGATGTGGATGTGATGCTTTCAGGGAGGTGGGATCTTCTGCCCCTCTACAAGCAAAGTGATCTGCTCCCTCTGAAGGCATGCAGCAGAGGCAGTGCTTTGTCTCAGAGAGGTGTAAGGTCCCAGCTCCACTTAGCCCAGGCTTCAGTGAAAACTAAGAGCTCCAACAGCTGTCTTTGAGGGAAATGACAGTGCTCATTGCTCTTGCTTGTCAGTCGACAAGAGAAAGGAGGAGTTGGGAGTCAGAAGTTTCCTCCTACCCATATTTCAGACCATTTTTCTTCCAATCACTCTCCCTTGCCCATGGATCAACAGCCCTCACACTTAAAATACTCAAGGAGGAATGCTGAATCCATTGGGGTTTTTAGGAACCAGTTCTATTAGTGTCTTAGGGACATTAAGTCCTATGCATTTCTGCTATGCCAAGACCTTCACAGAAGCAACTGTGCTTGTTAGTGTTGGCTGTGTCTTCAGCTTCCCTGTTATCAAGTTTGATCAATTATCAAGATTGATTATCAAGATCAATTAGCAGAGATTTTTGCCACCTTTCAAAATTCACAGGTTTCATAGATCACAGTAGTTTATTCTATTAGACATCAGTCTCCTAACCTTTCCATTACAGCCCAAAGGACAGAATTTATGAGGCCACAATAAAGATACATGACAACTATATCTGTTGCTGTAGTTGAGATTTGGAGGAGAGGGAGCTTGCTTTGTTACAAAAGGGCACCCACAGAAAATTGCAATATGCCAGATGTGTTCTTGAAGACAAATGCAGATATTGATAAGTCATATCAAAGAGATCCTCTGATAAAGTCAGTAAAGGTGGTATCAGTCAGAGAGGAACATGTGCTTTTGTGCTAATGAGTAAGAAATTCATAGATCAGGCAAATGAGGAATGAATATCGATGAGTCCACTTGGGAGCTGCAACGAGCAGTCATTATGGAAATGGTCTCTTTGTCAGTTTCCCAGTCAAGGTTATAAGAATGTCTGCTCTATGTCTCCTGAGCTTAAGAAACACATCAGTGACTGCTCCCTTGCAGGCAGGAACAGATACAAAACCTAAAGCAAAATGGTGGGAGAAGAGCAAAGAAGGGCCAGGAGTAGGAGTGGTTCAGAAAGGCTTCCACAGTAGGAGGCAGTGAGCAGAAAGCCTCAGGTGGTATGACCTGTCCTGGGAGAGGATCAGGTAGAAGCAAAAGTGGTTCTTTCTGCAGAGAGAATAAAAACTTCTGTGCACTTGCCAAGTTTTAAAACTCTGACCTCATCCTAGATGTGCCTGGAAAGTTCACAGTCTTTTTAAACCTTGGCTGTTCTATGAAAACAATGATCTGTTTATGGGTGCCACAAACAACCATAGCTTATCTTTGTCCAACAAACAATCCTTTGTCCAACAAAGGTTGGAGGACATAATTCATTTCCACCAGTGCAAAGTTAACATCTGCTATGGTTTTGGAACTAATCTGATCTTTTTTTCTTTTTTTAAACTAGTGACCTACAGGTGAAAAAGTCTGCGTTCCCTTACTCTCAGCTATCCATTTGCTCAGATTCAATATTTTATGTTCCCTGTGGTACTGGTGTTCATGCAATATTTAATGGATGCGTCCCATGCTCTGCAGATCACAGCGTATCACGTATTTACGCAGAAATAATGTAAACCATGAGCAGATGAAAGATCTAATGCCGTTTAAATCGATGTGAGTGCTGCGGAGTCACCACCCCCAAACTGGCAAGGTCATGGCTTGACATTTTGTTCAAACCTTACAGACCAAGAAAGAACTTGCAACGGGTCACAACAACATCCATTGCTAGCTCATAAGAAAGACAATAACAACTACAATTGTATCATAGCTACATTTGTGTCAAAAAAGAGGTAGGCTGTGGTTCCCATTCAAATTAGTAGGGATTCAGCCATTGACCTCCAGTAGAGGAAGTGCAGATATTTAGGAGAAAACAAAATTTCTCTGAAAGCAGTTTTATGATGTTGTGATTATTCTTTTGTGTTCTTATTCCCTTTGTGATTATGAACACCACTAGCTCCAGGGCAGCTGAAACAGGATTGTCCAACATCTACTGGAACCACTTTTAGAAGAAAGGTGGGACTGATTATATTTTTTATTTTATTGCACTGAAAAGCATGCACTTCCATGGAAAGTTTAGATTTCCAGTGAAAGCTATTTAGCACAAACCAATTTTTTTTCAGCCAGACATCTTCAAATTTTTGTTGTTGCTGTTTTGTTGGGTCTGTTGTTGCTGTTTGTTGTTGGGTCTGACTAAACCAAGGTAGCAGATGTATCCAATGAAATTAAAGAACAAAATATGGTGAGTATGTGCAAAAAAGATCCTCTAAATTTGGGGGTTTTTTGTAATTATATGGACAAAAAAACCTCAATGTACATTCTGGACACATTTCGTTCGTTTCTATGGGGCACTGTGTCAGAAGACAGATACAGGGAAAGATATGTCAGCAGCAGGCCTATGTTTGTGCTTGGTTTTGTGTTCAACTGCTTTTATTTAACCATAAATGTTACGTGTGTTTTTGTAGAAAAAACAATTTAGTTGTAGCTTCCAGGAAAGATGCCATATGACTATCATCATGGAATAAAGAAAGAGTGAGCTAGTTTTTACTTTCTTATAAAATAAAGTGTTTGTATCTGGATAACAGATGCGTGCAGCTGCATGGGTGAGGCACACCACTGTATAGTGTGTGCCTCACCCATGCAGCATCAGATAGCATCACAGAGTTGGGATACAGAGAGTTAGTCAGTCACCCCTGGGGGATGCATTGGTAATTCTGATAAGAGGCTGCCCACAAATGTTGCTTGTACCACGCAGCTGGGCAGGGATAAAGTGTGGGGGGTGAGTAATGAGAAGGAATAGAAGGGAAGAGCTATAGCTCCTTTACAGTTGTCCCTGTAAATCCACTCTTCATATTATTCCCCAAACCAAGAGTAGCTGTAATCAAAATGATTTTTAATTTGTCACCTTAGTTCAGTTATGCCAAAAAGCTGTTCACAGTATTAAGTACTGGCAGTTCCTTGCTGCAGTGAAATAGTACATTGTAGGCAAGAGGGTAACTAGGGTAGAATGAATTGCTCTGCTTCTTTGGAGTGAAGGGCCAAAATCCTTTCTTCCAGCCCTCTATGGGTAACATTTTACTCTCCATGTTCCATACAGAGAAAATATTAAGCAACCTTAATTCTCCCTGCTGCTTTATCTATGGGCAAACTCTATTTTCAAACTACAAAGCAGCACACGAGAAAAAAAAACCAAACAAGTAAGCATCAAAACTCTTGGAGTTAGTAAAGAACATGGAAGCAGAAAGAAAGGAATAAATAGAAATCTTCATTATACCCCATTTTGACAAAAAATTCCTAACGCTGTCTGCCAGAAAAAGATCACACAAAACAAAAGCCACTGACTTGACACAGTCAGAGAAAGAACTCCCCACAACATGCATGCTCTAACAAGCCCAAGTTTTATACCATAGTGGAACATTAATAGTACAGTTAGGGAAAATGTATAGATTGCATTTGGCCATAGTATTTTCTGCTGTACATGGCAGAGTACTAATCTACCTCTTGTAACATCAAGTGCTAAACACAGAAGATTTTTGTCACCCGAAGCAACTACAATAGCTAATAACACAGCAGAAGTATGAATACTGATGCAAATCTTAACTGTAAAAAGCCATTTCCAATCTGCAACAGAGTGAAGTACAGAAGAGCCAAGAGGGTCGTTACTGGGATGCCATGCTAACCTCCTTCCAATCTTCTCACAAACCTTTCTCAGCCAGGTTTTCTCTTAGACAGCTGGCTCATCTGGCAGGCTAAACCAGAATTCAGCTCCTGCTTTCAGCGTGGTGAGTTTAGATCCTGGCTTCCTGTATGGAAAGATCTTTCCGAGGATTCCTAAGCAAGTAAGTACATCACCCCCCCAGGACCACCCACAGCCCTGCCTAGCCCTCCCCACAGCTTTGCAAGAGGACCGTGTGTGTGTAAGGAATCAGAGAGCAGCTTCACTTATTATAGCACAACCACCCACCAGCGCTGCTGCTAGGAATCCCAGTAGCACCTGTGTTGGCACTGGCAGTGGGGAGGACAAAACTGTCTTAGCAGAGAGTAGGAGCGTGTCAGCTCCCACCCACTGGAGACCAGTCAAGTGACGTAAACTTTTACTACCTTCTGAGAGAAGCTAAGTCTCCAGACTTGCAGTCTTCAGACTGCAAGTACCCACAGAAGCATACCCATTGGATGGTGGCTATTTGAGGAGCGTTAGCAATGATGCCATTTGATGCTAAATAAAACTTAGACCTCTGAGGACAAACCATGGTCATATAACTGTGGAAACCGAGATCTCTTTCCCCCTGCAGGAAAGGATCATGTAATTAATGGAAGCGCTAATTAAAATTTAAATCATTGATAATATTATTACTAAGGAGCTATATATAGCAATGTCAAGAGGCCTAGAAAATCAGGCAGTAATGGAATTAACCATGCCTAAGGAGTAGCACTAAGCAATCTTCCCCCATGCATACCTGAAACAAACAATGCCTGGCCCATCGATGTTCGTAACGGAGGAAATGGTGCAGGAGGGAACAGAATAATGTCAAATAAGGAACAGGGCCACGTTACCTGAAGTTGTTCATCAGAAGAGCCACAAGCAACTCAGCTGCATGAAATGAAGGTAGCAATTTGTCCCATGCAAAGCGGTGGAACAGATGAGGACTATAATGAGAGCAAAGAACCTTTTTTAACATTTGAAACTGAATGGGAGCTTGAACCGTGGATTTGAAATGAATGTAAAAGCACCCTGTCCAATACTTTCGGTCTTTAACACATGAATAGTCGGGTAGCACTGACAACCAGCCTATGCAGCAACAAGGTGGAATTAATGACTAAATCATCTAAAGGAAGGGAGGGCATAGCAATGGCCAGAGGGAAATAATCAACAGGATGTTGGCTTGGTATGTCTGTTAATGAGAGGCTAAGCAGCAGCTGCCAAAGCAGGGAAATTCAGCAAGCCTCATGCTGTTTCAAGACCACTGCAATACTGGCCAAAAGCTACAAATGCTGACTAGCCCCCAAAGCTCTTGTGTCTCTCTGAAGATTTCTCTCCTGTTCAAGAATTACTTTACTTCACCTGCTCCATATCCAACAGTTTCTTTCCTGTTTTCTAACATCAGAAATCTGATGGAAACCTTTTCTCCTTGCCTGCAAAGCTTTTTCCCAGTCTGGCATTCATAACTGATTAAATATGGAATGAAAGCTCTTAGGACTGGGGAGAGGTACAAGAAATTCTGTTATTGGTGATCATCACAAACAATTTACTTAGAGCAGTGCTGCTCAAACCCAGGCTCCTGTTGCTATTAAAAAGAATTACTATTTAATGAGCTTCTGTTTTCATTAATGGTGTGAGATTAAGGCTACTTGCCACCAGGTGAATACTAATAGACAATCTTTAAGCAAATGAGGCTCTCATTCCCTTAATTTTAATATATGATAGAATAAAACATGCTTTCTTATTCTCCATTTTGTTAAGCAGAAGCTTCACCACAGACTCCTTGCTTCAGCAGTTGAAAGCATTTGGTTTTACTTTGCACCCTTTCCCTTTAAGGTTTTTATTTGCTGTAAAAAGTTTTATGATAAAAATTGAAAAGAAACATTATGGTGAAATAATTAACTGCACCGAAGGCTCCTTTCAATTTAAATATTCTACTGCAGCATGTGAACTGAGGGAGAACCAGAGAAATGAGCCTAGCTCAAAGCAAACGTGAGGCTGACAGGTGAAGCTTGATGGTGTGGCTGCATGAACAAGTTACCACGAGAAAAGCTGGAGGGGAGATTTCCAGCACATTAACTGAACCATGGGAACTGCCTGTGCATATGCGTCCTCCAGAGGTAAGTGCGAAGCTTGCCCTGAGTGAAAAGGGATCTTGTCATTTCCAGTACAGAGTCACTGGGCTGAAAGTTGTACCTGATGACAAGTAGAATCATAGAATTGTTTAGGTTGGAGGAGACCTTTAAGGTTATTGAGTCCAACTGTACACCCAGCACTGCCAAGTCCACCACTAAACAATGTCCCAAAGCACCACATCTACAAGCCTTTTAAATCATGAGGATTTCCCTCAGCCTCATTTACTCTGGTCTAAAGAACTTCAGTTCCCTCCACCGATTCTTAGAGACTTGTGCTCTAGATCCTTCATCAGCTTTATTGCCAGTCTTTGGACATGAGGCAAATATAGTGAGATAATAATGAAATAAATCAGCCGAAGCTTATGAGGGATTCTTACCAAGTCCTGCTGGTGGAAGGAGATACAAAAATACTTGTTTGGAAATCTAATATGCATGGACGTGATTAGTCTGAAGCTAAACTGGGAGCACTGGGTGAGTGCAGAGAGGATCTCTGAAAGCCACATATGAATTCAGGGTAGGGAAGATGGAACCAGGATGTAAAGAGGAATATAGCATAGTCAGCTGATGGACAAAAAACACCCCTTTGCAGCTGCAATTTTGGGAATAATTATATTAGTTGAGAACAAATAAAACAGTGGTGCAGCAATCAGTGATACAGAGTGACAGAACTTAGAAGAAAGCATTTATGTTGTTAGGATGCACACAGTGGGCCATATCTTAAACATCTTAGAAAATAAATACCTGCAAATTCTCCAAATATCCAATATAAAATTATGTCTAACTAAGGTTGAAATAAAAGGCAGGACATTGGCATTTTTCACAGTATAATAGGTAGTAAGAAAAGCTTAAAAGGAGAAGATTAAGAGCTCTCAGTTAGCCATCATCACCTAGAGCTTCTGGATAAGACATCCACAAGGGACAGAGTGAATCATATGTATCACAGCGGTCAGTCTCAGCTATTTGCATATGTACTGCAACTGAATTTAAATCTGTAGAGGGGGGAAAGAGAGAATCAATCAGAACCTGCTGAAATCTGTGAAAATTTGAGTGGGTTCAGGAGCAGTTTCATATTCTGCAAAAGTCTAAGCAAAACTGCAATAATCTCCTAACCACCCTGAGCCAAACTGCCATTTAGGAAAGCAGAACTTTTACATTTTTTGGGATGACAAAAAAACATATGGCAAGATTTAATTTTTTTTTCAATTTTGAGTACAATTACAACAATCTCCCTTTAACCCATCTCTTCCCCATAGTTGCATTATGTAACCACATTATTCAAAAGTCAAAACATAATAATAAAAAATTATAATCAGTTAAATCACCCAGAGGTTTTTTTTGAATGCACGTATTCCAAAAACAATTATATTTTGCTTTAAAAGCAAGAACACTCAGTGCTCTGCTTATTATTGGTGCTCAGAGGACAACAATCATATTTTATTCAGGATACTTACTGTCCCAGATAGGTGCCTGGCAATTTGCTCTGAACATTTTCTAGTGCAATTATGGACAGATTGCTTAAAGGTTGAGTCCAATAAATGGAATGGCATTGTGACATGATTTGTGTTTGTTCAGAAGAAAATATAAACAGTTTAACCCCCCCATATCTAATGGTGTTCTAAGTCCTTAACCACAGCGGTTATCAACAGGTAGTTATATTTCTTTTTGTAATAAAGCTAAATGGAACAAGTCATGAATGGATGACTAGAGAACAAGGACAATTACTGGCATTTTTAATTGTATAGCACCGGTTGGTAACTTACAGCCTTTTTAATTACAGGTGTTGTTTTTCTTCTTTAATTCTATTCGGTGCTAATTCCTTAATCTAGCTGACTCTTAAACCGCATCTGTTTAGGCTGTACAGAGTGAGAGATAGCAGGGGGAATGGAGACACAGATTTTTTTGGTAGGACTTCAAGCTTAAAGCCTTAAAAATACTTCTAATAAAGTTCCAGAGCTTTCTTTCTCTCCTCCTCACAGATTACACAAGCCATGAGGTCCAGCAGAGTGAGCGGACAGAGATTTAGCTAGTTTGTTTATTTGAGTTTGGCTTGTGCCCATGTGCTTTCCTTCTCTATCAGTATTGCAGAAGGACAAACCACCAGCATTTAGAATCATCACACTGTGCTCTAATGGATGCCTTTCTAAGTTTTGAAGAGGATCTTACTGATTCAGTTGCAGCTCCAGTGGAAGATATAGTAAAAGACTTGCATGATTTTTTGTCATAATACACTTACCTAAGTGATTTTTGTGCCCTTGGGATCCCGTATTTACAAATAAGTCAAAGCCACATAAATACACAGAGGGAAGTTTCCCCTCAAATTCCACATGTACTCTGACACAGGCGGCTGTTCAAGTGGCAATCTGAATGTCTGGCTTAGGTTTTTGAAGGAAATACATTTGCACAGGGATAATTTGACAGATCCTCACCCTATTCCCTTCAAGCTTAACTGGAAACTGTGGTAGCTGCCTTTATATAAACACACAGGTTAAAAGTGGGATGATCATTCAGCTTTACTGTACCATAGATAGCAATCAGACAATGAGTCTAAGTGGAAAAGGCACAAAAGTGCCTAACACTGATCTTATGAGTGGAGTGTGGTGCAGTGAGACCCCAGCCTCACCTTTACATCCTTCAGAATCCCAACCCAGACCCACACAACCCGAGGGACCTGAGCATGAAGTTAATCTGGCACTTTGCTGCTTCCCCCTCTGCAGCTTTGCGTTTTGTCTGAAGCATCAGAGCTTGCCCTACCAATTTTGCTCTGTGTTTCAAAAGTCCTTCAGAATTTCTGCAAGCAAAACTTTACAGCAGCATTCAAAGCTTCCCTTAATTTCCAGAGCTGATCAGAAGGGAAGCTGGCCCTGCAGGTATTAACTGGCAATTTGGATTAAAATGCCTCATTTAAAGAAATTACTCCATGGATGAATGGTTACCTTGCAGGAAGAGAAAAATAAACTGAGGGACCATTGAGCTGGCATATGTTTGTGACCCGCAGTAGAAGATCCCTGGGAGTAATCGCAACAGACAGCAAGCAGAAACCTACTTTGCAAAAGTAGCAGGATGAACAACTGGCATATCCCAGGTTTAATTCCAGGGTAGATTTGGCCCAGAGTCTTTCCTCCTCACTGGAGAGAGCTGTGAGAATCTGTGCTTTTATTTTAAATGTGTAGCCATCAGCACAAAGGCTGGAAACCATTTTAATATGAATATTTAAAGTGAAGCAAAAATTTTCACTACAGAAGGGAGGTACACCATGGGGGAGTGTCCAGAAACAGACTGGTTTTTTGAACAAGTTTATGACTCCAGTACAAAAGGCACACAAAACGGGAGAGGGAATACTTCATTTCCCTTTTGAAGGAGGGTTAAGCCAGGGATGTGGAGATTCAGAGATTTGTTCAGAGAGAGAAGGAAAATACTCTCAAAAATCTAATGCTCATCCTCTCTTTCTCCATTATTATTAATACTACCCTGTTAAAAATTTAAAAATTACATTTCAAGGGCAACTGCAAAATATCCTGGCTTCCATCTATTTTTTAACACACCTGTGAAAGGAAGCAGTTTCAACACTGAAATGACAAAGAAATCTTATGCCAAGTAGGGCTGGTGGAAAGCAATGACAGAGCTACCTTGTAAGCTACCTTTCGTTAAGCTTGTCAGATCTACACTTGCAGGCCTTATGGATCAAGTACAGATCCATAATGTCATTTCAGATCTGCATCTTACATGACCTCTGCTTCCCAAAAGTAGCTTCTAAGAAAGGTAGTTGCTCAGAGGCTTGATTCATAGGTTCGGATGTCTTGGTCTGGCATAACCCATGGGAGAGCTCTGTTAAAAAAGAGTGTGTGGTCTAACCCTTCTGCAGGAAGTGTTAGAGGAAGTCCTGCAACTTTTACAACAAATGCTTCTCAAAGCACTAACTTGGCTTTTGTCATGTGCATATTCTGCCCTCATTTTAAAACAAGAGAAGTAGTTCCAACCCCCTGCCATGGGCAGGGGCACCCTCCACTAGCCCAGGTTGCCCAAAGCCCCATGCAACCTGGCTTAGAATGCTGCCAGGGAGGGGGCAGCCACAGCTTCTCTAGGCAACAAGACACCTGCTAACACATTTGGAACATCCAACCAGGTGCAGAAAATGGAAAAAACTTCCCAGGTTTCCCAATGCAATTAATCCCTACTGAATCTTCCTGATTAGCTTATTTTTGTCAGGTAATTAAGATCTTTAGCAAATTGCTCATATGCTCAGGTTATAAATGTCATTTATTTCATAAGCCCTTTTTCAAAACTGCCAGTTAATACTAAAAAGACGCCACAGGAGGGAGTGGATGAGAAGATAGTGGAATAGGAGAAGGCTGACAGCTTCTGAAGGGAAAGCGCAGGGAGTCAAGTGCTACAGACAGGTAACCAAGGGTAGAACAGGGAAGGAGAACCAGGGAAGAGAAACTACAGAGCAAGAGAGGGATGCAGTGGAGGAAACTGGAGAGGAAAGAGAAAACACCACTTGGAAAAGGAGTAAACAAAAAGACAATAAGGTTATTCCCGGGAGCCTAGCCCATACCAGCCATCAAAACCAAAAGGGTTGCTTCAAGTTCTACAACTTCCCATGAGTCATGCCTGTAATTGCCATACCTATTTTTAAACAGGAAGCCAGATTTCCCTTTTTCCCATCCACAGTTACACTTCTCCACTCAAAGCAATACTTCTCCAGGCTAGGACTGCATCTTCACAGTGCTCACAGAGGCCTCAATCACAGTCAGATGCTACTGGGAGAAAAATTATAGCAAATAGGAAAGAAAGACAAGAGAGAACTGCTGGTCTCAGGGATTCTTCCCATCCATGTATATCATCTATCTTTTTAAATAATCCATTCATCCATTAAATAGGGATGTAAGAAAAAATACTTTCACTCATTGCAAAGCAGTTTATACAACTGACATCTTTTTTTTTCCTCTGGTCATTTCATTGCTCTGTTTATGGTTCTTTCACAATCTATAAGGTTCAAACTTTTAAAATAGAGCACTTGAGTTCCAATGAAAGGGGTTTTATCTCCTTAATGAATACAAATGTCTCTAATACACTTCACAAAAAAGTCTATAAAGGTACTGTGGGTGTTTGACGTGTTGTCTTCTTTATTAGCCATGTAATACAGCACTGCCATGTTTTTTCAGTTTTAAACTCCTCTCTCTCTGGACCTTAATTGCTTGCTGACAGGATTAGGATTTCTGTACTTCTTCCCCTCCTTCCTGCCTGGCAGACTTTCACCAAGCTGGATGCTTTGGCAAGCAGTTTGATCCCCATGTTTTCAGAATGGAGGTATCATCAAAATCAGGAGTGTGTATCACTGAGCGCTACTGCTGCTGTGCCAGACAGCAGCATGAATGTGCACAGCTGATTTGCACCCTAGAAGATCCCATAGCAGGGATGCCCTGTGCTGCAGCTGAAGGCTTACAGCCAGCTTTTGCACTTCACTGACCCTTGGGTTTATCTGCGCGAAGCTGTATGTCACAAAACATATGGCATAAAATCCAAGTCAGTGCTGGTTGCCTGGAGTCCCTGAGGGCTCACCCAGCCACCACACTCTGGAATCCCAAGCTTGGCACCTTGTGGTGACAGCGAGGAACTTGCTGCTCTGTCTCCGTGTTTCCCAGGGGCTCTGACACCGCTCTGCACAATGAACTGACACGATCATCTTAATCAGCAGGAACTTGGGAACTGGGTATGATCCTTCTTATACATCTATTCTTAAGCTTCCCACTGTAAATCAGAGGCACTATTCTGAAATATTTTTCTTTGAAAAAAGTAAACAACAAAACAAATCATCATCTCATATAAGATAAGACTGGGCACCCACCAACATTATATAATTGCCTTTTTTCCCCCCTCGGAAAACAGATCAGAAATGAGCTGCAAAAAATGAAAATTCAAGGTATGAGATTATCAATATTGTCAGCCAAAATCATCAGCTAACTTTAAGGTCAGGAGGAGGCTGTGGTTCTGCCGTTTTGCAGCACGCTGCCAGTGCTCTGCACATCTCCACACCTCACCTCACCCACTGAGGCAGTCAGCTACCATTTTGCCCCAGTCAGCTACCATTTTGCCCCAGAGCTGACTCGCAGGGACACTGCTCATTTCCCATGCCACCCAAGAAAAAAATCCTGTGTGCAGCTGGATCCAGGACCTAAGCAACAGGGCTCTACTGCCATTGCAGCATGTGTTTTGAAAGGCAGCCTCAAGCCTGCACATATTTCTTAGAGAAACATTGTCTCCGATCTTGAGGGCAGAGGGAACGCACAGTAAGTACCACCAAATGAATTAGTAATTGCTGAGGTAAAAGAATAAGGCAAATTCCATCTGAATCTCCACGAGGATCCCTCAGGGCTCTCTATATGATACTGGTAAGATGAACATCAGATTTTGGAACACTAATATTTTTGCAGAGTTAGCCAAAGTGAAATTTAACTGAAAAAATATTGTTGCAAGGACAAATTTCACATTGTGAGATACAAAAATTATGAATTATTTTACTGCCTGCACGAAAACAATGCTCCTGTGATACAAAATAAGCAGGAGCAACATTTTGGGTGGCCAGAAATGAGAGAACTCTGCAAAACCTAAGCTAGGAGAAATGGAGAAAGAGGTTACAGTTTGCTGGTGCCTGTGAATCAAGTGGGGGCAGTGAGATATTTTTAAGTTTAGTTTTAGTCTTAACATGCATTCCATCAAGCTGCCAGAGAAATCTTGAGTTTTTCTTCTCCCTCTTTGATTTACTCACCTCTACAGAATCACTGTGTAAATCTCCAGTTTTAACTGCCTTGGAGACAAAGTCACACAACTGCGAAATGGTATATTGCCTAAGAAAGGTAGTGCATCATGAAAGCTAACGTATCTAAAACCCTGCTGAGTGTTTGATTACACGTTACAAATGTGCAGTGACACTAGGCCAAAGTTTACTGATGGATCTTGCCCACGGTGAGTTAGCTCTCTCTTTCCCTAGAGCGGATCCACAGCTTTAGCACTGCAGTATTGTCCATGCAGTTGGAAAAAAAATCCCAACACATGATCCTTCTCTCATTCTCTTCCTCGCAAATTATAAACCCCACAATATGCTACACTCAATTTTAGTATATTTTTCATGTTTGCAGACAACAACTTCCACTTGCAGGAAATAAAAGATGAAAAGTCAGTTCTGAGTGTGATAGCTGACTGCACTCATGCCATCTGTATGTATTTGTACCGTTTTTACCTTCTCCTTGCCGTTTGTGAGCTTGCTAAAGCTTCTTCAGTCTGAGGTTGACCTCTGGTAAACACTATGCAAGCGTAAAGATGATTTGTATGTGGTCCAGGAAAGACCTTTTTCTTCCCCTGCAGCACAGGCAGCTTGCTGCTACATCTCAGCTGGCAAGAATTCTGGGTCTTCTGGCATCTCCTGTGTACAGGCACTTAGGCAACTACTGAAATGTGTTAAATACGAAGAAGTAGCAAAGATTTTTTAGAAAACTAACAGTGTTTACTTAGAGGTTTAGGAAAGAAGAACTGCCACCTTAAATCTAGAGAACTTTCAAAAACATACAGATCTTCTTTAGTTTAAAATAAATAAATTTTTAAAAAAATCTAATAAAAGCTCCTACTTTTTCACTTACAAAAAGTTTGGTCAGTTCCCTACTTTTATGACTCCTAACATTATAAGAGAGCCCTAAACAAAACCTGCTAGTGTTGCTACCACTCATCACTCAGTGAGGACTCTCACATTCCAGATGGGTATGTCTGACCTTTAATGAGACCATTCTCTAAGTCTTCTGACCATTTTGACCAGACGGCTTTACAATCTGCAATCAAACCTTCTATCAAACAGTCCATTTGAATAATCCCAGCTAACTCATACCTACATTTTTAAAAGCATAGCACAGGGAAAAGAAGTATAAATTACAACAAAATAGTAGTTGTAAAGGATAAACTGTTACTGCTTGATGCTTCTTCCTCGTAAAAAAAAAACCCCTCTCCACACATTAGCTTGAGCACTTCATACAATAAAACATGTAACTAAAAGTGGATTCACCTGCTGTTGTAGCTGCCAAACACCCACATATAGGCCATGAATCTCTCTTAATACAGTAGACAGAGGCAAGTTTATAATGACCTAGTGTCACAGGAATAATGATAATTAATAATAATAAAACAATTGGCATCAATATTAAGATGTATCCTGTACTTTTCATTGACACTTTTTGATCTTCATTATTTTCTGAAATTAGTCCTCTAATTTATCAATGGGAATTTTTGCCAAATGGAACTTTGATTTGGTAAAAATGGAAAGGCATTAATGAGGAAGAGCAGGATAAACTGCTCAGTGTCTTTTTGAAGAATTAAAATAGTATCATTAATAACAACTTATAACAACAAATGTTGATTTCACACTAGCATTGATTCGGTAATTTACCTCCCTGTAGTTTATTTTAAGGTTACTGGACCTAGAGAGACTCAAGCAAGCACTTAAACTGCTATCCTCATTTCTGTTGTTTCCACAAGCTCAGATTTCAGAGTCTGAATTAAATCCTAAATTGCCTCCTTGGTGTGGTTAGAGAAAAAATTTACTTTATTCTGCTAGATGCAGCAGCATGGCTGTTAAAACAAAAGAAAACCAAACTCACACGTATGAACTGATGAGAAATGCAGCATGACAGAATTTCTGTAGGTCTATATGCGAGGAATTAAAAGTAATGACATTTCAGTAGTAGCCACAGAAACTCCTGACCACAAACTGAACTGAAAATACCAGGTAACCCTCCCAAAATGCAGGCAGTGTACTTACCACCCCAATAGAGGTTGGAGCTCCTGCACAGCATGAGTGGCATTACATCAGTTCATCACACCCAGACATTACCACTGGGGAAGACGTTAAGCTGCCAACCACATTTTGGGTGCAGTTTGTCATGAAAAAACTAAAAGCTTTCCTTTTTAGAGTGGATATTTTGTCATTATGATTGGGTCTGGAAATCCTGGGAAGGAGGGAGGAAGGAATTTTACCCTCTAGATCAGTCAGTAGTGATGGTGACAGCCACACCGTGACCAGTGCCATGTCTACTGCTGAAGAGAGCTGTGGCTCCTTTCCCCCCTTCTCTCTACCTCCCAGAGGTAATTTTCAGTGCAGGTAGTAATATCAGTAAGGTGAACGAACAGACATTTTATGGGTCGTTTGTCACAGTTATGCCAAAACAAGGAAACATCCAACTGCAGTTAAAGAAAGGTGAGAAGTTTGGGAGGAACATTTCTTCTACCTATTTGCTGAATACATTTTACTTCTGCAGAGCTAGATTAAAACGAAAAATATATATATCCTTGAACTATTCTAAAACTCCCTACCTTCAGGTGATCTATTTATTCCTATTAGAGCTAAAATGGGAAAATAACCAATTTTTGGGGCCAAGGTCCACATATTGAAAAACAGTAGGAACAGTGGTAACATCACAAATTACTGTAAATTGAGTACCTATCTGTAATTTTAATTTCATCCTCTCCTGACATATATATTAGCTTGAATTTGATTACATTTTATTTGTACTAAAGTGGAGTTAAGAGAGACTAAATATGCAGCTCCCTGAAGGAAGCACGCAGCAGTTAGGATAGGGAATGGGTTATTGAGATTTCAGGTATCTATCAGCTAAGAGCACACCAGGAAGGTAACAAATGAGTCAGGATTTCTGTCTGTTCCTGATTGCACCATTGATTCCCTATATGACATTTAAGAAGTCATTTACAACATGGGTTTTTGAGAAGAATTTCAGTGTGTGCACACTTGATCTCCAAAGTTTGGACATCAGTGCCAATTAGTCAGTCAGTACTGGAACCGGCAGCTAACTTAGGAGATGTGGACAGTGATTGGAGAAAAAGAAGAGATATCAAGGTTAGCATATCATTACCAGAACAGACCTTCTCAGAGATGTAGCTCAGTCTGTTTTCCAGATTGACAGATTCATAGGGGTTGGAAGGGACTTCTAGAGATCATCTAGCCCAACCCCCCCCCCCCCCCGAGCAGGATTACCTAGAGGATGTTGCACAGGATTATATCCAGATGGGTCTTGAATATCTGCAGAGAAGGAGATTCCACAGCCTCTCTGGGCAGCCTGTCCCTGTGCTCTGTCACACTCACAATAAAGCAGTTCTTTCTCATATGGAGATGGAACTTCCTGTGTTCCAGTTTGTGTGCATTGTCCCTCATCCTGCCTCTGGGCACCACTGAGAAGAGTCTGCCCGATTCTTCTAGACATCCACCCTTCACGTATTTATAAATGGTGATGAGAGATCTCCTCTCAGTCTTCTCTTCTCTAGGTTTTGTGTAGTTTTAACATCTGGAAGAATAGTAGTATCTCCTCTCTGGGTAAAAAGCAGGAGAAGCAAATTACCATGTCAGGTTCCTGCAGTCCTCAGTGCTGGGAACAGAGAAGGGTATGGCCAAAACCTGCTGCCCACCTGCAGCTCTGACCTGGCAGACCAGCCCTCACTGGTACCTGGCAGCCAGAAACTGCCTGAGCATAAAACTGTCCTTGCTATTTAGCTGGGCATTTTACAATTGCAGAATTTTTATGTGATTGCTTGGAACATACCGAGTGGTATCATCTACATAAATACTTCTAATACATAATACTTCTCAGATGCCTTTTATCGTAAGAAATACCTGTTACTTCCAACTGTAATCTGCCGCCTCCTCCAAATATCTTGTGTCTTATCCTTACTGAAGCAGCAGCAAAACTACATATTGATGGCCTGAGCAACAGAAAACATGGCCTGCAAAATTTTTCCCCAAGCAACCCAGCAAAATGAATGCTCAAGACAGCTGTTGTGGTGCTTCTGTTGGCCAGAAACCAGATCTTTTTGATGAGGCTTTCGGTATCGTACCTTAGGAGGACACCCAGGCATCCCACTTAGGGAACTCCATGCTAGAAAAAGAATCTCTGCATGAAATGGGTAAGAAGCCATTTAAGGAGGAGATATAATGGGAAGTGAAAAGAATTGAATGGAAATAGAGAAATAGTAGAGTATCAGGTGGATCACCTTTGCAGTGTTATAGGTGGTTGGTTCCTGAACTCCACTGCTCTCATTTTAGGATCTGGTTCAATTGTGTTCCCATCTTTAGAGTCTGCTGCCTCTCCTTTGTGAGGGAAAACACTAAGCAGGGCACAAAAAGAAGTGGTGAAATAACCCAATGCACTCGAGTTAAAACAACCCCAAAACAACTCCACCACAATGATCCAAGTTCTGCATTTAACCATGGCCGTGTTTAGTCATCGGCTGGAAAAGGCTGGATCCCATTTGTCTGTAATTCAAACTCCAGGCACAGTTTTAGCCTGCTCACAACATCCTTGGCTGCATATAATTTCCCAGTGTATTTCATCTGGCAGCAACGTTTTTGTTCACGCTATTGTGCTATCCACTGTTAAACACCTGCTACATCCCTCTCTTGGGGGTGACTGTGTTTCTGTGGTGGGTGAAGTGATTCCCCTACCCAGGGTAATCTGTAATCAGCCATTCCTCTTTCAGAATGAAAGGTGATATATAAACGTAAACGCTGTTACAGTGCCTGTCTTTCACTTACTCTTGCAACATGGGAAAACATGTTTTCTTACAATACATTTCATCTATAGAAAAAGCACTTTCCAAGACATCTTTTACCTTGCTGCTGACGCGTATTAGCATTTAAAGCAGAAAAGCCCTCCATTATTAATTTTTAAATAATGAAAACACTATTCCTTCTCAAACCTGTCACCTGCTATAGATCTTAATCAGTTTCAGTCCCATTATGGCAATGCCTACTGCGGTGAAACAGGGTTTAGAAAGAATTTGTCACCCAGGGAAAAATTATTTTCTTTTCAGTGGGATCCACAGCATTAAAAACATTATAGCAGCATATGCCCTCCAATATATGTCACTGAATGCTAAATGTTAGAAATGTACATAAACCAAATTCTGGATAGTTTTCAGCTTCCCATTAAAGTTCTGCCTTGGAAGCATTACTAGGGCAGGCTGCCAGTTACAAAGAGAGTGGATACACTGTTAGGAAGGACACAATCTTTTATTGTCTTTTCCCTTTAAAAGTGGTTGCAGTCAAATGACATGTGGCTGCTGGCACTTAAATGATGAAGCAGACACTGGGGAGTTTTCTTTTTGTTTGAAATCAGCTTGTGCTCTCTTCTTCATTAGTTAGCCATGAACATTGCCATGGCAGATACACCTCAGACTTCTCTGACCTTTGGTCTCATTTGTGGATGAATTTTACCCCTTTTACATTTCTTGATCATTTCAAAAACACCATACAGAACGCCTGTTAGAAAATCAGGTATTTGCATGGATGTTGGTTGTTTTGCTGGAAGCTCCCTGTGACATTCAGGGGTCTTTTCACCCATCCTCCTCACCAAGCTCAGACTATTGCAATCGGCATTATTGAAATCTTTTTGGTAAATCTGTAACCCAACCACACACACTCTCAAGAGGAACAGAAGGATGGCATCTCTGAGACTACAATGAGTATTTGAAATGCTATTGCCTGTCATGAGAGCAAAACATTGAGGGTAGGACAGAAAATAAATCTACCACTTGTCATTGTGGCAGTGTAATCCTAAATAAACCATCATTTCACTCAAGTCATCTTTCTTGGTCCTTGAAACACTGGGTGATAATTCCCATATATTTGAGCCCATTTTGAGACTATAAGATTAAGGATGCTCTCAACATGCATATGAAACAGTCCCTACACCAACAACTGAAAAACTTAAGTCAATTAAACATAAGTCTCAAAATATCTTTGGCATAAAAAGCTTGTTGGAATCCAGGAAATAACCAGGATGAAACTTAAAGTGTTTCTGGCTCTAATGCAAAATGCCAACATCCCAAGTGTCCTGAGGATAGATACACCTGGTAACAGTAAGGTATTTTTGTTGCTGGAGCTCTCCTAGGTGAGACTTCACACAAAGTGCTTGAGATGGGCAAACAAATACCTAAATAGTGAAACAGGTGTTGCTGCATGGCATACATTATTTGGCCTCCATCAAACTGGCAGAATTGTATTTAAAAAAAAAAGTCAAAAAAAACACATTCTTGTATTAAATATCAGTAATTGTCACCCAAGTAAACCAACTGACAAAGGAACCAGCAACCCTGTGGCAGCAAGATGTGCCATGTTTGCACTATGGAACTACTGCACTGTAGACTGAAGGGAGGGGTAAAGTGATTGCAAACATGTTAATCAAATCCAACGCACACCATCCCGATTCCCTCTTTTGTTCAAGAACCTCGCTCTTCCTGTTGATCTGAGAACTGCTGAAAACATCAGTGTGTAACCAAACCTCTAAAAAGATGAAGAGCTGTGCAAGCAAAGATGATCTATCAGCAATCCTGGCAGACTGGGGAAGTTCCAGTCGACTGGAGGCTGGCAGCTGTTACACCCATATACAAGAAGGGTCGGAAGGAGGATCCAGGGAACTCCAGGCCTGTCAGTCTGACCTCAGTCCCAGGGAAGATCATGGAGAGGGTCATCTTGGGAGCTATCATGCAGCACATGCACGATGGCCAGGGGATCAGGCCTAGTCAACATGGGTTTACAAAAGGTAGATCCTGTCAAACTAACCTGATCACCTTCTATGACAAGGTGACCTGCTTAATGGATGAGGGGAAGGCTGTGGATGTGATCTGCCTGGACTTTGGTAAAGCCTTTGACACAGTTTCTCACAGCATTCTGACTGAGAAACTGGCTGCCACTGGCCTGGACAGGTGGACCCTCAGCTGGGTTAAAAACTGGGTGGATGGCCGAGCCCAGAGGGTGGTGGTGAATGGAACAAAATCCAGCTGGAGGCCGGTCACGAGTGGCATCCCCCAGGGCTCAGTCCTGGGTCCAGTCTTGTTCAACACCTTTATCAATGATCTCGACGAAGGGATTGAATGCTCCCTCACTAAGTTTGCAGAAAACATTAAGCTGGGAGGAAGCGTTGATCTGCCTGAGGGTAGGGAGGCTCTTCAGAGGGATCTGAACAGACTGGACCAATGGGCTGAGTCCAATGGGATGAAGTTTAACAAGGCCAAGTGTAGAGTGCTGCACATGGGACATAATAACCCCATGAAGCCCTACAGGCTGGGGGAGACTGTCTGGAGAGCTGTCAGGCAGAGAAGGACCTGGGGGTGTTGGTTGACTGCAGACTGAATATGAGTCAGCAGTGTGCCCAGGCAGCCAAGAAGGCCAATGGCATCCTGGCTTGTATCAAAAACAGTGTGGCCAGTAGGTCTGGGGAGGTGATTGTGCCCCTGTACTCAGCATTGGTGAGGCCACACCTTGAGTACTGTGTCCAGTTCTGGGCTCCTCACCATGGGAAGGACATTGAGGTCCTTGAGCGAGTCCAGGCAACCAGGCTGGTGAAGGGGCTGGAGGGCAAATCCTATGAGGAGTGGCTGAGGGAGCTGGGGCTGTTTAGCCTGGAGAAGAGGAGGTTGAGGGGAGACCTTATCACCGCCTACAACTACCTGAAGGGAGGTTACAGAGAGGTGGGCGATGGTCTCTTCAGCCAGGTGACAGGTGATAGGACAAGGGGGAATGGCATGAAGCTGTGCCAGGGCAGGGTCAGATTAGACATTAGAAAAAATTTTTTACTGCAAGAGTTGTCAGGGCCTGGAACAGGCTGCCCAGGGAGGTGGTTGAGTCACCTTCCCCGGATGCGTTTAAAAAAAGGGTAGATGAGGTACTTAGGGATATGGTTTAGTTTAGGATGTGAATGTTTGGACTTGATGATCTTTAAAGGTCTTGTCCAACCTTGTGATTCTGTGAAAGTAACTCCAGGCCAACCTCCTTCCTTGTACCACCAGCACGCACACCTACACAAATAAGAAAGGGACTCAATATTTCACATTAACCCAGTCTCCTTTCCTTTAGGTAATGACTTAAATGAACTGTTGAATGCTTTCACAGAATCATTAAGGTTGGAAAAGACCTCCGAGATCATCTAGTCCAACTGTCCCCCTACCACCTATATTACTCACTAAACCATGTCACTAAGCCTCATCCAACCTTTCCTTGAACACCCTGAGGGATGGTGACTCACTCCACCACCTCCCTGGGCAACCCATTCTTCTTTTCACATGTTTTACTTTTTATATATTTTTTTAATTAACCATTTAAAAAGTATCCTAAAGTATGGACAGCTGCTGGCTACAGCCCTCCAAAGAAAGATGGACAAACACACAACGATAGTGTGCAAGAGCATGACCCTTTCAAGCACCAGGAGTCTCCTAGTGAGTGGTAGCAGGCAGGAGCATCTGCCTTTAGATCCAGAAACAGAAGGTAAAAAACCGTTGCTGAAGAATTCTTTGTTCCATATGGTGAAGCAGTACCTCCTCCCTCTTCTCAGATACTTAGTTGACCAAGAGGGGCAGTACCCATCACACAACCTGATTTCTTAAAGAAGGCAAGACTTCAAAAGAAGTCATGTAAGAGGAACAAAGAAAGGAGACCAGGAGAAGGCCTCCTCTACTTTTGGCGCTGCTGGCTCTGTTTCTGCCATTGCTCCAGTGAGCTAAATGCCTTCTGTGTTCCCTCAGCCCCCTCCAAAAGCTTCTCTCCCCTGTTAAGATCCCTCTTTTTTTCTTCCCAGCACATAGCCTTGCACCACAAGCAACACCCTGCAACAACCGCCGTTCTTACTGCTGCCAACCAGATGGCTCTGTGTTAGCACAAACACCTCTGCTGCCATGACTGCAGTTCTATGACCTCACATTTCTCCTTGACAGGGTGGTAGCAGAGCCAGTGCCTCCTCTTTGCTGCAAGTGCACACTCAGCACTTTGGTAGCCATTAGTACATGCCAAGGCATTTCCAGCCCTATGAGCACTTTTCTCTCCAGAGTACCCCATGTTCAGAGCATGGTCTGTGACCAAAGCATTTCCAGTTGAGCCACTTCTCTGCTGTAGATGCATCTCTACGGCAATCTTTGCTCTTCTCTCATCCTCAGTGCTGCATTGCTCACAGCATATTTCCTTCAAGGGGAATAACAGCTTAACAGCCTTCAAGCTAAGGGAGATATACGAGTCTACATCTGCCAAAAACGTGGCCCTTTGTCAGGGAAAGTGAATTATTACCGATTCTTTCTCTCCTCCAAATATCTCTTCCAACACCATGCAAGTTATAAGCAGTGATATAACGTAGGTTTTGTCTAGCAGCTACAACTACAATGAGTCTTAATTTCTTCTTCTAGCTGCCCTTATTGTTTGTGACTCATTGCTAATCACAGTCAGGAAACAAAGTAGTCCTTAAAACTTATATGCAATGCATAGCCCTGACAAAACTGTAAATACACAATCACTTAAAATACACTCAGACATTTATAAATCACAGGAATAATACTGATCCCTAGGTAACTGTAGGAATATACATTGCACCTCTGGAGATGGCATATGGCTCCAAACTCATTTCCTAACAATATTTATATTCACAAATGGACTTCTGCTAAGAATCTGGGTAGAAAGGGTACGTCTATAAAGGAAGCTCAAGTGTGCTTGCTTTCTATGTCACCAAAATTTTGTCCCACAGAAGACATTATTAGTAATCTTGTTATACTTAATAGTAAAATGCTTTAAAAAAAAAAAAATGCAAAATTGATCCTGGGGAGAGGACATGGTTTCATTTTTCATGTCCTCTCAATTTCCCAGCCCCTTTGCTAGCCTTCTTGTAGCACAGTAATATTTGTTGCCTTTCTATGCTTCATTTTATATAGCTCTTATATATCACTTGTACTGTACACAGCGATGAGTTTCACACCAGTAAGACTAAATCCATTAAAAATTCCTTACTCCTACCTTACACCAGCATCACATTCTTACCCTCGGTTTGCATTCTGTTAAAGGTTACAAAGGCACAGACAAATACAGACATACTGACATTTTCTGTGCTGATGGTAAAAGAGAAGCAAAACAATTTTGTTTATATGGGGAGGAAATGTGTCTTGAAGGATACCTTTGCATCGATGCTTCACTGTTCTTTTAGGAGCTCTTTACCAATACCTTGCATTCCCTTGATTACTCAGTTTGGCTCTATTAAAAAAAAATAAAAAAATCTAGCTACGGCAAAGTGTGGATTTGTATTTTGCAATACTAGATTTTAATTATCTCTTCCTCTATTCCCCTTAATTTTAACTATCTTATTGTTTATCTTGATAAATTAACCATTCTTTTCTTCACTTATATATTATCTCTCCAGCTAATCATTAGCATGCACTACTTTCTGCTTGTACTAAAGCTACCTTTTTGACTCCCCCTGTTACTAATTACTTTTAAACTCTCTCCTGCCGAACATTTCTTCTCCAATAGGATCCAGCTTAACACTCTGTGTAAGCAACTGGGTGCTATAACTGAGATGAGTCTGTGTTTTCTCCCTCAGAGAGACAAAATAGCTTCCCAAATTTCTGGTCTGACCTTTAAAAGAAAGTTTGCTGGAAAATAAAGGCACAGGATATGAATCACACACAAGTTTATCCATGAGATGACTTGCCTCATCTGGACAGTATGGTATGGCTTGCCAGTTGGTTTGGCAGCAGCCTGAAAATACAAACCAAGAGCAGCATCTGGGCATCTTTTTAGTGTCATCAGTAAATGCACCTCTCTGCAGATAGAGGGCTCAGGGGCTCCATCTCTGCAGGGCTGACTTCAGCCACTGAGAGCTAGCTCAGTCCACAGAAATGAATTTTACTTCCACTGGCGTGGAGAAGGGTGACGCTGAGCTGCTCCCAGCCATGCTCTTTCTCTGCCCAAAGCTTTCATGAGCCAACCCATATAAAGTTCAAAGGAAAGGACTGCCATTGTCCCTTTGGGACACTTTGATGGGTACAGCTTCTCTGTACTTGAAGTAAAATTTCCTGCCAACAAATAGGTGAAGTGTAGCATTTTCTCTACTCAGGTCCTCTGAGATAAAGAAAAATATCAGTGACCCGGACTTCCTTATGGGCTAATTTGTCCATGTGCATTTGCATATACCACTGCCGACCACAGGCATGCCAGGACTTTGCTTCTGTTGCCCTTTTGTACCTGAGCAAACTTCTCAGAGTCTCTACTTCCCATGTGTGCTTTGCTACAGTCCCTAGTAAACCCACCACACTCCTTCAAATTGCGAAAAGACTATTAACCTTTCTCTGTATACCCTGCCCAGACCAAGCATGTCTGGATACTGTGTGTTCACAATTAGAGCCACAGACATTCCTGAGGAAAGTGCAAACTTTAGCAGAGCCAAGGGCAAGTGCATACTATATATGCTTTCCTAAGCTGATGATGCATATGATACTGTACTCCTGGAGTAACGATGTTTTCGTGTACTTAAAGCAACTGCTGTTGAACACCACCATAAATTCTGTCAGTTTGGAAAGAGGCAATGGGATACAAACAGAACATTACACTGTAATTTCATAAGAGCTGGTTGTCACATGTTGGTTTGGAAATACGGAGGACAAACTTATGTGAGATCAGTTTAGAGAATAAAACAATTACCCCTCACACTAGAAAGCAGTTACAGCTTGAATCAGACTTGACTCTACAGAGGCTAGAGCCATCGCTAGTCAACTGAGTCAGCAATGGCAGAAGTGAAAATGGTAAGTCAGGGTACGGCAAGCACTGTTCAATCTGTGCAGCTGTTTCAGGTGGGGGTTTAAAACCCAGCCTATGGAAAATTACAATACCATGTGCACGTGCACAGCAGACTCCACATACACAGGGAAAACTGCTGCCCCTGTGTCTCCACAGTTTATATTGGAAGTTATGCTGGATGTCTTGCAAGAGAAGCCTAGTGCAAACGCTGCATGAAATTGGACGTTTTGTGAGAGTATGTCCTAGTGCTCCAAATGAGCAAAAGGTACATAAAATTACTTGTGCCAGGGGTTCCTGTTATGAGTGCAAATAGAAATAGCCCTAGATTCACTGTGCACATAGCTACATATAGTCTTAATGTTGCTGCTGTGTCAGGAGAGCCACAAGCCACTGAATTGATGCCAGTCATGAGTGCTGCAGTCTCTATATTACATGAACCTGCTTACCTGCAAAAACCTTGGGCTTTTGCCAGTTACAGACCTGAGGTGTTTATGCCTAGTGAGCTAGCTATGGCACATAGCTCTTCTGCTGGGTTACCTGCTCCTAAACATGACTTTGGGTTCTGCAGCTGCTGAACACACTGCTGCGTGTAGCAGGAATACTAAAGGCAGACTCTTTCCTGTACTGAATGTGTAAATAATAAATAGGTGTATTGCTTCAGCACCAAACAGTACATCACAGTTTTTCCTTGTTTGATTCTGAGAGTACTGAGAAAGTATTATGCAAAGCATTTTTATCCAGAATCCCAGTTCAGCATCGTACAGTGTCTGTACAATAAAACTGTATCACCTGTCATTTTCCATGAGACGTGCTGCATCATGAAAGCTTGAAACAAACGTCCAGAATGGCATTATCAAAGAAAGTGAAACTTCTGACTGGTGCTCATCAATAGCAGCGACAAGGAAGAAGACTGGAGAGATTTGTCTTTGCATGGACTTGAGAGCTAATCTAAATTATAATGATTGATAGTCATCTCCTGAACACTGAGAAGCCGTGTTTGCAAAACTCAGTGGTATAAAGGACCCTTAATCTACAGTATGGGTGAAGGATACTACAGGAGGAGAATGGAGACCTCGTAACAGTTATTACATGATGGATTTTACCCCAATTTTATACATGCACATTACCAGGCATGTATCTATACCTATTTCTTGTCACAGAATGATGTCCATGATTCTCAACTATCAGGCTTGCAGTTATACTGGGAAGAGTGAGCAGAAGCTGAGTTTTATCAAATTCCCCCCTTCAGCAGACAGCAAATTTCTGTTTTTTCCTGGACACATCAACTTTCTTCCCTGAGACTGAAACCTGGCCTAGTCAACACCACTTTTCTTAAGGAAATCCCATCACATCCCCCACACTGTTGACATTTGCATCACAGTATGAGAAATGGTGTCTTGACTGTGCTTTCTTGGTAGAGGAATTACCAGCACTGGTTTGCAGAATGTCAGGCTTATTTTTTAAAATGCTGCATTAATAATTTTGAGATGCCTCGCAGAGGGATCCAGATAGATTGGGGCATTGGGCAATGATTAATGGAAAGACAAATGAAATTTAACAAGTCTAAGTGCCAGATTCTACACCTAGGACAGAGTAATGCCAGGCACAAGTATAAATTTGGAGAGGAGTGGCTGGAGAGCAGCCCTGCAGAAAGGGACCTGGAGGTGCTGGTTGTCAGCAGGTCAATACGAGTCAGCATTGGGCAATCAAGAGGGCAAACTGCATCCTGGGCTGCATCAAACACAGCATAACCAGCCAGTGAAGAGAGTGATTGTCCCATTGTATTCAGTGTTGGTGCGGCCTTACCTTGAGTATTGCACGCACTGCTGGACCCCACAATTTAAGACAGGCATGAAGGTCCTTGAATATGCCCAGATGAGGGCAACCAAGCTGGTGAAATGGCTGGAAGGAATGTTCTGTGAGGAGAGGCTGAGGACTTTGGACTTGTCTAGTTTGGAGAAAAGGAGACTGAGGGGTGAACTCATTGCTCTCTACAGCTTCCTGAGAAGTGGAAAGAAAAATGCTGATCTCAGAATCATAGGGATTGGAAGGGACCTCAAGAGATCATCGGGTCCAACCCCCCTGCCAAAGCAGGCTCCCTAACTCATATTGCACAGATAGACATCCAGATAGCTCTTCAATATCTCCAGAGAAGGAGACTCCACCACCTCCCTGGGCAGCCTGTCCCAGGGCTCTGTCACCCTCACTGGGGAAAAGTTCTTCCGCATGTTGGTGCGGAACTTCCTGTGCTCCAGTTTACAGCCATTGCCCCTTGTCCTATCTCCACAGATGACTGAAAAGGGGCTGGCCAATTCCCCCTGCATCCCATACTTAAGATATTTATAAACATTAATTAGGTCCCCCCTCAGTCGTCTTTCCTCAAGGCTGAACAGCCCCAGCTCACTGGCCCTTCCAGGCCCTTAATCATCTTCGTAGCCCTTCTCTGGACCCTCTCCAGGAGATCCCTGTCCTTTTTATACCAGGGAGCCCAGAACTGGACACAATACTCCAGGTGGGGCCTGACCAGGGCAGAGTAGAGGGGGAGGATCACCTCCTTAGACCTGCTGGCCACACTCTTCCTGATGCATCCCAGCATCCCATTGGCCCTCTTAGCCACCAGGGCACACTGCTGGCTCATAGCCAACGTGTCATCAACCAGGACCCCCAGGTCCTTCTCCACAGAGCTCTTCTCCAGCAGGTCATCCCCCAGCCTGTACTGATACAGACGGTTATTCCTCCCCAGGTGCAAGACTTTACACTTGCTTTTGTTGAACTTCATCTGGTTTCTCACTGCCCAGCTCTCCAGCCTGTCCAGGTCTCGCTGGATGGCAGCGCAGTGTTCCTGCGTGTCAGCCACCCCTCCCAGCTTTGTATCATCAGCTTACTTGCTGAGGGTGGATGCTATTCCCTCATCAAGGTCGTCAGTGTAGATATTAAACAGGACTGGACCCAACACTGACCCCTGGGGAACACCGCTAGTCACAGGCCTCCAGTCAGATTCTGCTCCACTGATTACGACCCTCTGAGCCCGGTCCGACAGCCAGTTCTCAACCCACCTCACTGTCCACTCATCTATCCCATGATCTCTCAGCTTTTCTATCAGGATGTCATGGGAGCCAGTATCAAAAGCCTTGCTAAAATCAAGGTAGATGACTTTCACTGCTCTCCCTCCATCCACCCAGCCGGTGATGAGATCATAGAAGGCTATGAGATTGGTCGATCTCCCCTTGGTGAATCCTGACAGTGTTTAAGAGACATGTGGACAATGCCATTAATAACATGCTTTAACTTTTGGTCAGCCCCAGATTGCTCACACAAATGGAATAGATAAACATTGTAGGTCTCTTTCAAATGAAATATTCTATCCTCTTCTAAAACACCTGTCAGCCTTCTTTGAAAGCATAGTGAACACCCTTGTGTTACCTACCGTTGTGACTACAAATTCTGTGGGTTTATGGGACTGATATATTTTCTACTCCTCTTTCAAAAGCAGACACCACTGTATTTGCATATTTGAATACTTACATAATGTTACAGAACACATATGCTACAGAAAAATGCAGAAATACTGTCTGAGATCTTAAATTCAAATACCTTACAGGTCACTGCTCTCTGATCAATCAGAAGGGTAGGTGGGGATGTGAACTGTCTGATGATAGGTGAATGACCTGTATGGAAGGAACAGAAAACATGACGACTTACTTTCTCTGCCCTAGTTCTCACTAGAGCCCAGAGAGATGATGAGTTGGTATCATCAGCTGCACAATTACCAATACACTACCACAGCTGCAAGAGAGTGATTTAAAGGTGTTTGCTTACTGGATAAGATAAAAAAAGTACTTGCCTTCTGTCCTTAGCAATCCTGAATGATACTGCTCCTGAGGGTACTACCACAACACTTCAGAATTCAGAATGAAATTTCATTATAAGATATGTGATTTAAAGTGATTGACTTACCATTCCTAGATGCTTAAGCAGTAAATCTCTTAAAGCCAGCACTAACAATTATTACCTCTACAGCACAAGGATAGAAATGCCCCTCCCCTGCTTTGCATGATAGACATTGGGTTTGTTGACAGAGTTGATCCAGAGGAATAAGATCTGTACCTTCCTTTTGCTTTGTTGCCTCTGGGGACCAGGAAAGTTGATTCTAACAGCTTTATCTGACTTTCCATAGACATAACAACATACAAAGAATAATATGCTGCTCTGCTTATGGGACAGGACAAAACGCACTGCCCCTTTTCTCAGGGTTTGCTGTACATGATATTCTGCTCAGAGGGGACAGCGTGGCCCCAAACATCCCTAAGGACTAAGCCAGGACTCTTCACAGGAACTGAAGGAGCAAGTGACTTACAGAAGCAGCGTTTTGACAAGTGCTATAGTATGGCACAAGGTCAGTCATCTGTGTTATCATGTAAATCAAAGAGAATTTTTAATCATCTGCTCACATGTGCTGATGCCTGGGAAATTTAACAAAGATGCAGAGCAGTACAATTAACTGAGAAGGGAAAATAATGAGAGCTTAGCTGCATTTAAATGAGATCCTTGTATTTCAAAACCTAACCGCGGTCCAGAGCAACTGGCTGACTTCCTCCCGCTGTGACTGAGGTTTAGCTCCAGCAGGTGTCCCTGCCACACAGGGTACCCCACACCCCAGCCTCCCCCAGAGACAGGCAGCCCCTGGGCGTTGTGTGGCCTTTTCCCGTGTGTCAGCCCCGGCTGAAGGCATTAGGGAGCTGATTGTCCCTCTCTACTCTGCCCTCGTGAGGCCCCATCTGGAGTCCTGTGTCCAGATCTGGGGACCCCAATACAAGAAGGATGTGGAACTGTTGGAGAGGGTTCAGAGGAGGGCCACAAAGATGATTAGAGGGCTGGAGCACCTGCCCTACAAAGGGAGGCTGGGGGAGCTGGGCTTGTTCAGCCTAGAGAAGAGAAGGCTGTGGGGGGACCTCATTGCAGCCTTCCAGTACCTGAAGGGAGCATACAAACAGGAGGGGAATCAGCTTTTTATAAGGGTAGATAATGGCTGGACATGGGGGAATGGACTAAAGCTAACGGAGGGAAGGGTTAGATTAGATATTAGGGGGAAGCTCTTTACAGAGAGAGTGGTAAGGTGCTGGAACAGGCTGCCCAGAGAGGTGGTGGATGCCCCATCCCTGGAAGTGTTCAAGGCCAGGTTGGATGGGGCCCTGGGCAACCTTGTGTAGATCCAGGCCTGGAGGTTGGTGGCCCGGCCTGCGGCAGGGGGGTTTGAACTGTATGATCCTTGGGGTCCCTTCAAACCCAGACCATTCTATGATTACGAGGTAGCTGGGGCCAAATGGAGTGTCACTCACCTTGCAGTCTACTTTAACTGGCCACCTCCAGGCTTGGAGCAACAGGGGCTCTTCACAGTGCTCTCTCTGTAGGGTCTAATAATAAGAAAAATTAACAATAAATCTTTAATCATCTGCCTGCAAAATATGTGCCATGATAACCCATCTAACTGGAATGATAGTGCTTGCAGGACGCTTACGTTGTGTAGGGAACCCCAGCTGCCAGGGAGGGTATGACCCCCATCCCATGTCTGGAAAGGATTGCTGCTTGGGTGAACCAGGCTGCTCTGCTCCAGAGACTCACTCTGTGCAGGCCCTCTGTGCCTCATCCAACAGCAAAGCAATTATGAGATCCTGAATCCACTGAATTCTCTCCAGATGTCCAACTGTACTCCATCTAAATCAGACAACTCTGCAGTTGCTTAATCTGTAGTTTGTACATGTACCTTAGTGTACATGCTCCTGCTTCTTGTTTGAATACATGCCTCTTTTTTGGCTGTGCTAGTGACTAAATGTATTTCATCAGCAAAGTAGCAGAAAGCAGAACTCATGAAGTTGGGTATATATCCGTGGTTAGGCTGCAAACAGGATCAGGCAGGCTAGGTGGCTCTTCTTGGCCTCTGTTTCCTGATATGTCAATTAGGAACAGCAAGACCTGCCTTCCTGCAGGCTGGAGGGCTTGATTTGGGCACAGACAGAGCATAAAGCAGGTTGAGATCGATGCTTCCTTCGTAGCTGCTCACTGCCAGCGCCGGAGATGCTACCTCAGCGAGCATAAGCAATGGCACGTGAGCCATAGCATGCCAAATTCTGGCAGAATAAAATTTGCTGAGCGTGCCTCAAATACAAGGAGCTACAGAAATGGTGAGCAGTCGGTTCATATTAGACCTGACACATGTTTCTTTGCTGTTAAGGAAAAGATCTCACCTACAGGCACCGCAAAAACAACAGAGGGAAAAGCAACCATGAACATAAGGCTAAATATAAGGCTACACATAAATTGACCCATCCCTACCAAGCTCTTGGGCCTCAGCTGCTGCTATAGTCACGCACCTAATGATGTTGATTTATGCCAGCTGGAATATTGGCCCACAGTACTGAAAAGAGCTAGGAAAAATAATGAAATGGAGATGTTGAATCTAGTATTTTTTTCAAATATGGAAAAAGATTTAATCTAACCACAGCTGGATGTTTTCCCAATTTTAACATGCAGATTTTAAACAAATAGACCATTTCTGAAAGCTGGCTATATGCAAGGGATTCCCCCTCACCCTGCCTTCCCTCTCTCCTTTGGGTTGATAACACTAAGTTTAATTTATTTCAGAAGAACTGTTTTAAGATTCCAGAATATTTTTGCTGTAATGAGGAGGGCTCCTGTGTTTGTCACGTGACCTGATGCCACGAGGAAATGATTCACTTGTCTGAGCTGCCATGCAGTATTCTCTAAACACACACACAAGGAGTAAAAGGGAAGGCTTTGCTGTCTATCTCTGGCACTTCGCAGCCACGGGCAAATTGCAGCAATCATCAGCTCTGGCTTGATTGGTATTCAGGACCTGTAACCATTCCCCCAGCCTCTGACGCTGGATACAATCTGCCATTTAGCCACCACAGTGGAGCATGTTTCCCAAGCCATTACAGCAAGCTCTCAAGGCAAAGGGAGAGTTGGCTCATGAATACTAACATAACTCTCTGTCATATTGACCTGTCTCTGTTCCTGTAACCCAAGAAGAAAAAACCCTTACCCTCCAGATATCTATTCACCATGTCACGTTTCCTTTTTGAAAGCTTTTCAAGGTAAGACATCCAATTTAGCGCCATTTCTTTCTCTGCAACCTGATAGGAGCTGATAAAATTACCAAGCACAAAGACTCTCATGAAATATTCCTATTTCTCAGCACACACAGGAGTGATGCAAGGACAAACAATTCTTAGCAAAAGTGTCACATCTTGGGGGACATCATGGTGCTTTGGGAGGCTGTGAGAAAAGGAAAGCCATATTTGATAAAACAACCTTACTTCCCGCAATAAAGGGCTCTACAGGAATCTGGTCAAAGCTACCTGCACCTGATTCACAATGTTCTGTCAAGTCTAAATCTAGGCTGACAGAGTATTTTTTTTCCTTCAAAGAAATCAAAGCGATTGGTAAAGCGCTAGCTGTCACAACAGTCCTAGGAAAAATGCATTATCTCCACCTTTACACAGAGGGGAACTGTGGTAATGAAAGGTTCAAGCAATCAGTTTGTGAGTGTGTAAGGCATAAGGCTGGTATCTTGAATCTATCCTCTGCTACCTTCTAGAGCAATAATTATTTTTTGACTTATTTTTGAATAATGTAACTGCTTCCATGCCTGGGGACTCTGAAAAAAGTCTGTTCTTACTATGTCTACTTAATTTTGCTTCTCAGAAGCTGGGAACATTAAATGTTCCACAAAAAAACCCAACTTGGAAGGCAAGGCATTTTCCCACGTGCACAAATACTGGTTGAAGGCAGACACAGTTTACAGAAAACGTTGGATTTCTTACTCAAACATTGGGCCAAATTCTGGACACTGTCTTCAAGTTAGTAATCATATTCAAAGGTATGAGATTCTGAAACCTGGGATATCTGCACTTCCTTCTCCCATGGTCCTCATGGCCCAATTTTGAAGATGACACCAGTATTTCAGTGCATGCCCCAAACTCAGCTGGCCCAATTCACTCAAACTATCCTGGAGTGTCACTTCAAAGAAGTTACATGATTTGTCCTTTTACTGTGGGGGCAAAGGTTTGTATTCCCAGAGCCCAGTGTGCCCATGGATCATCACTGGTGAAACTTGGCTGAACAGTAGAGGTCAGCTTGGTACCTCTAGAACTGGTAATTGATCTGAATGGAGCTGGTGGTGAACCAGACCAGGATCACAATCCCAGGCTGAACAAATGTTTTTAAAGCCTTATGAGCTTCCTACTACCCCAGCCCCTTACAGCTTTGGTTTAATATAACGTCATACTCATGAGGTATTTTGTATATACCTGAATTCCCAAGATCTTTTTACTGCAGGAGATATTATTTATATGGTTTTGTTGCTGAAGTTGCATGGGAAGCATGCACGAAAATGAAATGCTTTGGCAATGTTAATAAAACAATTAGTTTTGGTTTTCCTGCAACAGGTCAGGATTTGATATTAGTTTTGCTGTAGACAGGTAACATATTTTATGCACACTGCTATAAATCAGCTTGGTTTAGATGACAGACAGGTTTTAAACTAAGCCCTACTTCATATATGGCTTCTGGCAAAATCTGCTCACTCTAATATAAGTTAACCCAGGTTTGAACAGTCCTGAGCAATTTGGTCAGTGGCACAAGAAAAAGAGCAGTTATGAAATCTGAACGCTGGGTCATTTCTTCAAAGTTTGGATGCCAGACCCTTATTCGGGTCCATCTCTAATTCATGGGTGCAACATGATACATTTTCACGCTGTAAAGATAAATGAATTTTGGAATTTGAAGTCTTAATGAAAAGCAAGGAGAAAAGACACATTTTTAAAATGGATACAATCAGCGTCAGGTGGTATAAGAGGCCTCCCTCCTGAGCAAGCCTGGTGGCTTTCCAAAGGCATCCTCCTGTTTCCAGGCAACCAGGGCTGCACTCCTGCCTCTTAAATTGTAACCATCATTGCACTTTGCTTATTAATTCTTCAGTAAATGGAGGAAAGTTTCCATTCCCTTTGATGGCTAATGTACTTTATGGTTCAGGAAACAGTCCTACATTTGGTAGTCTCTATTTAGAAGCAGCTCAGACCTAAATGAAAAGATGACTGAGCCATCCAGGACTCACAGGTCATAGGAGGATAACAAAGTTCTGACTGCTTCAACTATGTGAGCTGGGAAAACATTCTCAGATATTTTTTTTTTTTCTCTGAAGAGAAATATGTGACCAGGTATTTGGACTGACTGAAAAGCTTTGCTAATGTTTGATCAGACTGTTTCTGGAAGAAACTCTCTTGGAAAGAAACACTTCAAAATGAAGGCATTTGGGCTGATGACTTCAAAATAAGAGGTTTAATTCTTTTTTTTTATTATTGTTTTAAAGCACTTCTTGCTTAGGAAGTAACAGAAATTTTAGTTTAAATTTGGCAACAATTTAATTGAAGAAAATGTTTAACTTACTCTAAAATGTTTATATATATGTAAAATTAAACACTAATTTAAAGCCAGCAAAATGAGAACACTGATTTGGATCTTACACAAATTCCTATCAATTTACCATGTTATATTGTAGACTCAGAGAATGGTTTGGATTGGAATGGAACTCAAAGCCCATCTAGTTCCAACCCTCCTGCCATGGGCAGGGACACCCTCCACTAGTCCAGGTTGCCCAAAGCCCCATCTTACCTGGCCTTGAACACTGCCAGGGAGGAGGCTTCCACAGCTTCTCAGGAGGCACTGGTGCCAGTGCCTCACCATGCTCAGAATGAAAAAACGCTTCCATGCCTCTTCAATTCAGAGACAAGGATGTCATGCAGGAGTGTCAAATGCATTGCACAAGTCCAGGTAGATTACATCAGTCACTCTTCCCTTATCCAGCAGCTCCATAGCTCTGTCACAGAAAGCCACCAAATTTGTCAGGCACGCTTTGCCCTCAGTGAAGCCATATTGGCTGTCACCACTCACCTGACTGAAACACTCTTATGTTAAGCAATTAACTTTTGCTTTCTTCTTATAACACCACCATTTCCCTGTACAAAATAAGGTAATCTAAATAAAGAAGTACCACTATTTTGCGGGAGGGGAGGAGGGGGACCAAATACATTTGGAACAGATGCCCAGATGCCACATTTAGATGATTTATTAATGTATTTTCAATTCTGCAATAGAGCGGCAGAGAGCTAAGCGACTTCATTACAGCCCATCATTGTGAGTAACTGGAATAGTGACCTAGTCTCTTGAGTACCCTTTTGTTTCCTTAAGGGGCATTCTACACAAAAGTTGCTTACCTTAGAAATCACCTTTTCTTATTTATCATGATGCATAAACACTTTCATTTTTATGGCAATTTGGGAGCAACACTGAATGTTTTAGTTTCCAAAGCAAAACGCATAGTTAGGTCTAGATTATTTTAAAAACAGGTGGATTTTTGTCCTTTATATCATTAACTAAACTGGGATTTGCTGGCATAGTGATGGGGTGTAAAGTACAGTGCCCACAGAGAGAGTCTTTGATGTTTTTCTATGAAATGTTTGAGACACACGGAAGGAAGTGGGGAAAACCCTTGCTCACAAGCAATAACGATTTTAAGGAGAACAACGAGAAGCGGCAGTTCAGGACAGTACTAAGACTACTGCTTGCTGATACAAGTTTTCAACAGGTTTTAAATCCATAGAGAAATGTAAGATAAGCTAACAAAGAACAAGTGTAGAACCTATGTGTCATCTGGTGTAAATCAGAGTATTCCTACTGAAATAGAAGCATACACATCATCTATACCTTGCAAAATATCTGAAGTGGAAACATACCCTCAAAGAAGGAGCTACAAGCCCTGAGATGAAGTGATCATTTGCTCAGGAGATTTACGGCAAGGAAAGGCATTCTGTTTTAATCTACTACAAAGATCCAGTTAAGTCATTTTTCAGTGACGATTCAGATTGATAATTATTGTGTTGTGTTTTGCACATGCCTACATGAAAAATAAAATAAAAGCTAATTTTAGGGTCCTCAATCAAGCCCGCAGTTAGACCTAAATCTTGATGAGCAGCTCCAGTTATTATCTTCTATTTTTAAAGTTTTTTGATTGGTTTTCCTGTTCTA
Source organism: Porphyrio hochstetteri (assembly GCA_020800305.1). NCBI lineage: Eukaryota > Metazoa > Chordata > Aves > Gruiformes > Rallidae > Porphyrio > Porphyrio hochstetteri. Next base: position 11,479,433 of record CM036911.1, read on the forward strand.
AAGAACTAAACTGTAAATAATTTCTGCTGGTTTCAAAGCTTTTTTTTTTTAATCAGTATGAAACAAATGAACTCTGACATAAAGACAGAAAGAGGAAAAAAAGCACGAAGTATCACCAAGCTTTCCCTCTTACTGGAATTTTCTGTCTGCAAAAAGCACTCCCTGTTGTCAAATTGCTCAATATGAATCTTTTTCTGAAACAGTGCTGCTTCTCCACTGCTGTTCATTCATTTTCTTTTCAGCTATCACATCTGTCACAGTAATAGCTTGCAGCCTTGGTCAACAAGTCAGGCAGAGTGGGTCCCAAAGCATATTCATACATGCACAAGGGCTTCTCTTGGCCAAACAGAGATAAGTCTGCAAACCTCAGAACAGTCTTGCTTGGTACTGTGTGTCCTGGCAGAATTGGCCTCATCCTCTGCAGCACACTACCGTGAATACACACAACGAACGCTGACCTGCTGCTCACAGGCAAGAAAAAACATGCCAGGATATGGTTTTCTACTCATTGAAAGCCTCATTTGGTATTACAGTGTCTCTGTGAAAACCATGTAGTGAAGATGGTGATTGGGATCTTTGAGGCCTCAGCCACACTCATGGTAGGAGATGCAGACATGCTCCCAGTACAAAACAGTATGGTGCTCCCCAGCACCTGACTCTATTCCCTCTACCCTTTCAGTGGGATGAGGGCTTCCATGGTCTTAGCACAGGATGATAAATATCAGCTCTGTATTTTGTAGCAAGTTCTAAAGGCACAAAAATGGTAAATCCTTTCTTAATATTTAGCTGCCTATCATCATTAGAATCACAGAATTGTAGGGGTTGGAAGGGACCTCGAGAGATCATCAGGTCCAACCCCCCTGCCAAAGCAGCTCCCTAGCTCATATTGCACAGATAGGCGTCCAGACGAGTCTTGAATATCTCCAGAGAAGGAGACTCCACCACCTCCCTGGGCAGCCTGTCCCAGGGCTCTGTCACCCTCACTGGGGAAAAGTTCTTCCGCATGTTGGTGCGGAACTTCCTGTGCTCCAGTTTACAGCCATTGCCCCTTGTCCTGTCTCCACAGATGACTGAAAAGGGGTTGGCCAATTCCCCCTGCATCCCATACTTAAGATATTTATAAACATTAATTAGGTCCCCCCTCAGTCTTCTTTTCTCCAGGCTGAACAGCCCCAGCTCACTCAGCCTTTCCTCATACGGGAGATGTTCCAGGCCCTTAATCATCTTCGTAGCCCTTCTCTGGACTCTCTCCAGGAGATCCCTGTCCTTTTTATACCAGGGAGCCCAGAACTGGACACAATACTCCAGGTGGGGCCTGACCAGGGCAGAGTAGAGGGGGAGGATCACCTCCTTAGACCTGCTGGCCACAATCCTCTTGATGCATCCCAGGATCCCATTGGCCCTCTTAGCCACCAGGGCACACTGCTGGCTCATGGCCAACCTGTCATCAACCAGGACCCCCAGGTCCTTCTCCACAGAGCTCTTCTCCAGCAGGTCATCCCCCAGCCTGTACTGATACTGATGGTTATTCCTCCCCAGGTGCAAGACTTTACACTTGCTTTTATTAAACCTCATCTGGTTTCTCCCTGCCCAGCTCTCCAGCCTGTCCAGGTCTCGCTGGATGGCAGCGCAGTGTTCCTGCGTGTCAGCCACCCCTCCCAGCTTTGTATCATCAGCGTACTTGCTGAGGGTGGATGCTATTCCCTCATCAAGGTCATCGATGAAGATACTAAACAGGACTGGACCCAACACTGACCCCTGGGGAACACCGCTAGTCACAGGCCTCCAGTCAGATTTTGTTCCACTGATCACAACCCTCTGAGCCCGGTCCGACAGCCAGTTCTCAACCCACCTCACTGTCCACTCATCTATCCCATGATCTCTCAGCTTTTCTATCAGGATGTCATGGGAGACAGTATCGAAAACCTTGCTGAAGTCAAGGTAGATGACATCCACTGCTCTCCCTCCATCCACCCAGCTGGTGATGAGATATAGAAGGCTATGAGATTGGTCGAGCACGATCTCCCCTTGGTGAATCCATGCTGACTACTCCTCATGACCTTCTTCTCTTCCAGTTGCTTGGTGATGGCATCCAGAACAAGCTGTTCCATCACCTTTCCAGGGACAGAAGTGAGGCTGACTGGCCTATAATTGTTAGGGTCCTCCTTCTTGCCCTTTTTGAAGACCGGAGTGATATTGGCTATCCTCCAATCCTCAGGTACTTCTCCTGTTCTCCAAGAGCTGTCGAAGAGGATAGCAAGCGGCTCCACAATCACTTCCGCCAGCTCCCTCAGCACATGTGGATGTATTAGAAAGCCTAAGTGTTCCTAGAATATTTAGGACAGGGAGGAAGGAATTGCAAAAACCTCTGCAAAACCATAAAACACAAAACACTGAAGCTGGTTTCCTGTAATTTTGGATTTTTAAAAAGGTAAAGAACAACTCCACATTTCCTTTTCACTATGTCAGCTGAATGCCTGACAGATGTTAAGCTTTCTACTTTGCCTAGTGTAACCCAACCTATGAAACCTCAAGGACATAAAGCATTATAAAAATAAACAGCACCACTAACAAAGCTGTCATTCTCAAGCAGAACATTTGCCTCATTAAACTGCAGAATTTCCAAACCCAATGAAATGCATTTTTACAAAAAGCAGGAACTTCTCTGTAAATGAAAAGGGATGTGGAGAACCTTCTCTCCAGGATCATTAATGTCAGTCAACCTGCCAAGGGTTTACATCAGAGACAACAAGGAAAGACATGACCTCTTCTCAGGAAAATCTGATCAGTGCAAGAGCACAGTTCTGGGACATTCACACATCCTGCAGCAAACCAGCTCATGCACCAAAGGATCTTCAAACTGTGTGACCAGCATGGTCTTAGCAAGGGTGACAGGGCTTTGCAGGACTGATCACAGGAGTAGAGGTACCTTCAATTTCCGTATTTTGAATTGTTACTTGCTCTTGGTCTCAGCAAATGGGTGTGCAGGAGTAATGCGAGTCAGGCAGCTAGACAAAACTAGTAAGGGAAAAGCAGCTAGACTTTCCTTCTCTTTTTCAAGCTAAACTGTACAGCAGTGAATCAATAATGAAGTTCTTAAAATGAAAGAGCAGCTGGACCTGATTCTGGAACAATCCTCATACCCAGCAGCACACCATCACCTTGCTGGAATGTGGGAGGCAGACTGAAAAAACCCAGACAGATCTTGGGATAAAATACAAGGGGGAAGAGCTGGCTGGCTCACATCAACGGATGGAGAGCCATCTGAGGGAACAGCTTCTTATTCTTGGAGTTCTGTGTGGCTTTGCAGTCTGTTAGTGTGCCTGCATGTGCCAAAATGCTCTGTTAATGTTACTCCAAACAGGATACACGCTGCCTGAAATATTAAGTCTCATGCGAGATCACCATCTTACGTGCTGACGCTAGAGCCAGGATGAGAACAATGCTCTTCAGGCAGCAGTGCCCAAAATTAACTCATCAGGCTCACCATAACAAATAAACGTGCCTATTGAGAATTGGCTCCTGCCATTAGAAATGCAGTCCTGCTCTGGGTTCATCCTCAACTGCTTGTTGCTTCCTGATGGTTCCTTATGCAAGGCAAGCTCCAATCTGTGTTAAGCATGAATCATAATTCACTGTGCAGTTTATTCCCTGAGTCTTGTGTTTTTTTAGTTCCACACATCCTTGCTTTTACCCTCTTCTAATCATTAATGCCTTTTCATTCTTTAGGGTTAAAAATGAAGGTTTAGACTTCCAAAATCATTGCATTCATTATTAGAAAAATGTCGAGAAATGAAATATAGCTTATTTTATCTATTCAGAGATTTAAATTCATTCTGCTTCTTTCATAAGATTAGCTGATCATAGGGCCAAGAATTAGTCATTGAAAAATACCTTCATTTGTGCTAATGCAAGAACTGTAATGAGCTGCAGAAGCTGAGTCTTGAAGTTCCCTGGGAACAGGAACATAGAGCATTTCGTCCCTCCCCAAAATGCTGAATGCTGACATCTACCCAAAGCAGGCTGAGGAACCACGTATTTTTCCTCACTGTCCTGGTTTTGTCTGGGATAGAGTAAATTTTCTTCCTAGCAGCTAGTGTAGTGTTGTGGTTTGGATTTACTATGAAAATAACATTGATAACACACCATATTTCAGTTGTGGCCAAGCAGTCAGGGACCTTTTCGGTTCTCATACTGCTCTGTCAATGTGAATGTGGTGTGGGCCATGTGAGAAGCTGGGAGGGGACACAGCCAGGACAGCTGACCCAGGCTGGCCAAAGGGATACTCCATACCATGTGATGTCATGCCCATTATAAAATGGAGATTGGCCAGGAGGCAGCACAGCTCAGGAACTAAGCATTGACTGCAGGTGATGAGCAACTGTGCTGTGCATCACTTGTTTTGTGTATTCCATTACTATTCTCTTCCTTTTTTGTCCTATTAAACTCTCTATCTCAACCCACAAGTTCTACCTTTCTTGGGTTTTTTCCTTTTCAATTCTCTCCCTGTCCCACTGGAGCTGGGGCAGGGGGTGGGGATGGGAGGGACACACAGCAAGTGAATGGCTGTGTGGTTGTTTTAGCTGCCCGTTAAATCATGACACCCACATAAAACCGATCACCTCCTTGGGTCCTGGAATCAGAAAGTGACTTGAAAAACCACAGTAAATTAACAGTTACATCCAAGAGCACCAGCCCCTCAACCTGGGGCAGCAAATAACATAAAGCTGACACCTCTGTGTCAAGAAGCCCTTATGATAACACGAGGATACCCTGTGGGTATTTTTGTCTTGAGGAGTGGGGGCACCAGCCCCTGCAAAGTTGCTGATGTTCCTACATGTTGTAGGCTCACTAGAGATTAGGTTTCAGCTCCGATTGCCTGCACCATCTGTTTCTATCCCTGCCGGCTCTGTTTCTGACTCCCTCTTGCTCTAATTGCAACCTCCTGCACTCCGACTCCACAGACTCAGCTTTCTCACCTTCCACTGTACAAAATATGAGAAGCAAGGGTAGAACAGGACAGAAAGAAAAGAATAAGGAGATAACAGCCAGTATGCCTGAACAGAGTGCCAACAGGCATAGGAGGAATGGCACGTGCTACGTGGGTAGGAGCAGAACTGGCTGCCCTGGTAAGTGGTGGGGGTAGCTGGCACTCATGTCCCAGTGGTGGTTGAGGAGTTCACCTGCACAAGTGTTTCTCTTCCTCTGCAGCTGTATTCCAATTTTGAAGTGAGTGCAGGGTGCTCTGTTACCTGAGCACTTATAATATCACCACATATCCTTCCTCACCCCATGTCTGCTTAGGCCTCACCACCTCTAGGCCACAATCTATCAACATGATGCAGGGTCAGGTCTTACAGAGTTCTGCAATTGATGAGCCCCATTCAGCTGCACAAATTGAGCTCAGGATTTGGCCTTTATAAGCAAACGTGTTCCAGCAAACCAATTCCCTCTCCTCTTCTGAGGATTAGAGTTCATATGGTCAGCATCTGGGGCTACGTGGGACAGAAAGAAAATCATCACCAACTGCAAGAAATAGTGAGGAAAAAAGTGCTAAGCCAAGATCAAGGATCTGAAAAAAGGGCAGAACTTGCCTGCTAATAGAGGAATACTTACAGAAGACACTAGGCTCCTGCTCTGGTCATCTTATGTTTTGTGTAGCTGGTAAAAATCCTGCCTTTCAAGGAACAATAATATTTTTACCCAAGTGTTCTCAAGTTTGACCATTACTGTACACTGCTCTGTAGCATGCATGTGATGATAATCCCTATCTACAGCAAGAAAACTGAAAATTTCTTATCAAGTATTACAGTGAAGAAGAGGGAGGTAATAAATACAATGTACCTGTGGGGAGTGGAAATAGAAACCAGGAAAGGCCATAGGAGGGCAAACACTTCCAAAAACTTCAGTTTCAAAACTTCCTTGCTCCTTCTCTGCCTCTGAGATGGTGGGAGTTTTTTGGATGCCCCTCTGTTACAGCAAGCTCAGCTTAAGTAGAGCCCATGCGTTTCTGTCCATATGTTACTCCTGACCCCTACAGAGTTTTTCAGCAAGCCACACAGGTCACTAAAAAACCTGATACTGCCAGGGCATTTGCAAACCTACGCACAGCTGTATAACAAATAACTATTCTGCTTCCAGAAAGGCCAAACAATCCTGTGATTGCAATTGTTATGCAATTACTGTGATTGGAGCTTTGCTGGACATTTTTCTGAAATGTCTCTGATAATCAGCGAGGAGCAGAACTGACTTTTCACAAGTGCCAATATCATCCATTCAGGACTTACAGTCTGTCTTTATCAATGAGGCAGGTAAGGTTGTGTGCTCACATTCTGCCACCTGTGGTATTTATTCATTCCCAGTCTGAACCAGAAAGACAAGTCTGTTCCAACAGTGCTGCAGAGCAACCAAATCTTTAAGGAAGAAATAGCCTGGCTGTAGGCCAGACTCTTCTAATTAGTCTACAGAGAGCACACACTAAAAAAAGCCACCTAATTAGACAAATGGCCAAACTAAAGCTCACACTGCTCATCACCACACAAGAACTTCATCCTTCTCTGTTTACACTCAGCACATTCATATAAGATGCAAATTATGTTCAATTTCAAAAAACAAATGCAAAATCTTTGTGAAGGAGACTTGATCTTTGAAAGATGTGTGTGAAACAAGAAGAGAGAGTGATGAGCTTTTCTCTTTAGCAAGCACTTTGCAAAACGTCTCTGCAATGTTAGTCTGCTATTGTACTCAGGAGGAAAAAAATATAAAGGCTTCCCAGGTGGTCCACCTGCTTCTTTGTAGGTACTGCAGCCTAGGGCTCTGGTCTAGCTAATCACTTCATACAGTCAGCACCAGTGGTTGCCTGTTTCATGGTTTTCTCCTTGATGGCTGGTGATTTGTACCTGTCAACAAAATGGTATCAGCAGGTGCAGCCACGGTGGGTGCTGAACTGGACCTGGAACTGTGACAAAGATTCTAGCAGCTCATTTCATGGACTCTGTGGTCTGGTTTTTTTTCTGATCAGCTTCAGCCCAAGCTTTTACTCACTGCTCTGAAAATGCATCCTGTTCCCAAGCTGAGCAAATCTGCTGTTGTGAAAGTTTTTATGCACCGAGTTTGAGAAGTACATTTCTTCCTTACCTATCAATAACCCGGCTATTTGGTTCTGAGGTCCTCCACAGAGTAAGAGCTACACAATTATATCAACTACTGCGATTGATACTTCCATCATGGGCTTCAGCGAAAACTTTAGTATTAAAGATGAAGTATTGATTTATTTTCATTTCAAATTCAAGTCAAGATTTGAATTGGGGTTTCAAATGCCTAAAATATAGTGATCAGATGCACCAGTCTCTAGTGATTCTTACCATCACAATGCAAATTTTACACCACAGAAAAGTTTCACTGCACTGCAGATGTCCACTTGGTCTTAAAGACCAAAGGGACGTAGGAAAGGTGATATAGGAAAGGAGAAATATAACAGCACTGAGTTTTCAAATACCTATTGATATATATTTTATGAAAATTCCAGAAAAAATAATCATGCAATGAATTTATTCATTTTCACAAAACCTCATGATCTGCATATCTGACTTGTTTTCTTTTTTCTATTTTATTTCAACTTGAGCCTTTGTAATTTTTTAAAAAAATACTTTCATTGCCATCCTGTCATTAGAAGATTGAAAAAACACAAGAACAAAATTCCAACCCAGTAACTCTACTGCAGGACAGAGGTCTTTAAGTGAATGTTGATTATTTGGCAACTTACAACAAAATTTATGAAGAATGTGAAAGCACCATACTAAACAGTACAATTGCTCGAGGTTTTATGGTTTCATATTGCAGAGAAAGACTAAAATTATCTTAAATCTTGCAGACATTTGTCAGCACCCTAACTCTGTCCTTTCTCTTCCAGATGTTGCTGTGTAATGAGGGCAGGGTCATCCTTCCCACTGCTCTTCTACCAACCATATTTTTCCCTAGGGGTAAGAGAAGGGAAAAGACCTCTGCCTGACCCTACCTCATCAGTGGGACATCTGATTGACAAAGGACTCCCTGAATTGGGAAGTCCAAGCATTACAGCCAGTCTTCAGTGCTCTGGAGGAATCCATGGCTAGCACTCTTTCCCCTACTCGACTGCTTCCCCTCCTTTGATGCTTTCACAGGTCCTAAGCCCAGTTTGCTAGATTATGAAAGCTGCTCCTTTTCTCAAAATGCACCCCCTTCACAAATGAGTACCTGCCACTACACAAAACCCATCATTATCTCAAGGCAGAATATTCTGCCACCTCTTTCCAGTCTATTCCTCAGTGCCATTGCTCACTCCAGCACTGAAAATTTGGCATCCATGAGAAGCAATACAAATGTGTCTTGCACAGCAATGAGTTTAACCCAAGCTAAGGAGAATCTGTATGCAGTAAATACCAGAATTATTATTTTCAGAACCTTTGAGACTTTAGAAGCGGCATTTAGAGCAACGCAAACCAAGAGCCTTGAGGTTTCTTACTTCTCTAGTAGTACTTTACACATAGCAGCACAGCATAGTGATCAAAGTTCACAATGCTAAAGAAAACACCAACCTCGAAAAAGCCTCCACCTGTATTATGCTTTTAAGATCCCCAAATTTCTCTACTGCTAACTCTTTATTATTGCAGAGAGTATTTGCCTCTACTCATACTCTCAAGCCTCCTGGAAACACAGACGGTATTTATTTATTTATTTTAACACATTGTCAAACTTCAAGGTAGTTGTGAAGAAGGAAATTTGGCTACTGCCAAACACAGATGGAATTGTTTCAAAGTGTAAAAGTTGAGCATTTTTCCCTTGAAAGACTTAATAATATAGCTAGGAATGACATCCAGGACAACTAGTTAAGTAATATAACAGCAGCAACCTCATTTTGTAGGTTAGAGAGTTAGCGACAAACACTTCAGAGCATTAAGAGATTACTGCTGACAGAGAGGTAGGTCTGTCCTGCACTCTGGTCTGCTTTAGCTGATTCCTTCTGTTCCAAGATGGTGGAACTAGTAGGGCACTAGCACTTTGACTGCATAAATTACTACTGAAAATATCCACGACAATAGACATCACACTTAATCAGACTGAATCATAATCACAAACATAAAATGAGACGTTGTTTGCAGGTTTACACAGCTGGATAGTCTCTAAGCCTTTCTGCAGCTTCTTGTGTAGTCTTCCAGTTTGACAATTCTAGCTCTAGTAACATCACTGGATCTACTTCAGCTGTTGCTGAGATACCAGCCTGCATCCACCAAACCTGGCTTTGCTTAAATGACCCAAATATATAAGCACTGTGACTATTTTTCAAGCAGCACCACCTGGAATATCAGGAAACACTTGCCCTTCATTCTGAGGGTGTTTCTGAAGCCCTAAGCTTCAGAAGCTTCCAGCACTACAAGAAAATTCCACAATCTCACAAATTGCTGCCCAACCTAGACAAATTATTTACTTATTGGCAGGAAGGGAGGGCAGCTATCTTCTTAGATAGGACACAGACATAATGCACACCCTTTTGGAAGAAGATGCCATCAGAATATAATTGTGATTACTGTCCATGTAATAGCGTGGATTTTTAGATGATACAGACTAACAGGGTACCTTCAGGATTCATCACAGGTTGTTCTTTTTAGAATGAATTTTCACTGAACTTGGATTCTTTCAAAAGGCTACCCTATGAATGCTGCAGGAGACCTAAAAAAGACCAAGTTGATATAGCTCCTTTTTTCCTTTTTCTCTGTCTGACACTGAATCTCTCATCACACTAAACTCACCCACAGATGTTTAAAAAAATGTAACTAAAAAAGCAATGGTAATGAAAACAGCCATAGCCAAAATGTGTGTGGGATATGTCTATTTAAGTTTCTGTTGCACTCATCCAATTTACTTATCCCAGTTATTGATTTCTGCTGTTTAGTCAAAATTAACCATTTTGCCTTTCCGAAGCTCTGGAGATAATAATCCTGAAGGATACTGACTTACTCTTGACTATCCTTTGGACAGAGCTGCTCTGCGGCAACTTTAAGAATTTGCTGTTTGAAGTCAGGTATGGGGTATTTATTTTGGGCTTTGGGTTTGTAATTGTTTGCATTTGCTCAGTTACTATCACAGGTGTGTTCTAGTCCTTGATGGTAAAAATCACCATAATCAGTAGATATAAACAACTTCTCATGTCCATAAACCACTCCCATCCTGAAGACAAAGACTGTAGGACATAAATTCAAGGGTCTTGCCCCATGTCCTACTTAATGCCATTAAAACGTAAATGTTTCTGACTGTAAGAGTTCAGCATTCCAACCTCTGCTCAAGTGAGACATGTTGATTAGATCTATTTGTAGAAGAGCTTCTTAATTTCAAATTATCTTAATTGAGCTGCACTCTCAACCTGCTTATGTGTTTCACTTAAATACCCATGAATGAAGTGTTTCTTTACATGGCACTCTGAGAGCTGGGATGCAAACAGAGACAGCCCTAGAAGAAAATTACTATGTGAGATAAAATGATACAACTAGCAGTGACAAAATAAAAAGGAGTAAGAAATACCCAACATTCTACCTCAAAATGCATTACAACCTACAGTCCTGGCATTGCTTTACCCTGTTGCGTCTCATGGCTTGCTCTTTGGCAGTTGAGGAAGATAAACAGTTAGGAGAATTAGGTTTATTTTGCTTCCATAGACTTGGAAAACTGTAAGGCCGTGGCAGTTGCTACAGCATGTTAAATTTAATAAAACTAAATATATTTGGCTAAGGCAGCTATGCAACTTTGTATACAGTTTTTTTTTAAACTTTCTTTGTGTGACTAATCTGCAACTACTGTAGCTGTAGACCTCAAACCTGAAACTTCAATGAAGGGCTGATGGGGTGTCAAATGTAGCACTTTTTCCAAGCTAGAACATTGAGCTGTCAACAGAAAGGGTGATCTGAGTTTTAGAAAAGATCCTCAGTGGCACAGCTTCTTCTGCAAAGGAGTTCTCTCAAGGATAGCGTAATGGCTTGCGAGGTTTTCTCTACATTTTGAGTTGTTGTAAATCATTAAGCGTCCCTAAAATGTTGCTGCAGTTGCTAGGCAGAGGCAGTTAATTTATAAAACATCCATGTTGCCAGGAAATCTAGATCTAGGCATTTAAAAGAAAAACATTTAGAGCAATGAGGGTGGGATGCAAAGAGAAAGGAGAAAAAAAATCTTAAATGCACTTAACACTATGTCCTTCTACCACCAAATAATTATGCCTAGTGAATTTTTGAGGATCTTTATAATATCACATATGGTATGTACTTAATTGAAAGCAGCTGAAGAAGAATATTCCAAAGTTGCTGGGCATTCTGAAGTGAAAGCAGCAGATTATTTTTTCTACTCATTTAGTAGATAATTCTTTCTTTCCACATCTAATTTATTCTTTCTCTTTCCCTGGCATTTTTTGGAAGCAGCAAGCTAGCGGATTTCTTTTGCAGTGTGCCCAGTGCTGCAGCATGCCCAGCACCTGATGGCCTGCGCCTTGAAAACCAACAGTTCTGAAAAATTGCAGCCTCCCCTTACCAGGCTGCTGGACTGCAGGTGTATCTCTCACCACATGCCACGGAGGTGAGGAAAGCAGAGAATGAGACCAAGAATTTGCATGAGAAGCTGCCCTGCCTCTAGAGTAGAAAAGCCAGTTTCCCTGGCTGATTGCTGCTAATTCCTTGCTCCTTGTTTCCGAGATGTGCACAAGCTTTTGTTCAAAACATTCTGATTTATTTTCTTCCCCCCTTTCTCCTGTTATTGTGAGGAGGGCAATGTGCAGCCAAAATTAACCTTCAGGACTCAGAAATTAGATGTGTCTCTCAATACACCATCTTTTTCGCTTCCCCCCTTTTCACACTGCACCATTACAATTGCATGCTTGGCAGCTTTTTCATTTTCATTTCATTTTACTAGAAGTGTTCTTAAAAGAAAAAATAGTTATTGTTATATCAAATATAATTAGAAGGCGGAAGGTCTCCAACAGTACCCTCCACCCCTCTAAGTATGGAAACAAGTTATTTATAAATATGTCTTTAATTACTTTTCACAGACAAAATATTATTCTTTAATTCTCCAAGGAGTGATGGCAAAGCACACCACCCTCTCCCTGTCACTTTTATCTGACTACAAAGTCAGATGGCTAGATCTTTGCTGCACTTCAGTGGGGGCACACGCAGGCCTTCGCAAACAGCACAAGCCAGCGTTATTTAAACCTCAATTTAGAAAATGCCCTCCCAGTTCTCTGACCTGAGATGATTTTGAAGTATCAACATTCTGGAGGACTTCTAAGGCTTCCTATGATGGAAGTGGTAACTGGGAAATAGAAATGGCTTAAAATAGTTTAAAAATAATTAAAGGATTGTTTGACTTCTATTAAGGTCAAGTCCAATTCACTCACTGCAGATTTTATACGTCAACACCTCTCCCTCCTCCCATATGAACTGACAAACAGATGAACATAACTGGAATAGAAATACAGAAAGACTTCAGATGTGTTGATCTGCTGATCCAATATGTTAAGTTCTCTCTGCACCACCAGTCTGATATACAGCAACTATGATCTATTTCATATTTGCTTTACAGTTTTAACTTGTAGCCCTAAAACTGCTCTACTGAAAAAATCCCTTTTCTGGAGAAACTTATAGGGTAAAAAAAAAAAAAGTAGGTTTAAATCATTTGGAAAGGCTGTATCTGAGACACTTGACACCTGCCCAGAAACATTCTATCCACCAGACTGGCCAGTCTCCCTCCTTGCATCACACATTTGCAATACACAGGGGCCATTCCTTTATCATGGGATTAAATGATGTATTGTGACAATTCCTACCCATGGGACATAATGAAAGCTACATTTAGGTTGAAGGAAAACACTTTTTGATGCAGAGAGCTCATTTGTTGGCTTTTGTTTTGTTGGAGTTTCTTTCCTCTACTATTGTTTCTCCTTTCAAAAACAATTAATTATATAAAAACAGTAAGAGGGATTTTTTTGTGGGAGGCCAGAAAATACATTGTGAAAGAATGTTTCATCAGAAGGCTTTCCCCATTGTCCCACCTTCCTCCCAGTCCTGATTAAATTGGCATGTTCAAAGTAGCACTCTTCATACTAACAGGTATTTTCTATGAGCCATTTTTATTCCTTTCATCTTCCTACTTTTCATCAGGAGCAGAAACTGCTGAACTCCTATTAAAGATTACTTCTGGCTGGAAAATAGGAAGAAAGGTTGATTTTCATTCCAGCTGGGCAAAATCTTTTAATTTGCAGAACCTCCCAAGCCACTCTAATCAATTAGAGAATACATTTATATTTTGTTTTGATCATCAACTAATTTTGATTCTTCCAGTTTGTTGATTAAGCTCTGATTAAGTATTTGCCTGTGACAACACCCAGCCTTTAAGTGGTGTCATATTGTGAAGAATCCATACAAAACATATCTAACTTTATACGACACTGATTTTGAGGACAATAGTGTAAAGAACTGTAAAGACCAACAGCTAGCAAGCAAATCCAATTCATAGCCAAAAAATTATTTACATGTGCTGTGAATGCTTCGATAAAGGATAAACCCAAAGGTACAAGTGTTTCTCTATGGTAGATCTGGGGGTCCAGCTGAGGGATAACTGAGTGCAGAAATAAGCAACTGCCTAGCATACTAATGGGTAAAAGCTGCACAGAAAATTCCCACAGGACACTGTACCTTTTCTGCACTACGGACCGAAACAGATTTCTTCAAACAACAGCACGGTTAAGAAAACGCTTGCTGAACTAGCAGTTTAGCTAGCTATATTTTCATCAAAGAACATTCTGATTAAGCAAGCTTATCTCTATAAAAGGGCTGTATTTTAAAGGAAGACAAATTAGTTTGGATAACACAAGGACTGATCCATGCCTTGCCCTACAGCATGAATGAAACATCAAGCACTCTAGCTTCTTCATTGTTTTTTGCCCTCTACCTTAATCCCATCCTCCTTTAGTTGCATCCCTGATTTATGACCTCCTTTTTATCTTCATTCCCTGCATTTTTTTCTCACTAGAAAAGGAGTAGGAAAGGTGGGAGCACGAGAGATCTCTGATGGATAGAAGCAGAAAAACTGACAGTGAAATGCTGGACTCAAAGGGCTCTGGCTGGCACCATGCTGCCCAAGATATGTAGAAGACCAGCAGGACCAGACCCAAGGATCCCACAGCAAATGTTACCTTGTCACTGCTCTTTCCTGAGCTGGAAGTGAATGCTCAAATTCTGTGAGACAGCAAGGGCAAGATACGTGACACCAGAGTGCAGAACCGGGGTGAAGGGATCTGCTCTTTTAGCAAAGTGACATAGACACTGGAGGGCAGGGGATTAGGTCCCAGTTTAGAACACAGTCACACACATAAATACAGGGCTGAACTCTCAAAAGGATTTCTTGATAATGTCAAAAGGACTGGGCAGACACACCATGGTTGTACAGGACAGAAACTTGCCAGGTGGTAAAATCCCAGCTGTACTGGATTTCTAGGTGAGAAGGAAAATAAAAGTTGGGTAGGGGGAGCTTGGAAAATGCATAGGTACTATAGATTTAAAGGAATGCTGCTCTCAAATAGGAGGGAGACCCTCACAAAGAAATCCAGAATTGCTTTAGGAAGAAGAGTTAATTATTGTCAAAATCAGACTGCAATGGTTTCTTGGTACAGTCTTTGATCACAGGGATATATGCACCCGTTCCCCAACACACCCCAACAGACTTCCCTTTCCTGCCTCTTCTACAGTTTTCAGTTTTTCCATTTCTTTTTTAACTATAGCTGTCAATTCCCTCACATTCAAAGACAGGTCATACTTACAGCTACAAGGAATGTCATCATACTGCTGGATAGAAGCAGTTTGACTTTTTAATCTTTCCCAGACATTTTCCAGCAAGTAAGAAAAGTAACTTTCTAACATCTAAAAAATCCCAACAGTTGTTATATAACAATCATGTTGACAAGAAAATGTTCAAGATCTTACCTAACTAATGGGCATTTCCCTTATTTCTTTAAATGAGAAATAAGGCTCTAGTTAAAAGTACTGGTTTTGGTGGATGACATATGCTGCAAATCATTTCCATTGAAACATTCATCAGAATAAAGACAACTCATGGAGGAATAAGTGACAATATACTATAGACACCTAAACAAAACTAAGTGAGGTAGCTGAAGAGCAGACATAACCAAGAGAGATTATTTCTACTACAGATATAAATCCCAACCATACATTCCTAGGGACTGTTATTCCCTAAGCTGTCATAACAATGTGATTCGATTATGTTTAAGCATACCTTCATTCCCCATGACACTCATGCTAACCAAGTTAATGGGACAGACTGTTGGTGCCAATGGGCAATGCTGTCGGAACGATAGCAGAGACTGTAAATCAGATGAATAAACAATTTTTACCAAGAAGAGCTCTGAGCACTCTAGGATCCATGGTTTAAGTCCCAATCTGAAAATCAGATGCAGAAAGGACCAAACTTTCATCTCTAGCAGATCACCACAGCTTCCTCAATGCCAGAACTGGGTTGGATCCCCAGGATCCCCAGCACAGTGTGATGTGGATCTGGGTGTATGTTATGCTAGATAGGACAGAACGAATTACATCACTGGCACAAGCCCTGGGTTCCACACAGTCGTGCCTCTATTTACTAGAATTGAAAGAAATTTTACCACTTACTAAAGGAAAGAAGGATCATACAATACATTATTTTGCAATTTGTAGGGCAATAGTGTTCTAGAGCCATCCATGAAGTTTCTCTGACACTGCACAATACATCCACCTTTTGGATCAGGAAATTTTCATTCATTCCCATCCTTTATGCTTGAAGGTAACACCCCACAGGGTGACGCTGGCTTACTTCTCAGTCATTAGTCCCTGATCATTAGGGAATATTGAATCACTGACCAAAAAGATCGTTCACTAAAGGAAGCACAGGACTTTTTACCAGAAAAAGCTACCGAACAGCTGATGTTAATGGAAGACAGGTATTTTTGTGTAGGGTACAGGGTAAGAAATTTATTCTTTGTTGTGGTAAAACAGACCTTTGAACCTGTCTGATTAGCTGCAGCTTCCCATTGTACAACAGCAATGCAAACAAAAATGACCTGAGTGAGGTCACAGGACTGGTCTGACACACCCAATGCATCTCTCCTCCACAGCATAGCAAATTCTTACAGACCATTTCTTTGGTCTCATATTTTCCCCATTAAACAACATTTGTGAAGAAATTTAAGACCAAAACATATCTAAAGTATCCACTGTTTTGAGCTGGCAATAGAACCCCTGAATTTACCTCTCTGTCTCTGTTGTGCTTATTAACATTCTGAGTTGCTTCACAATTAACTACTGCAGGTGATTTGTTGGGAATCAGAAAAATGTGAAAAAAAGTTTTAGCTTTATAAATAGCAAGACAAAATAGAAATAGCAATAGATTATGGTTTTGTCAGGTTCATAGAAATTGAAAAAAATATTTCCTCAAGGTTCTCTGGTTCTTTTTTTCCTAAAAAATCTCAAAAAGATTTGAAAAATATTTACATTTGTCCCTACTAATAGCTTGCCAACAGAAAACCATCATTGTTCTCCAGTTCCACAGCCTGGAGAAGAGGTCTGCTCTAATAAACAAGTGCTTGAAATAGTACTCTTGATGTATTGACCCAGGCAAGCTCTAACAAATCCATCTATATTACATGCAACCAAAATTCCCATCAATTCAGGCAGCGATGAAAAAACACACGTGTAAGTTCTCTGAGACAATGCCTCCCTGGTATTGTGAGGTTAAGATGCACTATACGTTGTATAGATGCCACCATAACTTCCATCATATCCATTTAATAGAGCTCTATATACATATACCTCTTACTGGTGTTAACATTGTGGGTACTATAAGCATTTCCTGTGCCTGATGGTTCTCTTTTCCCTCACACCCAGGTACTCAAATCCCTAGTAAGGATCTGTAAGCAAATTCCCTACAGCTGTACTATTTCAAAGGAGAAAAATATTTTTTCTGGGGCGTCCTAGTTGTGACTATCATCCATCCCTCCTTAAGAACCATGACTACCAAATAGCTAATTCAAGACAGACTGGATGAAAGGGAAGAGAACCAAGAGCTGTAAATCATGCAAAGCAATCAAATTAATATCCCGTTCAGAACAGTTTCTTAACTGTAAACTACTATTTAGTGATCCAAGAGAGGCTGGATTGCATTTTTCACCACTGCTTGGAATGCCCAATCTTTTACAATAAAAAACTTGGCTTTCAGGAAACTCTGCCTTCTGCAACTAAACCATTTCACTCTAAAGACTGTCTAGAGACCATTACACAAGCTCAGGTAACAATGACAGATTTCAGTCTAGTGTGGTTAAAATGTTTCACTTCAAACATGTTTTTAGACAGAATGCCAATATCTGTCATAATCAACTTCAAGCTTGTGCTGAGTAGTCTTCTTGTCTTAGCTCTTCCTCCTGAGGACTAGGCTAGACATTTCTCACAAGAAAGATTTGCCATTTAAATGTATCAACACTTCCAGTTTTAAGTAGTAGCTACTCTATAAGAGAAGAGAGACAGTAAGCAAGGGAGTGGATGTATTCCCACCACTGAAGGCACTCAGTGTTTGCTTACCTGTTAGTCTGAAGCTGTGTACCTGCAAAATATCAAAGCCTAAACTATCAGTCCAACTATATGCTCATGAACAACATTTAGTCCAAACAGTGAATAAGCAATTCTATTTGCCAGTCTTGATGCTGGCAAACTTTGTGTTTCCATGAAAATGCTTTTTGTTCTATATCCCATCTTTTATCTTACATTATATATATTTTATGGGCCACGTACGAATTCTAGTGGAATTCCTTAGAGCTAATCTCACTGCAAAAGAGCAAGATCTGTTGGTATCTTCTCAATTATAAGTATTTTGTCTATAAAAAGACACTATAGGAAACATCCAATAAAACAGTCAGGGAAGTCTTCACTTCAGAAGGACAGAGCTTTGAGGAAAACACTGGATCCCTGTACGTGTGCTGGCATGATGGCTTTAATAATGGGAAGCTGTCTAACTGATCTCAACTTATACTGTGGAGGTTCTCCTCTTTTTACAACTATTGAGGGGAAGGCACCATAAAATGCCTTCACAGGTCTAGTTCTGTGATGTTGATTTTGACGGAGATGCTGTTCGTCATCATGAAAGTAAAAGCTCCATAAAATCTGAAGGAAGCAGTTTGTACAATGAATCTAAATGGACTCCAGAATAGCAGAAAACAAAAGCATTTCTTGAAAACAAGATTTCTTTTCATTCCTCACCAACAGTTTGTACTCAGATTCTACTACATAATTTTGCTGATCAAAATAAGCCAGTTGAACAGAGCAAGTTCCTATCTTCTACAGATGAAACAGAATATAAATTGGAGATGACTAAGCATTCGTTATTCATCTCTCCTGTAATTATGGTATTTGGCCGGTAGCTTTTATTGAGGTACGTTAAAATTTATTGCTCATCTGAGATAACTACTTCTTTTACATGAACCCTCTGAGGCTGCATTGGCCATCTCTAAGGCATTAGTAAATTAATACATCCATATACAGAGCATTACAGTTTCCCAGGCACCCATTTAAAAAATAAAGATATTGAAAACTGGGCAATTCACAGAACTGTTTATATGAAACCCATGCTTTTAACTCAGTGTAATAGAGTGTGCTGGTTCTAGATTGAATGTTTCGGAAAGAAGCTTGTCCACAATTACATTACTAAAGTGACTTTAAAAAGTTGTAAAGAAAAAAGAAGCGAATAGATTTAAGAAAAAGTTTGTTTCTGTTTCTGTGACACAGAAATATGGCAGTATTATCAACAAAAGGTGAAAATTCCAAGCACTGCATGAGGAGAGCAAAACTTGTTTCCCAACCAGTTAAGAAAACAGGAAATTAATACACTAATTCACCAGTATGCATTGCATGATCTCACTAGAACTGTACTTAACACTTCATGAGAAGTTGCTGCTATGCAGACAGCAGATGTCAAGTCTTCTAGCTGAAAGACCATGGTTTCAGGGATGGTAAAAGGGTTGGCCTGAAGCAGCGATAGTGTACTTCCACTGAACTGTTTTGAGAAGATGCACGAGACCCTGCAAAAGCCATACGTATAAAGTCTCCATATTAAACCATCCTGAACCCCTTTGAAATGTGCACAAAGTTTCAAAAGCAAAAGCCAGTTCCTTTCTAAGTACAAACAGAAAAGTAAACTTTTAAAATTAAAGCCAAATAATAACCATAAAAGCACTCGTAAGTGAAGATCTTACTGTGTTTTTGGTGTGTAAGTTCTCTTAGGCTTGCTTTACGTCCCACTTGGCCACTTTCTGGAGTGTTGGCAGACTTCACACTGCCCTCTATGCACCAGGAAAAGTTTCTCTGCTGCTTTGCATTTCTGGCAGGTTGTCTGTCCCTGTTTCTTCTCAGCAGTGTCTGCTGTGCCACAGAGGCTTCAGTCGCTGGGCTCTCATGCCTGTCTGCCCTTGTGCTCTGGAAGCTGCTCTCCCAACAGCATGTTCTAGCACTCCCAGGGAAGAGTCTCCCTTTCTCTCCAAGGAGTCTCTCTTCTCACATTCATTTCCTTTCTGAAGAACATAACATATAAATAAAAAAAAATATACACTGAGCACTATGACATGGAAGAAACTTAGATATAAGTATTTTTTCCTTCTATTTTCCCACATTTTCTTTTATCTCAGCCGTTCTTAAATTTATGAATAATGTAGTGAATGTGAGAAAATTTTAATTACTTAAATAAATTTTAATTAAATCAATAAAAAAATATCACTCATTGCACAAATACTGAAAAGGCTACAGCTGTTTTTGACTGGTACTTTAGTCCTTGCTAATGGCAGACTCATGCAGAGATGTGTGATGGGAAGGAAACGTAACCAAATAGCTAATAACCCTTACTGTAACTCTTCTTGTATTTGCC
Source organism: Porphyrio hochstetteri (assembly GCA_020800305.1). NCBI lineage: Eukaryota > Metazoa > Chordata > Aves > Gruiformes > Rallidae > Porphyrio > Porphyrio hochstetteri. The sequence goes on from CM036911.1 coordinate 11,499,407, forward strand.
ACACTGCTCAACATAAAGTGCTGTGATCCTATGTGCTCCTGAAGAGATTAAACTGCAAAGGCGAACCATGCATATAGACAACAGCAGTTACATTCCTGCTACCCTAGACAATTCTTAGGTCTCCAGAAACCTGATTTAGCACCTCTATGCCTTAATTAAAAAAACCGCCTTGGAAAAAGTAAATATTTTTTATTATTATCCATAATGAGTCTGATCATAGTTAATATACTGAAATTTGCTTTGATTCATTACCAGTGGAAATGCTCCAGAATTATATAAAACATCATCTTGGTAGAGAACGCAGATTCCATATAGCAACTGTGATAGAGCCCTGACACTACAGTTCTAGGGGGAAATGCTTTTCTACAAAACATTTATTCGGATGTCCTCTAGAAAGAAAGCTTACACAATCACTCACCATCATCACTGCCCAGCCACTGCTGTTCCTTCTGGTTATGTAAAGACCCATAAATGAACAGCTAAGAGATTCAAACCAGTGCCCCCGCTGAGGGCAAGGCAGGCGTGCTTTGGTCGTCAGACTTCATTTGGCAGACGATAGCTTACCAATTAACACATGCATACATTGGAACCACCTGCAGAACTGCTGTCTCTCTAGTGATGGGAGTATTAGGATGGGAGAGAAGGTTTAAGAAGCAGGGAGAGCAAAGCCTGAAAGGAAAGGGGCTTCAAGATTGTCTCTGCTGTGGACAACAGTGTACACTGATTTCCATTGCTGAACAAAGCTGTTAATCTCACAGTGTGAACAATGTTTTTCATGTTTAAAACCCCTGTCTTTGAGGCAATTGTGTAACACAGCTGTTCTCAGGGGACAGGGAAGGCACTTGCTCATGGAAGAAGCTACTACATTATTAGAGCAACTGGCATACTTGAAAAGAACAGTCATCTATCCCCCTGTAACTTACTACTTCTCAAGTAGAAGATGATCTTCAAACCCTTACCTCATTTCTTATTCTTTTCTTCCTTTCTTTCTTCCATGCTTTAGGCTGTCATTTTATGCACTTTTCCGTCCTTTCCCTGAAAAAAGAGGTTCTGGCTTAAAGCCTCCAAAATATAGTCTTATATTTATCTAACAAATAAATAAACTGCCAATTACTTTACCCCATTACTTTCAGAACATCTGTAAAACTTATGGGATTTCCATGGGGTCCCTTACTACCTCTGTTTTAGGATTCTATGGTTGTAACTTATAATCTTTACAATTCAAGAATCAAGATGTTCTGTCTGCTAAGACAAGAATGAATGCTAGCAGATCTAAATAAGTCCTTGTTTCTCCATTTCTGTCTAAGGCTCTGAACATGATTGTTGAGGAAATTCCCCAGAACTAGACGAAGCAGAACCCTGGTAACCAGAAAGGAGAAGTCAGTTATTTTTATATTCAGTCCTTAGGGTTTTCCATTTTTCTATGCTTTTGAAACCAAAGCATCTCAGAGAAATTAATTTTTTTAGGGGTGGTTGGCAGAAGGGATGGCTCAATTGAATTAAGCTGAGAAATCATGCTCTGGGTTTCAATGCAAACAAACTCAGCCCTTTATTGATGCGAACTTATTTGGGGATCACTAAATATGTCACGTCCAGAATCAGAGCTACATTGTTCCCTACTGCTGGTGCAGTCCTTTGAGCAGATTGCTGAATAACTGCTGTTCACAGCAAACACTGAAAAACAACTTCTCAGCTTTGGTGTATACTCAGGAAGCTCATAACCTCTAGCACAGGGCAAGCAATGAGAATTGGTTATGCATGAGGGGTTTTGATGAGGGAAAATGCAGTGCCTCTTCTATTTTTTTTTTCCTGGATTAAACTGAAAAAAACTCAAAGCTTTTCCATTGTTTGTTTTTCTCTTAGAGGAGTCATTAAAACTGATTGCTCTGGCTGATTTACAGGAAGTCAGGTTAAAACAATAAAGAACTAAAATGCTTACTGAGAGGATAATGCAATTTGCTTTGCTAGTTATATCATTGCAGGTGGGCACAGCTCTAAGACTGAACATTCCCACAGAAAATACCCTCAAAACATCATGTTAATAGACAATAGAAAACAGTCAGAACAGTTTTCACAGGAAGGATAATTCCTGGAGGCAGAATATTTGTTAGCACAATGAACTGAATTAACTTTTTAAATTAACACTGTGTGACTTATGCAGATTCAACAGACTAACCCCTTCACCTCCAGTTAAAAACTGTTTGCTACTTATAGGAAGAACAAACTAGATTAACACCCTCTACACCAACAGGTAATTTTATTACATAAATGTCACCAAATATAAAGAAAAGAAACCGCGTGATCCAAGATGAGAGTTTCTATCTCATTCCCCACCTGACTACAAACGTGCGTAATTCCAATCCTTTTCAAGCTGATGATACTTTACTGTAAATCAAAACCATGCATGCCTCCAACAAACACTCTTAAAAACAACTTGTTTCTTTATAGCAAATGGTCTAACAATCAGCACATACCCACTGCAAGTGCCTGACAGAAAGGTGGCAAAGAATACTTGACCTGCTTGACTAGAGCTGTGAGAAAGTTTTTGATTACAGCTGCATTTTCAACATCTGAATGTCCCCTTCACATATTCCTTGGCAAATGACTCACTGATTCCAAACATGGCAATCCACCTTGCCTGGTGGGAACACAGAGGCTGGGCATATGTAGGCCTCCTCTTTAATACCTTGCACTGTCAGATTTGCCAAGGTGTGTTATGGAAGAATTTTGGTGCCTTGGGTTCGGTTTCTCCAGAGCCCAGTATTGGCCAGTGCTGCACACATTTGTTTTCTTTCACTGTAGCACATGACTGCACGTGGCTGACAGGATGCACACTCATTACTTACTCCAAGTCCTTTTGGAACCCTCTGCTACTGCCATGATACGACAGCTAGTCTTGCATAAGTGAACCATTCTGTCTTAAATGGGAATATGAACGCCGCTCTGCTGCTACTTGTTTAGTCTTTTCCCTTTCTTTAGGTTATTATTCCTAAATCTTAGGGAGGGGTAAGAAAGACTCAAATGGATCACCCGGTGCATCCACCTGCCCCAAATCAACTAAAACATTTTTGACAGTTGGGTCTGTAACCACTCTTTAAAACCTTAAGTAAGCAAGCTTCCCCATCCTCTATGTGCAACCTATTCTAGTCCTTAATTATTTTGTCATGGGAGCATTCTTTCTACAAAGTTTGTTCTAAATCTGCTTTTGTTTCAGTTTGAGCGTATTATTTGTGTCTCACAACTTGAACAGAACAGTTTGTTCCCCTTTCTCTTTGCAGAAACTTTTAAAATATTTAAAGCCTGGTGCATGTCTCAGCTATCTTTTCTTTAGGCTAAAATCCAGTTCCTTCCATTTTTCCTCACAGGTCAGTAGAGTTTCAGACAAAGCTGCTCAGAGAACAAGACAGAGAATATAGGAGGTCGCATTCTCTATCAGTACCTGGAATTTCAGTCAAGGAAGTTAAAGCAGAGTTAAGGGAGAGTCAAGACACTTTCTGTAGAGAATTTGAATTATACTCATGGCTGAAAGCTTCCTCTACTTCAGTACTTTCAGGAGTCTTATCAAACAAACCAGCCACCTCTCAGCACAGTAGCAAAGACAAAGTTCAGGAAAGCTACAGGCAGCTAAGACTGCCTCTGAAATAAACTAAGAAAGAGTACCACAAAAAGTTTTTTCTCAGTTCTAAGCATCCCCAAAGAGTCACATATACATATTAGCAAATCTTTCTATCTGGAGAGTTTCTTATAACATGGAAGATATTTTCCAGTTGCCAGAGCTGCTGGGTTGACAATCTCAGCAATCAGTGGGTCCAGCTGAGGTCTTTCTCCGTGCATAGGAGAATGTTAACACTTTCTTCACCATTTGCTAAGTAGATGTTTCAGGAACCTTGCACCAGCACATTTGGTGATTTTTAAGTCCTCCATGGTATTCCTGATTCCTCTAAATTTCAGCCTGAGCATTCCTGACAAGAAAGTAGCATCACAAACTGAGTATGTGCAGATAAATACATGAATACAGAAGATCAGTTTTTTCAGAATAGGAGAAACTTTTTAAATGCAGTTTAATATGAAAGCTAACTGCATTACTAGATTGCTAACTGCAGGTGTTAGAGCTTTTACCAACAAATTCAGTACTTCCTGCAGTACCTGCCTCTCAGAAAGGAGAGTGCAAAGAGAAGCAGGGCTATACCTCTGATATCGGAGTTATGATGCAGTATGTTCAGCAATATGATGCATCAGCATGAATTTGAACAGCAGTCTTGCTCATGGAGAGCTGTATAATATGTAAGGCTTACCACAGGTGGAGAATCCAATTCCTCAACAAGTTAAGAAAGCAATCTCAAAATTAAACCAGCAATTGGATATACACGGGCAGGTTTCTTGGCTGGGGCCCTGAGGAAGGAGATCATTATCATAATGTGTTCAAGACAATAAGAAAAAAGGCACAGCTTCACAACATCTGATAGTGAGCAGAAATATTTGGTTGCATCAACAGATTAAACAAGTTATTTAAAGGTATTTGGATAGGTACTGAACTAAAAAAAAAAATATAATGAAATGCACCTATTTTCTCCTCTATAAATTGACAATAGGATCATTTATATAAATTTTTAATAAATTTACTCTTCAAGGTAAATTTAGAAGATTATTTTTATTGGATGTAAACCAGTGAATATGTAGGATAGCAGCTAAGCCTCATGAGAACTGTTCTGATTAATGGGCATGCTTTAATTATATAGATGAGAAGTCAGCAAATGGTATTTCATATCTAGCCTTTGCGGGGGAGGGGAGGGAAGCAGCACACAGTCCTAAGTATTAGAATTGTAGTATTAAAGGAAATTTATTCATCCTTCCAGTCCAAGTCTGCTCGCTCTGATTTTTTAATTAAATGACCTTAAAAATACTGGTTTGTGATAGTTGGTGAAACTAGAAAAGTGTAAGGAAACACAGCATTTAAAGGACAGATCTCCAAATGATGTACTGGATCTGTATTGCATATATCCAGCTGGGGGTACACTGGATCTCTCCTCCACCTAAGGGAGAGGACTCAGAGAGCAGACAAACTATTTATCTAAGGTCACCCAGAAGCAGGGACAGAGCCATGATGCCAGAGTTTCAAGCCTGTGCTCCTTTGACTACTAACATCAGTAACATTTACACCAATGCAGTCTGTTATTGTGCCAGGTAACACCCACTCTAGTACCAGTACAGGCAATTCACGGGATCTAGAGAGAGCAAGCAAGGAGATTAATTTAGGTCATCAGTATATATAACAGAAAGAGAACAAATAAAGTAGTCGTAAAATAACTAGGAAGCAAAACTTCACATTCCACATTGGTCTTAAGTGTCTTACTTTATAGCCAGTGTTTAATTCAGTCTTATGAAATTTAAGGTACATTACTTTTAAGCCATGGATGACTGTCAGAGTGAATCCTTGATCAACCCTTGATGGATGACATTGACAGACAGTTGGCATTTCAGGACAGTCTATGCAGCATTTCAGGCTGTACAAGAGGAAAAAAAAGAAAAGAAGGAAGTAATTATGATCACCGAAGACACAAAGCTCCTTCTGCCTTCATCCATATTCTATGAACATCCACCCTTCACCCTTAGCCTTCCACATTATTAACCGTGTATTTAACAATGGAATAAAAACTAACACAGAAGCCACTCATCTAAGACAGACTGGAAATGTTGGATTGAAATCACAGATTGCAGCGTGAAAAAGAACTCATGGCCTTTAAAGTTTTTTGGTCTGCTCTGTGAATGAAGCGTGGATACCTATGGGAAACATTCGTTCTCCAAATGGCTGTGGATAGCATAACTAAATAAATACATAAGGAAGCACTTTCTCTCTTAAAAATTTGCTAGTTGTATCCACATTATAATTGCTAAGTGATATTTGTGTTCAAAACAACACATTAATCATAAGAGACATGACCTTTAGAAAGATAACATCCTTGCTCCTTTTTTTGTTTGTTTTTACCTTGGGACAAGGTGCTGCATATGTTAAGGGAGGTCACAATACAAACAGAAGAAAGGATAGAGTCATTTAAATCATGCCAGCTACAATTTTCTGTGAGGAAAAATACAGTTACATGAAACTCTTTCTGCAAGGTTCAGCAGAGCAAGCTTGGTGATCTTGTTTTAATTACTAGATAACATTTTCACATGGTGATTTCACATCTAACCAATATCATCTTTCTGATAAATGAGACTGATGTCAGAAGGAAGGCAGAAATTCCAGCTGAGGTCAGAATACTCAAGATGTGGGGAAAAAAACCCCCACTGAAACCAAACCAAGATTAATTTTCAGTCCAGGTTCTTTTCAGCATTGTTTAAAGTATTTTACCTGGAGGAAAGAGAAGCAGCCTAAGCCAGAAAGACCTCATTGGTCCAAATAGCTACAGAAAGTTTGTTGTGTTTTATTTCTTTCAAAAATCTATATTGTAGAGGTCATTTCAATAAAAGTCATAATGAAAATAGCTGAAGAAAATATGCACTCTCTTACACTTGTGCACATGAATGAACATATCTATAATTCATTAAAATTTCTGAGAGAAGGGATCAGAAAGGGAAAAAAAAAGTTTATCCTTATCAATCATCCAAGCTTTTTTTGGTATGAAGGGGCTTGGATTGGTACCCTGGATTTGCAAATCCTATCCCCAGTAATATAATTATGTGACCTGTCAGAAATGAAATTGCATGTCATGAAATACTGCACAACCCCATAAATAATTAGTGTTTCCATTTTCCAAAGCAAATTGATAAAACTGGCATTTGGCTTAGTTCTTTCATCCCAAGAAGCTCTGTCAGACTTGTGATGTTAATTCAATCTCCACAGTTGGAATTATAAAACCAGAGATTTTCAAACAATCTCCTTGCCAGCATGAAGGGCAGATTAGGTTTAGAGCAGTTGCACAAAGTTCAGAGACAACACAAATGCCTTTTAGAGTACAAAATATTTACGTAAGGATTAATTTCTTTATAATAAATTCAAACTAGCCAATTCTTCTACCTAATTCACTGAGAGGAAAGACACTCTCTGGTTGTGTGGAAGATGGGATGGGACCTTCTGACCATATATGTTAGCAATCCTGAGTCAGGTGTCATTTACACCAAAAACATCCTGTATTTTTGTGATACCAACACACCCTTCCAGAGAAACCCCAACTGAATACACTCCTCAGTAATCAACTGATTCTGAAAGCAGATCTTGTCCTTTCATTTGAAACCTATAATTCTGTGGCAGATACCCATCAGCGCATCTCAGTCCCACATCAACCTAGCTTCAGGTCAGACATTTCTGAAAAGAAACGTGAATTCACTTCATGTAAATTCAAAATAAAAACAAACCTCAGCAAATGAAGATACTGATATAAACAGCATTCAGCAAATACTGCTTTACAATACATGCAGCAATCTTAAGTGACTCTTCTGATCCTTAAGGCTGGAGATCCTGGCAAGGCTGCTAATGAAGTCAGCCGAGCAAGACTGGCTGCTTGCTAGAAACATGACAGTTTGAAACCAAGGCAATTGTTAATTTTGGCTCAACATTTGTTCCTGGAGAATGACATATGAATTAGGAATACAATTGCTCAAAAAAATCAAAACCATCCTGCAGGGAGTATCGTATTCATTCAGATGGAAGAAATTAGTCTTGGCTTATTTTGGTCTTGTTTGCTAGGAAGGCAATTCAAAATTCACCCAGATTAAACCTTTATCAATTTGAACTGTCTACATTTCTATTAGCACCCCGGATTGTTTTGGGATACAGACTGAAAACAATACAGCAACTATAATCAGATTTTAATTTTTTACATTGGTGAAGTTCGCAGGTACTTCCAAAGAAGATTAAGGACAAGTGGGGAGGATTTGGACACTGTTTGGTTGCAATCACACATCTAGGCTTGAATAAGAGATAAAAAGTGGATAGATAAGAGTCCTCAACTGCAGAAAGACTGTGATTATGAGGCAATAAAGTACAGCTTGAGACACCTCATTATGATTACAAAATTGACCTGTGGCATCACAAAAAAAACCCCCCACAAAACAAAAACGACCTTTCTGAAGTCCACAAAAAATCCAAACATATGGTCATTTATAGCTGTTAAGACAGCGATTTCCATACACTAGCAGGTCAGGCAGATTCATACGGTACCCCAAAACCACCACATATCCCCACAGAAGAAAGAAAAAGCATAAAGGGCATATATGGTACAGAGCAGAGACAAAGGATTTTATTCCACTTCTGATATTTTGAATAGCAGAGGCTGAGAAGGTGCAGCAGCATGTAACTCGCAACTTAAGCAAAGGAGCAACTACAGATGTTTCAGATTCCTCTCCACCTGCTAGCATAGCTGGCCTATTGGCTAATGTCTCCAACAGATTTTCATGAGTTTGCTAAGCTAGTGATCCAAATGGAGGTGTTACTACACAGAGATGATCGCAGAGCATTGCCTTAGCGACACAACCTTCCGCAAAGTAAAGCTGCTAAGGAATTTGCCGGTGAGATGGTATAAAGATCATGACCTAGGACTTTCCCATCAGCACAGCATGTGTGAACCAGAATATTACAACAGCAAAGGTAAAATATTTTTAGCTAGCAGCAGGATGATACATGGCCAGCCTGATGCATGTTGCTTGGATAGCAGAGGCCTGTTGGACTACATGGATGAGGAAGCGGTGCTGCTTGGCAATGCCACCACTACTCCATATCAAGGGTAGTATAAGTGTGCCTCCCAGGTGATGTGACCAGGGCTGTAAGTGGCCAAGCGTAGGAGGTAGTGGGCACTCCAGACCATCCTCTATCAGAGCTCTGACTTCCACTGCTGGATGATGTCTGTTGCCAAGTTGCAAGGAAGACCTAAAAGGAATAGCAACACTTAGCACTTTCAAGGACACAACATTTTACAAGTCAGGACCCAAGACAGAGCTGCATTTGAATTCCTTGGCCAAAAGCAGCCTAAGCTTTTAGATTTTCTATCTCTTCATGAGTAAAACTCATGTTCGAAGTCTCTGATGGACTCTTCTCTTTTTGGAGTAGCTTTTACTAGCTATTAGCTTATAGCATTTACTTCATTTGGAACTAACTGGATGTAACATTCTAAAATAACGTATAAACACACCAACAAAGCCTAGGCAAAAAAATCTTCACAAACTCAATCACAAAACCTCCCCAGCTTGATCAGTAATATTTATAAGACTTCACAAAAGAAATTTACTCATGTTCCTCATAAGCTTCTGTAATAAGTTTTTAACATCTATTTGTCACTTAACTCCAAAATGGTAATTTAGAAATTAGAACTGGAATGTGTTATCTAAATCTTAATTTAGATAATAGAAATTGTTATCTAAATCTTAATTATAGAATAGAAAATGTTATCTAAATCTTAATTATCAATTTTATTTCTGTCCCTCTGTGAGTTGAATCACCACAAAGAAATAACCCATTAAGGTAAGTGTTTCTCAAAATAAATGGAGTGAAACATAATGCATACACCTGCTAAAGTAACTGAAGCAGTGCATCACCTCCTAGTCCTAATAGTATTGCAGCAGAGTGTCACATCATCTCTGGACAGCAAAGTAGGACTTTCTGTCATGATAGCCTTATGTGGTTAAATCTCTCCTTTATTTGCTAGTTATTCCCCCCGGTCCAACTGCAAGATGAACGTGAGCATGGTCACAGGCTATAAAGTAGACTCTTAGTTGGCTTCGATGTGCAGTTCAGAGCTCTGTTTGGGATCTACTTCTCCCAAAGGCTTCTTGGTTTTTTCAGTGCCTGGCCACTGTGCCAGGAGAATGATCACAGAATGGTTTGGTGATACAGGTTACAGGGAGCCAGGAAACGCCTTCAAAAATGACTCCTGATGCAGGGGAGCTCTATTTGGGTATAACAGAGGATGTGGAATATCTCCGGTCCAGCATATAATGCCAGATGATTTTCATCAGTTACTAACACACCTCTCAGCACGTCATTGCAGCCAGCCTGCAAATGAAGGTATAAGATGGCAGGCAGATTTAGAAAGAATCGATTTTAAAGAGTTCCTGGGAAGACACTGGCACCACCGGTCATACTGTCATATGCCTACTGTGTGCAGCATGGGGGAAGGTGCTGGTAAACATTTCCCTTATTTGTGCACAAGGCACTATAAAGATCCTGGCAAGATTTGCAACCCAGTTTTGATAGCCAGCCTCTGCTCAGGAACAGGAACTTCAGCTCATTTGCTAAGTCCAACTATCAGTTCCTCCCCAGCATGGTGTACCATCAGCTCAGCTTTTCAGTCCAACTAGGAAGCGTTGGCACAGCTGGCTGACATCAGGCAGTCCCTATGCTGGGGCGCTTCCAGAAAGGAAACTGAAGACACTATTTTAGGCTGTGGAGTTCAGTTTGTAGTATATCACCTTTGGGAGAATATTTCTTCTTACAGACTCAGTCACAAATGGGAAAAAAAAAAAATTAAAAGCATTTTAAGCTTCTGTGGTGATGAAAACACATGAGGTTTTACCACAGAAATTTGTTCAGACATTTACATGTAAACCCATGCTCACATGTGTTTTTGTGAATACAGTTTTCAATAAATTGGACCAGTTTCTCAGCTGGTATGAATAAGTAGAGTTCCAGCCTTTCAGGGCAAGGCATGTCCATATAGGTATTTCAGGAGAATAGTACCAGTTTACGTCAGCTGAGATTTTTTTCCTTGTTTAGGCTCAAATGTGTCTGAAACCTCCAAGTAAGTGCAATTTATAAAAATTCATTGAAATGCGTGATTCAGCTCAGGTTTATGTGAAATCTATGCACGCAGACTGAGTCTTCTAAATACTCAAACCAGATATATTTTCAGCTGCAAGTTCCATTGTAAGCATTTCACACAGCTCAAATTCAAATACATTTTCAAGTTCAGATAACATTAACCCATAACTTCAGCAAATCGAAAACCAGAAATCTTGCCTAGTTCTATCACCCAGTTCTTTGGATTTCTTAAAATATACAAAAAGGCAAACCTTAGATTAGCATTTATCACAAGACTCAAGTTTATTAGTGTGTGCAGTGATAGGACAAAGGGTAATGGATTTAAACCAAAATAGGGTAGATTTAGATTTAATACCGGGAAGGAATTCTTCCCTGTGAGGATGGCATAGGTTCCCCAAGAAGTTGTGACTGGTCCCTCTTTGGCAGTGATCAAGTCTAGGTTGGATAGGGCTTTGGGCAACCTGGGATAGTGGAGGGTGTCCCTGCCCATGGCAGAGGTTGGAACTAGATGTGCTTTGAATCAAAAAAATTCTATGAATCTATACTAATTCTGATTAAGACCTTCATTCCTCATTTGGAAATAAATCAAACCACTCTTAGAATAAACACATAATAAAAAAATATTCAAAAATCAAACCTTACATCATTATGCTTTCAGATTCTGTACAAATAAAAGTGCTATGTGGAATATGCTTGAAAGGAAGTGAAAACTGGTCTGATACATATATCTATCTATCAGATTAAAGACTGTTTTGTTGACCTAAAATAGGATGCCTCTTCTTTGTTCTTCTGAATTACTTTTACAGTATCTAAATTCATGACATAGAAGTGAACAAACATTTTTACACAGTGGTGTTAAACTTTACAGAGGCACAAAGACAAGATATATCAGTTTCTAGTCTGATTAACAAATCAGAACGAAAAACATGAAGCAATATAATTCTGTGTTATTAAGCTTTGCCAATTTTCACAAATTCTTGAGTCTTAAAGAGCAGGCAATATCAGGCTATGCAGTTTGAAAGGTCAAACAGCTACTAGACTCAAAAAGAAGTTATCAGGGTTGCTGTGGAAAGGACACTGATTTGGATATTCAAAGAAATGGGGGAAAAGAGACAAAAATAGGTAAAAAAAAGTACAAGAACTCACTCACTTATCAGACAAGGTAGGCATACTATTGGGTTTCCACCTAATATTTTTTTTATTTTGAATTGGAAACTACATTTTTTAATTTTTATTTTGTGTGGCAGATGAAAATGACAAACCCCTAAACTTTCCTCTCTACTGGAAACTGAATGAAGAGTTTAATTATTTTTTCGTTACCAATACATTGATAACAGTGTATGATATTATAGTCAAGTAACAAAAAAAAGACAGAGCCCTTGGTTCCCAGAAGACATTTGGTTAATTATATCAATATGCATTATCAACAGAGAGCACTAGACAAGTTTAAATGTTCTACAGTGAACACTTGTGTATTAATAGGAGAAATTGTTGTTCATCAATAGGGGTAAAACCAAACTACTGGTACAACGCATGTGCAGTAGCGCAGCGTGTAGAGGCTTCAGAAACACCAGCTGTTACAGAATGGCGTGGCACATCTCTTTGGAAAAGGGTTTCAGCAAGACTGCGCTCCCTTGGGAAGCGCCTCCACCTCAGAGCCTGCCAAGGTCCTTAACTCATTCAATGGCATGGGCTCAGCAATCTAAAACTCTGCCACAGCTCCAAGGGAAAGTGTGTAGTTGCTAACTGAGCCTACCTGGGAGAGGTATTACAGGTGATAATACATATCTTTGCTAGATAGTAATAGTCACAGCTTACCTGGGGACATTCTCTGCAGAGAAGGACCTGAGGGTCCTGGTTGATGACACATTGGCCATGAGCCAGCAGTGTGCCCTGGTGGCTAAGAGGGCCAATGGGATCCTGGGATGCATCAAGAGGATTGTGGCCAGCAGGTCTAAGGAGGTGATCCTCCCCCTCTACTCTGCCCTGGTCAGGCCCCACCTGGAGTATTGTGTCCAGTTCTGGGCTCCCTGGTATAAAAAGGACAAGGATCTCCTGGAGAGAGTCCAGAGAAGGGCTACGAAGATGATTAAGGGCCTGGAACATCTCCCCTATGAGGAAAGGCTGAGCGAGCTGGGGCTGTTCAGCCTGGAGAAAAGAAGACTGAGGGGGGACCTAATTAATGTTTATAAATATCTTAAGTATGGGATGCAGGGGGAATTGGCCAGCCCCTTTTCAGTAGTCTGTGGTGATAGGACAAGGGGCAATGGCTGCAAACTGGAGCACAGGAAGTTCCGCACCAACATGGGGAAGAACTTTTCCCCAGTGAGGGTGACAGAGCCCTGGGACAGGCTGCCCAGGGAGGTGGTGGAGTCTCCTTCTCTGGAGATATTCAAGACTCGTCTGGACACCTATCTGTGCAATATGAGTTGGGGAGCTGCTTTGGCAGGGGGGTTGGACCCGATGATCTCTCGAGGTCCCTTCTAACCCCTATGATTCTGTGATTTCAGGACAGAGGATGAAACTTAAAAAAATACCAAAATTTCATTGCAAACATAAACAATCACCTTTAATGCTCAGGAAAAGAGGATTTTTACCTTCTTTAATAGAATATATGCTTAAAGAAACAAACAACCCTGGGATCTACTAAAACAAAGCTGACCTCATCTACCTGCTTGCAGAAAGACTAGCAAAGACACCAGAAATAGCAGATATGCTGTACCAGGTGCTCAGGAAGATGCACTGGGGTGCTGAGTGCAGTATTTACAGGCCTATGTAGGTTACACTGGACTAAAATAGAATTGCTCGCATAAGGAGGAGAAAGGTGACACAGAAACCTCTGACTGTGATTTACTGATTTGTAATGTCAATTAAGGTCAGCTAAGCAGCAAACAGATATCTTACAGTAATTACACCTTTCTGTTTAGGAATACACAAAGAAATTTCTGGTCACGAGAGAAGAAGCATAATTTTCTAGGCTCAAATTGTGGATGAATATGGCCAGTAAAGGACCATATTTGCATGATTAAAAGCACTCCTCCAAACCTTTCTTCAGCTATACAGACCACCTGAATATGTATGAATTGGGAACAGAGCCAGTATTGCCCTCAGTTTAACTTGCATGCTGATTAACCTGGAAGAGTTCACAAATATATCCTATCATTATTTCTGTCTTAGTAACTGGCTTAAAAAAAAATACAATGGAAAAAAGAAACAAACAAAAAAAAATCCCAAACAAACAGAAATAACTGTGGCTGGGCCTTCTAAAGCCTATGGCCCTACTCTTTGCTGGTAGCATAATGTGAAGCAAATTTCTTTTCTGTATCTGAGCCTTAGCTGGCTATCTTGATAGTAGACTGCCAGGAATGCCATACAGGGTATCTGAAGGTTGTTCTTGATGGAGCTTTGTCTATTTGTACAGGGGCAAGCAGCCAAGAAAGTTGTACTGCAGTGATTCCAAAAGCCTTTCTGTTTCACAGTTTTTCTACATTTTTAGATATTTACTATAAGTTAAAAGAGCATGAGGACCATGGTTCAGATGTAGCAGCAATAATGTACATGTACCACGAAATCTAACTCCTCCTTTCAGTGCTGTTATTAGCTTTCAAAGAGAGCAATGAAATACCCCTGGTTCCGAACACTGAGAAGCAGAATAAAACACAGCCTGCCTGGAGAACCAAAGCACCCCCGAGGGGATCAGCAGATAGGAGAGCTTAAAGTTAACAAGTACTGACTGACCTTTTTCATTAACTGACTGACATGTGTCCAGCAGACAACAGAGGATCCACAGCACAGTAGCAATAGTTTAAGTGAACAAACTCATCCATAAGAAAGAATTAACAATCCTCTTTTAAAGAATGCAACTGGTTTCCAGAAACAACTTTCAACAATGTTTTTGATATCTTTACCAGCCCAGATCTGAACAATGCCATTGCAAAAACATTATACTTCTGTGGAATCAAAAAACATCGTACTTGAGTAGAACTGGACAGAATTATCACTCAGCTGAGACTCTAGACTTTAGCTGAGAGGTGGTTTCCATCGGAAATATTTAGAGCTCTGTAAAGTGGTTCTGACAGTAATCTGGGACTCTGGACACTGGGGTTCAATCTCCCACTTTGTAGCACATAGCCAGTGAAGTCTGATGAGGTGACCTCACCCATTTGTGCCTAAACTTCCACCAACCTGCAAAACAGGACTATTGTTTGTTTCTTCTCAGGATGAGATCAAGATAAATATATTAGGTAATTTATTCTATATGCAGTAGAACCAATGAAGCCTCTGTGGTTATATTTTTTTCCTCCTTTCTCTCACCTGCTACAGGAAATGCAGCTTTTTCACACATCTCCATGACATCTGTGCCAGACAAAACCCAGCATGTGTAATACCTAGTTCAAATAAAAGTTGGCCAGCCAGTGCCTCCTTCCTGACTGGAACACCAGCTGCTCCCAGACAGCATGTATAACAGCTCAATTCTGCCAACCTGACCCTTAGTAAACAATGATTTATGTTTTTCTACTCTATTCAGCTTCCATTTTTCACAAAAAATGTAAGAACACAAATACATCTACAACTTCTTCCCTCTTCCAACTTTTGGAGAATATAATTATATTAATAGAAGATACAAGTTTTTTTAATTGTTTGGATTTGTAATCTTTTGTAATGGCAGGGATATTTCTGAGTTATGTTCTTCAAACTAATTAAGCTATCACCAATTAAATAATTACAGTCTGCAATGATTTTACTATTAAGCTACAAAAGTAAACAATACTTGAAATCCTTGGCCAGAAATTTTATTCCAATAATGCTACAGTTATTTCCCTCATGCAAGATAAAGGAAAAAAAAAAGTTTAAGAAACAGAAAGACACAGCAACATGAAGACCAGATGTACTGCATTCAGCTACTATCTATCAGTCTTACCCTGTTTGAGCCCTTTACAACACAAGCATCTACTGGAGCCAAACTACAGATTAACGTTTATTCTGATTTTTTTAACTTTGAGTGTAGTTACTAACAGAACAGTCTCTGATGCCCTTGTGGTCTAGCCCCTTATTGCAAAAAATGAAAAGGTGTACTGTGCATTTTTCAAGCATGGGGGTTTGACATATCAGGCCCAAGTATTAGTACTAAGGCTTCAAGATGCATATTCAACGCAACACTGAACCTTTGAGAATTCAGATTTATCCTAGAACTACCTAGGTTGGAAAAAACCCTTAAAATCATTGAGTCCAACTCTAAACCTAACACTGCCAAATCCATCACTAAACCATACCTTAAGTGTCACATCTACACACGGTTTTAGTAAGTTTAAAGAAGTTAATATTAAAATACCAGATGTCCACCCTAATGTTATTGTCCTTTGAAGGCAATATAAACAAAAGATCAGCTTAAATATTACCTCAAAATACTGTCACTTAGATCAGCAGAAGAGTTATTGATCTGATACATGCTGAATCTGTAGAACAGGCAGGTTAGGTACCAAGAGATTGTGGTGGTTCAGCCTGAAACAGTGGCTGAGCACCACACGCCGCTTGCTAACTCCCAGAGAAGGAAGAGACAGAGATTCAGTGGGTTGGGATAAGGACAGTTTGCTGACAAAATCACCATGAACACAGAACAAAAACCGCCAATTACACTCACACCCGGTGCTAACACAGGGTACCTTACAGACCCAAGGATTACAGAGTGCTGCATGACACAAGAACCAACTCACCACACTCAGACTATCCCAGAGACACCAAGCCCATGCCCTTCTCCAACAAGCCCCTTTTATGGGGAAGTGATGTCAGGTGGTGTGGAAAACAGCCCAGGATAACTCAGCTCACCTATGCTGACTCAGCACACCTGTGATGACTGCCTGGGGAGGTTCACCCTGGCCTGGCCAGAACTAGGACATTGATTTAAAAAAATAGGGATAGAAAAGGAAAAGGAAAGAGAAGGCTGCGTTGCTGATGAGCCATATGCTTTGAAATGGTAGAACATTGTCCATATCAAGTATCAGGATGTCTATCAATCATTATGGCCTGAGCTCACAGTGGAAGAAAAGGGTTCCTCAGTCAGGTAGAGATTTCCCTCATAGACCAGTCTGATGTGTCTCATTCACTGGCACATTTCAAAATGTTGGTGTTTTTTGTGGCCATAAGGGCTGCCATATCTACAATCCACAAGGAATCTAAGGATCTCATGAATTTTGAAATGCACAAGACCTCTTCTAAAAAACCCATAATTCCAGACAGTTTATTTATGACAACATGGACATTGGCACATCAAGTTGAATCTCCCAAAACCTCCCTTATGCATCAAGACAGACAGAGGCCACATGGGTCATTCAAAAGGATTTATCTTTGAACAGCTTGTGGGCATGTGAAACCACCCCCACTGCTCTGGGAAAGAAAGCACTTGAATCTTGTTTGAAGACTTGCAGTGGGATTTCAATTCAAGCATGTGCTCTTAAGGAAGCAATAGTTTTCCTAGTATTGACTTTCTGCAAGTCAACCTCCACCACGCCCCCCCAAAACTGTCTTAAATTGCATTACATAAAATACTTGCATACTTCTGTTCTTAATATTTATGAGATCCTGAAAGTCACAAAAAAGACTGTAACACACTAAAATAAAGTTCAAGTTATATTTATGATCTCACTCTGTGTTTGCACTGCCCTTTCATCTAAAATATCGCTTATGGATGTTATTTTCTGATGTTTATCTGCCACCCAGTCAATACAAAAATGACTGCCTGTATATAATTTGATCATCCTGAGCATTGCTTAGCTGCTAGTAGTAAACTAAAGTGAATACAGGAATTCACTATTTTAAACACAAAGTCAGGTTTTAAGATAGCCCTGAGCAACTGACTTAAGTAAGATGGGAATAGGACCCTATACCAGAGCTCATACAGAAACTGCGAATACTCTGACTGGTAGAACAGACTATCTTGAATTTTTCACAGAATGACTGAGGCTGAAACTTCAGGAAATCATCTAGGCCAACCTCCTTCACTCAAAGCAAGGTGTATT
The DNA here is from genome assembly GCA_020800305.1 of Porphyrio hochstetteri. Classification (NCBI taxonomy): domain Eukaryota; kingdom Metazoa; phylum Chordata; class Aves; order Gruiformes; family Rallidae; genus Porphyrio; species Porphyrio hochstetteri. Next base: position 11,517,176 of record CM036911.1, read on the forward strand.
ACAGCAGATTTCTTAGGACTGTGCACAGACAGGTTTTGAGTATCTCTGAGGATGGAGAGTCTACAACCTTTCTGCATAACCTGGTATGGGGTTTGATCATCCCTACTGCAGAAAGTTTTTTTCTTATGTTTAGACAGAATTTCTTGTAGTCAAATATCTGTACCCTAAGATCAGAATCACATCACTGTGAATCTTGTAACTTTATGTCACAAAAAGTCTTCTTTTAAGGATGTTGTGATTATAGAAGTCTGTTAAGATATAGGCAACATTTACAATATAATGATACTAGACAATTGACATCTTTTGATCTCTAGCCTCAGAGTACCATTTTTACATGATATACTTTTCTGAATGATTTTAGTGTGTTGGGACAGGAACTGCAGAAGATAAGATGATTTGGTTTGTGGTATTTTGAGGGATAAAAATAAATTCACGATAGAAGAAAATCAGGTTTGATTATTAACTAAATTTTCTAGTACATAACAAAAGCCACAAGGCCATCAAACCATATACAGCTCTTCTTGTGCAGCTCTGTGAAGAGTTGTGCAATAATCAGAAACTACATGCCTTGAATGTACTAGAAAACAATGACTTCACTTTATAAAAATGCTTCACTTAGGGTTCTTCACTTTATATTTTAAATCAGTTTTACTCCATGCTGAAAAAAAATATCAAGAATCAACTGTTCTTTGAAAAACAGCAATGAATTTCTCAAGGGTAAGGAAATCATTGACTTTAATATAAGACCTTGGATCTGAACGTCATTAGATAGTAAACAATATCTTACGAAAAAGTAATTGTGGCAGTCCTGCCAAACAATTTTCAGGTGCTTCACCTTATTCATATCAAGTCCATGGAACTCCAGGACCTCTTTCCTGACATCGCTATACAGAAGTATTTACAGGCTGTGTCAGTGTCTACAGGTTGTCATAACCCAACACAACAGTATTTCTGCACACTCAGAAGAACAAGCTGATAGCTTTTTGTCATCCTTGCATGACACAGATGAATCATTTAAATAACTTGACTGTATGTTTCTCATAGTTTTCCTTATATACATTATAATCAAGAATATAAAATAATCCAGTGCCAAGTCTGCCTTCAATAATATGCACTTTCCCATAAAATGATAGGAGATGCATCTGGGTATTAGAAACCCAAAAACTTGGAAATGGCTTGTGAAAAGGCCAGGTAACTATCTGATAACCTCAGTGGCCTATTCAGACTCTGTTGATCTTAGAAAAATCTGTGCTATTTCAGCTGTTGTCCATCTTTGAGACATTTAAATCTAAACCATCTTTTTATGTACTTGGAAAACACAAAGCACCATGAACTTTACTGAAATGCAGTTAATTTATCATTACCATGTCATCATCAAGAATATTACCTAGAAGCAATAATTATTTTTTCTTAACATTTCTCTCATTTCTCCTTCTCTTCACTGAGACACTCCAATTTTTAAGCTGTACCACCTCACCCATTCTTCCTTGACCCCCTCCTCCTTTTTGTATTATATGCAAGAAAGACAGTTGCATTTTAATAGCTCTCTTAAATTTTAGAAGTAATCTCATAATTGTGATCTTTCCCATTGCAGTTTACTGTTCCTCAGCAACTTCCATTTTGATGTTCATATCTTTCTGCTAAAGCAACATCCTGAAAACAATGCAATTTTTGAGACACTGTCATACTGGAACCAGGCCAGCATAAACAATTAATTCCTATTACATAATACATACATCAACAGTACTACTACTATGTTCTTTAATACATATATCAACAGTACTACTCAAAACCTTTCTGGTCATTTGAGTGTCTTTGTTTCGACTTTCTATCCATCCTCACTTATCTAACAACTCTCCATCTGCGAGATGGAGATGTTAGATAGAGAAACTTTACAAGTTTCTCCAGTGTGATTGTTTATTTGGATTCTTTTTCTTAAAAGTGTTTTGCTTCATTTCTCTAAGTTGAAAAATCACTTTCTTGCATCTGAAACTTTCAATCACCTGGCACGTTTAACCATATCTTCTAAAAATCGACAGGAGCCTTTCTGTGAGCTCTACAGGTGTTGAGTCTGGTTTAATTCCATTTGCACCCTTTCTTTATGCAACAATGAAAGATCAATAGCAACAGTCAATTGTATGATCACTAATTATATCTGGTGTGGAACTGTCATGTCAATAATTATTCACCAACTGAGTGGTCTCCAAAGTGTTTCTGATCACACACTGCTATTACTAAAAAAAATTTTTGCGTATGCTCTCCCTATACAGGTCTTTATAAATAATATGCACATACTACTGTGCTAGCGTAATATTTACATTATAAAACCAGACACAAAAAACATAAATGAAAAGTGAGTGGTATAAAGATGAAATTAAATGAATATTATTTAAATTACTATTTTAAAAAAAATTATTAATGTTACAAAAATATTTTCTTCCCACACTGCAATGGACGGTTGTGTGTGCACCCCACTTTGGAGACCCCTGTTCTAGCCCTTGTCCAGAAAACATTTCCATGTATCTCTCCTGAGAACTGAGAAAACCATGCCCAAATTCTCATCTCTTTAAAAAATACTAAGAGCTTGTGACAAACTTGAGGGGCAGGGAAAGACCATTGCCTAGTAATACTGCAGGATTGCTATTTGTATTTTTATCTTCCTCTTTTAAACAGCTGGAAAGAGGCTTTTATCTTTATTTCCTCATATTGACTTGAATGAAGTGGGATGCCAAACGACATTTTTCTTTTTCTTTTCAGCACACGATAACCTTGATTATTTATAAATGAGGAAACAATGGTGTAGGTGAAGATGAATCATCATTGCTAATAGAGGAAATAAGGTGCTGTGCTCAGGAAACTTCTCTTCTAATCGTGTTTCCTTCCAATAAGTCAACAATAATTCAAACTCCAATATATGAGACACTTTGGTATATTTCATTTTTCATAGCAGCTGCTATTTCAGAGAGGTTCTTTTTAAAAGATCTGTTCTATTTTTTTTTTTTTTTTTCTCTGACATAGGCCAGGACTGTTAAAGAAGGATGATAAAATAACCTCTCTGCAGTAAACATGATCAATGCTGTATCTAAAAATATTACAAAATGCTGTGGCACCAATTCCAGACTTTCCACCAGCTTAAGCTTTAACAGTCTTGGACTATAGACTGTATTTTATTTTCAGAGTCAATGCTAATTTTGAATGAAGTGTTATTCACAGATCACCCTTAAAATGGTACCACAGCTTAGAATTAAGTCACCGATGCATTTTACTTCATCCCTGCCACTCCCAATCCATGCCATTTTGTAGAAAATACACATAATAGCTACCAGACACAGTTGGCTTCCAGAGAACTTCCCTGCTTAATGTAGTTATTGAATACCATTATATAGATATGGTGTATGTGTGTATCTGTCTGTCTGTCTGTCTGTCTGTCTACCTCCCATTTTGGCTTAACTGTTAATTTTTTGATTGTTACAATTCATATAAATTCACAAAGGTCTACCTTCTGGGGTGGGGGGATGTGGGGGAGGCAAACCCAACAAAAACAGACCAAAAAAGGTATCCTGGAAACTCAAGGAATTGATAAACACAGTCCAAATCATAATTAAACCAGTATTAAAAGTATTTTGCAGCACATTTCCTTAGAAAACAGATATCAAGCATCCATAATTTTTCCCATGCTTTTCAATTCTAAAATGAAAGGAGGGACAAAATATGCTTTGTTTACCCATTCTTCATGAGACTTAATTTTTTTCTTTTGATAGATCCAAAGTCTTACTCAGATCCTTTGTCTTTCTCAGTTTGGCTGCCATTGCAAATGCCCTTCTGATAGCCTTCAACTCCTTTCTCTTGGTTAGATACATTTTTCTCTTGAAGCTACCTCACAAAGCTGTATGCTTTGCGTGTCTCCCTATATTATGTACCTTTTACTGTCTATTGTGCCTATCATATTAAGAAAGTCATTCCTGTGGGCTCACTCCAGGATACAAATCCAGAGATGACCACAAAATTACAATTGGGTCTATTGTCTGTACAGGTAGGTCTACTTCTAGGACAGGAACCTTTTAGTAAAGAATGGAGGAGTGGTTCGGCTCAAGGCTTGATTGATATAAATAAACAGGGATAATGATGGCCCCTGTAAAGCTAAAGTGTTGGCAAACTCACTAACTTTCAACTCTTTGTTGATACTTCCTCTCAAATATCAGCATGGAACCATGCTGCTAAAATTCAATTCCTTTTCAACTTAGACAAACGTCAAATATATTTTTTAAGTGGGTGAAGTATACCTCTCTAATTCATGCTGGTAGTGGTGGTGAACAAACCTTGAGCCTCTTCCAGTTTCAACACCGATGGGCACATAATGCTAGCAGAGTCAGACCCCAGCATCTTCATAATGCCTGAGCCAGTGCAAGTCCCTTAGCCTGGGAGAATCCAGCCTGAATTTGCATCATACATTCAGAGCTGAGCTGGTATCTACTGAGAATCTACAAATACAGGGTGCCATTTTTAGGTAGTCACTTTTCAGAGCAAAACAATATATTTTATTTTTTTGGGGGGAAAAACTTATTCCATTATATTTGGACCATTAACTCCATTCCAGAGAGCAGCAGATAAGTTCTATCTGTCCACAACAATTCTGCTTATAATCATATAAAGGTATTTCACTATATTTGAATGTATTTCTCTAATCAAAATTAATAATGTTCCAGATACATTTTCTAAGTAAACAGGAGTTAACTGTAGCATAATTCCTACCTCATACTGGAAAAACATTTAACTTCAAAGTTAATTTAAACTCTTAAAAAGAACTGCTTATAGGACTATGTTTTTAAACTTAAGGCATTCCTTCATCAAGACATTTGCAGCAACAAGTGCTAAACTATTTCCCACGTACAGCTGAGAAAGCTCTCAGTTTATTTTTATTTCAGTATATGATTTCATAATTATGAGATCACCGCATACAACTTAACATGATATTTCTTAAACATGTTTTACAGCAAATTTAATATGCATATAGGAGATTTGCGAAGATCATGGATGCACAAAATACCACATCAGTGTATTACTAAGGACTCAGGAAGATTTAAAGCCTGAGGGATAACTTTTGAGTCAAGCAACCGTAAGAGCACAGGAAGTTCCACACCAACATGCAGAAGAACTTTTACACAGTGAGGGTGACAGAGCCCTGGGACAGGCTGCCCAGGGAGGTGGTGGAGTCTCCTTCTCTGGAGATATTCAAGACTCGTCTGGACGCCTATCTGTGCAATATGTGCTAGGAAGCTGCTTTGGCAGGGGGGTTGGACCCGATGATCTCTCGAGGTCCCTTCCAACCCCTACGATTCTGTGATTCTGTGAAGAGCCTTTTCCTCACCCTCAAGCAAAATATTTTGGGGCCTTGATCAGATTTACTCAGATAGACTGCCACAGCCAAACCCAGAAGAATAATTATTTAATGCCTCCCTTCTTTCTTAGCAAATTTGAAAAGTGATACTTGATTAGCTTTGCATGGTGAAGTTTTTGTAGTGGGGTAGGGTACAGTGTGGCTTGACTCAAAGGTCACTGCAGGCTTTTAACCCCCAAGTCAAGTCTGTTTTGCCCACAATGATAATTGGTGAGCTATCTCCCCTTGTCCTTATCTCAACCCACAAGCCTTTTGTCATATTTTCTCTCTCCTGTCCAGCTGAGGAGGGAAGTGATGAGTGGGTGCACAGCTAAAACAGTAAGATAACCCAAGACAGGATAGTCACATGAAAATACCCTGGCCGGGTGTATGAAACAAAGTTACTGCTTTCCACAGAAATCAATGGGAATTTTGCGACTGACTTCAGCATTAGCAGGCTTTCATCCAAAGCACGTAATTACATGCCTATCAATGCACAACTTCATGACTGCTTTTGACTGAGAGTTAGGAGCTTTGGCAGCATGCCCAGCGGAGCTGCTCTGCTGCCTTCAGTGCTGGTGCCTGGAATGACGCTAGCTGGCTACTCCACTAAGCATATGCAAAATTGTTCGGGTACGTGTCCTACAAGTGATTCATTTATTGCTAGCTGGAGGCAGGCTTCCCCCATAATGTATTTTAAGAACTATTCCAATTGAGAATAAAAGGTGTTGATAAGATTGCTAATAATTCATAGCCAATTTCTCAGATAAATCTGCTACGAGAATGTCACTGTGTACTCGGGAACACGCTTTACAATAGCTCAAGCCCTGCAATAATGAACACCAACACAAAACCAATGATGGAGAGAAACCTCATTGGCCAATCTACAGACTGATCTGTCTACATTCATGCATCAATCATAACTGTGGTATAAATATGCGGAGCAGGGATCTGTCACCACACTTCCTAGGTGATTCATTTCTTTTTGATGGGCTGGACCACAATTCTGGCATTGAACAGCTCTGAACTTTAGGATATTAAAAATTTATATCAGTATTTTTATAACATGAGACACTAATTTTTCTTGAGCTGCAAATCTATGCTTTGGGGCAATAGCTATATTCTGAATACGTGCCAATGTTCATTTCTTTTATTTCTTTCTTTCTATGAGTGAATATTTAGATAGCCCTAAGGCTGCCCTCGGACTGTGGCATGCTGCTTTGTTATCTGTTCATAAAAGGAAGGTCTACTACAGAGAACAGTGGAGGAAAAGGTTTGCCATCAGAGACAAACATGAGCTTCTGCCAGTAAAAAATGTTTGTTTATATGGCTTACAACGTAAAAAAAATACGTCATTTTCATAAGTCACTAATTATTTATATGACAATGAGCAGGCGTGGGTGGAAGCTGGATCTAAACATAAATTAAGATTTCATATACAAATAAGTATTATTGAAACAAGTCCATATACCAGAAGCTGAATTAGCTTGGACATAACTACCTACTAATCCTCTCTCCCTTTTTTTGGTTAAATGCAGTTTTCAGAGGTAAGAGTCTACCTAGATAAGATACAAAAACTTGGAATGCTTTCAACACTGTACCTGGGAAACCAAAGAAATACATGGTTTACTAAAGAAGTAGATGCCAATCCAAATATTTCATCTTTCTTTGAGCAGTGAGCGGGAGTCATGAGTTTCTGTGGATCATTTTTTTAGAGTGTATGCTCAAACACCAAAATGCAATTATGAAAACAAATGAAATGCCATCACAGGATGAGAACTGAAGAGGTGAAAAAAGGGAGGTCTCAAATACTAGTAGCAAATCCTCTGGCACCGCAAATCAGATGAGGGACATAACTTCTAGTGAAACTACGCTCTATATACTTTCTGCAAACGTGGACATACATACTTCATTATTCTTTTTGCTTTTAATTTATTTGGCTGTAGGAAGTAATCTCTAGTTTTCTTGGCAGGTAAGTAGATCCTTACTGTTGTATTAAAAGTTGTTCCAACTAGTAAAAGCTTTTCTCTTATTAATTAACTAAGATCTCTTCTTTTATTAAATGACCAAACTCTCAGATGCAGGTTAAAGGAAGGGGTACTGCTAATGTTGAAAGAAGTGATGCTGTAAGCGTCAGCTACAGAAGGTTCAAGGGATGAACTCTCCTGCCACTCAGAAACATTGGATGACCTCTTTCCAGATAGCTGAATTCCAGATACCCTGCTTGGTATTTAATCTCCAGACATCATCATCACTCAGACTTTCTTGGCAAGAAAGATTCCAGCCTTTCCAGTGTACAGCGCAAGACACAGTGAAACTAGCTGGGACTGTGCTTCATTTTCAAGGCTCACAGAACTCTGATACCAAAGAATCTCCTCTATTCTCCAGAATCTTAACAATGCTCTTTTCACCTGAGTTGAGCCATTACTTCACATTCACATAAATGTCATGGTTTGCACATGAAAGACTTAGAACTGAATGAACATTACAAATGAATCATCCTTCAAACTGAGCTTGGCTTCTCCAGGTTAGATTTCCAGATATGTCTAAGGAAAACTGTAGTTTTCCTGAAAATATAAATCATATCACTAAAATCCTTAGACTCAAAGCAACAAATGTCTCCTTGCACCCTCCAAATTTACATCTGAAATTTTAAATTACCTCCAGTGTTTAAAAAAAGTTCTTCCTGCTATAATGAGTATTACAATCTGAATCCCCCCCATATATATCCCCTGCCATATATGGGAAGTAATGTATATTGAAGCATTAAAAGAGGAAGGGCTGTTCATTAAATTTGCTCTGTACCTCCTGAACCTCCCTGACAAAGAAAGTCTGCTGCTCTCAGGAGATATGTAGGTACTTAAGCACATCAGACCTACATCTTCCATTTAATGAACATTTACTTCTAAATGTCACTCTTGCAGAGAGCAACCAGAAAAAAACGTCACAGAAGATAACATCCTGCATGGACACGAGGCAATAAAACCATCACTAGGTGCAGGTGGCAAATCATTATTCTGAATATCATTGAAGCACTTCACGTACTTCTGTGAAACAGCTGCCAAGAACCCCCAAAGCCAGCAACTGTTCAGTGTGAAATGATGCATTTTTTTTTTTACATTATTCTAAAAAATTTCTTGCCTGAGAGGAAATGGGAAAAAAGAAAAAGACTGGGCAGCCCCAAATTCTGTTTTGAGCATGTTATCAGACAATTTCATTTCTTTGCTTCCATTTCCTTACATTTAGAGTTATTTACCCCAAAAGGCTGGATTTGGAATTATAATAAAGATGGGACAGATATTCACTAAGAATGTGAAGCACCACTTGAATGCTCAGTAGTATCTCTAATATGAGTCACAGATGAGCTGTACACTATACTTGGTGGCCCTGCTAAACCGTTAGAAGCAGTTAACTACCTTTCTGAAGCAGTTACAGTTTGAGTCAGTATTACCAAGTACTCAGACAGTTCTCTCTGAATTGAAAAGTTCTGCACATCTCAGAATGAGAAACAAAACTGGATTTTTGTGTCTGCTTCAAAATCTGGTGTTATCCTAATGGGAAGCTTGTCAGAAAAGCTGATTAGCATAAATGCCCATAAATCACGACTAACCTGGTTGAATTAGCTCTTCCCTGCAGGCTTGTAAAAAGACAAGAGTTTTATCTGCTTCTCAGAGAGCCAGCCTAGGAGGCATATGATATCAGCATTATAAATCTGTGCTGAAGCATGAGACAGAATAATGACAGAAGGATAATTATCACTGTAAAATTAGAAATGCAACCTTCCCTCCCTCTTCTCTGTAAAAGAAATAGTTGACTTTTTCTCTTTCGTTTGTCAAAGACTTTAAACCGCACACCTGATAACATACTGCTTGGCAAGAACTCAAAGGATAAGCAGATCAAGGTAACTATGTCTTTAAGGGGAAAAAGATGGGTGTGAAATAGTTGCTGCCTTTTTGATACAGATAGTAATTTAATTAATTGCTGTTACTTGAAGGTTGTAGGTAAAACTGGGAAAAGGCTGGGAAGTATTTAGGATATGATGCATCCCCAAGTGGTAAAGGTGCTTGTGGGTGTCATTACAAGGACACTTTCAATTATTTTTGAAAGGTCATGGTGCTCAGGGTAGGCTCTTCAGGATGGGAAAAAAATCAAATGTTACTCCTATCCTCCTCCTTGCTCTTCTTGATGATATAGGGAACTGTACGTTGGTCAACCTCACCTCAATACTTAGGAAGGACATGGATCCTGGAAACTATTCCCAAACATATTAAGATGAAGAAAGTGACTTGGAGTAGTCAGCATGTTTTTCTCTGAAGGGGAAATCATAATGGTTAATAGCCTTCTACAATGAGACAACTGGGTCAGTATTTGATGTCTATTTGGACTTTAGCAGGGCTTCTGTCGTGCCCTTCCATAGCATTCTCATTGTGAAAAGGATGAAGTATGGGCTAGAAAAACGGGCAGTGAGGTGGATTAAAAGTGGCTGAACTGCCAGGTTCAAAGGGTTGTGATCAGTGACATGGACTCCAAGGGATGGCCAGTCACTAGTTGTGTGCCCTAAGGGTTGACACCAGAGCTAAAACTGTTCAACATCTTCATTAACCACTGACTACAGGACAAAGTACATCCTCAGAAGCTTCAGAGACAATATGAAACTGGGAGGAGTGAGTGATAGAGCAACGGTTGTGGTGCCATTCAGAGGGACATCAATAAGCCAAAGAACTGGGCAAACATGAACATTATGAAATTCAACGGGAAAAGCAGAGTCCTGCTTTGGGCAGAGGGCCTACAGTAGGTAACTGCCAGAGGTCCCTTCCAGTTTCAGCTATTCTGTGATTCTGTATTTAGCAGACAGTGGGAGATGGATGAAGGAGAGAAATGGGACAGACTGTGACCCTGACTCTGTGAATAATTCCACTGTAATCAATGAGGATGCTTGAAATGAGTGGTGCTGCTCAGGATAAGTGAGAGTGGCTCTATTGTTTCAAGAATTATACTCAAGTATCCTTAAACTTTTTATAAAGTCACCAGCAGCAGAAAGCACTTACAAGACAGGTATGTTCAGATTTTTAAATGTTTTTTTTAACAACAATGGTGCTGTTCAGATCATTGTCTTTGCCAAACAAGATATGTCCAAAACCCACAGTATGTTGCAAACAATGGAGCTGAATTTTTATCTCACATGTCAACTCTTGAGCAATGACGTTTAGACTCAATTTCCATCCTACTCTCAGAATGAAAGCAACAGATGATGAATGTTTGCTTAATGACTCTCTTTTTTTTTTGCTCACATGCTTTACATGGAATCTATAGTCTTCCCTAAAGGCAGGCTACACATAAAATGCCAATAGGAGAAACCAGACAAATAGCCACCTCTCTGTGTCCACATCTGAAATGCTAAACAAGAAAAGCAAGCTCTCCTGTATCTTTCAGCCTGCTATAGAAATGAAAGGAGAAAACAGGAAATAATCTACAACAAATGCAAAAAACCAAACCTAGCACCAGTTGTACAGGAAAACAGAAGAAACACAAGTAAAAGTAGGTGCCTTCAGAGTAATCACAAAGGTGGTACATCAATGGCAAAATAATCCAGAGCAGAAAAGTACTTCGGGTTTAAGCATGTAATCCTAAGGAAAATTAACCCAATTAAGTATTTTTTTTTAAACAGTATCTCTCTCACCCAGAGACAATCACTGATGGCTATAACATTAAAGCACTGATGATCATGATACTAATGAAACTATTCCAGTGTCACAATATGGATGGTAGATAAATTCCTTCAGTATTTGCTTTTGCCAACAGCAAGAATGGAGCAGATCCCTCAAAGAAATAGTGGGGTCTGTTACTCTGTTCCCTGTCTCAAATGATACTGCCATCCCTAATAGCCCATCTTACTCTGAACAAGTATTAACAGGAGGAAATTAACAGAAATGAGTGTAACATGGAACTTGGTCCTGTTACACACTGCATCTTTGGCTGGTTGTTCTAAGAAGGTTGTAAAGAGAAGGGAAGGGCAATGGAAGGTTATGAAGTGTTCTTTACTTTATCAGGCAGAGAATATGTTTTCCATGCAGATAATTCCAGGAAAAGAAATCATAAAGATGACATTTGTCAGAAAAAGTTCACCCATAGGAATGCAGGAACAATTAGAGCAGATGCATGGATGGATTTGCTAAATCCTTGGCTGCTCTTATTGGCATGAAGACAGTACTTACCTCCTGATAGCAAGTATTAATTTTCAAAGTAAAATGCATTTTTTCTTGTAGACAGTGACCAAATCACCTCCTGGAAAGCTGAATTCGTGAACATCTCATGAGAAACTGAACAATGCAATTTGAAAACACAGGTCAGAGCAGAGCGATGAGGACTCTATCTATTCCTTCCAGACTCCATAGCAAAATTCATGACGACTTCAGTGGCAAGAGGCACTGGTCCACAGGCCACAGAATAACGGGAAGTGTAAGCTATGCAGGAGCTTTTAACAATTATTCCACTAGCATTAGTTTTTTTTATCCTTCCATTTGTCCTCTATTTAAACCTCACGGAACCATTATAAATCCAAGGTGTTAAAGATAATATAAAATGATGATATTTGTTGAATTATGAATTAACTGAAGTAAAAGGGTTTTCCTCTAAAAATATTACCAAGATACTTTCTGAATATATGTGGTCAAGAATGGAGATACAATAGGAAGACAGAAAGTGACTCAAAACCCGTAATGGCTTATTAAAAGGCAAAATACTATTAAAGTATTGTATTTAATATTAACTACAGCCTCAAATGCAGTCTTACATATGGTTCCTTCCCATTTGATCAAAAGCATCTATAGGAAAAAATGTAAGAATTATGATAGAACCTGAATAGCAAACTGCAACACCTAAGCTGCAGCCATTTTGCTCAATATCACACTTTTTGAAAGCTCTCCCCAGCCTAGCGCTAGATTACATTTGAAATGTAAAGTTTTTTATTAAAGCGGGTGATTGTTAACCTCCCACTGCTATCGGTGAGCATTCATCTTATTTAGGAAGCCAAAAGAAAGGGAACTGCTGATGTCCCTCAAAATCAGGGGGAAACTGTGCTTTTTTCTTTTTTTTTTTTTTTTAAAGCATAAAATGGTTCCATTTTCTTACAAAACCCAGGAGTTTTTGTATTGTTTGTTTCTAGCAGGGTTATTTGTAGCTGAGCAGTCCTCAAATGTCCAAGCTAAAGTTAGGGATCTACTTTTGCAGTGTTCCATGCTTCTCATGCCAGACACTCCCTGAATTATTTTTTTATATAATAGGTATCTTCCCTTCTGGTTAACTCCTTAAGTCTCATTGTAAAACACAGCCTTACCATTTTGCTCACGTTTCACAGAAGCCCATCCCCAAATCAAACCCTGCTCAGGGGCAGAGCCAAGACCACTTGAACACTGTCATCACATAAACCTCAACTGTGCTCAATTTCTTTGCAACTAGTTTCTGATGGAATGGTACAGGCTGAAAACAAGAGGCAAGTTGCAGGTGTATATTCCTGCAGCTCCTCCCATGCAGCAGTTTACCTGCTATCAATATCACAACCAAAATACTGCTCTAAGAGACACTACAAAGCACTAGGCAAGACCTCAGTTGGAAAAGAGTGGTGTAGATCTAAGTCAGAAAGCTGCCCACTATTACCTTTCTAAGAGATTGAACAAATCCTTTCATTCTGCATTGTCTACTTTTCTTTGCTTAATTGAAGTAACCAGCGTGCCCTTCTCCCAGCCTTCATCTATCAGCTGTACTTTGTAAGTAATGTCTTTGGACCAGAAATAGTCTCCAACAATGGAATGGCAGAGTGCAAGGAGACCAGCAACTTCATCTCCTCTGCAGTGCCTAGACACTGCTGCAGAAGTCAGAGTGTCTGCACAGCCCCGCTCAGCTGTGGAACACCTCCTGAACACCAGTATCCATTCGCTGGTCAAGGACTACATTTGTCATCTTTCACCCTCACACTTTCTATTGAGCAGGCTGACTTTGCTGCTCATTGTGCAAAATACAACTTAAATGAAGAACACCACATATTAAATTCATGTAGATTAAATAATAGGTGGATCCTGCAAGACTACTTAAGAAGCTACAGGAGGTATTCTCTAAACATTAAGAGAGTTCACCAATACAATGAGTGTAACAAGCATGGACTGGAGAGACACACGCACAGAGCTGTCTGAGTCAAGTATGTTCTTCACACCAAAACTGACAAATTTGATATACAGCTAATTAAAAGATAGATAAAATGAGGTTAAAACAGTTCTCTCTATCCTAGAAAGAAGACAGCCTTTGGCAGGTTCACAGTTTTTTTTTTTTTAAACAGCTAGTTCCCAGCGACTTCATAGCTGCAGGTAGCTTACATAAGTGAATTCAAAATATCAATTTCCAAGTGTACTTTTATGAAGCATTTTTTGGGAAGAGGGAGTCTTCAAGAAGAGCAGCTATTAGAGCATAACAGTTGGCAGAAGCCAGTAATTTGTCCTCAAAGGAGAGGAGATGGAGCTATTTACTCCCCTTGTACTCTAAAGCAATAATGTTCAGCTGTACCTTAGGATATATAGAAAGAGGGATAATGATATAATGTTGATTCTTCAAACGACAATGTAAACCCACAAAAAATTAAGGATAATTTGTTACCTCTGATAAATATAGTCTGGGACACCTCAGATTTACTGACATCATGTCAGATAATGTCTATTCACATCAGGCTTTGAGAAACATGAATTTTGCATTAATATAACACAGTCTCATGCTTCGTCTTGTTATCTGGTTGAATTTCATTAATTAGACTTGCATTTCACTGATATGCTCTGTATTTATTCCTATTACAAATGTAACTCACTATCTGATACACAGGCTACATAAAATGTGCAAAGCTAAACATTTTGGCTCAATCGTTAGCTTTTGGCTTTAATAATCTGCTGTTGCTCTGTTGCAGATAAGATTGCTCAGCAATGTATATATTTAGAATCTAAGTGCCATGAAGGGGTCATAAAATTGCCTTAATTTGCCCAACACATACTCTATTTTGCCCAGGAAATTCTCTCTGCAAATACTTGTATATGGATCTATACCCACCTGCTCCCCTCTCACTATGGGGATAGTACCTGTGCCAGGGCTGGAGAGGCAGCAGAGCTCTTCCTAGAGTAATCTCCTCATCACAGAAGGCTAATAAATAATACTAAGTCAATGTCACAACACAGAGCTAACCAGGCATTGAGTCTATAGGCCCCTTCACCGAATAACCATAGCTATCATTATTTTTAGTCCTAGCTTATCAGAGCTTCTTCAGATCATCCAGTATCTTCCACATGCTAAAGGAACACAGGCACATACATGCATGTGGTAAATTAGCCAGTCAATAGTTGAGAATAGTATATAAAATACAAAACCCAAATGCATATAGGTAATTATCTCAAGCAAGCATTTAAAGATGGTTACATGAAAAAATAAGCAAAAAAATCGGTTCATTAGGGAATAAATAGATACATGTAATTATTCTGGGATTCTGGTGGATGAGAAACTTAACATGAGCCAGCAGTGTGCTCTTGCAGCTCGCAAGGCCAATGGTATCCTGGGCTCCATTAGAAGAGGGGTGGCCAGCAGGGACAGGGAGGTGATTGTCCCTCTCTACTCTGCCCTCATGAGGCCCCATCTGGAGTACAATGTCCAGATCTGGGACCCCCCATACAAGAAGGATGTGGAACTGTTGGAGAGGGTTCAGAGGAGGGCCACGAAGATGATTAGAGGCCTGGGGCACCTGCCGTATGAAGAGAGGCTGAGGGAGCTGGGCTTGTTCAGTCTGGAGAAGAGAAGGCTGAGGGGGGACCTCATTGCAGCCTTCCAGTGCATGAAGGGAGCTTATAAGCAGGAGGGGATTCAACTTTTTCAAAGGATAGACAATGACAGGACAAGGGGGAATGGATTAAAACTAAAGGAAGGAAGGTTTAGATTAGATATTAGGGGGAAGTTTTTTACAGAAAGAGTGGTGAGGTGCTGGAACAGGCTGCCCAGAGAGGTAGTGGATGCCCCGTCCCTGGAAGTGTTCAAGGCCAGGTTGGATGGGGCCCTGGGCAACCTAGTGTAGATCCAGGCCTGAGGTTGGTGGCCCTGCTTGTGGCAGGGGGGTTGGAGCTCTGTGATCCTTGGGGTCCCTTCCAACTCATACCATTCTATGATTCTATGATTATTCAAGGCAGATTAACTAATCTTGGCTACCCAGTGGGTATCTCATGTTTTACCTCTCACATTCTGAAAGAAAAGGTACATAAGCTGTTACATGTTGTACCTTATTTTCAGAGCAAATCTTAGTGTCTACAATGTACATTCACTACACTACACTTCCTATAAAAAGCTTTGCCCTTTGCACTAGCAGCTTATTTGTTTTCCTTACAATTTAAACATCGCTTGACTCTATTATCTGGTATGTCACAAGGGACTGCATTAGGCCAGCATACTGTTTCTCAAAAAATTTCATGGTACACTGGCATGTTTCTGGTTGAAGGTGTTAGATATCCATTTAATAAATATTTTAGGAACCTAGGAAGTGTAGCACTACTGTTTCAGTGTCTCAAATTTTCCTTTCTTAACACACTGTTAGGGAACCATAACATCCATTCCTCTCAGCCAGTCTTCTCCAGGCACGGAGCAACTCTGATGACACTGAATTTCAATTTCAGAGATGGAACTGTACCTCAGAGACAAAAACTGCTGAGGGTAGCAGAGCAAATTTATCATCCAGAGCACTTTTAGCATGTGATGCCAAGCAAACTTTGTGTTAGCCACATGGCTGCTGGAGCAATGCAGCTTGCTGTATTAATAGCGTGCAATCAAGAATCCAAATCTTATCATTCTTCTCTTTCTTTTTAGCTCCCCAGCCTTCAGGTGAGCCTTTGCATCAATCTGAAAGTGGGGTTTTCTCGGTGATGAAACTCTCAGTAAATTGCATCAATTTACAGTAGCCCAGTATACCTGGAGCTAAGCTATAGAAGACATTCCTATTTTGATTTAAAACCCCAGTATGCCATGTTAGCCAAAAAACCTAAGTAGATACAGCACAATAGTAGTGATACTGGCAAGCACTACAGAACTAACAGAAGGAGATGTCCATATGTCCATAAATCCTTCAGGTAATGCCTGTATCTTAAGCCTACTCTTTCACAGACCACAGCAGAAAATGTGGTTGTAGCCCTGAAAAGATTATTCACCAAGCTGAATTTGCCCAGCTGTAGTCATTGGTGTAGTATGTGTTCCAAATTATTTGTCATGGTCTCTAAATTGAGTGTCATAGCGGCAAGATATTGTGAAGCTTCTCATCAACTTAAATCAAGTCATACACTAGAAGTATACTTGCATATACTTTGCTGTTTGACATCGGTGTTTGAAAACCTTAGGTGAACTTAATCTGTTGCAAGTGGTTGAGCAAAATAAGCTTAATACACCAATTAGTACTGTGAAAACCACCAGTGTTTGTGTTAAAACTGGCTGCCTACAGAAATGACTACCTTCCCTCTGTGAAAACCAGCACCAGCCTCTACAGGAAGTGCCTTTACAGGAGCTGAACACAGTCTTGAACACATGAAGCCTACCAAACGTGACTGCAATTTTCCATAGGAAATCAATTTCTTCCAAAAAAGCTTCCCACTCAATACACAAATGAAATAACTCATAATCTGTGCCAAGATGGCAATTTTCTCCTGGAAGGGAATGTATATACTACTTCAAATTCTCTTCATGGAAGACACCTACTTTGGCCATCAATCTAGTGTTTATCTCAGTCCATATATTGTCCCACTGATCAGTGTAACAAATAATGTATGGAGGGAGTTGCACTTGCTCAGGCCACCTAGCAATTTGATGAGGCTATAGGGAAATACTTGCAGAAAGATGGAAAAACATGAAAATACAGTATGTTGATGCTCCGGAACACACACACACACACACACAATGTTGTGTGTGTAAATTTTAGCAAACCTCTAATTTCACTGGATTATGGCTACTTTAATCCTAGAGGAAAACATGTCAACCTTGAAAATGAGGCCTGGATAAGCGTGAGACCAAAGTGTCTCAGCAATTTAAATTTTAAACAGCGGTTTCTAATTATGTAAAATTGCCACAACATTAAATGCAGAACCATATTACACCTGAAGAAAGTACCTTTGTATTTGAGATGAGGGCCACCATCCATAAATATGGGCTTGAGCTGTTGGTTTTGCTCCACCAACATTTAAAAAGGCAAGATACAAATTACAAATGAAACTTATCCGTTTTATCTTTTAATCTTTTAAAAATCATTTAAGAAGAAATAAAAGATTCTAGGTAGGGAACATCAGACGTAGTTATTTGGGAGTGGTCCTAAGCCAAAAGCAGTGGTTCCAGTAAGAAGCAATTGAAATTTCCTTAGCCATTAGCATTGCAGTAGCCTTCAATATAACTGCTGTCATGAAGTTCTAAACTTTTAAAACTTCCAAATATTGGACTGTACAGTGTACCATGACATTGATTCGGCTTTGTTTTTCTTCATCCTGGCTTTTAAATGTGTTTCACATACTCCTTCTGACTGCAGCAGAAAGTTAAAAAAAAAAAGCCTCAGACTACTTATATAAGCAACAAATTGCCCCAGGAATTTGCAGATGTGCTGAATTCACTACCTTTCCCTTATGGTTCAATATCAAGGAAGGTTACTCAAGCATTACAAATGACCATATTGAAAGCAAAGACAGCAATGCAAATACAGTAGTAACTTCAAAGGCAAGACTGGGTAAATATCGAGCCTGAAGTTTGACCCTGCTCTTTCCTCCATCTCGCTATGTTGTGGTGGAAAGAAAGTTTGGTTTTGGTTTTTTTTTTTTTCAATCTGAGACTCTTTGTAGATAACAGATTGCCTTCCTTCTTCCTCCCAACCTCCAATTTTTTCCTCTATTTTGTTTTTTAAGGGGAAGACTATCTACATCTGAGGGTGCATCTATCAACAATCTCACCCTTTGATTAATCGGGTGAGAAAGACTCCAACTGATCACAGGAAAGCAGACTCAGAGATGTTGCAAAGATGTTCTGTGACTTGCAATACCATAGAGTGACTTCCCTTTGTGAGCATACTTCAAAGTGAAGTGCAGCAGCAACACCAGTCACAATGGAGGAAACACATTTGTAACCATGTTCCTCCACAGAAAAGCTACCAATATAAAACTAAACCACGAGAACAAATCAGTGCAACTCTATGCAGGTTACATGTATACATTAAACACACACACCCCTTTCATCAGAGGCTGATTTTAGTTTCAATGGTCTTAATCATCACAGTTGTTTTAAGCTAACCTTTTTTAGGAAGTAATTTCTCTCTTGTGATATCTCTGAGAAAAATACAATCTGGCACTTTCTCCCTCCTCACCACCAATAAATAGTGGGCTAACATGAAGCCTTTGCCAAAAGAAATCAGAAATCTGTCCTCCTCCTCTACCACAAACAACTGACTTCACATTACTAGGAAAATGACTCTTCCAGAAAGCGGCATAGCGGCATGCCTGTCACTGAAGCAGCTAACTCTCTAAGCAAGGACTTCTTTGGCTTCAGGCAATAATAGTGGCATATATATTCACAAATTTTGTATGATTTTGGTAAGTTTTTCATCATAATTCAACTGCCTGGAAGAAGTGTAAGTAAACACCAGCCATTTAGCTACATAACAATCTTTCTCACTGCTCCTCTGCATAAACAGAATTTACACCAACCTTCATACAAACTAGCAAGCGTCCGTAACGGTCATAACAGTACCAAGAGTATCTCTGTGTACAAAGAAGTAGGGTTACTCCTGTGCTTTACTGAACCAGCTTCTGTAGCAAAACATGTGGCTCTGAGCAGTGCTTAAATATTAAACAGACTTTCATCTGCCCTAGTCACAAATCTATGTTTTTGCAAACTCTCTCATCACTGATCTCAACAGATGTTAGGGTCTCATAAGTGCCTAGACCACAAAAAAGACCACAGACTTCTCATCACAGATTTACTTCTTGGCTTTCAGTTTCTTTATTCCAGTTTGAGACCTGGTGTGCTCTTCAAATTCCTACTAGCATAATGGCTGTGGCTAGGAATATCCACAGCTCTATAGTCCCATCACATAGAATCAGCCAGTATTTTAACTCTCTGTCTTCCATTTGGGGAACTTTTATAAGCACTCTTAAGAAAATGTGACTCCTAAAATAGTATAAGGTTCTGATCCACTGGGATATCAAACCCATGCAAATGACTTTCTATTCAGAGTAGTTCATACTGAACACATACTCCTTTATTTCAAGAGAACATCACATCATCACATCACCATTTACTAGTTTTAATTTCTGTTGGTTTTTTCCTTTTTTCTTTCTGATTAAGTCACTGTACAAAAAATTGTACAAAAGAGGGCCTTTTGCCTCAGAGGTCTTGCCAGCCTGGAAAAAGCCACTGCAAAGTAAGACTTTCATTACAAAACAGTCAATACATTAAGTACTACTGTTTCCTTGGGAACATGTGAACAGCAACCTCAAACTGCTGTTAACACTGTCACTGCATCACTATCCCTGTATGGCTACTGTGGTCCATATTCATACAAAGTCAATTACAGAGCACAAAGAATCATGGATGCTATATGTGGTGGGAAGCCTTTTTTCTTTTGATAAATCTCTCTCCCAGTGGAAAAAGGCTGTAATCCAGCCTGCTAAAATACTTAAGCAAAATGACACTGGCTGTTTTCCACACAGCTCCACAGGAACAAGCATTAATCTATCTCATACCATGTCCTACTGGGGTCATGTATATGACAGCATTTGTAAGCCACACAAAGCATTAGAGAGGTTAAACTCTGGAAGCATTAGCTCAAGTCCTGAATTTGACAAAACTCAAATTTTTATTGGCATTTCCCATACAGAGTCCATCCAGACTAGCACAATGATCTGCTATAAATTTAGTTTAAGAAATGCAGAATTGCTACTGACCTGGACAGATGCATGTGCAAATTCTGGGGAATAAATTCAATACTGATGGCGTTACTGGTTGGGACCTGTGACTCACCATCATGACTATTTCTGCACTAAAAAAGTCCATAAAATCACTGATAAAAAAATGCAGAGCAAACAGTGAAAGGAAGGATTCAGCAACCTATCTTTACTTTTACTTACATACTGTATTGGGTTAAACTATTCCCTGTTAAAGACTTCACCCTCTTTAATTGGTGAATTTACAATCATTCCCTGAACTTTTAGGTTCATTCCACTTTCAATGTTAGAAAAAATTTCCATAGAAATAAACAAACAGGAGGCTGGAGTTACAAGCTAACCCTGCCTCTTCTCAGTGGTGCTTGCCATGTTGAGAAGCACATGTTGTTAAAAAGAATCATTATGCCCACATTATTCAGTCCCATTGACATATTACCGGCCTCCCTAATCCTAATGAAGACTAATGAGGCAAAACATTTGGATCTGATGTTTATTTCTCTGTTTGTGGAAGCTGTCTTTCATTTTTTTTCTTTTCTTTTCTGAGATGCTGATGCTTGTTTTGACAATAACGAGTGTAAATCTGCACAGGTCAGAACAACACAGCACTCAGATTTATGTCTTTCACATGAGATTTCGACAACAGTATTGTGCCTTTGTCAATGCCTGAATTAGCGCTCCCTCCCCAGTATCTCAGCATACTGTACTTTATAGCTGTCCTAGCCCTGCTTGACAAAGAAAGGGAGTGAAAATTATAGAGGAATTGTTCCTTCTGAATGGGATGTCAGGATAGCTAGCAATGTGAATTTTATTCTAAATTCAGTAACTTGCCACACGTTGATCAATACCCAGGTGCCACATCATGCCATTGATTTCAAGACAATTCTGCTTGAAAACTAAGGACATAACACAAGCCCAAGTTTTTGATAGTTCTGTCACAACCCCCACTTAAATCCTTTAAATCTGAAATTACCACTCAGCCTTAGCTTTTTAATTATGCTTATTCACAACATCTCCGGCCTAAGAAACTTTTTATAAAAAAAAATTAAAATTGTTAATTTTATAAATATCCAATTAGCTTTCTTAATAAGAATACACAGAAGTTAACATCAGAGACTGTTTTAGGTGTATGCAACCACACTGATGCAGGCAACGAGCATGCAGAGCAAAAGGAGACCTTGTATTTGGCTTTATTTTCTGTGATTATACGGACTGAACTCTGCCCACAAGCAGCAGGGTTGTTTTCATATCTTCATCTGAACAGTAAAATTCAATCAGTGTTTGACAGTTCCCACATAACACCGTTTATTAGTTTTGTCCTGGTATAGAAAAGACTCTCCATTTGAGCCTTGGGCATCCGCAAACACAAAGCTGATGCACAAAGTTGCATCAGACACAAAATCTGTCTGGGTGCACCTCACAGTGTAAATTCACTGAAGAAAATGAAAAGACAAGTCAAGTAAGACAGCAGAGAACAAGAAGACAGAATGTGGTTATTTATGAAACTTGCAGTAAAATGCAGTGTGTTTTTCCTTCAGATTACCACTTTGATTCCAGTCCTTAAGAACACCCTATGGGAAGATTACGAGATGGCTCAATCTCATTCAAAGGCAACAGAGTCTACTTCAGTCTACAGTACTAGAGCCAAAAGGAACACAAAGCTAGGAGCTGGTAAGTAATGCACCCTTCTCCTCTCACACTGGCAATCCTCCCAAAACCGTTTTGAAACAAGTTAGTGGGATAAAATGACAAAGCAATCTCCAATTTTATGTCTCAAAGGCCAACTCCTCGATATAAACACTGGACTCCCTGCTTTCAAGGGTCTTTTCTAGACCTCCTTTTCTTGTGTTTGAGGGGTATATTTGTTTGTGATATGGGTAAATTGCCACTGTTTTTCTTAGATCACACTACATTTCACTTAGCTAGGAAAGCTTTTAAAGAGGTTGAATGCAGTCAAGAAGTCTCAGCAGGAACCATGGAAATAGAGTGAAAACAGTCCCTTGCTGCTTCCCATGTTCAGGGAAAGGTCACTCCATCTCTTATCTCTAAGTGCAGAATCTAGCAGTTTCATGAAGGAGAGCAGGTAATAAAGAAATAACCTAACCATGCAATGTGTACACACAGTTCTGACTGAACCAGCTTCAGCCCTTCCACAGCAGACTAAGCAGATGCACCTCCAGCTATACCTCACAAGGTGAATGAGCCCCATGAGCTGCCTTGAAGAGACTTAGTTAGTGGTACATGGCAGGCACCAGTGCTTCACCACTCCATACAACTCTTCATGTCAAACTGGAACATTCACATTTAAAGCTCCTGGACTTTATTGCCTAAATTAATTGAACATGCAATGGAGATATTAATCAAAAGTTTATACAAAAAGTAAGGAGCCTAAGTGCAATTCAACATACACTGTTGTTGGTGGATACAATTGCATTTCACAGCAATTTTCAAGATCCTGAAATATGCCTTTATTTGCAATTGAAATTAAAGCTTTTAAAAACATTTTTCCTTAAATGAAAAGTGTGTCAAAACATACATTTGTGGCCTGAAATTTGAGTTTACGATTCAAATAAGGAGTGCATGAGTGTGGATCAGGTAACAACATAACACTAATCTGCATTGGGGCAGATTCTGGGATTGAAACTCTGTTCCTGATCAGCAAGAGCCAAACACGAAATTTCTGCATAACCATGAGCCTCCTTCTCTCTTTCACCAAGGAAAAAAACCCCAGGCCTTACACATATCCACAAAGCACGTTTGGTTTTATAATATGACATGTCATTCCAGTTGTATTAGTTACCTCAGTTTTTATATAGCTAGAAAGAGTTCCCACAATGAAGACAAAGTGAGAGACAAACCCTTCTAAAACATGAGGGAGGGTGACTGTGAGGACTATGTAAGTTGCAGGCTGTGTATTTCGAAACTAAAATGCCTCCATACTGAAGTTTTGAGCCAATAAGCAGATGTTGTCAGTGGGGATTCTTAGCAGCGATTACACGAATTTGGTTTCCAACCAGAGAAGCCAGGACAGGACTTTCCCCCAAAGGGCTGGTCTGAAAAACTCTTTTAGTCTGCCAGTAGCTGATCATTGGGAGACTAAATAAAGCCAGCAGTTGCATGCTACTGCTTTTTACAGACACGCAAATACAAGAGGCATTAGCCATCGTGCCAATTCCATCTGTGTTTTGCAGTTTGACAAAGTCAGCTAGTTATTTCTCATCTTTCCAAAAAGATTTGGCAAAAGTCATAGAATCTCACAAAGTATAAGAGGAGCAAATATTAACAACTGGCAGTGGGCAAATTTCAATAGGTCGGTTTTACATAACCTACTATGCTGCTAGAGGAGATCTCAGTTCTCACCTTCATGCTGTAAAGCTCAACAAATATTAAGACCAAATATGGTTAAAAACATGCTTGTAGATCAAACAAATTTTCAATTATAAAATGCTGTTTTATTTGAATCACTTCATCAATCTCAATTATCAATTCTCACAGCTGCTAACAAATCTCTGATTTAATAGTGGCAAATGGTAGAACTAGTGCAATACCATATTCTTTGTTGTACTGAAAGTAGATGGAAATTATGTTTGAGGGAATTAGATTATAACTCTACAAACAAGCAATGAAA
Organism: Porphyrio hochstetteri; assembly: GCA_020800305.1. NCBI lineage: Eukaryota > Metazoa > Chordata > Aves > Gruiformes > Rallidae > Porphyrio > Porphyrio hochstetteri. The sequence goes on from CM036911.1 coordinate 11,541,156, forward strand.
AGCTTCTACAGCGGTTCTTACAAGCACCGAACAATTTTCTGATGGAATTTTGTTTTCTAAGCTTCGCTTTGTCATGATTGTGGAGTCAGTTAGGTATACCCAGTCACCCAGGGCTGAAGCAACCTTACTTACATTTCTTTATGAAAATGTTCTCAAATGAAGACTATCACAACACCCAGAGCCATTCAAAAGCTAGCAATCAACCTAGTCAGTCTACTATTGTGTCTCCAACAAACTGTTATCAGAACTGTCAGGTCTTAAAAACCTGTAGTAGGCAACTGTAGATTAGGCAGCCTCTTTCCCAACATCTCAACTAAAGATTTCCTGTTCCCTAAGGCACAAGGAAAATACATCTGCCTTTCAAATTTCAACAGCTTCATTAGGCAACCTCATAGACTGAAGAAAGCTGCAAAGGCCATAACCTAGATCATGCTGTTTAATCCTGAAGTCTCTGGTGAAACCCACTGCAGTTTATTCCAATTCCTTTTGGATATCATTTTATGGTAATATAATGAATGTACACACAGGGATGAAATACTTTGAAGAGCTCAGATACAAGCCTGTCCCCAAGGAAAAACAATTATCTGAATCATGGCCTAAATACTAACAAATACAAGAAGTTCAACATACCAATTTTTGCTCTTATTTATGCAATCAGGTAGAAAATTATCTTTCGTAAGACTGCAGAGTTTTCCCCCAGGTGCTCTTTCAGCATTTTTTTTCCTCCTTGAAAATGCTCGTAAAAAAAAAGTCTAACACAAAATTACCAAGATTCTGATTATGAAAAGATGGTGTGTGGGAGCAAGAGCACACTGTTTTTAAATAGAGCTCGGTTTGCTTGTTTTGTGCCTAGAGGGGAATAAAAATGAAAGAAAGTAAACAAACAAAAATTAAAAGAACTCTTTTTTTCCCCCCCATTATTTCCTTTTAGCTGAGCTGATGAGATGAGTCCAGCCAGGCTCTCCCCATCTACCTTTTCTCATCTGTTTCTCTTGTGGGAATACTGATCAAGCAGGAGAGGCTTTGAACTTATGCATGCACCTCTTTCATCTAAAGCTTCCACTGTGGTATTAAAGAATACAAAACACACATACATTTAAAAGGAAAAAGAAAAAAAAAAGAGGCTGTTTCAACAAATCTATTTTTCTTTTATCCCCTTGTGGAAACAGCAACACAATGCTTTCTCCATTTAAGTTAAAAACAATCTAATGTGAAGGGTCTCTTCCCTGACTCTTGGGATGAAAGAATTTAAACTGATATGAGAAAAGACAAGGAGTACCAATATACGAAGAAATTAGAAACAACAGAAGAAATGCTTCTTACAGGAAGTACTCCTCATTTTAGAGAGGAAAAGCGTGCAAGATAAAAATCAAAAGGTAGCATCTAACATTATAAATGGGGGAAATCACTAAGCTTAGAGGATTGCACTCTGTTTCCATGCTGTGGAAGCTCTTGTGCAGACAGCCAGCAAGACTGTTCTGGGTGGCAGGTTATACTCAGTAGACGAAAGATGACTGCACTTGTATGAATTTGGGAATTACAAAAACCACCTAAATGAAGCAGGATATTTTTTTCATCCCTCTGAATATTCAGGCAATACTGAAGTTACTCCTGAGTTATACAAAAATAGTGATGATGAGAACACAACCTCAAAACATTATATGACTCGAAGTAGTCAGATCACTGCAGGTTATATGGGTTACCACACAGACTAAAATATAAGGCTTCTCTCCTTGAAAACACAGATTGATGTCAGAGAACAACAGATTGCTTTGCCTAGAAAACATTACAGGGAAAAACAGATAGGAATGCCCATCAGAAACCTGAGATTAATATGAACGTAGTTGACAATGTTATTGATAACTTGCTGAATTCTGAAGTCATGAGCTAAGGGACCAGTATTAATCTTTGTTCACATTTACAAATAAAAAGGAAAATTTGTTATGAAGCCTTTTGTGTGCATTGGTACTTTGGAAAAATAATTACCAAGCAGGAAGTAACCCTGAGTACAGCCCTGCCCTGACTTCTGTCATAAGGTGAACCTTATTTTTTTCCAATTGGACTTGGTCTGGTTTACAAAATTCATCCAGAAATACAATGAAAATAAATTTTGACAAGATCTACTGATTTCCCTTCTATTGGTTAAGCAGCCTTGGACCTTACATTTTCTACCTTTATTTCTTGATTTTTCATCTGGACATTAAAATATTCTTTAGCGGGTATGCTGAACTTTTGAAAAAGAAATGGGCTGAAAGCAGGAAAGCCTTAGGAAAGTAGCACCAAGATTAATATACCTAAAAAAAGTTTTCACAAGTAGAAAATACTTATTTAGTAATGACAATTTATTTCTCTTTAGTAAAGGGTTACTTAGAACCATGGCATGTTTGCCACTAGCTTTGCTTACTAAAGACTGGATCATAGAATAGCAAGCTGAGAAACGGAACCTGAAAGAGCTTTATTGTAATTCTGATGTTCCTTCCAGAGTCCTGAATGACTTTTGGCAATTTTTTTCATCCCTTTAGGCCTCAGTTTCCCCCTACCTGAAAATGACAATAATGACATGTACTCTCTTTGCCAAGCACCTCCATATCACTTAGCTTTTTAGATGACATTTCATTAAGTATTATTACCACTACTCTCAGTTTCCAATATAGTTAAGTCAAAAGAGAGGTTGAGGTGACATTTCAGTAGCAAACTCATTTTATAACAAATTTTGCTAAAACATTTAATCTGAGATAAGTACATGACATAGATGAGAGCATTCGGTGGAACAAATTGATAGCAAATATACAGACTAGAAATTATATTTGGACTAATCAGTACCCATTTTTATATTTACTTTCTGCAAACTTTTCAATGACTGCATTTTACTAGTTCAAATATGTATGAAATATGAATTTGAAATTCATATGTGCAACCATTCACTCATAGTATCAAATTGTATAATGAATTGAAAAAAAAAAATCCTATTCCAGGAAAGTGATGCAAGACATCCAACTAGAGGTAAGAAATTTGGAACTGTAAGATGTAGGTAAGTAATTCTGTAAGCAAAAATGGTCAATATTAGGGTGCTGCTTTGGGAAAGGAGGCCATAAATTATTTACCATTCCAATGTAAATGCAGTAATAGAGAAAACTGATTATAGGAAATGTACACACACAAATAATCCCAAGAGGCAGAAATTAATCATATAAATTATTCACTGGAAAGTTCTGGCTAAACTGTTATATGAAATTTATTTTTTAATGGTCTGAAAGACCATAGCTTTGTATTCTATGAAGAAGCAGTTAATTTCTCACACCTGTGTTAATTACTTGTATATCCCAACTAATGTGAAATAAATTGCATTCTTTTTGAATAAACCATCCAAGATGACAATCCCAAATAATTTTAGAAGAAAAACTATCCATTTTGTTCTATGTATAGTAGAATTGCTATTGTTTAATTTATAAATTATATGTTATCTGCATAATTAGTGTGGTTTATATTAAATACACCTATACAGGGAAAAAATAAAGTTATTTTACACTTTTTTTTCTCTGTTAACTATTTGGAGTTCAAAATAAAAAGCAGTGAGATAGTTCATTAATATCTGGGTTTGGGGAATGCTGAATAGCAGGGAAAGTGGGAAGGAAGTAAAGGTTTGTTGAAAAGACACAATGTATTGACCATATGTATATTGACAATAGATATGATTTATACTTTGGATGTCTATAGGTTGCCTGGTTTGGGGGAAATAATTTGCGGATTAAGTCCAGAAATGTGTGATTAGCGGATGTTTCTGTACTTCTGGCACTGTAGAAATGTACAATTGCACAGAAAAGGCCAAAATGAACCCTTTGGATCATGGAGATCATGATCTTGTCTTATGCAGAACGCTGTTACAGGATGGCTGGGTTTCTATCAGGGGTTGAGGGTAGAACAGGAAAGGAGATGTTTGTTAACATCAGAGACTTATACAGAAGGTTTATACTGAAACCAGCATCCAAAGTCGCCCGTGGTGGGACAGCAAGTAAGATGATCTCACTCCAACCTCCACAATCGAGCTCTCCACTCTACCTTTTCTTTGGTTGCTAAGGGTCACTTGCCCTATGTGTGCTCCTTGCTTCAATCCTCTAGCGAAGTGCTCCTCACAGCTATAGATCTAAGACAGTTGGCTCACCCAGATGACTGAGTGCCACTTCATTATGAGAGCACGTTGTATTAACACAAGCATCTTAAAGTCACATTCCATGTTTTTATTTTAATAACATACATGTCTATGCTGCACTCCTACAATAGAGCCTTAGGGCAGCTCCAAGCAAGTTGAAAAAAACCTCCTGTGCCGGCCTGTACCCAGGCTCATTAACCTTGCCTCTGAGCAGGTTAATTAGATCAGACTAGGCTTCAAGCTAACATAGCGACTATTCTGCATGGTGCCATTTCCACATGCCTTTGTGATTCAGCTGCATCAGCGAGTCTGGGAACGCAATTTCATAAGGTTCCAAAAGTAATTAATTTTGCCTCATAGGATCATTCTTTCTTCCCACTGACAGGATAACTAGATGACACTTCTGGGTCTAGTCTTCTGATCCTGTGTCCGACTTCTGACTTGCCTAAGGTAGATTGCTCTTTCCCTATTCTCACAGTAGACAAAAGAGAAAAAAACCCAACTACTACAACATTCATACCTATTCTCAGTTCTCTTCATAGTTCTATGTATCAGGGCAGAGGATAGGGTCCTGCTCAGTACTAACTACTGTGAGAATGCTGATGAGGAAGCAATAAGATTATAAAGGTTTTCATACTGTCCAGTACAGTGCAAATCAGAGATTTCTAAACTAGCATTTAATGCAATCCAATTTATCAACCATAACCAACTGGATCAGCTATCTCAGGCACACCATGGATGCAATGGTTCTCATAAATCTGAGCTGGTTGTACGTCTGATACTACACCTTATGAGAATTGAGGTTGCTTGCACCTTATTTGTATCCATCACCGTAGAGCACTGCACCACACAGAGGTACACACAGGCTTCCTTTGTTCATCTTCAGTTACTTTCAGGACAATCAAGCAACTTTAAGCTGTCAAAGTACTACTGACTATAACCTAGTAATTGGCTTACACAGGGTACTTTCATGTTCCAGCTGTTCCCCTTGGGCACTGATAGGTGTATTGACTGTGGATGAGCAAGAGATAGTGAGGAAAACTTTGGAAGGAAACGGCTATCAGAAAAGTCAGCCTTTCAATTTAAAACAATTTCTTCTAAAATCATTAGTTTTCTAAATGGATTTCAGGCCCCACAGTTCACTTTAGACATACTACCCTTTACCATTGAGTGGCCAGCTCTGTTAGGTTGCTCACAATAAGGTGACAACAACTCGGCTTCATCTCCTGAGAAGAGGGGAAGACACAAGCTGTAGAGCAATTGTAGTATAAGAAAAATGCCTTTTTAGATTGGCAGCGTGGTTATGTTTAAACCAAGATAATATTTAATATGAGGTGGCTGTATTGATCAGTGATTCCAACTTCAGAGAGCAGATCAAGTCCCTTCATTGCATGAATGTCCATTTGTAGTCACTTGCTACTGTTATCTGAGGAAATTACAATAACAGTTGCAGTTTATTTTCCCCACTATAATCAAAAGACAGAATTTTTCTTCTTTTCTTCCACAAGGCTCTCTTAGGCTTGGAAAGCAAGTTTAATTGTTGCACTTCAATAGACAACATTCCGATCTTTTTAATCTTGATTCTGTAAGTAAATTTTCCTGCAGGAAATTTGCCCACAATTGCAGTTCTGATTAAAGTGAGCATTTCCATAGTTTTGATGGCTTTGTAAATCACAGTTCCTGGCTGCTTCTCTTATGGTGAACAGGAACTCACTTTGTAATGAAGTTTTACTATGCAAAGTGGCTGAGCAATACTGTAACACTTCTCTCACGTTCTCTCTCACACTTTAATATACATATCCATTCCCTCTTTGTATGCTGGATGTTGAACAATGATCCTTACAGAATCCCACATGAAAAGGAACCAGGTAGTAACTTCCTCTTTGTTTTTACACTGTACTTGGAAGATGTGAAATTTGAAGCTGCTAAGTAATACACTGGTAAAAATGAGCTAAGAATCTCAAAACCAACAAGAAGTTATTGCTTTCTGAAAGAGTTGAGAGAGGATGAATAGATTACTTGCATTTCATTCTCATATAAACCCTGCACTCACATACATGCTTAATTGTAAGCACGTGGCCTTAATGAATCCACTTTATCTACTTTATCATATTACAGCCATCATCAATTTGGAACTGAGAAATTCTCTTTGTAATTGTCACACAGGCACCATTTAGAGAAATAACAATCATATGAAAATGAGGGGGAGTATACAACAGAATTTTTTTTCAGATTTAGATGTAAAAACTCTAAGTAAACTAATAGCAAAATTCTGTTGGGTGCATTGGAAGTTCATTTCCATAGGCCCAATAGAGTAACCCAAGTGAAACTTCTCTGATTTCTTCTGGAGTATAATTCTATGCAGCCTACAGAACAACCTAAGCATAAAGTAAAGCAAGCACACTGGAACAAATCAAAAGAGAAAATGATGAATTGTCCATGTATTAACACCTGTAGTAGTGAACAGTAACCTTCCAGGAAATTACTTTGCTCGTTATAACATTAGCTGGGCAAAATTGCAAGGCACATGGGTAGAGGTCAAACTATATAATAATCTAGTCTTTTTCTTTTTTATTAAAAAAAATCTCTGTGTAATAATCCTTGTGCAGGTCTGAAACCCAAGGAAACTCTTTTAAATATTGTCTATAAAGATTCTATTGTGAAAACAGACAGCTACCTTTTCAGGACTGCTTCTGAACAGAATGAAGATCCAAATATGTACTCTAAGATTCAGAGACTGGATGATGCTCTGGATCAAAGGCCAAAGCATCACACACAGGGCAGTGTGGCACTACAGGGTTGACTTCTAAAACCCCTTAGCAATAGGTCTGGACATGTCAAACCACAAAAAAACCCCCCAAAAAGTCAGAACCCCACCAAAAAGGAAACACCACAAACACCATCCTCCCTGCACACCCCCGCACTCCACCCCCAGATTTAGAGAGCAACGCATCATCAAGATTATTACTGAAACAAAGAAAATAAATTATTTTTGGTACTTTCGTGTGACTCGAACTCCTGAAAATTAGTCGCATAGATGGGTTCCCTACAATTATTATTAAATCCTGCTAGTAACTGCTAACCTGATACCAGATATGCTTATCCTGATAACTGATACCTGATATCAGGTATTAAAAAAGCAAATTTTGAAAAAAACCCAGCTCCAGTGACAATTAAATATTAAAATATCTATCAGTGAATATTAAAATATTGATACGTTGTATGACAAAATATCCAACCCAAAATTTGGTCTCATAAGATGTGTGAAAATGCTACAAAAACTTGCAAATACATTTAAAAAGACAAATTATTATCGAAGAACAAGATCACTGTAAACTTCATACATTCGAGTATTAACTTGAATATAATTAACTTGCTTTGTATATTATCATTGTGACAATGACTATCATTCTCTTGCACTTCTGTCCTATTAAATTGCTTTCCTTTCAAACCACAAGTCTTAAATTTTTTTTATTCTCTCCCCCATCCCACTGTGGGGGGTGGGGCTGGTGGTGAGTCAATGGCTGTGTGATTGTTTTAGTTGCCTGCTGGGTTAAATCAGTTAAAACAGTGTGTTTAGCACATAATTTTCCCACTCAGTTTTTAAAAACAACAGTGATGGAAATTCCCCAAACTCCTTAGCCATTGGTACACATTAAAGAGTTTTTTCAAGTCAATTGCTTACTGTCCTTATTTCCACAAAATCCCTGCCTTCTGGGGGCAACCTTCTGGGCCTTTGAAGACAGTTATCATGGCATTCCTCAGTGTCCTCTTCAATTAACCAATTATATCCAACTCATTAAAAGTTTTCCTCAGAGGTCACTTTTCTTGGATCGTTCTCATTGCTCTCCTCTGGTCTCACCCTACCGTGTCTAGAATTTTCTAAGTGTGGTGCTCAAAACCAGACATAGAACATGAGAAGAGATATTCTTAAGACTGAGCAACATGCAAATGATTTCTTTGCATCTCTCAGACTTGTTTTTAATAGGGCACAATACTTTATATCACACAATGATATTTGGGGTCAACATATTTGGTAACAAAATGAAGTTATTGACTTGTGTTCACTGGCTCCTTGTCTGCACAGTTTCTGACTGTCCAATTCCCTGTACTGTGTTTGGGCAGACAGAGCCTCCTGTTGAAGTACTTCAGCTTGCATTCAGACTTTTTTAATCCTCTTTATTTCAGGTGATTGACCAAGATTATCTTGCATGGTTTCGGAGTGCTCAAGGCCTTTCCCTAGAGCTGAGGATCATTTCCAGATGTATTAAGTACACTCTATTTCATTACCCATGGTTATTAACAAAAAACACCAGAGTCAGGATGCACAAGAAATACAAACCAACATTTCTCTTTCTACCTGCATATGGTGATTCTGTAAGATAACACATGTCACAGAGTTAGAAAACATAATGAAAACACAGGATAGTGTAAAGCCAATTTCATCTTTAGAAAAGTAAAAATGCACAACAGCTGCTGGAAAGCACAAATGAGCCAGTACTCCAGATACAAGACTATTGCTTTTAAGTAATTATTAATCTTGCTTCAATTACACAGCATGTGATTCAACCACTACATTGCAAATAACTCCACAGGGAGAAGTCCTTCATACATAAGAACGTAGGATTTATGGCACCAGACCTTTCATTTGGAAAGTGCTCCCTGACCTAGTCAAAAATGTCTGAAGTTTTTCTTCTGATGAACAAGTGTTAGAGGCTGATGCTGCCCACAAAACCATCCAGAATATGTCTGCACTCTCTTTAAAAGCTGAACAATGAAGAGGTTGGAGAGCAGAGTTTGTCTATCTCATTAAATATGTCTATTTTGGGGAAATGGAGAGCAGAGAGAAAAAAACCCTTTACTATTCCTTTCAAGAGAGAAGGCGCTAGGAAGAAACAATGAGGAAGCTTCCACTGCCTGTTCTCATACCACATGTTCAGTGCATATATGTGTGTTTGTATGGATTTAATTTTTGAGGGAGGAACTGCTCATAGGCACCAAATGTACTGTAATTAAATTCAAGGAGATGGGGAGAGAAGAAAAAGAGGGAAGTTAAGTCTCAAATTTTTTTTTATTTTCTAGGTAACTAAGGACAATGTTCTCTCCTTTCTCCTTACCATAATCCTGTTTCTTGTCTATTATGTATATGACAATTCAGCATACACAGCTTAACTGACTCATCCTCAGTCTAAAGGGACATTTAAGAGCGTTAGATATTCTAGCAGAGACTCGTCAAACAGAACAGGGATTAACATCCTTCCTGGAGATTTGAAGTATTTGTGAAAGACTGAAATCCTTTATTACCTACATAAATTGCAAAATTTATGACTCATATGTAATGATACACACTACTGTTATCATTCATTTTCTGATGGCATTAATAAATGCATTGCATTTTTTATGGGAGACACAAGGTTAATGCTACATAACAGGCTGTGACTCTATTTTTCCCCTGTGAAGAAATACGATGGAGCATTAAACAAAAAACCAACCCTGCTGACTGTGAGGTAAATATTTTTGTATATGCAGTTCCTATTTTATTAGAAGGTTCTGACTATTGACTCACAATGCATTAGCCTTAACTCTCAGTTCATGAGTCTAGCACAGCGCTAGTGTTTAGCCAGACACCTGGAAATTTCAAGTAGCTGCCACAGGTTTCTCTCCTCTCTGGAAAAAGTCAGTGCATACCCAGCATTGGCACCTGAATTCAAGACTGATCTACTCTGCTTCGGCCTTTCCTAGTAGCTGTGATACACTTCTGTCATACTCCACTGGAGCTTGTAAATAGCCCGAGCAACATTAAATTGTGGAAATCTCTCTAGATCCCAATAGCACTGCATATTCCAGTAATTTACTGCCTTTATAAAGAACTGTGTCATCCTGTGAGCACTATTTAAAAGCCCCTGGCTTATTCTGGGGGCCTCGAGACCCATGTGCCAACCACACGCATCTGTCCATTGACTGGCTAGAGCAAGCCATACGTTTGCAGATGACCTCCTTGTTACTTGTGCCAGAAAGAGAGTGAGCTACATTTTCATTACAGCATTTTTTCACATGCAGGATGAAAAACACCACTCAGTGCCTGAGAGTCCTTTCTTAACCCCTTCTCTGCTCCCTCAAACCCCAGATGCTTGATAAAAAACCCCCAGAACTTTGGTATACAATGGTCAATAAATGGGCTGGCTGAACTATATGAAGACTTGAAGCAATCACATCAATTCCTCTCATCACTCCCCAATTTATCACCGCACCCAATTATAAATGAAGTTATACTGTTAGTGACAAAATATGGAATCACACCAGCCTCTTGCTCTTCTTGTTACATAAGTGCTTCTTGTGCTTTGTTGGCACCTCAGAAGTAGAGTTCTTCAGCTCACAGTCTACCCATTTCAGGTCCCTGGTGTCAGTAAGGTACTTGAAACTCACAGCTCCTGGGAGAAAGGCAAGTCCACAGAAAAAGAGGTGCAAATACACAGGAAAAGCAGAAGAAAATATTTACAGATTACATAAGATGCTGGTGTTGCAATGAGCTGGGCCAGCAGATAGGACGAGAACACATAGGTGCGAGAAGGCAGGCAGAGGTGGGACAGATTGTACAGCTTAGCTGATGAAGAACAGAGACACAGAAATAAGCAGAGATGACTGCACATGACAAGAGACAGTAAATGCAAAACCAAAATAAACAGCAGCAATTGCTATAGCCTAAAGTGCTGTCATTAGTCCCAGACAGGAAGTCCTAACAGCAAAAAGGATAGATTCAGATAAAAGATAAAATCAACTGAACTAGGAAGAATCAAGTGAGAAAAAGAAAGACCCCATCAAAAAGTAGTGAGCAATATAAAAATCACTTAGAAGCCTACTGATGCCATTTTTAGGTAGTCATTTGCTAAAAACAGAATACAGAAAGCAGAGGTCTAGTACTTCTGGAGAACAGATCTGGCTCAGCCTGCCTAAACATCTGATTCTGCTGTGCATCACAACCATCTGAGATGCACTGTTTCCCGCAGCCACATAGTTATTGCAGAACGCGGCGGCACTGAGAAATTCACCTCCTAAGTCAAACCTTACAGAATCAGATGGAACAATATCAGTATCTCAGTTTTGGTATTAAGTTGAAAAATGGTGCACTGAAAAGCTTGCTTATGTAACCAGAGGAATAAACCATGCAAGTTGCTGTAAACAATCCTCAAGCTTTAGTGTAAAGTAAAATCTCTGGTAACTCAGTTCTGAACAGAAAGTACCAGTCATTCTACTTGTTGGTCCAAAACTAGGCCAAGTGAGGAGCTCAGAACAATCCCTTAACTTCTAGACCAAACTTCTTGATGAAGGAGAATATTTAATGCAGATGGTGAAGTGCTTGATTTTTTTATCAGGAGGTTTAGGAATTTGGCAGCAAGTGTGCTATAAGAAGACTTTGAACAGCACTAAGGAAAGCTATCTCACAGCCTTAAAGGAGCACTTAGCCTTTCCCTGAGAAGGTCCTTTACAATGAAAAACTACTGCCTGAAGATTGATTAGATGACCACTTAATTAGATAGGGGAGATCTACTGACAATATCTGACAGCACTGAGGGGAAAAAATTTGCGCCTTTAAAGATTTAAAAAAATTAATCTCTTGTGTTTCTGAGATCTGACAAACATAACTATGGCAAAAAGTGGTATAAGTGCAGGCTTGAATTATTTATGCTTTTTAGGACAGCTTTAGAGAATAAGGTGTTTCAGGCTACAGTGAAACTCACAATTTAGTCTACCTTCTATCTGTAATAATTAAATGAAAAATAACCTCCAAATAAATACAGTTTTGTATCAGTTTAGACTTGTAAAATAAATAAAGCCATCAAAATGTCAAAACTACTGCATTTGAATTTCGTGTCCTATTTTTCATCCAAATTAAGGGCCTGGATTCATTCTTCTAGCTTAGTATGCAGAAGGGATAGGCTCTCTGATGCACTCTAAAATCTCTTTAAATCTTCTCAGGTTAAGATTCAGGATTTGAGCCTGCTCTTCTATTCCTATCAGGATAAAATAGAAGGAAAAGTACAATCCTTTTCAAACAATATCATTTGATAAAGAGAAGGACATGTAAGTTTGAAAAAAACAACAGTATTCTAAAAAGGTAATATTCAAAAACAAACCAGACCACAAAACAGACCCCAGACTTTCCTACGTATGAATTATATAATGCACATGCTCCAGAATTTCTGACTTGTGTGACCTTTCAAACAACGGCCAAAACACTTCTCAGTGTCAAAGGTTTGTTGGTATCATGAAACACACGGCCAATTTCCATGGAAAAGGAATAAGCTCTTGTGTTTTCTAAAACCCAAGTGGCCATCCTGCAACAAGCTTTTGAGAGTGTACTGAGGGGCAGGCACAACTGCCATCCACTCCTTTCCTTTCTCTACCAGGAGGACAGCGTGCCCTTGTAAGGACAAGCTCAGACTTCTCAAGCATAAGCGATCCTGAGAGGTCAGTAAGCTCTTCAAACAATGCTTCTTGCTCTTTGCTCTAAACCACCCAGAGCAGCAACTGAGTTGGCAAAAACACTTGAGCAGAGGATGAATGTCCCGACCTGTGCCACAATTGGTGACAGAAGGCAGAAACCCTGCCACTGCCATCAGCCTTCCAGGTTACAGTGTGGATGGAACTGGGAGATACATTTATGTTAGAAAAAGATGACCAGAACAAGCAAGCTTCTCCTTATGCTATTCTGTAGTACTGTATTCTCACAAATAAGTAGGGAGGAGGAAATTAAGGAAAACCTATTTACCCTCATTTTTCTCGAATGACACTAGCAACAACCATAACCTCAAAGATCTTCAGAGCACTCCAATACCACAAACAACCTACGTTCACAGGACGTGTTAAAATGTTTCATGAATCTATGTAAAACATCCTATACAATACTACTAAGTTAAAAAAAAATACACTTTTAGATCTCTGGTTTGAATTGGTCTGTTTGGAGCTGTAGTTACTTTCATCTAAAATTAAAGTATCTACAGCTTGTCTTCTGACTGAGCACTGGAATAGGCTGCCCAGGGAGGTGGTGGAGTCTCCTTCACTGGAGATATTCAAGACCCGCCTGGACGCCTATCTGAGCAATATGAGCTAGGGAGCCTGCTTTGGCAGGGGGGTTGGACCCGATGATCTCTCGAGGTCCCTTCCAACCCCTACAATTCTGTGATTCTGTGATTCTGTGATTCTAACTGAAAACAATAGAAACCCCAAGCAATATTCTACACTGTAAATTAACATGAATCAAAATGAAACAAAAGAAACTCCACAAACTTCTGTGAAAAAAAGCTTCATCCTTTCTAGTCTTTCTTTTTAAGAGACATTGGAAACCCACCCCCCCAAACATAATTATTGCCCAACTGTTTTAAAAGTGCATGTTTTCCTGAAAAAAATCTCGATGCCATGCTCAGTTCCATTTGGCACAACGTAAGTGCAGAAGAACAGAGACCTCATTAACTGCACCCCTTGGTTTCGGCAGATGGGAGAGTGCTTAATACCATTTCGGTCCTTATCTCACTTGTTCCTGCAGAACAGATGCAATACGTAATTTACCATAGATAATGACATTTGAGATAATTCAAAAATCACTGATAAAATGAAATTATATCAAATTATATCTCCATCTGCCATGATTTCAAGGATTCACCTGATAGTAATTTTTCTCATGATTTGAGTTTCAGGATACAGAGGATTTCGCACATTTGAAAGAGTGGCATGTAAAACTACATTTCTCAGGGATCCACGAACGTGTTTTGTTCTGCTATTGGGGGAGAGCTGTAGCCATTTATACAAGTTTAGACACTCAGGCTAGAAATACATCTTTTGCAGTAAGGGAGATCTACCATGTAATATATAACTTGTACTAGATTAGTGTGCTGGTGCCCAAGGAAAGAGACAGTAACTATCCCAACTTAATTTACCACCAATCAACAAAAAATGTGTGACAGAAACTTCACTTGGCCTGAGACTGCACTTAAAGCAATATCCCACACAAGAACAAAGGAGTTTTAAACTGAAAGGCAGTCTTATTTCAGCAGGAACCATAAGAAGCAGCTTTTTAAAAAGAGAACAGCAAACCCTCTAACTTCAGTCAGTGAGATGGAAAAAATTAAAAAGAAAATAGGACACCGTAACCTCCCTAACCATTGTACATTTACAGGACAGGATCTTCTCCCTAAATTTTTGGGTGAGTGGCAACGAAGTCCATACAGTTTCCTGATTCTCCTTCCCATCCCTATTGCAAAACATTAATGCAAGTGAGCAAAACATTAAAATAAAAGGGTGAGACATCAAAATAAGCATGAAAAAGAAATGCTGTTAAAGCATTGGGTAAGCAAACAAGTATGGCATGGGTAAGAAACAAGACTTTTATTGCTCTCATCTTACAATACTTGAGAGATGTAGGCATTCCAAGTGACTTGCCCATAATTACAGGCAAAACCTATGATGAATAAAAAACTGAGCTCAGCTCCTCTGGTGCAGCAGGCCTTGTGCTTTAGCAAGGAGTATCATAGCCTTACTATATAGTAGACTTCTGAATAAAGGCATCTGGCATCCTTTATTCTTGCTATGGTTTTGTTGTCAAAACAAGGAGGGCCACTAAACAGCACCAAACACCATTATTCAGAGCTTCTTAATATGCATTATATAGGAAAGTCCAAGAGATGACTAATTCTATATATGGCATATTGTACTTTCCCTCATGACCACTGCAAACTCTTGACTCAATTTAATAATAAATGAGAGACAGTCTGAACATGAAGGGGCTCCTGCCTGGAACACCGAACTGATAGGAATTGCATCATGACACAAAACTCTTGGAAAGACTCAACAAGAACAAAATAAATGTTTAAGTAGAGGAAAGGTGGATCTGCTGGCTGACAGATCTGTAAACAATCCCTTTTGCCCACTGTCCTCCTTTGCACTCAGCAGCTTCCAGTGCAGAGGATTCACCAGGTTGCCAGGACTGCAGCAAAGCCTACTTAGTCCATTCTAAGTTTTACCTACGCAGAAATACAGAATACATTTAAAAATGATATATTATCACTCCTGAATGATCATGCTCAGTTTTCTGTATTTACACCTCTGCAAAGCATTTGAAAAATTGAACCTTACAAAATACATCATAGGTGCAGAATGTTTTTCATGAGAGATTTTGTCTTTTCTCCTTATCAAAAGTTACAGGATGATGAATTTTCACATTTTCTAGTTACTCATATGTGTAGAAAGTATCTGCCTCCAGGAGCTAGCAGAAGGACAGAAAAGGATAACAAGATGCAGTGGATGGAAAGTACTGCAAGAAATAGTCAACTACACCAAGAGGATTTTTTTTCCCCAGGAGGCAATGGAGTTACAAGCAGAAATTACTCACCAAGGGGTGTAGAGGATTCCAAATGAATTGAATGACTTTAAACTGAGAATTTACCTTTCTCTAAAGCCCTTCTTTGGTTTGTCACTTGGGCTAAATGTGGAACTGGACTAAAAATATCCCAACTTCTTATCACAGGACCTGCTCTACTTAGCTCATCAGAAACATCCTTTTATGTTATCTGGAAAAAGCATTCAGTGGTTATGAAATTATGTCCTGAAATTAATAAATTGTTAAGGTGATCTGCCTGAAGTGTACTTATACTGTCAACAGAAATGAAGGCTGAAATGCATCATTTTATCCCTCTGCTAAATTCCTTAGGTAACTTCAGTGAAAGCAGAGCTACTCTGCTTCTGCAGCCTCTATGCACACACTGTCAGATTGGGGGAATGTAACACAAATTACTCCAAGTGCTGCTAGCAGAAGCACTCCAGCCCATTTGTTCCTTCAGGAATGAAACAAACAATGTTTTTAAAACAGAGCTTTAACTTCATCATAGCTAATGAATATTTACACTGCTCAATTTTAATTTTGCATCAGTTCAGCACACATTAAAACCGTTACCTTCACAGAGCTAGAATCGAAAGCCATCATTATGTAAAATGTCCATAGCAGTACCTCAACTCTGACCTTCATTACAGGGAGCAAGCAAACACTGAATGACATTAATTCCTTTATACAGGGTCTCAGTTTCAAACCTGATAACAATTAGAAGTTTGTGCACAGCCTATTGGTTTTGCCCAACACAGTTTGTGATGTCAAGATGGCTGACCTCATTAAGATGATCCAGCCTCATAATCAAGGAAATGCTTACTTGTTGGTGCATGAAATGAATCTGCAGCACAGCCCAGATAAAGAGCTAGTGATGATCTGGAGTGACGTTGTTTCCTTACTTGCACTTATAATTTGAGAAAGAAAAAAAAATTAAAATTTTTTAAATAAATTAAAAGTTATTTTTTCAAATAAACAGAAAGCAAATATCAGGAAGACTAAAAGATGCCTACTACTGAGTTTACTGGCCCCAACATCGCTTAACTTATCCTCCAGGAGAATAAAGGTATAAAATACGATACTCTGAATTTACCTTCACACGTCAGCATTTGATGTAATCTTTAGTGAAATTCAGAAGAACAGAACATTAGCCCTCATAATTGAAATGGCTATAGGAACTCAATTGATGATGCAGCAATTCCAGCACTGCTGCTAGGATTCTTGCTCCCTGACACTGGCAGTACGTCAGCATGCATAGCTATGTTCCCAAATTCCCTTTACGTTCAGGTGTTCTGAAGGCATTCTCATCTATGCAGCTCTTGCCTTGCTAAACTGGCATCCCAAGCTTGAGGAGAAGTAGAAACAAATTCCCTGTACTCATTGCATGCACAGCTGTCTTCCATTCCAGACCCACCCTCCTGCTTTTAAATGTGATTAGTCCATGAGCTCCTGAAATTCTCTTAAATTCTATTTTACCTTTTGATAAGTCTAAAATGCTTCTCATTGTGGAAAACAACCAAACATTCAATGATCAGGTAAACTTCTTCACCAATATCTTTTTTGCCTAGGAAATTAATCTGATTATTGAGGCATCAAGGTTTTTGTGAAATATCAGGAATCTAAAATGATGTTGTTAATTTTTCCACAGAAGAAATTTCAATGGCAATCCTTATATAAAGTGGTCTTTGCTGTTGATAGATAGCAGTAAATATATGCCATGATACGAAATGCTTCAAGACCTTCAAATGCTTCATTAAATGACCAAGAAAACCAAGAAAATATAAACTGTTACAGCTGCAATCACTCACTATCATTTATTATTATAATGCTGCATGAATGCAGAAGAAGTCAGCCTACCTCTGGCTTAGTTTTGAACTACTGGGGCAGGGACCATTTTATACACACGCTCACTCCCTCCCCACCCCCTCTAATTTGAACAAACTGCTCTGTCCCTTTTGTTTCAGCATACACAGAAGTTTGGAGGGCAAATCCTATGAGGAGTGGCTGAGGGAGCTGGGGCTGTTTAGCTTAGAGAAGAGGAGGCTGAAGGGAGACCTTATCACCACCTACAACTCCCTGAAGGGAGGTTATAGAGAGATGGGTGATGGTCTCTTCAGCCAGGTGACAGGTGATAGGACAAGGGGGAATGGCATGAAGCTGTGCCAGGGCAGGGTCAGATTAGATACATTTTTTACTGAAAGAGTTGTCAGGGCCTGGAACAGGCTGCCCAGGGAGGGGGTTGAGTCACCTTCCCTGGATGTGTTCAAAAAAAGGGTAGATGAAGTACTTAGGGATATGGTTTAGTTTAGGATGGGAATGGTTGGACTTGATGATCTTAAAGGTCTTTTCCAACCTTGTGATTCTGTGAAGTTCCTAAGTTCCATACATTCAGAAATACAATTTCACTGTACTTCAGTGCTTTCTTTAGCCTAATAAAAATTCTTCCCATCATGCACAAGATCACTGCACTATCATACCTGTCTTTTATACTCTAGCTTCAAGTATCCAGTACCAGCACTGATTTATTGCTTTTGGAATTAGTCTTTTAAGAACTTATAAACCAGCGCCTGAAGAATTCATGTATTCATCTGCCCATTTAATTGTATCTCCAAGCTAAAAAGGCTGCCTGTGTAGATATACATTTTGCAATACTGTTACATAAATGTTTAAATGGCTGTTGCAGTTCAAAGATGCTCACAATTTCATTCCATAGCTGTAGATACCAATGGTTAGGACAGCATCTTCACACATTTTATAATATTCCAGATAGTAAACAGGAACTTTCACATACAGTTTGTGTACGCCACTTGTAGTTCAGTCTTCACTGAGTAGAAGCAGTATTTTAAGATGTCAGATTCTAATTAAAAAGTAAAAGAGTTTTCTCTGTATTCAGTTCCTGGCAGATGTCAACAAAATTAAGCGGACCAGGATAGTACATCAGTTTTAGACAATTACAACATTTTTCCTTGGTGCTTTTCCTAAACATCTGCTAACCTGCAGACGGTAGGGGAACGCATTGATGAGATTGCTATCGTGTTAGCAAACTCAACACCAAGGCTCAGGACAAAACTGCCAAGTTCAAACATCTCTAGATTTGGATAATGGATTTAATTCAGGGACTCAGTTTTAAAATCTAAATTATAGTTTTCAAATACTTAACTAGGGCACTATGCTGAAAATTGCTTGCCTACATATGTTCATATTGAAATCAAAATTACAGTATTGACTATGAGTAGGAGTCTAATGACTTGATAAAGGAAAGTTCTCAGTACCATTGGCACTGACCAGCCTTAAAAGAAGCTAGTTTTATATGCCATTGAAGTTACAGTTGAAATAACTTCTGGAAGAGGTTGCTCATTACATAGCACATGCTGTACAAACCATTTTCCAAAGCCTCTACTTTGATAGATTGGGAGTCTAATACTTAGTATATACAGCCACATATACTTTATCCTTTGCACTTTACCTTAACCAGTAGAGTTGCTACTTAAAACGCATAAAATTAGTCAGCAGTTCCAAAACAAACTCTCAGAACTCAATATGGAGAAAAAGGTGGACTTCAGTTTGCTTTTACACCATTCTTTTCATCCTCTAGGAGTTATGTAGCGTACATATAGTACAGTGTGTATAAGACATTGCCTTCTCTCACTTCCCCAGACCTTCTTTGCAGGCTTCTTTCTCAGTTGGGACTGATCAGATGTAAATGCACCAACACATTTAATACCGGCCAAAGACTTTACTTTCAGCTTCTTTGCTAAATCTTTCATGCATTGTTTTTGCCCCCACTGGTGGATGCTACTCCTGCCACTTCTGGTCCAAGTAGACTTTTTAAACATTTTTTGTCTTTCTGAATAAGTTTTACATCCTGCACCTGCAGGGACATCTATGAAACCCCACTCCCCTCACAATTGGATAGCCCAAGGCAACACATAAGCTGGAACAAAAAAAAAAACCCACCTGCCTAAAGTTCCAGGCTACAGACAGAGCCAGAACAATCAGTATTTACCTCCGTTGCTGAGGGAGAGTAGCAGAGTGTTTGGGACACAGAATAAACTTCCCCAAACCAGCTATTTTGTCCTCCCCTAGGTTCCAGTTTACCAGCACAGAGGAGTGGAGCCTAAGGCTCAGCTGCAGCTCCTTGGCCCCTAACAAGCAATAAAGCAGAAACCCCCCACAGCTCAGTCTCCTTGTGCACTGGCAATCCCTGGCTAATGGACATATGCAGTAGGGAAAACATGCTGTAAGCACTAAAATCAGCTAATGTGATTCTGACTGCCTGCCGGGAACTGGCCTAACAAAGGACGTGACACTCGAGCATAATCACTTTTCACAGAACTAATGGCTGGCTTCCAGACCTTGCATCCTTACCACAGCTGCTTCTCAGTTCACTTGCTTTTCTACAGATGTTTCCACAAAAGCATGCTGGAATTAGAATGAAACATTAGTGACCTTTCTTCCTATTAGTTTTGCTGTCATTACCTGTCAGTTAATCTGTTTTAATTTCCAGTCTTCCTATAAGAACCTTTCTAGCATCAGGCGCTATGAACTCTGGTTTCTGCACCAACTGCTGAATACACAACTGGTGTTTTGAGTTCCTTTCTGTCCTGAGGGTTGTAGTGTCATAATTAAATTCAGCACAGGGTGATGGGAAAATAGTTTCCATGCAAGTAATCATGCGTTTCCTAACTGGAAAGGCTATGGGCACTCTAATTTCCTCACATCTCTAATTTAAATCAGCTGAAATCTGAATTGTTATCACGTAAAGTAGCCAACTGCATTTTGCCAGTTGCATGGGTTTGTTTTCCAAAAAGCTGGTGTTACATGTTTCTGCTGTCTTTGCTTAGTAACATACTGCATGTATCTTAGACAACAAACCTAAGAAAGAGTATCACTAAAATGCACCCAAGGTTATTCTGAAACCAGGACTTCCAATAGTAATGGAAAGTTCCAAAACATTAAAATATTGTAGTCACTGAAGAACACAACTATTGCTGGAACTCATTCCAAACACAAAAGATACACTTGTTGGAAAACTGTGGTTCTCTTGTACCATATGGAAGAGTTATGGGATCAAAAGCATCATGGAAGGCAGGAAAGACCCACTGCTGGGACCGTATTTGACATGGCCTCCAGCTATTTGCTTTTAATGGGCTACACTAAGCTCATGATTTGGGTTGTATGTGCACTACATTGCAATAATATCACTGCATTTTCTACTCCCTCCAGGAATCTGATCCTGTGTTTAGGCCAGGGTAACAGCCAAAGAAACTCTTCCCTGATCAGATACCAACATTTAAGCAAATAAATTGCAGACAGATTTTCCCAAAAAGAACATTTCTCAGTGTGACAAAGGACCAGAATTTTATTATAATGTTGTGTTGTTGGGTGTTCCATTTTTGAGGGACAAGGACAATCAGTCCTCCAAAAGGTGCTGCTCCTCTAGATGATGTAGGACATTTTGGTTGTCTGGAAGATACCAGTGCAAGATACAACACAGTGTTTCAACAAAGCACACAGTATTTAACAATCAGAGAAATCACAAAAGGCACCTTCCCTATCCATTTATCAGAGCATGTAGAATTCCCAGCTCATGACAGATGAAGCTATTAAGTATTGAGGTAAAAAATTTATCTGTATGTGCATTTTAATAAATAATATGTGAAAAAATATCATGGCAGGTAGGTGGGATTCTGAAAATTATTTTTTGATGGTTTTCACCATTTCAGTTCCTCAGCTGAAGTCTAAAGAGAGCCTTGAAAGTCACAAACTTGCAGTGACTTCTCACAGCCACAATTCTAAGGTTTCCTTTCAGGACATTTAATGACATGATGCAGGAAGTCAAGTACTTGCCATAAGGACAGACAGTTGCAGATACATTACTGGCCTGCCCCACTGCTTAAGCAGGGTGGAAAAGATCCATGTTAAGGCTGGGTTGTTTCTTGCCTTAAAGGCAGCGAGCCGAGGCTGTTCAGCTCAGGCTTGTGGTAAACAAGTCTTCAAAGTCACAGACAAATTCTCGGTACCATTTGCGGAAAGTTAGAGTTCTCAGAGGTAGGCAACTGTAATATCAGCTGTATAAATCAGCTTTAGTGAGGAAACGATGTACATGTGTCCACTGCAGCATCTCCATATTCATTCTGAACAAAAGGGCTGGCATGTCAGACTGTTAAGACACCCCTGAGCCTGTATCTATTGCTTCAGAGTTTCCCTTCTATTTACAAGCATTTGGTCAAGTGTTCCACGTTTTAAAAGGGATGAGGGTTAACTGCCAGTGAGACTAGGAGGACTGTGCAGCTACAAAAGGTGCTAGTGCCTCTATATACTAGCCTAAAGAAGTTACAAAAGAAAAAAAATGCTGTTCAGAGATGCATGAGTTTTGACTAAACTGTGTCTGATCTAATTTTACATATTAGCAGTGAACACAAAAGAGGTTAATGAATTTAGGAATCTGCTAGCTCTCCCTGGGCAGGGAGGAAAGGTACATTCCTAGCTGTGGTTAGGACCTATGGAACAGATTTTTTGGTGGCTGTGTGTGTTGCACAACAGCTATGATATGTAGGAAAAACACATCAAGCTGTTCTTTCAGACACTGATGACCCAGTCATCAGTTACACCATAAGGTATAAGCATACATGGACAACCAAGTCTTCAATCTTCATGTAGTTTATTTTGTCCTTCACTCCAGGGCCTAATTTTGTTGGGACGAAATTAAAGACCTGTTCCAAAGCATGTTATGGCTGCTGGGGATCACTAGGGGATACCAAAGGGCATTGGATTTGTCCTTTGGTGAAAAGTTCAAACTTCCTACAATACCGGTGCTGTTCCCAGGGACCTCCAGCTGAGGAAATCAGTGTTGCATAAATTCTCCCTCAATCTCATCTGAGGTCATTTCATACAGAAATGGTGGCCAGTAACACATTTTCAAAGGCAAGATTCCTTGTTGTCTTTATGAACTTTTAGCAGAAGGTGTAAAAGGGGACAGAAGAGGTGAAAGAAGCAGGATTTTTTTGATAGACGTATCCGATAAAAACAATGTCACACTTCATTAGATGCGAATATGAAAGGCTGCTATGTGCAGACTGAGTGGTACAAATCACCAAGAAAGTAAATACCTTGAGATTTTTATTTACCTGGAAAAATGACTTTGTACAAAATTATTATCAGAATTGTTTTCTATAAGCATAAAAAACACTAGCAAGAAAGATTAGCACCATCCTCATATACATTTCAAGAGCTTCTTAAATGAGAGTTTTGAAGAGGCACTGACTACTGAAATGTGATGCTCCTCTTTCTAGATGGGTGATGTTAACTGTGTCCCCTGTTTAAGCAAATAGTTCTCCCTCCATTAACCAGGAGAGAAACTGCCAGTAGGCAAACAACATCACTCTGTCAAGGCAAGTAAGGAAAACCTCCACTTGTTCAACAGTTTCTCTAGGACAACACAGTGTTTCTCTCCATAAATATCAAGACAGTTCCCTTCACAAAATGTCTAAACATTTATCAATTCAGAATTACAAACCCAGTTATTTACAGAAACATCCTGCACAAAAAGAACTATTACTAACAGACTTGGACTGTGATAGAGCAGCTTGTAAATTATCATTTTTGTTAGACCTTCCCCCACTGGAGGAATGATTCCCTTGAAGGTCCTTCCTAAATAGAAGGTTTTATTAGAAAGGAAAAAGTATATATTAATCCATAAATATATTGACTTAAAAAGCTATGATCACACCATTTAATCTTGTAAATAGGAGTAAAAACAGGGAATTCTTTGGGCTTTTTTATTGGCTGGTTCTTTCAGAGCTACCCAGAATAATCTCATAGAAAATTCCTAACCTATTTCCGTTTTATGCTGCTCAAACTGGACCCATTTCCATTTTTTCAATCATTTGCATTTGCCCAAACCCTCTCCTCCTTTTCTCAAGGGGGTTTTTTTGTGTTTAGTGGGGGTTTTTTTCCCCCTCATAACAGCAAAAGGCTCAGGTTGCCTACGTCCCCAATTTTAATGTATGTACTGGAATGGACCATTTTGATACTACTTTGGGTTAAGCATGTTATACTGACACACCTTTAGCATCAGCAACTGATACAGATCAAACTCCCTGTATGTCAACTTCTCCTGTTCCCTGTTCCAGAGATTCTAGGCCATTCTGCCTCTGAGTCCTATCTGCTTATTCAATGTTTCCTTTGGCTTGCCTTTCCTTGTGTACTTGCCTCTATTCACCTTTTCTCCTCCTGACATCTCTTCCTTCTGCCTGAAAGTTGTTCAGACACCCTGGAACTGTGACTGTGGTAAATAGATGGCTGGGATGTAACACACAGTTATAAAGAGGTATGGTCATTCTCCATTTTTGTGCTAGTCTCAATTCGCTCATCTCCACGCACCGCATGAGTTGGTCAGCTCCTGCATTTGGGGGCAAATCCTTGCTGAAGATACCCAGGGCAAAACAAAAGACATTGAGCACCAGACAACAAGGAAAAAAGACAGGCCCTACCTTGTAGCTCAAGAACCAGGACTTGTAGCCCATACAGACCATGTACACATAACCTACAGTCTCACTTCTATAATCTTCCCGTTTGTTTTGGATTTTCCCTGCAATCACTTCCAGAACAAATCCTGCAATTTTGGAATAAATTAATAAATAAAATTAAATAAATAGTAATTAGAAAATACTTGGGATTTTTTAGGGGATTTCCTGTTGGTTTTCTTGGCCAGCTGTTAATCTCTTCTTAGCAAAGCATCTATTGCAACAGAGTGGAAGCACATGTAGCACTGCACTAATACTAAGCAGTTCTTCATTGGGAATCTCTCTGAAATGCTGACGTGCAGACTTCAGATATGTTTAGGGATGGCTAACCCAAATCACTTAGTCTCTTAAATTTACAGGCCTATCCATAGTCTTTTATACTTTGCAGAATAATTCGTGTGGCATCATTTTGTGGTAAAACCAAAAAAAGAAACTGAAAGAAGAAAGATGAAGCCACCAACTGTTGAGTACCAAAACTGACATCAAGAAAACCCCAAAACTAAGAGCCTAAAAAAACAGGTGATAATAGGTTTAAATGTACATCAGTCTATCTTTCTCACTGCCTCACCAACAGTAGTGATTATGTTGTCTGTACGAAGAGGAATTCAAACGCCTTTACTGTGGAGTGCCTTACTACACGTCTTTATTACTACCGGCCAGAGAGCATGCTGTTCAGTAAAATGCTGATTCACGAGCTTTTCTACAAAAAGAGAGCACAGGGACCATTCTCCAAACGTCAAGGACACACCAGGACAGATGGGGAATGCAGGCAGACAGACCAGTGCCAGAGAAGTATTCAATTACTGATTTTGAAGGGAAGATTATTTTCTAGCAGAACATAAAAACTCAGGAGGAGCGATGAGTGGTCATGAGGCATCAAAAATGAACATGTAAGTGCTACTAAAAAGCTCTTAACTTAAAAAAAAAATTAAAACAAAAAAATCCCCACAACAAACACCCCCCCCACCAAACAGAAAAAAGCCAACCCACACTTAAGGAATGACAGTGACCCAAAGAGGGTCAGTGCAAAGATGAGAACCAAAAATAAAGCATGTGCCTTAAGGCTGTCATGATTAGGTTTTGGTCTCTGTCAACATGAACACTGCAACGTGTCTACAACTAAAAGGAAATAAAGTTTTTAGAGGGTTAACACTGCACGTAAAATAGGCTGTCATTTCTGCCCAGCTGTGTTATACCTAAAACTAAAGCCACAGTTTATAGAGAAGTCACTGTTAACAGGGATGAGCTATTTGAGTGTTGCTGTAGGAGCATATTTCACTTGCTTTCCTGACATAATGCACATGTAGATCTAGATGTCTTGTTAATAGCAGAGGTGAGTGTGTGTGCGTGTAGTTCCTCAGTGATAATTAGAGTACAAAGGCCACTAATTACAGGGAACTTGGTGGCACATAGAGAGTAACAGAAACACAGCGTGGACCCTAATGACTTATTCCATTCAACTATAAAATATTTAATCCACTATCCAACTGCAGATGTAGGGAAGGAACAAGGCTGTGTTTTAAGCTGTGATGGAGATTCCACAGAGGAAGCCCCTGAAGCAATGGAACAGCCAAACTCACATTTGTTCAATTTCCTGTTTTCCAGCACATTCTCATTAAGTTCTTACCAACGGCTCTTGATTTCAAAACATTGCCTACAAGCAAGCATGTGTTTTTAAGATAAAAAATAATTAAGAAATTTGAAATTAATTTTTTTCCTCTTTTGTTTTTTGCTCTTTAGGCAGGAGCAATACTGCTTTACATTCAAAATTCAATCATACTTACTATGTTGATGAGCAGTCAGTATTTTTCCAGTATTTCTCTTGCTGTTGGTAGTAAATGTACTAATTTTTTTTTGTGGCTTAAACCAAATTATTTCTTTTCATATTCATGATTTCTTTGGCTGTGACATGCCTTTGTAACTTCAATGAGAACATTCAACTTCATCTCATCTTTGTTGAAAGAAAGAAACGGAAATATGGCCAAGGCAGCGAAGCAGAACAACCTTAAGACTGGCTCTTCTGCAGTAACCCCAAACTCTGGTGATGCTGCCTGGACACCAGCCGAGGCTGGAGTTGTGATACTGCCTGTCTGTTGGGCAAACCTGCAAGAAGTCAGGATGGGGAATAATACAGGATCAGCCTCAAAGAACTGGCCTGTATGCACACCATGTAGGCTGTCCTAGCCAAAGGCTTTAGCAGTCCATTCAGAGAAGCCTTGGGATGAATGGCACCATACAAATACCTTTTTTTTTTTTTTTAACATCATGGAAAGAATGCAGGAAAAACTCCCAAGAATCAGTTTTTGCTGTATGCAGTAGGATGTGTAATGGGCTGATTTTCTTCCCTAGACCCTGCAGTGATGTTATGCAGATCATTGTGATTTCATAGTCTTCAGTGTGACCTTACTCAGACGAGCTTCTCTGTTTCTAATCCCACTTGTAATTATTACACCAAAGGTACTAATGCTGACACCTTTTAATCTACATAATCTGTACCAGCATCCTTTGTTTCTGGTTCATGAGAGTGTATTTCACGATATTGGACTTTGCTACACTTTCATGAGTAAAGGGTGAAGGATTTGGATCTTGTATAAACTGTTTTGTGAGAACAAAACACTAGAAAGTAGAAAAATTTATTAACTGCTCTAAAATTCACAGTATCATATTTGAGATTCTTTTCCTGATGATGAGAGCAATTAATAAGCATTGCAGGCCCCACTGAGGCAAATCTATCACCTAGAACACAAAATGATGAAAATTACCCTCAGTCAATGCTTTTGGGTGTATGCATCAATGTCTTGCAGAAACTGTGAACCTGGAAAAAAACCTACAATGCAGTAAAAACACCACATACATCATTTAGGTTTCTACTTCAGGCTAGAATATGAAGACCAAGTGTGGGGTCACATTTATCCAGTGCACCATGGGGAGTTTGTTATCTCAGCTGTATGCCAAAGGATTTTAAAAGGAAGGAATGACTTCAGAGACACGGATTTATTCATTGTGGCCAAGGCATATCTATGTATTACCTTATGCTGATTTAACAGACCAAGACCCCACAGTCACCATATATGTGGAAATGAAATAACAGCTAACGATGATACGGCTTTCTTCTTCTGCATGGGGGTTATTTATCTTAGTGTGAGTGAGTCTGGCTTTATTGCTATGCACTCATTTTGTATTTCAAGCATCACATACTAAATAGATTTATGCAGCCTTTGGCTTATTTTTAGGTAGAAAATAATTAAAAAATAAATGTGTGAAGCATCGTTCAGCTGATTGTAAGCAAAATTACTCAGGATACAATGCTCACAAATAGGAAACTCAACCAAAGAAAATGTTTTTCCTCTGGAGATTTTTAAGTCCACCTGCTTCAAAACAAGCACAACTAGGTTCCAAAATTCACTCTGCGTTAATCCCCTGTAGCTTTGTAATGCATTTTTCCACTGGCAAGTGACTGGTACCACCTTTATTTCAAACTAACATAAGCAAAGATGTCAAGGTCATGCTTTTCCAGTTTGCTGAAGCAATTTAATACCGTGACTATCTAGGCCAGCTGCCAGCAGAACTGGACTTTAAATATCTTATAAGAGCATCACTGTGTATCTAGTTTAATTCTGCCCTGCAATTTAAAAGTCTAATGCAGGCAAGTACATGAAAGAATTTCTCATTCAATCAGCCTCACCTTGTTCATATACAGAAAAGCATCACATTACTTTAAAGAGATACAGGAAATAAGGCCAACGACAAAGGGCTTTTATGCCTTTTGAAAAGGGGAAAATGGAGCAGTAATGGATCTTGAATGGCATGGTTGGTATATTACAGAGCTTAAATAATAAGCAAGAAAGAAAAAGTCTTCTGGGAAGGAATCTCCCTGTCTGATGAATGAGACCTGACCTGCAAATGCCAAGTGAGCATTTATACATTGTTTAGGTCTGAAGATGATACAGGATGATACAGAGGAAAGAAGCAAAGAACAAACAAAAAAGCCAAATCTACTTAGGTATTTTATTGCTTTAAACACTACCAGCAATTGCAATATGACTGTCAATAGGTTGACCTTGATATACCTACTGGCTATCAAAGTAATTTCGGGACATTCCACAGGTCAGCTGAAGAGCCTTTCAAAACTACAGCAAAGTAAGTGGATGGGGAACAAAAATACCCTCATGTAGTCCATTACCATCTTCTTTCAGCTTGATTGCTCTCACAGCTTATATTAATCACATTGCCTACAGCCATTGTGAAATGAACAATTAGGTTATGAAAATAAACAGTCAAGTGATGGCTTAGCTCAATTAGTCTTTAGTTTTCCCAGACACACTACCACTTAGGGTCATGAATTAATTGTCTGTTCCTTTCCTCCTGGGAGCTCACCTCAGCTGAAGAATTTCATAGTACTAAAATATGCATCCATATGACAGTAAGAGCTTTTGTGCCCACATATAATGTAGAGGAAATTTTTTTAAAAAAGCAGTATACTATGACAACTATCGAAATCCAATTCCTGTCAGAAAAATACTCGTGTTAAAACTAAGAGAAGAACCACATCTTTGACTACTGTAGTGCTGGAACCAAAATTCTTCGCTATAGTATTGTAAGCATTCACAGTGTTTTTTCCTATAAGCAATAGGTACTGAAAGAGCAGCACCTGCTGTGTCACTGCACATCTTAAATAAAAGCACAGACCAAAAAGGTAGCGTGGAACGTTGCCATTGTAGGCTGACTATTTAATGGATGAAGAAAGGTTTTATACATTCCTTAAAGAACACTAGTTTACATCAACTAGAAGATTATTTCATACATAGAGCACGGGGCCAGGTAAATGCAAGCAGGAAACATAGACAAATGAAACAAAGATGATACAGAAATAGGCATAAGAAATATCAATGGCAAGGTAAGGGGAAAGGAAATACAGGTGACACCATACATCTAGCCTGGAAAAGAATCAGAGAACTTTTTCCAAGGTTTGAATTTGAGAGTCAGGATAAAGTGCCAGTGTGCAAGTACAACAAATGAGGATAAAGAATCAGGACTGTAGCAATTGCAAATCACAAACTAGAAACGAAACATTCCTCCAGAAAGTTTCATTCCAAAACAGATTTGACACATCTTGACAACACCACATGGAGAAAAAAGTTTATTGTCAGCTGAGAGCACTATATTCTCTCTGCAGTCTCCATGAGTGTGTCAGTGAGACAGAGAATGCACAACACTACAAACATCTAGAAAAGGATCCAAGTTAACATTAATCAACTCTCTTTGCTTGACCTTAGTGAGGCTACTTGACACAATCACCAGATGATGGAACAGAGCAACTACATGTCCATACACCATCATGGCGACTTCATTGTTAAATTCCCAGTCAACAAACAGCTTGTTTTGCTGAACTGCATGAGCAACAGTATGGAAATGTAAATTCCACAGGTAGAGATGTATTGTATTAATTTGCAGGGTCAGCAGTAACTGAGATTTTAAAAAAATGTTCCTGGAGGGAAAACAGTCAATTCACAGGGTTTCTACTGACACAATAAAGAGACATTTCTGAATGTAGTCCAGAGACTCTCTCTAGCAATGGAATCATAGAATCATCATGGAAAAGACCATCAAGTCCAACTGTCAGTGCTACACCACTGTAAGCTTCTAAACCATCTCCCAAAGTGTCACATCTACCTGTTTTTCAAATAGACCCAGGGACAGTGATTCCACCACCTCCCTGGGCAGTCTGTTCCAATGCCTCACCAATTGTTCAGTGAAGAAATTTTTCCTAGTATCCAATCTGAACCTCCCCTGGGGCAACTTGAACCCATTCCCTCTTGTCCTGTTCCTAGTCACTAGGGAGAAGAGGCCAACACCTGCCGCACTACAACCTCCTTTCAGGTACCTGTAGAGAGTGATAAGGTTTCCCCTCAGTGTCCTCTTTACCACGCTGAACAGCCCCAGTTCTCTCAGCCTCTCCTCATAAGACCTGCTCTCCAGACCCCTAATCAGCCTAGTTACCCTTCTCTGCACCCTCTCCAGCACCTCAATGTCCTTCCTATACTGCACACAGTACTCAAAGTGCAGCCTCACCAGAGCTGAGTACATGGGGATGATCACCTCCCTGGCCCTGCTGGTCACACTGTTCCTGATACAGGCCAGGATGCCGTTGGCCTTGGCCACCTGGGCACACTGCTGGCTCATGCTAAGCCGGGTGTCAGTGAACAAGCCCAGGTCTCTCACTGCTGGGCAGCTCTCCAGCCACTCCTCCCCAATCCTGTAGCGCTGCCAGTGGTTGTTGTGGCTGAATTGCAGGACCCAGCGCTTTGCTTTGTTGAAACTCATACAAATGGCTTTGGTTGGTTGACCAAGCCTGTCTAGGAGCCCTCTGCAGAGCCATCCTACACTCAAGCAGGTCTACACCTCCACCCAGCTTAGGGTCATCTCCAAACTAACTAAGGGTGCACTCTATCCCTTCATCCAGATCATCAATAAAGATGTTAAACAAGGATTCTTCTATTCATCATATCCCTTCTCAAATGCATACTTTGAATCTGGTTCATTCCAAATCAACATTTAGGATGTTGGGGAAGGAAAAATTCAGCTAATAAAATTCAAGTCTAGTAAAATAATATTTAAAGAAAAAAAAGATCAGTTCAATAGAGGGAACTCCGTACTAATGGTAGCAGAATACACATGTTTGTATTAGCAGTTGAAGTGAAAATGCTTTAAACAATTACCAGTATTTGCTTGCATGAAACATTGATATTATCCCAAATAGGCTGTAACACATTTTCTCATAAAGCTTCTTATTTGACATCAAAGATTGAAAGCTCAAAACTATTACTTTTCAAGGAGCAAAATACTGTTTCTGCAGTTCCCTTTGCTTTGGAAAGTCTTGCCAATGCTCAGCTTTATGTAATATTACCTCTTTGCTGTGACTTTTGAGACTACTGCTGTTACAGAACTCCCTCCGCATCACCAACCCCCAGTGTAAAACCTCTGCTATTAAATTGTATGGAAACAGTGCTTCCCACTCGCCTTTTCATACAATCTAAATATGTAACAGTGAAAGAAATAAGAGAACACTACAGTGCAAAGCCAAAGCTTTTAGGCATTAACTGAAGCCAGGAATGGCATTCCTCCCAGCTACACTTGCCTTTCCCTTATGGTCATTCCTGAATTCCATGACAGTACTAAGATCTCCATCTAAAATAATGCCATCAACATACATGGGAGTTTCCTAGAAGATACATTTCCTGGAGGTTTTCCTCTAAACAGAAACTGAATAAAAGAGTGGTCCTCTTCATTGTCAAGATAGATTTTTTGATCTGAATCGATCTGTAATTCTGTAATGGGACTCCAAGCCACTGAGGACCTCATTAGACATCTCTTTTTCAACCAACGCTTGCCTTCCCAAAGCAGTCCAAATGCTGTGTTTTTGAGAGTTCTGATGGGGAAATCCTCAGCAATAAAGGATGGGATCCTCTTATCTCTTCACCGAAGAAAATGTTATCAAGGGAATTGGAAATTCTTGAATATCAAGTTAGAAATTAATTGCCACTTCACTACCTCACAATTGCAATTTCTCTGCAGTTTCAGTAGCAGTAAAGAAAGAGTTTCAATATGTGAAGTTTTCAGTGCAGTGGTAGAACACTATTTAGCTATATGTAACTTGATTAGTCAGCTGGAACCTTAATT
Organism: Porphyrio hochstetteri; assembly: GCA_020800305.1. Classification (NCBI taxonomy): domain Eukaryota; kingdom Metazoa; phylum Chordata; class Aves; order Gruiformes; family Rallidae; genus Porphyrio; species Porphyrio hochstetteri. Next base: position 11,572,888 of record CM036911.1, read on the forward strand.
TTCAAGCTTCAGATGTACATACCAGCAAACTATTCTCAGCTATCTGTCTCCTTTTCTATGAATTCCAAGTTAACACTCTCTCTCTCCAACCACTTTTTGTGGCTTTTTTTCTACCCAAACTAAAGGAAAACCCAAAGAAATCCAGCTAAAACAATCCACAGCACTTGTTAAATTGTGACTGTTTTGCTTATCAAACCTTCACAGTCACACTGAAGCCTCACAGCTGTTCCAATCATACTAAAATGAGGAATATAGCATACCGCTTTTTAATTTAAATCAGTCTGTTAAAAGAGGTTGCACTCAGAGCTTGAAAAGCCTGTCTGGAAACATAGGTGGCATCAGTGGTGCATACTGTCTCCTAAGCTATTAAATTTATTTATCAGGAGCCAAGTAATTTGATTTCAGCAATACAAATTTCACACTGCGTGGGAAAAGCAGTTTTAGAATTAAAACTGGTTTAGAGGAACGCAAAGATTATAGAAAACTCACATATGGAGTCTTATGAAGGATCAGAATTTTACACTGGGATCAACATTACTTCTCGCCAGGTTTGCTTTCCAGAAATGTTGCTATAAGTTTAGAGTAGCTGCACATCAAAGCATTGTCTCAATCCAACGTTGAGGCATCGTAATTTGAAGATTTTTAATTTTTTTTTTATATATAGAAACCTCAGAACTGTGGAAAAGAAAAACCAGATGAGATTCAGTCAGAATTTGGCTTAGAAATTAATTCAGACCGTATCATCTACTTCACTTCCTCATCGTTTTTTCGAAGATAATGAACTTCCCTGATATGAGTAGGGTTAACAGAATCTGTCCTTAGAAAATAATTTTGTCAGAGGAGACTGTATGGCTTTGGCTGCCGTTTAGTATGAATTTGATGCTAATACACAGCTCTAATAGAGAACAACCTTAATATTATTTGAATTATTATGGTCATGGACACAGGAAATTCTAAAATCTCACATGATTTTCATGGCTCTCCTGAATATCCTTTAAAAGGAGTTCTGTTCACTGTGACAGAGCAACACACCTCAAAATTATCCCTCTAAAATATCTCAGGGTAGGCTTGAAACTGTATTTCGCGTCTGTGATCACATGTGTTAGTGTTAATAAAGCATGTTTCTTTGCCCAAAATCCCTTCATCTGCACTGACTTTCAGAGACAAAACTTTGAATTAAGGTTGTAAAAGGGGTAAGACCGATGAAACCTGTATTTTGACAAAACGGTTCTCTGAAGGTGTTATTTTAAAAACACTGCTATTTTTGGTGGCAGGAATTATGTATGTGATTAATTATTTTCTTCTCAGATTATATCATTACATAGCTTTTCAGTTTTGTGGAGATAAGTATATACTAACAGAGGAAAAGAAAAGTTACATGGCTCCATGTTTTTTTCTATTCTTTTTTCTGGCTTTCATGTGTTTTGATGGTTGAATACGAACTGAGTATTGGATCAACAAATGAAAGCACAGCAGAATGTAAGGTTGTGTCAGTTCATGCATCATTTGCCACTGTAGGCTCTGTTTTTTCTCATAAGAAGACTCCTTTTCAGCCAGTAAAGAAGGTGGGCAGATCTCACGCGCGTGATGAAAACACCACCTTCAAAATCCCAAGCAGTGCTTTGTGAAATGCAAAAGAAGTTACACTTGATTGTAACTGAGCAAAGGCACATAGAAAAAAACCAAAACAAGCTCACACCCTTAGTGTTTGCTACTGTGGGGATCCTCCCTACTTACTGGGCACCACTCTATGCCTGCTTCTAGGGCAGCAGGGATGCTACAACTCCAGGATACTTCTCTTATAGGAAACACGTTTTTCTTATCTCTTCCCTCTAGAGCCACAGGATATACGCACATCTTATTGTAGAATATGATAAATCCAGCAGTTACCTACTTCTGCTGATATCATGCCTGAATACATACAGATAAATGAAAGGAATGTTCAAGGGTTTGATCAGTCACACAGTAGGAAGTGCAACCAGCATTAGACCTGTCATGTTAAAGCAAATGACATAGTCATGGCCCACAGATTCAACCTGAGTGTTGGCCCTTCATGTCTCCAGAAAAAGTGAGTAGTCTAGAATATACTTATGTTGAAATTTAATCATCTCAGTGTTAACTGCATCTCAGTTATATTCCAGTGGTACTCTATTCCTTTATATAGGTGTGCTGCATCAACATCATTCAAGATTGAGGCAAATTTTGCGTATACTATCGATCAGATTATCAGCTATTGCAATGACAGCTAGGCAAGTAAGTAAGGGAAGGCAGAAAAGCAGCAAAATATAATGAAAAAGGAGGAGCAGATCCAGCTAGTACCACTCATCAGGTGCAACAGAATCTCTTCCTGACACATTTGCTCCATGGGCTCTGAGGGTGAGAGTACTACTGCTGATTTAAAAGATAGTACTTATCTAAAGGTACCGTTCAAGTCAAGGAGGAATAGCATGAAATGGATGTTCCAGAAAAAGCCACCAAAACCAGAACAGAGTAACTGTCTCATCTGAATAGGATGGTAATAGAAATTTATTTCTCAAGTCATCTGTGAGCTTATAAACATACATGCATATTTCTCCACTGTATGAAAAAAAGAAAAAAGAGCAGAAACAATTCAGGTTGATGAACTGGAACAGCCTCTCCAGCACAGTATTTTGGGCAGTATGCCAGCAGCCAGCTCTGCTCTCTCCAAATTCCCCAAACTGGAGATTCAGTAAGACCAAAACCTCAGATTGAAGTGCCCTGACTCTGAAATAGTTTACCCTTTTCTTTCAAATCCACTGCTCCCATGAAGCTTTATCTGAATTAATAAAATAAACAGGATCTTAGGGGAAATAGAAACATTCTGGTGCTCTGAGATGTGTTATGCATGTGGGCATTACTCACAAGATATCCTCGCAGTTATGGCTACAGAAAACCAGCAAGTCTGGCAATTTCTTACAACAATTGTTATAATAAAGAAACCCCCAAAAGTCATTCTATAGAGTCAACTAATGCATGTTTATTGCAAACATGCACTGCCATTTCAAGAAAATGCTAATTACAGGCATAAGATTAGATCTGTTTGAAGGAGGGAGAGTACCAATTGCTCTCATTCAAGATGACCGTTATTTACATGTCATCAGGTTTGCACTGTTGTACCAGCTTAGGTGAACAATACAAAGCTACTGGCTATTTTATTACAACTTTTTCACCTTCCCTTTCCCATATACCACAATAAAAATAAAAAGCTACTTCTATTGTCGGTTTATGGTAGCATGATTTTGTCACTGCAAAAGGACACAGTTACAATGAGACAAGTATATTGCCATGAGAAGCCTGCTAGAGGACCATAAAAGTAAAGATGGCCTCGTGCATAAACCCAAAAGAGTTTAATTTACTTAGGGCTAATTTTGTGTTTGGAAAAGGAGCAATTTCATCAGATAGAACTATGGTTAGATACACATTGGTCACCTCTGAGAGGGTATTTTTAGACCACAAGCCTTTGTCTTTAACTAGTGGGGCAATTGATAGCGGGGAGAGGGGAGAGGAGTGTATTCTTCATGTGGAACAAAATTAAAGAGGAAAGCAGAAGAAAAAGTTTTGTTTTCTCTTAAACCTGTAGGTCTCCTGGCTTCTCTCTGCCATTGCCCCATTCCCAGTCTGAGTGCACCTGTATTTTTGCTCTTCCTGTATCCAGATGGGCTGTCTTGCCCAACACACGCTGCCCGCGACTTGTCTGCGCAAGAAGGCTAGATACAGCCCCTGTCACTCAGCTGCCTCTCTGGCCCAGTGCCTGTCCCAGGGGCAGCCCTGGCTGGCAGGACCAGCATTTACAGGGACATTCAAAAAAGCCCCAGCAGTCCTGCATGAAAGGAGAATTCAGCAAATTCTGACAAGCCTCTCCTCAGAATGTGGAAGACTGCGTTTTTCAGCCTTGTCATCAGGCCAAACACAAGCATAGCCATGATAGTAGATTAGCCTCCTGCCAAATTCCTGTCTGTTTCAAAACACTGGGGATTCTCAATTAAATGGTTGTAAGAAATTATATAGCATGATGATGTATTTCACCCTATCTTATTTAAGCAATACAGTTGAATCATTTTTATTTACATTAAGCTGGAAATTAAAGCTGAGTAATATCACAGAATCATAGGGGTCTGAAGGGACCTCAAGAGATCAACCTTCGAGTCTAACCCCCCTGCCAAAGCAGGTTGCCTAGGACAGATTGCACAAGTAGGTGTCCAGATGGGTCTTGAACATCTCCAGAGAAGGACACTCCACACCCCTCATCCCAGGCAGCCTGTGCCAGTGCTCTGTCACCCTCACCGTGAACTTGTTCTGCATATTGGTGTGGAACTTCCTATGCTCCAACTTGAAGCCATTGCCCAATATGCCTAACAGATGTTGTCAACATGCATGTGGAAAGCCAAAAATGGCCAAACCCATCATCTCATAAGGGGAATTACTTGGGAGCTTCCAAGTACCAGGAAATTCTACCAGATATGCTTGAAAATATTTTGTGTTTGGAAGCAGAGTAGGAATGTCAGTCACTTGTAGCCAGCTATATATATCATAGGTGACAGAAAGAATTCTTATTTTGTCTGAGCTGATCCTTCTGTTTTAGCAAATGGCAACAGCACATTCAGCAGTACAGACACCAAGGTCCAGTATCCCAGGCCAGATTAGTTAAACGTGTAATCTCTAAGCAACAAATCATGTCAAGAGTTAGCTTTAAATTTAGTTGATATTTTTCCTATAGTTTCAAAAAGTTTCATCAAAAAACAAGATCTGTATTAATTACCTTTATTAATGATTCCCTTTTCTATTAAAAAAGAAGTATCATTTTTCTTTGTGAAGAGGTATAACTTTCTGGCTTAAATTAAATTTTTTCCTACAAAAAAATTATTATGGTTCAATATGGTATTTTCATAGTAAGTAGGAACAAAGAGCATCTTTGCATATTTACAACTGTCTGTTGGTAGATAAGACACCGATTAAAAATAAAGAGAAACAAACCTTTCTTCTACTGTTCATTTGTTCATTCTCTGAAGTCCTGGGCTATAAAAATACTCAATTTATCATATTTACTTTCCCCTCCCAAATTCTAAATTTCTGAACCATTAACAACTTCTCTACAGAACACAGTCCCCCCATCCCTCCTCCCCCCAAATAAAATAATATCTGCAGTTATGCATGGAGTCAGGCCCTTCATCTCCAGAAGCCTTAGGTGCAAACATTTCTGCTAGCAGGTTATTCCAATCCCCCTACAGCATGGCACACACTGCAATCCAGCATATGTCCAGGTTATTGTAAGCGACCTGATATGATCTGATGGTACGCTCATTTGATCTAATTAATCTATTCTGGTTCTCCATATGTTATAAATAACTACATCCACAGAGCCTTAAAGCCTACAATGCTTTACCACAAAAGTGATTCTACCGATTCTGTGAGCTTTCCCGTTCTCTTTTTAAAGCTCCACTTACTATCAGGCATCTGTCTGTCATCCTTTTCCTGTCCATATTTTAGTCCCTCAATTAGTAACAAAAGCATTTCCCCCATACCTTTGGAGTTCTTGGTTAGACAGTGTTTTTAAGGAAATAACTGACTGATAGACCACAGCAATTCTGCTGTATCATTTCCGAGAATGCATATTTATTAGACTCGTTGGATGATGTTTTCAAGATACTAAAGCCACATGATCTCCAAAGACTGGTCAATATTCGTAATTTAGAGAACAAGTAGCACTCATAAGTCTGTAAAAACAACTCCATATAATCAAAGCAGATGAGACGCTGAAGTACTTCATCTGTTGATTTTTGAAGACTCTTTTTACCATTCCCTGATTTCAACCGCCCCACAAAAGCTAAGATTGTTACTTTGAAATCTATTGCTGAGAGTAAAAAAACAGCCATAGAGAAATCCCTTCTAGATATAGCCCAGATTCAAGTTGGCCAGCAGCAGGTCTTAATTTCCCCGCTGCAGTGATTGAGTAATAGCAGAGAAAATGCATACTCTCTACAGTGTATGTAGCTTTTGTCTGGCATTACTACATATGACACAAGAGTTTTCTAATCTAAGGAAGCAAAATTTAATTCACAAAGGTCAAACAGCCTCTGGGTGGCAATCACATGCCACCTTCCACATGAACGGGTGACTTAAAAGACAAGTTTCACCTCTCATGGTTCATTGTGCAGGAAAGTTCTTCCAATGCCAAGACTTGGACACAAATCTTTTGAGATTGAAGTCAATGAAGTATTAAACTGAGTTACTGAAACATGTGAAAAAACAGCTTTGCACAAATATTAAGCAGAATTCAGGCATTCTGGATTGAATTTCCTAAGTACAAATGCAGTGGCCTGATTTGAGTTTTTTTCAAAAACTGAGAGTTCAAGAAATAAATTTGTACAAATTTGATTATCTTTGTTTTTTCCTCCCCATAAGCTGCTCTATGAAGCCAAACATGTTTGCCATGCTCTACCACGTCACATGGAATAGCAGAATCCACCTTCTATATGCTGAACACTTGCTATTATCATCTGCACATTTCACTAACCTCACTATCTCCTTTTAATTATACACAATATCTGGATTTCTGCTTACTGCAGTAGTAGAGGTAAATCTAAGTACTTCTGCTTACAGCATTTTTCACTGAGGGAAACTATACTGAGCTCACAAGGGCCATTTAGCGACATTCACACGTTTGCATGAAGACTACTTGATGAGACCCATCGGTTATTGGATGTTGCACCATACACATAAAGGATGGTAGTTTGCTGACAGTGTCCCTTGAAGTGCTTTGTCCATAAATTTCTACAGTTGCCCTGTATTTAGGTCAGCATGAATGAATAAAATCATGAGAGATTTAGATCTTTCAAGCTGTTTATGAAGGTATTGCTGACAAATCCCTCCCTCTGGTAAATAAGGACAAAGACACAGGTCACCTACCAGCTGCATGATGCCTTCAAGGAGCTGGCATCACATATTTATGTGCTGCACACAAAACCTGAAGAAAATTGCATTGCAGTCTTAACTGATGGGTAGTGTTATTGAGGTTATTCCAGATGGGAAGGTTGCACCCAACAGGTGCTCAGTGCTATGACATCACTGTCCCACTATTCACTGCCATTCCCGAAAAGAGTGTTTGTCTTCCCTTGCATATAGCCCAGTTTAAGCATAAATGACTGGCATAGCAACTCCAGCACTAACTTGATAGAGGAGAGAAGAATAAGCTTTGACTTGTACTGATGGACTTTTCCTTTTCTACTAGGACACACCATAATAACCTGGAAATATATAGGACCACATAATCTGTTCCTTTTTTGATGGAGCATTTCACAATTTTCTCTTTCCTGCTGCTACTGGTTGTGGTGCGTGGGACTTACATGGCAAGAGTGGGAACCAGAAGACAAAGTAGGTTTGCCTACTTTTAGTTTCTAATAGAGTAAATAATATTGTTAGCAAAAGCAAGTGGGTTTTAGTGTGTGCTTTCTTTGAAATCCAGGGCTGTTACTCTTTATAAACTTTGACAGCAACAGAAGCACCACCATCAAAATAAGACACCTTTAGCTACTGATTTTCTTGCTGTGTGCCATTAAGTTTCCAATAATGAGGTTGATGGACTTTCTACTTGTCACAAAAGAGAGTAATAATAACTTTTATGGCAAAACTTTTAAGAGCTGCAGTGACACAAAGGAGTCCCTTCACTGGTCACTGCAATGCCAATGCACTGACACTCATAACTATTGAGACAAAAGAGTATAGCATAGGACAGAGATTGGATAACACGTATTTGAGGTCATAGAGCAAAGATTAATTAGGCCCTAGTAGCTGTATCAATTTGATCACAGAAACTAGCCTAGCAGCTGATTATTTTTACAGGCTGGTGGGAGTGCTGTTGAGAGGTCTAATTCTTATGAGATGGTGCTTTCAATGAGCACTCGAATGGGATTCCAGATATGTATGCTTACAAGTATACATAAATACTCAGATGCATAAAAAGATGGGATACCAAGAAATATGTGATCACACTTTGATTTTAAAATCAGAACATGGATGAACACTAGGGTAGAGAAGAATTCTCTAGAGTTCCCTAGGGTAGAGGGAACTCAAACTTTTCCAGTGCAAATGTTGGGTGTCCCTCTAATTTAGTAGTCAATCCAAATGACCAAGATGGGCGGGCTTAGGGATGGATCTTTGGCAACTTGAACAAATCTGATTGCAGATGTTGGTCTTTAGAGCCAGTATAATTCAACCTGTTGTGAACAAACTTCAAGTGCACCTTAGATTGAAGCTGTTTTGTATTTTTCTTAGTGTACAAGGCACCGAATTATCAAAAGCATGGTAGCAATGAACACACAAGCTTAGTAACCAGGCATCCTAGAAATGAAAGGCAATCAAGATATTCCCTTAGTTTTCTGTGACTAAGGATTATAACTGCTTTTTTGCAGGCTTAGGAAATAACTCAGCATTTCTGTGTCTTAGGACACTGTAGAATACAAACACCTGAATGATAAAACAGCAAATACATGAGGTATTCAGGTTATTAGTGCATTTGAAGAGATCTTTAGAAAACTCATACTCCACAGCCTGGAACTGTAGGAGAATGAATAGACTCCATGTTTTGACCCTTGGTAAGGTAATTTTTTGTTGACTTCAGACACACTGTACTTTTAAAGTTTAAGATCAGTTTAATCATACAGTCAAAGAACTTTTCCATCTTCCATATTTATGTTATATTAACCATATATATTGAATTACATTCCCTCATAATGTCAAGACTATATTGAACTGCTGGAGAGCTAAAAGGCAACATAACAAAATCTCAGAACAACATTTGTTTTGCACAAGTAATTTGTTTGGCATCTTATTAATATATTGAGAGCTCTTCTCAGCAGCATAAAACTCTGCCTTTTGAAGACGACATGACACTGCAAGAATATGTGAGGAGAAAATTCTGAGTTATCATAAATAAAGCACTTGTCATATTACCCATAAGTGCAGAGGTCTTTCTACATTTTTTCTGCTCCATAATGGGCATAATGGATTTATTTGCATAAAATCCAGTCCTATTATACTGGAGCTGTTTCTTCTTAAGCTCTTAAAATTACACTAGCTTCCTGAACTATCATGTTTGGGGCTGTTTAAAAAAAAAGTCTACACAAACATTTGTTATGTTTTTATGAAGTGAATTATTTGCATAATGCATTTAGAGTGGGAACAAAAAAAATATTTAGAGTAAAAGATATTTCTGCCTGCAGAATTGAACTCATTGGGGTTTCTAACTAAGGAAAGAAATGCATTTCTGCTGCTGTTGAATAGACACTGCCAACAGGCCCAACAGATACCATGGTTTCTTAACTGATGGGGAATGTAAAATGAGTTGCATTCGTAAGGTTATGCTCAGGAAAGTGATCATTAGGAATTTTTTCTTTTTTCCTGAGGGAGGTACTCATGTGGTCCCATTATTAGAAGAGACGAAATGATTCTTTTCATTTCCTTAATTCATCTACTGACATTGCACTCCAGACAAACAGCACTGAGGAACTGAGCTGATCAATAGCAGGAGCTGAGGCTGTTGTAATACCCTCTGTTAAGGCCTACACTACTATATTTTAAGAACATAGGACGTATGTTATCTACTGTCATAAACCAAAGCACACAATATGTTTATGTCGCATAAAGAACTAGAGGCAATATATCATATTTCAACTTGATACTTTGAGAAGTTCACCCTCATCTTGTTTCAAGAGATGCATCTGATAGAGAAAGTGGTCCATGAAATCACTGTCATCCCTTTAAACATTCCTATAAATTTGCAACAGTTTTTCTCAGCAGTACTCCCTTCTTAGACTTTTCCAGAATGGTTGAAAAGTTGAAACTGTAATTAGACATATTCATTCCAAACTGTGTTGGTCCTCAGCTCATAGAATAAACTTTCACAGAGTAAGGAAACACCTTGTGAGAGAGAAAAAGAGGAAGCGCATCTGCTGATGATTCCCACACAGCTGCCATCTTAGACTAGTGGAGCAAGTGTTTGGCCAAAGTTTTCTCATTCCCCAAGCCACTGCTGCAGAAAGGAAAAAAGCCGCCTTGGAGCCACTGAAATCTAGGGAAACCTCAAAATGTTAGGTTTCACTATCTCACTGTGGTAGGGGAACAGTAGAAGAAGATTAAAGTACATTGATGGTTGTGCAGACTACAGGTATCAGGGTAGAAATCCAGTAACTCCTCTTCTGCATAGTACAACACATTGCTGTCCTTTCTAGCTCTTCAGCAGCTTCCTCAGCAAAGAGCTTGTCCTACAGCATACTTATTTTTTTCATTTTTATAAAAATTCATAGGAAGCAGTAGATACACTGTGCCTTTTATATCATGCTATTGAACTTCATGAACATTTATTGTTGACTGTCACAGGCAGAGCTAAGGCTATATTTGCCCTGTGGAAGCATTGAAGCAAACCAGAAATAGAGCTGAAGAGTAGCAGAGATGCAAGGACACCACAGCTTGCATTGACTGGAGGTAACAAAATAAAAGGCCATATTTCAAAGCAAGTGCAGTTTACTGATTGGTCTTAAAATCTCAAGGCTTTTTCAGAGTCTGTGTGAAGTTATTTGAAGGAGTTTAGGGCTCTTTTCCAAGTAAGATATTCAAATCACAAAAAGGCTAAGAAGTGCTGTCTCAGTAGGCAATGACATCTTGTCAAGAGCTTTGACCAGTAGGAACAGGAAAAAGAGAATGAATTGCTTTCTCACCCCTGCAGACAGATTGTCGCTGGGTGAGGAAGAGACTGGCCTAGAGAAGCATTTCTTCTGTGAGTGGATTGAGGGTCAGAGCCACCAATATGGCCGAGATGGCAGGGGTATATACACAAGACAAAAACAGAGGAAAGCAATCAGAAAGCTTTTCCTCTCCTCACAAAAAATAATGACAGCTTGCTTGTATCTTAGCACACAAAAGCCAACATATATTTCTACTAGGTTAGGTATGGGGAGCAATGGTGGAGGTATACACCACTTTTTGCATAAGTAGCTGTACTCCTAAAAAGCATTCCCACAAGGAATTTGGTAGAAGTCATTATCTCACAGAACTGTGGCAGCCTTCTGCATCACAATAAAAATAAAACAAAAAACTATCCCTGAGCATCCATGCTCATTCTTAGCCCCAGCTGATTGCTGAGCTGCCTCCTCTCCCTTCCCCTCCAGTTGGATTAAATGGTGCCAAATTTGGAGTTTAACTTCCAAATCCTCTTTCTTACATTGTAAAATCCTAAGGACAATATATTCTGTAAGCCTTAACACTTTTACTATTTATTATTAATTATTTAAATGGTCCACTTTTTCTTACAACCAAGCAGTAAGCATTGGTGCAGCCCCATCAACCTCACAGACTCATGCATGGATCCCACTGGATTTAGCAGGAAAGACACCCCTAGATTTCACAAAGCAGGGAGGCTTCCTAGTTCAGTTTGCAGGACGGACACACTCAGATACAAAAGGTTTTTAACAAGTACAAGCACAGCACCATTTAGGCTTCTTTTTTAAAAAAAAAAAATAAAATCACACTTTCATAACAATTTCATGATTTAGTAGCCCAATTACTTAATCTCAATGAAACTTACGAAGGCTTATGCAATATGAACAACTTGTATATACATGTTTATCATGTATATTCTTAGTTGTCAAAACCATTTTAAATTAGCACACTGTTGGCTTACAAGATACTTAATAGTAAACTGCTACTCATTTCCAGATTCCGAATTAAAATTCTCGTGATTCTCGTCTACATTTTCACTTTTCATTGAAATGCACAGTATCAGAGTTATAGCACATACTTATAGGCTTTGAAACACCTTTTAACACAGTTCTGCTTCATGTTTTTACTACGTGTTAATGGAGTTAGGCTTTACTGGTTTAGTGAATTTAGTGATGAGAATGTTATACTTAAGCACTGGAAGGTTGCTGTTTTCTCTTGAACCTTCAGCTTGAGACTTTTCAAATTTTTAAAACGTGGATGTGAAAGCATCAAATGTAACACATGGATTAAAAAAAAATGCAAAGTAATCTAATAATTTTGAGAAAAAGCCTGAAGTTTTATCCAAACTCACTCTAACATATAAGCCCTTTAAAAAATTTCATATGCTAACCTTGATTTTCATGATGTCTGTCAGGTTTCTATTATGTTTGCAAGGGACTGACTGTTTCCTAGTTTAGTAACATTGCTGCTTCTCATTCAAGCTGTGATCCTGCTATATGTTTAATCCCCAAGTCCAGTTCTTCAGCCTTGCAAACATCATCACTGTCTGAGATTGGGTTCGAGTTAGCATATAACCAGGCGTGTGTTCATCTCAGAAACAGCAGCACACAGCAGAAAACAGCAGGGAACAACTTATTAAAATGCCTTTCAGCTGTTGCAATAGGAAGTGCTTCTCATCTATGCTAAGGCAAAGACAAATCGGGGCAGTCAAACCAACTGGTGACAGCTAGGAAAGTTTGCATAAAGGATGCTAAACACTGGAAGCTTAACTGTGAGATAGAAAAGAATAAACCTCACTGAGTGCAGGACACTAACACAGGAATATAGTGGCAGTCTGTTGATGGGAAAGTGTCTGGTTACATTAGCAACAAATGTTTGGTGGTATACCACACAAATTAAGCTTCATCTGCTTAAAGCTTCTTCTCTAGGATAACTTCTGACCATCTTTCTAGTTTCACTTTGGAATCAAGCTGGGCAAAACCCTGTCTTGTAAATGGGGCAAGATAGAAATTCCTTTTATTGTCACTTTTCCAAAATACAACTGGGAATGCCAAAAACCTGTACCATACAAATAAATCACAGACCTTTAGTAAGAGGGTAGGAACGAATAAATTTCCAGTTGAGTATTACTGCATCTTAATTACTTGGGTAGCTAGAAAACCACAGGTAATATGTTTCTATTCCTCTTATACATAAGCAAAAGTTTTGTGACTGTTAAAACCTCAGAAGGAAAAGTTTCTCTCAGCGGTATCTGAACCTCCAAATCAATGTACAGTATCCACAGACAGCTGCTGTGAACAGACATTCCAATGCCAGATTTCTCTAACCTGTAAGAGCTGAAAGTACTGCAGAGCAGTTAGATAAAGCCAATATCCAGAAGAAAATTATGTTTGTTTCAGCCTGGGAAATCCTGGAAATATGAAGGCATCCAAATGGTAGAAATAATGATTTGTAGTCTAAGCAAGCCCAGAAAAGTACCTTGAATAATTTAAATCAAAGGTATTTAAGGATAAAAACAAAAGCCAAAAGCTCAGAGTGCTCAGAGATTTTATTTGCCAGGGAGTCCAGATATCAGTGAAAAAAGGTCAAGTTAAAACCCTTTCCAGCTGGGCTTTGCTGTGGAGGTGCCAGCTGACCATTTAAGTGAGGCAGAACACGGAAAGCATATGGTCATGCTTTTAGGCATTCTCTAATGAAGAGGGAAGGGACTCTATTTGCTGTGAACAAAGCATGAAGACTAGATGCTGCATGAAATAAACCAAGTCATTCTCAGCTCAGTCAGAAATGTCCCTTTTGGTTTGCAAAATATTTTCCCCTATGAAAGGCCTGTCTCCTAAGATGATCTTTTGTTTAGGGCATTGTGTTACTGCCATGCAGGAGAAAAGAAAATACACAGTATGTTGCAATAACCACACTGTCTATGACTTCTGTTAAAATAAACAGCCTCCAACATCCACAGTTAGATCTCGCTATACCTTTCTGCGCCTAAAAATCTCCTTTCCTTTAGGTCTAGAAATCTTTCTTTCCTTTCCCAAAATGGAAAAGTACTGAATTGCCCTCCACTAAATTAGAAACCCTAAGCACAGCTGAGTGCTGAGAAACATTTAATCCTCAGTCCTTCAGGGTACTGTGCATTCATCTCAACCTCATCACACAGATAGAGAGTGTTTTGAGTACCAAAATCTGTGCGTTTGCACCAACTGATGCCAGCAAAAGCTGTGCGGCACCATCCCGGAGCATCATGTAAGTCACCTGTCCAGTAAGGAATGTAATCATGAGGAGGCAACACAAGCCTGATTTATACTTTGTATGCTTCTTCAGTATATCGATCTCGTGTTCAGTTTTCCCATGCTAAAATATAAGCCTACAGCTCAAGGGCGTCAGATGCTTACTGGAGACTTTCCACTGGAGACTTAATGCTAGATGAAGACACTAATAAAAAACCTGATCTGTACAATTCATGACAGAGTTAGAAGGTGCATAAATAAGATAAAAATAAGGGAGTCACCATGAATATTGTGGTTTCTGTGATACTGTAATTGCATAATTAAACATGGAAGCATGCGAAATGGCAAGCTTCACACTTTTATACTTTTGAAAATCACATGGATATAGTTTGTTAAAAAAGGTAGGGAAAAAAAGAGATTTTGATCAAGATATTTATACGTGACAGGTTCATTATAGTAGTAGTTTAGACAATAATAAAGTAGAGATAATGTTTAAAATAAAAGGATATGTTTACCTTGCAGTGAAAGAAAGTAGAAAGTATTTCCATAGCCTACATACAAGTTTATCAAGAAAGCAAGCAATTAAAACATTGTTCAAAAATACTATTATGATCATATCTGTCTGTCTTGGTACCACAAGATGTACTTCTCATTAACTTCTCCATTCACAGGACCTGGTGAAAGAGTAAAAAAAACCCAAGCGTCCCCCCACCCCTTTGAGGACACCAGGAACACAAAAGACTACACAATTAATCAAAAGCTTCACAGAATCAAAGAACTTTAGGAGTTGGAAGGGACCTCAAAAGATTGTCCAGTCCAACCCCCTGCCAGAGCAGGATCACCCAGACTAAATCACACAGGAACATGTCCAGGTGGGTTTCAATGTCTCCAGAGAGGGAGACTCCACCACCTCTCTGGGCAGCCTGTCCCAGGGCTCTGTCACCCTCACAGTGAAAAAGTTCTTCCTTATATTCACATGGACCTTCCTATGCTACTTGTTTAAATAAAAAGTAACATTCCGCCCACCTATGACAGAGCCTGACTACATACTAAGATTTGAGTGAGTTTTGAATTAATTCATTGTGTTGACACAAAAAAAGATATTGTCCCAAACAAAGCCACAAAATTTACCACTGGGCAATAAAGAGATATGGTGATGTGGCAGATGTGCTGAAGTTCATTCTAAATTTGGAACAATGGCTGCTAAGGAGAAGATACTCATTAACTCTGGTGACATTGACCACTGCTGTGGAATTTCCCAGCTAAAACAAGTAAGGTGATTCAAATTATTTTTCTATTACTAGCTGGCCTTCAGCAGTTTAAAATATTCTGATATTTCATAACTTTAATTATTTGCAGAACCATTCCTACAAATAATTTTTCATGATGGGGTTATTGATGAGCCTTTCATCTTGAGAATATAAAGAAAAAAATCGTGCTGAAATTTTACTTGGATTGTGTATTGTAGTATTTTACATATTTATAAGCATAACAATTAAAATTTCTACTTTCTGATTAAATACTGTATAAATTCATAATGTGATTTTGGCAAATATTTGCTCTGTATACAAGTCTCATGCTCTGTACAGATATTTTTCATACACTAAAATTCATAGAAAGTAAATGAAAGAATGGTTTGAATGTAAAAGTCTAACTTCTTAAGAATATTCTGACCTTAAAAAGATTTTTTTTTGAAAATAATTTTTTTCCAGTGACTGTGCATAAAAAGCTGAGGTGTTTGCTTAGATTCACACTTTGCTGGCAAAGGCCAATGCCACAACATGACAGGGCAGCAGCTCTGCTGCTCATTCTGTACCATATCACAAAAGAGCGTCCTTCCAGGTCAGGGACATACTATGAAGCTTTGTAGTGACCAGTGTAAGTGATAATTGCATGAGAAAGGGTCAAAGCCACTAATTATTCAAAAGATATGGTGAAACAAGGTTCATTTCTTCTAATAAGAACTCAAAGCAGAGAGAATGTGAACTTTCAGGATACCTTGCAGAGAAACAGATGTTCTGATTATTAGTAAGAGATGATTGTGCCTTGCAAGATGGTCATTGTGCAAACACACAGATCCAATTTCCTTCCCCCTCACTCATCCCCCCCAGCAGTGACAAACAAAATGGGTATCTATAAATACCCTTTTTAAATTTCCGGACTTGTACTATATCTAGGAAATAGAATTACAGATCTAAATACTATGCCCTATGTTATGTGAAATTTAGCTCACTTTGCCCTGCAAATTTCCTGATCACCAATCACATGATGAATCGTGACTCGTAGACAACCATTCTCCCTAACATCATGTGCAAAAAGATCGTCAGCTTCCCATCCCTATGGCCATAGATATGTAGATAGAAGGACTGTAATCATGCATAATGAAAATTGCATTTGATTTTTCCAGTTGGTCTATGAGGATCTTTGTGCCCGTGCTTTGACTGAAAGCCATCCTAGTGTAAGCCTGGCAATGACATCACAGATTTTATTCCGTTCTTATCCAAATCAGAAGAATTAGTCTTAAAGTATCGCAGCTCAGATCTTTATTAGGACAAGAAATAAATTGCATATATAGCCAAGCAGAACTAGCCCTCCAGGATATTGTCACTGCACTCATGAAGTAGGTTCTGGGATTGTACAGCATTTAGGGAATATGGTCTGCATCTTTCTTTGGGCCAGCAAAGGAACCCTCTGAACCCTTCTTCTTATACCTCTTTCACAGAGGGGCCTGTGATCACCTGCTGCAGCTCCTTCTACCACATCTCATTAAAGCTGGCACTCCGTCCCACAAATAGTAAGGATCACTTCTGTATAAATTAGGATGTCAGGTAAACACCTACACATATACAGTGCTCTCGGAAATCAAAGGCTTAAGGTGATGCTGGTATACAAATGAAAATACAGACAGACTTTAAAAAAAAACAACCCACAAACCAAAACACCCTCCAAAAAATGCTGCTCCTTACACCTTAGATTTTAGGTGATTTTTCTTCCTTGCTCACTGCTAAGCCCATCTGCTTATATATGCAATCTTTTTTTTATCCCCTGTTTAAGAGATCCTCTGTTCCTGCTCAATAATTTCCATGGCAACTAATTTTCATGTCATAAATAGAAAGCAATGCAGGTTCAAGAGGTGAAAATCAGAGACAGACTGAGATAAACTTTTAAGAAGCTAGAATCATATATCCATGCACCAGCAAAACTGGGAAAAAAGCAAGCAACAAATTTTGTCAGTTTAAATCAATAATTTGTTATATCATCAATTAAGTTTGCTCTAATACACGATAGCTTTTTGTCAACCGACACGTACTGAAAGTAGTGTGACTATAGAGTAAAATGTAAACTGAATGTGAAACATTTGGGCACAAACAGGGTAGCGAGGAGGGCAGCCTTCATACAAGGTTAAGAAGTGGATGTGGCCCAACCAAGTCCTGCTGCAATCTCTATAGACAAGGGGGTGGCAATGCTTCTCACAGTACCTCAACTAACAGTTGCTCTTTTTCTCTGGCCACCAAAAACAGTATCCAGGAGTAACCACCTTTACATTGCTGAACCGTGGATGCCTAGAAATATAACACTGTGGTAACAGCAGCCTCATTTCTAAAGAAAAAAAATATTTACCTTCTGGTAAATATTGAGCAGTCACGGTACAGGGCACCGATTATGGAACCCATAACTCACTGCAGGGTTAACTGTTCGGAGAAATTCTCCCCCTAAAAACCAACAATGTTGAAGAAACCCAAATGACCTACCTCAAAATCCCTGGTGATAGTCAAACCTTGACTAGAAAAAGGCCCTGAGCAACCTGCTCTAACTGGGCTAAGCGGGAGATTAGACTGGAGCTCTCTTCCAAGACAGTCAATTATGTGATTCTACAAATTTCAGTGCGTTGGTGTCTCACTGAGCACAAATGCTATCTGCAAACTGAGATGCAAGGTCAAAGCACAAGATACAGTGCTGAAACTCATTCTCACAGTGGTACAGCAACTATAAAACAGGGGTTTGGTAGCAGCTTCTATTCCAGAAAGAATGATACACAGCTCTGTTATGTCATCTATGTTGGTATTTCCTTACCTTAAGGAAATCATGCATCATTTCCTTTTGTATCTATATTGGACCATGGACACTTTACTGTGCATTAGGTATTTACTTCACTTATTTTTTTCCTAGAGAGGAGGAGAGGAAGCTGCAAGTGACCATATCTCTAGGGTAATACCATGTTTCTGGGAAATTCATCATATTCAGATATTTGTGTCCTCTGTTATATAATGAGCATGAACTTACAGAAACAGATCATCAGCAAACCTTAAACTGGTAGCTGGAACAAAACAGCACACTGCTGTTGACCTTAAGAGTTGCTGATGTAGCAGACGGAGTCTATGTTTGATGGAAGAACAAGGATTTTCAAATTTAAAGCCCTTGCTGCGAATCAGAAACAACAATCAAGAAGAAATGAAAAAGTCCATAAGAAGGGTTTCTTTGCATTTCTTTCCTGTGCAATAGGCAGTCAAATACTTCCCAGTAGCTTGACGTGGTTAAGTCGCTCCTACTGCATTAAGCTGACATATTTAATTATCAATGGAATAACTCTTCTGGCATAGAGTCTAATTAGGCATTTGTGGTCCTCTTACCACAAGATTATTATTTTAAATCACAGAATCAGTTGGGGAAAAGCTTAAGAAGATAAGAGATTATGACTGACCAGAATCTGAGAGAACTAAATCCTGAATTAGTCATATAAACCTAATTCCTAAGATTCAACGCATCCTAAGTTTATTATGAGATCAGTATTCACTTACCACAAACTAGAAGAGTCAATCTAAGAAAAATATTAGAGCTGTAGGGGAAGGAAAGTTGGAAAACAGAAGTTATTGCAATAGTTTTTCTGCTCATTCCTGAGTGCCCAGTGAAAGCAGAGGAATGTTGTCATCTGGAAGCTCAGGTTTTTTGGTGATAAACCTGCATGTTTGTTCAATGTGACAATGTGCCAAAAAGAAAATTATTATCCCAGAGAAAACCAAAACAACAAAAAACTACCAGAAACCTCCACAAACCCAGGAAGTAGAAATGTTTCCAGGCAGGCAAAGTCCGAGAAGCTCATTTTACCATCTGCTATGGATGGAGCTCACAGTAGCATACAGTCCCTGTAAGTACTGCCCTTCAGACCTCTCAAAAATAAACAATAAACCTATGTCAGATAATTCCCTAAAACAAACAAACAAAAAAACCCCCAAAGCCACAAAAAACCCCAAAAGCTCAAAAGAACAATACAAATTTAAATAGCTTCAATCCACTCAGATAAAATAATCCTATGCAAGTATAAATGTCACAAGCCAGCATAATCATCCACATCTGAATCTAGTATTTAATTTCTTGAGAAGACAAGGTGAATTCTGTAGTAAGAGCTATTATGGCTTGGCCATTAAGTCACAGGATCTGTAGGACTGCAATACGCTCTGAGACAGAAGCATTTCTCAACTGTCACTACCAGAAAGCGTTTCCCTCTACTGTGTGTCTTCCTTCATGCACCTGTCACACAAGAAAGCTGCTAGCCTGCAGTGACATTAAGACACAACATTTGAGCACAGCACCTAAGCAAATCCATTTGAATCCAAATTTAATATCTCTCAAACGCACAAAGATATATCTAATAAAAGGCTGAATGGAGGTTAATTGAGATGCAGTGAAGGGAGGTTTTGGCAACTCAAATTTGGAAAGCAGCTAGAGGAAGATACTAACTTTTTTTTTTTTTTCTCAAAGAAGCCTGATTTTCACTGAGGCATACAGAAGGCTACGCTGGCACAAAATAAAATAGTGTGAGCTTAAAGACACATCACATCTGTTTAAGGCACAACTACATGTAAACTTTAGAGAAAAGGAAGTGGCACCATAGAAAGTGCAGGCACTGCATACCTTTAGATATAGCACCAATTAAAGTCTAGGAAGAAAAACATGTCTAGCAGCAAACTGATTTGCTTAGTACTGAGAAACTGGATGGAAAGTCTTTAATCTCCAAATAGCTGTGACCAAAACTCATTATGTGATGACAATCCTTTGTAAAGGAAAAGAAAAAACTGAAGTCTTGATCTTACTAGAGAAAGCGCCAGATCAGAGAGCGTCAAAACAGCATCTTAGAACGACTCACTCCCAGAGTCGGAACAGAAATAAATTGGCAAAGCATTTAGAAGAACTACTTTTAATTTTTTTTTTATATCAAGATCATTGAACCTGAGCACTTTCTTTAAAGTAATTAAAATAAAATTAATAGCACATTTTGAAAAACCCAAAACATTTAAACTTGGGTTATTGAAACGTTGAGCATTCCTGAATCATCTACGGAAATAAATTGCTAAAATCTGCTTCAAATAGTAAAAAAGTTAAGCCAAGAAAAGAGGTTGCTCTGCAAACCCGTCAGTATCACCTGCAAATCTAGTTGTTGAATTAGTTGCTTTTCAAGTAAGTTGAATGAGGCTTCTTTGTTAGTGGAGGGGTATTTTTTGGTAGGAATTTTTTGCTGTTTGGGGTGGGGGTGTGTGTTTGTTTTGGGTTCTTCTTTTAATTGATCAGCAATCAGGAAAAAAAATAAAATTGCTTGCATTCAAAGACCAAAATTAGTAATGGGTGACTACTTTGCATCTCCTGCAAAGGGCTATGCTGTAAACCAAGATATTGTGTGCTACCATTGTAGTTTTATGGTGGAGAAACTCACTGCCAAGTCTACTTTACTGATTGTCTTGTCATCATTGAAATTCTCATCCTGGGCTTTGTCATTTAAGTAAATACAGACATAAGTGATTATGAATTCCTAAGTGTCTACTCACCTACATCCAATTAAATTACAGTAATAATTTGAATATTAACTCAACACTTAGTTCCAGGAGACCAAAAAAAAAAATGTAGTGATTGAAACAGATTTCTCCAACACTTTGAACATGAACTTTTGCTACTGAGCCCATCTCAGGAAAGTTTCAAAGCCTTGTTTTGACTGCCTGACTGATTACATTGTCATTTATTGGCTTCATATGCTCAAGAACATCTCAAAAGCTAATGCTGAAAGTAAAATTCTGGGCACAGTCTTGCTTTACTTTTCCATCCTTCTTTTCTTTGCAAGAAAAGGTTCAAGTGTCTTCTGGTAACTGGAATAAATGGATGGTTATATGAAAGGCAAAGTGAAGGAATGGGCACAAAATATTTCCAGTAGTGTCCAGGAAGCAGCATTAATTAGTCTGGCTACTTGTACCTTGGCATCCTCTGCTTAACATATGCCAGCTTAAAGGAATGCTTGCCAAATCTATATTACATTTTACCCACTACTCCATAAAAAGTTTAATATGTAGCAAGCCCTCTCCAATAAGTAGAATTCCTAAAAAATTATACCAACTTTAGAAGAACATAGAAACTCCATTGATTTTAAAACAGTCAGCATATCACAATATCCAAATGCCCTTTAAATTATTTCTTGCTTGCTAATAGAAAGGAAAAATGAGAATGGTTACACAAGCCACATTCAGTTATTCTTTCCCGACTATGAAACTCAAAATACCATTTTTCTATCAGTCACCAGCAATGCAAAAGAGAGTCAAATATTGCATTTTTTAAAAAAATATGTATAGACACACACCAAATGCTCTCATTATTTCAACTTCACACAATCTGATTTTGATTGAGCCCGTCTCTCCGTAACATATACAGTCCCCGTCCTTCCTTCTTATCACATTGTCTAACTGGAAAATAAAATTTGACTGAAAGCATAGTGACCAAAGAATAACTTCACAGCAGCCTTCTCTTTCAACACCTTGCTGAATCAAAGCAAGTATGCCTATTCTCTCACACATACATATATATTCCCTGCAGGGCATGCTTTCAAACTCTAGAAAGGCTGGTAAAAGCCCTCCTCTTCCAAATAGATTATAACTTTCCATTTCACAGTACTTTCTACAGCCTCAAATTTTATTTCAGGATAATTTCTCTGGGCAATCCTCCTTGCTCTTGAGACCAAATAAATAATGCTGACCTTACATCCACAGCCAGTTTGTTCTGCCTTTTTAATTCTAATTAGGAAATTTGTCTAGAGAAAGCCTATACCAATATTAGTTCTCCATAATTTTTTCCCAGTTCACTGTATATGTTCTGTTCAGAACACTTGAGCACTACAGGTGGGAAGGTAGCACGCACTGATTTATTCAGAGTGCAGACAGGCCTGTAGACCTCATTATTATTGTTCTTAATCCTGTATGTTTGACTATGATATTTAACAATATATAGTAAATAGTTTGGTTGGTGCACAGCCTCAAACTGTACATCAACATTCTACTGGTTGAGAGACCTTGGTTTAACTTCCAACACTTTGTTCACCTCTTTCAGGTCATTATAACCCATTCACTGAATCAAATGCATGAAAACTCTAGAGTCATAACCACAATCTGCTTTTGCTCGTTGTTGTGCCCATGACCCCAATAGCAGTGAGAATAACCTCCGGTACAAACATCTATTATGTGTATTCTGTGTGCTTAAAATAGCCTTGTGACCAGTCAATAAATCATACTTGACACGGAGGAGAAATAAAATGTAGAGGAAGCTTATAGAAATATCACATCTTCCTCTTTAGAGGCAGACAATGAGCTGGATTCAGTTTGATACTTCCACACAGGGCAATTAATATGTAAAACCAGAGTGGCTGAGCCAAGAAAAAGGTCATACGTCCTTGGAAAGAATATGATGATGAAAGAGAATGAAAAGAAGGAAAAATAATAAAGGAAGCCAGGCAAAAGACAACAAAATGTCATTGGAAAGCAGAAGGCAATGTGTAGAAGTATAAACCTGATGGTAGGCACAATGCAGCCTAGTACACAAGGTAGGGGGTAAGCCTGACACTGCATTCTGAAATGTGCTGAGGCAAAATTCAGCACAGTAAAAATAGCTTTGCTTAAAGATACACTCTGTGAATAAAAGAAATAATTTGAGAGCACCATGAGCGGCCTTGAGCTGTTGAAGTCCCATAAGCTAGGTTAGCACACTACAGTCTCACACACACCCCGTCCTTTGATGAGAGAGACTGTTTTATTCTCTCTTGTAAATGAAGGAAGGAAAAAAATTGAGACAAATGTCTTAAATTAATGCCTTATTTGCATCACAGAATAAATATCACCATGTCAGGAGTCAGTGGACAGACTTATGAGCCTTATGAGACTTGTCTGTCTCAAGAGCAACATTTATCATTGATCATTTGTTGACAGTTTCTCTGAAAAAGCTGATGTAAACAGGCAGTATTTAGCAACTATATAGCTTTGTAACCCAACTACCTTTTTGACCTGCAAAGTCTTGAGATCTTCTAGAACTTGAATGAGCATTGATATTGACACTGGAAGGAAGGTGGCATCTCCTAGGAGGTAAGTTTGTAAGATGGTATTCATGTGGAATGAGATAGAACAAATAGAAAAGGCCTAAGCTACTAAAAAAAGGCCTGAAAAGCTCACAAAAAGAATTACAGGATGAGCTTAAACAGGCCAAAGGAATATAAGCTGTTATCCTCAGAAGGTACTCAAACAAGAATTGAAGACTTCTCAGAAAAAAATGAGGCATGATTTGTGAATGAAGATTAAATCTCAGTCAATTGGAAGGAAAAGAAAAAAGGGGGTGTAAAACAAAACTCTCATGGATAAACACCTACAAACAAAACTAAGTTTGTAAAACCAGGCATGATACTCGTTTCTTAAATCACTTCAGGTAAAACACTTGTATACAATACATATATGTATAAAAATAAATCCAGATGCAAGAATTAGTATCACTGTCAACCTAGCTAGAAAAAAACCACTCCTGAAATATGAAAAACATGCATACTTCATAGATACTTCCTTACATTTATTTTTCTGTGTTTATTTTCTATTTATTTATATGCCTTTTAGCATACAGACTGCTTTACTATGCAGTCTTCTATATCGGGGTACATGTTCCCAAATTCAGCTTACCTGAACAGCTGCAAGTAGGACACTTTTTCTTCCTTTAACATAAAGGCTAAAAAAAAAAAAAAACCAACACCACTTTTCAATCTAAAGACAATACATTAATGTTCATGTTTGAGGAGTTTTAGTAAACAAATCTTTATTATTGCAGACTAGTGGGACTATTATTGCATCAAGTGGGAATTTTTCTACTAGGATCATGTTGCCCTTCTATGCTGTAAGCCCAAGCAGTATCCTAATAACTGCTTCCTCATGGAAGACCCATGACTACTGCTACAGATGACACCCTATCTTCTGCAGAGTGTTTACGTCATTCTCTAGACCTTACAATGCGGGAATCCATCTCAGTTTGGTTCTACAGACTCTTTAATGAAGTCATCCTGGAGAATTGGTTTTGTTGGGGTTTTGCCTTTTTAGTTGATTGGGGTTTTTTTGTTTTGTTTGGGGTTTTTGTTTTTTTACCTACACCAAGATGATTTCTCCACGAGCCTGCTGACACACAAGCCAGAATAATGCAATTTCGGCTGGAATTGCAATTCAAGGACAGTAATTTGTGTTAAGGTGATGTTGCTTTCCTGACAGCATTTGTTATCAACTAGGTAACTCCTTGTTGCCCTTGGTGCATAACTTGCAAATATATCTGGGAGAAGAGGAAGCTTTTTGCCTAACACAAGAAAATTAGAAGAGTTTCTCTCCCTGTTTTGCTGTACTTGATATTCAGGAGTGGTAGCCAGACTCCTATACCTTGTTAGACAAGAAAGCAAGCTACAATAAGGTCTTAGATGTGAATTATGGATCTCTCCCTTAGCTTATTTGAGTGGTATCTGTTTTTGTTTGGCATCTGATGCCATTTTGTTACTATCTGTCAGGAGGAATTTTGCATGATGAAGGAGTAGCCTGGTTTATCACTCTGAACACTGGCCATTAGCCGTAAAGTCAACTAACATATCCACCCAAAAAAAGTCCAGCCTCTGTAATGGATGGAATAACATAGAATCATAGAATGGTATGAGTTGGAAGGGACCCCAAGGATCACAGAGCTCCAACCCCCTGCCACAGGCAGGGCCACCAACCTCAGGCCTGGATCTACACAAGGTTGCCCAGGGCCCCATCCAACCTGGCCTTGAACACTTCCAAGGATGGGGCATCCACTACCTCTCTGGGCAGCCTGTTCCAGCACCTCATCACTCTTTCTGTAAAAAACTTCCCCCTAATATCTAATCTAAACCTTCCTTCCTTTAGTTTTAATCCATTCCCCCTTGTCCTGCCATTGTCTATCCTTTTAAAAAGTTGATTCCCCTCCTGTTTCTCTGCTCCCTTCAGGTACTGGAAGGCTGCAATAAGGTCCCCCCTCAGCCTTCTCTTCTCCAGACTGAACAAGCCCAGCTCTCTCAGCCTCTCTTTGTAGGGGAGGTGCTCCTTCCCCAATAAATGTTCCAAGAGCAACAGTCATGTGCAAATTTCCTTGAAGGAATGTTATTAGCTTCAAAATCCTAATTGAAAGAATACCTGCCCTACTCTATAATTCTCCAGGTATGTAAAAGTTGCTACATGTTTCCTCTTCAGCATTCAAAGTTCCCTACATGCATTCTCTAAACTGAGTAACAACCTATTTTACACCTTGTTTAAAAAACAGGGAGTGTGACATACAAGATCCCTGCAGGGCTGCATCCACCAGGTGTTCCAAGGCCACTGGAAGGAGAGAGGCAGCAGCCCAGCCTTTTTAACCCACATTCCTTCCTTGCTGCACAGTGCCTGGGCAGTGGGAACAGTCTGCCACAGTGACTGCTGCTTTCCATGCACAGTAAGAGCTCACTTTCCTCCTGAGGTCCTAGACAAGATGATTATACCCAACATTTTACAGAATAATAGAAATATAGGGATACAGAGATACCTCAAGGAATCCTGAAACAGGATCATAAGGAAAATAAAACCATTCCTTAGCTGTAGGTATAAATGAGCCTTTCCATACAAGAAGAGACTAGCAACACCGAGATTATATATCAACCAGATGCGTAGGAAACAAGGAGAATCAGAGGAGAAAAGGACATGTGATGTCAAATAGCATTGCCACTCTCAAGTCCCTTCTCCTTTCTGACTTTTCTGTCTATTTTTAAATACGTTTTTTTATTAGCTAGTAAGGTCATGGTACAGCTCACATAAAACTTGTATAACTTGCAAACAAGGACACAGCGCCTGCTGCTTCACATAAACTGAAGGTTAATTTGGACTGAGATGAAGCAATGTGACACTGCTAATACAGAGTTTTGGGTCGAGTTTGAGAGTTTTTTTTGACATTTTACTCTTAAGCACATATACAAAAATACCTCACAAGCACCAAATTAGAGTTCTGGCATTGCCAGTCTAAGATATTTTATACAGAATGTCATAGTAACCTGCTTTTTCTTAAAACAATTAGCTGAAACTCTAGACACACACACCACCTTTTCCTCAAAAACAGCAAAAATAGAACCAGCAGCAGAAGAAAAAGAGAGTATGACCAGAGTGCAGCCAAAAAGAGAGAAAGTGGCAGAGATTTTTTTTTTTTTTTTAAATCATTGTCATCTATTCTAAAAATTTTCCTTCAGCAAGTAATAAAGCCTAAAATTACTATTGGAGGTTTAAATGGAGAAAATGCATCAAACCAGACCAGGTGAGGCAAAACGCAGCAAAATCACAAGAACTCCAATTCTAAATATGGAAGTACATTCAGCTCTTTCTGTAGTACAAACAGCTCTTTAGGGTGTCACAGGAGCTGTTGACCGCCCTAAAGCACCCTGCTGGCATGTGAATGTTTAATACGTGCTGGAATACTTTGCAGCACGACTCACTCCCTGGTTCAGACCTTTCTGACCCCAGCAGGCACAGGGTTGCACACAGTCTCTGCCTGAGCAGAAGCTATGAATTCGTTTCTTCAAAGAAAAGTTGTTTGCATGCATCAGAATCCTTTCAACCTGAATGAACAAGTAGGCAACCAGCGGACAAGCAGGGCAAGTTCTGCAAAACTTCACTACTGCTCTGGACCAAAACACTGATGTCAGCATAGCCTCAGCCTGAACAAGCATCAGGTCTTAATGCACCTGAGAGGACTACAGACCAGGAACTGCTGGAGCTCAGGATGCCAGCTCCTTCTGCAGTCTGCAGCTAGAGTGACTCTCTCAGTGGCTTGAGCTGAAATGCAACATTCCCTAAGATATCCTGGCTAGCACAACAGTTGTTATCTCTTGATTAACCTACCAGGGAAAATGAGGCTTAATCCCCCTTGCGCAATCTCCTTTCTGTTTATCAATATTTATGTTTCTCTATTGAACACATGCCATTATTTTAAGTTTCTATCTTGAAACTACTGGGGTCGCACATCATATTAAAGCCTGTTTGCAGTTTTAGCTAGATTTCCTGCTGACAGAATTGCCTCAGCCCCTGAAAACACACAAAGGCTATAAGTTGTTTACTTTTGCTCTTCTCATTCAGATAGGGAAACGAGAGCGATTGGCTAAGTGGACTTGTCTCATCATATTCTGAAAAAATCTGCCTTTTTAATGAAATTTTTAACAATTCTTATACTATATATTTTCAGCTTTGTCCATGAGCCCAATGCAGTTAAAGGCTTACTCCTCAAATCTTATATTACTGAAGGAACTATGTGAGTGAAAGACCCATTGGATGGTCACCCCACATCAGTATAATACGTGAAATTATAGCTGGATAGAACAGTGCAACTCTCCACCCCACAATAACATAATTTCTGATACTTTGCTGTTAATGTTATGGCTCTGCAAATTTCTACCCAAGCCTAGATGGGCTGTAAGCACATTTCCCCTAATATACAAAACTGACCAAACAGTTGCTTTACTTTATTCTAGATCCATACAGCTATAATGGGCATGTGGCATGTATAGTCAATCGTATATTACAGTACACTGAAAACAGTAAAATTAGTTTCTCATCCTGTCATTAGCCAATTATTAAATTACTTATTACCCAATTCACTTAAATTGGGCCACAGAACATGGAGAAAAAAAAACAGTGCCTCACAAAAAACAGCATCTTAATCAATTACCAAGGCATTCAGTAATAAAAAATGAGTTCTTGACCCATTGCCAACCCTGTTGTTAATTTACAATCAAAATAGAGACAGTTTCTACCACATGTGGAACATTGAGCAGAGCAAGTATCAATATTCATACAAAATGAAGTAGCTAGCTTAATGGCAAAACCTTTTTCTCATCATACTACAAATCTATAAAAGAATCCAAACAAAACGGGTTTTTTCCACCAAATCTTGTATGTGTCTTAATTTCTTAACTGTTAACACAAGACTCTACAGACTAGAAACTTACAAAAATACCTAAGGATTTTGCAAAATCTTTTAGAAAGCCACTGTATTCTGTATCACTGGAAAATGTAAGAGGACCTAAGTCATTCTCTTAGCTCCTCAGTTCACTTACAGATAAAGTACTAGAAACAGCATGGGATATTCCCACATATCCCACCCCCATATAATTCTTCAAGCTTTTGCTTGTAATTAATGTATTGCAGGGGAACAGAGAGGGGCTGGTTTAACTCAGTAGCTTTGGGATATTACACTGCCTTTGGCACTCGGTACCATGTGTTGAAAGCGTGCTCTGCACCACCTCAAGCTGGTAATAGGGTGGTCTGCCCAACCAAAAGAATGGCTCCCAGTGTGATTTCACAGCAGGTAGGAAGTTGCTCTATATTGCTAATGTAACACATATACCTATTCAGTTGTTTGGGGAGCCAACTGACTGCTGATGGCAGCTTGTCAAGATGAAAACCTCGGTATAAATCACTGCACAATTTCAACACCAGGCACTAGTCAGTCATTTTGTTACACTATTTCCTGTTGTTTACCTTATATGAGCAACTGAACACTTAGGAAGAGCCTGCTGAGTTCCTTCCAAGGCAGAATTGCAAAGCAGAAACAGCAAGCAGAAGACAGCAGCAATCAGTATGGACCTCCCCTGCCTGCCCCTACAAATTCACAAGGGTCAAGACCTTGCTTAATAGGTCTTATTTTAACAAACAAATGTAAAATAAGGCATAAAAGACAAGGAAACTATCTTGTTTAAGTATCAATGTCCCGTATGCCTGATTCTAACAAAAAAACCCAATAAAAATTGGATATAGTTCAGTAATCAAAAGAGCAAAAAAGACTCATGCTATAGTAAAGTAAGAAGGGAAATAAAGCATTTGAAGAAAAGTAATAGTTTGTGGATATACTTTACTTTTAGTTCCCCCCACTCATCAGCCCACTGACAAATATTTGAGATAAATGGCAAAACATAAGCTTCACCAAGACAATTCTTTTCTGATGGCTTTTTCATTGGTAGCATCTGTATTACTCATGCCAAGTTCAGATGTTCAGTAAACCTGAGGAGGGTCCATAGAAAACTCTTACCCATTACATTAACTGATGAGGTCAAAGTATTGAAACACATTTTCTAGAGTTCTTCAGGGAGGTAGCTGGTGGGAAAGGTTCATTTGGATGTTAGATTAATTTTAACAGTGCTGAATCGATTACATCTTCACATTTCCAATTTCTTGCTGTCACAGAAGCCATCCTCAAACCAAAATTTGTGTAGTTAAAGAAGTAACAAAGTAATACAGGTTTATAATTACAATGTTTCCCCAGAAATCCAGATTAGAATTCCACCATTCTATATTCCTGTCACCTTTGCTACCTTAACTCAGTCTAGCATAAAAACAACATATGCATTTAAAGTGGTATCTGTAAATTTTCATCTCCCAGAAGTGGAAGGACTTGTTGGTTTGCCGCAGCCTCACCTCCAAGCTAGGACACGATGCCCTTCTAGAGAACAGAGTATAGTCATTATATAAACTTCACCTTCAAGGCTTTCTTGTCCCTAATCCTTTCACTGCAAAACAGAATAAATGGAAACTCAAGAGCTAAACTGAAAAAGTTTATGAGGTCCTCTAATACATGGAAGCAGCTAAGACTGCTTCTAGATCATGAATATGATGCCAGTGACTGAAGCAAACTGCTGATGCAGCAACACATGAGGTTTGGAGCCAACTGTGGCAGCACTGTGCAAATACAGGACAACAGGAAGAGACAGTCATTCTGGAGGTGTTACAATATAAGCTGAAAGAGGCCATAGGACAAACAGGCAGTGAAAGTTGAAATCCAGATTAAAATTCAGTGCTCTCAGTCAGTGCCCAGTTTAGTCTACCACTTTGTCAGAAAGACACATGAGACTGCTCCACCAAAATCTGTGCAGTGGGACTGTCTGATTCAACACAGAAGCCTTTGCTTTGAGGATAATTGCAGAATTGCTTTGTTTTGTCTTCCTATGTAAATCTGCCATATGGGCCTCAGCTACAGTAATGAGAGAAAAAGTTGAGGAGTTTGATAATTCTTGGTTTTAGAAAGAGATTAAGGTCTGGCAGCTGGCAAGTATGAAGCAGAAAAATTCAATCCAGCATGCCCAGCTGCACTGTGGAAGTAGGATGAGCCAAAACAGACTCTCTGCAGACACAGAAAGCTTGCTCAAGAATTGCCGAAACTGTTCAGGTACAGAATGTCACATAAGATTAAGAAAAAGGAACAGGAAAATGGAAGATGCCTTTTTAAAAGGTGGAAGCAAGTTGAGACATGAAAAGCACAATAATGGCTCATGTAAAGAAAATGTGGGGACATAAAAGAAGATGATCTTAGTAAGGAAATTATCTCTTTGTATGACTGTGGATAGTCATTAGAAATTCATTAGAGTGGGAGAGAGAATACACTCCATAGCTTTACTGTCTAAGCAATCTTCATAATTGCACACACTGTACAGTGCTCACACTAACTCTTTTTGAGTAACTATATCTAAGAGTTTCAACCAAGTAGAGCTCCAGAAAAGAAGCAATATCTTTTGATCCTCAAAATTCCTGTGTTTTACAAGAGAAGACACAACAAATCAGCAAACTAAAGACAAGGGGCCTACATCAAGGACATAAAATCATGATGGGAACACATACAAGTCTTGGTTTGATGACCATGTTGAAATTATACTTTTGTTTTATGTACAAGAAAATGCATGTATATATACATACTTTTATATTGTATATAAAATGTATGTTTGTATACATATATATACTAACTAAAATGAGGTAGTTAGCTTAGTGGCAAAAACATTTTCTTAGCATACTACAAATCTGTAAAAGAATCCAAGCCAAACTGTTGTTTCCACCAAATCTTGTATGCTTCTTCATTTCTTAACTGTTAACTGGGATTCTGTGTTCTTTGTTTTTGTCATAGGGAGTAAGACCACCATTCAATGTCATACTTTGTTTGGGAGCTAGGCACTGCTATGCTTTCCAAGTTCCAGACAGACAAAATGAAAGACACAACTGGGCATCAAGTGCCTGAAAAACCTTTTGGCTTGTGGCAGTTGTTAGCAATGCTGTAAACAAAAAATGCAATGACATTATTTAAAATTAATTTTCATTCATAATTCAATGATTGCTGCAACAGGAAGCAATGAAAAGGCTGCTCTGATGATATTTGTGCTTATGCCCAAGGAAGATCAATCATTCAACTGAGTAACAACTTCTGCCACCCAGAAATTGCTTGATAAAAACCTATGACATTTGCTAACTGAAAAGACACCGATCCTTCAACTGGTATGAAGTCTCTACACTACTAATCTGAGATAATAGTGTGAAGTTGCTAATATACTTATTTGTATCTACCCAGATTTCTGCGTATCACTGTTGTGATCCAACTGTACACACTCCACCTGAAAATATTACTATTACTTTTTAAGTAATGATGTCTCCCTATAAATTAGGACCCATTAGTGGAAGACATTTTCTCCATAAAGTCAGTTCCTGCCTTCCATTGTATGGGTCTTCACAGTAAACAAGTTCCTAACTTTAGAGAGAGGGTGTGTATACAGACACATGTATATGAACCTGTTAATATATATTCAAACACATACAGACATATACAAAGGCATATCACATATATACACACACACAGGTGACAAAGGATTCGGAAGATGCAAAAAAGGACCTCTTTTCACTGATTTTTTTTTTTTCAAATTGTCTATTTTTTTGGTTCTCTTAGAAAAAGGGTATTGCAGTATTAATTGATGTGCTTGAGCTAATTCCTGCTGATGGAACTTGATCCTCTCCTTTTTCTCATTTAAGTGATTCCTAAACATTACTTCTGATAGTAGATTTTGCTTGAGTTATTACACATTTTGTAAATAATGTGAGTTATTTCCATTTGCTTGAGTTATCTCACATTTTGAGAGTTATTAACAACTGTTCACCTATGATCCAAATTATCATCTGTTTGCCCAAATGGAAAATGAAATTCTAGGCTATAGAAATTTAAGGCAAGAATGTATTCTGGCCTCAAGCAACCATGTAGGCATATGAAAAGTCAATTGTGTTGACTAGAAAAATCAGACCTTGGCACCTTGGCTGTGCTGCAGATGCAGGGTCCAGGAATTCTGGTGTTCTGCAGAACTTGTAAGGTTACACAAAATGTAATTCCTTCTTTTCATGGGTTGCCCTAAACAACAAAAACTATATCTTCTTCCAGATTTCAGTAAACCTCCGGTCCCTTCAGGAACTGGAAATGGTAAGGTTGAGTATTGTCCCCTGATTAATACAGGGAATACAGTATAACACTTGCCCTAAAATGAGGACAGTGTTCTTCAGTGTATCATCTCATATCTATGAAGGGAGATACATAAAACAAAACCTAAATGACTAACACACCTGTAAAATAAGTGTCTCAGTTTTACAGACATCTCGCTAAGCCGAAAAATGAGCTGAAAACTTTCTTTGCTCAAGCAACTGCTTCATCTGCTGCTCTTTGTGGATGAATTTTATTCTATTGTAGAATAATCCATTAAATTTATAGGAGGGAAGCACTGGTTCATTAAACAGCTAAGGAGGTGACCACACTGAGTTGGAACTTCTTCCAAATGACATTTGGGCCTCTGTTAAATTGACCTACAGAAAATACTGTTGTCAAAGCAAAATAGCAATCATAAACCTGAACAACGAACACAAATAAATTAAGACTTCTAACAACCTTCTAGAAGTGCAAATAACTTTGTTTCCTGAACATTTGCCTGGGCTTGGTTGCTCTTGGGTTTCAATTGCTTTGCTTGTAAATACAACCCTGACAGAAGAGAATAATACCCAGCACTGAAGACGCACTTTGTGGAATTTCCAAATTGATTTTCCCTAATGGATCTCTATTTATTCAACATAATGTAGAGGAGAGAAAAAACATAGTTTGGAAACTTTATAAAACTCACGTAAAGGAATCTGTCAAGTGAGCTTGCTCAATTAAGTCTCTGAGGACTAAGCTTTCTCATTATAGGAACTGTATTGTTTTGTGAGGAAACATCCAGGTGCAGACAGAAAGAATGCAAAATCAGTTTGGATGGCACACCTGAAATACAACTCTCTGGTTATGTTACAGTACTCTGACTCCACAGATATGCCATATTCTCTAATGTTTCCTGGATGGAAGGATATTAAGTGAGAGGGATCACATTACTCTTTTCTACATACCAATTTCTGGGAGCATTAACAGTCATTTCTCTGCCGTTTTGTTTTGTTGCCTCTACCCGCCATTAGAAAACTCCATGGCAAGGGAGAAGCTTGCTTAAATTTGGAATTCACTCCAACTGAGCTCTTTTCTGTTCTGTTTAGTTGTTAGACTACAGCAACAACAACACAGAAATGTGACATTCCCCCGTTTTGCTCTACAGCAGTGACCTGCTGGGCTCTCTGGGGCTATTCCCTCTGGTGAGCCACTCTGCTGTACAAATGAAGCAAACAACGTAGTTCCCTAGAAGAAACTGTTCATAGTGTTGCATGGTAAGCTGCAGGTTTCTCAACAATAAGGTGGCACATGCTGCATAACTTCTCCATAAACATGTAACAACACAGTCTCAGCAACTGGATTTTGGGATAGGGACTATTTCTTATCCCATCATAGCACTTTACTCAGTTCAATCAGAAATGGTAATTTTAGAGCCCAGTTAATATTACAGCAGCCATCAGTCCCCAAAACATTCCCTGTGCCACTTGCTTCTAAAAAAACAGACAAGCTTATTCCTTTTTGTGGTACTGTAAAGCTTACAAGAATCTAGTGACTGTATTCACTTCAGGAGAGCTGCCAAGCACCTGTATTTGCTCTAGAAAACAGTGGGAGCTGCAGAAAAGGAGTCTGTCTTGTGAAGAAATTTGGCCTCTGCACAATGCAATGGCTGCTCCAGTAATGCCAAGTGACACTAAACCCCAATGAATTATGTGCTCAGAGAATCTTCTCTATGCAGGTGGATCAGCGGGAGGCAAAGAAGCCCTCCAACAGTTCTTGTACTATCATTTCTCCCCATTAGTTACAGCTACTTACACATTTCAGCTTCCAGTTCTACAAATCACACTCAAGCCCAACATGTAAATGAAAGTGTTTGTTTAAGCGCCTTTTTACAAAGATGAAATTAAAAATTCTCCATAAAAAAAAAATTACAAAGCCTCTAATCCTCACCACTAACCTAAGGTTAGTATAAAAGCTTAGTTAAACACATGCAGCAATTTTCTTAATCAGCTAGCACTTCAGAAAGACAGATGCTTCTGTTTATGTTGGTCTATTATCAAGTCTTTTGGTGTCTGAATAATTCTTATGCCTATCCCGAAACTTCATTAACATAAATTTCTTCTGTATTATTCTGCCTTCCGTGACAGATAGTACAAGTATTTTTATTTGGTTGGTTATCTTATCCTTCTTGGCCTTGAGAATCACAGTGTTTTGTGCATTTCCTGTATCTTTTATCCAACTGTAGTGGTCGAAAATTAGGAATAATTACACCATGTACGTGAAAATCAAAAGCTGCATAAGAACTAATTCTACAGTCTTGAAACTCCTGCAGGAAACCCATTGCTGTAACTGGATTTTATTCAACAAATGTTGTCTGTTAGTCAAAGCTTTCTGGAGTCATGCAAACTGAATATAAATCACAGAACCAGACTGGTTGAGGTTGTAAGAGACCTCTGGAGGTCATCTGGTCCAACACCCCACTAAAGCAGGGCCACTTAAAGCTGGCTGCGCAGTACAATTTCCACATGGCTTTTGAATATTTTCAAGCATGAAGACTTCACCTCTCTGGACAACCTGTGCCAGTGCTCACTCATCCTCACAGTAAAGTATTTCTTAATGTTCAGGCAAAACCTCCTTTATTTCAGTCCACACCCATTGCCTCTGGTCCTGTCACTGAGCACCACCGAAAAGAGCCTAGCTCTGTCCTCTTTGCACCTTTTTTTCAGGTACTTACGTACACCGATGAGATTCTCCCCTAAAGCCTGCTCTTCTCCAGGCTAAGCAATGTTTGCTGTCTTAGGAATGATGCGCCAGTCCCTTAATCTTCATTGCCCTCCACTGTGCCACCTGCAGTATTTCCATGTTTTGAGCTGAGGAGCCCAGAACTGGACACGGCACTCCCAGTGTGACCTCATTGGTGTTGAGTAGAGGGGAAGGATCATCTCCCTCCACCTACTGCAATCCAGAACACCACTAGTGGGGGGTGGGGGGAGCAACTACACACTACTGGACATGTCACATACCGTTAAGTTATATCATACTAGAATAGCTAGGACAGAAATATGAAAGCTCCAACTTTGCAATTATAATGCTACTTTAATCACTACAGCCTAACAACCTCCTTAAGAAAAGAGTTGAAGCAAGCCAGATCTTGTTCCACAGTGTAGATTCCAAAGGTATCAAGTCTTTCATATTTATATTCTTGTGTCTCATTAAATCTATTATTACCCCAAATCTCTATTATTTGTTGACCGAAAGACTGGGGACTCAATTGCGATATTTTTGATTTGCATTTCTGGTAATAGACAAACCAGACAAACCAAGGTATTGGTACAATATAAGCCATTTTATTGGCTTTACATGGACATAAGGCAGGCTTCCTTGATATCCTTAAGTGCATTTCACAGAAAGCATCGTTGTGATAGTCAAAAACTACACAAGATTTTAGAAACTTCCATGGCAATAGAGATGTTTTATTCTTAGACAATGGTCTCTTGAGCAAAAGAACGCTGAAAGCCATCCTTTCCATCTTTTATGGAGAGCTTCTCTACACTGTTCTAGTACAACTGTGAATAAACTTGAAAGCTTCATTAAGAAAAAAAAATAATCTTGAGAGGAAAGATTTTTTTTATCTGTCTTCCACATCCCCAGGTTTTTTTTGCATTTATTTCACTTACTAAACATACAACCCACAGCCACTCTTCTCATAAGTAAAGCTGATACGTAAAAAATCAGGAGAAACATGCAAAAGTTAGCTGACCCTACTTCAAATTTGGACCCCAAGAACTCTCTTATTAGGATATCAGCTCACAGTATGTATGCTATAGCAAAAAATCTCAGTGGGCATCCAGCATACAAGCAATTTTTTTCCCTTTCCATTGAGTGCTTATTTAAGAACTACAAAATTGCACTGAACTCCACCCCATTTCTGTCCATTCTTTAAATCATCAGTAAGGTTAAATAATTATAAAATAGAGCTACAGTGCTGCATATAAGCAAGATTACACAATAAAGGCTGTTATCAGCTTTCCTTAGCCAAATATTTCTGAAGTGCTTCAAAACAATTAAACCCAGAGAACGACTGTCCAAGCACCCTGAAGTCAAGTACTTTTTCTCTACTACACGGGCTTTAGCTCATCAAATTAGCTATCAGCAATATTAAGCTAGTATCTAAAAAGCTTGCAAGTCGTGTTGCACTAACAGGCTTACGTCACAACAGATAAAACAAGGACTACTTCTCACAGTTATCACTATCACGTATGAACACCTGATATCAGCTATCAGGTGTTCCATGGTCAAAACTTAACTGAAACAACCCTGTTTTCCCCTTCATCTTTCAGGAACTCTGGATACACCCATCACTAGGCTACTTCACAACCCCCAATTAAATTCCATAAGATAAAAAAATGACACTTGAAATAATTAAGCTTATGGTCTAATAAGTATATTAAATATATTAGCTGTATTCTGATACAGAAGCTAGTACAAACTTAAGTGTCTATCAAGAACCATTCACAATACATAACACATTTCTATATTCACAATATAGAGTACATTCTAAAAATCTTCTTGTTTAAAAGATACTGTAAACATGTAAGGCATTGCTACATGGCTGTGGCTTACCATCCTTCACTTTCCACCACTGCCTAATACTGCCTTCGATTTATCTCCAGGTACAGTACAGAAAATAGAAGCAAATTCCTCCCAGCCTTCAGCTTTAAAAACTAACTCACATTAAAAAATGACACTGACTTGTAGTGGAATAAGCCAGGTGAAACTAACTGCTCTAGCTAAACTTTGACAGACAGCTTCAATCAGCCTACTTATCCTCCATGTGGAAGGTGTAATCCAGACTGCTGCCAACTGCTTCCTAAGAGGTTTTCTTCTTCACTCTCTACATCAGCATTGCTAAGGCAACAACTCATTCAGTGCAAGTCCACTGTGAAACAACATGCTGAAGACAGATAAGAATACGGAAAGTACATTTCTTGCCTGTATTTCTACTGCTCTGCTCCTTCCCACAATCCTGAGAGTGTAGGGCAACTGTTGTAGTTGTTGTGAAAGCCAGTGGAGAGTAACTGGCTTGTGCCTTTGGGTCACCAGCAAAGTTCTAGCCCAGCTTGCAACAGCTGACCCAAAGAGGAGATGGCACAGGTGCACTCTGGGAACACAGCACAGCATTGGATTATCCCATTGATACCTGAGCTATAGAGGACACACAGAACTATCCCTTTGGAAAGCTGTCAGCAGTGCTCAAACTTGTTTCACTGCATGCAAATGGTTAAGGGAAGCTCTTTTACTGGTTTTCTCTTGATAGCCCATTGTATTTCTTTCAGGTATAGATTGTCACCCTTTTATTTGCATTTTTAAAATTTTTTCACCCTTGGCTTAACTATACTGTACATGGCTTCAGATTTTCAGTCAAGACTGAAAAACATAGTTAATATTTTATCAGCAGGAATGTGATCAGCACATATCATTCTAGTGGATTAATGGACTTATGGGAAGAAAGCTACTACAAGTTTTTATGCCATCTACCCTAAGAGCTCTTGTCACTCAGGTATTTTAGAATTACAAAAGCAAGTTCTTCAGGTTTCGTTAATGTAACACTACTCTTCAGGTCACACTGCTGCACCATAACTACACCACATTATAGAATCTTCTTGCCTTCCTCTGTTTCTACTGTATATTTTTTTCATGCTGACCAAAATTCTTTCCCTAGATGAACCCTCTACACTAGGCCTTACCAAAACTGTTCACTGCCCCAATCTATGTCTGTAGGCCAGCTCTTTTTCTGCAGTCATGTAAAGGAAAGTGTAACCCTCAAACCAAATCCCTTTTTCCCACAAACCTTTCTTTTATTCCAGAGGCCTGAGCCTGATTTGGTCAACAAGAACCAGATGTAGTTTCTCTACCTCCCCTAATCACTTTGAGACCTCTGCAGAACCAACATCCAACAGAAGCAACAAATCCTCTGGGCTTGGCACCTCTAAGACAATAGGAAAGTAAGGAAGGACAGGCCCTGGAGAAACAAGTATTTTCTCCACTTACTTGTGCCTAACTGTTTCATGAATTCTCTTTATCACCTAGCATGATCAGTTCTGTGTTGAGATCCCAATTCAATCAGATACTAAGCTGCTGTGGAAAATCAGTTAACTCGGAGAATGACACTGTTCTATGTTTTAATTGATATATTTTAACTCATATTAATCGAGAAAGTTTTATGCACTTAGCCAGTAAACAGGCCTTCCAGAAAGTAAAACTCTTTGGAAGCAAAGCAAGTATAAAACCAGAATGTAGGCAGCCAAACTAGCTTGCACATTAAAATATCTGTATTTTTATCTTGCAGTCACACAACTTTAAATGCAATGGGTTAGGTGTTAACTTTTTACCAAACTTGCTTTAGGAGACTGCACTATCCCAAGGCTGTTTGTTTTGAAGATCTATTGTTGGATCCTCCTACCTGTGATGATCTGATTAGACCAGTGACCTCATCTCTTCTCCATTATTCAGGATTTACTTCTTTCACCCTGCCACAGCAAGGTCAGGCCACAGGGGCTTGTATTTGCCAAAATCAGCAAGGCTTCTCCTCCTGATCAAAATGAAGCCTCTTCTTGCCAGTAAGAGAGATGTCACCAGTCCCATAAAGGCCCTAAGGAACATACAAGACTTAATTTCTATTTTTGCTCTATTTTTTGCCATATCACAGAACTTTTTCTGACAAGATCTTTACTTTGCAGGGAAAGAAAAAAAAAAAACCCACAACAAAACACCCAAAACACAAAGCTCCCAGTGTATAAACTTTATACTGTATAAACTGTTATACATGTAAATCTATGCTACAGTACAGAGATCAAATTTTGGTGCAAGGAATTATGACAGAGCCTATCTAGAGTTCATTTCAGTGCTCTGAGCTACTCAGAGAAATCCTAAATACTTTATACTGACAACCTACCATTTTCAGAATACTACTTTAAATATCTTTATTATTCTCCCTCCAACCATTCTCTGCCATGTTGCCTGCAACTGTCTTCCCTCAAACACATGTACACATGACATATAGATAAAGCTGTCAAAGGTTTAAGTACCAGTGAGTCATGACATCCTATCATGACTATGACTGTGACATACTAGGGGACATCCATCTCACTTAACTCAAAGCACTATAGATCCTATGGCAGAGCTCATCACTAGAATTCCTCTGTGGTTAACGAGGAGGAACAGGCCTTTTCATTTGGGACTTCAGGATGCTAAGTTACATAGCCTAAAACCATTTCTCTCCTCTCACTATACAAATTGTAAACTTTCCAGAACAGACACCATCTCTCTCCCCTCTTTTGTACCATGCCAGACACAACAGGGCTTTCTGACATGGTAGTAATAAGGAATAATGATGAGCAGTGTCAGCTATGGTAACAGGTAAGCAGTGACTAGCCATACAAACCACCTGGATAAAAATATCAATAAATCAGAAGACCACTTCTTTGTGGCAATGAGTCAAAACCAACTGGGTATCCCCTGCTGAACTTCTAATAAAAGATCAAACTATGCTGAAAGACACCACGCTAGTCAGCCAATAATTCCTCCAAATACATTTTATTACCCTTGACTTCACAGGGATACATGGCTAGTCCAAGTTCCTGACTAGTACAAGTTCCTGGACTATCTCCATCTTTGAGTTACAAGTCTTAATATTTTTTGAAAACCCTCTTGACCACCTGGCTTGAAAGGATTTTGTTAACTGCTACTACAGTTGCCTTAATCTTTGAAGAATCTGTGAAATGTTGCTTGTCTTCCTCAATGATAATCATCTTGATCTCAAAGAAGTACAGATTTAGTTCTTTTTCACTGAGTAATTTTTGGCTCTTTGTGTTAATTTTTATTCTGTTTCAGAACTTTCTTCCCATAAAAACAAAGAAACATTAAAACCACAAGCTTTACTGACTTTATAATATTTCATTTTGCATTGTATTCTTCTCTTTCTTTATAGATTTTTTTTCTTGTTCTAGCAAAAATCTCTCTTCAAAAGATGTTTTGTTTTGGGTTTTTTTGGTTTTTTCCTTAGAATTACAAAGTCCACAGAGGTTACAAATAAGATGACACTTTAAAAAATCAGAATCTTTAAAGAAGTGTTGTAATTCATTTTGATACCATTTATCATCATCATCTTCCACTGATTAAATATTTAAGGGCTGTAATACATAGTTTTAGATGCAATAATCTGTAAAATCCTCAGATGCTGTAAATTTGCTTAATGCTACTGAAATAAATAAATCAGCACCATTTTACACCAGTAGAAGCTTGGGACTGAAATTTTTACAGTGAAAATTGCTGATCAACAGTTGCTGGAATTAAAGATTATCTGCATCAGTTCTCCATGGTATCAGAAGATAATCAGCAACTATAAAAGCAATATAAAAAGCAGAACCTAATATAAAAGCACTGCTTTTCTGCAAGATTCATACCAATTTCAAAGAGTAGAGTCTAAGTAAAGTACCTAAAGTTTATCACTCTAAAAGCATGTCTCATGTACACTGTTTCAGATCCTCCCTCTTTTTCATGAAGGGAATATCCCAGTTTTTCAAAATCTGTCCAGGAAATTACAGAACACAGCTGACATTTTGAGGCACCTTGTCACAATCCCACAGACTATAGGTTTTTGGTCCTCAAGCAAACTTCTTTCTCTCCAATAAATTCTTACCACTGGCAAAACAGTGGGGTTTTTTCCTAGCTCAGTTCTGAGATTTCTTCTTATTCCTTTTAATATTGTTGAAAATAAAACGTGACACTGTTTTGGTGGAATTTGGTGTTTTCTGTATTAGAGAAAAGCACTGGTACTAAATCAAGGTTCCTAAGAAGGTTAGTCACGGCTCTCCATTCAACTGGGTCTTGCTTTTATGAATATCTGTACATTTTAATTAAGTCATTTAGGTAGATCATGTATAGACAGAGTTTTTTTTGTTTTGGTTGGGCATGGTGGTGGTGTGTGCAATTTGGAATACCAGTTGCTTCTAATTTTTGTGCTCTTCAATATCCATAAAGATTTCTTGTGTTTCCCCTGTGGAAATACAGGCTGCCAAGAGTCCCATTGGTATTATTTATCTATTCTTTTCCTCACGGGTCAAGTTTTTACCAGTTTCCTAGCTGTACTACATCCTACAATATAGTAGGGAAGCTCTCTCTGTTCCCTTAATTTCATGTCAGGCTTGTCACCAGCAGCTTGCTTTATTCTTCATATTTATTCCAAGACTTATTAACCACAGCCAGGGTTCTCTACTGTTACTTCACTGGATCCCCTCCTGCTCTCAAACTTTTCACCTGAACTAAGCACACACGCAGCAGAATTTTCACCAAACTATGTTGAACAACCATGTTACGTTTTTCCTGACTTCAGGATATTGCCCACCTTATCCAACAACTTTTGCTTACATCCACACACTGGGGAGTATAATGAATGGATGTAATGTCACACAAGAATCTACAATAAAGATATATTTGGGTCAGGTTCGTGATGCCAAAAGGACAACCAAGCTGTTTGGAGAGAACAGAAAATTCAAGCATTTCTTATTGTATCTGCTCCACCTGCTTGCCTTTTCTCTTATAACTGAATTTGCATCCATTTTCCAGGCAGTAATCTTTCAGTCAAGGAACAGCAGTCTGAGCTTGTTTTGTATATGGCTGCAGTTAGAGGGCTGAGTGATGAATCAAATCAAATACTATACATCAAGCTCTATCTGGCATGTTCATAGCCTGTGACTGACAGCAAAGCAGGGAGAACTGCAGTGATACACAATGTCTATCAAAGGCTACTGTATCCTGTGACTTCTATGCTACATTTTTGCCTTCACTTGAAGGCAAGGGAACAGTTTCATGCATCTTTCTTGGCAGTAGAGTAACCTAAGAATTTCCCTTTCCCCTTACCCCCAGTTTTTCATTCCCCCTTCCTAGACCACTTCTTTCGGATTTTTTTGCCTGGATGATTTTAGGGATGTAACTGACAAAAAACCCCAAACAAATAGCTGCACTGGCGTGGTTGAAGGAGCTCAGAGATGCATCCAAGATGCCACCAAGATGCCCTTATTAGCTTCCACTTACCAAAGCAAGATAACAAGGTTGGGCAGGAAGTTCTCGCAGGCTCCTGAAGGACTAAACGCAGCTTAAAAGGGAATGACAGCTCAGTTTTACTAGAAACATCTGTGGCATTACACACCTGAAGATAAACTGTGTAAATTATTCCATAACAGGTTCAGTTACAAACTACTCCCCTAGACTTGTTAGGAAGTGGGAGGGGTCAGAAAAAATTAATCACAGAACGAGCCGAACATGCAGCCGTACAGAGTCCCACTCCCTCAAGCCTGACTTCACATGGATTCTTTGAAGTTCTGATGAATTTTAAGCCCACTAAAAGTTTTTGGTAAGCTTTAAGACTGACCAACACATGCCATTTGCATAAATTAAGACAGGAGGTTTTGCATACTTTCCTATGTCATTAGAGACATGCACACAGAAATCCTCAGGCAGAGCCTGTCTGGTTGGGACTTGATT
This sequence comes from Porphyrio hochstetteri, assembly GCA_020800305.1. Taxonomy (NCBI): domain Eukaryota; kingdom Metazoa; phylum Chordata; class Aves; order Gruiformes; family Rallidae; genus Porphyrio; species Porphyrio hochstetteri. The sequence continues at coordinate 11,615,952 of CM036911.1, forward strand.
ATTCATCCATGTACCAATCATGGGGAATTCTAAATTTTGAGGTTCCTTTAGAAGGATGCAGCCTCTCCTAAGGAAAATTGAAAGCATCACTAGTTTCAGGGACTGAGTAGTTCAGGACATCCTAGTGCTCAGATAAAGGTTGAAGTGGTTTCCTAGAAGGTTATAGCAGAGATTCTCCAGATTCCACTTAGTGTCCTCAAGCAGAAGCAAGTACTCCACCAGATGAAGTCTCTCTCCAAGGCTGTAACATCTTTCATGTTGAGAGATGCACTGATGAGCTGGTGGAGCAGAAGATGCAAAGCAGAATCCACTGTGTATTCCACCTAGCACTGCAGAACTTGAACCCACTCCCGCTTCCTACAAAATGGTATTTAATTCTAAATCACTGAGACAGTATCAATGAATTTTAAATACTAATATTTTGCCAGCATGGAGCTGATTAAACAGGAACAACCTTTCTATGTATATTTTTAAATAGATACTGAAATCCTCACACATAGAAGACCTGCTATTCCTATTTCTCAAGATTTCTCAAGATTTTGCATACAAAGAATTTTAATAGATATACATAATTCCAGTTATAAAGTGTTACTAGTATTTCTGAACTACTTCTGATAACACATTAGGCAACGTTCTAAAAACCAATTCAGATGTGAAGTTTGATCTTAAATATGTGCACAGCTTGGTTTTAGATGAGAATTGTTTCCAGGGAAGCAAGGAACCATAACAAGGTTCTATAGGAAACCTGTGCGTGGTATAGCTGCTAGGAGCAAGAGTGTCATTAGTACAGCAGCATATCAAAGCTTTTTAGAAGAAAAGAATTGCTCCCCTTTGCTACAAAGAACAATTAGAAGTTATGATAGTGACTCTGAATAAGCTCATAGTCCTGTCCCATCACAATGTTGTGTGTCATTACATGAGATCTGATAAATAGAAAAAATTTTGCACTTCTATGCACAGTAAAAGTGGTGGTGGCAGAAAACCATTATGGAAACTAAACATGGGCAAAACATATCTAAATAGTAACCTGTTTCCTTACCACTTCAATACTGTGGTAAGGAAATAAGGAAAACACATTTTTATTATCTTGCTTTTCTAAGTTGAGTCTCAGAGAAACACAGAAAATGAATTCCCAGCAACTTCCAACAAAAATTACCAACCACCACACAACTTGGTCACCAGAAATGTTCTGATACTGTAAAGAAATGCAAATTCAGGCTCCCTTTGACTTTGCAAAGTCTCTTTGCATTAATGGCAGTGTAGCCCTTGAATATCGGACAGTAGCTGATAAGTCAGGGAAAAATGTGTTAATAGTTTGCAATTTTAGTTTCTATCTTTTTAGTCAGAAGTAAATGCAATAGATTGAATTTTAAGTGGAAGAAATAACAACTTATTGTTTTCTAAGCTGATAGATATTAATTTGACCTTGTTTTCAGCAGTAAAGGTAGAACACATCATGTCCAGAGGTGTCTTCCAACATTAACTGTTATTCAAGTCTTTAAATCACTGCTTTTTAATGAATATTGATATTTTTCCACAGACCACTATATTTAACCCAAGTTGGTAGATTACACATTTATCCTCAAGAGGCAGCTAAAACCGAAAAGGAGAGCAACATTTTCATTTTACACCCTGTGCTGCTGCAGCCTATGCAATTTCCTCATTAATTCCTGGCAAACTATTTTCTACTCTCTATTATGCCAGTTTTTCCCTTGCCCAGTACTGCTGTGGCTCTGATAACCCTACCACATTTGTTTTATGCTATCAAAAATGAGATCATTTGCAATACTTTGATTTTCACAGCTTATACAGATGAAAATGAAGCTCTGGGACCACCTAAATGAAGCCTGTTCAACTCCATATGAAGTATTACTTCATTCAAGAAGTATTCTTCCTCTGTAGATATTATTTCCAGAATGGTTTAAAGGAGCATGAAACTACAAAATGATAATTTCCAGGAGACTTAAAAAATAAAAATCTTGTAAAACATGCAGGTTTTCTTCAGAGGGATGGAGCCTGTCCCACCAGTGAGGACCTTCAGGACAAAATCATTGTCTTTGATTTTCAGTTCGGATAAGCTTCTGGTTTATCTCATCCTGCTTTTAATTACTAAGAACAAAACCAGAAACCCCAACAATAGGATGTTGTTTTGGTTTTGTTGGACTTGATCAGATGTGAAAGTTTTCTGTAAAGACCATTTTCATTTGGAGGATGATTGTACTGATCTCACACAATATACATGACATACCTACCTACAGCCTAGTAGTTGTAGCAGTTAAGCTTACCAGCACATATTACTTCATGTCACTTCACGAAAACACAAATTGAACATATCCTTTCTACAGTACTCAAAACTCCAAAGCATTTCAGGGCCAAAAAGGCTGTTTCTCAGATACATTTAAGATGTGTGTCCACAACGTTGAAAGATGAGAGTTTTCCTGATTTTAAGAATCTGATTTTTTTTTTAATAACCCAAGTTACTAAAAAACTTATATGGAGCTTCCAAAAGATAAGTGACAGTATTCTAAATTATAAGCTTGTCTCCTTCTTGATCTGCCTGAGGGTAGGGAGGCTCTTCAGAGGGATCTGAACAGACTGGACCGATGGGCTGAGTCCAATGGGATGAAGTTTAACAAGGCCAAGTGTAGAGTGCTGCACATGGGACATAACAACCCCATGCAGCGCTACAGGCTTGGGGGAGACTGGCTGGAGAGCTGTCAGGCAGAGAAGGACCTGGGGGTGTTGGTTGACTGCAGACTGAATATGAGTCAGCAGTGTGCCCAGGCAGCCAAGAAGGCCAATGGCATCTTGGCTTGTATCAAAAACAGTGTGGCCAGTAGGTCTGGGGAGGTGATTGTGCCCCTGTACTCGACATTGATGAGGCCACACCTCGAGTACTGTGTCCAGTTCTGGGCTCCTCACCACAAGAAGGACATGGAGGTCCTGGAGTGAGTCCAGAGAAGGGCAACCAGGCTGGTGAAGGGGCTGGAAGGCAAATCCTATGAGGAGTGGCTGAGGGAGCTGGGGCTGTTTAGCTTAGAGAAGAGGAGGCTGAGGGGAGACCTTATCACCGCCTACAACTACCTGAAGGGAGGTTATAGAGAGATAGGTGATGGTCTCTTCAGCCAGGTGACAGGTGATAGGACAAGGGGGAATGACATGAAGCTGTGCCAGGGCAGGTTTAGATTGGATGTTAGGAAAAAATTTTTTACTGAAAGAGTTGTCAGGGCCTGGAACAGGCTGCCCAGGGAGGGGGTCGAGTCACCTTCCCTGGATGTGTTCAAAAAAAGGGTAGATGAAGTACTTAGGGATATGGTTTAGTTTAGGATGAGAATGGTTGGACTTCATGATCTTAAAGGTCTTTTCCAACCTTGTTATTCTGTGGCTCTGTGACTCTCTGATTCTGTTAAGTAAATAGAAAAGGCAGACCCCTAACTTTACTAAATTTGATACCTGAAGTTAAAAGGCACAAATATCTGCCCAAGTTTCAAGTACAGAAATGACTTTTGAGGACTACATGAAGAGAGACAGGAAGGTACAATTTTATGAGAGTATTATTCTGGTTTCACCCTCTCATCAGCTGCTGAGCAAGGATAGCCCACTGTTTTCTTGACATGAAGATCCAAGTGGATCTTGAATTAAAAAGACTAACTCAATTCCTTTTCCTTTACTCATTACCTCAGGATGTAAAGCATCACCAAGTGAGCTGAGGTCTGAAGAAACCATAAGAAAACCCATTGTGCCTCTGTATGAGAGCCTTAGCAATCAGGCTGGCCCCTTTGAAAGTATTTCCCGTAACAGCTTTTTCTTTTCTCTTATGTACAGTTGAATTTTTTGGGAGTTCAAATACAAGAGGTTATGTTTAGCTTGGGGGAGAAATGCCACTAGCCCAAAACCATCCACATACTATTTGGGATTCTTAGACTGAAAGCTCCAATGCTTACTGTGAGGATAAATACAAAATTAGCATAATATCCTCCATTGCATTTTTTACATAAATGCAATGTTAATTATGTTAAACCCTTTTTTAGAAAGATACAAGTAGAAACAGTTTTTATACCTTAAGTTAGCTAAATGCTAATACACCCTTGCTTATTTTTTAGATCTTTAAAAGCATGAGAGCAGTGTCTGCAGGAGAGAAAACCTTGTTCTTACTGGTCTACTGTCCCTGCAATTGGACAGAAAGAAAAGAAAAAAAAAAAAAAAACACTGAGCATCATGAATAGCAAAGTTTCCCTGTGATCTTCCTGAAAAGAGTTTAAATAAAAGCAACCCTTTGCCTGTTCTGATGCAGACAGTTGGTCATGCAAAGCTCAGAACCTTGAATACCACAAAAGGTTACAGAACAGGAGTCTTAAAAATATGTCTCATTCTTGGTCTCACAGCCGATCTTTGCAGATGACAAAAGTAACCAGTGCCAGGCTGAACCATAGGTTCTTTGGTTTCAACACAGGATGTTGGACCTAGCATGATTCCATGCTAAATTGCAACACCTTCTTTTTCCCTGCCAAGTATGAATTGTATATCAGAAGAGACACCCTTGAAAACAACCCAGCATACCTTTACACTACTTCAAATCTTTTGTAATACTATTTAAAATATAGAATCTCTAAGGTGATTCATTCGGCATCTTATTACTATAAGTTTTAGATTCAATCTCTCTTTACATCATCACATTCACAGGATATAAGAAAGGAGGCCGAGAATTTTAGTTTCAAGGGCTGAAATAGTCTATATTCAATTTTCTTCTGCTAAAACTTCTTCTGAGGGCAAAGGAGAGAAAGGCAGACAATGTGAGATGCACATAACTCACTGGTACAGCAAAATTCAAAAAGCCCATCCTAGTATGCCCTGAAAATGCTAAATGATGTTGATACTCAGCACTGGGCTGCTGATACCTAAAGTTAAGTTCCAGCCAGCCACATTTTCTGCCAAAGATAGCACTGGGATATGAAACATGGGCTGAGGCCAGATACGTTGTCACGCTGCATCTTCCTCTTATGGTACTACTGTCAGAACATGTGGCTAGCCATCTGGAGCTGGATGACTTGTTCCAGGAGCTTGGTATTAGTCTTCAACCAGCTAGATCAAACATGTTCTGAAAATGGCACTCTTTCTTCAAGCTAAACATCACATAAATGAGAGTGGTTACAAGGCCAGAACTGTTTGGTCGGAATCTTGTTCAGATCAAATTGTCCTCCAGTTGTCCAACTTCTACCCAGCCAATTTCCCTACATAAATTCAAATTGAGCAGCTGCCTCAATAAGGGTTCTAGCATCTTCCTGTCCTTCTGGAGGAACAATCCAGCTGTTAGCATGTCAGCAACCTGAGTGCACCAACAGGCTCTTCAAGTTCTCTAGCAGAGGTTTAGCAAGTGATTGAAGATCACCTCAGCTGTGACACCAGCTGTATAACCTTGAATCAGGCTGCTGGGAAAACTGCTTAGTACTGAGAAAGAGCTGTGGAAGAAGTAGCTTTGAGAAACCCTACCTGAGGGAGCCTCTTCCACTTGACTCTTGAGCTGTCTTGAAGCTCATACCCTTGCCATGCTGTTGGTGACGCTGTGCTCAGCTTTGTATCTTACTGATCCCAGACTTGCCTTGCTGACTTGACTTCAAACCTGCCTCATGACTACAGGCCTGTCTGATAATCACTCAATGACTCTTTGCCCTGGGTAGTCACAAGACATGTGGCTCTTGCTCAAGAGAGACTGTTGCCTTGTTTGCCTTTGCTGATACTTTTCCTTGCTGAGAAGCCTGCTCTTGCTATTTGTGACACAGTGGTCTAAGTCTTTCAGATCTCACAGGAAGCAAAAAAGCAAGTATCAGTCCATAATTCCCAGGAGGAAACAGCAACAACCTTGGTAAGTTCCAGACACAGAGGTGAATCTCCATTTATCAGAAAGATGGCACATGCATGAAAAGACCAGAAATGATTGATAAAAGCAATCAGACTACTAAGGAGAAGAAAGTTAAGGACATACAGAAACATTCACATAGCCATGTCATGCAGCCTGCTATGGTAATGAAGAGCTTTCGGACACACAGGTACCTGGATCCAATTCACTTGCTTCAGGATGAAGTTAATTACATGAGACTTGAATAAGATCTTTTGAGGTGCATTTCTAATTTTAGCAGTTGCTCCTGTTCCTTTTGAAAATTCCATTCACAGTCACTAAGTTTCACACAATATTCTACCATTCCACGGTGCTATTTATGCTGCTAAAGCACTGTACATGGAACTAATTGCTTTGCAACCAGAAAGGTCAGCTAAGGACTGAGCTCCCACAAGCAAGTTCATTTGGTTTCTTTAAAGGGTAACTCATCTGATTGGAAATTATGCTTTGTAAATTGAATCTTAACAGACATCCTATAATATATTCCTCATGAATTAATACTAGCCATTTCTCTGATTTGCTCCAGACATTAGACCAGCTGTTTTCATTCTGTCCCAAGTCTAATGGACTAGAGAAAGCTGTGATTTCCAGTGTTCAACTGCACTGAAAACATTACTCTGAAGCATTTGCCCACTATTACTGTCATTATTTGTATTGCAAAAGTAACAAACACTGCCCTCAGTGTAAGCCTCACTGCTGTTACCTTCTGTCCCTCTCAATTCCGTATAATACTGTCCTCAACCTTGCTTTGTAGAGCTGCTGTCATTTTTTACCTCATTGCACTCGCTGGATGTGGCAGACCAGTACAGGAAAAAAACATAACAGGAGCAGGAAAGCTTCCCTGCCTGAGCTCCCATACCATCTATGAATGACTGCAGTAAAGAATAAAAGTCCAGACTGATACACAGCAAGGTTCTCTAAACATAAACCAGGGAAGAATAATTTCCACTAAAAAGTTAAATTATCCTTGGATTATATGAAAGAGTGAAGGCTCCACTATTCAGATACTAAATTAAGACCTTCATGAAAACATGAATTGCAGAAGTTCTCATCATACTTTCTGTTGTGAGAAAAGTATTCAGCAAAATTGGGAGCAGGAGAAATATCAATAATTCTCTATGTCAGATTTCAGCTAGTTAAAGTATGAAGATTCATTAATACACTCCTCATACATTATTTGTGGGAGGAATAACCATCTGTATCAGTACAGGCTGGGGGATGACCTGCTGGAGAAGAGCTCTGTGGAGAAGGACCTGGGGGTCCTGGTTGATGACACGTTGGCTATGAGCCAGCAGTGTGCCCTGGTGGCTAAAAGGGCCAATGGGATCCTGGGATGCATCAGGAAGAGTGTGGCCAGCAGGTCTAAGGAGGTGATCCTCCCCCTCTACTCTGCCCTGGTCGGGCCCCACCTGGAGTATTGTGTCCAGTTCTGGGCTCCCTGGTATAAAAAAGGGATCTCCTGGAGAGAGTCCAGAGAAGGGCTACGAAGATGATTAAGGGCCTGGAACATCTCCCGTATGAGGAAAGGCTGAGTGAGCTGGGAAGACTGAGGGGGGACCTAATTAGTGTTTATAAATATCTTAAGTATGGGATGCAGGGGGAATTGGCCAACCCCTTTTCAGTGTCTGTGGGGACAGGACAAGGGGCAATGGCTGTAAACTGGAGCACAGGAAGTTCCGCACCAACATGCGGAAGAACTTTTCCCCAGTGAGGGTGACAGAGCCCTGGGACAGGCTGCCCAGGGAGGTGGTGGAGTCTCCTTCTCTGGAGATATTCAAGACTCATCTGGATGCCTATCTGTGCAATATGAGCTGGGGAGCTGCTTTGGCAGGGCGGTTGGACCCGATGATCTCTCGAGGTCCCTTCCAACCCCTACGATTCTGTGATTTTAAAACAAGTGTCTCAATGATTTTCCCTTGGAGGCATGAAATTGCATGCATTAAACTACATGATGCAAGGGATTGAATTTGCCAAGGTTTTGCATTAGTTTTGCCATTTTGGCAGTCATAGTCCTTTGCATATTACATCTTTAAGTGTTCATGAAAATAACTTCTTGAATTCTCTCTTTGCAGGTAACACATATATGTTTCATATGAAAGAAAAGGAAGTTACTCAGAAGCATCATGTTTGGACTCTAGGTGCTAAACGCCTGTTTTGCCATAACACTTCCTCAGAAGACGCCTAGACACATATCAGAAGCTTTAAAAATTATTTCAGTGATGAACAGCTTCCACAATACACTCATGCATACAAATTTTATAGAACTTGTGTGATCTGACTGCAGAATACCTTTTTGATTAATCAGACCTAAGGTTTTAATAACGAAACAGCAGGTGGGGTAACCACAAAATTAAAACTTTTAACAGCCTCAAAGTAATAAACTCATAAATATAAAAGAGTTCAAAGCACCTCGTTTGCATTTTTGAAAAACATCCTCAACAACTACTTATTTCTGTTCCCAGAAGAGGGCGATAGTCTAATACCTCTTCAGCTCTTGCTGTATTTGACTGGGGAATGAACATACTGACTTAAATGACAAAGGCTTACCTTTCCCTTTGGAAGTAGCTGCTGCTCTTCTAGAAGCAATTTCTAGGAACTGTCTCCTACAGAAACAGTAGGATCCTGTTCAGGGACTGCAGACCCACTTTGATCAGCTGTTAAACATCAGGCATTTCCCATTTGAGAAGAGTATCTGTAAGAAAATGGTGAAAGAGGTTTGTCATAACCTTGCCATTTGAATGATCACCTTTTGTTCCCATGAACATTTCTGAGCTGGTTCTGTCCTTTCAATTAGTAGCAGTTCAGCATTTGGGATATAGAATTGTCTATTTATGTTTTGGGTTGTTTTGGATTTGTTTGTTTGTTTAGGTTTTTTTAAGCAAACCTCTCTTTATTTTAAGGGGGTTCTGCCTTAAAAAAAAAAATCAATAAAATAAAATTTTCAAATCCATTCTCACTGTAATTTATACTACTCAGGCTTAAACTGCCACTAGATTAGCATTATATGACAATAATTGAGGCCGATTAAGCTGAAGGCTCAGAAACTATACTAATAAGAACAGAATCAGTCTAGGTATTCCATCAGTTGTTTTCAGAACAGTAAGCCCTTTTTCTTTGTAGTTGAAGGGAAGATTCTGCTTCCAACAGTGGCTGCAGAAACATCTCCAGGCCTAAATTGCCTTATCACGTAGGCAGGCACTATGATTTATACCTTGAATTTATCTTCTAGCTTTTTCATTATATATAATGCAAACTGGCTTTTTATTCTCTGTTTGATACTTTTTATTTTACATAATAACACCTACAACATACACACACAAAAAAATACCTACTTCTGAGATATCCCCTTATGAAATACCCAACTTAATGTGGGAATTATTATCGAAACCCCAAAAAAACTATTCTATGGACTTTTATTTTTATCCATGGAAGGGCTGAAGTTGATATATATCAACTCTTCTTTCCTTTCAACCTTGTGTAAACAGGTAAATAAACAAAGCTCCTATTTTTGTCACCAAATTGCTAACAGCACTGACTTGTACAAAAGTTGAAAAGCTAGAATATTAGAGAAGTTGCCTTTTAAAACAAGAAAAGACATCATTTATTTTGTTAAAAAAAAAAATGAAGTAGTGAAAGTTAATTGTACTGAAGCTGAGACTGTAAACGGAAAATGGAAAAGCTAGGCAGGGTGAAGTAACATTCCAAAGAGTCGTGAGCTTACAGATAGGATAGATCAGCCACTGCTCTTTGTAAGTACTTATAAAGTTATTGAAGTTAGCATAGATCAGCATCTCCCACATAGCAGAACAGTAGAGGGAAAGATCAGTTCTTAGGATAGCTCAAGTACTCCTTCCATAATCTACAAGCAATCAAAGAAAAACAAAACAAAAACAAATCCAAGACAAACCCAATAAAAAAATGAAAACAAAGGGAGCTTCAAAACAGAGGACCATGGTAGTTTCTCAAAATCCACAGAAGCAATACAGTCACAAACTTTCAGGACAATTAAACACAGATCAAACAGAGCACTTAAACCTGAACCACACCAGTGCACTGACCAAGTGCAGCTGCCCTGCCAAATCAGATCCAAGTCTACATACTCCAGATTTTTAGAGGTAAGAGAAAACACCAGTGAATTATGTTAATATGGGAGGATATGGAGAAACAGGCCGGGCAGGGATAGCTAATAAAGCTTTGAATGCTTTTGCTTAATCACACTGCTCCTGCACGGGATACTTAATTCAAGAATGCTCTCTAAAGATGTCCATGTATAGGCCTAGGTGCATAGCTAATATCTGTAATACCAGTAGGTGGCATTGAAGAGTACGTATTGTTCAGACTTCATTGATGCCCACTATATTGTGTAGGTATCTCCCAGGCAATGCAAGTAGCTTATAAAATACAGGTGTTTGTCTTCCTTTCTTCATTCACTGGAAACATAACCATGGTTCAGAAATAATGTAACCTAAAACTAGGTTCAGACAGTGAATATCTTCAGGTGCAGTCACCAGCTTGAGGAGCAGCTTGTGGTTTGCCAGTGGTACAGCCATGACAAAGATAATAAGCCAAAAGAAGTGAAGAGCAGAAACACACTCAATTTTCCCATTTCATCCATTTTTAAAGAACAGAAAGGCAATACCTACAGGATGTAAAAAGTATAGTATAAGGAAAGGAATGGATTCAAATCCATGTCCAAGGAGGAAAGTTTTTGTCATTTTGAAGAATTCTATTTAGTTCTAATGAGTTTTGGATGTGGAAATGGAAGGCCTAACTGCCAGATTGAATTTATTTCAAACTGTCTGAACTCTTTTCCCTAGAGGGTCACAGGATTCTGACTACAAGGGGATAGAGTAATAGGAAATAATGGAAAAGGTCTGATCTGTCTGTTGTATCATATTAATTCAGTGTAACTATTCTGTTTTATCTTGACTGAACCGAGATCAGAATTCTGATTTGTTAAAAACATTTATTAAGAAAAAAATAAATGAGTGTGTGTATTCATACATAGAATAATCAAAACAGGCGGTCTTTGAAGGTACAGGCTAACCAAAGCCTGCCTAGGAATACCCATGTAATCCATCATTCAGCCATTATCATGTCACCCATGTGTTTTCAATATTGTTGAATTCTTGGTCTTTCCAGAAACTGTTAATAACCTCAACATTATTGACTGAAAGGAGGATGTAACTGCAAGACAGAAACCAAGACAAAAATACTAACTCATTTCACACAGATTATCCAGCTGCTGGTAGCTGCTAATCAGTGCTGGTTATGCAGGACCCACTAAGAACAAACCTGAAGCCCCCTCACCCCCAGCCTTGGATTTGTGTTACTGATTATTCCCTTCAAAGTTCACCATCAGTAGAAAACTCAGTCTGCCTAAGGGTTTCATATCCTTTCAAAAATAATAATCAACCTTGACCTAATTTGGGAAACTTCTGACCTGACCTTTCAGAAGATACAAAATGGTACTAAGGACAGCAGCATCAAAGGGGCTCCTGATTTCAATAACAGCATGGACAGATACCAGAGAAGAACACACAAAAATTGCAAGCAGCACTGCAATAATTTTTACTTCTTTACAGAAAGACAGTATGCTGGCGTTGAATAACAAAGTTACTTGCTTAAAATAACATAGAGAATCTGTTACAGATCTGGAAGTGAAAGTCATTTGTCCTCAGGCACAAGCCCTGAATCAAAACCACTGTTGCTTCACACGTTTGGTATCTTGCAAGATACTGCACGTTTCCAATTTCTCCAGTTTCCATACTAAAACAGGGACGTAGATTAGGGTAACATTCAAATATCTTACGTGATATCAGACGGTCACTGTCAATTCAGTTTCTTTACATCTCGATGCGTAAATCCACATGAAACACTCGGAATACATTCATGTCACCACACTTCTCAAAGATAAAATGTGTCCTTCTGACTTCTCCAGAAGATAAAAGGTATTTGTCAAAATTATTTGAAACACAGCTCTCACTCAGTGTTCTGGCATCTCTGTGAATATTGGCAAGTGCTACTCTGTCAGGGTACTAGTCAGTTATACCTGGTCTACCAGCCAAGAGAAAACAGCTATGGCATTAAAATATACTGCACTTAATGTATTGTGAACCATATAATACTTGTTCAATGAGAGGCGAAAGATAAAGGTAATTACATATAATTCCCCATAAATAACTATTGGGGTAGGTGTTCCAAATGCAACGTGAGGATAAAGATCAAAAAAGATAATTAACTCAAGACCGACACCATTTCAATATTGAGCAATGTCAAGGCAACACCACAGCTTTCCAGTCAGGTTCACACTTTATCCTCTGGCTCAACTAGATTTGGCATCATGACTTGCAACAAAATAGATAAGAAAAAAATGTGCTCATGACCCTCGAGGCCAGTAGGTGTCATTTTGTAAGCAGAAAGGCTCCAGTGTGTATCACATTACAGATGCTGTAAAAAGTCCTCTATATCCTGCAGCTGAATAGTCAAGCCTTATAACACATTTGACCTTTACGAATACACAAACAGGATGGCAGAAGAGATTATTTTAATCAGATCTGAATGCATATGAGAGGGCAACTTGCAATTATACGGATTATGCAATTATGCCTCTATCTACCATTTCAGCAGAAATCAACTTAGGGAACCAGTGGAGATTCCTGTTGCAATTGTCACAAAGCACAATAGCACTCAGATTATAACTTAAAATACATTTTATTAAACACACATACACCTCCACTGACTAAAAAAACCCCAAAAACATCTCAGACTATGACTTTTAGATATGACAACACTTGTCCTACTGCTGCATGTCAAATGGAACTTCACAAGCTCACTGATCTTTTTGCTGCACAGATAGGGCATGTTTGTAATTATTTTTGTTGCAAGATTGCTCACCATCTCTGCACAGGGTGGGGAGCAGGAGCTAAAAAAGATGGTATAGAAGAAGAACGTAACACAAAGCGAGCATAGAAAAACTGTTATGCTAACTGTGCCATCACAATCTATGATCTCCTAGCCTCCTGTGAAAGCCTCTACATACATATGTTAGGGATGATCAGAGTGACTAGTGGATATGCTGTAGGGCAAGCTTTATGCATGAAAGGGGGAAACAAGGAAAAGAAAGATGGCAATGGCTGTCCAGAAACAAACAGCAAAATCAACAATTGAACCAGACAATGATCCTGTAGATTCCACAGCCTTCATGAGGATTATAATGAACCAATAACAGTGGGAAGTGGTTCTGTAAGAGAGAGAAAATGACAAAGGTGAGTGAGCAGTAACTAATCCAAGAACAATATAGTACATGTCTAGGTTCTAGTCTTCATGCTGATCTCTTGACTCTGGTGGAAATGGGGCAGAGCTGAAAAGGTTTATAGACTGGCAGGTCAGATAAGAGAAGGAAACTAAGTACCCTGCTTGAGGCTTTTACTTTCCTATTTTAATCAGAGCCCTTATGGGGACATGCCTACATAAAACCTTCCACCCCATTTCTAAAGTACAACACATACCTACCAGATTTTGTCTACTGTTAACCTGAAGTGCAATATTCCTGCAGGATCAGGGAAGTTAGCAGAAGACATATGTTAGCTGTTTCTCCTGACTACATATCCTAGTTCTACTGATTTGCTTCTGGTTTTGACCAAGCTAAACTCAAGTTCTCTTTTGACCCTTGCCTCATTTCAAATCCTTTTTAATGATCCAATACCACAAAGCACAATAAAAATTTTGTTTCTCACACAGAAATGAAATTGTTTTCTGTAGCAACAATACAGAAATGCTGCTAATATTCTGGGAGGCTGGAATTGGCAATTAAAAGTTTTTTTAAAAAACTGCCAGTTTACTAGATCAAAGCCTGGCTGATACAATAAGGAGGACATCATTACAAATGCAGGTTAAGGGAAATGTTGCTCAAACAGCTTTTTGGTGGTGGGTTTTCTTTTTGTTTTTTTTTTTTTTTAAATGTTCTATATTGAAATACTTGTTTCAATAAAGACAGACATGTATTAGCTTTTCACAGCAGATACCATACACACTGGATCTGAAATAGAACAAAAGGGTTTAAAAGGATAAAAAAGGAGACCTACATTACTCAGAAAAAAATCCACTGATGGATAACTGTTATTGAACCAGAGAGAAATAATGAGGCCATGGCTAGCAAGTGAAAAAGATGGGGTTAAGAATGATCATTTAGAAGACAGTGACACATCGCATTGGGATCTTTCCATTCTTTCTCTGAGAATGCAAAAGACATAATAAACAAGAAAGGAGGAACTCAAGTATGTGAATCTAAGAAGAAACATGAAGTAAATTGCAGCCTGCAAGACCTGGTCTAATCAGGAAACTGACAGAACTACTTAACTCCTGGTACAAACTCTATAGAAAGGATAGATTCCTATAGAAAGAAAAGGATGTAAGAAATACATTCTGGAAGGAGGAGCAGCCCAAGGCAGAAGAAAAGAAAGATATATGCATGCTCACTGCAGCAGCACTGCCAATTTGTACTGAATTGAAAGATATATGGTTGGAATATTATGGGAAATTGCAGTAGAGCTCCAGGGCAAGATAAGAAGCCAGAAAACAGAGGGAAAGGGAAAGAAAAGTTAGAACAATGATCAGAAGGGTTTGTATGATGCACATCCAAGATGGGCTAAAAATTACAGAATTATATTGAAAGGAAATATTTTCCCTGCAGTGCTCTAAGACAGTGTTCATAGCCACTGCCTGCCTGACATTAAGAAACGAACAGAAGTCATGTGCTTAGCAAAATCGCAGGTAGTTGATCAAAATGTGATGAAAGCTGACAGGGCTTGAAGATGTATTTACAAGATGGCACTGCAAATTTATTTCATTCTGTTAAAGCAAATATTTCAGGCATATATAAAACTGAGAGGTGAGATCTGCCTGAATCAAATAGCTTATAGAAAAAAATGCTCAGAATACATTTACATTTCAAATGAATCATCACTCAGGGGTGGAACAAAAGAGAGCAAGCCCAGTGCCACGTCAAGAAAGGAAAGAGGAATTGCAGAGTTTCTAGCTCTAAAAATCCAACACCACAACATTCCCCCCCCTCCCCATAAATCAAAACAAAACACCCACAAACCCCCCCCCACACACATTCTGCCTGTTCTGTCAGTCCATATTGGGAGACAGGACACTGGAAATGCCAATGGCAAAGACATCTGAGACCACAAAACAATGCTGCTGTGTATGAACGGGGGAGCAAGGCAGTGATGAGAGGGGGGTGCATGTTTTCAAACCTGAGATGTATTGTTTCTGCAAAAGACCAAATTTAATTCTGATACAAGAAGTGTTAGTATCCATCATACTAGGTGGTGCAACTCCAATTAGTAGAGCCCAATTAATATTTTGCCACTTCACATAGATTTATCTATAACTGCTGACAAGTTATTTGAGAATGCCACAGTTTTATTTCAGAAGTCAGGCTAACATTTTATTCCTGAATGTTTGTCAAGCCTTCACATCTTGTTGCTTTTTCCCCTGCATCAACACATCCAGCCTAAACAGGACAGCCCAGTGATAAAAACTATCAGACAGGACAAGTGCCAAAGAACAAGCCATCCATGTTTCATTTGATGTACTTCACATATGAATTTCCCAATTCATGTGACAACAAAATACAGAGTATGTAATTTTCAGTTACTGCAAAAACATAGAGCAGCCCATTATGGTAGTCTTATTACTGTGGTATTAAGCAACAGCAATATCAGATAAGTATTTTAATTGAATAAAAATGGCATATATTTATTTTCTTCTCAAACCAAGAAATGAAAAGTCTTTTTACATGGAAGGTTTCTCCCCTACACATTAAAAAAACTTCTGACTTCATTTCTTTCTGCAAAGCTATTTAGAAAGCTGTAATCTGTGAGCAGCATTCATGCTGGTTATATTCTTATGCCACGGTTAAAAAGAAAAGCCTCAGCCCGAAGCGCACACATAAAATCATGAGTCTTGAAAATCCTGGAAGTTTCACCTTCCAAGGAGCGATGAGCACAGGTGCCAGAATCCCCTAGTTTGTCAGGCTCTCTATTGCTTGTCAACCTGCCAGGCAGCTTGCCAGAGGCTGAGGCAGGAGAGCCAGCTAGAAACCCAGCAGGAGTCTGTCAGAGCCCTACCCCGGCTTTGCTGAAATGAAAATGGTCTGCGCAAAATGTTCTGATTTCAGCAAACCAGCAAGTTCCAGTGAAGCTGCACAGTGATTTGTTACTTTGAAAGAATGGACTATGACTGAGGTGGTTCTCTCCTATATTCCTCTGAAGAAAGTGAGAATTTTCCTGGTCAGCCTTGTTCAGGCTAAGCTACAGAGATGCATCTTCTTTCCCACGTCACTTTCAGATAAGGGAAGTTGCATTGCATTGTATAAACAGATTCATCTCCTGTGTAAGGCAGACATTCTTTTCCTCCATCACATTTTCCATAGAAGAGGACATATTTATTTTGGTGCTAAAATGTTCTTTCAGTCTGGGTTAGTGTTATGTTCACAACACCAGTGAGCCAGACTCATAACTTTTCTGCCAGCCTTCCCTGGTACTTCCTCTTAGGTTCTTGTTCAGACTCTACTCTTGGTTGGGAATGAACTTGAAAGAATCAAAAGAAACAGCAGCAAAAACCCAGAATCAATTAACTGGAAATTGAGCAGGTCTTCAATTTAATTCCTTTCCTGACCAGCACTTTGCCTTCTGAATCGCTATTAACCGGTTCATGTCAGCTGTAAATGCTCTTTAAGCAGGAGGGAAGAAAAAGTTGTAAATGAACAGTAGAAATGTATGTGGAAGGCCAGCTAGAGCCAAGCAGCAGCCCTGATCTTTGGCTTATCCAGATAGTCACAGTTTTGTTACTGAGAACAGTACCTGTTAAACAAGAGTGTACAACAAAAGAACAAAGGAATGGTAAAAGAATACAGAAACAAAACTTTCAGTAGTGCCTTTAACTCAATGTTTTCTTAACCCCAAAGGTCCATGATATGACTAAGTGTTTTCAGATTGCTTCCCCCCACACTCCGCACCGGGACCTTCAAACCTTAGGATTGCCAAAATCTTTGAAATGCAACCAGAGGTTTCAGGTATTACATTAACCTCCAGAGCAGACAAGGCACTACAGAAAAATACTAGTACTATCAAATAAGAAGCATCCATTATGACAACATTAATTCTTCTAGATGAAATATCTTTCTTACATTCTCAATGTTCCATTAAACACTTACATCCTGGCCAAAGATGCATGTATGTATGCCATTAAGATATTTTTAATATCAGTCTAAATAGTGAAGGCTCAAATACCACTCTGAAGTCTACCCAAATAACTCTGAACCTATTGAGACAGCAGGATTTGATCATATGCAAGGGCTGGTCACACACGACGAATGCATTAAACTCACTGTGCAATATCAGAAATTGTTCAATTTTAGTTGGAGCCAAAGGGTGGAATGTAACTGACCAGCAAACCCTGATGATGGAAAGCAGCTCAAAGATGAGCAAGAATAACAAACTCAGAGAATAATGTAGAGAATTCTCATCAGTTATCATAAAGCAAGCAGAAATTATCTCAACACAAGGAGGGCAAGGGGTAACCTTTGTTTTTAGGTATATTGCTGTACCAGTGGGTCTCCAGGTTGCATAAACAGCCTCTCCTGATATAATTATTGGTGACAAGGAAGTATCACTATGGCTCAGCCTAATATATATTCTAAAAAACAGACAAGTAATAAAGCAAACTTCGAAGACAGCAACAGGCTTGAGCTGACTTCAACACATTTATTGCTTCCCAGTGATGTGGACACTCAACATCATGACAGTGAACTCACAGGGACTAGTAATAGGAATCACATTCATCTTGTGATATTATGCTTGTGCTATGATTTCAGTATATTGCTGTTATTGCCATGTTAAATGAAAATCTCATGGAATGCCAAATATATCAAAGTAATAAAGCTGGTAATTAAACATTACAACAACCTTGCATGGAATACCTAAAAGAACCTGGTCAGACAGTATTGGACTCTGACAGATCCCACTTACTTTTGCTTCCACAAAAGAAAGCTAGAAGGAAAATGGAACAGTAATACATCAGAGCAACAATCAGAGGTCTGGCTTTTAACCTTTTTTCCAGTATTAGGACTTCATATGGAAATGACAGTGACAGATGCTGGCTGAACTGAGCTCTTGCCAGACCTGGACTAAAAGCATCTGACATTTCAACGAATATGTCTTAACAACACTTTACTCCATATACTTAAAAAAATATCTACCCAACTCAGCCACTGTAACAAAACCCATGTATTCTTCCTTTTGCTATTTAAGGTGAACCTGACTAATAGTAAACTGAAATTGCTGTATGTTAAAGTTATCAGTCCTTTCTCTATATATCACTTGCATTATCACAGACCTTTGGTATTGCAGAGAAAGGGGACTTGGGATGTTTAAAATGTTTGCCTTGATGCAAATAATTAACAGGATTATTTCCATTTTGTTGTGCATTTAATGTACAGAAAAACTGCAAGACAAATAACACATCTTGTCACATCTAAAAAAAGGCTTATATTATAAAAAGGATTTTAATGAAACTGAACACAGGAGAAAACTGTAGAGTAAGAACAAGTTTAGTCGATTTCTTTCAAATAGCACTAAGCCTTGTATTTCAGAAAAAGGATGTGAAGCTGACACAAAGAATAACTAACTGTATTTTATAAAGAGGCTGGGATTCTGTGAAACTTGTTCTCTACTTCTGACCTAACTCTAAGTATGTTAAATCTCACCGAAATTTGATAAAATTTACTGTTTCAGAATTAAAGGGACACATATAAAAGACGTTTTCATTTTGTGGTATATTTTTCCACTAAAAAAGTCCATCACATTGTATTAAAATATTTTATTATGGAACAAAGATACACTTACCTTCATAGAATGTCCAATTTGTTATTAGAGTCAGTTTCAAATATACTGAATTTGAAAATGTGTCACAAGCAAAAATTGCTCACCTAATGTTTACCTATGTGTTTTATCTGCAAGCTGTGCTATGAGGTAAGGCATGTAGTCATATAATCCTTCATGCTAATCAAGTTATAGTGCTTCCAGTAGCACAGAAGATAGAATCAAGCTGGATGTTTTCACACCATATTTCACCATGTTTTTTGTTTTATAGGGCTACATAGATTCAACTCTAGTATCTACTTCCATGGTGCAGCTATGCCATAGCCTCCTGCAGAACAGTCATCATGTGTTGGTGGTCTTTCATTAATACATCTAAAACTCTTGAGCTGTTAAAAAGTGATTTTCAGAACCCCAGCCTAAGGGAGTCAAACTCACTGCTATGTTTGCATTTTTGGGAGAAACTCATTTGAGTGTGAACTGCCTTCCAGAAGATTGTCTTGCTCATCCCTTTTTACTCCACATACAATGAAGATCTTTCATCAGTATAATTTCCTCATTGCAAAAGATGGGATGAGACACCAGGGACAAGGAACTCCTATTTCAAGGGGACCAGTATGTACTCATTACTTACTGATATGATTCACATCAGATCCATATGCACTGTAGGAATTTGATAAACAAAATGCTGAGTATTTAAAGAGTAACTTGCTGGGAAGTACCACATTTAATCCAATTTCCTCTAAAATCTTGCATAATCAAGGCATTATTACATCACTTGGCAACAAGTCAAAGACTCAGAGCATCTCTAAGATAAAGAAGTGCTCAACGTGCAGGTTTTCACCTGGACACCCACCTTTCAGAGCACACTTCCTCACCGCCCACCATCGTGGGTTTACACATACAGATACAGAGGCGATAGGGTTGCTCAGTTTTCCATGAATAAACAGTACTCTACAAAGCCTCCACTTTGCCATTACGCTAACTAGTATACATCCAACATGCCAGCATCAGCATTCACCAAAAAAGGATTTATGGGAAAAAAATATTTGAAAAACATGCATTTTTAAGAGGATAGAAACATATACAGAGATAAATGTGTGTAACAATTCTAAAGATAAGCGGCAGCATGAAGTGGAGTGGGTTGATGAAGAAACATTGTAATTATAAAACCCTGTAATCTGGAACAGGGCTAGCTGATTTCTGTAATGGTGTAATTCTGCTGTTTTTAACGTTACATTATGTAGCTATGGTATCTGATTAGGTAATTTACATGGAGTGATTTGACAGGAATTTTAAAATATCCTTATTGCTTTATATATCTATTAGAAAGGAACATTTCTATTTTACTGTCTAATTATGCAATGAGGCAAGGATTCTGATATCTGTCAGAATACGAATCCAGCAGACTAGAATTTAATTACAAAGTACTTGCTACACAGTAGAGACTCAGGTGAGCTTTTTTCCGAAGTCCTCCAAATACATGATTTTTAAATTGGAGTGATTCAACCTTTTTAAATGGCTAAATTTTACTAAATCACCTCTTGGACTACTCAAGACTTTCTGCTTGTTTAAAACTCAGGTCTGCCCAATTCCATTTACTTTTGCCTTCTTTTAACACCTCTATAATCCCTGGTTTTGTTTTTCCATTGCTGTTTCTCCTGCTGGATCTGTCACATCCTTGCTTTTCATTAGAGGCTCCTTCTCTGACACTCTGCAGCTATGCACCTTATTTTGTTTCACCTTTGTTCTCCTCTCTAACTGACCTTGCATACACACAATTTTCATCTGTATTTCTAAACCCACACCTCACAGTTCTATTACCTACTTCCGACTTTTCTTCAAACTAACATTTAGCCTTCCTGTACAGGTGCCTCCTCCAAGGTGGTGCAGGTGATAAAAGGGTTGGTGTCACCTACCTGTGCACAGTTCTGCCTTATGTGTGTTTATATATTCAGTGGGTAATTCAGAGAAGTTAGGACAGGAAAAAATATTTTGTGACTTCTCTATCAGCTGTTGCCCAACATCTTGGACTAGATTTCTAGCTTTTAAAAAACAGCTATGGTGAAATGAACCCTACCCAAAGGTACATTTATGCTAGCAAACTCAGCAGTGCCAGGAAGGAGACCCACTGTTAAGGGGTGTTTAAAACTTACTTGCTTACACTGTGACATTTTTAAGTCTCAAACAGTTTTGGCATGTAGGAAATCACACTCCCCTAAACAATTTCCTGGTTCTGGAGACAGCAGATAACAAGGGTCATTCCCAGAAAAAACATGACAACTTAAATGTTACCCACCTGTCCCTTGTGCCAGAGGGTAAAACCGTTGTGTATTCCATGCCAGCTGACCACATTGCCTGAGAATGGTCCAAAGGACATTTAATTTAACTGTACAGATGTAACCCGTAAGTCCACTATATCAACTACCAATTCTGCCCTTTGAAATTACTTTGGAATTTACCAAGGGGCAGGAGAGTGAGCAATACAAGAGTAATTTACAATAAAATACCTAAGTGGGTCTTCAATTATCAAATCCTCAAGCAATGTCATTTGGGATCAATCAAGAAGGGAGTTTGCATTGAACATCACCTTAACTTCTTCAAAGGCTTTGTCTCCAATGCCAATTTATTTTATATAGTTTAACCATTAAAAGCTTATTTCAAAATGTTTACATACGGTAGGCACCAGGAGATAACTACAAGACCAGCAAACGTGACTGATGCCTATGAAACTTTTTCTCTGAACTTTGTATGGGAATTTAGTATTCATGAGACACATGCAGTACATCTTTATTGCTGCTGGCATACTGATAGCACAGTGCTATTTTACGCTGACAACACACCACTCTAGCCATCCAGAATTCAGAGTTTGCATGGATTCAGGTCAGGACTGTATATCCTATCTCCCAGGAGTTTCAAACTGAGCAGCTGACATTTCAGCAACTCTCCCCTCCCCCCTCTATACAAAATTGCAATTTATAGAGGGTTTAAGTAATAAGCCCATCAAAAAAACCCTTGCTAAATGCTACCCTCTCATTTACTTATTCATAAGAACTCAAAGATAGATAGATATATATATATGTTGTGTGTGTTCATCATATATATTATGAGCAAACTAAAAATGTATACAGCAAGAGTTCAACAGTCTTGATCTAAACCAGTAACATGCAGGTGCAGGAAGACCTCAGAGGAAAAATATATATTCCATGTTGTTTCTATACAGCAGTTCCACAAATCTTCAGCACTAGAGCTAGAATGGTCAAAACCAGTTAGTTAGAGCCCACTTCGTTCCAAATCCTATACTAATTCTTCAGAAAAGTAAATTATTTTACAGCATCTAGATTTCATGTTTCTAAGTTCTCTGAATTTCAAAAATACTTGTCTGGTGTTTAGTTATATTCATGACTGGGTTCACAGCTGTGAAAAGTGACCCACACTCCGTGATCTAGACTATGTGAGACCTGAATTATGTAGTGAGGAATCCTGGAATCCTTGCAGGGTCCACGCAGTGACCTTTCAGTCAGTGCAGTATCACTGTTATAAAAGTTTGTCAGTAAATAGAAATAGTTTTGTTTGCATGCCCAGATTTAGCATCTCCAAAGGTATGGTTCCAGCCACACAAGAATGACATATCTACATTTTATCACTAAAGGATTCTTACACAATCTACACACCACAGTATTTCAATGCAAATCTTATAACAAGGAAGAGGGACGTCTCCTCTCCTCCCTCATCACACTTAAAGCATGGTTTCACCTTCTGCCCTTACACAGGTTCTCACAACATTCTTATTTCCATAAAATTTAATTGCTCTCCAGTAAATGAAAGATGCAACTGGTATCTGTTTTCACAGTTCATTTAGCCACATCTTTCCCCAACAGGAGAATCCTAGCTCCTGCTGCAGAGGAGAAAAAAAAAGAAACAGTTGCTTTTTCCCTTAAACATCTTTGGCTAATGTCCAAAACCCACTACTGGCAGATGCAGAGTCTTCTCTTATCTAGCTCCATCCAAAAAACCACTTTTGTATTAATTTAGAAGGCATAGAGGGAGTGATAATTTCAGAAAAGACTATGGGGAGGAGGACAACCCTCTCTGTTTAGATCCTTCCTTATCTAAACCTTCATTTCAGGTTGAAGTAGTGCACTTTTTTAAACTACTTTGGCAAATTAGGGGGAAAAATAAATATCAAAGGGAATATGAAACATGCTTGGACAAACAATTCTGTTCTGTACAATTTTCTACCAGCATGCCTCTATAAAATATGCCATCAGCAGTGTGCAGTACATAATGGGGGACAGCCACAGAAAATGGACGCACAGCTGTACTCAGTGGCATGTGAAAGAACGATTCGGTCTTCCAAAGGTCAAAGGAACCCAAGTACAAACTTACAATGGAGAGGAATTTCACTACCCTACCTGACCGATGTCCCCTCCTCTCCATGACAGTACTAGGCTATGTATAGAGCAAAGCTCATAATTAGTCCCTGAGAGACAGGCGGAACCTGCTCAAAGTTTAGAGCAAGACGTTCAGATCCCTATCTTTCAAAAAGCTACTTATTCCAGATCTTGTAAAAGAAACCCATTGGGAAACACCAAACATAATGCTAATTAAAACAAAAGAAAACAAAGACACAGTCCTAGAAATAACTGTAAAAAACTGACTCAATTTTTCCAGTCAAAAAGGAATTTGCCGAAAGGCTGAGTGAGCTGGGGCTGTTCAGCCTGGAGAAAAGAAGATTGAGGGAAGACCTAATTAATGTTTATAAATATCTTAAGTATGGGATGCAGGGGGAATTGGCCAACCCCTTTTCAGTGGTCTGTGGAGATAGGACAAGGGGCAATGGCTGTAAACTGGAGCACAGGAAGTTTCGCACCAACATGCGGAAGAACTTTTACCCAGTGAGGGTGACAGAGCCCTGGGACAGGCTGCCCAGGGAGGTGGTGGAGTCTCCTTCTCTGGAGATATTCAAGACTCGTCTGGATGCCTATCTGTGCAATATGAGCTGGGGAGCTGCTTTGGCAGGGGGGTTGGACCCGATGATCTCTCGAGGTCCCTTCCAACCCCTACGATTCTGTGATTCTGTGAATTCAAATTCCAGACTAATTAAATTCAAGGTTTTAACTAGCTTTTGAATCTTTATCACTGCTAACTGATAATCACTTAGTAGAACAATAAAATTTACTTCTACTACTACCTCTTGGCATGAGAAATCCAGGTTATTAATAATGGAGTGAATGCATTATTTGAATGAGGAACTATGAAAAACAATTGTAAGGTAACGAACAAACCTGAGCTTTGGAAAACTGAATGCCTTAGGAATAAAGTCAATCACACACTGAGGGAACAGAGCTGTGACTTTAAATGACCAACAGCATTTCACAATTTTCACTGTCTTCTCACCATTCCCATACTGATCTGTTTTGCTTTAACAGTTTACCTGAAAAGCTAGAATATCTTGCATATATCTATTCTTCTCATACCTAATTCTATTACTAGTAAGTACCAGGGACTTTTTTTTTTAAAACATATCCAGATCTCATATTATTTTTTTCTTCTGCCAGAAAGCAACTGTACATTTCTGTTTCACAAACCTTTATCTGCAGTCCACTGCAAAGTTTTCTGGACAGGTAGTGTTCAGGTTGCCACGTCAAAAGCAGAGATGGGTTTCCACCCAGATCCAATCCTAGCAGACTAGGTCTTTTTCCCAATTGCCCTCCATTTTTCTCATTCTGAATTCAGTAGATTTGGTGAAAGTTCTCAACTTAAAGACTTAAGAGCTTTCTCTAAAAACAATGGAATTGCATAGTTACTTCGGGGTTTTATCTTTTAGAATATATTGAAAGCTAAACCATTCCCTCTAGCGTAACAGACTTACAAAGTATTCCTTTACACTATTTCCTAATGCATCTTCACAGATACTTATTATTATGATTATTTTTACTGCCTACATTGACAAGCCCAGTCATCTCTGAAGCCAGAACTTGGCCAAACAGGCCACACTGATCACTTCACAAACTGAAAGCTAAAAAATATCAGAAGGTGCCATTCTAGTTCCAAGCAACTCTTTAAAGTAATCACACATTAAATGGTACAGTCTACCAAAAGCCATGAAGAATCATTGGTAGCTATAAAACAAGCATCCTAACTATTGCATGACTACTTAGCTCAAATGCTGAAGCTTGTTAAGGTCTTGTGACTACCAAAATGCAAATAAGTGATTGACATGAATGACTGAAAATTGAGATTATACATGGACATGGTTACTTACAGATAACTGTAAGTTTACAAAAATCAAATCTTTTGAACAGATACGGCCTAATCCAATAGTCATTTGTTTGAGGACAGATAGTATGAGATATAGAAGCTCTGACAGCTCATCTGCTCAGCATCAATGAGGAATAAAACATACATTAAGCAGTAGAATTCACTTTCTGAAGTATTTTAGTGAAAGCAAGCTACCAACAATACTGAATTGGTGAATAAGAGGGTTTTGTCTGTCCCCTCTTACATCCTGTTCAAAATCAGTACAGGTTACTAACCTGCCTCTAAGCACCACTGATTTGAGCATGGCACTGTATACAAGCTCTCTCTTCTCCTTGCTGTCTCTATTTACTAGTTCTTTCCAATACATAATGTTCCTTGCAAAACCACTAAAGAAAATGCCGATGATTAAGAACTAAACACTTATTGTTCGCTCTGTCTCCTAGCCCAGTGACAGGGCAGCAATACACTAAGCCACACACAGTACCTTTTGCTGACAGTGCTAAACAGAAGACATATTACAAGATCATAAAAACAGGTTCCATTAGAAAGAAAAAGCCGTGGTAGTATACTATAGGTTTGCAGCATACTATAGGTTTATAGTAACTTCTAAAATAACCTTGATGGCAATTCTATGGTGACTTAAATTCCACGGGGATATTTGTAGGCTTGCTTCTCCTACATTTATTCGCACATTTTATTTTCAGTAAACATATACAGTAGCATCAGTTGTGTTGCAAGTGTACCATTATGTGTGCACTGCATTGCAAATTCCTGGGCTAGCCTGCACAGCTATGTATAAAGGCACCAAACTCTCTTTAGTTGGTCAAGGAATTGCACAGGGATTGTGGGCACAGCTAGAATGCTCCACCATCCAGGCTTTAAGGCTGAACTTATCCATGGGAAAAAGAATTCCATATATGTAAGGAAGGCCGGACTATCTTTCAGCCTTAGCCCTGTAAATGATTAAAACAATTTAGTTGCAAAATCCTAACAATAAATTACAACATTTTTAAAGTTCAAAATCATATCAGTGACAAAAGGGAAAGATTCATTAAGATGCTCTTAATTTTCTTATCTTGGGTAAAGATGAGTACCCCAAAAACTCTCTCCATAGCCGTATGTAACTGACCACTCAGTTCAGTGCATCAGTGCCCTCTTATTTGCCAGCAACATTTGAAAGAGAATCTCACAGGGGAAGGAGAGAGATCCCTTTGCCACCTACCCTTTTCTCGAGGACAGCATTGCATTAGGATAGGCACATTTAGGCAGCTATGCCTGGCTCTGTCTTTGAAGGCAGTGACAAACTCAAACAGTTTTGCTATAGCTATTTGATTTGTCCAAGAACAACACAACTGACAGATATGATAACTACCACAACAGAGGCCTTTGACTATCGGTATGAAATTTGTATTAGTAAAAAAACATATGTATTTTGACACACTAAACTTGCAGAGAATAAAGAATTTGGGAAAAATCTTTCTTTTAAGCTTTGATGGATAAAACAGCAATGCTAGAAATTATTCTCTGCATTCATGACAGATGTTGTAGCAAAACCTTTTCCTTGTTCCTACTTAAATTTCAACAGATCAAGTGCATTTACAAGCATGTCAGAATTCTGAAGCTGAGATACAGAGACTGACTTTGATTTGGGGTCTGATGTCTTTCATTCTGAAACTGCCAGGTACTGCTGCCGCATACCAATCAGAAAAGTGCTTGCACTTCATCCTGCAGTAACCTTTCGGTCATGTAACCTACAGCATCAGAGACTATGTTATGAAAAGAAGTGTTGTTACATTTACTGAAAAATTTTGTATACTTTAAGTTACATTAAATGACTGATACAAACATGACCTTTGTAAACTTGTCCTCAGAAGCATGTTCTACATTACTTAATAGCTTTTATGGACTGCTTCAAGTTAATTTTGATCTTTTTACCCCCTGAAGAGATACTTCTGTTTAGAAGAAACTTGTGTATTTAATACCTACTATTACTCTAACTTTTCTCTGCAGTTTAGTTAGACCACATAATTTTTGTTGTACTGTGTATCTAATTAGAGTATAAATAAACCATATCAGTTATTTTATGTGACAAAGAATTATTCAAATCACGAAAGCCAAATTACACTTCTTAGTAACAATCTATAGCTGTTTATATACTATTTCAAAGAACATCTCTCAAAAGATATTAAATAGCCAGTGTTTCCAAAAGTTATTGCTATTTCCAGAGAATTCATGAAAACAGAATAATTAATTGTCCCTGACTGATGGTTCTTACAGATTCCAACAGCATGTTTCTTAATAAAACTAGTGAACCTTTTATTTTCTCAAGTACAAGCCCAAAAGGCTTACAATAGAATAAATCATTGAAATGACCCTACAGGAATATTACCAAAACCACTCTAATTTATTTGCTCTGTAGACATCTCCTGAGTCATTCTTTGTCTACAAGTACTTTTACATTCCAGAGGTCAAAGACTCTATGCTACGCATTTTTCAGCCTTCATAAAGGCGGCTTTGGAAAGCACTTACTAGTGGATAAAAAGCATTAACATGGCATTTGTGTTTCCATTGGGCAGTGTGCAATTTCAGCACTATCTACACAAATACAGCCTGGAAAACATCACTGTACAGGTTAACAGCAGTGTAGTTGTTATATATCCACTGTCATTTCATTATATGTAGCCTGGTTATAGTCATTGGTTAGTAGTGAGATGTTCTTTCTGGTAACAGTGTATTCTCCAAGCTGAAACTCCTACACATTCACTCTGTTCAGTTAATTGTGCAATGTAGTGTTCTAGTAAAAAAGAGTCTGAAATGAATGTGTGGCCTCTCAGTTCCCAATAGACTGAGTTATCTAGTGCGGCCTTGATTAAAATTGTGTTAACAAAAGAATTTTGTTTTGGCTTTACTTCTCATCCATTATCAAATTTTCTACCATCAGTGACATTTAATATTTTACATCAAATGGGAATGAGCTCAACTTTGACCTGCTACTTGTCATGAGAACACATCAAAAGACCTAATCAGAAATAACCTAACAGATTTGTCCAGACTGTGCAATACTTTCTGCATCCTAAAAGCTGTATTAGCTGATAAGGATAGATACTCCAGAGACAGAATTATTTCAACAGTAAAGATTTACGGATAACATGCCTAGTCTTCCCTAGTCACCTTGCCTCAATGCTCACCTTCAAGAACAGATACATGATTAGCAGACAAAACCACTTCTTCAGACTCAATACACACCCGTCCCGTGAGTGCCACATACGCAAGGCCAATAAAAACTCAAAAGAACAGTTTTCACTTGAGTATTATTTTATTTTTTGCTACGCTGACATATTACTTTAGAAGCTCCATTACAGCCAGGCTCCTATACTATCTCTGTAGCATTTGATTCAGAATGTAGGTATTAGAGTGTTCATAAGAAATATCAATAACTAGTTAATAAATAGTTTTGTTGGGGTTGTTTTGTTTGGGTTTTGGGGTGGGTTTTTTTTTAGGATTACAGTAACAGCCCTTTGTTTTCTGTGCAGATATTTCTACTACACATAAAGCAACTGATATGCAGAATATTATGTATTTCACTTTCAATATAAGATCCAGGTTATATGACATGAAATCCTTCTTATAGAACTGTTTAATTTTTTATATCAGCTTTTCCATCCCTTTAAAACTGTTCAGTAAGGTAAAGTTAATATTTGAGACTCATTTCATTTTTCTTGAGAGATGACATATTGCTATTGTAGTAGAAAGTTCTGAAGAACAGGGAGATCCATCTCCCAAAAGCACTACGAGTTCTTGAATTGCTCTTGAGTTGTGTAGCACCTGAAAATACTTCCCCTAAATATCAGACTGGAAAGCACATGGATCTATTAGTATCATGTATTAAGCCTGTCCAGCATATCCAAAGACTCAGACTTTTTTTTCCAGGTGTTCTCCATAGAAATAAATTTATTCCAATGAATACATACATTTGTTAACACCAGTCAACACCAGGATCTCTTTAGCTCCTAAAGTCTCCATGAGGTATTGAAGTAGCAATCATAAGATACTCTGAAGTATTACATGCATTGCTATAGTAAACAGTGAGTGAACATATAGAATCTTAGAATCCCACCAGGAATATTATCTGTTTGGTAGGATGCCATGCAGGCACAGTGACAATTCATCTTCCCTAGAAGATGACGACCTAAGATAAAGGATGAAAGGGCAGGAGAATTAGTCTCTACGTTGGTAAGAAGGAGAGGAGAAACATTGCAATGGAAGAACTAAAAAAATTTGTGGCTTCTGTAAGAAGAAAGGTTACAAAGCAGTAGGTAAGAGCATTTTTGATGCACTGTTTTATCATTGAAAACATTAGGAAAAAAAAAAACCCAAGCATTCCCCATAACACTGCAAGCAACTTACATAGGCTAGGGGCCTAAGACTTTGGAGTTTTAACCACTTTAGAATCTTAGAATCACAGATGGGTTTGGGTTGTAAGGGACTTCAAAGCCCCTCTAGTTCTAACCCTGTTCCATGGCCAGGGGTACTCTCCACTAGCACAGATTGCCCAAAGTCCCATCCAACCTGGCCTTGAACACTGCCAGGGGCAGCCACAGCTTCTCTGGGCAACCTGTGCCAGGACCTCAATCCCTCACAAGGAACAATTTCTTCCTAATGTCTAATCTATATCTACTCTCTTTTAGTTTAAGCCCATTAACCCCTTATCCTATCACTACATTCCCCGATAAATGTCCTTCTCCAGCTTTTCTGTAGACACCCTTTAGGTACTGGAAGGCTGTTATAAGGTCCTTCCAGTAGCCTTCTCTCCAGGCTGAGCAAACCCAACTCTCCCAGCCTCTCTTCACAAGAGAGGTGCTCCAGCTCTCTGATCATCTTCTTGGCCCTCCTCTGGACTTACATCTCCTCTCAAGAAGGTTTATACAACACTAATTTTCTGAAGGACAACCCTGAGAGAAGGCGACACAATAATAACTTATGTTTCCTCATGTCAGCTTTGGTGGATCAGGTCCACCAGTACACTGACACTCACCAGGGTGGTGAAAACTGTATCATTTCCTATCTGAAAGTGTGCTGTGCCAACATATTTACCAATCTGTTGGTTACAACATCCTATTCTAACAAACACTTACCTGTACATGATCAAGAACAGTCAGAGTTCAAAGAAACCCACAGAAAGCCCTGCGAGAGTACAGGCACCAACAAACTAACCGTTCATGTTTATCCGAGCGATTCACTTCAGCATTAGCACACATCAGGCAATAAAGCCTTTTTAGATAGCAGGCCTAAGGAATGTATCACTACTGTTCTGTCAGTTTTAAGTTGTATAATAATGCAGCATTGGTGTAACTACCTAGGATGAAAACAAGATACTTAAGAGGATGAAGCTACTAGTAAGTAATCATAATAGTTTCCTTCAGCAGCTACATAATTAAAATATCCCTTTGAGGGAGCCCTAAGACTTCATAACATAAATAATTAAAATAATTTGATGTTTAAACATGTCCTAAAAGCAGGAAGAATTACAATTTGTTTCAATTATATGCCTGATTTTCAGTACAACTTTACCAAATTATCAAATCTGGATCTGCTTTAGAGTCCAGCATGACACACGTGTTCTGAAGGGCTTGCATTAGAGACAGGAGGCTGTATCAGCAGATGGCACTAGCCAGGAACAGAAGCATGCAATATAAATCAGGATGTCTCAGGCTGCTGATTTTTCAGTGAATTAGATAGAACCTTTTTTTTATTTGTACTTTTTTTTTTGCTTTGGACAGTTTGCCATTAAAAATAGAACCAGTGAATCAGTAAAATTTATGTCCCACAATCTGCATGGTATTCATGATAAATCTGTCTTCTCTCATCCTGCCAGCTCCTTTAACACTGCTGCAGGTGTCAACTTTGTAGAAGACTGACACAACCAAAGACAAATTTGATTTTTTTCTATCTGTGTTCTATACAGGATCCACTGATTGAACATCTTTATCATTGTCTAACAGTAATTAAGTTCTGATTGCATGACTTGAAAATATGAGAAAACACAGAAGCTTAAAATATGCCAAATAATTCTCTTCTGATCAAAACCCTCCATAATGAAATTAGGTCTTGGTCCTGTACCCACCTTCTTCACAAGTTATTTTACTTATGAAGGGTATTCAAGACTTACTCATTCTACTCTTGTCTTTTAGGTTTGATCTTTTGCTGGGTTTGTTTCCTGGGGTTTTTTTTTTAATGCATGTAACATGGAAAGACATATTTCAAACCTGTCTTATCTAAGAGAAAATACACCAAATTTCTTTTAAAGTATGATTAAGTCAGTATGCATATCTAATTAATTATACATTACCACAATCAACTCTCTATAGAAAAGCATGTGTCACTTTACACTCCCAAAATTTTGGGAAGGTCTCTGGCAGCTGGAAGCCTTTTTTTCCACTTTCCTTTTTGTTTCATTTATGATGCAATTTAGAGGGACAGCAAGGAGTGAAGTTCTACTAGAATATTACTATTCATCCTCTATGCGCTGTAACTGCCCACCAACCAACACATTAACAAGGTTCCCTATGACTGCACATGCAGTCACACCATCTGTTTAGACTAGTAGAACGTTAGGCACCAGCTCCTATTTATTTATACAAAACTTGCCACAGTAAGTTGCCATGTCTTGTTTGGGACCTCTACAGACTGCTGTAAAATTCTGTAATTTTTATACAATCTGCAAAGCCTTTCTGATTATTCCCTAAAAAACCCACTGTAGAATCAAAGATTAAAGATTGCTTCTTTCTTTGAAACTTACATGTAGTAATGAATAAGAGATAAAATTGTAGAAAGGAAACATGCAGGAAGAGTAAAAGTGCAGAGACCTATGCAAAGAATTTCAGTCTCAAATAAGCCTTCAAACATCAGTAAACTTCAGGCTCAAATTCTCCTTCCAAGATTTATTACCAAATATAGTGAATGGTAATGAAAACCCTTCAGAAATGCCAAAGCTGGATAACGTCTCTTTGTCTCTCTATGTTTTTGGGGGTTTTGTTTTGTTTGGATTGGAATCTCTCATACAAACTGGATCCCTAGAAAATAATATTGAAAGCAAAAGGAAGAACTACTCTCAGCCCGTTACATTTGTTTTAAAACCTGCTTTAGGCAGCAAAAAAGAGCAAAAATTTAACAAGTATCTTTTTGTTGTCAGATTTTTCTGCACCTGCATTCTTCAGATGTAATGATTACAGACAATTTAACCAGGGACTGCTAGTTAACCTGGCTCTCAACTCTATACTAGCTTTGGAAAACACTTAATATAACACATAAAATGCAAACGTCCTCCCACAGCATTAGAAAAGGGAAAATGCAGATCTTCATTAATATTTGTGCTGTACTGAACTACATGAAGACAGAGATTTGAATCATTAGCCTTAGAGGTATGAGCATATTTCAAGTGTTATCACAGTGTAAGAGAACAATATGATAGAAGAGATAAGTCCTCTGATAGATCTTAGGAAGACCAGCAATTGCTTTAGAGTCATTCTCACACAAGCTGTCTCTAGAAATGCAGCACATTCCATAAACCAGTTAGGTCCTTGACATCAGAAGCTAGAAAAAGTAAAGAAAAAACAAGGTCTCCAAATGGTTTTCTAACCTGCCACACAAAAAGAGCAAAAAACATTCTCAAATTACAGAATAATTTTTGATAACTGACATCCAACCAACTCCAGATTTCTTAGCTTGCTGTCTAGGCTAACATACAGTTGTCTATTGCCAGTGACTGAAGAATACACTGGCAAGAAACAAAATATTTCTGAAAATGTTGAATAAAAAATGAAAATTAAACTGAACTGAAATGCTTCCATTAAAAAAGAAATGAGCACAAAAAAAGTGACTTGTATGATAATGACCCAGATGGAAATCAGCCGAAACAGCTTGACTATAGGAATAAATTTCATGTAAATGTTATCCTAAAGAACAATTTTGCAAATATTGAGCTTAAATGTTAGACCTTTATAAGCAGCTGCAAAATGAAAGAACAGAACTACTATTTGAAGGAAAAGTAGCATGCATCAAGTGATTAAATACAATACTGTGCATGTTAAATGAACTCCTTTATTAAGCTTTATGCTTCAAAATAAATTGGCTAACACAAAAACCTACCAAAAAATTTAATCACTTTGTTAGGTTAGTGTGATCACTTAAGAGATCATTTAAGAATTAGTGTAATAAATTAATGTTTAACGATATTCATCACTCCACTCTGGGCTCAGAAAATATTTCAGACCTAGGAATTAAAGCCTAGCAAATTTACCATCAAAATAATGATGCATCATCAGTGATGAACTAGAACTACCCTGAAACATGGGACAGTATTTTACAATCCTTTCCCACAGCAGCAAGACATCACACACACTCAGCACTTCTAAGACTGCTACTTAATAGTAATCTTTTAGTTGCACATTCCTTTACAACACCAAGCTGTTCAGTTGTCCTTTTTGGTATCCTGACACTGAAAGTGTCATAAATGTTAACATAAAAGTTCTGTTAAACAGAATTATAGAGTGGATTTAGACACGAATACCAAGGCTTAAGGAATCAACCCCCCAAATCCTCCATCTTGTGGTCTTTTGATTTTATTGCATTCTAAAAGAAACCCCACAGATACGGGTTTAACAAAATATCTGCAGTTGCTGTTGTGTAAGCAAGACAGATACTAGGTAAGATACTGGCGATCATTGTTTCTTAATTGCAGCAGTACTTGAAGTTGAAGGAGGTGTTAATTCATGGTCTCAGATTAAATTGCACTCGTGTATGTTACTAAATAATCACAGTCTACAGCAGATGAAATTAGAGTACTGGAACTGCACAGTTTAAATTAAGACAGTGAGTGCACAGAACTCCTTAGATCTCATTGACATTTAGTCTCACAGCATCCATTTTCATAAATAACAGCCTTCCTCCCCTGACTGGATACTATGCTCTTAACACTTCATCAGTCAGAGATTTCCTACCCTAAAACAATGACCTGTTCACATTCATATGCACAGTTGCCAAGTTACTACTTTTAAATAAACTCCCTTTGTTTAATACTGAAGTTAAACATCTTGTTTGTGACAAAACTGCCACACAACTCAATGCCATTACCTCTATGGCCACTGAAAACAACTCAAGGTGCTGCCTGAGATCACTAATTACCTGTACAAGTATGTTCTGGACCCTTACCTCATTTCTGTTTACGCTAAAATCTGTCTGTTTCACAGTAACTACAACTTCCTTAAAGTAAATGCTACAATGTACTCATTTTACCATTAGGTTATAGTGATGGAAGGGATTCCATAGAAGTAGCAACTATTCCTGGAGCTGCTTCTTCACCACATTATGTCCAGGTTTATAACCATGTAGCAGTCTTGACATCAAAATGGAGAATCAGATACTACCTTCTCCATTTTCCAGTAGTTGCTTTAATTAGAACTCAGTATATTAATAATACTTACCTGGTAATAATGTTCATCACCTATATGCCATAATTTTCAAAGCCATGCATACATACCACATTAATTACATCCCACAATTAATTCTCAGAACAACTTTGCAACAAATTTTCTCTCCATTTGAAACACAGGAGAGTTGTGGCTGTGAAACTAAATGATACTCCCATGAAACATCATGTAGATTAGACTTCAATTCATGAATATGACAGTATATTCATGCTTTCATCTTCTGACAGTACAACACAAAGTTTTCAAGGTAAGATTTATATTACAACTATGCTAAAAGAGGTATCATTTGTAAGAAGAATAAACCAGAAAATGAACAGATTGATTAGCTCAGCATTTTATACTTTCACATCATGATGGAAACCTTGGGCTGCTCTGGCCTTTTACACAGTGGAAATAAAGCACCACCAAGATTTCCCGACTATTTATCACAATATTCACTCCCCAAGTGACAAGTTCCATGGAAACCGCCACACTTCATTAATTTTCAGCTTCAATCCTTAGTCATTCTAGTATTAGAGACCTAATTTCTAAGAATATAAGGATTTGTAAGCTATCCGAAAAAGAATACCAAAAGCATCTTCACAACCACAAAGATTAAACTTGGCTCTGTGAATCTGTAGTGCCTGTGGGACATTTTCATGCTTTTTGGCTAGTCTAATGGTAAGAAGAACATTGATCTGAGGGAGGCTAAGATAACTTAGTTACCATAGCAGTATCCTTCCAGGAGCAAGGCTTTGTTTGAAGCTGTTCCAGGTTCTGCTCTTTTTTTTCTTCTTTTACCAGATGCTCTTCCAGCAGTGCCAGTGAACAAAGTTTGGTTTCATAAGTGTCAAATATTTGACAGATGCTTCAGTATTTCTACTGATGGGCAGTTTTAATCTCATCTTTTTCCTCTATTTACAGGAGGCAAGCAGCTGGTGTTAGCTACATTTTTTGTGTCTGTACCATGCAAAAATCATCAACTTGCTGCCATTTTTTGGTTCAGGGTTGCCAGTTTCCCACCTGCTTCATTTGCAGATGGAGCTTCACAGTCAGGTCAATTAAGACAAGGGTTTACAATCTAGGGTGTTTTAATTTCATTTGGTGGTATTTGTTTCTTTCTTTGATCCCAGTGTTATAAACCAGGCTTTAAAGTTTAGCTCTATTCTTTGTGCATCTCAAGTCACCAAAACAGTGTTTGACTCCTGTCACATACTCAGGCTTCCATAAGCACTAACTCCAGCAATCTCCATCAACAACTGCGACCATGACCACCTTGTTATTCTCTTCTGTAGTATTCTCATAACAGAAGATCAGAACCTCAGTCTTTGTTGCTCACAGGAACAGAAAGAAACTGAGGTCAATTTCAAATAAATTTGAAGGGACAACAGAAAAACTGAAACAGCCAAGTTTGGCTCATCAGTGGTATGCAACATCTAATGTATAAATCTTACAGCCTTTGAAAAGTAACTATGACTTGAAGAATTCTGTACTCCTAGCGTGCATATTTAGGCAGACCTCAAAGTCTTTTTCTGTGTAAAGATAAATATAACTGAAAAGAGATAAGGAGAAGGTATACAATACATCAGAGACTGATATTGAAATGTAAGATAGCTGGCCAGATCTGTCAAGCGTACCCTAATAAATAACTGATCCAGAGGTTGTTCTCCATGTAAGCTATTTACCGGAAGAAAGAGGCCTACAAAGGTAAGGGGGCTAAACAAAGATAACAATTATTCCTGTTTAACTGTGTTACCATTAAGCTGCTGAACCAAAAAAAAAAAAATAAATGAAAAGAATAGTTCAGGAAACAAGAATAAGGATCCTAAGCATGAGGTAACTCAGATTAGGTAAAAGCCAAATCCTGTCAGCTTTCCCATAACTTCCTAGGTATACATTTCAAGCCCGCTCGGCTTACTCTCTGAGAACACAAAAGCTAAATCAATCTAGAGCCTTTGGAAACCAAGTCTCTAGAGACCACTGTACAGGTCGTAAAGTTCTATTTTGTTTTAAATGAAAGAAAACCTCACTGACATCTGCCACTCCACTCC
Organism: Porphyrio hochstetteri; assembly: GCA_020800305.1. Lineage (NCBI taxonomy): Eukaryota > Metazoa > Chordata > Aves > Gruiformes > Rallidae > Porphyrio > Porphyrio hochstetteri. The sequence goes on from CM036911.1 coordinate 11,652,520, forward strand.
ACACCCAAAATTCTGTTGTATCCTTCCAAATAGCTAGACAAATGGCCCGGAGGTCAGCAGCACAACTTGTTTGCTTTCCGTAAGAGCACAGCATCCCTGTTTTGATGCTGTCTGCCAATTCCAGGTTATTGAATTTGGTGTGGGATAGTAGAAGCTATTCTCCTCCAGCAAAAAATTCAACTTATAGCCATGAATTACACAGAACAATATGATTTCTAATAACAAAAACAACTTCAAATTTCAGATTACACACCTGGCTGTAAATGTTTTTCTCACTCTTTACTTCTACAACCAGTGAATGAGTTAGCGTTTTCAAAGAGCTTTGAAGTACTGTGCTTTCAGCCAAACAGCTAAACCTGCCTTTCTCCAACACAGCCATGCTCCATGAACTTCATCTTATTCACATTATTTCCACATCTACCATATGCATCTAAGCACAACTATGCAGGTTAGAACTTGTGGAAAGGACACAGGATTACCCTTTGATACAGAGAGGGGGAAAAAAAAAAAAGAAAAAGAATATGCAGGAATTAAGTATTCATAAAGAAATTAAATACACTAGATGAGCACTTGATGATGCCTGATGCCACTTTGCCCTTCTCCTGACCAGTCTTCAGGTTCAAATGCAGTGGCAACCTTCTTCCTGATTATTCAGCAATAGAGAGGGTTGCCCATCTCATTATCCAATGACACAACAGGAAGAAAAAAGGTTTTTGAACCTTAAAATGTTAAGAAGAATGTCCTAGCTAATCCACAGCTCTACTAAAGTGCAAGGAAAGGAAGCTGGGAAACTTGACACAAATTTCTCCCAAGCAGCTGTTAGCAATGCCAGGAATTTCTCTAGGTAAAGTCCTCTTGAAACAAGTAAGCTGTGGGGATTGGTTGCTTTATTAGAGAAGAAAGCAAACACAAGCACTGTACCATTTAGGTTGGGTTACCTCTTGCTAATTTACCCGGTACATTTTTAAAGACAACAGTTCCAGATAAATTAGTAAAACATGCCATAAGCCCCACTCCTTATGCAGTTAAGCCTGCTGCTGGTCAGGCTTCTAACTGTCCTTGTCCATATAGACACTCCCAAAGCAGCTGTATGGAGCAAGGAGACAGTAGGATTGGGATTGTACTGCAAATGGCTAGCTCTCTTCAAAGGCTTCGTGGAGCTCAGGCATAAGGGTATGTGTATGGGTCTTTTATTCCTTGCTTGAAGTCTCTGGCTGAAACAGCTACATCTCTCGCAGCAGAGGCTGAGAACACAAAGCCTTTTGCACAACGACACCAGCCCCCTCCTCTCTACAGTGAGATAAACTGTACTCTAACCAGAGCCCAGTGATATGATATATATTCAAAAATTGCACGACTGGGACAACTGCAGTACTACTGTTCATGTCAATGAATTTAAATCATAAGTACTACACATAAAATATAAAACCACAATTAATTTGAAAATAACTGTTTTAAAACAAGTTTTAATTTATAAACATAAATGCAGCTGTAGAACTGAAAAGATGCTCATCCTGTAAAACCTAGCTCCTTACATAAACGTGCTACACATTAGAGGACACTTTGGAGTATTGGAGAGAAAATCCTAGTTACTAATTAACAAAGCCAACAAAACAAACTTGAAAACTAAAATGGATTAAAAAGGCCAGTATCAGCTAGGGTCAAGTATAGGCATTACACAGGGAGGTAGACTTGGTTTTATTAGTGACTCTTTCTCCCTCAGCTAAAGCTAAATGACAGCTACATTTAATCTGCCTAAAATATCTTCAGTGTAGATTAGTGGAATGGAAGTAGGTCAAAGGACAGAGCCAGCAACCAGCTGATAACAAGCTTCAACAGCAGCCAGAAGTGCCAGGTCAACTAGATTTTGATCCTAACATTTTGGTTTCTGAACCAATCTGGAAAGGCTTTCAGAATTTAAACAGTTGATTGTGCTCCAGTTCAATGACTGTATCATTTAAAACTTCCTGCATAGAGGGGAAACTGAAACAGAATGAAATATTAATCACTCTATATCAGCAGAGGAGAACATAATGTGGAAAGAGAAGGCTAGAGAGCATCCACTAATGCTATGTCAAACTAGCCTTCCACCCAGCTTGCTTACCTGTTACACCCTGTGAGTACTACTCTCCAAGGTTTTTCAGGGGAGCTGCTTTTCACAGTTCTTTCTAGGTTCCTTTGGAGAATTATTCATTCAGGGAAAAGAAAGGAGGCAATACCAGGTAGGTAATCATTCAAAAGAAACAGTAAGTTGATGGAAGCATATCTGTAACGTTGCCCAGTACTCCAACGCTCACTGTCATCACACATCTCTGAAGCTTACTAAAGCAATACCATGATGCCACACCATGCCAAAAATCCAATTGATTACTCAGTCTGATTTATGGCAATTCCATTGCCCTGATCATCTCTTATTTTACCATCCTTCTCCAGGGGATTCAAAAAGCAAATTATTGTAAAGAGGGAAGAGTAAATTACTGGATCACTGAAGAACCAAATCCTTCGTCCTTAGAGTGGACAAAGAAAATGTTTCATATACACATGTATGCATACATACACTCAGAAGAAAACAACAAACTTGCCTTTGCTGTATTTTTTTTCCTGTCTGATAATGCCATGACATGATAGCAGAACACTTCGCTAAAACAGTTATCCAACGTGGAAGTTTCAAGAAAAATCCTTTGAAATGAAATTCAGAAAAGCTCTACTTAACACTTTCAACCAAACTGCAAACGTCCCAAATTTTCAAAGCAAGGGCTCTCTTAGAATGCAGTATGACAGCAGGGTCAGTTTTGCTTTTCTGTTTTCCGACTCAGAATCCAAATATTTTGTTGGTTTTTCTCTCTTATGTCTGAAGAAGACCTTAACCTACCTGTTAAGATTTTGATTTTAGATCTTTGTTAAGAACTCTGGAAAAGGCCTATGCATAAGGCAATACAGTAAGTAAACTTCTTCTGAGCCATTTTATATCTGCTTCAGAAAACTGTACCTTTTCCCACAAAACTAGGACTAATTTCTGGATAGCAGCTTCTAAGTCATGCTCATTGGTTTCAATAGAAGAAACAGCTTAATATTAGGAAAATCAAGAAGGAAAGCAACCCTATTAATACCTTATTTTTTTTGCTAAAGCTAGAATAAAGGGATATTAATGCAAATAAATTTCTATAATGCTTTATTCATCATTTTCTCACTGACATTTAAGCAAGTTTAGCACAATGCTACAGAACAGTTGGGGAATATCTTCATTATTCACTTTTAATCATTAAGCAAATGATATAACAAAGAGCACAGACTTTAAAAAACCCAAGCAGAAAAGTCAACACCAAACCACAACAGGCATACAAAATTAAATCCAAGAGGCAAAGCCAACACGAAATGTTACAATTGTTACATGAGCCTCAGAGGAACCCTCTCCCAAGTCGTATACCCACCTCAAAGAAACACTGAAAATACTCCTAACACTTAGAGATCAGCATTTGCTTCCCATACCATTACTTGGAGTGGTCTTACGTATGTCTGACGAGCTGGGTGTCAGTTTATCAAGTAACAGTCCATGCCCGATACAATCTGCACTGGAGACCTATATTTTTTAATGTTGCCTGGAGAGTTTAAAATATGAGAAGTATAAGAAATCGCAAGCTGCAGATTAGCTAGTGCTATTAAAAAGGAAAGTCATCCCGTGGGGTAAGTTTTGCACAGAAATGTTTGGCAAGTTTATGTTTCTTTTTCAGCTGAAGCAAGATCCAGCAAATCCCTGACATTAGGATAATTGGGATGGAGGAAACTTTCATTAGAATGACAATCCAAGAGCGCTTTGTTAAAATACAAAACTCCATTTGCATTTGCTGCTTGCAACAGTATTGAAAACAAACCAGATGTTACTTTCATATTCAAAATTTGAAGGGTTTTTTTTGAAGTAGCCACACATGAGAATAAAAGCTTGCAAAACAAAATAAGAAAACCAAAGAAATATCCCCTCCACCACCTGACAAAACAAAAAAAGGTCCTATCTGGCATTTAAGCCAGGCAACGCTCACAATGAAATCATGGGGCACGTTGGACTCTTGTTAGCCTGAGCATGCAAAACTGTTGTTGGCACTGCAAAAAGAACTGCACAGAGCAAACACAAGAGTACGAGGACCACCTGGGCACTCTGATCCCATGCTCTTTCCCCCACCTGCCTTAACCCACGCTCTGCTCAACAGGGCCAGCCGGACTTCCCTCCGCGCACCCCTCGGCACCGGAGACTCATGGGCTGCAGTGGTGCACCGCGGGCACCGGGACTGCAGGGAAGGGAGCACGCTGAAGCGAGTTGCGGTTCTGAGAGCACAGAAGCAAAACCAACAAAACCCCACAGGGGGACCTTTTCTGAGAGCAACAACCAAGGCATCCCAGAGCGGGGGGAGGGGAAATTCATCCTTATTCAACAGTTCACATTGCTGCATCTAACTAAGCCCGCTCCCTGGCTCGTTACTGCAGAGCCTGAAAGGGCGCGGCTGGCTGCGCAGCCGGACCGCCAACGCCGCCGCTCGGCGGCACCATCCCGCCCCGCCGCTCCCGGCGGCCTGGCCTGGCGCTCCCGCCGCCGCGCCGAGCCGAGCGGAGCCCTCGCCCGGCGGCCCCAAGCAGGAAAGACGGAGAAGCCCCCGCGGCCCGCCCCGACTCGCCGGCCACAAGGCCGAGGGAGAGGAAACGAGACCGCTTGGCCCGCCGGCATTTAGAAAGCCCGCCGGGGCCACGTGACCCGCGCGGCCGTTCGCCCCGCCCACGGGACATGCGCAGTACCAGGCCAGCCCGGCGCCTTCACCGCGACCGCGGGGCCCGAGCGGAGGGTCTTCACTCTCGGAGCGGCACAAAACCACGGAAACGCTGCCAGCCTTCAGCTCAGCGTGTTCACGTTTGCAGTGTGACCAGAAGCGCAGCCCTTCGGCCTTCACCAGCGTTCTGATACCGCTGGCCCATGAGGGATGGCACGCTCTGGCGTTATGCCTGCGAGGTGGACGGCAGGGCCTTCAAACGCAGGTCAGAGCCTGTCCAGAAACAGGGACGCAGCGCTCACTAAGGGCTAACTGACTGAACAGTGACAAAAACAGGCTATGTGAAACAGCGGAACCAGAGCCACGCCAGTAAAAAACTCCCTGAAGTCAAAAAGGGTCTCACAGCCAAGCCTAACCCAAAGATTAAGTAGAGCTTGAAAAAACAGCAGATTTGTTACAAACAAGCATCTGACTGTAAAAAGCTGGTAGCATTCACCTGTTAACAGTTCAACAAAGTACAGAGCTCATGTCCTCCAACCCCGCTGCCCTGTGCCTCCAAGCCTGCTGCCAGGGCTGGTTGCATCTCAGGGCTGTGCTCTAACACGAAGCTGCCAGCACAATGGCCTTTCCCTGCCATTTACCTTTTTGCTCGTTCTTGCTTCGCTATTCCTCTTGAAGTAGAAATGCTCACCGTGGAAGCGTGTGGCATGTTCTAGGGCTGTGTGCAAGAGGAGCCGCCCTTCACAGCATTTTTCCAATATTCAGGCAGCCCTCTCAGTCACAACCCCCTGTCTAACCTTGTTGATGCTAAGGTTTCCATATGTAAAGTTGCACCGGCTCTGAAGTTTGCTGCTCTACAGACACTCAGCCATCACTGACATGATAACATAGTGTCTAGGTAATGCCTAAAAGCTCTACCAGTGCTCATAAAAATGTCTTTTGACTGCCTGCTCCATTTGCTGGACAGATTCAGTGCTACAAGGCTGCACTAGCATGGGAGCACTGAGTTTAAAGGGGCTACCGGACCCACAGGGTCCTGGTTCCAAACACATTCATTAAAAATGCCAGCAATGGCTCTTGCAGACAAGCCCAAGCACCATCTCAGAGCTGAGGGGAGGCAATGCTTCCTTGTGCCCATTCACAGGGTCTACTCAAACATGCTGGAATTATTATTACTGCTACATCTGAATGAAGAGTCGTGGGACTAATAAAATCCCTGTAAGGGCAGTGGCTTTCCTAAGTAAAGCTCTCAGCTGAGCCTGGTGTAATATCATGACTCGCTCTGTAGAGGAGGCTAGAAAACAAAGCTTAATACCTGCTAATGATCTGATGCAGAGCAAATTCCCATCTGGCTTCATATCTGTGCTTGGCTTTATGCTAAGTGGCTTAGCAAAACGCCAACCAAACACATCTGAATTTCATGCTCTTTGCTCTTTCTGTCAGCTTACTAACACATGTTCTCCACAGAATTCGGATTTGCTCTTTTGCGAAAAACATAATACATCCAGTGCAGATTACTGTGTGTGCCTTGCCAAAATCCTACCTGTAACTGGAGCCAAACCCCAATGCTGCAAAAGTTAGGAGAAATAACACCCCAAAGTCAAACAGTATATCAAAATCAAAATACTTCTCCCTGATCGCACACAAATACGTCAGAGGAAACCTGGAGGCCTGAGATTAATTTGTATAAACACAGTGCAAATAAACTGATTGAGCCTTCTGCCATAATTCCACAGTATGCAAGTACAGCAGAAACTTCAATATTACTAGCACAGGCTAAGGTAACAAAAACTTTCTTGAAGAGGGCAGCATTTATGAGAAAAAAATAGCAGCCCCACTTCTCTGCTGGATTGGATGCCATTATTTAATTATCCAGAGGCCATCTCTAAACACAAAACATCAGGCCAACCTCAGGGGCTGTGCTACCTCAGATGTTTGGGGGATAGTCTAATCTGTCTCTCTGTAAAGGAGAGAGGCCCTCCAAGCCTCTCCCTGTTACGATGCAAGGATTGATAAGGGGGTAGCAGCATATGCTGGAATGTTGTAAACATTCTTTACCCCTACAGACCATGTGTGCAGGGAGCAGATGATCAATGTGGCCAGCATGCAGTGAGAGCCATGGAGCCAGCACTGTGCAGATCAAAAGATATCCCAGCCTCACATGCCAGCACTCGGGTGCCTTACAGAAGCACCAATCTTATGCTAAAAATAAAGAGCGCTCCTATCCAAAATGTTTGCTGTTCTGCTGGTTTGGTTGACCATAGCTTAGGAAAACATCCAGGGAGATAGACTTGAATACCTAGCATGAGAGCCTTTTCCATGATAGACATCTCACTTGGCATACATTTCTCAGGTCAAAGCAAAGGTGCTGCTGTTTCAGGAGTTTTTGAAATATTCCTAAACAGTATCTATGGAGTTTATAATTATTTGTGCTCAAAGTTCTTAAAATTTCTTTTCATAGAAATTGTGTCATCTTCCAGCAGCTTTGTGTTCAAACTAGAGCTCACTGAGCTTGGGTTTGGTCAGCATCTTCAGACCAAAGACATTCAGCTACTACAGCTTTTACTAATAAGGAATGGCCACCATGCTGACATCTGGATGAATCAGTGTATTACATGAGATTGTTCAGCAGATGTTCTACTGGCATAACCGTTAGTCAGAGATTACTTCCCTGTAATTCTCTGGTATTCCTAGAGGATGATGAATAGCCACTGCCATCTCATATAAATTTCTGTTCCTTCCTCCTCCATGTTTGAGGGACTACATGTTGTGTACCACAAAAAAAAATTATACCTGGGTTTGGACCTATAGACCCCTTTTAATAGACTTACAAAAGCAAACCTAATTGACATAACTTGGAAGAAAACAAACAATTTGCAACACTTGAAAGTTTTTGAAGTATGCTTCTGTTGGATAATGCGCTATCTTTAGACAACCACATTTTTGGAGAGGAAGGAGAGAGAACAGCCATCAGACTTCAAAGCATTTCTAATATTTGGGACAAGGCATTGCATTAGGAAGCCTGTTGATCATTTTTATCATTAAATGCTTTATGAATATTGCTTCCTCTTTTCCTGTAATCCATGCCTGTTTCTTTCAAAAAGCCTTTCCTTCAGCTGTTTAGCGTAGTGGCACTGAAAAAAGGCTCGATTAGAGTTTGCCTGTTCCTGAACAGTTGCTTTCATGTGTTTCAGTTCTTTGTGGGAGTCACTAAACACCTGCTTCTTTTTTTCCTCCCCTTCCTCATTATTGTTATCTCCTCATTCTTCCTTCTGTTTTGTATTTTTTGTTCTAATTAGACACCTTTCAGCTCTCAAGTCACAGAAATAAAGTGCTATTTGCCAGGCTCTCGTGAATCACCCTGGATGCATTATACCGATGTCCACTCCAGGGACTTTGTGTAGTACTTGGGACAAGCAAAAGGGGCTCCCAGTCTCAGAAGGCATGTGTGAACCTTGGCAGATGCTCCTTTTTTTGCTCAGAAAGGGAGAGTCAAGGGACATGCCACTGGCAGCACACAAAGGAGCCCATGCAGTAGCAGAGGCCAGGGACTGTCCTGTGTGCCAGAAAAGGGATTAAAATGTACAGTTCTGCTCTGACAGACTCTGGTTTTGTTAGGATTCAGGTGCCAACTATTTTGGGTTAAGCGGGAAAGCTCAGTCTGAGTTTCTTCCTAGGCATTAGAGGAATTAATACAACCTTTAATAATCTTTACAGTAATCGGTCTCTGAGGTTTTATCTAGCATATGTGCTAAGCACTGAATCTGGAGTCAGACCTCATGTTTCAGAACTATACATTAATCCGCTATTCTCTATGGTCATTTTTTTTAATACTTAATGGGGTCTTGCAGGTCATTTAGCAAAAAACCTGCCTGTTGGCTATCACCTGCAAATCCTGTTTGCTGTGCTCTTCTGCATTGCTTCTTTAATGCTGTGTTGTACCTCAGTCTTTCAACCAGGTACACTGCAGGACTGAGTTTTTGAATGACAGCTGCATACTGGGTTTTCTTCACCGAGGTTTTAGGATAGCTTTGCAACACTTAATTGTGGCAGAAACATAGAATTGTTTCCTGTGTGCTTCTTTAAGGTGTCATACAGATTAAGAGCCATTCTGGCTTGCTTCCCATCAGGAGAGCCCACAAAAATATATTTTCATTCCTTTACACGGAGGTGAAATCTATGAGGAAAACACATGGTTAATGTCTAAGGCTCAATTCACCCTAATTCCAACTGATGCAGCTCCCTCCACCCGCCGCCGCCCCCCCCCCCTGCATTTCTCTAATTGCAGGTTCATGCAGTTAGAAGACACTTCACCAGAGTGAGACAAGGAGGCACACACATGCAAACATAAACGTGTAAAAAAACCTGGTGCATGTGAAAATCTAAATTATTATTATTATTATACAGCCATTTCTTAGACGAGCAAACCAAATGCACTGGAAGAAAACGATCCCACAACACACATTGTACTGAGCCAGTGTTAGCAAGAGAATTCTAGTTTCTCAACCCATTCCTCTAGCCGACAGAGGAAGAAATCCCAGGGTTAGATGTCTATGAATCATTGTAGAGATACAAGCCTTTTGAATTAAGTCTTCCCTAATTTACATCAACAAGTTCAACTTTGAATTACTGCCCTGAGGGATATCGATTTAGGTTTGGATGTATCTGCTTGCATTAGTTCAAGTCAGGGGTGCATGGGAAGCAAAATGAAAAACCCAGAGAAAAAGCCTCATCTACTGATTGGTCCCAGCTGTAGTGTAGGTGTGGAAGCTCACATGGACTGGTGGGCTTCAAGACAGCATTTCCCTTCCTTTCAGCCTCCACCAGCTCACAGTCTCTCCGTAATCACTCCCTTAGAGTGGTCAAGAAGAGAAGTGGGGTCATATACAGCCCAATTTCAATTCAAAACACAATAGCTCCGCCTAGAGAACTGTGTCACACTGGAATTAGCCTATGTAAGTTTCCCATCAAAGTTAAACCTCTTCAGATTCCTGTCCTGAATCACTTCCTTGTCATTATTTTTACCCTTTTTGCTTTGCAGTTCTTACGGTATCAAATTACTTGGCTGCCCATCATGTGCAAATACAAGAATCACTCTGGTGCAGTTGTAAAATGTCCTTGGTGGTAGCCTGCCAGTGCAGCAGAATAGAGTGGTTCTTTGAAATCATTCCTGGGACGCTTCTAGAGATGAACTGGTATTTTGTGGCTCTTTTTCCTGACATTACCTTCAAGCCTATAGATTGTCACAATTTTTCAGGAAAACCATTGTCCATTGGAAAGTGAACTGAGTCCCTGATTGCTCATCCCCCGAGGAAGATGAACAGTTCTACTAGCTGAGCTGTCTTTGCTTGTTTGAATTCAGACCAGTCACAGAGAGATAAAAGGCTTGTATCCCTCTGTGAATAATTCCGTCTACCTCAGTCATCAACACCTTAATAACTCCTAAAGAAGCAGAAAGCTGTCTCTCATGACAGTAGATTGAGTTAATGAAAAATTTACTTGTCTCAGAGATGGGAAAAAAAATAAAAAGGTTAAGTGAGCAACAACTGAAAATGTAATTGTATTTATAATGAAAATAATTATATTAGTAATTGTACCTTACACTGCTTTTTCACATTTTATATTACCAAATTTTACCTACACTTTAATCAGATTAATATCATCTACATAGTTTAAATGCCAAAAAGACTTGAATAAAGTAACCCCAGAGGAACTAATTGGGGGGGAAAAAAACCCAACATCCAGAGTTCATAGAACTACCAGAATACACTAAGGCACAAATGAAAATATACACTCAAGAAAAGCGAGGCAAATGAGCTCAGAAAACCAATTCCTTTACAGGGGAAATAAATGCATTTTTTTTAAATGAAATGCAAATCTAAGCATTTCTAATCTTCTGTGGTCTTTGATGTCAAAGAGATCACATTCTAAAAACACATCTGCTTTGCGTTACAAACACAAGCGATCCTTTCCAATAAAGAGTGTGCCGGACAGTCCTTGCACGGGGTCAGTGGGGAGACAGACACGGCCAATAAGCACGGCTGTGATTGCACATCCCCAGCATGGCCTGAGGTGGGACCACGGTGTGCTGCCTCATAGTGTCACAGGGAAAGCCAGGCAGCTCTCCCACAGGTACAGCATGCCTAATCTGAATAATTGAAGAGGCACTGCCTTGAAGGGAAACCCAAATCTGAGTGAATTACACAAGCAGAATGAGGGAACACTGTTAGAGGGAACAGCAGAATGAACGAGTAGTCCAAAGCGTCCAGGGCTAGTGGACACAGAGATCTTCCATGCATAGCAAACACTGGATTTGCTGAAATGAATCCCAATTAGTTGAGGGTGAAAGAGAGTTTTAAATTAAGTTTCAGCATCTATCCCCCAAAAGGTTTCAAATGGCTTTTTAAAAGGAAATGGGTTGACTTTGAATTTTCTTCTTAAAATCATTTGGTGTCATATTTAGCTACATACGAAATTCAAGATGAGGAGGTCGACTTCTGGCAGGTTTCTGTCTGTAGCAGCAAGTGGAAGTCGTGGAAAGAAGTAGTGCTTTATTAGAATGATAGTGCTAGGAAATTTAGGGGTTTTGCTGATAGAAGCAGAAAAAATATATTTGATGTCTCTAAACTTTAAAACAAAGGAGTAGTAAAGCTCTTTCTGCCTTTGTTGTTAAAAACATCATGTCAGATTCACAATAATCCATTTTAGTTTATGCTTCTTACCTTACTAAAAGGAAATAGTACTTCTAAGCATTATCACATGGGAGCTGGCATGAAAGAGAAATTTGTCTTTGCCAGAATAGCATCTTCTGTCTCCTCCACATAATGCATTCAGTTCAGACGTATGTTGCTCTTTCTCCTGGCAGTTAACATGTGCAACTGGGTGTTTATGCAAGTTTGACCTCCCTGCTCTTCCCTGTCTCATTTCTGTTTGCATGAGCACTGTGAGCTGATAAAGTGAAATACATTTTTAAGGTCCCTCTACTTTGAAAAGCCTTGAAAAGAAGACACCTCTTTCTCTGACACAAAGCTGTTAAAAATAGACCAGACGTATTCCTTCCCAGCACACTCATGAAACAAGAAGTCAGAGCCCTTCACGTGTTGACGCAAATGGATGAATAGTGCACCACAGATGCATGCTATGCTTAGCATGAAACAAAATTAAGTTACCAAACCTACACACCCTGCCAGTTTAGTAAGTGACTGCCTTTGCATTGACCCTAAGCACTGAATCTTTTAAGGACAACAATTATCAAATACCATTAAACTTACATAAGATTGTAACCAAGGTTAACTTACATATTTTCCTTTTGTTTTCCATGGGAACAAAACAGTTGCTTTAGCCGTAGTTGATGCCACGCTCCCCCACACTTACTACTAAAAGGAGAAGGGCTGGCATCTCACTTGATTTTATCAGGGTTGCAAAACGATTTTTTTTTCCCAATCTACAGGTGAATGTCTCTTTCTCCAATAAAGAGTTACTCCCATTAATTAAGCAGAAAATCAGAATTAATTAGTTTGCACCAACTAACATTACTGTAATATTGGCTTCACAGTTATCTTTTTAAAAGCATGCTAAGTGGTACTTTGCAATTTAATTAAGTTAGCTAAATAAATAATGGGAATTCTTTTTTTCTCCATTTTAAGCCAAAAATCAGCTGATCAGCACATTGATGAAAGGAAAAGCCTAACTGTAGCTTTTTAAAGAAATTGACATGAAATCACAAGAAAGATTTAATTTCCAAGCTCACATGAATATAATTAAGTATTAAGCTGTCCCACAGGGAAAAAAAAAACAAACCCACATTCAAAAAAGACCACGTTTCTGCAGACTGGCTCATAGGAATATAGGGATTGGCTTGTTTGGCCAAATTGTCTGGTCTTTAAATTATCTATCATATCTTGGAAGTGTATTTCAAAGATGGATGTAATAGTCAAGACTATAAAAATACTGGAAATTACCAGTGCCAAGGCTAGCTTTTCCTAACTGGAGGTTACTGATCTAATTGAACCTCTGAAGCCAGCAGGTTTATAGTGACAGACTCTAACACAGTCACTTAAGGAAACCTGTAATCAGTAGCTTATGGATTTGCCACCTTTTAGCATCGTATTTTCTATAAACTTTATTTGTATCAAGAAAAGTTATTCTGTAGTTTACCAGAAAGATTCTAGGGAAGAAGCTCATATGTTAATCTGTAACATGGGTATCTTAAAACTGCTTAATTGGAAAATTTAATACCTCTGTAGTTTGGCTAGTAGAATTAAAAATTGTGACCTGGTGTGGGGTAGGAGAGCTGTTTCCATCAGAAAACAAGACTAGTATCACCCCAGTTTCTGTCCTGAGTCCGTATGTGCTTTCATGAGAAAGTATTTCATGGCCTACTCTTATTTTGTTTGTCTGAGCTGTGGGTTGTGGTCAGGGTGGTGTAATGGCCCCTGTATCATTAATGTTGCATTTGTTGCAAGTAAAGCTAATGCTTAAAGTGAGACAAGGCGTGGAAGAAAAGAGAAGACATAGTTTAAAAGATACGAGCTGCCCTCGAGAACTGCATTTTAACTCTGCCAACTCCTCCCACCACCCCCTGTGTATTGTTGGGCAACTGTGCAAAGCCATCACTTTTCAGAAGAGCTTATTAAAGTGCATTTCATGCTTTGTGTAAGGGGTATCAGGGTCTGGTTTCCAGAAGGTCTACTTGAAGAGGAGCAAATCAGAGCTGTTCACTGAACGAGTACATTAGTATGAATAGCTAAATAATTTATGTTTTATAAATTGAATATAAAGCAAACAACCAAACAAACCTTTGCACCTTTTAGTATTGCACCTTCATCCTATCCTTCAGTTCCTATATAAAACGGGAAGGATGTCTCACAGAGATGTTATGAAGACAAAGACATCAGTTTACATTAAGTGTTCTGATTCCATAGTAAAAAAATCCACAAACAAAAGCCTCTGAGGGTGTAAGTAGATCTTTCATCCACAGAGAGTCAGAGTGGTGCAGTAAATAAGGTGTGAGGGCACACAATGAATGAGAAAGATGTAAGGAAAAAAAAAATAATTAAATAGCTAGCCACAGAGCAAGTGTAAGGCATGAGAAAAGAGGGCATGAGCCAGGAATCTGATGGAAGAGTAAAGCAAATTGACTGTAATGGTGAGTTAAATGGATGCAGTGATCATCTTGATACTAACTTCTTAGCAAATTAATTTTATAGTATTTTCTTTGCTATATCATAATGCCAGCAGTGCTATTTTCTGATGGAGTTCCATATATTTGCTTTGTACAAGAAATACATTATCTGCAGGTGGTTTTTAACAAATAGGTTGAAGAAAGTATAGTAACAAAGTTTAAATTAACAAATGCTATTATTTTATTGTACTTTAGGAATAATAAATCTGTCTTAGAAATGCTTCAGCCTATATATAGATAAAGTATATACATACAATTTTATCAACTCAGGAATTTAGTGTTCTTGCAGTACTCCCCTCACCAGGTTTTTTGTTGTGGGTGGGTTTTTTTGTTAATGGAGAGTGTGAATAGGAAAAAAACCAAAAACCTCCACAAGATAAAAAACTGCAGTTGAATTATTCATAATAATGATTTCACACCTAAACACGATGTGAAAACCACGAGCTATGCTGTTAAAATAAAAGGTAGCTTTACTTACTAGATGATTTTGAGAATGTTTCACTTGTGAAAATGTATTCTGTATATGTTACTTGATGCAACATAACTGAATATTGCAAAAGTTTTCATTCTAAGGTCTTGGGTGTTGGAAAGCATTGGCAGGTATTTGTCTTCCCTTAGGGACATGTGGACAATTGTATAGAGGGCCTTAATAGAGAAAGCAACCTACCGTCAGGTAACCTGAATATCCCGTGGGTAATTCTGGGAAAGTTACAGATCCCAGAAAAGAAAGGGAAGTGCTAGGTTGGAAGACTTAGCACCAGGTAGCAGTTTAAAGTGTGTGTACTTAAAATCCAGTCCAGGGCCCAGCCTCACAAGTGCATGATGCACCTGAAAATGCATAAACCCAAACCTGAATTTTAACACAAGACTGTCAAATTCACATGAATGAGCTCAGTAACATCTATGAAAAAGTTAATTCTAGTTCTCATTGCAGATGGGAGCTTGAAAGATGAGCAGGCTTACAGCATGCTATCACCTCTAGTGATATCACCTGTATAGCCCAGAGACTTCTGTTATTATCACATTCGTCCAGACTTCTAAGTTTTGCTCGATAGCATTTTCCACGGAAGAAGACACCTCTGCTTTGGTAGTGGTGGTGGTCAAAATGGCCTGCAGATCTCCCAGTCCTTGTGGCTGGACAGGTACCATAATATGAAGCTGAGACTAATGAGAGTGTCCCTCTAGTTGGGAGTCTGGCATCTGTGTAGTACCATGACCCCATACCAGGTCTTTCATACCATGCCCATCAGGAGGCTGAAGAACTAGTGCTGTCCTGATGGCGTATGGGACCAGAGCAAACTGCAGACCTGGGGTGGAATTGGATACAGCACTGGTTCTGTGGTCTCCCCTGGTTTATCTTCTTTTCCCTTGCTGGCTCTTGGAAAAGAGCTCACATAGTCTCTGTTGGCTTCCAGCAAAATGCTGTAACTAAACTCTTTTCAGCTACCAAAAAATTATGCTTTCAATGAAAAATTTAAACTAATTGCTGGTTTTGCTGTTACTTCAGAGTACTGGGTTTTATTTGATGAGCTCTAATACTTATTTGTGGGTGCCACTCAGGAAGCAATTTAGCCCATCACCACTTCCACTGTGCAGTGCCACAAACTTGGGTTTCATCCAGAGTTACATTGCACAGGGTAACAAGCACAAGTGGCGATTTGGCAGAGACCGAGCTCTTCCAGGGATGCTGGCTCTTGCACAAGCAGCAATACTTTTTGCAGCCCTTGAAAAAGGGTAGCATTAACTTACAACTGCAGGACAGCAACATCTGTTCAAGCTTTTCACTCTACCTCTCCTGCTGTTTCAGGCCTGGAGAACAGGCTTTAACCTCCAGGTACAGCCACAGAGCTGAGCTGACTCCAAACTTCTCTGTTCTGTAGATAAAACTGAGTCTTGCAGTGGTGGTGGAATAGAAGAGAAAAGAAATAAGGGCAGAAAGGGAGGAGATTTCATATTTAAAATAGAGCTTTGGTTAAAGGACCAATGGTAGAGGCAGCTGACTATGATTCTTCCTTTGCTTTAACCTTTGACAGCCTCTCTGACAGACCATCCCTTTCTGTCCTTCCTGTCCCAGACCACTGTGTCCCTCGCAGCCGTGCTTCTCTCATTCTCAAAGGTCCCTGTGCTGACATTCACAGGTGAAAGAAGGAAGCTGGTTTGGATCAAAATATCAGAGAACTCTAGCTGCTTCCAGGTAGGTCCACCCCTGTGACAGCTGACACCCTCATCAGCACCTGTCACAGGAGCAGGGACAACACTTCAGGTTAAAATAGCTGATAGTTTGCAAGCTGCTCCCCTTTGTCTCTCCAACCTCTCCTACAACGCCAGACACTCAGCCCCTTCTGGGCAGTTTGCTGGACATGTAAGTGGTCCTTGTACTCATATGAGGTTTGGAGCTGTGCTGAAAAGCAAGCCTTCAGCCTTTTAAAGCCATTAGACTTCACTTTATGTTCCTGTATGCTCAAATCTTAAGGTTGTTTTCATTTAGCCGTTACTCAAACAGGCTGCCTCTTATATCCCTGGGAGTTTGCCTTAGTGAAAAATATCTGAGGGAAAATAAAGTACTGTTGTTGGTACTTAGCCCACAGGCAGCACTGAAGGACAGCAGAAGAATGATGCTTAGCCACCTCAATGGAAAAATAAAGTAACACCATTTGAGCAATAGCAACCTCGATAGGCTCTCCTAATTTATGGTAGATATATGCACCATTTGACTTTGGAAAAATTTCCTTTGGTCTGAAGTAGGAGGAATTTAGCACTTGCAGTGAAATATACCATCAATTTTGTTGTGATTGAAAATGAAAGAACATTTCCTTTTTATGTTTCTTTTATATCTTCTTTGTTATGATTTTTTTTTTCCAATAAAAGGTTCAACGTGCAGGAAAGTGGGGAAAAAAAAAAAAAGGAAAGAAACAAGGCCCCCATTTTAGACCTTTTCCCTGACAGGTTTTAAAGTGAAGAAGAAAAAAGTTTCCACGGACAAACTGCAGTCCTTTTTCTTTGCCTCGTTGTGTATAGCGTATATGTGTGTGTGTGTGTGTGTGTGTGTAAAGGAAAAGATGTCTTGTCTGAGATCTCTCAGCTGAAAATTTGGGCCTGTCATTGCAAAGCTGCAGGTTTTTTTGCTTTATTTTTCACATGGCAAGACACAGTTTATACATATCGTATCTGACATTAGAGAGACTAAAATGATGTAAGCCTCACTTGGGCTTCCCATTCAACTGTCTGGGATGGGAAACAATGTGGCTTCTGAGCTATAGGCAATGTCAGGCTGTAGGATAGCTGTTGCATGACAGTAGCTTAACTACACCTATGACAAACTACAGACCGCAGGGTTGTTTTGCTAGAGAAAGAATCAATAACTCACACTTTGATTACTTAAAAAGAAAATGGGGGGAGTGTGTGGGGGGGTGGGTGGTGAAAACACTCACTGAAATTTGGAGAAATACCCGTGTCTATATATCCTACAGCAGAACAGGAGAAAAGTTTGCCCAGCAACAGAAGCAGTGACCGTAGCCTTCTGCAAAAGAAGGGTGGTGCTGATACAATTACCGTGACTCAATTTTTTCCTTGAGAGCTTGGGATTCATATTCTTCTGACCTACCTATAACATGCCAAACCAATAAGCAGATAAGGCAACAAGTATCCCAGGAGCACCTGAGGTACTACTGCTGCAGTCTCAGTTCTGAGGGAAACATCCTGGGGCCTGGAAAGGTGTGCTGCAGTGGTTGTGGAGCAGACAGTGGACACATCAGAGATGCTCAGTAACTATGTATGGAAGCAACAAATTAGATCACCCAGAAACCTGAAAGCCTTTTGGATTCCAGAGGTAGATTAAAAGAGTTGCTCTGTAATATTTGCATCTCATGCTTTTCTGAAGAAATACAGATCTCAACACATGTTCAGCCAGAGTGATCTCCTATTATAAGTGATATACTTATGCAGGGCTTGGACTGCAAGTCAAGCTTCAGGAAAGGAGCAATGCCCTTCGTTATTCATAAAATCCCAAGGAAGCTTTATGGGTAGATCTCCCTGGAAGAGTGGCATTTTCAGGCACATCTGCTCAATCACCCTGGAGCTAGGACTCAGCCCTTTTTGGGATGAATGGAAGGCAATTAATATTTTAGTATCATCTTAAGTCAGGCACCCAGAATTGATGGATGCTTATTTGGGAGTCATATTCCTTGAGAAGTTTTTTTAACCAGGAAGAAAAAGGCACAGATTTGGTGGGGCTAATTATTTGCCAAATAATTTGTTGACTTACGGATGTGTGTGATAACCTTTGTGGTAGCTACACATGAGAACATGACATTTTAGATTAAGAGGAGTGTCATTGAGTTTAGCTCAAATGCCTTTTGGCAGGCAGTGAAATGGCTGGCTGTATATTTACATGCAAAATGTCATTTATATAAATCAAATCTTGAACACAAATACCTAGAGATATTGTTTTCCTGTATGTGAAAGTTCATCACGATTTTTTTTGTGTTCTTGAGCAAGAGACATGAATTAATCACTTGAAACAGCATTTGGGAGGTATGGACAGTCAGTGCCCCTATTTTGGGCAGCCCACAGAGAAATGGAAAAATCTTAACATCAGGGGTTTTAAGATTTTGTGCCAAAATGTCTGCAGCGTGAGAAGGGCTTGCAGAGCAGAAGCCTATGCATCTAGGGAATCTAACTTGGAAACAAGCTAGCAAGTACACTAAGAAATAGCTGGTCACTCTTGAGAGATAAAAAAAATCAGATGAGAAAAAAAAATAGAGTAACTGAAGTGAAAAAAGAAAGAAGACAAGAGATAGTGAATTACAATAGTTCTTAAATTCCTCACCTGGGATTAGACCCTCTCCCATGACCTGTTCTGTACAAATATCTTTGGTTTTAACACAGAGGAAGAGGAAGGATAGGAGAACTGAGTTAGAGGAGAACTCAAGGGAATATTTTCTGAAAGGTATGTTGATCCTTGAAGATGAAGCTGATGGCCAAGGGCATTTACAAATTGCTGTTTTTCAGGGGAGTAAGGACGTTGACTGGCTATTTGATTTGATGTCTGTTTACTCTGGAAAGGGTTTATCCCTGTTACTGGAGAAATATTTCATAGCCACAACTTACCTGACAGCGTCTGCTCCTCCATTCAGAAGAACCTGAAATTTCGCAGCATCTTCTTCCCATGCCATTTCAGGTTTTATTTTCACCTAAAAGTCATTCATTGAAAGTGGACTTCACCAAACAACCGTACGCTGCTGAGCACAGCAAAGTACGGATCAGGATCATTTTTGTCTTGTTTATGTCTGTGATTCAAAAAGGCACCCACAGTTTTCAGAGACAAACCACTGTTGAAATTTGTAGTTATCCCTAGTATAAAAATAATCTCTTCCAGTCAACCATTGTAACAGTTCCCCATCTTGAATGGTGTAAAAGGGAGGAAAATAATCCTTTAGGATTAATCCTAAACAGATCTGACTACTAATATGTAAGCAGGAAAAAAGAAATTATCTTATCCTTGCCCCCAGAAGCACCTCTAAACTGCCAGGGGAGTAAAACAGTTGTGTATCAAAGGCTTCAGAAGTGACTGCACTAAGTGTGACTCGCTGTGTGGCACTCTGGTCTTCTTTAGGTTTGACATGCCACAGGTGCTCATACGATTTCAGCACAAGATAGAACCATTATCCCCCCAAAAATTGCTTCCTGTGCAGTATTCAGCAATTCCAAACCAGATCCAAAAGCAACAGGAGATGTTCAGTCCACCCTTGTCTCATGAGGAAAAATGAAGAACTGGAATGCATTTGAACAAGAGGAGAAAAGTTCCTGAAATCTTCATTTCCACTCTCTGAGAAAAGCCAGGCCTGAGATGAGCGAGTTTCAATCAGATTTCCACAGAGAAGTCTGTTGATATTTTATCCATCTGGCATACAGAGAGATTGTCTTGTCATGGTCGTTTCAGTCACAGGCATCCACGTTTCTCTGCTCTATTTGGTTTTACAAAATGTCTGGTTCCTGGGAGAAGACTGGTGTCACTTTTATTTCTTCAGCTGAATCGCCTCTTGCTGCCTTAAGCAATTTTTGTCGGAGAGGCTGGGCACACAAGGAGCAGGAGCACCTGCAGTAGCTCTGGTTGCAAGATACCTTCCTCATACAAATGATTAAAATTAGAGACTAGGTGATTTTTTGTGACACTTTTACTTTTTTATTTTGTGGGCTTGTGCTATTATGTACAGTGTGATTGTTACCAACAATTTAGTTCATTTTGGGGATTTCTCTGTGTTATGTTTTATGGGGAAAAGTAAAAGCTTTCACTAGCCCATCTGATGCTTGGGCCCACCACCTCTTTTCAAATCTGAAAAAATAATTTGCATGCCTGCAGAAATCCTTGCTATGCAGCTGTCTCTTATCACACACTGTTCCCAGCTTTAAAATGTATGAACAAATACATTTGGAGTGATGAATAATAAATAATCTTTATCTCAACGCAGGCTTTTATTCCACAAAGTCTCAAGGTACTTCATAAAAAGTAATAAACTTTCTGTAAGGAATAAGGACCAACGTGCTGCCACCTCCAGTACTGGCCAAGCCTTAGCAATGCCTGGCTACGCTGCAGGGGACACACACAGAGCCCTTCGCATATCGAAGCACATAGAAGATAGGAAGAGTTCTCAGGGTTTTTGGTTATATCTACAAGCACTCCTCTGCTGATGAAAAAATAAACAGGGAATGAAAGACAGCAAAGGAAAAAGGTTGCCTTTATACTGTTTTCATGGGATTTTAAACAGAACAGATAGTAACTCATATTTTGCAATGTCAAGTGCACTTTACACATCGAGTGGGCCTGACCAGCTTGGAATTAGCTCAGAACACCAAGTTTGAGACACTTGCCCATCAGGAAACCAACAAATCTCTGTCAAACATCTTAGTTTGTGTGTATCAAGGAGCACAGGACCTGCAGCGGGTCAGTGCCCTCTCCATTCTAGGCATTTGATAAGTGCCAGCTCAGGACCCTACACACAGACATTTCCTGACAATGTTACTGCGCTGCAGCATCATGCACTTGTCTCACAAATTTTTCTTTGAGCTGCAATTCTTTGTGTCCTTGAGGCAGCTAACATGAATTGGTTGGAGGATATAACCCTTCACAGCCTGTGGCTGAGGGCTTCAGCTGTCTACAAGCCCCAGCCTGGTTTTAGACAGCACAGTTGTCACTGTGATAGAGTTTTATAGAAAAACGTTAAGGCGTGAGAAAGTCCATGAGCTAAAGCCACGCAGGATAAGAAAAGCAAAACAACAGACTCAATAGTATTTGCTGAGATGGGGTTACTTAAAGCTCAGGGATTCAAGAGGAAAATACTGACATGAAAAGCTATAAAATCCTAGGGAAAGAAAAGCAAAGAATAGGAAGACAGCAAATCAGAAACATCAAGGAGCCTATGCCAAGGAGCAGGAGTCAGACCCTTCCTCACCTGACAGATGACTGCCTATTCAGCAGACCGGTCCAGAGTCACAAGAATTTCTGCACCGTCCTGTAGTCACTAGTTCTAGTTAGTCATTGCACATATTCACCAATACATAAAATTTATGTACTCCAAAGTTGTTTTACTTGCTTGCAGACTCAAAACACAGTAGAGGTACCACCTAAAACCGACCAAAACCCAAAAGGCTAAGGAATAAACATGCTTTTGCAAAAGACATTTATTTCCATCCTCTCATTAATTTCCTACAATCTATTTTCTCTGCAAAGCCCAAAGTGTCAGCTAACTCTATGCTCATGGCAGCTGGCCATGCTACTGGCTGAAGAGAGGAAAGAAGATGCGTTTGTCAACACCTTTTCTTTCATCTTCCTCTAGACTAAAGGAGAAGTGCACAATTAAGTGACAAAGGGAAAAGGAGCAGATGTAGGGAGGGAATCTGGCAAGAGGAGGTGGTTCGAAGTAGGACTAAAATGAGTATCACTGCCTTTGGTATGATGACAGAGGAGACTCATGATGCACACTAGTACTGCTCTAACTAGGATTGGCTAGAGTCACATTTCTGTCTCTGAAAGAAAAAGTAGGAAAACTTAATCTAGATATTCCCTGAACAAGGGGAAACAATGCTTTTGTCTCCCCTTCTAGTTGCTCTACCCACAAGAAATTTCTTAGTGCTGTATGATTTCCACCTAGCCTGGGCAGCAGGCACATGGGCATTTGCTGCCAGCACCCTCAGGTTTCCAGCCATCCAAATAGCATGAACTGCCTAAGCAAGGCTGGGGAGAAAGCCTGTCTTTTGCAGAACCAACACCACTAGTTTCTGCAGTACAGGCCTATTCTGATCCACATCAGCTGTGAAACCTGGCTTACAGCCCAAATCTTGTAACCCCACAAGCAATGCGTATTTTCTAGTACAGAAAGGGACAGTGTTCCTTTCTTCCCGTTTTTACATTTTGAAAAAGAGTCTTTTAAAATCAGGGTTAAATCACAAACAAACAAATGCTAATAGAAAAGATCACACGCATAACCCCCACAGTGTATTTACCTATGTAAATAACATGTAATTTTCACTATCTAATTACTGTTTCATGTCCCATTTCCTGCTGCAGTCTATATTTAAATGGCATATTTGCCTCTATCTCGTTTCTCACAATATGTCTTGATATGAATATTCATACCGCCATTGAGTGTTTGATTACTTCTGTGCTAACCTTGAAAACACTACCCTTGCAACACAGCAAACAGCCATTTTATAACAGTGAAGAAAATAAAACACAGTAAATAATGCTTAGGCATATTTAACAGTGCTGTTTGGGATCAGACTGTATTCTCCTTCGGTTTTTCCTCAGCAAGGTTTTTCCCCCCCCCACTCCTATTATAAATTAAGCAAAGTTAGTCCTCTACCATAGTTCCCTGAATTATAACTCTGTAGGCTGGATTTCCACAGAAAAGAAGTGGTGCGGGTAATAGGCGATGCAGAACTCTTGCACATTGTACAGCCTTTTCAAATGGGAGAGGAAAACTAGTTTCTATTGCAGCCTGATGCACATTCCTTTTTCATCATGTGGAAGTTGAAAGAGCATTTTTACTGGTCCAAATCAGAAAAAAAAAAAAGAAGAAAAGGCATTCTGAAAGAGTTCTCTGAGGACAGAAAAAGGAACAACTGTACAATCAAGTCTGCTGAAGTATCCTGAACCAGCCTGAACCAGTTAACTTCCATTATGACTCTTTTATATCATGAAGTTTTGATGCTCAAAGCATACTTTAAAACAAAGGCATTAAAAATCATAAATGGAACTATTTCTTTTGAGAAACACCTATGTACTGCAGCTCCCCACCCTGCACAGTTAAAACTGCTTGAGAGAGTTGCCACTGAGCTCACTGGTAGGTAATTTATCCTGCTTTTTTTGTGTCTGTTGAGACAAATTTGTTACCTTAGTCTACACTGCTCATATGTTCACCTCTGGGGGTATCTTCACACTTGAAGGCATCATTCCGTAACAACATTGCAGTTATCACTTAGTGACTTCAGAGATTTCCATCCTACAGAATCTCTCTGAGCTAGAAACTTACTTCCATGAGAAGCTGTGGAACATCTCCTACTGTGACATGATTTTATTTCATGGTATCTGCCAATTTATCATGTGCTATGGAGTGGTTAAGAAAGGGAGATGTAGCTGCTGACAAAATACAAAAAAATTAGGCTGATGTGAATCTTCAGCTAATTAAGATGTACTGGCTGAGAGTTACCCAACTCTGTCTCCTCTGTTTGCTGTCTCCATTGCTGCCTGTAGAAGTAAGGCTGTTTAAATCCACTCCAGCGATGCAGCTCTGCAGTCTGGATATATTCACTCACATTCCCATTAGGAATACAAACTGACACGATCAGCATAGCAAGATTTCTATATGGCAACCTTTCTCCCGGCTCCTAATTATCACATTAGTTACAGGACTGGCTTGGGACCTAGCCAAAATGCATCCTCACTCTTCCACACATGGCAGTTTCATGGAAGGAAGAACTCAAGGGTTAGCTTAACAACACTCCACAGGTGCATATATGAATTTCATCATGGGACAGCAACGTTGAGAGCCAGTGTTTGATAGGTGCCAAGTCCCTGAAAGGTTTGAGGGGACTACACCCTTTACTGGAAGATGACAAAGGTGCACATACAGTCAGAGCCCATTTAAAAAAAATAAATAATCAGATCTTAATTACTTCATTTTATGGCGAGATGAGAGCATTATTCACTGAGGACTGCTTCTTTCCCACACAATACATTTAAGAGTTCTACTGGGATATAAAAATATAAAAATGCAATTACCAGAGTTATTAAAATTAGATCTTTGCTGTGTAGCATGCTGCCATTTTTTAACTATGCAAGCTGCATCTCACTCTTGGACACAGTTAAAAACTGAAATGGACAAACTTTAAGTGACTCTATAAGGACCAGCAGGAAACTATAGAACCCAGAACTGTTCTGAGCTTTAACTAAGTTTCATCTTTAATGATTCTGTTCTGCCTCCAAATAAACTGAATAATGACTAGAATCTAAAGCTTATTTAGGAAGTTGCCATAGTAACAATTAACTACCTCTAAGCCTTTCAGCTTTATTTTATCTTTTTCACTGAGGTGCCCTAAATTACTTGAATCCTGAATAGCTACAGTAATATATCCATGTCTTTGAACTAAATGACATGGTTTTGCTAGAATCCTCATTATGTGAATATTGATTGAATTTCTAATTGGGACTAGGCATCATCTTGCTGACAGCATCACTGAGAGAAGCCATGTAAGAGCAAGAACGATTATCAACAGAAAAAGTAGAAAAAGATAAGACCACTGTTTCCACTAGGAAAGCTGATAGCCTGATCAAGCCGAAGAAACAGTGGAGCACAATTAGCTTAAATGATTAAGTTCATGTGGACCACAGACCTCCTCCAGATGCAGTCCTGTGTTTCTGCTATTATCCTCTTACATGCTATTAAATATAAAAATATCAGAGGGACCCAAAGATCCTGACCCGTAGATTGAATAGTAAATTCATGTCAGTACAAAGGGCATAGTAGCCCTAATTATTCTTATTAGGGGCATTTTCTACCCACTTTGTCCTGACAAGAACCATCCTGATATCATAAATTGTTTAATGAAATTTTGTGCCCTGTATTTTTCTCTGCCACTTTGTTGTCATTGATCTTTGATAAAACAGAGCTTCTGAAGTGATAGGACTTAATGTAATTAAAAACAATTGCCATCATCTCAAAGCTTCAATTGTGCTCAGGCACCTATTCCTGGTATTTTTTCTACCAACTAGCTTTGATCCTTAGATCCATAAGTCTGAGCTGTAGAAGCTACATCGAACCTGGTGCATTGGCATTGTCACAGAATCACAAGGCTGGAAAAGATCTTTAAGATCATCAAGTCCAACTGTTCCAGTCCTATGCTAAACCATATCTCTAAGTACCTCACCTAGCCTTTTTTAAAACACATCCAGGGAAGGTGACTCAACCCCCTCCCTGGGCAGCCTGTTCCAGGCCCTGACAACTCTTGCAGTAAAAAATTTTTTCATAACATCCAATCTAAATCTGCCCTGGCACAGCTTCATGCCATTCCCCCTTGTCCTGTCACCTGTCACCTGGCTGAAGAGACCATCACCTATCTCTCTATAACCTCCCTTCAGGGAGTTGTAGGTGGTGATAAGGTCTCCCCTCAGCCTCCTCTTCTCCAGGCTAAACAGCCCCAGCTCCCTCAGCCGCTCCTCATAGGATTTGCCCTCCAGCCCCTTCCCCAGCCTGGTTGCCCTTCTCTGGACTCGCTCCAGGACCTCCATGTCCTTCTTGTGGTGAGGAGCCCAGAACTGGACACAGCACTCGAGGTGTGGCCTCACCAATGCCCAGTACAGGGGCACAATCACCTCCCTAGACCTACTGGCCACACTGTTTCTGATACTTGGTCTGAAAAATCTCTAAAAGGACCATACCAGTCTTTTGTTTCCTGTAGAGATTTAGAGTGCTGCTGGGGACAGACGATAGGACAAGAGGCCGTGCGAAATACCCTCACCCTGCACATACAGCCTCTCTCTGCTGGTGTGAATCTGTATGCTCTGTGAGCGTTCAGTTGCCTGCTTATACAGAATCACAGAATCGTAGGGGTTGGAAGGGACCTCAAGAGATCATCGGGTCCAACCCCCCTGCCAAAGCAGGCTCCCTAACTCATATTGCATATCTTTTCAGTTATTTCTGTGGATTGTCTTCTCAGAGTCACTCATAGATGTAGGTGCCTGGATTCTGTAAGTTACCTCTCCCAGGCACAGCCTAATTACCAAGAACTACTTCAGGGCTTCATAAAGAGCAAAGAACAGGCCCTCTCAGTAACATGCCTACATGTTCTCCTTGCCAAGGCAACAATCAGCAACTGAGGTGTCCCAGTAATTGTCATAGCTTAATTGGCCTCTGTGGGATTCTCAGAGTCTTAAACTTCCAATTCCTTCTTGTGCTACTTCAACACTAAACTTT
This sequence comes from Porphyrio hochstetteri, assembly GCA_020800305.1. Classification (NCBI taxonomy): domain Eukaryota; kingdom Metazoa; phylum Chordata; class Aves; order Gruiformes; family Rallidae; genus Porphyrio; species Porphyrio hochstetteri. The sequence continues at coordinate 11,678,931 of CM036911.1, forward strand.
TACTTCAGATATGGTTTGCAGGGCCAGCATCACACCTCCAGTAGCAGCCAGTAGCTTTGAAGAGTTTAAAAAAAAACAGTCTGCAGCATCTCATGCTTGTGGTTTAGTGTTTTTAGCCTCTAAGGTCTTCTGCGATCAGAGTTAGCACCTAGACCATTGCATTTAACAGTCAGCCAGCAATAGCCACAAGACAAGCATTTACCCATATTTCTTAGAAGAGACTGAAGTACGAAGCATTAACATATGATGCTATTCTGATACCTGTTCTATTTTCACAGTATTTTGGTCACCCATCTTTCAATTCCATCCTACTTGTTTTGTACATGGCTCTTAGTTATTGTACTAGGGAAAAAGGAATGGATTTTCATCTCGTGGAGTTTGGGTTTGGTTGCTTTTGGTTTGTTGGGTTTGGGGTTTTTTTTTTCTGTAAAGACAGTACATTTCTAAATTCCCAAATGAAAGCGTGGAAAAAACCCACCTACCTGTGGCACTACTCAAAGCAAGTAGTCTTTCCTACATCAGATAAATACAAGCAGTAACTGATAAAAATTGAACTTTAAAGGAACTGGAGCAAAATAATTCCAATTTCACTTGACGGTATGCCTTTCTAAAGTTGGTCCTAAGGCAAGAGGGAAAAGCAGATGACTTCAGTATTGCTTTGATGAAAACAATATTCATCTGGATTACCCTTAAACCTGTCCTGGGGTTTAATAATCACTTTAACTGCAGATAGCTTAAGAGAAATAGCTCAATACTGGGTTTGTATTATTTTTCTCACATCTTGAAAAGAATCTCTGCAAGTCTGCTGAACGTCTTTTTGATAATAAAGGAACAATATCCTAAAGCAAAGATGTTTGCTTCATCCTTATATCTGACAGGAAGAAATGCAGTCATTCAATGCAAATAAAATCTGGAACAAGCGGATAAGATATGGTCATTTTTTGAAATGGAGAAAATGATTCAGCAGCCATAGATCTCTTGTCTGCACTGCAGTTCCCCGAATTTTCATAATTTACATGACTAAGAGATGTTTGGCTGCTCAACCTTGCAATTCACAGGGAAATAGCATCTGGCTATTTACACTGTTATGTTGACCTTGGAGAGCTTCCTGTACATATTTTTCTCCTGCAAAACTGCCTATTGCTATCACATAAAGCAAAATAGCAGGGATGCCAGCCTTCAGAACCTTATATAGCGTGAAGTAGTCTCAGCCCCTCGACCACACACTTCTTGCAGTCAACAGAGAACGGGGTAGTGACACGGGATGCCAGAACAGAGAGAGTGAATAGGCAGTTGTCAGCCACTGCTGTACTCTGCAGTACAAGGTGCAGATCTGGACAGTACAAGAGGTGATCACCACCTGCACATGTTCCAGCCTAACCACCCTTGTCCTTTACATGCCTGCTACTGTTTGCTGTCTCCTCTTATGCTTTTTGCTAAAATCCTCCTAACAGAATGTGCTTGTTAGGGCAGGGCATCTGGAGGTGGCTGACTGGAACATCTGACTTGCGTTACAGGGAAGACAGATGAGCAGAGGGGTTGGGGGCAGTGTCAGTGCTGCACTGGCCATGGCTATTACTCACTGACTAGCAGCAGGCTGCCTTAATGACCAGGGGAGGAACCAGGCTGCGAGGGCTGGAGTATAAAAGCGTTATTCCCACAGTGGGTGCAGGCTGCTAGGGCAAGCACAGGGCTGGAAACTGCTCTGTGCCAGCTGACCACACGTCAGCTGCCAGGTCACTCACTGCCCACCCACTTCCAGCAGTGCTGGAGCAAACATCACTTCCACATGCAGCTTCTGCAAGGGCTGCTTGCAAGACAAATGCAAGCAGCTAGAGAGGCAGTTGCAATTTGTACGTCTATTCATTAGCAGTTTGCAGAAGCAGCTTCTGAAAGTACCTACCCTTTCTCCCTAGTTTTCTTCCCAGGATAGACATGCTCTGTTTTCCAAAGACATAGGATCATGGAATCTCCTGAGTTGGAAGGAGCCCAATAAGGATCATCAAGTCCAACTCCTGGCTCTACAAAGGGACAGCCAAGTGAGAATATGTGACTGAGTGCATCGTCCAGGCATTTCTTGAACTCAGTCAAGATTGGTGCTGGGACATCTTGCTTTGGGAGTGGCTCCTTACTATGGGTGCTAACCTTCCAGCCACCACATCTTCAGGTCTTTTGTCCCCAGCTCCCAAGGCCCTCTGATGTTCTGTCCATCTCGTCACTCCTCAGGTGAGCATCTGGCTCAGTGGATGAGAGGTTGGCCCATCCTTTCCTTGGAGACCTAAATGGCAGCAGAGCAGACAAGCATCTCAGCCACAGGTCTGCCCCCTCCTTACTTTATTTTCAAGGAAGACTGTGGCACCTTGCATGGAGGGTCTCTTCAACTCCTCTTGCCTGTCTGCCTTGCTTTGGCAAGCAGAACACAGCTTCCATGCCTTGTCCCACACCACCTGTGGTGCTCAGCGCTGTACCTGAATGTACAAACACAACACGTGCTTCCTTCATACATATGCTTCGTTCGTTCAGCCCTATTTAATTCAGACACATTGATTCATGCATTTACTTTCCTTGGAGATATTAATACCAGCTCATACATACAGAATGAGAAGAGAAGTAGCAATAGCATTGAAATTGGCCTGTAACAGATGTTAGCAGAGATAGTTACAATGTCTGCCTGGCATACATCTTTGTTTCTTGGGTGATGTGAGTGGTAGAGAAATAGAGGAGAAAGAGTGAAGTATTCTAAACCTTAGGTGTGTGTCAGGAAGTGAAACAATTTTGTACATTCATTGCTTCTGTCTGGAGAGGAGACATCTTAAACCCCTATGAATTACACTCTGAACTGAAGGAGAAAAAGCTATACCTTTATTTCTTGGAGAAACGTGCTGTGGTTTTTTGGTCACAAGCAGAAAAGAAAAAGGAGCACGCTTTCAAAAGAAGTAACTGGAGGCAGGTAGAAAAGAAACGAGCTGTTCAAGTCTGGGCATCCTGGGGCTGAAGCCTCTCACTGAAAGGCAAAGCTCTCAGATACAACCTATTTTGCAACTTCAATTAAAATAGTCAATTTTAGACAAATGCACAGGTATTTTCCTATGATATTTGTGAAGGCACATTTGCATTTTATGAAGAAAAGCCTGTATAGATATTAGAAGTGAAAGATGCAATAAATGATTTGTTGCCATATATCATTGCGCCCTCCCCCCCCTTCATTTTTAAATCCACAAATAATATTTAATAATTAACTAAGCCTTATAATAATTTCTTCTCTGGGGTGCCAGTCCACTTCTCATTACCCAGGAGATGTACTGACAGGGGAAGTGTTCAATATTAAACGTAAAGGTGGCTGATTTTTTATAATTTTATGGTGTCTTATTTTGTGATGTGTTGTGTAACTTGTGGGGTCCAGTGTCAACTTCACATTCATGAAAGGGCAGGGTCTATAAGCATCACAACATCTCTTATAAAGTTCTTGGTCTTTGTGATAAGACAGACATAAATGTTTTGTTTTACTTACTCACATTAAACACTTGGTTTGGGTTTTTTTCTCTAGTCTACACTAAGATAAGATCACATCTAGTATAAAAAAAATAGGTAGAAGGAAATGAAAGATGTAGTGGGATATCCCAGCACTTATAGTTACCACGTATCTTAAGTCCCCATAATTATACTTTTCTTCATAGACTGTGATTCACCATTAATCCTACACCCATCTTAAGCACATTTGCATTAAAATGAGTTAATTAAATTTCAAGTTCTGTTCCTTAAATATTGCAGAAAGTCATACAGAAAAACGATTTCTTTAGGATTTTTTTCATAAGGACAATATATATATTCTTACAGGTAAATAGTTGACAATATTTTTTGTAGTATTCACAGTGTTTTAGCTTGGTATTTAACAGTATGATTTATTATTTTCACTTGCCTAATGCCCTAAATTAATTATTATAAATAGTTATTTCTTTACATTATGACACTTTCACCAGTTTCTGAGTTAGAGCTTTACGAATTTTCACTAAATAATAAGAAGTCATGTTCTCTCTACAAATGCACCCCTGGGTATTGCTACTGGGTTGGCAAGGCTGCTTTGCATGCCTGCTATTGGAAACACAAAAAAATAAATCTCCCCTGAGTCTGCATAGTGGTTCACCTATTTCATGAAGCTGGGTTTTAGCTTATTTGATAGTGTAGCTCGTATGGGCAGAAAGTAGCTGATAAAAAATCTGTTCCTGTAGATGGTGTTATGTTTTCATAACAGTGACACAGTTTAAAGATATAAGGAAAATAAAAGAGGTCAGCAAGGGATGCTGAGCCCAAAATCCTGTTTATTTTTATACCTGTATGAATTGATCTAATAGAAGTTATTACTTCTCCACTAAATTTGATGAACTCTTAAGAAGGGACTGGGTGGCACTTTAAAGAGAAATGAATGTGGAAAGACAAATAGTCCAGTGAAGCTTAGCACATGCCCCAAAGCCCTCTGTCTGGCTTCATTTTATACTGTACAAGGAGTCAAGCGTATGTTTACCTTTCTGTATTTTCTGTCCCAATCACTAGAACAGAGAAGCACACTTTTAAAGGACAGGTGTTCATAAATATCATGTTTGTATAAAGACAGATCTCTTCTTACAAAGTCTAAAAAAGCAGCTAAGTAATTTACTAAAGAAAAATTGTATTTGTCCTCGGTACCCTTCACTACACTAATCACTAGCCAATTCTTCTTAAATAAAAGGGCTGATCAGCTTCATCTTAGAAATCTCCTAGTAAAACCTTTTACCCATTAAAATGGCTTATACTTTTTGTGTTACTTAGATACTTCACCTATTTTTATTGACCAGCTTTCCTCTGGTCAATATTCACTGAGGAATCACATTCTTTTAGACAGGTCAAAGCGTAGTTCCCCTGGGCTCAATATGCTTGGACTTACTAAGCTTTTTAAGTTTTACCTTTGCTTGGCTTATTTGCATTTCCATCTGGATCTCTGACCTTCACCTAAGTGGACTTCTGTCATCCTTCACATTAGATTACAATTCTAGTCTTTATCTGCAGAGGATTCAGCTGATCTACAAATTTATAAAATTCTTTCAATAAATAACTTAATTAAAATATTTTAATTATGTGTCAGTAGGTCACAACCACTTTCTTTGTCTTGTGTTCTCTAGCGATTTAGAGGAAAGAAAGAGAGAGAAGACTGGCTAAGCTAACCACAGCAGGCAACAATACTAGGGCTGTGTTTTGTTAAGTTGGCATTGCATGTTTAAAATTCTGATTTTTGGTTATTGGTAAGGATTGAGCATACAGCTGTGCAAGGAAACGCTATAAAGGTTTTTCAACAGGATGCTCCTATTGAGAAAGTTAGACAAGAAAAGAGCACAATTTTCAATGGTAGCAACTCTCCAGAGATACCTATTGCACAGCTACTGTAGTCGATAAAATCATGCAACACGGATTATTTAGTCTGTTTAATAAAGAGGCATTGAAGACAGGTTTGTTGTGCATTCATTAGTAAAAATCATTGTTAAAAGCTCCTGTTCATCAGATTGCAAAGGATTTTTAACAACAGAAGCTGTCTAGAGACATTAAATAATTCAGTGTAGATGATGTTATAAAATACTATTGGCTGGGATAAAAGCTTATGCTGATTTCTTATTCTGTAGGTTCAAGGACAAGTCCTGAAGTATTTCACCTGAGACAACTATGTTTAGGAAAGCTGAATTTACAAGTTTAACAAAATGCAATCAAGCCAGTTCAAGAAAGCATGCAGGGAAGCAGAACTCTTCACACACACCCCGCCCCCCCCGCCCCCCCGCCCCAAGATTTAATGTCTGTAAAAGCAACTCTTGACTATTTAACATGATAGGCTTATAGCAACTAGGTGAACCAGTTTGAAAGATTTTCACATACACGTGAATACAATATGATTCTAGCATGCCCCTGCCCTCAAAATGAGGTAAATCTGGGAGGTTTATGCTGTATTCTTCATACTCCCTGTCCATCAATGGATGCCCATATCTGCACTGCAAAGACTTTTCTGCTCTTTAAGTTTAATTATGAACAGCTAACATATACAAGGCTTGCTAGCAAGTTTCTCTTATGTGATCTTGCAACCTATTTAGCAAATGAAATGTTCCAGAAGGAACAGAAGCATTCATGATTCATTAAATGCTTTGGGCACAGACTCAGAATGACATCAGATCTGCGCTGTATGCCCCTCCCTGTTCAAAATGCATCAGTTCAGACGTATGCTCTAAGACCATAAAATTCAATAGGAATTAAAAACATTCTGAAATACCTTCTAAAGTAGAAAGGCATTCTTTGGAGGTATTGGGCTGCAAACTATAACTTATTAAAATAAAAATTCTTGTCTCAATGCCATATCTGTAGTTTAGGATCCCTCAAAACAACCTGCTACTCTTCCCACTAAGGTATGTGGTCTTTGGAGCAAACCTTAGTAATCAAGCCTTAAAGAACAATTTTGACATTAATGACAGGTGTCACAGAAATCAAAGCATCACCAAATTTTAAAAATTGACGACTAGGAATAGTCATTACCAGGTGCTTCAGAACTTTGTTGAGTCCATATCTGAGTGTGTAAGCACTCTGCCAGCACCACGATGCAGAGGAAGGTTGTTTTCACAGCAGTTAAATTGCTTGAGGATGGTCTTTTAAATAGAATTGCCTGGCTGATACAGTAAATACTTGGTTTGGTACCTAAAACTGTATATCTTGAGAGGTCACTTTGTAATCTGCCTTTGAGTACTGAGGAATTTCAGTATTTGAACAGCCGTTCTGCACATCACGATCCATGCCTTGCATCAGAGCTTGCTGTTAAGTGCACAGAAATGGAGATTGCATGCTGCATACACACACATTTCCCAAACTCCCTTTCCTTTCCAAAGGCATCACCGACTGAAGTACATTAACAAGTTGTGCTTACGAGGTCATGGCAAGAGCTGGATGCGAAGGGTTCGAGCGAGCCCTTCTCCATTTGGTACTTTGTGCCTGCTGGTCTCCCGTGGGTACCCTCTGCAGCTGTGTGGCAAGGTATTTTTCTTGTGCTCATTGCTTTCATTATTTTTTTTTTTATTTTTGAGGATACAATCTACAGGTGCTTTAGGGAACTCTTTTACCTCCAATGTGAAAATATCTACATGCAATGAGAGGGTTATAAAACAACAAACCACAACCCTTCAACAGTTGCAGGGAGCAATTTGCCTTGCGTGTCACTGTGTGAACCTGCATTCAGCAACATTAGAGAAGGCTGCCCGCACGCTGCTTGGGCTTGCCAAGGCCTGAATGTAAGCACACAGCAAAGCACTTCAGTGGTTTGTCAGATCTCACCAGCACCACAGAGCACTCCCAGTTAGGCACAGCACAGAGTGTTTCTTCAAAAATTCATTACGATGATCTGTATGCTACTTTCCATATGCTTTGAATCAAGGCTTACATACATCTGCTGTGCTCACCCCAGATGGGGTTCAAATCATCTTGAGACTGAGTTCATAAAGCTGACATTGGATCACTATGCATCTTACAGAAGTTGCTTAGTAATTTCTTGTTTAAGTTTTCATAGACACAGATTTACATTCACATCCCTAATGACTATATAGATATATATTAGGCTAGATACATTACTAGACTCACCTGGGAGGGTATGTTTTATATTCCTATGGATCACTTTCCTCTGAGGCAATGGTAGCTCCTGAAACATTAAGGGTGCTAATCTCAAAAGAGATGGTGCTCCCCTCTCTGCGCCATGTCATCTTCCACAATGCTCTCCATGGAAAACCTGGGGAGAAACACAGGGAAGAGAGTGAAAAAAAAGGTGCATGATGGACTTGGGTTGTTGTGGATTTCTTGGGTATTTTAGTTTGTCTCTGCTCCCAACTTCAAGTTAGTTCATTATTCTAATTTTCACGCTCCTTAGTTACCCATAGATGGTCAATAAATGCTTCACAGTGAATCGATGGAGTATATTGTGAATTGAACTACAACAGCTGCTGCTGTACAGTATTGAAACATAGAGGAATAGGAAGTCAAAAGGGATATAAGTAGAACAAATATAGTGGCAAGATACTGTTTTTAGCTACATAACACAAAATGGATCCTAAATCTGTTGTGTCTTTAGATGCTTCTCTTGGATTGCATTAAGAGAAGAGTTTGCAGGTAGAAACGTTCTCTTTTCCTGTTCTGCCAAAACTCTCTATATTTATTGGTGAATGACCCTTTAAAACTTCAAATTTATACTAACAGGTGCATGACAGATAATCACTTACTTGAATAGAAAATGGAGGCTGGCAAATTGTCCTGAAATTCTTTGATTTATCCTGGAACAACAGAGGCGAAAACCTTTTTCAGCTCAGCACACTTGTGAGATGCTTGTGTTGTAACTAGGAATCTAGTAAAAGATAAAACAAAATCCAAAGTAGAAACTCAATACTGTTTTTGCTGAAAGGCAAGTAATTTTAAAAATTCCTGTAGGGTTTACATTTTGCATTGCTTACCTAAGAACCACTTTACAGGTGCTCCTTTCTGGTACTGCGTTGCTAGGGTAGCATGGCTGCTACCGGGAGACATAAGGAAAAATTTCACTGTTTAATGTGCTACAGTTTAACAGTGGCTCCTTTTTTGTAACTGATAGTTATCTTAATATGCAAATGTACGGATCGCAGACCTCTCCCACCCGCCCTATTTGTATTCCTTAATGTCTACTGCAGCCTACAATTACATTTCTAACTCTCCCTATTATAAAGTACTCCAGTTGCCTTGCTGGAAATTTGATATCAGGAAGTTGACTGTACTTCAAAATCACATTCTTAATGATGTTGTACACTGTTTTTAAAAAAAAAAAAAAAGGACATTTTGGCTTAGAAGAATTGTCACGTTGCATAAAGTAATCCAAATCAGACAATGCAGCAGCCATCCAGGTCCTTGCTGCAGGCTGATGAATGAGTCCTCTCCGGGGAGGTGGAGAAAACCTCCAAGTGCAGAGGTCTCTGATATTCAAGGTATCAGCAAGTCAGAGCTATGCCAATAGTTAATCAATACTTTCCCTATCAGTAATAGCAGAACTGGCGGTAGCTCCCATGAAAGTACAGAAATTAAAGAGGAAAAAAAAAGGGAAGCAAAATAATGTTAATCGGCTCCTCAATTTGTTATCATGTCCTACTGAGTCAAGCTTCAGATAAGAAATTTGAATGTGTATAAAATGTGATAAGCTAGTTTTAGAGGAGTTATGCAGACATTACATTTTCTCATCTACCTGTGACACATTACATTTTACCATTAAAAACAGTCTCAATGTATCTACAATTTAAATATTTGAGATTTTACTACAGATTAAAGTGTTACATAGTCTCAAATTTCTCACCTCTGCCATAAGCTTCTGAGGAACCAGAAGAAGGAGCTGTCAAATGCTACAGCAAGTTGTGTCAGTAGGCACACTTATCTACATACAAGATTTAAATGCATCTTTGAAGTACATCTCCTGCCTAGAGAAATTCTGTGGCAAAAGGGAGGGGAACCTCATGAGAAATCACTAAAGAGGATCTGATGATGGATGAGAATCAAATGAGTCAGTCTGGAGCTTGGTGCAATCATTTATAAAAGCTAACCACTTTCTGTGAATACTGACAACTCTGGAGAAACACTGCGTGGATTATAGATGAACAAGAACTTGTGTTGTGAATCATAAAGACAATATTTAGAGCAATAATGAAGGTCAGGACTTGCTCTCTATTTCCTCTTAGCCTGTAAAGAGCAGGCATGTGGGGCTGTTATGCTCAAATTCTTTGAAAATGAGCCCATGGATCCACAGAGCTACCATTTTCGTAGATCCCTCTTTCTGTATGTAAGTATGAACATGCTGTGAAGATGATTCATACATTATACTGATATTAGTTTTAATATTGCAGGCTAGAAAGCCATAATTTTGAGGGCATCAAGGCAAAAGTTATATCATGACCTACAATATATTATGCAATATCATCATGTATTAAATTACAGCCTCCTTTAATCTTTTAAAACAAAGAACCCAAAGTTAACTGCCTTGTTTGACATGTCACATATCTTTTCTCCCCCGACTCCATAATCCCATTCTCCTTTGAAGGCCCACTGGCAGAATAAAACAAAACATGATGCAATGACTGGAAGATTGGTCCAGATAAGGGGAAAGGGGCGGGGTGGGGGGAGGGAAATAAGGTAAATCAAACACACAGTGCTGCTTTTTATGTGAGAGCTGTTGATCAGTCACTGCAAGAAGACGCAAAAAAAAGATTACTTGGTTCTTGAACTATTTCAACCAAGACCAGATTGAGTATCATCCTCAAAACATAGGATTCAACTCAGCCAGAATTCATGAATGTGATCAGGGCACTGGCAGCTGAAACCCTCTGCTCCCTCTTATGTAGAAAGTCTGGTATCATAGTAGTTCCTTTTGGTCTTAAAATCTATGAATTTGTTTTCAACTAAGTCAAGAGCAATAGCTGTTCATGCAGAATGGAGACTCTGCCTTTATTCTCTTGGCAACAGATCCTGCTAGCTACAAATAGGTTTGGCAAGTGAAGAATCTAGAAGACAGACATATTAGGTTTTTTGGGGAGTTTTTTGTTTTTTTTTGTTTTTTTTTTTTTTTTAAACACTGCCTGCTGAGGTTTTGGCTCTGTGTTAATTCCAGGAGACTGCCCTCTAGCCAGCTTTTGCATTTTTTTTTCACTCCATCTTGCATATAAATATTTTACTGTGCTCTGATATAAAAATTTGATAGAATTTGAACTGAGGAAGCATAGATGGTACAAGGATATTCAAGTTATCTTTATAAAATAAAAATGCTTTTAATCTTAGCTCTCTTACTAAAGCAATTAAGAAGAAAGTGCATTTATTGCTGTAGGTTTTGGAGGGAGAGACATTTGATATTATCATATTAATCAAGAAACATGTGTTTGGCCATTACAGTATCCATCTACTTTGTAAGGACAAACAACTGACCTCAATGGAAAGCAACACAAGCAGGGTGATCCTTCATGATGCCAAGAGAGAGATTGTTAATCTGTTCTGAGCCATAGCAGCTTAGAAAGAGTCATGCTCACAGAGTATCTTTTCATTAAGACAGAAGTGTTCAGAGGCTGGGCTTTTGTGTAAAGTTATACTGATTTACTACATGACTCTCATGACTCTGTGCTAAGATTTTTATCATTTCCTGGTGAGCAGAACAGTGGAAGGAGATGGTAAAGACAGTTTACAAATAAATCAGTTATGAAATTCTGGGTGTTTTGTTGATAGAAAGGAAACAAATTATGACCTAGTAGATATTCTCCAAGCTTGAAAGTATGGATTACTGAACTGAAAAATTATATCTTCTAGACTATAATTGCATAGCCCCTAAAAATAGCTTAAAAATATATTTGGAGTTGTATCTCGGAGTTCCAAGAGTTTGAAAATTAAAGATGAAGTGGTGTAATTTGAGGCCAATATGTTTCAAGTTATCAAAATGTGAGATATGTCAGGATTTTTCTAAATAGAAACTGAAAAATGCTACCCGCCTTGCAGTTACCATCTCCAAAATAGCCAGTTCTATGAATAGTAATATGAGCTTATGTGCTACCCCCCTTTAAAATTTTAGAAGTTTAAATGCATTGCCCCTGACACTGCACCCATATTTGTCACTTTACTTTGGTTTTTCCATTTCCAAAAATCAAGATGCCTGTACTGCAAGATTTTCCCATAATAATCCCTTAAAACATGGTTTATTTTTATCCTAAAAAATAATTTTAAAAAATCAAGTCAATATACTTTCAGAACCGCTCAGTGCTGTTAACATTCTCCTTTTAGCTTTGCATCATATGCAACGAGCATTTCATTTGCCTAATGAAAAACATATTTGAACTAATGAGTACACAGTGTTTTTATTTACATATGCAATTAAAATTTATCACTATTAATAGCTGACAGAGGGGAAGAGAGTGTGATTATTCCAGTAACTCTTTCAAGAGAATAACACTTCACAGACAGCACCAAAGATAGAGATTAAAAACTGGTAGTTTTTCCAGTGTGGGGGAAAAAATAAATCTCCATGGTGTCCTGATCCCCATGGTCCATTTTGTTTCTGCAAGTGAAGCAATTAGCACTTTCCCCCTTCCCCGGGTGCATGGGAACTCATCACCACTTTAGAGAGCCCCCAGGTTGCTGGAGGAAAGCAGGGGGTTCTCCCAGCAGAACCAGTTGCCTATGTATTTCTGCACGGGGATCAGTCCATGCAGAACTGTGGGGATCGGTCAGAGTATGCCCGTTTCTCAGGCTGGGGAGGTCAGACAAGTGAGATAGTAACACAGTTCTGCAGATACACAGGTGAGAAAAACAAGTATATGCTGAGTTGGGGGAGTGAGAGAGGAGAGCCAGAGTTACTACAAACCGACGAGGAGTGAAAGACCTGAAGACAGCATTGCCTTCAGCAGACAGGGGCTACCTGGCACTGGCACACAGACAGGGCTCAGCAAAATGAGATTAATCAGTAAAAGTCAGTGAAACAGAGATCTTTAGCCTGCCCCATTCTTCTTACAAACAGAGCTAAGAGACAAGCACTGGACACGAGATATCACCTCATGGACAAACATGGCAGAGAGCACTAAATCTTTCACCTTTCTGTGGTTATCTTTCACAGACGATGCAGGACCTGCCAAGGAAAAGCAGATTTCTGCTTGCAGCTATACCACGTGCAAACAGGCTCTTACTGAACAGTGCTGTTACTACAGCACACCCTGTTCTGATGAGCGAGGATTTTATAAGCAACACTATAAAGGCCCTTAAAATCTATGGTATATATCATAAATCCTTGATTACTGATGTACACTGATAGGCAGTTTTCTAAGCATTTTGTGAATAGTGCAATCATAGCTAGGACATGAAAAATGTTAGTAACATACATTAAAACAGTCTTACTGCAGTTTTACAAGCATCAATACTTTTGCTTTGAAACTTTGGGTTGAGTTGCCCGTTTTTTAATTTAGAGGAGGATACACGAAGAGACAGCATGAATAGAGACAAAGATTTAATAATACATGTACTGAACAGTGGGGTTTTTCTTTTTCTGCCTTTTTTTTTTAAAAAAAACAGGCACTCTTGATCAAAACCTTTTCAAATGGAGAGAGAAACCACAGTTGAAAAAAAACCTGACTATAAAAGCAGTACCTTTTTACCAGAGCTGAAGGTCGGTTATCATGCAGATTCTTGGCTTCAGTCACTCTATACTTGTGTGAAGTCTTCCCTGTTTGCAGCAGGAGAAGGGTCAGCAGCACCAGTACCTGGGCTGTCTGAAGTAATCATTGCTAATTTGCTTGCATGGACAGACACCCACATATTGCAAGGCAAAAACGGCTTGAAAAACTGAAAAGACATGAAGACGCCAAGCCATAGTGTCTAAAGGTTAAGTGCCACTGTGGTAACCTTCTGTAGGAGGGATATTTGAAGAAGGTTAATACACTGAGAGATGCATATGGAGTTCTGAGGTAGAAGGGATTAAAACCATTAGGGCTAGCTTAGCTTTGCGTACACAATCCCTGTGCAACTACTGGGACACAGCCATGGCTAACTGCCACTGACCTGCAGTCAGATAATTGAGCGTACAACCAGAAGGCTGCACGCTCAACCACGTGAGCACAGATTTAGAGGCTGTAACATTACTGCGTCTCCAGACGGTGCTGTTACAAATTGAGTTTTGCATTCTGTTTATGTGAAAAAGCAGGATTTCATTATCTCTTGGAGAAACTTGTCAGTTGTGATGTTCATTCTAAGGGCTGAGCCAGTTATTTACTGTCTATAGCGTGCCAGCGCTCAACTCCTAGGTGCTGCTGCTGTTTACAGCATAGCCCATGCCAGGAAGTAAAAGGAGCATCCAGTGCCAAGAGGCTATAGACAGCACTTCTGAGTTAACAATGTTTAGGAAAATAAGTGATAGAACTGATAGAAAATAGGCAAGGAAATCTGTAAGCACAGACTGGATGAATCCCTAAGCATATTTAAAAAATAAAATAAATTTAAAAAAAAAAAAAAATCAGTCCCTATATTTGCAATGCCAAAAGGCAGATTCAGAATCCCACGCTTAGGTAACCATTTCTTCCTTTCTTCCTCTTTTTTTATTCATAGTTACAATGGTGGTGGTAGGGGTAGCACTCAAGACGAAGGCTATATAAAAATACATACCTTTTTCTGCTGTGTATCTTGGATTTGTTTGTTCACTTTCCAGTGATACCGTACCATAAAGCGTGAGCGGGGCTGTCAGCACAGCAGAATCAATATTGCCGTGGAAGACTAAGCTGTATCCTTTTGCAGCTTCTGGTGCCTGGGAAGTTCTGATTCCAGGACATTTGCAATTTGCAGTAGCTGCTGCTAATGCATGAAGCAGTAAGAACACGTTGATTTTTCAGCTAGATTCAGTTGTTACAGGAGGAATATTTTAGAAATCATTTCGAAACCCTTAAGATTCATAGCTGAGCACTCTTAACTATATTAATTATGGAATACTAAGATGTTATTTTTAGGAGAGTTGATTTTCTAACTAATCGCTGCATTGCAAATGTGGTTATTAGATGGTTCTAGAATCATTCTCCCGCAGTTAATTACTATTTTAATTACTATTTCAAAACTCTAACATTACGGTAAAAAAGAGACTGAGCTAGGTTCTAGATGGCTGTAGCTGATACAGCTGCAGCATCTTAAGTTCTACTGACAGTCTGAGCTCTCTGGAGAAACATTACAAAGTACCTCAGCACATGCTTTATCCCTAACAATCACTAAGTTCCATTAAAGCATGTATGCACCGGTTTGAAGAAACAAAGCATATAAATTAGCACAGAATGGCTTTTAGAGAGAAAAGAACCCTTCAGGAGTGTGAAGATAAGTTTAGATCATAAACTTAAAGAAAAGGACGGTCAGGGGAGTGGGACTTCCAACCCCCAGAAATTCACTGATGCTTTTGTCTTTAAAATTCAGCATATTTTCACAGGAGTAATTAGAAAAAAACCCCAAACGACCCCATAAGATATATTGCTCAACTGCAAGACTGTTGCACACAAAAAATTAACTGGCCAAATACTGTAGCTGCTCTGAACTATTCACAGACACCTAGCAAGCAGGGTTTGCAATAAAGCAACTAAGCAAGCAGGATAGAAAATTTGTTTTGGCATGATTTTCGGAATTAGCATTCTCCATTTCTATGGTAACATTGATAAAAGGTTGTTAAAAATAATGGAATACATGCAGAATAAAAATAAGCAAGCTAAATAGAAAAACATCTCTTGTAAGATGAAGTGCTTTTCCCTTTTTGATGAGAAACATGCACAAACTTGCACACATCTAAACTTTGGTACAGCACAGGCTGATGCATATATTATTAGCTTGGTTTGCCAGCAAGCAAAGACAGATGTGCAATGAATACGTTTTTGACCTAGGGTAGCTATAGGAAGACTATTAAAATAGACAAATATATACAGAGATTGTGGTTGTTTTGCAGGCATTTTGTAGAACCATAGATTCATTACCAATTACTAATGAATTCAGGGTTCATTAAAATTCCTGGCAGTTTTTCTCTGACAAGAATGACACAATGGCAAAAATACACAGAAACTCTCTCAGCTGGGAAAATTTCCCTAATGCACTTATATTATTACACAGAAAATAATTTGCTTTACTTCCAGCTACTAACGTGATGTATTATATAATTCTTATCTATACATATTTATATATTCTCCTCAGCTTATAGATCTGTATCTAGGAGGGGAAGAAAATAAAAGAGTTCTCCTTACAAGGGAATTTCAAATCTCAGTTGCAGTGAAAGAAAAAAAAAAAATCACAAACAAACATAATGCAGTCTTACCATCCCCTCCCCTTCCTTAGTGTAAAATGTGTGGAGGTTCCTGATACAGAGAAGAGATGCCTGATCTTATCAAATAAATCAAAATCCATTGCATGGAAGCAAGGAAGAGCAGGAGGGATGAAGAATAAAACAACCTCATATCTTCATATTTATCTGTGCCTCAAATACAATCTGAACTTGCAGGAAAGCTCTACCAGCTTTATGCAAGCAGGACTTTCCTTTCATTTTTACTGGGTTCAGTATTTCTAATGTCCTGACAGAAGAAAAAACACTAAAAGTTGTGAAGAATTTCCAGCTTTTGGGTGGAACTAAACGCCTGCTCTGAAAGAAAGACTCTAATTTAGCAAGGTTTCTGGGGTACAGAAAAAAAAACCCCAACAAGTAATTTAGAGCCACTGTGTAGGAGATGAAGCATCTTAGTAAACCAGGAGAAGCGAGAGCAGTCAGGGGAAAGTACTGCCTAAATCAGCTGGAGATAAGACTTATAAAACACATACCACAAGGTGCTGGGAGAAAGTCAGAACTTTGTAACGATAAAACTTGCTGCAACAGCAACTAATTAAGCATGTTTAATAAAGGCATTTTAGTCTCTGCCACTTCCCACCACATATCAGGGCTGCATCCCCATGAAAGGAAACTTTTCCGCTTGTTTCTCTGGGGAGAACACTATTCCTTAAGGAAGATGTTAGGAAATGCTGGGGGGTAGGAGGAGCCAGGGCAGTTAACATCTGAACTGTTTGCAACCAGTATTTTTATAAAATTAAGCTAATTTGGGAAAAGCAACACAAAACTGAAATAAGTCATCTTCAATGAAACATTTCAAAAGACCATTCCTCTTCTGTGGGGGAAATGGGACATTTAGATGCCATGTATGTCAGTCACAGTAGTTATTTTGGAAATTCAAGCTGGAATTTTCTCTAGTGATAGCTGTGTACAAATCAAGATAATTAAAAAATTATAATGCATAAGATATGGCCTTCCTGGGATGAAGAAAACTAATTTGAAGGGTAATTTTCATAAAAATGAAATAAAGAACAGATTAGAAGATGTGCAATCCATAAAATATTAAAATGTTTCATTTAGATACTTGCTATAGGGCTAACTTCAAAAACCAAAAAAGGTAATTTGAAAGATTGGTCTCACAGGTTGAGAGATGCAGAATCAGATTATTAGTTCTGACAGATCCTCCATCTTGTTTCCTCACCTTCATCCTTTTTCAAAGCATTAACAATTTTTTTTTTTTCAAAGACTCTTAACTTTTTAGAATTCCTTACGTTGAGAGCTTTGTATTGGGTTCATTTACACCCCACATTCGCACTGCAAGTCTTAACTTGTGTTTTAATTGGTCAATATCATTTGTCAATGTGGGTAATTAACAGAAAACACAACTGCATCATAACCTCTATTTAGGTAAAGTACTCAACAAACAAAACAGACAGGACTGATATAAGAGGCAGAGTGTCATTTATCACTGACCTGTCTTTAGCTGGGAAGGAGTTAATCTCCTGACCTTTGGCTTCAGATGGTGAGCAACTGCATAGTGCATCACGTGCTTTGCATATTCTTTTATCATTATTCTCTTCCTTCTCTGTCCTATCTAAGCTGTCTCTCTCAACCCTCGAGTTTTAACTTTTCTTTCCCTTCCAGTCCTCCCCCCTACCCCGCTGGTGGAGGGAGCAAACAGCTGTGTGGTTATTTTAGCTGCTGCCCAGACTAAGCCACAACAATCACTTGTGGGGTTCCTCCCTGCAAAACACATCTAAATTCGCTGACTTGTACAAGGTGGATGCTTTTGTCCTTGTACGGACATCCATCTGTATGTACACTGATCTGTAAAAAGTGTTTAAGTTTCCATAGATAATAACCACACTAATATTTTACTAGCACAATAACGTTTCTCCAGAGTGGCTCTATTTATTACAACAATTTACCTCCTTACACATGTCATGCTCAGGTTCTTACTAAATTTCTTTTCTACCACGTCCCAGCAGCACTTCTCTCAACATATGAACCCCATGCTTTAAAGAAAAAAATATCTTACATCACTGCTTTTAAACACTGATTGAAATTGATACAAAATTGTCTTTTCCTGTAACCAGCACCACCAAGTCTAGATTAATGCCAGGACTCCAGCATAGAAAACCAGCTACAACTCCTTACATTCTAAGTCTTTTCTCATTTTAATCAATTTTGCCTTTAGCCAAGAAATTGTGGTAATGTAGAAATGAACCTGTCAGATGTAATTGCACTTCTCCAGTTCCTACACTGGATAGTACAGAGCCATTCTGTTCATTGGTGTGGGTATAACTGAAAGGAAGCCTTTAGCCAAAGTCTTTTTTTCAGTATCTCTCTCCTTGCATGGTTTCATTTAAAAAAGTCTATAAAAAAAGAGTATTAAAAAAATAACAAGTCATTCAGATACAGAGCTCTCTCCTGTATTCAGAGGGAAAGTGAAGACATCATAGCTTTGCTCCTGCAACATACCCTGACCATCCCATTAAACACAGGTCCCAGACTGGGACATTTTTAAGCATGCATTGATTCACTTTACCAGAACAATACTTGACCATGATTGCTTTTCTCATATTGCTTATACCTTCAACTAAAAGTCAAAGTTGTTCACTAACTGAGATTCCTCATGCCTGACCACTGCTGGAGTGAGCACTAGCAGCTGTACAGAAAGCCCTCATATGGGGAGAGGCCCTGGGGTGGTGTCCAGGCAGATGAAAGCACAGAGAAGTGAAATGATTTACCGAAGAGTTTGAGAAAACTGCTGAAGAGATTTAGGAGTAAGTCTGGGATCCAAGGAAAGGGATGTCTCATGGTCTTGATCAGGCCACACACACATCTCACGCAGAGGAACAACACCGTGCTCCTCCAATACATGCGGTGTGATGCAACGGGATTATTTGTAGTGCCCTATGGAACAGATTGAGGTAGAGTGAGCAGAGTATCAAAGTCACTGATTCTCACAGCAGACGCTTCCCACACACTATACTTTTGAGGGGCTGTATGTCAAGAGCCTCCAGCCCAGCTACTCCCTCAGAGGATGACCACTGATGCTCTTCACAGACTGCCCTGGATCAGGAGTGCAGTACAGGCGGAACAGAGAAAAATGCATGAAAATAATCACAAACTTTTTAAGATAGGGTGGTTTTTTTTTTGGTTGGGTTATTTTTGTGGGTTTTTTTCCTCTTAATTCTGGGATGAGTGCATACCTGGCAGTAATTTGGAAAAACACTGCAGGCTGGTACCTCAGGGCAGTCTCTCACTGCTGTTCTTTGCACTTCAGCACATATTTCAGCGCTTTGCCAACAGCCCTCTCGCACAGCTTAATCCTTATCCTGGCAAAACTTAATGCATAGGGATTTACAGTAAAGATGTAGGATTTCTTAGTTAGGGCTATGTCATATATATAGATTTCTCCAGGAATCCTTTTGAGTCTCCTTATGGAAATAACATAGCGCAAAGAAGCAATGTTAAGAGCCAGAATTTGGCCCAGTTTACTCATCCTTAAAGAAAACCAAGAAGCTACAGCACACACTGAATTACAAGAAAATAATCTTTGTTTACTGGACTAAAGCCTGGAGATCCTTACTTGCTACAGAGAATGGAAGCAGTTTTGTGGCGATCCAGCCAAGAAAAACATCCGTTGCTCAGCATGGCATCCAGCTAAACTAATCTTTGTTTTCCACAGGAGATGCTTTTTCAATAATTTCTAAGAGCTAAAGGACTTCATTAAAAACCATGCAAGCATTGATCCAGATGTTAAGCCTGTCTGTACAATGAGAAGCCCTCTTGGAAAGCAGTAAAGAATAATTGGTACATTGTTATTTGGGCCTGAGAAAAGAGAAGAATATTGCCTATTTATTTAATGTTACTATGCAGAGGAATTTATTTCATTGTTATTTCATTGTTTGCATATAGTTTGAAAGGCATTTAATTGTAACAGACTTGTGTAATTAAAGGGTAGGTAAACATTCAGTTTCAACCTAAATACCTTATTGTAGCACTGAAATTATTGTTGCTAAGTCAATCCAAAGAAAAGATAACACTTCTCAGAAGTTAAACAGGGCTCATTTTTAAATAGCCAATGCTATGCAGAAGCAATATTTCTCAGTTGTTGCTTGTAGTCTTTTCTTTAGTTCTCATTTTTATATTACTTCTCTATCAGCTTTAGCCTTAGAAAATGAGAGATTTATAAAATTAATTCTTGGAAGGGTAAACACCCAAATTGGAAAGTATTCCCGTTTATGATGCTAGAGAAATTTGTGGCATGTTAATTTCTCTTCACAAATTTCTGTATAGGCCTGGCAGTGCCATTTGAAAAATGATCCTAACTTTTTGTCCTCTGCCAATTTACTTAGATTTAATAAACTATGATTAAGAATTAAATAAATTCCAAATAAACCTGGCTTTGAAACTTGAGCACTCAGAATCTGTAAAAGGCAACTGTTATGGGGCAATTTCTTTTTCAGTGCCTCAGCAAGTTAATCTTACTGCTCCATTACTGTAGATCACCATGAATTTTCAGGCCAGTTATTATTCAATCTCTGCTTTCCTTTAGGTTTGGGACACCATCTTCAATCTTTCCTGCAAAGCCACACTGCTTCACTGCATTGCTTGCAATGCTATTGACCAAGGAGGAACCTGATGCCAGATCTGTTAGAATCAGAAGAGTTAGGATCAACTTATTTTTCTTATTATTTTTTAAAATGAAAGTCTACACTACCACATCTCACATCAGACTTTGATGACGGTCTCAGTTCCCACTGTGCTTCCCCTAATTCTTCCTATACTACCTTCCAGACAACTTGCATCAATGGTTATGTCCATAAAACATACTACCTTGCTTTCCCAACTCCTAAATTACTTCACACTTACGCCCAGTTGTTAAATACTTAAGCCCAACGTTTAGCCTCTTGTCCCCTGCAATATTGGAGATTAGCATTCAAAAATCAGCGACCTAGTGCTCTTCAGAGATGTTTTAAAATTTAATGATGTGATATGTCCTGATGAGAAACATTTAGATCTGCCTCTAGAGATGAGAAAGCCAAAAGCTGTCCCCACTGCTGTCTTCCCTGAGGACAGAAAATTCAGTTTAAGTAGCATGAAGTCCTTCTCTTCTTTGCAGGCTTGGTGCAGAGAGGAGGGAAGCAGGTATGCTGTAACTGCCAGGTGACGGATTGAGACGTGCAGTTTCACTAGGCATTTCTTTGTAGGTCTCTGCCATTAAAAATGGTCATAATTATCTTTTTCCATTTCTGAGACTGCCAGAGATACTTCACAGCAATTTAGCAGGGAAATGAAGTGAGGAGGCAGCAAGGGGTCTGCTGAAGCTGTGTCCTGAGAGTGTTTTAGTCACAGTGAGCACATAAGACTGACTGGCATTTATGAAGACTGACCTTTACCAAAGAGGTGTTTTCATGGGAAAAGCCACCACCTGGGTTGGTCTATATATTCTTCGAGTAGGGGAAGTTTTGCCTCCATATCTAACACCAGTTATCTGTTTTCTTTTGGTGAATGGCAAATAAAGCAGGTTTGTCCTGCCATCTGAATAACAAACTTCCATTGCTAACATACTAGTGTCGTCGTTTCTGAAATGCACTCATTCAGAGTGCATTTCATCTCAGCTCTTTTCAGCCTCGAGAGCTAATGGATTGTTTCTATCAAGGAAAATAATTTTTTAAATCCTAATTTACAGTTGTTACAAAGAGCTGAACTTAAATCAAGCAAGAGAAAGTATTTCGACACAAAGAACAGATAGTGAGTTGTAATGATGTCTCAGCTATACAACCTACAAAAATTTAATTGGGGTAGTGGTTACAGTAGAAGTTAAGAACTGAGTGGTTTAATTTCATTATGACACAGCACATAAAAAACCCAGGTGAAACATCCAGAAACATTTGCAGTCATGGCAAATTGCCACACTAAGTCCTGTTGACAAGTAAAGAACGGTAAGAAAGAGGATTACAGGGAAAGAAGTAGGCAGCAATTCAATTACCCTGAATCCTGATAGCATGACAGATTCTTCGGTATGAACAAGTGAACCCAAGTTTTATGGTTCATGATTACAATGAGGCATCAGCAGCCACTGCCGGTTTCGGTTTCTGCTGAGCCCCTGCCATCTTCCAGTAAAACAAGGGGGATAAATCAGGGTTTTATCTCCCATAGGTACACCTTGATCCTAAATACTGACTCCTTCAGTCAGAAAATGACAAAGTGAGGGATGAAAATAAAGCTGCAGAAGTACAAAGCATTTAGTTTCAGAAATCAAGAAATGATGTAATGATTTCACATGCCTCTAAGAAAAAAGCTAACAAACCAGAGGCAGAGGCAAAGGACTGTCAGGACAGTTCTTGACTAATTTGCATTTGTAACTAAAAATTAAAGTCATATGAAACAATAGTAAGTACCTTAAATGTTTTATGTGCAAGCTTGTAGGAAATGAAAAAGTGTCCAGCGAAAGCCAGTTGATGTTAAGGAACAATGATGGGCACACAAGTACTTTCTATACAGACATCCAATAGAGTGGAAAATGTTAGATGATATTTTAGTTTATAAAAACAATTTAATTTATCTAGCAACTAAGCCCCACTAGCTAAAACTCTCCTAACATTAGAAATAGCTGTCCAAAATTTTGGTTATATGTTTAAACTTTTTTCTAAGTCAGTTCCCCAGAGGTTGATGTTTGCTCAGGACTGATAATCAAGCCACTTTGGTTTTTTTGGAACTGCTTTGCAATGGAACAGAACACAAATACAAGTGAATCAAAGTATCTTGCAAAAACCCTGGAGTTTAATAGTTGGTTTTGGGGCTGATTTTTAATTTAAAGAGATATTTCTTGTCTGTTTTCAGACACAAGATTCATGTGCTTATATTTTTTCCCTCAGTCGAGCCAGTTAAAAATCTTTTTCACTCCTTTGTATTTTTTCAAATCCTGGAATTTAAGCTTAACAAATTAGATTTTGATGCAATGCAATCTTATTTTTATGTAACAAGGAGAGAGACCACGTATTAAACACTGTTTAGTATAACCTGTGCTTTCAGTAAGCTTGGAAGTGCTTGATTGTAAAAACCTGCAGATAAGGATGTCATTCAAAAGAGCAGCACCTAGCCCCTCTGAGAGGACTAAAGACATTCAAGCACTCCTAGAGGTGATATTTGAATGCCTGGATTATTCAAGCCACAAAAACTGAATGAAGAACCCTCTGTTGTATCTTTTCACCACAAAGGGAAAACTGATGTATCTGCAAAAATAATTCTAAAACATATACCTATTTAAAAATAAATATTTTACAAACACTATTTTTTTCCATGAAAGAAAATAAACCTTCTATAACTAGTAACTGCACCCTAAATAATCCCCCTCCACCTTCCCTACACCATATCTATTAAGCAGGAGCTAAAAGTTTGCTGTGCTACTTTGCCCCTTAAATCCTAAGGAAGATGTTAAGCACTGGAGCCACATCCTCACTGTTAGATCATTTGTAAATTCCAAAATTAGCATTTGTCAATGTTGAAACCTACTCTGCCCTTAGAAAGGCTTTATTCAGACAACTGGAGAGTCCAATGTTGGGTCTTACATTCACAAGCAAACTACTTGGGTTGCTTGCAATCATTTAATAGTATTTTCCCTTAGCTTTTGCTGCCTCACTTTGCCTTCATTACTATTTTTAATCTCCATTTTTTTTATCAGTTCCACATTACCTCAAGTTAAGAGGAAGGAAAAATAAACCAATCAACCAGCCAATCTGACTTCAAATAAATTGATTAAACCAAGGCATTTCCACACTGAAGAGGAAAATCAACTTGTTAACCTGGTCCTTTCTTAATAAGACAGCCACAGTTTGGGAAATTTCTCATCATATTTGTAAGGTTCCAACCCTCAATATACTCAAAGTCTATATTGTTGTTGAACTATTATGGGTAGGCACTGAAAATACCAACGCTTCCATCCAATAGATGGTTAAATTCTTGCCTAATTTGAGCACATAAAACTTCAGTGAGTTATTCAGATATTTCAAGCTAGGAAGACACATTTTCAGAACAGAAACCTTATTTTACTGTCACTTCAAATACAATCACACAAACATCCACCATCTTACAGAACAGATATAACAAAACAACATTCAGAGTATGTATATGCATATCGTTTGGGTAATCAGCATGTCCCAGCATTGCCACCAATCCTGAAATAAACTTTTTTTTGTAGGGAGCATTTCAAAACTCAAGTAATTCAGACTGACAAGCCATGCCCATTTTTTGAAGTTCAGAAGGCCTTGTATTAGTGGTTTTCAAGGATTTTAAGTGTGACGCTTTTTGAACTGCATATTCTTCTTGTTTTGAAAAAATTAAACCTAAGCTAGCTAGTGTACATTATCTGCAAAAGTCCTAAGGATATTTTTTCAAAAATATGGGCAACATTTGTTAAAATAATATGAGAGTTATTTCTACAGAATTACAATATCAATAGATAGATTTGAATGGGAAAAATATCTGTTGACAGGCAATGACTTGAAAGCCCATTATTTCAAACATTGGAAACAAGCCCAAATAAAGAGGTAGAATTATGTGTAAGTATCTTTGTCTCTTGAATGAGTAAAGTTTAGATTACACAATACCCTTCTCCATCTTTCTATTCTTGGCTGCTGCTTCTGTAACCAAACATTGTTTCTGCAAATAATTCTCTTTGCTTCCCTGCTCCAAAGGACATGTGCCACCAGGAAACAAAAGTTTGAAATAACTATGGCAACAGCGGATCACACAGTCCCAGACTGAACTTCAGTGTGCTATACCACAGCATTCTTTTGGTTTTCAATATGTTATGTACTGAAATGCAAATCTCCTTTAAAAAAGTAATTACACTTCATTCCAAAACTGGCCTCATTTGAAGATGATCAGTATAAAACAACAGGTTTTTTTCTGTAACTATTTTAAAACACAAATTTCTCATAAACCATTATTTTTGTGAAACACTTATTCCTAATAAACTTATGGAAACTTTTTAGACACAACAGAATTTTAAAAAATTCAATCTCTACTATTTATTACATCACACACATCTCAATAAAGAAAGGATGTATATTTTAGTGATATCCACTGTGTACATTCTTTAGGAAATCCTGTGTAGCCATTCCCCCACCCTGGCATTCTTTTTGATTTATTCATCCAAAGATTAAGCCAACTCAAATGAAAGACTGAGTTTTTCCAAATGCAACTTTTCAGCCACAGAAATGAATCTTAAGAATTTTCTAGCAACAAGATTTCCCTGTCCTGGAGATTACTAATTTTCTTGTAAAAAATATTTTAGCTAGTAAACAGTCAACCACCTCTCTTGTGAGCACTGTTCAATTAATTACATGCAATGTGATATGTAGTGGCAAAATGTAAGGGTGTGCTATTATACTTTCTTGGAAAGATCTCTAAACTCAGACTGGTATTTTCAATGGCAATGGCTTAATCAGGGTCATCTCAGACTAATAGGTTCATCAACCTCAGGAAAGCAAGACTGAATGAGTGCCTAAGACAGTAAAGAGAATCAAGAACATTTTATCAAAACTCAAGCTTTTTCTTGGAACATTTTCTAGTTCATGAGTGCAGTTTTGAGACAAAGACCAAAACAGACAGTACCCTAAAGCAAAAAAAATACTCATTAACCCTAGGTCAGATAAGCAGCAGAGACAATAACTCACTAAAAGAATAATGTTCTAACATCCAGAATTTTCAGATTTTAATTTCTGTCACTGTCTGAGACCCTTCTTTTTACAGTCACAAGGTTGTCTATACCCCACTAGCACAAAGTTTAGCCAAGCTCAGGAAGAGACTCAAGGAAGTGCAAGGCAATGATTTCTTGGACAATGAACAGTGATGTCTCTGGCAACCACACTCCACAATTAGGATTTCTCTTTTAACTAGAGAGATCCTTAAATAGTGGGATCCTTCCCTTAAATAGATTTTTCCACCAACTACAGTAAAGGTCCTGGATCCCTTGCTGCAAAAGTTGCCTTTTCAGAAATCTGGGAGTCCTTTCAATATGTGGATCTTGGCATGTCCACTTCTTGTGGCACTTACTTTTATTTGAAGGCACATTCCAAAACAGAAAATATGGCCAGAATCCAATATCTAAATGCCATCTGTGATTAGAGAGTTTCATCTTCAGCACTTCTTTATTAAAAAACAGAAGGATAATATGCTTTAAAAGTAATGAAAGATAAGATTTAAGGAATTAAAGAAATATAAAGAAAGCAAAATTGGTTTTGTAATTTGTGAAGTGTGCCAGACTGTAATTCTAACAGGCAGTTTAGAAAGCTTATTAATACCAGAGAGACCGGAGAAAAAAAAAGGATAGATCTAGAAACACTGCAGATATAATTATGAGCATCCTCACAGTCTGACATATTAGCAAATTTTGAAACTCATTGCTAATGAAAATCCTTTTAATGAAACATATTAATGAAATCTGCATTGATATTGTTGTAGAGAACTAGGCACAAATTTACTTAGAAGAATTATTTCCATGCCAGTCAGTTTTTCCAATTTAATTTAGAGCAGCCTGAATTTACTGAAAAATACAAGATTGATTGATTTCTGAAGATCACATCTTGTAGTAAATGGCATTGTTCTGTCTGGGGAAGGAATTTACCATCATCTCTCTCATGCGCTTCTTGGAGTTGGATCAACGCAGCTTCAAGCAAGAGCCTGAACTCTGGACTTTTTCTTGCAGAGCTCTGTGGATATAGTGCTGTGTGCCCAATGCACTGGCCGATGGGCAGTTCTCTCCAGCTGGTAAAAGAGCTCTGTCCACAAGCAGGTGTATGCTATTTCCTCACAGCCATCAGCAACATGTGAAAGGGGAGATTTAAAATCTGCTCATTTCTAGCTTTTTAGATTACCTTCTGAAGGGTCTTTAGGTAAAAGAGAGTGAAACACAAGAGTAAGAGGGCAAATAAAACTGTGCAGTTTTGTTTTTTGGAAAAGATCTGTTTTTGTATGGTTGGATCACTGTCACTATTAAACTCAAATCCTAAGCTACTTCTGATTGATACAACATGTGTTACCTGCTGATGACTGCCAAATCTTAAAGGAAACCTATTAGCCCTTCTCCCACCTCACTTCTGACAATAAGAAATAGTACTGGGAAGCAGATCAGCAATGCCACAGCAGATTAGAAGAGCCACATCACTCAAAAATCAAGTCATGCAAACACTATGAAAGGACGCTGACAGCCTTCAAAAGCAGCTGAGCTATGAGCAAGCTATCAAACACCTCATCAATGACAGCACTCAGGTACAGGCTGTTTATGGTCCACCTCCAGGCTCCAGCAAGGCAGCGGTAAGTGATCATCACATCCCTGTATTACATTAACCTCACTGTCAGAGGCACATTCCTGAAAAGTGCAAGAGAGATAATAGGATTTGCCTATAAAATGCAAACCAAAACCAGAAACTGAACTCTGGGCTCTTTTCACCTGTAGATCTGCTACAAAAATTTCACACAAATACCATTAGCTAAAGCAGTACTTCTCCAAGATCTCTCTCTATACTGAAAGCTGTTTTCTGTGCAGATGCCAGATTCTGAAAGCAGTTACAAACCATTTACTAGGACATATTTGTTTAGAAACAGTATTTCCTAGCTTGATTATTGTTCTGAGGTAGATATGTTAGAAGTTGTTGGGGTGGTGGGGTCATATATATTATGTTTCTCATTCAATACATGTTGCTCCTGTTTCAGGCTGTACCTACACACAGACACGTTCATTGGTAGCCTGCAAGCAGTCATCCCAAGACACCTCTTTGCCTTAGCTAATTGGTATTAATCAGGTTTGATTCTCTTGCCAGTGCCCTACTGGCACTTCTGTCATTTTGATTATTACAACAGGCTCTCTGTCTCCTATGAAGAACTAAAAAAACCCAGCTAACACATACTTCCAAAGAGAAACATACATTTGTTACCATACAAAATAAAAATACCTCCTGTAGAGTTCAGACATATAAACTGAATTTCTATTAGAACATTTTCTTTACCTGATGTTGGGAACTGGGGCCAGAAGGGATATTGATTGCCCTGTACAAACACTCCTGTGTTGGTTTTAACAATGCTGCCAGCCTGCTTCACCTATCATGCTAACATATTCAGCCTAAGCCAAGTCTGTCATTTACACAACTACTTCACATTTGCTATTTTAAATTCTCGTTCCATCATATTTATATGGTTACCTACATAGTTCCTCCTTACAGCACACAACTTGCTGTATCTATTTGAATTTCTGAAGCAGAGAGAAAAAGCCCGAGGCAAGACTTTCAATGGAGCCACGCACACCCTTCCTTTAGCTCCTTTGCCTGTTACTGTAAACCCAGCTTCATCCCTCCATCTCCAGCAAGCCTTCAGATGTAGGCTTTGCCAAACATCAGAGCTCTGTAATGGACCGTCACTCCACCATTCTTGCTTTAAAACAGAATGAATTAATCAACTACAGGCATATAAATTGCCCTTAGATCTCACTCCATTGGCAGGGCCGTGGTACATCAGGCAAATCACATTGGAACATGCCCGCCTCCCCTGCAGCTTGCTGCTTCTCCTTCCTCCTGATGGGATGAGGGGGAATGACCTCAAGCTGTGCCAGAGCAGGTTCAGATTAGATATTTGTCGTGGTTTTGCCCCGGCCGAGGGCCGCACCCCACACAGTCGCTTGTACTTTTAAAAGGAAGGGGGAGGGAAAGTTGGGGGAGAGGGGGAAAAGGGAAGGAAGAAAGGAGGAAAAGAAACCACAACCTAGAAACCAGAACCACGCAGGTTGGGATAAGGATAGTTTACTAAACAATAACAGAAAACTAGATATAACAATAACAGAAGTTTAAAGTACAAAATAGATGAAACTGATGATACACAATGCAGTTTCTCACCAAACCACAGAACCCAGGCCGCACAGCTTAGAGCCCGTCCCCGTACCCAGAAAAACCGCCCGTCCTGGCGTTGTCTCCTCCTCTTCCCCCCAGTCCCCTTTATACTGAGCATGACGTAACTGGCATGGAATATCCTCTTTGGCCAGTTCGGGTCACCTGTCCTGGCTACGTCCCCTCCTTTCTCACTAGTAAGGAAGTATGCAGAGCTGAGAAAGGTCCTTGATTGCCCGGCAACAACTAGAAACATCAGGGTGCTATCAGCACTGTTCTCATCCTAACACCCAAACATGGCATTCCATCCACTGCTAAAAATAATTAACTCCATCATAGCTGAAACCAGGACATTATCCACCCCTTATTCCATACCATTTACGTCATGACCAGATCCAACAATTTTCTTTGGGTACAACCAGTTTCGTGTTTCACACACCCATATATGTATGTACACATGTATGCACACATACGTGCATACAGATCTTATTCCCTCAGTCTGTGAATCATCCCTCTGAAGTTGTTGAGTTCATTTAGTCCATGATTTTCAGGCTCCATTTGTCGTAACAGTTTCTCAGAATAATTGTATGTTCCATTGGCTCGTTGCATGCTGCATCTCAGGCTCTTGACTGATACACCTGGCATGGTCCATGCTCATAGTCTGTGGGTCAGAGTTTATTTTCAAAGGGAAAAAAGGGAAAAAAAGTTCTTGAGAGGCCAGGCTTTAGTTCCATCATCATGGCACTCATTCTTCATTAACTTGTATGACTCCGGCTATAATACTATGGTACAACATACAGCAATCATAACAATAATGAATATACAATAATGGGTTATTTGGCAATTATTATAATTTCTACTCTATTAATTATATTGGCTATTCTCACCCAAAATCAAATCCCCTTGAGGTACGCATTCCTGCCATTTTATTCCTAAAAACTGGATTTCTCACGTAGGCCCCTTGACTTTACTTCGTTTTATAGCAAAACCGGCTTCTAAAAGGATTTTAATTACCCTGTTTCCTTTTTCAAAAACTTCCTCTGCTGTGTTGCCCCATACAATGATGTCATCAATGTACTGCAGGTGCTCTGGTGCTTCACCCTTTTCCAGTGTATTCTGGATTAGTCCATGGCAGATGGTGGGGCTATGTTTCCACCCCTGGGGCAGACGATTTCACGTGTATTGGATGCCTCTCCAGGTGAAAGCAAACTGTGGCCTGCACTCTGGCGCCAGTGGGATCGAGAAGAAAGCATTCGCAATGTCAATTGTGGCGTACCACTTGGCTGGAGGCAGGGCCCCTCTATTGCTGCTGATCATATTTGTTTTCCACTGGTTGCATAAAGGACTTAGAGGTCCTTTCAAGAGGATCAGACACATCAGACATATAGGTAGGCCTTCCAGTTGGTCTAGGGAACTGCCCAGTAGAAACTGGTGCAGCCTTCTTCCTGGCAGAATCTCGTTGTGCGAATGTTTTACCCCGCAGCTCATTTACTCGTGCTCGAAGGGCTGAGGTGGGCTGCATATCCCATTCCCTCATGTCCTCTCCATGATCAAGCAGGTAAAACCACAATGTACGTCGTGGTGTGTATTCTCCCTCTTGGAACGATGGACGCTTTCTCCCAGTAGCTGCAACATTGCTCCATACGGGTTGGGAGTTGGACACATTGTTGTCAAGTCGTTGAACCAGTTTCTCTACCGCTGCAATGACGGAGAGGGAAACATTGTCTTGGTATTTCCGGAGTCGGCAGGCCACCTCATTTACGGTTGGTGGATCCATATCATTCCAGTCAATTGCTGCCAGTGAATTGGTGTACCCTGCTGGTGCACTTCGTACAACCTTACGCCACATATCTGGAGTGCATAGGACTTCATCGGGATCAGCGGGAAGCCGTGAATTGTCCAGATCATAATAAATTATCTCCCGTACAGCTAATTCTCTCAGGTGCTGGACAGCTGTCTCTATGCTGTTACACTTGGGTGTCTGGCATGTAATATATTCCTTTATGGGATATCTTTCCTGCACACTTGACAGTAGTCGCCTCCAGAGGCTGAGGATTTCCGGCCTCCTCCCAATTGCTTTGTCAATTCCTCCTTCTCTAGCTAGGGATCCCAACTGCTTGGCCTCTCTGCCTTCTAACTCCAAACTATTGGCCCCGTGATCCCAACATCGGAGCAACCAAGTGATAATGTGCTCACTTGGGTGGCGGGTGAAATCTTTTCGAACCTCACGCAGCTCACTCAAAGTCAGGGATCGGGTAACAATCTCTGGTTCTGCCTCCTCCTGATATCCTCGAGATGGCCCTGGTTGATCATCATCATCATCCGTCACTATGCGAACTGATTTCTTTGTGCATTTTCTCTTTTGTACGGGAGCAACAGACACTGGTGTGGGTTGGTTTTTCTGATCATCTGCAGTGTCTGCTGTAGAGATTACAGTAGCTGCAGTGTCAGTCACAGGGGTTGCAGTAGCTGCAGTGTCAGCCCCGGTGGTTGCAGCAGCTATAGTATCTGCCAGTCTGTTTCCTTTCCCTTCTCCCTCACAGTGCTGACAGTGCTGCCTGCTATCAAGCAGTGTTTGATAAATAGTGGCCAGAGCCCAGCACAGTGCAGTAAGGTGTCCATCTCTGGGAAACCTACAGCAATTTTTCTTTAGGTATGCAGTCACTTGATCGGGGTCTTGTAGCTGTTCAGGAGTGAAGTTCCAAACCATCGGGCGTGAGAAAGTACCTAGGTACTCGCCCATACTTTGCCACATGCCCTGCCACTCGTGATTATTCTGTCTCGGAGAAAGCTCTTCAGTGGTATTCATAAACCTATGCTTGATATATAACAAAACCTGAACCATCTGCACCAAACCTACCAATAGCAAAATGCTAGTTTGAATATCCCAGAGATATTGAAGATTTTCAAAAACTGCCCTAAGAGCTGTTGCATTTAGCCCAAAGGAAAAGAAAGCAGTGCCCCCACCATACTGGCTGCTGTTATTAACCCCTCCCTGTCCAAAGAATGGACAGGACAGCAAAACCTCATACAAGTACCAGCTTAAACTCATGATCATCGATATTATTGTATCA
The DNA here is from genome assembly GCA_020800305.1 of Porphyrio hochstetteri. Lineage (NCBI taxonomy): Eukaryota > Metazoa > Chordata > Aves > Gruiformes > Rallidae > Porphyrio > Porphyrio hochstetteri. The sequence continues at coordinate 11,710,763 of CM036911.1, forward strand.
TAGACCGATATCATAAAATACACTATAATGAAGTATGGGAACAAATACGGGAGCCGCAGACCTGAGAGAGTAAAGAATCCTGCCAGGATTGTATACAGCATGCGGTGGTTTTGCTGCCACAGCCTTGTGAATAAATACCACAACATCGTGACCAGAGATTGCTTAAACAACAGTGCTTATCTTAATTGCGATAGTTAGGGTCAGATCTACCGTTATCCCAACCGTTCGTGCCCCACGTTGGGCGCCAAAATGACTGTCGTGGTTTTGCCCCGGCCGAGGGCCGCACCCCACACAGTCGCTTGTACTTTTAAAAGGAAGGGGGAGGGAAAGTTGGGGGAGAGGGGGAAAAGGGAAGGAAGAAAGGAGGAAAAGAAACCACAACCTAGAAACCAGAACCACGCAGGTTGGGATAAGGATAGTTTACTAAACAATAACAGAAAACTAGATATAACAATAACAGAAGTTTAAAGTACAAAATAGATGAAACTGATGATACACAATGCAGTTTCTCACCAAACCACAGAACCCAGGCCGCACAGCTTAGAGCCCGTCCCCGTACCCAGAAAAACCGCCCGTCCTGGCGTTGTCTCCTCCTCTTCCCCCCAGTCCCCTTTATACTGAGCATGACGTAACTGGCATGGAATATCCTCTTTGGCCAGTTCGGGTCACCTGTCCTGGCTACGTCCCCTCCTTTCTCACTAGTAAGGAAGTATGCAGAGCTGAGAAAGGTCCTTGATTGCCCGGCAACAACTAGAAACATCAGGGTGCTATCAGCACTGTTCTCATCCTAACACCCAAACATGTCATTCCATCCACTGCTAAAAATAATTAACTCCATCATAGCTGAAACCAGGACAATATTAGAAAGGAGTTCTTCACCAAAAGGGTTATCAGGCACTAAAACAGGCTTCCCAGGGAGGTGGTTGAGTCACCAACACTGCATGTATTTAAAGAGACAGGCAGACAAGGTGCTCACAGATATGGTTTAGTAGAGGACAGGTATGGTTAGACTCAATCTCAAAGCTCTTTTCAGCCTAGGTATTCCATGATTCTCACAGCCCCGCAACTTTTTCTTCTTCTGCCACATGACAGAAATGGCAACGTTGCCAGAGAATTATTTGCTCTGCACAGTTGTTTCACAAGCATATGTGTGATCAACTTTTAAAGCAAGGACTTATTTATAAAACAATCATTGTGAAGGCTGAGGATTCAGTAATTACTCAGTGCAATTAGTCCCCAAAGTAGCATGAGACTGCGTTCCTAAGTGATACAAGCTACAGAAACATGATGAATGCCTGAAAGAAAATTATTCTCTCTAAAAGAAGTTGACTAGGGCAAACGATCACTTTGGAGAAGAAAAAAAAAAGGTCTGAAGGTAAAAGGCAGACCAAGGGAATTTGAAATTATTTTCCTACCTTCTTTTGAGTCCTTTGTCTCCCCTAGGAGAAGCAGACAGCTGCTATAAGGTGATCAAGTGCTTTTGCTAGAGGAGCAGTTGAATAATAAGACAGAATTTGGTATGGACATTATTGAAGCAGACTAGAATACTTTCATGCCACTGAATAGTACTTAGTAATGCCATCTCCTCTTCAGTGGGCAGCCACTAGCTCAGATTATTTAAAATTTTTTTTCATGTGAAAGCTTCATTGCAAGAATCTCTGTAAACTCAGCAAAGAAGGGATTTGCTATGGAAGAGACTGGCCAATATTATGTGATGTTCTTGGGGGATTTTTTTGTGTTTTTTTTTTTAAATTGAAATGTCCTCTCCTTATTTATGAGAATGTGCTCTCCTTATTTATGAGAATGTGCTCTCCTTATTTATGAGAAAAACAGCTTCAAAGCACTTTTCCCCTAAGAGTTGAAGAAAACAGATGGTAAATCTTCCTTGCCCCATCACTGGAGAAGTATGGCAAGCAGAATTTATGAGTGTCACAAGGGCCACTACCTCCATGCCTTCTCTTAAGCCAGCATGTTCTGTTCTGGGTAATGCCTGTCAGGGACATACGTGGCAACTTCTGTCAGAAGACCAGACCCAGCAGAGTGCTTTTAATTGCTTATTCCTTCCTAAACCTGCCACTGCAGGAGCCCCATGGGACATTTCTGGTCTCTTGTTTAGTCTGAGTCAGCAGCAGGGGTGAAGCATCTTCCCCGTGGTACCTTGCCCCTCCCTGACTGCATCTGCCATACCAAATTAAGGGTGCAGGGAGCAAAAATGCTCTGTCAATAGCCAAAGAGAGGTGGTGCTTTCTGCTGCTGGGATGGTGCAATAGCACCAGAGCAGATGAATCACAGCAAAATGTGGGTGGTTGTTTGGGAAAACACGTTTTGTTTTAAGTGTAGATACCTGCACTTAGATGAATCATGCTCCATTGTTTTCAAATCAATAAATTGAACTTGTTACTCACAGGATAGACAACATCACCTCTGGAGTTCAAGAGAAGACTGAATCCAGTGTGGGACTACCTATTAGCATGAATTTTTCGATCTTTACCTTGGGGAATGCATACCCTGACAAGGGACAGGCGGGAGGGCTGTGAGGAGGTTCCCATGGCAGGAGCCTCTCTGCACCTCAATGGAGAGAAGAGATGTTCATGGGCTCTTTAAGCAATATTGACCACCAGAAGGGGACAAGTATGTTTCCCAGGGAAAATCTGATTTACAAAAACCTCAAAATAATCTCATTGAACTTGAGAGGAAGTTAATTAGGATCGTATTAAAACTTAAATCTTGACAGCTTTGTCTGTTGCTTACCTGTCATGATTTCTGTTTGGATTCACTTACAGAAGCCTGCAGGTGATAGGTCTCTACTTTGTCACAGTTCACAAGCTGGGTAGAAACTCAGAGACACATGTCCTTACAGGGATATTCTTTGATCTGAAGTGCAACTAATAGGAAGGTCATATTCTACCATATTTCCTCCCTCCTCCTCAACCCCCCCCCCTTAAAAAGCTTACTTGATACAGCCACAGAGATTTAGAAAGAAAAAAAAATTACAAAGTGATTCATAGGCAAGCACAGCAGAAGCATTAATCATTCACATTTTTAAGTCTAGAAATATATAAACTTCCAAGGATGATCAGTGAGATGCATTTAGGTTTTAGCTGGAAATCAAATTTAGAAATGGAACATCCTGAACTTCTGACCAGAGAACAAAGTGTATGAAATGCTACAGAGCCATTTTCAAGGAGTCCAAATGCATGGCTTCTACTCTTGTGAAGAGGTATCCTTTCATATAAGCAATTCTATTATTTGAAATTCAAGAAAGTATCAGGAGAGATGAGCCAGAGGAACAGAACAGAGCCAAACATGCTGGGTTGGCCTGTCTGTCTTAACAAGACAACTAAAGGAAGGATGCTGATACTCGATAGCAGAGTTGAAAACTGGAGGAGACCTAGTGTGATTTATCCTTCTGTCTGAATAGTCCTCAGTGAGCTTTCTAATGTTTCTCACATACATTTCTAGTGGGCATTCTCGAGTTAGAAATGATGAAAGTGAAGGCACTGAATGCAAGCTCTGTCCAATGATACATGGCAAAAGGAAAAGGCATTGAAAACATCCCCTGGAAAAAACCCCAGCAGACAAGTGGCAGCAGAGACAATAATCATATGCAAGTAATGAGTGGAGGATAAGGCACATTATATAATATTTTTACATGTGCAGCAGTTATTTTATAAAAGAGTCCATAGTCTGGAAGCCAAAGAAAACTCCCTTTGCTGCTTAGAAGTCAGCATTTCATTGTCTGTGGTGGTGATGCAGCAATAAAAGCAGGTGCCCATGCTACCAGGACTTTCACTGGAAATTCAGTGTGTGCTTTTTGCCATTCTGTACCTTCCTTTGTATTCTTTATACAGAAATGAAATTCTTTCATACTTTCTTTTACAAAAAGAGAGAGAGATTTTTTAATCTCACAAAGAAAAGCATTTCCCTATAAAACAAGCTGGATTTCTTTGATAGTTTCTCATTTACAAAGTTGTAAACTCTTACAGATTTCCCAATTATAAGATATTCAGTAATAAATACTAGGGGAGAAGGAAATAGAAAAGGTGATGGCAAGATATTCTCATGAAAACAATGGTATTTTTTAAAAAGTTTAGATTTATACAGGTAGCTTTGATTTTTAAAATGATGTATTTATAATTATGTGCTATATGCATTATTCAACTTTAAATAATCTGTAAAACATTAAAAAGCAAACTATTATCTTTCCTTTCTTCATTTTTAAGTTTACTGTAAGGTAACATACTATGAGCTATACTTGAATTGCAAGGGTATTCTATGTATTTAGTTGTATAGAGTACAGCAGAATTATCACCTGGGAACAAGGCACTAGGAAAGAAATTTTAGCCATAAGAAAATATACTGTTAGAATCATAGAATAATTTTGGATGGGAAAGAGATGTAGGATCATCGAGTCCTACTGTTAAGTCAGCACTGCCAAGTCCCCCCTAAACCATGTCCCTAAATGCCACATCCGCATCTCAGATACCTCCAGGGATGGTGACTGAACCACTTCCCTGGGCAGCCTTCTTCAATGACTGACAACCTTTTTGATGAAGACAGTTTTCCTAATATCCAATCTGAATCTCCCTGGCACAACTTGAGGGTATTTCCTCTCATCCTGTCACTTGTTATGTGGGAGAAGAGACAACACCCACCTCACTACAACCTCCTGTCAGGTAGTTGTAGGGAGTAAGTTTTCTCCTCAGCCCCTTTTTCTGTGAGCTGAACAACCCCAGTTGCCTCAGTCATTCCACAGAAGACTTGTACCCTAGACCCTTCCCCAGCTTCAGTGCCCTCTGAACGGAACCACGACCAGACAAATTAAGAGGAAGTTTGAAAAGTAATAGCAGAGACACTGGCAGCAAGTGCAGTTCTGTGACTCGGAAACCTTGGGAGCACATTTCATTTTGGAAACTGTTGATACTCCCAAAGTGAATATTTCCTGGAAGCCTTGATGCTCTTAAAGCTGGGGACAGGGTCACGTTTGCTTATTTTGAGTATTCCCTACTAGCTAGATGTGTGGGTTTTGCCCCACGGAAGAGTGGTCAAAAACCACGATAAGGCTGTATCCCAGTGAAGCCACATCTTGCATTCTGCCTGAGAGGAACCATCGCTTGGCATGCAGAGCATGGGCACCTCCCACCCGCAGATGCATTACCCATGTCAGCATTATCTATGGAAAGTCAGCTTTCTTCTGTTACAGAGAAGAAACACTTACAGGATAATAAAAGCCAGTAATACGAGATAAGGATGTTCACTGGAAGTCATTTAGTAAGGCTGAGAACTGCCTGGGCAGCCCTGTCCTGCCAACCTGGCAGTACCTCTGTGAAGCAGAGGTACCACTTTACATAGCAGATAACGCTCATCCTGACAGATATGTCTTTCTGCCCATTTCCTGCAAGTTATCACCTGCTGTTTTCCAAATACAAGTTTCAGCTGTATGCTCACTGATGCTTCTTGTCTCTGCAGTTCACAGACAGACCGCAGTGCACGCTACGTACAATTAAAGACCTGACTTGTGCATAGCCTCCATCCACCTCAGCTGCCACCAGTCCTGAGCTGCCCACCACCCCAGCTGTCCCAGCAGGGCACATACTCCTGAAAAACTACACCTGCACACCAGCACTGTGCCCTGGGGACATGCATTGCACCAGGGTCTGCCTGCACACCCTTTGGCTCCCTGCACAGAGCAGGTGTGACAGGAAACCTTGCTGCATCACCTGCGCATAGCTCAATGCCTGACCCAAATGGGATCAGTAGAGGCCCAAATTTGCCCATCCACCACCATCCCAGTGAAGCTCCAGCAAAGGAGGAGGTTACTACAATTTAGGATTTTTCCTTCTGCGCCACAGTTCATTTGTCTGTGTGCAGTAACCTGTGAGCTGTGCTCCTCTCTCATTTGTACAAAATAAGAATAAGATGGTAAATACACACATCGCTCCATACTCACTAATAACACATGGCCAAATGTAAGATTTAAAGGAAAACCAGAAATTTACTGTTACCTTTATCATAAAGCTTGCTAGAAAGACAGAAGGGTGACTCTGCCAGGAACCTCTTGGTAACAAAGGAGTTTAGGACAATCTAGGTTTAGTGCTACAAAGTGCAACTGGGGGTCAGGCTAAGGATACATGGAAGAGGTGCTGTAGATCCTTTATATCACAGAAAAACAGATCAAACTGTAGATTAACATTAATTTGCAATACAGAGCATTTAAAACATCTCTGAGGGTTTCAATTCAGGTTTCCAAGATTTAGCTTGCTAGTGCTTAACCCCACAGACCTGTGTAAGTACCATTGGTAGTCATCAATTGCAATTAAAATTATCTCTGCTCAGACATTGGTATAGAAAACCAGAACGGCTAGTGTGGAAACTCAGAATGGCAAGAATGCCAGAGAAAATTCCATTTATTAACTAAATCAAAACACGAGGTGAAATAAAATTTGCTTTACCATTCACGTGCCTGAGAGGTGCTCAGTCAAATGTAATTCTCTGCATTTATATGGAAATCAAGATAGCCTACCAACTAAATGTATTCTCATGTTCTGTTTTAATAGACTGACCCCTGGCTTTCTGCTCCTACGAGCTTTGTCCCAGACAAACCTGCTGTAATGGAAGTCTGTTCTCAAGGCTCTTTTTAAAGGCCTCCACTCAGGGCACAACCAGTAACCAATTTGAAAGAAGCTCCAGAAACTTGCAAAGCACAAGTTTTCCATCAGAGAGGGGAAGGCAGCTCAGATACCTGCGTAGGAGGGACAGGAATGGACTTTGGAAACGGGCAGGGCAGCGCGGAGCTGGGCGAGGGGAGCCAGCAGCGCAGCGGCATTCACCTTGCTCGCTGAGCAGGTCCGCGGGCACGCAGCCCAGCTGACCAGCGCTCTCCTCTGTGTAACCATCTCTCCGCTGTGATTCAAAGCAAGAGCCCTTTTTACGCCTGCCAAGAAAAACCTCTCCCCGACTGCTCCAAGCTCAGATGAGCTACTTCAAAAGAAAATAAGCATTTGTTTTTTCCTTTCTAGCAAAAACATACCCTAGAGCCTTGGCTTTATTATAGGCTCCTACCTTTGTGCTCCTGCTCCTAATAATGCCCATGGTGAATGGGTATTAAGGAAAGAGCAAAACAAAAGCAAAATGGACCAAAAAAATAAGCGCATTATGCTCATTAGCAGTGTAATCAAGAGCTCCCTGCTGTCAGCAGGTATCTTCTGAGTGATTGTGCTGAATTTTTGCTTGATTTCAGACTTGGACACCCCAGTGAGTACACTTGCAAGGAGGACCGAGTACAGGATAGGACCTATGTGCTGGCAAGTACAACGGAGCCAGAGAGGACAGGGACCCTGAGCCTGACCCTTCCCCAGCTCAGCTGGCACTGACAGCGGCAGCATAAGCCAAGAGAAGGGCACGAGAAGTTGTTGAACTCAGTCTGCCTGCACAAAATCAAGCTCTGATGACTCTTCTCCTCCAGTCTCACCAGCAGGCATCATGGGTAAATAGTGCCAGGTGCCAAAGGCACAGCCTGGTCAGTTGAAAGTTCTAAGTGTCCTGGTCTCATTGTCTTTTTAAAATCTCCCATTCTTTAAGCTTATTATGATACTGAACACCAACACTTTATAACACACACCTCTGGCCTTCCCAATCCAGTCACAAAACAAACCCCAGTCCTATCTGATGGGGTTGTCCTCTGTGACATAACTGCTTACACACAAGGAACAATTCTTGTGCTTGGAGGGTGCCTGGCACAGCGAAACTATTCTAGCACTAGTACGTGCTTAACGTTTCATATGCAGAAGTCTCATCAACTGTGGAGTTCAGCAGTTTTTGAATACCATCACTGGATATAGATTATGAAGCCCTTACTGCACAGTTACAAATAAAGGGTCTTCGAATATTTCCAAAACCAGTTTATACACAGGAAACAGTGCTGTGTATGGCCTACCAGCCACACACTATCACCTTTAGTAAAAAGCATTGCCTATCTCCGTATCTCTACACTGGCTGATTTCCTCTCACCCCTATTTATATTCCTTTAGAAGACTATTTACACACCTTTTGAAGATCCCCACAAAAGCCTGAAGCAAGTTCCAGCAGCACACTGACAATGCACTGAATTTTGCTCCTGTTTCTGACTCTTCAAGTTGGATATACAGGAGGCAGCTGGACAAAAATAATTCAGGATGCACAAAGCATTTGGGAACAAACTGACATATTGCTTAGTAAACCCTGCAGTCTGTGCCAACTACTTTTTGTTTGTAATCTACAGTATTAATGAACTAGGTAGCAATTTCTTCCATTGTTAACTTTCTCAGCATCCTGAGTAAGCATCCCATCATGAAGTGGCAGTTTATGGCTTGTCAACACACAGTGTGACAGTTAAAGCAGCTTTCAGAAGTCCTGCCGCATCCCAGAAGGGCTCAAGCTTTTCAGCTGCAGCAGCATCACCTCAGGCTGGACACTTATTAGCTCTACCCACTGCCAAACCCGGGTAGCAAGAGGGCAGATGATCTTAATGAGAACAAGCCCAGCCTGATAATCCTGCTCCCATTGCAGGCTGAGGAACCAGAAGGACCAAGGCTGCCCCTTACCAGGGTACAGCTACAAATTGGTAAAGACCCTTTCCAGAGCCTGCAGCTTGTGACACAGTTCTGCTTTGTACCCCGGGAATTCCACACACAGTAAGAAGTTTTAGTGCCATGTGTGGTACCAAAATGTTTAATGGTTGCATGGGCTCACCCACCATCGAAGATATGGTGCAAACCAGAAAAATTTAGGGGCTTTTTTGTGCTCCTCCTACCCTGTTCCTTCAGCCTTAAAAGAGCTAAGTGCCAAAGGGAAATATGCCTGTAAGATATTTCTTATCTTTTTAGCCTGAACATAATAGAATTAAACCAGTAAATTATTACAGAAGCACGTGGCTTATTATAAAGCTGCTATGGGACACTGAAATTAAGTAGCCTTTGTACCCTCTTTACAAGCTACCTGCAGGAGCAGCAGCAGGGAATTACTGACAACTGAGGTTTGGTGTTTGCTTGGCTTTCCAGGGCAGGTTTCAGTGAGCTCCTGGAAGCCAGAAGCCTGTGCCTCCTTATCTAGGCTGCACTGGAGCCGTATCAATTTTAAATTAAATGATGTAAAAGCCCACTTTCCTTTGAGGTTATCTCAGCTTGAAAGCAAACCAACACAAGCTACACGTTAATATAGCCTACTACACAAGCACTGACAACTTGCACTGCTGTAATTAGAGGCTTCTAGTGTTTCTCACCCTCTTAAAACAGCAGCTCCTTCTGAGAGGCACGCAGGCTTTCGCACACAGCTTACATGGCCCCAAGAATACTGTTCTTTCAAAGCCTTAAAAAATAAGCAGGAGAGATCTGTTTAGAGGCATGTGGTGGCACTATCTCTGAACTCAGTTCTAACAACAAGCAGTCCTGCTCCCCACATTTACCATGTTTATGGCCTGTGAGGAAATGGGAAACTCCACACTATGAGTATGCTTTTCTTATGAAATAATGTCTCAAATTTTGGACTGTGAGAAACACTGCTCCATAGCTACCTGGGGTACAATTTAATAAAGCTGTTTGAACAGCCACAGCATCCTCTCTAGACTTTTAAAATGAATCTGCACTTGGAAAAGAGGTCTTAGGAGGGGGTAGTCCTCATCTGTGATCAAGACTGCAAATGTGTGCGCTGTGGGCAGAAGAGCTGATAAATGCCTATTTCTAATACAGGAAAAAAATAGTAGTCATATTTCTGCATGAGACATTAAGCACACAGAGAAGAGGTTTCTGTCTTGCCTGAAATTATTTTTGATGCCACCTTGAAGCATGAGCAATAGATTTTACCTCCTTCTCTGGCATGTATCCTCTTCACCTAATCACCATACCACAGCTACAAAATACATGGTGGCACTTTTGCCTGGTGGAAGAATGAGCCATCCCATCACAGCTCAACCTCAGCAAATCGCACTTAGATTTTAGAGGTCAGGATTTGATGCCTCTGCAAGGTGATACATGCAGACATTTAGGGACCAATTTAGACTTTTTTTTTCCCAAAGAAAAAGAATATAATTCATAAACTATTGAATACAGCAGGGTTTTAGCAGTTCTGTTCAAGTCTTAAATTAATTCAGTATGAAGTTAAACATGGAGAAAGATTCAGCTCTCTGCTTTGGTTGTGGAGGATGCCCCTGCACTGGAAAGGTCCCTTCCCCCCCTTCACACCTTTGTAGCCCTGGCCAGATGCCCCAGAGTCTACACAAGTACCATGGGAGATGATAGCACTCCAGCAGCACCACAGAGCTGGGTAAAGGTACAATAGCAGCACAACTCTCTATTTCCACTGGGGAAACGTTACATAAAGACATAACAGAAATAGCTCAAAGATCCTGCTTCCAGTCCTTAAATAAGCATGACACGGTCGCTCTGAAACAATCCAAATAGCATTTTCCTTGGCATAGGAAAGATGGAGACGCTCTGGCTGTGGCTCCAAAACACAAGACACCAAGTACCCATGTTAATTAATGCCTCATTTTCTGCAGACACAATCCACCTTTTCTGCTCTCACTGCCAACCTACCTGAACACTTGAGTCATCATTAGGAATGGTGGCCACCTGCAAGGACAGCTGAAAGCAACTCAGGGTTCCTCCTAATTTGAATTCAGTGGATCATTCCTTTTCAATTCAAGCAATGATATTTAATTCTCACTAGATCATGCAGTGCATGTTTGAGTTGTGGGCTACTGAGCAGTCCAGAAGCTGGAAATAAATCCATTCCCTCTCTTTTCTCCCTGTGTTTGAAATAATGTTCAGTGCATCAGCCAGGAATCACTGTTGTGACAGGTTACACAAAGAATAGTTGTATAGAGAGTGATTACCAATATTTGATTTACATATAACAATAAACTCCTTAAAGACTCACGAACAGCAAGGATACCTTCAACCTGTAATATACATGCCATGCAAAAAGCAGAAGCAGCAAATAATATGTATTTCTGATACCATCCCAGTCTTACCCTGACTATAAATGAAACCAGTCTTCAGACACTCAGAAGAAATGCATTTTCTTTTCTGACTGCATTGAAAATATTTTTGACATTCTTTCAAACCTGATTGTCTGTTACTGCAAATGTAATGCTTCTTTCAGATTAACAGCATCAAGACAAACACTTTCCTTGTATTTCGGCAACACTCTCTTAAGTGAGAACAGTTAGAAATATGAAAAGCAAGATTATCAAAGAGAATTTCCTAGTCAATAAAGTTGATTATTTATATTTAAGAGGTTTTCAGTGTGACAGGCTGCTTCATTTCTGTGCTCTGTTTCACTTTCCTGCCTTTCTTCTCCAAGACGGAGAATAAAAACAAAACAAATAAATAAAGACAATGCAGCTGGCAGGGACTTTTTTAAAAAGAAAACTGCTGGAGTATTCTTGTCTTTAGACAGACAGCATGTACCACAGCTGGAAGATTCATAAAGAAAAGAGCCATGAAATGACATATAAAGAGACTCAGCAAACATCTTCCATCTACAACTGCTCTGAAGCCTGATTTCTGCAAATATGGCTTTGATACCGCCGCAGTTGTAGTCTTCTCTGATAATTGGATTTGACAGAAATTCCTTTAGAAGTCAAAATCAACCTACTACTAAGCACATTTGCTACAAGGACCTTTTACCAAGCTACTCAGTTTTCTTGCATATTTTTACCTAAGTGCCTCTCTAAATTTGTGCGAATGTTTGGAGCCCAGCCTTTGTTGTGCAGTTCAGTACAGAGCTTTGTGCATTCCCACCACCGGAGTCCCTCAGGTTTTAAATGCTTAGAGAATAAACATCATTCCCCACCAAGTGCTAGCTTCCAATACTCACTTGGAGCAATCCTTTAATTCATGTCCCATGGGAATACAAACTGACAAGTAAGTGTCAGTGGAAGTGCCACCCTGATCTTACTTTTGTTTAGCTCTATCTCCTCCCTAAAATCCTTGAGACTATACATTCATTATCATCTGGAAGGCAGGCACAGCTGCCCACCATTAAAGATACTCTCTAGAAAAGTTTCAAAGGAAAGGCAAACTTCTCCTGGTTTTTCCTTTCCCTTGCTGCATAGGCTCTCCTGATGGAATTTTGCAGAGGTTAATTTATTCTGCTTCTGGATGTTCTGCCTACAGTTTCTCTCATTCTCTGCAACAAATTTGCAGTCATAAAATGTTTTAAATTGGCCTCTAGCCAGAATCTGACAAGGTTTCCCTAGGTGATTTTTCCTCTCCATTTAGTTGATGAATACTAGACAACACTGTCTACATACACCCAAAAAAATTTCACAAAAATGCAAGCCCCGGAGGCACTAGTACACTCATATAAATATATATATATATGTATTAAGCAGCCTATTAAAATAAGAGTAGCAAATATCAGCCCATGTATTGAAGATGAGTTGCTTTGAGCTCAATACAGTCATGCAGGGCACATAGTATAAATATCTGAGTCAACAGACAAGTTTGTGATGACCTCCTGCTCCGTGATGCCAATTCACAGACTTGGGAGCCACTAAGGCTAGCTGCGTTTGGCCATTGAGGAGAGACATACTTATGTCTCCTTGAGCCACAGAAGTTGCCACTCCACCAAAAGGATACTCTGACAGAAGTGCATTGTGCAGGGAGACCCCCAAATTCCCAACGCAGTTGGACACAGTTTATTCATGAACATCACTTTTTATCACCATAGCATTTAAACAGCAATATTGGTCTTCAAGATGAGGTTAAGCAGGATTTCCCCTTTTTAAATTACTGTCTTCCCTTATTTCTACAGAACCAATAAAATGCAAACATACAGAATGGAAAGGAATGCACATGTGAAATCAGCTGCTCTGCAAAATGTTTGTAATGGCTCAGCAGAAACACTTGTTAGGAAGTGCCTTAGGATGTAGGCCTTCAGTGGTATCCAGCATTTCCTGAGAAAGCACAAAGGGGAAAGCTTAAGAATTAAAGAACACCCTGTTCTTAAAGTGATAAAGTATTATAATTTTAAGTTTCCATAATGGTTAGAAATCAGTGGAAAACCGACTTGGATAAGTCTGTTTCATTACCTGACATTTTTGGTTCTATGGAATATATCACAACATCCATTTTTTGTTAAAATTACTGTAGACAGATGGAGGCACAATAAAGGCCACAGTTCTGCATTAGAGAAAAGAAAATATCATACAGAGCTAGTTTTGTCTAAGAGACAGACCACCCGAGTACTAATGCAGTTCCTTTCCTACATACATTTGGTTTTGTCCTAGATACAGGGGATTAGTCAGACTATGCCAATCTAATTGCAAATAAGAGTTTAAATATTATCTTTCATATTCTCTACTTTTATCTGTTACATATAACCTTTGGTTGTCTTGAGCAGCTTCTCTCAAAACATGATTTTTAACTGCTTTATATCAACAGGCATGCAAACAGCTAACCGGGGTACCTGCACGCCATGCTGGGCTGGCTAGATTCAGGACTGCTCATCATTTGCCTTGTTCTGCTAACAGTGATTTTATTTCACTTGAAGTGATACATGCCATTCTTTTTGGGCCAGCAAAATTAAACTTATTTTTTTCATTTCTATAATGATTTGTAATGCTGCTCATTGCTCTTTAGGCTCAGTGGTCCAGTCAGTTTCCCACCCACCTCATCATCTACAGCTAAGATTTTATTTCGTGAGAGGTTAGTTGTAGCTGTGTTAGGGTATGTTACATCAAATATATCAAGTATTTCCCAGATTATGGTTTGCAAAGACGGGGTAAGAAACAGTACAGTGTCACGACAGTCAGCTGTGATCAAGCAAAATTTCTATTAGCAGGCTGGAAAGATGACAACCATAGGTCTCTTCACAGCTAAAAGTAATACCTCTTCAATCTCATGTTTGCTGTCGGGTAGAGGCTTGCCAGTATCTAGCCATACAAAAGAACCCCAGAACCATTTAGATTGGAAAAGACCATTAAGATCATAGAATGGTATGAGTTGGAAGGGACGCCAAGGATCACAGAGCTCCAACCACCCTGCCACAAGCAGGGCCACCAACCTCAGGCCTGGATCTACACTAGGTTGCCCAGGGCCCCATCCAACCTGGCCTTGAACACTTCCAGGGACGGGGCATCCACTACCTCTCTGGGCAGCCTGTTCCAGCACCTCACCACTCTTTCTGTAAAAAACTTCCCCCTAATATCTAATCTAAACCTTCCTTCCTTTAGTTTTAATCCATTCCCCCTTGTCCTGTCATTGTCTATCCTTTTAAAAAGTTGAATCCCCTCCTGCTTATAAGCTCCCTTCAGGGACTGGAAGGCTGCAATGAGGTCCCCCCGCAGCCTTCTCTTCTCCAGACTGAACAAGCCCAGCTCCCTCAGCCTCTCTTCATAGGGGAGGTGCTCCAGGCCTCTAATCATCTTTGTGGCCCTCCTCTGAACCCTCTCCAACAGTTCCACATCCTTCTTGTACCGGGGGCCCCAGCTCTGGACACAGGACTCCAGATGGGGCCTCACGAGGGCAGAGTAGAGAGGGACAATCACCTATGATCACTAATTTTTTTTCCACCATCTATATCTGATTTCCTATTCATTCTCACCCCCTGAGAAAATGCCATTAATTTCGTTCCAGAACTAGGACAAAAAGGCAGACTAACATCTAACAAGCTGATGCCAAACAGGCGAGTGGTCTTGAAATAACGTCTGCTTGAATTTAGTTCTCACATTGCACTGTTTGATTGATGACTGAAAGCAAATGCGTACAAATACACACATAGAGGACTGCCTATTTTTCAACATATCTATTAGTCCATTCCCCATTCATTGTGTTTTCTTCAGTTGATAGTCCAAAGGAAAACCACTGATCAAAATACATAACATGACAGTGCTATAATAAGGAAATAGATGCTCCTAACTTTTCAGCTTGAATTCTGAACCCAGCTGGCAGTGTATGAGATTTTAAAAAGAAAAGCAACAAACTAGACTCTTTTCCCAGGCCTCCTTGAAAGTTGCACTAACAAATATCCAAGTTAAATTTTTGTTAGCAACCATAAAAAGTACATGCATAAATGGCAACCTAAGTATGAAGAGTAAGTCTGAATTGCAAATCACCCATAAAGGCAGGAAAATTTGAAAGTGAAATAGAATGCAGTAAGATTTAATTAAGAATAAATTAAAACATTACAACAGTTCTTAATACTAGTCTTTCCTACCACTTTTGGTAGGAAAGCAACTAATTGTCACCTTCTAAACTTCTGAAATAATCTATTACAGAAATGGAGGCTGTTCTTTTTTCTCCTGCCCCTTCCCTCCCGCCCCCATGATTTTACTTCCCCTGCTGACATCTCATGCTGTCTTCTGAGCAGGCAGTAAGCATGGTCATCTGGCTGGAAAGTTGCTTAAAAGGAGTGATGGGGGCAATAGGAACTTTAGCTGTTGAAACTGAAGCTGTAGCTCTCCAGCAGCTTTAGTTACTCATCAGTCTTCCTTGGCAGACCTGCCCCACAGTCTGAGATGTACCTTGTATGAACATACCCAAGCTGCAGTATATCACTGTGTGCTGCCTCCTCAAAGTCCTACAAAAAGTCTGTATTTTCTAGAAAGCAAACGATGGCTAGTATTTCTTCTTGGGAAAAGGAAGATTTTAATTGGGCTACTCAAACTATTTAGAGGAAATCAGCAGGTATAGATGCATCTCAATTATATCAAAATAGGATGCTAAAAGCACATCTGATGGAAAAAGCGTCCTTGGTGCTACAATATGCATATGCTTTGAAAAATTGAGTCAAATCTGAGCCCATACAGGGCTAGGTAGTGACTGGTGATCAATTCATGAAGCACTGATTAAACAATTCATTAGCACTGGCAAACTTTTATTAATTACTGAAGGATAAACAGGAAACTACTACCCCAGTCAGGATAAGTAACCTAAATGCTTCTGAAAACTGGGAGGAACTTTATGTCAACTGCACACAAGAGGGGATTTTTTTCCTTTGTTTTGATCATTAACTGAACAGATAGGATTATTCTTCAGCAGCGTGACTCAGTGATTTCCTGCTGACTGAAGCAGGAGGCAGTCATACTCATAACCATAACCATTCTAGCTGTGATCATGACATGAGGAGTTGGACCTTCCCAACTTCCATAGGGAACTTTACATAATATAATGTAATACCTCCAGTACGTAGTATATCACAGGTAAGCCATGAGAATGCTCAGCAAGCACCCAATTCAAGTATGAGACTTGTTGTTTTTCCAAGATTACACTAAAGTAGCTTTAAAGAACCTTGATTCCACAGTTCAAATGCTTTTTGTGTGTATTATACATTAGATATCCTGAGACGCAAAATTTCTTGGAACTTCATTTTGTCATACTGCGATTGTGAAATGTCTGTGGAAGAAGCTGTTCAGGCTTGTGTTTAGTCATTAATCCTTATTTAAAAATTTAAAATGTCTAATAAATTGATCACCTTGAACTAGCTGAAGAGCAGTAGCCACATTAAAAATTAAGTAAACCCACTTTATTTCTGAACTGCAACTCCCACAGGGGACATTAAAAATACAAATTCCAAGTACATTAATTTGGAGTATTTTTTGTTGGGTATCCATGGAAATATGCTTTTAAAATACACATGGAATATCAGTAAGGTTTAGCACATTTGTTCTTTGAAGACCACAAAACCTGCACTCAAAGGCATTCCCATAAGAGCAGCTGCATATTGATTACCGTACTGCCCAGAGTTTGCATGTGGTTGCACCAGAGCACAAGTCTCTCAGCCTGGAGCAATTCAGACAGCAAAAACGTCCACCCCAGCAGGATGAGCTCCCCAAGGTACAGCCAGGAGGTGGGGGAACACTGTCAGCACTGACACATAACAGCAGTCCCCTCACAGCTGCCAGGACACTAGCTGCAGGACAGCCACCTTATTTCCTTTGCTCTGTAAATAAAACAAGCTATGTGGTTTATTAGCACACACAGGAGTGACCTTTTGGAGGGTGAGCAGCTTCCATTTATCTGCTGCATTTCCCTACTGCCTGCCACGGCACACAGTTTGTGTCAGTGCGTGTCATGACCCTTGATACTTGTTTGGGAACGTTAGCTTCTGTATTTCTGCCTTCGCAAATACTTTCCTTGGGTTTTCTTGAGTTTGCCTTAGAATGCACTGCTTCCACCTACCTCTGCCCAAACTGGCAAACATTACCTTTAAGAGATCACACGTGGTCAGGAAGTACTGGAGAAGATCAAGCACAGTGCTTCTGAGAAAGAAGTGAGGGTGGGAGGGAGAAGGTCTGGGGTAACCAAGTCTCTTAAAGCAAGGCACAATGAAAAAACTGTGTGGGAACACAGAAGAAAAATCAAAGTATTTCTGCACTTGAATTTCATTCACTTGGGTTAAGGTTTGCAAGGTTCTGCAGGTACTAGCCAGAAACACGAGTTTGAGAAATACTAATGACATCAAGTCACTCCAATTTCCTTACCTGCCAGGACAGAAAGCTTTCTAGGTAGGTAAGCCCTAGGAGAGGTTGTGTCTTGGTTATAATAAGAAATTTTAGGTACACTCTGTGATAAAACATACAAGCAGCACAGGTTAAATGAAGCCCCAGGAACACAGGGGCTAAATTAATGGACAAACATGCCTCACTAGGTAATTATCAAGTTTTCATTGTCATAACTGGGGAAGGCACCAGCTGAAGTCTTCCTTGGCGGATGGGAGTTGTGAGCACAAGCTGGCTGCAGAGCAATGCCTCTGGGGAGTTGGGGCACAGCAGGCTGAGAGATTTGTAATAGTCTTCAAGTACTCAGAGTACAAAGTGGGGAACGGTAATCTCCACATGTCGAAGATAAAGAAACCAAATTAAGCAATTGTCTTAACCTGCAGCAAAGGCAATACAGGATTTGAATTTGAGATGAAGAGGCTGCCCAGTGAAATTATGCAAGCTTTGAAGAAAAGTCAGACAAGCACACATCAAAAGGGATGAGTGTTGGTTACTTTGGTTTCTGGATGTCCTTCTCAGCCCCATTTCCTGAAACCCCTGGTTAGATTTCTTGCCTTAACCTTAGAAAAAAGGACAACTTATGTAACAGGTATTTGCACATCTAAGATAGAAGCACTTAGCATGCATGAATCATGCTAGAAGTGACCCAAATCAGATCATATCTTAGCCTTTTTCACCTTAGCAGTCCTTAAACACCTCTAATTTAATTTCATATAATGTTACTTATGTATCTTTAGGGCTCCTAATTGCCCACCTCCCTCCCAGTTATTTTTACTACATTTAACAGTAGATTTGCATTCAAAGTTTTCATTAATTTTAACAATTGCATTATCTCTTTTCACAGAAACATATAAAGTAAATATTCCTTAAACGGGTCAGCAAGACAGCATGTGTATGAACTCTCTGAATTTCTGCCATGTTGGTGGGAAGTTAATATATACCTGCTCCATTAACAGGGTGAGATGCATCATTTGTGTTAGATACAGCAATTGTTTATGGTTCTAGCTTCAGCTAGATGCTTAAACTCACTGGGTTGGTGTTGTTTAGAACATGCTAGGGAATAGCACATCTCTCTCCATCTGCTCATTTCAATCACAAAATTAGATCAACTAAAGCAGATAGTAGCAATAAAGAAATCTAGAAAGAAGTAGGTTGGAAAAATATTAAAAAGGCAGAAGCAGAAAATTTAAATTACATTTTTCATTACAGAAAAAATTGACCTCTTTTTCAGGTACAGAAAACAGCATAACCCTGATCCTTTTTGCTCAGGAAGCTGTATGGCACACTTCAGAGACCTGGTTGATCTGCCTTGTACTTGTCCTCCGCTACGTTACCCATGACCACTAACTAGGGGAATGCACTGCAGTAGTATTAATTGAAAAACGATCAAGAGTTGGGAGCTACCTTGCCCTGTGGCAATATCCCTCCTTGTCACTGTTTCTGCAGACGCTGTTTCCTACCCATGTGGTCTGGGAAGGGCTACCCCCATGTCCAGCCTCTGGCCGAACAGGCACTAGCATGGCTGGTGGCACAGATCTCACTGTCAGAGCTGAGCCTGCTGTCAGGATCATTTACTGCCGACAAGCCACCAGGAGTTACCAGATGTGTTTCATTCCTGCTTTTGGCACTCCTACAGTCTGCTGTTATTTGCTATGTTTAGAAGGTTTGATTGTCCTCCTGCATGGGACTGGAAACCTAGACTTCTCGCTTCAGGACAGTGGAGCAGCCTCAGCAGAGCCAGCCACCAGGGTGTTTGCCAAGCCTGGCTGCTGCTCCACAGCACAGCCAGTCTGTCTACAGCCCCCTTTCTCCTCTCTGGAAAGTCACAGGTGCTGGTGCTTGGCATCAGCAATGGCCAAGCATGCAGACACTCCAAAACACTCTCACAAAACAATGGAAGACCATAACAAGCCTGTTAATTGTACCAAATACTCCTCTGGAACAACATGGAGAGCAACACCCCAGTGGAAAGGAAAAGCATGTGTCTGTTAGAAAGCCCACCTGCAGGGTAAAAAACAAAGGTAAGCAATAGAAAGAAAGATTATCACTAATAAAGAGTAAACAAAAAAAATTTCAGCAAGTTTTGAAATAGCAGCCACAGCAAGAACATTCCTTTGATGCTAAAGATTATCAATCCAAAAAATAAAATGAAAATTTGGTTCAAACTCTCCTGTACGAACAAGCAATGACAAACCTGATTCACACTAGCCTGAGTCAAGCACAGCCCTGCCACCACAGCACCAGGTGCTGCCATGGCAGGGTCAGGCAAGGTTCAGGTTACAGCCTCAGAAGGGTGCTGGCACCATTGGTGCTGCACCACCTTCACCTGTCCCTAGTCGCTCAGGAGGGCAGAAGCCTGGAGCAACAGCACAGCTCTGCTCCTGTGTCAGCAAAGGAAGCCTGATCAAATCCCATCTATCAACTTCAGGCTCAAAAGTATGATCTCCACACAGCCTGGTTTGGAGGACCTCCACTGAGTCCCACACCATAGTTTAAAACCTGGTAAGCCACTTGCATGGGTCTGAGAACTATCCCACTAATAGTCAAAATGGGTATTTAAGAGAGACCTCAGCAGCTAGTGTATATGGTACCCCAGCTCCCACTGAACCAAAGAGTCACAAGAGCCCTGGAAGAGCTGGTACTGGGAAGAAACCATTGCAGCTGGCGAAATGCCTATAATAAGGAGCGGAACAGAATTGACATGAGTGTTCCTTCCCAAAATGGGAGATATTATGGCTGTTAAATCACTGTCTCAAGTAGGCTCACACATTTCAAGATAAGAACATTATTTTAAATACAGAAAATAAGGTAGGGGAACCAATTTCTTCTTCCCCAGTCCAAGAACACTTCTAACTCCTTCATCTTTGCTTTCCCCACAACCATTAAGTTCTCCTTTACATGTCACACCTTCCTCAGTCCAGCTTGTCATTAAACTTGGTCTGTAAACCATAAAGAATTAAAATCTTTTCTTTAGTTTAAAACATGGTTTTCCATACATTCTGAAATAAAATTGAAATCCTGCATGCCTCTGTGCACTGTTTTATGTATATTCTAAGGGACCTTCTTATTATATTTGGTGCTTCTCTAGGAGGACCGCTGCTGGGAATTACTGCCTTTCCCATGGGAGTTACTATGAAATAACAACACTCTTTGGCTTCTTTTCTCCTGTTTCCATCCAAATACAGATGAGGTGTATCACTAATTTGTGCCAGAAATCATCACACTTGAACAAAAAGAAATATTCAGGTCTCTCTTACTTTAGGCTGAGCACCACTCAATTTCCCTCTATGTGCTGGGACCTATTTCAGGAGAATTTTTGTTCAGGTTTTGTTATAATCTCATCAGACCAACTTCAAATGCCTATCAAGAATCCAAAGCAAGAACTGGATTATTTGAATAATTTGATAAATTCTTTCAATATGACTGATACGACTGCTAGTACCCGTGTCTCTGATCATCTTCCAGTTCTTCATTAACTCTGTGAAGTTAAATAACCAAGATGAATCTGGTTTTCCTTTTATTTTAGGGAAAAAAAATAAAATTAAAGACCAGAGCAGGAGGGCTAGTTTCCTTAGCAGGCATAACTTCTCCTCAGTTTGACAGAAAGCCCCACTCCTCAAGGTTTCTAGATGGCCGGATTCGCCACCTCTAGAAATAACTTTTATAGTTTATGGATTAGATGCTTCTCAAACTAATTTTTAGGCTCTTGAAAACTTCTTAAGGTTTGTCTGCTGTTTATATCTTACATGGGCTATTATAAACTACTTAAAAGAAAAATAAGAAATTTTCTGTTATCTGCCCAAAATCCCCCATGGCATGTTACATACAAATCCCATTTCTAATGAATTCTTATTATTTCAGATGGGGAACCTCATACCTTATCTTTCAAACTGACTCTTGTTTAGTTGGTCTTGCCCAACATTGTTTTTCTCTTAGACCACAGATCAACCACTGGTCCACTCCAACATACATCACTTTGGGATTTTGCTTTGATAGATGTAGTTTTATTTTGGTTTGTTTTCCTCCAGGAACTACAATCTTTTAGGACCCTTCCACCCTTTTTTTAAAGCTGTGTTTAAATAGTTAATGATTTGTTTGGCCCGGTTCATAAAGCCTAAAAAGCAATCAGACTTCTGCACTCTCCACTTTTATCAAACTTCATGCATGCTTAGGTGTTTGCAATTCAAAATAGTAATAAATTTGAATTACACTGAAAGAAGCTTAACTTAAGGAAAAATTCACACACTCTCCAGTAAAATACAGCAAAAGCACCAGGGCAGATTACGCAGCTATTGTCAGGGACCTCTGACAACCTTCCTCAGAGAGCAGCTCCAGCATGAGTGGAAAGACCACATCCAGCTCATGATAATCAGTTGCTAAAATAATGATTGTTTCAATCACTGTGATGAAGTTGATGACAATGATTAAACTGGCTACTTAAGACATCTTCTTGATTAAAGTGATATTTAATCCATAGATCATGAAATTCACTCTTTGGCTTCATGACATCTCTTCCATGAAATTTAGGTGATAATTTTTCCTCTCAGGTGACAAGCCCCTTTTCAGCTCTTCCTATTTACTCTTATCCATGGGATGATACAGGCTTCAGCCACAAGACAACCAGCAAGCACTTTACTATCACTGCCTCTTGTGAGCAAGATGAGCCCAAAATTCTACCACTCTAACAATATAAACAAGGGAAATTCATCCTTTGAAGTCTGTGAGATGGCCCAGAGTGCAAAATTCACAGTATCAAACATAGAGTAATTCATCATATTATTTTTCCATCATTAATCAGATAAAATAAATGCCTTACTAATAGTGAACACTTTCTTCTTCTGAAACAGGGACACAATTACCCCAGTGTGATTACATAGGGGACAAAAAAATATTAATATGTTAAGATGCCTTCAGCTATTGCTCTGATAGTTCTTACTGAAAATCCCTCTATGCCCTGTTGTTCATTCCCAGTGCTTGTAAGACTTTACTAAAAGCAATCAATTTCAGCAGAAGAGTGTTAAACCAAAAGGCTTCAAGTAATGCCAGGATTGTAATTACTTCAGGACAATGTAGCCATATAAAAATAGTAACTTCTTGAATAAAGGAATTAATACCCCAGTACAGGAATATAATTAGTGATAGATTTCTAAGGAGGAGTATCCACTTAATTCACAGAGAGGAAAAGCTGTATGTTAGAGAATTTAATATATATTGGCTCAGTTAACTAGATAGGAATAAAAGGTTCCTTTGATCTGAAATCAAAAGTTACACCTTCATCATGCTGGTCTACATTTACAGTAAAAGTTATCCCCAATAAATCTACTAGCACTGTTCAGTTCAAACAGAGTACTCCCAGAGCAAGGCGCACCCTGTGGAGGTTGGGTCCAGGAGCTGCTACACCCTCTGGTAAGGTACACACTGCTAATAAAGGGTAGCAACTACAGAGGTACCCATTTCTGCAGTCCTCTGGAAAGCTCGCAGATCAAGCACAGCTCACAGGGAAAGCCAAGATCTCCGCTTCTCCCAGTTGCCCCACTAGCTACGGTGCTTGTCACAGTCGGGCATCCATCTGCTTCCACCTGCCTTGCTCACGTGCTGTTTTCTACATGGGGTTCATGTGTTCTTAACACTGCTGGCTGTGAAGAGGCCAGCCAACATCCATAAACCAGAAACTGCCATAAAACCCTTCCCTACCTAACGATTGCTACAACATCAGTGCTTGGAATAGCTTTGGCTCAGCAGGGATTTCATAAGTCATCTCAGCAGGTGAGTCCCCACAGCCCGATATCTCCCGGGAAGGTTCCTGGGAAGCTTCTGCCCCCGTCCATACGCCTCCACCCAGCACAACTTTCAGGCTATCAGAACCAGTCTTAGGCCCATCAGATTTCCTAGAAATTTGAACAAAACCAGAACCACTTTTGTTTTACAGGAAGTCCTAAATATTTGTAATGTCTGTTACTGTTCATATAAATCACAGCCTAGAATAGCAGCATTATTTTTAGAAGAATAGCAGAAAACTATCAAGCATGACACACAAAAAAGAATTAGAGCATGAGATACCATAGGAGCAACTCTGAGAAGGACAACCAAAGACTTTAGAAGACAAAAAAAGTAGAATGTGGGGGCATGCTGCAGCTGTAGGTATTTGTTTTGGCTGTTGGAGAGAAGGCATACACCCTCCATGCTGCCATCAGCCCCAGAAGACTGCACTGGAACATTTTCTGAATGAAGAGAGAAAAAGCAGGAAGAGACTGTTACAAATGAGATGTTGGATGGAGCAAGACAGGCACGTGCTGTGACCAACCTCACTGTAGAATCTGCACCATTACCTACCGTCCCAGGCTACCTGAAATGAGTTTTAACATAGTTTGCTTTCCCTAAGCTAGCCCCTAAAATCAAATCCCTGTAACTTTCTCTGGCCTGACTTCCAGATAAAAACTAGAGAAAATAACAAAGCAAATCTCCCAAGCAACTTGCAATAATACTGCCCTCTTTTCTTCTCTAGCCACTTTGATTCCATAAAAAGAAATAAGCTCTGGTGAAAAGCATCACCTTTATAACAGATGAGTTAAACTACTTCAGCCTCCATCCCACTAACCCAAGTCATTAGTCAGACTGATGAGGTAGTAGATACAATTGTGGGTCAAGACACCACAGGCTTTACCTGCAAATCCTTCTTTCGTATGGCTCCTATGGAAGTATACTGAGAAAAATTTGTATTTCGATCCACTCCATTTTCTAGTCAATAATTACCAATAAAAAAACCCCAAAGAGTCTTATCTTCAGAGTAGTTCCCCCACCTAGTTTAGCGAGTAGCTCCCTTTTACTGACCTGGATCAGTTCATCTGGCTTATATCCATCTGCATATAGAGGAGGTTCACAGAGAATTTGTTCTCCAAGTCCTCATTAATACTCAGCACACAGATCTCCTGAAATCTACCTTGAGTTTAGGTGAGACCAACCCTTCCTTTGACTTCCTCCAATTCCTCTGCTGCAAACAGACAGAGCCTCCTAAAACATCAGCCCCTTCCTTTGTGTCTGGGTAAATCCTAGTGTAACAATGCTTATAGATAACAAACTAAAAAGGCAGCCACAAACTCACCAGAAAAAAAAAAGAAGAGCTTTGGGAGTGGTTGCTCTCCTGATCCCTGCCCACCTAGAATTTAATATCTCCTGTCCTGAAGGAAAGTAAGGAGAAACACGCTCTTCTATTCAAGGTTAGGAAACACCCAGATCCTATAAACAGAAATACACTACTTTAAGCAGAATTAAATTAGTAACAAACTCTTCATTTTATGGAGCAGTGCTACTCCTGAAAGAAAGTAACTTCACCATTCCTTCTTTCCATTCTGGAAAGCAGCAGACAAGAAACTTGCCATTTACCCTTGGGTGAAGGGGAAAACAAAAGAGATACTCTCTTATCAAGCAGGTACCTTTTCAAAACAATCAATCATAACTCCAAGCAGAGTGAAAGCTTTAAGGTAAAGCTGTAAGACCATTGTACTCTAATACCTTAAGCCATGCTCAGTCTAATAAACTCAGTTATCACACCACAGAAAAAAACCCCAAACAACACTACCACAGATAAACAAAGGGGAAAAGGGGGTGAAGAAAAAAACAATTAAAATATTTCCCATCACAAGTATTTTCTCAGAAACAGCACATGTCAAAAACAAACCTCCTGCCAAAGCCATACCTCCAAAGGCCCCACCTCACAGAAGAAACAAAATCCTTTTGGCACAGGCACACAAAGAGGAGATACCTGAGTGGGGGCTCACTGGTGGGGGGATAAAAGGCACCCTCAGTGATTGCAGCTGTGACTGTAAACCAGGCAAACAGCTTCATCTGACACAGGTGGGTGGGAAGCATTACCTGGGGCAGCCTTATACTCCCACCCAAACCTCTCCTCAGCCCTGGGCAAAACCCTTCTTTTTAGACCAGTGGGTTTCAGCATCCAACTCATCCCAGTGCTCGTGCCTGGGGGACAAGGTGCCTAGGGGAGCAGCTTTCAAAAGAAAACATTTCTCTGCTATTTTGTAGTATTGGTGTGTTCAAAAGCACTTGGGCTAATGCTGCTAAAGTAAGGCAGATTTGAAGAAAAAACCCGATGCATTAGCAGAAGCTAAGTGACAGATTCAGGCAGCTATTCTGAGCTATGTGGAGATAAAAAATAAAAGAGGAAAGTGGGGATCTGCAGGATGGTGGCCAAGAACGAAGCAGGGGGAGTTGTGAGAGCTCAACCAAGGCAGAGAGTGCTGGGGAGCACTCGCTGCCCTCCCAGCCTCAGCCCCACACCCTCCCTTCCCTTGCCTGGGGGCAGACTGGGTTGCAGCTGAGATTGAGGGCCCTCCATGGGCCTGAGAGGGAGTCAGTGGTGTCAGAGAGCTGCAGCAACTGTCGGCTTTGCCCAGGAGCTACCTGGTGTCAACTAGGGAGATGTTTTTGGAGGCCCTTGAGCAGAGTCTCTTTAGGGCGTAGATGCTGAATAAGCTCAGCAGGAGCGGTTCAGCAAAAGCTGCCAGGGATTTGCATGAAAATGCGAGCCTGTGCTGGAGGGAAGGGGAGGGACACCCATGCAAGGCACCAGGGGCTGTGAGGAGGGGGGTGGGCGCTGTGATCCCCCATGGCTGCCCCAGCTGGGGGCCCTGGGAGTTGCCACCACCTCAGCATGGTGCCCCAGATTGGACGTGGGTGGGTGACACTGAGATTTCAACCCAGGCTGCTGCTGGGATGTCTAGTTCTCTTTCACAGTGCTCAGGTGGGAAGTCATTGTGCAAAGAACTTGTGCTTCTTTTAGCTGGAACTCCAGAATTAAAGATCTTGCCGCCTCTGCCTCTCTTCTTGGTTGATCCTTCCTGTGAATGTGTTATGTTGGACACTTCGGCCTTTCTACCTGGTTCATTTAACTAAAACAGAGAGGTTTGCAGGCAAGACTGGAAGGATTGACTTCAGCAGCAGCAGATGGGGGTTTTCCAGGCAGGTGCCTCTGCCAGAGACACCTGAACCTTGTCTCAAACTCCAGCTAACCCAGCTGATCCTCCACCAGCGTGGCCGAATGAGAAAAGCTTTTGTCTTCAGATTAGTCTTGACCTTCTTTGTGGCTTTGCTAACAAACGAAACCTCTGCTTTGAGGAGAGATGGCTGGTGACAGCAGGAGCACACCACTTTAGCAGGGAAAAAGGACAGAGTTCAAGAGCATGATAAAACTCATTTTTGACACTAAGTAGAAAAATGAAACTGTTGAACTTCCCTCACACATATGGTGAAGCAACCTGGGTGTCAGGAGTATAAAAATGAGTCAAAATACAGATTGATTCTGAAATCACTTCTTTTTTTATCCTTTAAAACCATGGACAGGAATGTACAGCTCCACAAAAACGGAGGCCAACCATAACAAACCAAAACATTTCCTGGGATGCTGCGTGACAGTTTCTCTCACTCAGTCTAAAAGCGGCTTCCATTTGCAGTTAAAGTAATCGTGGTACACATTGCACACTCCTTGAAACACAATCTTTGTCATAGGCACTATGAGTATTTTTCTTCTGTTTTTATTTCTGTTTTTACTGGTAAAAAATAAACACAGTTGAAAATAAACACCTTTTCCGCCCCTTCTTCAACGTGTTTAGGCTATATGGTTTAAGTGGATATTCTCCCCAGCTATTTAGATGAATAAACCTAAAGTTGGCGCATTCATTTCCATGTTCTAAAAAA
Organism: Porphyrio hochstetteri; assembly: GCA_020800305.1. Classification (NCBI taxonomy): domain Eukaryota; kingdom Metazoa; phylum Chordata; class Aves; order Gruiformes; family Rallidae; genus Porphyrio; species Porphyrio hochstetteri. The sequence continues at coordinate 11,737,956 of CM036911.1, forward strand.
AGTTTGTGTACGTAGCTTTACATATATAGACATATACATTATTCAGAAGCCCCAAATCCAACTCAAGTGTTTATCAGTGATTTTATTGACAGCAGAATCAATTTTGTTAAAATCAAATAGTTGTCTTACTTCAGTGAATGGTTCAAGACTTTCAGCTGCTGAAAAGTTTTCATGAGACTTGCCCTATGCATTGAGAACACTCAGACTCATTATGTGCTGTTTCATGCATATCTACAGATCAGTTTTAAGGTAAACATGATTTTACGTGATTTGGGAAAGATCTAGTGATCAGTGAAGGAAAGCATGAAATCAGGTGTAGCTCTACAATAAAAGTTCATCTATTTAAATGAAGCCTGATTGAGTCTATTTTATAAGTGCTTAGCAAAAATTCTGAAACACTGGATTTGTGACTATTAAGACTCATTCTGGGAACCAATCATTCCACTTTTATTTCTGGATATCGCAATGTCCCTGTTGACTGAATAGCGAGGACTGAAAAACTATTTCACCAATAAATCAGGCACATGATTTGCAAAGGCAATTCTTCCCTTGCAGTTATTCCAACTATCCCAGCTGGATATTCACAGTGAACAAATCACGTTTCCATCAACTCTGTTCCACTTTTAAGTGCTTTTAGTGCGGGGATTTGCTCCAGGTTGGATCAGCAGCTGGTGGGCGAGGTGTGCAGGGCATCGCCTGGTATTCTCTCAGCTAATTAAAGATGACAGGTGAAATGCTGCCTACCAGAACCTACACACAAGGATGGAAAGTTGCCATGAGGTATAGTACCTTCCTAGAGAACAGGTGTTTGCACAGTGATGTGTTCTCTTTATTTTTCTGAAGCCATCTAGAGACAGCTTTAAATTAATGGAAATGCAAAACTACTACTCACTGGAGAAATTTAACTGTGTCCTGGTTTTGGCTGAGAGAGAGGTAAGTTTCTTTCTAGTAGCCATATAGCACTGAGTTTTGGATTTAGAATGCGAATGTTGATAACACACTGAAGTGTTTAGTTGTTGCTAGGTACTTAAGGACTTTCTAGCTCCCCATGACCTGCCAGGTGCATCAGGAGGTGGGAGAGCATGGCCAGGACAGCTGATGGACAAAAGGACATTCCCTGCCACGGAGCATCATGCTCTGGATAGAACTGGGAGAGTTAGTTGGGAGGTGGGATTGCTGCTTTGAAACAGGCTGGGCATCCAGTTGGGTTTTAACTCTTCAACATAGGGTAACTGCATTTGTGTATCACGGTTTATTCAATGTTATTAATATTACTATTATTGTTATTTACTACTATTATTACTTTTATTATTTTATTTATCTTCTTTTGTTATCCTATTAAACTGTCTATCTCAACCCATGAGTTTTTTTCCATTCTTCTCCCCATCCCCTTTGGAGGAGAAGGGGTGAGTAGGTGGCTGCATGGTGCTTAGTTACTGGCTGGAGCTAAACCACAAAAAAAAAAAGAAAATCACATCTTTGTTGCCAATCTATATGGGGTTACAGAAGAGCCTTGTTTAAAAAGACAGTGATTTCTTTTTTTTTTTCTTTTTTTCTCCCTCAGCCACCTGTTTATGTCTTTAGCTTAGGACCCTCCCCGGCTGTGAAAGGCCATGGTGACTCCTGGCCTGACAAGGGGCTGAGCCCACAGGATGCTCCCTCACAGCCCAGGGTGCTGCCTGCAAGGCTGAAGGATGGCACGGTTCACCCTGCTTGCCAGGATGCAACACTGGGCTCAGTGTGTCACCTGCACCTCTGCAATGGGGCGTTGCTGCCACCCATGCAACAGGAAAGTCCATTAGTTAAATGAAACTGAGATGGATGTGAAGGAGAGCTGCAAATGCTGTCCTGAGTGCCCTGAAAGTCCATCCTGAGATACTACAAACCACTGACATTTTAAAACTGACTGGCAGTTTATTTACATCGCTGCCTGCAAAAAATGTGGCCAGACCACTTTGGCATGACCAGTCTGTGCAAATACTACTGGAACGAGCTGGAAATGTTGTTGGTCTTTAGCCCTCACTTACGTCCCTGTGGTTTCTGCAGAGAAGATGCTTAATGTTTTAAGTGGTTTTAGGTACAAGCCCAGATAGGAAGACAGACACACTAGATAAGCACACACACAGACAAAACCTGCTCAGAATATCCCTCCCCTGCCAGGGTTGAGTTCCTCATCTGAGGTCAGAATTTTAAATACTTTTGTCTCCTGAGTGGCTTTGGTAAAAAACCCTACCACCATTAGCTGAGATGAAAGTGCAGAGAGCCTGAACTTGCATTTGCTGCTTCTCTACACAGCACCCAGAGAAGCAGCAGAGACAATTGTATCTAAAAGATAGCTTTGCTAATTAAAACTGATAATGTGACAGAACCGCCTGGCAGCTGATCCATGCTTAGATCTGGATGTACATGATTGCTGCAGAACAAGTAGGGAGTGTTGTGCTTGTACCTGTACATGACTGTGGACTGCCAGAGCCAGCTATGATCTGTAGAGTTGGAGGACCTCAAGCTGCTCCTGAGCTGCTCAGAGCTAGAGCTGAGTGATCACCACCAGTTACTCTGGCAAAGACAGATCAGCAATGACAACTTTAAGACGACTTTGGAAGCAATTTTATGTCTTCAATAATCAAGGAGGATACGGAACAAAGTATAAGAAAAAGGTTATTTGGAATCAAACTGCTTTAATACTGTTCAGAAGTTACCCTGATGGGCAGAGAGGTTTCTGTTTAGATTGCCCCAGCTCAGGCAATCTGAACTAACAGGTCAGGTTGAATCATGAGCCAGAGCCTCAGAAACTAAATCAGAACTGTTGCTGGCACTCCCTATAACCTGGCAGCAACTGAGAATCAGTCCTGTCAATTTTTTAGTTCATACTACTTCATTTCGATTTAATGAGAGGAGCTTTCAGAGAAGGCAGATGCTGACACCTGCCTTTTGGTATGGTTATGAGTGGAGGAGCTGCAGATGACCCTGGGCTTGGGGCAGGCCAGCCTTAGAAAGGAGCATAGCTTCTGTAAACCTGGCTTTCATTTCAGTCGCCTCAACTGCTGAGCCACAGTAAATACCTTCCCATGGGAGCCTCATTCCCTCCACAGTGACTGTGCTCTCAGTGAAACAGCTGCCACTCATACAACACTGGTGTCTGACCAGGAAGGTTCATGTAGTCTGTTTTTTTCTCTGCAAATACTATTTTTACCTTTTAATGTAAAACCAGAAGTTGCCATTGACGTGCAAGGAAACCTCCAGTACTTTATGGCCAATTTGATACATAAAAGAACTAACTTGACAGGCTTCTTGAGAATGCTTAGAATGGTTTGGGTGGGCAGGGACCTTGAAAGGTCACCTAGCCCAAGCCCTCTGCAATGAGCAGGGACATCTTCACTGGATGTGGAGAGAAAGGTGAAACACAGATCCTTGCCATGTCCTGTTGTCGTGTTGTAAATCTGAATATTTGTAATTTAGATTTGTAATGTTTATGTTTTTTTGTTGTTTAATAGTTAACATAGTACAGGCATTTCAAGTAAATATGGTTTTAAAAATCACAGAAGCAATTTTAGTCTAATTCTGAAATGAAACACTTTAAATGAACCCAGAATTTGGAAATCACTAACCTTAAAAAAAACCCCCCAACACCCTAGTGCTGATGACCACAGTTTTACTAACATGAGATATGAGAAAGAAATAATAGTAAGGCAAGTTTCTCAGATAATGTAACCTGGCTGAACTCAAAATCCATCCCTCCTCACCCATTGGAAAAGCTGTACCATAGCTAAGAGAAGCTCCCTACCCTTTTATCCAGGACTTGTTCAAAGCGTGCATCCTGTTGGGGTGGTGGGGCTGGCAATACTTCTATTAGCTGCTGCTTCCTCCATCAAGAACAGTCAAAATCTCAGCTATTTGTAGGATATCAAAGTTCAGCAGATGGTTCTAATCTTAGTATTAATTGGTAGATTTTTTTGGGGGACCCCCCCTCCAAAAAAACCCCCAAACAACCCAAAACAACAATCAAAAACCAAACCAAGTTATCAGGTATTCATACCTCTTTTCTTTTTTGGGGATACCATTTAGTATTTCCTGGAAGAAATCAGAGATAATCTAAAGCAGATGAGTATAACTTGAGGCAGAAATCCAAAGGAAACCTATACCACATTTCCCTCCTGCTTATGCTGAGGTCTGCGGCACTTGCCTCAGCTCTGCACAGGAGGATGCATTATGGTATGAAGGAAACACCATCTTAACACATTGTCAAGAAAAGGAAACTGAATTCCTTAAAAAAGGTCTTAAACATACTACTAAGCATGACTTATAAAAGGGTTCACTGACCCTTCTTTCATTTCCCTGATGCATCTTGATAGCCCTCAGCTACTGCTGTTTATTTCAGTGAAAGCAAGGAATTATCTTTTTATTTTAGAATATTATTTTTGTATCTTTTCTGTTCTTGTATCCTTATTTGTATTTTGAGTTTCCAATTATTTATACAAGTTCTTCCACATTCCTTCAAAGCAAGACATACATTAAAACAATAATATTTACCATGTAACTCTTAATTTAATGAACTTTGGCATTCTTTATATTACATAATTTAATGCAGTGCCCGTTAGAGGTCTTAACCTTTGGAGACATTTTAGTATTGAGAAGCAAAAGTCACATCTGAAGCCATAGCTCAGGATGCTTCAGATGACTTCTGGTCTTTGGTACTCTGAAAGAAGCCAGAGGCTTCGGATCTGAAATCTCACATTACTTCCCAGCACTGGGCAGGAGAACTGGAAGAGAGCAGCTGACTCAGAGACTGGAAACGTTGATACCAGCAGATATGAAGGAATGGCAGGAAAATGCCTTTCAGCACAGGCTGCATAAATCCTTCTTCAAGGGAAAGGCTTCCTGTTAGGAAGGCAAATGTATGCGTATAGAATTTTGAACGCTTTAGGCCTTAAATTTAGTCAGCAGATATCCCCAGTGTCCTAAAACTAGGCTGTAAATTATACTCTTGATTCTGAGGGTGTGGTAAAATTGAACATGAATCCAGATGCTGAACCATTGCCAAGCAAATGGTTTCAGTAAGACCAGAGTGGGCATAGGACAGCACAGTAGTGGTCCTTGCAATGCAAGAGCAAGGAATAAGGACAAGAGTACATCAATGCCTGGTTGCTACAGTGATGTAGAGTACTGACCACGGTCAGTATTAAGAAAATAAGAAATATAAATTGCAGGTAGGACTCCTCCTTATGATGTTTGAGAATGTATTACTAAAAGCTACAATACAAATACAGGATTTCCATTCCACTTAGATACATTATAACCTATACTTTATTTACATTCTTCCAGTCATCAATAAACCCCTCTCCATCGTAGATATAAAATATTATAGATCCTCATAGAAAAAAAAAGTGTTTTCTTGCTGTACTTTTACTTCATTATCGGGGAAGGATTTCACAAGAATAGCCTTGTGGGGTACTAGGAAATCCCTCCTTGTTTACCGGACCACTGACCAAAGGGGAGACTGCTAAATCTTTTCAAGAAAGTAAAGGTCAGTGCAGCCCATTAGTCTTGTATGATCACTCTGTCTCTGCAGCAGACATTGAAAACTGTGCTGTAATAATAATAATAAAGAATCAAAACATAATTACCTTGTTCCAAGGGACAGTACAAGCATTATGAATATGGGAATTTCTGCCCCTTTTCCCTTTCTTAAATACTACCAACATGGTCATTAATAAATTCAGGTAGTTTTACTTTTTTGTCAGTTTCAACAGATAAACAATGACATTAGTTTTTACTATTAAGATGAAAGCATTTTACCCCTGCAGCGTACTCTGTGGATGATTGTTTCCTCCTTCCCTCCTGGCTTTCCCCAGTTCTGGGCTACAGTGGTGGCTTTCCACAGCCATAATATAATCTGTGACTCTGTTTCTTGCAAGAGACCACCGATTCCTATAGCCCAATCCTCTAATTGCTACGGAATAAAAAAAACCCAAACAAACCAACCCACTTTTTAAACAAGTTTAGTTACCTTATTTATGTCATGTTTGAATTTTGCTATTTAAAATAGAAAAGTCCAGTTCAATATGAAGATTTGGAAGTTTAAAACCTGAAAACTGGGTGTGGCAGGTGTTTTCATGGGAGTAGACATCACGACAAAGGGAGCACAATCATACTATTAACCTACAGTGATAATGCAGTACAAAAAGAACAATGTAAAAATGATATAGTTATGTGATTAATTTTTAATATAATTTTGATAAAACCTTTTTCTCTTTGAGGAAGTCTAACAATCCAGCATCTAAACCACAAAAAGGGACAGAAATGGCCTTTAAGGCCATGTGTCAGACAATACCAGATAATGGGATCATTGACCTGTTTGGCTTATGAAATGAAATAAAACCAAATAAAAAAAAATCACAAAAGCTGAAAAATCTATACTAGAGATTTGATTTTTCTCAATCTGCTTGAAGATGAGCACTTTAAATTCATGCCAAGATAATAAATCACTTTATAAGCTCATTGTTTTCCCAAGTGAAAAACAGTGTATAGGGAAACTCTACTGAAAGGCAATTGATATTAATGCCATTTTTCAAACCCAGTCTTTATTCCAGGTCTGCTCCTTCAAGCTTTAATTTTATTTACTGCAGCTAGGACTCAGAGAGAGTTCTTTGGTATTTATTTTCATAATTTTTAATAAGAGTAAGAAATCTTCAAGTAATGTCCAAAATTAGACTAAAGGAAGCTGGGGATGAATTGGGAAGAGGTATCCAGATTTTCTCCCTGCTTACATGAGAAGTAGACGTGATTTCTCTGATTGAACATTTTGATTCAGGAGCATATCTAGCACATGCCCAGCCATAAACACATCTCATTGTTTTTTTCAAATTTAAACCTGAAGCTGTAGGAGTTACAACATTGGAACAGGCCATGCAGTGCTAAGTTCATTACTGTTAGAGCCTGGTCAGTGATACTCAGCCCTTGTAAAAGACAGACCTGACAAACCAAATCGCTCGGCCAAAGAACTTGCACCTCATTTCTGGCAAGGTTGTTCACATGCTGATATGATTTTCATAAGCAAAATGAAGGTAGCTCCATAAATCAGCTTAGAAACCCTTATATCATGTGGTAGGCTAACTAAGCTTTGTGACGCTGCATTTGTCATTGAGTAGAAGAGATTTGGGATGTGCTCCTCTATTAATATAAACTGTCATTACTGCGTTGACTACATCAGCTGAGAGCATGGCTAGACGGCTAGATAACAAAACCATTCTGAAAGCTCTTTTTCCATGGATGTGTGTGTGTTGATCTAAATGTGATCCTGCAAAAACTGCAGTGTTTTAACTTTGGGTCATGGGTGTACTGAAGGGTTTCTGAGCGGTTAACGCTATGGAATGTGCTCATACTCACCTCCATTTCCTATTTCAAATGCTGGGATCATTCTATTTATTTTTTTTAAGAGTTATTTTGGATTGTTTGGATGAAATTCTATACAGAAGGAAAACAAAAAGCTCGGGATATATACCTCATAATTCTTCTCCACAGTATTATGAAGAGACACGAGCTTCCTCTGCTCAGTTCAGAGAAAGTTCAATTTATTTAATTAGCTGTTCCTCCAGTTTACTCAAGTGTAATGCAGCATGTGTGAATTTTCACACCAGACTACACTTAGGACTTCATAGGTCAGATATAATTTTTAGTTATGTTACAGGTAAACGACTGAGTTCAGAGCTTATTTTAGGGGGATCACAGTCTGTTTCCAAGGCTGGGAACAGATGTAATCTTAGGAATGAAGTGCATTTTTGCAGTGACGCACATCTCTTCTCATCCACTGAGTTCAACAAGACCACAGGGGTCAGAAGTGAAGCAGAATTTGGCCTACCAGTTCAGCTGTTTCGGAACAACTTTCTTTTGTCTCCTCTACAGAACTAATTGCCAGACCTCAGAGAAAATGTTGTCCCATTCACTGTAAAACAGGAGGGTCCATAGAGGAAAACAGTTGCATTAGAGAAATACAAATGACATTAAGGCTACCTAATTTGATGTTTTCAAACCTTTTTCTTTTCCTCTGCAAACAATGACAGTTTCAATAGGATCTGAAGCGATACTCTTAACAAATAATACACTAGTCTGTCATATGGTTAATAGTAACGTCTCTCTATTCAAACATGCTGAAAACTGAATAGAACAGTTAACATATAACAGTCACACATCCTTTGCTGAGTACAAGATCGCATCTCTAACATGAATCTAACAGATATCCTCACCATTTCAGATCTTCATCTGCCATTCAAACATTGCATTCTCTTAAATACATTGCTCTCCCCCTCTTTCTGGGTCTTGCGGAGGTGCTGAGTGAACACATTCTCTCCAGAAAGGCATTGCTTATGATACGGTTCTTTCTTCAACGGAAATCTTGCCGTGTGTTTCCAACATGTTGCCAAAGGTGAATTTGCAGGGTGCGGTAGGATTTGGGGAAGAGAAGGCCTTATGTCTGGATCAAAAAGACTTAATTTTGAAAACAGCTATTTGGGCAGGATTCTGCACATTATTGCAGAGAGAGACCATCTCTTGATTAAATTAATGGTGAACAATTAATTGCAATCACACTTAACAAATTACTGTATCAGAGCTTTATATGGTAGCCAGATTTTATATTACAGGCACGTTCACAGGACTTAATAGGCAGAGGCAAGCTCACTGTGGTCATGTCCTGAGCTGGTGGGATGTAAAAGGTGTTTACAGGGAAGTAACATGACTGTAGGGATGTGAAGCTGAGCCCCGCCTAATACACCTCTAAGTGTTTATTTGGTGTAGGCTTGGGGCCATGCCTCCTGCAGCCAGCTCAGCCCATGCACAGTGAGGCTGTGCCCAGCCACAGCACAGTGCAGGAACAAGTCAGGGTGGGGGACCACTCTTCATGGTGATCCCACCGTACTGCTACAACAAAAGCTCTGAGGCATTGAAGAAGGGAGTCCGAACAAGGCACGCTCCATCCTGGGGCACAAAGTTCAGTTTGCCCTCAAATACATTTTTATTGAAAACACACAGCAAAGATTACAGCCATAGAAAGTTCTGTAAACAAGACAATTTCATCAACTTTATCTTTAAAAAAAAAAAGGGCAAAAGTAACCCAAAATAAGACTTGCTGAATGAAGACTGTGAATAGTAACTCTTTTTACCGCCTTAACAAAAGAAAAAAAAATGACATACACCTTCAGCATTTCTTTTCCAAATTTACTTGACAGAGGTTAAAATATTGCTTTATTCTGACTCAACATACAACAGCACTGTGTGATCGATTGTGCTATTTTGGGGAAGTCTTAAGACTTGTGAACTGGAAAGTCTGGGGCACATTAATAAATTTAACAATTAATTTGTTGCAAAGGAATATTTTAATACAGACTTTATATACTGTAATTTTTTTTAAATCAATCTTCTGATATTAACCGGGGAAGGCTATTTAGCAATTATTTATTATAGTTCATTTTCTTTTTCCCCATGAATAAGCAGATATTTTAATACTAATAAAAACAGTAATGTGTGTCACTGAAGCCAATTCATTGCATTATTGGCGTACTGTTACAATTTTTGGGGGGAAGAGGGACTTAAAAGCAAATGCAAAAAAATGCTTATAATGTGACTGCGATCCAGCAATTGGTAAACAACATCTCTTCTCTAAGGCCCTGATCCTCTGCAGAGAATGATTTGGTGGAAACCATCTGCTCTTACATAGCCCAATTAGAATCAGGTCTGTGCATGCTTGTGGGGCTGCCCATACTGAACCATCTGCAGGGTTGGAGCTTTAAAGTTCACAAGCCTAAGCCACGATTAAAGTGATTGGAGAACTGAAAGTGGGAACAAATTAGGGCAGTGTGGACACCTATTGGCTGGATTTTGATCATATTGGATCTCCTTGACTTCTCTGAACAACCCATAATAAAAAAAAAAAAGTTTAAAAAAACAACACACACGCTCAGAAGGGCTTCTTGAGAGCTTACAAATGCCTGTGAATTGTAACAGTTTAGAAACATTGAGAGGTTGGTAATGAACAACAGAGCTTATGTTCCCACTCAAAAAAACCCAAACTAAATCTGCCGTAAATGACACTTGCACTTTCTCTTGTCCTTCTGCCTCACTCCCCACCATGGCAGCTCTGATCAGCAAAGCTCAAAAGATGGAGCAGCTGCAGGCTCCTGACTGCTGCATCTCTACAGACCCCAATCCCACTCCACACTTGGCCAAATCCAAATCTCCTAAATGTTCCCACTGACTTTCATGGGCTTACTGACACATTAAAGTAAGGTTGAGAGTTAAGCATCTGGCTCAGTTTAGGGATTCACAATAGGTACCACACTTCAGAAGATGTCTGTGTGCCCGTTTCCACGGTATGAACCTGGAACCAAGAGGAGAGGGGGAGAGGGGACTGAGTCTGTACTGGGATCATGGGACTTGCTCCCCAGGAACCAAGTCCCTGGCCAGCAGCTCACTGCAGTGCTGCCCTGAAACCAGAAGTGAATCTAAGAATGGTCTTGGCCTTTACTGAAAAAAAGATGCATAGCCTAAGCCTTCGGACAGCCGAATGGGACTGTGGTAAAATGCTCTGTAACTGAAACTGTACGTGTAAACCTGCCTAGAAAGCACCTGATGTACACTTCATCCCTCCTGGAACTTTTCCCTTAAAAAAATATTTTGTTAAAAAACACTATGATATGAGGGCGATTGACTATTTGGTTTCTTCTAAGTAGATGCTCTTAAATTAATGCATATAAATAATTTGTATTTAATTTCCTCCCTTCCTGTTTAGCAAAGCATCGAATGCACAGATCTTGTTTCCCCTCCCACAACCCCCACACGAAGTCACTTGGTCAATACTGAGTCTCTTTGCGTTTCGCTTTTTAAGACAAACTGTGCCTCTCGCTCTGACTTGGCCATGGGGCTCATGGGCAGAAAGGCCGTGTTTTCGCTCGCGATGCTCTCTGCTTCTACGCTCGCCAGTTCATAGTCCTCCGACCGCCTCGCATCCGTCAGAATCCGAATCTGCTCCTGCACAGTTTCTAGCAATATTTTCACTTCGTGTTGTTCTGCTATAAGACAATTACTGACTGGGGAACTCACATTGACAAGTTCAGCTGAATAGGAGTTTTTGCACCATTTGATGCCTGTTACTTCGGAAACATTTTGCATTTGCATGCAGGCTTCGTCCAAGCCCACAGACGGGATGATGGGAACGGAGTTGGCCCTTGAAGATGAATAGCCGACCAAGTCCTTCTGATCCACGTTATTAAAATAAGGGGTTGTCTCTCTTGAAGGCAGTTGCATATTTATTGAAGTATTCTGAGGAGTTTTGAAACCACTGGATGAATACCTGGAAAAAGTAAAAAGAAGTTTTTGTTGTACATCAAGCGGTCAGACGCAAGCGGCAGTAGGAACGCTGCAAGACATTCAATGAGCTGTGCTGAACAGATACATGCCATTTTTCCCTCACACTAGGAGCACTTGGTAATACTGTGGCCCTGGGGAAAAAATCCAGCTCTGGAGACCTGGTTTTGATTCGCAGATCTGCCAGTGGCAAACTACGTTTTTTCTATAGGTCTAATTTTGCCCGCCAGTATATGAGAATCATGACAATTCCTTTTAAAAAGATTTCTGGAGTTAGACTGTATTATTCATTTTCTTTGAACTGAAATTTGAAATTCCAGTCCTATGCTTCTAACTGGGGGAATGGATTGATGCTTTCTCCAACATCAGAACTCTCAATGGCAAATGGCTGTTTTAGGAAAACACTTCAAAAAGGTGTAGCAAAAAAAAACTTTAAACAAAAAATCATTGCAGTTTTTATTTACATAGCAATGATTGTCTGTGCTCCCCTCCAAACAAGCCAAGAATCTAAGTGCAGTGTACCTCGGAAAACCATCTTTTTTTCAACAGCCTAGACTCTTAACGCTAGCCAGATTTCTCTACTTAGAACTTATCTGGAAATAGAGCTAAAGTATTGGGCTTGAGCAAATGCCTACGCTTTCCTGATATCGTAATCCTGTGTTTCACACAAAAATAATTCCTTTATCCTCCGTTAATACATATTACAGAATGATTTTATTTACTGTGAGGCAACTGTGGTCAATTTTTATCAACATTTTGATTTAGTTTCAAAGCCAATCTCCTTATTCTGATCAGAAAGTGTTTCAATTTACAGGAAACACTTAAACGGAAAGTGTACTAAATATAAAATAAAGGAACCAATGACCAAGTAACCCCACGTTTCCCATCTGAGTAGTAGTAGTATAGAAATTTGATGTGCTAAGAGTTATTATACATATTAGTCACAATTGCCAAGGACCACAGACATCAGTCACCTCAGAAGCCGAACATATTTTCTTTATAGCCAGCTTTGTGGTCATATCACTATTTAATATTGTGAAGTCTAGTATGTTTTATCCACGGATGAGGAAAGCAACATTTAGATCTGGTGTGGAAGCAAGTGCTTTGAGCTCTGACCTGAAGGGTATTTTTCTGAGAGCTGCCTAAGCCTGCTGGACTTCACTGGGGATACCCTTCTACTCATACATGCCTTGGTGCTTTTTGGTGCTAACAGGAAGAGGACTAAGGAAAAGAAAGTGAAGTGCATGAAACAGCCTTGTCCAATATTAGCACACAACACTAATTAACTAGAAAGGCTTTCTCTGGCCCCATCCTCCTGGCGAGCTGTCAGACTGGAGACAGAGGAGGAGATATCTTTAGGCTCATTTCCAGGAGAGCACTGCTGACTTGTAATTAACTTGTCTATGGTGGCATGGTGTTTGTGCAACTGCTTGACACATTAACCTGTACATGTGCACACGTGCAGTTCTGTGAAAACTCTCCAGGCATCCCCGACAGACCAGAAAACACAGCTGGGAGCTCTCCAACAAGGAGGAGGGGGAGGATGTCTGATCTTCGCTGCTATCTGTTGGAAACAGGTACTGCTTTGGGAAGTGGGATCCAGAGGAAGCAGCTTTTTTTTTTTTTTTTTGGGGGGGGTATGTGCTAGAACTTCTTGTACGTGCTCTACAGCTGCGATTTTGTTTTACATCGGACCCAGCTAAGACTCAGATTTTTGGTTAATTACATTTGCACTACGCTTAGACACACTTGCAGTCATTTATGGAAGGCCTTTGTAGAGCAATTTTCAAGAATCAGTATGAATGAAATACTGATCAGGGATATTATTCCCGAGGAAGGAATATTTAAAAAAAAAAAAAGATGAAAACAAAACAGTGCAGACCTTTGGGTTGTGCCCATTCTTGTTTCCTTTGCTTATTATATAATTGTTCAAACGACTATAGCTGGAGAGATCGCATCAGTTGCATTATTCCCTTTTTTGGTAATTCAGGCCCTAAATATATTCTGGGCTGCACCCTGAAAACAAAGGGAGTGAATGTATTTAATGAATTCCACATGCAATGGATGTGTTATATGGATGATATATAAGCAAAAAACAAGAAAAAACTGAATTAAAATGGGTTTGGTGAGAAAACAGTAGCATTTGCCAATTCCATAGTAGAGATTCAATTATTTTTGGTATTTTGAAAGCTAATTGCCAGCAACAATAACATGTAATGCAATGACTGGCATATTTCCATAAGATTTTTTGAAGTACAGATAGACACACTGATTTTATGCCAGAATTACGTGTTTCTGCCCTGTGCTCACAGGCTGTTCAAAGGAGGACTGCGTTTGAATTAAAACACACACTGCGTGCAACAGGCAAGGTATTAACTACTAGGGATATTACATCTAAACCATGTGAGACTCAGCTTTTGGTTAATTGCAAACTGATCCATGCTTCTTTTGTGACACCAGACTGCTGCTGTTTTCAACAGACTGAGAATTAGACCTATAATTGCACAACCTTAATTACGTTTTCCTATAATTAACTTCCCAGAACTATAGTTCCTCCTAAGAAACACATCTTTTTTTAAATCTGAAAAAGTCTTTTGTCTAAATAAATTCATTCACGTGCATGTATTTCAAAGTGCAGCTCTCTCCCCAAAACCAAGCAAAAAGAGAAACGTGCACATTTGTAAATATGCAAGAGCGATTATTCTAGGCGGTGCTTAAGAATCTAAATTAAAGAATGAAACTGAAAGAAGCATAATAATTTTACTGCCCCCTTAAAACAGATATTAAAGAGAGACAGGAGGGATCGGAACTTACAATAGAAAATGGTTTTTATTTAGCATAGTACCAATAGCTTTGCCATAAGTCCTATTGCTATTGGTGTTCAGTATACAAACCTGTTGACAAGGTTGTAATGAACTGGAGTCATTCCAGTGGCATTACCAGGCTTTGGCTGAGCCTTGTGAGCACCTATACCTGTATATACACACCCCATTTTCTATCTGTAGACATGATGCACTGGGTCTTGTGTACATAAATAGACATAAACACATTTATAACTGTGTATCTACACATTCAGAAGCTGTAAGTCACTACTTCATACCACATAACATGAACAGCTGTCACTGAAAGCATGAGATCAAACTGCTGTCCGCTTAACTGCTTGTAAACTCCTGACACCCTCAGGGACTCGAGTCTGTCTCTGAGATGTGACTGGTATGGAGATGGTTTGTTTTCTTGAAGCTCTTCTCCTTCAAGTAGCACACTGATTAAATAACTGATATTAGCTGCATTTAGATCCTGTTGGAAACAACGAGATCCTGTGCTTCTTGAAGGCAGAAAAAGCTTTCTTCTCAATGTGGATGAGAGGAGGAGCACTGTTACAGGACCAGACAGAAGCTAGTCAGGTAAATTAGCCTCTTTTCCATCAAATATAGACACATAAAATCTGACTAAACTTTGGTCAGAGTTGCCAATGGGTGGGCTTCCGAGCGCTCACACAATCAGGGAGTTAAACCACTTTGATTTGTGCATCTGTAGAGGGGAAGATAGAGATGAAAAGGAAGAAGAAAGGAAGGAGTGTAACTTCTGCCAGAGACAAGAGAACTTCTCATTTGGGCTAGAAATCTAACGAGAGTACCAACACCGTGAAACTAGCAAATAATTAGATGGTAAAAAGCCATCCGGTTTTGGGGAAACCACTTCCTGCATTAGAAGAATTCCACGTAAAGTAGAATTAGTGAATTGTTTTATTTTTGTTCACAGATAAAATCCACACTAATATTTTGGTCGAAGAGATTATTTCACTGCTGCAACACAAGATAACTTGCAAAAAGTTTTGTTACCATCTTAAAAGACTTAATTTTCATTAAAAAACATCATCAGTAAACCTCTGCAATAAAATAAGATCAAGAATTGCTTTTGTTTTAATGCTTAACATGGACACTTTAAAAATTCCTTTCCCTGGGTACTTGTTAAAGACTTTTGGTATCGTATTTGTGCCGTGCACAGAACGCTGTGACTCCCTGTCACAACACCACCCATTAATGCATTTGGAGGACTCCAGAGAAAGGTCCCATTGTTGGAGCTGATATTTGGAAGGTCTAATTCTACAGGCATCCCCAGCTCACAATCTAGGGTTGAAGTGCTTTGGTGGATTGAGGCCAGAAGGGGTCACAGTCTGGTCCACATACCAACCTTTCGCAGAACTGCAAGATACAAGCTGGTACAAGCTGGGACACTGATTTCTTAGAGAAGAGTACACACAACTACCCACAAGACAGCTTTGTGGTTTTCTACCTAGGAAGAGTCTGCCCAAGTTACAAGCCTCTCCCATAGAAGAGGGAAGGTCGTTAGCTGGCCCCTTTCAGAGGCATGATTTCCGTATGGAATTATACACACATTATCATACACATAACAGTAATACATTTACTGCAAGAAGCAAGGAACACATTTTTCCTTCGAAGCAGCCAATAGTAGCAACTGCAGAAGCATAAGACAAATTTGTACTGTTTAAAAGAAATCACCAGAATTCACAGAACCAAGGCTTTGGCTGCTTTGCTTTCTCCATTCCTAGGCAAGCCCTGTTCTTGCTCTGTCTTTCCTAATTACTGCAGCCAACTTTTTTAGGTAGATTCAGCTACAAAACTTTTCATGAGCCAAGTCCCCCTGTCACAGAGTACCCCGGGTTGAGTAATCCTGCTGCAGGCTGGAGGCCCCCTGCATGGTGAGGGAGGCGTGGGGGGCAACGCGTGCACACACATGTGTAACAACACTTATTTTTGGTCAGCGTTTCTGACTCTTGGTTCCTAGGACATCAGAGTGGATGGTGATAGCTTCTTTCTTCCATGAGGAAAATTAAACATGTAGGTGACCTCAGTCCTGGACTTCGTAAAGCCAGTTCTGATACTAGTGTATCTGGTATCAGTGTAACTGCGCACTTTGGGGCACTTAGCTGTGACTTACATGTGTGCAAATGAAACTGGTCTTGTTTTATTCCATTCCAGATATCACTACTACTTTTACATATTAATATGTTTGTAGTGATTCTGGAAAGTCTTTGGAAACCTATTGGGATGCGTAAATATTATGCAGAATACCTCAGCAATTGCAAAAGACTCCAAAGGCAGTTGTAGGTGCTCAGGAGCACTTCTGAAATTCAGACATTCTGTACAGCTGGAGCTCAGAATCAATATTCTAATAAGCTGAATTTAAAAAAAAATACCGAATTCTTTATGTATTTTCAAAGACAAACCTGTGTGAAGTGATTGATCTTCAGTTTACAGGAAACAGACTTTGCAAAGTACACAGATTAATTAAAAAACCATGAAAAGCTGGGCTTCTAAATTTTTTCTCTTATTTGCCCAGTACTGATGGAGGAAAAAAAGAGTTCCTAGAACATCACGGCACTGCTAGAGAAAAGTATCAGTTATAAAGAGTAAATTTGTCAATCACTTACAGTTTCTTCTAATCTCTCCTTTGTCAGCCTTTGAAAAGCTTCAAAAGAGCAGGCAGCCAAATGAAACTGCATTACCTTTCAAATGCTGAAAACACTCCCAGATCCTCAGTACACAACAAAGCTGGAAGGACTGCAATGGCAAAGCATATTAACCGCACAACAGCAGCCACTCACTGTCTCACTTCAGTTATGTCACTACTTACCCGTGACAAGGTATCGTGTCCTGGTCTGTGACCCTTGACTCTTCTAGCTGTTGGTATGCTGGTCCTGCAAGTCCATTGAACCTACCCCGAGGTAAGGGAGGAGTCCTCCGAAAGGCATTTCTATGTAGCATCCCACTTTTTTGTCCTGGGCTGCAGCATGAAGAGAGACTTCTAGGAACAACACCAAGAGTACAGTAAAAATTATCACAGTGCAAACTTCTACAAAGTAAAGAGTCAGGATTAATAGCACATGGATTACTGTTTTTATAAACTTCTTGTGATTTGTGACCTCAGCAGAAAGTCTCTGTGGAAATATACAATACTATAACCCACAGTTAGGTGCTGTTTGTGCCATATTTAATACGTCACCTCTCTTCTTGGAATGAAAATAATTGCCTGGTATATTAAATGTCTTCTTGTACTTGATGAAGATTGCTTCTTTTTTTCCACGCTGCATACCATAATCTTGCTATGCAGAGTTGACTCCTCAAACGGTAAAAACAAACAGCACAGCTCCATCAGACCTACAGCTGAGCTCAAATCAGACCTTGAACTGAAAGCTCATGATACCATCTATCAGCATCTACAAGGTGCTGCTTCCTTATATAACGACATTAAATTGGCAGGGAGGGGAGTGAATATCAGTGAAGCTTAGGGACTGCAGCTTGAAGAAACCATCCAGGACTCAAGTCTTCTCCACATTCAACAAGATTTTATTCTTGTTTTATATGCAGTTTATTTTCTTTTTTATATAAATTGACAAGCACAGTGTGGTTCTCTTTATGCAATATAATAGAAAATTTGAATAGTTTTCTACTTCTTTTAGAAAGTTGCTTTTGTAAACGTTTTTGTAGTGTTTTGGAAGGAGAAAGGATTTTTTCCATTTTACACAGGAATTAAAGGTATCCAGAACCTATAGTTTTTGTGTATTAACCATTAAATCGGCTGTTGCTAATGCAAAAATAAGGGAAGAAGAATTAAAGCAAGACATATCTTATTTCTGCAGTTAACGGGTCACAGTACTGCACAGCGTGACTACTCCTATTTTTCTTGGCATCTCCTAGGTCTCAGAAATGCGTATGTATTACCTAATATTCTGTCACATTCTTAATAATATTTTTATATAGGTTTTGCAGATGCATTTTAAGAGTAATTATTTTTTGGTAACGTGAATAATTTCTACTTCTGATACAATTCAGCTATGCAACAGACTTTTGATAAGTTTGCTTCTCTTTTCCTATTATAATGTGACTTAAAAGCAATCTGCATTTTATACCGAGTGGGAACTTTATTTATAGTTAGGGCCAAATTGTTACTCCCAATTGCTACTCCCAAAGCAATTCTTGCTTGGACGTTCTATTGGAATGTACTTTTCCATTAAAACCGACCTGTTCTCCCTAAAGTCAAAATATAAGAAATAAATTCAGCAGTTTCTATCCTACTGCTCAGCCTAGCAGTGTTCCATCACAGTCTCTGCTCTGTTCTCTTCCACACTTTTACTTTCCCAGTGCTTTTTAATTTAAATGATCAATAACCCATAGCAACAGCGCTTCGTCAAGGATTTTTGATGCCTCCTTAAATAGAGTTTTCCTTAGCTATTAAGGATGCTTCCAAAAAAAAAAATTCAAATATCCCCCTTCAGTTCTGAAGTCTGAGTTCAAGTTGTGAGTTACAGTTCATATTCTGTAAAATAACACTACCACATCACAAAACAACTGACAATTTCTGCTCAGGAGAGCCTGAGATTGTTACAGCAGGGGATCTTAAAAGATGCAGCTGAATGAATAATTTGTGATGGATAATGAAATTCAGGGGGTTTTATTGATTGCAGTATATTCACCGATGTACTGCAAAAGTCAACAAATTGATTAACTTAAAAGACTTCAGGCCGATTACAAATATTTGAAACTAGAAAGGCATTGCTTAATTGCAGTTAGGTTCATGCCTTTGTGCATCAACCTTGCTGGGTGAGAGCACATGGTCTCCCATCTAATAACGTACACATACAAATTCACAGAAGCTCTGGATTTGTAACAGACAACTACAACTTGTCATTGCAGCACATACAGGTCTACCCGAGATAACTGGCATAAACTGCAGCACAGATGTAAATAAATGGCCTATCTGGACTTGTTGCTGTGTCTAACACTCAATGCTACAGGCTGCTAAAGGTGCATGGGATGGTTAGACCGGAGGGATCTGACACGCGCCAACATCATCCTGAAATCAGGACAGAGCTTCTGAAGTGGCCGCTTTGCTGCTAATGTGAGGTTCTTAAGCTTTCAACATTTCTGGGAGAAAAAAACAGAGGGGAAAATAAACAAAAAAACATTTGTGGACA
This sequence comes from Porphyrio hochstetteri, assembly GCA_020800305.1. Taxonomy (NCBI): domain Eukaryota; kingdom Metazoa; phylum Chordata; class Aves; order Gruiformes; family Rallidae; genus Porphyrio; species Porphyrio hochstetteri. The sequence goes on from CM036911.1 coordinate 11,757,313, forward strand.
TGGATGAGACAAAGTCATTAAGGAGGACCAGGAAATATTTACAGGCAGTGCAGCTGAGAGCTGCAAGTTGCAGGACAATGCTCATTTCTTGAAGAACCTCAGACAAAACAGTAGCAATTTTTGTTAATGGTTCTATGAAAAAGGGGCTCCAGCACAACACAAGTTTTTCCTTTTCCACAAAACTGCTACAAATTCCAGCATACCCTTCCTACAAAAATGTTAATACTGTCCCTCTCATGCTTCTGCTCCATTGCTCACGTGATTTGAAGTATTCCTCTTATTGAGGCAAAAAATGCCTTTTGGATTTCTTCAGGGAATTTATCCTCCTTTATCCACCATTATGGTTTCTTCCTCCCTGTACTCCAACCAGGTAAAAGAAACCAGCCCATGTAACTGAGCTGTTCAATAAAACGGACCAATGAGGAAAGCTGTAGAACATTTGCCCATAAAATCCATCAACAAATATTCCAGAATAACAAAAATCAGAATATTCTTGAAATGGCTGAGAAGAAATGCTGAAACTAGGGAGAAATATAATTCTGATGAATAAATGGTTTGAAAGAAGTAGTTCAACCATCTCTAAAGTTAATTAAGAACTTGGGATTTATTGTTGCAAATTGGTTTGTATGAAAATTTTCTTTGGGTTGAGCAACCGAGTAAAAACAAAGTCTGTCTCAGCAGGTGGAGTGTTCTCAAGGCACACACAGCTCCTGCGTGCAGTTAACCATGTTCACGAAGAGAAGACCTCCAGTGAATTTACAGTAATTCTGGGAATCCTCCTGTACTACCTTTTAGATAATAAGTAAACAAAATTGATTACAAACACATTATGAACACATTCAGAAGTAACTTTGTCAACAGGAACATGCTAAGCATTATGAGGAGGATGACAAAGTGTCAGGACTTTAGATGGGATCCCAATCATTGCCTTCTTGTTTAATAAGCACAATGGAAGGACAGAAAAAGCACTTACATCCATGGCTGTGTGTGTATCTATCTTACTTATTATTTCCCCCTTTTTTATGATTCTAATTCATGAAAAGAAAGATGCAAAGTTGAGAGAGAAAGGAAAGTTCAAAAATTTATTGTAAATATTCTGGCTCTGCACCTGCAAAAAATTATAGAGGGGGCATACTCTATTGTGTACTATTTTAGCTACTGATCACAAGATGCAAACACTAGTATTGAAGACATGGTTTTTTTGTCCTTGGAAGACAGAAATAGAAAATACATACCCCAGTGACAGAGCTAGCTGCTGTACAGGCAGTGTCGTCTCTTGCTGCCTAGGAGTCACATTTTTAGGCTAAGTTAGACAAACTACTGCCAACATTTGTACTGTTCAACTATTCAGATTTTCAAGCAATTTGAAGTTTTAATAAAAAGGGATCTGTTACACCTGAGAACATAAGCATCTCTCAATAAATACCATGCAACAATAATAACACTGTATCATGAAGCCCTCTTGTCAGACTGTTTACAAGATCAAGATGACACACAATGAGCGTGTCTCTGTTGGAGCCTGTGTTATAGATGGCTCCCCGAAGGGACAAAGTTAACATAACGTTTGGGAGCTCAACAAAGCTGTATGAGATTCAAAGGATACTAAGATTGTAAAGAGATTATTATATTATGCCAAAAAAGCCGTGGCATAAGAGAACTGAACTTAACAGTTTTATCCCTCTTTTCTCTACAGCATCCTGTATCCCAAGCCTTTAAATGCCACTCTTTCCTGTGCCTTTGCAAAGCTATCATATACTGCCTGTGGACATGATTACTGTATAGGAAAACATCTCATCTACGATGGCATGATGACCTGTGTTTCCTAGCTTGTGTTTATGAATCAATACAGATGGTCAGGTTTTCAGCCCAGGTGATGGAGAGGGTCTGTAGCCTGAAAAACTCTCTTCTCCCTTCACTTATGTAGGAGAAGCTTTTCAGCAGGCAGCCAATGGCTACAAACGTACTCTTGATTTCTGAGTTGTCACCATCAACTTCCACCCTAAAACTACAATATGCAGGTTACTCCTCCAGAAAGTTGTCTTATATTGAAAACTCTTAGTCTGCTTTTCAGTTTAAAACTATTTCTGATGAGAACACATCTATTTCTCATATGTGCCACCATACTCCTTCATTTTGAATGGGTCTTTCACTTCTTGTTATGCTTTTTTCTGATGCATTTATAAGCAGCAGTCATACACTATTTTCAGCCTTCTGAACAGAAGACTGAAACGAGATAGACTCTAACACTTTCTATGGAACACAGATTATTTATTCCTCATATCAAGTCATGAATGCTATTTGAGTCCATAGTAATCAGGAGTCCATTTTAATTAGGTGAGATGCTAGTGGTGCATTCTCATGCTACATTCAAATGAAGTGACAGCAGTGTTTCATGAAGTGGTTTTAATGTTTCTTTCCAATGGAAATGTCTTGATTAATACCTTCATCTCATCTAGTTTTTTTTTGCACAAATGCATAACTTTGTGACCTGATAATCCTTTGACCAAATAGTATATATTGACACTTTTCTTCCTCATTTGGTTCTTAAATTTTATTATTAGTTCCCAAATGCCTGACCTTGTATTTAGTACTGCTGAGCTTCACAGAATCACAAATTCAATCAGTCTCCATTATGCCACTCTTTAAGTTATTCAATTCATACCTTATATCTCTCCACATGTATCTTTTAACTATTTTTCAGCATGTTCTAACTCTGACAAAGTCACACACAAAAGCATTAAACGAAATTTGTCCCCAACATTGACAAATTCTTTAAGAGCTCCATTAAGTGCTCCACTGGTGAATCTGGAGCACTTAATGTCTCAATGTAACTCCTTACTATCTCCTTTTTAACCACCTCTGTGTATTTGCTTTAAAGCTTTTCTGCTTTGCTCTACTTTCTCCCATTAAAGGCATTAGACACATGTGACAATAAATGTTGACTCAGGCTCTGTAGAGATCTAGCTCACCTACACCAAATACAAAGAAAGTCATCAGTAGTGTTGCAGGAACTGCTGTTAGTAATTGTCAGACAATTTTTAGCCTTTAATTATATCTACTCAAAGAATTCACTTCCCTCGCATTTGTCCTAAAGCTTTGACTTGTCTAATACAACATAACAGGTCTTCAGTTCTTTCAACAGATTTTTCCTAAATATTTAATATTTGCTATTTCATCATCACATGGCACAGTTCCCATTTCGATAGATTTTGCTACCAGACGAAATTTCATGAGCCAGTTCTCCTTCCAGACTTTGAAAAATGAAATATATTAATTCAGGATCACCCTAACTACTTCATATAATATCTCTGTCCCACCATCAGCTTTGCTTCTTTCTGTATAGTCTTCTTTATATAGAAAGAACAATTGACTGCTTTCATTATTACCAGACGTAACTTTATGATTCCTGGAAGCGTTCACTTGAAGCATGACTTCCTGCCCTCTGTGATAAAGTTTGTTTCTTTCCCTATACCCCATTACTTCTAGGCATTCTTTTGAGTAAAATTTTCCAGAAAACTATGTTCTTTCCCTGGGAAAATATCAGATTCCTTATATTTTCTCCCTTTTGAGCGTCCTCTGCCTTTACATTCTTAGTTGCTTTAGTTTATCAAGATTTGTTCTTTGAAATTCAACAGCCTTATTTACAGAATAACTTTAATTTACTCTTTCTTTTAATTTAAACGAAATCAATTATATTTGGAACATAAAGAGTATAATGTCTACTAAATAAATTTTTAAAAATCGTTTTTAGTGTGGTTTTCATGGTGTTAAATTTCATTAAAAATGCAAACACAAATTATTCTAAATTTTAGAGTAAATTTATCCTATTTTGGCATTTTTGTAAGGCAACACAATTGCTCAAGGCTGAAAGCCTTTCTGTTTGGCTTTCATCACGGTATTCTCTGAAATGAATCCTTCTAAAATCAATGATGACTGAATCAATGAATGAAAGTCAGTATGACTAATTACCAAGAAAACGGCTATTCAAAAGGGATCACAACTCAATCCCGTAATTAACAAAACTCTAATTTGTTTCTATTAAGACAGTAAGGGTTTTCTTCTTACTGAAATCAACAGATAATCCAAGATGAATCTTTGACTGCATTGTATACTTTACAGGAAGTTTACTGATTAAACACATTTGCTACTTTCCAGTCCTGACAGTATTAAGAGTTGTTTTACATATGCAAGCAGATGATGTAAAGTTCTTCTACTGTAATAACAGTGCATAACAGAGGCAAAATATTTTAGGCGTAACGTTCAATGGAAATTCAAATTTTCAACTCAATCTCTCCAGTACCTCTTTGTATGCAGCTGAGGTTGATGGCGACAGAAAATTGCTATTATGCAGCAGTCAGAGTGAAATAGCCAGGTGATCTATGCCAGTCAAAATTCAGCAAGCCCAAACAATTCCCCACCTTGACAGTCTTACTGCCAGGCCAAAATTGTATTGATTTTAGGATCTGGAAACAGACAGCTCCTGATTTTAAGAAATGATCACCCATCATTAGTGCCCTTAAAAACACCAGCAGATAAAACAGGTCTGGAGACAAAACAAAATATTTCTGTAGCAAGCAGAAATAAAACAATAATATAATTTAAGAGCAGCATGAAGCAGAGAACCTGCCAAGCTGCTGTAATTTTGGTCTGGAATGCAATGAAGGGATGTTTAGGAAAAAATGTGTCTAATAAAGAATTTTTGTCATTTCGCCACATTTGACCACACTGAACACTACTTAGAAACTAAAGCAACCAAGTAAATTAGGAAATTGTCACATGGTACAGAAATTAAAGACAGCCTTATAAATCTTAAATGTTTAAGTCTGTTGCATGTTTCATAAAGCAAGGGCCTTGTATAACAAGTATTAAGTTAGAAACAGAAATAATTCTTTATACATTAAGCTAGTCACTCCACATCTTAAAATAGTTCTGAAGCAAAGATTTTTAAGGTAGTCTGACGCTTGACATATTCAAATAAGACTGTTCATTTTTCGGATTTTTATTTTTATGATAAAGAGAGATTTTGTGTGCAAAAGTATCAAAAGAGCAATCTGGGATTCTGCATTAGTTCACTGTAAATTCAGTGTGGTTTATTTTGTAATTTCCCTGTGGAAAACAGATAATCTAGAGGGCCATCCATCTTCTATGTTAAGTGACGTTCATAACCAAAAGAAATATTTTCAGTCTTTAATTTATTTCCATTTTTAAGCTTAGGTAATGTCATGGCACAGCACCTAAAACATTTCAAACTTCGATATTGCAATTGCGTTATTAAACGTAAGGGAATGTCACTGTGGTTTTTTCTGAACTTCACCTTTTGACTAAATGAAGATAAAATTCCCCCCAGAACGTCTGTGGAAAGCCACAGTTCCACAGTTCATCTTTTTTCAGTAAAATTTTCAGGCATATTTTGAAAACCTCTGCGTAATAAGCCTAAGAAATGGATCTAACATGACAGTTGGCATTATTTTTTCATGCCAAATTAAAAGCTTCAGTAAGGTAAAAGTAAATAGGACCCAAATATCCCTTCCTGGCTCATATGCTGCACTTTGGTAGGTTAAGCAAATGGTTCATTCAAAAGAGAAGGAACATGTAGCTGACAGGGAAACTGCAATGAAAATGCACCAAATACCACAGAGGCTAGATCATAATGTCATGCAATCCCAGACTTATTTTTTAGAAATTAAAAAACCCCAAAATAACCCTTTTAACAAATAAGTCTTCCCCTCCTAGTTACAAAAATTCTAAACTTATTTTTCTCAGCCCTTTTTCTTTGTGAGCTCTGGCCATTCCACCAACACAATCACTTACACCAGACACACGTTTGGTTTCTAGTCCTGTAATGAAGCAGCTGCACTTTTCATCCAAAAAAGGCTACAGCATAATTCTAATCCATATGCCATCCAGTGATGGCTCACTTCCATCTTTTTTTTTCCTCTTAGAAAACTACATCCATTTTAAAGACTAGTTTTCAAAGGCCACCATGCGTTCACAAATAAGTCATTACTCATTTCAAGTATTAATTCTTTAAAGAAACAAAGAGAAATGCTGAAAAAGTGTGCAACCATGTCTTTCTGGAGCAAATGAGCCATTAACTTAATAAACATCAATAAGGAAGTCTTGTTTTTGATGGTTTCTCAAACCACGTTTTTTTTAATCGCTGATCTGTGTCTACAGCTTGGATGTTGTCTCTAAATGCTTCCACTAGGGCTTCTACAAAATGCAGATAAAGTTGGTGAGTGGTGTTATTGCCCTTTATGTGTGCAGCTAAGAAAATGCTTGGACATGTGCTTAACGAGTCGTCTGAGGCTTTGTTGGTAGCATACCACTCAGCATCTCTCCTAGTCACGGTGCACAATAATCCTGCACATGTATCAGCAGTTCAACAACACCCCTCGGCAGCCTGCCAATTCTCCTGTCAGACAGCTGTTTGCTTACCTGTGTTGCTTGATGGGCTGGGTTCCTCTGTCAGGAGACAAGGCCTCTGGGAAAGACTGAGGGCCTGAAAAACTAGACTCCATAACTTTGTCCAGAATAGGCCCAGGATGCCTATCTGGTTTTGAATACTGTGGCAGAGAGAATAAAATTAATTAATACACAAAAGCCAAAGTATGTTGTTGATGCTATTCAATCAGAATTTGTATCGAAGTGGGGTAAGAAGTGCTCTAATGCCTTCTGAAATTAGGCACTGTATGAAAGACATTCATTCACTATTTACAGAGCAGAAAGTGCCAGTACCCATTATCCCCATTAACTTCTCCACATCAAAATGCTGGTATCTGCATTAGTCACAAAATTACCGACTGATTTGCCCGTAACAATAGGGAACACTGACCACTTTGACTAAAAGCCTGGTTTTGTGGCTGTCTAGGCATAGACTAAGATCACGAAACACATCTCAGAGGATGGTCAGCACCTTTTTGGGTCCTTGGAGAATTTCAGTCAAACACTGACTGTGAAAACCAAATTGAAACAGCATTTGTATCATCAGATAAGTAAGAATCCTATCCCTGGAGCCAGATATCCCTTCTGAGCAAGTCTGCAACTTTTGACCTGGGAGTATCTGTGCTGGTAAGAACAGCGTAAACATAATTCTTCCTGTGACAGTTGTAGGCGTAGGGCAGTCTCCAGGCACATAGTGAGACACACAGGTCTGTAAGGCAGACATCAGACATGAACAAGATCAGATTTTCTTCTTCTTGCTTTTTGATTCAATTGGAAATTCAGCAAGAATCGTGTATTTAATCCTAAATGGAGCCAGAAAGTCAAAGTTTAAAAAAAAAAAAAAAAAAAAAAAAGGCTTGGAAGAAGAATCAACGTTGTTAATGGCTACTCTATCTGTGCCAATATCTCAGAGCTATGAGAGGTTAACCCACATTTCCACTCAGGTATGAAAAATACTGCACTTTGCAGATTTTTTTTACGTTGAGTTACAATGACCTGCACTAAAACTAATTTTATTCTACTTTTCTTTAAGCCCTTCCATTCTGTATTGAATTTGTATTTTTAGTACTAGGTACCCATGTTATCCTTACAATAAACCAATATCATAGAAGCTATTAAAAGATTAATTATTTTAGAAAGAAAATACAAATTCAAATAATAATAATTATAAAAAAATCAAAGTGGTAAAAAATGCCACACTCTGGCAGCACAAACACCTAAAGAAGATAGACTTCTTTAAAAGTAAAGTTCTTCATAATTATTTTCTTGTATAACAAAAGACCAATAACTCCTTAAAAATACAAAATGGTTTTCTGCTTCTCATTTATTCTTATCTACATTTCCTTAGACTTTAGCAAAATCAAAAAGGAAAGTGATACAAGACTAACTCTCCCGTAAAAATGGGTTATGTGCAATTTTGGTCCATCTACTCAGACTTCTTATGACCGATTTCCATAGATAATAGATCTTCAAATTGTTTCCAGTGCTCTCCTCACGCTTTATGTTGTATGCAATGCATATACCCTCATAAACAGATCCAAAGTCATGGCTTACATGCTTCTGAATGCAAAGCTATGAGAGTGACAATATGCAAAATGTTGCCACATGCATGAAGGAAATACAACTGAAATAATAAGAAGAAACATATTCCACACTTATTTCTTTCAGTTACCATGATCTTAGTTGTCACTTGTAAATGTTGTAGATAAAATATTCAGACAGAAGTATGATTTTTAAGGTGCTCATGTCTGTGAAGGTTTTAAACTTTAATAGTTATCCTGCCAGCTGCAGAAATGAAACTGTCTTTGATTCCTGACCTGAATAAATCAATTTGAGCTATGTAAAGAATGGGTTGATTGTGCCAGGAAGCTATTTCTGTCCTTTTTTGTGTTTGGTCATGATACTACATTGAAAATCTGAATGGCTTATAAGACCATGAGTATAAAGTGAATCATGAGGGATAGTCAGAGGTACACTGTGCCTTTTTGCTACATCCACGGTTAAGGCGGATGTGGGCTGGAGCAATGGTATACAAAGTCTTTGCTCAGCACAACTGAGGAAAACCAGTATGCCCAGAAGCTGTTCTGATGCTATTAGGAAGTCATGCTGAAGCTCCAACACCCAGCACCACCCCATGTACAGCCAGCAAAGGGCATTTTTCCCCATAACTGAACATTTTCTTTATGCCACTTTCAGATAGACCACTTGCCAGTAACCATAACACTAATTACAATCAAAACCCGAATCACAATTTAAACTGAGTGTGAACATACACAGAACTTGAACAATGTAATTGAACTTACTCGGATCTATCATATTATTCACACATTTTAATAGATTGAAACATAGTCTGGTTTGTTTTCCTTTAACTTAACCTTAAGGCCACATCCCCTCTCTGAGATCATCTGTGGAGAAAAATGTCTTCAGTTTTCTGTGAGGTAACAGCAGTATCAGTTGGTGTCCCCAGAAGTATGATACAGGACTGCTCCCCACCTATATCCCAGCAGAGCCCACCCTGCTGCTTCCACAGCTCTGTTTTCACCTGGGCTGAGCTCTACGGAGCCCTCCGACTGTTGTGAGCTGCTGAATATTTAAGCCATGACGGAGAATAAACTGTGAAATGCTTTCAAAGGACTGTTCCAAGTAGGTTGAAAGCATCACTGAAAGCTTATCCATATTATTTAATAGGGTTTTTTAATGGGTTTATTGTCTCCCTGCTTGATTATTTATGCTTGTTTGACCAATTACTGAGAAATGCTGATGTATATGGCTAAATAAATTAAAGAATAATGATAGCATTTTAAAAATAAACCATTTTGCAAATTTTCAATTTTTCACAGCTTCATGGAGAAAATGATCTTAACAATAACATTCCACCCCTGTTAGTTAAAGCTAAGGGAATCTGCAAATGCAGCCTGGGCCAGAAACCAGAGTCAAGAAATCAACTTCTGCCCCCGACCTGCTGTACCACTGTCAGCATGTAATTCCCCTGCTCCATGCCTCGTATTCTTTATTCTAAAACGTAGGATCCATGGATAACAAATGCCACTCAAGTGCTACAGAATAGCTTGACACTGTTGTCCTAGCACTATGCAAAACTAATCACCCATCCCTCCCCCTGCTTTTCTTAGCTCTTCCTCCTCAATGATTATCCCAAAACAGTACTATGAAAAAGTCCAGAAAGGCATTGGAAGAGAAGTGATGTGGGGAACCCACTTCAAAAAAGACTGAGAAGGCAGAGGGTTCAACTTTAAATTACATTCAGAGAGTGTGCCTCAAGCACATAAAGAGATGGGGATTTTTCTGGATGGGCTCACCTTGTACCAAAGCCTGTCAGGTGGTATATTTAATGTCCTTACAGCTGTCCCCATATGCTTTGTGTGTTTTGTTGCCAACACTATCTCTAGACAGAGGCCAGTAAATTCAAATTTGTCTATTCTGGCAGTTCTGCCTAAGTAGTCACATGATAGAGAAATGGGAAATTCGCTTTTGATCTCAGCCGATAAATCACATGGTAAGTCAGGCAAAACCACACAGTGTATCTGTTGCTCAACATATATTAATTGCATTTTTATCACAGTGACAACTGAATCGATTTCCTACTACTATCAACAGAAAGCAACAAGACATAAAAAGAGCATTTTTTTCCCCTGGTTTTAAGAATATCAAAAACCCAGAGGCAGTGATTGCAAGCTATTAGAAACAAGTCTAGGGAAAAGTGAAACCCCACACTACTGCACGAAAAGCATATTAACCACCTCAGAGGGAAAGTGATGAGGGATTAATAGATCCACTTAGTATAATGGGAGAAGGCATTAAAATCCACAGAGGTGAAAAAGGCCACTTTAAAGGACTATGACAACTCTTAGAATTGCTAAAGGAATGGCAAAGCTTTGGCAGTTTTTTTTGGTGGGTGTGTTGCACGATGTATTTGTCAAGTTATATGAATTTAAAGAAACCCTCTAGGCAAGGTGAAAAAAGAACCTAATAATCAGGAACACTGTTAAGACACTTGAAGACTCATGCCCGTGAGGACATCAAACCATTTAGATGCACATTCATTAAATTCTTGTGGAGCTCATTCATTCAATTTCTCTTGAAGATAACCCCTTTGGGAAGGGGTTGGTAATACTAGGAAGTCTTATGTTCCATGCATTAGGCGAAATAAATCTGAATCTCCCGTGTACCTCGAAGATCCTGCATTAAAAACTGGCACAGCAAGTCCACCAGTGCATTAGTATCCAAATCCAAGACGTTAGAAAGCCTAGCAAGAAACTGTGCTGTTGCCAGCATGTCTGGGAAAACAGTGGACGTGAAGGAGATCGAGGGGAAATGCTAGAAGCTGTACTCAGTTATTTATGAACGCTGCTTACGGTAGATTTTTTTGTCTGATTTGTATCCCTAACAAAGTAGGGGAATAGATATGGAGAGACACAGGCTCAGCACAGGTGAGCACAGTACCCAGCTCTGAGCAGCAGCTGGGAGAGAATGCAGCTGTCCGGACAAAATCTAACCCTTGCTTTCCCTTCACAGAATCACAGCTGAGCAAAGGCAGGCAGTGGAGGAAGCGCAGTGCATTTGAGTGTGGGAAGGAAAAGCACGTTATACTTCAAAATGTTGTCAAAGCAAACAAAAAGCTTTATTTCCTGCAATATAGTGAATGCATTCTTCCTCAGCCTTGGTGCTTGCCAAGGGAGGTGCCAGATCTGGTGACTCTTTCTTGCTTGTTTACCCTGCTGACCGGAGGGCAAGAACTCCAAAGAGAGCAGCTTCTTGAATGCAGGGAGCTCTAAAAAGCCTACATTTTTCACTTGACCCACTCCATTTTTTTTTCTGAATCTCCTGTTGCTTAACGCGACTATCCACATCCGAAGGAGCAATCCTGCCATATGGATGTTTAAGGAACTTGGGGGAATGTCCAACACTTCAAACCCATTTCTTAAATACTGCCTTTTGAAATCAGGATTGCTGCAAGGTAACCTGTGGTCTAGGACGCAGCAGGAGAATTCTGATGCAAGTGGAGAGTGTTTTAGAAGCAAACATTCAGAGCTTTTAAACCTCATTTATGGTTCTCATAATCATGCTGTTGTAAAGAAGCTTGAACTGTCTTAGAGGTGGGAAATCGGGGTGACTGAGGTTTGAAGTCCTTTTCCTTCTGCAGTGATGCAAATACAGTGAGTGAGGCTAGAACAAAATGTAATTTTGTAATTAATTTTAATGCTGGATTCAAAAATGAAATGTGTGTTTTTTCCGTTAACAGCATTTTTGATACATTCACATGGCTTCTCTCATTTAAAAAGAAGATTCAAAATTGCCTTTGAAAATAAGAAACGAAAAATAATTCTTTTCCTAAGTCCAGTCAAGTGTAAGAAGGGAAAAAAGGAATGATAGGAGACAAAGTATTTCACTGAAAAATAGTCAAGCCCTTCACAGCCACAAACCACTATCTGCTACAGTGTCTTGGGAAAGAAGTAAAACTTCCTTCTAGAGCAACAGAACATTTGGAAAGATCCATATGTCCTTTACCAAACATAGCAACCTCTGAGTCAAAATGTGATGGCTCTTTCAAAGTAGACATCAAGAATGAGGAACTTTATGCAACTGTTCTCAGGTCTACACTAACTTACTCTTTACAGAAGCAGAAAAAACGGCATGAAAAAACTGAGAGCATCACTAGGTCCATTCAAAACAGGCTGGAGAAAAATATGGGAGAATTTTCCAGGGAAAGAGAGAAAGGTGACATACAAGTGAGACAGTTTTCCCATCTAAGAGGAGCACTTGGAGTGGGAAAAGAAATGCCAGACTGAAGGACTAGTCTCCAGAAAATAACCACATTAATTTATTTAAGTTTCTTTACTGGCTCCTGGAAATGAATAGAAGGAAGATTTCTCCCCAAACCCAAGCGGTGGGAGCTGCGGATGGGAATCACAGAGAGATCACATCCAGGCAGTGACAGGCAGAAAGGCAGCCCACAGCTGCAGAAGCAAGAAGCAGGGACACTCTCCTCCCCATGCCGCTGCTGGATCCCTTTCCCACCCAGCAGATACGCCTGGGGCAGATCTCTGGTCTCTGATGGGAAGCCACTCAGCCTTTCCTATGAAATACCATTTCAAAGTTCTTTGCTGCTGCCCCCTACCCTTTTGTTTTCCACCTCCAACCTGCCAAGTTGGGTAAATATTTAATGAACTGCCTACATGCATTCCTGCACTAAAACCTTGCTAACAATAGAAACCATTATTACCCTGCACCGTTACACTACATCCTGCACAAGGTCATTCTGTTTTTCTTCCTTAGTATCTTTCCTCCCAAAGGGAAAATGCATTAAAGAGAAGGAGAAAACAGTGGCCTGCAAGCAGCCACGAGAAGAAGAAAACAGTGCATTAATTACCAGCACTGATAACGCTGGTCTAAACTGCATCAAAAGCTGAAAAGCAAATTGGATTAAAATAATAAAGAATAATAATGGTTTTCAATCTCTAACACCTGGAATCTACAAGCTGCTACTTCAGATATTATGGCTATTGTTAAGGCAAAAGAAAAACACTTAAATAAAGCTTGTTGTGTTTGTCAGCTGCTAAGACGACATCAAATAGTTCATAGTGATGATGGGCTGACAAAATATTGCGCTGAATTACAGTGAGAAAAAGACAAAGAATATAGCATTAACTAAGACCTACTTTATATGGTAGAACAAAAGAATCACAAAAGCTCTTTACAACTTTACCTTTTGTTCCCAATGTTACAACCCAACAGTGCTCCCAACAGCTTTTTCTTTTTTTAGGGCTCAAAGTAATACAGAATCACAGAATCAGAGCAACGTTTTGATCAGAAGAGACCTTTCTTAAGATCATCAGGTCCAACTGTATACCCAGCACTGCCAAGTCCACCACTAAATCATGTCCCTAAGCACCACATCTATAAGTGTACTTCCAGGGATGATGACTTAAACATTTCCTCAGGCAGCCTGTTCCAATAACTGGCAACCCTTTTGGTGAAGCAATGTTTCCTAATATCTAAGCTAAACTTCCCCTGGTGCAACCTGAGGTCATTTTCTCTTGTCCTATTGCTTGTTACTTGGGAAAAGACACCAACACATACCCCCCTACAACCTCCTCACATAGTTGTAGAGCACAATAAGGTCTCCCCTCAGCCTCCTCTTATCCACACTAAACAACTCCAGTTCCCTCAGCTGTTCCTCAAAGACTTAGGCTCTAGACCTTTCACCAGCTTCATTGCCCTTCTCTGGACATGCTCCAGCACCTCAATGTCTTTTTGTGTAGTGAGGGGCTCAAAACTGAACACAGTATTTGAGGTGTGGACTCGTCAGTTCTGAGTACAGGGGTATAATCAATTCCCTAGTCCTGCTGGCCACACTATTCCTGATACAGGCCAGGATGCCGTTGCCCTTATTGGTCACTTGGGCACTCCGCTGGCTCACATTCAGCCGCCTGTCGACCAGCACCCCCAGGTCCTTTTCTGCCAGGCAGTTTTCCAGTCACTCTTCCCCAAGCCTGTAATGTTGCATGGAAGTGTTGTGATTCAAGTGCAGGGGACAGCACTGAGCCTTATTGAATCTCCTACAGTTGGCCTTGGCCCATCGATACAGCCTGTCTAGGTCGCCCTGTACAGCCTTCCTACCCTCCTCAAGCACATCAACACTCCTGCTCAACCTGGTGCTGCCTGCAAACTTACAGAGGCTGCACTCGATCCCCTTGTCCAGACCATTGATAAAGACATTAAGCAGAACTGGCCCCAGTACTGAGTCCTGGGAACACCACTTGTGACCAGCCGTCAACTGGATTTAACTCCATTCACCACAACATTTTTGGGCTGGCCATCCAGATAGTTTTTTACCCAGGAAAGAGTATGCACATCCAAGCCATGAGCAGCCAGCCAGGAGAATGCTGTGGGAAATGGTGCCACAGGCTTTACTACTGTCTAGGTGGACAACATCCACAGACTTTCCCTCATCCACCGAGCGGGTCACCTTGTAACAAGAAATCAGGTTAGTCAAGCAGGACTTGCCTTTCATAAACCTCTGCTGAGTGGGCCTGATCACCTGGTTGTCCTGTATGTGCCGTGTGGGGGCACTCAAGAGGATTTACTCAGTAACCTTCCGTGGTACCGAGGTCAGACTGACAGGCCTGTAGTTCACCAGCTGGTGAACCAGCTGCAGCAACTGGCCTTACTATTAAAGACTGAGGCAAATAAGGCATCTAGTAAACCAGGAACTGAGACATTGTGGCTGTGGGCATGAGTGCTCACTTTTGCTAAACTCCCACTATTTTGAAGGAATCTAGCAAATACAGTAAGTTGTCAGCCCTTTAAGGAAAGCTAACATTTTTGAAGAAGAACACAACAAACCAACAACAAAACCCCAAAACAAAAAAGTTAAGCAGTAAGAAAGGCTTCAGTACATCTTTTATGAATTCCTGTTATAACGCTACCAGGATCCTTCTCAGTTGTTCCAAAGACTTTGTTCAAAATAAGACAGCACTAAACGTGTATGACGAGGGGAAAGAGAATGACATGCACTGGAAAATACCTTGCATACAGAGCTAAATCAGTTGTTTTGAGTTCCTTATTTCAAATACCCCTTATTTAATGCTTGTGGGATTGTATTAATTTACATATAACTATATACAGTAAACAACTAAATAAATTTAAAATTTAGTTTGAACAAAGTAATCTCTTTCTGGTATCAAAACTGCCCTTAACCCAAGACCCAAGAAAATGAGACCATCTGCTGAGTCTTCCGTTGGATATTAGTTTACATGGGTAAGTTTAGTTCTAGATTTTGAATTTATTCTGAATTAACAGTGACAAATTTCTACATTTTTTCATAGAGGTTCATTAATTATTGGAATACTTGAACTAACTTAGGATCAGGGATCCCAACTTCACCTATAAGCCGTACATATGAGTGAAGGTATTGCTGGAAACTGTAATAGTAATTTCCACTGCTGGATGCAGAGCTAGGGGCCTCAGCAAGGACTATTCATGAACAAAATGTACCAGGAACCATTGAAATAACTTTAGGAAAAAACATAATCCCTGCTTGGGGCTTTCCATTAACAGGCCTGATCGAGACCATTTGATGAAAGAGATGAGAATTCTTGTTCCCATTGCTCAGATGCTAAATAGCAACATGGCGATGTGCTGCCATCAGCAGCAGGAACTCAGCCAGGCTATTAAGTGTTGTAGCTGGCAGGATTACTTACATTTTGCAGCTGGACTCGGCTTTGTGCCATACACTCTGACTTTGCCATCATGCTGGAAGCATTTAGGCTGTAGGTTTTCCTATTCTGTGGTTCTTTCAGCTGTTCATGAATTTGCTTTGTTTGTTTCCTGTAGAGAGAAATAAAATTCATGTAAGAAATAGCTAGTTTGATCTTCTACTATAGCCGTGATATTTTTATAGGCATGCTACCCTTTGTTCAAAACTCTACCATCCTGGATCAACCAGCTGAGCTAATTCCCTAATTTCTAATATTTCAATAAAGTGGTCGTTTTTCTCTCAAGGCTTAAGAAAGGAAAAAAAAGATGTCATTTGTTTAAAATATCGTCTATTCTCAGATTACGACAATAACGTGCTAGTTGTTTCACTGGAGAATTTTGTAAGATCGTCTATTAGACATTTAACAATAGCTTGCAAGTAGACCTGAAAAAAATTTTACTCTGATTTGGCAAATACAGTGGGCACTAGCCCCTGTTGGCTAGAAAAGTGCTGAAGAGACAAGATTTCTGTAAGCTAATTAGACTTGACCTGTAACCCTGTATCTTGTATAGACCAGCTTTTGCTTTCATGCTTAAAGCTGGAAAAAAACATCAATACAGTATCTGAGGATGTGTTTTTGACATATTATATTATGATCCACTATGTCAGAGCTAGGGATACCATTAGATGAATCACTTGCAATATGCAGGAAATAAACACACTATTAATAAAGGCTTTCTGTTTCTGCCACACTGTATTGACAAACTGACTTTTAAAGTTTTGTACATGATTGAGGATACGAGGCAGGAAGCTTTCTTTTAAATGCTTCTTTTATCTTCTGCAGGTATCTCAGGTGGGCAAAAACCATTAGCAAAAAAAATTTAAGGTTTTTTATCCACCCCCAATCTTTTGATAAGCTACATTGTCTGAGACTGTAAGTTTTAAATGATCATGAGGAATAACTCCACAATACTATTTTAATTCCTCTCCTTCCCTTCCTGCCCTCCTTCCTTTTCCTATGGAGCAGATGCATCTCCAGCAGTGAACCTACAAAAGCCCTGAAAACCACCTAGCAAGGTGAAAGATTCGCCAGCAGCAGCAGCACTTTGTTAGGCCACCAGCAGCTTTTGGACAGCAAATGGTGCGGAGCTAAATTTCAGAAGGAAGTGGTTTCAGGGAAGTGTTGGTAAGAAATAAAGGAAATACAGTCTTTCTACACTGAAATTTGAAATTCTAGCAAAGAAGCTTCAGCAACATTTTGGAAAATTTTCTATTGATTCTGCTGCTGAAAGATTTCTGATGTCAAATTTGATAGTTTTTTACTTGACTCAGGCCAATGAATTTGACATCCAATGAAGTATAAAGATGTTTTTAACTTTCAGTGGAGTCTGTGCTAGTGCAGGAAAGTATAACATACCAGAGGAAAATGACTTATGTAAGTGGTCAAGGGGGAAAACTGAGAAAGAACAAGTTCCCTGAAGATGAAAGAAAGCACTGAGAAGTATCAGCATTCAGTTATTCAATTTTAATAACGTAGTTTTTAATATACTAAAAAATATATGGGATTTCTTCTGCCTGAGTGCCTCAGTTCTCATTCACCATTATACAATTTAAGCATTTGCTTACATTTTAACAAGCTGTAAGCACCTACTTTGAAGTAGATAGCATGTTCCCAGAATACAGGTCACAACTATAATAAATCTTGGACTCTGTATGTATCTCTTCTGCTATCTATTTACATCCTATTTTGAAACAGCGTGGCAAATGAAAAAGAATGAATTTATGTTGTAAGCGTGTAACAAGTATGAGTGGCATGTTTCGAGCAGAGCTGGGATCTCATAATCATGAAGATTTATGAATATGGGTGAGGAGTTAATTTCTCAAGCAAAAAGACATATTAAACTTTCAAAACACTTCCTTAGCCAAAACAACTTGTTAAATTAATATTAGAATAATCTGTATAGAGATATAATCTGTAGGATTATAGTGTCAAATTAATTAATAGATTCTGAAACATCTCTTTTAAAAAGATTTTTTTATATCTACTAATTTTTAAATCAATGAGATTGAATAATTGATTTATAAAATGTCAATACGAACTCTTTAGTTTCCCATAAAATTCGAGGGAAAATTCAGAAAAGCAACTCTAGAGTTTTTATGAATAATTATTTTCTGGCCAGCTAAACTGCATATACTAAGGAATTATTCCCTCATTACATGACATACATATCCGTATGTCCTACTGGAAAGCCAGCCACTTGCATGTTAGTGTCTATAATGGTATGGAACATCCAGTCTTTTTTGATGACTGTTTCTCAGTGGAGACTTCACATAAAGTCTAAACAATGACAGCAAAACATGATCACAGTATCGTATTTTGGGAATCTCTCCCATAATTAGGAATTTTTAGAGTTCAATCAGGCTCTTAGAATTTAATCATGAAAATAACAAAACAATTTACAAATTTTCAGAAGTATAATTAGGATTTATTTAGAAATCCAGGATTAGAGTTGTTTCTACAGCTATAAACACATGTAAGTAAACTGGAATATTCAGCTTCACTGCTGCAATCTTTAACACCACAATTGAGATTCCCAAAGGTAATTTACTGAGAGAAACAATCTAATAATTAATTTCCTTTTATGTTCATGCAACCTAACATTAATATTAGTTTTATGCATATTGATTTCGCCAAGCTATAGTATGCACAGTTATAAAACTAGAAAATATTCATAATTCAAAGTTACTAACCGATTAATATATTTATTTTATAATTTCTGTTTTCAAAACAAATGGGCCTTATGTGCTCTACTTTAGAGATATTAAGCAATAAAGTGTTGTTACTTCAGCAAGAAATAAAGTCACTAGTCATTTATAAAAGTCTAAGCCATAAAGAGCAGCCCATTACTGTACTCTCCGTCTGTTGCTAACACTTACAGCACTTTCTTGATTACCCTAAAAGGAATAATTGGAAGGGCACAGTGTTTAATTAGAGTTCTAAACTTCCTCAGATCAAATTTATTCTAAAGAAGGACTTTTAATCTAACGGTGCAGAAGGAAGCATGTATTCCTAACAGCAGGTATTATATATTTGTCAGACTAAGAAACTCAGGGTCAGTGTCTTCATGGAACCTTTTTTTTTTTTTGAAAGAGTGCACCATTCAGAGCTTCCATAGCTGTTTGTAAGATTTTAATTTTTTGATATATCAGATTATTCTCCAGGGTTATCCCCCCATGCAGGAGGAACATGTTGATTACTCTTAAGCATGACCAAGATATATCTGCCTGATGAAGAAGCTTCTGAAAACACACTGAGTGAGCGCTAACATATGATATGGGTTGCAGCACTTTAAATTTATTGGGTTTTTACACCCTTAAGACACTGGCCAATGTCACATTTATGATACTGGTTTATGTAGTCTCTATGCCACCCAGTCTAGACTCTCTAATCCACTTTTTGGACAGTTTGCTAGATGGAGCCACAGGCAGGGAGTTAGGGATTGATTAGCATCTTACCATTACAGTGCTTCATCTATTTGATATGACCTCTTGACTGTACTGGAGGTGTTCCTTTTCTCATTACTCTTCGAAATTCAGTTCCCAGAATCTGGTGTAAGCACACTTCAACTCTTCCCAGTAACTATTAACTATCCCAATTATAATGCATATAAACCCCCAAACCCAACATCCCCACCTCCTGTTGAGGTATGAAGCACTATTATCCTCCGAGATCATCTTTGAAGCGTTATTTTTACTCATTATCTTTAGACATAGCGCTCCCCACCACTTCAAAGCCATGGCATTTTGAAGGCTGTTCCAACCCAGGTCTCCACCACTCCCTACCAGAGTGCACAACCAAGAGGTGCACAGCTGAGTAACACTGGGACATTTTATTCTCACTAGACTCAGCTGGTGACTGCATGTTCTTCCAAACTGACAATCCAATCCTGCTTTTCATCAGTATAAATCTTGAGCCTTTCCAGGCTTTCTCTCTTTTGCAGATCTAAGATACATAATGACATTTTAAATGCAGTGGCAAAATGGTTGTATCTGCTCCCAATTTACACAACCAAGAAGTTTGCAGAGAATAGCTGTCCTGCCACAGCATCCTCTCAGATAGCAGCACTGTCATTCTCTATGTCCAAAGAACAATGAAATAAAGTCCCTCAAGACACTAGAATAGGTAAGAGTGTTTAGATGAAAGATGAATCAATGCAAATGTTCACCCAAATCATGCACAAGCTGCCCCTGAACTTTGAGGGAAGAAAAAGGGAAAAAAAATAATATGCTGTGGTGACATTTCCAGCTTTTTTTTTTTCCTGATAGAAATGTCTTTTTTTTTTTTTTTTGTAATAAAAAAGATTCAGATAAGCATCCAAACTTTTCAATAGTGCAAACCTCAAACGTTTTGATGCTCAGGCACCATAACTAACTTCATGCAGGTTCTCTTGATGTTGATATGTGTTCTCTCACTACCTCCAACTGGAACAGGAATGAAGGATGACAACGATACAGAACATATTCGTAGAAACAGTGTCAATGACAAGCATGTCATGTCATTGCTATGAGGTTTTTTGCAACCCAAATTACACACAAAATAAATATTATAAAATAATGTTTAGTTGGGAAGATAAAGTATAGAATGGAAAGTATTTAACTTGAGAATAGTTTAGGAGACATGATTCCACCCTTCTTGGATAGTTCAATGTGTTTGTTCATTGCAGATACTCATTAAGCGACTACATCAGCAGTTTACAACTATCAGCTACAGGCTACAGACATCTGCAGAAATCTTGTCTCTTTCCACATTTCTAATGTTACCTTTGTTTTCAGCATACAGAATCAAAAGGGACATTCAGGGATATGAAATGAAATGCAAAACGGAGATGATATGTTTAAACTTTTATTTTCAAAAGAGGAAAGTGATTATACTACTGACAGTAAAAGATACAAAATTATTATTGTCAAAAAAAGAACTGGAAAGGACATAATCTCTTTCCTGAAACACCTATTACTCCTATTTGTTTGGGTTTTTTTAGTTTGATACAGTAGCCATGAGGAACTGTTCTAGCCTGAGGAGAGAAAAGAACAGCTTCAAAAGGAGGGGAGAACCTGAAGAACTCTAAAGCTGTAGAAAACACAGAAGCTAAATAACAAACACGTCAGACGCAGGCTCTTACTTTGTTTTGAAGTAGAACACTGCACAAAGCATGCCCACTACGACTATGCCAAAGACGATACAGGAAATAGACAGCACCTGGCGCTGGTACACTTCTTCGCTCTCTGTGAACAGCAAAATTGAGAATTATGAAAGCATCAGAAAACAATACTTGCAAAAAGTGGATTTCAGAACATCATGATTTCAGTAATGATGGACAGATACAAGAGATTTGGAGGTCCGTGTTGGCCGATTCCTCAATAGAATGGATGCTTCTCTGAACCTCTCATCTAGATAAGGTCAGTAGAGTCGTGGCCTCCTGGGAAAGTTTTAGAAAGTGTTTCCAATGCATACTGAGCAAGATATAATAGTGAAAATCAGGATAGCTAAATATTTTCACTGCCCTACATGTTATTTTTCTGCTTTTTTTTGAAAGCTTCTACTGTCCATAGGATAAAGAGCCCTACAACCATGGAGCTTTTCTGGCTTAACGCAAGACACATCAGAGCTCTCTCAGGGTCCCACAAGATTCAGAGCTCTTTTTTAGCTACCCAAAAAATGTAAGGGTTTTCTGATTGAATGATGTTTACAGTGCCTTACTCCCATGACATTCCCTGTACTTGAAGCTTACATAGAACACACCATGGTTAAAAATTTACTTCAATCAACTTGGATGGATCCCAATGACTACTGTTACAAGGCACCAGATATAACTTCCATGGGAGTCGATTTAAAAAAAAAAATTCTTAATAGATTTCATAATCTTCTAGGTCATTTTAAAACAGGTACAGACCAAATTGGGGAAAAAAAGAAAAATAGCTAAGAAAACAAGATAAAACACTAATTCATGACATCAGACACAAGCTGATAGGGAACTGGAGTTACACAGACACTAAATTCATAAACAGCTCCTTAAGTGTTATCATTTATTTTTATTATTTCAACTATTTTTTAAGCCCAAAGTGCTAACGTGAAAAACAGACTATTTTTTTTCAGATCAGTTTCTCCAAACATGCAACATACAAACCAGTATTTTCATTCATAATTTTAAGTAGAAAACCAACATGTAGGATTATCAAAGCACAGTACACACACTGTGCACTGACAAACCTACATTTCCTTTCTAGGTTGGAGATCTTCAGTGCAGACTCCCCAAACAATATGAACACCAGACCACTGTGGTACACAAAGGACTAATCTTAGAAATTTTGAATTATATTGAGGTGGATCACACTGCAAATAGCTGAAGAATTGTTCAGTTCGGCAATCGTTAATCTACTCTGCCTGAATACCAATTTCAAAACCAGAACTAAACCATACATACTTATGAACTATAATCTCCCTGAAACATTGCATATTCTTTAAAAAAATATATATTTTAAAGAAATCAAGTAATGTGTGCAAACAGGTTTAATTTGGCTTTTCTTATAATCAAAGTCTTCATTAAGTACTTTTGGTTATTTGTTTATTTTTTGTTATTTTTTTGAGAAATAGTGAGTTTAAGGCAGCTATGGTCTTTTGTTAGTCCTGAATAGCTATCGCTGTCTTGTTACAGATGCTTTAGAATACATCTTACCAAGATAAAAACACTTCAGAGACTGGACAATATTATCTTGCTCAAGCAACTATGTGAAGATTTAAGTCTTTTGTGTAGTCAGATTAATCCCTGTCACTAGCTTTCAACACACGCTGATCAATGCTTTCTTTCCCTTTTGTTTATTTTGTATAGTACATATTTAAAGAACTACTTATTGATTAACTTTACTCCATTTCTTAGACACCTTTGTCATTTTTGAATATCCTTCCAATCTTTATTTGTGTATTGGACTCCACCATTTTTTGTCTCCAAAACCTTAAAATACAATCAGTTAAGCATTTTTCCATTCTCTAATGTTTCACATTGGCTTTTTTAAAAAGAAAACGCAAATACTTCTTACTGATAAAAATATAATCTTTCTCTCTCCTCAAACTTTGAAGGTCTCTTCATTGTTGCCTTGACTTTGCCTCACTATTGCTCTAAACACCTACACAGCACAGCTGAGATCCTCACAGCCAAGATGCTGTGAACAGGGCCTTTAAGTAAGGCAGAAGGCAATAGCTGTACTGGAAACAACTGCTAGCCTCACCTAACAGATAGCTGTAGAAATTCAAAGTGCAGAAAAGAGAATAACAGAAAATTCCTTCCCCTCAGTTGAAGATGTGCATCAGTTTGTGCATACATGTATTTACATAGTGAAACAGACTTCCCAAGGTAATTTAAAGTGTGACTGAAATGATGTCTTTATTCCCTTTATTCATATATTTCTTGTGAAGTAATCACCTTAGATTGTACTGAAATAAATACTCTAGGGGGAGGATTCCTCATTTAATGAGAAGCCAAGAAATTATTTCAGCTAAAGCCAAGGAAACATAAACTGCTGTGGATATTCCCGGATAATCCAGTTGAGGAGTTAAGATCACAGAACACAAATTCCACCAAGCTTTCAAGTTACACAAAATACATAACTTTTACCAACAAAATACAATCCGAAACCACAGTGCTGAACATACTAAACTGTTTAGATGTGAACTATTCTGATTCATAAAAAATATGGACAGAAAGGTCTACCCAGAACATAAAGACAAGCAAACTCCCAGGGGAGATGAAGCATGTTGAAAGGCCGGATTCCCAGACAATTCCCCATTCACTCTGTGCCTGTTACATGTCTGGTCACTTTATTTATTCTATCAACTCTCTTGTATTTTCATATCTTCTACAAAATTGCTTCTGCTGGTGCCTTGAGTGCTCCTTTTTTCAAACTTATCTCTCAGATTTGCTACTGTTATGAAACACAAAATGACTACTGGTGACCCATGGAAGCAAAGTTTCTTCCAGCACAGTCACATTTCATCTGTCTTACTAAAAAAAGGTACATGCCATCTTCCAGGTACTATGGTTTGGGGTTTTGGGTGTTTTTTGGTTTTGTTTTTTAATTCTCTTGTTGTTTAAAATGTACTCCCCTAAAGGCTGTCATCTGTCTGCTTTATGCATGTGGAAAGACCCACTGAAGCATACACACTAGTCTTCAGAGGATTAAAAAGTGTAGGGTTGACACATTTTTCTCAATGATTGTTACTTCTAAAGGATATGGGAGTTTTATTGTGTAAATAAGCTGAAACCTGCCTCTACTTTGTGACTTTATTATAAAAGTAAGAACACTGGTACAAGGTCCTTGAGAAACAACCACCTACGTTTCTAACTGTATTATGGAGGAAAAAAAAAGTTAATTAAAACAGATTATGTTAGGCTTTGTTAGCACCTAAATTCACAGTATCATTACCAACCATAATCACTGGATCCTCTAGTTCTATTACGTATTTTCAGAATTCATTTAAATATCTTTGAAAGGTACTTCAAATGTGAAGAACAGCACTGTGCACGTGGCCTAAGCAAAATGATAACCAAACAACACCAGTAGCTTCTCCCCTCGTTGTGAGTATTTCAATGGCTCTTGAATAAAATTTCAATATGGTCACAAGCATCACAGAGAATAATTACTGAATATTCAAACTGAGCCAACTGAGAATTGTGACATTTACCATATGAAAACATTACTTAAGTTTGCTCTATAAAGAAAAAAAATACGAATAAATTTTTCTGCTGAAGCTTTTACTCCCAGCCCAAAAAGCAGCACAAACCCTAACAGCATTCAGCATTCCCTTACCTTCCTTGTTCCCCTCTACTAAACGTACCCAGTCTGCACTGCTGCAAGTAAAAACATGCTGTAGAATAAATGTGGGAAGCCCAGTATCTTCCAACTGGTATGTATGACAAACAGTTGCTTCCCATGTGCTTCCTCCAACAGATAAATGCCAGTGAAAACTTTATGAAAATAATTCTGTGACCTTGTTTTTCACCAGAAAATTGAAAGATGTTCTTCTTCACCTTTTTCTCAATCCCTGCCATTTATGAGTTAGCAGAGGAACAGATAGAACATAAAACCAGCTTTTCCTTGACAAATTACAAGCTAGCCTGAAGGTAGGCTTTCTTTTTGTTCCCATGCAAAAGCTAAGCCATGTGGGTGCATCAAAGTGGGCACTGTCACCTCTACTGTGACCTGACTGCCACACACTTTTTCCATTTCCTTTTATTTCCTGTCCATGCATTTTCTGAACATACCTCTCAGTGTGCCCTGTTGGTTTGGAATGTCCTACAGAGCCAGACCCTCACTGCTGAGGTGAACCTCAATAGTAGTGTTTGTCACTTACACCCTTACTGGTGTCCTGCATCCTCAAAGTCCCAGATAGAACAACGGAGGAAAACACAACGTCAAGATGTCCATTGTAATGCAGATTCCCATAAGTTAAAAGGCAAGAGAGTACTTAAAGCATATTTCTCAATATACCCAGATTTATGTGTGACAAATGTTGAACCATATATGGCATTCTAAATTTAATTCATGAAGAGAGTAAAAAAAGCCTCCATGTTCCACAAAATCTGTGATTGCCTCAGCATCAGACTCCAACTCTCCCAAGAGTTTTCTCTGTTCTTTCACTTGCAAAAACCTATCGTACAGATTGACTGCCATATGCTGTAGCTTGTGCTAAGCTAAGACAGAATGATTTAACAGTTGAAATGCTACAAGCCACAGTTTACAAATTCCTTCTTTGACCTTGGGTAGGTCAAGATCCTTGTTCTTTCTATAATCATCAGGATAATATTGCCTCTTCCATTTCAGAGATTAACATGATAAAATTTAATATAAACATATTAACCTCTAAAGGAATGAGTCTATGCAAATACACAAAGTAGATAAACCTGCCACAGATAATTCTGTGCCAACATCTTTAAAAGCATATACATTACTTCACATAAAATACCACGTTTCATTCTAATTCTCAGTTACCTTTATTGGAGTCTTTTTCTTACTTCAACTTCTGCCTGGGTAGAATTTCCCTTTTAAAAGAAAGGCTTCAAAACACTTAGGTTCACAAATTAGGAGTGGAAGTTTGTATCTGCTATCATTTACAGAAAGGGCAGAGTCAAGGTTAATTGCACAGATTCACATTTCAAGCTGGAATCAGAGCAAACTAACTCCTGCTGGCAAAAGTTCATAAAGCATTTCATAGTTTCGATAGTGATCCTCTCTCAGGAAAAATGGTTCAATAATTCTGATTGCAACAAAGATTAACAAAATACATTTTCTTCTACATGTGGAATGTCCATAGCAGAAGGCTCTTAATGAGAGCAAAGTGAAATAGATGCAGCCCATTATGTATTATAATTATATTGTATTATGTAGTTTGACTATTGGTATTTAAGACTAGGGAGATAATTTTCTATGTACAAAGAAGAAAAGGATGAGTGTTCAACCTGTTTGACCCATTTTGAGTACTTGATTCTACAATCTTAATGCCGCATTAGCACTAGTTTTGCATGGAACATTAAAACTGAATCTATGAATTAAGAATAGAGCTATAGACTCATCACAAAAAGGGATGCAAAGCTATGTACTCCAACCCTGAGCTCCTATCCAGCTATTTTAGGTTGTTGAGTGAAAGGTGAAATCTCTTTCAAAAATTAATGAAACAAAAGCTCCTAAAAATTATTTCCATCAAAGCCATCCTTAAAAAAAACCCAACTCCACAAAATAAAATGAACCAACCAGTACTGAGTTATCTGTAAAAAATGAAAGAGAAAAAAGGAGGCTAACTGTACACAAGAATGTCTAGTGTTGCCTATGGAGCAAAGGTGCCGATATTCTCAGTGAGTACTACTTTTTATGAAGAGAAAATTTGACAAGGACTTTTAAACAGCAAGCTAATAATTCTGAAAGTAAATTAATTTTAACTTTGGTTTCCTAAGAAACAATAATTTCCTTTTATCTGCAGGGAACATGGGAATTTGTGTCAGCTATAACCAGAACTCAAATCTAACAAACTTTCAAAGCTTTAGTTAAGTACATTCAATGCAACATATTTATTAAATTTTAGTCTTGAAATAGCTCCACAGGCAGCTAAGGGATGAACGGTAGCTTTATCCTTTTTACAAAAAGTCTGGTTAGGAGTTTATATGTATTGGCAATTCACGGGTAAGACAATCGAATTCTATTAGGAACTTTACCTCTTTTCGTTCTATTTCTAACATGGATAAAGTCAATCATCTATCAATTAATTACCTAAGCCTCATCAGCTTCCATGTGCATACGCTAATTTTCCTTTTTGAAAGATTCAGTTTCAGAATTTTTTATAGCAACTCTTAAGTTTCTCTAAGACCTTCTATTACTGCAAAAACACCAGTAAGCTAACCTGTACTACATTATTATCGTCATCATACATATCCTAATAAGTCTAAAAATTACATACAAAACTTGTTTTTCTCTTACTCATTTTTTGATACAATCTGAATATAAATGTTTTAACCTGAGTTTGCTAAGTAGAAGAGAAAAACAAATCCGAAGGCTATTCTTCCTCTCTCCCCCATCTTAACTTCTGGATATAGGGGGTAAAACATTACCTGGCTAATAGAGGTTGACAGCTAAAAATCTACGGCAACATTTTAGACGATGAGCACACTGAGAAAAAACTTATGATAAAAAGGGTAAAACTGTCTAAAACTGTGATCCTCTGACAGTAATCTCCTTGCCTGGTGGCTGCCTGCATTTTTGCTGATGTGTGAGAGGGACAAGCAGCTAAGGAGCAGCCCCCTAAGGAACAGCAGTCCTAAAGGAGAGAAGTACGATGCCTGGTGGAGAAGAAAGGAGCCCACTAAAAATCAGAAGGATTTAATTTCTATTTTATATCAGTCCCACTGTTGAGTGCATTTCTACTAAAACTGCATCAAGTCACTGAAGAAACAGTATCATGGCAACAAGGTATGAAATTGTAGGCAAACAAGCTACACCTAAATGAGATGAAGTCTTGCCTTAATCTCATGTGAAAACTTGCAGCTTCGAGATGCGAAGCTAAAGACTTACCACTGTTTTTCCTGGTCAGTAAGGACTGTGCATGGCCTTATGTGGTGTGGTATTCCTGCAACTGAGTTGCAACCAAGGAAAGAAACAAACAGCTCTCAGCAGAAAAGAGAAAGGAAGTGAGGGGTATTTTCAAAGAACCTGTGTCCCTTTCCCCAAAAAGACTATGTCATGTCAGAAAAGCAGGAGGATGAGACCCCACAGAGCACCTACTTTTTGGTGTCTCCTATTATACTGTGCAAAAGGGCATCGGTCAACAAAGATACTCCAGTTAACAAGCCAAACTCATGCAATTTCATGAGAACTCAATCAGCCATCAGCAATTAGTTCACCAGGAGCATACCAGTTGTTTCTGGACACAGAAAGCTCTGCCTTTATTACCACAAGTGAAAACAAAAGAGAAATTGAGAATTGCAAGAAGACATAGACACCAGTGAATAGGAACATCCAAATATTAACAGCACGATAAGCGTAACAATTAGTGCTGTCATTCTCTAGAAACTTTAGAGCCTGATATCCCCTCTTTGTATGCGGTATTCTTTGTGTGCATTTGCATTGCATAAGAGGGAACTGCAGCATCATGCAGCCAGCAGAGAGTGAATAGCAGCAGAGTGGTACCAAAGAAGCGAGCTGCAAAAATACACTGAAAGAAAATCCCAGTGGGACAGCTGGAGGTTTTAAAACCGCTGCAGTACTCTGCAAGCCTAGATGGTGCAAAACCTCTTCACAGCACCATTGTTACACTTACTAGTACCTCAGCACCAAACTAACACCTATATCCACTTGCGTTTTAGTTACTAAAACCTCTTAGCCAGTAGCTAAAACTTCATGATCCACCTCTAAGTCTTACTCTTTATGTCACTTCTATTTACAGAGAAACACAGCTTCAAATACCTCCAGCTTCTACTGCAGGTCCGAGAGATGCAAATTCAACCCCTTAAATGAGGGCTTTCACCATCAGGCCATGCTTGGTGGCAGTATCATACTAAGGCCAGCAGGCGAGGAGGGCATGCAAGATACTAATAATTTAGTTTCACAGCCAATCACCAACCAAGCAGATAATCTTGTTCCAGCTACCTTTGTGTTGACAATACTGTTGTCATCTAACAGTTTTGAAAACATCTGAAATTAAGGCAAGACAATCCACATAACTGTAATACATTGCAAAATCTGAATGTTACCTACTGGCCTTCCATTGAACAAAGAAATTTGCAACACCTTCTGCATTGTCCAGAAAAAAGCTTCTAGTCTTTCACAGATACACAAAAACTGTCAAAGAATAAACCACAGAAGCTTAAAGATTGGAAAATATTACAAATAAAGAATGATTTTTTAAAAAAAATTATGTGATGTTTTTTCTGTGAGGGTTTAGTTTTGAGGTTTTTTCCCATGGTCATGTTTCCACATATATTCTCACAGGCTATCAAAATTATTTACCATGTCCTGGAGACCTTTCATACCATGGATTTCCCACAGAAAGCATTATTCCCTTGGTCTCTCTCTGACAGACTGTGGAAGCTCCACAGTTCTGTACAAGTGTTCAGTGTACACTAGCCTGCTCCAGCATGACAACTCCCACCTTCTACCTACCTTAATTTTTGTCTGCTTCTTGGCACATATCATCATCTTCCTTCTCTGATTTTGCTACCTTACGTTCTTTTTCTTATTTTTTTAATTGCAAATCTTATAACTATAGTTCTGCACTTTAAAAATGTCTTTGCTATCTTTCTTTTTCCTCCACCATCAGCAGGAAAAATCTAACTTGATACTTGCATTCTGCATTCAATCTTTTTGTAGTATGACCTTCTATTTCTGCAAAATCCATGCTCAGCTGAGCTTCCCAGCTCTCCTGAGGCCCTGGTTCAGTCATACTTTGTGCTGGAAAATGGAGGAAGCTGATGGAAAGACATTTAGACATGAGTTTTCTGCATGAGCTACTGCAGAGTTTATCAAGGTTTCTTAAGATATATACATATATATAGGGTCTAATCCAAAGGCCATTAAGTGCAATAGGCATTGGATCAGATACATAATCATTGCACTTTAAATTGTTTTATGTGTAACTCCGTAAAGACAGTTTCTGAGAGGTTTATTACATAAAATTATTATGGCTTTATAAAGCCAAAGCATTCTTTAATTCTGCCTTTGTAATTCCTTAGCTGATGAGGGTTATTATTCCTAAAATCCTAAGCATGGCTAACACCTAGTACAATGATGTCTTAATTTTCCAGCTGATATTTCACTTGATCTCAGACCTTGCATTGCTATTATGAGCAAAGCCCTGTCACTGGAGTTTGTCCCACAGGTGAGGCTTATATATTCTGTATCTTGCTCACTTACTGGTATTGAACATTCAACTCAAATCTTGAGTTAACAACAAAGCTAACAAAGTATATTTGACAGTTATTGTTGATGGCTACATTGTCAGGAGCTCACAGCAAGTTGAGCAGTATTATAATTACGTGCCATCTCTGTCTTGACTGCTGCTGTTTTACCAAGGTGGGGTTTTTTTTCCATTTTTTACACAAAAATATGACTTGAGCAGTAACAGGAGACCCATAAAAAATGATGGTTAATAACTTGAAATATTTTTTGTTTTTTCTTCATGCACTGGAACAGAAACATGATGTTCTACCTTGGAAGGCTCTGGAGGGCAAGGGCACGGA
Organism: Porphyrio hochstetteri; assembly: GCA_020800305.1. Taxonomy (NCBI): domain Eukaryota; kingdom Metazoa; phylum Chordata; class Aves; order Gruiformes; family Rallidae; genus Porphyrio; species Porphyrio hochstetteri. The sequence goes on from CM036911.1 coordinate 11,787,751, forward strand.
GGATTAAGACAAGGGATTAGTCAGCTGCAGAAAGATGTGAGAAGGGACATTGTGTTGCTACTGAAGTACAACAGTTTCTGAACACAACTCTGAAGGCATGGGACTCTGCATTTATGCATTGCCTTCTTTTTGTTCCAAGCCCCAACTCTTTGACCTGGCATCTCCTCACAAGCTAGGGATGGATGTGACGACAAGAAGACTGCCATAGGGAGTCAGAGAAGTATCTGTCTTCACTGAGCTCTGTATCAGTGTTCCCCTCAAAGCCATCTCCACTGAAAGCTCCCAGATACACGGAGGATTAAGGACAGTTGCATACCCATTACTTGCTTTGCTGATTTTCTCTACCTACTCCATGAGCCAGTGGAAATTGAAGACAGAAATCTGGCTTGGTGCATGCTGTCACTCACCGTACTGGTGCACCAGCAACCCCCTTACCTTGTCATAAAATATTCCTTCAGTCAGGTGTCCATCACAGCAAGCACACGTTTGCTCACTGCAATGAGTACAACACTCAAGTCTAGGCTGAAAAATAGATCAGAGAGAAAACCCCACTATATTGGCAGAGAGAGAAAAGTAAATATGGTGACTGTAAGCAGCTATAGTCTTCCTTTGATCCTCCAGAGGCTTTCTGCCAACATGAGGGATAATGCATCCAGTTGTTCGTACTGAGCAATGGCAGATGCTTAAAGCCTACTAATGTGAGTAGCAGTGTTAAGACGCAATTAAGCCCTCAGCCCACAAAACGTCTAGCAGAGCGCTCTGTGTGCTCACTCATGTTGAGGGATCTGCTTCACATATTTGGCAGTGGCTGCAGCTAGGCAGCAAGCTGCCAAAACCAAGTTGCTTGAGCGCCAACTTGTGTGTGTATGTGGCTGCTGGGACTGCTGCAGTGCAAGCCTCATCACGTTCCTTTGCTTCACAAGGACTGAAGAAGAGGATTAAAATCTTTAGCAACTGACATATTGCATGACATCAATAATATATGCTAATTTTGCTTCTAGTTAAAAGAATGTTCTTAAAGTCATTGAGAATACGGTTCTACTTGTAACTCCTCCTTCTGGTCACCCGACAGATATATATACACAAAAAGGCAAAATATAGACCAATCTCTCTATAATAATATATTTAGGTGGGTTTTGCAAATCAAACATCAAAGGCATGCAAACACACACTTAAAGATGTACATACTCTCAAATACATTTTGTACTAATAGATTTTTAAATTTCAAAATTCCTTACATATGCTCAGTTTTTTTTTTTCTATGAGAGAAACTGTCAGGAGAAAAAACATAAACTTGCAACTTTAAAAAGATGCATGGGTATCCAAAACCATCCAGTGCGACCTAACTTCTGATAAACTATAGAAGAATAAGAAATCATACCTAGCAATAGCAAAAGTATTTTCAAAATGACACATGCAGTAAGTTCAGAGTGACTTGAAAAAAAAGAATTATCAAATTATGCCTGACCCTGAGTAGGTTAGAAGATGGAGCCAGTGGTGCATGGCACGAGGACAGAACAGTATTTGGAACAACAGAGTTTCCTACTGCATGTGAGGAAAAACTTCTCCCCATGAGGACACCTGAGTGGTGGACCAGGCTGCCCAGCTACTTTGTGCACTGTCCAGCCATGGAGGATTTTGGCACTCAGCTGTCTGATTAGGGAGCTCCTGAGATCCTTCCAAACCTTAATTATTTTTGACTGCACGAAAGAGAGCAGCTTTACACTATCACTGGATAGCAAGCTAAAGGACATCTTACACTGATGTCAAACGTTTTCAAGTGAAACCTTACTGGTGGTACCAGTAATGAACATTTCTACACAGAGTGCTTGGGTGGGTGTTACATGCCAGAAGCTGTCATACTCAATAGTGATGCTGGCAGCACAGTGCAGCTTTTGAAGTGCTTTGTAACATCTCTGGTCATGATTTTTATCTAAAAATTGCAAATGGAAATACTATGCCAGAAGTAAGCGCTACCTCTGGTTCATCACAAGGTTTTAGCATAAAGCTCACTTCGCCAAGCAGTCACACCAAAGTGTTTTCTGACTCATGCTTTCGATGACAGCCCTTCCTGTGCCACTCAGCTTTATGTTTTTTAAATATATTCGCATTATTTTCTGTGGCAGTTGCAATGGACAGCTTATGGCTATAGGGCCAAACGGGTGCTTAGCCTTGAACAAATAGTGCTGAACCATCACAGCTCCAAGCATGGCTTAATGAAAAGAATAAGCAGACTTGTAGAGGCTGAACAGAACAACCCAAAGAAAGGCAGATGAATAGCATGCAATAACTTGGCCTACTTGGGCCTGCCTCTGACCCAGTTTTCTTCTCTCCCTGGGAAAGACATATTTTGAAGGGCTCAGATAGTGCTGAGTGACCGGGGGCAGGCAGACAGGGAGGCAGGTCTGCTGCATTGCCATGGCATGAAAGCAGAAGGCGAAAGAACACAAAAGAATAGTCTGCAGAAGACAGTGCTGTTTACGATCCAAACACCGTGGAAGAGGTGTGAGAGTTCACAAGGATGCCTTTATGATTGCAACTGAAATTCCACACAAAAAGGCCTCCTTGCTGGCCAACCTGCTGCCTGTGCCTGAAGTCATTGTTCTCTCCCCTACATTTGAAGTTACTCATGTTTTAAAATTATATGCCTTCATTATTTCCTAGGAGCTTTAAATAGTTATGATTAATTCTCCTGTCATTGATTCAAGAAAAATCCAGTTTGCGATACTATCAAGAAGGCAGATAGGTAAAATCTCTGCACATCTTAACTGTCTTTGAGGTTTTTTTCCTTTGCTGTCAGTTGTTGCTAAAGCTAAGGTAATGCATTGCTTTTCCACGTTGCTCTTCATACATCCTCTTTGACAACTCCTATCTGTTTTGCTTCTCTGAGCAGGATTAGAGAGGGGATTCCTTCAGATGACCCTTCTTCACTCGTCATCTAATAGTATACATCTTATACCTACTCGATAAAATAATCAGAACATATATGATTCACCCACTTGCTAACATATTGCTATCATCAATCTCAATTTTCACAATACTGCCAGAGGATGCTGAGGTGGTATGCAAAAAGGGGAGTTATGAACTAAGAGAAAAAATTAAGTAAATTGTCAGTAAAAGGTAAGGACTTAGCGCTTCCTCAGTTGGTAACAATAAAGCAAACATCAAATCTCAGTTTAGATGTCTCTTCCTCTAAACAGTTTTGTTTGTATATGTTACATATATATAACAAACTTATAAATATTTATGTTTATACTATGTTAATACAGCTGGAACTAGATTAAGAACGCGCCAGACTGACATAGCTCAACCCCCAACTCTTCTCATTTGCAGCATTTATTAAATCTTCCCAGACATTTCCACCTTGTTTAGACACATTTTGGAGTTACAAACACTTAAGCAGTGTTTTGGACGGATTAATCTGGGAAATCCCAGCTGGGACTCTTGTGCAGAGGAGAGCAAGAATCTCTAGGAACACCAAGACTGATTCTGGTCTACTTTGCCACATGCAAGAAAAAGTTAGTGAAAACTTAAGAGTCATTCTGGTGAAAACCCACAATGTACGTGAGCTGCCATTACTATATGTTGACTGGAACAAGATGTGCCATTCTGATGCGAGCTTTGCTCTTACATTTTGTTGGAAGTGGATTCCAATAAACCAAAAAACAACCCCAAAAAAACCCAAACCAACCAATCAACTAAAAAAATTTCCAGGTATTCTTAACTGGGACATGGAACATCAAACATTCCAGTAATGTGCAATCAGACCTTTGAAAACACAGGTAAGAGAATCATCTACCAGATACCTGTCCCAATTAAGCAAAGACTTAATTGATCATGTTTCTATTAGTTAATGCCATATTTCAGGTCATTAAGAATATTTTCATGGAAGCAACAGTAATATTTGAAGAAAGCAGGTATATTCCTGGGAAAAGGCTGGTGATTCCTCTGAAAAGACATTTTGATTTGGAAATGCTGACGACGATGTGCCTTGAATACATCCTGTCTCTATGCTCACTTGTTTCCTGCTCCTTGTTTCACTTTTAGCCGTATCAGAATGAAATTACATACTGAGCCACTACTTCACTAAAAGGTTTGTTTACTTGGTTTTACTTGGGTTTTTTAACCTTTTGACAAAATCAGTATTATATTAGGTATTCTAAAATCAGCCGAAATTTCTATAACTTTACGAGCCAAACTATGTCCAGCAGAGCAGTGCTACGCTGCACCGATTTCTGTTACCTGAATTTATATAGAGTCGTAAGTGACATCTCCATCAAATTTTGTGGATGCCTTCGAATTCATTGAGTGACTGAGGTGTTTTATAAGATGTTGAACTTCAGTAAATGGCTGTGTCAAAGTGTATTTTTTTTGCTTCAGTGAGCTCACAAGCATAAGCCAGTCAATGGGCAATATTTAGGGGTAACTTGTACATGCAGTACATTTGTTGCTTGCTTTCAGGTTTATGAGTTGTTTGGGTTCTTTTTTTATAAGGACAAGTAAATGTTAGTCTATGAACACTAGAGATATAAACCAGTCTTTGAAGCCTAATGATTTTGATCATCAGTGACAAATGCAGTCTGCACAGTCATTCTCATTTATAGCCAGCTGGAGTATAAAATACTCTGGAAGCCAAACTTTCTTTCTGGCAGCCCCCTAAATTAACACAAAAGTACAAAACACCTTATATGTTAACCATGATTCTGCATGTAATTTTTTTTTTCTTTTTTTGGGGGGCTGGAGTGGTGGAGAAAAAAGGGTTTTCTGTAAATCAAGATATTCTACAATAAAGTTTAATGATAAAGTGGCTTTTTCTGCAAAAATAATTTTGGAAGTGAATTCCTTTCAAACACTGGAAAATAGTAATGCAAGTACTTCATATAATCTAAATATCATTTCTATTTCTATTAAGAAACCTGTTACATAAGAGCTCTGCACACATCATTTTATATTTGGAAAAATAATTTTTAGTTCTATCAAATACTCCCTGCAAGTATTGATGATACTAAATCAGTAGGAATCTTCCCACTGACCTGAAACAGGTTTTTTTTTAAATCACATATTGCATATTGTTAGTAACATAATTGCTCTAAGTCGTTAAAACTACCTACAATAACCAAGACCTATTTATGGTAACCAAGGCCGTATCACTGAAAAAAACACCAGCCATTATTTCTAGTAGCATAATTATATGAAATTGTCTCTTTCCATTAAAAAAGCTCACAAACAGTATACAGAAGCTATTTGATGACTCTTTGCAGTGAAGTCCTTCTCACAGAATAAACAATGTTTTAAACAGTGGAGAAAGACATGTTTTGGGGTTTTTTTTTTAATCATAACAATCCTCCAGTTTTACTCTTCAGATAAAAACTATAACTGCAAGGAAAGCTGTCATAAATTCACTATTATTCAGAGAAGAATCACAACCCAGGAATAGAATAGGGCAGTGATGGTGCTTTTGAAAGAATTTCTCTGCAAAATTAATTTCCAAAACTTTACTAGCATCAATCCAATGTCAAAAAGATACGTGAAACACTCTACAGATGTAAGGTCAAAATTTATCCTGGATCAAAGCCCATCCTAGTTTTTCGAGCACAGTATTAGCTCACTATCAGGAAACTGCTCCAGAGTTTCTGGGAAAGGAAATAGAACAGTGAAATTGTCCTCCCAAATAAGCTGAAAATTAGTCTGTAAATTCTGCTGAATCCTTCCACTACCTTAACTATCTTAAGCTCTTGGGATCTATGTGTTGCAATTACATACAAATGCTAGGACTTTCCTCAAAGCTTACTCAACAGTTAAAGAAAATTCAAAGCTTGCTAATTAATCTTTAATATGAAACGGGTTAAAATTGACAGAATAAATTTGTGTCCAGCTAGGAACAAGAAATATAAAGCCCCATTCAACGAATAATGAAGCAGAAACATCCAAGATAAAGAAAAGACGACCTCAGAGTTTAAATTCCTGGCTAGAGGCATTTGGTTTACTTTTATTTTCTTTTTTTTTCCTTTAACTTACACTTCCAGAGCCTAAGAACAAAAAATTTCAAATAACCAATTAAGACACATAAACATTCCTCTAATTTAGGGAATTAGCTGGCATGGGGATGAAATCACAGAATCACAGAATCACAGAATTATCAAGGTTGGAAAAGACCTAGAAGATCATCCACAGTCCAACCATTCACCTATTACTACTAGCTCCCACTAAACCATATCCCTCAATACAACATCCAGTCTTTCCTTGAACACCCCCAGGGTTGGTGACTCCACCACCTCCCTGGGCAGTGCATTCCAGTGCCTGACTACCCTTTCTGAGAAGTAGTGCTTCCTAATGTTGAGCCTGAATCTCCCCTGGCACAGCTTGCTACCATTCCCTCTAGTTCTGTCACTGCCTACACGGGAGAAGAGGCCGACCCCCAGCTCACTACAACCTCCCTTCAGGAAGTTATAGAGAGCTATAAGGTCTCCCCTAAGCCTCCTCTTCTCCAGGCTGAACAATCCCAGCTTCCTCAGACGCTCCTCGTAAGGCCTGTGTTCCAGACCCCTCACCAGCTTAGTAGCCCTCCTCTGAACGCGTTCCAGAGCGAATACAAGGAGAAAAGGTTTTAAGAAAACAAGGAAACCTGATTTCTTCCCCCGCACATACAAGTCACATCTGTCAATGCTGAAATGCAACAGGCTTTTCTGCGTGTTTGTAAATCGAGGAATCATGTTGCTGTCAATGAATAGAGGTTGAATTACGTGCACAGGACATCTATGATGTTACATAATTCTGAGCCATAAACTAGGGTTTTTCCAGTAGGTGTTATTAGGTTTTTAAAAATATATATATATATTTTATGTATACATATATAGACACACACAGAGGCCTCTATCTGTCGTTCTCAGGTGCTTTTTTTATGACTCTATGACTAATAATTTGACCAAGTTTGGCAGACTGAAGCAAGTACCCATGATATAAGCTCTCCACTAATCAAAAGAAGTAGTATGTTTCCTGAGAAAAGTAAATAGCCCAAAAAGTCATTTATTTTTTCCAGTGGAACAAAGTATCTCACTACAAGTCTTCTTTTGCATGTTCAGTGAACTCATCTCATAAAATATTTTCTTCTAGAGGTAGTTTTTCATTCTCTTAGCTGAGCAAAGACAGAGTGAAGAACTACTATAATTTAAAAATCAAAGCGTGGGTTGGCTCTTCTTTCCTGCTCTTCCTAAAATGAGAATCGTATCTGTTTCAGTGAAACAAATCACGTATGTAAATCACACCCGTTTCTGTGAAATGAATAAAATATATCATATTTCCATGGCAAATATTTTTCTAGCTACACCTAAGCACGGTGCTTCACATACTTGTGGCACAGTACTACTGATCGATATTGTGGTTTAACACCACCTGGTAAGCAAGCACCACGCAGGCACTCGCTCACCCTCCCCTTACCCCAAGGGGATGGGGAGGAGAATGGAAAGAACTCATGGGCTGAGATAAAGGCAGTTCAACAGGATAACAAATGAGGAGAATAATAATAGTCATAGCAGTAACAATTAAAAAATAATAATAACAATTGTACAATCAATGCACAAATGCAATTGCTCAGTGCATGCAAAAGGAAAACAACCACAACCAGTGCCCAGCTTGTTTCCAAGCAGCAATCGCACCTCCCAGCTACTTTTCCCAGTCATATGCAGAGCATGATGCTCTGTGGCAGGGAATGTCCCGTTGGCCAGCCTGGGGCAGCTGTCCTGACAGTGCTCTCCCAGCTCCTGGGGCACCTGGCAGGGCATGAAGAGGTGGAAAGTTCTTGGCAGTGTAAACATTACATCTATCTAGCAACAACTAAACACATCATTGTGTTATCAACATTATTTTCATTCTAAAACCAAACTACAGAATTACACAGGCTACCAGAAACCATGTCAAAACCAGAGCAGGATCACGGAATCACTAGGTTGGGAAAGAACTTTAAGATCATCGAGTCCAACCATTATTGTTCTATGCTAAATCATATCTCTAAAAGCTACAGGTATGTAGCTTTTAAAACTCTGGAATACATGAAAACCTGCAGCACTGCCTTACAAACCAAAAAGAAGTAAAAGATATTTCTTGCAACCTCGTATTTAAATGTTATAATTACACCATTATACTGCTTAGGCTTAGAGTATGAGGAACTCAAACAGCAGTGAAATCAAAAGTGAATTTATGTAATGTTTTCTTACAACAGTATGTTGGAAGTCAAATCTGCCTAAGCAAAAATCTTTTAATGTCTTAAAGTAAAAGCAGACATCTCACGCTTTACCACCCTATACTAAGGAATAATGAAAAAAATCTTTTTACTGATGTCTGATGTTTTACTACTTCCCATCTGCCGTGTTTCCTGCCATTCCAGCACTACCTGGAAAGCCTCTCAGGTTTAGCAGAAGCAAACTAAATGATGATGCCAGAAATCTCTCTTCAGAAAAAACATCTCTTTCTTTTACTAAATTAGCTACAAGGCACGGACCTTCTAACAAGCTGACATACGTATGTACTTTAAAGATGTGCATTGGTACAACATGGTACCCTAATGTATCCTACACTATTTGCTCAACATTACACTTGCTTATGTTCTAAATTATAAATACCCTTAAAGGCAAAAAGCATCGTTAAAGTTAAGTTCTGTAGGTACCCAGGAGGATATAATCTGCCATTTTAATGTCTCCTACATCCTGTTATACTAAAACATCCTATCTGCCTAGCTTACAAATCAAAAGACACCTTGCTTTAATATTGACTGCTGCTCTCTAAGAAGCAATGCAACTCTCTCAGGAATAATGCAACATTGTACAGTGAAGTTAATTACTTTTTTCAACATTTCTGTACAAGGTTTTTGTTTACTGTTAAAATTACTAAACGTCTAACTGGACTTCTCATAACCTTATGTGCTTTTTATTTGTACAGAAAAATGGGATGTTAATATCTTATACCGGTTCAACTAACTATAATGAACTAATTATATAATTTGTTTGGGGGTATTTTTTTGTTTTTTCTGGCAGAACAAGAATTCTATCTATTAGACCATAAAGACACATACTTAACAGAAACATTAAAAAACATCTCATATTGAATCCATGTGTATTTCTCTTTAATTCAAACCTCTCATTTCTGTGTAATAATCTATTGTCTTCTATTTAAAAGGCAATAACTTGTAATATAAGAATTCAATTCTTACTCTAATAGTAATAATATTCTTATTCTAATAAAGCTTCCAGAAATCATTATATATTTAGCTTCCTATTTAGGAGTGCAATTAAATATTTTTGCTTGGTTTGCAAAAAAGCCGGATTGTTTTGATCTAAAAAAACTCTGAGGACACAAGAACCTTGCAAGAACTATCAATTCAACATGGCCTGGAAGCTTCTTTTTGAATATAAGATTTGCTTTATTTACTATCATTGGTAGCTTATTCACTACATATATTTGTTTTCAGTATCAAAATTTTGGCCCTAGTGCATACAGTTTATATTATGATTCCAGTGAAAAACTCTGGTGGCTGAAGAATTCTGTAATCTCGTGTTGCTTCTTTAAAGAGATCTTACCATCCGCTTCTCCCCAACAGCCACAACCTACTCTTCTCATACCATAGAAGCAGAGATTATAAATGCATTCAGCAATGCAAACAAATGCAATCAATTTTTAAAACAGCATGAAATACAAGGCTTTCTACATATTCAGAAATATTCAGATATGATTTGAAGTAAAAGCCTTTTTATGTTAATCAAATAGCTTGATGCCAACATCAGCTTTGCTATTTAGCAGCTCATAGGAGCGGCAATGAAGGAAGAGGAAAAAAATATGTCCATATAAATCCAATCCTAATAAGTTTTACATCCTCAGTCAAATTGTGCCTTCTGAAACATTTCAAGTCTATGGGAAACTATAAATAGCACCATTAAATAAATTTTTATATATATATGTAAAAAATACCCAAGTACTGCTCACTGGACCATTGAATACCCTTAGATGTTCCAAAAATAGAATTTCCTCTCCAGAGAAAAACACAGCCTTGAATGAAACATTTCAGAAATCTATAGCCATATGACAGATATTAGGAAAAACCCCAATTTTTTAGCTTAAAGTGTTGTGACTCTTATCAGGTATGAAAATATAGTGCTCTTTAAGTGAGCTGCCCAGGGAGGAGAACTTCAGACAAATGCTACACTAGGGACATTGGGTTTTGTTGCTATTTCTGTGACGTTCACACATCGATTACAACTTTTTTTCACTAATGAGCAGTAATTAACACTAATGAGCAAGTGAAGCTGTTTGGGACATACAGATAATCAATTTACTTGGTTTGCCATGCAATGCAATGCATGGTAAACTACTTAGATCGCACTGAATAGGTTTTCTTTCCGCTAATTGAAATAAAATTGAAATAAAATGAGCCCCTAGTATGAACCTACATACCAACTGAAGAGACAAAGTAAAAATTGAGCTCACTTTAATAAAAATTGTACTTTACATATATTTAGAGATACTTATTATCTCATATCCTAATTATTTTTAACTTAACAGCTATTGCACTCTCTTCTGGCAAGATGTGTGTCTCCTTCCTGCTTTTTTTTAAAATGCAAATGCTCTTTCAAAATTGGATATTAATTTGTATGACCTTTTCAATATTTTTTGAAGAGCAGGTTGATTAACTAAAATTGTCTCTAAATATTTGACTTAAGAAGTGAATTAGTGTCAGATGTATTAATCCCATTTTGTGAATATCTACTACAAGTATTTGAAGTAAATTTTAATTTGTTTTCATTTATGTTCCTATGAGACCTACGTTTCATATGGTATGTGACGGAATACGATAAACACACTATTTCCCCAAACCAAAGCACGCAGATCCTGCAGCATCCCTTGTAGGAAGCAGAGAAGCAACCAAGCAACCCACAGAAACCTCTTTGAGAAGGAATCCATGTTCCCGGCCGTGGGGTTTTGGGACACTGAAAAAGAAGTAATGCCTATGTAAACCCCCATGGCTAACAAATGAGTTAGAAAGAATCTGTCCCACTACATACCTGATTTCTCTCCCATCTACTGTCCTCATTGGCACAGAGGTAAAATTCAGTTTATCTCTACACCTCCTCCTGCAATAAGTTTCCATATCTGCCAGGCACAAGACTGGGTTTACTCCCCGTGCAGGTGAATACTGTAATGGCACGTGAGCAATTCCTCTGTGCAGTGTACAGGGATAAATGCCACTAGCTCCCTTTGGCCCCAGGGCACGTGTCCTACCAGTGATTCCCATCCTCACGTTGCTGTTGCTACTCCATCTGAAAACAGTCAGGAGGAACTCATTTGGTGAGTGGAGAAATTAAAGTTCAGACTTTAGGGAAGACTGCTTTATAGAGAGAATTTCAGTTCAGTAGTGCTTAAGACATTATTCAGTTAAATTCAGTTGACTGTTCTGGCAACATGAGCAGTGGCAGCCAATCAGCCCAGTTCGGATATTTTAAATGTAAATCATTGTTTGGGTTTTTTTTTCCTCATAGCTAACTATTTGTAAGAGCAGTAATACAATAGAGAAAGTGAGGATGTAAGATCAAAAATAGAAATGCAGAAAAAAAGGTAATTATATTTTAAGAAATGTTTGCTCAACTGCTGTTAATGTTAGAAGCAATTTGGACATAGTCAGTAAACACCAACCACAGCCAGGGATAACTCCTGAACCAAATGCCAGATGTTACTGCTTCTGATATGGGGAAATGACTCAAGGTAAATATTAAATGAAAAACATGCACTTTCTGGTTTATGGAACTTTTCAGTACTCCCAGGCTAGCAGGATCTGTATTAGTTCCCACAAGAGCGTATTTGATAAAGATCACAACAGTATTTTAAGCTCTGTGGAAGGAACAGCGATGAGAGTTAAAAAGCCAGAACTAATATTCACAGAAGTTATTGTCCCAAGTGGGAACGCTATTTTCCTCCCTTCTCCTCCCCAGAAAATTCTGTATCTCAAACTTCAGTCAAGGCTTCAGAATCAGTACTTTAACTATTAAAAAAAGAAAAGACTAGTGAGACTGGTGAAAGTATTGAGCTTTACGAAGGAGCATGACGAATGCTTCAGCTGTGTTTTGGTTTAAATTAAGTGGCTAATTTATGTTATGCTGCTTTGTTAACTGCTGCTGATGGGCAGGCACAGCAGTATGGATGCAGAACAGCAGTAACAGGTTCTGCATGATGTGATCGTTCACTAGTAAATGAGTCTGGGGACAGACAAACACAGCTTTCCCTTACAGCTGTATTAAAGTGCCTGACATGGGCATTTTTAGTAAACAGTGAGATGGTAGCTTCCAGGGTGGTCATTTGTAGAGTGTGCGGTTACGAATGGCAAGACTCAAACCAAAGGAGCTCTACTAAGCACAAACTCCAAATTCTGCCAAAATTTGTTGTTGGGTTTCTGTTTTTTTTTTTTTTTTAAATTATCTATCAATTTTCTTTCAAAATTAAATCCTGTCAGATACTACTGGGTTCACTTCTTCCTTCACAAAGCAAACTAGCCTCCTTACTTTTGGCAAGACTAAACAAAAGCAGCCTGAGTATGTGTGTCCAAGCCACTGAGTATTTTTGCAGTCTCCTGTTTATGGCTCAGACTCTTCCACACCAATAAAAAGAATAAGTGATAGGAAAGAAAATACAAAAGCAAACTGCAGGTGCTGTTCTGGTTCCTGGTTTATCAGATGAACAGATTCCTGTGTAAAAATAACAGGCTAAGAGGAAGATATTGCACATCTGCTATTACTGGACCAATCCTGATATTTCATTTTAGTTTTAGGTTGAGAAGATACACAACCATATGTTTGCAGTGTCAAAACCACACTGTCTGAATAGCACCTAACAACTTGCACAATAAACTCTCTGAGGCATCGAACACACTTGTATTGTGCTTAATGTTCTGGACTCTCACTCTGGCCCCTAGAGGCTACATAAACAAACAATTATAAAGACTAAAACGGTTGAGAAAAAGCAGTGATAAAATAGTCTCTCCACCTTAAGCTCAGTGGATATTTGCTGGGATGTACTTTGCATAGATATGGCTTCAAGTTCTGAGAAAGCTGACTAGAAGATAAAAGATAACCTTCAAAGCTCTACTCTGTCACTGAAAAATGAAAGTTTCCCACATAGGTCTCCAATGGATTAGCAACTTCGTTGTGTGCAAGCCCTCCCCATGGCTTTTCATTAGATTTCATAGTCACTTAAGCCTTTTCCTAATAAAAAGACAATGCCAAGGGTGAGATTATGAAATACTCCAAAGTTAAGTTGATAACGGTTTAATTAAATGTTGCTCACTAACAACATTTCTGGCATGACTCAGACAATAAAAGCGAAAAATGAATGCTGTAATTGCTTCTTTTGCTGCCTTTTCACAATCTTCTGAGATGTTCTTCCCATGACATTGCCTTTCAAAGCGTTCTGCAGAAGATCTTGTTACCTGACACGGCTGCTCAACTCAGTTTTACACTGAGCTTGAAGGATTCATTTTGACTCTGGGTTAGGAGCAGGCTCTGCATGATCAGATTTTGTCTGCTGCTTTTTAATTAAAATACGAGGTACAGGTCCTCAAAGGGAGTAAGTGAGCATAGCTCTGTTGAAGGGAGTATTTGTCAAGCCTTCTCCCAATGTCAATAGCAAAATCTTGCTATTAAATTCAAGCTGTACTTTCTACGGTAGATGCACATCTCTGTACAAAGAAGGATCATGGCACTTCTTATAAGCAAGATCCGTTCACTTAATAAAGACACTTAATAAATGCACTCTTCTGATTTCCTCAGATGTTATTTCACTCCTTCACACTGCAAGTACTGCACAGTTTGAGCCCTATGTGCCACAGAGCATGCTTTCACCCTACAAGTCACCTGTGATAGGTAGGCAGATAAATGGCTTCCCTAGTATCTCCTCTATTATCTACAGTGTTATATTTCTTATACACTATAATCTTTCCATATGTAAAACTACTCCAAATCAATGTCAGCTTGGAAATTCTGCTCTGATAAGTGGTTTGGGGTCAGTGCCTGATCATCTGCTGTTGCTGGAATGTGCAAGTTAGTCATATGTTCCAAAAAGTGTGCAACTATTTTCTGTGGAAGATCTGGAAAGGAGTGATTAAATTTACATTTCCCCATAAAACTGGACTGCATTTATGGCTTTGAATTCTATAACACAATAACCCTGTATGTTAAAAACTTATATAGCCTTCTAGATGATGTTCAGCATGACTATCCATTATTAAAGCCCAATAAATAATAATTATATATTGCGTTAAATAATAACTCTGGAAAAAATGTAATAGAAGCGGTATATAAGAGTTTTACCTTGGCAAACTTGAAACCTAAATACAAGAATGCATATCAGGGAAATTAAATAAGGAAAAAAATATGAGTTCAGTTGCAGTAACAGAAATAAAAATTTGCACAAGTAAGAAATACTATCGCATGAAAAGCAGAATTAATTAAATCCTACTATGAAACTTTGCAAGGGTACTTTTACTAGGTAGTGTATAAAGCCATGAACACCTCTGAATCAGACATGATCTCACATACAGATCAGCCAGGAAAAATACTCCTTACAGTTGCAAAAGCAGAAACTTGCAGAAGTAGCTGCATGCATGAGAGGTCATGATAGAACAACCTTCATTTGCCTCCTGATCATTCATGAAAAGGCACATTTTACTGATGTTTTTCCCCAGATTGACACTGATTTTCTGACTCAGAAGCAGACTGACTCTAACACTATTTCCCTCAGCAAAGCTCCTGGCTTCACTTTTGCCATAAGCGCCTTCATTCTCAGACTTTCTTTTAGGGTAACAACAGGAAAAAACCCTTTTCCTGTACAACAGAACCATGTTTCCCAGGATCACTGCTGCCTTTTCCAGCCCTGCACTCTGCTTCCTAACCAACTCTGAGGTGGTTTCTCCTTGTTTTCTTGAAGAGGTGGTGGATTTCTACGCTGTTCTTAAGTTCACCTTTTCTGCCTACATCAGCTTCTGTCTTAATCGATTTGACATACAAACATGGGTCAACAGGAGGGATTACAGCATTTTACGACTCCGATCCATTGTGCTCCATGCTGAGCAAACAACTCAGGGAAGTAATCCAGCAGACAAGAGTGTTTTTCAGGCACCACGTCCTTCCTCCCTAAAAAGCAGCAATTTCACAGTAGGTGTGGGAAGGCATAGCAGCAAAGAGAAGGGCATTAGGCATATCACACGTGGTATTTTAGAGGACAATGTTATTTCTTCACTATATTCCTAAAAAACACCCTTGAAAACACCAAGCGTAACACCAACAATGTAAACTAAATGGAATCTGTCATTTTATAAAGGTACCCCTGTGGTTTTGGACACAGCTTCAATTGTTTCTTTATCCCTACCTATGACAAACTAGGTAAATATCAGGGGATATAAAAGGTCATAAAGGAGTGGCTGGTACATATTCCCTGTCAGGTAATTGTGGAGATGCGTTACACTGAACCAAAAAGTATCTATCAGCAGTTTCACAAAAAGGCTGGCAACTCCACTTGTGACCGCTGAACCTACTATGACCATTACACAAGTACATGCCCTTGCAGGTACATAGGAACACATCCTCCCATGAGTGGCACCTGCGCCTCTTCAGGGAGGTAGAGGAATACAAACACAGCTACCAAGTAGTTCTTACACCTCAGACTATGGGTGGTGAGATGGGGAAGCCAGAAAGCTGATGAACATATGTATTTTGCCTCAGGGAGAGACGGGGGATATACAGTGCATCCCAACAAGCAGGTGGGTACTGTTAAATAACTGCAAATCTTTCAAAAAGCCCTCAAAGAGTCAGAAGGCATCCCTATATTGGTCCCCTGTCCCTGCATGGGTAGAGCAAGAAGCAAATGTTAAGTTATGGTTATCACATCATGGCCAAAGCTCGTAGGCAGTGGAAGGATCCGACTTTCCCTAGTAATGGACCATATGTGATGGGTTCCATCTTGGGAGCTGAGGTTTTCTTAGTCAATAATATGACAATAATGAACTGCATAACTTCTTACTTGCCTGGGAGTTTAGATTTTTAAAGTAATAATAAACTTATTCTAAATTTAACCATTCTCAGTGAGTTTTGAGAGAGAAATCACTTTTCTTTGCAACATTTCCTAGCTCTAGAAGTCCTGAAATGGTTCCTTTCTGTTCAGAGAACAGACACAAGAAGCAGAGCATCCACAACACGATTGTCCATACTAATAGTATTCTTCAGGGAAGGAAAATGTACTTTCATAAATTGCTATAATTGTGCCTGGACAAAATGGGATGCGTCATCTAATGATGCACGATTAGATCAGTAGGTTAGATTAGAATGACAGGATAGAGATTTTTCTGTGTGTTTGTGTATAACACAAATGAGAAAAAAAAAAGATTAATTAAATGTGTGTATAGATGCTTTGGCAAAAATAGAAGCCAGAAGAAGAAAATAGAAAACTAGAAAGGATTCCAGAAAACATAAATCGATACACTAGGTAGCTGGTTTAGGTATTTCCACAGACAAAAAACCCCAAACAACGTGAGTTCAATAATTTTCCATTAACAACAATATTCCATTTTCCTTGAGTCCTATTTTAGTTCATGACACTTTTCATGATACCTGATTCCTCTGAGATTTTCTGTCAGGAAGTAAGCTTTGTTTCACCTAATAGAGTCATGTATTTATACGTCTCTCCACTTAAATTTTCACAACATACCGGTGCACTTGCAGGTTATATCTTCCCACCCCCCAGCAGTGTAAAAGGCAGCTCTCTTGACAGGTGCAATGATGAAAGATGCAAATGCCAGGTTACATAAACAAACCAGAATTACAGCACAAAGATCTCTTCTGTGAAGCCTTTTGTTTTAATCGAGGTACTGTACTTAGAGAAGGGATTCAGTTACATATTGGATGGACTCGCCACATAGCAAATTTCTTGCAATTAAATAAAAAAAGAGAGACACACAAAGGAAAAAAAAAAGCTTAAATGACCAACAACCCACCCCAGCTAATCACAAAGGGATGCTCAAAAGCCCTCACCTTAGAGAATCTATCGGTGTAAATGACTTCCGATGTAAATATCACAAATTAAGGTAAGAACAGCATTAAAAAATAACTATCATTTCTCATTATCCTCCTCCTATCTCAGCTCTAACACTGAAGATCTAGATTAGTACCTGCAAATAAGTGCTCCAGAACAATGCTGAACTGCACCCTGTTGTCTTAGTATAGCGTAAAATTTGGGAAACAAAATCAGGGGAGTCATCATCATCGTTCAGTTCTAAATGCTTACAGATTTTTGGGGGGTTGTCCTTGGCTCCCCCCCCCCCCCCCCCCCGCTTCTTTTTCCTTTTTTACACATATCTATAAGAATAAAATCCAATTTTTGGGACATTTACAGCTGGTCACTAGTTGGCTGGACACTGTTACACACTGTAGTATTTGCTATTTTATACATTTTATTTTAGTTTAATTTAGACAGTTCTTCCTGAGAAGTAATCTTTTTCTCTAACATTTAATTCTTTGACTAAATACACTATTAATGAAAAAAAACTAATTCAATCAGGTCAGTGTTTTGTACTACTGTACCTTTATTTGTGTATGCTGATATATTATTGATATTAGAACATACCATGTACTTGTTTTTACGGTAGCTAACCCACGGTGCTAGGCAGAGTGTTAAAACACCCAAACTGTTGATCCATTAGACTGTACAATGAACTAAAAGCAGATTGTCAATCACTTCTGTAAAACAGCATTTTTACTTAAATAGCCCTTTTAAACTGATGTGGAAATGTGTCCCCAAGTATAAACATACCCTCTTGCTATAGTGTGGTTTTGGTAATGGGCTGGAGCTGGTATTTCTGATGGCTCCCTGAAAGCTGCATTGCCCTGCCATTTCATCAGCAGAATGCCCTGTCCCGTTACAAAAGCCAGAGATTACATCACCATCTTGAACACAAGACAGTAAATGGCATGAAGGGGGAAGTGTAATACAAAGAGCACTACTGGGGTGGTTCAGCAGTATCAATGCAGGCTGGCAGAGCGATCACTGACAGGGTGATTTTAAGGTACGAGTCAAGATTTGTGTCTGCCATATTTCAGTACATTTCCATTACTATCATTTGATCTGCCAACCTATTACACTTGTGTGTTAGCAATACCTTAAGCTTACAGCCAATAAGCATTCTTAGCTCAGGTTAAAACCAACTTTGTTCATTTTCATGTGCGTATCCACGCTACATAACCCAGAACCTTGTGGTATTCTCATACCGGGAGTCAGATCAGCAGTGTAGAGGAGCCAGGTTACATCCTGTCATCATACCCAACATGACACACTTCGTTACCTCACCTGTTTATTTGTTTCTAGGGTTAGTGCAGAGCACACATTCACACTCCTTGTCTCCTTGTTTTGCTTGTAAAGTCACTAGCACTTTTTGGTGCTATAAGAAGTAGTGAGTGAAATAATAATAAAAATTAATAATCAATCTGTCTTTTATACACTTTTTAAAGCACCTTTATGAAAAGCATTCTAAAAAGAACTTTGGCCAATATGCAAAATGATGTTGGAAAGAGAAAGTTAAATGGAGATCATTAGTCTTCCTTTTGTTGATAGCGTCGTCATAGAAACACCAGAAAAGAAAGAATAATCTATTAATTTCACTTGGATTTATTGAGCTGCATGTTCACTGCCACCATCCACCATAAAAATGGAATAGATGCGTCTCAGTCTAGAAGAATGTTGTCATAAAGCATCTTATGCAATGGATTTTAATACTACTAGTCGTATTTGCTCAGTAAATATTCACTAAACCACAAAGAAGAATTATATATGAAAGTAGAAGTACCATCTAAAGAAGACATTTTAATTATTTTAGAAGCTGCTAAAATTCTGTTAAAGTTCATAGATTTGGAATAAACAATACAATTAAAGCAATTTGAATATAGACAATGTTAGAAAGGAAACAGAAAAACTCACAGGCACACTGATTTGTGCTCCAGAGGACAGAAGTTACAGAGAAGTGAGGAACAGAAATAAAAAAGTGCATGAGGGAGCAAAACAGGTGGCATAAAGCAAAAAAAAACACTTTAAAGAAATTATCATATCTTTAAAGTTAAAAGATAATAAGAATCAAGTAATATTCTCAGATAAAAGACTAAGAATTAGAGAAAAATATTTTTATGCTAGTAAATAATATATAATAGCTAGTAAATAATGCATTATAGATCAGAAATCACTTCAAACATACTGCACAGAGAGGTCAGTGCATAAAGACACTGTGCACATTGGCAAAGAGGGAAGGGATACTCTAAATTACTTTAACAAGTATGTAGCTCCTTGCACTGCAGTGCCGCTCACAAATAACTAAAAGACAGTTGGGACTTTGGAGATAAACATGAGATCGGCAAAACGAAATCTGAAAAAAAAATTAAGGCTAGCATTTACTATTGAATTACAAAAGAAGTTTTAAGCTCAAGCATAAAAGAAATAATAAATTCTGAATAATAGATGCAGATGTTCATATATGGACTTACAAATAATTCAGAAAATTTAACATTACAAGCTTTTGGTAAGGAAAAAAAAAAGTCAGCATCAACTGCACAAGTCATAGTGATACCAAATAATCTGGAAATAAGACAACAGCTACTAACAGAGGTGTTCCAAACAATGAGATAAAAGGAGAAACACCACGCAAATGAAGTAAATCGCTAGAAAGCTATTCTCTCAAGAACAGTGGCAGAAGAGTAATGACAGTGAAGGACACACTCCTTTGAACAGCAGAAGACCTTGTAAGCAGGTCTATTGTGATGGCTGTGCTGTAACACAAGCATCAATATTTCTTAGAACACCAAGACTGAAAAAATGAAGGATAAGATGAAGATATCAAAGAGATTGAACAAGCAATAAAGATGGCAAAAAGGTAAATGGAATGATTAATGGTACAAACCTTGATACCATAAAGAATAAGGAGCATAGAATGGGAGAAAACAGGGATGTTACATCACAGGATGTATTTAGGAGAAGATAATTCCAAGACAAGTGAATAATATGTTGATTTTTTTTTTTTTTTAGTGTACTTTATTGAATAAACCCTACAAAGTTACATTGAAGATTTGAAATTATTAAAGAATTAGGGAAGCTGAATATGGTGGTGGTGGTGTGGGGAGGGGGTTGGCAATGAATGAGCTTCTTAAGAAGCAAACTGTTTCCCCTACCACATTCTTTACAGTAAGAGAAAGCAGAACAGACTATGTCTCTATTTCTGCTACATGGCTGAGATGGCAAAGCAGCACCACCAGAATCCAGGAACACAGGCTAGACATGCAGCAAGGTATTTGGCGCACGTTACGATCCTAAATTCACGGACTGGTAGGGGGTGGAAGGGACCTCTGGAGACCATCTAGTCCAACCTCCCTGCTAAAGGAGGATCACCTAGAGCTGGTTGCACAGGACAGCATCCAGATGGGTTTTGAGTATCTCCAGAGGAGGAGGAGACTCCACAGCCTCTCTGGGCAGCCTGTCCCAGTGCTCTGTCACCATCAGAGTAAAGAAGTTTACCTCATGTTCAGACAGAATTTCCTGTGTTCCAGTTTGTGCCACTGCCCCTTGTCCTGTCACTGGGCACCACTGAAGAGTCTGACCCCATCCTCTTGACATCCACCCTTCAGATATTTATAAGTGTTGATAAGATCCCCTCTTGGTCTTCTCTTCTCCAGGCTACACAGCCCCAGCTCCCTCAGCCGTGCCTCATACGAGAGATGCTCCAGTCCCTTCCCCATCTTCACAAGGCAGTTTGTCACAATAAGAGTTACAGCTGCAAACTTGAAGGTGATTCGGAATTTTCTTTGCACAAGGACTGTTAGATCCTCACTGCACACGAATGAGCAGACAGAATGGGATGATTACTGAACTGATTCATGGACTACAGATGCTAAATCCAATCCATAAAGGTACTGAGGCAATGAAACAATAAAAATAGCTGATATATGAATACTACCAAATCCTAAAAGATACAGGAAAAAAATAAAAATCGCTTGAAAAAGCAAACCAATAGCAATACATTACTCACCCCCTGAGCAGAACACCACCTGCCATAAAAGTTGAACAAAGCAGCATTGATGACAAGGTATGCATTTTAATTGTCTTTCAGATGTCCTCTATCCACACCAATGGCATCACAGGCAATTAAGAAACTTTGACTCAGTACTGAGAAGCAAGATACTGCCCTCCCAGCATAGGTCTTGCAAATCACTGGTCATTTTCCGAAAACCATTCATAAGTAATAGGATTTTCTTATTTTTGTTGAGGTTTTCATGACACAATGTAGTCTTATTGGAACAAAATCTTGAGTAGAAGTTAAAATAAAAAGTAAAGCTTAAAATAAGTAATATTGGGAAAAAACACATGAATGGCTATTTTCATTCCAAAGAAACAGAGTAACTTAAGACACATACCTCCAACCTGTTTTCTACATTTCATCCTTAAGTTATTTCTTGGAATAAACTAATTTAAAATAGCTTGATTTGTTTCTATAGAATTTTTATAGGATTCTCTTACCTTTTGCAACTAATGGTCAGACATCTTATTTCAGACAAGATACACTACTACTTGAAAGGATGAGATACTCTGGTACTACCTTACCTTGAAAAGAGACTCTTCACCAGGCAAAAGAAAGTTTAAAAGCATGCTAGAGTGATTTACAAGGAAAAAAGGGGTGGCAGGGAGGGGGGGGGGTGGGCAGAAAGAAGGAGACCAATATAAGATTTTTACTTGTTTTAGTGATTTTTTGGTGATTTTTCTCTTCATCATTCATTCAATGAACTGCTGAAGATACTTCCTTGTTTTTGTCTCAAGCACACTGCCCAAGTACACAAGTATAAATCAACTTCATGCAGCAAAATTAGGAGGAGTCACTGGAGCAGGTTATTATTTGAATTAAGGGGTTTTGTTTTTTGTTTTTTTTATGGTACACATTCTAACAATGCACTACATACAACTATTCCTAGCTCAGCAATTTCAAAGATCTTCTCTAAGTCCACTGTAATGTCCAAAATCTCCAGCACAGCTGGCTTTATCTTCCATAAATAGCCTCTACCTTACAGACTCAAAGCAAAATGTGGCACAAGGCATCCAAAACTTTCCTCATCAGAAGCAAATTGCCCTTATCCTGAAAACACATTTAAATTAGTTGAGTGAGAGTAACGAGCGCAGTGTAGAATAAATACAGAAAATGAAGTAGCTAGTATTTTTTCATTAATATCTCATGAAAATGTATATTATAGTGATAAACACATATTTTTGTTTTTCTAAAGCTGATTAACTGCATTAACAGTGCTGTATTCATTTTCTGAGCATTCATATTGTATGAGCTGTGCAAGTTAATGTATATTGCAATTCCCATTTTTCAAATGCTGTATGACTTCTGGGTACAGGAGGGAGACATTACAATTATGAACGAGTAAAACTTTGTTGTGTGTGTGCCATACTCTCCATTAAAGCTAAACAGAGCAGTTGTGATACAGCTGAGTTTACCCTGTAAACATCATCACACACTTTATTGAGTAAGTTACACTGATCAGTAAATCAATTAAACTGCAGGGGTATAGAAAAAAAGAGAGAATGAAGTGCATAAAAAAGAGAAAAGGTAAGGAGGAGGAGAAGAATAAAAGTTCAAGAGAGGAAAGGAAGATATTCCTAGCTTTGCACAATTACACAAAATAACTTCTAAATGCTAGGTTTTGTAAGTACCATTGAGGGATTTGACTTTCATTTTTAGGTGATTTGGAGCCAATCAGGAAAAGACAAACTCACTTCATATGTGAATCCAGTGACACACTTGATCTTGATTTAAAGTTCTGTAGATTACATCAGAAATAATAAAGTTATTTTGAAATATCCACTGATTTCCAAATCCATGTGATTTGGCTGAAACCACGAGCAAGACAAAAGTAACTCTTAGTAAGTTCAACACTGCAATTGTCAAAATTCCCAGTCAACTAACACTTTGAACACACCCAAGGAACATGCAGGCATCCGTTTTAAATATTCTTGGCTTGCACAGAGACGTAAGTCTTTGCAGCACTGAAGAACTTGGCGCTTATCCCAAGGCCCAGCAGACTGGCAAGAAGGATGCAAGCACAGCTGGCCACTACACAGGATGGAGGTAAGGCTCAGGCTGGGCAGCATCAGCACTGCAGTGTGGAAGTTCTTCAGCTAATTTAACTCCATGTTCCTTCCACGACTTAAAAGCTTGTACTTTTGGAGACCAAGGTCATTATTTCAATGACGGAAACAAATGACTTACAGTCCTAGACATTAACAGTGTGGAGAAACTACTAATAGAAGCAGTAATGCTTTTAATTGCAAATAAACTGTCTTCTGTCTCCTCTACAAACGGCTTGGTCTAATTGATTTAGTCCAGTTTTTTGTATTTCACTGTCAAATAGTGAAATTGTTTCAGTTAATTCTGC
Source organism: Porphyrio hochstetteri (assembly GCA_020800305.1). Lineage (NCBI taxonomy): Eukaryota > Metazoa > Chordata > Aves > Gruiformes > Rallidae > Porphyrio > Porphyrio hochstetteri. The sequence continues at coordinate 11,811,243 of CM036911.1, forward strand.
TAAGAACTTCAGTGTGGTCGCTTTTTATGCTCCTCCATTACCAGATTATTATTTTAGATTTCTATTTCCATTTTCTGTTCTATTTGAATGTGAAATGCAAAATTACCAAGAGACCCAAAAGAATAAACATAGAGTAATACTATATAACAATTGAATTTACTTGCTATCATAGGCATGGAGTAGTACATAATTAACTTATCACAAAAGTAAAAAAGAATCCTATTAACTCATAGGAGAATTACTGGATAACTAATACAATAACCACAGTGACTAAACCACACGGGCATGATCCAAAAGGCATCTGGAAATTCTGAGTCCGTACTAAACAAAAGTACCTCATGGCAATTAATTTTACCAAAGATGAAAAGTCAGCACTGGTAAACAAAAAAGCTTGTCTGTCATCTGCATGCAACAGTCTGCAGTTCTGTGATTATTTAAATGTTGTTGGGAATTGAGCTTACAACACATGCACACTACCACACACTACCACACACTACCTGTTTTCTCCCCCCTCCCTCCCACTGCTCGGGCTTGTTTCCCAGATAACTCTTGGGCTGTGCAGTCAGAAGCAAATACTGACTGATCCCTGGGTGAACTGGACAGCCATTTTCAGCACAGGCATGTCAGTTTTGTGAAGGGGGTAAACTGATGCTGATGGGGACAGCAAACGGGATCATGAGGCAATTTTCAATTATCACAAAAATAACTTTATTAAAAAAAAAAATCAGCCAGAGAAGGAATAATATCTCTGCACTTCTCGACGTGACAATATCCTACAGCTCCTGCAAAAGAAAAGAAAAGGAAGCACATGAAAAGACAGTTTAGTGCTCTACATAGCGCTCTGGCAATTTTTCCATACTGCTTACCCTTCTCTTCTGCTTCCAACAATTACTGGCAGGACACTCTCTACTCATTCTAGGCACAGAGGACACAAAGATTTAGTTCACTGTCAGAAAATCCAATTTTTCTATACAACCATAACATACATTAAAAGCACACACCACTGTCATGGAACATTTATTGTGGTACTTACCTTCTGCTTTCTGAATCCTTGTATTGTTTACTGGATGAGATTTGACATCTATATAACACCTCCAAGTAGGACCAGAACAAAATAATTGGAGTTGACTGTGGCTGTGTAAACAGGGGCACAGCTCTGGCATGTGGCGCCTCTCCTCCTGTAGCAAAATAACTTCAGTACAGTTAACAACCTTCTACTATCAAAAAACCCCACCCTAGTAGCGTGACAATGGAGTCCAAGCTCTCATGGGCATGTTCTGATTGTACTTACTACTTTGAAGCCTCCTCCCAGGTCCTTTCTCAACTGGAAACAATAAAGTCTCATTGGCAAGTCTTCTGGCAGCTGTCTTTACCACCACCTTTGACATGCAGATCTCACTTTTGTCCTGCTAGGCTTGTTTCAGCAGAGTACAATATATACAAGTCACTGTCTACATATTTTTGCATCTGGTTAAACTGCAACTGAGTCTTAACAAGGCCAAGAATAAAATCTCAACATTACAAGTCATCTAATTGCATTAATATGCCCTTGTGGTGTCAGCTTTAACAATTCCTCAAGCTCAGTGAAGCATTTACCTAAATACCACATTCAGGATGCAAGTTAGGAGACTGATTGGGTATAAGGTCACATTTAAATACACAGCTGTCTGTTCCATGTTGGTGCCACCCAATTGCTTCTATTTCATGATAAAAAGCCTTTACCTCCAAGATGCACCAGTCAGGCAGGAACCTAGGGCACATTCCTAATCTCAAACCAGAAAGTGCATGTAATTTGCACATGCAGAGACATAATACAGCAATCCCCTCGTATGCAGCTGAGAAGCTGTATCCTCAGCTGAAACCCAGCCTTGAAGCACCCATCCTTTCTCCCCGAGGTGACAATATAGGGTGAGTGTTCTTGAAGTCAGCACCATGCAGAAAGGGTTTGTACCTGGCACTAGGAGTTACATGGAAACTTACCTGGAGGCTCATACACAATATCCATTTTTAAGGCTTCAAAAGTTATCTTTTCTAATGCACCAACAATGCTTTGACCTTACTAGTGCCCCCGATACACGGCACACACTGACACTGGAAGTGACAGACTATTGCAATATGCAGCATTACTGAGGACATACACTCACTTTTACAGACTGATACCCTCCTTAATGCAACTAACGCCTCCTCTCAACCCAGCCCCCAGCAGAACACTGACCAATTCTGGCTTTCTGAACTTATCAATGTACCACGGTACCAATTTTTTTTTTAAGTTTCCTTAAGTTTCACCATAAACTATTAGTAGCTTCAGTTAGAGAAAGTGGAAGAAACCAAACACGAAGGAAGATCAAAGTTACATATATTAACATTATTTTATCCATTTAATCCACCGACTTCACAGCATTACTATTTTGATATAGCACTAAAGGCAATTAACAGCACACACAAGTCAAACACATGGCAAATCTTGGTCTTGCCTTTTAAAAGTAATACAGATTAATCCAACCCAGTTCATTGCCAATACATAAAATGCAGATAAATCTGAAAATATGATATATTGAGAAAAGTACAGATGGTAGCACCAAACCAAGATGGTAGCTAGGTCACAAAACATCTAGGGATAACATCCTTCCCACTAAACCAAACCCAAACTATATTGCCCAAACTGAGCCAAGATGTTGTAAGGCACCCTGCAGCACGGTCACCAGATGCATGTTGACTTTCCTTTAAGTGGCACGTTTCCCTAAACAAGTACAGCTACTGGCAGAGCTTCTTTCAGCCTTTGAGGAACATCTGCTTCATCCATTACTCTTCGGCACAGACATCAGTTGTTATTATAAAACTCTCTCTTCTGGAGCTGATGTCTCTCTTCTCTAGAGGTGATAAATGACTCTTCCCTCCAGCTAAAAGAATCCCATGGAAAGTGCTGAAGAGCTGAAGCCATTTCATGCCTCAGGATACTATTGTTATTTTGCAGCATACTTTAAAAGGACAGATATTTCACAAAACAAACAGAAAGACAATGTCCCAAGAGCAAAGCACCTTTACTAAATTTGAAAAGGTAAAACCAGAAGGTGATGAAAAGTTGGGGCAGGATGAAGAATAAAGCAAGTCAAGGAGCAATGACAACAATGACAGTAAACGTTACATGTATACCCCCTCTTAGTTCTTCAGAAATTTACCAAGGGAGTACAGATGAAATATTTTAAATGCTTATGATTAACAACAATATAAGTATTAGACATACATGCTCTGATAGTACTGGGGATGATTGTGATCAGAATCACTAATTAGAGATTTTGTGTAAACATGAGCATAAAAACAGTCAGTGTGCCATATTACCAGGAGATTATCTACCTGCTTTATACATTAAAAAAAAAAAAGGAATGCAGAGAAAACAGAACTTTATTAAACACATGCCCTTTAGAACATGTACATTCATTGCTCATGTAATTGCAGATTCATTCTCTCTTCCATCAAGGACAGGAGTGCTATGGGGACTTAAATAAGACCTGCTAAATGGTAACTAAGGCTAGGACCACCCATGTAAACACTAGTTATTTATTTTTCGTTGTCTGTTTGCAGCTACGAGACATTGAGTTTCAGAGGACAGCTCACCAGCTGCACATTTGGTGAGCTGTGCAGGAACTAATGAACTTTGCCTTTTTCTTTATTAGCAAACAGGTAAAATACTGAATTGTGGCAGTCTGGCTTATACCAACCATCAGCAAAATCAAATTTTTGCAGTTTGGAAAAATCAAAATGCATCTGTCGCAGTGCATGACACAAGGTCACAGAGTTAATTGAGTTAACTGTATCACATATTCACTCCTGGAGTCTTAGGCCTTCAACCTTCTTATCACAAGGAGGCCGTGAGAATCAGCACAGTGAAAATACAGCATGCACCATCTTCTCCAATATTAACAACTGCTCAGAGTACAGAAAACTAAATACATTTCACACTGTAGTCATTTCAAGGAGATATATAAATTTTAATAGGATCCCCTTCTTGAATTACTTTATTGCTCTGCTCAATTAAATATTATTTAATGATTCACCACTTGCAAGGGTATTATACATCATTCATACTCTGTTGACTTCAGTGAAGCTTCTGATTTTTTCAGAAAAGATAACTAGTTCTAAGGAAAAATTTTAATTTTCTGTGTGAGGCCTAAGAACCAGCGAGTTAAAAGTAGCAACTAAATATAGCAACTGCTGTATTATATTTGTAGTTCACGCATGGGGAGATTCAGGTTATCACATTATAATTATTTACACCACTGATACTGGTTTAACTGCTAAGCAGCCTACAAGATAAGGACTATTTCATGTAATGACTGTATTTTCAGCAAAACTGTAGCAATCTGCCTGTTGCATTTTCTTGGGGCTTTCATTTTCAACTTTATCTGTTATAAGTTATTGTTACAGAAGAAAATATGAAGATTCTGGATGATCAGATTAGGTGGTGTAGGTGAATTGCTGAAATAGTTGTTTTTTCACATACTGTAGCAGGTTATTCCAATACTCACTCACCTTCACGTTTAACCCCTTAACACACCTTAACTTGTTCTCAGTGTAAGAAATGAGTAAAACTGACGACTCCTTGTCTTGGCCACTGACTCTTTGTGCAGAACACTTATTTCCAAAGGTCCCTCTCGGGCTTTCGCATCTCCTTGTGTCTGGCAGTTAAAGCAATGATTTCATTCTGCAGCTGGCACCACATGCACGAGGTCAGTCTCCACAACTCAGCTTTCAACTGCTACCTGTTGCACCAAAGTAACCTGATCAGCCATGGTGGCTGTCAGAGATATTTGGCTTCATCATCAACTTTTCCATCAGAGAAAAATAAACCATTCAGCCCTGAAGTGCAGTTAACCACCTGGGTCAAAAAATGGTAAGAAGCTGTAGATATCCATGTCTCCATGCTATCTAATGCTAAAAATAAATCACACTCTCATTGAATAAAAGCTGCTTCTTTCAATCTTTTTTTTTTTTAAAACCAATTCCATGCCTCACATGAGCATCACCAAAAGCCAGCCTGCTTTCTGTCTACATGAAACTGGTTATACAAGTAGATTTCCTGTTTACAAAAACATTGTGATAATATTTACTTACCTTTGTGTCTCAAATTTAAATAAAATTGCATTCATCATGATTGGTGAGACACCATGAACCATGCATACATGTGTACCAGCCCAGGCCAGGAGCACTGCACCCCGATGGGAGCTGTACCCTCTCCCCCACGCACCGCTGGGCTCGCTTACAAGGAGCTGGGGAGCAGAGGCAAAGAGGCAGGGAAGTCTGCACCCTCTTGCAAGGAAGAAATACTTTGTGTGTTACACGCTACTGAAATATATTCCCCAGAAAGCTGAAGAATCTGGACGCAGAAAGCCTGGCAGAAATTACTGTGACTGAGATTCTATTAAGGCACAGAAAGATTTAAATACCTTGATCCAAGCCTTTCTGGAAGATGGCATCAGAGATGGAAATTGAATCTAGCTCTTAAGAGTGAGTATCAAACACAAGACTTTTTTTTTCTCCTTTTTCTTTGAGGTACTAGAAAATGTAAAGCGTTTCCTTATCACCAGACATTTCATAAAGGTAGGCCACTGATCAAAATACTTAAATCTACATTTTTAAGGACAGTGTCCCTTGAACACACTTGGCTTTCATTTAATTCAAGATAAGCTGCACATGCATACATAAGACCAATACATTGTTACATCTGCAACATTTTAGAACAGATATGCCACGTGAATATGCCTGCATTTATCTCTGCTAGTCACACAAAGAAACAGACACTACAAACCAAAGACAGCAGCAGTATATTAAAGTATCAGGTATTTGTGCTTGGGAACACACAGTACTGAATATTGTATGGAACATAAACCCGACAATATCCAAAAGGGGAAAGGGGTGTGAGAACATGAGAAAGGTTAACACGGTGTGCTAGATCAACTGAATGTGTAATTTTTGCTCAGTAAATCCTGCACATGAGAGCTAAGGATCTGGTAAGAAGGGGATTTCAACAGGTAATGGAAAAGCAATGTACGCAGCCCCTAACTACTGAGCTCCAGAGAGGGCCGCCCCAGGAGCCTGTGGGGGAAGACAGCTGTTCACAAAAGGATACACAAATTCATGACTCCTAATAGAACAGCAAAAGGACTGCGTATATACACTCCAAAGAGTCTTGAGAGTCTAGCAAAATGCCTGACTATGCCCACCTGCTTCCCTGGCAAATGTACACTAAGCTAGATGTGTGGCTAACACATATTTCATCTCTCCCCTGGGCACCTCCAGAGATGAGATTTCAGCTTTAGCCACTGTGGAAGTAGTTCAACTTTCCCCAGGAATCCTGACTTACGTGGTTTTAAAGCAGAATTTCTGGATGATGACAATGGAAATGGAATTCCTAAGGCAACTGAGACCACAACTGCAATGAAAACATTAGAAAGAGTATCCTCCCTCGATCGTGTACTAGCAAGACTAAGCTCTGCAACATCTAGACCTTGTTATTTCTCACAACAGGATTGCCATCATTTTCTGCAGTACAGAAAACAACTCACAGGAGAGCCTTTGCATGAGTGGCCCTAATTTGACAAGTATATTGTCACCTGATTTCTCTGTACACAGGGTGGGATTTGTACTTTGCTATGTGTGAAGTAATGATTCCATATGTGCTTATACTTCCTGAGTAATTCTTCAAAAAGATTGGAGGAGGGTTTAAGAAGCACAAGCATAACACTTTTAGATATGATTCCGGAACTTTCTTTTTTCTAGCCCACAGAAAACCACCTCAAGCCTCATTTTAGACTGCTGTCATAATATTTTCAGGCTCAAGACACAAGATTTCATTAATTTCTATATCATCAAGATCTGTTTCAATACCAAATAAGAGAAACAGAAAGCTACTCATATGAAAAGACTACTCTGAGCCAAGACTTCAGGGCTTGGCTTTATTTCAAGTCTTAAAGAGTTGTCTTTAAAAAAAAAAAAAAAGGAGGAAACTAAAATGCTCAAAATAAAGTTAAAATAATTCAGCTTTGCCTCCTGGGTAACACTTTCCTGCTTCCTGTGGAAAGGCTCACTCTAAGAATACTATATATATATTCTTTATCCCATTTCTTTTATGGACATGCTTGTCCTTCAATTTGTACGCCTCAAGACTGCTGCTTACAATTTAAGTTAAGCAATGAAAGTGAGATACATGTAGAGCTTTTAAAGTAACCTGTGCCTGTCCACTACATCTGTGAGAACACTTGCACCAATTCCACCGGTACTTATGAAGTTTCGTATGCAGTGAAATGAAACACTAAACTTCTGGAGATCACAGAACGGTTCTCTAGAGAGAAAAGAGTTCTCTAGGTATGCCATGCAAGTCCAAAAGCAGAAAGAAAAAAAATCCCTCAATGTGCTGGCTATCCTCTTGCTAATGAAGCCTGCCACACAGTTTACACTCATCACCATACTGGTTTCATGACAACCTCTACTCAACTTGTCAACAGAATATCGATATCACCCATCACAATGACTAGGCTATTGTATTTTTATTTCTAAAATATAAAAAAATTAAGTAAAACTGAATATAGGAAAAGGAAAAATTAAAACTATTTCTTTATGATAGCAATATAAATTTGTAAGCTTTTTTTTATAGTGTTTTCAGCCACACTTAATGGGTTATGCAGGCTGTTTTTACACAAATAATGCACCAGTCTATGAACTCTGCTAAGGACAACCTCGGCTTCCTCGAGGAAATTACCTCTGCTGTCTGCAGATCAGCAACTGGGAGGTGAAGCAGTGACCTGTTAAGCCTATCATTCCATCAGGCTATGAATACATTGCAGAGCAGTCACTGAATAAATAGAACATCTATTTTTGCTTTCCAAAATGATAAGAAACAATTATTCATTCCTGCTTTAGCTTTTTCCTAACCTGAAGTTAAATTATTTTACAGAATCACAGGTATTTGTCCCTTTCCTTAAAAGTATTTGACTTGTCAGTTAAAGGCTAATGAAATGGCTCTCATTAATCCTAGTTACATTTAACATTGTAATCAACATGAAATTCTGGAAAAAAAAACCTAATTTAAAATTTACTTTCCTGTACATGAAGACAGACATTAACCCTTTCTTAGAATCTGAAATGTCATGATAAAACCATATAATCTTTAGATTGTGCCTCATTAAACACCAATAAAATACCAAAACATCATTATGTACTTTTTAAGCTCCCCACCAGAGGACAGGAGAAAAATTAAATCTTCATTTAATTCTAAATGTATTGAAGAAACATAATAAGAGCCCAAACCAAAATCCACTGATGGAGGTCACAGGAGTCTTCCCATTAACTTCCATGTGCTTTGGGATAACACACCAAGATATATATTAGCAAGCAAAGAGAAATGAAAACTTACCCATGAATTCAATTCCTAAATGGTCTGCTATACCCAAGAAAGCATGTAAAAGAAAAAAAGAAAAAAGAGACCGAAATGTTAGAAATAGACTAAAATGCAAATATCACCTTTATCATCACTGGTAACATTCAAAATTTATGAGACCTGCAGGACGCAATGAGGGGTCAGGGGCCCACTGTGTGGGTGGTAGTCAGAAAGAAAAGCCCTTCAAAAGGCCATCCTAAGGGCACTGCGCTGTCACAGAGGGGAAGGGAGTTTGGGGAGGGCCAAGAACATCTTTACTCATTCTTATTCCACTGAAAAGCCACAAGCCAGCCACATATAGGATTTTCATTTTGTCTCCCTCCTGAAACTCCTCTCTCTACATGCTAACTGCTATCATTAGACAAGGTTCTTGCTTTCATTTTTTCTGACAGAGACCAAAACCTGAGGAGATGAATGGAAGGCTTCTGCTGAGTTTTGCAGCTCTTGTACAGCACAGCGGCCATGCTCGCACCCGATGTAATTGCGTAACTGCCATCTGGTGTGTAACAGAAAACCTGACTTCAGAAAGAGTAGCCATGTTCCCTACTTCGCCATCTGACTGATAGGATGCAATAATTTCAAGACATTTAGAACCAACACAAAAATTTTAACAGTTTTAGAATACTGACTGTATTTACCACATGCAGTTCCAAACATTTCAGGACCCTTTCTTCACATGAGAAATTAGAAAATGCCTCTAAGGGACAGACGTTGTAGTGCAAAGAAAATTACATAAAACAGTTTACTAATTTTAAGTTGATAGTAAGTATATTTAAGTTCATATGTGATAAAAAATAACAAATTCTTCATCCTGAAGGGACAGGGCAACAGAAAAGATAACTGACTTTTCTGAAGTTCATGTGTAAGAAACAGAAGCTTCAAGCCCAAAGTGAAACTGGAAGGGCAGACTTTCAGAAAGGCAGCAGAATGCAGTTCTTTTTTACAGTAGCTTTGCAATATTTTGCTTTTCCATGGGAGGTAACAATTTGCATCATAAAGAATAAAGAAGGATCTTTTTCTGAGGAAAATGCAATAGTTCCCTTTAAAATATTATAAAAGCAAAATATTTAAATTCTGTTTGTCTTCCTTTTAATTTCTAGCCAAATTTCCTTGGTACAGAACAGATTAATACATGATTTTGCCAGTTTCTAAGTGCAGGAGAGTTAGAAGAAAAACAGCAAAATTGATGCATTGGCTCGTACTTGGAGCTGGCAGTTACTACTTGGAGCTATGTGAAACACCCCATCCCATTAACTAACGTGCTGCAATTTTCAAGACTACTTTAGAACTATGTAGCAAAGTTAAAAGATGTCCCCAAATATACCAAGAGCAATTTAAAACACTTTGTATGAACTGTCAGCTCTTTTGCCTGTGATAAGAATGAAATATCTGGGTTTCTGCTGAAAATGCTGGAAGTGATTCACCTTCTGCAACCTTTCAATCCTTCCAGGGGAAGGCATCGAGCATCAGCTTGCTCAATTCACTTAACACTCAAACCTATATAATAGCTGCTAAACTCTGTATTTATCTTCATGCAGAAAACACAATATGCATCTCAAAAGCATGTTAAGAGGATGTGGTATAAATACCTGATTAGCATGGTGTTAGGACAGGTGCGTTATGCAAGTCTAGTGACACCCAAATGAATCTCTCTTTTTGGTATTAAACACGAGTCAAACCCATACATAGAGGTATTCCACATGAAAATCTTCTGATCTGTATTCTTGCGTTCATGTACAAGTGTCAAGCATAAACATCCCTCATGCATTTGACAAAGGGATATAATTTTTATAAGAGCATGAGATCAGAAATATCAAAAGTACATTCAACATACTCTTGGAATAGAGACTTGTAGCTTTTCTCTCTTACCTTGTGTGTCTTTGGAATCTGCAAATACTATCTGCATGCAATTCATATCTTGCACCCTCTGTAAACTACATCAAGATGCAGTCAACAACTGCTTACTTTAAAAATGACAACAGAGATCAAAGTACTGTAATCTGGTCTCCAAGGAGCTAAGGATATTCACATATGAAACAAGATCATGCAATATCATCTTTTTCAGGCCTATGCAGAACACCTGAAAAAAACCCAATCCTCCTTTCCTAACTAGGCTATGCATTTGTTTTCCATTTGCAGCCTGCAATCTCTACAATGACTTCTCCACCATGGATAAAAGCCACTTCCTCAAAAAGTGCATACAAAAACCTCCTTGCCTTTAAAAACATGGAAAAATGCCATTTTCATTTATTTTTGAGTGGTTTATATGTAAGCTCAATCCAAGGATATCTGAAGTCTTCCCAGGAAACACATTCAACTGGAGATGGTGGTAACATGTCAGGGTTATTTATTTTAAATATCTCACGTGGCTGAAAACCACCTTCAGCAACCAGTGTAATATGTACTGCTGACAAAGCTGATTTAGCCAGATTATGATGAAAGGAAGTCTAATGGGATAAATCTTTACAGTACAATATCCAAACTGCCAATTTCTCTCATTAAGGATAGTTCAACAAGCTCCACAAGCAGCTATCTGGGAACAGAAAATAACAAAACTAATTGTTGCAGATTTAGTGCGTGGTGGCACTGGTGCAGCCCTTTTGCCCCACTGCCATGGCACACATACAATGGCAAGAGCACCCAAGTGTGGCAGCTGGCCTCTGTGCTCACCCTTTTCTTTGGGGATTGGACTCTCTCCCATCGACAGCAGCACTGGAGAGGATGCACTGTGTGCCAGGCCAAGCCTGCTGCCTGCACAGCAAGACCCCATGAGGAACAGTGGCACCTGTGACTGTATGTTACAAAACAAGCCCCCCATGCCACCAGGCTGCTTTTCCTCCTCCACACCCAGCATGTGCTGGCAGTGGTAGAAGGAGGGGTGGGGAGCAGCACACAGAACAGAATGTGACCATCATCGAAGCTGCTGCCCCATGGTCACCAGCCATCAGCCCAGTGGTTATTCACAGTTGCACTGCTGTGGCGAAAATAAACGATTTTGCAAGCTCCAGTTTTGGAGATGGGTTTCCCTTCTCTTAACAACAGCAAGAAACTCTCCCAGCAGGTCCATGCGAGAGAGACAGGCATGGCACAGAGAACTGCACAGTGGGGGCAACGGGGAAGAAGCGAGCTGTGGTGGTGACCTAAGACTGAACCAAACACTAAAATGCAAAGTATTGACTCCTGACATGCCACAGTGCAACAAAGGACTGCTATAACGTCATAATATAGGAAAGATAAATGGCCTGCGGAGCACTTCTTCAGACATGACGAGTGCAATGCCAACTAATTCACCGTCAAGCAATGTAGTCGCTTTAAGGGCTCAGTTCAACAAAAATGTATATGAGCGCTATTAGTGTGCTGAAGCATGGGCGCTGCTCCACAAGATGGGGTCATTAACCAAATAACATGATGGTATTTTATTTTTGTTATTGTTATTTCTTCTTTCTTTCTGGTATTGTGATGTTCTTAGGTACTAATACATTACTCAGACAGGAAGATTTTTCACTTTTATATTTTATTTTATGCATATTTCTGTATTTTGTTGTTGATGTGGGAAAAATACCATGCCTTATGGTCCTTGCACTATGTGAATTTGTTGCTAGTATTAAAGCCATTTTAATTTATACTTTATGAATACATACACACCTGGGAATACTTGATAACGAGCACAAGAGAAGATAAATTCACACTTACTAATGGAATAATTTATTAGTGCTTCACACAGAACATGCAGACTTGTGTCTAGATTGTGGTTTGCTAGGGCTGTTTTCTTAGTCATATTAAGATGGAGATTTTTCCTCGCTTAAAGACATTATCCCACTATGAACTGAAATATAAACTGAACACATAAATCTCAGTGATTTACAAAAGAAAAATCTTTGACATGAAAATACTATTGTAGATGGCCACAGACATTTTAACCTGCTCTAGGATAGGGTGACTTTGGCATGAAGGAGAAAGTTTCAGGAAATCACTGCAACAGCAAAGTATTTTGCTCTGCAAATGAAATTGATTGGTTCCAATAAACTGATAAGATTTGTTAAATTGTCCTTGGTAGATTACGGTCTTGAACGGAAAATGCAACATGATGATATGCTGCAAGCTACTTTGGGACAGCTCAAGTAGTCTGAACGGATTCTTTGGCTGGAAGGAACACAATAAAGTTTAACTTCTAAGTGTTGGATCAATGAAACTTGGTCTGAAATTAAGAAAAATCCCTCCATTCAAAAGGCAAAAGTTTAGGATACTACCTAAACATTCAAACTGTTGCTGTCTTATCCATTACTTTTCATTATGTTTGACAGAACAGTTATCAGCCTAATTGCATATTTTGAAGCCAAAGCCATAACTGGCTACATATACAAATATAAGAAAGTACATTATTTTTTGAATCCTCAAGTATATTATTTTTGGTGCCTCATTTTGCATGTGAGCACATAGTTACGGGACAAGAGATTTCTCTAATCAGTAGGAAGGGTACATTGCTCCTGCTCAGATATTCACAGGAGATTAATCAGACTTTGCAAACTGACCAAAAGCTCTTAGAGCATTTGTTTGTGTTTTTTTCAGCATGAAAAAGCACCAGCATATTAATGTATTTTACAAATCACAGTTATTAGCACCAAATTTGATATTGTTGGTTGTTTTAGAGAGGCTCTGCTGATTTATTTCTGTAATTACACAAAAGTACTCTTCACGGTCTTTTTGGGGAGTGAAAAAAATGATTGGGATGATTCAGGAGAATCAGAGAAATAAAATAAAGATAGCTCAACTACTGATTTTTCAAGGCATCTTCACTAAAAGACATGATAGGAATTTCCCCTCTGTTGGACACTTAAAAACGGGCCACATTAAATCCTGAGAATGACTTTGAATAGGCAAATACCTGGTGCCTCTCTTTTACCCTCCCTAAGAGGAGAATTATTCAATTTTTTTCCAGATGTGAAATTTCCCTTGAATAGGTAGGCTGTTTACTACCCTTTAGCTTGTGTAACAGTAAGCCTACAGAATAGAGCAGAAATACACACACCTTTCAGAAGATATTTGGTCAGTTTTCAATAACATTATAAACTCTGGTTACAGAAATGAGAAATTTAAAAAAAAAGGCACCCATAAATCTTTTAAAAACATCGCAATCTGATCTATATTCAGCATAAACAATAACAAGATTTACATACTTGTAAGTTTATACAGATAGGGTTAATTTTACTTTAAACCAAATTAAAATCTTCAACCCGCAAAAATAAATATTGAAGACAACATATAGTGGTTTATTGGTTTACCCATTTCCTTTTAAAGAAAAAAAAAAAAGCAAAGGAGGAAAAAAACCCCTAGACTTGCTGTGAGTATTTGTAAGGCTCTTGAAAGGCTACAGTATAGCCTCAGAACAGAATCCCCTCACACACAACTGATTCCGTAACAAACATATATCTGAAAAACATCCAGCAAAATCTGTTGTTATATAAGTAATACACATTGCTGAATAATGGAATAAACTATTGTTTTTCTTTCCCTTTGAATGACAAAAGCTCATGGCTGTGGTTTATACCACCGAAGTTGAAAGATTGTTTCTAACTTCTGAAAATAAATAAGAGCAACGCTCCCACCTTCACAGGTTCCAGGCTAGATGGAAATTTGAGGTACTTACCTCATCTGCAGCATGCAGGATCAGAGGATTAAGCTTGCCTCTTCCCTATCATTTTTAAGACCTTAAACCATCATGTCTCCACTCAACAGACTGTTGTTTCTCTTTGAGGCACTATGTTGGACTTTAATGAAAAAAATTCTCATCAAAGAGGTTGTAAGCAATCCCTACAGATATCCACAATAATATAAATCAGTGCAGATTTTAATCCTGGGTTAATTTTTGTTACTATAACTATAAAATTCATAAAGCAAATAAATATCTCTGATTTCAAATCTAAAATTACTCTATTAAACTTACTAAATGCCTGAAGAATATGTTTTTAAATTTTAGCAGATCCAGGCCAAAATGCTTCCTGCTAGGTGTCAATAAAATGCAGCAATGCTTTGTTTTTCTCTGAAACAACCCATTGTTTTCATTAATGATTTTAGAGAGTTGGTAAGCGCTTGATGCTGCTGCTATATGCAAGTTTATTTTTTGTGATTTACTTAACATTCATAAATCAACAGAACTGCTCAACATGGATAAGGACTTTAATTCATCCCAGAATATCATCAGTGTGTAAACAGTAAGTCTACACAAAATGCTTTGTCTCCCATTGGACCACTTGAAGCTGTATTCTTATTTTATTTGCTAAAAACATAATGCTGTTTCCATGAAAATTAGTAACTACATCAAATGAAAATAAAGTAGCTCATACAGAGCCTCATAGCTCACGGTGACAAGGTTATTTATGAAGTTTTCTCTAAACATATGTTGAAAATTATAAGGCAATGTGATCACTCAGATACCGACTTCCTCCTGCCCTGGCAACGAGACAGCAGTAAATATTGCACGTTATATCCTGGTTACTTGAATACCGTTATTAGCATCGCCTGTTAACAATTCTGATAGATATTTCTATGAAAATCAAGATTTCTTTGATATTCTATGGTTTTGACAAATGAGTAAACGCCTGTATTAGTATTGCAATTGAAAAAAAAAAGTAGTAAATTTTCTTTTTGCTCCTGTTCATTACTGAAGCCTATCATCTCCTGTAAAGCTCCTTTTCCTGTATATGTATATACACACAAGAATATATATACACACACTTCTTGTATATTGCTGTCTAAAAGCCCAACCTCACATACTAGGATCTCCAACTGTGCTAAGAACTAAACAAAGACAAAACACTGACGTAATTATTTGACCTGCTTTTACAATTCTGAGCTCTTCTCCTGGGCTTCTGCAGAAAGTGTGACAATGACTACACTTGCCCACAGTTGCAATTGTATAGTAGGTGATTACAGCACTGGCACAACTGAGGAACTGCCAGGAGAACTAGGCTATGGAACAATATATTCTTTTATCCTTCTTTGTGTCATTAACACAACGGTTCCCGCACACCTAGGCTCACACTGCAACTCCTGAACCCATCTCTTACAACTGCTCCAGGTTTGCACAGTGGCATCCCGCTGCCTCTTCAGACAGGCCTGCCTTTACCCACAGCAGTGCTGATGACTGGGTTTGAACACATTTGTCGAAGTTGAACTTAGACTTTTAAGTCATTAGGCATTTCCATTGCATTTCAGTAGCGACTGGCAGATTTAGTCTGGCAGAGCCCTTTGAAAATGCCAACCTCTACATTGAAGAAACTGGTCAACTGGTCCTTTCCCAACTATATAGTTAAAAGGTCTCATAAAGCTAGATAGGAAAGAGGAGGTGAATTACATATTTTGTCTAAACCCAGCAGAAAGTACAAACCATACCCCAAAAGCATATTCAATACTACCAAAACATATGGTGTGTAAAGTTTTTTGGGACTACGTATGAATTATCTCATCATAGGTGTGAAAGATTTCACTTGACTGCAGCGTTTTAGGGGACAAACAATCCTCTTCTGGTTAAACAGACAAAATGACTATTTAGGTGGAGTAAGCCTAAGACATTCTGAGAAATTACCATAGGGATTTTTGCACTGTGATTTCCAAATGTGTATGTGATAATGTGGTCTGTAAAATATAACCAGCATCACAGAAATTTTAAGGAAATTGCTAATAGCTCCTTCATCTTATGAACATATGACATTTAATAAACATTTCTCATGCTAAATGTTACTTTATTCCTTCCACAGATCATTAAGCTGTCCTTCATTTGCCTACTACAGGAAAATATTTCAGATGTGATCATATTTACTGCTCTCTAAAGACACAGAAAATTTGGTAAGTTTGTGTCAATTTTATAAAACCTAATTACTTTCTTCAACTTCAGGACAAGGAATGTACATCAATTTTTTAAAAAAACACAGCGTTATTCCCTAACACACCAAGCAGGGTAGTTCTACTGCAGTGAAAAAACAAACCAGTAGCAGCACAGTACAGGTATTTACACCAAGACTTTTACAATATTGACTGGAAGTTTTAATGGCTCTGAATTATACATCTCTGTTCTAATGACAAGAAAGTTGCCATATTTATTTATAAACATATTTAGCCGCCTAGGTAACTGGTTTGTGTTTTTCACAAAAGGACTCGGGAAACTCAAAGATGAGGGATTCTCAGACCTTTTTAGAAAGATGCTGGGTTTTATCTGCCTTGATTTGTTAAAAAACATTTCTTTAGGCATCAAATCTTGAGAATAGTAACCATATTTGCTGTACACAGAAGACAATTTCTCAATTTTTTTTTTTCATTTTAAATTATGTGTAACATAGCAAGAGAATTATCTGAACTTACTCTGATCACTCTGTGTGTGTCTTGTACTTTGTGTAAGTAGCTGCCTCACACAGCAGCAGTACTGAGCCTTGTTTCCAGCTGTCCTGTGTTTCTGGCTCAGGGTATGATAAAAGGGCATAAGCATTAATCAATGTTTTCCCAATGTCTGTGGCACTTGTGTTTTATGGGCTTGTTTGTCTCCTGTGCAATAGGTACTCCTGTGTGTAAGGAGTGTCTCACCCCACCTTCCTGAACCAGCAAGTTTTATGTGAAGCTGGTGAGTACCCATAGACACTCAAGGTGATTATTTTACTACAGTGTTTTCAGATTCAAGGAAAGGCTCCTTGAAGGACAAGAGGACTTCAGTATTGCAAGTTGAGTGCTCTCTCAAGTCATTGACCAGATGCCTTCCCCAAACCCTGTCCTGTGAGGTTGGTGCACAGTATGAACAGTCCTAATGGAAATACACTGGTAATTGTCAGTTTATTTATGGTATCAAACCACAAACAGCAGATGGGAGCAGGAGAGCTCTGTTTTTCTCTAAGCTAAAACCCTTTCTTGACATCTGGGAATAATTTGTTCAAGCTAATCAATACTAAGCCAGATATGCTGGAGAAGCACACTGATTTGGACAACAGCTCTGCAGCATACAGAGCACAAAGTGAGATAGTGAGACAAGTTATTTATCAAGATGTGAAAACTATGGAGTTGAGATATATTATCAAGGCACAAAGGAAATGTGTCTCTTACCTGGAGCTGTAACAGTTCAAATGGTGCTGCTCCTATTTGAGTGTGGGTGTTGGCACACATGTCCTGACAACATCAGCCCAACTCGTGTTTACGGGCCCAGAAACAGCATAATAAATAAATCCCCACATCATGCAGTCAGATACAGTACATACAAATGGAATCATGGCTTTTTTCCATGCCTAAACTGCCTTGTTTTTGGAAAGGTTATGGAAATACGTTCTGCTCAGAAGCCACTAGCTAATAATGTAAACAAACAAGTAGCAGCAAAAGTGGATAGCAAAAAATGAGCATCAGATCTTCCTCGCAAAGTGTTATCACCTTGTGTAATTTTGGTTACGTGGCATGAATTTATGATGCCGATATGTAGGTAGGAATCTGAAACATTTAATTGCTTTTGTGTTTGAATAATCTAGGTGTTCAAATTCTTTACTATTATAAATATATTAAAACAATCTTAACTATTATAAACAGATATAACAAAGGTGGTTTAAAAATGTCAGTGGTTGCGATAGATAATATGACTCATCCATGAGATTTGAAGCAGACGTGGGGCTATGATAAAAAGAATTATTAGGTGCTATCAAAAGCAATAAATGTTGCATATTGGAACAAAGCCTATGATCTGCATACAACTCAATCACCTACAGCAGAAGCAGCAAAATTAAAGCTGCTGTTTGCCCCTACTTGTACACAGTGATACACTGCAATCAATTGTTACAAATGTAAAGTGAGAATAGTGCCAAAAAGCCCTATCTATAGAAACATTAAACTCATTGCATGCAATCACTCTGTCAGAGCCATTCAAACAAATGAATCGCTTGTGCACAGATCAGATGTAACCCAAAGCAACCAGAATGGTACCCACATACTGATACCCACAGCACTGGGTTTGCATCTGGCCCTCAAAACAACACACAAATTACTGCGGCAACCACACAGAGCATTATATGACAAAAAAACTAAAAGGAAGATAATTTGTTCTGGGAGCTTCGTAAACACAAGCATTATTTAAGGCTAGGCAGAGAGGTTTACATGAATGCAGAGCTAATTTGCTGAAAAACTTCACAAAGGGAACAGAAAGCTGGTAGGGAAGACCCGAACAGTCACTAAGGCCTGCCCTGTGTGAGATACCTCAGCGACACTGGTGCTTTGCGTGATCAAAAGTGCACTTGTTTTCTTTCTTGTTTGCTTCTTCTCCATAATACAAATATTCAGGAGCCTCAAAGAATTTAATAGTTCTCAAAAAAAAATCTCAGAGAACATTCCCCCATCAAAGGCCTTTTGAATGACTCTTTCATTCCAGGATTAAGATACAACATTCAATTAGACATCAACAACATTAAGGACTTCAATGTTTTACCTAGAAATCTTTGTATTTATCAGTAGGTCTTTGCTCAGAGCAGATCAACTTTTTAATTCTCTGTGGGCTATTCAACTTCCATGGATTATCAACATGGAAATGGGAGTTTGCCTTTTTCAGGCTTTGCTCTACCCCTCACACCTTACTTCACAACTCGAGCAACTCAAACTCTGCAAAGCTGGCCAGCCAACGCAACAGGTAAACATGCTGCATGGCTCTGCAACTCATGTGGAGGATGAACACTGTCACATACACGCTACAGAGGGGAAGGAAATACCATGGGGAGATTAAAATGTATTAACTTGTCTTGTACTGTTAAAAGCATTTATAAATGTAAACATAAAACAAATACGGAAAACATGATTTTTTCCCCTCTCAGTACTGGTGAATTAAAGCCAGGAGTATGGATATCACCTTTATGTGAGATCTAAATTAATTTTTAATCAAGGTCTGTACAAGAGGAAAGTGAGTGAAGACTTACTACAGCTTCAACTAATAGGGTCCTGCTACCCAGATGAAAGGGAGTTTTTCCCCTTGAAACATACTAGTCTGAGAAATTAGATGTGCATTTCTGGAACTATTGTGTATAGTAAGAGCCATTGCATCTCACATGTAAATTCCAATAAAATCTCTAGGAAACATTAGAAGTAATTTCTAACAGAAATACAGGATACCTTACCAAAAGGTCATCTTTTTTCAGCAAGATGTAACACCAAAAGGGTACATGACCCACGAGTAAGAAAATTATTTCATGTTACAAGAGAAATACCTAATACATCAGCAGCATTTCGTGAGGAAAGTAAACAATTCTGCTACCTATGTGCATTGTTATTTTATTTTTGCTATATAGAATTGCATCGTGAATTCATTCATCTACGAGTACAGTTTACATTGACTGCAGCAAGGGGAAGAAAGCTCTGGGTTATCAAACAGACTTGCATTTGATCTGCCAATGCTGTCTGCTAAAATGGAGGCACAAATTGGCAAGTGACCTCTCAATTGACAAGACCGTAGTTACTGGGCTGGGAGCCTACATGGAAAATTCCTTTTTCGCCGTGACAATATTACAGAGCAAATAGTTATATAAGTGTCAGACACACTGTAAAATGTTCACAAAGCTTAATACAGTGAAGGAAAAAAGAGACAAAGACACACTTCTGTTGTGATTTCCAAAACCTTTATACTTTACTTGAGGGTCAGGATTTCAGGTACAGAGTAAGATCAGGGACGAAAATTAACCTGCAAGATGGCAAAAAGGTGCCAAAGTTGAGCAGCACAATTTCCCAGTGCCTGATCCAAGCCCCACTGAAGTAGAATTGCTGCTGACCCGACATGAAAACTGTGATTTTGCAGCAAACTTTGGGAAGTGGAATCTGTTAAACTGAGTCTTGTCAAAATTGGATTTTGGGATTTTTTTAAATTTATTGTACCTGTATACACTCTCAAAAATTAGAAGTCCAACTATTGCCTTTTTCCCCTCCAGCTAAACTTTTCTTTTACTGTCACATTGGTGGCAGGATTGAGATGGAGTTTTTAAAGGGGCTGTAATCACTGAGAAAGACAAGTTCCCTTATGATGGCATGAGGATGCCAGACAGCTGTGAAAAAGGCAGCCTCAGTTTTGTGTTCAGTGAATAGATCCCACCCACAACACTCTAACCCAAATTCACTAATCAGATTGTTAAAGAATGCTTTTTCATTGGAGCATGTATGTGACAGTAAACAGCAGGAGAGAAAGATCTAGAATATGCTTCTGACCCAAATCCTCCCTTTTCCAGAACATTTAAAGGTGGTAAATTATTGCTCTTTAGAGGAGCAAAATAGTATCTGTATTTTCTGGGACTCTGGCCGCAGACCTTCACAGGCATTTATCAGAAGTGGTCTTTTTCTCTAAAATACTGTACAGAAAAAGAATCTCATGCTGCTGTTTCCTCAGTCCATTCCATCCCATGCGGTCTGAAATCTGTGTTACAGACGGGACCGTATGGCTGCTCAGGCTGACGGCATCAGAGACAAGTCTTTATATTTCAGAGCAGCTTTACAAAGGATCAGTAAATATCCTGGAAATAAGCTCATATCAACGAAAAAGTACTTCTGACTATTGCTATAATACTATTACCTCTATCAGGTATGTAGATAAAGTTGAAGATTTTTTTCAAACAGGTTTGTGAAGAATTCAGTATTTTGCCTTAACAGCAGAGAACATCGTCACCAGCAGCAATATTGTTTTCCTCACAGAAACAGTTGTCCATCGCAAACTGTAGTCTCCTCCTTTTTTCAGGAGCTGTGCACTGCATATAACTAACTTGCAATATTTTAAGCTGAAAGAGCAGCTATCTCCATTTTTCATCTGCCAAATGCACCTGCCATTGAGGTTTAGCAATTTTCTTTCCTTAAAGAAAAAATTACGGAGAGGCTAACCCATTGCCAAACACACAGATTTAGGCACCTAAACACCTTTGTAAAATACAAACCTCAATACTTTTCCTCTTTTTAAAACAAAGCTGAAGTCACTTTCAAAATGGAAATCAGTCATCTTAGGCTCATGCTCCTTAAGCTCTTCTGAAAATGTTATAACTTTGGGGTAATATCTACATCGTAAGAGACACAAGTGACTCTTGTAACCTAGCCTTACATTCACACATTCAATGGGTCAGCAGGAGATATACCTGCATGTTACTGCAGCATGGAAGAGCCATGCATGCATAAATTGTTAAGGTATAGGAACACCTTCTGATCTTACAGCTGGTTCTTCCATGACATTACTACTATTGCTTATGCTAGGTAGATCAGGTTAGCCTGGAGACACATAGATTTGCTATGAGATATCCATTTTGCCAAGACAACTACTTCTACTTTGGCCAAACAGGTACATTAGCCGAAAGCGGGCAGGGTATCAAACACTGGAGTCTGAATAGTCACATGTGGAAAATTTCTACAGACATTCAGCAACCACAGCAGGGAAATGGCAGCAAATTCCAGTCACTTGTACTATCATACTATTACATTGACTATCTGAGGTCTTAAACATCTCTTTGCCTCCAAGGTGCAGAACCTGTTTTTTTAACATATAAGAATTTTCTTTTGATTTTCAGTCTAAATCCATACTGTACTGATTTAAACTCTTTATTCTTGCACTGACATACCTTTCAGCTTCAATCATTCCTACCTTTCCTTTACATTTATCCATATGACGTATTTATAGACCCAACAATATCTCTCTGACATATATTCCAGGCCATCATGCTACACAGCTGCAATTTCCAGACAGACATTGGAACATCTATCAATTCCTGCAACAGGATCACCAATATATTCATTCAAACTGTGGTGTTAAAATACTTTTTAAAAACTTCTTCACTGTTCCTACTGTCATTTCCTAAATTTCTATAAAACATAGCACGTGAAAAGAGCAAAACCCATACCATGTCCTTATTGGCACTGCGAGAATCACCAGAAACAAAAAACAACCAAACCACTATAGGGCGAGAATAAGAGGAGGTGAAAAGCTTTGATCAGCACCTTTGGGGCAGAGGAGTATACGAGATGTACCACCAAAAGTGCAACATCACCCCAACAGGTACATGAAGGACTGTGCTGGCTGGCATGGCTGCTCGCTCCACTACCAGACCATCTGTGAGAACGCTGACATGAGGAATCTGGAGATTTTCTTTAAAGTCCTTTTGCCTAGGTAAGGAAACTGCCCCAATAACTGGAGTAAACGGAGTGATCATTTTTAGTGGAGAAAATCTATTGCCATCGTATTTGCATGACAACTTCCAGATAAAATAAATCAAAACAACTCAAGAAGATCTAGCTATTTTTCCCTAACTACATTGTGCACCAAGGAACAATTTTCAGACTAAAAGTCTTTTGGTTTTAGAAAAGAATGTAAAATTCAAGACAGAGGTCTTCAGATTGCTTTTCTAAAGGCAACTGTTACAAAATCATGTTGTGATAATTACAGGTTATGTGTATACACAGTCATACAAGAAATAGTCATATGCTGTGCTTTCCTCTGTCTTTTGTGTAGATGCTAAACACCGCTGCACAAGTTCGTCATAAATACTTTTTTATTTATTTCTTTTATTTATTATTTTTGCTCAAGCTGTTTAGATTGTTTGGACAACTCACAATAATAATTTTGATGTCTCGTTGACTTCTCTTCCCTGTTCGGTATGCCATTTAAGCAAGTTTAAATACATGCAGAGTAATTACATGTGAGCTGTTAAATGCCTGCCTACCAACTGCCACAGTACCTGGAGGAAAAATGCCTGCTGAAGAATTAGTACAGGTTGAGGCCTGAACATGAACCTTGCTTTGGAAGCCCTAATGAGAATGGCTGAAAAGATACAGATATGGCAAATGCCATAAAAGAAAAGGCCCAGAGCCTGCCTGGGTTGAAGGCACTGTCACTGGGACAGGGTCTCAGTAGCTGCTCTGCAATTCCACATTTTCATTTCTTACAGTCCATTAGGTTGACTTCAACAAAATTAAGCACACTGCAGGACAAAATAACTGAGTAAACCAAAATGAACAGTTTATAAGAAATTGCAGTGTTGAGGATAAATGTTTCTCAAGCAAACTAGAGACGTTCTTCCCAGTTATCCCCTTTGGATGACGACAAAACTGGGATGGGGAAAGCAGAGGTGGTTTGTTCTATGAAATGCATTCACCAAAAAACATCTTGTGTTTCAGTAGACATAAATAAATAATATTTCCATCGCAACAAAGAAAAATAAAAACAATAACCATTAAAATAATAAAAATCAAACTCTACCATGATGAATAAGATTAATTAAATTAATTAAAATATATCTCAAATGAGTAAATGTTATGACTGTGTATCCTATTCCCTACCTTTCATCAGTTCTGCTAATTTCTGCTTTTTCTGCCTATGGCCATTAAATGCAAAGTATGCTTAGTGAAAGAATCATTTGCAGTAAAAGAGTAGGTCAGATATTGAATGACAGAAATATGACCTATTTATTTGCTTCACAAGCAGCAGACAGGGTCAGCTTACGTTTGGATTTGACCTTTCATGTCTTACCAACAAATGTTTTGTCAAGTTCCTGGTACTAATGATAATTTTATTCTCTTTTTTTTTTTTTTTTTTCAAAAATAGTGTATAGAAACTAATTAGTTGGTGTGTAGGATGTGCCACCAATCTGGACATTTCATCCGTTTTGGTGGGTATTTCTACGCTTGAGTGTGATGACTGAGTGTGCCATCACAGAGGGACAGAGCACTGGCTGAAGGTGCTACCCAAGTAGCTCTGAAAGATGGGTCCCCACGCACCACAGCACAGTCCATTATATGTGCAATAAACCAGTTTCAAAGAATTCAAACTTCAATCCATTTATTTTTGTAGTCTTTGTAACAAATTTGTCTGGCATAACTAACATATTTGATTTAAGACCGTTGTCTATTGTGACCTAAGCTAAGATGATGATGATGATGACATTTTTCACAGGCCATTCAATGCATTGAAGTACATGTGATCTGGCCTCAAAGATTATAAAACCAGAGTGGCGAAAGTTAGAGGTGCCAGCATGCACTGCACTTAAATCAGCTAATGGCAAATAAAATTATTCCATGCTGAAATAATTTTAATTTCAATTGATCCAGTGCTTTGTAATGAATTCATTCAGGAAACGTGGGATGGAGGATCAGATTGTTCAGGCTCTTTTCTCCCTCACTGCTCCTTTCCTTCCACCTTTTACCATTAATTTGTTTACAAAAAACCCCACAATGAATGTGACTTCCCCCTTTTCTACATTCGCTAGTGAGAAAAATGTGGCAGTGGTACTTTAAGCGTCTGTAAAAGCTTTTGTGTCAGGATACTCTGCCCTGCCAAAAAACCACTCCTTTGCATAATCAAGAGTGGAACAGCAAAGGTGCCAACCAGGAAAATGGATATCACTCCTTGTGCCTCATCCTGTCCGACACTGTCCCCCTCTTACTCTGAATGTTGAGAAAGGAAAAGCAAAAGGCACTCAGCAGCAAGCAGCATAACGTGCTAGTGCAAGCAGATTAAATTCATCCAATTTGTACATGCTGGTCCTTCATTTTTCAGGTAGTTTTTAATGTAACTGAAAAAGAAGCTTTTGTGATTGTGATGGAAAGGTAAAATCTTTGCAGTATTTTTGGATCACAGTTTACTGTTAAATTGTCTATTTTAGTGCATTTTCAACTTACAAAAAGGCTGCTTATATTTTCTCTAAGTTATGACATGAAGAAATATAATTTGGCTTTTAATAGAACAGCCAAGGACCCATTCTTTCCAGTTTACTATATAGATTTGTATACCCCATAGAAAAATGTTATGAGTTTAATTGGAACAGACAGCATGACAGCATAATTTTATACAACTGTTTACAATTACTACAATGGCAGCTTCCACAGAGCTCTCGGTGATTTTTCAAGAGCATTTGCAAGCATAAAGTATGTGTTAGGAGAGAAAAAAAAAGTAATTTGCTACAGCTGTGCAAAGTGGATTAAGGAAATCTATCAGCAGTGACACAGATATTTAGAAATGGGAGATATTTTGCCCATCTGAGCACAACTCTAAGATTTGGTGACGTTAATAGCTTTTTTAATGGCTAGATTAAATAAAGTGTTCTATTTTAGCCTCAGATATATGGCACATAAGAAAAAAGGCACAGTTACAGGTTAGGAGAGTATTCTGGTTGTTCTTCACTTAAGGAGAGGGTGAGATCAATTAGACAGAACCAAAGACCTCTGGTCCTCCAAACCAGAGGAAATCACAAAGCACGTGTGAAGTTTTGGCAAGTTATGCGGGGAGTGCAGCAGCAAGACAGTATCAATGGAGAAGTGCAAAAGGCAGAGGAACAGAAAGCATGAGCTGAGGAAAGAGTGGTGGGAAAGGCACTTCTCTGGCAACTTTAGTGCTGGGGCCATGATCAACTGCCCTTTGTCTGATGTGCCCTGTTCAGAAAAGAGAACTGGTTCATTCTTTGGTAAGCATAACTGCATAAAATATATCCGGGTTTAACCAGCTTGTCTTCCTAACAATTTCACAGAATCTTCAGTTCTGGCTAAGCCCTTGGGTCAAAAAAAAAGTTTCTGTTGTTGCTGTATGAAGCACACAGGAAGCCTCTATTCTGTCAGACAATGTAGAATGGGGACTTACGTGGAAGACTAGAAAAAACAAGACAATTTATTTTTCTAAAGGGTATGTTGAACATGGACACTAAAAGGAGCTCTGTGAGCATAAGGGCAATAACAGAACAGAACACTTTTCTTAATTCACCCATGATGAAAAAAAGCTCATTAAGGAAGTTTAACAAACAGAGAAGTTTATAGAAGACAGCTACCCAGTTTTTTCCTGAAATGATTTTATGGTAATATAAGTTCTTCCAGTTTGTTACACTATAAATGTATTCTTTATTTACTTTTGAAGGTATTTTCAAGACCCAAAAGACCCTTTCTGACCTTGAACTTTGTGCTTTTGTCATTAGTTTTGACATCCACTCAAACCAGATTAGAATAATGCAGTAAGTACAGACAGGGAAGAAAACTGGGCTGTGATGAATACGTGTAAATTATGCTGAAAGAGGGGCCCATGAGAGTTACTGGGTTGAAGATGGACAAAATTGCTTTCCTTCTTTGGGGAGAGGGCAGGCAGAGCAGTATTCATGCAAGCAGGCAGATTAATTGGCTTTTGCTGAGCTTTGTGCTGCTGCAGCTAAACTGCTTCCACAACCTGACCTAATTCATTCGAATTTACTTGGATATTTCCTCGTCCAACCTCAGGACAAGCATAGTGTTGCATGCAGCATGCTGCAGAAGCAACCTTGGAAGGTCGCACAGCCCTATACCAAGTAAATTTCTCATGAGTAAATTAAAACTTCATAAAAGAGAACTGATCGGTCAAATCAGAGAAGGCCAGATTAAAACTCATATATACTGTAGTCAGAAAACTGGCATAGTCATTTAAATATACTGTCAATGGCAATTAGCAAGAAGCTAATAAGCATCTAAGTTACAGGACACCGCATATCCAAGTGCTTTGCAGCATTAGGGACCATTGCATTTCCATACAGACAGGCCTCATTTTCTCCACTGTACCCATCAGACTGATTTTGCAGTCTCCTAATTGTCCTTTCATGCACGAGCTAGAAGAGCCTGTGAGCTGCTTTGCCATACACAAGATAACAAGCTGCTTCTACAAATTGCCTCCTCTTTGTAGATGGCCAAAACTAAGCTGCTTTTATTCCCTTATATCATGGCAGCATTGATTGCAAAGATGTCTCATGAAGACAGAATTTCTAGACAGGGAATCACCTCTTTCTGCCACCTAAATAACACAAAAGCAATGTTATGAGGTGGAAAAATACCACATTTTGTTTCCAGATCAAGCTCCTGCATTGGTGCAGGACATTGGAAGGGCAGCAGACCACTGAGAAAAGAACTTTAATACATATACACACACATACACAAACACATTGATATGTATAAAGTGTTGACAGATCTTACGGTTCTACCAAGTGTGCCTCTGAAAATTTCAGCTCCAAGAGTCACTATCTCAGCTTTTTGGTGTTACTCAGTTTTGGTTTTAATTTTTTTTAAAAAAATACATACAGAAGAGAAAACATGGCTATCCTGTGTCACAACACAACTTCCAACAGCTCAAGAAACAAGCACAGTTATAAATAAAATTCAAGTGTAATAGGTTTTCAAAATCTACTCTTAAGGAGATGCTATAGTTTTCAGTTAGCTCATACATTGCAAAGGCAAGTTAGGAAACAGTAAGAATAACTTTGTGAAAATCACTGAGTTGATTAACTAAAAGAGGGCTTTTTTGCTTAGAGCAGAAACATAAAGTAATGAATGTCTATGTACGATGCACAAAATTAGATTTATTTTCAAAAGGGCAGGTTTAAAGCCAGAAAAAGCCTAAACTCAATGTGCTTGTCACTGAAAACAGAAGGCTAGCTGTGCCCAGTGCAGAACAAACACATCCTAAAAGTGTTGCCATACTGCAGAGTTTCAGCAGGCGTACTGACCAGCCTGACTTACCCTACTGACCAAACTACCAACCTACTACTGTACCACTAAACCTTGGAACTCTATGATTGCATTTTATATCTGCAAAGAAGATGAATTACAGCCGTGCCAAGTGGCAGTCCTATAACTGTTCACAATGCAGATCTCCTTGGGAAGAATTATGATCAGACAAATCACCTTATGGTACTTGGCTTTGTAAAACAAACAGCCGCCCCCCGCCAATCAAACATGAAACACTGGGTACCAATTCAGTATGTGCAACGACTTCCCGTAAGACTACTGTGTTACTTGTCACTCCACATACGTGGTGGCACTCTTTACAGAAGGTTGTTGAGCTCTGGGCTCCATCACAGTTGCAATTACACTCAGAGACAGTCACAATGCGCAAAGGAAATTTAAGGACATACTCCAGGGAAATTCTGTCTAATTTTTGGGGTCAGCTGTTTCTTCACAACCCTGATTATGTCTGTAAGGTATTCCAGGAACAGTCCCTCTCCTTGTGATAGCTAGATACTGGAAAGGGAATCAGATAAAAGTACTTGCCATCTCACCTAACAGTTACCCTCCTATCCATTACCAGTTATCCAGTCCAATGTCTGGTCTCAAATGTCCTATCTACTATCAAGCCAAAGCAAGACATGTCATACAAATACCATTTAGGACACAAAACAAAGAAAACAGCTCCCAAGCCCTAAAACTGCATGCAAAAATTTTCATCGAGGATTAATTTACTCCCAGGTGTTTCAAAGGCATTAAGGAGTTGATTCTCAGGGAGCCTAAGCATAATTTCAAAAACTGAATTAAGACATAAAGGAGCCAAAATATTATTAAATGTCCACAGGTGCTGAAATTCCACTAATAATTTTGCACTTTCTGCCTTCACTTTTTCCTTTTGTGTGAGAGATTTTGCATTCTTACACAGCAGATGCATTGTTTTACATTCAAATAGCGGTGCAGCTGCTAGTAACTAAGGCTTGAGAGATTTATGGATAAATAACGGGAGCACACAATAAACAAGTACATTTGGATGCATACCAAACAGAAGCTGCATCAGTCAATCAAACTGCTGGACAAGTGATCCAAGTTTACAGATAAATTTAAACCAAAATAAAATTCTCCAGTCAGCCAGGCTGCTTCTTCCAAAAAATGTTATGCGTTTCACAGTCCTGCCCTGACATGGATAATGTACTACTTTCCTCTTTGAACAAAGCATACTATAGAAATTTCCCTGCATTAAAGCAGAAAAGAACAGTCATTCTTCTGCATTGCTATCAATAAAAAAATAGCAACTGTATCAGTTTGTGTAGCAAGAAGAAAAAAAGCACAGCAATGGCAGGAATTCAGCACATCCTGCTTTGCACACAGAACAGCTGCACTTCATCCACACAGTAACTGCCGTACTGGGCACACACTGCTGCTTTCCCAGTCACTTCACTTGTTCTGCATCTAATTTTTGCATTTTTTTCCCTGCTGTAAATACCACAGCCTGTACAAATGAAAACAATAAAAAAGTATGTGTATGCCTTTTTCATGAACAAAAGGGGACAAAATAAAGAACCAAAGCAGTCCCAATCCAAACACAAATTTATACTCTTCTTTTTCAGTCTTTATCACCCAAAACCATGGAAATAAAACTAATGGTATAAAGAAGAGTTCTGAATTTTCACTTTTTAACCTATACCAAAAGTCAAAGGTGTCTAAATAGAGTTCTCATTAACAACTCTGGGGGAAAGAGGCATTTTAACACACACCAGGGATGAGCAGACATAAATTAGGGGATGCTATGGTCAAAACCAAGGGAGTAACATTACTACTGCATTGACCAAAGCAGGTGTGTCCATTTTAACTTTCCTTTCTCTTCTAGCTGTTTACAGCCAGAAGTTTAAGTCAGTCAGAAATCTTTCAGAACATCCCAAAGTCTCTCTTCAGCAATCTGCTTCACCCCAGAGCCAGAGCCTGACCATGAGTCCAAGGCAGTGTTATCAGTCGGGGCTCTGCAGCCCTGAAGTCCAAGTTTTTTCACATCCATCACCTTGAGAACAACTATCCATCTGCTCCTTCTGGCTTTCTACTCCTACTGCTCCACTGTCTTACATAATTAAACCCAAACTCAGTATTTTTCTTATATTCCTCCCATTTTGTTTTGTCCTTTTTTTTTTTTTTTGAGCCAACCACCTAGTACTAAAATATTTATCTATTCCTACCACATATCTTATAATCTGCTGGTAAGAGATTTTGCATTAAAAAATAAAAAAGGGATGTGCTTAGGCAGTAATCATGAATTCCCTCTCTGATCTCTTATTTTTCCCAACTCTCTCCTCTTGAAGAATCTCTTAGCTAATGCCTAGCACACAGCTACATTTACTGCTTCTTAAACTTTACTATCACTCTTGGCAATATTATTTCCTTTGCTGCTGCTCTTTCCTCCATTCAGACACAGACCATCTGCCATCCCGCTCACCAAACTACCTGTCAGCTTTAATATCTGTAGGCACGGAAGGATATTATAGGCATGAATTACTTTCATATTTTTCTTCCTAAATTTTGGGTTAAGGAGAGCATTGTATTGTAATGAGAAACTGACTGTGGAGAAAAAGAAAAAGCTCAGAGGACAAAGGACAGAATGCATGTACCAGAAATTTTGAAGGTGTACTTCCTACCCCTTATTTTAGGCTTATGCTAATTCTCTTGGCAATCACCTTTAAATGGTTTTCAGCACACCTATGTTAAGCAAAGGATTCCAAGTTACACATTCTACATTTTCCCCCACAAAACAGCAAAACACAGACTGTTCCAGTGAAAATCGTGCAGATGATGTTCAGATTAATCAAACTAGAGAATCCTTGGAGTAATTCTTAATGGAGCAAATATAAGGATTGCAGCTCTAACAGGCAACCTGACAGCTGATGAAAGACACTGTTGTCAAAAGTAATGCACATTGTTAAGATGAGATGTAACTATTAAACAGCTTGGTTTATGTCAGCCCATAGATACTAGATGTTAGGAGGAACGTTTTTATACAAAAGATCAAGATGGGAAACATCTTAGGAGCTCAGTTGTTCCAAACCACTTAGTAGAGCATCAGGACTGGAAGGTGAGGAAGTTCAATCCTCTTTTCAACTGACCTGTTGCCTGGTCTAAACTTGAGTAATTCCCACTTAAGACTTAAGTAAGTCTCGTTCTCATTTCAGTAAATGTCAATCTCATTTTAATCTTAAGTAACTTTCACTTTCAGGACAAACTCAGCTGGGAAGTTAAAATAAACAGCTGACTTTCCAAGTCTTATACTGGGCAAGAAAAGACTCATTTGGAATTCATTTCAGCAAGTCTTTCCACAGGACACTTTGGAAAAAAAAAATCCATTCACTGGAATTTTTATATATATACATACACACATACTTTTTTCTTTTTCTTTCTTATTTTTCTCTTATGGCAACTTTGTTAACAGGGGGAAAGAAACAAACAAAAAAGAAGTATATTTTCATCTTTATATGTGCTGAATTCTGGCAGTCAGCTTCATGATGCTGCCAACTCACTGAGTTCAGCTAAACATCTCTGGAGTTGAGATGTTTTGCTGACCCAGCAGTGTCAGCTGCTTTCAGTGCAGATCTGCCCTAGCAGATACTGAGCAATTTCCCTCTATTAAGAAGCAGCCAGACATAGAGCAGCTATTACTTGGAGTCTTTCTCTGACTTCTTAAACAGTCAGAAGAGGTAATACCTTCTACGTATCACTTTATAACATCTAAATGTGACTTTTGCCTAATTTGCCGTATTCTAATTAGCCTCTAGTGGAGCAGGAGAGTACATCTCCCCTACTAACTGTATCAGGAACTTAAGGTTATTGTAACTCAGACAGCTGCAGGGTGATTATGAAAAACCACAGAGAGCTTATGCTGCTTTTGCAACATCTTCTGGTATGAGGTCTTTGACTGATGCAGGGTTGGGGGAAGTCCTCGAGGGAGAAATGGGTTAATCTGAATGTACCTTCAAAGACACAGAGAGCTCATAAAATGAGAGCCAACAGAAATGGGTCATGATCTCCTCCAAGCAGATGCATCTCTCTATTTAGCAACTACTGCAGTTGTTGACACCTTAAGAAAGCGTCTTTATTGCTACTCTAACTGGACCCAACTTGTTAACTTTCTACTTACAAGCTCATGCAGTAGCGCTGTGCCGTAGCCACAGAAGCAGCAGCTGTACAATGCTGTGAATATGGCATACTGCTTCTCAAGTAAAGAGCAGGAAAAATTTTCTCTACAAAACCAAACTCAATAGCAAATATTGGCTTATACATAGCTGATTCCAAATTCTGAAAACTCCTCTGCTTGCATGACACACGGTGACAGATATTGTCAAATAATGATTTTGCTTTTTTTAATGTAGCATTTTCTTTTCTCTTTGAGGAATAAATTCTGGGGGAAAAAAGTCCATGTTATAACTCTATTACTGTATGAAAGCCTTGCTATGCTCAACTCAACATGAACAAAAATTAGAATTACTGATGACTGCAAAGTCAACAACTTCAAGAAACTAAAAAATAATGAGACTGATAGTAAGTCTGAGGCATCAATTTCCCTTATTTTCCCTCAGTGGAAACATGTACCATGTCAAAAAATATGGTCTTCCAGAAAATATTTACCTTTGTCCATTTACCAGCTTGCTGCCTGAAACATTGTCCCTGTTGTTTATTTAATAAATGTTTGTGTAACTGCTTAGTTTGAAGGGTGAATAAATTGATCAACCAGGATCTAACAGGACACTTCAGAAGAACTGATGCAGTTTGCAGCATGTTTCCGTATGTGTGCCTGGCCACATTCAAAAGTCAGTTTTGCACTACTATATCCACACTGTAAAGTATATTGAAGACAGGCAAGGATAGATTTTATCTTAGTCTTACACCCTTACCTCTGACAACAGAAGTTATGTTTGATATATATTAAGGAACAGGTTTTTATTTTAAAATACAAGCTTCAACCACTTTGTGTGCAAGGATTTATATTCTTCCTTTTAAAGTAAATGCTACTCTCCTGGATGCTCCTATTTGATAAATCTATCCTGATCAGACAAACAAGACTACATTAATCTGCCAAAACAGGTCTATTATGTACAGACTGCAAGATCAGCAGACCCATGGGATGTTATATCTTGGTCCCAAACCCTCCTACTATCACGAGAAGAGCCACAGGAGCAGAGAGTCATCTCATGAAGACCATTCAGCTGGCTGTCCTTGTCCCATCTGGTCCTTGACCCAGAGTTAGCTTCAGTTAATCCTTCAACTACCAAGGTTTAAGGACTTCCTTATCTGCCAAACCATGAGTGCAGCCATGTTATAAAGTCATGGAGGGAGACTTGCCTCAATCCAACTACAGGGCACTGGCTTGATTTTATCACCCCAAAGCAGGCAGAACAGAACAGCTAATTACACCAAAAATTACACCGTAACTGGCAGTGACTTGTTACACTGACATAATCTAAACTGAAAACTAATTTACCCTGCCATCTGATTTTAAACATTGCCCCAAATTTTATAAAAATGTTACAGAACTGGACGTGATCTTTGATCTGTAATATGCAAATTTCTGGGTTAGTCTAATAATTTCTTTTGGAAGCTAGAAGACACTATGAATTTATATTGACTAGCTTTGCCTTAGATATATAAATAGCAAAATAGTCCTATTTTCCAGTGGATTAAGATATTCACTAATAACATACAAAAATGACTCTGTTTCTCTGAATTGTTTCTTTAGTTACCATGTTTCCAGCGCCAAGAAAATGAATAATAATTTTCTGAGAATGCATAGGTAAGTAGTATTTTTAGTAGGAGCTGTTCAGACATCTACTCATATGGCTTAACCAATTTCACAACTTTCTTCTGAAGCAAGTCATCTTTAAAAGAGCAAAGATAGCATTTTAAGCCTTCTAAAGTATTTAAGCCTTTGAATACTTACTGAACACTGAACAAAACCTAACCAAAAGTTTTGCTAAAAGCTTTGAGACTGATAAACCCAGAAAATTAATATGGTATTAATATGAAACGGAAACTTTCAAAGACAACTAAACCAGACTAAAAGCTTTTACAACACAGTTACTTTTTGTTTATACCTAGTAATATAGACACAAGTACATGTTTATAATTACAACTGTTATTCCCTACAGACCAACAAGCTCCTTCAAAATTACACTCCGTACCCATCAGTGTACTGAACTGTCTGTCAGCGGCAGACAGAACTGTTCAGGGGGAGCTCCTCCACCAGCAGGAGCCAGGCTCCCATGCTGGAGCTGTTCAGCTTCACAGAAAAAGTCTTTTCAGGAGGACTTATTAAATACAGATAATTAAATTATGGCAGATCATCTCAACATCAAGAAAACTGCACATTTGTGAGGTAAACCACAGATTAATGCAAATAACTCATCTGGATGCTTCAAATGTACTTATCTTTCATATGAGTAGTCCTCCCAAGAAACAATATGCATCCGTATAGGTTTGTGCAGGATAAAGACCTAAGTCAATATCATACATGTTGAAAACTCCAACACCTTCTGTAACGTAAATGAGCATTAAAGCAAAATTTTGTTTTGTGCTCTCTCCAGGGTAGGGCAATGCTGCAATCATTCACATTTTACTATACCAGAGATTTCAATTCTACCCATTTATCACTAGAGCTAGCTGGGGTATAGCAGAAAAAGCTTAGTCTTCCAGAAAAGAAATAAGACAAGACACTGACCCACTCTCTTTTCTGTGGTGTGATCTAGACATTCATCTGGAAGACAGAAAAATCAGGTCAGGAACAACAAAGACTTGAATCTCTGTTTCTCCTGTTATGGACAAATACTCTGTTCTCTGCTAATATGGGGCCTCTCCTCCCGTATCAGATCTGGTTTCTTCTCAACCTGAAAAAGCTTTCTCAATAAAAGTACTGTCAAAGCACATAAAAAGCTTTAGTGCTGAAAATATCACCTTTTTTTCAAGAATAAGTCAGTTTTAGTTAAAAAAAACCCACAACAAACCAGGTTAAATTTAGACACTGCCTTTCACAAACAACCCACACAGTGGATATTTTCTCCTGATAAGCATCAGGTATTAACCTCTTTCTGTATCTTCGTAGATAATTTCCCTTGGAAACAAAATGGAAAGTGGACATCTGTTCACTGTAAACACGTGAAGAACATTTTGGACACTAAATTAAATGGTGAATTGTTGAAGAACAGCAGTGAATTATATTTTTTATCCCATTATGTGGCAAAAGAAAACCTGATATGTAAGGGAAAAAGAGAAACCTAATTGAGACAGGCCAGAGAGCATGTGAAAGGCAATGTGTGATCTAGGCATTCACTTGGAAGATGGGAAATGGATCAGGCAGAGTAAGGAGTCAAACCTTGGTTTCAGAAAGGGAACAAAGGCCACATGCAGTGGCAATGCGGGAAGAAATCACAGCAAAAGCACATAGAAAACATTGAGTGGTAGCAGAGATTGAAGAGTCACCAACAGCAATGTAATTCAGATACTGAAGGAGAAATGCCCTTCAAAACAGGGAAGGAAATATAGTAGGTATGTCAGAATAGAAAGTAAGAGGAAAAAAAAAAAAGATGAAACAAGAGAGTAGGAAATGAAGGTAAGTGGGCCAAGAAAGAACTGCTATCTTAAAACAGCAGAATATGTAGTACACTCAAATCTTTTCCTTTTGGTGATGGAAATCCAGTTGAGATGATAAAATTGTTTGGGGCAATCGAAATAAGATCAAAGAGCAGAACTATTTACAAGAACCAAGTGGGCAATGACAGGCAGAGTTTGGAGATTATATTTGGTCATTCAGTGGGTCAATACTCTTTGCTTCATAGGGCTGCTATTCAGAGCTAGACTGTTAAAGCTGTTACTCAGGCTATTTACAGAAGTAACCAGAAACTTTCTGTTTCCCAGGTCCCTTCTTAACCTGTGACTTCTGATGGCAGCAAGCAACGGAACTTTTTCTCTGCAGCAAGCTGGTACATGCAGCAAGAGCCAGGAGCACAAGGAGCACCGTGATCCCTTGAAGAGTTGGAAGTGAATCAGATATTCCCAATATAAACAACCTCATAAAGAACTGCCTGTTACAATCTGTTCTTTGGTTTGCTCCTGGGACAACACTGATCTGGTTTATCTTGTAAGAAACTATTTCCTCAATGAAATTTATCACTGAACAAAATGAATACATAACCTCATAGCTGGCAATTTCAACCCCCCAATGGTCAATACAAAAATTTCTAACAAAATAGTAGAATATATTCCATAAATGGAATAAAAGTCACAATAGGTAAATGAAATTGTGAGGGTGACAGAGCACTGGAATAGGCTGCCCAGGGAGGTGGTGGAGTCTCCTTCTCTGGAGATATTCAAGACTCGTCTGGACACCTATCTGTGCAATATGAGCTGGGGAGCTGCTTTGGCAGGGGGGTTGGACCCAATGATCTCTCAAGGTCCCTTCCAACCCCTACGATTCTGTGATTCTGTGAAATTCATTAATAAAACATTAACCAGTTTCAGAGAGACCAAGATTTTACCATTTGATTTTTCTGATCCAGAGATTTTTTCATAAATTTTGAGTTCACAGCGTAAAAATTTAACTGAAATGGTTCCCTTTTGCCAAATATCATTGCTATGGAAGGCCTGAAGAATGAACCTGGAAATGCCTCCAGGTGTCTTATCACTTCTCTTAGAAGAAAAAAAATTACCTTGATGTGGCAATCAAAGTCATAGTAATGCTGACCACTAATGTTTTCAGTATGATTGCCATTATCCTAGGAAGATTTGTATATACACACAGTACACCCAAAGCACCTGGTCTTCACATCACCACAAAGCACTTATTACATTAATATTGAATGACACACTTATTCCAGTTTTTCCTTGATAAGCAGAGATTGTTCAAATGAGCTGAATCAACACTGGTAGATGTTCCGTGTGAAGTGAAATGTCTAAGAACAATAACTGCCTTAATAAGCACCCTTGTATAGGAGCATGGACTTTCTGCAGAGTGAAGATCATTTAAGAGCACAGAGACTCTTACAAAGTATTCATTTGGGGAAGATGATCAGCACACTCAGCAGAAATCATCTTGGAAGAAACTTTATCTCTCCTGTATAAGCCTCTATGTTTTTACTCTCAATATTGCTAGCATATATTGGACGATCTTGAGCTTTGTGCCTGTAAGAACCTGCATTTTCCTGCTGTTTATTACAGTCATATAACTGTAATGCAGACGGGACAGATCAGATTATCCGGCACTCCACAACTTTTTGATTTATCTGTGTACACACTGCTGCATTTTTTGCTAGAATCACAGAACCACTCATAGAAAAAGACAACACCCACTTCAGACTTAGATTTAGCACAGGCTGATACATTCAAAGGTATGAGTAGTTGCCAGTAAGAGAAATCCATCTCTTTTCTCCATGTGTTCTTACTAGCTCCTGCAACAGGCTATGACATCTTTATGAAACCTATACCATACCATCTCAACCAATCCTGAGGCATTTAACGACAAGAGTGTGACTAAATCACTGAGATAAAACGAAATGGTATGGCTAAAGTGAAATGCTGTTTGGACAACTGAGCAGCTAATTTACAAAGACAGAACCTGACAAAATGAATGCTTTTCAGGTAAATCACTGTCAAGCTTTGTGCAATTTTCCTACATGTCATCTCGTGATGACCCATCTCTGCGTATACTTTTCTCCCTGAGCATGAAGAGCTATGACTGCTGCACTGCTGAATTTTCCTGTTAGAAGGCCTGCAAGTGTGATCTGACAAGTCAAATGACTGATTGCACTTTGTCCATCCAGCCAAAATCAGAGAAGTCCTTCTGGAAGACAGAGATTGACACCAACAGTAGCATATCGTCAGTATGAAAAGTATGCAAGTTCAAAAAGTTATTCAGAACAACAGGCTAAATTAGATGCTTCCAGAGTGTCACAGAACATATACTTCAAGCTATATTTATACTTCTGGCTTTCCAGACACAGGATGGCCAACAGCAGACTTAGGAAATCATAACGTGTTTGTAAGAGGAGCGCATAGGAGAAGTTGATGTTTCAGAGGCTCATCACTTCAGAAGGTGCTTGTTTAGCGAACGTGCTGCACCGCCTCTCATTCAAGCACCGAGATGAACCCCGTGCTCATGGCAGAGCCGGCTCGCCAGCGGGAGAGCGCGATTCACAACTCCTTACATAAGACTCTAACCTCTATTCGCAGCCATCTGCTGTGGCTGTTGTGTAACGAGCCACAGTCAAGTGTTTCTGCCATCATATGGTAAATTTCCTTAAAATACACGTGCAAAAATCACTACACAAAGACCTAGAAATTCTTTAACTAGATGCAACTCCCAAATTTCACAGATGAATGGTAGTTTGGAAAGACAGCCTTCAAACTCCTCTGCATGAGGTAGCTGTAATTTCCTTCTTGATTTCTAGCATCTATGACATAGGAAGACAGACTAATGAAAACTTTCGGTTGACTGGGATTTGCACTGCTAGACACCCCTCCACTTTCTGTCTGCCTCAGGATTTATTCTGACCTCATATAAAAGGAACTTTCAATTTCATTATTAGCCTTTCACATGCAGGCAGTTTTAAAGAAACAAATGGTTTTGAGGGATTTTTGAGGTGGGTTTTTTTTTGTGGGGGAGGTAGGTAGGGATTTTTGGTTGGTTGGGACTTTTGGTGGGGGTTTTTTTGTCAATTATATTGCATCTACCTGCTTCCAGCTTCTCTCTACACATTTCTACAGAGATGCAGTCTTCATAAGCTGAAGTACAGAAGCCTACCAATGGCCTAAAAGTAATGAAATAGCCAGTCATGCTTAAATACTTTAAATGAAAAGTTTTGAAAATAAAACTATGTTGAGTAACCAGATGCAAATACATTCTTGTCTTCCAGGGTAAGAGGTAAGTGCAGAGTAGAGACCTTCCTTCAAAACTAATAAAAGGATTTTGTTCAAATTCAGACTGAATTTTTCTGCTTTTCCACATAAACCTTTGTGACATGCTACTTAATGGTTATTTTAGCTAATACTATATATAGATGGATATGCATTTAGTAAAGGCTAAAATTACATTTCAAATCTTTCCATAAAGAAAGCCAGGCAGGGTAGGGGAGATGTTGTGCAAACTCATTGCTGGTTATTTTTCTAAAAGGACTGGGAATTCAATGAAAGTACAGGAAAAACATCTCTGTTATCCTACACAAAATTAATGAAAGCAGTTCAATGCTGTTTAGAAACAGCTCTCACAAAAGTGGATTTTTTTTGGTGGTGTTGCTTGAGAAGAGAGACATAAACTTACAATCCTAGCATTAATTTAAATATTCCCCCCTACATTAAAAAAAAGCACTGACAGTCTCAGGATTTTTAAAATCGATTCTGGAATACTAACAAAATAAAAATATTGCTAAATATGATTGCATATTCCATACAAGCCACTTCCATCTTATCTACTGAAACAAATACCACCTTCCAGTTGTTTCCCTAGGCATTAACTTCTATTTTTAAGATTGTAAGAAGTAATTATACTATCAAAACTACATTGATTTTGCGTGTGATTTTCTTTGCTCAGTGCATTAGTAGAAAATCTGTGATTTCAATTAATCTCTCCTGGGTTTTAACTTTTTAGTATGTTCTGACAACAAACACATTCATGCTTCCATTTACCACTGGAAAATCATTTTACAAATGCTTTGTTAATATTGCATTTCTGGTTTTGAGCATTTCATTCCAGTTGGGCAGATTAATGCCTATGTCCCTATTCTAAAGCAAAACAAACCAAACCAGAAGTCAGGAAAATTTGGTCTATTCACAGAAAGTAAAATTTTACTTCAGCCTAACTCAAATTTGAAAACACATAAACCTATCATTTTTTACAGTTTGCTTCCTGAGGCATCTATCCACAGTTTAACAGAGGAGGAAAAACATGTTCCTCTTTTCCCCAAGGTTATATTTTCTTTCGTATTTTACTGTGCTGAGCCTGTATCTCATGTGCTGCATTTCTTCTCCTCTATAGATAAATTTATTAAAACTTTTGAAGTGAGTCTGTAGATTTTTCTCCTTTTTTGCTATTTCTATTAAGGTAAATCTTTCCTTCATTTCAATCTTTAATGCATCAACACTAATG
This sequence comes from Porphyrio hochstetteri, assembly GCA_020800305.1. Classification (NCBI taxonomy): domain Eukaryota; kingdom Metazoa; phylum Chordata; class Aves; order Gruiformes; family Rallidae; genus Porphyrio; species Porphyrio hochstetteri. The sequence continues at coordinate 11,851,295 of CM036911.1, forward strand.
TAGGCTGATTTTTGATGCATATGAACTGGTGGAACTGTGTTTATATATTCTTATAAAGAAACTGTAGCTAACGGTAATGTCATACCCACTTGATGGATGTTAACAGATCTTATGCTAACTTATAATTTTCAGGGACTTGACCATTGTCATGACATAGCTCTTCAAATCCAATTTTACATGGCAATGAAATATCATCTTTTAAAGTTTTTTTATTTCATCTTTGTGAATGTCTGATATTCTAGAGTAATATTAATAATTTTTATTCTGTGAAAACACAGTGGTTGTGGCACACTCTACAATTAAATTGATAAGACAACATAAAATTACAATTACTATAAAATAAACTTGGTCTGTAGCTGCTCTCTTCCTATGCCATTTTTTAATACAAAACAGCCTGAAACAGCTGTTGTAATTATTGCAGAAGGGCTTAAACATAAAATTTTTTTTTTTCTTAGACAAAAGAAAGCCACAAAATTATAGTAAAATTTCAAAGGTTTGAGGTTAAAAAAGCTCCACGTTCAATCCTTTTTAGAAGGACTTCCCACCACAAAACTCAGATACTCACCTTGGGCTATTAAGTCCTCTTATTGGCCCAAATTCTCTTCCACTTGTAACTACTCCTGCCTAGATCCAACTTTCAAAGTCTTTCCAATAGCAAAATCTTATTTTCTCCTACACTTTTTACAAATCAAAAAAGGAGGAAAAAACCAAATTCAAGAGGAATGCTGACAAATTCAGAAACACTAAGTTGACAAAAAAATATGCAGGTTCTATAAATTCAATCAGTAAGACTCAGAAGTTTATTTCATCAAATTATTTGAAAATACATTCAATAAATATTTCACAACCATGATGAATTTCCCTTATTTCTAAACCGTTCTTTTATAAACTACCTTCACACTGTGCACTGCTGTCAGCAGAAGCTTCAGTGCCAGCTCTGCTTACAGCAGGAGGCTGAACCTTCTCAGCTCTCCAGAGAAGTCCAGACTTCCTGTGTTCTTACAAATACAAGACTAGAGAGGGAAACAAGAAACAACCCCAAAAAACAACAACAACAAAAATTTTTTCAAAGGGCAAAAAGCCCAAGGGGGAAGGGTGTTGGGTATTTTGGAGGGCTTTGTTTTGTTTGGTGGGTGGGTGTTTTTTTTTTAAACTTTGGAGGAAGTGAGCATGGGTCTTGAGACATTACTGGAAAAACAGGGTTTTTTTAATTTTTAAACTACCTGGAGTTATTTTACTTATTTACATTTCCAGTCTTCCAGGAGAGGGGTTTTTATCCATTGCTAGATAAAGTCATAATCTAAGAAAGAGTAACTGCAGATTCCAGACACAACACCTGCAGGTTTGCCTTAGATAAGATTCAAAAAGAAACACGATTTGTACCATGCTGTCACAGGTTCCAGTATTATATGACCACAGCCTACAGCTAACGCTGTAAGAACTAAACCTCTGACATTTGAAAAAGCCAGTTCAACAGACCTATGGTGTAACATAAGGGAAACCAAGATTTAAAAAATAAATAAATAAAAAAAAATCAACGTAGAACGAAGTTGTGAATTTTAATCAAGAACAGCAATGGCAAATTTGGGCTGTGCACGAATTATGGGCAGAAACTGAAAAGTCTTGAAACCCTCAGAGCAGGGATGATAAAAAAAACCTGGTACCGGTGGCTAGTTCACACCCATTGTAAGTAGTTTACAAATGGAGTACGATCAGCCTACAGAAGGAATTACATGATGGGGCTGACTGCAACAGCAGGAACATGGCCTAATGACCTACAAGCTTTCCATCTGTTCTCTCTTCTTTTAGAAAATAATGTATTTATCTTGTAAAAGGATTGGGTAACATTCCCAGTATTTGATAGGGGATTCCTCTTCACAAGCTTCTGAGGGTAAATGGGACAACTTGAATTTTATTATGACAAATATAAAATGAATACTGCACACGGTAAAATGGAAAAACACTTTTTGCATAGGAAAGTAGTTTTCAATGATAACTTAAGAACAAAATAGTTGAAGGCAGAGTTCAACCTAATTTGGTAAAAAAAGGGTAATGTGACAAGCCCTTCCTCAATACCTTATTCACCACCACTTTGGAATATCCACACAGAACAACAAGCTTTAAAGGTTATACTTTGCCTCAGTATAAAACCTGATCAAAAGAAATATCTGCAGCCTACATACAACTTACCTTCCAGGACACGTTGGGTCAGGCAGGTCTACTCCAGAACACTATAAAGGATAGTACATGAGTACATTTGTACAATTTATGCTGTATAAAAGTTCCCAATCCTATAGATACACATAGGACTACACATGCCTGAAAAATGACTTGTACATAAAGTTACATTAAAGTTGTATTGGTAATGCTGAAAACATAAATGCTCTACCATTGCTATGAACTGTATTTATAAAGAAATTAGCCCAAATGGAGAAAGCTGAAGCAATGTTTCCAATACACTCCTCTCATTTCCTTCCAGCATGTGACTGCTATTACTTTTTTCTCTGTCCCATTCCTCATCAGATGAAGATGATGACAGAGAGAGTTCAGGGACTTGTCCTGCCCAATATTAGCAGAACTAACAGATTCACTCCTCCTGATAGTGGCTGTGAGCACAGATTGCATCATCATGCAGCATGCAGCCTTTTCCCTTGTTGGTGACGTTATTAATTTTGTTAGGTTCCTTGTGGCTCCCATGATTTAGGCAGGTTTCACCCATATTCCAATATTAACAACCTTCTACTCAAACTACTTGCATTTGGGTTGTTTCTTCTTCAAACATCTTTCATTTACAGACAGAATGGTTAAGAGTGGAGAAATTAAGGAAAGTGAAAGCTGTTAATATCTGTGATTCCTGAAAGTCCAGTAGAAGGACCTGTGTTAGGGGTGTTTGTACATTGCCCTGTATATGTCTCACATATGTTTTCTTATGAATTTGATCCTAACTTTGAGCTGAAGGAAGGTGGCAGATCTGACTGCAAGAAGCTGTGGATGCCAATTCAGGAACTCTGAAAAAACCATCAGGGAGTTTCAGGAAGTTTCTCAAAAACAGAATCTTAATGAAATTGAATGATTAAGTTATTTAAACTACATGTACATGATTGAGCATGCATTAATCTGTATTAATTATAACACAATTTGTAAAAGTCAAGACCTATCTAACAACCGAAAATGAGGCAAGAAGCTGGGTTTGGCCTAATACTATTACAAATATTGCAAAGCCATAGCACATTATTTGTCACTGTGCAACGTCAGCTAACAGACATGCTGAACAAGCTTGGTTTGGTTTAGAGGGCTATTAAAAGAAAGACTCTTGTGCATCTAAATAACTAACATTATTGTTGCTATTTTCCAAGTGACTGTCATCCAGATTCACTTCCCATTTAGTAACAAGGGAATGTTCTCAAAACAAATCCAGCACTGTCACGGGCAAGGTAAGGTTAAAAACATATTGCTTCAGTATTTGATGCCTGCAAGCTTTAAATACGCTAAAATATTATCACATGCATCCTTAGCAGTTCTGTACACATTTACTGCTGAGGCCCCTAAGCAATCCCACAAAACCTCAAATGAGCTGGACTTGTTCATAAAGCTTGACTGACACCAGTCCATGTTAGCTACATGTAGTCCAGACACAAAAGCAGTCATGTCAGTGTTCAACTTGTGGAAATTCAGCCTTACATTAAAAAAGAAAAAAAAAGCTTCTTTCTGAAGCCATCTCCAAATTCACCCCTCAGTGTCCTTCAGCAGTTCTCTTCCTAATCCAAACACACATGCCACCACCAAACGACCAAATGAAGTTTTTGCAAAGCAACACCAGAGCCTTTGGAGATGATCATATTGTGTTTGACTACTAAGTCATATACTTTTTACACTCCGCAGGTTATGCAAACAGCAAATATTTCTGCAACTGAGTGCTAATTATCAATGTGGTATTCATTTTTTTCCTCTCCAGGGGAAGATAAATACATTACTGATTTGACTCCTCAGCAAAATGTTCATGCTTTTACCATCCAACTGCAGCAGAAAATTTCTAATATCTCCCTTTCAGGCTAGGCATGCTTAGAAGTGCTTATACAGAGATGTATCACACTGTGCCAACATGCAAGAATATACTTGAACAGAAGCTTTTCTTTTTGGATACAGATGAGGATCAGATAGAAATTAAATTTCAAAACTGACTGGCTAAGTACTTAAATTAACCTTCTTTATTTATATTAGAAGAGCACCCCTTCTCGGGCCACAGGTATGTCCAGTGGATCTCTGTCAACACCAAGGCAAGGACCCCTATTCTTACCCTAAAGAATAACACTTTGAAAGCAAGCCTCAATAAAATGGCTTTTATAGTCAGAAGGTGTAAAAAGAACAACTCTGCAGAACCTTAGCTTACTGAGCAGGATCAGGTGGCTGAACAAATTTACAGAAACCAACCAGAGTAACTAAGCATTTTCCATGTAAAGAGAAACAAGTTTGAGCAACCAATGCCACACTGCAAAGAAACAACAACAATACTGACTGCAGTACACAAACACTGCAGGGCTTTTGGTCATGTTAGATGTGGCCTTGCCTGGGAGTCTCCTGTGGGCTTTGTACTGTACCTATATGAATTTCATCTCTACTCTAGAGACAGTAAAGCTAGAGTCCCCCGTTAAAATCAAGTCAGACAGGTACCATCCTGTCCTGTTAAGTGATTTCTCTTCCCTGCTCCACCGTCACTTTAAGGGGGCAAAGTACCTTTTTTCTTGACATATACAGAAATTTATGCATGCACGTAGAACTTGGCAGAGGTAAAATCTACCTATTCATTCTAGGCTCTGCAGTTTACCATTAAAGGTCAAGCAAAAGGAAAAACTAAACCAAATACAAAGCAAACTATATGGGGAGCTATGCAACATACAGAACTACAAAACAACGGGTGTCTTTGGCAACAGGCTTTCACATGGAAAAGCACCAGAAAAGGAACAGAAAACACAAAAAAGACTAGAATAAAGCATTATTCTTCAAATAACATAAAACAACCCAAATAAAAGTTTAAAGAGTACCCAACATTAGAAGACTTAATACATTACAGTTTCCAAGTATAAAAACAAAACCAAGAGATTGGATATGACCCTTTGTTGTATGTTATTCCATTTAAAAATTTAAGATTAATAATATTAATTAGTAATTGGTGTCACTTCCAAGAAACTCATCTTGGTTAATATTTTGACATAGGTTTTTTTTTAGATGATAGAATTTAATAAATGCAACAGTGGAGTAGGAGAAATGCATTCTGGCATATAATGAGCAGTGTAATAGAAAGTTACTCTGTCTCCGTATTACTACCTGAAAGTACACCTTTACTCTGAAAATACAGAGCAACTTCATTTGTAAATGTGAAAGAAAGTTAGTTTTGCATAAACTGACATCACATATTTCCAAGGAGATTATCATCTCTGCAGTTTCAGACAAGGTGCATTTATTTTCCTTTGAAGGAAACACTTTGCAGACTATACTTGGTTTCCTTTTAGGTTCTGTAATTTGATTTGTTCTTAGATCAAAAGTAGAGAAACGTGAACATTTTGGCTTTAAGCAGTGAGAGTATTATTACAAATCATAGGGAACTGAGTCCTCCGATGGCCTGCCCTGCTGCAGCAGAACATGTTTCGTAAGAACATAGACTGGAGGATGTGTTTTTATCCTACCAAGAGAAACCACACCATTCTCTACACGTGACTGCAATGGTCCATAATATGCTTGCTGACAATAGGCAAAGGGTCATCTCGCATGGCAAGAATAGCCTCCGGCATGGATTAAAAAAAAGTAAGAAAAACATTTGACGTACTTGGATCTGACAAGATTGAGTCGGTTTTCGGCAAAAATTGGTCACAGCGGACTCCTTGGTAGCCCTCTTTGCACCTGAGAAAAAGGGGATAAATGACAAACATACGCATGCGATAGTAAAAGGTTAATTTCAAGGTAGCAAAATCAACTGAAATTCTCCCTGCCAACGCTGCAAGGAACTTGCATATTTACAGTTATTTCAACTATTATGGAAGCAAGGTTATTACTGAAACACAATGGAAGCATGTAAAATCATTTGTATTTCAAAAAATTCCCCTCAACCATCTTCTATTGTTTTAGAAACTATGAAAAGAAACGTCATTTAAGCATAACCCTTCTTTTAAGTATCAATTCAGTGAAACAATCAAGGAAAATTCCTCTATAGAAGAGACATATTTGTAATAAAATAAAGTAATTAAGTAGCACAAAGCTTTATAAAGCTTCTGCACTGTACAACCCATCAGATTAACAACTTGTTTATCTTTGGCTGTTTGAATAAGCAAGGAATGCTTATCTAGCCATTCATTTTAAGACTAATTTCTACTGTGCTTAAAAGATAACACATTTAGGCATGATAGACAGTGTCAGGCATTGTTTGTAAGTGAACAGTCCGAGATGTCTGGGGAGTTAGATTTTAAAGGACATAACCCAGAATATCCTCCTGCCTTAACAAACATGACCTGAGATCCTAATACTATTATTTATCTTGAAACCTTACTTGGAAGAAATTCCATTTGCTGCATTTGGACTGTTCTCAGAAGTCTCTCTCTTTCATTTCAACTGAATGTGTCAGAATCAGGCCTTTAATTATTTATTTGCCATGCAGTTTTTCAGAGAAAAGTGATGGACACTTTAATTATAAATGATAGCAACAGGGACTCCATATCTCCCAAAGCTCTTGCACATCATATAAACAATATGCTCAAATCAGCATCACCACCTTCATTAGGATTGACAGCTGCAACTTGAATTATGTGATAATGTCAAACTCAGAACTTATCTGCTCCTTCACAATGTTTATACTCATGCTTACCCTAAAAGAAGCTTTTAAAAATGCTTTTGGGTTAATAAATTAATTCTTCAGTGAGAAGTACATCTCACTAGCCTTGATGTGGGAATTAGAAAGCACAGTTGTGAACAGATATATAAATTAAAAGTATTGCCATCAAACCTCCAAAAGTTGGAAAAATACAGTGTAAGAAGATGATTAAAAGAGTATATATACTGGTACTGTTTCAAATCCCCCTTCTTGGCATTGTCTGTGAGGGACACTGAGGGCTACTTACTGGTAACTTGTCTATCAATAAAATGACTGACTTGGAAAGAAGATTAATTCGGATCCTACGGCAGCAGTCAGAAATTACCAGTCAAGGAAAAAGTGTTCTTTTGTTTTAAAACACAGAATATTAAATTAAAACTGTCCACTGCTCAGAAAAACTGAAGAAGTATCCATATAGTCAGACACTGCTGCATGCATTTTTTGCCTCTGATTGCGGAACATCAGAGGTTGTCTCACATCAAACAGAAACTCTACTTTGCAGTCCTGAGTTGGTAAACCTAATTTCAAATCTTAAGAACAACCTGCATGGGTTGAGGCTATTCTGTCTTTGCATTAGCATTTTCTATTAGCTTTCTGACATATACTTGCACCTTTTGCACTTACTATCACCTCGTTACAAATGTAAAACTGTGCTAAACTGTTGGTCTGACAGTCATAAAAGCTTTCATTGCGTAGCCTAGCTCCACAACTTTGAAACTATGCATGAAGATAGAGAGTCAGAGCATAACAACTCCTGGAAGAGCTGTCTGAAGCTCCTCCTTGGCATGTATGAACACCCATCAATGAGGCGCAGGTAGAGGAAAGCTACGGGTACACTCAAGGCAGCAGGAGTAGCCCTTTCCCTTCCTCTCTGATGGCTAATGGGACACATCTGAGCCAGAAGCTCTGATGCCTTCTTTTCCATTCCTCACACATTCCTCACAGAAACTAGACTCTTACTTCACAGCTGAGAGAGAGTCTGCACCATTTATTCCCATCAGATGGTCAAAGTAATTAATTGTGGTCCAGGTAATTAATTGCTTGTGCCAGAACTGCAGGAGAGAAATTCAGCTACTACTAGCTGCTAGGGTAGGTTTGGGAGTCTGTAGACCAATCCTACCAACACTAACACAGATCAAACCAAACACCAGTTTTTTAGTTTAGGAAAAGATTTTTTTGTATCTCAGTAAAATGGCAACAGGCTCTGTGGATATTTTCACCTTCCACTGAAGGTTGCAGGCAAGGGCTACATTTTATCAGTTGCAAACACAGCAGATGCCTATAAAGCTGGTGGCCTCAAAAACAATCTGACAAGAGACTCCTGGAAAATACTGCCCCAGCACAAGACTCTAAGTCAGGTATATTCCACATGTGTCTCTTCATGACTTTGTAAGAGCAATGGGCTGGAACAGAATATATCACAGAGTCACTTAGATTTACAACTTCTCCCTTGTAAAACGCAGCATCCCTGGTACCTGTCGGAATTGCATGAGGCCACAGCTACGCTGTACGATCTCGAGATAATGACGGGGATGGATTTCTTCTCTTAAAAATGTATTGGCTATCATATCAAACTATTATTTTTATCCTGACTATATCATACATATACTGCTACTTGTCTCCATCACTGTGAAACTGGAGCATACAGTAATCAGCTGGTTGACTAACCTAGAAAGGTCTAAAGCAACATTTTCACTTACCTGTACACTTCAATGATCATGCCACAAGAGGAATTTATTTTTTGAACTTTCAAAATTTAATACAAAGGTGGCTGATATATCAAAGGATAAATATAATGTTTAAATGTAATAATATACTCCAACACTAAGGTAACAATTACTATGGCCATACATAGCTCGGTATTTAAAGTAACTTTTTCAGAAAGAGAAAAAATAAGTCTCCAAGTACCATTAACAAATGATTTTTGAAATCTTTAAGACACCAAGCAATAGCAGTAATTGCTCTGCTAATATCACACTGTAGTTCAAATTTTTGTAATGAAGTCTTGTGAAATTGACAGTCTTGTAGAATATCTATTTGACAGTTATAAAGTTACAATATAATAAAAGCTGATCATCCTGTTGTGTCCTATAATCTTTGCTAAAGCATCTGCCATCTGTCCCAAATAGGCAGATGTGATAGTTGTGCCCATTAATACCTGACATGCATACATGCTGCTAATTGGCATACACCCCTAACAAAAGAAAAAAACACCACCCCCAAAAAGCACTATTAAAACAGAAACAGCACTGTTGTGTCACGAACAGAAGTTCAGGAAATTCCAACTGAGGTTGTTCAGTACTGCCATATGCAGTGTGAATGACCACATTCATATTTATGGCTCTATTAAAAAAGCTGCGAGCAGTCAGGGAACTCTTGAGAAATGCTTTGATGCAGGCAACTGTTTCAGAAATGATAATTTGATTATACGACAAGCAAAGGTTTATTAGATATGCCTTTAAAAAAAGAAAAAAAGGAAATGAAACTGGGCTAAGACATTTCTTGTACTGAAGCAAACACTCTGATATGCAAGTGGGACCTCTGCAGCAAAGGATGGAAAAGGCACTCTAAGCTCCAGTTCAGCACCACAAATCACTTCTCTGCTGAAGTATGAAGAGGCTTGGGCACACTCTTCAGTGTAGACCATAGCGGAGGGCTCTATAAATAGCGTTAATTACAGAATCCTTGCAAAGTAAACATGAAAATGGAATCTCTATTTTGCATTGAGATTTTCACCAAAAGAACTGCATGTGTCTAGGCTCTAGACCAAAAACATCAACAAGACTGGATGAATGGAATGATTTGAGATTAAGTGATATGAAAAGAGAATTACAGGTAAAGCCAATTTGCAGCTGCTAAAATGCTTGCAAAAAGTACATAAAAATGGTATTTCCTAAATTCAACTAAGATTCTTTTGTTTTCTTCATATCTTTCACTTGGTGACGTACTTTCTCTACATTTTGTTTTTTAAGGTCACTGAAGACAAACATCATTGTGCACCGGAGTTACCTACAACAACTTTGTGTGAACACATACATACAGAAACACATTTCTCATTCCTAGTGATAAGGGTGGTGGGTTTTTTTTGTTTCTATGTAAGCATATTTGCATTTAAGTATTAAAAAGTAAGCAGAGTATAAGAGTTTACTCAATCCTTTTGTCCCCATTACTAATATTAAATAGCATTAATACAAGCATATTCTAGTTAAAGTAATCACAGACATTTTCTGTGGACATTTCTCAGCATTATTTCTTGTGTAGTCAAATCTTACAGAACGCACTCCAAATCCATGGATTTCAGATGGGACACACCAGTAAAAATTAAAGGGAATAAGGCCAGGTGGGCGGTAAAGTGCATGTTAGGCAAAGCTAAAGAATAAGATATGTCAAAATCCAGCAGGAGAAAGGAAAGATATTACAAAGAACCTAACAGGAAGAGTTAGGGAAGGACATACAAATCTTAAGGTCACGAAGCTATTACCATCACAGCTTACATTTCCCCAAAATACTTCCATATCCCTATCAAACTGAAGTATTTTAGTTCTCATGGACAGTAATGCACAGGAGGCAGGAGAAAGTGGTGCCAGCATGCTGCAGAGGCTATGAAAGGCAGTAAAATCTCAACCCCCTTCTCTTTCCTCTATTCCTATGATACTGCCCATCCATTTGAAATGGAAATAATTCTTTTTCTTGCTTAGGTGTGGTGATCACATTGCCTTTTGACCATGTGAAAGAGCATGCAGAAAAAAGATTCTCTGCACAAAGTCCAGAATTTGGCAACCATAGGATGTATGAGTTCCTCTGAAATGGAAGCTTTTAAAATGACCCTTGGAACCTCAGTGACAGACTATGACAGAAGACAAAGCTATAATACTATATACATCAGGAAAATAAGCATATTCTAGGCCAAAAAATGAATTGTGATATTTAACAGAAATGTGTAATCGTGCAGGGCTCAAACCTCTCATCAGGTTCTAGCCTCATAAGCAGGAGTAATACAATTTGAAAGGTGGAATTAATAGCATCTATGTAAAATGGGAGTTAATTTTTTTGCTGTGTATCCAGACCAATGCATGTTTCCTTCTCCACTTGTAAAAGCTACAAACTGACAATCTCAAAACCACTATATCAATTAGAACAAGCCACCCCGTAATTTCACTGGATGAGTTACCAATTATTTTCTCATGATACCATTATAGCCACTGTACTGACAATCAGATGCCAATAAGAGTATGTGCTGCACCTCTTACTGAGTCTTTAAGAGAGGAAGAAGAGATCACAATAAAGCAATATTCTGATTGATTATAAGTTTTGACCAAGTATTTATTTCCACAGAGAGAATGCAATACCCTTTATCCTGGGGTAACATAACAGGGACACATGGCATAAGAGAGACAATTATGCCATGAATGTATAGTAGCAAACCACGACATTGCATAGGCCATTGGGTTGTCCTATAGCCTAGCCTGAAAAATGCCCTAAACAATGTACAGTAATTCCTCTGCTCTGCAGATAAACTCAATATAGACTTCTGAGCCTGCAACCACAATGACCTTAAATGGAATGAATAGAAATTTATATTTATTATCACTAATATTATTAGATGGAAGATTTTATTCACACGGGAAGAAAAAAGTAATCCTTAAGGATCAGACAGGATGTCTTCTCATTTAGCACGTGCATCGTGCCAATACAAGTGAAAACAGGTTTACTAGATCAGACTGTTTGAATCACTATTGAGAACATTTCTCAGTGGTTACCACACTCGAAGCCAGACAGAAAATGAACCCTTCATAGAAGTCAATAGTTTGCTGGTCAGGCACTCTGACCTGAGAAGAGATTCACATTCATTTTTGGTGTGAAAATGTTCCATTAAAGTCTTGAACCCAGGCTTTTTATATTGCAAAAATGTCCTGATCACTTGAATATTAACTATTCTAGGAAGGACTGTTCTTATATTGCTCTTGGGAAAAAAAAAAAAATTAAATAAATCAAAGATGTTCCCTTTCATCTCAAAATAAATAGGGGGAAACAAACAAACAAAAGACAAAAAAAAGTTTCCAACACAGTTCTAATCATGCATAAGTGAGTGGAAACTGTCATGTGGACAGTTACTACTATTAGCAGGTGATTGTTTATACCCAACATAGTTTGTAGTGAAATACAACCCAGAAGTAATATTTTAACAGCAAATCAGCTAAAGGTTATTGGAGACTTTTCCAGCAATCGCAGGACTGAGAGATCAGGCAAATATGCTGAGCAGTGCTGTCAGAGGTGCGCTCCTTGTATAACATTCTAGCCCCTCCTGTCTGCGATGCACAAAATATAACCCACTTACTAAAATGAAACAAGTCAATATGAACAGATAATTAAAGCGAATGCATGGTATTAGAAAGAACAAAACCAGGGTCCCAATAAGTAATTAGGCAAAGTCACAGTATTTCTTGAAAACAAACATGAATCCCTCAAGACAGGAAGGCCAGAATGCTTACCCAGGATGTTCAACCCTCTCCTCTTCTTATTATTTCAGAATTTTTTTCCTACAGTAATCTCCACAATAGAGGTGACACTTGCTGTATAATAAAGGTTTCATGTCAGTGTTTAAATATTATTTTTTGAAGGCCTAGCAATCTGTTAAGTGACTGAATTAAGAGATATAAACGGCCTCTTTTTTTCTTTTCTTAAAGAAATATGTTTGACTACTGTGTAAAGAAATGGTACAACTCTTACAGAATGGGCAATAGAGCGAGTAGAGCAAGTCAAAAGGGAAATAATTTTGAAAAGGCAGCCAAAGAAGGGTGAGAGGGTTTTTTCTATATCAGTTGTCCTAGAATCAAGCTAGCTGGAGCAATGTAACATCAATAGAGAAACCAAATCAGACCTTTTTTTTTTTTAAAAAAAAAAATCATACTTATCATTGGTACAATTCACTATTTTTTAGAATGTAAATTGTCAATTCAACTCTCTGATATAGGTAAGTACTGTTATGCTCTCAGTTCAAACAGCATAGAGATTAAAGGCCACAAATACAAAACCCCAAGTCATGACCTAGATTTAAATAATACAGCTTCAACTAATTTTTTAACTCCACTGTGTTGTGATCCTTTAGCTTTGGAGAAACTAAATAGGGATGTTTTAGTAAATTCTGAATTCTCTACATCCTCTGTAGGAACCATTAATCTAAATAAGAATTTTAGCATTTTAAAAAGAGTTATGTGGATTAAATGCCTCATCCAAAACTATGTAGAAACTACTGAATTATTATTCCTCTCCTGATCTGGATGGTTTTCGTTCTTTGTTTCATAAAAGGTAGGTTAGAAAAAGACTAAAAATTAACAAGAGTAAAGTCATTCATCAAACCATCCAGACCTACCATAGTGCCTGAACTGATAATTTCTGTCCCATCAACAGATTCATTTTTAGTTTGAAGGTGTTCTGTTAAAAAAACCCCATTTAATTAACGTACATAGCCCATGCAGAACTGTTACACAGTGGTTCTAGACTACAATATTCACTTAAAACTCTGGTTAGGTTATGTAATGTATCTGAGGATATAAATTTTTATTACTGATGGTTACTTGGTATCAAATTTACTTGTGGTATAACCACCCATAGGTCAACATTTCACACCTACACAGAGGCTTTAGGCTTCTCATAAGATAAAAATTATCTTCACCTACTGAGGATGATGAGATCCTTAAGAAATTATTTTTCCCTTTATTTACATAATAACTTTATCTGGATACAAGTCTTAAGCACAGTGATTTTAAGTGGCAACTGCAATTTAGTTTCAAGAATCATTTTCAAGATCTAAAAAAGATTTTGCTTTTTTTTAATTGTAGCAAGCATCTGAGAATTTGAAGCGAGTTTAAAGACAGGAACAGGTAGCAAGAATATAGTTGTGTTTCCAACATTAGTGAGTGGTGTATAATTACCCACATAGAAGGCACTGGGATCTAAGACAAACCTACTTATGCTGCTTGTCCAATCAAGGTCAATGTATTTAGTTAAATCCGCATAAATCAGACAGATGCCTAATTTCAGTGCTGAATGGAGCCTGATAGGAGCCTCCATCTCTGGGCTGCTTGCTACCACATCTATTATGTATATCAAATCTTGTTATGTGGCTTCCAATAAAACAAAAAAAACAACCAAACAAACAAAAAAATCCCCACAACCTTTTAGTTGTGATTCAGCTAGGATGAAGTCCATGATTTCAAGAGATTACTTCTTTTCCTGTCCTCTTCCTTTTCCATCACATATTTTAACAGCCACATTTCTAATTTTGAAGTCCTTTACTTCCCCTTCAGCCAGAGAACAGTCAGGAACTCTCAAATCCAAGCATACTGGGATGACCAAAGAACAGACATCAGAATGATCATCTGGCTTGTTCATTCATCAACAGAAATTAAGTCTTCCCTCTGCATTCTTAGCTCAATAATACAGAGCAGTAGTCTACTATGCGAAAGAGAAATTCAAATCTGATAGGGCTACATTACTTTGCTGCACAAAACACAGCTAGAAATACCACAACAGACAACTAGGCAGGAAGAGACCAACACTGACCAGCATTTACATGTCAAAAATAACCTATCTGTAGAAGAGATCTAAGAACACTTCTGAAGTATTGCCAAATGTTCAGCTCTTGACAGATTCCAACTGGACAAGGAAGATGAAAGGAGCAAAGATGCAAGACTTCCTTCTGAGACTAAGATTACTATTAAACTAAAGGATAGAAATCCCCAAAACTTTACTAGAGCAGGGTACAGAGGAGTACTTGAACTTCTAGTTTTCATGATAAATCTGGATTTGGAACAAGACTGGAAAAAGAAATCGAGAACAAGCAGTCAGTGTTGACAAGCACAAGGTCACACTCACCTTATGCTAAATCTTTTACAATTATGGCCCCCAGAGACTTATCCTTGCTTATGTCAATTAGAAAATCACGCTTAGTATCAGCTCATTTTATCACAGCTGTGCTCTAGTAAAATCAAATGTTATGAGGTCACCAAGTGATAACTTTTACTCAAAAGCTCATACACACTTCTAATCCCATCTGAACAGTGCTTACAGTTCTTTATGACTATCTGGGTCAGACAGCACTAGACAATTTTTCATTACATAAATCTTGCTCTTTAAAAAATACACCACTCCCCCAAAATATCTAGAAAAATCTTTTTGAAAATATAAAAATGTGAATACACTTAATCACTATTTTTAAGTTTAGGAATTTAAGTTTTTGAATGTTTAGCTTTCATTACTTTATACCTGTCCTGAAATAAAGAAACTTACTGTCTGCTGCATAAACTGAATCCTGAGAACTAAGTTACTATCCTGAATGCTAAGTCCTAAGTTACCGAGAGGTAACTTAGTTACCTCTAAGACCTGCAAATGCTAGATTAAACTCAGTAGAGGTGGGCAAATATCTAACAGAACCTCTCAGAAGCAATCCTGGAAGTTAGCACACTTCAGAACTGTAATTGCTACATTTTCATTTGCTTTTTGAAGGACGATCATAGCTCTGACCTGTATAAGGAGCAAGTTACCACAGCCTGTAGTTCAATGCAAGTTCATCTCATATCTATACCAAACTAACCAACCCATGGTAGCATTTTGAACAGGTCCAAGCATGGCATGATACAATAATACTGCTCCTCCCCATAGGCTTTATTTTTCAAATTTAATTCAATAGAAAGATCAGCACAGACTTTCCTAGTCCATGTTCCACCACTAATAAAAATAATTTTAAAATCCCTCCTCCTGAGCAAACTTCAATCTGTAAAACATAAAAGCATTAGAAACTGTTTTTGAGTATCTCCCAATAAACAAAATGTTTAACCAAGTAACTGAGCAATCACTTCTCTACCATTTCAGATTTAACCAACAAGAAAAACTGAAAAGCTTGATTAGGTTTTTCCACAATATACCTCTGCTGTGTGATAAATGATTTACTATGGATGATAATGAATATAGTCTTTCATTATGTATGGCATTCATCAGCTATGAGAAAGCTTTTGAATAAGTGGAAGGTGATTTCATACCATATTCAAAGCCTCATGCAGCTAAGGCACAGATGAAAGCCACCTTCAATACTTAAAAAAACAAAGGAAAATGAGACCTTTGGTTTACGTTATGTCTGCCCAATATTACCATCTTTATAAAAGCCCTTCAAAACTCTTCTTGAAAACATCTTTCAGGGACTGGAGCGAGGTAGAATTAAAAGATGTCTGAGAATCAATAAAGAGAGGACAAAAAGATGTAAGATGTATAGTTGCTATCACAGTGTTTGCTAGGAACCTACCTCACCTTCAAGTGGCCATTCTCTAAAGATGGCAATTATAACAGTAAGTGTGGCAATTCTAAGGAGAGGTTGCACTAGTAAGTAGGGCAACAGGTTTGCTGGATGTCTGTCTTTTCCCAGTTTCCTCCTCACAAATATTACAAGCTTAACATTAAAGTTCTTCTGCTTGCAGCTACTTAATGAAAGAAATAGCCCTGGAATTTTCTTTTTTAAACTTCCTTTTTTTTTTTTTTTCTTGAATTCCCCAATTCAAAATTAGAGAGAAAAATGGTTAGAGAAATTAAATTCTCTGTTTCAAGTCCAAGCTAGAAGTACCCTTCGCTTACCATGAAAATGTCATGTAAGACATCCCATTCCAGTTTTTGAATTCCTATAGATTCAAAAGCAATTTTTCAAATTTTCAGCAAAATTTTCCAATTAATTTTCTGGACAAATTTAAAAATAGGTGTAGGAATTCAGATGTGAGACTAGTAATAAAAGCTACATTGAATAACTCATCACAGACTCCCTTCCTAAACACCTCAAGGTGACATCAAGCCAATACTTATCCACAGAGTGCCTCTGCTGGATGCTCAAAACCCCTCCGAAATTCAGTGAGATATTTGTTTTGTACCTGTTTTTTATGCTTGGTTTGGAAAAAATAACTGAAACCACTCTGGAGGTGCCAGTTAAAATATCCTTTACTACTAACAGATGGTCCACACAAATGATGCCCTCTCACTTTATGGCAAGAAATAAACATGCCACAGCTGCTGTATTTTATATGATCGGCACACGTCGCGTTTTATAGATAAAAGCAATTTAACATGCAATGTAATTGCCTAGCAAAGTTCAAATAGGGAAACATTTTCCAAAATAACTCTTCCTTAGCATATTAAGTATAATTTAAAACCCAGAAAAGTGAATGGTGTTAAAATCCAAGCAAGCCATTTTCTGGAAATATTTAAAGTTGTTAACTGAAAACCTCAAAATCTTTGAAGTTGCCCCATTATGCAGAACGATTTAGTACCAAGTCTTGCACAGAGCATTTTTTTTCCTGAAGAAATAACTACATGTATTGTAATGACATTATAGCATCCATATCACCACGTAGATGTAGCATATAGCTGGCAGCTAAAGCTCTCCTGCTAATGGATCAACAGCTTACCAGGCAGCAAAACGTCTCAGGGTCAACTGACTAAACCTAGTGAGTTTAACTCCTACAGAAGACAGGAATCTGCAGTCTTTGTCATATTACAGCAACTACTGCAGCTGGCAATGAATCACCCTGAAAAAAAAAAAAACAGTTACCTTGTCATCTACACATAAAGCACAGGTAGATGTCCACAGGAGCAATATGGCAAGATCCTTACTACAGTAAACAAGCAGGAAAAATAATTGAAGCTGAAGTGACATGTCTAACGTTAACAAAACATGTTTTATACAAAATTTTATTAGAACGAGGGAAAAACTTTCCTCTCTGTTCCACTGTGAAATCTTGACCTGAAGCCTAATTAATTAGGTTCTTGCCTGTGAGTTAAAAGAACCCACATCATTAAAAAGTACTCATGATTCGAGCACTGCTGTCCACAAGTTATTAATGCAAGTTTATTAAGTTCCACCAGCCAAGGTATTTGTAATTCATTGCTTTTGGATGTGAGTGTTTAAAACTACAGGATGTGCATTAGCTGCAAGAAATTCCATTTGACTATTGTCAGTACCTGACCCATCAGTGAAATCACTTGCTATCTGTGGAAAATGGAAACTTTTCCGATGCAAAACAAGGAATATCAACTTGTTAGTTGTGAATAGTAACGCAATTCTAGGTTAGGAATTCAGCTCAAGCTCAACTTTTCGCTGATTTGTTCAAAAAAATCTCTTAATTATAATTATTTCCTTATTTCTTGTGAACACATTTGGTACTTCACCACTGCCCATCAGTTGTGATGAGTTTATTTACATGACACCAAGTCTTGTAACAATAAACTATTTTTAATGTATTACCCCAAAGTTGTTTAGCTTCTCAAAACATGATACACAGCAAGCATGGGGAAATGTGTGGTGTTCTATGTCCATTTTAATACCTGCCCAAGACGCTAAGCAGCTAGCCCTCTGCCTGACAAAATTTTCACTACCGACTATGCACTAACAAAAAGGAATCCAAAACATGTTATTACCACGCTTACTTGTGGGTGGAAAGTAGCATAACCAGGACATCTTAATTTGCTGCTTTTCCTGCAGCTTCTGTAAGAAGCGCACCAGAAACAGAAACATTATTAGAGAGAAAGGAGCTCCCAAGAATTACGCCAATATTTACACTCAGGTTAATACTACTGAGAGGACTAACCCCTTCCTAGCAGCTCAGCTCTACAAAATGCCAAACTCTGTTATGTTAAAGTATATAAAGTGCTTCAATTCAAGCAAAGAAAGGGAAGATATGTGAAAAAATAATTATGCATTGAAGAGAACAGAAAAAGATCTGCTACATTCAACTTGAAAATTTGCATCTCGTTAATACTTTTCATGCAACTGCCTGCTTTTTAGAAAAGTCACTCATGCTCTGCCACCACCTGCCAAATCCAGCAAAAAAGAAAACTTTGAGTATTGGAATATTCCTAAATAATGGCAACTCCATAAGGTAGCACTGTTCTGATGTGCTGATAATATTGGTCATACATACAAGGCTCTTGCTTGATTCCACTTTCAAAATAATGGCAGCTGAGGATGATAATCAGGAAAGTCATTATGTCCCATTTAAGATCATTTTGTAGATTAGAATTAGTCTCTGACAAGATGTCCCTATGAAATTTGAGGAATACATTTGCTTCTGTTGAATTCCTAATCATAAATCAACTGAACTCAGCGACGTGTTTCTAATAATTCTCTTCTGAATTCAGGTGAAAGAAAAGCAGCACAGCTCATACTGCCTCTAGACAGCGCTACCAAATTCTTTTTGTCAAATACATACAAAAAGAGCAGAACAGGTCATTCTGATCTTATTCATTCTTTAGTATTTATTTCCTTTGAAAAAAGACTAAAGCCTTTCTGAGGAAGAAAGCAGAGAATGTCTGCTCTGCAGCTCTGCTCCAGAAGCTGCCATGCTCTTCTCCTGTGTGACCTTCAGCCACTCACTGCACGGCGTTACCACTCACAATGCTGCTGCGATGGCAGCAGAGTAGGATCAGCACAGCCTTCCCCTCAACAGGATCTCTGTGAGGTGAGATTATCAAAAGCCACAGCATAACGGTGGTAATGTAAGCATCAGAGCTATACAGGTAATAAAATAAATATGCCTTTGTCATTTTCTGCAGAAAGCAGAAATTTTGCATTGTCAAACTCGCTCATTCATTAAGCGTGTTTTTCTTCAGAGAAAAAAAATACCGAGACGTCTTAAAAATAGAAGCTATGTTAAACGTGCATTAAATATTTGCTATAATGAAAAACAGGATATTCCTGCTTTAAATTTAACTTCCAAAATATTAATACATGAAATAACAACGAAGCAAAGATTGGCATTCCCGTCCACTTTCAAGCAGAATGTGAGTTTCTTTCCAGAAATAGGATACAAAAGGCTCCTTGTAAATTGGAGAACAGAACAGTATGAGGGGAGGAAAGCCCTGTCTGAGCGACCTCTGAGGCTGGGTGATGAATGCAGACATTGTGGATATCAGCTATATCATACACTTGCCAAGGCCAGCATGGGTACCCTATCTTTACCATTTCTGCTTCCAGATTTTTATCGTTCTTCCTCCTTTATTTGGGTCTTAATGCTAGCAGATCTAGGGAGATTTGGAGGCAAGACTCCAGATCAATCTCAGAGATGCCGAGTCAAGTATCCCAACAAGGTAAGTGCAGACAGCCTGGGGCTCCAGCAGGTGCAACGGCCACTTGGATGCCTGAAAAGCACCCTGAAATCAAGACAGTTCTGCACCTGATCGAGTCCTTGACATGTCAAAGAGGTGGCACTAGTACCTACTTATATAAGTTAAAAATCAGTGTATTTAACTGTCAGGATAACCACTGTGACAACCCACTTCAATTTCATTCTTCCAGCTCTCTCCAGCTCTCTTGAGACCTTGTTCAGTTCTATAAACCAATCTCAGAAACCACAGGTTTTGTTGTGCAAGTGTAACATTACACTAGGGTATTCAAATATTGTTTACACCATGACACAGTACCATACAGCTAACGCAAATTACTACCTACATGTTTACTGGGCTTTTTGGCAGAGTTTGGGAGCCAGACTTGTGTTCCATGATGCAGCTATTATTTTATTAGGACTTAGCTAGCAAAGCTAAGGTTACCTTGGACATTTCTTCATTCCCTTTCTACAGACTATTCTAAATAATGTATTGCCATCCTTGATATTTTCATTCCATTGCTATTTACTGGTACTTCTCCCCTTATAACTAAATAACTGCATTTATATACGAATTGATTATTCAAAAGTCAGACCAGCCGTGCAGTCAAACCTGTTTATCCCAGTTTTGTGCCTGGAATATAAATCTCTTCATGTATCAACTACGACTAGAGTCATTACACTACAAACTCATCATCATTATAAGTTTACCTGTGCCTCTAATGAGGTGGATTTTTTTCCCCAGTGCTAAGTATTTAGTAAGTTCCTTTAAACATCAGTAGACAGATCAGAAAATAAAAAATGACCAGGCTTGCTTTTTCCAATAATACCAAATAGCCTTTTCCTTTTTGGTTGTCTTTATTGCCTTTCAAATTTATTACAAATTAGATGCTCCTTAATTTTATTTATATTTACCAAGTAAATGTGTTTTTAAGCAGAAGAGAATCCTCTGAAAAATATCCTCATCATATTTAGCCTATTACTCAAATATGTTTCTCTTATTGTTAGAAGTATCCACCCCTTTATTCCCCTCCTCCAACACTATTTAGATGACATACATGGTAAAATTAATTTGGATTCTATCCTATTACGAAAAAAGCAATTAAAAAAAAAGAAGTTGAGCTGTGCTACTCCATTTTTACAGAGATTAAATTTAAGTTTCAGCAACATACTCATGCCTTACACCCAGCTGAAGACCCAAGATAACAGTTCTCCAGCCCAAATATGCCGCTAACATTTACTTAGGGAGGAAGATTCTCAAAATACCTGATTATGAAAAATATTTCAAAGAAACTGAAAAGAAAAGCTTAAAGCAAGTGGGGGAATCCATATACTTCCCATTTAAAAATACTACTTTAATTTACCTTATAGAAGTTTGAGTTCAAGATTTATAAGGAAAAAACATCAATTGCACTCTAAAGCTGGTGTCCCCTACAATCTATTCTGTGCTAAACAATCAGAAAGCATTCACGTGGGATTTACAGTGAAGTGTTTTCATTTGATTTGACAGAAAATTACTAAAAAGGTAACCTGATGCAGTAGAGATTGATATAGCTATGTTACTGACCTAAAGACAGCACAAGTATTAATCATTTGAAGTCTTAAAATTAACATTAAGGAAGATACATACTGCTGCCCTTTCCTTTTATATGCTTAATGATCTTTCTAAAGATTACACTATCGATTTAAATCCATCGTTTTAAAAATCCATGTTCTCATTAATTTGCTTCGCTTCCAGCACTCCACTGGAGTTAGAATAAAGCAACATGAACTAAACTGAGGACAAAAGTTAAGTTAAACCTGGTCTAGAAACCAGTATTTTATAGCCTAAATTAACATAATTTAATATGATGCATCAAATTAAGTACTCGGGTGGTTCTTAGTAACTTTGCCAGGTCTTTTTCATTTAATACACATAGCCTAATTACAAGGTAAATACTCCAACCTCCCCCCAAACCCAAAACACCTAAATCCATCTTGGCATCCAACACTTCCATTAATTTTAGAATACATTTCACGCATTGCAAAGCATATAGGTAGTACACTCAAAAAATAATATTAACAAACATATCTACATTAATTTTAGAAGTCAGACAGGTAAAGATACTTTTACATATTCCAAATAATTCTTTTCAAGATTCTTGTCTTTTGACAGTGATCATAAACATAAGAAAACTGTTAATCTACATCATCTACAAAAACACATTCTTGGTTTCATAAATAATGGTTTTCACAGTTATGAAATATAAAATTATGCCTTATTTAAACAAACTCAACCTGGAAAGATTTACAACTTAATATAAAGGCTTCTCTCTCTAGAGCTGTATCACGGAAAATTAAATCCATCAATCCTGAAAAGTGTTTTTCTTTTCTACTTCACTTCAAATTCTACCAGAGTCAGGAAAAAAAGTTTTAAGTAATTAGCAGAGTTTGCATATCTATCACTGTTAATAACCTGAGTCCCAGAGCACTATGGAACCAATGAAATGAATGAACAACATAGAAGTCACTGGAAAGGACTGCTCCCTTCAGCACCATCCTGGAGTTCACACCTGAAAGACCAAGGCCTTTCTCTCTCCTCCCTTCCCTTCAGCTTTCAGTGGTTACCTTTCACCAGTTCTTACATCTGGGAAGAGACCCCCTCGTAGAAGGTCTGGAACTCTTCCTCCTCCCCTTTGCTTCTTGCAAACTAGGTTTATTCTTATCCTGTATTCTACAGGTTTAGCAACTTGCCTCAAAAGCCATATATCCTTTGAAGGGCCCTGATCACCTACATAGCCTGGATTGATCCAGAATTTCAGCTCTCATGGGTGAGTATGAATATGGAATTTCATCAACAAAGTCAGCATGGCAGAAAAGCAGCTGTAGGGTGATAAAAGGATCAGTACGTCTGGCACGAGGAAAGGCCTAGAGAGCTGCAATTGTTGAGCTTGAAGACAAGGCTCGAGGGGAACATTAATGATGTATACTAATGCTTGCTGAAGAAAATGAAGAAGACAGAGTCAGACTCTTCTCAGTGATATCCAGCAAACAGGGAAGAGGCAATGTCTACCATTGAAATACACAAGACTCCACTTAAAACACTAAAACTCCTCTTTTACTGGGAGGAAAACATGGAGGAGGCTGGCCAGAGTATCCATCCTTTGAGGTATTCAAAAACCCAAGTGGACAATCCTGAATGACCTGCTGTAGCTAACCTTGCAGGAGAAAGGATTGGAACAGATGATCTGTACGTACCTTCGTACCTTAACACTTCTGTGGTAACTGAAACGATTGAGCATTAAGACTTCACACATTTAAAAGAAGAAAAACAAAAAAGAGCACACAACCAAAAAATCCTCAAACCAAAATCTCCACAAATGCAGTCTTTTCTTGTGAGGCAAAATCTACCTGCAGCCCAGCATATTTCCTAAAGCCCAGTATAACTGTTAACAATCATTTGGCATCATGAGAGACAGAGGAGATGAAGACAGATTCTCGTATCTAAAAATAACATTCTCTGCTTTCTAAATGAAGTGCTCATGTGAGTCATGGATATCAATCATATAAGGCTTCTTTACTCACTAAAGAAATATCTAGCTTCTATACATAGACATAGTTTTCTCTTCCCCATGCCCCAAAGCTTGAGGTCTGATGTAATCATCATTGCTTTAAAAGTAACTCACTTCACTTAGAGCTATAATACAAAGAATAAATGACAAAAATGAAATCCCATGTGCAAGCTGATTATATTGTAGTTTTATTCCCCCCCCCCTTTTTTAATAAAAAACATTTGAAGACTTTTGACCTTTTTATCATATTCCAATTGATAAAATAAATTGCACCCTGGGGAGATAAGAAAGAGGAAGCAAGAGCTAAATCAGAGACACAGGCAAAGCAAAAGACTCCATACAGCTTGGAGAAAGCACTTCACAGCAAAGCAGATGGCTGTACAAAACAAGACATTTTCCTGAAGTTTAAGTGACGCTATCTGTATTAATTCACCATTGGAAAATAGCTACCAAAAATATCAGTACAATAAAAGAATTTGTAAGACAATGCAACTATTTTTCAACCACATCTGTCAAAGGCTTTTTCCTCCTGAGAGGAATTTTTTTTCCTCCTGAGACACCTATTTCAACAATCACCATAACTTCTCTCTTTATGTTCCTGCTCATTCCACATATGGAGCTGCAGATTTCAAAAAAAGAAAAAAAAAAAAAGAAAAAGGAGAGCCCTTAATGATTCATGAAAGTGAAGCAGCAATAGTTAGATTGGAATGAGAGTAAAGCAAAACCAGTTCTGAAGCTCACTGGGTGTTAACTGAAGTCAGCCAAGCCTTTTATCTTCCTTGAGAAGGAGGGACACGTACACAGGAGGAAAGTTTATTGGAGGAAATTGAAATAAGAATTGGCTGTGGGACTTCTATTCTAAAGTAGAGTCTCAGTTTCTTTTCTGATCACCTTAGTGCCCAACCAGTATCCAACATCATCTTAATGATACATAGAGAATCAAATTTATTGAGTAGCCTTTCTACTGCTCCTGTATTTCTAGCAGGAAAGGATACATCCGTGTACTATGCTTTGCATTTCCATTCACAGGTTTCCATAAAGTGAGGGTACATGTATAGATGTAGATAGTATATAACAACATCCTGGTTTTAGCTGGTATCAAAACATACCCCTCACCTAGCTGCAGCTGGACTAAAAGGCAAATTGAGTAATTGCAGTTCCTTTCTACTAAATTGAAGCTTGCCTAGAAGCCACATGTTAACCTAATGCAAGTCTCCACGTGTTACCTGGAGTGCATTAAGAACAGAATCTGTTTTTCATGTCCAACTCCCTAGCACAGTTCCAAAATTTTTGAAACCCACACCAACTTCCAGCTACCACAACCAATACTACTCAACATCTTGGTGAAACCTTGGCTATCTTCAGGAGGACAGAGATCAGTACTCTCTAAAGACTTCCTGTGCTCCAATTCCCTTACCAGTTTACCACTTACTCTTCCCTCCCCAAACCACAGTAGATGTTTAAGTAACCTCTACATGACCCAACATTTGCCTGATTCAGTTTTAAGAGGACAATATTGCCCCTAACACATTCTGTTCTACCACAGAAATCCAACCACAAAATCTGCCATCTGCTGGTGAAATTCCAGTTAATTAAATCAATGTCTCCAGATCTCTGGCCATCTGTTGAGATGATAAAGCTTCTTTGCTACAGCAGAGAGGAAATACACCTAGCTGAGATGCAGTACTTACCATTACAGTGCCTCTTGAGTGAAACCTGTTCTTCACTCCCAAAGCTTTCTTGACAAGCAGTCCAGCACAACCTTCCAGAGCAGGAGAAGCTTGGGCTACTCAGGCTACTCTGAAGCAGAATTCATACTATGGGCACCTTGACTTTCTGACATACCAAGACAACTGTATTTGACTTAGAAAGTCTGCAGCTTAAATAAGCAAATCTAAAAATTAAAGCATAGTGTGGACTATGGACCCACTCACAGGCACATCACCCCTTTGCAATCCAATAAAAATGCAAAGATGCAGATGGAATCACCAGAGCTACCAGCTGATTTTGGTACCTTCTATAGCCTATGCACCATGCTATGTGGCCAAGCACTTAGAGCATTCAGACCTCTCTCATTTATTACATTAGATTTCTTTATGTGCTGCAGGATGCATCATGCTCCCTTCCAAACCTGGTGTGAATCAGAGCCCTCCTCATAAGCAAAATACATTTAAGAAAGCAAGCTACAACTGGAGAGGTAACAGACTCGTGATTGACTGTTCTTCTCTTATTATGCTATACGAGCACCTATGCTAGTTGTTCTGTATTTCATCTGTTTTGTTTGCTTATTTATGCGCCTCCTTCAGTTCTCAGAAAACACAGGTTTCACAGCTATAAATAAAACACACACGAAATATGTTGCTCTCTACAGTTTCACCTCCCTCTGCATTTTCCTAAGCTTCTCCATTTTAGGCACCTATGTTCTGTAAACACAGATCATGTGGCACTTCAATACACTTGGGGATGCTCTAGCAGAAGATGACTGCTGTCATTTCTAACTATTTTAAAACTCTGAACAGATGTTAGACTGCACGACATAACAAGTAACTTCAAATAAAATGAGATTTTTTTTCCAAGACATTGATAAAATTCCACTATGTTTATTTAAATCCTATAACCATTCCAAGCATGAAAACTACGTTTTTACAACAATGTGGATATTCTATAGCCTACCTGAATTGTCTATTACTCCTTCAATACCCTTCCTTAGGGACAGAGACTACAGGAATTATATAGATGTCTTTTTCATATATACAATGTTGCTGAAGGTCCCAAAATTATGATTTCAGAATTTTTTATTTAAATCACAGGAAAAATCCCACCCCCTTTTAGGCATCTTGAATAATTAGCCCTTATTTTGATAGCTGAAATACGCAAAGGTTCAACAATCAATGAACTGGCACTCAGCTGGAGGCTGATCCTGTCAATGTCTGAGCTTATTTCCTTGTTCCAAAGAACTTAAAACCATGTTTAATTTTCAGTGTGAAGTTTCAGTGAGAGCACTCGCATCCCCCCAGAAGTGATTTTTGGAAAGGCTTGATGGGTAAGTTCCTTTATATCACAAAAAGGTATTTCCCAGTTATAAACTTTCTCCCAACCCTCTGCTAGACAAAATAAGGCATTCCCTGGGAAACAAACAAAGTCTCCAATTCTCAACACTTGATGAAAATGTGGCTGGCATTCCCTCATCCCAAGAAGTGCATTGTACACATTGATACAGGCAGAGAGATTCTGACTACTTCAGAGAAGCTGCACAAGGCTGATATTAATAATGAAGCTTCAGTACAGTTCAAGTCATACATATGGACTACGATTTAAGTGGACTGTAATCAAAGCCCTTAATGTAAGACTTAGGTGGACTGTAGTTCATTGCTATTTCTGAATTTTCTTTTAGAAGAATAACAGAATATAACCTATGATTAGTCAGTAACATCTTTTGCTTGTTTTAACAGAAACACTACATGAAGTGATTGAGAGTGGATCAAGAGAACACCACCAGGCTCCAAACATGCAATGATACATTGCAGAAAGGATTTCAAGTGTTTCAAACTCACTCAGTGATGCTGGTTTCTGTATAAATACATGTATAAATCAGTTCAAAGCAGTACACTGTGTTTTGGGCTGTAAGAGAGTTTCACAGAGCAACTACAACATAGATTACATGCCCAATGAATATAAAAAAAAAAGATTCATAGAAATACTGCAATTTTTTGTTAAACTTTTTCTGTACAAAACCTGTTTTTTTTGAGAACGCTGACATCACTTTTCACATCCTTTTGCAAAAGAAATGTTTACTCTTTCATTAAAGTATCATATTCTAAGTTTGATGCCACTGTGGCTTGCTGGATATTAAAGGACCAAGAATTAGCATTGACAGGTTTTCTTCATACAGGCTTATATCTGGAAACAAGCTAGAGTCAGTCAGTCATTATACATACACAGATAGTCAGTAAGAATATTAATACCTAGAATAAGGGTAGAAGGTTCAATGAAACCTTGTGGGATGATTTGCAGCTGCTGGCAACCAAGAGTGGCACAGCTGGCTGACTTTTGTAAACCAGTCAGTCTTTAAGAACAATAAAATTCAAAGGTGCCTGAAGCATGCTGAAGCACTTGTCCTTTTCATGGGCTAAGAACCACCTGGACCAGTTCCAGGTGATCACATCACAAATACACCTGGATAACAAAATTGGCCACCCAAACATTTCAAGTAATTCAAGTGTGTATTTATACTGTTTTGCTTTTTTAAAAAAACGGACATTCAAATCTTAAATGAAAAAAAAAAAATCATGTCACAGACAGCTGGATCCCCTCCCTCATTTACAGCACTCAAAGATCTACTGTCCTTCATTCCTTTTGAAATGCAATATGTATAAACACAAATGTGTATCAGGCCAAAGCTGACATTACCTAACCAGAGCAGAATAGTGGGAGACCTCCCTCTTTCAGGTAACTTTGCCATGAGTTATTCCCAATTTTTTTTTCTCATTTTGGTTTACATTCATTCTGTACCCTGCTAGGGGCCAACCCCAGTAGAGAAATCCCCTTATTCATTATCTCCCAGAAGACCACTACCACCTTAGGCAGGATCAAGTTTCTCTCCTCTGCATCTCAGCACTAACGTGGCATCATGATGAAAAGCACTGCACGGAGGGGTTCTCCATCGAAACTCTAAAATTATCACTTGTATATAAAGAAAATATACTTTGTCATTTACTCCACTTTTACAAGACCCTGTTTCTGGTATGATACTTATATTTTAAAATGTCTACATTTAAGTGTCTACAAAAAATACTTTTATATGCTTCACTGTTTCTCTTACAAAGTTTTAAAATCAGAATTCTCAGGCTTAGAAGTTTCACCTAGATACTGGGCAGGGGAACAACCTCTCTGTGTTTTCCCCAGGCAAATGATGAATTTAACTACATTCTTGTCCTAAAAAAATTGTATAGAGTCATAAAATAAGACCAAAGCAAACAGTCCCATTTCATGGATTCTTGAAAGCCTGAAGTCATCAATCTGGATGGCAGAAGAGAAAGAAAAGAATTGCCTCGATAAATACAACAGGCAAATGCTGCTGGTAGCAAGGACTGATACAGTTCCAAGAGCCATCATCATCTTTTTCTTTCTTTCTTCCTTTTTTTTTTTTTTTAGTTGCCATTCTCCAGATTTACCTGCTTGAATGCCATTTTTACACTATTTCAGATATTTCCTTCAACTTTGGGGTGTTATTTTTAAGTTCTGTGACAATGTAACAGCCTCAATAATGATATCATATGTATGCACTGATAGCCAGCAGGATAGCAAGCCAATTATTCAACTGACACAGATATTTCAATGTCAAGGGTAAGACATTTATATCAATATAATTTCCAGATGAATACACTGGCCTTGGAAAGAAATCACATACCTAACTTCAACTCCATTCACTTAAAATACCTGGTACATATGCCCTAAATTCTACCATTAAAAAGAGAAAGAAAATATAATGTTGCATTCGTATTTGTCCCTGGGCATTCAAAAATTACTATTTCCTTGCTATTTTCAAAGAAATACTTGTGCTGTATGAAAAGAAAGTAAAAAACATTGCTTGGGCAAAATTTAATTTCTTTATATATTACTATGCCATATTTTTTCTACCTAGAGGTAAGCTCAAATAAAAGCAGAAGGCAAATCAAACTGGCAACAAAGGATACTGGCTCCCAGGGGTTGGGTGAGAACTCCCCTTTTCCAAGAGGTCACTCAAATTTCACCACAGACCTGAGGCAGCTACAGCTCCTGTGGACTATAGCAGAGTTTTGCATGCTTGAACATTATGACAGTTTATAGCCACCAAATATAGACAGGTCAAACTTAATATTAAATCGGTATTCTTTCTTCTGACAAAAACCAGTAGCTTTTCTACTGGCAGTTTTAATTCAAAGTTAAAACTATTTGTTGTATATATTTATATAAACACGCACATATATGTGTGTATACATACACTGTAAGCGTGTATGAATATACAAAATACATATTTTAAATATCACAAAGATAGCAAGTGGAAAAAACCCTTTTATAAAAGGCTAGGATATCTCTGTCTTGCAGGACCTCAAAATTGTTGTAAATGATTTAAAGTTTTCTGCTATTTTACTGCAAATGGATACCCTTGCACAAAAAAATACAAGGAGGAACTGAGAAATCTCACACTATCATTTACTTTAATGAAACATAAAAATACTTAATCCTATACTATATTCTTTCTACTATCTTGAAGGAAACACTTCATAAGGAAAATGCTCACACTGCAAAACAAAACTGCCAACCTCCACTCTAAAATTTATTGAAGGAACTTATAGGATCAAACAACAAAACACCTTGATAGAACTGTGCTTAACTGAATTGTCTAGGTCTGGAGTAGTAAAGAATTAATCAGACTTTACTTATGAGAAAATTGAACAATCACCTCTGTTAGAAGCGGCATTCAATTGAACATGCTCATAGTCCTCTGACAGAAAGCAGAGGCTTGGACTTACTGACAAATAATGGGAGTTTTATGCCAAATCCTAACTCACCCTGAGGATCACTTCCCAGTCCTTCTTATTTGTTTGATTTTTCTATCACCTCACAGAAACATGGAGGAAAAAAAAAAAAAAAAGACTTCACAGTGTAAGATAGTTGTCATTACACCTAGACCTACTTAATTTTAGTATCTTTGCAACATGACGCTAATTAAAAGCAAAATGACACCAAGCTGAGTGGTGTGGTTGACACCCTAGAAGGAAAGGAAGCCATCCAGAGGGATCTTGACAGGCTGGAGAGATGGGCCCGGGTGAACCTAATGAGGTTCAACACTGCCAAGTGTAAGGTGTTGCACTTGGGCCGGAAGAATCCCAGACATAGATAGACTGGGAGCAGAGCCTCTTGAGAATAGTCCTGCTGAGAAGGACTTGGGGATTCTGGTGGATGAGAAACTTAACATGAGCTAGCAGTGTGCTCTTGCAGCTCACAAGGCAAATGGTATCCCGGGCTCCATTAGAAGAGGGGTGGCCAGCAGGGACAGGGAGGTGATTGTCCCTCTCTACTCTGCCCTCGTGAGGCCCCATCTGGAGTACTGTGCCCAGAGCTGGGGCCCCCCATACAAGAAGGATGTGGAACTGTTGGACAGGGTTCACAGGAGGCCACGAAAGATGATTAGAGGCCTGGAGCACCTGCCCTACGAAGAGAGGCTGAGGGAGCTGGGCTTGTTCAGTCTGGAGAAGAGAAGGCTGCGGGGGGACCTCATTGCAGCCTTCCAGTCCCTGAAGGGAGCTTATAAGCAGGAGGGGATTCAACTTTTTAAAAGGATAGACAATGACAGGACAAGGGGGAATGGATTAAAACTAAAGGAAGGAAGGTTTAGATTAGATATTAGGGGGAAGTTTTTTTACAGAGAGAGTGGTGAGGTGCTGGAACAGGCTGCCCAGAGAGATGGTGGATGCCCCGTCCCTGGAAGTGTTCAAGGCCAGGTTGGATGGGGCCCTGGGCAACCTAGTGTAGATCCAGGCCTGAGGTTGGTGGCTCTGCTTGTGGCAGGGGGGTTGGAGCTCTGTGATCCTTGGGGTCCCTTCCAACTCATACCATTCTATGATTTCTGGATTATTATTTAACCCAAAGGAAACACATTAATAACCTCTTTCTTCACTAACAACACACAGACCCACAGGAATTCAGAACATCCAAAATATTTTAATTTTAAATTTGAAATAAAAAAAGGTATTTGGCAATGATACGTTCGATATAAATATTTAATTGTCTTCCCATTGCTGGTTTTATCCCTTTCTATTGATTATCACATAAAAGTATCAATAAAATGCATTGCTGATTTGCTGGCAGCTGTTAAACTTCTGTAGTTTTATCATGAAACACTGTGTTACTTCCATATGTGGCACATTCTGGGATATAATGCATGCTAATTGAAAAGCCTGCCAAGCCTTTCAGCTGGGCACGATGGGTTTTTCCTAGCGCTCAGGCTGAACCGCAGCCCTAACTTGAGAAGCCAGACCTCTTCTCATTCCACATGTTTTCACACCAATGTTCTAGATAGGAAACAGATCCATATTGCTACCTGTAACTGCATTATTAGCCAATAGCAATTTGATGAATTTTGTTTCTTGGGAAAATCTCTCATGTAAAAATACAGTAATGGAAAAAAAAGAAAAAAAGTAGTGCAATGATACTAAAGCAGGGTCGTAAAGAAACCTCCTTTTGTTTGCAGTCAGATACATCAGTTATCTTTTTATCAGCGTATGGCAATAAGAAACTCAAGTGTTGTGTTTGCTACTTTTAAATTTTAATTTAAGCATCTTCATGGCCTCAGTTTATCCATCACCCACCTATACACAGATGTTTCACATAACAACAGGACTGATAAGCCTCACGGGGGGAGGACTGGAAAAATCTTATTCCTCTTAGCTTCCAATTATCAGTTAGAACACAAATGGTACCAAGGATAAAGTTGTCAATGCCAACCATGTAATCTAGGTGGAAGTAGTTAACACCCTTTTTTCAACTTGGAGCCATAAGAGTGTATTTTTCTAAACCTCCCACCACAACCAGCATTAAGAGGACAGAATGGGTGACCCGAAAAATGTTATTCCCCATGGTCAGAAAGTGCTGTAATGATGCAGAGAACATATCTTACAGTACAAACAATAATATGCTGGAGTGGGAACGAAACTCTATTCTTTTGTCCATACACTTGACTTGAAAAATAAAAATGATGAAAAACTCATATGAAATGAGTTTTCACACTTCTTCCTTGTATTTCATCATACAAAATTGACTCAGAGGCTACATCTTTTTGAGTGAAGAACCTGCATCCTGGCAGGATAATCCCTTTCAATATTACAGATCTATTTAATAAAGGTTATTGTATACCTGGATTCCTGCAAAGTATTTTATGTAATAGCACCTGACACACTGATTAAAACTTTCATTATATGCAAGTAACTACTCATACACTAGATTAATTAAAAGCTGCCTCAGACTTTAGTAAGTAAAATTACTCAAATCTTCTGCCTTGATTAGCTGGGTGGATCATGTTTGTTGAGTTTATTTGGGGGAAAAAAAAGGGTTTACTGAGACACTTAAAAGAACCCCACAAATAATACCCACAACTTTCATGATGAACGATGAGCGTGGCAGAAAGAAGGAGGTATCTTAGAAGGAATTTAGAGTTAGGCTAATAATATATATAATAAAATTAAATACTGATATTTTAACAAATTCCAGTTTGGAATAAAAATACATTCTGATTAAGAGATAATAAATAGAATTTATAATAATAAAATTAAATTCTGATTAATCAGCCCTTTTATAGACCTGAAGGAGAAAAGTACAGTATCAAAAACCCCACTCTGTACATTGAAATTATTATACTGGACAAAGAAAACAATCACTTGCATAACATCATGTAGAAAATATGTGCAAAACTACAAACTTAATTTCAGGAAGTTTCTCTAAATTCTGTATTGCACAAATGCCTCAAAATTGGTACAAAGTTTACAAGACAGAATAATAATAGTTATTCATTCTTTAGAAATGCTGAATATAATCTACTGCTATGTAAAATAAAAGAAATTTTACTGCAGTTTGGCTACTATTGTGTACAGCTACACAAATATCTAGAAGACATTTATTCAATGCACCTTATTTCAATTCTGGATTAATCCTCTTGGCAGTTCATTTCCATAAAGGAATCACTGCTGCTGGGAACTTCCAAATCACATCAGTGAGGAAGTTTCAAATCCGCCTTATCTATTACACAAAACCCAAATCAGAATAAATACATCAGGTGACCTTACATCATATCAGAAATAAGTTATATAGAGATGATCTTTCCTGAAGAAATGATCTAAAAGAGGATAAATCAAGCACCAGCACTTTCTTTAAATGCACACAGCTGGTGGACTGAAGTTGTATTTTAGTCAAACATTTGGTTGTAGGTGCAAGCAGGTTTAAACTTGGGAGTTTAGCATCCAAGACCGCTTAAAGTTTACCTTTTAGTGAAAAACTCTTGCTATTGTAGTCTAACACATGCAGGGTTTTTAAAGTGTAAAAGCCATGGTTGAAGGATCTCCATGGATAGTAATCTACAAAACTGAACATTTAATTAATTGGAAAATATTTCATTTTAACAGGTATTGCTTCATATTGTCTTGTAATATTGATTAAACTTCACATGAATTCCACACTCCAAAACACCTAACTAACATAAAATGCTGCCATAAGCTGCTTCACCCTAACTTACTCCCATGAAGAAATACTGATAGTATTTATGCAATTTGGGAAATGATTCTTCAGCCGCTGAGACTGTGTCACTAGTGAACTTGCATCTGAGAGGCAGGACTCTTTGAAACTGGGAGAACCGTGCTTGTTCGGCTTCAGTATTTTCATGATTCTCTCCATATAATTTGAAGTCTACACTCAAACTTTCCTTTTTGTTACTTACTTTCAAACGCTTTGTAAGACAGAACTAGTTAGATATCTTTTTATAACTCAAATAGGAAAAAAACGTGTCTCAATCCAACAAAATGCCTATGAGTTACACTTTGAACAATTAAAACTTACTTTGGGTTGTAATAGTCCAAGTTTTTCAGCACACTAAATTTAATAGGTCTGTCTTTACAGTCTATTAGAGAAACTGTAGTAGTATGGTTTTGGACAAAGTGGTATGCAATCAGCAGTTACAGCAAATCAGAGTTATTCCTTCAATTCTGGGCTTACAGATATTATTAGAAAATAATTATCTTTGTTAATTATCACACTGAAGATATTAAAGAAAATAAGCTTATAAGGGTTATAATTAAAGTTTAAGTTCTCAGTGCCCTTAGACAAGGTTTCTACAGTGATGTCCAGAGCAGCTGATTGGGTAAGAAAGGAAATCTTACCCTGAAAGAAATGAAACAATGTGGAGACTTTTTTTTCATTAGCAAGAGTCAAAGAATCACGAACATCAAATCTGCTAATTAGAAAAGCCACTGGCCAGAATTGATCACTACTGATCTGTCATGTCAATGAAAGCTGAGAACATGCATGAATACTGTGAAACAGTGTCATATCTTCAAAGTAAATTATTTTCTTGGGTGAATATAAATTCAAAGAGAAGACTGACTAATGTAAGATGATTTACTTAAAGATCCTTAGGCACATTGGTATTTTCTGCATGTTTTTGGCAAATTCAGTTCTATTAAAATACAGAAGGAAAAGGTTAATGCTCATATGACAGCTTTCTGACAGATTAAATCAGCTTTTGCATCAAATGGCAAAAAGAATGGTTCTGTGACATTTTAAAAAATGGAGAAGGAAAAGTTGGAATAATCAGCTTCAGTGAGACCAGGGAAAGTTGGAGAGAGAAGGATAAGTTTTGAAGTAAGTGCATGCGAGGTGGCACAAACCTTAGCAAAGAATAGTAACTGGAAACAAGGGTAATGTGTTAATAAAAAGGAGGAAAACTGTGTTTGAATCTCTGTGTCAGAGAAATAAAATGAGGTAGAAAATTCATAAGAAGGAAAAATGAAAGCACAAGGAAATAAAACCTGAACTTTAGAGAAAAAAAAAAAAGAAAAAGGAACCCATTGCGACACAGAGTGGGAGTAATCAATGGGAAGCCAATTTTCCAATATTTTAAACTTCAGATAGATAGAATCCTTTCTTTTATCTCAGAAGTATCAAGGACAACACTCATTAAAACCAAAAAGAATCATGAAGTTACCTACATTAGTTCCACTACTCTGAACACTGAGGCAATAAAAACTAAGCAAAACCAACCTTTCATTAAGTAGCTTATGTTGCATTCAGAAACACCTATATTTAGAAATCAATACCAGCACAAGTTTTCTGAATGTATATGGGTCCCACAGTCTACCTACCTCCACCAGAACACACAAACTGCTTCCCTGCTCAGTGCTTCCACATCAAGTGACTCTATGGACTCTTACCTTATTACTCCTTTCACTGTCATCATGCAAAGTCAGTTAAGTTTCCATAGAGTAGGAAATCAATTTTCAAAATACAGAATTAAATGACCACCGATTGCAGGTAAGGTTTTCCCTTCCTATTCATCCCACATACCAGAGCTCAAGATTTATTCTACAAAAATAAGTAGTGCAGCTTGCAGGGGAAGTTCTGAGCCCCTTAATTCTAACAGACACAAAAAGATGGACTTGTAAGAGAATATGCCTCTGTCTAGGTGTAAACCTCTTCCTTATTGACATTCAGGAAAATGAAAAAGTAACATATACCTAATATTCTAACTGCTATTGCACGCCTATGACTATGTCAACTTGTCTTGTAAAAATATAGCAAAACAAGGTATGTCCCATGAAACACACATCTTCAATTTTATTTTTCTCATAAAAGCTCAGGAAAGTATTTGTATAAGATTTGGAAAAATTAATTAGAGGCTCCCCAAATTATTCTTATTCGCAGTCTCATAATCTTAGTGTGCAATATCTCATGGAGCAATACTGCCAATTCTGCTAGGTGTCTTTCTTATTTTTTAGCTTGAACTAACGGAGAGCTCAGATGACCACTTATAAGTACTTTAATTTGATTAAAAACCATATTTGTGCCACATCACAATTCTTGGATTTTCCTAAGCTGATACATAAAGGCACATTTTTCCTGCTATCATTCATATGCCCAGTATCTTATTATTTTTTTCATTCTTCATTAAAGTCTAGAAGAAAAATTACCTTTTTAGAAAGTAGCTGTGAAAACATTTCAATAAAATGAAATGTTCTTGGGTTTTTAGAGTAACTTATATTAAAACAATAAACCAGATATTAGTAGTCTTGAAAAACTACTATTAAAACAACTGTGAAAGACGTCTCTTAGCAGCAAACACTAAATTTATTTCTTTGGCATGAAAACAAATCTCCGTAGAGGTCAAAATAAACCCCACTTACATGACAGTAAAAATAAGACACCTGTTTTAATCCCAGATGCAGAGTGGTAGCACAACTGCATGTCAAGGTGAGCTCGGGGATCCAAAGGCCCATCTGCTGTCACTGCAAATACTTCTGACACTTGGATCCATTTCCATTCAACACCAATTACAGTATCTCAACATCCTGGATTAGTTTATTTTATATTCCCTAGAAAAGCTTGTCACTGTTCTGGCACCACGGGAAGCACAAACTTCCACCTCCTGCTTGAAGAGTCAGGCTGACAATCACAGGTAACACGTGGAGAACTGACGCACAGTACCTGCCTGGTGTCAGCCACAACTGGTCTTATTAGCCACTTGCAGCATGTCCGCCTGCTAAAGAAACAAACTCAAAATAATCAGTGAAGGTATTTGGCCATGTAGTCAGTTTTTCAGACAATTTCAGATAGCAGTGGTGAGTGGCGAGAAGCACAAGAGCACAAATCCAGCGTGGGCATGCTGCATCATCTGCTCTGAGGGATAGAAAGGGTGGGAGAACATCCTGATGAGGGGACACGTTCTTTGTCCATGGAACCTCTGCTACACCAAATCTGCTCCTTGGGGGAGCTTCAGTAGAAAACCTACTGGACCAGCATGCTTACAACAGCTCAGAACCTCCTCTAAATCTTATTGATCTTTCTGACACATGAGAAAGTACAGCACTGTTGGGCACTTGATTTTTAACAGGATATCATACAAAAATATGTAAGGCACCAGCCAATATAAGATGATAATCTGACACGCAAAAAGTAAATGTGCTTTGGCTTTCCAAGTTATGATATTCCTACCTCACCACAGCTTTTTTCACTCCTTGACTAAGAGAAAAACAATCTCTAACTCTTAATTTTGTTATTTGCATAACTGTTATCTTTACTGATTTTATTAACCCCCTACTGCATATTCCTACTGGCAAAAATCAAGACTCACGTATAGCCATGCTGGTGAGTGGCTGCCTCAGCTCAGCCGCGTTATTGTATTTGGTTGTTGCAATGGAGCTACGTTTTCTGAAAAATTCATTTTTTCTCTTTTTCTTTTAAGAACATTCAACTGCTTATCCCATCAGGGCAAAAGGAGAAAAGGTTTTTAACTAATGACGGGGAAAGACTGAATAGAACAACATGAACTTTCAATACAGATTCCATGCCTGCATCACTACAGGAGAACGTGAATTGGGTGTAAACACAGTTGATCAAACACAAGCCGTTCTCAGAGGAACACTTTGTGAACTACTCCACACTTAAGCCCTACTTGTCACTCAGAAGGGTTGCTCTACAGAATAAGCCTACTGGCAACCTTATCCAGGGAGCAGTCTGTTATATGAACAAAAATGCATGTATCGGCGATGCACAGGTCACACAAAAAAAGCAGTGGGATCACGTACCTGACCTCCCAGCCAACTAAATGAACAGAAGATTGAAGCAACCACAGGACTGAAAAAGCATGTACTTTATTTGGCCAGATGATGACGGAAATAATGTAATATCAAAGCCTTTTAGTGTAACCCCACATGATTAAGAACCTGATCTATATCAGCAATGCCAAGCAAAACAGTTATTTCTCTGTGAGCGACTTCATTAGGATTTCAGCCCTGACCTCTCTGTTACCGAATTAATAAAGGACAGATCATTTTAAAATGGAAAGACAAAGTGAACAAAAAAAAAAAACCCAATATAAATCTTTAATTAAGTAAATCCTCTCTTGTTTCCTGGTTCACGCAAAAGCAATAGCTCATATGTTTCAAGTGACTAAACCTGCCTTCAGGTTTCTGACAAATACGCCTCTGTGGGGCTGTTTCTGTCAACAGCAACATTTTTTTTATGGCTGAGAATTTGCTTGCTGGCAGCTACCTGCTAACACCACAACGAAAAATTAGTGGGGTGCTTGGGAGTTTGGACACAAATTAAAAAGTTAGAGACAGTAGACTAAAACACATTCAGAAACCATATTATCCAATTTAAGCCACTTTTTGGAAAGAATTTCTCTTTAGGACATTCAATTAATCAAGCAATGACTGGAAACATGACCTATTTCCAGTTCTGTAACTGAGTAGTTAATAAGCTCAGTTTCCAATTCCCTCTCCACCATTGCTGTACACCATTTGGTTTAATGTGTGCATAGATATCCCAAATATTGATCCAATACCTCAGTGGTGAGATTTATTGAGAACATCAGGTTATAATAAATGCAGAACCACAGAATCACAGAATCGTAGGGGTTGGAAGGGACCTCGAGAGATCATCGGGTCCAACCCCCCTGCCAAAGCAGCTCCCTAGCACATATTGCACAGATAGGCATCCAGGCGAGTCTTGAATATCTCCAGAGAAGGAGACTCCACCACTTCCCTGGGCAGCCTATTCCAGGGCTTTGTCACCCTCACTGTGTAAAAGTTCTTCCGCATGTTGGTGCGGAACTTCACAAGTCACTGCAGTGCCACAGCACATCCAGAAGATGTAGAAATCTAACTGCAACAGGATGCTCAGATAACTACGTCTGACTGTAGCATGGAATCTCATCTGTTGCTGGCAATCCGAGATGTACTCCAACTAGGTCCGTCTCTCCTAATTGAAGTCTGATTTCATTAGCTCCTGCTACTACACTTCTTTCAAATTGGTTCTGACTAGTGCAACCTTGCACTTGGCCAGGGAGCAGTGCTAACCAAAGGCACCATCACACATCACTGTGATTTACTGTTTCTGGTACTCACTCCGCCAACATCCTCTCAACTTCAGCAGGAAATGGTCTGTTTTTACTAAGCAGATGAAGTATAGGGCTTCCACAGACATTGATCTTTGTGGATAGTGGTAGCCATGCTTTAATCATTTGTGTAACACCTGCCTATAAGAAAGAGAAATAAACACTGTTTCTGCAGGTTATATTGTTTTCATGATTGAACATAATTTATTTGGGGTCAAGTCAGTGGTTACACCAGGTTATATCCGAGTTAGGTTTATTTCAGCAGATCAGTCCTGATGCAGGGTGCAGCAACCCTGAAGAGAAAACAGACCATGGCTGTGCAGAAGACAGCCATCATCCCTGAGCAGCACACCTGCTAACAATAACACCACTGTACTAGGAGCTCAGAAGAGCCCAGATGAGACTAATTTTCTACAACACAGCACTACAACATTCTAGAAATTACACTTCTATATACAGTTTATTTTTCCTGCTTCTGTCATGACAATTAACAACTATTTTGAGACCAGTAAACTGCAATTTGCTGTAGCAAAAGCCATGTCTTCCACCACCACGATAGCAAAGAAATGTAGTGTATAATTCAGTTTGACCTGCTCTGTCTCTTCCATAGTGCTGCTCCTGCAGACAGATCACTTGGAGCATTTATTACATCCAGAAGGGTTTCCTAGTACTGATGCCAATTGAATGTGCTCTCACCATTGTGTGTAGACTTTTTCTACGATTTCTCTTTACTGTTTACTTTGTTGCACATTTGGAGACATTACATATCCAGACACATCCAAAAAGAAAAACTTACCCCTCAGCAAACAAGATTTTAGTTACTTCATTTTTAATTTTGGGAAAAAGAAATGCATCCTCAATTACTCTGGCAATGCCTTATCAGGCAAAAGCCAATGTACAATTGACACACAAGAGAGATCAGAGTTAAACACAAGGATAAAAATGGGGATTGTGCCCTACTGAAACACAGATAGGCACGCGGGTCAAATGGCAGAACTAACTGTAAATGACCATTTAAGAACGGTCATTGAGAATTTGGGACATTTAATCTTTCCTCCCAGGGGTTAAAAGTACAGTCTGAAGCTCAGGTCCCAGACATGCTTTGACTGAATCATATTCTACCTGGGAAATTTTAGGAGGAAGCCGAAATACATATCTACATCTCCATCTTCACATGGTGGTGTTTGTTGAAGAGGCTAAGACCTCAAATGCTGAAGTCAGTTTCTATTAGAAATTCTTCCACAGAGAGGTTTATTCTTTGTTATTTTTGCTTCAAATATGACAATGAATTCATTAGTGCTAGTGAAAAAAAATGTTGGTAATAGCATATTTTTATGATAAATATTTAACTTGACAGATTTGTAAACAGTGAAAATTGGTGCTAGAGTTGAAGTGGAGTACTGTACTGAAACATAAGTGAATATAGAAACTTTCTCGCTGCAGGACAACACAATCAACTGCATTTGGCTGATAATCAGTCATCAGAATTCTGACATTAACAGCCATGCAAACGATACTCTGATTTACTGCCCTTTTATTGCTTTTTTCCTACACGATTTCCCTTAATT
The DNA here is from genome assembly GCA_020800305.1 of Porphyrio hochstetteri. Classification (NCBI taxonomy): domain Eukaryota; kingdom Metazoa; phylum Chordata; class Aves; order Gruiformes; family Rallidae; genus Porphyrio; species Porphyrio hochstetteri. The sequence goes on from CM036911.1 coordinate 11,892,058, forward strand.
TGATAAATTGAACTTTGAAATTCTATAGCAACTTTCACTAAGGATGTCAGAGCTTTACAAAATTAATTAATCAATTAATCAGAGCACCACAGTGAATTATTTTATTCAAGAACATAACAAAATACAAATGCAAATCTGGAATACGTATAAAAAGAATAAATTCAAATGTCATGATAACAGAATTGTACTTTGTAATTGAGCCTGAAAATTGGTGAGGACAAAAATAGAAGGGCTTGGGATGGGGCTTTTTTTTTTTTTTTAGAATTAGTCCTTTTTTCAGCAACAGTACAAAATGGGCAAAAAATAAAGGAAAATGGACCTCTGTGAAAAGTCATTTCCATTCTTTATGTGATGGTCTTCAGGTAATCAGCAAAATCTATGTCTTTAATAAAAAGATTCCTGGGTACTTTGAACTGTGTAGCTGATTATGGACTCTACTTTACTGTTCACTTATTTGCCTTTCCTAAATCTTTGCAAGGAGCAGCTATGTCTGTAGCTCCCTTAAAGCAACAGCAGTCAGGAAGAGTTCCTCCAGTGTCAGTAACAGCATGCCTGTTTTGGACAGCAGTTGCACAGCAAATCAGCTTGAGTGTTTGTCACTCATACAACGATAAACAGCAATCATACAATGTATCATGAGAGAACTTTAGAACTAGTAGCAAAAAAACCCCACTCCAAACCAAAGCCGTGATATTATTGAGAGGATCTAGACAAAAATCTTTCTTACCAGCAGAAATGAACCAAACTTGAAGGAAGCCTATAGGTACTAATTCAATTTCTGTCTCTGCACATTGTTGTCTATGCAGCTACACAACTGACCATGTAACAGGTTAAAATCTGCACCACTAAGTGTCTTCTACATCAAATTATAAATCAAGAATTTACTTTTGCTTCTAAGATGAAGTCCATGGTAGCTCAAAACCAGCTTGTTTATGCTTGACAGAATTCCCATGAAATCTATTAGCATAATATTTAGTGAAAGTGTTTCAATGTGTGAGGACCCATTTCAACAAACCCAGCTAAACAAGCCTGTGAATTCAAAAGAACTATTTGACTTAAGTGATTTACTTATATTGGGGCCCAAAATCCAAATCCCTGTCCCTAGCTTCAAAATATACTCAAAACTCAGTGAGACTTTCCTTTAACTCTATGTGCAACGAAAACTGCACATATGCACATAGCTGCCTCTCCAACTTGGCTTTATTTTGGCTGAAAGCTAACGGCCAAAAATATTCCATAAAAAGAGACTGCACAATATTGCTATTCTGGAAAATACATGATGAAGTGCGTATCTCAACACAGAAGCCTTGTTTCATGCAACACTGTCCATTTTTAAAATTCTGTTTGAGATTTGGAAAGCTCTAATTATCTACTCTCTAAATCAAAACTATTTAGAACCACATTCATCATTCAAGTTTGTCTATCAGAAAGTGCTCACACTGTGAGTCACCGTTACTCTTTCTTCCTGTTTTTCTAAGCTCAGGCAAGCTAGATCCAAAATATATTTATACTCTGCTGACCAAGATGACAGGCAATGGAAAGCCGTGCAAAAAGCAGGGTCTCCTACACTCCAGCACCACTCTAAACAAGTTAACACGTTATTTAGAAAGACTTGCAGGCTGACTAGGTGTGCTTGCCAAAAAGCCTGCAATAAGATATAAAACGCTTCATAACCATAAAGCGAGTTTATAGTCCTGTCTCATTTAGCATCGCCCCTGCTCCGTGCCGCGAGCCAGGGATGCAGGGAAAGGGGCACGCAGGACCCGTCACAGCGATCTGCTGTCAGATATGACAATATCTGGTGAAACACCGAGAGGAAAATGCTGGTTGTGGTTTTAGTTCGCAACCCGTGAAACGGCCGATATAATTTATTTCTGTCGCAGAACCGCTCCCCACGCCCCCCCTTTCCCAGCTCCCCGCTTCGGCTGCCGCAGCACCGCCCGCCGCAGAGCCGGGCCCCACCGCGGCACCCAGCGGCGGCGCCGAGCAGCGGCCCGCACCGCTCGCCCTCAGCTGGCGCCCGCCCGGGAACGTCCAAGTCTTCGTCTCGCTAAAAGCGCTCTGCCATCTCTGCCTAGCTCTTTAATTTTCTGATGTTTATCTGTTTCAGGTTCTATTCTGGTCTTGCGGTGCGCCGCGTTTTTCCTAATAGATGTCCATCTCCGGTCTATCGAGCTGGGCTTTGCTCTAACAGCCCTCCTCTGCTCTGTAGGAGGACTGAGGCACCTGCTGACTGAGACCCCTCTCCCCAGTTTTAAGTGTATTTCAAACTGGTGCTCTGACTAGAGAAATTTATACAAAGCACTAAAAGTAAATTCTACACTTTTTTGAATTAAATAGCGATTGAAAAGCTAGGAAATACATAGATTGTATGATTAGCTTAACAAAAAAAGAACCCATAACAATGGAGAGCTGAACTTTTTATATTATAGAATAATATAAATAGATATTATAATCATATATATAATCAAATAAAAATCCCTTAAATTGGAAGAGACCTTTAAAATCATAGAGCCCAACCACAGCGTAACCCTGCCTAGTCCACCTCTAGACCATGTCCTCAAGCCTTTTAAATGCCTCCAAGGATGGTGACTCCACCACCTCCTTGGGCAGCCTGTTACAATATTTCACTACCCTTTCAGTAGAGAAATTCTTCCTGATATCTAACCTAAATCTCCCCTGGTGCAATTTGAAACCATTTCCTCCTGTGCTATAGCTTGTTACCTGAGAGAAGAGACGAAACCCCACCTCTCCGCAACCTCCTTGCAGGTAGTTGTAGAGAGTATAATAACGTGCTAGACCTTTTCTAGGACACAAGGCTGAACTCCTCTCTCCCAAGGAGTCCACAGCAAGGCAGCAAAACTATGGCTGCTAAAAAGATACAACAAAAATACATAAACCTGCACAAAGACAGTGTGTATATATATATATATATATATCACCTGTTTGAGCACATTAAATTGCATTGACATGTGAATTTGTTCTGGGGTTTAGAATTTTACCATCTTCTTTGAGGCAGATCAAGCCCTAAGCTCACACCCAAACATGTCAGGTTACAATTGCACACACAAATATGTGAAGAAAATTTTCTTCTGACAGCCTCAGCTCAATATTTACCATACAAATTTATATTTATTACCTCCATATGAGGTAATACTTTCGGTACTCTTACTTTATATCTGATTCCCTGTTACTGTTTTCCAAAACCTCTTGAATTTAAGAGATTACATTGTAAAATGCCTCCTCCTCATCTTCAATATTGTAACAGGACACTGGGCAAGGGTGGGGGTACAAGAGAGAATATACCCTTTCTTTCCCAAACTTTACAGAGCATAATCAGCTGCTTACATTTCCAGCTGTATGCAGTAGTACAGTTCCCTGAGCAAAAGAAATGGCCTGCTTGCAAAAAGCAGACAATTCACCTGGCTGCTCTTCAGGAGGTCATGTGGGCAAAGCCTTTACCCCTGGAAGCTCTACTTCACCAGTACCCACACAGGAAAATACCAACTGACAAAGGTTTCCATGGACACTGGCTGAAAATGAAACAGTGCATTGGTGACAGCATCAATTCTTTGTTAGTGAAGACAGGAATTTTTACTGAGCTTTCTCAGACTCATTGCAGGTGTTGGCTGTGGTAAGCATCACACTATCTATGCAAATAATTAATAATCTACCATCAGTATAAATAAAAAAAGTTTTTCCTCATTAAAAGTGCTTCTAAACATATATAAACAGTAAGTAACTCAACATAAATCTGAATGGTGCCTCATGCAAAGAGGTCTCTAGGCTCACCATATTTCCACTTCATTAGCTAAAAGCTAGTATGAATAGACAAACCTCATGTTATCTCCTTAAGGTCACTAAAATGTAGGATAAATGGAGGAAATGAATTCAGACCAGACAGCTCTTTGTTGAGAAAATTCTGCTTTTAGTCCTCACTCATTTTAATATACAGGATGCTATTGAAAACAACTCATTTACTTCCAACATGTCCCACACTGCAACAGCGGGCTTCACAGGCAAAGCTCAGCACTTAAAACTGAACCCAGAAACAATTAAAAAAGTGGCCTGAGCTCTAGTGAGCAGTGCAGAAGCACAGGGCCCACCACCAGCACTGCCAGCACAGCACGCACATCCCCAGGTGATGGAAGGTGACTGCATACCACATCCCTTCTCTGCAACATGGCATCTGCTTGAGCATTCCCCTCAAACATGACTGGTAAGCAAGGTGCAGCAGGTAAGGGTTCTGAGCACATGCTGCTGTATTTGAAAGATACGTAAGGATGCTGTATTAACTTATACTATTATTAAAGACACACATCCATATATAGGACAGCAATCTAAGGAAACCTAGAACAAGCGTGGCTTGTGTAAATGCTAAATGCTTTGGATGTATTGTAAAACACTGGGCAAATACCAGCTTCAAAAATATTTTCTTGGAAGAAGTTGCCTCTGAATGCATTATAACCCCCTTCCAATGCATCCTACTCTGAAATAGAACTATTGCACTGGGTGGAACACTCCATCCCGCCCCTATCCCCACCCCACCCCACCCCCCCAAAAAAAACCAAACAACCCAGACCCCAACCCAAAAAACCCCAAACCCAAGCAGTTAAAAGAACCAAAACATCAGAAACAAAATATGACACAGAACCTGAGGAAATGGGACCTAGAATTACAGGTATAACTTTGTGTAACTTTCCATTTCTGACCATCTGGCCTGCCTAGAAAAATTGGCACTGATCTAACACAGACAGATGAGTAAAAAATTTACTCATCATTGAGGAAGTCCTCAATATAGCCTTAGATATTAAAATAACAAAAAACCTAAAAATGAAGCAAATGACCCCAGGCCCTCAAGCAAAAAAATATTACAAAATTAAATCTCTATTGAGAAGCTTAACTGAAGAGTTACGAGCTCAAACGCTTTATTTAACCTGAACCCTGAAGACAATGCTGGCATAGCTCTTATGATCTGAAAACATGCTGCTTAGGGCAGGTGACTTTATCTCCAAATTTGACACTGGCTTTATATATTCTCCTCCTATTTCAAATCATACCTATTTACAGTGGAATACTGGCAATTAGGTATTAATATCAGAAAAGATGAAGCAATGATTTTTCTCCACCTTTGATTTCCAAAACTCCACCTTCCTCCAGTTGAGAACTAAGGATTTCTTTCTCCCCAAAAATAAAATCTTCCAAAAGGGTTCACAAGTCTCCTTGGCAATAGATACCACCCTTCCACCAGTACATATAAACTCAGATTCACAATCAGAAAGAAAAAGTTTTTCAGAAGTAGTGAACACTATAGTGTTTTCCATACATGACACTGCTGAATCAAAGTGTCCTTGTACTTCTACAACCCGTGACTCCCTATGCTGGAAGTGGAATACAGCAAACCCCAAGGCCCAGAATGTGGACCAGCAATTTGTGCCCTAGGGACACAGATTGGTTTTCACAGGACTTGTCTGGTGAAGCGGTACACAGCAATTAATGTATTCAAAGGTCTTGAAAATTAGAGAAATAAATGATATTCAGTGTTTTTTTACTGACAGTAGCTCAGTAAAGTAACTGAAACCCAATGCTGAAGGTGTAGTCAGTTTAGCATACTGTCCCCCCTGCCCTTGAGTGACCGAGCAACTGTTTTCCAAGGGAAGTTGTTTTGGAAACCGCTATGCATTTGAAAGAATTACTCTAAATGTTCATAGCAGTTCTTTGCTATGATTACAGCAAAAAGCCTGCAGATCTTTTATCTTTTACTACGTATTTTTTCTTGAACAAACTACATCGCTATCAACTTTTCCAGCATGAAAACAATACTATATACATCTCTGTGAAGTAAGATTCCAGACTAGACTGTTAATCTAAAGGAAGTTGATACACAATTCCCATTGACAGTCTGGATTTTACTGAAAAGCCCAGATGCGAACTAGCAGGCCCCTACAAATACAACTGTGTAAAGATGCACGCAGATCAAGGACTTTCTGAAATAATGTGTTGGCCTGACAATCTCTTTCATGTTATCAAATTAATTTTAGCTGTTGCTTTTCACCAAAGCGTACATAAAGAAATCCTCCATCTGCTACTGCAAAATTACTTCTCTCCCTAAAATACCTTACATGTCCACAGCAAACCAGGCCTAAAAAACAATTCATTGCTATGGAATAACTGCACAAAAGGCTGCTTTTGTATTTGCATGTCTTTATTGCAGAATAAGACACTGCAATTATTCAAAATGCTTAAAAAAAAAAGCCTGTGTGCATTGATGGGATTCCAAAAGGCATCCTGTTTTAAGTGGAATATGCCTTCTGAAGTTCTCCCCTTTCCAATGCAAAATTCAGTAGGCTTCCAAAAAGAATACAAATAAAAGAACTGTTTTCTATTATTCCAGTCAGTAGATGTGTATGGCTTAATCTGCTTGCTAGAAGTGAAATACTTTGCCAAAATTAACAGATCTAATGCCTTAATCTCTCATACCACACGTGTTAGCCTATTAGAGTGAGCAAATTATGGAGAAATCCAGAGAACCACACACAATAATTTGCTTCACAAAGACATGCGGTGCCTCCCAGTATTGGCAATTAACTATGAATTCGAGAGACCTCCAACACCAACAGCTTGCTCAGTTACAGCCTCATTCTGTTTCCATGCTGGTTTCACTGCATGTCAGAATGACTTGAGCTCCTAAGAAATATGATCCAACCCATTCTTTCTTATGCATAGCATGCACTAGTACTTGCAATAGATTGAATTCTACGGGATGAAAAGAGCCAGACGAAAATATCATCAGTAGGGTGAGAAGAAAGCAGCCCTAAACCCCATAAAACTCACGATGCTCACACCCAGACTCCTCTATCCCCTGAGAAAGTTGCATCCAAAACACAATTTTTTGCGTTATGGTTAGAAGCTTTATTAAAGAGTGGAGAAATCTACACAATGCTGTGGCAAGTGCATGAATCTACTCATCTGGGTTCCCAGCTACTACTTCTTCCAGCACTACATCCTTCACTGGACTGCTGAAGAAAGTGCCATCAGCCTCAACAAGAGGCTAGACAAGTTCCACAAAGCTGTGACCAGTTCATGACCCTGTTAGTAAAACTGCTATGACAAACAGGCTTCACACAGTAAGATATCAGTCTTCAGAAGTGTCAAGCATGGCACCTTGTACTAAATTCACTTGCCAAAGCGAAAGCCTTAAAGGCTTCAATGATGTGACTTCATCTGTTGAAGCTGTTGATTCAATATGATGGAAATGTTTCATACATTTTTATTCCTATCATATTCATGATGGTTCCAAAGGAGCTATTTAATGTCAATTAAATGCTATTATAGTGTCAAAGTGAGTTCATTTTCAATATACTTTATTCTTCCTTAATACTTTGTTGCAGTACTACTACACTTTTATTTCAATAATTGTACAGCAAAGTAAACTTGACTACAAAGGAACTGAAATAACGAACAATTTCTTTTTGATCCAAAAGCAAATTATATTAGCATTTGCCCATCTGGCTGCCCAGTCTAAAACATGGGCTTTTCTCTTTGTCTTCCAACACTGAACAATCCAAGAGGAGTAACTGCATAAAAAGTGTAATAATATATGAACACTACTGCGTAGGTCCTCTTCTTCCTTGATAAATTTCTAATGACATTTAATCTCTTCCCTGGCTTCTTTACTTAGTTACTGAGGATAAACCTTTTTCTTTTTGTCCCTTTCTTTATCTATGCTTCATTCTCCTCCAGCTGGTCTTAGGCTCTCTCTTGTTGTAACCGCTTCTCTGATCTTCCTAGCAATTCCCTGCTTCCTGCTTTAATGTACAGGTCACAAAACCAGTTTTTCTTCTGGTTTGGTTCCCCCCACCCCCATCCCCCCCTTGTTAATTGGCACACCAGAGTTCTGGCTGGCTCCATTTTTTGAGCTAATTCTGATGTAATACCTCTTTTGTCCACCTTTCACAATCAGTCTCTCACATAGATATATGGCCTGTGTGGATTTAGTTATTTCTATTTAACTAAATCTGTGCTCTTCATGAACTGTTTCTTAGCAGCAGTACACACTGCTATAGACTGGTACTTGTTAACCAGTCCCTAGTGTGCAGGGAATTTCTTCTATTATTTATATATAAATGCTTTCAGATTTCTCTGTTCCATATGAACCGGCACAGAAATGACTGACCCTGCAGTGCAACAAATCTGATTGAAAAGCATGAAGCCCTTTCCAGGTTACAACTGGCCTGATAGATGAAGGTTAGATTGACGTGGGTGAGAGAGAAAAAGGCAGTGAGTGTTTCTCTTCTCCTGCAAGCCCCACAAAAGACTGGTTAAGTGAGAGCATTTCACAATTTGCTGCCCACCGTCACTGTTACAAGATGTGTTTCAAATACCAGTTTGTGTCTCTAACAATATCCTCCTATCTCATTTCATGTTTACATCCACCTGCTTAACAGAGAAAAGCACTGGTTCGGAGGGACACGGGGGAGCAGTTACTGCGAAAGGGCAGAAAGGGTCAGTTTAGCAGCAGAGTGCCTCACAGTCCTGCAGCTCAGCACAGCACTGTCCAGCACCATCTCGGTTTTTTCAGTAGAAATCACCCTGCTCAGCAGGAAATTGAAAACTATGTCCCACCCCTTCACTTATATGAAGTTTAATTCTGTAAGACTAGCGCTTAAGCGGGACAATCCCCCGTTTTGCATATTTTTCCAGACAACTTTTTGCCCTGAAGCGGTTCATATTCCCAAAAAACTCTCCTTGGAAGAAGAAATTTGGAAGAGTTAGTGAAGATTCCATCATCTTTGGTCAACTTTGTGACCCAGAGATGCACAAATTCCTGGAATCTCTAACTGGACTTCCAAGACATTTCTTGTGTCTGCTCCCTACCAGCTTTTCTTTTAGTCTTCTACTTAGTTAACAAAGGATTTTAATGATGTTTTATGTTGACAACAGTATAAATAGTAACTTGGTTGCTCAATATCTTCAAGACAAGCTGTGTTCACCTGAAAACATTCCTACTTATGGCATCTTCAAAAGTAATATATAATTTACTGAGATAGGCCACTAAACTCTGGCATGAACACCTTTATAACCATTAAGTCACAGTAAAACAAAGGCACATTCAATTAAGAAAATCATGATATGAAATTACAATATAGAGTTGCGTAAAGGCAACTGTGTAACTTAGTTCTGGATCAAATATTCTAATCAAAAGGAAGGAAACTTGGAGGTCACTCAAATATTTTTGCAGGCAGGAATGGCGAAGTAATTTTGTAGCTGGGATTACAAACAGAAGATGCCATTTTCCAGGAGCGACTAAGGATGGATGGATACATAAAAACTGCTCATGCTAAAGGATGGGGCTAGAAAACATTCAAAATCTGGAATATGCAGAATTAACACTGAATATTTCAACAATCATTTCACTATTTCAGCAAATGCCAGTATGCCTTATGCTCTCTTCTGTTCTCAAGGAAGCAAGAGTATTCTAAGGTGATCTACAAGACCACTTGCCTTTCAGCAATTATTCCTTAGCATGATGCTGGGTCTCGCAAGCATTTGCACATGGTAACTTAGGCTCTGTTTCTCAGAAGCAGCTTACTCTAACATTCATAGCACACAGACTTGAACGCCATGGAAAGTCTGGCTGCTTCTTTATCTTAACGCTTATGAAACTCATGGCAGATATTTTAAATAACAATTATACCTTTCACAGCCTTAGCATAAGCTTTTCTAAACCCCAGAAAAAAAATGAGGTATTGCAAGTCAGTCAACCAAGGGGAATATATAATTTTGAGAACTTTCATAAACACTCTTCAAAAGGTGTTTTTAGTAGGTCCGTGAATATATACTTTGAACTTTCCTTTCTGGTTTCATAATGGATTCCAAAAGCTCTTATTTAAGACATGAGCTATAAAATACTAGGTAGCAGTAGCCTTACCAAGGTACTGTTTTCCTCAAACAGGGGAAAAAAAAAAATTGCTCCTGGAGAGAAAGAAACAGTTTTTCTCCGAACAAGTCAGATTTGTTTCTCTGTAAGGATACAGCGAACACAGTAAGGTTAAGCCACAGTATAGAGGGATCTCTCCTCAGCTCCAGCTTTAGAAGTATCATTTTGTGGGGTTTTTCCCTAGCTTGCGGTCAGTCATTAGACAACCAGGTTCTCCTAATGCCTCCCTATCTCCCCAGGTCACTGGCAAAAATGTTCTATTAATATAAAAATGAAATGGGGCATCAGGCTCTAATACAAGTTGCCTTTGCTCAGCTCTGTCAAGAGAACACAAGAGAAGAACAGTCTTCTCTACAGTCAGAAATCAGATGAAATAACTAAGAAACCTCCCCAAGACAGCTCAAAGGGGCTTGCTGAATAAAAGCAGCAGGCATACTGCTTTCCTGACATTTTGTGAAAAGATGACCTCTCTGAAGATTTCAGATCTTTCCTATGAACACACACAACTGTTTCAAGCAAAAGTTGCAACTGCCAAAAGGGATAAAGACAAAACATTTTAACTGAGATTACATTTAATACCTTGAAATACTGATTTAGCAAAAATATTGTTATTACTTTTTGAGTCTTGCAGGAAAACTAAGTAGCACATTTACAGAATAAGTATGCACAGTCATGATATCAATCTTATTACAAATAAATACTTTGCTTTCATTAAACTCGGTGTATGTGTTAAAATAATTTTCTTAAATTAATCGCCTCAACTTACAACAAAAATTCTACAAACCTTGGTTATTTCTCCATATTCTGAAGGAACATTGAGACCATGCTCTCACCATTCCTGCTGCCTATCTTTTTGTAAACCACAATAATCATACAACCATGCTTTTAAAACTTCAGCTTTTCAGGAGTCCCCTTAAGCTTCTGCTTATATTAAAGTATGTTAGCTAAGTCTATCAAGCCGAATAAAACTGTCAGGATTGGTACAATAGAACCTTCAAGAAAGGTGATTATTTTTTTTTTTTTTTAATAGACTCCCATCTCTGAATATATTCACCATGAAGCACTATTCAAGTGTCTCTTCCATTCTACCCTCCCTTTACAACACCAACCCTTCGCATGGTTTTCTGAATTTTTAATATATATATACACATGACTTATACCTCTTTCCTACAGCTGGGATAAGCAAATGGATTTATGTTTGGGTTGTTTATTTGACATATGTATACAACTACATACAATTCCTAAGCCTGATACAGGTAATGAAGAGGAGTTTAACACTACAATAATAAACATCAAATAAATTTGCTCTTTGCAGAGATAAGCAACTCTCTTCAGAATCACTTTCCAGCTATCTAGAGAAACACATACTTCATAATTGCCGTTGCTCAATTTGTCACTATTAATTTTAAACACAAAAAACCCTCTGTATTAAACTCAGGTTTCTGATATATGGGATACAAATTATTTTAATTTTAAATTATTACTACAAAATATCTGCTGCAATGTTAACATTTTGTTGTAATACATGGAGATTTTCAAATCTCTCAGGTCAACATGACTCAGAAGGCTAGAAGGAAAGTGAAAAAGAAATATACCAAGAAACATAGCAAGGGTTTCAGCATCTGTTGATCCACTTGGTTTCCCATGGCAATCTTTCATTACATGACTGCAAATTATTCATGCATATTCTTTCTTCCTAATTACAGGCCTCAATTTTATGAAAGCCTCTGTAATTCATAACAAACAGGTTACTCTTTAGATTCAATGCGAAACAAATCACCCTTGGAGAATGAATCTCCTGTAGCTCAAAATCTGATTTAGCCATATAATTTGACAGCAATATTAATTCAGGAATATTTCTGGGTTTATTCTTGTGAAAGGTAGTACCAAAGAAAAATCCAGAGACTGACAGGCAGTACATATAATGCACAAGCAAATACAATGCTGAAGAAAACAACTCGGAAGCAGAGTTGTGGAACACATTGCCACAGCATCTAGACATAGAACTCAAAAGTAAGCACATGTGGGTCACAGAAGCAGCCACTGTGTTTTGGTGAGAAGCAAAAGCTTTATGTTCCAATGGCTTTGAGCGAGCCAGCCAGGAACAAATAGGGTCACATTAATTAAAAAAATCATACTTGAAGATTAACCCATAAGTACCTTTTAAAAGAAAGTACAAGTCAAGCCTATCCTTTGAAACATCTGCCACGTTCCAATACCTGAGAAGCAACTACCGGCCTAGACCTAGTATGTAAGAACATTCAAAGCCACTAAAAAAGTAGTAAGTCTCACTTCCTATGATTTCCACGTTGTATCTAGGAGAAGAGTAGAAACAGTGATATTTGGTGAATGCCTATGCTGCTTATTATCCAATGTGTACTTTTTGCATCTTTTTAACAGTTGTGACTGCTGGTCGACTTCCTTTTGAAACACAAAGGAGAAGGTAGAGTGGCTTGTGCGTGTGAAAATGCATCTATCTACAGCATCATAATATCATCTCTGGAGCATTAACTTTTTTCCCCTAAAGTTATACTGTGCCTGTGAAAATACGTCTTTGACACAAGATTTGACTCCCTAAAGCCATCCCAGTACTAAATAAGAAATCTAGATTCACATCTGTACCATGTATTATATATAATTGCATGACTGAAACTTACAGTAATTCCTCCCTTGAGTTTCTGCTTTAGTATTTTTCTACTCTCTCTCGGGCTAACAATGGAATCTGTTTGTACTACGAGGCAGTAGATGAGTCAGGCACTTAAGAATAAACAAAAGCCTTAGTCTCAACTGTGCATTGAAGTCTGCAGAAATGAGAGAGAGCAGGTTTCTCCACCTGTTTGAGGTTCTAGCAGAATCCAGCTTGCAGGACTGCACCCAGTGAAGAAATACACAAGTGTACCATTAAAGAACAGGGGCTACATGTAGGAGTTTAAGCTTTCAGTCTGTAAAAATGTCAGGCATTGATGGATGCCTGAACCACTGGCATTCTTTTCAAAACCCAAACAAGCACCTATCTGCAAAGGCTACAGGCTTTCCAAAGCCTTCAAGCCACGTCATCTTCACTAGTAAGATTTGAGCAACTTTACTGGCTCAGCCACACAGAGGTTTTATTAAGGATAAACACAGTGGGGACTGATTAACCCAGGGGTGACATTATAGTGCCTAGGTTAACTACATTTTTGGCTTTCACATAGACAGATTATATCTTCAGGGTGCTGCCTAAATATAGGGAAAAAAAGGTTATTAAAATGCAAAGCTCCTAGGTCTTCTGCACCTTTGTTCTCTGAGTTTCAAACTGTATAGTGGTTTCTTAGTAATTTTTGTCCTGAACCAGTGAAGAAGCAATTTCCAGGGCACTGAAAACATACTAAAGTGCTGAAATGAGCTGAGCGCTCCACACTGACATTTAGGGGATTGAAGAGTATCAGGCTAAAGCTCTTCCGTGTCTAGAGAGACTTAATTTCAGCTGGATGGTTGTATTGCATTCACTGCAATAGTCTTAGAGAGCTCTTCCCGAAGCATTTGTAAAACTGCTGGTGCATTTAAGATAGAAGAAAGTAGCGCTGCCAGCAAAAGTAATTAATAATATATTAATCAATTAGAACTTTTATGGGATAGGTAATTCCCCAGACCTTTAAGAAGGTACTAGAATATCGAGCATTACCTTCAAATCATTGACATCTGGAGTCACAGATTTCCAAATCCTTATATAGCTACTACAGGTGTAGCAAATTTTAAAGGGTCCTTAATAATTAATCACAAATAGTCTAAAAACAAACCAAGTGGAAGATTTTTATTTTTTCCTTTTCATAGAATCACTACACTTTGCCTACAAAGATGATAACTTATACCTAATCAGAACTCAAATATAATGGAATTTCAACTGTTTTTCCAAATAATCTTCTTCCAGTATTAAAAAGTAATCATCTACTACAATTATGTATAGTTAGAATTATTAAGCGCAAAAATGTAATGGCAATGTTTAATTGTCTCTTCCTTTTGTAAAACATGCAGAAAGATTAAAATTTTAGAGAACTCATACTAAAGATACGTAGTAGAAACACTCTTAAACTGTCAGATTATGACGGAAGAAACTCTTGACACATATTCTGGCCTTTTCTCTTTTACACTTTTTTATTTGGATTTAAGTAGCAGTGTGATGTTTCTGTTCCACCTACCTGTAATCTTTGAAGCTGATTTTTAAATCCGTTAACCTGATTAGTCAAAGTGAGTGTTAGCTTAAACAGTAATTTAAACAGTGTAATGTAATTGGAAGAATAGAGAGTTTATTTCAAATGGCAGTGCATAGAAGTGTGAGAGTCTCACATACATACTAAACCAGATGCAGCATGTTAAGGTCCGAGGCTAGTTCTATATATTAATTTAGACCTAGACAGAATTAATTGTATTTTACAAAACCAGATTTTAAGAAATTACAACAAAGACATATTTATAAAAAATTTAAAAACAGCATTACAAATGTATTATAAATTTGAAGATTGTTGTGGGCATACTACTGTGATTTTGGGGGCAATTTTGCCAGAGACAAATCAAACAATGTAAATAACGTGCAACATCTTCAAGACATCTTTCACATGATCCTTGGCTGGTGACACCATATGCAACCCTATCAGATGGTGACACATCAATGGCTGCCTTAAACCTTGAGAAAATGTTGGACTGCAATAATTTGAAGAACAATAAGGAAGTCAGGATATAAGCAAAATTTATGTTAATAGCAGTTAAGTGAAGAAGTTGGTTTCTGTTCAAAATCTAGGCAATGCAGAAAACCTCTTGTTGTCAAGTGTTTTATTTCCAGCAGCATTGCTCTTTACAGGCCCCAGTCCAATGGTTTGAAATCTCTTCACTCACTGTGTCGAGCCTTTGCCAGCATTTTTCACTAGTATAAGGGGGTTATTTTTAAAGCACTCCTACTAGCTAGGGCCATTAGATGCATCAGGAATGGGATACTAGGAGTATTTGCAAAGTCTGCCTTGGCAGCATCATGGAAGCAGAACCAGGAGAACCTGTGACTTGGCTGTTTCCTCAGCTTTTTTCAAGGGAACAATCACTTAAGAGAAGTAAGCTCCACTCATGGATCCCCATGTGTGACACGCACCCACACCCACTTTCAGTAATACTGAGCTTCAGCTTCCTTTTAACCCAGTGCTATCTGTTGAGACTGATCTCTCCACTATCTCCTGCTGTGAGTTTACATAGGACGTAAAGAACGGTGTAAAATAATTTTATGAACAAGGTCACTATGACTGCAGCCAAAAAAAGATTTAAATACATATAAACTAACAGTCACAAAAACTTTCCAGAATCACATCACCTGGATATTCAGTGAACCTGGTTTTCACATCTGCCAGCTTATTCAGTGATAGGATTGACTCTATACTTGGGATAGACCTTTTAGCTACAAAACTAATGGCACAGACTTGGAGTTCAGGACTTGAATTTGATAGTTGAGGCCAAACTTCAACCCATTTCTTTAGTATTTCCTTCATAATACATGGCAATCTTATTCATCATTTAAAGCTTTACAAACACCAAGCATGACACCATTTATCTCTGGAAAACAAGTGAATAAACCTATATTTATAAGCTCACAGTGGTCAGAACTAGTCTAGGCAGTACGAGAGATGGATTTTCTGCTACTATGAGGGTTTTTTTAAGGCTTTTCAGAACAGAGAACAGGACCTTGCACTGCAAATTGTCTACCTCTCCGCAGATCAGGACTGTATTGGGTTTTCATGGGGGCTACAGGGGTGACTTCTGGGAGAACCTGCTAGAAGCTTCCCCCTTGCCCAATAGAGAAAATGCCAGCCGGATTCAAGACTGACCCACCATGTGCCAAGCCCAAGCCCATCAACAACAGTGGCAGCACCTCTGGGATAACATAGTTAAGAAGGGGGGGGAAGAACAAAGAATTGAGCAACACTGCCCGCAGCAGTCGGAAAAGAAGAGAGAGAAGACACGAGAGAAACAACTCTGCAGACACCAAGGTCAGTGAGGAAAGAGGTGGAGGTGCTCCAGGAGCTGGAGCAGACATTCCCCTGCAGCCCATGGTGAAGACCATGGTGAGGCAAAGCTGTTCCCTTGCATCCCGTGGAGGGTGAGATAAGATAGTGGAGCAGATATCCACCTACAGCCTGTGGCGGACCCCACACCAAAACAGGTGGATGCTTGCAGACCTCATGGAAGCCTGCACTGAACAAGCCTCCTGGCAGGACCTGTGGATTTGTGGAATGGGGAGCCCATGCTCGAGTGGGTTTGCTGGCAGGACCTTTGACCCCATGGGGGACTCACGGTGGAGCAGTCTGTTCCTGAAGCTCTACGCCCTATGAAAGAGACCCACCCTGATGCAGTTCATTAAGAACTACAGCCCATGAGGACTCACATTGGAGAAGTTCATGGAGGACTGCCTCCCATGGGACGGACCCCATAATGGAGCAAGGAAGAGTGTAAGAACTCCTCTTCCAAGGAGGAAGGAGTGGCAGATACAACGTGTGATAAACTCACCACAACCCCCACTCTCTGTCCCTCTGTGCTGCTCAAGGGGAGGAGGGAGAGAATTTGGGAGTAAACTTGAGCCCAGAAAAAACGAAGGCGGGAGATGTTTTAAGATTTGGCTTTATTTCTCATTGCCTGAGAGATTTGATTAGTAATAAATTAAACTAATTTCCCAAGGTCAAGTCTGTTTTGCCCATGACAGTAGTTACTGAATGATCTCCCCCTGTCCTTATCTTGACCCATGAGCCTTTTGTTCTATTTTGCCTCCCCTGTCCAGCTGAGGAGTCAAGTGAAGGAGTGGCTTTGGAGGGCACCCCATATCCAGCCAGGATCAACCAACGCAAGGACATTGTCCTAAATACAAAAGGAATTTTCCTTCAAAAATAATTTCTTTTAAACCAACGCAAGGACATTGTCCTAAATACAAAAGGAATTTTCCTTCAAAAATAATTTCTTTTAAAGCTACATTTGTGAACCTATGGTGCTAAAAACGTATTGCTTTTTGCACACCAGTTGACAGAGAAGTTCTTAGGCTGCATAACTGATGTAAACTTATCAAGTTACTCCACACACAAGAGATCCCAGCCCATTCCAAAGAATACAATGCCTAAATAATTCTCACTTCTGTAATAGTCATAGACTTTTATTGGATTTTGTTTAATCTTAGTGTTCAGAAATTGGCACTGAGATCCTCCCAGCAGACCTATACTGCAATTGTCTTCCAAAAGAGAAATAACTGAGTACCTGGTACATCTCATGGCTCACATATAATTGGGAGCACTGGATTTTTAAGAAAGATATTTAATTTTGTGTAAAAAAATCAACAATTTTAGCCATTGGTCTCTGAGGCTTTCATATAACTGATATACTTACCTCATTTCATGAAATTATAAAACCTCAAAATTCAAATGCATAGCTAAACAACTTAAGATTCATATTTCAATCTAGCAAGAGCTCACAAATCATACAATTTTATTCAAATATGTATGTGATGTCACCCATTGCAAG
Source organism: Porphyrio hochstetteri (assembly GCA_020800305.1). Lineage (NCBI taxonomy): Eukaryota > Metazoa > Chordata > Aves > Gruiformes > Rallidae > Porphyrio > Porphyrio hochstetteri. The sequence goes on from CM036911.1 coordinate 11,909,522, forward strand.
GTCACTGCAGTAGATTAAAGCAAACAGTCAAGCTTTTAATAGCTAAGGGAAGTACAAAACCCAAAGAACTGCAAGGAATGAAGGAAGTACTTGAGCAAAGATGCAATAAAGTGAGAGACTTCTAACAAAAAAACAGGGAAAAGGTTTTGTATAAAGCCTTTCTCCAAGAGTCCTGCAGAGCTGCTCAGATTTTGCAGAGAGATCCTGTGTTAGAGGATTCCTAATCCTTATCATCATCTTTATTAAAAGAGGTAAGAATACTTGTCAGGATTCTTCTGTCAAATGGGTCTTCAAGTGGTCTATTTCCTCCTAAGATACCAATTATAAAAAGAGTGCGGTTTCTTTCCAGTGTAAGATTGTTGGGAGTCTTCAATCTGGATACTTCAAGAGCTCTACTGAATAGATTTAGTTTTGAGTCATAAGTGGATGAGAAAGGTCAAGTATGTCAGACACAAGGTATTTTAAAAATCATAAAATAGGAAATAGTTCAGAAACAACAGAGGAATTAACTAAATTAATATAACTGCTACATCCTCAAAGCCCATAGTAGGATGTTGGAGACAATCGCATTTATTTGATAACACTCATTAACATATTCCATTAATTAAAATATTTCCAATTAAAATTTTCAAGGGCATGTACATAAGAATGTGAACCAGCAATTCCTGGACAATAGTGGCATGGGATCGAACAAAGAAATAAAGGCTTTATGCTGCTGGCTACAGAGCTCAGAAGGTCACACCTGTGAGCTGTCTCACAAAGGCTTCCCTCTGCTCATCATAGCAAAGCTCTTGGAATAAACAAGTCTCCGCTGACAGGGATGCTACTGGGAAATACACTGAAATCCATATGAAAAAATAAGGCCCACAGAAAACCAGTGAGGTTTCAGAATCTGTTCTCATTCCAGCAGGCTGTAACCAATCTCTTTCTCATCCCCAGCTGTAATGACAAAATATTCCTGGCTAGCCTTTTACTTTCTGCATTCTCAACTCAGCAAGTTCATTAAAATAGTCACAGAGACAATTTATATAATAGCTTTAATAAATTAAAGTATTACCAAAGTTAATTTAATTTTATTTATCTTCTCTGCACTGAGGTCCACAGGTCAGGTGCAGATATCCACAGTGAGGAATGCATCCAATCCACCTTACAGAGAAAGGTTTGGGTCTGGTGCTTGTGAGAAGTTACTGTTGTGTTTTCAGGCCCTACCCAGATACCCTTTCCATTCCCGTGAATCCCTAAGAGTACTCATGTAGCACAGCACTCAGAATTTTTGCTTGAGCCCTAACATTTCCTACTCAGCTGCCCTTATGCAGATGATTACTGTTCATTAACTTTTCCAGGATATATGTTTCTCAGTATTATTTGTGACCTACAGTGGCTATAACTACGGTGTCCTGCAATACGCTAGCTGGTTAAAATGATTCCTTTAAATTGCTTCACTGAATATCACTAATTGATTATAACTGTGATGATCATGAGCTGTCAGATTCTTCCCTCTAGAGGTCTGCCTGATTTAACAGCAGAATGATTAGACTAAGATATATTAAATTCTTTCATAAGCTGATTAAGAAAACACTACACTATACATAAATTAGCATCTTCCACAGCAAAGGTATATATGAAAACTGATAAATACCACAAATTTCTATAACAATTTAAAAATTTAACCACAGTATCACTTAAGATATATTGCTCTCTTTTGGTTATGTTTCTGACAAATTATATGGTCGAACTCTGTTTTATATATATTTTTTCACCTAGCCAAAATTATCACTGCATAAAGTCTTTAACCAAAGTGAACAAGCTCACCCTGCCCAATCAATACACTATTACTTCTGCTTTTCAGGAAACTTGGACTAATGTAAACATTAATATTAAATGGCATCAGAATTATGTAACACAACTATAAATACCAAATATTTTATAGTCAAAAAAGAAAATAATGAAAGAAATTGAAGGCACAGAAAGAAAGGAATCTGTGACTAATCCTCAGAAATACATCCCTTTATACATTGTCTAGTATGGAAAAGGATCATGAGAGATCAACCACATCAATGCTATGCCTGATATTTGAATATCTACCTTTAAAAATCTTAACCACAAGAAAATTCTCACTTTTTTCCAGTTTTTGATGGTGAATCTTCTCCTAATAGCCAAACATCTGAGCTAGTGTAAACAGATGATTACTTTCCCTCCCACACACAGCCTTCTTGGAGAACGAGCAATCTCTTTACAAGACTATTCTGAATTTTTTAAGTTCTGCTCATACTCTATGAAGTCTTCTTTTATCTAAGTCAAAACAAATGTAAACCTTTAATGTCTCCTTATGTATTAGTTAATTTAAATCACTTTTTCCTGGTTTTGTTTTTCAATGGGATCTATTCAAGCTACCGACTTATTTAGGAGAGTCAGGTATAAAATATTAACAACCACTTTACTGCTCAGCACTACTTCCAATTTAGAGTTCACCTTCACAATTATAGTATTTTGCATTTTCATGGACTGTCCTTTCAATTTTTTAAAAAAAAAAATTATCCCACAACAAATAATGTTTACAACTCCTTCCACATCACAGTCATTCACATGCTAAGCTTCACTACTGTCACTAAAGCAAAGCAGAAAAAAACCCCACAAAATCAAACATGAGAACTAGATCAGGAAATTGATTTTGGTGCAAAAGAAACCTGCTGACAATTACTCCTTAACTTTAATATTCCAGCCAGATGCATCTTTGTTTTATCATGGTTCACCTTGGAACATACCTTAGTTTGCTCAAGAAAAAACAATAGATCCTTATTGAACCTGATGTACTAATATGTAAGTTCTTCCAAGTTTCTCTCTAGACTACACATTCCAGCAGAGAAAAATAATTGTCTTATCTCTCCTGCAGCATAATTGTACCAAGGCTCCACCAAATGAGCTGACAGCAATGGCCCTGCTATCAGCACTATAATGTTCAGCTCAACAAAAGCAGAACTTCCACACACCCCCCCCACCCCCCGCTAGTAAAGATGTCCTCTACAAGCAACCAGTCGTCAGCATTCATTACATGTAAATGAGCTAGTGCAATTTTTAACAGGGAAATATCTGATAATACTTAACATAAATGGAATAAGATTGTATTCACCAACACAAATTAATCTGACAGAAATATTGCTCATTACCAGTATTTTGCAGGTATTTGAAGAACAGATAAGTATTATCTGTATCTCCAGCTATAAACTGGCCAGCCTTTATGAGCCAAAGGTTATACATCCTCCTCCCCCCAAAGTTACATTTCTGTCAATCAAAATACGGACAAATATGACCTGCTGCTTTGTGTGCCAGGGAGGAATATAATGGTATATCAATATAAAAAGGAAATAAATTACATTTGGGATGCTTTATTATCTCATTAAAATATTCTTCCCACTTCAATAACAGGGACTCCAAACTAAATTAATTCTTTTAAAAGAATAATCCCTGCATGCCTTTGCATGCCAGTTTTGCTGCTTCTCACTTCTAGTGAAACCTACCAACTGTAATAAAAATGACTAATGTCATTTTGCCTTGAATTAGTTCGCATACCACAGGCAGACAATCAAATCCAACTCTGGATGGCTGCATAGCTGTGATCATGCCACATAATATAAGAACAAACATGAAGATGAGCAAGGAGGGATAAAACCTCAGAAACCCTTTTTTGTGATTCAACAGTTCTTTCATTAGCCAACAGGAAAGTTAAAAGGATGATATGCTGAGGTGCGCTGTAGAACATTACTGGAATATTTGGTAAGGCTATTATTCAGTTCAAGCTGTGATCAACAGCCTCTACCCATTTTTTTTTCCATTCTCCATGAGAAGAGATTGAAAGACAGTTTAGGTAACAGGAATTACCTGAGAACGAAAAGAGTTAACAGAGAATGCAAATTCTACTGGACTTCACAATTTGCCTGCCTGGGAGAGCAAAAGGGTCACACTACTAGAGTTACCATCATTAGTTGCTCATCTTGCATTATTCTGTGCCTCCTCAACACTTTTATTGCTTAGTGGGCAGAATCCAGCATACAAAATGTCACAAACTTTGTGCAGCTATTTAACGGTCTGAGACAGCTTGATACTGAAACAGATTCTGAACACTCAAAGAGAATAAAAATTTTCATTTGCTTTCATCTTCCCCTTATTCTTGATCAAAGTTGGAATTTCTAGACTAGTGACAGAACTGCAAATCAATCTAAACACTTCACATTGATCTGTGGTTATCCAAACATGACAGAGAAAACAGTCAATAGCAGAATGGTTGTGTCTGACTTGTAAGATGACCATCTACCTCGCTTTCACTTACCCTCAAGGGAAAGGGAACAGCAAGTCTGCCAAGACATGCACTACTGGTGTGAGCCCTCTATTTTCTGCTTCCCACCCTCAAAACCAAATATGAAGTTGTTGGACAGTGAGCCTGCTTCCATTCTGCCTTAACTGGACCCAGCGCAAGAAGTTGTAATGGAAGATAGAAGGTCTCTCCCTGTGGGAAATCCTGTGCAAGGGCAAACCTATGCATATAGCTGTGCATTTAAAGACAAGAAATGTATTTGCAGGTATTAAAAGTTCACCTATTTGTTCATTGAAAAAGAAGAAATGTCTCAGTTTAAAGCAAAAATTGTTCCAAACTTGCCCAGACCCAGGCCTTTACAGACTGGAAGCTCAGTAATCCAGCTTCTTCCTCCATTGTTCTCGAGAAGAATTCCTCCAGTTCACAGATCAACCCCATCCATTATCTTCCTGAGTAAGAAGAATTTATTGTTTGTGCTTTAAAAAAAAAAATTAGAATCTCAGTAGCAGAAAAACTATGAAGCATTTCACAGTAAATTATGCTGGAAAGTATTTCCACAAATTTTTTTAAATCAACCAGATGCAACTCCTCTATTCAATTATCTCCATCAAGCCATATTTACCCTCACCAAGAGTATTTGTTCCAAAGTGAAACATTTGATATCCTGAACTCCTAAGCATATGTCAGGAGAAAGAAAGTACCATGTGGCTAGAAAACATCTGCATGTAACACTTCTTCCGTTTCAATGAGAGATGGGCAGCCTACCAAAGATTCTGAAAATCTCTTCACAACTATCATTCTTACAGAAAATGCTGATGACAAAAATAGCAGATTAGGAGTGTGTTTATATGGCAAAACACACTATTTAAGCCCTGTAAATTTACAGGTAAGAGCCACACTACAGCACAGGGTATATGCAGTATAACATAGTTCTCCTGCTAAAATATCTGGTAACGTGGAAAGCAAAAGCATTTCCTCAAGGGGTCCTACAGGCACTGTTATGAAGTCCTAAAGGAATCTCTGTACAATCACGCGTGAAAGTTGAGAGATGTCTCCCTGATTCTGTGAAATCATTGCTACAAAGTCATGACCTTGACTTGCAGGTCCTAGCAAGCATTTGAGAAAGGACAAGGTCAAATCCTCCTAATGTCCTGATCTCCTTTAAATCTGAGGTGCAATAAGGAAAGAGCGCACGCTCTGCCCAGAAAGCCACCTCCTCTCTAGCTGCCAGCAAGGCACAAGGTTTTACATCACAGGAACAGCAACAGGATATAACCTCACACCCACTTCGGCAGGGAAAGGGGTTAGGGAAGAAACTCTTTGCTTTTTTTTGCTACTCAAAGGTAAACATTTCAAATGATGACGCCAAGCTAATCTTTGTATACATTTAAAATGGGAATTCATAATAAGACAAATACCTCAGAATGTTTCAAATTTATGCTACAGGTATATGAAAAGAAAGAAAATGAACAGTTTCCTTGTCAACAGCACGAAATATACTGGATGAGATCAAGATTAAGTCTGTCAAAACCTGCCAACATCATTTAGAAAGAACTATATTTTTCTGTGTAACACTGCAAATTCAGATAATATCCTCAATGACTGGAGACCAGATTAGGATTTGCATATGATGTCAAAAATTGCTGTGTGCCATGATCATAAGCAAAATAGTTTATAAAGACCTTGCACTGCCTCCATAAGGGCAAATTTCTGAACCGCTTTGCACTTACTGAATTCAGTATTTCATAAAATTGAATCCTCAATTAAAAAAAAAAAAAAATCTTCTAACTTCTTCTCTACTGTATGAATCAAAAGCCAATTGCATATAAGAGTACTCATAGCTGCCTATAGGAATAGGGTATATATCAGCAGCTAATGAACAATATGCCTTGTGACGATGATGATGATGATGATGATGCATAATTGTCTGTCAGTACTGTAGGACTCATAATTTTGACCCACAAGCAGCTTTCAAAGCACAGCTCTTCACATAGAATTTCTTTCTTCTCTCAGAATGACACAAGCAGCTCTCAGATTAAATTCCTGATCCAGATCAGATCATTCAACTTTTTCTGCCATTGTGTACTCTGCCTCAGAAGTAATCACTGAAACCACTGGCGCCTATGAGCATCTTAGAATCTCCAGAAAGACTAACAGCTCATGTGTGATCAATAGTTAACATTCTCAGAATGAACGCAAGAGCTGAAATGCATCCTCATCCAAGTAATTTTAAGATTAATAGCAAAAACAATTATTTCTATGGATTCTTTAGCAATTAGGAATAAAGTCCTATGTACGTTACATTGTAAATAGATGGCAAGTATGTGGTCATCCCTTGCTACAAGCAACACTGTAGCATTAGGAGAAATTAAAAAAACCCACCATAAAACAACAGACCCTTAACAACTCTCTTATCACTTCCCAGTATATGCTCTGCTCCTGTTCAGCTCTCTATCCCTCCATACTCCAAGAACACACAATGAAATAAAGACTCTCTTTTGGACTTACAAGAGGTACTTCCCTACTCTGGAGTTACAGGAGGTAATTTTACACCAAGGGTTTCTTTTCATATAGGAAGAGGAGGGGAAAAATACTGCTTTGATAAAGAATACCTCTCCCCCTCGAGGCCAACGAAAAATGCTTTCCCCTGCTGAATGAAAAAGCTGAACTAGGAATACTCAGACCACTGTCAGTGAGTCTTAAAAATCAGTTATTTTGACATATATAGGTCTAATAACCAAAGAAAGCTCAAGTTGGCTCTAACCTTGGGAGGGGACACAGAGCAGCACATTTATCAAGGTTCTTATCAGCTGCATCTATAAAGAAGGATTAATCTTAACTGTGTCTGTTGGCACGTAATCAGGAAGTGATCACACAGGAGTAGCATTTCAATCAGGGCAGCATGACAGTTGCAAGTAGCATAACACATTCAGTAATTTTCAATGTAGTTGCCAATCTTCTGTGATTTAGAAGGATTCATACTGCAGGACAACAGAGATAACATATAAAGGATTTGTCACACAAGTACACAGAAACTTTACTTGGGGACAGACACTTTTTTTTTAAAATCTGCTTTCAATTTTCTGTAGGAAGATATAATACATTTGCCTCTTAACAGAGCAGTTGTAGGTCTTCAAAAAACCCACATACTATTGAGTTATGAAGGTAAAAATCAATTGAATTTCCACATCTGAATGTCTCTTCAGAGCACAAGCCAAATAAACATGGCTAATAACAGATATGAAAATAGAAGCCAAATATACTGACAGCTAACCAATAAGTCATTGCTGGCGACCTTGCAAAGTCTCAAATCAAAAAACCTGATTTTCATGTCAATAAACAAGACTGTCTTGGCTGATAATTACTTACATTCCCTAGCAAACCCCAAACCACTTGCACTTCAACACGTGTCTTAAAGCACAAGCAGAAGTTGTCCAATTCTGGTCACAGGACTTGGGTTGTTTGGAAAGAACCAAATGATAATTTCACATGTACAAAGTTTTCCCCTGAATAAAACACCCTTAACTTTCACCAAAATTCTGAACCGAAAAGAGATTGTGTTTTTCCATAAAATTAATCACGTCACATAATCCTAAATGATTTAGAAAGCTCTGTGCACCTTTAAAATTTATAAATATATGCCATACTTATTTCAAGAACTGTTATAACAAGTACTGTTAATTTTTCTATTTTGATTAACAACTGTGAGGAAGATTAAAAGGCTTGCTTTTTTTTCCCAGGCACTTTATTCCCAGGCTCAATTGTACTTACTCACATAAACTGTAACACTTTATTCAAGTGGAGATTTATATTCCAGCTTCCACAAATTCCAGACGTTTCAGAAGAAGAAAAAGTGGAAGTGTCTCTCTCTCTGCATACATTTAACAGGTTTCACTGTTTCCCGTTGTATTCTAAAGCATAATGCTCTATAAGTATGCATGCATATATAGTTTTGTGTATTGGTAAGTATGTCTATGTATAAATGGGAATGTAAACGTGTGTGTAAATGTGTGCATGAACTATATAAGCATACTTTTTAAAAAGTACATATAGAATGCAGATCAAGCTTAATTCATAGAGTAATAAAGTATAATAATGTTGATAGTAAACAGTATTTGAGAGAGACACAGAAAGCCTGCACACAAATATGCACGGAAAGGAAACAGTTAAAAGTAATCAGTAATTATTTTCACATACACAGTCCAAACCAGACTATTTCCCCCAACAAACAACCTGCACACAGCCATGCTTCAGCAGGGACAAGCAGGCCATTCTCACTCACTCAAATACCCTTCAAGAATTTTCCAAGGCAGCAGCAGCATCCTCAGAGGAAGAGACACAAAACATTAGCATTTGTGTAACAGATAAAGATTTTCATGCCAATCTTACCATTCTGAACCTTTAGGTTTAAATGTATTGCATTACTGTGTATCTATTTTGTCATAATTACCAGATAAATATGCTTTATATTTTTTCCACTTTTTAGAATTGTCATAAGAAAATAGTTGCTGTAGCAACACAAATCATCACTGCTCTTTTTGGTAATTTTACCACTTTGTTCATCAAAATAAATTTAAATTATGCATATAAATCCGCTACAGCAACATTACTGTTATTTATTCTATTGTATATAAGATTTTTGTATTGTAACTTACTGTAACATTTTTGAACACTCCTTTTGCATAAAGGGAGTAAAGAGAGAACTCTAGGGCAGAACCTGTCAATTCAACAACTCAACAATATTCAAATTTGCTAAGAACTCATTATTCCTAAGAGATTACCTGTTTCATCTATTAAACTTTCAACAATGCCTTTGCTTTGAACCATTAAGAAATACATTTTAGTGACAAAATTTTTCCACAGACGTTTCAGAAATTTATTCATTTTCAAAATGAAGTATTTAAATTTTATTTCCATTGTACAATGGTTAAGTCTGCAGCAAGACAAAGTGGATTGAACATTCAGTTATTAAACCTTTCCAAATGAAACACTTAAGAACACAGAAAAAAGAAAGAAAGGAAAAGACTGAGTAATCATTTTCAAATACAAAGCCAAAATGAAAAAAATCAACCCTCAGTATCTCAGCGTGACTGGAAGCTTTGTGTGAATAAAACTTTAGGGCATGTTTAAAGGACTAAGAGAATACAAATTAAAACTTATGACCACTAACATCATCTCAGTATTTAAGAAGAGCCAGAAAGAACAGAGGAATTCTGCATGATTAATCTGTTCTGGCCTAAACTTTCATCATAAAGAGGGGTTGGGTTTTTTTTAATACTTGGGAGCACATGACACTGCTGCTTGATGGACCTGCAATGCCTTTGCTCAGCCTTTAATAAGGACAATTGCAAGAAGTGTTGATTTTCCATGACCTTATTGCCAGTGTTGCCCTATGACACTCTCTCGGCTTTGGTGACAGGAAGCAAATGTTATTTAGCCAGTAACAGAGTAAAGTAGCATTGTAAATAAAATTAATGGTTCAAGCTGCCAAGATTGCACAGAACCTCAATCTCTTACTAGAAGCAAAAAAGTAATATGGGTCATCCACGTGTAACATGGGTCATCCTCTCAAGAGTGAAATTATGCTGCCTTCTTCCCTTACCAGCAATAAAGCTATGGTCTTCTATTCTTCATTCCTTTCACACACAGGAATTGCTTCACACTTTTTAATGCACAAGATGACAACTATGCCTCTGATAATCACTGCCTCCACCTTCAACAGCTAGACTGCAGAAGTTTAACCTCTACAAAGATTCAAATGCCACTTAAAAAGCCAAAAACACACCAAAACCCACAAACCTACCAGAAGCTACTTGAGTAAAGCTAACAGTGTACCACACTGTTGAATATATATTAAAGAAAAAAAAAATAATGAATCCATATTATTGTTTAATTTAATTAACTTGATCTTGGATTTCTCTTAGCATATGTTTGGGGTACTTTTCTATCTCTTTTGTGCATTCCATATTGTTTTCTGTAATTTGGATATTAATAAAATATATAAGATGCAGACAAGAGAACCTTAGAACTCACTTGAAATAAAGTCCGTAAAGAACAAGTAGGTGGTTTAATTTTTCTCAGAGACTGATAGTTTCAGATGAATCATTAGTTTTAGTGATATCCACACTGTTTTGCTTGTAGTCTTACTGCTAGTTTCAGTAACAAACATGTGATAAGATCCAGAATTCAGTCAGGAAATGGCAAAAAACTAGAATACAAGCCATTTGAAATTTGCATCGAAAAGAAGGTATTACAATGAGAGACTGGGCGTCAGACTCTCAATACCTGATTCCATGGAATACAGAAACATAAAAGTTACAAGCTATTGAGAAATCGTATTGCACTGAAAAACTTCAGAAAACCGAACTCTCCAAGAAAAGCAGGTAAAGGTGTCAGTAAATAACAAGACACAGTATTTCAGAAAAAAAAATTACAAGTCCGGACTCAAAGGTAATTGTAGAGCAACACTCCCAAAGTTTTTGAAAATATCATATGGAAAATAGTAACTAGGCCTGAAAAAAAGAAGGAAAATAATGAAAAAGGGAAAATACTTATGGACAGGCACCTCACAGGAATCTGCAGAACTCATTTTGTAAAAACACTAAACTTTCTGGCATTACTTCCCCAAAACATTACTGAAAAAGGTGCTTGTATTTATAAAGCCCATTTTCTCAGTAGCACTCATGTGGCTTCACAGCTGAAAACAGAAAAATCAAGAATTGCAGTAGAGTGGGTGGTAAAGCTCTTATCCCTTAGCAGGTTGCAAATTGAGGGAAAAAAATATAACCCTAGTGAAGATTATGACCACAGTACATCTGTATGCAAAAAGCTTCATCGTTCACCCAATGGACTCAGAAATATCCCACAAGACAGACCACTGTTTGAGAATCACAGAATCTTGTAGGATTCAGGAAGCTTCTTTCCATGGATTTCTCTCCACTGAACAGTAAGAACACACAGAATATCTTTTACTAAACAGTATGTTATGGGATTGGTTCCTTCATTTCAATGTCTAACTCTAAAAAAGCTATTCTGAAGCCATATTAAATAAAGTTTATGTGCCTGTTTCATTTCCATACTGACTTGTAAATTAAAGCCTATTGTAGCTTAGCTCCTCAACCATCAGTCCAAAAATAAATATACTGACCAGTAATAAAATATTTATTATTTGATGTTTCAGCTTTCCAAACTTAGTAATAGCTATACCGCAGTATTAAAAAGCACTACACTTCCTAAGGTGACCGATGAGGGGCTCATGCCCCTCTAGCCTAGTGACAGTTCCTATGATAAACACACCTTCATTCACTCAGCCAGACCTCTCAAGTAGTTTTAAACAGATATCCTGTAAAATCCGATACATTCCTATCATTAGAAAAATAAGAATATTTCTTTTTACATTAGGATATGGCTCTTGCTTCAAACTTATATAGGTCAGACCACAATATTGAAACATTACTCAGGGAAAAAGTTATTTTGAGCAGGTTATTTAAAGGTCTTAGAAATGTCCTATTTTTCTTTCTCCTTTCCATCTCAGAAGTCCATATAATTGATGCATGCCACCAGAGTCCATTTTTTACAATAGAATAAGCATAAAAAAAGCAAACCCCAGATTTCGACAAAGTGCTGAAATATTTACAGAAGTTGAGCAGAGTTTTAAACAATATTTGACTCAAAGGCAATAGACTGCTGATCAGAACATAAGACAACACTGTCTGAAGCTTAACTCTCTTTTCAAACTCTTCTCTCGTACATGCCTCAACATTTCAGGTACTAAGCTGATGGCACACACCAACTACTTTGGGGAAATACAATGATGTGTTTTACAGTTTTATCACAATAATAATCCAAAACCCTGCTAATTACAATCATAGAAAAGAGGGGATGAATGAGAAGAGGCAGTGTATTAGAATTACCTGTGATTTATGGTCATGTCTATAAAGTAAACCAGATAAAGTATGAACTGATGAAATGTATGTTTTGGAGCTGCATTATTTTCACAAAAATATCATGGTAAAGATGTAATGTAAAAATGATAAGGAATAAAATGTTTTATATTCAAGGAAAAAAAAATGTAGAGATAAGGAAGACTACTCCACTTATCTGAAAGCTGCGCTACTCTAAAATAAACTCCAGATTTAGCTATTTCTCCTTCTGAGCTCACAAGCATAGAGTTTTCTTTGATATTTAAGTGATAAAACCTGAAAGTTTTCCAGAGATACAGGAAACCATTTCACCCAATAGCCACTCTGAACATTTCAACAGTATGTGAGCATAGGCAAGTTAAGCTTCCCATAAGGGTTTCCATGTGCAGAAAGCATTTCCATGAAGACTAAAACACAGCACTGTCTTTGCTGGAAAAGATCTGACAAGTATTGTAGGATTCAAAGAAGAGAAGTGACAAGATTTATTCAGAGGAAGAAAGAAGCAGTATTCAAAACCCAGTATTCACACTACAGTCATCTATAGCAGCTCAGAACTACAGCAAACAGTTCTTTGGCATCAGACACAAAATAATTTCAGGAATTAAATTTAAAATTATGTTTTCTTTCTGCTCACTTTCTCCAAAGCAGCCTATTAAAGTGCATCAGTCAGCTATGAGAAGTATTTGGTGTAGTTCAATACTACTTTTCCAGAAAACCTTCTGGTCTCATTAAACCTAGAAAGCTGAGACAGTTTCCCAAGTTATTTGTGCACTCAACTACCTGACTGGGTGTCTCATACTTCTGCTCAAAGTGAACAGTCTTAACAACGTCCATTGAACTTAAACACCCCAATAAACTTAATTTCTGTAAATGAATAGATTTTTATTTGGGCTATCAGTTTGGACTGAATGCAGTATTCTTCCAAATTCTTCACAAGCAGCACAGCACCTGTGGGCATAAAGGCAGCAGAATTGTAATGTTAACATCCATTGCCCTTACAGATAGAGGGTCAAATTGTTAATTCTCTTGCCTGTGTACAAAACTACCAGTTTCTGCTAACACAGAATTCCTCATTTTGCAACCATTCCCTAAACATTAACTGAAACTGAAAGACTAACACGAATGTTTTGTGTCAATAAACTTAGTTACGTGAATGTTGTTAAATGACTATTCAAATTAGAAAGCATGCTTGCAAACAGGAATTGCTTTTAAGTCATCCTTGGCAGTATACCACCACCAGTCAAGGCTCTTTCTGTTTTTAAAGACAGCACTCTACCAAACCTATGAGAGTAACTTTTTAATTTTTAATTCTTTTTATTGCTAGTGGTTTCCTTCTCTCTTGCCCTCCTCAAAACAATCTCTTCTTCTCTTGTTCCCTGTCCCAAGTCATGCTTACTTGACTACGTGAGACTGGATTATTGAAAGAACCAGCAAACGTAAAGCTCCAAGTAAAGTCAGAGCTGCTGTGTCACCTTGATCTAACAGAAAGGAAGAGCGAAATTTATTTTGCACCTGCCATGTGATGCTAGAGCGCGGATACACCAAACCCAAGCACAGGAATACAGAAGGCAGGCAAAGATCTGGCAAGATGAGCCAGAGACAAAGCTGACTTAATTCAAAAAGCCATTAAAATTGCCAGTACAAACCAACAGCAAATTATTCCCAAGGGATAGGAGAAGCAGGACAGAAATTACACATATTCCAGAAGCAATACATGCCAGATGTTACCTTACACACAGCTCTTTATTCCGATTACTTATTAAAAAATAAACTGCTGTTATCCTTGCATCTGTCTTACATTTTTAACCCACTTTTTAAAAACATAACCCACTCTCTTTGGGAATTCCATGCAATATCTCCTTATTTTAATTCCTTTTTAAAAAATATAGTTAGCTTTTGGGGGGTTTTTTTGAGCAAGTCACGCAATATTGCCTTCATCTCCTCTTTGTTTCTTCTCCCTTACAATAAACGTCAACAGCAAAAATAATTTTATATTGAACTACCTGTCTTCTTTAGTCTCTCCTCTTCAAAAAGTCCAGTGTTCCTGAGGGTTTCTCTGAATAACTGAGCCATCTCCGTAGTTTTATCACATAGCTTTAGCTAAAAGAAACTCATCATAAATTATTACCTACCGTTTGCCACCAGAAATGATCCTTATAATTCAACGCATAAGAGACAGGCATCATTAACTAAAAGACTATTTAATTAGTCCCTAAGTAGAGTTAGTGTTAAAACTCTCTTACTTCCAGTCAGATTGACACTGCATAAATAGATATCTAAGGGATCGGATACCTTTTGAAAAAACCTGGTACTACTTCAATTTCTGGTTTACTATCTTTTTTGAACTCTGCGTTAAGATTCTTTTACTTCCAGACCAAGCAGCACCACAAATAATGTATATCTAATCTCTCACTGAGCCTGTTACCCTGAAGAAACACTGTATAGAAACATTCTCCTTACCCTTTCAACCTAACTCAACATATTCCCTTTGAAAAATTCTCCAGAGTTTTTACTTACTATATTGCATGAATACCAATTCATGCTGTATATTAATATATGCAGAAAAAAAAGAATTCTACTCCTGAATGTCTTTGATATTGAGAAAATATACTTTTCCAAAAGAAGAAAAGAATAAAGAGGAAAAAAAAAAAGAAAAAACATTAAAAAACCCAAAACCAAACCAGAATAAACTAACTTTGGATCCAGCAGCAATAACTGTAAATTCAGTCTGAAATATTAGGCCTCCATGTAAGACTAAAGTGAAGATGCATAGCCTGAATACTATCTTAACAATTCGCCCATAAGCCTGTTGACTTCACTAGTCATGTGCACCAGAGCAAGAAAGAACAGTCAGTCTCATAAATACACACTGCAACATGCCCTGAAGTAAAACTTTGTGCTGCATTACAAAAAAAACCCAAACCACCAACCCACCAAAAAGCCCACCCCAATCTCAAACATTTAAGAGGCATTCAGTAATCTTCCAATCTGAAAATTTCTTTTCAGTTCTTTTTGAGTTTTTAGAAAGTCTAAGCTGAAAACAAACACAATCCAGGTGTAATACTCTATAACTGAAAATAGAGGTAACAATCATTGAAAATGCTGCGGTGAGAGCACAGAAGTCCTGTCTTAATTGTTCAGAACAGTACTTAAAGGAAGCATTAACAGTCAGTTATGAATTTGATAGTTGTAATGAAGAAGCTACAAAGTAGCTTCAAAGTGTTTGACCTATGAAAGTATATTTTTCCTAGAACGTCAGTCAGATTTAAAAAATACATGTATTTCACCTCAGATTTAAGAAAGTCTATGTACACACATACCCATGCAACCAGCCAAGTTAACTTCTGAGAAGTCTTTGCAGGGCAAGAATTTTGTTACGGAAATGAATCTGAAATAAAGGAAATTCAATAATACAATAACATAAGATATCAATGAAACTGGTTTCTGTTTATAAAGTAGCAGAAAGGAAATCACATTAAAGCTTGATTCAATGTGGGTGCAGGTGGGAGGAAGAATCATTGAGACTGGGAAACTCTAGCATGAACTGATAGACAATTCAAGACTTCTAACAAGTATTTTTTTTCCTGGAAAAATATCTTTATTGCAGGCAGCATTTATCAAATAGGAATTTTACAGATGAGTAAAATAACTGATTCAAAATAGGCTATATATAATCTTACCAGAATAGCGCTGCTCTGACTCACCTATCATAGTAAAACTCAGATTCTTTTCTACATTATTGGAATCCACCCCCTCATCTACTTCTCCAATCTACACAGTGTCATTTAACATCACATCACACACTTAATAAAAATTATGTATCGTTAAAATTATGAAATAATCCTGAGCGCAGTTCCAAGTTGAAGAGAGATTTTTTTTTCTCAGAACCTGCTTGCATGCCTTGGTAATCAACTTTGTTTAACAATTTTAACAAATTATGTCAGTATCTATTTATAATTTTTGCATGAAAAGTACATATGCATAGCACCTTAATTTTCTAAGTTCAAATTATATAGGACTGACATGGTGGAACACCCAACTTGCATCTCTGATTGCAGCATTCTGACAGTAATCACTGGGTTTTCACATGCAAATCAGGTTGCAAACCTTACAAACTGTTTTTCTGTAAGGATTAAGATCCACATGGCTACGTTTGGGCACAGCTGAATGGACCGGGCAAACAGCATGACTGGAACTGAGACACAAAACCCCACCCACTAGGTTATAAATATTCATGACTGTCTCCACACATTTCATATCTAGCCTGTTTCTAACATCCATGTTTCTGTTAACAAGGAGCTAAGTATCCAGAACTAATGTTCACGCATCATAGTATTCTGAGCAGTTTTATTTTGTCATTTCCCTCATTCTCTGCTACAAAAAAAAAGTCACCACACTTAATACACAATGGAAATAAGGCAGATTTTTAAAACAAGATAAACCACTAGTTTTTCCATTAAATGAAAATTTTGAATCCAAGTTGGATGCTTTCTGAAAGATGTGGTTTAGTAAATTTACTTTGATGGGGGAGACCTGCCCATTTTCACAGAAGGTATAGTTCCTTTATTCCACAGGAAAACAGAGTTGAAGAGGTGATTTAAATGTGTGGCCAAGTGCCAAACAACCCCCGTGCTCCAATTCCAGCCTCAAACCTGTCCACAGATTCTGTCAGCATGTTTAGCTTAGTCCAAGAGCTTTTTTGTTCTCAGTAACTGAGAAAGTAAGGTCAGATAGATGCAGTATTTACAAGAAGCTTACAGAGCACTCCAAGGATTTTGGAACTAGAAGTACTATATGACTTGATTTTATTCCAGTATCACCTTTCTGTAATTTCAATTCCAACTTCAATTGCACCACTTAAGGACTGTTCTTAGAGTCAGAATTTTAAAAAGCACAATCAAATTAGAAACTTCTGAAGTTAATAGCAAGTGCAAAAACTGCAAGATAATCCAGTTATTATTCCACATAGATTTCAGTTTATAGCAGAAAGTTTACCATTTGCCATTTATGTTCTACCTGATACTCAATCTACGAGGAGAACAAATATGCAGCTGTTAGTTTCTCCTTTAGTGGACAAAGAGAGTCTCATCCATTTTAGTAACATCTACTGGATTTGATATATCCCCTAATGTGTTTTCAGACATACACTGACCTATGAATCCAAACAGACACCAAGCAGAGAAACTGAACGTGACAAGAACAAACATTTGGGTATGTTAAGAGATTATAAACTTATTCTGAGCTTTAATAAAGTATTTGGAAAAAACCCCCAAAAATAAAAACGAAGTCATTTTGTTAACCTCAAGTAAGACTTTCAAGAGTTAGGATATGAAAGCACAAGCGAGACTGATGACAAGTCAGCAACAGGAAACCCAGTATTGTTGTCCTAGGTAAGTCAAAGGAACATTTGCAGCTCAAAGCCAGCTAATTCAGGTGTTGCTTGTTGTACCAGTTATTGAAAAACACAACTATTAGAGGGTTTATCTGGTCCTTTTTGTAGCTACAACTATGAACACAGACAGATGCAGAAAGATACTCATATTATCGGCAACTGTGAAACTGAAGAAAGTACTGGTCGTGGTAGGAACATCATATACTGGCAAACTATAAAGACAGCAGGGTGATCATACCACTAAACATAAAATATACTCCTCCATATTTCCCTCACTTGATGAACAACGTGATAGGCTATCACTTTCTAGTCTTAGATAAGTGCTATAAATTAATATACCTGAATTAAAGTAAGATCTCAAGGACCAGAGGTAGCTTCTGAAATCTATGTTCACAGTTACTTAAATTTCACAACACAACAGTTGCTATATAAAAATTTAAGTAACAAATGAAATTGCAACATTTGACTTCCAGATACTTTCACCTAACTAATCTAGAGCATTGCTTCACTACACTTTACCCACTTGCTCCCTTCAGAAGAGCAGTAAATACTTCTATCAGTAAGGCAGCTGGCAGCCAGGTCACCACTGGGCCTTTTGACTGAAGTCAGAAGCAGTGATTATAGAGTTCAAGAAGATTTCTGTGCAGGAATCTGGGTCACCATATAGAAAAGATGATGAGCAAAATTTAAATCAAAGTGCAGCACTGTACAGAGGAGATAAAGAAAACCCCACTGTTTGAAGTCAATAAGTACTGTAAAATTGCTGCTGGACTAATCACACCCCAGCATTAGCATAAAGCATATTTCATTAGATGTTATGAATAGGTTTACACTTTGAAAAAACATGTATGTATTCATCTGAAAGTGACAGAGCACAGGCACAGGCTGCCCAGAGAGGTTGTGGAGTCTCCTCTGGAGATACTCAAGACCCTCCTGGACACGATCCTGTGCAATCTTCTCTGGGTGATCCTGCCTTAGCAGAGGGGTTGAACTTGAATGATCTCAAGGTCTCCCTGTGAATTCCCTTTCATGAAACTATGAATTTCTATTTCACCTTCAAAACATGCCCACAGAGTGACTTAAACCTTCATATGATGTTTTACTGTTAAATTAATTTTTCCTATAACTATCATGGCAAGTTCTTAGAAAAGCTTGTATGTACAACAGCTACAATTGAGAGCCCTACCAGTACCTTCTGTTAAATCACTTTACTCGGCCACATAGCTACCAGCTTTGCAACACAGCCTCGGAGTAAATAATTTAAAAAATTAAATTATTTTTAGTTCAAGAAGACTTTTAGTTCAAGAAGGCTTTTCAGGAAACTCAGTATCTAGGCTGAGGCAATTGCGATGATTGGCGATCATTGCGGAGATAAATATCAGTAAAAGATGGTAAACAACAACAAGTGGGAGCTAATGGTTGGCTCCCACAGCAGATGGAGGTCTCTAGGAATGGAATTGGGCAAACGTTTGTGCTGGTATTGGTGATGTTCAATGTTTTCATATATAGACTGAAAGCAAGCTGAGCAGTGAGGTGCCAAGGGAAAAATGGTAAGAATCCATCATGAAGCAATGCAGGAAGCTGAGCGGCCAATATAAGGACAGGTAAAATAAAATTCACCACAGACAAACAGAAAGAAGTTCAAATGGGGGAAAAAAACCCCAAGTTATCCTATATCAGTAGTTATTGAGAAAAATAAACTAAAAGTTAGACGCTTTCAGGAAAGGAATACACCATCACAGCACTCATTTTGCTATTGTATAAATCTGTCCATATAGTCTGTCCACATCAATGTTGAGTGTCACCTCAGCCCCCCTTCTCAAAAAAGGATACAGAAGAACTGAAAATGATTCAGAGAAGGGAAACTTAAGATGGGCAAAGGTAAAAGAATTAAAGTGTGCGCAAGAAATCCCCACATACAGCGAAACCATTTCAGTCTCTTTCCAGAAAGACACAGTTGAGGAGAGAAATAACAAATGCCTACAAAAATATGGCCTTCAAGGTCAAAGTGATAAAAATTGATTCTTCACTCTGTCTTCCAAAATAAGGAGCAGGAAGAATCAGCTGAAACTAAACAGGAAACAGCTTCAAAACTAGATGAGGTGTCATCATCCAACAAACAGTTGAGCTGTGAACTTCTTTGCTAGTGGATGTTTAGAAAGGTAAAGATTATGTCTAGAGTTAAGGGAGACTGAACACATTGGTGTAGGAGAAGGTTGTTGCATAGGTAGGAACTATGTCCAGCCCTGAAGTGCTTGATCAAAAAAAGAAGGGCTGGAAGGGGTTTAAGTAGTAATGGATACTTCAGCCATTGCCTTATACCCATCACTGTAAACAGAGTAAGGGATTAAATGGACCTTCAGAATGCCCTGCTATAGTCACCCCATATATGCTGGATAGAAAACGGCAACATTACAACAAAGGCATAACATCCTTCTGTATAATTAAGGGAAATTTAACAAACAAAAAGTGCTACATTTAATATGGAACAGAGTGGTCACCTGCAGACATTGGTAAAACTTTAGCAGCAAAAAAGGGTTTGGAAACCTTGCACCTTTGTCATACATTTAAAAATTTTATATTACTCTATTAGTCCACAGCCATGTAGAGTTTTAGGGCCTTTCAGTTTAGGAGAGTTTTTTTTTAAGCACAAATAGAAAGTTAATTTTAAAATTCACCTAAATTATTTTGACATGAAAGCTGAAGTATGTAGGAAAAGACTACAGATTTTATTCTAATTTTTGTAAGCAACATCTGGCCATCTCTCACCACGTTCCTGTGTTCTGAAGGGTTTTTTTGGTGCCGTTTATTTTAGTCTGCGCACAGTAAGATACAGCAGAATCCATCAGCTATTGTCAGGTATTGTTGCTTCCCCCATGATGAAATGTAGTCTTCAGCCAGACCTTACAGACTATCCAGACTGGAAGATACAGCTAGATGTTGGGGTGATGGGCTGGACAAGTGCACCATACAAAAAACCCTTTTCAGTAAGTTTTCCATGACCATCTCCTCCTGTATAGACTGGTTCTTAATTTTATGGCAAGCATGGACGTTTTTTATAAAGTACTGCTAAAGGCAAAAGGTATTTTTCACAGAAACATAGCAAAATAGAAGAAGTATGCAAAACTCTGAACAGCTGGGTGGTTTGGGGTTTTTTGTTTTTCGTTTCTGAAGTATGGTATGTGTTTTAGGTGGAAGAATGAAGGAATATAGAAAAATGTTTCCCCGAAATCCATGTCTTTCCACACAAGATACTAAGAGGTAAAGAATTATATCCCATCTGCCTACCCACACCTCAAGTATTTCAGATTTCTATAACTAATACTATATTCTGAAAATAATTCCACAGAAGATGAAGCAACTTTTTAATGTTTTTGGGTTTACTTTTGGTTGCTATCAAGCATGCAACAGCTGGAAAAATCACTTCTTTACCGAGGAAGATGCATCCTGAAAGCAGCTGATAAATAAGCTGACTGTCAAATCATAAGCAAAGCTACCTCAGAGCTAGACAAACACAAGAAATACTCTTATTGCAAATCTTACAATACAGAACATTTTCTTTGCATTACACACCAAGTCCTGCAGCAGTGACAGAACTGAGCCATGTGCAGCTATATTTTTACTGTATTTTTAAAGCAGACTATGCCTGAGGCAGTCACACGACTATGGAGCTGAAGAGAAGGGTAGCGTGCAGGACGATGACTGGATTCAGAGACCATCTCAAGACCTGTCAAAACCATAACTGGACATGTCTGCCCAGATAAGGACAAGAACTGCTACTGCATACAGTGGTAAAACAGTGCTGGCTAGCTTGTGCCCTGGTTAAACACTTCTCCCTGCTCCATTCCCACCACTGCGTGTAGATGCACACTCAATGTAGAAACAGCTCTCAGTGCAACTGCCTTCACAGCCTAAATGTCCCAAATCATTACAGCATGGATAGGTAGGCTGAGGACCTGAATATGCTTCACAGATAATTCTTTCATCTAAAAAATAAATCAGGACTTAATGCTTTTAAGAAGCCAGCTGACCATTAAGGATGAAGCACTCACTATATGTGGTACTTATGAGAATTTTTGGGTGCAGACCCTTTCCGTGGCAGATTTATTGACCTTTTTAACCTCAAATCACATAAGAATAGTCAAGTGGAACTTGCTCTCCCACATAAATACTCTCACAACCACAGCTTACAAGAAGTGGGAAAGCCCAAGCAAAGCTTTTCACAGGCACCTTTCCAAGAGATTTGATCTGCGTACCTCAGATAAGCGAGCAACTTGGTTGCTGTAAACTGGAAATTTTAAATTTGGTACAGGCAGCATTTACATATGTATCATTTGCTACAATTATTAAGAATGTATTCTAACAGGATTCGTCTTCCAGAATCATCCAAGTTGTCTATAAATCACCTAGATGTTATGACAGATAATATGTTTATGCAACAGAAAGAAATCAGTATTTATGCTCAAAATACCTTATTGTAAACTTACTGCAAGCTTTCAACAAAATAACATGACAAAAAATGGTTTTTTTAACTTGAGCCACACTGGGGGAAGTTTCTGGAGATAAGTGTTTCAGTGTTTAAACTATAAGCCATTAAATTGACCAGTAAAAGTGTTTATCTACCAGCTGCTACAAACCTCAATTGACAAAACAGAAGAATCAAACTCCAGAAAACACCTTTTCTTCTAAATTACAGTTATTCTTATAACTTGCAAACTGTGAATCAGGTCCTAAATAAAGGACCTTCTTTTGATCCTATCTTAAATTTTACTTGCCTTTTCCCATCTTACCTTTTCTGATTTTGTGGGGGTTTCCTTCTTTTATTAAATTTACTTGGTTGTTTTTTAGGTTTTCTTTTTTCATTAGGGGTTTTTTTTTCTTTGTTGGGTATTGTTTTGGGTTGGGGTTTTTTGTTGTGTTTGGCTTTTTTAATGTGACTAAATACACTCTGGGTTTTATCTTAGAGTTATGACAGATAAAGGTTTCTGTGGTTGTTATTTAAGAAGAGAAACGTACAGTTTATTTACAGAAAAGATAAAGAGTAACAGGGACAACTGCAATACGCTGAATGATTATAAAATATATAGACATTCACCAGACCTAGAAAACAGGGGTGACATGGATGGCATGGCACAGATACAAAGCGATGTTGTCAGAGCCAGTTACTGAAAATGGTGCAAACATGATAAAGAGGAAAAATAAAAAAAAATAAAGGGAAAAGAAAAAGCAAGAAAACCAAGAAAATATCACCTTATAAAAAAAAAACCGAAATGAGGTAACTTTTTCTTCCTCTTTTTTTCCTTTTAATTGCATAGAGTAATAGCTATTTTTAACCAAAGACCCTGATACACTGAACTTGGTCTAGCCAAGGGGCCACCCAATGGTCAGACTGCAAGAGCATATCTGTAAGGCTGAGGGAGCTTAAAAAAAGATAAGTTTTAGGGAAAAGTTTACTTCTGTCCTCCAACTATCTAGTTGGAGGATATCTGCTGAGTCTTTTTCAAGGTGCAGAGTGACAGGATGAGACAAAGGATACAAATCGGAACATGGGAGCAAAACCAAACCATCTAGAAAGCTGCAATGTATTCTTAGATTGGAGCACTTAACATAGAGCACTTTAGCTAGTGATCATTAACTAACAACATAACACATTACCCAGTGTATGGTGTCCTGGTTTTGGCTAGGATAGAGTTAATTTCTTTTCTAATAGTGGATAGATTGCTGTCCTGGTTTCAGCTATGATGGAGTTAATTATTTTTAGCAGTGGATGGAATGCCATGTTTGGGTGTTAGGATGAGAACAGTGCTGATAGCACCCTGATGGTTCTGGTTGTTGCCGGGCAATCAAGGACCTTTCTCAGTTCTTCATACTTCCTTACTAATGAGAAAGGAGGGGACGTAGCCAGGACAGGTGACCCGAATTGGCCAAAGAGGACATTCCATACCAGTTACGTCATGCTCAGTATAAAGGGGGGCTGGGGGGAAGAGGAGGAGACAACACCAGGATGGGCAGTTTCTGGGTTCGGGGACGGCTCTAAGCTGTGCGGCCTGGGTTCTGTGGTTTGGTGAGAAACTGCATTGTGTATCACCAGTTTCATCTATTTTGTGCTTTAAACTCCTGTTATTGTTATATCTAGTTTTCTGTTATTGTTTGGTAAACTATCCTTATCCCAACCTGCGTGGTTCTGGTTTCTAGGTTGTGGTTTCTTTCCCTCCTTTCTTCCTTCCCTTTTCCCCCTCCCCCAACTTTCCCTCCCCCTTCCTTTTAAAAGTACAAGCGACTGTGTGGGGTGCGGCCCCCGGCTGGGGCAAAACCACGACAATTGCCCTGTTTGGGAGTTAGGATGAAAGCAGTGCTGATAGTACCCTGATGTTTCTAGTTGTTGCAGTTATTCATATTTCCCAAGTAAGGAGAAAGGAGGGGACACAGCCAGGACAGGTGACCCAAACTGGCCAAAGGGGGTACTCCATGCCAATTATGTCATGCTCAGCATAAAAGGGGGGCTGGTTGGAGGAGAAGCAGGCAGCTCCAGGATGCGCAGTTTTTGGGGACGGTCTGGTTTTTGGGGATGGGTCTGGGCTGCACGGCCTGAGTTGTGTGGTTTGGTGAGGAACTGCATTGTGTATCACCAGTTTCATATATTTTTTGCTCTAAAGTCCTGTTATCATTGTTATATCTGTCTTTCTGCTATTCTACTAAACTATTCTTATCCCAACCCGTGGGGTTTTGGTTTCTTATTTTGGGGTTTTTTTCCCCCGCTCTCCCTCTCCCTTCCCTTCCCCCTCCCCCCCCCCCACTTCCTTTTATAAAAGCCAAGTGACTGCGTGGTGCTTAGCTCTCAGCTGGGGCAAAACCACGACAATGGTCACACAAAATATCTAGCTGTTCGGGTACAACTTGTTAGAACATAGAGTGCTACTGCCAGTAAATAAAGAGGTGTATCGATAACACAGGACCGAGTGACACAAATAGTCAATAAATCAAAACAGCATGAACACCATTCTTAAAGTTTCCTAGGAAATTACTGTCAGCTTTCTCAAAGTGACAGCTAATGAGCATGAGAGTTTCTTTCAGCTGTTCATAAAAGATGTGACTAATGGATCAACTCCAAAGTTTCCGGACTCTCTTATGAACTGTAATGATGACAGCTTTCAGCCAGACTCAAGGTCCTGTTCCCATCTAGTTTGTTACCTCTCAGCACTAGGATCATGCAAATCTGATCTGGAAAGCCAATGAGCCATAGTATTGCACCAATCGTTTGCTCCACTAAATTGTGTATTATGTGCATTGGAGTGAATACTGTCAATTGACTACAAATCCAATGCCATTTTTATTAACCTGGCTATACTTTTTGCTTTAAAATATGGGAAAGAAAAATACTTTTCTTTTTAAAAAAGAAACAGCTGCCATACACATTTTCAGAAACACTTAAATTCACTAAAATATTTTACCAAAGAAAAATTGAACTACTCATGTGAATAAGTTGAATACCAGCTCACATATTTCTTTGCTTTCAAAAGAATTATGCCTACTTAGGATAGAAAAACAGGTTAGCAGTTATCTAGAATTAAATTCTCTCTTGGTAGAAAAATCCTTAGACATTGGCATTAGCCTCCTTTATATAATTCTGTGTCTACATAAAAAAAATCAGAAAGAACACTAAATCATGCAATCAAGATGCTAATATTGAACAATGACAACAGCACATTCAAGCTCATAGTTACATAAACATTTTTACAGACGTTATCTTTTCCTTCCCTCTTACTGCATATCTACAGAATTCAAAAGGACGCCTTTATAAGGAATATAAAACAGCAACTGCTAGGTTTGCATGCTTGTCTAAATGTAAATGTAATAGCATGAAACTATTACTCTTCTCATACATTCAAAGCCATGTGACAAACCATCCGAACTGCAAAATCAATCATTGTATTATTAACGTGTCATGTGTGATGTCTGAAGAACTGAATGTATCAGAAAAACCTTAAATTACTCTGCTTTATTGTTCATAACTTATTATATGTAATAGGCTTCAAAGCTATTTCTACATATGAATGTAAAGCCATTTTGGGAAAAATCAAGACAACAAAGAGCCGCTGTGTTTAAAGTTACTGGATTTGGTATGAACTGTGTATTCTAACACATATAATAAAAACCAAGAACAATAAAGTAGGTCTGTTAATCCACTGCTACTCACTCCTGTGGCACTTGTTCACAAATTCACCTTGAGTTCATTCAAATACACAAAACTAAGCAGACATTGAATAGTGTCCAAAGCTGAAAAACCCTTTTCCATGTGAAAACCACACTCACCCCATTAGTGGAAAAAACTTTTCCAGCTATTGGGTTAGTCACCCAACATACAGATAAAATTTAAAAACAGAGAAATATAATTACTGTAAGCAAAATACTTCATTAACATGATTTCTATCCAAATAGGATATTTAAATTAAATTGTTATTCAAAGTCTTTGAGAAATCCACAAGTAGAAATGGCCAACATATTTCATTTTATACACTTACACGAATAGCATAGCTTCCATAAAACAAGTTTGCTACTTAAACGCTGGGGAGAAGAACAGAGTAAAACTACTGCAAAGTGAAGATTCTACTGATGAAAGAAATCAGATCTTCCAAAATAAAAGGAGCAAATTAGAACAATCAGAATATAATTCTTTGCAAGTGTCCAAAATCCACAAAACCATTATGTACCCAAACTTCTGAAATCTTGCGTGACTGATCTTGTTTAAGGGATCCCTGAACACAAACTGGGAGAAGCTCTACGGCTTTCAGGCTAAAGAACATCCTTCTCTATCAGTCTGCAAAAGTCTTTTTGCAGTGCATCACCCATACTTTTTCCTGACTCCATGATTCCTTCTGTCACAAGCAACACAGATGAGAAAACCACCCCAAGGGTGATGAAGACAACTGACAAACTTCAGACATGCTGTATCTTCCATCACTTGGTTGCTGACCACAGGTAGTGACCAGTCAGATGTTGCTAAAATGGCAGGTGTGACTGCCTGATCTCCAACTCACATATGCCATGTCATCTTCATCACAGAATAGAAAGCACATCATTATTATTTAGGTAGCAATGTAGAAGTTAGACTTGTTTATTTATTTGTTTTTAAATATGCCAGAGTGAAACTTGCCTCTCTTGGTAAAAATAAGTAACAGCTATCTCCTATTGTTGGAGGAAGCATTGAAATATTTTACTGATTAAGTGTACCACCCTATTAGAGAATCTTACACTATTTAGAAAACATAAGTTTTGCTGAGAATAGGAAGACAAGTAAGAATCTACTTATTGCCCGGTGCTTTCTCCATTACTATCTGTCAATATTGTGATTATTTTGACACAAATATTTGGGTGATTTAGATTCAGGAAGCAACAGAGCTTTGCCTCGCTCTCATTTTGTGCTCAGGAATCATTGCTGGAAGGTTATTTTATAATGATTAGCTTTAATATTGCAATTCAATATACTTGAAATACTAATTTCCAGCACACTCATCCTTACATCTCATTTCTTTTGATCCAAATACACACTTGAAGACTAGTATTAGATATGATAAATACATTTTTGAACAGCAATTATATAGAACTCTGCCAAACCCAGGAACTATCTATGTTAAAAAGTTTCAACATATTAAAAGCAAAAACTGACACAAACTTATTACAGCAGATGACATTCACAAAAAGAAAATAATTGTATGAAGTCCTCAAAGAAGAAAGTTAACAAAATCACCCTGCCTTCATATTAGATGAGCCTATCAAACAGAAGATACTGGAGAATTTAAGATGCGAAAGTTCATGCTATTAACCCTACAATTATTCCTAAAGGATTCTTTTCTGAAGATAAAAAATGATCTAATGGTACTGGCAAAAAAAAAAAAAAGAAATCACAAGGTTCAGAGGGTTAAAAAATTAAGAACAATGTCAGATTCTTCTTACATGCATCACTGACAAAAAAAAAAAACCAAAACCCCAACAAGCATACCTCGGGGCTTGTCAGATTATACAGCTACTTCTCAGTGCAGGAAGACTTATATATAAATATGGCTATACCTAACAGGAGGAGATTTTCAGTGCAGAGGTGATAAAATCTTTTCTGGATAATCCTAAACACTTTTATTGTTCTTTTTCAGTTGTTAGAACTGTCCTTTCCATTCTTTCTTTCCGTGAACTAAATGTGAATTAGAACACTCAAGCTGATGAATGAATTTGCCACACATCACACAATGAATTAAAGCTGACTCACAATATTTTGGTCAAATGTACCTGAACACTTTGACAATATTAAAATGCAAATTATAACATGCAAGCTTCAAGGCCCAGCTGGGAAATATGAAGTTTACTGATACAATCTCTTGTTACATTAAAGCAACATTAAGAACAAGTGACATGGCCAACAATAGAAATAGAGTGGGTTCATAGAAATAACAACCTGACCAGCATCCCCCCACACCCTATTTTTTGAGATGGTTGAATACAAAAGTATTTCTTGAAAACACTTAAAATGAAGCTTGATTATTAAATGTAGAAATGGTTAATTAGTTATCACAGAATGTTATGCTTGTGTTTGTCAAATATTCTTCTAATATTTACAAGCCAGAGTACTGGTCAAAGGGATTCTTCAAACACTTGGAATTTTAGACATTGTCCTAGAAGATGTAGGATCTTATTCCCAACCTACATCAAACTTCTGCATGAAGAGTCTTGTACCTACAAGCTAGACAGCAAGTCCAAGTACATAAACAAAAAAATGAACCCACCTTTTTATAAATCTTTGAATTTTATTGATGACATTTTTCAATTCTTATTTTATTTACCATTTCACCATTAACTTCTGATAACTTTTGCAACAGAGTAATCAGAGTAATAATGGAAGGGATTTTTTAAGCTTATCTAAGGATAGCTGCCCAGTGAGACTTTTAAATTATATTACAGGCCATACAAAAAAGACATCATCATTATCAGTTTAAAAAAAAACCACCACACTGCCACATTACCCATGCTCAAGGTAAAACAAAGGAGAATAATTCTTATTTTATTTTTAAACTAGGAAATTTACGCTATGCTCTTACTTTTCATGTAATATAATCTATGTACAAGAAAATATTTTAACAGGAAAAAACCTTCGTGTACTCATTAACAAGATTTTAAAATGCCTTCCCACTGTTTACATCAAATCTCACAGAACCTGACACTGCAGGTGATACAATAGCAATCTTTCCCCTCCCACATATGGGAAAAGGATGGCTATACTATTTCACTAAGCATCAAAGATTTATTTTGCTATACCTTTGTACATTAAGTAGCTTAACTTAAATGCAGGCTTTGACACTGTTCATCGTTCTTCCAAGGGGAAAAAAGTATGCACCTGCAGAAAAATACACTTTTACTGCATCTTCCTTATGTGAGAGAAGAATTTCCTTATGAAATGGCATTTTTATTTTCAGTTTACCTAATGGCAACCCAATTCTGGGTATCTGGATCAGATATTTATCTTAGTTTCCTGAAGGGCTTCTGGATTTAACACTGCTGACACAAGCTCCCACAGGAAGAAAATCTGCAATACTGACAAGTCAGTAAATGCTTGTTTCTGTTTATTATCTCAAGCACCAACCTCTTTGAGGCTTACCTTGCAGCTCTTTCCCCCAGTACTAGGAATCTGCTTTATTTTGCTTTCAAGCCCTATCTACCCCATAACTATGCATACCAATTTAATGAAAGCAACTTTAAAAGATGACACATTCAGTAGGCATACAGTATTTTAAGTGAGAACAATTCCCTTTTACTCAGAGAGTTCAGTTTCCAGTATGTGGGATACACATCTCCTTTGGGAAAAGCAAAGCTGGGGAAACAAGTAGAAATCTCTCTTTTAGATAAGGAAAACATAGCATACATAGCAACAGCAAGATTACACGTGGAAAGTTTGCTTAAGACAGCCTGCTTATATCTTTATTAAAACAATAGGAAGAAGCAAAATTAAAGCTGTCTTCAAATTTCAGGCTCATAACGCTGCTCTGAACACGTTTTGAGACACTGTCAATAAGGGAAAAAAGCCCACAAAAAACCCACCAAAAAAACCCCAGAAACTACCAACAAAACTTTTAGAGTGTGGCTTAGCACTGGAAGAGACCATGCAATGTAATCTCTGTTGCTCAAAAATCACTAAAACTCATCTGAAAAAGGTCTGGAGAAACCTGATGTAAATCTTATTTCATCCTTGTTCTGCAGAGGAGGTTGAAAAAGATGTCTCTGACTTCAGAATGCTAGGAAAGGTTTTCTAAGTAATCCTTAAGTGGCATTTCTTTCCTCTTGATACCCTAAAGACTAGCAAATGACTTGCAAACTGCTGTATATAACCCCTCATAGGGTCCAGTATTTTGTCAGGCTTTCAAGAAATCCATAATTAGACATAATTATGGTGGGTTTTTTTTAAATAGACCAAAAAGTCTGGTTTAAATCATTTTACTAGGGCTTTGTGAAGAAATGTAGTAGAAATAGGACCACCACACCCAATTTTCAAAGATTACTAATCTTGGCTGTTTTTCTACCCTACCACTCTGCACTCTTTTTTAAAAAAACAACCCACTTTTCATTCTCCCAGTCCTTCCTCTACAGAGAATGGGGCATCTTGTAGAAAAAAGTAAAGCCTTTATTAGAATATACATAAACTATACTATTATGGTTGGATTCAATGATCTAAAGGGTCTCTTCTGACCCTGATGTTCTATTACTCTATACTACATAGACAAATAAATGTAAGTATAGCATGGGTATACAACAGCCCTGATGAACTGGTATATCTAGTGCACCTTTCTTTTGAAATCTCCCCCCCAAATGAGTATTCCAGAAGTAGTAAAGAATTCACACTAAGAAGAATCTCAGTGAAAGTGAATTACTTAAAGCTTTTATGTCAAGTTCTGCTTCGAGTACAAACAATAAAAGATTTTTACTGTAATTCCAGTAAACATCAGTATTTTCCAATGCTTTGTTTTAAACTAAAAGTCATATCCTAAAACCACATTCTGTTTGAAATGAAGAGAGAGCTCTTAATTCTCCTTAGAAACCACAAATCTGCTAAACGCCATCCCTGCTACTCTTAGAGCTATCTGTAATTAAATACAGAGACAAGAGAATAGCTGTTAACTATTAGACGCAAAATATACAATTGGAATGATACTAATTGAAAAAGCAGAACCATATTTTCAAAAGTGACCAGAAAACAGAAGGTTTTATATTCTACAGTCTCCCAAACTAACCTATGTGCTTTAAAAAAAAGGTAAAAATCCAACCCCAAGTTCCCTCCAACCACTAAGGAAACCAACCTTTTAAAGTGGCCAGCAGGTCAAAGGAGGTGATCCTCCCCCTCTACTCTGCCCTGGTCAGGCCCCACATGGAGTGTTGTGTCCAGTTCTGGGCTCCTTGGTATAAAAGAGACAGGGATCTCCTGGAGAGAGTCCAGAGAAGGGCTGATGATTAAGGGCCTGGAACAGCTCCCATATGAGGAAAGGCTGAGTGAGCTGGGACTGTTCAGCCTGGAGAAAAGAAGACTGAGGGGGGACCTAATTAATGTTTATAAATATCTTAAGTATGGGATGCAGGGGGAAATGACCAGCCCCTTTTCAGTGGTCTGTGGGGACAGGACAAGGGGCAATGGCTGTAAACTGGAGCACAGGAAGTTCCGCACCAACATGCGGAAGAACTTTTCCCCAGTGAGGGTGACAGAGCCCTGGGACAGGCTGCCCAGGGAGGTGGTGGAGTCTCCTTCTCTGGAGATATTCAAGACTCGTCTGGACGCCTATCTGTGCAATATGAGCTAGGGAGCTGCTTTGGCAGGGGGGTTGGACCCGATGATCTCGAGGTCCCTTCCAACCCCTACGATTCTATGATTCTTTTCCTTAATTTTCTAATATCCTGTGTAGCTGTACACCTAGTATTCATGAGAACTTGTAAACTAGTAAAAAGCTGTGAAACACTAAGAAAAAACTGGCAGTGAAAATAATAAAATGGAGGGGTGTGGGCTTCTTAAAGATTAATTCAGCAAACCTTTTCATTGGAAAACACAACCCTTTTACAATGTATCAGTCAGTTGAGCTTTTCTCACTCTCCTAAAAATATTTTTTAAAAAATCCATATTCTTCTGCATAACTGTCCTTAGGTGCAGATTCATGGATCTAAAACTTCAGAGAATGACACAGCCTGCCTAAGGTTTCAATAAGGCTTTCTATCTCAACATCTTCTGAAGGTATCAAGATATTAATTGGTACCATACCTGCATACGAGATTGGGCTGCTCCAGAAACACAGACTACTACAAAACTGTTCTGGATCTAACAAAGCTCTTGGTGAGTAAAGGTGAAGATGTAACTAAGGGTAAACGCACCCTAATTTTGCTACTTTAAGAAACAAGGAGCTTATTCACGCCTTGCTATGTGGGCATTACCTACTACATGGGGAAGCGGACCTAACTTCTCTATTTGTTGAAGACAGTAGACCTTTCCCTAGGGTCTCCAATTGTTCCTTTTAAGTAGTGTTTCAGAAAGTAATTTTAGTTTGGTACTTCTAAAACATAATCATATCTTTTCACTAAAACTGTCTGCTAAAAAGCAAACTAATCTGTTGGCCTGTCAATGACCTTGCTAATGCATTATTAAAAAAAATAAAGTTTTGCTAATAGCTTAAATATCTTTTAGAATCAAATAATTCTATACCTTCAGTATTTAATTTTCTTAACATATATTTTTAATAATAATATAAAATTAGATAATTCCTATTGATGGACGGAAAACTTCCCCCCAAGGCAAAACAAACTTTCCAAACACTGGTCAGCCAACAGACTCAGTGCTCTTTCTCTTCACACTGGCACTGCAGAACAGTAATTCTTTTGGTCACTTTGTACCCATATTTCTAACCTTCATGACAGAGAGGATTACCTAGCAGTGTTCTGCAAAGCAAAACAAGGTATTACAAACAACACTCTACCCATCAGAAACAGCAACATTACTCATTTTTTCATCCCTCCATCAGCAAAGCAGCATTGAAATTTCTGATAGGAAAGGAACTACAAAGTCATATTTCCCCAAAAAGGTAAGAAACAGCCAGCAGTGTATAGCATCAAAATATACAGTAGTATACACTATGTATACAGCAGTATACTTGGCAAATTTTTCTGATTTAAAATTCATGTCTTCATTTTAGATCTAATTTATACAGTGACAATTAATCTGGAAGCAAACATTACACACAAATACATAGAGGTCAGGTAATGTGGAATAATCATCAATATGACTTTTTTTAGTGATGCGCGGAGTATTTAGGATACGCAATACCTGCAGAGACCTGTACACATACAAAACAAATGTTTTGCTACAATGTGGATCAGAAAAAGGCTTGAAATAAAGGCATTAAAATCTAAGCAAAGGGGGATGTGAAGAGAGAAAGATGACATTACTTAAAAGGCCAATTTATGAACAGGATAACCTTACAGCCAGCTAGTTAGAGGTTTTGATGTCCCTAGATAATCTTTAAGCCCTCAAAGCTCTGCCAGAACAAAATTTCGCTAAACTTTCAAGTGTAAATAGATTGTAGAATACTTAGGCAGTCTATAGCTTAAAATATTTTATGTCTGCAGTAGCACATGGGCTCTACTTCTTGATAAGTTTGTTTCTGATGAAAAATCATGTCTAAACCTGGAACAGAACATGCATTTAAATTTAAAAATAAGATGATCCTGTGTGTCATGTCTGCACAATACACTGCCAAGCTGTATATCAAAAAAAGATGCAGAGAACAAGGAATGACTAAATAGTATAAGCAAACCGAAGACAAACTTTTTTCTTAATAGCTTATAATAGATATACCCATTCATTTTGAGACTGTGCATCCACAGTAATAGCTGGAGCACAAAACTTATGTAAAAATCCACTTGGAGATACTATAGGGACTTATGAAAACTAAAAATGTGGCAAGTAACGCATAAGTTTTACTAAACCATGTTTTGTTTGTTTTGGTTTTTTATTCAAAACTCAAATTAATACTGCAGATGCATATAAATAATGTTAGGGAATACTACTCTTATCATGCTAATAAAAATAATTTGAAACTCTGCTCAAGTAGCAGGAATAGCCAATCAAACCTATCACCAAATTGTATTGCCAACAAAAATGTGGAAATTATTTGATTTGTATAACCAAGAATGTCAGCTTCGTGTTACTTTTCATGTGGCATAAGGATAGCGTTCAGGCTGTAGAGTTGTCAAAAAATTCAGGTCATAGAGTGTTTTGGGTTTGTGTGGAAAGGTTTGAGCAGCGGGGCAGGGGGGCTGCAGGTCAAGCCACCACGTATAGTTACACCTAAGACTGAAAAGCTATAATAAAATTAATTCTTTAAGAGGCTGTAGAGAAGATGTACAGTTGGTAAGAGAGAGTGGCAAAACAGTTGCTGTTAAACACTACAAAATTCTTGGGTTTATGGAACACTCTTGCACACTGGATAAGTTCAGGTATGCTGCCTATCACATCGTGGATCCCTGTAGCTCTTTCCTCCCTGTAACCAACTGTCGGATGGAGCTCTACAACAAATCTAACTTCTTTTCATTCACAATGTACAATAAAATAAAAATCTCCACAATAACTGACAAGGTTAAAGCTACAAGAAACAAATGCCCCAAGACAAGTGAAGTCACAGCTGGTTTATTTTTTATCAACACAGAATACACTAATTGTGTCTAAAATGAAATCAAAGGTCCATCAGAATTGCTGTTTCAGCAGATGAATGTGCTTCACCTCCACAGCCTGGACAGCTGCCTCGGGTTGAATTTTGATCAATGTCAGCATAGAGGCCTGATTTGAATCCATTACCAAATGAAAAGCTGTAATGCAACAGTGGTGGTATGTGGCTCATCACAGAAATACACTGATTCAATTTTGGGAGGAAAATACAAAGTCTATCACTAAATTCTAACTTTTACTTTTAGAGTTGAGTAAGAATGCAACCACACGGACTGCTGACCCCAGTAAACAGCTGTAGGGCACACAGCACTCTGGCTCATGCTTCTAGTACCTGTGTGATTCTCTTCATCCAGTTCTCCGTGAAGTAGTCTAACTTTCCTAAATTCACCCTCAGCAATTTCAAGGTAACTTGGAGTTTTGACACAATCCTCCATAATACATCAATAAGCACGACCTCCAAAGAAGGAGGATTTTCACTTCAGATCTTTTCAAAATATCTGTATGAACAAGCTTTAAATAACTGAGAAAAGAATGAGTGTACAATTTGATTTTTATTCTATCCTAAAAATAACCATAGTTTTCCTCTATTCCTTTGCTATTTTCATTTCCATATGCACCTCACTTCTGGGTTTTAGGTACTACCAGCAGCCTCAAAACCACTCCCGATTCTTCTGGAGGTTCTTACAGCTCAATTGCAAATATGCAAATGAGTTGATAAAAAGTTGAGGTTAACAAATTATGATGCTTAACTTGACAGACTCAAAAGGTCTGGGGAAAAACGTCAATGTAAAGACCCAAAACCAGAAAGGGAGATGGCATTGAGTCTATAGACATTCACTGAACCATAATCAGGATCAACAGGTATAACTCAGCAGCTCAAACTCCAAACACTCCTAACCCAAGGTAATGCTAAGTGCTCTGACAGTCACAATTAAATACAAAATACAGAAGGGAGCAAGATTTGCTTCCTGTGACTAGAGTGACATGCAGGCTCTAGAAAAACTAATTAGCTGAAATACATCAGAATCCTTGCACAGTCAAATCACAGTTACAAATCTCAGAGAAAAGGCCATGGTGCTATGATGAAGCTCAGTAACTCAAACTGAAGGGACAAGATGTCAGCTAGTGAAAATCAGAACAACAGAACAGGCAAGCGCTGGCTCAGTTGTTAATGAAGCTGGGTGTTGATCCCTCCCTTAAGTAAGCAGAGGAAATCAATATAACTGAATTCAGTAACTGATTTGTGTGCTCTCAGCAATGAATTGGTTGTGCTAGGGGCTTTCACATGGGGGATTACTGGAATTAAAACAGAAACCTTTTATTCATGAGATAAGTGGATAAATGTTGAAATTATAACAGAAACCTTCAAGGTCGAGACCTAATAGTATGTCTGGAAGGAGCCCTTATCTTTTACAGTGGGAAGTAATTCTAAATTAAAATGTGATTCTATAGTTTACGCAGCTCAAATCTAGCGCCAACGAGAATTGATTCCTCCTTGTACTAGCAGTAATTCATCTCAGTGCCACGGGACAAAAACCCAAATACCCATTCTACAGATTAAAGCACTGTGAGCCAGGATGGCTAAAATGCATCATCTCTGACAAAGTCGACACCTCAGGCTCTGATGAGAGGGTAGATTCTTGCAGAGGATTTTCTCTTGAACCTTGACACCATTTGTGCATGGCTGAAAATACAAGACATCTAACCTATTATTTCTTCTTCCAAATTGTTTATGTGCACTGGAAAAGAGGCAGGCACCTACCCAGCAGAGGCAAATTACCAGGCACCAATAGATACAATACTGCACAGACACAAAACAAACTGGCACACAGCCCAGAACCCTGCAGACAAAATAATAGTTTTAGGTCTAAAAACCTCAGAAGACCACACCAGGGTTTTGCACCAAAGAACAGGGAAACTAACTGTTCTGTAGCACTGAACTTTTATATTTGCCAGAGGAAAGTGCCATCAGGGTTACAAATTACACACAGCAATTTACTAAAATTTGCCTACAAAATAATGGGTGTACATTTTGAAGCTCTCCTGCTTTTCCATATACCAGGTTGAAGCTCATCCCTCAAATGATGTCATTTGATTCTCTTACACAGTGTGTGTCACACAGGCTGGAAGATGGTGCAGAGGGAGTACAGGGATTAAAGCAAGCCTCTGATCTTCAGACTCTTCCCTTGCTCACTGTGGGGAGAGTTTATTAGTTGGGTGATCTGATAAAGTGGGCATATACCAGTAAACTATCAATCTAGAAACACGTGTGGTGCACATGTGTAACACAAGAGTAAAGCTCTCCAGAACAGCATTTTCCAAGTGCATCACTGCTTCCAGCTTCAGCAGCGCTTAGAAATCATTGTTTTTTCCTTTGTGGAAGAAACACAAATAATACATACAATTATAAGACAGTCATGGCCTGACCACCCAGGAATTTGCCATTAATGAAGCCAAAAGGTTTTTTTCATACAGCTAAGAAAAAACTATGAAGATAAAATAAGCAAAAGTTCTTGTACAAGTTTTTCTGCAGAGCATACATACTAGCTGTGTGGTATACAGGAATACAAAACTCAGAACTAGATTCAGAAACAAATTAAGATGACTTAAAGTTTAGTGAAGGCAAGCACTCAAATGTTTTTCTCTCTTAATTTCACCTATTTGACTTCTTTCAATAGTACACCCAACCAAGAACTCTTTGGGCCGTAATGAGTGTCTTCAGAAATCAGGTACAATCATAATTGACACCTGAACGCACATTTTACAGAAGTGAAAAGGAAAAAAGGCTAGAGAAATCTTTCCTGTGAAAATCTTCAGTACTATGTGCCTGGAATACAGAAATACACTCATATACCCTAAATTCAATCCTATCACTTACTTGAAGAAAGCTAGACAAAAAGCCAACTTTTTAAATGCAATTAACTTCACAACTAAATGTTTTAAAATATAACATGGCCTCTGCCACAAATTCAAAGATACTCTAATACCAACAAAAAATAAAAATTATAAATTGAAACTATAAATCCACTTTCAGAAGCCGCTATGTTCTTTTCACAGTAAATCTAATTAAATGTGCAACTGCGACTGCCGTTGCCAGACAGTGCAATTCATCTTTTAAAAGAATTATTTCCAATGCCTTTAAAGATATGCCCTGGGTAATGAACAAATAAGTTACTTTAATGAATGACATTGTCACTAAAAGAAGAGAGGTGTGGTTTCCTTAACTGAACATGGTCTTTTCAAAAGTTGCTGTCACAGGTCTTGCTAAACGCAGCTGTCTTGCCAGTGCAAGTGCAAGAAAGTAAACACTGCAACAGGGAGAAGTTGTACTTCCCAGGAAACTGTTGCTCGTTCATGAGTTTCCTCTGAGATATTCACCTGATCAAATACCCCCAAATTGCCTGCGATGGATCTGAGCAGCAAGGCAGACATTTCATATTAATGCACCCTTTGTTCTTTCCAAAGAGACTGGATAGGATGCGGCAATTAGTATCTCTTAGATAGGGATTCTCATTCTTTCATCTTTTCAGTGACTATTATGCCTAATGCTGATTTTTATATAGTATTCAGCTGCTCTGGACATTCTCTGCATGAGTGGCAATTTATATTTGCCTTTGTTGACTGAGAAATCTAACTTTTTCAATATGTTGCCAAAATAATTTATAATCATATGTCTTCCAAAAAATAATAATAAAAAAAATAGTAAAAGAAAAAAATTCAACCACAAAAATAACTACAAAGCTTTGGCAAAGTGGCAAGAGGCTACGGACTTGAATCCCTCTTCAGTCCTGGACTATTGCATCTCCTGATTTTTCTTCCATCATATAAAGGAATTAATCTAACCATGTAAATAAAAGTGCTATGATGTCTTAAAATACCTTACCCTGAAAAAGTGAGGTTGGACATGATGAGGAAATATCCTCCTGTGCAAAATCATATACATATATTATAAACCCAACATATGTAAGCAGCTGTATAGAACTCTCAAAAAATCCTCTTTTCCATGTAAACAGCATCGGGGGCTGGACTATGTCTGCCATAACAAAACTCTCTCCATTGTACTCTGAAGTACAATGCTATCAAGACTCTAAGAAGGCTTCAGATTCAATTCAGTACCTAAACATACAACTACCTTTAAACATAAGTATTTTTCAAGTGATGTGAGACAAGTCATGTGTAGGAACTCCTATAAATAGATTAACGCAACTTCTATTTTCCTTCAATACTTACCCTATAAACATCAGATGATCTCATGTACTGTACTAAGGCATCTTAGGTAAGCTTAATTATTTCTGGATTACAGAACTGAAATTTTTAAAATTAATTTTAGATTATGAATAGTTCAAACTCTTAAATAAACACCATCTGTTCTCACATTTACTAGTATTTCTTTATGTTTCCTTTTTGGAAACCCCAGTATTACTTTACAAAGAAAGAGAGAAATAGTAAGAGGTTAAATTATCAATACAGACTAGTTTTCCTTAGGAGCTAGAACAGGAAATGATACCCAGGAATCCTATCTACTCATCACTAGTCAAAGAATAACAAGGGGAAAGAAAACCCCTCAAAGTAAATGTAAATCACTTTACCTCAAATTAGATATGCATACTGCAATTTTCCCAAAAAGGAATGATAAAAAGGTGTTTGTTTTCCCCCAACAAACTAAACAGTATTGCATCCAGATGAAATTATCCCACTTGTACTCTTTCTATCCACAAATACAATGCTGTTCTATGTGCAAAATATGTGAGAAATAACAGCCTCATACAACAATAAATCTTTGATCTCAGTTTCCTCTCATTTTATACTATACAGAGATATGCCTATGAAATCTATATACATACACAGAAAACTGTATAATTCAAGTAATAATAATACTGAACACAAGAAACTATCACAGTAATAGAGGCTTTATGTTTCTTTTAGGTTCAAAGAGGAATTGGTTTGATTTTAAAACGTTGCCATATGTTATAGTACTGCACCTATCAAGAGCACAAGAGTCCTAGATCTCATTCTTTGCTCACTTGCTCATTTTCCTAAGCAAAACTTAGCATAATTTTTTTTCACAAGAACCTGAACCTATTCTTAATATTTTATATGGAAAACTAATAAACAAGACTTCCTACCCCCATTAAGTTTTAGATTTGAAATAAGGCAAATAATTTATCAATAAAAATTGTGTCCCTCTTGGCTATTAACAATAGTTTACCATAACCAAGAAGCTTATCCATGATTCTTTTGACCTAAAAATCATAGATTAAATAACTAATAGCTAAAAATCAATCTAGTGTTATGCATCTACCTTACTAACTGAAAAAGACCTGGATTAGAGATTGAAAATGCAGTGGCCAAATCCAATGTTATCCTCTCAGGGCATTTGGCTTTTAAATCAGATTACCTGATGTTTATCTGAAGAAAAAGCATTGATACTAATCTGTCTACTTAAAAGGTTTATTTTATATTTTCTTGTGAGATTCAGGTAGGGCTCAGTAAACAGAGTTGGGAAACAGTGAAGTTGTAAGGGCTTGGAACCAATATCTGAAATTTTTAAAAAAATAAAACTACAATTTATACAGAAGAGTGATTTAATTTTACAAACATAACCAGAGGTCAGCAGAAAAAATACCATCTAATTCTTCAAACTGCCATTACCTCAAATTCCCAGGTCTCCTTAGGCAACGGGGGAGCTTATTTGCATAGAGAAGAATGGGCAGAGCAGACAGTATAAGTTGCCCGGAAATCACAGCCCAGAAACATTTTGCTTCCAGGGAAAAGCTGGAAACTGTTTTGGACAACAAATGATTTTTTTCTATCTCCAGACACACCTCATAGAATAAAGATGGGATCAAGCCTATTCTCATAGCAACCTTCCTATCCCAAACTACAAACTTGTGTGATTTTTCTTCAGAGGGCAGTACCAGCTGTGCTATGTGTTTATGGAAAAAATGGAAACTTGTCCTGTTGTGAGAAGAACACCACAGCATGCTCTGGACCTGAGTGGTGAGAAATTTTTAGAAACACATGCAGTAAGAAACTAATACTTGTTTATGACCTGCAACTAGCTGTTGTAATCTCACCCTCTTTATGAATATAATAAATACTTTTTCAAACTAGTAGCTGACAGTGAAATTTCCATTATTTTCATATACTCATATATTCATATCCTCTGCTCTAATGTGAAACCCATCCTAGCTGTCTTATTGTTCTCCCCAACTTTTTTCTCTGTGTGTGTGTGTGTGTGTGTGTTAAGCTTTCCTTACCTCAGTTAAGGGGGAATGAGTCAATGCTACATCTGAAGAGAGGTTTCACCCGTATCTTTTCACTGATATTTATATTATGTATGAACACCTGATAGCTATGTCAATTGTTAAGATAAAATCTGAGAGAAAAGAACAAAAGAGGATGTAAAATATTTATCCATAAAATATATTAAATGCCCCAGCCTCCCAGTATCTTGAATAAATTGATATGCAATTTCTACCTACAAGTCTTTTCCATTTTCAAAAGACAAGCAGGAAATTCATCCTTTTAGAAAGTTCAGTATATCTGTGAGTTCACAAAGATAATTCCCAAAGGACTGATATTTTATTAGCAGCTGTTTATGTACTTACTCAACCAACTAAATACATTTAACTTACTGAAGCATTCTCTAATTGGAGATTGAATTCTTGTCCCTCTCTATTCAATGCAGCCAATTCACTGCAGCTGATGTCATTTATGAAGATTAATGAAAAAAGGTAAACTTCTTCACATCATGTGTATATGGTTGTGTATGACTAGCATG
Source organism: Porphyrio hochstetteri (assembly GCA_020800305.1). Taxonomy (NCBI): domain Eukaryota; kingdom Metazoa; phylum Chordata; class Aves; order Gruiformes; family Rallidae; genus Porphyrio; species Porphyrio hochstetteri. Next base: position 11,950,673 of record CM036911.1, read on the forward strand.
TTGATCCCTAGAAATTATCTGACAAGGTAAGATGATGAAAGGCACCATAAATGGGACACAAGGTTGGTTGAGAAGCATTGTAAAATCACATATTTACCAATAGCACATACATTTCTCTTTTTTTAGCCAACTTTTCTATAAAATTTTCTGTAGTAGCTCTAAAGCAGAGCGCCTCAACAGATGTTTAAACCCAATGTGTTGTTGCAACAGACCATAAACTTTTTGTTAGGATAATACAAGTTTGGAGCTCAGTTAATATTTTTATTTTTTATAGTTTACATTTGGAAGTTGTTTTGGGTTTTTTGTTACAGAGAACAGCTTTGGCAATAGGCCAAAGCAGCAAGCCTATTTCACAGAGACCAAATCTTTCTTGCTTCTATCCAGCCAAGAACTTAAGTTGCAAATACAGGCGGGTGCTCCTGCAGTACCCACAGATGCAAACAGAGAGCACACCCCCTGCTCCACCAGACTCCATGCTCTATCTGCTGCCTCCCTGTTCCCTACTTTCCTCAGGCAGTGCCACTATCCTCAGTAGATTCTGTGCCTTGATCTTTATAGTGCAGTGCTGGCATTATTCTAAGTGCAAATACTGGAAGTTACAGATATAAATACAGATATTTTCTGTAGAGATACACAACTAAAAGGATACCAAATATAATATAAAAGGAAATTATTTTAACATATTTCAAATTCAGTTTTAAAAGTCTTGGTATAATTTAACATCCTGTTCCTTTTCAAATACATGATTCCTGTCAACAAAAACCGAGCTACATGGCAAATACACAAGAATACTTTTCCGGCATCTTATCAACTTGCTGACAATATCCACAAACATAAACCCAAAATTAATAATAGAAAAATGAATGAAAAATTAAGAATAAAAAAATAAAATGCATTTCAGGGTTTGCAAATGCCTATGTAAAATTCTGAATTTGTTTCACCAGCAGTTATTTGGTCTTTACTTTCACAAATAACATGCTCAGAAAAGAGGTAACTTGTTTTCTGATAGCATGGAAGATGGGGAGAATTACCAAAACAAATTACGTGCTGGGATTATCATAATGTTAACTTGGCAGAAATCACCTCATGATATAAATCCCAAAAATTTATTCTACTATGCAAAGAAACCATTTTCAAAAATGGGCAGATTAAGTTCTCTCAGGGACGTTCTCCTGACGGAGGAAAGAGGTTATGTACAATAAGTGATCCCACTACAGGTAGAATTCTACAATATGAAACTTGAAAATGAAGCCACATGCATCTTTGTCATTTGTCTTCAAGTTTTGTTAAAAAGTCAAGAAGAGATACATTAGACTGCTCAGTGAGGTTTATGAGTGATTTGTTTGATTTGGACCAATTTGTGTCTCGGAAAAGAAATTATGCTAACTCCTCAGTTGGACAGAAGTGCTGCAAAAATCAGATAAACTGAAATAACTTCCATTTATTTTCATTCTGATTTCATTCAAATCTGAAATTCAATGAAAAATTCATATGGATGAATTGCTTTATATAACCAAGATAGCCATAGAGTACAAAACCCACCAACAGATTTCACAGAGCCTTATTTACCTAAACCATTTCACTTACCCCAGTGTTGTAACTACTCGGTCAACCCCCCAACTTCATCCTTACATGCGCTATTCACCTCTGCCCTTTGGAGGTCCTGCATAGATGCCACAAATGTTTTCTTGCTGTCTCGACACCACTTCTGTCACTGAACTAAATAACCTATGATAGGGGCATGATTCTGTGGAAATTGCAGCAACTAGAAGAGCATATGATAGCCACTGATGGTGACCCTGATTTTCGTTAGAAGCTGGATTGGGATCACAAGTCCTATATTTTACCCCAAACTGTCTTCATCTACACTTTGAAAAGCTTTGGCTTATTTCCTCTTTTTTGTGTGTCTCTATGGGCATTTTGAATATGGAATTTATGAGATGAACTGATATTCTACAATGTGTTTTACTTTATAGCAAGCACAAGCAAAAGTCCTGCACAGTTTCAGGTCTTTGTTGTCTAGAAATTAAATTATTTCTAGTTAAACTCAAACACAAATGCACTTGGTGGTTAGAGAGGCCTTTCAATATAAGCCAAGTGATTCAAACACTGCAAACTACAGGCTGACCATCTGTAAGGGCAGGAAAAAGCTATACAAAGTTATTCGATACTGTCCTAAAAATGGGTTTCAAAGGTAATGAAAAATATCAATGGATTAGATTTTCAAGCTCACTTACTTTCACATTTTAACTGAAAAGCAATCAGATTTTACTGTAAAAAGTTTACCCTCTCAAAAGAAACAGTCTACTTAATTCAAACAGACATCAATGATCACCGTAAGGTAACAGATTTTGACAATAATCAACCTTGTATACTTTTAAAACATGACCTCCAGTAAAATTCTCTCAGCTGCCTAGCTTCCCTCTTTAGTACCTTTTGGGCAGCATCCTTCTCATACCTGGTCACAGTAACACCAGATACTTTTTTCAAATGATGTCCAGGCCTGCAAAGTTCAAATCAGAACAAGAACATCTGATGCCAGCCTGTTAATTCTAAAGCCAGCTGCCAAAAAGCTTTGAATGCTGGTAAATCATGGAGAAAGTCTCTTTATTTTGGGAGTAGATATCCCTGATAAGGAACAGGTAAGTACCAGTGATACAGAGTCAATGCACCCAGTATTGTTATACTTGAAGACACCTAATAAGAGATTTATGGTTATCTGTTGTATTCACTTTTGTCCTGCAATGAACATCTGTGTGCAGGTCATGTTTTACTGCTTCAGGGATATCTGTTTCTGTATTGATTGAAAATTAAAATGGTAATTTATGTCCTGTGCTTCCATACTGGACCACTGCAATGTTTTATTTTATTGATTTCCTGGCAGTTCTTTGCATACATTTAACAGCTTACGTGAAACCCTGACAGCAAGGTCATTTCAAACAAGCCATTACCAGTTCTGCTCCCTTCACCTCCCCACAACACCAGATCGTTAGCTTCTAATTAAATCTTGTACATTTGGGGATTTTTTAATCTATAAGGTTCTTAAATATTAAGTCAAAATTTCTCTTTGTCCTCTGGTTTGTGCCCTGTTTCCCTCATATACAGAAGCCCAGCAAAGCTTTTCTTTAAAGGATTTCCCTATTGATTGAGTGCTTTTTTTTTAGTTCCTTCTAAGCTTTTAGCTGCTGTTAACCTTGTATGTCAGATCAACAATTTGTTACAATTACACTGACAAACTTCCAGCTTTTAACTCCTGTCTCAGAGCTCATTTACTTGATCTAATATAAGCTTAATTACCTGAGTTGCTAATTCTGTTAAAAAAGCAAACCTGAAATATTGTACCAGGCATGAAAAAAATCTTCCAAAAGTACACTTTGATAGCCTGGTAATTGACAAGGCTTTGATTCTTCTGGGTACGTATTGATTCAGGACTCAAAGGACCGAGATTAAATGATGATCCTTTTAGTAGCATAGATGGGTCTTGCACGGCCCACCCTTGGCAAATGGCTTGGACAAAAACACCGACTAAAATAAGAGCATGAATGTAAACAGCACAAAAAGTGTCTGCAGGGTATTTGCCTGAGACTGATCATTTCAAAAGAGGCTACCATGAGCCCCTGCGCTCATAAAGCAGCAGTGTTACACATAAATGCACGCACACCAGACACTGCACTTCACAAGCAGTCTTTGAGAACATCTATTCTGACATCTTCCCCACTGTTTAAGAAAAAAGTAAAATATAAAGACATTTGCCATGTACAAATGAGAACTTAAGTGCAAAAACTAATCTCGTGCTTTCTTCACATTAGTTAAGATATTGAGCAATTACTAAAATTAGGACTATGCTGTCACTTCACTATAGTGTCCACAGTCCAAAATTCAGGAATTACTTTTCACACAAGGAACTCCAGCAACAGAAGTGTGATAAAAGAAGAATAAGTACATCATTTTTGGATAGCAATGGCACTCCTGGATCTACACGCGAGATCTTGTTGCTCTCCACATACAGACATGTGTTTGCACGCAGTACATGGGTATACTATTTAATAGATCATTCTATTATGTAGTCTATCACCACACGTTACCACCGGCATTATGGACCACTCTCAGCCAGAGTAAGCTGACAAATTTATGATCTTAACAGAGCTCTGCTGACTCCCACCGACTGCTGAACTGTCCAGAACATTCAGTGAAGATGACAGATAAACTGAAAAACCAATTGCAACAGATTTCATGACTGTTCAGTACTTTGTGATTAAAAATTACCTCTAGACAGTATACAAATCAAGGCACTAAATATTTGAGAACAAGGCTACATTCAGCATCCACAATGTGGATAGAACACAGCCCCAAGCCCCTTCCAGTAAAGGGTGAATTTCCACTGCGGATGGCCATCAGAATATGACGGGAAAATTTGTATGCCAATTGCATAGAGTTCTGAACTTGACATGTGCTCATGGAATACTTTTACACAAGGAAGATGTTTTTAATCGGTCATTTATTGTTTATGAGAGTTTCCCATCATATTTAAAAATAAGATCAATATATTCGTATGCTTAAACCGATTAATAGATTTAATGCGTTAACATAGCAGCGTGTAGAGAAAAACAGAATGGAAACATCTGGCCCGTCAAGTAAAAACAAAGAGCAAGACCTTGCTATGGCAAGGGCAAACTTCCCAGGTTTACTGCTATTTAAATACCAAGGCAGGCAAAAGGGCAAAGGCAAAATGACCATTCCAAAAGAACTTTGATTCTCTCCACAAATAAGAGGATGGACAAGCACCTATAAGTGTCACCTGGTCAATAAACTTTAGAGGTTAAAAACTGTAGCCTATTTTATGACCAGATGACTACTCCTGAAAAGTTCAGGATTAAGTCACTCCTGAAAAGAAGGGGCCAAAATCATGAGATTAAATGCTTATCTTGGATTCTGCTAACAGATACCCGGGAATGTCATAATTGCAAATCTTTAATCTGTTTATTAAAGCCTCCCTGCTATTCCAGTCAAGTGTAAATTAAGAGAACAGAGCTGTTGTACACAGACTTGACAGATGATGATAATAAAGATATTTATTGGCACCATTGTGTAACAAAAATACAAAACAGGCTAACACCAGGATGAAACTAAAGAAAAATATGTCAACCTCTTTACACAGCCGAATTCCACATCCACCACCCTCAAAAAAATCCCAAACAAAACAAAACCCAAAAAAAACACGACTAAAATTATTAAGGTCACAACGGCAGCAGTTACCAAATTTTCTCAGGGTGAAGAGACTCAGAAAGCTTAAATCTGTCAGTGACTAACTAAAATGAAAACAACAATGCTCATATTATACAATATTCTAACTATCTGGCTACTGATTTAACAGTTAAATAGCTTGTATGATACTTAGCCTATAAATGTCACTATTTTTATTTATGGGGGGAAAAAAAAAAATCAATCATTACTTGCCTGTTTTCTAAGATGACAACAGACTAATTTAGTGGAAAACAATGTAATGGGTACTACATTTTGCTATTTTTTCCTACAGGAAATAGCTGAATTTCAGAGCTAGCAATATTGGAAAAGATTGCCTGGAATTTTGACTGCTTACAGATGTTAAAGGAGTTTTCCTGATCAGTGTGTAAACATTTTCAAGCCACGAAAAGCTGACATTTTGGTTTTTGTTTTCTACTACATAGATATATCACTCTGATTCTGTTGTGAACAATGATTCATTAAGCATGCATCCATGGGTTCTCTCAAATGATGCAAGCTTATGCTGTCACATAATGCTGTAATTCTCTGTGACCAAAAAGCATATTCCAGGATTAGTCACCGAATAGCTCAGTGACCCTACTCATACATACTTATATATACACATGAGTGTACATATACGTGTATATGTATATGTTTTATATACAATAAATTATTCCTTGCAGTTATATTTGTCTTCATATACATCTTTTTCTCAGTTATTTGCTTTCCAATTGCTTTTTTCAGGGATTTTAAACATTTTTCACATGCAGGAGAGAAAAATCCACAGCTAACCTCTTGCATAATTTCATAATTATGGAGATCAATAAATGATTAAGCAATATAACTGCTACCTAAGAATTTATGTCCGATCTCTCATGCTTGGACAGCGCTAGTCTGACAGGATGCTACCAGGATTTAAAAAGTTAAGCACAGAAAAAGGACAACAACATATTCCTGCATATTCCAGATATTTTACTGGAAAATTCCAAGTCATTGTTCTGGTTTTTAAATACTTGATATTCCATTTCCAGGGAGAAAAATGTTTACCTTGACAAACCCAGATACTAGAAATATTTCTGTTACACCATTCCTGGGAAACATGCTTGGGAGAAAAGGGCTTTTGTGCTGGTCAGAGCTTCAACCCTCACCTAGTGAAGATACAGACAAGGATTACATCTCTCAGATACTTCAATGCAATTTTTTCTCAATTTTTGGATAGGTTTGCTTTTGGAGAGGAGGGAGGGGAATGTTTAGTTTTCTCCGCAGGAGAAAAAACTTTTGCCCAATGAGTACATTCACCAAGAAAAGAGTATGATGCATGTTCCCTGAATGATGTTATGATTCTATGATATGCAACAAGTAAAATAAAAAGTATTTGGGGTGAAACCGCTATGTCTGTGATGCAGTGACCATTTTCCCCTTAAGACCCTAGGAACACTGTGGCTCTAAGGATGTACTGCCAGGATCAAGTTCAGAAAGGGATTTAACTTAAATAATTAAAAGATTAAGAGCAGCTCTGTGCTGTGGTGAGCTTGAGGTTAATACTAAGCATCTATGACAAAATCACGAGAAAACACACCAAAATTAATGTTTAAACAGGAGGAGAGCACTTGGGACTACAGAGACAGATTTGTGATCTCTTTGGTTTCACCAAATGTTTAATGTGATTATGGAGTATTCCTTGAAAATAACGGCGGTGGGGGGGGAACCACCACAGAAATTTATCCTTGAAAACCATTTAAAAAATCCCAAATAGAGCTATAGACGCAGCAGTGTTTTCCTTCTAGCCAAGGAAACCATGATGTTTTGGATAATTCTGCAACAATATCCAAGAAAATTCATTAAATCCATTTCCACCAAAATGCAGCATCTCATATTCAGATTTATGTTCAGAACACCAACAATCAAACTTGGTAAGGAAAGAAAGTACAGTAGAGACCCTCTGCATAAGAGCATGGCTATCTTGATGCCCAAAAATCAGCATATAAATCAGATTTACTAGAAATACCATCTCTTCAAATATTATAGTTATCCATCATGTATAATGAATTAACTTCACACTTTTTAAAATATTTATACAGTCTGCTTTTTACTAGCATGTTGCTTATATCACCATTTTCTTGTACTTGGGCATATTCTATTGGGCACGACTTACAAAAATGAGGTAGAAATACCCTCCGTACTGCACTGTACTAAACATTTTGACTGCTGTAAAAGCCACTACCAGTCAAACACTGAGTGCTCAGGGTTTACAGGAGCAAGCATTTAAACACCACTGCCACCAGAACTTGATAATGCTTTCCGAGATAATCTTTTCGTGTTAATTTGTGGCATTTTTATTTTAGTTGTGTGTACAGAAAAACCACATCAAGTTCTAGATGTTGCTGCTGTTTCCTAAATGTTCTTTTAACCCCTTCCTTTAGCTCTACCTTGCATTCACAAGCAGGTACATTTCCTTAATCTCCTCAATGTAAGATGAGATTATCACAAAGAATCACTGAATACAATCAGTTAGCTTTTGTATTTCATAAAGAAAACTCAGTAGAAAGTACAGTCCATAAGAGGTGCTATCATACATACTTTCCTCTAGGAAGTTCCTCTTTCTCTTCTCTATATTGAGCTTCTTACTCTTCCTAGCTTAATAAAATTGCATACTTGTCATATTTTATGAAGTATGTGTTTACTTTAAGTTTTTACAGTTTCATTTAGAAATCATCTGGCATTCATAGGCAGAATGTGGTCTTCTGCACGCAGCATGTTCTAGCAAATGCTCACACACTCCTTAGCTATTGCTAGAATCTGAGCATCAAACAACACCTTTTAGTATTTTTCTCCCAATGGATTAATGACTAAGTCCAGTAGATATTTCAAAGGGCCAGCACCATGTTTTCTTCGCTTTAAGGATAAAATAAAAGCATATTTATACAAAGACACAGATTTGCATGTGACATCTTTTCACAGAATTGGTTTTGTCTTGAGGAAACGTGATGGGTAATTTCTTGTTACCTCCAACAAGGCTTCTGTCACTACCACTACATAGACACCAGACTACATGTATTCTTCAGTTAGAGAAATAAACAAAAATATCTTTGAATTGACCGAGATGTTTTTAAAAATTATGGTTTAGAACAACTGATTATTATTGCCAAATTAGCATACTTTGCTTCTGATTTTTCTCTTTTCTAAAGAGTGAGACAAATGATCGTGCCTAATGTACGTGAACTTTTAAGTCAAACAAGTGAGTTCGAATTATAGGTCCATCAGAAGCTGACTGCACCACTGATGCAGTAACAGCAGCAAACCACCAGCTTATCATATATATGCTGTTAGCTTTTGACTTGAATTCAAGTTTAAGGATGTTAAAGTACAGTTAAAACTAACTAACAGGATACCCAGTCATCTATCACCTGTAACATCCCCAACTCAAAAGTATGTAAAATGAGAGGAAGAAGTCATTTGAAAAGAAGTATTCTTGATACCAAAGTTTTAATCTGGGTTACAAATATGAAACATATGAACTCTGTGAAGAGCTATTGCCAAAGAACATGAACATGCTAAAATCTAGTCATACAGAATTCTAATCAGAAATGGTTTATAAAATGCTGTAACATTTTTAAAAATATATAGAGTAAATTGTTCTTTTAAACAAGAAGGGTTGAAATCACACTCTCAGAGATAACATCACAGGTATGGCACAGTCATTCCTAACAAGCTCTGTTTTTAAAACTTCATCCCTATTGAATAAAAGAACAGGAAGAGAACAGTGAACAAAGATGGATCCTTCTCAAGCAACACAACAGTTAGGTGAAAGAGTTCCTGTAGTCAGCATGGAAGAAGAGATGGAATAGAGTAGATGAGACACTGAATGGACCTAGTTAAGGATAACATCAGATCAGTATACATTTGTTAGCCTTTATTTCTAAATCTTTAATTATTAACTAACTCTTAACTTTTCGGTGCAAATGACTTTTCCGAATTGGTCTAGCAGATGTAAGACACAGAATCAAGAGACCTAAAAAAAGATATGCAGGAGGTGGACTAACTAGACATATAGCCAATTCATTTTCACATAACACCGGTCCAAGTAGGAAATAGCTCTACAAAAATGTTATCTCCCTTATATTGATGCATTTCTCTAAAGCTTCTACCCTCTTGCTCTAACATCAGAATATATAAAAAAAATATAGTTACTTAGATGTACTAGGGCTAGATATTTGCCTTCTTGCTCAATCAGTAATAGAAGAGAACATGCCGTTACACTTATTCTAGAGGACTCCATCTAATTCACAATTTTAATCTCAAAGACAAGACTTAATTTCATTTTTATTAATAATTTTGAAGTTTAAATTTGTAATTAACAGCATTTGATATGTAAATAGTTTTTCAAACACACATTAAATATTTGCATTAAAAAGAAATGCTAAAAGATTGCTTAAGAAAACCATCTAACAACCCACATAGCTGTGTTTTGAAAACCGCCTCACTCTTATTCAGGCATCTTTTCCAGAAAAGGCAGTGGGGATAATTTCTGTGTCTCACACCATGACTACATTTTTTGAATTCTGACTCAAAAGCAACAAAACCCTTCAGGGCTAAATTTTACACACATTAGTATCATTACTTAGATTAAGTTCAGTCTTCACCTTAGGGGGTGATTGACATCAGCATGACCCTAAGCAAAAGCTCGGCATATTTGACACTACAAATTTCTTCCACTAGCTGTTGGGTCCTGCCTTTTTTCCCTAAAAACATTTTTCCTAAATATTACATCAGTCTCTAAATGATTAATCACAAGGGTTTACTTGTCATTAATTTCCTAGAGAACTTTCATCACTGACTTCTGCTGCTTTAAAAACAGCAACAATGAAATAGCAGTAATCAATAGTTCTACACTTACTCAGATTCATTTTCTAGACTAGCTGACAAGCTTTGTAACCTGAAACACTAACTATTCTTCACAAGTAATGTAAAGACTTGAATAGCAGCCATTTTAGAAATGATGAAGACAAAGCTGTATTAATCCGCAGCATAGAAACTAGTGAGTCTTACTATGGTTAGAAGAATCTCGAGGATGTCCTCCTCTGTTAAATCTAATAAGAGTCTTTAATACCAGCGGCTTTGCTTGGCCTTTTAATTCACCTATCAGACAGTGGCTGATATTTACCACCTCTCTGCAACAAGACAGCCCTCATTACTTGACTGAAAGGCAGTCAGATACCTCAACAATTCATTTAAGAACAGATCTTAACCAAGAAATGCGATTTGTTCTTCAGTATGAGATCATTCATCTACTGGCTTACTTTTCACATAAATACCATACTAACTTCAAGGTATTTATGTTCTTTGCCATTCTTGCGTGACTTTTTTTTTTAAATCATCACAAGTCACAAAAATCCTGTTTCTGACCTTAAATAACAAACCACCAAGTTACTGCACAAAAAAACAAGGTAGTAATAACTTGTCTAATTTGAAGTGCTTGCTTTTGTCCAAGCCATTATTTTTATTTTTTTAAAAAGCATCTATATATCCTTCATAGTGATTCAGAAAAGAATGTTTCTGTCAGTTTAACAGAATTTCTTTAGGATGTGAGGTGTTTTGAATCAAACATTTGGGTTCAGGAAATGAACATTCTCTGACAGACATCAAGTTAAGTAAGTGATTCCTGGCTAGGGGGAGAATTCTGAAGCTCCTATAATACACAGAGGTAAACTCTCTGCCCCACCCCAAATGCAGTAACAGCAAAATAATAATAATAAAACCCCCAAGTATTTAGTTACCAGCTCAGTAGATAGCCACACATCTCCTCTCTCCTGAACAGAATGATCAATAGAGTTTAACAGAGAAACGGAAAACCCTAAAGCTTTCCCTTCTCCAGTACTACTACCCCCTTTTTTCAACATTTTGTATAATTTGAACCAATGCTGCAATAAAGAGATAATGCTCCTCTCTTTGAGACCATTTTAGCAAAGCTTTTCTCTATCATGCTAGATCAATATCTCATTGATACATGCTCTGCCAAGACCAGCTGCAATGTCATGTTCTGCTGCTGCTCAGTAATATGAACTGATTTAGGGCATGTAGCTGAAAGCTTCTGCAACATGTTGGATGATTTATAAAACAAATGGGCCATTGCTCTAATAAGACCAAAATTATATAGACCCTGGACAATGCAGTAACATGAAGTTCCAATGATTTCTGCACTGGTTTTTGGTCAGTGAGTCATGCAAACACAGAAGAAATTTAGCATGAAAGTAGTGCCACAGATTTATGGACAGCATTCCCTTCTGTGTAATTTTGTTCCACACACACACAGAGACTTCTGATGGTGCTTGAACACAAACCCCTCTGTATTTAGGCAGTTAGGTTTATCTAATTGTTGACGGCCTATTAATTCCTCACATTCTAATTTTTGTTTCCCATGTTGTCCATATACTAATTCATCAGAATTCTCCTTCTCTATCTTTTCCTCTGGAGTCCTCAAAGATGACAGGTAGGGTTGGAACTCTATGATCCTTAGGGTCACTTCCAACCCAGAAGATTCTATGATGACCAGCATATTATCACTCTGCTGCCCTAATCAAGCCCCTTTGCCACTCACCACAGTTTTTATTGGTAATGCTGCCCACCTTTTCCTAAGAATTTGGCAAGACAATGTTTGAAATTAATTTTTCCCAGTGTAGAGGGGTGTGTGTGTGTGTGTGTGTGTGCGTGTAAATCTGTTTCAAGCTTTTGTTATTATTTCCCTAACAAGATCACAGAAAACCACATTTTTAGGATTTGGTCATCCTTATGAGCTTTATCAGGACCTTCAGTCACAGTGAGAAATCCAAGCAGAAACTTGAAAATTCCTTCAGAAGGCAGCTAACTAGCAAAGCTCCACCCAGTGCAGTCACTGCACAGGCACTTGACACTGCTCTCCTCCAGACTTCAAAAATGGTAGGATACCCAGAAAGTCAGAACCTTGATGCTATCTCAATGGGACTGGAAGGGACTTAAAGATAACAAGAGGAATGAGAAGCAGGGGACACAAAGAAGAAGGGCAGACGTAAGAGGATAACATGACCCAAGCACAGCCCCTGCAGCACTAAAGAGACTGCCAGAGTGATCCCATCAATTCCAGCCACCTGACCGTCACTTTAAATATCAGATTTACTGTTCAATCTTTTAATTTTCAAATAATCAAAACAAGAAAAATAAAAGATGGAAGAAAAAACCCTAACATTTCTATACGGTTAGCAGCTAAAGGAATGCAAGCTGTCTGCAGGGCCAGTATGAACAAACAGAGGCTTCACTCCATTTCTAAATTTTTCTTTTAAAAAAAAAAAAAATTGCCCAATGAATTTGGGCCAGAGCATCACAGGATGGGAAAGGGACAGACAAGAGGCCTGTTGCAAAGACCTTATACATTCACTTAAAAGATCAAGTACTACATTTTTCTGACCAGCATACAAGTACACCTGATGGACAGAAGCTACCATCCCTTCAGCCAATCCAGTTAGGTAGTATTTTCATTATAAGCAATGTATCTGCTCAGTCTGAAAAATATTTGGTTTCCCTGATACTACTGAGATGTATTCAGTTTAAGTTCTGAACTCCAAGCAGGATGCTTCCTGTGAAAAAGCTATCAAGTATATAATCTAAAAAAAGATATTACACCGAGAATCCAGTTGCTTCATGAAGAGATAATGAGGCAGGCTTATAAATTTAAACTCGAGTCTGAAAAAGCGTTTTCAGTTTTAAGCGTGTCACAATTATGATAAATTCTGCCACATGCATATAAACTTAGCTTTCATCAAAATACTAAGGCTTTTAATACAGATCACGCTTCATTAAAAATAAAACACAATTTCACACAGCTTAGAGAAAACATCCAGTATGTTTTATAATTTATCTAACAGAATTATTTTTTTTGTTCCAAACAGACAAATATAGCTTACACCCAGTCTTTCTTTCTTGACATCATTTATGTAACAGCTATATACTTTTTTGTATCACAGCTCAAATTTCAAATTGTTTGGATTCGACTGAAGAACAGAACTACAGGCTTGACTACAATATCCAAAAGAAAATTCAATTCAAACCTATTCCTTGAATATGATGATATGTCTAAATTATCCGCATTTAAGGACACTTTTATAAGGAAATTTTAATATTATCTAGCCCTCATTTTTTTTTCAATTTTATTTTCTCCCATTGCTGTATTATTGCTCTTCCAGCATGCAGTCAGAAGGCCTTGATCAGGACTATTGAAATCAGCTGAACGCTGCATAAAATTCGCACACCAACTCCAGCCCTCCTAAGCCATGCACCTTCAGGAAGGGAACTACAGCATTTGCAGGTCCCTACCAGGAGAATAAAGGATACTAAGGAAACATGGATGCACAGGTATGCAGAAAGACACATAGATCAGCAACCTGATGAGATCAGGACAGATTTCCTTTTCAGATCTATTATAATCACAAGATAACAAAAATGCAACAATCCCTGCAGAGACATTCAATTTTCTATTTGCATTTATTTCAAAGCTCAGATAGTGGTAAATACTAGAACTCAGTAATTTCAAATTTTTGTTCATGTTCGGTCATGTTTCTAGATAAACATAATTTGTTCATTTGTATTTGATATCCAGTGCTTCCTTTTCATCTTTCAACAAGAATAAAATAAATAAGCAAACATTTAGCGATATGTTCAAAATACAAAATTTAAAAGCAGTGCTTTAAAGCTAGATTTCATATCCAACAATCACTGCTGATAAAAAAGGCCTAATTTAATTTGGTTGTGTTTCTCTTCAGAAATATAAAATATACATGTTTCATAGAATATTATGGCTCTATTAAAATTAAATCTCTGTTTAGACACACCCAATTAATGCTCTTCTAAGTCTTCAACAGACACAATAATGACCTTACACCATAAGGATTCTCTGACAAGTGTCAAACATCCATAGTGTATACACTAACCAACTTGTAGGTTGCTTTTTTTGTTTTAACTTGCTCAATCACAAGGTTTAGTACATGCTTTGGTACAGCATATTCACAGATTATAAGCAATAAACTAAGCTAATCAACAGAAAATGGGATGCCAGGATACATGAGATCCTTGGGTTTGCATCCAATGAGAACTGATTCTGTGTTAATGGAAACTGAAAACTTAAAGGAAGTTACATGTTTATTCATGGGATGATTCCCTTGGAAAATGACAGATGAGTAACACATGTAGCACTAAGATCAAAGCAGGTCATCTCCTGTGGCTAACATCATATGAAAAAGTCAAAACCCTACGCAATACCTAGAAATTATCATTACACTTCTTTCTGCTTTAAGAGTTTAGTGAGAAGTTAGAAAAAGGCAGTATTTCCATTCTGCCCATTGTCCTCTCCCTGTCGCATCACAATAGGGTTCCCTTATTGAAATTGCAGATTTAGTATTAAGCAGAGATACTTAAAAGAATGTCTATTATGATGTCTATCATCAAGAAATGTTGTCATAGTACTGGTCTTCAAAATCCCCTCCTCTGCTTCAATGTGCACCAACATTCATAAGTATACTCTGGCACCAATGCCCATAATTTTCCATAAATGCATAACAACAACAGAAGTTCACATTTGGACTCCGAAACAGGCTGAGACATTGGGAAAGGGTCCCATCCTACCCAGAGTGGCCTTAAAGACAGCAAAAATCATGAGCATTTCTGGATCTGTTTTAATTTCTCAATGATTGGCAATTTTTTCTCAAATACTGACATAAAAGACCTACAAATCTTGGCAAACCAGAAATTTATTTTACATCACAGACTAACAGTCAGCTTTGCTCTTGTTTCTTTTCCTCTTTTCTCTCCATTCCTTTATGAAGGAATGCCTTCCTCTATGGTTTACAAATCCAAAGAAAACAAAAGCACTGGGGTTGGGGTTTTTCTTGTTGAAAGGGGACAAAATAATAAGCTTCTGCCTTTCAGTTTCTCACAGGTCCAAATTTGAAGGGAGAAATTAAAAAAAAAAAGCATGGGGGGAGGAACCTATAGAGAAATGGAAAAAGGGGAGTTACTTAAATATCATCTGACTCCATCCTACAAAAACAAGAACAAAATCTATAGCATAACTAAAAGCATATCAATACTCAGTGGCTTGCTTTATTTTCTGCAATTCAAACTAAAATTACTTCTAAGAAATTAATTCCAAGTCTCCACTCCCCTAAAATTACCACTAATCTCTTTTTTGTTTGCATTCATGTTAGACAGCTTTAATATCAAATTAAGAGAGATGACAGGTGATCACTTTAAGTCTACTTATCCTAGCTACTGTTCTTCAAGTTGCTTCTTTACATGTAAAATTAAGGATGCAAAGAGAAGAGGGAGGAATGAATGGCTACTGGTAACTAAATACGTGAAAATCACTTTGAGACTACGACAACTGAGAACAGATAACTGCTGGGAAAGGAATTTTAGACAGTATTATTTTATTTTTTTCAATTTATTTAAACTAATTATCCAAAATATATTCTAATATAACACAGAGTGGATATTTCAAATTTGATCGAACCCTGGTATTCCTAATGAAATCAGTGTAGGGCATAATTAAGTACATGTAAGACTATTTATAAATATTTGACTTTTAGATGTGACCAGAAAACAGCAAACCCCATTTAGCAGCTACTCTGAACACAGAATCATAGGGGCTGGAAGAGATGATGCGGTAGAACCTATAAAATCATGTATGCAGTCATACCACCACCCAAACTAAATTTTCCTTGTCCAACATCCATAATATTACATTAAACAGCACACAGCAGAAATAAGTTTTCTGCACTGTTCTATAATTTATAGCACGTGTCTATATTTTGCCAAGTCCTTTAAATACTTAATATCATACACTGAGTGCCTATAAAGGTAAATTTTATAAATATGTATTTAAATAATATACTAAAGTGTATAAATATCCCTTTAACAACATTCTGCCCTAGACTATAATAGACACTGTATCTGAAAGATAAGTAATTGAAAAAAGTCGCTAAAGAAAGATGGTCTTAATGGATTTTCTGTCTTTAAATTGGCTACTGTAGCTTGAACTTCCTTGAATAACATCAATATTTAAGAGAAAAAGCAATGAACTTTTATTTGCTGGAATAGCATCCTTGTAGAAATCACCCCAAATTATAATTCCTTTTCACTTTTGCCCCCCCTCCTCCCCCCCCACAGCTATGCATATAAATGACAAATAAGCCTGAGATGCCCCACAGGAAAGAGCTGTAAACAGCAAGAGTATCTAAAAGGTCTCTAATACCATTGATCAAACTTCCTTTTCCTTACAAATTCCGACGAAATTCACAGATAGTTCCTTCTTATGTTTCAAACATCTGTACTGCTTTCATGAGTTGTAAATTCAAAAGAGATAAGAGCAGTATTTAAAGGCAACAATGCACATGCACACCCCCACCCCCATTCTCTCGGTAGGCTTGATGACAGATAAAAATGCCATCCCCAACTGTTTACTGATAATAACCTCCAATGATGTCCACCATAATAATCCAGACTGCAAAACAGGCAAACCATAATTTTTAGCTGTTAAACTTAATTTTTATGTAACCTTTGTAACTTATAGCAGAGGCTTCCCTCTCAGACATAATTCCAGAGATAACCTCTGACTTCTGCATTCCTCTGGCATGTATCCTTTATACTTTAACAATGCAATTAACAAGGGATAATTAGCACATCATAACTACCTTAAACAACCTGGAGTTTGACCTTAAATTTATGTGCTGATTCAAGGAGTCGTCAATTATTACCCTAGGCTTCTAACAGCAGCCGCCTTCTTGTAAAACCTACAGTTTTGGCGGATAAGGAACAAATACAGCCCAAAATGTGTTTCATTACAACCTTCTGGAGATATCTATGCATACACTTCATATTAATCTGCTGCTTATTAGACACTATTGGCAGGTTGCTTCAAGAGTTCATCCCTATATGCACTGGACTAACTTTAAGGAACTTCCTTCAAATTCAAACTGTCCACTTACTCTTAAACACTACAGTAGTGGGTACAGGATAATAGCCAGAATATTTATCTCTAACATAACTCATATATGACACTTTACCTGCCTGTCTAAACTTAGGGACCTCAATTTTCCTTACAGTACAGAACTCACACAGTTTTGCTACACATCCCCCTGCTCACTTTGCAGAGTTGAGCAATAGGGGAAACCGGTCGGTTTGTGCTTCTCATTTAGATTAACCTAGAGTACTGGTGGATTAAAATTTTTGCATTTTTATATAGTTGGCATTTGTTTCTATTTAAATGACTCTATTGTCCAGAGTTTACTACTTCTCCTAGTAAGATCTTTTCCAGCAGATCTTCTGGGAGAATATCTGCAGATAGGATTAGATTGGAAATACTACTGCTTTCAGCGTACTTAAGACACTGGCAAAGATGAGAATTTAAATGAGAGATTTTAGATGTCTGCATTATGCACTTCACAAATTCCTTCTAGCCTAAGAGAGCTAAAAACAACAACAACCCTAACTCATTTCCAAGTTAACTTAAAAGCAGAGTTTCATCACAGAATATTTGCATATATTAGCTTCAAGACAGATGCAATATATGCCATCGATATTTGCACCCACAGTTTGTAAGTTGTCTTTTTCTCCTGCAAACACTGTGTGTGTATTTTAAGAGCTATAAAATAATTTTTTTCGTTGGTAGGTTTTGGAAAACAAGGGGGAAAAACCCAATTCTTGCAAATTGACAGAATATTCCATTGCAGGGGAAGGACTTCACCATTCTGTATTTTTTCAATTTTCAGAATATACCTCCTTATCTTGCATTCCATTTCAGACAGCATGTACTAGGTAATCTCTCTCTGTAGGTCACATAACTTTATTTTCCTTTCAAATTAGGAAGCAGGAGGCAGTTTCTTCCATTAACAGATCAACTTTCTTCATGAAAGTTTATATTTTATATAGAATGGATTTGAGTCATCTCTAACAGTGGAGATGTGCTATACAAACAAGATGCCTTGCTAACCTATAATGACAATACACAGCTTCACAAACGTGTAGGAACAAGTAAAGGTGGTGATAAAAATTTAAGGTTCCGACAGTTCTAAGTTTTCTTGCTAGTGAGACACGAGAATAAATGCTAGCAGAGCACTGCTTCCCAAGCTCCCACCAAGGTGACAAATCAAGAAATCCCAGAATTATTAGCAGCCCCAAGAAAAAGCTATCTTAGCTGCTGTGCCGGCAACTACATTTCTCACTTCCTTCCACTGAAATTCAAGGTTAAACCGAAGTCTTTCTTCAACCCACTGAAGGGATCTTGTCAAATGCAAAGGGAGCCAAAATGGGTCTCTCCCAGTGCTTGAGAAAAAAATGAGTGTTTACTTGAAGCTGAGAAATATAAGAAATACATCTCTTATGTTTGGGAAATAACTGTGTACATACATATACATAAATGAAAGAATTAACACTTAGATTTGACAGCTATTATCTGTGAATTAAAAACGTGTGACCAAAATATAGGTGAGGTGACATCTTATGCTTGTCGCTATGTTTCCCCACGCTTTACATTAACTGAAAATGAATTTACCTTTGTCTTTTAGTACGTTTAGAGAAAGGGAAACACATTCCAGAGTTTTTCAGTCCTCTATGCTAACAGAAGTTTAAGATATATATATTCTCTAAAGCTTCAGCGTTTAACTTTGGATGTATAGCTATGCAATGTTTCCATTTTCCTCAAGCTTTTTTAAGAATATTAATTTGAATAAGTATTTCAAACAAGATGAAATAGATTATCAAATTTGCTTAAATCAAATGAATCACAGGTGAACTCAGTTAAATTAGTGTGTAATCTAAGTATGCAGGTATATATTTATTGTGCACAGTACTGTGGCTTTTACCTTATTGCTCTGACTAGAAAAGGGCACTGGCATCATAACCTGAAGCAGGAGGGTAAATTTCACAACTTCAAAAGATAGCAATGGAACCAGAACGTTATTCTGGTTAGCAATCAGTTTTTCAAAGGGAAATCATTAGAAAAATCTAACCTGTTTAAGGTACTCAGCAGAGAGCAAATAGAACCTGAAATGCCATGAGTAGAGACTATAGCATCTAGATAGAAACTTAAAACTATCCCAAAATGCAGAGCTTTATTTTATTCTGTATTTCTTTTTACCATGAAATTAATTTATTCTCCCCCAAATAATAAGACTAATAAAAACCTGCTCTCAGAAAACCTTTAAGGGGGAATAGATAATAGATGTTTTGCCAGTGACTTCTCTGGTGCACAGAGCTGCTTGAAGGAATGATAGTAAGTGAACAGCAACTACAGCAATAAACCCAGATTTAGTGTAGTACTCAAAACTTAAGCATGTGCTGAAGGATGGATTTTTGTAAACACAAAGGAAACTTCTGTCATGATTCTTGACACACAGACTGCTACACTGCTGCATTAAAAACTCTTTCGCAGATATCTGAAAGCACCGAACTTTGGAAGACTTTTCAATTTGCATATATATATTTTTCAAGCTCACATTATTTTCTACTGTGAACGTTACAGAAGAATGAAGATGGTAAGTATCTATTAAATGCAATAATCTAGGGGAAAATCTGAAAATAAAACTCACTGTAAAATAAGAGTGCTGAAATTGTGGAAAGTTAATCAATAATTAAAGTACTT
This sequence comes from Porphyrio hochstetteri, assembly GCA_020800305.1. NCBI lineage: Eukaryota > Metazoa > Chordata > Aves > Gruiformes > Rallidae > Porphyrio > Porphyrio hochstetteri. Next base: position 11,970,582 of record CM036911.1, read on the forward strand.
TGACAAGAAACTTCTCAAGAGCATCTACCTTCTGAATGTTAAATTACAAAAGCATGAATCAGGTGCTATTGAATACAGCCATGATTAGCATACACATCAAAATGTTCTTGCACTAATTCACCATGGGAGGATGTTAAACAACTCAATCTTTAAATTTAAAACCTATTTGTTATTTATTGAATTCTTATACTATAATATCAGACCTGAAGTGGTTTTATTTTAGACAACTGTTAGGAAGAAGAGTATGGAGAACTTAGTATTGGGTTTATGCAGGCTAAATTCAGTGTATGAACAATACAATTTAGTTTTGATTCTGATTAACTGATTCAAATTAAATGAGCTCAACTTATGTCTTTACAGGAAATTTTAGACCAAATGGTTAAAAAAAAAAAAAAGGTCACATAAATCTGGGTACCTCCAAAAAAGTTGTAACTCCTACAGATGTCTGGGGCTGTTCACCATTTCATTTTGAGGTTTAGAAACTAGATTTCTTTGTGGTACATATCTAAAAAAGCTTAAAAAGATAAAACAAACATGTGACAGTAAAGCCATGCAGCCTTTTCCTGTAATTTCAAGGGGCAGCAGTGTGAAAAAGAATGCACAGAAGCATTTTGGGGCTGCAGTTTTTTGGGGGTTTTCTGTATGAACCTCAAAGCATGAGGCTTTCAAATAAAAAAGGGAAAAGCAGTCAAACTGCAGATTTATCATTAGTGTTTTTTAAATAAATAAAGGCTTTTATTTATTTGTTGTTTACTAGCATTGTCTTGAGTGTATGAATATGGCTGAGCTGATTGGGATGTACTCTCCATGTGACAGACGTCTTGGCTAAAATTCCTGCTTCCTGGCTTCTCCTAGGCCTGAGCTTTGGACAGCATTACAGCCACAATGCTTCAAGCACACAGGGTTTTCCATTTGAGCTAACAGAAAGAACTGCATCACTCAAGACAACTGCAAGTGTTAAAAGCACCGCTGAATAAGCAGGTAAGGAAATAATAATGCAATGCCATACCTATATTAAAATATAGTTGCCTAACAGCTGGAAGCTACCTACTGTGGTATTTCAAGTTCACCTCAGCTCTTCTTTAGTAAACATGAAAGTAAAATGGCAGCATTTCCAGCTAATGATGTGTGCAACAATGCAAATATAATCTAGATGTATGCTACACCTATGCTTATAAGCCAGTAATTTTCACCACAGGAGGTCTGTTGATTGCCCTTGACATGGATAGTATCCTAAATTTTAAGCACAACCTTCTTCCTCCTTTGCACTATTGTACCTGTTAAACTGTCAGTTTAATGCAATGGATTATCTTTGAAGCTAACCTTGCAATATTCTGACATCAATGAAATGACTTATTTACTCAATGCTATTCCGTAGTGAGTAATTTTCTGGGTTTGGTTTACTTACATGTTGGAAGCCCCCTGTAAAAATGTCACTGTAATACAAGATGGGGAGAACACACAAAATGGAGTAGCCGGTATTTTAAAACACCTAAGTCAGACTGCAAAACCCTGGATAATAAGCAACGTAAATAAAGCGGAGTAATTAAATTATTATCTTTAAATTTTTAATTTATGGCTAAGTGCGCATACGTGCAATGCTCAGAGCTGTTCCGAAGTCCAAGCTGATCATTTTCTTCTGCTGTTACTGACAGCAGGGTCTACGCCTGGATTACGATTTTTACTATGCAGGAGACTCTCAATAGACCTGGCAGTGTACAAACATTTAGCCAAACTGGACTTTTATTAGAAGGGAATTCAGCCCTTCTGGTCTCATGGCTGATTTTAAACAAAGCTGAGCAGAGCAACACTGGCATCATGGGGTTTTTTTTTGTTTGTTTGTTTTGGGGGTTTTAAAATATTTATTTATATATAGGAAATTCTTATACATTAACTCCAGCAAGATTACCCAGATTAAAGTACGATGGATGCATGAAACAGATTGTTCTGTCTAATCTGAAAACTTGGGATAGTAACCACAGCAATGCTCTTGGAATCATATGCACAACCTGCTGTACTTGAGTTAACTGGGAATGAGGTTTTGTTTCCTGTGCATTTGCGAGTCTATTCTTTCACTCCCTGCTATTAGAAAACTTATTCGGGTTTTACACTGCTTGCTTTGTGAAGGAGAGATGAAAGACAGAAAACAAAGGGAATTTCTCATCCAACATATTCAAATCTATAAAAAGCACATTAGAGTTCATTGCCAACACCAAGATTAGTGCATACATAACAGTCTTAATGGCTTCTTTCAGAAGAGAAATTTAACAATGCAATCCTCTCCTCAAAAGTTTTAGCCACTCATTCATCCAATATTTTCCAATCCTAAATGGGTAACCGGAATAAAGTGAAAGGACTGAAAAAAAAGCCGAAGGATTCACAAAAAGAAACCCCAAAACATCCCAACCCCTAAAACCGCAGCAGGACTTGAGATAATGTCTTTGAAATAAAATTGTTCAGACAAAACCTAAACTTCTTCTAATGCCTGCATTATGTAACACCCCATTAAATGCCAATGTGTCAGTGTTGACTGTGTACTGATTTGTTTTGTGTAAATAACTAAAAGCATCCTCACCATTCAGCCTAAATTCTCAGGAAGGCAACAGGGAAAGAAAAAAAAAAAAAAAATCACCATATGGAGAAGCTAAATATGAAGTTTCCCTACCATTGACCTACACTATCCTTAAAACAAGGACGTGTTAAATCATTCACAAAAATAAATACTTAAGTCACACCTTTAAAATAGCACAAACAACCAGTGCATCTTTTTTGTTACCTAACCACGCGGAAGAACTATGCCAAGTTTACATCTCCAGGCAGATTTTTACCAAGAGACAGTGAGTAAAATATAGAATTTCAAACAAAAGTGGAATTACAGGATTTGATACTATAACAATTCCTATTTTTTTTCTTCCATTTGTCAGTGAAGATAAAACAATTCCTATGACTTTAGGAGACCTCCTCTGGAGGTGGGTAGGAATGGAAGATACATGAGCAGGGCTGCTTCAGACCTCCTTATTTCCTGTACCAAGGGTACAACGCTAGTCCCATACTCCACAGTTACAGGTTCAGACAAAGTAAAGCTTGTATCTCTCAAAACAGGAAAGAGTTCTAGAGAACAGTGCTTTACAACATCCAGCTGCCCATATCATTACTGACTGCTGGAGTTGACGTGGTTTTTTTTTCCCTTTAACAATCATTAGCATATTTGTCCTTAAACATGTACACACAAGAACAACTGCACAACTGCCTAAGCATAGAATCTACTAGCGCTCTTTAAACCTCACAAAGTGGGATGAAAGGATTCTGCTACATCAAGGTCTTCTATCTGCAGCTGTTCCACAAGGCAAATTCCCATTTCAGAAAATTGGTGCTCTGTTCCCAGAACAGATGCAAAATCAAACTCCCAATGAGAATACACAATGCAGCCTGATTCCAAGAACAAAGTATCATTTCACTCTAAGTCTTCATAAATCTGTATTAAAATTATTCTTTTAATTGTGATGGGAATTCCATAACCCTTTCATTCTCAGGGAAAATCACTTCTTTTTCTAGTTATAGGACACATGCAGCACATCAATATTTTATTTTTCTATGTGTGTACATTCTAGCTGCTATTTCAGAGCATGGCTCTGGGCTACAGATAGGAAAACACCTGCATCCCACTCACTACAGCACTGGCCCTTATGAAGAGACATATAGACATACCAATGCAGAGATACAGAATTTGAAGGTTAAATTAAAAGTTCTCTCTTGATTCATGACATGCATACCAGTATCATAAAAATGATTCTGTACAAGCTACTATTTGGCATTGTAAAAGTCCTTAAAGAATTAAATAAAGCATTAGAACTAGTTTAATCACCTTTTAAATCGTTTTAAAAAGTATCTTCTCTTGCTATATGAAATTTTATTGCCTTATACACATCCTTTTGTGTTGCAGACTTCAAAGTATCCACTGAAATAAGCAGATGTTTAATTCCCAAAGAATGTGCCAATGCCTGAAACTTGTACAAGCAACGCAAATCGCTTACACTCAAGGGCTATGAGATTCACAAGTGATAGCCGTATTTCCCTACGGAAAAATTAAACAAGAGAAAGCGATGAAAAAATTTCACTCTGGTGGAAAGGATGAAAACTCACCACTCTGGCTTGTTTAGATAAGGGGAAAAGCTTCTCACATTATCACAACTCAAGCATTAGAATCACAACAAAAAGGAATTTGTCAAAAGTAAACAACAGGAAAGATCTTGAAAGTCAAACAATACAACAACCACAAAAAGAGATGGCCCTCTCATGAGATAAACTTTGGGAGATACTTAAATGTTTAATCCATACAGTTTACTAAATCAATCTGTTCAAAGAAATTAGCTAATAAAATTATCAGCCTAATTAAAAATGTTCACATACATCATTTCCTCCCTGCTATTAAACTATAGCAGTTTTGTCCAGATTATATACTCTGAAAATGAAAAAATGCTTAAATCTTTGAGTGATATAATTCTATTGTTAAGAGCTCATTTCAATTCTAAGACAGACTGAAAAATTTCACACATGTACTTTGAGGAAAAATACCTGTAAAGATTTCAATTGAAGATGAAAAACGTTCATTTTTCCATGATTTTCACTCAGGATATTTAATTTAATAAGCGTGCCATAAAAGAACACAGTACAAGTGGGGAAATGAATAGTCACTGAAGCACATAGAACTTAAGGTGAAAAAAATTACAAATACAGTATTAAAAATAAAAATCTTAGGAATAGCATTCTCATATGCAGACTCTCATAAATCTTTAAATCCATAAATTTCTACTTTCAAACAAGGTACATTTGATTTCATGACTTACACATACACAAACTTTCAGTGGAGCACTTCTATTTAAAAGGTTGTTTGGACAGTTCAGAATTTTTATTCTCATCTTTTTGAAGACATTGCGATATTCCGTCTGCATATCACATTTTGTGATTTGCTTTTCTGTTATTCTTGTAAATACATAGAAGATGATCACAGAAACTGAGGTTCAGGAGCACGAAACTGTACAACAGCTACATAGCCGGTGTTTTTATCTTTTGGTAATTCATATTCAGAAACCTTAATTCCTAAAGCTACTAACTGAACAACTCTTCCTCTCTCTGAATGAGCAGCTATTGTCAAAGCTCTACATTGAGTACTCAAAGCAACCACTATGATGTGTGTTGTTGGTATGTAAAGGAACACAAAATTTTAATATGCAAACCCTAAGAAATTATTCTTAACTACATATGATTATAAAATAAAATAGCAAAGACTTTGCTTATCTACAGAAGTAATCACAATGTTGCTGTTTGTGTTTGCACATATTGCAGACTAGAAAAAAATCAATTGTGAGGGATGCAATCAAACTGGAGGTAAATTCCCCTGCTTTATAATATTTGCAATCTGATTATTCTCCCCTCCCTTGGGCAGAAGACTTTTTTTGTAACTTCCTTGTAAAATGACTTACCGGCAGTGTTTATGTGATCCTGTTAAGGTTTCAATCACAAAGCATTCCCCTTCGTTGAGACAATATGCAAGATCTTTGTCTTTGCATGGCTTAAAGTGCTCAGATCGTTCAGTGGAATACGTTGTAGTATCTATGGAGAGAACAAAGAGAGGAAAGAAATGCTGTAAGGCTAAGCATTTTAGTGTTCTTAAAGTGTATTTTAAGTAAATTTGTCCAAATTCATCTTGGTAGCAACAACTGATCAAGACAAACTAATTAACAGAAAGCAAAAGCATAGGGAAGCAAACTTCAATGGACTGCCATATTACCAGCAATCAGGGGGTCTTAAAAAGATCCCCAAATTGAATCTTGTATTTGGAAACTTTAGCAGAAAAAAAAAGCCAAACTGTAGCAAAGTTCAGTATCATTTCAACCACTTTCACTTTCTAAAGTATGTTTTCTTTAAAGATATCTATTTTGAATTCTTTAACCAGAACCAAAAATAACTTTCATATTAACACACTAAAATATTTCCATGAAAAATGAGCAGCAGTAGTTAATACAGTAACAGCCTAAAAACCCTCATAAACCTCTCAATAATTAAAGGGGAAAAAAAGCCAAAAACCTAGGGACAATACTAATTTGATTCACCAATCACAAAAATTGTTCCAAAACACAAGCAGTACACCATGGATTGTTTCATTTCAGGTACATCAACTGTAGGTTTCTGTACAAACACCCCCATAACAGTTGAAAAGTGATTATAGTTTTGGCTGTAACTTTGACATATGTAGTTGGATAACAAGATTTGGAATAGGCTGACAGTACATTAGGGTGAGCTCTCAGTCCCTTCTATTATATCTCCTTAACCTTTCCGATCAAGTTGGATTAGTGAACAATAAAGTGAAATTTTCAGAGGAAGATGTCTGATTGACAGATATTTTAATTTTCTTCACTAAGATGATTTTTCTAATGAAGTGTGATTTTCAAAGTGTGATTTCCATAGAGCCATAGAAATCTTCATATAAAGTCTTAAATTCTCAAAGTTTTAATTCCTACTTGCTTGGGCGGGGCGGGGCGAGGCAAGGAGAAGGGGGGTGGTGTGGGAAGGACCAGTATATAATATACTAATACACAAAAGTAAGAGAACATTTCATCACATCACAAAATATACTACTAGCTACTGTCAAAGCAATGTAACTGTGCTCAATGCAGATGCAATTTTGCAAATTCAAAACATTCCGTAAATACATTAACTTGCTTTTTGCTCATAACTGGATACAAAGTAAATATTGAACAAGCCAACACCAAAGTTGAAATCCGAAACACTGAAATACAAGATACCTATAAGTATGGTTCTGCAAGAAAATTCAGATAATTCAAAGAATCTTTCATACTAACTTTATTTAAATACACTAAGGGGGGGGGGGGGGGGAAGTAGTGCTACAAGTTATCCAGACTACGTGAAAATTTATAAAACACATTTGAAAGTTATAAGAAAAATCCACACCCTAATCTCTGTATACAGCTCCTTTATTTTTTTCCCCCCTCACCCCCAGAAATCAAACATTTGAGTTCAGATTTTTCATTGGAAAGAAAAAAGTCCTGGGAACAAATGCCCCCCAGTCTCCCTCCAAATGGTTTTGCAGATTCAGAATCAAAAGTTGCCATTTTCCCTGACAGTAGCACATTCAGAAAAGGTGCAGGCTATCTAAAGACTATTATGTTTGTAATGACTGCAAGCAAACCCTGAAAAGAAATGTATAAAATTGTATTTTGGAAGCAATACAAGATGTTTGTAAATGCTAACAGTGACTAGCACATCACTGGTGACATTTCAAGAATGAAGGAATGCAGATTTTATGTAACAAAAATATCTGCAGGTAGACAAATGGTAGCCCTATTGCCTTTTAAGGTCAGTTTTACACAGGAGAACTTAAATGATTATTTAAACATTTGCTTAGGTAAAAACCTAAATATAACCAGAAGTAATCAGAAATGATATATCAGTTTTAAGTACTGAAGATAATATTATCTGAAAGCACTTGGGATAATTACCAAAGGTTACTAAAACCGAGCAGCAATTCAACTCAATCTGGCTTTAGAGAACAGAACACTTATATTTGTCAGCCTGCTCTGAAGAAACAACCTGTGCAAATACCCTTACGAAGGCAGTCGCATTACATAGACCAAAGCAATCTGAGACATCCCCCAAGGACTTGAGCAAAGCTAAGGAGACACAGTATCACAAAGAGTGTCTTTGAGGTAGTGATGTACTGAATTCTCAGAGCAGTGTTTGAAGTGCAGGATACTCCTGCCATAATTAACTCAAAAATACCTTGTCAAGGTCAGCATTTTAAAGTTTTAAATATATTCTTTAGAGGTTTTGTTCTGATTTATTTTAATCGTTTCCCTCTTCAATATAATTCAAGATTAAATCAAGTTTCAGAGCAGAAACTTTCGCCAGTTCAGCAGCAGCAGAGCAGAGCACGTGACATTTTATACTGGCAAAAGCGCCACTGAAGAGAGCTACAGCAAAATTTATTTGAGTACGAAAAGAAATGATCCAAGTAACTGAATTTCTCTGCCAATAAATTGTTCGCCAACAACCACTGCAGCAAAGCAGCCTTCCAGAACCAGAGTGTCCAAAAGTTCTACAGGAGTGCCTGGTGCTCTTCCCCACACAGAGCCATGTAGGGCTGCAGTCAAAACCTGCTCAGAGCCCCCTCTGCTTTATATATAAACAGGCATAAGTTATGATACTTGGACATGATTTCAAGTTTTTCTTATATTGTTTCAAGTTGCATCTCTGCTCTTTCAAATGAAGCACAACAGCTGTAATATGGATGCTGACAGCTTCCTATGACAGCCTTGGAAAGCACTCAGTGAAAAGCACACAGCAATTTTTAGCTTTTAAATTTTTTTAAAAACAAATAGTGTCTCATTAGAAGTCAGTTATAGCCTTTTCTGTATTGCATATAGGTGTGCAGGTCCAACAAGGTCGATGCACATGGAAACATCTATGTGCAGCTGACCTCTGGTCTGCAATGATCGGATATCTTACCTACAAAGGTCATTCATTAACATTCAAAAGCTCAAAGGCTGTGTTACTAATTGAAATCCTAGACATCCCTGGAGCTGTTTGGCGCTTTCTGCTGAATATGCTCACATACAGGATATGTGAGTTTTCTGAAAGGTTACAATCCTGCTGTTATTTCATGTTGCGCTCATGATGAAGAACTCAGTTACAGCTTCATTAAATATTGAAAAAACAAAACCTAAAAACTTGTTCTAAATAGAGCTACAGAAAGAACAAACCAATGAAAAACACTACAGAGTCTATAGTTTTCTTGATTCTTTTTCTAATAAATAATAACTGTTACTGTCCGATTTGCTCTTTCAACTTTTTTTTTTTGACTCCTATTAAGCACATAATTGCCTTTTTCATGGTGGAATTTTCCTTCATAGCTTCAGAAGCCTGCTAAGTATCCACTATTCCATTGTGGCTTACTTTTTTTTTTAATAATGAATAAAACCTAGGAATTGATAAAATTACTAGTACAGCCCCTTAAATTATTTTTAGTCTTTGAACATGGGTAACACCCAAACATTAAAAGGTAACAAAAGAGAACTTCTGTTGTGCGTTCACATGTCCTTGAATTCAATGTGTAAATACCAGTAATCCATAATCCCTTAAGGTCATCTTTTCCCATTTTTTAATTGCTAAGTATCCAGGTGTTCCCTGCAAAAGCAGAAGGGGTCGTTGATTTCTACCAGAATCTCTCCAACTAAATCAGAATCAAAGATTTCTAGGCACTTTTTCTTGCCTTAATATCAGCAGCACTTTGTGCGTGATTCCCATACTCCAAAAAAATGGATATACTATTGCCAATTCTGAGATATTACTTTTTAATCACACGAACAAGAATTCAATTCACATTCCAACGGAAGGCTTCAAGAGCTTTTACTTAGAAGCATGGAGTTTGTTTAAAAAACAAGCCAAAATGCAGTCACTTGGGAAAGTTGAAAAAAATCAGTAAAGTTTTCAAACGTTTTTATTTCGTTAAGGTCTAAAGCTTGGTCTAAAGAAGTGTTAGTGACTTTGTATTCTTCTCTCATTAATCCATTTCATCATGTTTATAGCAGCACAGGATGGCTTGTTATAGGTCATTTACTGAATGATCTTCAAGGCATAATACAGAATACCATGAACACTATCTCCCCCTTCATGGCTACCAGATTTATCGCTTCCAGTTCTGTACTCTGATATTAACAAACCTGTAACTGCAAAGGACAAATGCAGGAAAAGAGAGGATGCAAGATTTAAAATATTTTTGGAAACACCAGCATGGGTGACAGCTGTTTCTGTGTAGCCTGCAGCAGCCATTCCCTTTGGCCTAGGAGGACACAAGATGAGAAGATCCTGCTTAACTTCCCTGAAGTCATTAGTGGAGTGGCATACACATTCTGTAGTCATGTAGTAACATTCACTTAACAACATAGGTATGGCAAGTACTTAAATATTCCTCCTTGATAATGCGCTATGTCTCCATATTTGGTTTAATATCAGCACTTACACAATGAAAGACCTTTTATGATTACCATTGGGTGTTAGCAGCTTTATAGATTTCAGCATCAGCATGCAAACTGGCTTCTTTATTTTTTTTAATCCATTTATAACTGATATTAATGTGAGAGCCACTGACTTACTGCGGCACCAAAAGAGTGAGATGCTTATTTTAAATCACTGATCCCATTTTTAAAAGCACTAGAAAAAAGCCAATTATAAACCAGACTTCCTCTGACAAAGCAACTTCACTTACAAGAAAAGCCTTCTAAAAAAACAACCCTCTTTTTCTTTTTTACAATATATTTTTATTAGCATATGGACAATTAAATTTTATATTTGGTGAAGTCAATGGCAAAATATTTAACAATGGCTCAGCCAGTATAACCAAGATTCCCTGCATTTCTTGCAGGCTCACAGAGTGCTGCTCACCTGATGTTTTAGAATTATGTGGTACTTTACTAGAAAAGGTCTGGCAAAAAATTCAAATGATAAGCAGAATAGTTTATATATTACTTTGTTTACCTGCAATACTCTGAATCTTAAAAGAAAGCCCATAAGCTAAAGTGTTTATTCCTGTGCTTTTAGTGAAAGGTGAGAAGGGGGAGAAGATACCTAGTCCTTGCAAGATACTCATTAAGGGAGAAGGAATTGAAAACTGTATTATTTGCAAGTGCTTACAATGTTTTACGACGGTAGTTGATACCTGGAAATTCAAATTTTTAGAACTGTAACAAGGTTCTTTCTCTAAACTTGAGATGTTTGCATGCATTTGTCTGATTAAAACCAAAAACTTAAAACAAAAACCTGTATTGTGTTTACATAGAGTTTTGTATTAGCTAACTAGCAATCGAGTTCTGACTGCTGATCATTCAAGCAGCTATCCCTTCGCAATTTTGTGCCCAACCGAATTTTATTTAATACAGTAACACTTATAAGAATTTGATTGCATTGTGATAAAAAACAAAATTATGCTATGGATATGGGAATACTCAGAGCATTTCCATTATCCATCAGATTCAAGTGAATCTGTAGCAACAAACTGATAAAGCAGCAGATGCATCAAAACATCGTCATTTACACTAGCTGGCCTCCCAGTCAGATTGTGGAGGTAGATGAAATTGGTATCAGTGAGAGATAGCCTGATTTTTTTCCTGTTGCACTTAATTTAGAGGATTATATAAAATAAATCATGCGGTATTAACTCAAGAAACACATTCCTGTGAAACATTTCTCCGGGGGTACAAACAACCAACATCCATGAACAGACTGCTTTTCTCCCCGTATCAGCAGAGCACAGCATCACATCCACAGCTGCATAAAAACAACAGCTCAAGCTCCAGAAATGTACAAGGAATTAAGGAGAGTCATCACTCCAAAAATCAGCAGACGCTCCCAGTGACTCCAAAATTGATTCAAGTGTGACTTCGTTCTAGAAATAAACGTTCACATTTTCCAAATGCTTTATCAGTCTGAAATCACAATACAGAAGTACTAATCTATACCCTGAAAAATATATTACAGTATTTTCCTCAAGGTACTAGTCCATTATTAGCAAAATATGTGCTATTATAAGAACTGACTGCTTGCTGCAAAACTCTTACATATTAAAGAATGTCTTTGTTTTCAGGACTTCAGGAAACCAAACCACATGGCCGCTATTTCTAAAAACAACATACAAAAAAATGCACACCTAAAGGCATCTTGCAACTGATGTTCAAAAGGGGAAAAGCAAATAATGCTAGCATTGCTTCGGAATGTGTTATCTGATCACATCTGTCAGAACTAAATAGTGAACCCTGAATACCAACGAAGCTCATCTATATATGGGCAGAATTGCACATCAGAGGCTGCATTCTCCTGTACCACTCAAACCGAAATCTGTGAAAGCTGAACAAACAGGGGATGAGTCAGGAGAGAGCCCCGTGAGACACAAAAGGCCAGGGTTTTTCAGAAGTTCAATGTCTAGGAGCCAAAGAAACAGGAGTGACTAAAACTCTAAAAGGTTTCAGCATTCAATGTGAAGAGTTATTTTGAAAATTGAGTCGTGACAGTTCTGACGGGCACTCTAGGTGCAGAGTGCTTTTGCCAATCAGACATGTATTCAGATGTCCTCTGGTAGAACTTCTCATTAATTGATCTAAAAGAATTCAGTGAAAAAGTAGAGTACTAGAGATTGTGCCAAAAGTGGATCGACCGTCCCCTACCAGGCCTTCTTGCCCCTTCAAGCCTTAAGAAGTCGGTCCTGTCTCAGTATACTGACATCACTGAAGTCACCAAAAGCTCTTGAGATTGGATGGCATCATTGCACCAAACGGGGACAACACCCTTTTGAGAATGTGGAAATAGGTATTAGAAGTCATCTCCAATAGATAGAGAAGTTGAAAAACAGTTAAATTAAGTGTAAGTAAAGCAAATTTAAGATCTTTGCCCTATCTTTGGAATGTGGTGTTAAAATCATTATTGCATGTAGTAAAAGAAGTCTAATTAATAGGGCTCCAAATATTCTTCTTTCTTTTATTGCCACTGTCTTCTCTCTCCTCCTGCTCATGAAGCACTGTTTGGGAGTTAAGATCAAAGGACAAAGGGAAAGACAGACAATGACAGAAACCCTGAATCTTGATGTGCAATGCTGCTATGTGCAGGTAGTTCCTCCTGCACTCGCCTGCACTACAGCTTGGAGGTAACAGTGCTGGGATGAATTGTAGCCTAATTCTAGCAGACTCCATGTGTAGCTCTGTCATGTTCCATCTCATCTAATTCCCATCACAAGTTAGATCAACAATCTAGTTTCTTTGCCCTTTGTACAAGTCATAATTTGCCAGCAATAAACCTTCAGCAGTTCATTCTACAAACTCCAGTCACCAATCCAGATTAGGCTCTTCACTTACGTAAAAACTGCACAGGAGATAACTATGAAATGTATTTTCAATCGGAGACATACTGGTAAACAAGAAAGTTACCTTGTAGTTTAAATGTATTTCAACATAAACTGAAAATTCAATTCAATTACCTACTCTTCTCATTTGGATGAAGCAATTATCAGCTCCATTTTATCAATAGTGTATGAAAGAGCCCTTTCCCTCCACAACATGATGAAGGTAGAGGGGAGAATAAAAGTTTCTGTGGGTCTCTGGTGGGAGGTGGGCACCCTGTTCTTTCCCAGCCTGCTATATCCTGCCCACTCAGGAAAGCTGAGGTGGGTAAAAGTCTGTGGCACCTCAAACTTCTAGTTGCAAGATCATGGACACTGCCTCAGCTCTGGGACATTACCTGATCTGACCTTTATTATTGCTCGCATCCTGCCACCCAGTATTTGCTCTGCTGATGCTATCACCAAATTAATTAAATTATGCCTCTACAGCTGATAAACCTTTAACTATCCTTAAGGCACATAACTTTCACTGGACAATTGTGGGTTTGTTTAGGTTTTGGTTTGGTGTTGGGGTTTTTTTAGACGGGGGCAGGAGGAAGGAGTAAAAGAATGACGACTTTTTTTTGGCAAACCAAGCTGTTGCCCACATTTTTCCCACTAAAGGATGAATAATTCAAATTGGTAGATATCTCATCAGGCCTCCTGCTCAAAGTACAGTTACATTTCATTTTAAGATCAGGATGCTGTAGGTAAATCCAGGTGATTTTTTAAAATCTCCAAGTATATATGACCTCTTATAGCCACCTGGTGAGTCACTCTGACTTTTTTTGCCTTATATCAGACTCTGAAAAGAGGTAAGGTAATACCCTGGAGCTGATTAAAAAAACAACAAACCAAAGTAAAGGCTATGCAAGTTAAATAGTTTCACTGATTTATGAAACAGTTCCTTAAGAGTTTCTTAGCAGAAATTAAAAGTTCAATGTAAGCCAAATAAAGGATGGGAACAGGTTTGGGTGCTTTTTATAACGTTAATGCCCTTAAAGAGCTTTCCAGTATTATAAGAAAATGAGATAACATTTACCCTTGCAGGTATGCCTAAACCACTTACAACAAGAGCAAAGTTAATTTTTGGCCTAATATGAAAGGAAAGAAACACTAAAACTGGTAACGAAGGTAGTAAGTGGTGAATGTCCTCACCAAGCACCAAGGCTTTCTCAATCACAGATCTGTTATCAGTGATGGGCATAGTGTTTTCAAAAATCTGTTAAACTAATGTTGATGAATGCTTGAGCACACATTCATCCATTCATACTAGTGACTCCTCTTGTGACTACTAAGACCTCTCCAACACTTGTTGTTCTTACATCGTAATCATATCACAGATAGCAGCCAGGTAGGCTGTACTATTGAAAAGTAACAGAAAATTACTATTAATTAGCATTCAATAGTGATAGAGCAAACATTATCAACACTGAAGCAATCTTCAATTCCTATGAATAACTGTCTTGTAAGAAAATTCTTCTGGGAACAAGTATTTTGTGATTTACAGCTCATTAAGACCATCTGCACATTCCTGAAAGTGTGATAAGAATTCAATTACTCACCTTTGTATTTTAAAAGACTTAAATTATTCCTTCTAAACATTCACAAAATAACAAAGGCCGAAATGGAAAACAGAAGGGTTATGTAAAAGACAAGGAACAGACATTATACTACAAATATCTTAATTGTCATGATGCTTAGTAATCTTCATTGCAAAACCTAAAGTTACGTGGAGATTATTTTTAAACAGTTTTAAACTTTAATAAGTTATACATAACTTATCCAGAAATGACTGGATATGGAGAAATGACTGATTTCACTGAGAAATTAGAAGTGGTACAACTATAGATCTACTCAGACTTAACTATAGCAAGCAGTTCAGAGCAAACATGCTTGTTTTTCTCTTATGAATGTAAGAATACAATTCGGGGTCCTTCACAAACAACTTAAAAACGTTTCAGCCCTGAAGACCTGGGCATTCCTCAAAGGACTGGCTATTTTTTCCAAAAGCTTGTGGTTTGTGTGCGTACGCAAGGGGCACAAAGCATACACAAGAGTGTGAAAAGGTAAATATTGCTGTTTAGTAAATGTAGGGGGTTTTAGATTCCCTAGCTACTGATAAAAGGAAAGAAACACTAAAACAGATAAAGGTAGGAAGTTGGTGAACGTCCACGCTGAGCACCAAGGCTTTCTCAATCACAGGTCTGTAATAATCATATTTGCACATATTTACATAGAAAAAGTTCTTTTGAAATGAAGTATTGCAGGAAGTGGGCTGGCAGGCCATGCTCCAGGGGTGCTGATCAGTGGCTCTGCCTCAAGCTGGCAGCCAGCCGTAAGTGCTCCCCACCTCCTCCCCACCCCCCACTCAAGATTCTGACCTGGGGAGTGGGGTTGAAAGCACAGTGACCCTACAGCGGGTGGTGAGGTCAAAACGTCAGAAGGAAGAGCCATTTTAGAGAGACACACATACAGGCTGGAAGAGAGGGCGAGCAAGAACTGTATGACGTTTAACAAAGAGAAGTGACAAGTCCTGCACAGGGGATGGCATAACCCAAGAGCCCAGTACAGGCCAGGATTTATGGTTGGGGAGCAACCTCACTGAAAGAGGCACCTGGGGGACCTGGTAGGCAACAAGCACATAAGTCAGCACTGCACTGCTACAGCAACAAAGGCAAGTCAGATCCAGGGCTGACTCCACGTGGGTGTTACTAGTGGAGTGAGAAACATGATCATCCCACTCCATGCTTGCCAGGCTGCACCCGGTCTACACAATTCAAAAACCAGACATGGACAGGCCAGAAAGGCTGTAAAAGGAGAATCATGAAGATGATCAAAGGGCTGGCAAAACTGCATTATGAAGAAAGGCTGAAGGAGTTGGGTCTTTCCTCCCTGGAAGAGAGAGGAAGCTCAGAGGAACTCATCACAGCTTTCCAGGAAAGGGAGCTACAAGAAGGACAGAGGTTCTCTCTTCACAAGAAGCCGCAAGGGGCAAGAAGACAAGAGGCAAAAAGTAAGTAGGGAAGCAAGAGAGGTTTCATCTTGGTATAAAAGGAATTTCTTAGTAAAAAAAAAAAAAAAAAAACACCCCACACCAGAACATCCTCCCCAGAGATGTGGATGGAGTCCCAATCACTGGAGGTTTTCAAGACACAACTGGACAGGCTGCTAGGTAATCTCATCTAGGCTACCTTCTCCATGAAATGTTGGAGCAGATGATCTTTTGACCAGCCTGGGCTGTTTCATGCTTGTAGGGTTCACATTCAATTTCCTTAAAAGTTGAACAGGAATTATCCAGTACTATGTTTCCAATCTTTAACTACTAAATAAATCACTTCTTGCACTCACTGACAAAGTTCTGTAGGCTAAAAAAAAAAAGATACATAATGGAATAAAAGCTATATAGGGAAACACTTTACATTAAAATGTAGAAATATAAATTATAAAAAAAGCTATGAGTAGTTTGTTTGACTGGCAGCATGATGCTCTTTCTCCAAGGAACTGAAATAGGTCAAATAATGCGTTGAATGCAAATTAACTAAGAAATGCAATTTTAACCCTAAGATTGTGCATATTTTTAAGGCATGCAATCTAAATTTTATTCACTACTGCATTTATCATTTTGACATCCTTGTGGGGCAGACATGTAAAGTCAGGCTATGAAACACTGACATTACTCTCAGCATCTTCTTTCATAAAGAAGCCAACACAACAAATATATATTTTTAAATCTCATTTCTTCACCTTGATTCTTTAATTCAGTCTTCCTGAACAGAAAGGGGATAGGCATGAGAAGATAAAATGCCTTTGCAACGGTTCCTTCATTCTGTACCACTCTGCTCCTGCATACTGCTTACCTCACAAGATTTATCTCATTCTCTCAGGTAAGGAGAACACTTTTCCGTCTGTTTCTGACATGGCATTTGAGAAACACATGTGCTGCAAATTACCCTGACCTTACTACCAGCAGAAAGCATTAAATACTGCTCAACTCTACATGCTTGCATTTTCTAATGCAAGTAATTAAATAAATTATATGCTTCACCATAGTAAAACTTTAGTGAACTATGGTAAACAAGAACCATCAACAGAACCTGGGTGAGGTCTGAATAACTAGAGGGTAAGGGTATCATACCTAATATCACAACATTACAGAATTATTTTGTAGCATTTCACATGATCTTTGTCTATTTCATAAATCCTTGGCCTTTGGCTCACATTCAAATGAGGTTTAGTTGCATCTCCCTCTGGTCTTCGATTTAACAGAAACAATATTATGCATTTAACATCTGTGATACATATCAAAGTCATCGCCTAATAACAGACAGATTTTTCTCCTAAAGTCTCTGCAATTGAGACTTACATTGTACAAAAGGAGTTTAAAAGAGTGGAACCTTCTTGGCTTGGCTTCTTACTCTTAGACAATACAAAGCCTTGGTGCAATAAAACAATATACATATAGTCTTGATAACTGAACAAAGGAGCAAGGGGAGAGATGACATGAAGTTTACAACTATAGGGAAAGATGCTTTTGTAGATACACAGTTTAAAACACTCTGAAATTTCTCCTATGACCGCGGCCATTATGAATAATATCCAGTCAAGGCTCTTGTTTTTATATTCAGTTTCTATGAGCCACACTGCTCTGTAAAGTTGCGTTTGGAAGCATGTTCTCTGCATGCAGTGTGGTCTATAGTTCTAATTTCACAAGCTGTCTGCATACTCACCCAGAATAAAGTAGCATAGGTCTCGTATTTTATTGACTCAGTGCTTGATTAGCAAGTTTCATAAGGTGTAATTATTAGTTAAAATCTGCATTTCCCATTGCAGCGTGTTTAATTCATTAATTTCAATGTTTAATTAAAAGTTAATATAAATTTTCTTCTTAGAGTGCAGGTGTTTTACGGCATTGCTGACTGGCAGGCAAGAGAAAAATGCATGCAGCTCTTTTATATAATGCTGAGATGATTATAAAATACCAGAAACTCAATTAATAGAAAAGCTAGCTAGTAAACTAGCAAGTCATCCTTGTCACTCTTCTCTGCGTTTTTCAAGTTCTGTTAGCTCCTCTGAGACCTAAGCACCAGAAGCACACAAAGCACTATAGTGTTACAGTCTGCCTTTATTCAGTGACAAAAAAAGCCTACATACTATCATCTACTTCTTTTCTAGCTATCCCTCACACATTACACACAAAGAGATTACAACATTTTAGGGACATGCACACATAGGCAAAGAAAACAATCAAACATCATGGAATTTTGATTACCATTAGCTATAGAAATTAAATTTTCCCTCCAGGAAACACCC
The DNA here is from genome assembly GCA_020800305.1 of Porphyrio hochstetteri. Classification (NCBI taxonomy): domain Eukaryota; kingdom Metazoa; phylum Chordata; class Aves; order Gruiformes; family Rallidae; genus Porphyrio; species Porphyrio hochstetteri. Next base: position 11,988,838 of record CM036911.1, read on the forward strand.
TCCATGGTGTCCAAGTATGGCACCCTGATTTGGTAGTAGTACTGCATCTCACCAGCAATTCCAGCTGCCAGAGTATTGTGCTGTTATGGTAATTTCTGTGCATTAAATGTTTTATGCTTAATCTGTTTTGAGCAACAGAAGTACCACTGCAGGTAAACATGGTGCTATGCAGTAAATACACTCTTTCTCAGCTTTCTACAGTATAATCTGCTTGTCTTGGTATGAGTTATGATTTTTTGGTTTTCTATAACCTAGTCAGCCTTTACAGCACATCCTTCAACAAAATAGCTAGGATTAAAAGATTCTAGTAATCATTTAACTTCATTGAAGATCACAAAGAAGATTGCCCTGAGAACTAACTAGAATTTTAACATTCTTAAAAGCATTCAGGTTAATTTTCTATTTATTTAGCCATTAATGAATGTAATAGGTCTTATGCTTTGCCTCCCCCTTTTTTACTTTAAGGAAAAATTTTATGTATTACTTTTATTTAAAGATTAAAAAAAAAACCCTCTAATTTCATCTACCTGCCAAAGTAGTATTCCCTCCAATGTTACACAAACTCAGAAAACATAAGGTCTGCAGGGTGGGCTTCTAGCAGTATAAATTCCAATGCTACAGAAACCTCAACCTTTATTCACACTTCAGTTAAAATGAAAACAGCATGACACAACAAGCCCGCCACTACTTGCATGACAAAAAGGGTAAAGCTGATGTTAAAATAACATCAAATGTGCACTGTTGCAATATTTTATTAAATTCACTATTTCCTCCCATTTCATATTAGGAAAGAAGAATGAAACATCTGTAGCAGCTTCTCTTTGAATAGCACTGAGATGCACTCTTACCCTTCAGTTGTCTCCACTCTGTAATTAATTGTTTTAGATAATACAAACTAAGAAAAATTGTAGCAAGCATCTTTCAGTTAAACTGTCTTTGCAAGAAACTAGCCTTGAGGTAGAAGACAAAATTATTCCTGCACTAACTCGAATACATGTTAACCTAGGCATCTACCAGTACTGGCTAGTACAAAACCTGAGATTTCACATGTTGAAGTTGCATCTTTGTTTTATTACTCAGATTAATACATTATAGAATTGAAATTCTCTCCTACCTTTGCCCAAATTTCTCATGGGTAATATCACAAGCACTTTGTGCATCACTGTACCAGTTAGATGGTTGCAAAGCAGTCAGCTTTCCACTGCTAAACAAAACAGCTTGAGGTTCAACAAATCAGCAGTGTTGGCATCTGATATAGCTAAAGTAAGGGGGAGGAGAGTAGTTGCGAGATGGCACTGACAACTCCATTTCCACTTCTGTGCAAATTAAATGTAGGCTGGGGCACAGAAATGGAACATAATTAGACATAAAAAGTAGGACTCCAGGCTCTGGTTGACTGAAGATATTACTGCAGTAAAAAAAAAAAAAAAAAGAGCCAATTAAACTTAGTAGTAGTTTAACTTAGAAACTGCAGCATTAATAATGCTCATAGAGCTACAAGACCATAGCAACACAAGTCCAGCCATGGAAACGCAACGCTGGAAACCTCCAATGATAGCCTAATTCCATTTTACAATCTCTCCTCATTGGAAAACGCATCATACTCACTACTCTAGTGCCACCACATTGAAGAAAAGCATATACAGATGCAACAGCAATGATCACTGAAATACGAGTGTAGAATATGAGCAATTAACAGCCGAATAACAAAAACCAGAAGCAGCACACCATCCTCTTTTTATGGTTTCTCGTTCTTCTTTAATGCGAATATATACAACATATGTAGCCACAACGGATTAACTCTTCCAACTTATATCACATACATCTTTCAATACGCTAACCAGAAAAATAAGCACAATATATTTGCAATCATCTATTGTGTTAGGCTATATTAAATGACATTTTATAACTAGTAGGAGATTTTTTGTCTACTCAGAAGCTGCCCAATAGGCAGCTAACATATCATTGCTGCAGCTGTCTCCAAATTTGTCATGTTACAAAGCTGACTCAGATAGCAATTTTGTGCCAGAAGATTTTTGGCAGCAGTAACAAAAATCCTGGTAATATCCCCTCTGGAGAGCTGTCGTGGTTTTGCCCCAGCTGGGGGCCGCACCCCACACAGTCGCTTGTACTTTTAAAAGGAAGGGGGAGGGAAAGTTTGGGGAAGGGGAAAAGGGAAGGAAGAAAGGAGGGAAAGAAACCACAACCTAGAAACCAGAACCACGCAGGTTGGGATAAGGATAGTTTACTAAACAATAACAGAAAACTAGATATAACAATAACATAAGTTTAAAGCACAAAATAGATGAAACTGGTGATACACAATGCAATTTCTCACCAAACCACACAACTCAGGCCGCACAGCTTAGAGCCCATCCCGGACAACCCAACCGTCCCCAGAAACTGCACGTCCTGGCGTTGTCTCCCCCTCTTCCCCCCAGTCCCCCCTTAAACTGAACATGACGTAACTGGCATGGAATATCCTCTTTGGCCAACTCGGGTCACCTGTCCTGGCTGTGTCCCCTCCTTTCTCACTAGTAAGGAAGTATGCAGAGCTGAGAAAGGTCCTTGATTGCCCGGCAACAAATCAGAGACATCAGGGTGCTATCAGCACTATTCTCATGCTAACACCCAAACATGGCATTCCATTCACTGCTAAAAAAAAGTTTAACTCCATCATAGCTGAAACCAGGACATTATCCACCCCTTATTCCATACCATTTACGTCATGACCAGATCCAACAATTTTCTTTGGGTACAACCAGTTTCGTGTTTCACACACCCATACATGTATGTACACATGTATGCACACATACGTGCATACAGATCTTATTCCCTCAGTCTGTGAATCATCCCTCTGAAGTTGTTGAGTTCATTTAGTCCATGATTTTCAGGCTCCATTTGTCGTAACAGTTTCTCAGGATAGTTGTATGTTCCATTGGCTCATTGCATGCTGCATCTCAGGCTCTTGACTGATACACCTGGCATGGTCCATGCTCATAGTCTGTGGGTCAGAGTTTATTTTCAAAGGGAGAAAAAAGTTCTTGAGGGGCCAGGCTTTAGTTCCATCATCATGGCACTCATTCTTCATTAACTTGTATGACTCCGGCTATAATGCTATGGTACAACATACAGCAATCATAACAATAATGAATATACAATAATGGGTTATTTGGCAATTATTACAATTTCTACTTTATTAATTATATTGGCTATTCTCAGCCAAAATCAAATCCCCTTGAGGTACACATCAAACTTCTCCATCCCTCTGCATTACCCACCAAGTACAGCCAGGTCCTTGAGCAAAAACAATTCCAGACATGGGTTTACCTTTGCCTGAAGCAGGGATGACCCAAACTCTCTTTCCCAATACACTCTTCATATGCACTACTGGCACTCTGTCTCCCTCTACAGTACGTGGAAATTTTGACTGGGCAGGGCCAGCCCGATTGGTAGATCCCCTAGAGTTAACTAACCACCTGGCTTTGGCCAAATGTGTATCTCAATGCTTGAATGTCCCACCACACATTGCTTTCAGTGTAGTTTTTAAAAGTCCATTATATCGTTCAATTTTCCCAGAGGCCGGTGCATGATAAGGAATGTGGTACACCCACTCAATGCCATGCTCTTTGGCCCAGGTGTCTATAAGAGTGTTTCGGAAATGAGTCCCATTGTCTGACTCGATTCTTTCTGGAGTACCATGTCGCCAGAGGACTTGCCTTTCAAGGCCCAGAATTGTATTTCGAGCAGTGGCATGGGGTACGGGATATGTTTCTAGCCAGCCGGTAGTTGCCTCCACCATTGTAAGCACATAACGTTTGCCATGGCGGGTTTGTGGGAGGGTGATGTAATCAATCTGCCAAGCCTCCCCATATTTATATTTCATCCACCGTCCTCCATACCAAAGGGGCTTTAACCGCTTAGCTTGCTTGATTGCAGCACATGTCTCACATTCGTGGACAACTTGTGCGATGGCGTCCATGGTCAGGTCCACCCCTCGATCCCGAGCCCATCTATATGTTGCATCTCTCCCTTGATGACCCGAGGTATCATGAGCCCATCGAGCTAGGAATAATTCACCCTTACGTTGCCAGTCTAGATCTACCTGAGCCACTTTAATCCTAGCAGCCTTATCTACCTGATGGTTGTTTTCATGTTCCTCCATGGCCCGACTCTTAGGTACATGGGCGTTGACATGACGTACCTTTACAACAAGTTTCTCTAACCGAGCAGAGATATCTTGCCATAAGTCATCAGCCCATATAGGTTTGCCTCTACGCTGCCAGTTGTTCTTTTTCCACTGCTGCAACCACCCCCACAGGGCATTCGCCACCATCCATGAATCAGTATAAAGGTAGAGCCTTGGCCACTTTTCTCTCTCAGCAATGTCCAGGGCTAACTGGATGGCCTTCACCTCAGCGAACTGGCTTGATTCACCTTTTCCTTCAGTGGCTTCTGCTACTCTTCTTACAGGATTCCATACAGCAGCTTTCCATCTCCGATGCTTACCCACAATGCGACAAGACCCATCAGTGAACAGGGCATATCGCTTCTCATTCTCTGGCAGTTCGTTGTAGGGTGGGGCTTCTTCAGCGCGTGTTACCTCCTCATCCTCTGGTGACATCCCAAAATCTTTGCCTTCTGGCCAGTCTGTGATCACCTCCACAATTCCTGGGCGATTGGGGTTTCCTATTCGAGCCCGCTGTGTAATTAGTGCAACCCACTTGCTCCACGTAGCATCAGTGGCATGGTGTGTAGAAGGAACCTTCCCTTTGAACATCCAGCCCAGCACCGGCAGTCGGGGTGCCAGGAGGAGCTGGGCTTCAGTTCCAATCACTTCTGAGGCGGCTCGAACCCCTTCATAGGCGGCCAGTATTTCCTTTTCTGTTGGAGTATAATTGGCCTCAGATCCTTTGTAGGCCCGACTCCAAAACCCCAGCGGTCGACCTCGAGTCTCCCCTTGTGCTTTCTGCCAGAGACTCCAGGTCGGGCCGTTCTCCCCAGCTGCAGTGTAGAGCACATTTTTAATATCTGTCCCTGTCCGGACAGGCCCAAGGGCCACTGCATGGACTATCTCCCGTTTGATCTGCTCAAAGGCTTGCTGTTGCTCAGGGCCCCATTGGAAATCATTCCTCTTTCGAGTTACATGGTAGAGTGGGCTCACAATGAGACTGTAGTTTGGGACATGCAGTCGCCAAAAACCTATAACACCTAAGAAAGCTTGTGTTTCCTTTTTGTTGCTTGGTGGAGACATAGCTGCTATTTTATTAATAATGTCCATTGGGATCTGACGACGCCCATCCTGCCATTTTATTCCTAAAAACTGGATTTCTCGCGTAGGCCCCTTGACTTTACTTCGTTTTATAGCAAAACCGGCTTCTAAAAGGATTTTAATTACCCTGTTTCCTTTTTCAAAAACTTCCTCTGCTGTGTTGCCCCATACAATGATGTCATCGATATACTGCAGGTGCTCTGGTGCTTCACCCTTTTCCAGTGTATTCTGGATTAGTCCATGGCAGATGGTGGGGCTATGTTTCCACCCCTGGGGCAGACGATTCCACGTGTATTGGATGCCTCTCCAAGTGAAAGCAAACTGCGGCCTGCACTCTGGCGCCAGTGGGATCGAGAAGAAAGCATTCGCAATGTCGATTGTGGCGTACCACTTGGCTGCCTTCGATTCCAATTCATACTGGAGCTCTAACATGTCTGGCACAGCAGCACTCATACCTGGAGTGACTTCATTTAGGCCACGATAATCTACTGTCAGCCTCCACTCTCCATTGGACTTCCTCACTGGCCATATGGGACTATTAAAGGGTGAGTGGGTTCGGCTGATCACTCCCTGATCCTCCAGTTGACGAATCAGCTTATGGATGGGAATCAGGGAATCTCGGTTAGTACGGTATTGTCGTCTGTGCACCGTCGTCGTAGCAACTGGCACTTGCTGTTCTTCACCCTTCAACAACCCCACAACAGCAGAATCCTCCAAGAGTCCAGGCAAGGCACACAATTGTTCAATTTCTTCTGTTTCCAAAGCAGCTATTCCAAAAGCCCATCGGTACCCTTTTGGGTCTTTAAAATACCCTCTACGTAGATAATCTATACCTAAAATGCACGGAGCTTCTGGACCAGTCACAATGGGGTGTTTTTCCCAGTCCTTCCCAGTTAAGCTCACCTCAGCCTCTAGCACAGTTAGTTGTTGGGATCCCCCTGTCACTCCAGAAATACAAACAGGTTCTACCCCTTCATGATTCGATGGCATTAGAGTACACTGGGCACCAGTATCCACCAGAGCTTTGTACTCTTGTGGGTCTGACGTGCCAGGCCATCGGATCCACACAGTCCAATAAACCCAATTATCCCTCTCCTCCACCTGGCTGGAGGCAGGGCCCCTCTATTGCTGCTGATCATATTTGTTTTCCACTGGTTGCATAAAGGACTTAGAGGTCCCTTCAAAAGGATCAGGCACATCAGACATATAGGTAGGCCTTCCAGTTGGTCTAGGGAACTGCCCAGTAGAAACTGGTGCAGCCTTCTTCCTGGCAGAATCTCGTTGTGCGAATGTTTTACCCCGCAGCTCATTTGCTCGTGCTCGAAGGGCTGAGGTGGGCTGCATATCCCATTTCCTCATGTCCTCTCCATGATCAAGCAGGTAAAACCACAATGTACGTCGTGGTGTGTATTCTCCCTCTTGGAACGATGGACGCTTTCTCCCAGTAGCTGCAACATTGCTCCATACGGGTTGGGAGTTGGACACATTGTTGTCAAGTCGTTGAACCAGTTTCTCTACTGCTGCAATGAGGGAGAGGGAAACATTGTCTTGGTATTTCCGGAGTCGGCAGGCCACCTCATTTACGGTTGGCGGATTCGTATCATTCCAGTCAATTGCTGCCAGTGAATTGGTATACCCTGCTGGTGCACTTCGTACAACCTTACGCCACATATCTGGAGTGCATAGGACTTCATCGGGATCAGCGGGAAGCCGTGAATTGTCCAGATCATAATAAATTATCTCCCGTACAGCTAATTCTCTCAGGTGCTGGACAGCTGTCTCTATGCTGTTACCCTTGGGTGTCTGGCATGTAATATATTCCTTTATGGGATATCTTTCCTGCACACTTGACAGTAGTCGCCTCCAGAGGCTGAGGATTTCCGGCCTCCTCCCAATTGCTTTGTCAATTCCTCCTTCTCTAGCTAGGGATCCCAACTGCTTGGCCTCTCTGCCTTCTAATTCCAAACTACTGGCCCCGTGATCCCAACATCGGAGCAACCAAGTGATAATGTGCTCACTTGGGTGGCGAGTGAAATCTTTTCGAACCTCACGCAGCTCACTCAGAGTCAGGGATCAGGTAACAATCTCTGGTTCTGCCTCATCCTGATATCCTCGAGATGATCCCGGTTGATCATCATCCTTATCCGTCACTATGCGAACTGATTTCTTTGTGCCTTTCCTCTTTTGTACGGGAGCAACAGACACTGGTGTGGATTGGTTTTTCAGATCATCTGCAGTGTCTGCTGTAGAGATTACAGTAGCTGCAGTGTCGGTCACAGGGGTTGCAGTAGCTGCAGTGTCAGCCCCAGTGGTTGCAGCAGCTATAGTATCTGCCAGTCTGTTTCCTTTCCCTTCTCCCTGACAGTGCTGCCTGCTATCAAGCAGTGTTTGATAAATAGTGGCCAGAGCCCAGCACAGTGCAGTAAGGTGTCCATCTCTGGGAAACCTACAGCAATTTTCCCTTAGGTATGCAGTCACTTGATCGGGGTCTTGTAACTGTTCAGGAGTGAAGTTCCAAACCATCGGGCGTGAGAAAGTACCTAGGTACTTGCCCATACTTTGCCACATGCCCTGCCACTCGTGATTATTCTGTCTCGGAGAAAACTCTTCAGTGGTATTCATAAACCTATGCTTGATATATAACAAAAACTGAACCATCTGCACCAAACCTACCAATAGCAAAATGCTAGTTTGAATATCCCAGAGATATTGAAGGTTTTCAAAAACTGCCCTAAGAGCTGTTGTATTTAGCCCAAAGGAAAAGAAAGCAGTGCCCCCACCATACTGGCTGCTGTTATTAACCCCTCCCTGTCCAAAGAATGGACAGGACAGCAAAACCTCATACAAGTACCAGCTTAAGCTCATGATCATCGATATTATTGTATCATAGACCGATATCATAAAATACACTATAATGAAGTATGGGAACAAATACAGGAGCCACAGACCTGAGAGAGTAAAGAATCCTGCCAGGATTGTATACAGCATGCGGTGGTTTTGCTGCCACAGCCTTGTAAATAAATACCACAACATCGTGACCAGAGATTGCTTAAACAACAGTGCTTATCTTAATTGCGATAGTTAGGGTCAGATCTACCGTTATCCCAACCGTTCGTGCCCCACGTTGGGCGCCAAAATAACTGTCGTGGTTTTGCCCCAGCCGGGGGCCGCACCCCACACAGTCGCTTGTACTTTTAAAAGGAAGGGGGAAGGAAAGTTGGGGGAGGGGGAAAAGGGAAGGAAGAAAGGAGGAAAATAAACCACAACCTAGAAACCAGAACCACGCAGGTTGGGATAAGGATAGTTTACTAAACAATAACAGAAAACTAGATATAACAATAACATAAGTTTAAAGCACAAAATAGATGAAACTGGTGATACACAATGCAATTTCTCACCAAACCACACAACTCAGGCCGCACAGCTTAGAGCCCGTCCCGGACAACCCAACCGTCCCCAGAAACTGCACGTCCTGGCGTTGTCTCCCCCTCTTCCCCCCAGTCCCCCCTTAAACTGAGCATGACGTAACTGGCATGGAATATCCTCTTTGGCCAACTCGGGTCACCTGTCCTGGCTGTGTCCCCTCCTTTCTCACTAGTAAGGAAGTATGCAGAGCTGAGAAAGGTCCTTGATTGCCCGGCAACAAATCGGAGACATCAGGGTGCTATCAGCACTATTCTCATGCTAACACCCAAACATGGCATTCCATCCACTGCTAAAAAAAAGTTTAACTCCATCATAGCTGAAACCAGGACAAGAGCACAACTGCTACTCTTGGAAGTGTGGAAATGGCCAAGAGAAAATAAAATAAAATCAGCTGATAAATCAAATAAGCTAGTTCCAAAATGCTTCGGTAACCGTTGTCAGAAGTTCACAGGAGATGAACTCTAATGCTCATCAGTTCCTCTAACAGCATCCCATTTCAAGTTTGTAGAAAGACTTCCAGACACAAGTATTTGCTCATTACAGTATTTATCTCCCTCGTCTTCCAATTAATATTTTCTGACTCCATTTCCCCAGCCATGTTTGTTTTTTGGGTTTTTTTTAAATGTGTCATGCAATGTTTCCCAGATCACACAAGAAAAACACTTAAATATTTGAGGCTTCAAGTAACAGAGAAAGTGGATTCAAACAATGGTTCTTTACAGCAATATATCACTTAGCTCCTACATGGTTAAGTTCAGTGCTCAACTGTGAGAGATGGGAGACAAATGCCTGGCCTAACCAGTAAGCATTTCCTCCTCGGCCATTTCCAAGGAATCATCATGATAATTTAATTTACAAACCTTGTCCTACTGTTCTCCTACAGAAATCTTCTCAAGGCGAAGACTGCTTTATGTATGCAAGTTCTGACCAAGGGCAAGAGGAATGGGTGTGGAATGAGACGGCCAGGGAAGGAAGAAAAAAAAAAATCCATCATAATAAAATTTTAAAAGACCCAGATGCTAATATATAGTGTCACCAAATCTATATAACATAGGGTAAGAGGTTTTAAAAGCAAGATAAAATAGGAAGAAGTAGAAGGAAAGTGAGAAATAAGCCTAAAAAACAAAAAATGATGAAAATCCAGGATGCCCAAAGAACACCTACTCACACATGCCGATAACAGGTCTTTTCGGGGAAAAAAGCATTGAGAATTGAAAAACCCCACCTAACCTATGTAAATCACCTATGCAAGACTACCCTGTATATAGGGATGTAACTTGGATTACCTCACAACTGCAGAACTGTAAAGGATTTAACAGTGGACTACATTATTTTTAAACAGCAGGCATCTATTTAGGAATCCAGCATTTACTTACATTATTTATTTATCCACATACAAATATAATTTCATAAGTCAGTCAAAGCTTCCACTTACATGCCAGCTTCAAGCAACTTAAATATACCACTGCTTTCTTACTAATGTCACAGAGTCCCAAACTGCTAAGCCTGGTTTTCAAGTTCTCATTCATATTGACAGTACAAGGTGGTTCATTTGGAATCTGGGATTTCATTGATTTATTTTATTTATTGACTTTTTTTTTCTTGCTAAAGGAGTTATATGCATTGTTTCACCTCACCATTCAGTTATTCAGTTTCTTTTTGCCAACAGTAAATTTAGACAAGGCGCTCTGAAACAGCAGACAACATGCAATGGTTTGGACCCAATTAAAATCTGAGCAAAAAACTTGGAAAACTTATGGATATAGGGAATCAGAGTACACAGTCAGAAGTGCTCTGGCATATACACAATTCCAAATCTTTGGCTTTGATAGTTTGTCTTTTCAATAGGAGAAAGCTTTGTTAGTGCAAAAATGTTTAAACAGATCCCGTGACAGCCTCCTTGAACAGCCACTGGCATGTACAAGATGCACATATATCCACATCTAGGAGAAGAATTGAGTCAGAATTTCTTTCTTCTAAGCTGATCTCATTTTTGCTGCAACAGCCTCTGCAGGGCACTGGAAGTTGGAGTAAGCTAGAACAATTTTTAGATTATATAGTTTGCATGAGCAATGCAGCTGGCATCTGGTGGCTCTAAAAATATATATTTATTTTTTTTCAAAAAAATCAATCCTGAGATGATGGAATTAATGTTTCACATCCCTTTTGGCAGCTTGTGCCTCTCCATTTGCCAGCTACTCTATTTTCTTTCTATTTTCTCCGGTTGAGTAAGTTTCATGGTTATTTGGTAGATTTATATATTTTCTTATGTGATTGCCTTAGTGCTGTCGAACAACCAAGATGATAGTTTCTGCTAGTTAATTCTCTTCCTACTAGATGACAAGGACTTCAAAGATAAAAATTATAATCTTAAGCCTTTATTATTCAACTTTCCCACTTGCATGTAGAGGTTGAGGTGGCAACTTGAGAGCCAAGCAAGACACAGCACATCAGTAGCTGCAAATCCTGTCCATGCAGATGAGCTGCTGGAATTGAGAATGTCGTGTGCGATACAAGAAAGAGCTGGTACACCCTGCCACACACTTCTTCCTAAGGCTAGCAGAATTATCTGCGTGTATATGAAATACAGATATTACTTAAAGTCTCTGCATGTTTTAATGGTATATCAATGTTCAAATCAGAAGAGTGGCTTTGGAGTACTAAGATCTAAATCACACCAGAGTGGTTTAGAAGTGGAAAATTAAAAAGAAAAATTGCTAAAAGCTGGTGGGAAAGAAAATTGGGATTTTCTGACACCTACGCCCACAGATCTGTCTGTCCATGATGCATGAACCATAGCTACTTCAATCAATATCTGAGTACTGCTAATATTTGGGATGTTCCATGAAGCATTTTAAAAGTCTTTGCATCTATAATTAGCTTAACATGGCCAGCTAATGATAGTTTCAGAAAAATAATGGAACGCTGACACTGTATTTTTCCATGCCAGCACAACTGCACATGCATTATGAGACCATGGGTCTAAGAAATCCCACTTTGTACAGCACTTCTCAGTTCAGAATCTTCAGTGTCCTTCTGTACACAGCAGTGCAACGTAACAACTTCTGCAGATTTTCCTAGGCTCACGCTTCACCACAGAATTATCAGCCAGATGCAAGATTTCCAAGGAGAGCAAACAAAGCCAACTGAAAGCTTGTACATTTATAAAACATTGGCTGAAATTCAGCCTTCTAACAGCTGCAGCCATGTTCATGACATTTTGAAAAAATCTGAACTTCAGTCCTACAAAGATTTGCTTTTGTGTGCAAGTTTTTGCTGCCCTATTTTAGGATACAGAAAGGACTCATCACATCTCTCTCAGGGTAAAGCTTAATTTTTAATGAATTGTAATTAAGAACTGGAGCACCACCCTCTGTCCACCCCCGCATGCCTTAAAACTCCAGCAACCATCTCTCCACTATCCCATTTCCTCCCTCTTCAGCTCTGAAGGCATAATGTACAGAGTGTAGAGCCCTCCTATCTTTTCATAGAATTAAACAGATGAATAAACTGGGACCAAATCAGGAAGCAATTCAGATTATGGCATTATTTCAAAAGCTGTGTACTCTGAACATTCCTTGAAATGCCAGCAGAAAACTGAAGATTTGTAATTTTATCAGTTTTCATATCTGGGACATATTTAACATAGCGAGAGCTTCCAAGGGTTGAGGGTTTAGTGTTCCAAGCTGTCCTAAAAGTCAGAGTATAGCAAAATCCAGGACAGAATCTGTCCTAAAACCAAGATGAGTTAGAAGTCTCACATCAGAGATATTATTATTCTCTCTACTTCATTAGTCTGCAGCGTTCATTATTATTCAAGTTGTCCTTATAGATGGCCTTTAATAAAGTATGTATAATCAAAGAATTACATATGCAGTTACTTTAAACAGCTAAGCTTTTAGTACCATATTCATAGCTATGATATATCGCTGAATGATAATAATAAAGCAAACCACACCACCCTTATTTTTGCATTCAGGCCCACAAATGAACTCCTGATTTTTCCCTCCCCTTCTTAGTCTAATTTCACTACTTACATACTGCTTTCATGTAGGCTTGTGACAGGTGCACACATGCTTCCCAATTCCACTCTAAGCTGGAGGTGTCTTATTTTGCAAGCTATACTTCATTGATTTATATTTGCTATTGAGTCTCCTTCTCATATAATTATGGTATACAGGGACCTATACACACAGAAGCACCGCTGCACAGTAGTTTCATGAGAACAGATACCAAAGCTAATACTGCATAGTGGTTGCTACAACAGTGCAAAAATTTAGACTGGTTGGCACTCTTATCTGTGTGTGACTGTTTATGGAGCGATGCAGGAGTAACCAGTCATTTGCAAGAGTTGTGCTTGACAAACTACAGTTGCAAACCTGCTAATTTTATAATTCACTTGGTTATTAACCAAATCGAAGCCACATGCGTATGTATGCGTACAGTTACATATACGTATGCACTCTGGCTTGCTTGTGAAAACATCAGTTGCTTAGGGTAAGATTTATGGGGTGGATCTCTGGTAAACAACTTCAGCATTTCATTTCAGTTTTAACCAGGGAGAGGCAATAACATGAGAAAATCTAAAGAAATATGCTGTGCTTCAGCTAGTATTTTAAAACTGTAATATACAACACCTCCCTCCAGAGCTCTGGGTACTCCTGGCAACCTTAGTATTTCCAGAATTACAAGTTCAATTACACAGAGGTACTAGAAAATAAAACCAAAACCCACAAAAAGCTACTTCATTATTTTCAATCAAAAAAATAAACATGGTATGTTAAAGGCTTCAGCTCATTAGTGACTGATCTTAAACCTTTCTAATGAAACACTGAGATCCACTGTTTGTCGCAAAATCTACTCTGGGTTTACTGCTATGATTTAAACTTTCATATTTAAGCCATGTTTATAAAACACTGTTGATATTAGTTTACATGCTAGGCTTTTTAAAATTTATCTAGAAAGGCAAACTGCTGAACAGAGCATTCTACAGAAAATTTTATTCCACTAGATGCTAGGTTACTTAGACTTTCACTGGGGAAAGACTTCTTGAATAAATCTCCATATCATCAGAGGTCCTTGGCCTCATTGACTGATGCACTACAGGAGTATAAAGGCAGTGGAAAGAATATAAAAAGAAAAAAACCAAAACAAAATCACTCTTTTAAGCCCTAAACCATTTAGAAAGATATGAATTCAAGGAGCATCATTTTCCTGTCTTCATTTTGCCCTTAGTTCTATGGCAAGCCTTCAAAATGCCAAAGATAGAATCTGATCTTTGAACACATCTTTTACAGGGACTTCTATCTCTGAACTCAAACTTTCACAAACTCAGGGGCATTAAAAAAATCAAATCAAAACCTCAATAACGTGCATGACACAAAGCAGCCCAAAAGAAAAAGAAAGTTGAGCCTATTTTGGAAGAATAGCTTTCCAGAAGTGCCTGTTTTTCCTCATACGATCCCTTTAGAACAGGAAGGTCCAGCCAAACCACTGCCTGGGCCCCTTCAGTGACATTGGCTTCTAGCAACTCCAAGCACAATTAATAGGGAATCACAACTAAAAGTGTTTATTCCCTTTATCCCCTTCTTCCACAAAATACACAGAGATAGACTACTTTTTTTTCAGAATAAGGTCTAAATCACAAAAGGAAGAAAGTATCATTACTTTCAATGGAAATACAAGTATGTGAGACAGATAAGCTCAGTGATTCACGCAGTGTTGACAGCAGAGCTAGGAAATCAAACAAGAATAACTGAAGCATACTAGATCTGCTGTCTCACAAGTTTAGTTTTCATTTTCACCATAGCTCTAATAAATGAGAACGTGCATCCTAAACACCAGACCTTCATAAGACTTGGGTACAGTTAGAACCTATGCAAAAAGAATCATTAGAGATCTGTAAACGATACTGGAAATTAATCCATTATCACTTATCTTACCACAGAAAACAAAGCCACGGATTCATCAAAGTTGGAAGGGACCTTGGGAGATTAGCTAGTCCTGCATCCCACTCCAATCTGGGTCAAACACTAAATTTAGATTTGGTTGCTCAAGGTTTTTTCCAGAATAATCTAGAAAGCCTCCGAAGAGTTGTGTATTTAAAGTGACAATTACATTATATGTATCAAGGAATAGGATATCTCTTCAGGATATTTTCCAAGTACCTTGTGAAGAAAGCAGGCATTTTCATTCTGATCATAGACAGTACTATTTCACATTCCCACTTTAAAATAGTTGACCTGGCTTGGCTGTGCAGCAAGTTGAGGGCAACAGCAAGCCAAAAAGGCAACACAGAACACCAAATTATAAATCCAACCTGTCTGCCTTCAGGTATTGTTTTTCTTTTAATTTGAACTTAGTGTAATGACAAACTGTGTTTAAAACACAAAAACAGCCTCAGCCCCAAATCAAAAGAGACTTGTATCCTCTAGCTGTTTTGACAGACACTCTGTGTATGTATGACTACACATAGGCACACCCCTTGTCCCATGTTTGGGAAAAACAGGTTATCACATTCATGCAACACAATGGTTTTCTGACCATTCAGTTTGGAATATCTGTAAAAGCAACTAGCTGAAATAACACTAACTAGGGCACGGAGTACTACAGGGAAATTACTATGAAGTACTAGTTTAAGATACATTAAGCCTATGTACACTCATTTAATATATTCAAGATGATGGATTTTGTAGTATTTGGGAGCTAAAGCTTTTCTACTACAAGACCTATATCACTATTCCTTCTTTCTTTCTATACAAAGACAAAATAAAAAGAACCATTTTCAAAAATATATAAATCAGTATTTCAAGAGAAACTTCCAAGAAGTATGTTCTTGAGAACTGAATGGAATGGGGGTGTACTGTAACTCTTGAAGCAAATTTCCTATTCTGTAGAATACTCTGGCAATCATTGTCATTTATGCCTTTTAAAGAGCACATCATGTTGCCTGTGTAAACATTATTTTGTTTCTCTGATTGGTTTCAATAAAGTAATTTTTCCAGGCAGAACATTTAAATTGCCACATGCTGAAAAGCAATGTCTTACACCCATCTGGTTTGGATTTGTGAAGTGGGTTGTTGTTCATACATTTTTCACCTGCGTATACTAAAACTGTGGATGCAGCAGTAAATATTTGGTTTTTGGACACAATGAAAGATTAATTCTGAGCACAGGCCACTGTTAATTACTATAGATACTCTGCCAAATATTTACTTAAAAAACATCAACAAACCAACCAACCAAAACAGAACACACTTGCATAGTGACCCATGGAGTTGAAGCACACAGCCCAGCATCCTGACACATATCAGACAGCCTTTTTGGTTACCATCTGCAACTGAAACATCCTCTTGCTTTTTTGACCTCTGTTATGCTAGCTTTTATGCACCTGAAATTAAATGTATTCCTGTTCTCCTGATACAATGGAGAGTGCGATAGAGTAGCTATGACACCTATTGAGGTCCCATTTTATGGAGTTACAAAATAGCTCTTCCAACTCCCTGGATAAGAGGCACTTTGTAACATAGTTGTTAACAAGTCAACCAACACAGCCAGTAAACCCCACTCACCCACAAAAGTCACCTCCTAGCTCAACAGAAAAATAAAAAATTTAATCAGAAGACACGCAATAAGATTATATGGTAATAGAAAAGTTGTGTGGGGAGAAAAAACACAAACAAATCCCCTCAAACTCTTAATTTTTTTTTTTTTCGCTAAACCCCTGCACATTATCTTCTCCAGACAACACAGAAGCCCTGTTTTCCTTTTTCTCTATCTGTAGATTACCTATTTTTATGGTATGTGTATCAGAGATCAGAATCTCCATCAGAACACTGATGAGCTTTCAAAAATTGCTGTACATCAGTCTATTCTTAAGATGATAATTTATTAGGATGTGCTGAATTCAAGGCATCTAGAAATGGCAGTGAGCTACAACAAGCATTAACTTGATTCATCTAGTCTGGGAAACCTTACAGTCCAGTCTTCATTTAAATGTTGCACCTACAGATCAGGTTACGTGCAAGAACAGTACCATTGATTTCACATACCTAAAATTAGAACTAGCTTTGCATCTCTGCGTTTAGGTGTCCATATCTTTAGGACAGGCTTTTACAGTATACTAGACTGTGCAGTAGCGGATGGCTCAGAGATGCATAGCCCCAGCAATAGCAGGCAAATGTGCTACTGTGTCCTCTGCTTGCCTGGGTTTCAGAGAATGCAAATCTCTTAGAAATCCAAAGCAAGAGCACTCTGAGTGCCCACTCCAGTAAAGGAAACAAAACTATCCATTCTCTGAAAAACATTCACAAGGAATGCTGATGCCTTGCACATCTAAAACAGAGGTTATTATTTAGAAACTTAGGTTTGCACATGTTCATTTAAATGGTCTTATTTTAAATATAAAAATCACATGGCATTCTATTCCAGTGCATCTGTACAGTCAGTGATTCATCTAATCAGTTTGCTCTTGTGCAGTCTGATTTACTAAGCAGTTGCAAGTATAAGTACCTCTTAAATTGTTTTACTGAGTTATTCCATGGCAGTTCCATGAGGATGAGCTGCAGTTTATTCCCTGTCCAAAGGCAGAACTCCTGAAAACATCACTTCTGTAGGACCCTGTTCTAAATTTCATTGACATACTATTAAGCACAGAAATCTTAAGCCTGAATAGTCTCTGGATTTGGGGAATAGGATTGCCTTTTTAGTGTGTTAATGTTGGTTGTGTGGAAAAGGGGTGAAGAAAAATCCACACCAGTGTTCCTAAAATTAACTAGTCATCTACCATTCTGACTTATGCACAAACAATATTCAGAGAAGTTTTTGAGAGACAGAAAATATAATTAAGTTATATTAGTATTTGTATTTAGATTGTGTTTACTGCTCTTGTTGCTCCCTGATATTAGCATGTCTTCATCTGTTTGTTGCCTGTGGATTTATGCATTCAAGATACTTTAACTCAAGGATCTCTGCAGCAGTCTCCAACCGCAGACCATTCAGAAGCTTTAAGATTCATGGGAAGACTGTGGAACAGATTAAACTGTTGCAGGGACTGAGTCCAGCCTACAGACAGTATCTCTGGCTCTGCATGCTTATACTGCAGTGATTGCGACGAATTCTAAACTAATTTGTACATGTTCTGCTGGCAACATATACTCTCAGAAGCATGAAGCTCTGGACAACTGTAAGAATGTTTACTCAGTTCTCAGGTTACTGCAGCATGTGATGAGCTGCTGTGGGTAAAAGCAAGCTGTATATGCAAACTAGCGGAATTCATTACTGCTGTCATCTGCTGTGAGAAGATAGCAAGACTGATTTCAATCAGCATTTTTTAGATGCAAGTTGTTTACATTACATACCTACAGTTTCTAATGATAATCAAGAAGCATCTTAGCGTACAACCTTCTTTCCCTCCTCCTGAAGAGTCTTAATCTAGAAGAGATTAAAAAGAGCAGGAACTGTGCAAGTGACTTGTTCGAGGCCACAGAGCGAATCACAGGGAGAACTGTGGTTATCTTGGTGCCACCCAGACCCGCACGCAACCACGATATGCTTGTTTGAATTAGTGGAGTCAAGATCCCATGTTTCAACACGCTATCCATTCACTGATTAGCACTTTACACTTGGTTCAAAACAAGGGAAAAAGAAAACAACACTGCCAAAAAAAAAATAAATTAAACATCAGGACACAGAGTAACATAAATTTTTATGCCTGTGCTAATGTTTCTTCTTCATACAGACCTGTTAGTGCAGTTATTGCTTCTGTAACAACATGGGTCTGAATTAGAACTAGTTTTTAGCAAACAAAGTTAGCATACATCTATGCAACAGCATTGGTATCCTTTCCACTGTAATTAGGACTTGAGTTTGCGATGTACCATATCTTCTTCATGATTTAATGAGAATACCTACTAAGCTTTAGAATAATAAAATTACTTTGAGTGAGATATTAAGAAGCATAATTGAAAAACAGTGTTTTCTGATCCTCAGTACTTTGCAGCATGGTGTACAGCTACTTTAAATATAATTCTAATAGCTGTTGTCTTAAAGTGGTCAGGTTAGGAGTATATGAAGAAATGTAGTATGTACTACAGCATGTTGCCTGCAGCTGTCAGAGTCAGCAAGATTTCTGAAGGCCAAAGTAATCTCAATGGCTTGACACTTACATGTTTTGGTCTAACTAGAGTTCGAATGGCAAGTAAATAGCAGTGCTTGCCCTTATTTTTATGAAACAATTATATAATGGAGATTTTTCAACTTCACATCCTTTAACAAGAAAACAACTATGGCTTCTTACATTCATAAGAGAGGAATATTTTATGCATAATATTTTAAAAACTCACTGCTCCAGAAATTAAATCACTCTTCATAAAGCAATAAATTGATATCACCCAACATTTAATGAAATGTGAGACAAGCGCATGAGTCAGTAATAGATGTGGATGTCTGCAGGCAAGCGACACTTGGTTTGTACTTACTGGTTTAGCATGATATCCTAAAAAAAGCTGTACATCAAAACCACTGATTTGGGTGGGGGTTTTTTTTGTTGGTTTGTTTGGGGCTTTTACAGGTTCAGATTTCAGAAACAAATTTCTACTATGTTTTATATCTGGGTAATTCAGATAAACTCTCTCTGTTCCTATGACAGCAGCACTTAAAAATATGATACTGAAACAATCTATTCTATGAACAGCAAACAGCAACCCAGGTAACATTATTTGAAACAGATAATGCCTATCCACGTAATGTTAACATTTCCATGTCAGTTCAAATGGAAGGCTCTGGAAAAGCACCCAGTATGCCTGCAGTTCATTGCCACTATTTAAATTAATATTTTTTTCCCCCCTCAGAAAGAAGCTAGTACATCCCTTCTGAAAACCATGGTCAAAGTCTCTATTATTAGGTAGGTGAATTTAGAAGTTCATCTCTCATACATGACTGAATTTTAAACAGTTTTCTTCAGATCAAAACATCAAAAACAGCACTCGGGTGCGTATGCTTAATGGTTGATCAAGAACTTTGTAATAATCCTTCCCCAGGAAATGCATACGTGGCTGAAAAACAAAACTCTCCATGATCTACTCAGAAACAGTAAAGATCAGTGTAAGTCCTTTGTATTAGACACACATGATGAAATAACCCTTCCCCAAAAGCTAGAGCACTGGGGTTAAAGTCTCCCAAACTTTGGACTTAGTCTGTAACCAATTCTACAAATAAGATGACATTTTAGCCAGCCAGACTTGCAGATCCAGCAGTGTGCCCAGGTGGCCAAGAAGGCCAACGGCATCCCAGCCTGTATCAGGAATCCTGTAACCAGCAGGAGTAGGGAAGTGTTCCATCATACTCAGCTCTGGTGAGGCTGCACCTCAAGTACTGTGTTCAGTTTTGGGCCCCCACTACAAGAAGGGCCTGGAGATGCTGGAGCACGTCCAGAGAAGGGCAATGAAGCTGGTGAAGGGTCTTGAGCACAAGTCCCACGAAGAACAGCTGAGGGAGCTGCGGCTTTTTAGTCTTGAACAAAGGAGGCTGAGGAGAGGAGACCTTATGGCTCTCTATAACTACCTGCAAGGTGTTTGCAGATGTCGGGTTTGGTCTCTTCTCTCAGGGGGTTCAAGCAATAGGAAAAGATGAAGTGGCTTAAAATTGCACGGGGGAGATTTAGGTTAGGTATCAGGAAGAATTTGTTTACTGAAAGGGTTGTCAAACATTGAAATAGGCTACCCAGGGAGGTGGTGTGGTGGAGTCACCATCCCTGGATCTATTTAAAAGGCCTGTAGGTGAAGTTCTTAACAACATGATGTAGAGGTGGACTATTCAGGGTTAGGCTATGGTTGGACTCGAGCTAAATTACAGAATCATAGGGATTGGAAGGGACCTCAAGAGATCATCCAATCCAACCCCCAATCTAAAGGGTCTCTTCCAACCCATGTGACTATGATTTGTGATCCAAATATTCCTTACAGGAATTTCTACCATAATTCAGTAACTCAGCCTGGCTAGCAGCATGACACACCTTTGACTTCACCACACAGTTACCACTAGCACTATTCTGACAGCCTAAGCATGCCTGGCTGTTACCACAGTACATCTTTATGCACATACAGGGCCAAAGACTGTTATGAGGTGTGTCTGCTGTTTTGTAACCATGCAATATGCACCCTGTCCATTTTCAGCTGTACCTGAATGTACATAGGTGTTTTGACTGCACGGTACTACAAAGAAAATGGCATGGATTAAGATAGAAAGTTTGAAATAAGAAGTTCCATGGAAGTCCAGACATTATCTGTAACCTTAAATGCCCACTTAAGAGCACAGAACAGGTGCTGTGATAATTCTAGAACTCTTAAGAAAATATATATGCACAAGTACTCCCATTGACTTAATTCTAAACACTCATCTGAACACTTGTTTGCATGAGTAAGACCCTTGTATGAGTAAGATCCAAATACATACATATGCCCATAAATAAGTTTAGTATAAAGTAAAACTAAGAAATATGTTGCATTAATCATAACTTGACTGGGGTTTGAGATTCACTGTTCAGATTTCTTGTAACTTAGCCAAAGTCATGTATAAGTCAGCTAGGAAAGTAGCTACAATCATTAAGAAAAAGCTGGTGTCTCTTAACTTTGTCTTAAAAACTTAAGTCTTATAAATTTACTTTTAGAAAGGGAAGAGTCATACCTTTCTGATGAATACCATACAAAATCTAAACCAACCATAAAATTGCTGAGAAGTTATGTAATAAAGAATATACCATTTATTATTCACAGTAAAAACAATAAAATAAAGTGGTGACTGGGCTTTTATTTGACAATACTTAACTGGTTGGTTAGGGAGAAAAGAAGGTATAAGGCTGGTTTAAAAAATTCCAAAGTTATTTTAATGGGACCAACTAATTTATTTCCCAGAGTTCCAACCAACTTGTAAAATCAAAATAGCATACTTAAGCTTTAGGTCAGTTTGTCCCAGATTCAACTACATTACTGTGCTGCTACTCCAAATATATTACATGAAGGTAAGCATCTGCCTGTTTGCAAAATGCTTGTCTAAATGTTTTACAGCCCTCCTCTCCTCCACAGGACCCAAGGCTCTACTCAGCATCTCCTTTGATCAAAGGCATCCACTCAACAATTGCTTATTCAGTGCGCAGCTCTGTATCCCTTTGCTTTCCCTCAGTGCTTTCAAAGGTTGAAGGAGATAAGCTTGTGGGCGATGCCCTTTCCTGCTGCAGGCTGGTTAGCAGACCATTTCTTATCTTCTGTTACAAATGCCCGGCCTCAGTGATCCATGCACACAGACATTGCTACTCAGCTCTGTTTATGTGGGAACACAGCCAAACAGCTGAAGAGGCAGAAAGAAAAACCCACAATCATCAGCTGGTGCAAAACGGAGCAGCTATTTGCTCAGTACGACAGGTCATTCTGAAGCCAGCACAATCCTCTCGCACGCAGGTCTTCCCTCTAGTAGTGAATCAGAACCTGCCTCTGACTTCCACACCCTGCCAAGAACTACGCTGAGTTTGCAAAGCTACTGTGCTCATCTCCCAGCATTCTATGGGAGCAAAGAAAAACTTACCCAACTGCAGGAGACTTAGGAGAAAGGCCGTATATCCTCAGGCAACAAAAAACCCTACATGATGATGGTGGGGGCACAGGTGAAGTGCCCCAACATTTAGCTTCTCCCCATCAGCGACAGATGGGTAAAGAATCCAAAATTTTAATTTGCAAGAGTAGTAGGTTTCATTGCATGTCTACTTGTGACAAGAAATTGGAAAATTCCTAGGCAAAATCAGATCTGCGGCTAACACCATAAGAAAACATGCAGTTGCGATGCTGAATTTGAGACTTTCGTAGGGTTGAAAGTGCTCTTGGGAGGTCCCACCTCTTGCTTCAACAGGGAGATCAAACAACTTAATACTCACAAATGTGTCTGTCTGAATTATGTGTAAAAATATTTCTTCATTTTGCTCTCTTGCCATGCTGGTTTATAGGGGAAATAATAAAAAACTTTTACTCTTGCAACGATTTTCTGATTTAAATTTAACACCAGTTAGAATGAAATTTTATACATAAAATTTTGAGTTTGCTTTTTTACCATTACAAAATGAATGGACCAGATATCATTACATTCTAAACTGTAACACCATACTTGTTCTTGATACATTCAGAAAATATTAAACCTGTAGTTTTACTCTATATGTTAGAGCAATTACTCCTTTATTTCTTCTGATGTAAATCTCTGGACTTATTTCTTCCAGTTTCATACTGCATAGGCGTATTTCCTTTGAACAGTTTAAAATAAGGTAAGTTTACAGTGACTAAGAAAACCTATTTCATAAAAACTACATACAGTCTACTTAAATTAACAGTAGTGTATTAGTAGTATAACTGGAGATTATTTCAGGGAATATTTATTATCACTCATTTCCTACAAGAGCTCTTGTCGCTCTGCAACAGCGGGTAGCCTGTATGATGCCAATGGCTTGCAGAATCCTGCATGGAGTCTAATTGAGCTCCCTGAAATGGGTTTCCCTTTCTCCATTTACAGATATTGAACCTTCAAGTGAAAGGTATATAAAAAGGGCAAAGCATTCTGGAGAACATCAGTGAACTACCTCTGAGACAGAGATAGCAGACAGCCACCTTGTAACTGGAGTAGACTGTCTTTGTTCATTTCTCCTTTAAGCTGTTTTTAAAAAGAAAGTGATACTCCTATCTTTCAGTAGCTAATCTTTAGTTTTAAATATTAGACAGACTTACTCATTGTTGAATGAGAGTGTTTACAGGCTTGTACACTATTGTTATTTTCTACTCCCCTCTACTGTAACTGCAGTTACAGTACAGGAATAATCCCTGGGAAGCAAAGCAACAGCTACAGTTAAGAAAAAAGTGCTTCCCCCCCACTCCCTAGAGACATGCAGATGCTCAGAACTACTTTTTCCTCAACAGGAAGTGGGTAGTTGAGACAGCTGCCCACACCATCAACCAAGAACACAGTTACTGCTCTGAAATCCACTACAGCACCTAAAATACCTGTTGCTGAGCCTTCTGAAATTGCACCATCTTCCTCAATAATACCCCATCTTCACCTTGTCTTCCAGAAAATTCCTAACAATACAAGGTGAAGCAGCATGTAAGACTTCACTTAACAAGTGTCTAAATTTGTAGCAATGACCATTTCTACCTATCCAAATGCCAAATCATACAAAGAAATCAAAACCATATATAACTCTATAAATACCGAAATAATGCTTTCTAGCCTCTGTTAAGTATTTTTTGAGAGTCCCACAGTAAACGTGCAACCACTTTCCTTTTACTTATTATTACACCCCCACTAAGAAAAAAAGAAGCCCTTCCTTCCTTCCCACACTTCTTCATTTAACAAAGCTGCTATTTCTTTTTTGTATCTTGCCCAGGTCTTGAAGGCAGTTTCTGAAAAGGTCTGCTGCTGTCTCCATATCATTTTTTCCTTTAATTTCTGTGCATTTCATCACCATAGTAAGGGAAGCACCATATATATTAATTGTGACTTGAAACAGGCTAAGGACAGGCACTAAAATTTATTGTTGAAAAGAGGAAAGGAAAAGTGTAATCATACAATTAAAGAATATGTCAATCAGTATACTGATGTATTCGTTTAATATCACCCAGAGAAATGAAATAATTTCTCATAGCACTCAAACAGCTGCTTAACAAAGTCACGGCCTCCTGTGAAACCCATCTGGACCACTGTGGAGATGATCATGTGCCAATACAGTGGTCTCTATTGCAAAAGTAGCTAAGAACAGTGCATTAACCTTCCTGCCTTCATGATGAAAACATCCTTCAGTCTCCTGTCTTCTTTCTAACCTTCACAAATGTAATCAGAGCTGCATCACAATCTGCTGTCTCTTGCAGATTTGAATACCACATTTGAAAGAAACACATGCTACCCATGTGTCTCCTGTAGCACATTATCTTTAAAAGATAAAATCCCCAATCAGTGGATTCCCCATTCCCTGTCATATCCCCAATATACTGAGCATGATGTCATATAGCATGGAGTGACACTTTGGCTAGTTTGGGCCAGCTGTCCTGGCCGTGTCCCTCCTGAGCATCTTGTGGAAATTAACTCTATCCTAGTTAAAAACCAGGACAAGAACACAGCAAGTTATAACCTTCATTTTTACATGGCAGGAAAAAAAATCATTATTATTACAATGAGAAAAAACCCAAACCACCACAAAAACAAAACAAGCTATGGTGATACACTGTAGACAACAAGATGACCCTTCCTTAAGAAATATTTTGGACTCTTAAAAGACAACTCATCTAAAAAGGCTGGAAAGTAAAGTTCCCTATTCATCCACAAAAATAAATGCCATGGGAACTGTTAACTGGCAGCCCAAATAGCACCTTGACTTAAAGAAGGCTTTTATACATATAAACAATGAGGACAGAGTTAGAAGCAGTAAGGATATAGATGGCACACATGTTACTGAACACAAAGCTACCATAATAAAGCATAGTGGAGACTAAGAGATGCTGAACAGTTTGCCTAATACGTGGTATGTATTCCGATCTCTGCAAGTGTCATAGGTAATAAGTGAAAAAGTAAGTACATTTAATGGACAAAGTCTTCATCATCTCACTGATTCTATTAACTGTTACAACTTCTCAATGCTAGAGTTCTCAGAAAAATAGAAAATAGGTAAACGTACTTCACAGCAGATGGCTGTTTAACAGACATTTTCCATCCTAACATTCTCTCTCATATATATACACAACGCAGGGTGAAGTATATATAATTCTGCACACACTGAAACGTTCCAAAAAGAATTAATGGCAATGAAACACAACTAAATACTTCCAGTAAGCACTGATTTTCATTAGGAACACCAGGACATAAAATAAGAATTCACTAATTCTTTGCTGTATGTCTAAGTCTCAATTTTAACTCCAAAGCTTTTCTGATAACCTGAAATACTTCAGTGTGTGACTTAATTCATGATTGCAAATTTTGTACATAAATGACTCAATGAGAGAGAACTCCCATTCAGCAAACACAATGCTGAACTGTTGCACACAGCTATTCAGTAATTCTTCTCAGGTTTTCATGGAAAGGTACTTTGATGCAGATCCTGAAGGAACCAATCTGCATTTATTTCCTAAAATATCTCAGAAAGGATGTCATATTGATTCCCCCCCTTTGCAAGGCAGAAGACATCTACCATAGTTAGCTTTGGATGCTTCCACTGGAGTGTAATCAATACAAACCATCGCATTACTAATTGATTACGACTAGAGTCCTGGGACAGGCATCCACATTTCAAGATGCTAGATCTGTGTTATCAAGACATTTAAAAGCTTTCCCAGGCACTGAAACTATTCTGACCTTGGCAGAGGAATTCCTAATGAACACACATCCCCTCTTCGTAACTGCCCATTCCAAGTAATTGACTTTTACAACAGAATGGATCAGAACACCACATGTCAATCTTTCCTTGTGTTTCACACGTACATGATGCAAGGAGTTAATTAACATTAATTATATGATATTAAGCAACGGAGTGGATGTCAGAAATCATATAAATTCTTAATCTGAAGAATTACTTAGTACATTTCTGCAGTAGTAAATAATTAATTCTGTCTGATCATTGCAGAAATGGCTGTAATTAAAGAAAATAAGACAGCACTGAAACCAATAACACACTTTTTTTTAAGTTGGGATTTTTGATACAGTTACCGTCTTCAGTTACTCTAATTCCAACATGTAGAGAAAAATCTTGTATTTTTGAGTGTTAAAACAATCTAACATTTATCTTAACCAATGCTTCCAGAACTACCACAACTTTCCGAAACCTCCTGGTCATTTCTCCACTATTTATGCAGTCCTTGATATCCTGGGATAGTATTCTCTGTTACTATAGATTTACTGGGATTGAAAAGGAAAACCTTTGCATTTTTGCTACCTTGCCACAAAATGTCCCACAGCAGGAGGCTGGGACTAGATGATCTTTGAGGTCCCTTCCAACCCAAAGCACTCCGATTCTAAAATGCATATTTTTCTTTTTATTCCTTAATTGTGTAGAGCAGTCTGTTTAGCAGGAGCCTTACTGATTATAATGTCCCCTTGCAATAAGATTCACATAAATTCTTCCAGCCCTGATGAAAACAAAAACCTGTTATCATTCCAATGGCATTTATCAGTTTTCAAACTGCTCTGTGAAGCTTTTTGAGTCCAGGAAACAAAGTTATTATTTCACAGAATCACAAAGTTGGAAGAGACCTTTTAAGATCAAGTCCAACCATTCCCATCCTAAACCAAACCATATCCTTAAGTACTTCATCTACCCTTTTTTTGAACACATCCAGGGAAGGTGACTCGACCCCCTCCCTGGGCAGCCTGTTCCAGGAAAAGTTTTTTTCCTAATATCTAATCTAAAGCTGCCCTGGCACAGCTTCATGCCATTCCCCCTTGTCCTATCACCTGTCACCTGGCTGAAGAGACCATCACCTATCTCTCTACAACCTCCCTTCAGGTAGTTGTAGGTGGTGATAAGGTCTCCCCTCAGCCTCCTCTTCTCTAAGCTAAACAGCCCCAGCTCCCTCAGCCGCTCCTCATAGGATTTGCCCTCCAGCCCCTTCACCAGCCTGGTTGCCCTTCTCTGGACTCGCTCCAGGACCTCCATGTCCTTCTTGTGGTGAGGAGCCCAGAACTGGACACAGCACTCGAGGTGTGGCCTCACCAATGCCCAGTACAGGGGCACAATCATCTCCCTAGACCTACTGGCCACACTGTTTTTGATACAAGCCAGGATGCCATTGGCCTTCTTGGCCGCCTGAGCACACTGCTGACTCATATTCAGTCTGCAGTCAACCAACACCCCCAGGTCCTTCTCTGCCTGACAGCTCTCCAGCCAGTCTCCCCCAAGCCTGTAGCGCTGCACGGGGTTATTATGTCCCATGTGCAGCACTCTACACTTGGCCTTGTTAAGCTTCATCCCACATATACCAGTCTATGCAAATCAACAAGTGTTTTGGTCCCCTCACCATGATTTTTATATAAATACCAATTTAACTGCTGAAACGATACTATGCAGTTAAACTACAGATTTTCTCAAAGTTTCTATAAACATGCCAGCAAACTAAATATAAATGGTAAGTCTATTATTACAAGTACAGCTTTTAAAACAAAATAATTCCTTTAAATTTTCCTTGAATGTATTTGTATAGCTAAAGAATGGTTTCATCTTAGCCCAGCTGAGCTTAAGAGCTTTCAAATTGCAGGCATGTGGTATGTGTATACAAGGCAACACATTCCAGCACACACCAAGAAAACTTAAGGTACAAAGTTGAATAAGCAACGGGGCAGTAAATCATAGAATGGTATGGGTTGGAAGGGACCCCAAGGACCATACAGTTCCAACCCCCTGCCACAGGCAGGGCCACCAACCTGCAGGCCTGGATCTACACTAGGTTGCCCAGGGCCCCATCCAACCTGGCCTTGAACACTTCCAAGGATGGGGCATCCACCACCTCTCTGGGTAGCCTGTTCCAGCACCTCACCACTCTTTCTGTAAAAAACTTCCCCCCAATATCTAATCTAAACCTTCCTTCCTTTAGTTTTAATCCATTCCCCCTTGTCCTGCCATTGTCTACTCTTTTAAAAAGCTGAATCCCCTCCTGTTTGTATGCTCCCTTCAGGTACTGGAAGGCTGCAATGAGGTCCCCCCACAGCCTTCTCTTCTCCAGACTGAACAAGCCCAGCTCCCTCAGCCTCTCTTCGTAGGCGAGGTGCTCCAGCCCTCTAATCCTCTTTGTGACCCTCATCTGAGTTCGTCTATAAGCAAAATAATACAGTACTACATTGTTTTAATAAGCAAAGCATTTAAAAGAAACCCCTCTGAAAATTCTTACATCTGACATCACATTTATGTCTTAAGATTGGCTCCAGCAGTATCTTGACACTTGAGGATATTGGGACAGTTAATGATTTAACACATTTTTAGGGGAAAAATAGCAAAAAAAAAAGCAAGCCTCATTCAAGTCTAAAACATATTATAGGATACATTTGGAGGGAAGAAACCTGTAGGTATGTAATAGTAGTTTTAGTATAAAAGGAAGTTTTATTTACATTAATTGCTGAACACTAATAGAGATCAAATTATTTTTAAGGGATAGTGTTTGGACATGCTTAAATCAATGATCACACCAAAATTATTCTGAAGCAATATAAAATAGGAATTTGAAATGAACTACCATGTTATATCCATATACTTTGATACCATCACATAACCCACACCCTTTTAAAAGTACAAAAGAAATCCAAGATGGTAACTTGTTTTCTGTTATGGTTAGTCCCCAAGATAATGGACTGGAACAGGGAAAAGTCCCCAAGAATAAGGGTGGGTTCCAAAAGAAGGAGGGTGATGGCCAAAAGCAGTTCCCAGTTAAAACTTCCCTTGATCTGTTTACACTTACTTGCAAGTTCTGTTTTTAAAACTGGGCCATATAAATCATTATGTAGACTCTCTCATACATAATTACAGAGTCCTTGATTCAGTTTAATCCACCAAACTAAAGTCATTTTGGTTGAAGTAAACTTTTAAAAGCACTAGCTACATGGCAGCAAACCCTGGTTTAAAACTTGAAGAATTTGACTCCCTATGAATTGCTGCATACAAGCTGCACAAGTGTTCTTCAGTTAATTTGCATCTGTGGTCACCGTGCCTAAAACCAGTTCCAAAGTGTATCCCACACTGATGTCAAAAGCACAGAAACAAATATCATTCACAGTAGTTCTATAGGGCCACTGAATAATCACTTGGATTTTTTTTAACTAATACACTCATGTTATTTTTCTGAAAATTTAATCAACATGATAAAAGTGAATAATTAAATGATTACTCACATACTGCAAATGTCTTATAAATTTGCAATAAATTTTGACTGACCCCTTACTGATTAGAAGAAAAATCTTAGAATAAGATCCTATCAATCAATCTTGGTTGATAAGACCATAGTTTTCATAGTTAAAAATCAAAATGAAGTGGTTATCTTTGGCTGTAACTGCAGGCATTTAAGGTTAAAAATCTATGCATAGCCTGATTTTAAAAAAGCAAAAAAAACATTGTAAAGAATCAAATGATTCTGTAATAAGGTATAAGCACATCCTTGTAAAAGCAGACTGTGAATGACATGGGAATCCCAGTAGAGTTCATATTCTTCACAGTAAGAATTAATATCTAAGTTCTAATAAAAGCTATTGCAATCATTTTTGGAAGTGAAGAAATATACTCAGTTAATAAAGTATAAAAACATTGGGTGATGCACAGATTAAGTAAAGGGTAAACAGAATATTAATACAACTGTTCCCTTATTTGATATATCACTTAAAGCCATAAAATCATTCCACCCCAGCAAAACTCCTTCTAATGTGTATAGGCTGTTATGGTCCCAACTTCCAACTTTAATTTCAGGGACACACTTTCAGAATGGTCCTCTGATTAAAAAAAATTCTGCTGGAGTTCAAAAATAACACAATAGCAAGGCACTATTACCTTTTTATTTAATGATGAGAATTTTTGAAGAGAAATAATTCTCACTTTTTGTCTAAAAAGAATAAAAAGCATCCAGATCTCATCTGATAATTATTCCCCTTCCCTTCTGAATATGCTGACATTTTGACTGGAAGATAAAAAAACAACCAAAAAACCAAACCAAAACAACAACTGTCAAGCCAAAGGTTGCACCACTCTGTGTGGAATATCATCAGAGGAGACCACTAAGCTACACAGCTGTATTTGCCATCACTCAGCTTTATGGAGATGTAATATTAACACAATGAATACAGCAACGAAAATATTTGCAGAATAAGCAATTCCAGAGACGTTGATGGTAAAAGAAAGGATTTAAACACAGACTCCTCTGCAAAACATGACTGGACAGACAAGTAGACAAATTGTCTCTAAATAGTAGCAGTGTGGCACATTTGTAAGTGTGAACTGCAGTACACTGAAACTAGTTTACTTTTGAATTGTAACTTTGGTGTTGTCTTGCATTAGTGCAAGAAGAATAATTTAAGATGAGGATTACAGAGCTTTCTCTAAAATAGGACAGTCGTGATTAAATGGAGCTGATGGACTGACAACCATTACCAGTTATTTCCATCATTCTGCTACTAATACCAGTGCCAAAGTACAGGTTCAAGTGTTGCAGAATTTGGATCCTCTTGCTAATCAAGACTATGATGTTAAGGTCTAACACTTCTCCAGAGAGTCTTCTACTATGCTTTTTGATCAGAAAATTGGCAAAAATAAGGTCTATATCTGATTTATAAGCACAGTGTGCAATATACAATTAATCCAGGCACACACAAGTTAAACAACATTATGCTTCCTCCCGGAAGAGCTATAGCAAAAATCCCCACCAAGCAACCAAAAACAACAGAAAAACCACACCCCAAAACAAACACGAGGTACATGGGAAGTATTGTCTTCAGCTGAGGGCAACAGATCATCCACAAGGTTTCATAATGGAACATCCCACACACCACAAAAGAACCCCAACCCAAAAGCAAACACTCACACCCCCAACCATTCCTTCTCCCCCACCTTGTTCACCTCTACAGTTACAACGCTTACATTCTCCTGCAATGTCCCAGTGCTATCTACATTTCCAGCACAGTGGCACTGCCACTGTTGCCCTGAACAGCAGTATGAGGTCATCTCTTTTCTGATGTTTGGGAAAAAAAAAAAAAAAAAAAAAAAAAATCGATATTTTATCTTTCTTTAGAACAAAATTTAAGGAAAACTAATCATTATAAACACAACCTACAACCTATGTATCTTACATCACAGCAAGTGGAACCAACAATCCCTTCCCTTCCAGCATCTGCTTGCTTCATGTGTATTTTCCTCCTCCTCTGGCAACACAGAGGAATTTACTTGGGTTTTGCTACTGCTGTTCATTCAGAAAAACCAAAACCAAAGCACAACCTTCTAGCCGTGTCAATTATATAGGTGACTAATTATTACTCTGTCAATGCTATATTCTTTGTTTCCAATATCTTTGTGTGGCTTCGCTTACTCTTTGAACTCATATCTAGTTACTGTTAACCCAAAGTAGGATAAGAAAAGGTTCTTCAGCCTCCCTATGTAGTTTTTCCATCAGCATACACTCTAACCATGGTTCCTGCAAGGATTCATAATATCTGACCCAGTTGACTCAAGTTCTGAAACCGTAAGGGGAAGAAGCAGAAAAGGCAAACGTATGCAAAAATGGAGGCAGCAGTGCAGGGCTTTAAAACGTAACATCTCGCTTTTAGTGACCTGGGAGAAAGCCCAGCACGGTGCAGGCAACAAATCAAATTATTCTGGTGCTGCCAGTGTAATCCAAGACACATCTGTTAAACACACAAAATACAGGGAAGTGGTATTGTCCGAGAGATACATCTCCTCCAGAAAAAGGTCAATACTGATGAGGACTGAGATACAGTGGCAGTACAATACAGGGATATATCTGGATTTACCTTATCAAATAGCACTGAGCAAGCTGAAAGAGGCCAGCAAAGGGTAACTTTATCAAAAGCAGACAGATTGATTCAAAATCACCTAAAACGTTTGAGTGGTTTTTTAAGCTAACAACGTTATACTATTCTCTGAAGTGATTGCTAGGACATGATGCTTTTACTGTACTGCTAAATTAAAAGTAATTAAAGTGCTTTTAATGTAACCATTCTGCAACAGAAACTGCTAACTTACATATTGAAACCAAATTTTAAAAACCCTGGCTCTAAAATTGCTACAATGTTAAAATAAGAAGTTTCTTAGGCAAATTGCCGGGGGAAACACCAGCAAGGGCTGAAGTATACAAACCTGGGTCTCACTGCAAGGTTAAAAAATTTCATTGAACTTGAATCTCAGCAAACATAGGAAGTGTTCACATTCATTCTGTTCAAGCAATTACTTTCATACTTTCAAGTATGTACTAACAAAAAAACAAACCCACAAAAAGCCACACCTAAAAATCTATTAGCATTACTAACGTGTAGTTCTCCCCAGACAATTTGTTACAACGATGTAACAGGTAAATACAGGCAGAAATACATATTTCCTCCTCTTCCATAGGCCTGCCCACAGCACAGTAGGGTTTTCAGAGAGCCACAAGCTGAAAGGATTTCAGTCAAACATGCATCAAAAACCTGACCTGGAAGAAAGTTCCAAGGGACAATTAATCCACCCTTTCCCCAAAAGGTTAAACAATACCAACATTATTTCTGATATAAGCTTGCCTAGATTGCTTGATTTTTATTTATTTTTAAACAGGCAGGCTTCAGCATTAGTGCTGTTGATTCTGGTGTTCTTCCCATTGGAAACTGCCAAACTTTCTGCAGACCTGTTGCCGATCTTGTTTCTCCACAGTGTCTATCTGAAGATTTACCCTGAACACACAGCTCTGCATCTGCTGCTGTTCAATTGCACTTGACTTCTCCCCATTTCTCCAAGTTGTCAGCAATCTTTTGGATTGCAGTCCTGTCTTCTGCAACGCACTGACCTAGCTATTTAAAAATTTAATAGAGTCTATTCCCTCATTCAGATTGCTAATGAAAATTTTGAACAACGCTGAAGCCAGGTTAGATCTCTAATTTTAATAATCCTTTGGTTTTGATTAAAAATCTTAAGAGCTATGCTACAGTTTTTTTTCCCCATCAGTAAGTCATTTCACCAATACATTTTTCTACTATGGTGACCAGGACTAGAACACCCTCTCCAAACAGAAGAGGGGAAAGGGACCAAATACAGACAGGTGCATTTCTTAAGAAAGAGTTTGTGTTAGAGCAAGACAGGTTGACAAAGATTAGGCTCTTAAAGCTTCAGACTACTTATTCTAATATTTTGACCTGTATATGTGCTTTTCATGTCACAAAAACCATGAGCCCTTTCTTGAGCTTTTCAGGAACAATCTTTCTATGTGCTTTGTCAGTACAGAAAATAGTCTTGATGACAAAAATCATGTGATCAGCTTTTAATATATTTGACTTCTACTGTTTGCATCTATTCACACGTTTTGTATTATACAATTTCTTTTCTTTGACTACTATTTTATTTTTGAAGTATGAAATTCTCATATAACTGCTTGTGTCAGAGTTAGAGCTTCAAAGGTATTTCACATAACTGGCCAGGATAAAGTTGGTGAGGACCACTGAAAACACTCTGGGTGGTACAATAGGATGATGCTGTGAATACTTCATGGGAACAGATGACATTTCTGCCTTCCTGAAGGAAGTGCCTTACACAATTCTCTTTGCCAAGACAGACCGAGAATTAGAGGTTTGTGTTATTAAATAGTCAACAAGAACTCCTGCTTCTGCAAGACCGTTCCACTGACCTTCCTAATCTCATCTGCAGTCTTCCATCTTCTCTATTCAGTTTGAATTTCTGTGAACAATTGGAAACCTAGCAGAAAAGGAAAGGTGTTTTTTCCCATATCAAAAAGGCTAGGCTGCTGTGCTTGCGTGGGGGTGTCAAATAATACAGAAGCCACATTCATTTTAATCACGTTAGTCTGTCACTCTGTATGCTCCTTTAATAAAGTGAAACCAAAGAAAAGTAATGTGGTCCTCCTAAAAAAGAATCACATTTTTCCTTACAACACAATGCTGAGCTATTGTCATTATGAGGCTGGAGCCTGTTTCATCAGCTATTCCTGGTGCTTTTCTTTGCAATGGTGTTCTGTGCTGTACACATAATCCATTTGTTTCTCTGCATCAACTGGAAATTCAGGGAAAGTTTGATGAAATAGACAAACAAATTAAGCAACCAGAAACTAAGGAAGTATTTTAGACCTGGAGTTTAAATCATATTTTTGTAGTGTTTGTTCTGTTCATAGTTTTTCTTCTTTTAAAAAAATAAACAAAACACAACAGGAAATTGCTGTTTACTAGAAAATAGCAATTAAACTTGTTTATCACCCACAAGGTAGCACTTCTATACAGGATCACCAAATCTGTACTTTAATGATGTAACTTCGTTATAGCCTTCAATGATGTCAGATACATGACTTTGCCACAAACACACTATTTGGCTTTGAGTGAGATTTTTAAACTCCCATCTCTGTGCCACCTCTCCAGTAGAGCCAACAGAAGTAGTGAAATTGGAAACCAACAGCTCAAGCCCTGGAAACAAAACAACAACATACAGGCTAACAAAACTAATCTACATAATCAGTCATTATTGCTGAAATGTCCTGCACAATTTAAGATTGAAAAGAATGTAGAGAATAGGAAGGTACCCAGTTCTGTAAGCTTTAGTAGTAATGCATCTCTAACTCAAGAGAATGCATTACACAGTACTAGTCTGCATCAACGGATGATGTGGCACCTTATCTGAAACCTTACTATTTTAAACATTATTTGTATAGAGTGAATTAGAGAAATTACTCTGCAGAGCTTTTTCAAAGCCATCATTCTTCCCACCTGCCACCCCCCCCACCCCCCAAAGAGCTAGGACAAAATCACCAAGCATCAAAACACTTCCTAATGATAGCTAGAAAACTGGATATTCCAAAAGAAACCATTGCATGTGGCCTAATAAAGCATTCCATTTCAAAGGTAACTTTTCACTTTATATAATGCCAAGCGCCAAAATGAAGAGCTGTGTTTAAAAAAAAAGTGATGCAAACTTCAAAGACGCTGATACATGACCTCTTACAACTTTCTTCCTCTCCAAACACTGGTATACCCACCCCTATCAAGTAGTGGTACATGGAAACATGAGGACTCTATTCTCTGAGTGTACCAGGAATACAGTTTGCATCCAGCTCTAACAGACACCAATCTATTCCCCCCAGATAGCATCGCAATAGCAAAGAAAAACATGACTTCTGTAACCAGACAGCAAATACAGCTTGTCAAAATAATCTACTCCTCTCTCCTTTTTAAAGAGGCATTAGTTTCTGCTACTGTCCCTTATCTAATCCAAAATGACCACAAATCTGTTATTATAAGAATTAAATGCTTGCTTTGTCAAAAAGGTCTTCTCTCTGACACATCAAGCATGCTGTTATGTTATTCATGTTTTATCCTATCTAGACTCACCTGACTTGACATCAACAGTAAAATTTAGGACAGTTAAATAATCCATATAATGTTAGCTGATAATTAACAACACTGTCTGTATATGAGTTCAAAAATATGTATCCAGTATTTGTCACAAAGTTCACATAAATATATTACCTCTACGTAAACATTTGCAGAAGAAAGCTTTGTGTTCAATTAAGACCCATAAATTATAGAATCATAGAATGTTTTGGGTTGGAAGGGATGTAATAAGATCACCTAGTTCCACCCCCCTGCCATGGGATCTGAATTGACTGTACAGTTCAAGTCTTATGAATTTGGAAGACAAATTAGCATTGTATTGAGAGTCTGGCAAGCAGAGATGTACAACACTGAGAACACCTCACCTCAACAGCCTGTCTGAACAGACTTCAAATCTCAGTTAGTATAAAAATAGAAAGAGAAGATGAAATCAGATGAATCTTTACAGAACAGTAAAATTCTGGACTAATATAGAACAGCATCACTCCTAGTGAGGGATCTGGGAGGAATATTTCTGCTACCTATTGTACATGCGCATAGAGAATTCAACATTAAATCTTTCAGGCTGTATTATTTATTACTTCACACCAGGCAGACCTCTTCCTTCAGACACATGGATAGGAAGAGACCCGCTGTTTTCTCTTTAAGTTTCCTCACCACTGCAGAGAAGCCGTCAGATTACACTGTTGAGCAAAAGTGTCAGGGGTTAGGCAAGAACTGCAGATTATGTAAACCTAACTTCATTATTGAAGGCAGCTCATCACGTAAAACCAGATACCAATTTCACAGGCGACACAAAATAGAAGGGAGTCTCACCAGTACCAACAGAAAAGAATATACTACAAAAATTGAGGAGAGCAAAGAGAAATTCCCCTGCAAAAAGGAAACTGGATTCTCAGAAAATGGACAAAAATCTAACTGAATGACAAAAGTAAAGGACATGATTGAAAAGTTACAGTTAACAGCTAGAGACAAATGAAAGAGCATAAGCATGCCTGTAACATGGCCTGAACAAGGCTAACATGTCTTAGCTATATGCAAAGATTTATATTTCTTTAAAAGTAGACAGCAGCCTTTCTGTGTGGTTCTTGGTGCTGTGGCACTGTTAAAAAAGCCAGGGCAACTGAAAAAAAAATTGAGAAAATATTCTGGTATTTGGTAAGCCAGTTCCTTCAGCCGATAGTCAGTTTTCCTCAGTTCTCCTTAGTTCAAGACAAACATGCTGACCTGAAAAGGAACAATAAAGTGCTTTACCCACAATAATTTTTATGGTATCTTTCAGCAGAGGATTAGCAGCAACTTCATCAAGAGTGAGGAACAGAACTAAGACCAGGATGATGGCTGAGTGACCCACCCCCAAGCAACTAGTTACAGCAACCATTTCTGCCACATTCAGAGACAGAGATTGAATACTGGCACTTAATTAAACGCTTTAAGAAAGAATTCGGAAGAAAGATGGACTGCTTTGAAACGTTTTCTAATTCTACTCTCTAATCTTTTGCCTAACCAACATTCTCCCTTTAAAATTACCTATCTATGGCAAGGGGACATTCAATGTTTCCCCCCACAAGTGTCTCGTGTAACTTGTCGGTAAACCAAGCTGTTTTAGCATGTATTATTCAGTTCCATTCCTTACAGTG
This sequence comes from Porphyrio hochstetteri, assembly GCA_020800305.1. NCBI lineage: Eukaryota > Metazoa > Chordata > Aves > Gruiformes > Rallidae > Porphyrio > Porphyrio hochstetteri. The sequence continues at coordinate 12,026,260 of CM036911.1, forward strand.
ACTGAGGAAATTCACTACTGTTATATCAAATCCACTGACAGCTATTCATATGACCAGACAGCACTGGAGAAAGATTGAAAGGTCATGATAAATCACCACCCTCAGAACAACCACCATAAAGAACGCTGCACTAGTCATTTAGTAAGTGACCAAAAAAAGTGAAGATCTAAATACAAATCTGAAATATGCCATTATATCAATTCTTATGACATTTCATCTAACAGAAAAAGCATCTGCAGCCAGATTCTACCAGTTACTCTGGTAATTTAACACACACACACAGAGCCCCACACACGCACATATGCACAAACAAGGCAAAACCCCCCCAAACTGGTACAGACCAAGAAACGTGAACATATTTCTACCTTGTAAATACTTTTTTGAATTGCCTGACTGAACCTTCACAGGAAAGAGCACTGAATAACGTTACAGCAGATGCAGAAGCTATGCCTACAGAACCACTTTAAATCTGTAGCACATGCTACACCTCGCCGATGATGGTACCCAAACCTGTTCCAACTCTTCGTATCAGTGTTACCCTGCATGAGTTTAGAAAAAGTTATTTGATAACTGTGTATGGGAGGAGTAAATCAGAACATTTATTTTCTGTTTAATTTGGGACTGAAACAAAAGGTCTGTAAATTAACATTAAACAATGGCCTCTCTGTTTCTAGACTGGGTTCCCCGTAATTTCACAACTCTGCTAATTCAAGTGTTCTGCAAAGAACACTAATTTGCCCTGCAAATCACAGCAAAAAAATACTATAATTTTGCGTGTGTACCCAGTAGCAGCAAAATATAGAACTGTACAAAGGCATTACTCATTGTAAGAAAAAGATTAAAAATATATTTTTCTAGTTTTCTTTCTACTTAAAAAAAACCCTTGTATCACATCAAGAAAAGAGGAACTGAGATTGTGTCAAATTCACAAAATTCAGAATTTCATCCTAATCTTTCTTTATGAAGACTGAATGTGCACAAGCATTTAATAGCCAAACAAAAACGACTGACACCTAGACACATGTTCTGGGATCCTCCTTTATCATGTGGCACTTCATTCATACTTGAAACCTTCCTGAACATTTTAAGAACCTTGCTCTCTTGTGATTTCAATTGAGGTTACAGTCAGATCTTCATATGTGAAATATACAAAAGAGACTAGGTTTGTCAAAACATGGACTTAGTTATCCACATGCAGGTGTTCTGATTCAGTGTTTTGCTCTCTGAAGCAATGTTTTTTCCCTTACCCTACTAGCATCTGTTCATTTTCTCCAGAGATATCAGAATTTTATATATTTCTTTGTAACATTTTTGTTCCTTAGTTTGGTGTTTACCTAATTCTGTTACTTAATTATTTTTTCTTTGCTACTTCCTGCTTTCCTCCTCAAACATACACTGAATAAGATATATCAAGTAGGATTTTGAACTTGGGCCAGTTGCCTATCTTTTTATTCATATTGATACCACGTCATTCAAATTAATATTTCACAGAAAAACTGGATGACTTGACAGCTGTTACTACACAGAACTTCAGTTCCGTATCACAGTATCAACTGTGAAACCAAATGACAGCTTGTAATTATTAATTCTTCATACTTAATAAATTTTACATTAGCCCCTTTTGTCCATATCAGTAAGTCATCACTGGATTAGATACAATATCATGTATGAGTCTTTTTAAAACATGTATACAGAAGCACACATACATGGGCAAATGTAATTTTGCCCAAACAACCACAGGATTGACCCCAGAGATCACAAACTGAGGGTGTTGCCGATTTTCCCAAAGAAGTGAGTGGCTATGGACTGCATACCTTTACCTGACTGCCACTACCAAAGAAGCTATTAGCTTTAGACTGGCAGTATGAACTAATATTCATTATTCTTCTGCATCTTAGCTAAAAACACTATCTTTCAGGTTTGGTTCCAAACACTTCCAGCTTACTAACCTCAGCAACTCTTTTTGACCCCGTCCCTCTCTTTCTGCATTTGAACCAAGACACAAAGTAGCCCCTATAGAAGCTGCTAGTGATTCTTTCAGCTTTTATTGCTGATGCTAGCACTCATAACCCTTTTATATCCAAGAGTTTATAGAGGACCTGAAGTGCTGTGAGCATTTAAAGCAAATTATAATGACTGCAAAGTTTCAGATTTTCCTATCCAAGCATCAGGAGATAATTTCTCTCAAGATGGAAGAAAAAAAGAAATCCCGAAACAGACTACCATACCTGCAGTCTCAGCATGCATTCCACGTGGTTTTGATTCTTTATATTTCCCTACATAGACTATAATGCTAAGCACCAATGAAAAAAAGAATCATGAAGGGAGACATCAACACTGCAAATCATTCAGTCCCCAGAAACACTACCTGAAGCTCTCACCATCTTCAGTAGAATACACTGCTTCCTGAACTCAGGGGTTGGAAGAAAACAATTCCTCAAACCAACCCACAGGATCCCTTATTCAAATGACCACTAAGGATTTGGTGAGTTCCATCTAGGAATTCTGTCTTGAGATTGTCACACCAAAGACATTTTATACGCTTGCACTGAATGAAAGCGGTTGAATACACGTAGGTGAACTGTGACAGGTTTGGTGGGAGAGCGACGCCTACGTTTGTACTCCTGGTCTGCAGCTAAAGATTGTCCCGTTGATGCTCAAGAGTTCACCTGAAAATGCTTTCCAGAAAAGTTTGCAACACATTCTTAGCAGTTCCCTGTATTTCTTCTGCTTCATTGTTCCTCCACTTTTGCTGCTTTTTCAATCTCACTTTTATTCTTCCATAAGCTTTAATTAAACTCACTGAGCTTTAGAAGTTTTCTATTAAATAAAAACATACCTTGCACACCAGGTGGGCAATTACAAGCACTCACTGCTCTGGTCTGCTGGTGAATTTTTCAAATTAAGTCACCTAGATCTTCTAAGAGTAGGAACACATCATTAGACAACATTCAGGTTAAAGGAGGCATTAGGAAGAATATGACAACTGCATTTCACTTAGTTTTAAGATGTAAATAAAACTGACCATACAGCTACTTAAAAGCTATCAAGTAAAGAAGATGAATACAAATAAGATACGTGGAATAAGTTTTCAGGAATGCAGTATTTTTACTTTTATGTTTAAAGAGCCAGTTATTGCTCTCCACTATTTCCTGCCAGATTTTTTGGCAACAATAGTTGACTACTACACAGTCAAATGCCAACCTACCAGAAGCAGCTAACTCAAATGAAATCCTTATTTTAGTTTAGATTTATTTTCAGATTTTTTTTTTTAAAAAATTCTGCATATTATGAATGTATTTATCTAATATTTCATGTCTAATAAATAAGGATTAAGCCAATCAAAAATCAGCCAATACCGAATAGTATCAGTAATTCCTCAGGCTAACATGACAGACCCTTTCTGCCAAGACAGGCAGAAAGTCACCTAGAACAGAGCTCATTGATCGAATTTAAGGAACAAGCTGTTTATGTTTTGTTTGTCCAAACAAAAGAAACAAAGGATGTCAGCACCTCACCAGGTATTTTTCTTAGCTCATACAATCATACAACAGTTTTGGTTGGAAGTGACTTCCAAAGACCATCTAAGTAACTCCCTGAAATGATGTCCTATTAACCCAAGTATTCAGCTATTGATACTTAGCACTTGCTGATATATAGCTGAGAACTTCAGGAAGAGAGAATATTCATGGCAATTCATATGAGCACAGTCTCTCAATCTCAGATTCTTTACCTCATCAGATTGATTATACCACATATAAAATTGTTAGAAACAAGTTGTATTAGTCCAGAGTGTTAGCAGTCAACTCTCTTGGGCAGCCACCCAAAATATTCACACGGAACTGGCAAAAGCTGACATTTATGGAAACATGTTCCTGCTCATGGGACCTACAATCCTGCGTTTCTGTGAAGTCTGGACAAACACATCCTGGTGAGGCAACAACACTCTTACCTGCTCTGAAATACTACTTTTAAATTGAAATGAATGTACAACTTGCAAGGATGCATAGAAAATTAGGATATCTGGCTATGGACAATTCAGCAAAAGAAAAAAACAAAAGACAGGAAAAGAAATAAATTAACCACCCAGCTGCACACACCTTAAGAGGCACAAGAGGACAGAGCTGATAAAGCTGTGATGGCACTGTTTTCAGAGCTCTGTGTTGATTTGCTTGGCTGTGCAGCACATGTGCAAATCTGCATCTCTGGAATCTGCTTAGCCTTGCTACTACACATGGCAATGGCAAAAGGACCATATCTCTGCAAATCACACAATCTAGTTGTGTTTCCAGGTACTGTCTTTGGACAGTACCTCCTCACATGGATGGCAGAACTTTCAGCCTTCCCTTCAGAGGTAGCGTAGTTGATAAAACACAAGGATTGACACTGATTACAATCGGCTTTCAATGGCAATAAGGGACTCTGCACTCAATTTGAGTTACACCAGCTGCTCTAAATTTGGCCATGTGACATAATACAGCTGAAGTTTCTCTAAACACAACTGACTTGTATTAGCAACATTACATCCTTAAACAGAGAGCAGCCTGTCTCAAGGCACTGCTGTAATTATAAACACCTCTCATCCTGCAAGCAATTTTTCCTACCAATACTCTCAAAGCAGTTCTCTAAATCTTACAAATAGACGAGCAAATTAGGTGGTCATTCAAGCAGCTTATCTCATTAATCACAAGGGGGGAAGATCTCATGATTTACAATCACAACGAAAACTAATTTTCTGTCATTTTCTCTCAAAGGCCAAAACAATTAACTTGATCATTCTTTAAGGAAACATAAGAATGAGACAGTTTATAATAGCTTCAGATAAACCTACCGGGGTCTGAATGTTGATTGCATTTGGCTTACACAACTACATTTTTTTCTTTTCAAAACTTCTCTGCATTGGCTAATTAAGGAACAAGTCTTGTCAAAACATGTAAAAGGCTATATAGAGATGGCAACAGCAATTAATATTTTATAATGTTCTGCATAACGATAATTAAAATATCATACATTAACAGATACAGAAAAATCAAGATTGCACACTACTTTTGAAGAGAGAGCTTAGTAAGGGAAGAATCACACGGTTTCTGTAGACCAGGTACATTCATATGTTTTTAAGACATTTCCAACCCTATCCTGGTTGGCTCTTACAACAGGTTAATTTGCCCTTTTCAGACACCAAGCTTCTACTGGTTTTAGATAATTTTTCTGGTAAGTCAGTTGCCCTATTAAGCACTGCTGAACTTCTTGATTTTTGGGCTCAGTGACTTCAAAATAAGTAACAAACAGCTCCCACCTAAACTTTTAGAACCTACACTACATTCTGGTCAGAAGTCACCTCAGCACTGATCCTAAATCACTTGGGTATTGAGTGTCCTCAAAATAAGGGTTAGGCAACACATGGGTACTATGCAATCCGACAGAGTTGGGCTGAATTTCTATGACGACACAAACAGTGGGATACATATGTGTGAAACTGTGGGTGCCCCCACATATATGAAGAGAAAAGGTTGATCCACTCGTGTTAGAAGAGGTGTCCACTTTCTACAGTGTTTCTAATGACATTTAGAGAGTCAAATTTGATGTAATTCACAAAAGCAGCAAGGACTGCATCGACCATGCCAAGGGCAAATGAATGTGTTTATTTCTGATCAGTTCTAATAAGGCCCTGAGCCCATAGAAGCAGAAGACAAACTTTGAGTTGGTTTGGGTTATTTTTTTTCTCTACATAGGTGAAATACTCAGAACTGACTTCCAGAGGTAACACATATTGCTTACGGGGGGGGGGGGGGGGGGGGGGGCGGTGCGGGGAGGGCAGGTAGAACAGACACACATTGAAAAAACCCTGGTTAAAGTTTTGGCTTTGTACTCATTCTCTTCTCATTAAAGAGGTTGTCAATTTTTCTAGTAATAAATGGAAAATAGTTATTAAAAAAGATCTACTGTTATCTAGTTTGAAATAACTATTTCCTGCTTGATTTTCTGAAGGATTTGATCAGCATATATTAGCGCTGCATCCTTCATTTACATTTCTAATCCTTTTTTGTATATTTCACTCTTAAAAGTATGTGCAAATATAAGTTTAGCATTGTTTTCCTAGTGATTGTAGCCACTGATTATAAGAAAGAATTAACTCTTCCTATGCTTATTTGCATTTCATCTGTAAACTTTACATAAGAAAACTGCTGAGATGGTTTTTTTCTTTGTAATTTACTTGATATGTTCTGAGATATATATATTTTCCACCCTTAGCCATTGTATCACAACACAAAAAAACCAAACAAACAAAAAAATCAATATTGTGTTCATCTATCTTACAGTGACTGAGAAAAATGTTTCAGTGAGAGAGCTGGAGTTATGAACTCTGAACAAACACACTTTAGGGATAAGAAAGTGTAAAAAAATACAGCCTTTTACCACTACAAACCTTCTTTGGTAGGACTTGATTTGGGAGGCCTAACTGGTGTGGTGAGATTGAAGGTATCATCTACTCCATTGCAAGATAAAAAGAGAGATCACTTAGTCTTGAAGGCACCTTTGTACAAAGACTTGCAGCTTTCTAGATTAAGACCACAGCAAAATAATTCTGGAAAGAAAGGGTGTATTTGATTGTCACTAAATGACCAATAGAACTGCTGAAATGACTTCTCACAGGACATAATAAAAAAAAAAAAAATAAATCATTGCTTAAAGTCTCCACCAGCTTTTATTTTTAATGGATTTAACAAAGAAGTCAAAATGAGCATATCTATCCAACCTTACTTGGGAGCAGCTTAGAGGTTTCTCACAGACAACACGTAAAAGGTCACAGAAAACCCTTTGCCTCATATTTACTGCTGAGTTTGGAGGCTTGAAGTACTTAGGCTGCCTTTATGAAGCATGTAACGCAAAACTTTCACCTAGCCACAGTCTTTAGGCTACACACTGTGATAAGATTGAAGGAAAGGTGGTCTGGACAAAAATCAATTCTTTTTGCTTGCAGCCAAATTTACTATAGTGAATGAAAGCTAGAACATATTGACATTTCTGGCAGAGAGTTTAAAAAAAGCTGAAGAAAATAGAGACTTTTCATTCTATTATGAGCTGATCAGCTGAGGACAGCACATACAGAAACAAGAAATCCTTACTAAAACAGAACACAGTAGAAGCAGTGTTAAGATATTAATTTTGCACCAGGACAATATTTTCAGTGCAAGGACTCCAAGGTGGGCTTGTCCCTTCCCTGGCTTGAGAAGATGGACAAGGTCTTGCAAATTAAGCAACCTGTAACAGATCAGAGTTTGACACCATGGGAAGGAGCTCTGTGTAGACTTCTTCATAATTTCATGGAAATTGGTAACTGTATCTAAACCTGCTAGGAAACTGGTTTGATAGTCTCACAGGCTATGTTTCTTGAAAATTACCATGTAAATAGAAATTGATTCTTCCTCAGTTAAATAACATCAGTTCTATTTCTTTGGAACAAACAAGTTCTCTTGCACTACAGGTTACACGAAACTAGAAGACCGGGTTGTATGCTGAAAAGGCAGCAAACTCAACTCTACTAATGTACTACTAATGCAATTGAAAATTCAGCATTATTGCACAGAGTAATTGAAAGTTACAAACAGCTTTGATCTAATACTGCCATTATCTAATATTGCAAACATCAATCTCTGAATCACACATACACAGTAGTAAGAGTTAAGATCATAAAACAATTAAAATACAATTATAATGAATGTTCAAGTCTTAATTTAATTAGCCTACACCTGGTTTTACTACATCATAATTGCTTTTAATATATAAAACATTAAAAGAAATTTGAATTTACAAGCAATACAGTGGGGCGGGGGGGAATAATCTTTTACCAGAAACAGATTTTAGTTGTTTAGAAGTCTCCTTACAGTAACAACACTTATAATGCTTATATTGAGCAACACCTGCTGTTGGTGACTTTTTGGATAGGAATAGGACTTTTTTGGCTGACAAGAACAGGAGAGATGACTATCATGGATTATTTTGAGAAGTGTGTACTTGTATTACAAGCACAAAGAAGTTCTAAGCAAAGCTTATATTATTATCCTACACCATAAAGACACAAGAAATAGCTCTGAAGAGGAATATGTAGTGATAAGCTGCAATATCCTTTGTAACCAAACCATATATAATTGAAGGCATAAACTGTATCTATCATTAAAAAAAGAAATCTTGGTCCAAGAAGGAATTATGTTGCATAAAGGACAAGATCGAGTGCATGTGAACACAAAAACACCTGTGCCTATCTCCAGATCTCCTGTGATGACCCCGGCCATTCTTGAAGCCAGAGGCCCTTTAACCTTCTCTCCCACTTTCAGACCCGTCCTCTTCCAAGTGACGCCCGTCCCCTCTGGTAGCTGAGGTGATCTCTCCACATGCACTCTTCAGGCAAACACCAAGCTCTTTGGCCAAATGGTTCCATCACAATGCCATACACACCAGCAGCAATGGGGAGAAAATGAAACTGAGTGCTCTGTTTGCTTTAACATTCTTCCTCACTCATGCAATGCAAATGCCCCATGTCCCCTAGCTTGTGGTAAATCACATGCAGGAGACAGCTCAACATGCTTGTCGTTGTACACCCTTCTGGGGCTTACTCATACCTCAGGCAATCTTGGCCTGTGCCCAGGACTGATGTGAAAGGTGGACCCAAGCTATACAAGTACTGCCAAAGCACAGTAGGCAACATGATCTCACCAGGAATTCCAACTGGCTTCCTCATTAATGACATACAATTAAAATGCAAGCTCCAACGTATTTAACAGCCACTCAAGATTTAGGCTGCTGAGATTCTCAAAGCTTTCTACTTTAAAATAGGCACTAAGTGACAAGAAGAAAGTTTTATGAAGAGCCTGCCCAGAGTGAATCTGTCACAGACAGACATTTATGAATCATTTTAAGTAGCATGTTATCATCAGACCACTAGCTGGAGTGGAAGTCTTTTGACTTCACAGTAAAGAACAGGTAGTTAAACTAGAGCTCCTAATAAAAGTATTTCCATAACAATACAGAAAAGTATTACCCAGTATTTTCAAAATCCAGAAGACCAAAAGCTTGATAGAAGTACTATAAAAAGATACCAGTACAATAATGTGGAATTAATGTCCTGGTAAGATAAAGAAAACAAAGTAATAGAAGTGTTGTTAAGCAACTACTGACATGTGGCTTTTTTCAGTACCACCTAAAAAGCCATGTTCTGTACGTCAATAAACACTAACTACTCACACTTGGAGTCTGGCCACAGCAGATTTTGCAAAAACTAACCTTGGGCTTCGAACCTAGAAGAAATAATTCCCCAACTCCTACTGCTTGAGGAGTTGACTTCATCAGACAAAGGACCACATTTTCTTAACTAAAAGGCTTGGTGATGATGCCAGAGAAAACCTAATGATAGGCACTGTCACCAACTGTAGAAGCTTTGAGGAACAGGGGTATGCAAGAATTAACAGGAGGAAAATGCAAGAGGCCAATGTATTATTCCCCATATTCCCTTCCTCTCCCCTGTCTTCTTTCACTAAAACATGCACATTTCAATACTGGAAAGAATTACCTCTACATGTGTTTCTTTCATCAGTCTGGCACACGCTGTGTGCAAGATAAGGAATATGAATAAGTTTTCATTCTGCCAGATGTGATCCAGAGTCAGAAACTCCTCAGCTACATGTAAGTTCTACCAGCTCTGCAGGAATCCTTTATTTTATTTTTAAGTGACTTAAGTAATCTGAAAATCATTTGCATCCACAAATTTTCAATCACTGAATGATTGGAGGCTAATTAGAGAATTATCTTTCCAGCAGGGAAGTATTCACACTTATTTTGCATTGGCAGGTTCTGTTCACTGTTAAAGTAATATTTACCTATTTGTTCTTACAACATGTGTTAATAAGTGCATAGGTTTTGAAAGAGTAGATGAAAACCCTTGGAAACAAATTCATCCACTGCTGCACTTACGTCTTGATGGCATCAAAAGCTTCCAGTCTAACAGCTGGAACACATTCAATTTGCCATATCTACATATGACCCCGTCCTTCTCCACAACTTCCACATGAAAATCAGCCCTGAAGAATTTGTAAATATGCTTTCATAGCTTTGTCACATAGGGACACCTTATTCTTTGTAAACATTCTCTTAGTTATTTGCATTGGCACAATTTTTGCTGATTTGATTAAAACTCCATGAGTATACTATGCCATGGTTGTAAGTCACCTGACTTGCCAGGAGCAAAAAATCTGGCCAAAAAGCATTAACTCCATCCAAGCTTCAGCAGAAACAAGAAAGAGTTGCAATATCTTACCCCGTTTGCATCGCCTACCGGAATTCCCACTAAAGTAACTCAGCCAAATCTTCATCTGTTTTCCAGAATACATGCTTCAATTCCTCCAGCACCTTCAAAACTCCCTATTTAGTGTAGTAGCAGCTCTGACTCCCCTCCCACACCAAATCAGAAGAGACATTTAACCTTCACTTTCTGTTGAAGTTTTCCAGTATGTAGCTCTAGTTACAAGCGCAAACTCCACCCCAAATGTCGCAGATGCTTTTGCTATCTCTAATACAAATCAATGCTCTTCTTGTCTATTACTCATTTATTTAGAAAAAAATAGCCCATAAAGACCAGCTTGTAGTATACACCACAGTTTTCAGAAGTGATGTTGCCATGCAGTTCTGTAGGAGTCAAGAAAGCTTGAGAATTAAAATAAAATTCCTACAAAGAGGACCAATTGTTCTTTCCTACCATGCTACGCTCTATACTCGCTCCTTCTACAATCAGGAGGGTGGGGCGAAAGGGGCATACAACACCATCACAAGTTCAGTGTTGCATAGATTTACCAAATAAAGTTGCAAACCAAAATGTGAACTTTTTGAAAAAAGAAAAAAGGTATTTTTGTGCTTATAACATGTTGCTGAAGTTTCAATGATACCATTCCATCAAAACTGACCTTTTACATACGTATCCTAGGAGAAGAAGAAAAAGTAGTAATCCAAATTTCTCATCTAGTTCTACCAGATAAATCTAGGATAGGGACTAACATAGGGGGGGAAACAGGAAAAAAAAGTATATACAATTGCAAGTTTTCAGAGGGCCTTGTTTGCCCAGGTCACTTCTAAAAGTCTCCAGTTCCTAACACAAGGGTTGCATTAAGCACTGCGGCACAGAATTTGTAACAGCCACAAAGTTTTCACCCTGTCTTGGGTGTGCCTTGCCACTACACAGAGAGCTCAGAGCTGCTACACTGTTGTTGACACCCAAACTGGATTATGTTTGACCACATACAGGTCACTCAGCAGCAGCACAGACAACTCAGAATCTGGTTAGCGTGGCATTTTAATAACAGAACAGAATTGCATCCTCCCATCAAAGAAAGAGTACAAAACCCTACAGCACAGCTTACTGTTCTGTAACACCCTCAGACAGACAATAAATCAGGAGCATCTTCCATTTCATCATTTAAGAGACATCGGTTCAAAGAGCTTAGTTTCACTATCTGCCCAAGTGAAAGACCTTTGTGTGATCTGAGATGGCATATTCTAAGGGGAAAAACTGCCAGAATAATGAACTTTAGAATAAATGAGTGGGACTGACGTGGCATTAACATAACTTTCCTCACAAATGCCGCTCACAGATTGTGATGAGGTTGATCACTTTGGGGAACTGAGAGATTTTAAACAAGGTAACACCAGTAGCATCTAGTAAAGAAAATAAATAGAAATGCAGGCAACGTTAATAGAATACTCAGAAAATAATCACAGAATTGTAGGGGTTGGAAGGGACCTCGAGAGATCATCGGGTCCAACCCCCCTGCCAAAGCAGCTCCCTAGCACATATTGCACAGATGTTCAAGACTCGTCTGGACGCCTATCTCCAGAGAAGGAGACTCCACCACCTCCCTGGGCAGCCTGTCCCAGTGCTCTGTCACCCTCACTGGGGAAAAGTTCTTCCGCATGTTGGTGCGGAACTTCCTGTGCTCCAGTTTACAGCCATTGCCCCTTGTCCTGTCTCCACAGACCACTGAAAAGGGGCTGGCCAATTCCCCCTGCATCCCATACTTAAGATATTTATAAACATTAATTAGGTCTCCCCTCAGTCTTCTTTTCTCCAGGCTGAACAGCCCCAGCTCACTCAGCCTTTCCTCATACAGGAGATGTTCCAGGCCCTTAATCATCTTCGTAGCCCTCCTCTGGACTCTCTCCAGGAGATCCCTGTCTTTTTTATAGCAGGGAGCCCAGAACTGGACACAATACTCCAGGTGGGGCCTGACCAGGGCAGCGTAGAGGGGGAGGATCACCTCCTTAGACATGCTGGCCACACTCTTTCTGATGCACCCCAGGATCCCATTAGCCCTCTTAGCCACCAGGGCACACTGCTGGCTCATAGCCAACCTGTCATCAACCAGGAACCCCGGGTCCTTCTCCACAGAGCTCTTCTCCAGCAGGTCATCCCCCAGCCTGTACTGATACAGACAGTTATTCATCCCTAGGTGCAAGACTTTACACTTGCTTTTATTAAACCTAATCTGGTTTCTCCCTGCCCAGCTCTCCAGCCTGTCCAGGTCTCTCTGGATGGCAGCGCAGTGTTCCTGCGTGTCAGCCACCCCTCCCAGCTTTGTATCATCTGCACTTGCTGAGGGTGGATGCTATTCCCTCAGCAAGGTCGTCGATGAAGATATTAAACAGGACTGGACCCAACACCGAGCCCTGGGGAACACCGCTAGTCACAGGCCTCCAGTCAGATTTTGTTCCACTGATCACGACCCTCTGAGCCCGGTCCGACAGCCAGTTCTCAACCCACCTCACTGTCCACTCATCTATCCCATGCTCTCTCAGCTTTTCTATCAGGATGTCATGGGAGACAGTATCAAAAGCCTTGCTGAAGTCAAGGGAGATGACATCCACTGCTCTCCCTCCATCCACCCAGCTCGTGATAACATCATAGAAGGCTATGAGATTGGTCGAGCACGATCTCCCCTTGGTGAATCCATGCTGACTACTCCTCATGACCTTCTTCTCTTCCAGTTGCTTGGTGATGGCAACCAGAACAAGCTGTTCCATCACCTTTCCAGGGACAGAAGTGAGGCTGACTGGCCTATAATTGTTAGGGTCCTCCTTCTTGCCCTTTTTGAAGGCCGGAGTGATATTGGCTATCCTCCAGTCTTCAGGTACTTCTCCTGTTCTCCAAGAGCTGTCGAAGATGATAGCAAGCGGCTCCGCAATCACTTCCGCCAGCTCCCTCAGCACACGTGCATGTATCCCATCCGGGCCCATGGATTTGTGTGCATTAATCCCTTTGAGCTGCTCCTGGACCACCCCTACCTCAACCAGAGGGAAGCTCTTCATTCCTCAAACACTCCTACTGTCACCCAGGATCTGCGGGTCCCGAGGGGCCTTTGGAGTGAAGACCGAGGCAAAGAAGGCATTCAGTATCTCCACCTTCTCATCATCACCTGATACCAGGACACCCGCCTCATTCATCAAGGGACCTACATTATCCCTGGTCATCCTCTTACTATTCATGTATCTGAAAAAACTCTTTTTATTATCCTTTATGTCCTTTGCCAGTTTCATCTCCAAGCGGGCTTTAGCCTTTCTAGTAGCGTCCCTACAGGCCCTGACAACATCCCTATAATCCTCCCAGGTGCACAGACCCTGTTTCCACAGTTCATAAACCTTCTGCTTCCCTTTGAGTTTACACATTAGCTCCCTGCTCATCCACGCAGGTCTTCTGCCTCTCTTTCCCGATTTCTTACTGAAAGGGATGCACCTATCCTGTGCTTGGAAGAAGTGCTGTTTAAATGCTAGCCAGCTCTCACAGGCTCCCTTGCCTTCTAACAGCATAGCCCACGGGATAGCTCCTAATAGGTTGCGGAGGAGATCAAAGTTAGCTCTTCCAAAATTCAGGGTAGCTATCCTGCTTTTTGGCTTGCTTCTTCCACTCAGGATCTTGAACTGGATCATTTCATGGTCGCTTTGTCCTAAGCTGCCCCTGACCATCACCTCCCTGATGAGCCCGTCCTTGTTAGTAAGAACAAGGTCCAGCACCCGCCCTCCCCTTGTAGGTTCCTGCACCATCTGTAGCAGGAAATTGTCCTCAACATACTGCAGAAATTGTCTGGACTGCATACGACTGGCCGTATTGCTTGCCCAGCAAATATCTGGGTAGTTGAAGTCCCCCATAAGGGCCAGGGCCTGGGATCTCAAGGCTACTTCTAGCTGCTCATAGAAAGCGCTTGCATTGTACTCCTCAGAAGTTACAGCTATTTATAGCATTATTAATAGAAGACCACTTTCAGATGTGATGCCACACTGTATTAATTCATATAAATGTGTAAAACCCAAGACAAGTCATGATCCCACACTAGAGTAAAGGAGAGGTGCATTAGGAGCTGAATGGAGTGAATGCCTCTTTGCTTTTGAGCATACGGAAGAGCTGGTAGATGTCCTAGCCTTCCCTTCTGCTGGATAGTAACACCTAAAGCCTTAGGCAGACACACACTGCAAATATACAGAGACTTACAAAAGCTTTGTGCAACATACCTAGCAAGAATCATTCTGTCTTCAAGAAACAGACTTGTAAATAAGCACTCACATCACAAACATTCGTGTTATTGAGAGATTAATTGAACTATAACACAACTATTAGAAAACAAAACTCTACATGCATATTGATAGTGATATTAGTATTAGGAACTTAATATCAGTACTTCTACTGCTAGACTCATGCAGGAAATGTATCAATCTCCAAGTATTGTTGCATCTACTTGATCTCTTGATGTCATAATTTCAATTAAAGATTATTTCTGATTACATAGAAAAAATTATCAAAAGGAGTAAAACTGCAGGGAAATACTTCATATATCTCAAATTTAACATGGCACATTATGCAAAGAATTATAGAAAAGATTAATGAATCCACTTTGCCTTAACTGCTGTGGGTAGCCTGTAACTCATTGCATACTCTGTATCAGCCCCCTGCAACAACAGTATATGGCATAAACCCACCATACTTTACACCAGTGAACAAAAAGCAGCTGACACTGCTTTTACACATGTTTAAGTACACACTTCAATAGAAATACCTAGCCTTAAGCAATGTGATCAAACTACCTTGCTTATAGCTAAGCAGTTTAAGAGGGACAACACAAAATTCCAAGTGATTTTTCTATGTAGTCTAACAGATAATACATAAACTATTTATATATAAACTTATATTTTTATATATTTAAGGTTTATAAATATTTAATGCTTTAAAAACAAAGGAAAAAATATTCAAGAGCTTCCCATTAAATTCTGCAATTCACACCACAAAGCAAATTCTCAATTATACAATGGCTTAACTTTTTTTTTTTTTACAGTGTTTTAATCCTATTCACATTTCTATTGAGTTTAGAAAGAAATAGATGTGCCACGGCTCCTACTGTAAAACGAAAAAAATATTAGTTTATTTGTTCGCAATACATATGAAAATAAGTCAATGTCAATGAGACTTAAAGGCTACTGCCTATTTTCTACTTGATTACAAAAGCTCTTCAAAATTAGCAGATTATATAAATAGCTTGGCTATTCTGCATCTCTTGTGTCCTGCACTTCAAATTTTTTCCCTTCATTCGGAGTTTAAGTTAAGAATCTGGTCCCTGATAACGCTTTGTGTCTGTTCTAAGCATTGCGAGATAAAAACACAGACAGTAAAAAGCAAATTTGTCTTCCCTTCAGCCTGTATCTCCTCATTGTCTAGAGCTGGTAATGCTATTTACTCACTCCTTGCTTTTATGAAGAGTAAGTTTTGCTCCTCCACTAATTTCCAGGTTCTTACTTAAAAATAAAGGATACATCAAAAGAAATGGGTACATTTTGCTCCAGTTATGCATAGTTCTTCCAGAGTATAGATCAAAGCTAGAGTAAATTTCTAGAAACACTTATTTTTGGAGCATCCACCAACTCTTTCAAGCATGCTGGGGATTTCAAATTGGCCAAGAGATGTTGGTGGACTCAATTTTCTATGGTTTCAGAGACAAATTTAACCTCCCTCCAAAACCCACCCCACCCTGTAAATGGCTACACAACAGTATTCCACCACCATACCTCCTCTCCATTATTCAATTGTGAACCCACACATCACAAGCTGATAGTAACCAAAGACAGTCAGTTTTGAGACTGTCAGGCTGCAGCATAAAGAAGCATTTGAAGAGCCCGAGTACAGGCTGGTACTTCGCTAAAGTATTCCCATAGATTGCTGGTCAACAGCTTCATTCCCATTACAGGAAGCCCCAGAAGAGAGAGACATCAATATGCAGAGGAGAGTTTAACAGTCAAAGGCATCAAACAATTAAGATGTTCTTGCAGTACTAATTGCACACACCTCAACAGAGCAGCGGTCACATTTTACGATCATTCCAGGACAGTGAAAAAAAACAGCTTATCTGATGTTACAGGAACCATAAGACTTGTAGATGGGCCACATTCCTTTTTTCATTTATAACTAAAGCTAGACATAAGAGTCTTAATAAACATACTTGCATACTTCGACCAAGAATCAAAACCAGTCGGAGAGAAGGGAATGCAGAACCATGGCTGAGGTAAGACTTCTCTGCACAAAGAGAAGCAGCATTGTGGTGTTCCACAGCCCAATTAACTTCTTCAAACCAGGCATCTGACTGTAACTTGAGGCAGCAATGCCAAGTGGCTAACAGGAAGATCAAAGCATTTTACTGTCTGCCTTCAGAAGATTACAGCATTAGAGTAAGAGTGATACAGAGAAAGACTGATGAAAGATGAATCAATTTTCTTTTGGAACCGAGTGGTTTAGACATTAAAGTATTTGGGCAATTTTACATTAGAAATCCATGTCAGAACTGGCCATCTCAGCTCTAACATTTAAGAACCTTCCTCTGCTTAGCTCAGAAAAATACTTTTATGTGAATATATATAGTATTATTACATACCCAAAAATGAAGTTGTAGCAGAACTAGTTAGTTGCTCTTTGCACTGTTATACCCCTAGTTCTGGACTTACAGGGTTGAACCAAATTATCTCTCATTTTCCAGTACAAAATAGATAGCATATTATAGCCCATTGGTTGAGATTCACATCCCTTTGCCTAATAAATGGACTGGATAACATACTAGAATAGGATCAGGTCTGTGAAAAGAAAAAACCTATCCTGACAAAACCCTCTATCTCCAGGAAGTTAAAGATGAACACATCCTTATATAAGTTCATTTACAAGCGTTAATAAAATTCTTGGCCTCCTTTTTTCCAAAGTTCAACTGTAAATATTTGTGCACTCCATTGTAAGCACTGTGATTAAATGAAACCTTTCTTGGAAGGTAACAATATTCGCGCTCCATAAAACATGATTTTGAAACTAAGCTAAAGGAGCTTCTGTAAACGCGTGCAGGCTGCCGATGCCAACCAACTAAAGACAGTACAATTCACACATAATTGCCTAGTTCATTACATCAAATCTTGTAAATATTTTATTACACTGCTTCACAGAAAATGCTCTTTGAGTCTGCTACTGATGCACATTCCACGCCTACCCAGCTATACTGCTCAAAAGAGTTGAGTGGCATCATCCACAGCCAAGAACACCCCATCAGAAGTATAGCAAAAGAGAGTAACTAACTACAGAGAATTTGTTCTGGATATTTTTCTCTGTATGGCAGCCTAAGGATCAAAGTATGTCTTGATTGAGTTTTGTTGGTCAGTGGCTCATTCCTATAGCAGAACCCCTGCCTCACAAAAGGGGCTATAAAAATGGGCAACAGAAAAAGCATGAAATAGCAAGCCATGGATTTTTAGATAGAATAATAATACTATATCAGGATTTTACCTATTCTAGCTTTAACTATTCCATTCAGTAAATAACACTCACAGCTTGCTTGTTCCTAAAGCCTCACAGGAAAGCAGACAGCAAATCAGGCATTACCCAGAAATGCTTAATATTTTTTTATTTGGTTCCCCATCTACTCCTCCTCAGTAGATCATCATACAGTCAGAATTGATACAAGATTATCCTTCTACACCTCACTCACAACCTTCCTTCATTAGCTAGCCTTCTTTCTCACCATTAAAAAGCTAGTAAAAATATGTAGCTAAAAATGATGAAGGTGTTCCCTTTCTATGTACTATGAACAATGCAGTACACTGGAAAAAGACAAATATCAAGTTTGATTAAGAACAGTTGGCTGTAAAGCTGTGCTTCTGTTAAATTATAATGGCAGCTAAAGGCAGCAAGGTTTCTGATTTCATTTGCTTTTACTAACTATTTCCATGTACTGCTCGAATTTTTTACATAAATGTTTTAAGTATGGAACTGGTCTTTAAAAATTAGTATTTTTGGAAAGAGATTGAAGCTATCAAATAGTTTTGATAGTTGAAGTGAGGACTAAGCTATGAAATCAAAATCAATGATTATAGTAGTGATAAGCACAATTTTTCAGTTAAGAAGCAATGGTGCAGCCCTGTAAAGTCATACATTAACCCACTAAAAGCCTTAAAGAAAAAAAACCAAAACACATAAGTTAACTATTCAATCATTACAGCTCACAGGATGAAGGATCTACAAACCAAGATGCCCTGTTACCTCCTCACTTATTACAGGAAGAGACTGGTCTTGGGTTCATTCAGGCAATAACAACGGGTACTACAAGAAGGCCTAGCATATATAACACTAATTTATGAATACACCAAATAGAAATTTCCATTTGCCTTAGTTGGCATTTATCCCCTCAAAAAGCCCCAGTACAGTTCCATGAGTTGAAAATATTGACAAACTGGGTTGCAGAAGTCAATAGCCAAACTAATGATTCCATCTGCTACCCAAGAATGACATATTGAACTGGGAACATTAACTGTGAGAGGTTTTGATGCTGACATCTCTCAACTGTGCAATTATAAAAATGTGAACATTCAGAGACTGTCCACTTGTTTCATCCAGCACTATACTGTCTTCCTTCTTCAGGATCAGGAGCAAAATGCTCCTTTATCTTCTGTGGTCCCTTGTAAGAGGCCACCTACATCCACATATATGTGTGTGTATACACACACACACTCCTATAAGTGCTTTAGGTTACTTCTACACCCATTTTAAATGAAGGAAGGATAATTCTAAACTAGGGCAGCATAAGTGCATCTATGCAGCTCAGAAACATGTAAGGCAAAACCAGCTGAACTCTGGATGAGGATACAGAGAGTACTTACACATACTTCAGCAACAAAAGTCGAATTGCAAACTGTTTTGATGAAAAGTTACTCGAAAACAGAAAGCCTCACTTGTTCTGCTTTGGTATAGACAGCTCAAAAAAAACAATGTTCCTTTTCAGTGATATTAGCCATTGCAGGTTTGTTCTAATTAATGCAAGACAGTTAAGCAACTTCTTATCTGCACCCTTGTCACTACGCAGTTCCCTTGTTCTCCATTTACCAGAGAAAGCCATCTCAAAGTCACTCAAACCTAACCTAAATTTAGGCCGAGTGCTACAGAACATCATCAATTTCATACAGGCAGCATCTCAGATTTCACCCTCCTTCAGTATTGACATGCAATCTACATAGAGCACCTTGGCCCAAACACACCTCTAGAACCAAGTTCAAGGGTACCCACTTCCAGAAATAGTGTGTTACCTGCAGGTTCCCCCCAATGTCCAGATACAGGCATGCCTCTTATGGGATGCACTCAACAGCACAGATACTACATTAGATTATGATTAAATCTCTCCATCATAAACAAGAAGCAGCATTAATAGGTACTTGTTAGCACTGAATCATGTCTCTTTATTGCAATGTTTCTCTTTATTGCAATATAGTTTTAATTAGTGTTTACAAGACAGGCCTGTGAGATCTAGTGAAGCATGGGGCACACAAAATGGGTTAAGGCATCCATTTCTGTCTATTTAATAATTATGGTGATATACTGAACACTATGTAGGATATTAGACACATTCATTAAGATATTATCTTTGCTCTCTAGGAGGGATTTTATTTTTCCTTATTACTTAAATATATGCTGCAGAGTTAACCAATTTTAAATACTCATAAAAACAGGGAAGATTAATCTGTGTTTGTATTTTGTAAGCTTAGGCTGTTGAAAAAGTCCAAACTTTAGGAGAAACCCATGCTTTTCAGTCATGTTGTCTGTCCTTGCTTGATCCCCAAAAATTTCACTAAAATCAGCTAGCAAGCTGTTTTTCTCTTTATCCAAAAAGGGCAGGGAGAGGTGGAAATCACTCTATATCTGAACTTAATAAGTAAACCTTGAATCCCAGGGAAAGGATACATAAATACCAACAGTTGTCACTGCAGAGCAGCAAACAAAAGCAGCTTATTCAGTCCTTCTGGTAGGAGAGGCTCCATAATCGATTCCCAGCAGCAAGTGAATTTCACCAACCTCAAATGAAACAAGTAGCAGAGAAAAAAACCTGCAACCCTCAAATGTTTTCCTCCAAGCATTTCCCAAGATTACTGTTTCAACTTCCCTTGGTGACTATTTTACCTTACATTATAAACTAGCCCTTATCTGGCAAATTTAGTCCTCTATAGCCTTTCCAGGTACGCATTTTCCCTGACTTCTCAGGCATCAGGAATGAATAAAGAGTACTGGGTAGAGCAAGGAGGAAAAAAAGAGGAGGAGAGGGCAGAGAGAAATTAAATTTGTAAAACCCAAGCCTCAAATAGTAGTACAGCATTGTAACAGCCACATTTCAGGATTTTCTTATTCACTTAGCTGCTTTTACATTAGAATGTTTTCAAAAACAGAGTTTATAAAGAACATTTATAAAAAAATCTTCCTGATCACTTTTTCTGCTTCATCCCTCAAGTCATTCATATTTTTATGGTAGACTGTTCATAGCAGAGCAAATTTTGAATCACATAGCAGAGTGAATTTTGTACTTAGTCTTTTTTCTGGATTTCAGTTGTCAGTTAAGCTAATAAATTTTAAATTCATACTCTGATGGTGTAGAAAAAGGAACATGACCAAATAACTTGGTTGAGTCTCATATTCTTCTCTGAAAGCATGGGTAATTTTTTCAGCTCTGAATTAAAAGCTTATCAGAGAAATTTCCACATCTGAACACAAGTTACCTTGAGAAGAAAAATGGAGAGACTCAAGCTTCTTGCAGAGAAAAGTAAACACATTGTCTTTCCTCTCTAAAACCAAAAAACACTGGAACCTCACTGGCTTTGTACAAAGGATAGCTTTGCTCTAGCATTCAGATGCAGCGAAGACACAATTTTGTCCCTACTACATGGCTCTTGGTGTAGAAATGGACATATTGAAGACTTCAAAAAAAGCCCCAGAGAATAAGCTGCAGCTCAAAAATAGAATATGTCTCTCTGTCCCAGGATTACCCCATTCCAAGTATCTTTGCTGAAGGTTGCCCATCAGCTCAGAAACTAACCCTTAATTTGCAAACTTGATCGAAGTCCTTCAATTTATGCCTTTCCCCAACTTCCAACTGGTACGGATGTTTCTGATTATGTAAGGCAACCAACAGTGGTCACACATCCCCACCTTCAGAGACAAGTTTTAAACTGAAGCACACTGTGGCTGGGCAGAAGATAGAGAGAACCAGAAAGAACCAGAGATGGAAGGCTCTTGTCCTAGAAGGCTAAGGCAGCCACACAGCTTTCACTGATAACACACATCGATTCAGGCTTTGTACACTAAATCTCTTCACCTTTAGATACTGTAAAGGGGGCTACTATGGTAATGTTTTAATATTTATGAAGAAATTAACACAATAAAGAGATTAAAATATTTCCCTAGCAGTTTATAAAGCTTTATACACATCAACTCCCACTAGTTTCTATATTTACAAACATCAATATTCACCCAGCATCATGAGAATAATTCAGTGCTAGTGATCTCACAAGCTGCATTTAGCTGGTGTTACACAAGTTACAATAAACCCTCTACACCACCACCCTACAGGACACACTAGGTCCCAAGTTTTCCTAAGCCTCAAAAGCTATCAAGAGTAACTTTACAGTGGTTGCGTGGCATACCTTCAGTCATGTTTGGCACTGTAACAAGTGTCCCTACGCACACATAATGCTAAAGTAATGGCAGTAGTAAGAAGGCAGAACACAACTATCAGTCTTCATTATACTTAAAGCATCATTAGGGAAGCCAGAGGTATTGGCTTCCTCTACTCAGAGGACATGGATACCCACAGTAAGTTTTCTCCTTACTGCTACTACCAGGGCCCATGGTTTGTTTCTACGGCAATCTCAAGGTTTTAAATAGACATAGATTACATGACCTGCACCAAGTACTTGGCTTTTTCCTACTCTCATCTCTCTTGCACAGTAACCCCCTTCAGGCACAGAACCAGATTCACATTTACCACATTACACAGAAGGAATCAACAGCTACTGCCATTACCACAGCAATTCATCCAGACCTCACTTCAGCACAAAAGACCTGCCAGGAATGAAGGCCCAAGGACAAATAAAATGTCATAACACAAAACCTGTGGGTCACTGCACAAGCACAGCTATAACAAGAGAATAAATGACAATGCCACAACACAAAACAACACTTACTGGCAAAAGGATCCACAGGCTGCTCTCCTTCTGTGTTCAGATTGCAATGTAAGCCTCTGCCAGGGCTTCTGCAGCAGCTCTTCCACAATCAGATGTCTAAAACTTACTTTTAGATCAGGAAGTTCATCTCTCTGATGGTTAAAACATCTCCACCAGTCACACTGCCTATCCTGAAACTCCTCTTAAGTGAGGGGTCCAGGTCTCCAATGCCATTAGCCCCCTCAAGCGGTAATTTTTCCTCAACGGTAGCCAGGAGCCCCACCACCATCTCCCCAGCAGCAGGGCAGTGCCCACTACTAGGTGTCCTCACTCTGCCAGCCCAGCAGCCCTTGCAGGCTGCTCTCAGGGCACAGCTGATACTGCTCATTGTCCTGCCCCCAAGTTAAAGAGGTGATGAACTGCACCTGGGTTGTTTTGGCTACACTATAGCATACCCACCTCTGCAAACCTGCAAGTATTTAGCAACAAGCACAGGTGGGTGCAAGGTCAGCAACCTACTCAGACTACAGCACCGGTCATCAAGGTGCAGGGGAAAAAATGTTCTCCTCGTGAAGACAAGGATTTTAATTTTTAATAGGCGACTTATGCTTCAAGGTTACACATTGCAGCTATAGTGCAAGCAGGAACAAAACATAATATACCTGCATTATAATATTTTATTAAGGATATTAACTGAGACACATCAAAGCCAGCTTTCACAGAGGCCTGGGATATCCTTACACTCCCAAGCAGGCAGGAAAAGCTGTCCATGTGAGAAGATATTAGATAGGCTCAGCCCTCTTTCACCAAAAATTAAATGGGGGATATTGAAACATTCATCTCACTAGACATCCTGGAGAAGAAGCTATAAAGCAAAAGTTTGATAACTGTCAATAACTGTGTTTTCAGCAAATTTTGGATGTAGAAACAAGTCCCCAAAGAAAAGACCTTGGAACATGAACCTCACAATTTATCATACTGGAGAGTAATGCAGGGTGTCTGTTGTGGCCACATGGACACAGGCTGTTCTTGCACATCATCATCCTCGCTGGGGCTGGGGAGAGCAGAGCAGTTCTTACCATTTACTATCTATCTGCTGTGCTCCTAATCAGAGATAAGTGCACCAGCTGCGCAGGTTTCATTGAAGCAAATACGTAAAGTCAATAAATAAAAATGGGTATAAATAAAATAATAATTTAAAATATTTTCACCCCCAACTGTAAATTATTTAGTACACAATTCTACAAATACCTAAAACATTTTCATCAAAACAAAAAATTTAAATATAAGCTTACATTTGAAATAAGATGAGCCTACCAGATTCGTGAAGTTGGGGATAAACTTCAAAGTTTGTATTACTTTACTTATAGGAACCATTTCTTTTTATCTTTATAATTAACCAATTAACAAAGTTAAACTCTCCACCACCTCTGTATTAATACCCTTAAATGTAAATGGTATAGTTAAGGTACTTTAATCGTCAGAAACATGCAGGACTAAAAATTTTTACTGCAGATAGGCCAACATGAAATATGAGTATTTTTCAAATCTATATATAAATACTTGTCCAAAGAAAAGAGATTAAATGCAGACTTCACTTAGATTTTCTAACATGATGGAGATTGCCATCCAAAGGTTCATTACAAAACCAGCAGATTTCATTAACAGCTAGGCATAGCTCTGACATCTGCTCTGTTACAGGTGAATTGAAAAAAAAACATTCCCACTCCAGAAAGGAGCATAAAAAAGACCAGCCTAACAGTGACTTCTTCCATGGGAAAGAGCCATTGCATGCAACTGCAATGTTTCTTAACAACATACAGCTTTAGATCATATCGCTTGCACTTGCATCAATTATTAAGCGGTATTTCCATATGCAGTTTATCCATCAAAGTCGAAAAGCCTCCAATAAAGCGCACAAAGCCAGCTGTTTATACAAGCAGAGGCTTCTTTGCTGTAGACAGAGGGTTGTCATTTAAACATATGCTTTGGCATAAGCAATCTTTATGATTTGCAACATGACAGATAGAGACCAGAGTAAAATGTGGACCATCCTGTAATACAAAACAGTTTTCTTCTCATCTCAGCTTTCAGAGCTCCAAGCTCAAGCACCACCACAAAAAAGTGGGTTGAAAAATGGTCTCCATCCTGCTCAGGTCATTAAAAGGAACTGCACAGAACCCTTTGGCAGAGGCCTCCTCAAGCCTCGTGACTGCAAAAAGTACTGGTGTTTCTAAGGGTAAAATGCCCTATTGAGTTGTTTTCTATATTTCCAGAACACCAAAGCTACAAATGCATAATTACGTTTTGTTGGTTTTGCACATGAAAGGAAAAATGATAAAACCATTCCCGAGTGTTCACATTACTGCTCTGACCTGTCTGATCTCAGAAGTCATACTATCTATATCCAAGCATATTTCTAACGGCTCATCCCCACCCCTCCCCTTCACTGCATATGATTTATTTTACGGAGTACAATACCTGGGGACTTTAATGCTATTACACTCTCCAATCATTTAAAAAAATAGGATTAATTAATTTTTACATTTCCAGTAAAGGGCAGTTTTGGCATAGTCTGCAAAAGAAATCTCTGGCTCCTTCCCAGTAAGTAACACCCACCCCAGGACAGAGAAGGTTGGATGCACAAGCAAAAAACAGTATAAAAAGTAAAAATAAAGATACAAGGACTTTTAGGTACTGCCCTATTAATGAGTCTGTTAGGGTCTTAAACTTGGGAGTTTCTTACAGGAAATTTTGGCACCATGTTTGCCAGAGTAAGGAATTTAATTTTTATTCTTCTACTCTTTGCCTTGATTGATTAACAAGACCCAACAATTTAAAACTATTTGTGTGCTGCCCATCAAACAAGTTACAGGGGTCAGAGACAAGCAAATATTTGATACACTAAAATTGCACAACAGAGATGGGAGAAAAAAGTCAAGTAAAAAGGATTGACAATATTATTAGTAAGCAAACTATCATCCTCATTTGAGATTAATTTACATCTGTACTCAAATTTACTTGAGTTGCACCAGAATTCCAGAAAACTTCACTTCAGAAATGCATACTATATGTTGCCTGCAGCCTTAATTTAGTGTTGAAAAACTACTGAAAATTTTAAATTGATGCTCCTATTTTCAGACTTTAAGTATGCGTATGAGTGAACAAATTTGTTCTGCATCCCCGTTTTAATATTTGACTTTTATTTAATAGGAGTTGGATAATTTAAGCACAGCAGTTTTCAACTGGCTTGATCTCATCCAAAGAACAAATGTGTAACACATGTGTGTTACTTACATGGCTGCCCCGTGTTGATCATGGATATAACAGGGAATGCTGCACACAGTACAACTGAGCATGACTAACATGACTGGTCACAAAACCTGTGGGACAACTGCTCTTTATATATTTTTAAGCCAATAAGCATTCCTACATTGAAACTAGATGGTACCATTTATAAACTAAATAGCTCTTTCATCCGTACTTCCCCTGTTAGCTTAGTAAATTAATGCTTTCAGGGCAATTTAAAATGTAAATTAATTTGGAAGCACAAAGTCCTGCTGAAAATGCAGTAATATATTAAATGGATGTTTTGTTCTCCGAGGAATCAAATTTTGCAATTGCTGCTTTGAGAAAGTTCAGGCAACACTTTTTGTCACTTCTGACAGAATGAACAAATAATAAGCAATAAACATAGCTGTGCTTTTCAGAAACTATTTTCCAGCATTTGGTGTTTACATGGACCTCCTGATAAAAGGTAGGGAAACGTTAGGGGAGCACTGAAATGGCTAATGTTATATTTCACTGCTATAGTACTAGGGTTTTGCACAATTTTTCTATCATATAAGAACACAGAAAGCCCCCTTCATGTCAGAAGATGAGAACGTTAAACAGGTTAT
The DNA here is from genome assembly GCA_020800305.1 of Porphyrio hochstetteri. Lineage (NCBI taxonomy): Eukaryota > Metazoa > Chordata > Aves > Gruiformes > Rallidae > Porphyrio > Porphyrio hochstetteri. The sequence continues at coordinate 12,052,695 of CM036911.1, forward strand.
GTTTTTCTTCACAAAAATATGGAATAGTTAACAAAAAATAGTAGATGTAAAGCACAAGATTTGCTTTATATACTAATTTCACATAAAATCTGGAAACACAGGGATGTAATACACTCAGAAATATGATTTCTGGAAACAGAACTGTAACCTGGAAATTAAAAGTTATTACTGTATCTTTGTTATAGTAGTACTAGTAGTACAGCATCCATACACAATACATTGTTGATTGATAGTTCTGTATATGAAACTGCACGGCTAGAAATGTGCCACTAGGCACACAGGAAGAGAGAGCATCTGCATGCACACAACAGTGTTTCAAAATCACAGAATTTTCTTTTGCCCAGAGTCACTGGCTTCACGTTCATCTATGTCTTTAATGAACATAGAAATTTGAAGTTCTTGCAGTAAACTCTCAAAAAACAGGAAAATATTTTAAAGTAATTTAGGTTACCTTAATACGAGAAGTTATAGAATGCTTCGCTAGGTAGGAGACTTGCAAAGAAAATGTAAGTAAGCAAAGACATATGAAAGTGCTTTTGCTTTAAATGTAACATTTGATAACACTAGCTGCAATTACTAATCAAAGGATATCAAACACAAAACTCATACACTCCAAAAGAAATGGCTTCACGTAATATAATTAGATTCCTACCAATTATAGCATTAGAAGCATAATAGTAAAATAGAAAACAGATGTAGGAATAGGAACACATAGGACATCATAGGAACCCATATTGTACTTTTTCCAAAATTTCCTTCCCTATTTTGATTTATGGTAATCAGGTAGCAGGCAGGCAGAGAACAATGACAAGAAAGGGCTACAAACCCAAGATTTTCTTCTTCATTTCTTCTCTTTGATTCTGTGTTCTTATCTCCCCTAAGATACTGACACCTATTCCTCAAGTTTACTCTCTTCCAGCTCTCTTCCTCTTTAACTAGATCTGTCACACTACCAGGCCTAGAAATACTTCCTAAAACTAAACAATGGTATTTGGCTTATGCCCAACATGTATGGGTGAGAATAGTACAAAATAAATAAAAATAAATGAAGTCCAAGTCTTAGGAGCCACAGGAGCCTCTACTGCAACATTTCTTCCATTCATAGACAAAATATGACAATTTTGATTAACTATTTCTCTTCTGCATGTTTGGCGTTAAAATTCCCTTCAATTAAAGATAGCTTTTGAAGTTTGTGGCATGACAGTACAGTAAATCTGGCTTTAAAGCTGACAGCGCTGGATCAAAATCAATACAGCCGTACAAGATGAAGTGCTGATCCAGCACAGGCTCAGCTTGCTCATTCAAATTCATTCTGAAGTGTTCATGGAGTAATTTTGTAGCAACCACCTTTCTGCTGAGTAAGATGTCTCCATAACACTTCGCGGAGACATCACAAAATGAATCTCACCACTAACTAATGCAACATAAACTCCACATCACATAGCCCTTGTTTTATAATCTGCCAGACAGATTATTTCATTTCCCCATCACACTGAAATCCACTGTGTGCAGAAGTGCACTATTAAATTAGAGGGAGTAGCCTGACCCCAGGTTAGACAGAAATGCAGATGCTTCTTGGGTGAGGAAGCAGCAGCCAGGTCTTCAGGGAGCAGGAGTGCAAAGGAGCTGTGACTGTGGGTTAGCTGGTTTTCAGGAGCTGGATGAAGTGCTAATTGTCTCTGATTACTGTCAGTTCCCTTGCTAGGTAAATAAATACCTGTCACCAGGAACTTACCCATTCCCTGCCCCAGAGAAGCAGAGCTGATGCTATCAAATCCAAATCTTGGCATACCTTGGTTTCTCCCTCTGGATGTGGGCTGAAGGGTTGGGTGCTTCCAAGTCACAGGCAGACAAGGGAGCCAAATGGTTCTTGTTCTCCGCACAAGTTCAAGAAACACTGATGTAAAAACTGTATCTATAAAGTCCCCAAGAGGACACTGGGTTTACATTGCCCTAGAAAGGGGAACTAGGAAAGAGTCCAAATCTGCATAAAAGTGCCTGCAGACTCCTGTAGGCTCCTGGTGCCCTTGGCCACCAGCTGCTACCATAGCAGCGCTTTTTGGGAGGACTACAAAAATCCTCGAGGGCTCAAGAACAAGAGAAGGCTGCCAATGAGATCCTTGCCTCAGGCTGAGGTGTAAGAAACACCTGGATGTGAGAGCAGCCAGTGCCCAGGAAGTAGGACAGAGGCATACGCCTCTCTGTTCACAGTGTAGACTGAGCCTCAAGAACTCCCGTTACTGGAGCCATTCACTGGTGTCTACTGCAGGAACCTGTTACCAAGTATACTCAGCTGAAAACACTCACACAGAGGTCCACAAAGTAAGCAAGGAACCCGGTAGCAACCTAGAAATTACGTTTATTTGGGAAAGCACATGAATCAAATTTTAAGCCTCAGAATATGAAATGCCATTTGCAGAGTGACAGCACTGTAGAAACTGAAGACTGTATGAAAGTATGAATTTTGCTTTTAAATTGTTTTCTACTGTCTCAGTTTATAAACACTGAGAGTCTACAGCTTGGCAACATAATTCAGTTTTATCTAATATGTTTTTACCATCATCTGTCTCCAAATAAATATCAAAAATAATGTGCAAGCAGCTTTGCCTAGAATAAAAGTCTGTAATAGTGTTACAACATAATAGTGGCATTCAGTAAATGCATCCAGAAAACAGAATGTGATTCAGTCAGAATTAATATCCTAAATTGATGCACAAGGAAAACACATTTTCCATCAAACCTATTTAATGCAGCATGTTTTTTTCCAGTGCACCAAGGCAGCAACGCTAACTGGAATCCTGCAGCAAAAGGCTGCAGCAAAAGGCCCACAAAGTCCTTATGGACTATCCATACACTGGTGGTGTTATAAACAATTGATTGTATTTGATTTTAGGATATGATTTTGATTCTAAGGGAACCGTAATAGTAAGAGAATATACTATACACTAGGACTTTTAGGAACAAGACAGTGTGTGTCTTTATCACTATGGAAAATCTCTATGGACCTTGGATTAAAACAATGGGTAACAGTCATGGACCTTGAGTTAAAATAGTTAAGTATATGAAGAAACTGCAGTTACAAAAGAACAGATGAAGATGAAGTGAGCTTGCACAAGGATGGGGTTCACTTGCAGACACAGTGAGGAAGACTACCCACAACCACCAGAGGACCCCCCACTCAACTGTGCATGCACGGAGGACATTTACATATGATAATGCTTTCCAGGAAGTAACATGAACATGCTAATCATCACCCTCCCCTATTTGTATTTAAAACAATCAGCATAGTTAACCAATGAATTTTATAGAATAGGAATATAGATAAAGTGAAGCAATCAAAAGCCAATCATTGTAAAGGTCAAGCTAGGCGGCAAGCACTTTTGTGCAATGATCTTTGCTAAAAATTGTATAAGTATGTTCTGCTTTGTACCTGTGAATACTTCTAAGGTGGAACTATCCCCCGTGCCTGCTTATCTGCTTATCTGCTCTTTGTAGATAAGTTCTTCTCGATTGCAACCGCTAACAGTGGAAGGAAGTAAAAATATGGTCTTCTCACTGTCCCTTGATTTTATTATTTTTTGGTTTAATACTTATATTATAAGTTGGTCAGATGCCTTTAAAATTTCCAGCCTCTGCTTTTCCAACTCCCAGCTTCTCCTCTGACTAGGCAGAAGAGAGGATGGCCTCTGAAGCCGGGGAAGGGCTGGTAAGTATTTGGAATTGGTGCAAGTAACAGACTCTACAAATATTTAGGACCCGTTGGACATCCCAGTGGGTAATTTGGGAGCTCTAGTACCCTTTTCTAGCTCAGACATGTACAAAAACACCAAACCTTTGAAGAACTGATTTGCATTTAGTGAGAAGCAAGAGGTGGTTTTGTTCTAGGACAGAGAGCAGACCCTTCACCAATTCATAAACAGAGATAAGTAAAGAAGCAAAAACCTAGAGTATTGTACCCTTGTAGGGTTGGTGTTAAGATCCAGCCTCCAGGAAAAAAACTGTGCATGGATTTCAGAAATTCCTAGAGTATGGGGTTTAGGCCTCTCTTTAATCCCCATGTTTTGTAACCTGCATCCTATAGATGACACTAAATGTATACCAAGGACATCCCCATCATTTACACAGCATATTGTCTTAAAGTATCCATCAGGAAAGTTCAGTCACGGTATGATTTATTTTTGTATCCAGCATGTGGAATGTGATTCTGCATTATACATCCAAGGCACGATACATGAAAATAAACTGCATATCAGGAGATGTGACCTGGCCCAGGAACATGCTAATATGCATTTCTTTCCAGCCCAAGTGCATGGGAACATAGCAGCACTTAATTTTGTGTTTGTTTTAGGTATTCATTACACGAGGACGCTGAATATATGAAAAGTTTCCCTTTCTCTTTCCTTTCTGCAATTTCATCTGGGTGACATGATCTTTTATCTATTTTACAATCTAAAAATGTATCAGGTGAGACTAAAAGTTTATTGATGCCACTACCTTGCTTGAGCAGTGGTAAACAGCTGACGACTGAGGGGTGTACCAAATCTAAAGCAATCACAGTGATATATGATTCAGCCTTCTTCATGCAAAACATTGTGGATGAAGAAAAGTGGTTGTTGAAACAGTTGGCTTCAGCCTCCTCCTCTATATCCTTGGTAAAGCTTTCGTCAGAGTGAGATTTCAGACCTCTGAGGAGCAGCTGTCTACATCTAAACTCATTGTACAGATGCTCTTTCCAGTGAACTAGCCCAATTCTTCCTCATCAGCACACTGGATTCACTCTAGGGGCAGAACACAAATACTCTTACCAAAATCCAAACCAAAACAGCTAGGTAAGAGAATTTAGAATAATGTTTTTGAATTTTACACATACAGAGCGTTTTGAAAATTACTCCATTGGAGAATCTGATGGGTAATTCCGGAAAATATAGTACTGTGAGGTGACCCACAGAGCTAAAGCATTTGAATAATTTCATTCCTCTTCAAGAAAGCACATAAACATATGTTTAACTTTAATCATAGATCATCTTACTGCTTTCATCTGGACCTAATCATTAACCATAAACACGTGCTTAAATGCTTCACTGAAAAAGGATGAGATTACTCACACTCTTACAGTTAATTGTATGCTTAGATGTTATAGTGGCCTCTTGGCAGGCTGTACTGCATACTGCAACTGTTCAAAGCAGAAGCTGTAATGCCCTACAGCAAAGACTATGATTGTGCCCTTCTTTCCGACTCCTTAATAAGCTCTGTGGGGTAGGTCATGTAAGACAGCCTCTGCATGCAGTTCTCCAGTAAGACTTGACCAAAAAAGTCCTGTATAAAAGTATATCTAGTGAATTGACCCTATTCCAACAAATTTTCTAACACTAAAAATTACTTTTTTCCCCAATAAGAATACTGATTAAAGTTAATAGCTATTATTTAGTCCAGTTGCTAGATGCTAAAATTAAAGTCTAGTCAGTAGCTAGCCTCATCAGCTATTGGGATGGCTGCAGAGCCATGCTTTTGGTATATTCAAAAACTCTGTCATCTGTCAAACATCAAGCTTATTTTGCATAGAGCCGTAAGCAATGGTACTGAAGATGCAGTCTCTGTGTCAATTCTCTCCCTCCCTCTCCTCTTAACATACCATATTCATGGCCCTTATGACTGCAATGTCTAACTGCTTTCCTAGAAATTGGAAGATAAAAGTAAACCTGACAGAGCTCATAGCAGCAAGCTGAAATCCATTTCTAGGGAATTAATTTCAGTTCAAAATATGTATCAAACATCAAGTCCTTCTTCTTGGAATAAAAACTGCGTTATTAAAAGACCAAGAAAATTTCTTTTAAACCTCCCATGATTTCATATTCAGTCGTGTCAAATTGTTTAATCCGGTGAAGCGCTGGGAACCGGCACGGGGACAGACAAACAAGTGCGTGAGCACTTTAAGAAGAAAATAGGATCTGTAACACTAATAGAGTTCAACACCGTAACACAGCTGTTTGGTTTGTAGCCGCAGACAGAGCACTGCATTTAGCATTTAAGCCACTTGTTGTGGCTGTTCAGGCACTCACTGAAACGTCATCCCTCCCAACTGGATGGCCATACTGCAGTGCAACGCTACATCCACCGTCAAGATTTTTTTTTACAGCTGTGCAAGTCAACAGCCTTTGATAAATGTGACCACTTATTATCAAAACAAACATCACTTGTGCCAGGGAACTATAACTCTGGGCTATGTCCGTCACTTGGAAAAGACTTCTGCTTGCTGTCTGCTACTCTTCCACCCCAGATCCTGAAAAATCCCTGTCTCATAATGCTTCTGCAATTAAAGCACTTTTCATTTTACAGTCTCAAAGCATGAAATGAGAATTTTAAGTATGGACCTTAACAAGCCATGGAATAGCTATTTTACTTTACCAAACTGAAAATCTTCTAAAGCATCTACATTGACGTGAGTGGTTTTGTTCCTGTAGTTAACCTCATTTCCAAAATCAATTATACTTCTTACAGAGCAAACTAACTTGAAATGGGATATTCAGGTGAAAACAAGGTAGTAATCCAGAATTAGTTTTAGGGTTGTCATTTGGTTGTTCTTGGCATTGAATAACAAAGTCTAATTGCCCGTTTTAATGGGTGAAATTCTTTAGTCACCTGAATTCCAGCCTGGCTTACACAGCAAAAATATAGGCATTTGCCTAGACTAAAACCAGTAAGAGATTGCAGTGAAATATTTTTAGATACACTTTGACCTGTAATATGGGAGGAAGATGACATTCATGACAATGAGAGGGTGTAATACAAACCAATCAAAACAACATCCAATCGTCCCACTCCAAATTTTATGATAGTGATAATTATACACGCAGTCCTAAAGCTGAGAAAAACATTTCAGCTCTACAGAGGGTAGTATATTGTCTATATTTAAATCTAGTTTAAAAATACCTGAAGAGGTTCACCCATGTCACAGTGTTACAATTTTCTTAATTTAAAGTTTCAGTGGTTGCTTCCATGCATTGGCCTCTTTGGGAATTGCAGCAGGGAGACCGAACAATGGATAAACACAAATAGAACCTGCAGCATCTTTTTGGATCTTACATCTAAGACTTTTAAGGAACATTTGCATCATGGTGAAGGAAAGCCTGAATTGCCTTTAGCTTTACTGTAGTCAGCGCAGTAGTTGTTTGTAAATAGGATCTCAGGAGAGGAAGCAATGTGTTAGGTTCTAAAAATACAGGAAGAACGTAATTGAGGAAAGGGGGAATAGCATCTCTTCGAATGGTTGCAGGGCACAAAAAGGATGGAGTACAATTCAAACGCAGCAGCAGACTTATGCCCAGGAGGAACTGCTAGCAAAAGTCTGAGAAGTGGAGAGGAATATGGAATAATAATTAGTCTGATTCTGTCTGGAATGAGAGCAGCACACAGCAGCCCATGGAGCGGCTGTGCGTGGCATCATGAGCCCATACGGGGGTTAGGACATTGCTGTGCCTGCTGTCACCCACTGGACAACACGTGTGGCTTGGAGGCAATCAAAGCAGACAGCACTGCCAGCATCTTCAGGGCTAGCATCCAGCATAAACCTTCTAAAACTATATTCCACTTTATTCTCCAATGACTTCAGTTTTATAAACACACAAACAAGTTATTTCCAGCAAAGCACTGCTCCCATGAGGGAAAAATATAAGACTGTGGTCACAGAACACAAATCAAGCTGATGCAAACTACCCTTACAAATTTTACCCAGCTTAAAAGAGATGAAAAAAATCCACATCCCCAATTATTTTTTTCAAATTAGTCTACTTGTGAAAGGACAGCTGCAGCACAGTTCCCCAGCAATACATTTCAAGAGATTCAAGCAAAAGCAAAAAGCACACTATCCGAAATTCCTTCTTGCTATTTTTTTGTGAAAAGAAATTCATGCTTCATAGTATTGTGTATATGCCTTAACCACCCTAAAAATTCTTCAAGTTACTTTATTCTTAAGTAGCATTATTACTTTTAAAAACTATAGGCATTTAAGACTTTAAATAGTAAAGAAATAAATTATTTTTCTGAAACAATCTGAAATTATTCAGATCAACTGACAAGGAGGTGAATTGCTGATTTTAAGCCTTACGATTAATCTAATACAATTTGCCATTATCAAGTGTGTTAAACCTGTGAGGAAAAGAAGGTCCATTTTTTTCCACTGAGATCATGAAACAAAAATATTTGTTAGTCTTTTGGGTTCAGAAAACTGGCATTTATTTGGATAAATAAATACTTCCAGAAGCATAAAAATATCAGTCCTTCAACGAGGAAATTCTGTCAACTCCCCGTTTGGGCCACACATTAAAAAAAAGTGTACAGATGCAGTAGCATGAAGTGACAGCTCTGTGACTCCAGGCTCACGCAGGGTATATTAAAGCCTTAAACTGAAACACACTTCTTGAATCTAATGTAGGCACTGATAATTCAAACAAATGTCTTCTATGGGATCAGATCAATTACCACAAGCCTGACTTCGATTCCTCATTACACCTCAAATCAAAATCTTATTGATAGATGATTGATAAAGCTCAGATTGATGATCACAGAATTAAATACAGCTTACTTTGACTAGCAACACAAGCTCCTATAAATTACTTTTACAAATATCTTTTTTTCTAAATAAATTTACTGTATTTGCTGGCATACAACCGACCAACATTTCATTTTAAAATATACAGGTTTCTCGAGATCTGCCCAAAATGATTTCTAAAAGCTACTAAAAATTCATGTAAGAGATCGTAAAGGCTGGTTTATAGAACTAGAAATCCAGAAAAGAGCCCATCTCTGCTTATGCCTCTCTTTTAAGTGGAAAGCTGAGTCCTGGTTGTCCTCTCACTGAGAGGGTTGTGTTCCTGCCAGGGGTTTGTGCCTCAAGTTAATAACAATGACAAGTCAACACAAATATACCACAGGAGCATGGCACAACTGAATTACATGCACAAATGTTGGAAAGAAACATGACAGCTCAGTGTCCCTGTGACAATTCAAATCAAACTTCACACAAGCATTAATTCAGTTCTGAGTCACCTGTTAAGTGGGAAAGGGAGTCTACAGCTGTGCTTTGAACATCTCCTTATACCCATTCCAGACAAAACGAGCAAGGCTTGTTTCACAAATTTAAAATACCTGAATGATTCACAGAATTAAAAAAAAAATAATTTAAAACAAAACTTTAACTTAACATCAATAAAAAAGACTTTGATTGATGTAAGGATCTAACCAGAAATTAATGGAAGTTTGGACAGAGGAAAGGGAAACATCCAGCATAAAAAAAAGCCATAGTATTTGATAAAGAGTGCGTGTTGGAAAAGGGCAATACTATACTTGGTTTTCAAAACCACCTGTGCCTTACCTTTGGACACCAGCATACACACCACCTACCCACAGACCGCCATCCATGAGGCATGGCTCGCTCAGGTTTCTGCTGTATTGCAGCCCGAGGTTTTGTGGGCTTACTGCTTCATGTCATCTCCTGCATTTCTGAACGAGGTACACAGATCCTTAAGGAATACTGATAGCATTTGCTGTACACATCTGTTTCTAAGAGACAAAGCAGCTATTTATTTATAAGTCACAATGCACCTGCCTGATATTACCATTCACAATACTTGTCATTTCCAAATGCTTTGCTCACATTTCCTTTTTTTCCCCTGATGTTTAAAACTGCAAGTGATGAGACAGCAGTTCCACATTTCAGACACCTCTTAAAATCCGATGGGATGGCATAGTGCATGTCTGTTAATGATGACAATCCCAAATGGACTGAAGCACCAAGTTCAGGTAAGATGCTTTTGTAGTACATAAACATAATAATTGCATCAGCAGGACCCTTTGCTTCAACTGCTACAGTCAAATAAGCATGCTCTTCCTGGCACATAAGATAAAAGCCTCGCTCCAGCCTTTTGGCCTTTCCTGCCTTGCTCCTACCTTTTTAGCCTTCCTTCATAGCGGATGTACCAGCAGCTACATCAGACTGAAGCCCCAGGAGGGAAGCTCGTAGGTGCAGATTCTGCCTGCCTGAAGCAAAAGCAGTTGCTTCAGGCATCTCTCAGGAGCACAAGGCCACTGACCTACCCCTGTCCCATCTGAGCAATGCAGAAAGACAAAGTTGTAAGCCCAAATAAGGAAATAAAATACTACTTCTGCTTGCATTCAGGGAAATCTTTATAGCCATACAACAATACCTAATTTAGACTCAACCATTAATATTTGTGAACAAAAATGAGGACACACACGACGATCACATACTACTCTGCAGTCTCCTCTCTTATTTGCTAACATTTTTTCCAGACCAGCTTGATGCACAGAGGTGCTGAAACCATCCTCCCTCCCATTTCCATAAACAAGCTCTTTCCAAAAAAGTGTGGTTTGTTTTCAAATAAGATACCATATTCTTACTAATTACCTACTTTACTTGACTCGTGCTTCGTGTGAGAAGTACTCACAAACCAGGCTAGGAAGATGAAGGCTCTTCTACATGCCAAGAATAAAAAAGTGAGACTTTGATCTCCAGCTTCCAGTCACAAGCATCAGACCAAGTCTGCATGGATAGCAATTACTCAGAAGCAGGTGGTATCAAGTTCTGTTGTTTCTCTAAATAAAAGCCTTCAGGGGTGGAATAAGCACACTGTCAACTGATAAAAAGGACACAGATAATTTTCCCTGAAATGCCTCAGGTTTTTAGTCTAAACAATTCCTGGAGAACTTAACAGCCAACATTTATAATCACCTGTATTGGGTCTGGCTGAGCTGGAGTTAATTTTCCCCATGGAGGCCCCCACAGTGCCGTGCTGTGTATTGGAAGCCAGCACAGTGCTGACAATACACCGTGCTTTGGCCTTCGCTGAGCAGTGCTGGCACACACCAAGGCTGTCTCCCCAGCATTCCATCCTCACCAGCAGGCCTTGGGATGGGACACAGCAAGGACAGCTGACTCCAACTGGCCAAAGGGATATTCCATGTCACATGATGTCTGCTCAGCAATAAAAGCTGAGAGAAAGGAGAAGGACAGGTGCCATTTGTTATCATGATGTAAGTCTTATAGAGCAACTGTTATGCATACTGAAGCCTTGGTTCCCAGGAAGCGGCTGGACATAGCCTGCTAATGGGAAGTAGAGAATAAATCCTTTGTTTGCCTTTACTTCCATTACCTTTGCTGTTGTTTTTTTAAACTGCTTTTATCTTGACTCACAAGTTTTTTTCTCTTCTTATTTTCTCCCCTCCCTCTCCTGCTGAGGAGGGGAATGATGGAGCGGTTTTGTGGGCACCTGGCATCCAGCCAAGGTTAACCCACCACGATGGCAAAGCCTACACAACAAGTATGCTGGGTTGGGTTTTTTTTTCCTCCTTACTTTCAAATTCCTTCCTCTTTAAAAACAAAGGAAAGATTAAAAACCTTATGTAAGTTGATGCTGGCTGGAACAGTTTATACAAAATGCAAACAGATAAAGAAAAAATAATGAGCCTGTCAAAATCTCAGAGGCAGATAAAGATAAAAGATTAATGACTTACACAGAAGAAAGCTTCAATTTTTATACTTATCTGGGGATTAAAAGAAAGGAATTATATTGATAATTTTATACTTTTTCTAATATAAAAAGTATTGCCAGGCTTCTAACAGTTTTTCTTCTCTAAGGGAAGGAAGCCGCAGAGCAGGCAGCAGCACTGGCTGCTAGAACAGCAGACATACAAACAGCTAGAGAAAGCCAACTAACAGAGTCAAAATGGTTTCACGGGGACAGAATGTCCATTTTCCCATGACATAGGGAATTACAATGATTCTTTGCTGGATCAGGGAACACAGGACTCCACTCCAGTTTCAGTGCAGTCTGCACCTTTTCCTGATGCATGAAGGATTTCGCACTTGGGGAAGCTGGTTAACAGGTAAAGTCTAACAGCAGGCTAGTTCACATGAACTCCTTAAGTAGGAGCCTGATACAGTTTACATGGAATAGTGGGAACGTAAAAAACTTGCAAAGTCTACTTTTAATTCCATCTTTAGAGGACACTAGCTAATCAAAATAATGGAATCAATTTAAGAAACTACAGAGGAGATAAAAACTGTTAAACTGGTAAACCAGCTATTTCCTCTAGAGCTGATAGCTAGCTATAAATAGTTTTCTTTGGTCAAATAACGACAAGAAAACAAACCCACAAAAAACCCCACGAGAACAAGCATTTAACTTTCAGGTGCAGAAAAAAGGCAGATAAATTTGGCATGACAGAAACATCATAAATCTCAGCAAATGCACAATTCACTTGATAAGTCTATGCTTCCAGTTGACAGAGCTTTTGAACCTGAAAATAATTTTCAATAGGCTTTCAAATCTCGGAAAATTTATTCAAATACAGGGAAAGAAGGCTATGTAAATCTCTCACATCAACTCTTATTTGAGAAGTTTTTGCTCTTTTAATACGGTAAAAATTGCACTAAATTCAATGATCTGTTTTAGAATTTGTTATAGCACAAATTGGATCTTCTGTGTTACCTTGTACAGTGCATGACACAAAGTGCAGCCAAAATTCAGGTCTCTGAATGAATTTTTCACTTAATGTCTTTCGGCTCAGGTGATTGGGAACAGAGTTATGTGTTCTCCATCACTTTGCTGTACTAAGCATTCATCTTTTATGCTGGTGTCAGCACTACTGCAGTTCTACTGCTTTCCTATTGCTTTTGTATGTAAATCTCCAGAATAATAAACTAGAAGCTATCGCATTATTCAAAAAAATCTCCACCAGACATGAATTGTGTTTATCCTGATTAGGCATGTTTTATCAAGACTTGGAAGGTGGCAGCTGCTGCCTTAAAAGTTTTGACAAAAAACTCACATTGCTTTGAAATAGATGCAACTTCATAAGTATTGTCCTATGCCAGATATTGCAGAGGGTATCAGACAAACCCATCCCATACAACGTAACACCATGAGCATAGAGATTTTTTCTTGACACCGTCAGTCCTCAAGTCCAATACTATTCCTTGATTATAACTCTCTAGTGCTTGTTCATCAATCCTGGGCTCGTAATACGGACCTTGGCTTGCACACAGACATTTCCCCCCACCCACAAGTAGGTAATGTCCCATTGCTGTCTTCAGGAGTTTTCTTTAATTAGCAGAACACTTCTGGAGTTAAAGTATTTTTTGGCTCACCTCTTCAAAGCTGCCTTCTGCACATGAACAGGTGAGATGCTATCGTTCTGTAGCAGTGAACTCAGTAAGCACACAGTATTACCTCACACAGGTTTAGCAAACTGCAGAGATCCTCCGTGTTCCACCTCTATTCATAAACCACAGTTTATTTAAACACCCACTTATTTAAACACAGCTACTGCTCATGTTGAAATCAATCTTATGCTAACAACACATTTTTCCTTAGCCCAGATCATTATGGCAACCAGTGCAACCCATGTACTCCTCCTTAGCCACTCCTGATTGTATTCATTCCCAAAATGTTTACAAGCGGCTTTACAAAGCGTGCACAGGAATTGCTAACCCACCACCACGATGCAAAAATCTCTCAGGTGAAACAAAGCAATTACTTAGGAAAGCCCAACTCACATGATTTATCAAAGCTAATTATTTGAGGTATTAACTGATGTTTCAAAATGTAATTCATGGTTCTTTCAGAGGTATAATTAAAACTGTAACTCTGAGCTGAGTTAGAATACCAAGGCCATGCCCTGTCCCTGCCTGTATGCTTTCTAGACAAGCAAAGAGGTGTATTTAAATGCACGCGGCAGCACACTCAATCTATTGAATGTATTTCCTGGAGGCTGGATCGATGGACTGTTGAATCCATTTGTAGTTTGCTTATCCCAAAGAAAATTAGATACTGTTAGAAAAACAACAGAGAATTTCCAGCTTATTAAGTTAAACTCGAGAAGAGGTCATGCCTAGGAAGGTTTCCATAGCAACCACCATCATCACAGGTTGAGGAGAAAGGTGTTGGGTGGGCTCAGTCCCTAACAAAGTAGAATCAGTCATGCTCCCCTTCCCGGCAGGAGACTGTTCAGCCCCTGTTCACTTCATCGTTGATGCATCTGCTAGGAGCCTGCCTGGAGCTGCACCTAAAAGGAGAACTGCTACCTCATGAGCACATCAAAATATGAAATCACTAAAATTAATTTTTCCTTGCTGTGGAGCAGGCTTATCCTGACGGCAAAGAATGATCAACAACTGAGTACTAGACTGAGGATCCATAGCTGATCTGAGCAGAACGCAAGAGATTAGAGAAGTGCTTAATATTTCCCAGCTGGACTGAGGTATTACACACATTAGCTCTTTTTGTTCAATACTACTAAAGCCCATGCAGCATAATATTCTTTCTGATTTGTTGTATCTAAGCTTGAACTCAGCCCCTGATAATAAAAGGACAAGTCACTAATCCTCTGCATCACACAATTGCTATCACCTGACAATTTTATATTCATACTTTATTGATTTCTGTGAAAGAAATATTCTCTGCTGATTTCTAAATTACATACAAGAAACGGCTCAGCCTTATCTCTGCTTTTGGCTGGGTGAAAAAAAAATCTTTATAGTTTTTTTTAAAGGATGATAATACAAAAGAACGTGCTGACAATGTGATTTAGATCTGCTTCTTAAAACAGGAGTGTAAATCCAGTATATGACAAAGTTGAAATAGTAAGTTTGTCTTATGTACTAGCATAAAGAGGGAGCGGGAAAGCAATCATTACTTTGCAGAATGACACAGCATCATACTTGAGATTTTTTTCTTTCTGAAAGACATACTCATGTTTTCTTCTGTCGTCACACAAAAGCTGCAAAGAAGTCAAGCTTCTATAGTGTGCATGTGTGTGGGCAAAAACAAATGAACCAAACAGCAGGAGAACCTATCATCTATGAAGCATTAACTTCCTTCTGTTACAAAAACACCTTGTGAGTCAACAGGAACAATAGCACTGAAACAGTCTGACCGGTGACTGTGAAGGGAATCCTATGCAATATAGTATTTTTGCAGAGGAAAACGCCTGGCCCTGCCAAGTGTCCTACAAACGGCCCTTATCATTTTTAGTATCTCCCCCATCTCCTGGAGCTCAGATTCCAAACCACTCCTCAGTACCACAACAGTCAGTTTCCCAATGCGTTTGTAAGTGAAGTATTCATAATTTTAAAAGCCCCGAGCACCCCAGCTACTTTCCATCACAGCCCTGGAAAATACTGCTCAAATCTGTCCTAACGGCTTTAAACATCAGGTAATAGTTGCTCACACATCGTCCTCTTGAATCCCTTTTCGCTTTCCTCCTGACTGAAACAAGAACAACATTCTCTGGACACACAACCACTTCCCAGCACTGTTAAAGGTTTAGCCCTGTCAACCTTCCTCTATAATTATATTGTAAATCTCTTCTTTTACCATTACGCAGAGATCAAGCACTCCAAGGAACAACCCTCTTACTATAGGTCATACATTAATAGCTGGATCCTGTTTGTGTAATTACTGTGATGGTAATCCAATGTATAATTCATACAGTGAAGAATTAAGAGGGTATGGCCAAGGCAGTGGTACTAGTTCCCTTGCTGATTCAGAACTACTTCCAGAGTGGCTCTTTCATTTGTGCTTATCAAGAGTCAGGGAAGTTCAGGGCCAAATCAATAAAAAACATGTCCTCCCTCTACAGCCTGGGCAGAAATAGCCACATCGATACAGAAAATCAATTCTTTTTTTCTGCAGTTGAATAGGATTAGCATCCAGGGAGACTAGACACATTTGACTTTTAAAATAAGCTTTAAAAAGGCACAAAGAACCACCTATAAATCTGATATTTATGAAAAAGATTAGCATGTCTCCACTCAGAGGTAAGTTTTTGAAAGTATGAGAAAAGATCCTTTGTTAGAGATTCCTCTCCTGAAAAACTCAGACCTCTCTACCCTCATTATTTGGACGTGTTTTTACTACTACAAAAGCTCTCTCTTTACCAGCATTCTTTACCGAAAGCAACAGCAGACAGTATCTTTCCACTTTTTAGCCACTCAACTCAGTCTTATTTCCTAGCCAAACAAAATTTGAAGTAGCACTGACAGAAGATAAATCATGTTCTATGCTCTGATCCAAACCCAAGGCACCACGCGTAAGCGACGTCCCTATCATTTCAGAGAAGGCGGCTGGGAAGTGCGCGCTGCCAGCAGACGGAGCCTTCCAGTTCATTAGTCGTCATTCACCAGTGAGCTGAAAGACTGTAACTTCTGAGGCGTGAACTTTCAGGTGAGTTATGAAGTCCCTCCTGCGACCAAATCTGCTGTTTTCTAGAGGATCTTGTGGGAGCATCGCATAAGCAGGAGAGAGACAGCTGGAAGCTTTCCAGTGGAAACAGGTAAACAATGAAACCACTGTTAATATCTCAGTATTAAAAAAGCGATGTTCTCTGAATTAAGCATGCCTGCTCATCTGGCTAGAAAATGCTAAAGAGAGTTTTGGCATGGCAGGGAAAAACAGTAACAGAAGGAGGAAAAAAACTCTTGAGTTGAAATGTCACTATTTCAGTAAGAAGTTCTTAATTTTATTCTATTCTTTACAGATGAGTAACTACACAATATAACATCACATTTTGAAGAAAGCTTACATGGTAATTAAAGAACAAGGAATGTATTGCAACAAGGCTTAAATGACTTAAACAAGATGCATTTTATCTTTCAGTCACCACACTCCAGCCTGGGATGTGAATGAAACACACCAACCCAAATGGCCTGGGCATGCTGAGCAGATGCACAGCACAAGCTATGCGGGGCTTCACCAGGGCAGAGCCAAGGACATCCTTATCAAGGCTTCCTCCTAATTTGCTGAAGTATCACAGAGTTAACTGTGATCACACTTCATTTCACTGCAATGTCTTCTTGGTGGAGTTTTTTTGCTCCCCAGAAAAGTTCCGAGGTCCTTCACTCTTTACCACACCACATCCCTGCCTCAGTTTGAAACGTCACTTTTGGGGATTTCTCTCACACACACCCCACAACACACCCCCTTCTGAAAGCATATTATTTTAATTAATATTTGTGCAGATGGCTACCTTATATTTTATCTTGTGCATCCTGTAGTCATCCAGTAGAGAGCATATTTTGTAGGCATTATTGTAACAACAAGCATATTTGTAAACTGGAAGATCTTCATTAGCACCATTTTCTAGGACACTACCTAGCACTAAGTCCAAAGATGGGATCGGGATGTATTGTTAGCAGTGGCCACCAAAACCTTCTTTTTCTGAAGATTTTGATTAATGATATTTTTAAATATATACATACATATATCACTGGATCATAAAAAGATAAAATACACAGGGATGTCATGAGAAAGTATGCTACAATTCTAATTTGAAGTGACAGCAAAATATATGTAATTTGATCTGATGGACTTTACTGCACCTGGGGGTGTGATTTATGACATAATTTGAGCTTTGCAGCAAAAAGCTGCTCTTAATGCACAGTAATCTGATGCTTTTCCTTTGTAACAAAAGTTGTATACAATTAAAAAAAGCCCAGAACAGCAATACTGGTGTTAAAAGATTCCTCACAGCGTCTGCAGAATGTCACAAGTTTCATCCTACTGTACTGCAATGGGAGATACTGCTATTTAGACACACTGCAGCTCCCAGAATAACCTGGTCATATGCTCGCTAAGCAAGAGGCAGCAAAGCAGACCTTGTAACAAAGGATGTGTTCTTGCGTTTAGCCGAATTCAGTGACAGCGTGCACTGGATTGAGGCAGCCAGAAGACTGCAATAAATGGAGGAAAATGTGAAGGGAGTCAGCTCACTGTGGTGGACGTTGACTGGACAGGATAAAAATTTATAAATTTTTAGCCCATAGTTTAGCCCAGGAGCTTAGAATGTTGATGGAATCAAAGCAGAGAAAACAAAAGAGATGGTCTGAACCTAAAGACAACGAGCAACACAAAGACCCAAGAAACACAACAGTGCAACACTTAAGTACTCTTTGGATCTCACTTAATTGTAAATTTTCTTCCTTGTAGTAGACATCTGTCTGAATTAACATACGTACTCTACAATTGTCAATGACTACATTGTACATTAGGTGACATGGTGGCACAGTGTTTCAATGCATTTGCACTTTGTAAGCGTTTACGTCACAGTAAGCTGGACTAACTTTTAGCCCTCTCTGTAGTGATTTTCTTGCCTGCTTCTTTAAAACCAAGCAGGGAGTGGACTGAAGGCATTTCAACAGCTGGCTGGCCAGACTGGCTACTGCGATGCTGATACACAGTAAGTAAATCCCTGTGCATCACGGTGTGATGCACTGACTGTACAAACCCACTCTGGTTCACAGCAAGCAACACGCCTCGAAATACAGACACAAGATTTTCATCTTGGTTCAGCCCTAGAGTCAAACCTGAGGGGAGAATATAAAAAGACAAACTTCCAAATAAGTCAGTATAGCTTGGCTGAAATAAACTCAAAGACCTAATTTTGCCTATTTACAATAAAAGTACACCAGAAATACCAGGGAAATATATTCTATCATCATTCTCCACTTAAAGAAAAATAACAGAAATTACAGACTTGTAACACTCATAATAGGAAAGCAAGAATTGTATTTTTAGCAGTGGGAAATAAAACACATCTATTCACCATTTCTTTTACACTTTTAAAGAAACTATTAAATGGCCATGCTGTTTCTTCAGCTCTCTTCCTGCTCACAGCATCTTTCACTTTGAGTAAGAGCTAAGTTCAGCAACCCATAGGCAACTATTTCCAGAAAATTCATAACAATTTTTGAAGTGTAATAGGATGTTCATAAAGCAAAGTACTCACACAACACCTTTCCTACATGTTTTTTCTGATTTATAAATTGAATTAACAGATCTCTGATTAATTCCTATTTAGACTGGTTTTGTTTATAAAAAAAAAAAAAAAAACAAACCCCAATGCTCCTTCTAAGCTCCTCACCTTATTACTCTCAGAAAGGGCTTGTAGCTTCAATATTTAATGTCACAGAGAAAGAGATGGAGTTATAAAATAACCACCACTTCATTACTCATTCCATGAGTATATAAAATGAAGGCATAGCAATGTACATGGTAAATTATGAACAGAACAACTGGAATTGCATTCCCTGCATTAGAGTAGTTCTTGCTGTAAAAACAAATGCATTTTCATCTCTGGCTATCACAATTCTGAACTGTTTGGGATCAAAGATAAAACTGAATATAGCAGTGATATCTAGTGTTCCTACTCTCCCATAGATAACAACTCATAATACAACACAGAATGAATATTAAAGCTTCATTCTTATAGGAATGTTCATTCCTATAGGAATAAAATAATGAGCCACAAAAACCTCATCATGTTGTTCAAAAAAGCAATAACTAAAAATGGAAGAAGGACAAGTATGGTTCCAGATTAATTTTTTAGAAATATTAAATCAGCACATTGTGACTTTTCCTACTTTAAATGTCTTAGCTTTCTGACACACTGACATCTTACAAAAGAATGCTGAAGGTTTCTTGGAAAGGCTACAGGTGCTCCACAGGCTACGAGAGAAAAACACAACTACATTCTACACAGCCACTGATGCATTAATGGTCGAAATGGTGAACACATCGTGCTCCTACAGTTCTCAATGAGCTGATGCCACAGCAACTCCTCTAAGGAAATCATGTTGGTTTTTTGACTTGGCATTATTAGCATGCCACGCAACAAGAGCCAAAGCACTACGGGAGCTCTAGGAGGGCCAAGCTGCACTTAGGTTTTATCTGCAAGTCATTTAAGCATGTTGATGAGAACCTTTCCAAATGCCATCACACTGAGGTCTGATCCATATGACAATGGGGATGACTCAAATCACAGTTTCCGCGTAGAACACAGGGCCCAATTATTTCTGCATCAGCCTACCAAAACTCAGGTCATCCAGGCCCTGTACAGAAGCAACTACACAAACTCAAATAATTCTTTACAGGAATTTTAAAGCATGCTACAACAATTGACTATAGATGGAGTGGATCAGCTAAGCAAAATGGCTTTGAGAATAACAATATTTATTTAGATTGATAGAAGTAGGCTTGAAAGGTATATGGTCCAATTACTGCCCACTCAATTTATGCAGCTATAACTCTTACCCACATTTTACTTGGCACATGTAAAACCCAAAATTCAGTGTTTTCACTGGTAACAAACATTTTACCAGATGGTCACTTAATCAAATATATTGGCTTGCTAATACAGAAACTTTGCAACTACTAGCACATTTTTATAACGTTGACATATTTATAAATCTAAAAGCTGTTTCAGCTCTTTTCATGAAGTTGAATATTGTATAAGAAATACTGCAAGAGAATTCCAGTTGCAAAGAGAGTAGATCTAATACACTTTGGTTTAGTACTTCTCCCTCTGCACTCAAGGATTTAGAAGTTTGAGTACATTAAAAAAACAGGTTTTAGTCTATTATGTTTGGAACGTAACTAAGAACACAATGCTATCTGCAGGCTTAATTCCAATATGCAGAATTTCAGAGTACACAAAGAAATCTACAAAACATTTACACTGGAGAACAGTGCATCAGAGGCTGCTCCTCCAAACAAGATCCTGACAGCCATGAGGCCTTCTGCTTACTGCTGGTTTATACCACAGACAGCTTCCATGCTTCCAGTCTCAAGTGTAGGAGTGGAAATTAATTTGTAGGGGAATACTCCAGATGGACTGGTTCAGACAGTCTGATCCAGCCACAACTGAACTCATCCATCATATTAGGTTTGTCCAGCACAGCTCACACTGAGACACCGGAAAGCTAACAAACACAGGGCTCATCACAAAACTTACCAGACTGCCAACACAAAGGATCTGCCACATCCAGACGTGTCCATCCACTTGCAAAAGCTTCTCAGAGTTTTCAAAGTTATTTTCTTCACTACACAGCTCAGAATCATCACATACTCAAAAAGACAGGAATAATGTGGATTATCAACAAAGCTACTTTGATGCATGCTTATCAGTGCATTATGTTTATGGTATTTTTCAAATGTAGGATTCTCTGTGCGATGCAATTAAGTAAATGGAGCTAAGCTCTAGTCCCCACTAAAACAGCATAACTCATAAGATGGATGTGTACATATGTATCTGTCCCACCAGAATAAAATTTGTCCTGTTATATTTGTCATGCTCTCCATCTTTAACTACTGTGGAAAAAAGCTCATAAAAAAGGGGTTTAAAAACCCCTAAAAAGAGAATTTCCATACTAGACCAGTTAAGGCTAATTATACAGACAGGGATAAGCAACTTTCCTCTGACTCTTCTTGCCAGCTTGAGAAGACAGCTCCAAAAACCAGGGAACAAACCAACCACCCAGCAACAACAAACAGAAAACATTAATGCTCTAACAGCATCAGCAAGTTTCAAGTTGTGTTTGAAAGAATGAAACCCACATTAATCGGAACCTGTACACTTGCCTGCTGCAACAGAATCTCAAGACAACATCTAACACGCTCTTTACAGTGATCAGGGAAGGAAATCTAATTTTCCATTTTAGTCTGCATATCAATACCACCTTCCCGTGGTAAGCCTAGTTCTCTCATTCCCGTGCCATATGGCAAATCAGATTCACAACTGAAACTCAAGCAATCGCAATTGACTGATTGTAGGCAGACTTTAAAATAGGAAATTTTTCCTATATGGCCCTCTGCATTATCTCTGTTAAAATATTTATTTAATTTTAGCTAATATTAATTATTTAGCTCCAAATACGTTCCTTTTCTGGCAACAGTATAGCTTCAGTTTAAAGTGTATTCAGTAAATGTTTTATTGATCAAATAGCAGTTCCCTTTAGGAGCATCCTCGGTGATACGATAGAAACAAAACTTCAGAAAATCCTTTAAGATGCAAAAATTTGAAGCCACTTCTTTTAACTACTCTGTTTACCTTTCAGCATCTCAACATCTGAATTTAAAGCCAACTTATATTATTGATTTAGCTCAAAAATTGTCTATAAATAAGGATACAATGCACGTTTAGCTACTCTGTTTTGCATTATCATCCTCTTTCATGGAAGCACAGAAGCAGTATCAATCCCCAGGAACTTAACAGGCAGCAAGTGTTTCTTTTGCCTTTATGTTTCCCTAGCTGCTCTCCCCTCACGCCCTTCATATGTCAATATACATTTGTACTCATTTTTTTCCATAAGGAATCAGATAAACTATACACTGGAGGATGCATGATTATGTTTTTTCCCCCGGGGGTCAATATTTACTACTATCATTAAGTGATAAAATTTACCACATTGTGTACAAAGATTATTTCCAATAAAAAATATCATAAGGAAATCTTAAGTGGTGTCAAGAACTGGTAATTTCTCAGGAAGACATAGAGGAAACTTTTTCCCCAGCAAGTTGTTCTTGATATTCAGCTTGCAGGTTTTACTATTGTTAGTAATTAGTATTAATAATTTTTACTAGTATTGTCACATCACTGTATTACTATACTAATATTATTTTGAAGCTTATATTCTTCTACTCCTCATAGAATGCTGTGGTTCCCGAATTTCCACTCATCAGTATTACTATCATTTATACCAAGGTAGAATTTAAGAGACTTCTGGTACGGATAAAACATAATTTGAGTAAAAGTTTTACTAAACATAACTCAAAATATTATCATCACACACAGTAGGAACATGTGCAATAAATGCACAGGTTTAGTCATTCATCCCAAGGGGAATCTCTATTCCCCTTTAATTATTCTTTCTTCCTGAACGTCTCTGAATGCCTTTTGGTTTGTCACTATAGCATGATGGTCAGATATTAACACAGCAGTTAGAAAGGTCTTCAGGTTCCTACATGCAGGATCATATGCATGCAGACTACATCACCTTCAGGGCAGACACAAACCAAATCAGAGTACCCATTCCTGCACTGTAAGCTCATGTTCATGAAGCGCGTACCCACATGACTGACTCCACTGTCATGGGCATTTACTTCATGTGTAATTTTTCCATTGATAAATTAATTTGTAATTTTGAAAGCAATTTCTCCATCTGTCATACCAACATTTCAAAGCTCATTATTTTTTCCCAGTGATAATGAATTATAATCAAAGATCTCTTCTTATCAATTTTACTCCAATGATATTTCTGTGGTCATATAAAGCAATCATTCTAGTTTCCTCAGACCTGTGTCCAATACTTTTTTATCTTTACAGCATACTGCATGTTAAATGCTGTATTTACCAAATGCTAATACAGAAATTAGAGAGGGAATCTTTCAGAGTTGAAAGGGAATACCAATATTAAAGTCTGATGATTCTATACAGGAAGCTAAATCATTAAAATCTAATGGCCTTAGGAACACAAAACAGCTTATTTATGCATTAAAGATACAATATATTTACATTTTCTCCACTTTGTTTCCTGATGACTTCCTCTCCTGCACTTTGTCTCCCTTAGAGTCTGTACAAAATGTATATGTTTTTCACCTTTTGGTAAATATGAAGCAATACACACCATAGCACACAAAAAAAGCTCCATGTAGTTTGGTCATAGAGACAATCTGAGCTTAAACTGGTTTAAAAGTATCTTTATTATAAATACTATTTTCTTTTAAACTACATCTAAAAAGTTGAAGCATTTCAAATGTATCAAAATACAATGCAAAATGACGGCCTATTCTGTTCTCATTTTCTGTGAGATTTCTTTGATCAGCAAATGACAACTTTTTTTTTCAGTATTCTTTTACAATTGGTTTTTATTCTGTAGTGCTTTGATAGCCAGGCAGGACCGAAGGCTTACAAAGTATCACACCATTTACTTCAAAGATCAGTTATTGATGCGCTTATAGTAAATATAAATGCAAATCTAAAGGCAACGATTGTACAACCACAGATTTCAACGCAGTGATGCTGAAAATTACATCTGTTAATCACATTTAATAGATGATAAATTCACTGAATTCTAGCCAGCTATTATTATTGAAGTTTCTTTAAAAAAAAAATCAGTTATTTTCTAGATCATGGTTAGTCATTTAAAAAAAACAGTATTCATGCACACAACAGAATTCTCCATCACCTTTAAAGTGTGTCACAATTAAAAGTGGTGGAATACAAGAAAATTTTACAGGATAATCTAAGGACTTGTGTGAGAAGCAGCTCTATTTTTCATCATTGGGCTTAAAGCATTGTCCTAGTTTTTTAATTTCATTAACTTATCATCACCTGGAAAAGAAAGCATTCATGACAAAAATACATGGCTTATCAAAAGTTAAAATGGAATGACACTTAATGGCAGAGCTAACACCTTTCCCAAATGCATTTTAACCCACTACAATTGCTCCAGTTGTTTCAGGGAGGTGGTATTAAAAAAGATTTATCATCACAGTCTGATCATGGCACCAGAAATTTTCTGTGTTCTTCATGTTATGTATGTCTATCAGGGCAGTCAGCAGGAGAAATGGACAACTGCAATAACTGTTCCATAATGATTTCCTTTTAGCTCACTATTCCAGCAGCTCAAAACTTTCCAGAATTTCAGCTGCACAAAAAGAACAAATAAATGTAGTGTCTGATGTCTGACTAGAAGTAGAAGTAAAAAGGAGAAAAAGTAAAAAACCAAACCGACCCAAAACCCTGAAGAAAGTACAAAAAAGAAATTCCCTCCCACATTTGTATTTAAAAGAAAACAACAATCACCCCAGTCCCTTAAGAAGTCTGGAGATGTTAATGTGAAAGATGGTATAATATAACACAACATAGGAAGAAAGTTTTGGAAACAAAAAGGCCACTTAGTCAATACCACGTCTGATCTGAAAACTCCGAGCAAACGTTCAATACGTTAATTGCTACTCTCCTACTACAGCAAGGTATGTTGGCTAAGCCTCTCTCACTTGCAAATAACTTTAATGGTAGTGTTTGACAGCTTCTGATGTTGGATGCCTCTATCGGTAACTGAAGGTCAGGGAGATTCAGCAGAGAATGGAGAGATGACCCGTTTTTAAGGACATTGTGTGGCATCTTGAGGAGGTAAACAAGCGCTCCTGGCAGCTGGTGAGAGAAATAGAAATTCACGATGGGAAAAGGAAAAATCCTGTCGTGTGAGAGTTGTAGAGATGCAGCTGCTCCACTCGACAAGCAACATAAAATCAAGTCATTCATTAAGACAAAAGCAGGCCAACACCCTGCTAGCAAAGAAATCCCTACCTTGCACTTCAACACAAAATTCTAGAGTTTTATCTTTTCAGTGAGGGAACTTCAAATTACTGAGTACGTCCTTAGTTCAGTTACTCTCCTGACATAAATGACAAAGTTGCAGGAGCAGAAAATGCACTCAACTCCCTCTGCACCTCCCTTGTGTCATGTTGTAGTTCCCAACCGTGATTCTTCTTTGTGTAAGCAAACTGTAATTGTTTTCCTCTTCCATTTCAGTGGGAATAGAATTAGATCCAAGGCTGCTCAATTATAAATGCTGCCCATGCCTCACTTTTCCACTAACCATTTGTGTGCAAGTATCCCATTTGTGCCTGAAACATTTTCATATCATGTGAACCCTGTGTAGCAACACTAAAGATGCACAACTGAAAGCTTGCCGATTGCATTATTTTTACTTTGCCACAAAATTAGTCAAAATTAGCAGGTAAATCTTGTAATGGTTCTGCCAGCAGCTAAAGGTTGTATCTCCCTACATAAACCAGGGCTGAGCTTCTAGCAAATACATAATTTTTTAATGCAAAATACAACTATAGAATCTTTTGTTTGTTTGGGGTTTTTTGGTGGGGTTTGTTTGTTTTTACTACAAGTCTGTCTCTGAAAAGCCCTATTACTTGTTTCACTGTTAGCATAGTAGAAAGTCCATTATTAGTAATTTCCAAAATGCTGGAGTATAAAATTCATACAAATAATTTTCATTTCTGAAAACAGACAACAAATTGGAGCCAGTCAAGTTTCCACCGAAGCATCAGACTGCTGCCAGAGAGCAGCACTGGTAGCTGGTGTTACACTGTCAATCATGCCGCAACTTTTTTCTGACAAGTATTTAAGGCTTCACTTTCCTTAGCCACAGAAATGCTCCAGTAGTATTTTAAAAGAGTACACAACATTAGGCTTGAAGTGATATATATATATTCATTTTTATCTGAATTACATAAGTGAACGGTCCATTATGAGAGAATCAAATTTCACGGCTAATAGGTTCACTGATTACTATGAATTGTCGGTATTTAATTAAAATACTTTTACTCAGTCAAGAAGGTCATTATTTTCTAATGGAACTTGGAACATTTTGTTGCACACTCTCAGTTGTCATCACATCTTTGGCACACTAATTATTTCTCTCAATTCCACTGCATTTGCACTGGAATTCTGTTGTGCATGTAAAAATAATTAGAAAATTTGCAAATGTGTTAACTTGCATGACTCAGTTCTGCTATTTAAATGCCAGGCTTAAGGGGGAGGCAGGTAAGGTGTCTTCTTTTGTTGCCTTCTTTTTTTTACAGTTAAACAGTTACACTTGAAAAAGAGCAAGAGTTTTGTTGGGTTTGTTTTTTTTTTTTTAATCACTTTGTGTAAACACAGCTAATGGTCTACCTACACAAGCCGGAACAATACCCAAAATGATAGCTACACATGCCTCTCAGATAGCTGAACATCTCATCTGGGACTTCTGAAGTTGCCTCAGAAACCTGGCCGCCTGGTTACACAAATTTATGGTAATTGAGTATTCAAACACTCGGTGCAGATGAATTACTGGTGGATCTGTGAGGGAAAAAACTTGGCTTTACAAGACTGTAAAGCAATTCCCCTGCTGCCAGGGCCAACATTAAGCATGCATCTTGGGAAGCCCACTCAGAGCCACCATCACTCCTTCATGCTCCTTGCCCGAGGAGGCCCAGATGTCCCTGCCGCAGGGTGCCCTTGGCACAGCACTGCCACTGGCCCCAAGAAAGGGCTGAAACACAAAAGCACAGCAAGATCCTCAAGAGCAGTAAGGGCACACTGGACAAAGAGTGTAAATCACATCAAAGGATGATCTGTGGAAAGCCATTGCCTGCCCTTGCTCCCTGCCAGCCTTACACGGGATCTTAGTAGCACTCAAACATGCAAACCTGAACCTATGTAACTGCTCGCAATATTCACTGGCAAATGATTCCTCAAATCATGGCATATATATGTGGTGAATTGTAACATTAGACTCTCCTCCAAGCATCCAGCCAACCACTCTGCTGTAGTTCTGTATTCAGCAAGGCTAGTATTTGGTAAAGACCAAGTGGAAATTTCAAATTACTGTAATGGACAGTTCCTTAAAGACCTCGCCCTTCCCAAACAGGCTGTGCCCAGCATTGGTCACTGTCCAGCAGATAGCCATCATTTATTAACAAGCACATGTTGCCACATTCTTCCAGTAAGTTTCAAATGCACAGCTAATATAAAGCACTGGCACCCACAGCAGTCATATAGAAAACTACTCAGAATAGCAATTTTGTTATTAAAGATTTACATCTCTCTGGAACATCTGTGCTTACTTGGCTTGTCAGATAGCAGCACTAAACACTAAGAAATCGAGGATGGGGTAAAAATCTTTGTTTAAATACAAAAAATCCTAAAGACAGCAAGTTAGTATGATTGGCCTCTAAAAAAAAAAGAAATTATTTTAGCAGGGCTTTTTTGTCTAACAGCAACAACTGAGAAACTGGAAATGCTTTGTACTGTTAGAACATTAAGAGGTGACAGATACTAGGCCAAGCTGTACAACATTAAACCTGACACTGCTTTCCAGAAAATACCCACTATAAAACTATCCAGATTTCAGATTGCCTGTCCAGCTAACATGCAGAGGAGAAAAAAGATGCTTTCCTCTCCAGTGTGATTTAATACTAATAAATGTGTGCACTGGCACGAGAAAGCTGTATTTCAAATACCATGCTGTAAAACAATAAAGTATAAATTTCTGCTCCAGTAACATTGGCAAAAATCAGTTTTCTGGCTTTCATTACTGTTGTGAGAGGATTTACCTGTTTGCAAATCATCACTGCTAATAAGATTTCTCTCTAACCTGGTTTAAGGTCAAAACATGCTCACAGTGCCTCACAGTACTGCAAAGCAGCAGTCATTCATTTCACCTCACCTTCTCCCTTTCAACCTGAAATCAAACATAAACATCGTTGGCCACAATTCCTTTTCTAAAACAGATTTAATCTGTAAATGGAATTGAGAGTTTCACACTGTAAGATAATGCAAGAAGTCTGCATGACAGAAAGATGCAGCACTGAAAGAGCACTGGGATTTGAAGAAGGATGCATACAAGGAAAAAAAGGCACAAAGCTTTCCTCCACCTGCCACATAATCCTCGTAAATCTAACCTTGCAGGTCACACATTCTTGCTGCTGGTTCTCCTGTGTACAGTGATGGATACAATCTCTAGTGCCGAGTATCCAGCCCAGTTTAGGATTCAAAAATTATACATACTCCTACTAGCTTTTAAATAAATTATTGCATTAAGATGGCTTGATCATATGAGTAAATTGACAGTTAATAAGAATTTAATTACTTTATTTTGTGTGAATTTGATATAAAAAGATATGGGAAAGGTAAAAACTACTATAATTCATCACTGAATCTGTGAGAATTACAATTTCCTAATCCAAAAACTAGGCTACCTTTCAGTTAAATTAATTCTATAAAAGATCAGGGACCAGAGTGATCAGAACGTCCTTTCTGAACGTTTACAGACTGGCTGCAAAGGGGATTGTGTTTTGAATTCACACTGCCATACTGGGAAAAAAACCAAACACTTTTACAGTGCTGTAGTAACTCTTGAACATTTGTCTGTTTGGTTTATTAAGTTAGAAGTTACTGTCTGTGATATAACCAAACAAATAGCTTCTGAAGTTGGAACAGCTCTTTCAATTAGCATTGTCATACAAACAAGAACATTTGCACTGTGAATGAGTAAGTGGCTGGTACAGGCACAGAGAGCGACTGCTGTCTGGGGGAGACTGAAGAACGGCTGTGACATTAGGATGCGATCACTCATGCCAGCTCCCCCCACTCACACACACCCTTTTTCAAGACTGCATTGCGTATACTCTCTCAAATCAGCCAAACATTACCAGTCAGAAGACGGGAAAGTAGGACTGACATACCGTGAACGGCTGTCTCCTTCCTTCTCCGCAGTGGGAGCAATCCACAGCATCAGATCTCAAGCAGGGGAAAGTGGAGCTGGAATAACTTTACACACTTACACAGCAGTGAGGCAGAGAAGAGAACCCCAAGGCACACTTCCCACATGGCTTGGCCAGCCAGCTCTGCACAAGGAGCCTCAGCACTCCCCTCTCTAACCAGCACAGTTCATGCACTGGGACATCCCATGGGTTGATTCCTTTTCTGTGGTGACAAGGAGAAAGGCCACGACCAATTCTGGGAAGGGGAAGTGCCGTAAGGGGCCCTACAGGAAGACCAACCTCTGAAGGCTCCTCTGCTCGGGCACCATGAGGAAACCACCGACTGAGAAAGCTATGCAGTCGGGTGGCAGTTACATCCAGCACTGAGTAGTTGTGAGGACTGCCTGAAGGATGTCATGTCTGCAACTACCACACCTGTCAGAGGTTTTAGATAGTCAGTGGGAAAGTCAGGTGTACATTCTTGAGAGTAGGTCCAGTCTTCCCTTCCTCCCCCTTCCAGTCCTAAAGTGACGACCGCACACATGCACAAAACTCCCAAACCATAATGGAAAATGATAAAATCTTCACTAAAACTGTTCACCTTTCCTCGAGGTGAAAGCAACCCAACAACAGTAAGACATATCAGATAAAAGAAGTGGAAAGAGAGAGTGAGGGGAAGGCAAATGGAGCCTGGAGAGCAGGAAGGCAGGAAAAAGCTTAAGATGTCAGGAGCCACATGTTCAATTAGAATGGAGAAAGTTTCATGTCTGAACCTAAACTTCCAGCACACAAAAGATATCAACTAGTATCATCCATCTTTGTCCTTCTCCTGATTCTCAGTGTCTCCTAACAAACAGAAATTGACTCCAGCAATAAAGTCACTGGAAAAGCGAGATTATCTATCCCACCCTGCACAAAGGCATTAACAGACTGGACCAAAATGTCTTAATTCAGGCAGCCAACAGCCATCTTTTGTAAGCACTTCGATGTTCAAAAGTTTAAACTTAAATTTTAAACATACCAAACTCGTTTGGATTGAAAGGTACCACACCATGTCCTGACAGTAGGTTTAACAAAGACATAATGACATCATCTATTCTAGTTTAGCAAGGATTAATCCCCTTGTCAAAACACCATGTTATTAGTACTGATAGGATTGGTTTGACTTTGCTTTAAATGGAAGATTGGCCAGCTCAGTGCCTGTCCAAACAGGGGCAGCAGACACCACTGTACCTTCTGTACAAGTGATGCAGTGTATCTAACAAGTATAAAGACATTTGGGGCTCTCAAGTCAACTGGGTTGCTAATCAACGGGGAAACTAGGAAAATAAATAAATAAAGTGCATGAGAATTAGAAGAAAAGTTGCTGTTGGAAATAAATGCGTTAAGCTCCTCGTAGTAATTCCCATACCTACTGGCAGCAGGTAACAACTGTCTTGCCAGATGTCACAAAAATTTTTGATTTTACAGAGTATGAAATACAAAACATTTCAAACTACTAAATTAAAAACAGTAGATTATCTCAATGCAATACATTTACTACTTTGATCTTTTGTGCAGCCTACGATATTTTTCAGTATGTAATCACTGGTATTAATTTAATTTATTTAATTAAAAACTATTGCACTTATCAGGTTATTCTTGTGCCACTGTAAATCTTATCTGAGGGTAAACTGATCAAAGCATCTTCAAGAGACATAGATTTAGAGCTGCCTGTAAATTGGAATGCTAAACCTACTGTTAACACATCCAGGGAAACAGCCTCAGTAATTACATTACTTAATTATTTATGATAGGTCAGATTTGAAGTTAGCATAATTTAGTATTTCTCTGAAGAGTTCCCAGCTAGGATACTTTAGTTGACTTAGTGAGTAAATAAAACCAGATCTGATTGATGAGGTAGTAACATTGGAGATGTTCGGGCTTTGCAAGAATGCTGGTGTTTTCTAATGCCAAGCCTCAGAGCACTCTGCAGAAGTAATGGGATCACATTTGCACTTCTCATTGTCTGAGCTGTCTTCATGCAGGGATAGTCATTGGTATGACTTAAGGACAGCACTATAGATTAGAAGTGCCCATTCCCTCCTCTGTAATTACATCAGCATGTCTCTCCCAATAAACAACAGAAATGGAAATTGTTACTATGAATAATGGGTTTGGATTCAACGCTGAGGAAACATAAGCAACCAGAATTTAGGAAAGACTGGCAAACCCAAAAGGAGAAGATACTGGCTTCTCTTATTTTTTTCTCAAGGCAGAATAAAACAGGCCTCACTCTAAGGTCACATTTGCATTTCGCACATAAATACATCTAGCTTCCATCTGAGCAGCAGTCAATATGTTAACAGCTGTAACTGTCAAAAAAATCAAGAAGCTTTAAATTACCGTAACTTCTGTGACCCTCCAGGATCATAGAACAATTTAGTCTGAAAGAGATCTTTATAGGTCACCTGGTCCATCCCCCATTAGCAAGGCCAGGTTAGATAAGGATGTTCAGGGACTTGTCCAGCCGAGTTCTGAATACCTTCAAGGACGTAGATCCTACACATTGGGTACTTGTCCACAAACTGGTTCTGCTCAGTTTTAAGACAGTGAATACAACTAAACCTTCCATGGGATCCTGCGGTGACTGAGTTGCTCATTAAAGGCTAGGTTCACAGTATAAACTGATAGAACTAGTTCACCTCAATGAATTTTGTCCTGTTCAGCTTCTTACCCAATACTATAATCGAGACAGAGATCTTCTAATGGACATGGAAAGTAGTTTTCTATCCAGAAAACCTTACCATAAGTTTCTGTCCTGATTTTCCCCCTTGAACTCTGAGCAAACTTAGCAGAATTCAACCCACTTAAGAAGCCTGTGAAGGTACCAAGACAGCAATCTGTAAGATTTAGAAACGTGGTAATTTGTTTTTGTTTGAGTTTTAACTTGTTTGCTTTATTCTGTTTTCCTTTTTTTTTCCCTAGTTGGCAGCAATCTGGAAATTACCACAAATACAAATACAGTATTTGCAAATGTTATTTTCTTAGATGAGATTCTAGCATTGCCTTGTAAAGCTGAACACGGACCTGTCCTAAATCATGTTTTCTGAGAGGAAATGAATGTATTTACTACAGAAAATGCAATTCAACATCTTTCCTCAGGTCTTGGGGCTATTTTCCCCATAACATGTTTATCAGCAACTCATGCAAAACTCAACTGGCACAGTTTCAGTATCTTTGCAAATAACGACACTGAGCAAAACTACATTTAATTTCAACCAAAGGTTTTGATTGTCATAGAGGAACAAAAAAGGAAAACAAAAAAAGTTGCATTTACTACATACTAGAATTCATTAGAAAGCCATGCAAGCAAAAGTTTGTGTTAGATCGTGCAAATGCAAAGGCAGTTTTCATTAATATGATTATTTCACAATGGGAAGTAGCATCATTGTTTAAGAGATGCCAATTTGTGCCTTTTGGTGGCGCTTGTAAAAAGCCTACGCGACATCTGCCCACTGCTTTGCACTTTCTGTGACTTCTGAAGTATCTCAAATTATTGTCCTAGAACTGCCTACTGAAACAAGCACACATTCATCAGACTTAACACCAGCTTCCACCTCTTTAGTGAACTGCAGAGTGTAAAACTACACAGTGCCAATTAGTGACAACAGATGTGACTAGAATTTCACAAAAGCTTTCAAGAAGTGACCTTTAAAATAATAAAAATATCCCATGGTTTGAAATATCTGAGTCAGATACAAAAGATGAGATGGTTTTTCTGTACCCCTTTTCTCAGCCTCCTTTCTGGATATGCATTAATGAACTGAACATAAATGTCATCATGAATTCAACTTACACATACAAGAACACAAGCAAAAGTCCTAACGGTTAGCAAATAAACCCGGGGGAAGTTAGTCATAATGCTCATCTACCCACATTTCCCTATCTTCCCATAAAAAGTGATCCTTCTAGTGGTTCCATTCGTATGTAGTAATTTTAGTGGTAGTGGCCTAAAGAAATTAGGCAATACAAAGATTTCTGGATGAGGTGCTTTTTTAAAACACTAATTTTAAATCAGCAAACACGAATTAAAAAAATGCAAATACAGAAACCTTGCTTTTATTACTATCATTAGCAAGTTACTTCAAGATGTGAAATTTAAACATTTACTACTGAAAATGTCAGATTACCTGTGCTTTGCCTAAACTTAGTTTTCATTTTACAGATCTGCTGCAATATTCAGTGTCTAGCACTGTCCTCCAAGTAGTCAGTACTACGGTGCCGAGACGCATTAAAAGATTGCACTGGGGCTGGTGCGTGGCATGTTAAATGGCATTTCAAATAATGTTATCACATGTGCAATCCCTGGGAATTTCTTAATTGATTTTTGGACCTGCAGACCTCCAGAAGGTGTTACATGTCCATATCATGTTCGTGAGTGATACATTCAGCATTTAAGTATCTGATTTAAAGAAGAATTAAGTAAAATTGTCAGCACTTTATTATCCATTCCCTACACATCTTAGCTACTCAAGAGCTCAAGTCTTCTTTCTACATGGCAATAAAGGCATGACTTCAAAGTATATCCTTCAGCATCAGTTTGCCCTGCCTCCAAAAGACATTCTTGCATTTTCAATAAAGAACTTCAGTGGACTTTCAAATCAGGCACCTACAGAGAAAACATAGAAAGTAGATTCTGCAAGGAGTAGAACAGACTCATCCTGTCCACCACATCTTCCCCCATTAAATTCTACTTGTTATGGTGTAAGTAGACCTCGAGATACAAAACACAAGAATAGCATGCTCTAATTTTCACAGTACGTATACCTGTGTCTCCTTAATACCACTAGGTTGATTTAATTCTGCTTGTACAGCTACAGCTTGTTAGCTTCAACTGCAAATATTTCTACCAGCTGGAAAAATCTGGCCTAGCAGAAGAAAAGCTGTTTATTGTTTCTCCACCTAACCTGGCACTTCAGCCAAATTACTTGCACTCAGGGCATCTGCAGATAGGTGTGAAAGCAATTACAGAGATACCTAGTCTATTTTTGCTTCTTTTTGTCCTCAAAATTTACCCATTTCAGAAACCAAAATAAAGGCAAAGAACAAGTAATTTTCTGGGCTTCAAAACACATCTCATTTTCCTTATCAGGAACACAGAAGTTGCACAAAATCTGGTACCAGTCAAGAATAGTAACAGTTAAAATTATAATTTTTACTATACTTTATTTCATCATTATTGCTTTTTCAAGAATGACAACAAAGGGATTTCCTTCTGGTTTGACAGAAGATTGCTTCTTGCAGTCTTAGAAACCCAGCACAGATATTTTGTTAAAAACAGTTGGTGCAGAGGGGACCTGAGGCCCACATGGTTTACAGGAAGTCTTCTCTCTACAGTGCTGATACATCTTCCACAAATGCCGGTCTCATTAGTTGTGCAGAAAGTCTGTGGCAGGGGTCAATAGCCCCTACCTGGCAGGACCTATCCTCCTCATGAGGCCAGGGCGCTTAAGAATCCAAGTTTAGTTGCAGCAGGAAGAAGAATTGGACAAAAAAGACAGGGATCTTCTGGAGAGAGTCCAGCAGACAGCTACGAAGATGATTAAAGGCCTGGAGCATCTCCCCTATGAGGAAAGGCTGAAAGAACCGGGGCTGTTCAGCCTGGAGAAAAGAACACCGAGAGGGGATTTGCTCAGTGTTTATAAACATCTGAAGTGTGGGACACAGAGGGAAATGGTCAGCCTCTTCTCAGTGGTCTGTGGAGACAGCACAAGGGGCAATGGCTTCAAGTTGGAGAACAGGAAGTTCCACACCAATATGGGGAAGAACTTTTTCACAGTGACCATGACAGAGCCCTGGGACAGGCTGCCCAGGAGGGTTGTGGAGTTTCCTTCTCTGGAGAGATTCAAGATCCGCTTAGATGCCTATTTGTACAATCTGGCCTAAGGAACCTGCTTCTGCATGGGGGTTGGACCCCATGATCTCTTGAGGTCCCTTCCAACCCCTACAATTCTGTAGGGGGAAAAAAAAAAAAAAAAAAAAAAAGTTGTTCCAGCTTATCTGTAATCTGATAATGAAAACTCACCTAGGAGTAAATGACAGTCTTGCATTTTTTAACTGAGAAAAGGAAGAGTGTCTCCATGTCCACACAGCTACACATGCCACAGCTGTGAAATATCTGTCAGATACTCCTGTTGGCCATCATCTGGATTTTGGAGATACCTCACGTTTTTGGTATGCTTACAAAACAGAATAAAAACCCCACTTCTCCACACTTTACACCAAACACTTCATGTGCTTCAGTTCAAAAAAATCCAAAAAACCCAACCAAAATCCACAAAACAGTTTAAAACAAGAATCATCCCACTCCCAAACCACGGGAGAGAACTGCCAAGTGTCTGAAACCTGAGAACATGACATCTGTAGCTCAGTGACACACTTGCTAACTCTAAGGTAGATGCAACTGCTGTATTGTGGGGAAAGATGATTATACGTATCATGCCTATTTTCCTTGACATGAGGATTACTTTATGCTCCTCTTAGTTGTATTCTGTTGCTTGCAAGGTAAGGATAGGGTAGTTCCAAACATCACAAGTATACAGTGAAATGAATCTCACTGACGATTAAACAAATCTGAGTACAAAACCTAACTACTTCCAACCGTTTCAGATAGCAACTTTCCTTCTCCGCCTGCAGAGCCTGCTTTGCTAGAAGTATGGCATTTCTCCATGCTGTATTTGTTAACATTTTTCACTAGGAATAGCTAATCTGATGAAATGAACACCATTTATGGTATATGGCTGATTTGGTAAATAGCCTACTTCTACATTTTGAAAGTAAAGCCAGATCACATGAATTCCAAAGTTAATTCAAACTTCAAAGCCTTTCACATTTTAAGGTAAAAAAGAGAAAACTTAAATTTAAATAAGAACTAAGAAATATATATTCACACAAAAACACTAACCATATTTTAAAGACATTAATTTTTCTTTGTAATTTTCAGGACATGCATTTTTCAGGGTTGATTCTTCATGAAATACTGAAAATTCGTTTGAAGTGAACATGCCATTTCTTACTCCATTCATAGCAACAGATACTGACATTAAAACACA
The DNA here is from genome assembly GCA_020800305.1 of Porphyrio hochstetteri. NCBI lineage: Eukaryota > Metazoa > Chordata > Aves > Gruiformes > Rallidae > Porphyrio > Porphyrio hochstetteri. The sequence goes on from CM036911.1 coordinate 12,088,909, forward strand.
ATCAACATTGCCATTTACATATGAATGTTAATCTTTATGTGGCAGACTGTAGGCACAAACATTTAAACAGACTTCCAATACCTAAAGGGGGCTCACGGGAAAGCTGGAGAGAGACTCTATAGGGGGAGTACAGTGATAGGACAAGGAGTAATGGTTTAAACTAAAAGAGGGTCGATATAGATTAGACATTAGGAAAAAATTCTTCACTCTGAGGGTGCTGAGGCCCTGGCAGTGTTCAAGGCCAGGTTGGATGGGGCTTTGGGCAACCTGGGCTAGTGAAGTGTATTCCTGCTCATGACAGGGTTTAGAACTAGATGGGCTTTGAGGTCCCTTAAAACCCAAACCAGTCTGGGATTCTATGAAATACTTATCTTACTCACTGACTCTGAAAGGCTGTACTTGTTCTGGTTTACCACTCTATTAGTGGGAAATGATACCTCCTATACCTAGCATTCACTGTTAGCATGTATGGTCTATCTGTACTTAATTTCATATCAGCTCAATGGAAAATGAGGGCTTTGTGCAGGCATCATATTAACTTTCTATTAAAAAATAAACCAACCCAAACTAAAAGCAAACAACAAAAAACATGCCTCACAATCATATAATACCACTGTTATTCCTGTGAAAACACTTACCATGAGAATCAAATCTTTCAGGTATCAAAGGTCATAAACAGATGAAAAAAGTCCTGAAAATTACTTCAAAGTTGTCAGGCGATTTCAATTTAAATCTAATAAATTATTTCTGTGTTCTATACATTGAATCACCTTTGGCTTATAAAATTTACCTTGCACAAATGTCGTACATGCTACTATATTCAAATGTAATAAAATAAGCATGAAACACATTAACTAGAGGATGACACTATGTGTGTTACCCTGCCTTCTGTAGACCAAGTTTTCAGAATTCCATAAAGTGTATTAACAGCAAAAGTATGACCCAAAGATAGATGTTTATCTTCCTCCTTGACTGTGAGAACAACAATCCTTTAAAAAGCAATTTAGAAATGCAAAGAGTTCATGTACATCTAGGCACTTATTTCATTATCTGCCATGAAGAAAGGCAACTTGGGGTGGAGGAGACACGATCTCCTTTCCTCCTCTACATGTTGCCCAGAAAGGAGTAAAGGTATTCTGCAGCTGTCCTGCCACATGGCACCACGTGCTTGGGAAGGACCAGGTACCTCCCAGAGGAGACCAACTAGTCTGCCACAGACACCAGCAAGAAGTTCAGCCATGTTGAGTTCAAGCCAGATCCCAGTATAAACCCCAGAGCATAGGGGAGCAAGATAAAAGTAAATGTCTCTTCAGATCTGCATATTGAAGCAGCTTTGTTATGTATTTAAAGAATAACATGAGCCCTGAAAATCACCTAATTCCATCTGTTGGTTAATATCCTCCTCAGTTTCCCTTGTAAATGAAATGAGATGGTTTATCTTCTGAAGACAAATAACATAAGGCACTTCCTGCTCTGGCATCATGCCATGCTTACAGCCCTTTAAAACCCCTGGTACTCAACAATTGTTTTCTAGATCAGTGGGATATGTGGAAATGATATAGTAATGCTTTTGGCAATACTTCCTTTACTAGAGAATCGTGTTACACAAAACTGGTTTGTATCAGTTTACTAAGTAAATCAATACTTAGTCTAAACAAAAACAGCCACATAAAAATATTCAAGAATAGTAGTACTAAAAAAGGCTTTAAAATAGCACCACACTGCAGGGGAATTGGGAAAGCACTCACAAGGAACACTGGACGGCCTCACTCACTTTGAGAAATTTATAGGAGAAATTTGCCTGCCCAAGCAACTGCTTGACATTCAAAAACAACTTCCTGATACATAACCAGCGTGCAAGAGTTCAGCCAACTAATGCGTTTTAACTAGGCAAAATCGGTACATTTTTATGATGAAATTGACAGCTTTGGCTCCACATTTCATCTTTTAAATGCCACATACACCTCAGCTGGAGCACATCAATAGCAGCATTGATTTTTTTTCCACTTGAGTGAAATTACTCATTTTCTGTAGTTGTAACAGTACTGCAAAATTAAAGCAACTATTTGGGTACTTGAGACCATTATCTCAGTCCTCTTTAAGGCACGTGCCTTGATTGTATATGGCTGAAACTTTAACAATATCAATTCATGGTTTCTTTCTTTGCCCCCCGCGAAACTCTCACTTAAAATACCCCAGTACACCAAGTAATAAGTATATTCTTCAAAAATGGAAGAGAACTTGGGAGTAAAAATGTAATATGGATAAGGCTTCATGTGTTTCTTCCTCCTCACTGTAGAGAATCATCTCAAACATCTTCCAAGTTACTACTAGACAGGTTGCTCTAGACTTCTTCCATGCCTAGAAAGCGTGTTATGGAAATGCAGCTTTGATCCAACACTCATGCCTGAATCCCATATGCTCTCTGGCCTTCACTTGGTAATTGTTTTCTGCTGATCATGGTCTGCTGCTATCCACAGACATCTTACTTGAACACAAAACGTTCTTCGTGAGCTGAAGTCTTGAACACTTTTCTCTCTATTTGGATCTCACCCTGAAAGCAAGACGTTAAAACCTGCTACTTCATTGGTTACCTTAAAACGTCTTAGAACCATCTCTATGCCTTGCATTATGCTGTGATTTCATCAGGACATGAGGAGAATAGGCAGATGATGCCTAGAAATTTGAACAGGATTGTGTGTCTCGGGGTTATAAAACAGGGATTTATTTCTAACCGAATGTATTACTCTCCTGAGACAACGAAAGAGAATCTGATACTACCTAAATGAAGTTAGGGATTTTCTTTTGTTAAATAAATTTGTTAGATGCTAGCATACTGAAACAGAGGAATGATCACTTCACAAATAGACTGATTTAATTTAAATGCATGCTTTACATTATTTGGAAGACCAAAAATGTTTTACTCATTATGCATGAAAACAGTATTTCCTCCATTCACAGAGGATAGAATGAATAACAATTATCTGAAAATATTTTTTATATTTCATGATTTACATACAAGTAGGTATTTTATGGTACACTAGAGGTAGTAAGTGGGATGGAATCTGTAAAATTTCAATTCAAATTTTATTTCCCAGTTTCTAGATAATTTTTAACAATCAGACTTTTTATTCAGTGGCACTCTCCAAAAGGTCACCACTCCCTCCCCACTTTACAGCCGCTATGACAGTGAAATGTAGTTTATTTAGTTTCCCCCCCACCATGTGCATTTCTTTTCTGAATCTTTCCTTTAAACAGTAAGGAAAACACTAAACAAAAGAAATTGGGTGAGAGACAGAGAAGAAGCATTAATTTAGTTTGCCTGTTAAAATGTCAGACTGGAATCTGAGGGACATTTAGTAAAGCCCAGCTGATACCAGGACAACAGCTTCTTGTGTGCCTTAATGTAGCCATGATAAAGTTTCACGATTCAGGCAAAAAAAGCTTTCAATTATTTCTTCTTCACTCTTACTTGATGACAGGAATCTCTAAGTCATATTTACAACAATAAGTAATAATTTAGGATTTTAGTATTAGTAATGTTTTCTTTGAATTAATCCCAATCTTACACAGAGTCCTTAATAACTAAAGTATGACCGATCCTTGACAACTACACCTGCAGTAAATTCATTTCGCCTGTGATTAACAGGCCAAGCTGACTTCTGCCTTTTCTTACAAGAGGAAATAAAATTGTCGGTCCTTATTATTGTGATAACATTTGGCCACCAATCTCAAGTCTTTTGTAGCCCTTTCCCAGTATTTCCGATGAGTTACGCTTTGCAGACAGACCTAATTTTACACAGGAGAAAAATACTGATAACGGGCAGAATTAATTAGCAGACAGAATCATACTAAGGTGGATTTCAATGTACACACTAAAGAATATATGTCCTAGCAATGACTGTTGAAATATTGCATTCACTTAAATTTCACTGGGGGGAAAAAAACCAAAAACAAAACCCAAACTGTTATCTTTGCTTTAACAAGGTATATAAAAATTCTGTTCCTTAAAGTATCTTCTTCATCCACATTTTTTCTAACCAGCAGTATTTTTAATCAATATCAAATCAAAAAATAGAAATCTATTAAATGCAGGCCACAGCTTTAGCCAGAATATTCTGGGGGGAAAAAAAAGCATCAAGTTTCTACAGATAATTTCACTGAAATCACTGGGTTTATCAGCACCCAAAGCAATTTCAAAGGTTTCTAATATGTATGATCTGAAAAAGAAAATTCATTTATTATGGCACTACACTTTGAACATTTTTTTTATGTAGTACAAAATTTCATCCCTAAAGCTAGCAGTTACAGTTTAAAGTGAATTACAGAATATATTAAAAGCCTTAAAAATCACAGGGAATTTTTCAAATTATTATGCTGGCTCTGGGAAAAAATACCTTGTGCACATAATTACTTAAAGCTTGAATACCTTGAGTTCATGTAGCTTTCAAAAAAATTCACATCCATTCATTTTGCTTGTATCACGGTTAATACTGAACCTCATGATAATGTACCTATTTTCTTAGGTCTGGAGAAACAGACCTCACTCAGAATCACAACACATGCTACTGAATTCTGCAGAAAGACTAGGAGATGCCATCTCTTCCTTTCTCATTCTGATCTAACCCCTTCTTTGAGGAAAACTTCTAAGGCTGCATTGCTACTATCATAAGGAAATCTGTCATTCCTTTGAAATTTGTCTTAAAATCCATATATCGAAAAATGCACTGCTAATAATCATCTAATATAATAATTCTTAGGCAATTTTAACCATTACTTTCAAAAGAGAACTGTATGCCCAACTGATTTCAATATGAAAATTAGGCACTTTTACTTACAATACTTTTGCAGAAACCTTTCCTTACTTGACTATTTGTCCTAACTGCTAACTATTTACAGTTCAGCTGCACTGAATCCTTCCCTATACGTTCTGATCCCAGCACTGAGAAAAGCTGCACAGAAATCCTCATAGACTTTACAGGCGTTTTCGCAGTTACTCAAACGATGCAAAGGGAGTTATTTAGATGAGTCAGGAGACAAATTGCTAGCTGTATACATAGAGATTTCTATCCGTCTGCATAAACACAAGGGATTTATTTGTTCCAATAGCTTGCAAATCTTGATTACCCGGACTCTGCCAGAGGCTGGACACGTGTGAGGATTTGTAGTCAATCCTTACTCAACACGAAGTTAACTAAAGCAGCTCAGACAAGATCTTATATTGGATGGCAGAAAACTAATCTTGGATGCAGTACAACATGTACAATCTCAAATCACTATAGTGATTTTATCACCCTACTCTCTTCATCATCTGTGGGTTATAATCGCAGGCAGACTATAACCCCCACACTCCTACACTGCAGCATCCCATCCACATACAGTACCCAGAGACAGTGCCACTGTTTGAAAAAGGCACAGTCAGACCTCTTCGTCCTCTGTATCTCCTCAAAAATAGCTCTGGAACTCATCCATCTAAATCCTCCCTTATTGCCTTGCCATGCATGATCTTGCTTTCAGAGCAGTTCAAACATATGGCCAGCAATCAGGCCATATCGAATCTTGCATTTCCCAGAAGTGTTTAGAACAGCTCAGAGTCCCATCTTTGTCTCCAATTTGAATTTATACATATGTTATTCCCTTGAGGCGTTATTACCCTGCTGAAGTGGAAAATCATACCTGTGTACATTAGAAAAAAAACATTGCTACAGAAAATGTAAAAATACCTCCATGATAAACCTTTGCAAGAAATATCACCACTCCTAAAAGCGACAAAGTCCATGTAAATGCACACCCTGCAAAATTTGTAAGCCAAGGCTCCTCATATATCAAATCACAGGAAAAAGGTACAAGAATGACTATGCATTTTTGGCTGTTATGTCAAAACCAGGCCTGCCGAGCCACATGACTATTGGCAGAATTTAGTTTCAATAATGTCAAGAGTATTTCAAAAAGCTTCATGAAGTTAGACTGACACCTATGAAATCCAGTTCTTGAAGAACCCATGTGAAGGTTAAGCACTGTTACGCTTCACTAACCCATCCAAATGAACAGACCTCACAGTAAGAAAGCATCTTAATCTTAACAAGGGAAAACCAGATTTCAGGTGCTTTCATTAGGAAACCACGTTTCGTGAATTAAACAGATATTCAATATTTCTGAAGCATTTCTGAGAAATTTTTGCTTTATAATCTAGATATTTGAAATAATTTAAGAAAAATTCTTCGTACAAAAGAAATGTATTATTTGGTGACTTCTAGAAACTGCAGCCCTTGTTCTAGTTGACTTCCATGAACTTTAGTATCAGTCAGTGCAAACCATGTGACAGAATTTGTAGTGGAAAGCACAGCACTGAACAGGCTGGGCCAATTAGAGAGTGAACCCGAGTTAGGCAGGATGTTTCTGCTTTCACAGAATCACTTAGGTTAGAAGAGACCTTTAAGAGTCCAACCACAGCCTAACCCTGCCTAGTCCACCTCTAGACCATGTCCTCAAACACAACATCTACACACCTTTTAAATACCTCCAGGGATGGTGACTCCACCACTTCCCTGGGCAGCCTGTTCTAATACTTGACTTTCAGTAAAGAAATTCTTCCTGATATCTTAAAAAAAAGGAGCAAAGAGAAAGCAGCAGCAACTCAGGATAGCTTAATGCTCTTAGCTCAAGAGGTATTTACATAGGATCTCTGATAGAGAATAAATGTATATATGGAGAAATTATTGCTGTATTTCATGGTGAATGAATACATGAAATACCAAAGCAAATATTACATACACCAGGAAAGCTTCTGAGTGAGTATGCATTTCAAAGGAATACACAAGAAATGATAAAGGTTATTTGTTACTGTACAAGTCAACATTGTATGCAGCATGGCTTAGAGTCACTACTTACTTCCTGATTTTTTTTGGACATACTTACTACTTACTGCTGGCTAAAGAGAATGTGAGTACGAAGCCTGATTCTGGACACAGGATTTAAAGACCTGATTAGAAGAGAGCTTAAAAATATTTATAGGAGGAAAAGAATTCTGTTACTTTTGCTGAAATGTGCATACATATACAAATATATGTAAAAGCCTACACGTATAGTATAAATATCTAGTTGTATTTTATATATATAGGCTGTACAATTGTCAAAAACATTCAGCACATCTTTCATATTACACACAGAAATATATATATATATATATGCGTATGTGTTTTTATAATGAAAAGTTAGTCCTGATAAGCAGCTTTATTTATTATTTTATGCCAACCACTAGGCTAACTTCAATTACAGCTTGGACATTAATACAACCACAGAATATATAACTGTGAACACAGTAAAGGTGATTTTAGGTAAAACCAATGTAAGCCCTCTGATTCATCCTAAAAACACTGCACCCATTCTACCACCAACATGGCAATTTGTTTGTCATGTAATTGAGGACTCCTCATCAGACATTTCTGAGTTTATGAAAGTATGGAATAGAGAAAAGTTGGAGAAGATGACCTGCAAAGCCTACTTGGAACTAGTGAACAAAGATCACAATAATTCTTCTTGCACTGCAATTTCCATTTCTTATTACTGCTTATAAGCTCTGGTTCTAAAAGCATATAAATTAACGACATTTCCTAATTTAATGGAGGTAGAAATTGCCAAGCTAACCTTATCTGGTTTAAAAAATTTTAATATTCATATTTCCAGTGTAGTATGACAACTTTATGTATTTTCAAGTTGCATATTGTATTTTATATCTTATCCTCTTGTGTGATACAGCTTCATTTTATCTTTCATATTGAAGCAACACAAACTTGTCTTCCTCATATATGTGGATACTCCAGGAAATAGAGGCAAGATAGCTTGACATGTTAGCAGTGCCACTAAACCTCACGATTTTACCAAGAGCAGACGTTCAGCATGCAAGGATCTCAAATGTCAGACTTCAGTTCTTTGTCAAAAGATCTGTCATCTTCCTCAAATTGCAAAATGAGATGCATACTGCTAAAGGTGGCAAACACAAAGACCTAAAGAGTGAAAGCCACCCCAGATGAAATGAAGCCTCTTGTTTCTCACCATTTGTTGTGATATCTCCAATCATACTATGTATGACAATGGGATTTGGCAAAATCCCTCAAGCTTTTTGTGTTCTGAAAGCCTGAACAAATGGATTAACATGCTGAAATCTCCACCTCAAAAAAAAAAGACAAAGGAATTATGTTTATGTCCTTTTGTTTAGTCCAATTTAAACGATATTTGGAAGCAAGAAATATAGCAGGATCTCAGAGAGTTAACTCTGAGAACACATTCTCAAAGAAATATTCCAGACAAACAAGAAGTTATAAAATAAACATGTGCCCTTTAGCTACATAGGAAGAACGTATGCAACACATTCTACATCAACTCCAGTTCTGTCAAAATTACTTTTATGCCACAACTTTCTGCATATATTCTAATTTAAATGTGTTAAAACCATATGAAAAAAAAGCCACTGATTTCTTTGTGCCCTATTGAAATATTTTCATTGGAAATTAGTATCTAAATGTTTTATCATACAATTGATCTAACTGATAATTGATTGGCATTTTTTGTGAGAATAAAAGCTTAAGTGTAATCCTAGGGCTAGAAATTATAACTTTCAATTTCACACTAAGTCAGCAAACCAGAAAACAAAACAACTTACTCAAACTAAACCAAAGAAAAAATCTGACACCTCTATCAACACATTTTGGCTAGCACAAGAAATACTCCAGGCACCCTGTCAGATCAAACAGTTATTGGCAACTGACCCTTTGGAAGGTGTGTACCTGAAGCGCTGCTGGGAATCCTGCACAGCTCCATGTGTGCTGCTCTCTGAGGAGCCTCCAAGGGAAAAGAGTTTTAGGCATTCTTAGGTATTTCAAGTCTCGATGACAGCGTAACTTCTGCATTTTATTTGACAGACTTAATGTTGATTATCAAGTAACAGCTCTTTTAAAAAAAGCTGGCTGGAGGGAAGTGCAGACTGACTTGGAATAAAGTAATTGACACAGATCTAAAAACATTGCTTTGCCCTTAGACTGTGCACAAAAGAAATGGCATTTCCTTATTTTTCTGCTTTTTCTAAATAGATTGAAGGATTCATCCTGAAATGAGTAAATCAAAGCAGGGTGTGTGGGAGTTAAATTGTCTGGATTGAATTGAACCGTAATTTCCTTCAAAAACTTGCTGTGGACACACGGCTACACAATGTTATGACGATGAACACGAGCAGGACAAACACTGGACACGTGCAGTGAAAGTATAATAAATGCATAGGACAACTCTTTAATGCTAAAGATGGGGGAAACCACAAACAAGAATTAATTTCTGGTTTCACAGGATCCATGTAACCCTTCAAAACTATAATTGCTTTACAGCATCAGTGGTGGACTCCCTCAAGCCATGTTCAAGACTTCTTCAGTAATTCAGTGAGTAATTACGTTCTCAATTTAGAAAAATGTATGGCAGCAGTTTAGTATAATTTCTATTTTAGGACTAAACCATGTTCAGGGCACATTTGCACATCATACATCTCATTCAATGTTTAAAGCCATATTGTACGGAGGAAAAATAGCTACTTTATTCAGTCCTTTTAGAATTAGATTTCATACTGAAAACTTCTGAAAAGCACTAAACACCTCCAGCTCCCATGGGCTTCAGTGATGCCTGAAATACAGAAGGACTGAAATCGTCTTTATAACCTAACTTGCAGAGATTAAGGTCCTCATATTTGAAGTTCTTCATGCAAATAAACAAAGAGCTCCTTAGTATGAACTATGGCTCATAAAAGGAAAACCTTCACAATTAGTGTTTATTCAGCAAGAGAAATAAACGTTACGTCTACCATGAGTAGATGAATAAATCTACCTAAGTCAATAAGCACTAGTGAAACGAATGGAACTAACATTGATTTCAGGGCAGCCAGAACTTCACCCAATGTATTCGCTCTAAACAAAACCATATAAACACATTAATTGACTGCAAGGTTAAGGATTTAGAAAGACACAATATCAATTCCACTGACATTTTTTTAAACCAATACATTTGACTCAAGCCTTATTGTTATTTGAACTAATTTTAAGTCCTATATTCCTAATCAAATCAATAAACTATTATTACCAAGTTCATTCTTATGAAAAAATAAACGATATTCAGTAAAAACTGAATTTCCTGCAAGGACATAGGAAGTGTTACAGGAGTTCACACCAGTTTAAAATTATAAAAGCCTCTCACCAGTAGAAAAAGTTCAAACGTTTTGTCACTTAACTAGACAATTTTTAAGCATCACAGCCCAAACAGGACAGAGAAGCATTGTCTTTCAGTTTTCATCATCTACAATGGATTTCATTCCTTAAAAAGACAGCAAAGAAGCTTTAGTGTTTTTATTAGAGGTACTTTTCTTAATTCAATTTGAAAAGTAGAGATGACTTTATAAGAAAAAGCAACAACATCCCTTATGTTTTTGTTGCTTGTAACAGACATGATGGTACCAAGGTATAAAGACAAAATGCAAGCATTGGTGTCAATAAATCCTGATTCATTATTAAGTAAGCATGCCCAATAGCATCTCAATATAAAAAAACCCCAAAAAAACCCAAAACCTAAATCTCTTAAAATATTACTTGTATTCTACTGGAATAGATTTCAACTACGTTCTTAAATAAATTATTGCATGAAAGATAATGCAGCAGAAGAGAATTAAAACTTTTACCCAATGCCCCTCTAAAGTCTGCAACATAACTGAGATTTTTAGTGTATTGTATATTTTCCCTTTTTTTTTATGCAATAGAAAATATATAATTGCCTGGTATATTGAAGATTAAATAAATATCCTAATAATCAGGGTTGGAAGGAACTCAGAAAATTGCATCATGAGGATGTTACTTAATCAAGGTACATGCACAATAATTAAAGGCACTTCTACTAAGGTAGTTCACGCTACCTTAGAATCGCGGAAAGGGCAATCAATTTTCTGAAAGACTTCTACCTTTCAAAAAGGTATTATTATAATTATTATATTATTGATTATGAAAGGTATTATTATAATTATTATATTATTCATTATGAAATCCAGATTATTAAATGTTATCAAAATATTAAGATATTTGTATTTAAGACTCAAAGCCATGTGTCTTAGCTGTATCCTAACTCTGTCTAGCAGCACGTGAATACATTAGAGTATGAGGAGGGGAATGTTATTGTTCCATCATTCCAGTCAAACAGGAGAGTTTATTACCAGCACTGTTGCAACTGATCTGCTAGCACTGACAGGTAAAAGTTTGATGGAGATATAAGAGGCATTGTACCTGAATTATTGAAATTCTTGTATGGAAAAAGAAAAGCATGAAGTCAAGGAACAGCTACTGACTATGAATCAGGATTTCTGAATGACTCCATCTGATACTTCCACTACCAAAGTGTGGCACAAGGTGAACATGAGAAAGAACAGAGTTAAATGTTTCTGTGGGAGCCTGGAAAGAAAACATACGGATTAATACAATGATTTTACTTATTGAATAGTTTCAGCATAATTACAGCTATATTAAGACTGTCATTGTGAGGCATCAACAGTGCCATCATAATACCTACATAAAAGGTGACTCATCAGGGCCCCAAAATTCAAGTGAAATACTGTCACTTAAAATGGTTTAAGAAATGAAAGCAAATTTATGCAGCCTAACAGACTAACTTACTATGACATTTTAATTATTTTTCATCCAGACAAATTTCTCTGGGCACACAGAACCAATGCAGTAGGGAGGAGTTTCTTTTGAAAACCAGGTAGGAAGACGGTATCCATTAATGATGCAAGAGTAAAAAGCAGAAATGTTGCCAAAGATGCTAAATATTGAAGCTCTGATTTACAGAAAGAGGAACAAGGGAAAGAATTAGAGAGCCTCCAGGCCTTAAAATTTATGCACAGTCACTTAAGGAACAGACATATTTCACTGGAAATGAGTCTGATAGAGAATTATGCAACAGTTATTCCTAAGGCTGTACGTAAATTTATAAGCCATTCAAAAACAGCATGAAATATTTCAACAGTTAAAGCATAAAACCTGGACACACACACACACACAAAAATTTAAACTACATTATTTATACAATGCAGAACTTCCTATACATCGTATCTGTGAACATCCAGTGATGGCAAGAGTGTAATACACTGACTTCTAACTCACCAGGATGGGACTTTTCCTGTGGCTGACCTCCAGCTGAACAGCAGATGAGCCTCAGCACCACTTCCCTACTCCCTGCACTGCACTGCACCACACTCTGGGAAAGCAATGATACCCATTCTGGGTATTCTTTGCCTCGTTTCTTCTCATACAGGTTGATGTACTTTCAGCTATGGAACTGTATGTATTTGTGGCATATAGCAGAAAAGCACATGGAGACATTCTTAAAATTGACTAAAAAAACTAAAACAAAACAAAAGGCTTTTTGAACAAAAAGAAACCCTATACAATTTGAACCATCCTGGACAAAATCTATTACAAACTTTCTTTATTGTCGGAAAATGTCTATCTTAAAACTTTTTGTGAAATAAAGGAAAATCATCTTCCTAAACCTGTTACAGTTGGTGGGACTGGCTGATACAGCTAGAAAGAGTTTCCATCTTAAATGCGTACAATTAGACATTGTTTCAATTTTGATACAGCTTAATAATGGAATAAGCTAAAGAATTGTATTGCTTTTGTGAACTATATCTTGATAGTACAAAAAGCATTATGAGAAAACCTATGAAAATACAGGAGCTTTGGACAAATAAATATATCTTTTACTAGTTCTCCAGCATCATGTTTAAATTTCAATAAAAACACTGTTTCAACAAAAGAGAAAGTTCTTTCAGGTCGTTCTTGTACTTTTTAAAAAAATGGTGTAATCTATAAAATGCATTCTATGAAGTCATACTGGTTAAGTATAGACAGAATATAGTCAAATGTTCCATTACACAATATAAAAATGGGCTATTTCCTTTGAGTGAAATTCTGAAAAATGTATTAAATTTCGAGCAATACCCTCTGATTTCAATAGAAATTTCCATTTTCCAAACAGTTCTTTCTATAGCCCTATCACACACTACAGCTCATTTTCTTCCACAAAGCCTAAAACTTTTAGTCTAAAATTGTAATCTTCAATAAATGTACTTAATATCCTTAATGGTTTCTCAAGGTCAGCAAGACACTACCTCCTCAGATGTTTTTTCAAATTATTCCTCACAATCCATGTACTACCAAAGAAAATAAAAGAAAGAAGGAAAATAATGGCTGAAAATTATGATACGTATTGAATAAATAAGAAGCTACTGATCATCAAGTTGCTTATTTCAGAAGTATTGAAGTAAATACAGCCACCCACCCCCCGACTCCAGCTTCCACCAGAACCTTGCCACACAAACCCACAACTGTACTGAGATTAACTGTCTTCTAGAAGCTGCAGATATACAAGACAAATGCTGGCAACTAATTTGTTTCCTAGCCATAGCAAAGATTTTCAATGGAAAGTTTAGCATTAAGTATTTTCCAATTGCACAGTCCTTGCGAGTGGTTCACTCCTAGAACTGTTGGTGTAAAGCAGACAGCAGATACTGTCTTCCACTTGGATGGGAACAAACCACGAAATTACATCTGTGTATGAAAATCAATAATAGACCAAGTATTCTTTATAAGGTGCAGTAAGATACCTTCAGATATTTTAAAATATTACATTTGTTTCGTTTTTGATCCAGTTACATTATTAGTAATGTAGGAATATAACTTACATAGTAGCTGCTTCAAGCCAAGCATCCTTCCAAGTAATACCCCAGGATCAGATCGCACTAGCCTACTCCAAGAATAAAGTCACCTGTCATGTGGCCTTGCACCGGCTATCTGTAATCTGTGTTCTTCCATCTCCAGCTTTCAACTAAACATGGCAGTTCTGAATACAAGTCTTTTCCTCAGCAGAAAAGAAAGTAGATGTTAAGTGAGACTAAGCTGAGCAAAACTGCTTGCTTGCACTGCATGAAGGGCTGCTGCGCAGTGACACCTAACAGTATTTCCACATGGCTGCTCCCACCCACTTGTATTGTAAAATACACTAAAGAGGATTTTTTTTTTTAATTTAGGTAAGAAGAACCCAAAATAAAGCCTTCAAATAGTCACTTGCATTGTAAAAGCACAAAAAGCTTCAAGCAAGTACTAGCATAGAGCTGTTAATTAGCTTTCGAGGGTTAGATTCTGCTGCTGTAAAATGTGACAAAGCCCAAAAAAGCAGAATACTCTCCACAGGACGATGTAATAGTCTGAACAAAAATTTAATCTCCAGACCTCATGCTCTGCATCTTGTACTCAACCATTCATCTGAAAGGAAGTACAGGGTGACAAAATGCAACATTTTGATTGAATAATGGCCTAAAAGAAGAAAACTGGTATTTTACAGATTAAAATAATATAGAGCAAGGACAAGCAAAGAACCAAAATATTGTTCAAAGTACACAAATAGTCAACTTCCAGGACAAAACATTATTTGACAGTAAAGGCAAGGGAAACTTTTTTTTTTCCCTCATGGATTACATCATTCTAAAGCTTTTTAAGTTACGGGACTATATCTGATTTTTAACCATGACACCAGTGAAGAGCATGTTGATTTACTAAATAAAGTGGGGTTTAATTTTAACTGGAAGATTTTCCATTTCCTTAATCACTCACAAACATACATATGCCTTGGAGCAATCAGGTTCACCAGCACACCTGACTAGCAGCGTGGCAAGGGCTGTCTATAAGAAGGGATGAGTTTATCAGTGGTCCACTATCATACCCAAACTTTTCTTTTCAGAAAAGAAATAACTTCATGAAAATCAACAGCTAGCCTATCTGGACTATGGGGTTTGTATAATCCTCACAAAAATTAGAAGTTAAAGAATAAGAATTCAGTATTAAAATCCTATGAATATCTGTTTCCTGCAAATCTGTGAAGTGTATTCTAGTTTTCTTTTGCATATATCAGAAATCGATTTATAGAGATAGAAAGAAACTTCATAATGTAAGAGAAAACAAGCCAGATCTGCACTTACATCCTTCTCTTTCTTGATTTCAGCTGACCACTTGTCTTTTGAAAAGCAACAGGAACCACTACTTTCATCTGTGCAAGGAAACACAGCATTTCAAAAGCATAAAGCACTTGTGTAAATTTCTAAGCTTAAAGTCTCCTTTGAAGTTATACAAACAAAAAAAGAAACACTGCTTTTAGTAATCTATAACATTTCCCCTTTTGTTTGCAGAAAACAAGGCAAAACAAAAAAGGTCAAAATCCCCATTTCAGAATCTGAAATCAAAGTCATAAACTGTAAGAGCCAGGGTCAGAGAAGATGGACAGACACATTAACCCTGGGGATCTATGAGGACAAAGGGAGAATAATCAGAAGGATTATTGTCTGTCTTACCTCTGAAACGCGATATATCTACAGGGAAAGACTCTAGTGAAGGATATGACACACACTACCCGAGAAGACTTGAAGATGCCTTGGAAAATTAGAAAGGCTCAATGTCAGCATTCCTATGTTCAGGTATTAGCAATCATAAGGAGGAAACAGGCACCTTCCCTAACCTAATAGCCAGCTCTCTAGCATAAAAATTAAAGAGTTAATGAAACAATAAATAACAAAGGTCTGTTAAAGAGATGTTTCATAGGAAGCTTAAGGACAGAGAATAAATCACTGACATTTTACCTCTGCTACCACAAATCAAAATTGAAGGACTTGTCCTTACCAGGTTGGAATAAAAAAGTATCCTGAAATTATCACACATAATTCAGCAAAATTTGGCAGGATTAACACTATTAAGAGAAAACAAGTAGACTGAAATGCTACAGATAAAGGATAGATTGTTTTGTTTGGGGGGGGCGGGGAGTTGGTGTATGTTTTACCTCTTCTAACTTTTTATTTCTGCTTCTCATCTACTCTGGGCTGAAAGCCAAATTCAGCTACAATTTTGAATGACACTTATTTCCAGAATGAACTCAATCTTATACTCAATACAAACTAAATCACTTCCATCAAATCGTGCTGAAATTCCCAAGTAACCTAGCTGATAGATTTTTCCTTTGCCTTCTGAAATAATAAATACATTTGCCAATAAGTTTTTAAATATTTTTGCAATATGTTTAGCAAACAAACAAGAAAATCCAAGAAAAAAACCCAAATCATTTAAACCACTGGGGCAGAAAACTTGAGAATATTAATTCACAATTTTTAGGCCTGACATGACAATCGGGAGCAGCTCATAAACTGACCGTTGCTTGGCACAATTGATTAAAGGGATTTATACATTCAGATTACAAAGTGCAAATTAATAAAAAACAAAAGCATACCAGATTATGTGAATCATCCTTCTGCCTCATCCCTCACTTTCTAGTTACCTGCCACTAGTTTATGAGTGTGCTTCACACACAGGATTTGCTTCTGAGTTGGAACTAAGATTTGTAGGAGAAAAAAACGGGATGAGACTCCTTTAACCAACACCCACTCATCATACACACATCAGCATACTTCAATTACCCCTCCTAGTCCTTTTCCCTTCTTCTTCCCCGTTCCCCAGAATTTGAGATAACCTAACACTGGACTTTGAGAAGTCCTCTGTTTACAGACACTTTGTCACGATACATCCTAGACAGACAGATACAGAAAAACACCTTCTAAGTAAACTACTAAGGTCCAAAGGAAAACAAGAGTTTTCTTAAAATGTAGGTCTCTGCTGACATGCATCCAAATTCCCTTCTCTCAGAATCATGAAAATAGATCATAATTCTACATCTCATTAAAATACAAAGCTACATTTACATACGGTGGCTTCTGAATGTGGCCTCCCAATGTGAAAGTATCTTATGTACCTTGGTATCCAGCAGTCACCATGGCCAGTGACCAAAAAGTCAAATTACCATCACATGTCTATGGTGCCATGCCAACACTGCTTAAATACTCCTATTTATTCTGGGCTCTTGGGTCTTGAAGGTCATGGTGCACAACATACTTACTCTGACAAAAGTTTAGAAATCTGACACAAAGAGACAGAGAACAGCAAGCTTTACAGTGACTGACTTTATCTGTGTTAAATTCACTCCAGATTTAAATTGATGGTATCCTATAATATTTAGGAACACACTGTATGAAACTGATTTTTTGTTTCCTTCCTACTCATCTACACAAGCGCAATTTTAAAACAACTCCGTATGGTTTTTTCTGACATAGTATTGCAAACATTTAGTTCCCTCGATACCTTAGGGTTAAAAACAAACAAAAAATTGTCTGTTTCCAAAGTTACTAAAGATCACTGAAATGTAGCCTTTATGATAGGTCAGTAAACTTCAGATCAGTAAACATAAACATGCCTTTGCCTCCAGTGAATATATTCCATTTAGAGAGCTGTGTTCATCCCATCTAGAAATACAATTTGGTATAAACAGTTACATTTTATTTTCTCACTTTAAAAACCACCAGAGATCAGCTCTAATGTTTATGCTTTGATTTGCTTGAATAAAAGGGTCAATGAAATTTTTGGTTGGTGTAAATAAAAAAGTTGGATATAAACAATTTTGAAATAAAACATAAAATCATATTAAGAGTAGGATATCTTATCCATTAAATCACAATAACTCTGAGAAAACCTTCTTATATTGTGTTCTTCTTTAAACACAATTCATTTCTATTCTACACAGAAAGTTAATCACAGGCCAAGTTGCAGCTGCAATTAGTTTGCACTTTCCTACATGTATCACCAATTATATCTGGGGAGGCATGGGGAATAATAAAGCTCACCTGGCCTTTTCACTACCCAGTAGTTACTCACTACAGAGGAAGGAATTGGGAGGAGCAGCTACTATTCCTCCAGTGTTTGCAAATAAGTGGCTCTCCAAGCCCTCAGATTGCCTGCTATGCGATTTTACTGTATTAGCTTAAGCGTTCTTGTAACAATCTAACCTCTACTATGCGATTTTACTGTATTAGCTTAAGCACTCTTGTAACAATCTAACCTGTATTCTGAACATAATACCATCTTGAGAGAATTACAAGGCATGTTTTCAAACAATAAATTAAGTGTACTGCACACGGGACAACCTGCTACAACAGAGTGGCATGTGCATGAAGGTGAAAAAGTTGATGTTTCCAGGTAGAGATTTTTCCACACAAACAAACAGAACAGTTCAACAGTTTATATAATATGTTGACGGTTCTTGAAAATTACTAGACCACTCCAGAAAACCATAAAAGCACCAACTGTGGTATTTCTTTCCCATGAAGACTTAGCAAAGCTGTGAGTCCAGGGTTTTAGACTGTTTTAAACAGACAATATTATAGACCATGTGAAGTACTTTATTGCCACTTAAGATATAAAGCTGGAGGTGGAGAGCTGCACTGGTATTTCAGAAACCTGGGACAGACCAATAAAGCGTCCATGACCATGACACTCAGGAGTGCTCAGAATACATAAGCACTGCATACACGCTGTGCTGGTTCTGATTCCCCTCCTGCAGAGACCGGCTGACGCTGCAAAGTTGCATAAAGTACATGAAGTATGGGGTAGCTCAGTGGCATACACAATCAAGGCCAGAAATGGCCATTTCATCAATTTTGGTAAAAACTCGTCTCCAAGAGTAGCAGGTGAAGTAGCAGTCACATTGTTTCAGGCAGCACTTGAAAGCTACAGGAAGGGACCAGTGAAGTGCAAAGGCAATGAAAAGAGCAGCCTTGCATTCATAAATGACAGGAGAACATGGGCATCATTAATATTGGTGGTTAAGGCAACATTCTGTTATTAATTACTTGTGCTGATGGTCTGTACTGATTTGTAATGTAGAAATGTCCAGATGAATTTCATCTGGCTTTGTGCCTCTTGGGAAAAGGGATTTGAGTGTGTATGCCCATGGACCTTTTTTAATAAAGCAGAGCATCCATCATAACCCTAGCACATGCTTAGATAATCTGGAATTAAAGTTTTTTTTTTTTTTTAAAAAAATGTTTCCTACATTAAAAAAACCTTTCAAAACATATTTTTCTTAAAAAGAAACACTTCATCCTAAGAAAAAAGAAACTTGAAAGACTTGAGGCTACAAGAAAATTCATAACAAAATGAATGTGAAAGCCTTTTACTTGTAATTCCAAAAAGATTAGAACTCTTTCCCTGCACCACTTCAGAGTGCGCTGTATCTAGCACTTCAGAGAGTGCTGAAAACCTAAGACTGCATGAGAAACAGGTAATCATTTTGGTATTATCCTTAATTTTCCCAACAATCATATCCAGAAAGAGAAATGCAAGTAATGGCTTTTTTTTATTCTCATTACAAACTCTGTCTTTCTGAAGCAATATCAGAATTTTAATGACTCATATATTCTGTGAATGAGCATAATGAACACTACCACCCTGACACTTTCAATGTTCTATAATTTGATTTGTTGGCAATTCCTATTCTCTCCTGTTTACAACCTGCAGGAAAGAAGTGAAATATCTAGCCAGTCAAAATAGAGAATATTTATAAGACTCCACTTTATGGATTCATTTTAACTCTCCAGTAAAGTGGAGAGCTTTACCTTATTACACATCTTGAAAAACCAATATGCACATACCCAAGCAATAGCAATTTTTCCGAGAGCAGCCATATTATGAGTTTAAATAGCTTCAGGGGAGAACTTAGCCATATGTTTAGCAAGTCTCCCAAAAGTTTGAATTCTTCTGCTTAATAAAGTACATATGCAAATGCTAATGTCCTTTTCTCGGTACAGAACTTAAGATGAATTTTTTAATTTGCAGTTTCTAGCTATTGTCTCAAGGACATGAGAAGACAGCAAGTTGATGCTCTCAGGCTGTGGACTGACAAGCTGATATGGGAAGGGTGCCCAGCAGCGTGTCGTATGGCAGAAGGACCAGCCTGTCTCCTCATTTCCAAGCTGTTTCAGTGTGCTCTCAACCCATGCTCCCTCTTGTCAGTGTGGTTCCATTGTCAGGATGACCCTTCGGTCCCCCAGATAAGGACTAACAGCTCCTCCTTTCATGGTAAATGATGCTGCCTATATAAATCATGCTTGACATCTGCTCAGTTACGATAGCTGGAGCTTGTCTTTTCCATCAGCTCTCTTGGCTGTGCCCAACATGACCCTTTCTACTACCCAAAAATGAGGGACACCTTCGTAAAGGTGGATCTGTTAATAAGGCCTTGTGAAAATAATACTTTATGGCTCTTAGCTCACTTTTTTAATGGATCAAACAGAAAGCTTCTAGTTTTATAACCAATACACCCAGCATATCTCCATATGTTTACTATCTGAGCATTCAGCAGATAAATAGACAAACATCACACCTCTAGTTTAGGAAGTTTATAGTCACGTCGTGACACAATTATTATGTCAGTACTACTGCTCATGCAACATGCTGTGTGGACAGCAGAAAAGGTTGGAACTGGAAAAAATAAGAAGTAGAAATTTCTGGGGAGCGTGCTTAGTCTCTTTCCTCCATTGTTCTCTGTTGTGAATGCTGATTTGGGCCTAATTTGATATTTTACCTGTCTACTGGTTTATAGGGATATCTGGCTATCAACATTCCACATACGGGACGATGGAAATACATTTTTGTTGAAAAGCTTTTTCCTTCATCTGTATTCAGACCTCCAAAACCAGTCCTTTTTGACATTTCAGATTCTGCACAACTGACGTTGACACAAAAAGCATTTTTGTGGCCTGATCTCTTAGACTAAATATCCCTTTAAAAAATAAGTATTTTTTCTTAATATTTTCAATGCTTAGGAAAAAATTAGAATCCTCTCTTCCAAAGAAGACTCCTTTATAAAAAATAGTTTCAAACTATTTCTTAGTGTTCAGTCTGAACTACACAACTCTTTAAACACCACACCATTTTAAAACTATCTTTTTAATATTTTTATAGAATTCTGTTTGAAACAACAAAAAGTACCTCAGCAAGGAATAAGATATAGGCACTGGCATTAACGATGAAAATCTACTGGTACATTACATATACACAAAAAAATAATGCAAGGTGAATGGTGATGACTGAATGAATTGCTTTTTGCACACAGACTTCCATGTCATACTTCTGGCTGATGGAAGGAGTCTATCAACAAAATTAAGTAACAACCTTCTAAGTATATGAAATAATATATCAGGCAAAACAAAAATATCTTACCTAATCTGAATGTAAGAAACCTGAATGGACATATATTTTAATGTAAAATACTATAACCAGATTCAATGGTGTGAATAGAAACTCTCATAGCTTTGCTAGTATTCACATTTAAAATATATATCATTGTATCTTGCTCGATGGATACAAAGAATGAACCAGCATTCTCTCAAAATCCACTGTTTAATCCAATTTTAAGAATTAAAACATAAATCCTTCATTAATACATTATTTTGCCCTCAAAGCACTTCTGGAAACTAAAAGCATTTTCTAAATTGTCCTTAAGAAAGATTTCAAGCTTCACGAGCTATTTGCTTAGAATGTGTTTGATAAATTATGGCCCACGGAAAGTAAGTACAACTCAAAACCAGAAAAGGAGGGGTCCTCTTCATCTGTTTCTCAAATCAGTAAATATACAAGCATATCTCACAGTATTTCCAGCATTTGTGTGCTTTGCTTTTGTACTAGTCATCAGCTTGACAGAAAAGCTAGGAAAACTGCTTAGATACTTGGATTTCGCAGCTTGTTTTGTTCTATTTGATGGACAGGAGCTCCAGTCACAATACTTCTTTTCAGTGCCAAAAACCTTCATTTTAGACTCACTCTGCCCTACTTACCCAGCATCTGTTGTGCCTCTACCCCCAGAATACATCATTTTCTTACAACCCCCTCTCATCCTTTACAGGGTTCTGCTTTTCTGTAGCAGGGTGTGCACTTCCAGAGTTGTAATTGCTCTGAACTGACTCCCTGCACAGGCTCTCCTAGCACACAAGAAGAGCGCTTCTGAGCAGGGTAGGTTATGTGGCCCATGTTAAAGTGAAACACCATGCCATCTGAAGCATACTAAAAGCATTTACGTAAGGAATTCATGCTGGTTTACTACCTTCTCTCTGGGCTTGCCTTTTCAGCCCCTGAAATGTCAGCCAACTCCAGGGAAGGCTGCATCAATTTACTGACTCATTATTTGGGGTTTTGGAGGCTACTCCTAGGGAAGCAATACATGGAAATGAAAATTTTGCATCATAAACTTTTGGCAAATCTCACGGAGCAATCTGCATCAAAACAGCAAGCTGAGAAACTCGAAACAGCAAGTGAAAGCACAGCTGTGATTGCAAGAATTTGAAGGTATGACAAACATCTTCGTGGTTATTTCACAGGTAAACACAGATATACAGTGGGATTAAACTGTTTAGAAAGACGTAAAAACAATAGATCTGCTTGATTTTCCATGTACTATAGTCAACGATATGTACGCAGTAAAAGAACAAGAAACCTGACAAACTGTCAGAAACGCAGGCAAATCCCGATGGCCCATCCACAAATGTATCCCAGCTCTTTCTTTGCTAGACCCACGCAATTCAAACAGTCTCTCCCTCCCAATCCCTAGCTCCTAAACCAAATCCTTTCCAGGAAGAGCAGCAGATGCTCTCTGAAAGCTCAGAGGAGACAGAAAAATCTGGGAGAGGCGCAGTTGAAAGTGTGAAGGAGGAGGAACAGGAATGCTCTGGTTTTTTATTGGTTTAGGGGCTTTTTTTACCCCCACAAACTTTGATAGTTTCCTTTTTAGAAGACTATGGCAAGATGGTTCTCTAACAAACAGTGAGAATGCAGGTACACGTATCAACAGCTTCCAGGAGACATATTCTAACACTATCAAGTCATAAATCTTTCTTTCAGCATATCGATACGTAGCAATGAAGTCTTAAGCAGAATCTTTTCTTTTACAGATTTCTGGGTTTCATCCTTATTGAGTAGAAGCTGCTCCCAGTGCAATAATTACAAGCTTATCAACCAGAGAATGACAGACAGCAGATTTTCATTCTTTCAAAGGAGAAGAGCCAAGCTGTTGCTGTGGTTTATTATATAAAACCCTTAGTTTTGATACTGTGATTAAAATGTCGATTTTCTTAAAGAGCCATTCTCCACCAGATAGATCTGATTAAATTTGCATAGCTTAAGTATGAAAATTAAAATGACTTGAAATGGAGATAAAACTATGTCTGAAAGCATACACACATTGTTTGCACTAGTGCCTAAACTGTTAACAAACTCTTCAGAGCCAGGACTGTCAGACCATTGGGGTAGCATCAATGCAAGGTCTCACAAGGGCTCCAGCAGCCCAAGCAAGGGTACCATTCTGCCAAAATAGTCCTCAGAAAGTAGATATCCCAGGAGAAGGACAGAATGGATGTAGCAGTCAAATCAGCGAGGATTACAATCCAGAATTCCCTCATGTAAACTATATAAAACAAGCAACACTTCGTAAGGACAGCAACGGTGCTATACAAGTACCACAGAAGCAAGAGAAGGCTTTACAGTCAAGACAAGAGCCTGAATGAAAATCACTGGTCTATAAAAGAAACGCGTTGGAGACCGAAATGGCAAGTCATTGCAGCACTCTCTGTACAGGGGCAGGGACGAAGCTAAATGACAGGCTTGGATGTCCCATGCTGCAGGGCAAGCTGAGTGAAGAGCACTTGCTCCTTGGGTTCATGGTCTGTATATCATGGGACCAAGGTCTCCGTCTGGTCATAAACCTGACAGGGGAGTGATGGCCCCCACCTAGGCTGAGGACACGAGGCTGAAGACAACTTTCTCTTTTTAAAGGGGCACATCTTTTTAACTGTCGAAATGAAAACAAGTGTCGTGAAACAAGAGGGCCAGCTCAAATAATAATGTGAACAGAGTTTGATCCCTGTTTTGACAGCTGGCTGAACCCAACCCTCTTCTGAGGCACAGCATCCAAATTTGTGTTGTAGAAGATCACTGCAAGATCAAAAAAAAAAAAAAAAAAGAAAAAAAAAAGAATTGCATTCGATGTAACTTGGCCAAACTTGGCTGTGTATAGAGTTCTGACTGACCACTTAGAAGGAAAGAAGATTCTCCTTTCCATTTTACACTCTGAAGTTTAGAAAACATTCTGGAAATTAGAACAACTCTGTATGCAGCACAACACAGCGAACGCTTAAGAAACAGAAGTGCCTTACTGAAAGGTTTTTTAATGACCAGTGGGATAAGTATAGGCAAACAAACACCTATTGAAAGGCCAGTATCAATTTGTCCCTTTCAGTTGTTAAAATACTACTTAAAAACACTTGTTTTTGCCATTAAATATATATATATATATATTTTTATATATATTAGCTCTAGGTCAAAATGAAGCACCATTCCACACACTGGCAGGGAAAACAGTACTTTCTCCCTGGAGCTCAAGAACTGGCATCCTATATCCATTGCAACTCTGCAGAAATGTGTGATGTGTTAAAGAAGTAATTGAAAATAAACATTATACTTGTTTGAAATTACAAGCCACTTCACACTATTAATTACTTCAGCAAGCTGTGTATTTTTACACTTGTAATCACTCAGAGATAAGATTACTGCTAAGCAGACTCAAAATAAATATACATGCCAATAGCTGTCTAACAAAAAAAGAAAACCCAAAAAACCAAAAAAAAAAAGCCACCAAAAATCCTGAAAAGAACATTTTCCCCAGGAATCTTGAAGACGTTGATTTGTGCCCGTGCTTGCTGAGAATTCCTGTCCCTGCTAGCCCTGTAATGATGATCTAGAGCAGCCATTCACAAATCGTAAATGACCAATCCATAATCCCCTCTTATAGCTACCAGCTCATAAAAGGTTTTACTGCATTATGGAATCAAAGTTTCCTATATGACAGAATGATAGAGCAGTCCTGATTAGAAGGGACCTCTCTGGAGATCATCTAGTCCAAGACCCTGTTCAGAGCAGGTTTAATTAGA
This sequence comes from Porphyrio hochstetteri, assembly GCA_020800305.1. NCBI lineage: Eukaryota > Metazoa > Chordata > Aves > Gruiformes > Rallidae > Porphyrio > Porphyrio hochstetteri. The sequence continues at coordinate 12,113,840 of CM036911.1, forward strand.
TGAGGTTGCTCAGGGACTTGATCACTGGTTAACCTGAGGAAAAAGAAAACAGTTACACTAAATTTCAGGGATAAGTAAGGAGTAATTCACCATCCAGAGAAACAGATTAAAAGCTATAAAAAAACATTTGAAAAAAAAAAGGGTTCATTTTCAAAAATAGAAAAAAATTAACTAACTGCAAAGATGAAATGACTAGCAATACTCTGTAAATAATGGCACCTATAACAGCACAATGTGATTACCACGTGGATAAAGTGGGTCAATATAAACCACCCTTTTCTCAGAACTGCATAAAACAAAAATAAATGCCTCAGGTATGGATTCTCACTGAACTTCATAAGACTTTCTTCCTTTAAATATGAATAGAATAACATCTTCAGGTCTATTTAAGATGACACAAAAGCAGGCTTTTATGAACTTGAGTGGGCAACTTTTTATACATTTACACAACCTCCAACACACAAAATCTTTAACTCAAGATTACAGGTAATATGGCTAAAAGCAACTTCGAAACCTTTGCAATCAGGGCCTGATTGACACCAAAAGTGTTCTTGCAGTTAAAAATACAAGTTTCCCAGAAGTTAGTAGGATTTTTGGGCTAAGTGATTTGGTTGTCTTTGAAAAACTTTTATAGCATGGCTTGTAAAAAGTATGTATTTTGATTCAGTAAGAAGAAATTACAGGATTAATTTCTATGTCCTTCTAGACCAGAGGCCAGAGTAGAACATCATGAAGATTTCAGGTGACTTTAAATCTACACATTAATATATGGGATTTTGTTGATCCAATTTTTTTTTCCCCCACTAGAGTTGCCCTACCTAGTAGCAACTCAAGCAGATTCTCTAATTACTTGTGTGGGTTTTTTTAATAGCACTTGATGATGAAGTGTTAACATTTATGTGTTAACCTCATTTAAAGTTTATAAATCTCAAACCACTTAGCTATTCTGTAGCTATTTATTCTGTAGCTATTTCTCTATTTGAAAGCAGAGGGCAAGGAGGGGGGGCAGAAATCATTTACTTGACTACGGTTACCATGATAACAACTGACTCCAGATACAAGGGGGAAGGTGGGAGGGGGGGAGCAGAAAGAAAAGAGAAGAAGCCTTGATTTTCAAATAAAAAGAAGAAACCAGGAACCCTGAAAAGAACTTCCAAGTACCAGATAAGAATAAAACAATGAACACTGGCAACACAGATTTCTGTCTTTTCAAAGCGGAATGTAAATCAGGAGATGCAGACACAGGCTAACACAAAACTGGGTTTCACTAAATCTATGGGAGTGCTACTGTGGATCAATTTATTCTCTCAGTTTCTAATCTGCTAAACTAACATATCTCTGCTTTAACGTTCTACAGACCTCAATACCACATTCCTTAGGGCATGGGACACTGAGCTACGGACAATATTCCTTTTTAATCCGGAACAGACCCCCCCTGCCTCCTGGCAAAGCAGCACTACATCTCTCCCTCTGATTTCTCACCCCAGTCACAGAACAGTGCCCTGTATGTTCTGCAAGGTCTCCATAATACATGCAGAGAACATGCTGCTGTTACTTGCATTTCAGCTAGACTATCCTGCAGCTTTTTTTACCTCTGTTACTCAGGGAGCATTTGAATGACTACACAAGTAAAGGGATTTTCAGACTATGTGAAACCTTTACCCTTTCAAATGTTCAACACACTAACGTTGTCTTAGCTGTAATATTAAACTAGTATTTCCATGCATGTCTGGCTCTTTAGCTTTCAGCTTTGACCTTAAAATTTAAAATATTTCTATTCTTTGTTTTTCTACTACATAAGATAATATCCTATATGGGAGGTCAAAAGGAACATGACACCTCTTTTACTGTTTCAGAAGGTAACCATATTACCCACTAAGTGCGTACAATAACAACCTTTGATATGGTTAATGACAATTATTTATACTGTCCAGTGACCTAACTTTCTTTCACTATCTTCATTATAAGCATTTTTCCAAGTAAAATCAATTCGTTGGGAGGGAAAATTAAAACGAATTTTTCTTTATCAAATTTAAGCATATATGCTAATTTTGTGTGTTAAATTCACTGAAAATTCTGGTTTAATGTTCAGAGAATTAAGTGATATGATAAAAATATTAATGTTTACACGAAGCCTGTGTAGGAGAGAAGTCCTTCTTTATACACTGAATGTATATGTATATGATTCTATGAAAGATGATACTCATTTTCGCTCTTGGACAATAAAGCCAAAAAATGCTGCTGTTTCAGACCACATAATGTAAAATAATTGTCTTGAACAGTTATTATTACACATCTTGTTTAGACTGGGCACCGCATCAATAACCAACACCTTTCCTTCAAGCTCCACAGCAGCATTTCCCATCCCTATTTACACACCTCTGTCAGAGATAACAGCCACAGACTACTGCAGAGCCAACTAAAAACAATGCCCAAGTCGACTTTTGGGCAAGAGATCTGCAGATTCATTTACGCTTGTATATATGTTGTAAGCCAACTGTAAGTAATGCTCTTTCAGTGCCAACAAACTTTGCTAAATGATCCTATGATCTTCTAAGATGTTGGTAATATAAATTATATAAACTAAATTTTAAGTGCTAGTGTACTTTTATTTTTTCTTTTTAATATTAAGACCAGCTATAAATGGCAAGAGAGTGTGAGAACCAAGAAAAACAAACTACACAGAGCTCTCATGACAACAGCAAATATTTGAACATCAGAATTTTCTATTTTTTTTTTTTTAATTGTTCTGGGCTTTAAGGACATATTTAGAAATTCCCACTGAAACATATTACCTTTTCTTTCATTAAAATATTTTTCATTTTCAGAAGTTGGAGCTTAAATCAATAGCAAAGTCTGCAATCCTGCCATATACTAACCCACAGATGTTTTGACTCAAGTTCTGTCAGTTTTTATATAGGTCAAGTATTTCTGAAGAATATGAGCCCAGTCTCTATTTTCAGAGCTGGAATTCTGGAGTGTGATGTGAATGCCAGGTCCCCAGCCACATCCATCCCCTTCTCTATGCTGATATTCACAGCCTAGGAGCATCCCTAAGCACGTAAGGCCAGAGAGGAACAGCAGACACACAGCAAACGAGGATAAATTTCTCACTAGTTACACAAGGATAAGTTCATCAAGTTCATAGTGCTCCCAAATTTACCACAGAAAACCAATTTGCATTTGTGGTTTTTGAACGGTTGGACTTGATGATCTTAAAGGTCTTTTCCAACTTTGTAATTCTGTGATTCTGTAAAGAGGCTCAATACTCTACATACTGATGACACTGGAAGTTAACTCAACTGTGACTTGCTTTCTCCATCCATAAATATGTATCACAGATGGAAACAGACCTAACACACCATCTGATAAATGGCCAATCATAAAGCTGTGGCTCAAAGACTGATAGACAAATAGAAAATAGTTGAGGATACAGCAATAGTGAAGATTTTATAGGAGTTCCGTGCCTTGTCTGTGAGCCTCTAGTGAAACACACACCAGGAAAGGTGCAGAAAAAGTGTGCATGGAAAAAAATGCAAGTCTGACAGCTAGTATTTTTATTGTAGCTACTACGTATCATACACATCCCATCACATCTACCTATGTGTGTAAGCACAACTCCTGCATTTCTGTCCCTCACCTGAAACCACAGTTTGAGTAGCTGGAGTCTTTTTACATCTCATTCTCTAGAATGAAGTGATTCCAGCTAGAGGTTCCTGCATCTTCCTTGTCCAGTTTAAAAGACTTCCCAGCAGGACCAAACCTAGTGCTTTTGCAGACTTCCCAGTACTTCCTGACTTCCAGACCCAGGTGGCAAATGCAGCACTTGGCAGTACCGCCATCTGGAATTTTACTTGAAAACTGCTTTTAGGCTGACACTTCATAGAAATTACTGATCCAAAAAAGGAAGCATTTTGATTTAAAGATACCCTAGAGAAACATTTTAAACAATTCCTGTGTGAGAGCGCCCTACTATGTAGGGAATCCAGCTCCAAGTATTAAAGTGTACCTTGGGAAAAAAGCAAACTAAAAGCACAGGAACATTGCCATCGATGCATTAAGCCAGATTCCTGCAAATTGCTGCTCTGGTTCAGGAACACTCCTCAGTTAGAATGAGGTTGGGCTTGAAATACCGGAGGCCTACCTCCAACTGAATAGTTGCTCTTGACACTGCAGGCCAGGGATCTGCCCCCTGATCAGCAGTAGTCGTATTTGAAAGACAAGATCTATTGAGTGAATCGACTCCAAAAGGGCACTCAAAAGTGATGTGCAAAGTGATATTTCTGAATCAGGTTTAAACCAGTAATCTGCTATTAACCCCATTTACTCACAGTCTTCCACAGCAACACACCCCGCTCGACTTGCCTTGGCATCTAGAAAGTGATGGGTTTTGTAGCATTCTCTGTTAATTACATGGAAATTATTAATTATTCCTTAACATTTCCCTTGAGACTGGTAATTTTCAGGTACTAACTAATAAATGAATCATTCTGGTAAGCTGAAACATCTCAGTTGTTCACTCAAATTTGGAGAGCTCACAATTGCCACTGATTCATAAGAAAGCCCCGTGAAATTTCAATGAGGTGGCAAAGGGCAATTATATGTGTATCAGACAGATGCAAGCTCAACAATGTAATTAAGTCATACAATGAGGACGTTCCTGCTATCTGTATTTCCTCTAGAATCTCTACACAGCACAGACCAACTGCAGTACTATTTAAATTACTACTGATTTATGTAATCCCACCTTGGGTACATATTATGCAGTTTTGAATTAGAGGCACTTAAATTTCAACTCTCTTGTCTAAAATGCCACAAACACTCGTGTAACATGTTTTGCTGTAGCATCCTGTGCATCCAGCAGGGACACGGCACAGCAGAAAGCCCCACAGTGCCATGAGGAGGACTACGCACTCAATTCCAGAAGTGATTTGCAGGGAGCTCTGCTCAATAAAGGAGCAGCATGCTCTTATCGCGTACTCCTGTGCTACAACTGAAGGGAGCTGACATATCAACGGCACGCAGACCACACTCCCAGCTGAAGCACCACGCTCCCTGCTTCTGTTATCAACTCATCACTTTTAAAACAATCTACATAAAGAAACAGAAGGTTCTGCTTAGTGCAGTGCAACAGGGATAACGAGTGTATTCTGTACCAGCGCAATACAGTCTTGAGAGATAATAAAGAACTAAGGGATGGGTGTTGCATGGGTGGTATGTATTTCCTTTCACTGTAAAGGGCACGGATTTGATTTGGTTCATGCCTTTCACTACTAAAAATCTAAATTTGAAATCATCAGCAACATCAATGGCAAGATGTATGTGCCAATGATAAGAACCACAGAAACACAAATAACGGATTACAAACGAAGAGCTAATTCGTTCCTTAAGGAGACGTTATTTTATATACAGAAAATGCATTTTAAAAGTGCCAACACAATTCAGACTAACTATACCAGATATCAGCACAACTTTTATTGTAGAAGTTATACTGTAGATTCTTTTGATATCATTTGTCACACACAGTGCCTCAAACTAAGAAAAAAAAGGGCATAAAAAATATTGAGGAAGGTTTTCATTTAACAAGTCGACTTCCTGGTCAGTGCAACTAAAAATCTTTAGCCATTTACAGTCACCTGCAAAATACTGACATGCAACATGCAGCATAACAAACTTTTAATTAAATCTGAAAGAACATATTTTTGTTCCCTTTTAGTTGAAACATCATACAGTGACAGACTACTGAAGAACAGGAAAAAAGACACATGCATCTTCAATACATACTTAAAATATTAATTGTAAAGCACAGTGTTTTTGGCAACTCCCTTCACTGCTACTTCCACCCAAGTGTGAAACAACATTACTGCGAATTCTGATGTGTTCTGGTCTTTCCACCTCAGGCAGTGATCTTATACCTCATTAGCTAAGTAGGTCTGAGCGGGATCAGAACTGAAAATGTGCAAAGAGGTCAAGATTCAAACCCAGAGGATATTTGTACGTGAGAAGAATTCAAACAAGCAAATGTAACAGTCATCTGAACATCTCTAATCCCCTCATTAGATACAAGGACCTGCACTGTGTTTCATACACCAGAGCAAGCACCACGCAGAGACTCTTCCCCCAAGACCTTGTAGAGATCAATAGTACTGGGGTTTATTTTTTGGTCTATTTAACACAACTTTACATGATATATACATACATAAATTTTGTATACTACTTGTTCACTCAAAAGCATCCTCTCCCTTTTTCTTGCAATGCCACATGATGAAATGAAGTGAATAATGCAATGGCATAAATCAGCTAGACTTGAGATTCTCTCACAATATCCCAAGTTAAACAAGACTTCCTCTCCACTACCACAATCAGATACCGCTAGTTAACTACCAGTTTTTTCCCATATCACCATGATTTTGTCCCTGATGGCTGTCACTTTACCTCACCTACACTTACGCTAGTCACCACATTTATGGTTTTAGTAGTCATTCACGAGACTTTTTGAACATATATAGGATACCTTCTTTCATGAAAAATGCACACTAGTCAACCAGAAAGCTCCTTATCCAAAGATGGAACATTCATTTTTGGTGTGAGCTACTGAGACTTACAGTTCAAACTTTTTCAACTTGACACCAAATTATTCAATATGTTAGTTGGTTACCTGTAAAAATCAAAAGTATTTCATGATCTCTGTATGATACACAGTATCTCTCTTCATCAAATTATTTTTGAAAAGTTGTTTTTTTAGCCTTGCTTCCACTGTTCTTTACCAAACTTAGCTACGATTAAACCTATGCAATTGTTAGAATTTCATTGCTGCCAAGCAGTTTGTAAAGAAAACTACAATCATTCATATTTCTTCTTTTTTAGTTACACTCTGGTACCATTTAGTACTTGCCCATTTCCTAACATGCAGTGCTTTAAGATTTTCCATTTTTATCTATCTATTGTTCATCCTTATTACTCCCTTGTTGATTAACTTCCCTTTTTAATCACATTTTTTAATCCAAATAAGTTCTCTTTCATGATTAATGAGTTGTATTCTTTGGCATCTAATGAATCAGACTTGCACAGTTCCCAATTATCACTGGTATTCTTACCTCCCACTCCACGCACTGCTAACTGCTTTCAATTTCACATACATACATAAATACATTAAACTGGCAAGTGTTTACAATGTAACATTGACTATATTGTGGTTTTACGTATCAAAAAAAAAATCATAATCACTTTTAGTTCAGTGACTCAGATTAATAGTAGCACAGCAGAATGAGTGTCTTCTATGTAACCTAAGGTAGCTGTAGTATCTTCCACCAACACTAAGGAATTCATAGGATGCTATTACCTGTGACAGGAGTCCTTTCCTCATTCCCAAGAGGCATAAACAAAGAGAAGTCAGTATGTGAAGATGCATGCTACTTTTATTCTACTCATCTTCCAATGCAGGATATGGGCAAGAGGAAAATGCTGTCGTCCATGAGGAATAACACCTAACTTGAAAGGCAGGCTGAGGAAATACGGCTCCCTGGGAATCAACTACCGAGCTGAACTAGAAACATCTTTTCATGTTTTGAGAGCTGAGATATAATCACATAAATATGCTTCTTGGATACTCCCCAAACACAAATGCATGCTCTAGGTCAAAAGAAGTTTGGATTCTTATCAAAGAATTCTCTCAGCTTTATTTTTCTTTCAATACCGAAAAAATATTGAAAAGAGGAAAAAAAACAAACCCAGGGAAGTTTTACTACATGTACTTGTACCTTACATTTTCATAGGTATGCCAATATACTTCAAGAGACCATTTTAATTTGCAGTTTGAGGAAAAACATAGTATTACTGGACTAAGTTTCCTGAAGTTTTATCTCACGTTTTATATTCCTCAGCTGTTAGATCCTGGTTTTGCATGTGGTTAAAATATAAGTGTATGTTCTGTCAGAGGAGACTGCAGCACCTTAGTAATGAAGAAAGCAAAATGTGTGGTCATGCATGTGTATGAGCAATCAAATGAGTCCACTGTACAAACCTTAAGTTGAAAGGGATGGCCTATGCCATAACACCAAACTCATTTACAGACATTTAAGATAAATAGTCCCCTCCTAGGGCTAAGGTTTCTAAGTGTCTAAATCACTACTGAAAAGAAAATTGGGTACCCTTGAAAAATGTTGCTGCATACACAGTAATAATAGTGTGTTTCCAAAACTTGGTAAAATAAGGATTTAATTATGCAAGTACTTGTACATCAGTAACTTCCATGTTAGTAAGCTCTCTGTGGAATAACATACATACATAATATACATTGATAATACACAATTATAATTGAATGCTTGTAATTATTTTCAGGATCAAAGCCCTTATTAAAAATTCAAATTAAAGCCTTTATAATGGTAGTAGTCATGATGGACTTACATGTGGATATAATGAAATTAAGTCCTGTAATAAGGAGTATGTTTTGCATATACAGTTAGATAATCTTAAAAATGATCAGCATAGGGATAACAATTGCTAAAAGGAGATGAAATTGCGACGATATTACTAACATTTACTAGGCAGATTAGAAAAATAATGGTGCTCCTTAGGAGACATGGTGAACATGCCAAATTACAGACGTGAGATGAAACCTGAAGGGATGGGATGTTTGGCTATCTCTGGCTAATGACCTGAAACTAATCTCTGGGTAATGACCAACATCGAGGGGCTGCTGTAAGAAAGAATATCAGGTCTGGTGCCTCCAACCTATGTTACCAACAGCAAGGCTAAGCTCGTCCCAGAAAGCAAGCTAGAGGACCCAACTGTTCATCAACAGCAGCCATACAGGTGACTTGGATTTTAAAAAGCACATCAAAAGCAGAGAAAAGCCATCTCACTATTGCCTGTGAACGCACTAAACATTGGTCGTGAAAAAGCCCCCTCCTTCCCAGGTCATCTAAAGCTGCAGGACTATATGAGGTAAGTCAGACAGACAGACAAAATTTTATACCATAGTGAGCAGTCGGGAACAAATTGTTTGGAAAAGTACGAAAATTTGAATCGCAAATAAAGTTTTTATATTTATTAAATATTTCAGGTTTTTTAAGTATTTATAGAAATAACTGTCATCTTCCCTTCATTACCTACCAAAAGTCAAATAAAATAATATGACTATCTGAGATTAAAGTCAAATCCTCCCCCCCAAGATAAATTTTAAGAGCTGTATGATTAATTTCTTTAGAAAAGTCTGCATTTATATTGCATTAGAAATAAATTATGAACTCAGATGTCACCATTTTCTGGCTAACAAAGTAAAAACATCAATTAGATACAGAATACAAATACAGTTTAAACTGAATTACATTGCTTGAATTAGGGTAGACTTATAAAGTATGGTTTAAGCTCACAGATGATCTCAAATAAAAACAATGAGCAAAAGTGTGAATTTCCAGGTAAGAGCTGAGAAATGTTTTTTTCCAAAGATGCCCTATTTCAGAAGATTCTCTAACCTTAGTAAAGACTGGTCCCTAAGAGTAGGCTCAAGGAGTAATCCAAATACCTCTGAAATCTCATTCCCAAACAGACTTCTACTACTTGAACATCGCACACAGTCCTCAGCTAAGCACCAAAATTTTTTTAAATGGTCTGAAATTGAAACACAAGCTTTGTTCTTTCCATGTCATTGTACACATCACTGAAGGGTACCAGGGGGTGTCAGAAATCTACAACAAAGCTTTACAAAAAGTTTAAGCTGGAGCACAAAGTTTGATCTTTACATGTATCCATATATGCCATTAAAAAGTTACCAGTAGTGTTGTAGAAATTTACAAATTGTCTCAAAGTTGATAAACATTACTGGAGACATCTCTAAATATTTGTTTTAGAGACTGCTGAGGATGCATCTTCTATACTACTAGGTTGGGTCCTATCACCGCAGGTCCTCACTTTCGAACATCTACATAAGGCTGGGAAAACTGTTTCCAAATTGTACATTCAGAGTTTCAGTCTCTGCTCTGTCATAGTGTTTTCACTTGTCTACTACACTGAAGACTTCTGCTACAAAAAATGTCACCCACAACAAAAGAAGTCCCTTCTTCAGCTCTTTTTAAAACAAAACATCGTAACAGTGACAAAATAAGAAACAGAAAATCAAGGCATTACCCATGCAGTGGAGCAGACTGGCAGCCCAGCTCTTGAAGCCCTCCAGGCTAACCTGTACTCTGTTCTGCAGGAAGGAACCAAACGGTGCTGTAAGGAGGACAGATAGACTGAAACTTGCTACCAAAGAAAAGAAATTGTGTTCATCTTCCCTGCATTCTGCAGGTTTTTTAATTTGGTACTATACTCAAAAGATTTAACATAAGTTTGTTCTTCAATATGGTAGGTCGGCATTATGATCATTGAAGAAAGAGTGCTGCTCTATGGCAACTAGGTGTGCTTAGTAAAAAAGTATTTCCAGTGCAAAGGCTATACATAGCCCAAATTCAGTGTTTTTAACTCATGAAGATGAAAAAATGCCAAAGCATGTGAGCTGTGGTATCACTGATGTACTGCCCTCTGCCTCTTAGGAAGCTGGATGTCTATATCCTATTTAAATCACATGCTCTTAGGTAGCAGAGCTCTGAGACACTCATGGTGCTGCTAAACTTAAACACCACTTGAGTAAAGAAGCTCCAGATATGTTCTCTGTTGTTAGGGATAAAGTAATACTTCCCAAGCTCTTGTTTTGTTTTAATGGAGATAGCCACAATGCCTAGTCTGTGCTTAAAGCCAACTATTCTTGCAACAATAACAGCAGATTAATCACTGAACTGCTTTAAAAATAATAAACTATCTCTTGCAGCAACATGCTCTTAAAAGGTGCCTCTGCCATCAGCAGAGCCACAGGTGAAATGTTAACGGCAGAGAGATCTACAAATGACATTGACGATTTTAGTTTGCACCACTCAGGCTGGTGCTGCAGCAAGCCCTGGGCACGTCAGCAGGCGTTGCAAACTCCTGGAGCATCCCCTGGCTGCAGGGCCAAGAGACAGGAATGGATGAGAGCACCACAGTGGTCCTTTACATTAGAAACAGAATAGTCTCGCAATCTGGTACTGTGAGAAGTTGCAGGAAAACAGGAAAGAAACTACTCAGACAAATGCCACTAAAGACAGGGAATACACGTTAAGATTCCTTTGATGGCTTAGTAAGGATTAATATTGGCTTTTTTGTGGAAAACAAAGGTTAAAGACATTTAGAACTACCATTTCGGTATTACAGTTCGCTTAAGAAGATTATATGTTGTCATTTGTTTTAAAATTTTAAGCATATATTAGAACATAAACCTATAAACTAAACTAAGTCCATAATATAAAATTATTTCTAAGATACAGATACTAAGATTCACCCAGATATTAGGAATATATGTTGACTACCTAGTTCATGCTGTATTTCAAAGAAAATCTACCCTCAGAATTAGGAAACAAATGAAGGTATAAAAAAACCAGCATCACAAAACCTACAACAGTCATTGCAAATTCCAGATCTGTTTCTACTATAACTTGTCTGCTGTGGCACTGCTAACACTGTCACAGCCCCATCCTACCAAAGGCATGGCAGGATGGGAAACGCCTCTTGCAACAGCAGCTGCCTCGAGCCTTTTGTTGGGTTATAAAGTAAAGCTTCTGATCGTTATTACTTTTAGCAAAATTTTAAAAGTGTAAAATGGATTATTTCTGTATTATAAAAAGGTTATTTTATAGTTTCCTGTAACAGCTCACCCATTCATTAATTTCTTGAGTTTATAAAAATGGCCTCAAGACAAAGTTTCCCATAGCTTCCCCTTTAAATATTATTCACTTGATATACACATTCATTTTCTTCATAAGTTTCTTACTAAAGCAGTTTTTCTTAATCCTGCCTACTACAAAGGAACATCTCCATGGCTAGTTCCTGCTAAGAAAAAAGGAAAAAAAGAAAACAGGAAAAAGAAAGGAAAAAAAAGTAAAAAAAGTAAAAAAAGTAAAAAAAGGAAAAAAAAGAAAAAATAAAAAAGGAAAAAAGGAAAAAAAGGAAAAAAGGGAAAAAAGGAAAAAAGGGAAAAAGGAAAAAAGGGAAAAAGGAAAAAAGGGAAAAAGGAAAAAAGGGAAAAAGGAAAAAAGGGAAAAAGGAAAAAAGGGAAAAAGGAAAAAAGGGAAAAAGGGAAAAAGGAAAAAAGGAAAAAAGGAAAAAAAGGAAAAAAAGGAAAAAAAGGAAAAAAAGGAAAAAAGGAAAAAAGGAAAAAAGGAAAAAAGGAAAAAAGGAAAAAAGGAAAAAAGGAAAAAAAGGAAAAAAGGAAAAAAGGAAAAAAAGGAAAAAAGGAAAAAAGGAAAAAAAGGAAAAAAGGAAAAAAGGAAAAAAGGAAAAAAGGAAAAAAGGAAAAAAAGAGGAAAAAAGGAAAAAAGGAAAAAAGGAAAAAAGGAAAAAAGGAAAAAAGGAAAAAAAGGAAAAAAAGGAAAAAAGAAAAGAAGAAAAAAGGAAAAAAGGAAAAAAAAAGGAAAAAAGGAAAAAAGGAAAAAAGGAAAAAAGGAAAAAAGGAAAAAGGAAAAAAGGAAAAAGGAAAAAAGTAAAAAAGAAAAAAAGGAGAAAAAAGGAAAAAAAGGAAAAAGAAAAATTAAAAAAAGAAAAAAGGAGACATTTTTATTGGACTCTACCCAGATGTACTGGATTTTTCTTCACATTTCAGAATTGAAGGCATTTAAAAAATAAATAAAATACCTGTTTCTAAATAAATGGTGAAAATATTGCAACTGAAATATTGAACTGCATTCATTCCATGTCACTAACTTTTAAAGGGAGGAAGTGTCCCCTAGTCAATATTCAACAGATATGACAGCTGAAGTTAAGCAGCAGAGCACTTAAATTAGATTACAACTGCGGGAATACTAGTAGATTCAAAATGAGGACTATGTCTTCCTTGCCAAAAGTCCTGCATAACTGACAGTTACAGAATTCTTTTCACTCTAATTTATCAGTCTTTAAAAATAAAGCCACTTCGTACCATGTTTGCTATTTCTATTATGACATTTGAAATGTGCTTTGGGATTCCCAGCTACCAGGAGCATTCAAGTTGACTACTAGTTTTCAGTTCAAATAATAGCAAAATGTAGAACAGATTAAGAAAAAAACAAACACAGAAATTAATATAGCTACAGTTTTGTAGGGAGGGCAGGAAATGTGAGGAGAAGAGGGTTCCTTTCCTTCAGGCTCCATTTATCTGGCTATTGATGAGCATGTATTCTGGCTGCTCAGACATGCTGCGAACACTTTCCTTCACATTGTGTAGTCAAGAAGGGAACTACTGAAGAAGAATTTGAGGATTAATCAGTGTGTTAATTGAGGTTATCTAGATCATGATAGATAGGGGCAACATACTAAGGGAGTTACTATGGCAGACAAAACTCATCTGTTAAAACCAAAATTAATGGATAAACCAACTTGAATTCACTTTCTCATTGATTTTTAACCAGCTGCAGTGGACTATAAAAGAGCTATCAGGGAAAGCGATCCATTATCTGTCAACTCAGAATGCCTTAAGAAGCAATTGCTAATCCTCCATTATCATCTCACTGAATCCTAATCTCTACAAATTGTTCTTGGAAGAAGCATTAAACTCGTCATCAAACTAGGTCTTTAATGCTTCTTACTTATTCAACCTGTAACCCATCACAGATCATACAAAGTACTTAAACTTTTAAATCCAGTTAAATAAATCAGATGGATACTGTCACCGGCAGGTTTTCCCATGTTTTGTGTGCTGTGGGGGCAAAAAACCCTCACAAACAAAAACCTCACCCAAAACCTAGGAAAATGCAGCATTATAATGAAAAAAACCCTCTTAAAATTCATAAAAATTAAGAGACTGCTGTTGTGTTTCAATTTTGCTTTGCAATAGTATTTCCTATTATAAAAAGGCTATAAAACATTCTTACTAAGTGGTAGAGATAGATTCATTAAAAGTTCAGTGCTCATATCAGATAAACACTAAAATAAAAGGATATAATTTTTCTCACCTTGTTAAAATCTTGATTGTCTCACCTAGAATTACATGAGATGGAACCAATAAATTGGGCATGGCTAAACCAGTAGGAAGTTGATATAAATTAATAAGGTTCGAAGACATTTTAGGAAAGGAGAAAACAGTGATAGAGCTTCAAAAAACGTATAGGGATATTAATTTCATGGAATAGCTGTAAAAAAAATTAATGTCTCCTTCATATGCTGCAAAAAGGAAACAATTCTTTTGCTTCCCAGTGCCAGATTCGTAGTTCATTTGAAGTCTTTTGATTACAGCTTTGGTGAGAGCAAAAAGATTAAAATTACCAGTTGCAGGTAATGATCTAAAAATCTTTAAGTTCTTCATTTGGGACAAACACAACGTAGAGATGCTTAAGCAGAAATGATGAAAAACTCAGCACAGGAAAAAATATGGCTAACAAATCTAAAACTGAGACAACAAAGAAAAACAAAAAGGAAAAAAAAAAAGGATGCCAAAGTGATGCAAAGGACATCATCTATTCTACCTACACAATCAGGCTGAATTCTGTCATTAACAGTAGAAGTTTTACTGCACATGACCTCTGAAAAAACACACATTCATATACATTGGAACATGTTATACACCTGCAAATAACAATGGATGGCACCACCATATTAACAGGATACAAGGCTACCTAACATGCAATAAAATGTTCCAGTTTTATTATTCTGTATATTCCTTTCAAATGCAGTATTGCTTTATCTTCTCCTAAATGTTGAGGGGTGTAAACAAAATGTAAAAGCCTTTTCCTTTCAAAACAGTGTTATTCTTCACCCCATTTCCTGCTCATGAGAAAAACAAAGACACTACAAATTTACTGATGAAAATGAAGCTTACTTAGTATCTTCTATATGGAATAAAGGTAACTTACTCTATTTCTTAAAGTCCTTTTCTTAAGGCACTGAAATATTCACTTAAATCATAATTTCTGGAAACAGTAAGAACAGTAAATACAGAAGGGGAAAGTATCAAAAAAGTGCTAAGTTATAAAACAAAATATACTTGGAAGTTTATTTTTTTCTTTGGGAAGCAGAAAAGAATCATAATGCCCAGACAACCTAAAAGGGGTCCGTCTTCCACTTAAAAATAAGTTGTGGAACAGCATTTTCTGGATGACAGAAAGACATCTGTCATTCAGAACATACATTCCCTCCACTCAACTTCGTATTTTATCAGAGTTTTAAAGTACCAGTTAATGTTGTAAAGTGAAAAAAGGTCATTAAAAAAAAAGTTAGCTGGATATCCATTAAAAAAATATAACCTAACCTATGTGTCAACAGATGTTAGAGACATACACCTAACAAACAAATTTCCAAAGTGACAATGTAGCCATACATATATCCAAAAAGAAGTTATATATAACCAAGAAGCAGTTACAGGTGAATTAAGACAGAAACTATGATGTAGTGTTGAGGAGAAAATAAAATTATTTAGCCTGCTATCTTGGTGATGTATTTGGTCCTCGGAAGACAAATCCAGCATCTATAAACACAATATATTGTGATGTAAAGGAAGCCTGGAAGTGGGAAAACATGGGAAACCATATCAAAGCATACTTGGCGTTCTCTCCAAATGAGGGTCATGTCTTCTGAAGGAGTAAACCAACAGGAAACCGATCTGTCATCAGAGTCCAACTGCTCAGATTGCTACTCATTCAACAAATCATTCATACAATTGGAATGACAGCTCTCAGATGTCAGGCAGGAAGACGCAAAAAACCACAAGAAGTATCCAGAGTCACCTATGAACTGGCAGGGAACATGAAGGATAAGGACTTGCACATTGGAAGGAATGAATGCATGAATCCATCTACTGGAGTACTACACAATGCATAGAAAAATGCCATGCTTCGGCAGTATATTCACACCAAGAACATAATTTAAAGAATCACAGCACAGAATGTGGAAGATAGATCTATATTGATACAAGAAAACATGAATTTCTGGGGGTCGTTCTCAAATATTTTATGCCTACATGGAAGAGTAAACTCTCACCGTGTAATGGTAATGTAAAAATTACTCATTTAAATGCAATGATCATATGAAAACTCCAGCAGAGAGGAACCTGACCACTGTTAAAGCTTAAAAAAAGCTTTTTCTTCAAACTCTTCTCCATGAAATAAGGTAAGGAAAGACTCAGAGGAGAGTGGATAACTTGACAACTTTCTACCTGATGGATGCAAGCAAATACAGAAAATTCAACTCCACTGTGGCCACTTAAAAGATCACAGAAGACAGTAAACATCAGAAAATGTGATTGTATTCTTATAGTCTATTATTCTGTTATTTCTCACAGCAAATCTTCAGCAAGTTAAACAGCTGCTTCTTGGAACAGAAAGAAAAGGGTATCAGGTGATCAGTTTTGACTCAGTTCTCAAAGAAAACAGATGCTGATTCCAAACATGATCAGAGTATGATGCAGCTCAGTTACGGCAGAAAAGGATGATGACAAGGGAGACAACAGCTGTTACAAGTAATAGGTGAAGCTTTTCAAAAGACTTAGGAAGAGAGGAAAAAAGAAAAGGAAGGAAATTAAGTGCAATGGGGAAAGCCTGAGAATATAAAATATAAGAATTTCAAATAACACTGTCATCTAATCCAGGAAGGTATGGAATTCTTCCTCTCTGAGAGAGAACATGTCAGGGAAACACAGCAAGTTAAATGATAACACATCCTTTCAAAAATAAAATCTTGCCAAAGCAAATTATTCAGGAAACCAAGAGAATTTTAAAAGCTATTAGGTAAAGGCAATAAATAAGGCATTTAAGTGTATCGGTTATAGGAAAGCTATGAAAGAATCAGATGTTCCACTAAAAGATCAGGCATCAATTATAAATACTGCAGGTAAAATAAATTACTTTGGTGCATTGATCTTTACTGCAGAATAAGATGGAGAAACATCTCCTACAAACTTTATATTTCCAGTAGGAACCACTTACAGAGAAAATTAAGCACTTACATAAAAGTAGCATCAGGAAAAGATTCTAGAAGATGACTTTCTAAGGCTTGTTGCAAACTTCAGGGCATTTGCCAAAAAATAAAACAAGCCAATTTAAAGAAAAAAATACCAAAACAAATGGATAATATCAAACAGATATCAAACTACATTTTTGGTTTCCACAAAGTTGAGCCAAGAAATTCCAAGTATTTCTCTCTCCAAAGACTTTCAGAATATGTTTGTAGACTACAAAAGATCCATATGAATAATTCTTAAAATTAAGCAGAAGGATTATTCTCTGCTCCACTGGAAACAAGTATTGAAGTTTTATGTCTTGTAGGTGCCTGCATCAGTATTTTTGACTCTAATACAGCAAATGTCAGAGAAATGGAAACTGAGGCGAGACGGATGGTACAGGCCAAGAAGCAAGCAAGACACAATGCCACCATTGGACTGGTATAGTAATTACACAAGACACTGAATTTAGAATTTTTTTCTTATTAGGTAGAATTTTAAAGGACATGTAAGTCCTTCATGATATATTTTTCTGAAAAACAGCATTTTAGATTAAATGCTATTAAAAGAAAAATAAGAATGCTTTCAGCAAAATTATGGTGAACATGATCTTCTGGGACATGATTGTTCATTGAGACTTATGGCAGCTTTTCAACAAAGTTCAGAGGTGGTGGACAACTGTGTGCTCAGGTGAAGATAATGATGACACCAAATGTTCATATGACTCAGAACAGAGGTGGCATGGTCAAAACAGCGTGTTCAACTTGCTGGCAATCTTTCTGTTGGGGAAATTGAAAAGATCCACAAAAATGGCCTGTGATACGTGGAATTCTCTCTCAAGCTTCTTTCCCTTCAGTAGTGCCGCCCATCCCAGGTGAATCCCTTGGAGAAATACTACAGGATCTTGCTGGAAAGCACAACAGGAACTGATCCCAGAACGTATCACTGGACTGTAGGCACAGTGCATCATCCTGGGGCCATTTCCTGGACTGTAGGCACAGTGCATCATCCTGGGGCCATTTCCTTCTTAGCTCTTCAATAATTCACCTACTGCAGAAGTTTTATCATAATAAATTAGGCATCCAAGAAAGCACGCTGAACTATACACACAATTCCACTAGCTGTTCTGACCTCCTGAGATTCTAAATCTGTCTTTCTCATTCCCTCTGAGCACAAGACCTCTGTTCCTACCTCCCTCTGCTGTCCTGTTCTCTGCCGGCATTTCTGGAAAAGGTGAACTGAACAGCAACAATGGAATAATTGGCGCAGAGCACTGAAAACAGCATTCACAATTTCACTCCGTCAGTAAAGCACAGGCAGCATGCCATATATCAGAAAAACGAAATGAGGAAAGACAACTTCTTTTAGGTTCACTGTGCACGTGTCCTACAAATAATACATTACTCGGGAATAACTGTTACATGTCCCTGTTTCAAAGATGCTACAGAACCCCTCAACAAGATTTCTATATAGTTATCAGTCTATGCTTTGAGAAGGAAATATAACAGAATATTTAGATTCCATGTTTATTGCAAGATTGAGCCCAAAACTGCAGTTAATTTTAGAAACAAACCAAACCCTCCTTTGATCCTATCTTGATTTCATGTAAAAACTCGACATACACAGTTTGATTTTTTTATTTGAGGTGTGTTTACAAAAACATCTAAAAATCACGCTGTCTGTGATGCATTTCACAGTGAGTATGCATACTAGCTACACAATCAACTGCTTGTCGCTATAAGAAGTTGGTCATTTGGTAGAGTTTCACGTGGTTTACAGAAAAAGTACCTAGGGCTTTGGAGAACTGTGTGGGTTTTTTTCCTCTGAACTCTTTAATAAGGGGTTGAAGACTTCAACATTTCTAAATGTAAATCTTTATTAAGCAATGACCTTGAAACGTCTGGAAGATCAGTTCTTAAAGATCTGTTTCAGCTTGAAGCTGCAGAAGTGTGTGACTCTGCTTTCTGAAGAACAAGACACTTCTCTTGAATGGAGACTTCTGAAGGGAAATTCTAACCACCCATGCCTCTTACATGAAGCTCACAAAAAATATGAGACGCAAGCAGATTTGTTTGTAATACCAGTGGTCTACCTCTATTAGCCATGTGTTTCACTATAGAGTAAATATTGGCTCAAAACAGTCACTGAGGTGGTCTTCAATTCTACAGCATTAGTGCAGTGACTATTTATATTATAAAATGGTGCCTTAACTTACAAAATGGGTAAATACTATGTTACTTCAACTAGTATCTCACAAGCTTATTTTTTTATTTTTTACATACTTTCTCCTTTTGAAGCCTGAAGTTTACAGCACAGTTTTCTTTACTAATGATAAACATCATTAGCAAAGCTGCACTTGCAGACCCCCCACGAAAATTTCAAGGCAAGGCAACCACTTCAAATTAAGAACCCCAAAAAAGTAATTTAATCTCTCCTAATTCTTATCTGACTACCAACTGAGCACCGTCCTCATTTCCATGAAATACATGGAAAGGAATGGGGCATACCACTTGGAAAGATGTAACTGTTAAGTTATTTTTAAAGCAAAACCATCCGAAACTACAAACTTTTTTAGTGCTTTGATGTTCATGTAATGAGATTGTGACATAAATGTTACAAATCAAGATTGACAGCACCACTGAGAGTCATGCAGAATATAAAAAGCCTGACAAAAACTTTCTACACAGATACTAGCCCACCATTCAGTAAAATGGGCATTCCCGTTGGGCATGACTGCGGGAGACTGAACGAGTTTGAATGAGTCCCCTCACGAGCCACGTGCAGAGCTTCCACCAACTTCAGTAGTAGTAAGTGAAGATCTACAGGCTTAATCTAATACAGCTTTAGTACTACTTCAGCGAGGACAGGATCAGTCCCTGTAGTCAACCCCATGACTGCCTGGGGAAAAAGACATCCCACCTTAGGTGGTGCACACCATAGATTCCAGTCATAATCAGGATGCTGAGCCCAAGCTGGTTGTTAATAGTACAGATTCATTCATTTATTATTTCTTGTTGTTTTCAATCCATTTCATTATCCTATTTGCAACCAAAATACTCCCAGCTCTCCATTCCAAACAGCAGATTATGCCACTTAATGGCAATTAAACGTCCTAAAGGCATTAAAAAGGCTATTACCAAAACATATTTTCAAGCACCGGTATAAATCATCTTATATAGGCTTTGAAATTCATAATTAGTGAGCCTTCAATGCGAATGTCTGTGTTGGGGTCATACATCTTGGTGTTAACACAATATTAATCTTCAGTAATAACTAATGACATTAAAAAATTCCCAAAACAATCTGAATAGGTAAGAATTTTAAGATGATAGACAATTTCTTACCCACCTTTATTAAGTTTCTCCGATAAGGCCATTGATTTTAAACCCCAAACCTAACAGCAGGACAAATAAGCAAATAGGACACCACTTAGCAAGCTTATCTATTTACACTTCAAAGCTAAGCATGTCAGTTCAAGTTATGAAAAACATTTTCACTTAATTAGTTAATTAAAAAAAAAAAGGAAAAACAACCAACCTAAAACTCTGTTGATGCTAGGATCCTACTGTTGGAAAAAGGTTGAAAAGTGAAAGGAAAATCAGATACATCACCTTGCCAAAGAGACACAGAAAAAGCATTTGACAATTTTTCTCCAGTTGTGTTAGTTGATCTACTAGAACATCTCTCCTACAAACTTTGTCTCATTCACCATCTGAGATCCCTTCTAATAAATCTTATTATTGTTAGAACAGACTTTTTTTCCCTTATACACCAGCATAGCTACATTTAATAAAAGTCAGCTTTGAGCAAATGCTGAACAACAGGCTAGGCTAAGCAAGTCGTTCCTTTGTAACTGTTTATTTTAAATGTTAGCTAGAGCCCACTTCTTCTCACTTATCTCATTGGGTTTGGATTTGGCTAAGGATCCCACCTACTCAGAGAGCATTTTGACTCTATCTATAGAAGACTACACCATACTGAAAGTGTTTCTTCCTTGTGATGTGAGATATGGCAACAATAACACTTCAGTTCTAAAATATAACAAGACAGAAATATAAAACATAGTAGTTACTAAAATTCCCGGTGACAACTGACTATAAAGTTAGGCCAGAAAGATTTAAATGGGGTTGTTATAATGGCAGGTTTTGGCCTAATGAGTGTCCCAAATTCACTGCAGGATAAAAATAAAGAATTATGAATTAGAGGAACTGGCTTGTTAGAGTGTCTCACATACAGCCTGCCCTGCTGTCAGATACACCCCTGTTATTCAGGGACATATCTTGGCTATATGCAGAGATGCACTTTTAAATCACCTAAAAAATTAAAAGCTTCTTTCCCTTCCTCTTTAATACTAAAGTCTAATAGATTTCACTGTCAGAACATTATTGATTACATACACAACCGATGGCACAACCAAGGATACCAGGTATTTGCTAAAATTTAAGATAAGACTATACTGCATTTCCTTAACACATCTCTTCCTCATCTGTGCCTATTTACCATGGTTTTAGTTCACAAATCAGGAAACCTGAGCTTGAAGAAAAAAGTGACCGCTCATGGTCTCTGAATTTTCAGTAAGCAATAATCTATGGTGTGTTACTTTCATTGAGGTTTGAACAACTTTTCGGGATGAACTGAAGACTAATAAGCAAGCTGAAATTGTGAAAATGAAGTCATTCTATAGCAGCTGTCTGTTATAAAGGCTCTACACTCTCAAAGTCACCCTTTTTCTGGAGGCAGCGGAAAGTCAAGGTAATTTCACACAGTTTTAACAACAGTGCAGCACAGAAGTTTATCCATACAAAGTATCCCCATCTATGCAGCACAGCATAAACCCTTTCAACACCTAGCAAGAAAAGTTCTTTGTTCTGTAACCTAGGAAATCATAATACAAAGTAACTAACAAAGACAAGAGAATATGTTGAATCTCTGCTACTATGTGTAGGGTTTGAGGTGTTGGGGATTTTTTTATATCAGCTTGTTTTCTAGAACTACTACTGAAATTGCATATCACATATATTTAATCTAACATACTCCTATTCCATTTATTTATGTGTTTCGATTATCCCAACCTTCATTTATGCAAAGCTGAACTGAACTTAGAAGCTTTTAATTATCTCTTTGCCAATGCAGAGTTGGACCAAAATCTGGTGATAATTAGAAGAGCTTCATTACGTTTGGACTCTAAATTCTTTAACAAGCTTTAATTACTAGTTCTCATGTAAAACATTCGGTCTAGTGCATGTCTGTGGTCTATCCTGCTTCTTGCTGTGATTCTTACACAAATGCAGAGCAGCCTACGGCTCCCACTGAATACTTGTATGAGAAGTTCATCAGATTCCAATTTTATACAAAAATATAATGAATTTATTTTTAAGTAGTATTTGTTAAGGGAGAAGTCCAAGAGTCTGTGCTGCCATATAGATTGCATTAATAAACAGGATTAAAAATCTGAAAAATATTATTTAGAAGGTGTTGGAATGTTAAGGGATGGTTGAAATAATAATCTCTAGTTAAATAATTCAAATGTAATATATTTAAGTAGATATAATCTTACAGCATCTTCTTGAAAGCTCCCTTATAAATGCACACTGTTTTTAAACAGACAAAACTCTCGCACAACACCCAAAAAAAAATCTCACAAGAATTATTAATCTTTTTATCACCTAGCATACCTCATCATCACAGTAGTACTCTACCCACAATAACCTCTTTACAGTAAGGACTTCTAGCTTAGGCCTGTCCAATACACTTAATTTTCTACAGGTACATCAGTCACCAGTCAGGGTCATTGCTAAAAACCAGGGATAAATGTATTTTAATCATTATCTAACTTGAATAAATATGTAGTCATGTTTCCAAAATACGCACTGTAAAAAAACCAGGAATGAGGAGCTCAGTAGCTCCTCAAGCTGCCTATGTTCAAGGTTATAGATGCACATCACAGCAGCAAAGCTGTGGCTGGCTACAAATCCGCTACATCTGCCAAGGTACTCAAGGGTAGCTTTTCAAATGCATGTAAACACAAGGTGCAACCAAGTCTTGTAGGGTTCACAGCTACCAAAAGTCAGTTGATGCAGGTGATCTCTTTAATCTCCTAGAAAATATCCTTTTCAATATCAGGCTCTTCTTTCTTCCCCTCTTAAACATATCACACACTAATATTTCAGCTTCATATATTCTGATTAAATCCAGCCATCCAAGAACTAAAACCTGTAAGAATTCCCTACTGCAGGCAGATATTTCTAAAACCAATTTAAAATATTAAGTTACTATTCTCGCTTTTCATTTAGGACTAAGTAAGCCTCTGTAATGAATGTGCTCCAGATATGAAAAGGTATTAGAAACACTTCTTTCCCTCCACACTTTTGAAGAGAACAAGGCAGGATAGTTAATGCTGACAGAGCCAAGGCAAAGGCTGTGTCTCACCAGATCAGGCCGAACCTTGCTGAAGAGCTTCTTGGACACGATGAGTACAGCTCACCCCGTCATCTCCACTGCCTGTCCACCACCTTTCGTCTCTAAGGCAAGGCGACAGCAGTCACCAAGTGAAAACATTCACCTTTCCCAGTACAAACAAGGCTTCGGACTGTAAATCCTGTTACTCTAAAAGTATCCTTAAAAGGATACTGCACTTTCTGTGTTGCTTGTATTATCACTATGAGCATCAAGACTGTCACCTTCATAGTTCAGAAGGTAGTCAGTTCAGGCAAAGTCACAGCCACCTAACAGAGCAGCTTTGGTAGGGGAGAGCCTATGTGATCTACAAAACCTGTTGCAGAATTACATAGTCTCAGTCTAGCAGCAGATGGCTTCATTTCTACATTGCTTTGTGATAACTGGTGAATCCAAAACAGTGCATGTAACAAACTCAAAAACAGCGTTCAATGACTATTTTCACCTGTTAGATATAGAAATTGTTTTAGTTTGCAACCTATATTTTTCTAGCATTTTTGATTGATGGAAGCTGATTACAATCAACTTTATTACATTGAGAGCTGCTTATTTGAAAAACTGTATGACCCTGTGAAGTGTTTGGTGTGTTCTATTAGCATAAGTTATAAAACAACTGTAATCTAAAAGCAAAAGAAGCCCAAATGGCTTAAGGAAAAAGTCATTGTTGTATGTATGTATTTATACATGCCATTTTGGCTTTTCAGTTATTAAAAAAAAAAAAAGCCAAAAACCAACACAAAACCAAACAAAACAACAAATAAAACCCCACAAAGAAAAAACCCCAAAAACCAGAGAGGACTGAATTTTAACATTATGACCCTTATGTAGCTGGGCCAGATTTCAGGCTAAAGACTAATGTGGTTTAGCTACTTATGAAATAATTATAAAAGTACCTCTACCCTTCTAAATCAGGAGCACTGACACTCATCAGAATAATCCCCTCAGTTAAGTTCCTGAACCCAATGCCCAGTGAACCCTGGCAGTACAAAGATTTCATATTTGATACCATTAAATGGCAGAAAAATCATCATCTCATTTCAGTGCAACTTATCTCTAGGTTTCAAATAAACCCCCCTTCTCTCTTTTAAATTCACTGACAGATTGAACAAGAAAATTAATTTCCTCTCCAGAAAAGACTGCTTTTAAATGAACAGTAACAAAGCTCACCCCTTTGGAAGGCAATTAATAGACATTTTTTAACAAGTATCACACAATCAATCCTAAGTCACAATTTCTGGAATATCTTTACTATTTTAATGATACCCCTCTGACCTCTTGTTCTATAATTCAACCTGGGGGGTGGTGGGGAAGGTAGCAAAGGTAACAAATATTCCCTAGTTTGTTTTTTTTTAATATTCAACAGTATTACTGAGTCACCAAACAGGCTAGCTAGCTACAGTTCTCAGCCACTCTGAGCACACTACTGGAAATGCTATTTCATTATTCATTACACTGGGAGACATAAGTAAACATTAGCATTGCACAATGCAGCATAATTCTGCAGATTAGCAACACTTTTTGATGCAAGTTTTTTAGTTTTGTTGAAATCCTGATTACATTTAGAAGCAGCACAGGAACTGCAAGCTAGACAGTACAATTTCTACCTTTCTTGCCAACCTCATTAGAAAAAAACCCTTGTCACGCAGCAAAAACAGACCACCAAAGCCCTTCCAAGAGACTAACTCCATCTTATCTCAAATGCTTGCTTTACAAGTTCTGACATCAGTGAGAATAATCAGATCTGGAAAAGAGGCTCTTTGCTATTAATACTAATTTAATGGTTTGCTGTTGCACAGTACTATAGCCCCTCTATCTGGTAACAACAAGCAATCAAGGCTCAGTTCCTACTGAGCTACAGTCTTGAACTTTAGCAGTAACAATGCTGTGAGACAAAGAACGTGACGATAATTTCACAAGTTTGGGTTCAGAAAATAAGTAAACCTTAAAATACAACTTGACATCCCTAACGTTTTAGAAAACATTTTCTACCTGTAAGCATCAGGAGAAAGCCGGTGTTGGCATGGATCTAGCTGAGGAAGTGATACAGGGAAAAACTGTACAAAACAAGAAGTATTCTTTTCTGGGATAGTTAAAAAAAGGTCCCGTGAGGAAATTGTTTAAAAGTGCTGTGCAAAAAAATTCATGACCCACATATCTTGGATCCTAAGCAACCACAGTCCCCCAGAACACAAAGATTTTACTACAGAGCATATTTCAGACAAAGAATAAACAGGGTAATGGTACATTTTTCATGGTGGTGCTAAACACACACAAAAAGGAAAATGTTCTAGTGGAACTAATGGAAGCTCAGTTCTAATAAGCACATTTAAATAATGCTGACAACTTTTAAAAAGCAGCACTTTAAAGCTGATGTACATTTATTTATACAGGCATGTTTTGAAAGCTTTCACACTGCACTCTAAGACACAGATTTAATCACACAGATGTTCACATAAATTGACCCTCATTCTGCAGATGCATAACTCTACAAAAAAGAAAAGGCATCACTTGCACACCCAACATGTTTGCAAAATTGGACCATATAGCTATCTCATTATAAAAACCAAGGACTCTAAGCTACTGAATTCAGCACAACTTCTACATGGAATACTATCAGGGTATTTTTTCTTGAATTCTTTTCTAACAAAGTTACAAAATGTCTCAGTAGAAGTCTTTTCATACAGATTAAAACATCAATTAATTTTTCTACAAAGAACACCTTCCACATTGCTGATATTGACACACTGCTAACATGCATCTGCCCTACGAGCGTAAAATACAAGTGGGGTGACAGGGATAGGGGGTGGGCATGGGACACAACTGGACATAGAATGTCCAAGAAACTAATTCAAACTTTAAAAGAAAAGCCATAATCATAAAATCATTGAATCCTTTGGGTTGGAAAGGACCTCAGAGATCACCTAGTTCCAACCCCCCTGCCATGGGCAGTGACAGGCTCCACTAGCCCAGGTTGCCCAAAGGCCCATCCAGCCTGGCCTTGAACACTGCCAGGGATGGGGCTTCCACAACCTCTCTGGGCAAACTGTTCCAGTGCCTCACCACCCTCAGAGTAAAGAATTTCTTCCTAAGGACTAATCTAAACTTACCCTCTTTCAATGTCAATCCATTACCCCTTGTCCTATCACTGCAGTCCCTGATGAACATTCCCTTTAAGTATTGGCAGGACACAATTTGGTCTCCCCAGAGCCTCTTCTTCTCCAGGCTGAACAAGCCCAACTCTCTTAGCCTGTCTTCATATGAGAGGTGCTCCAGCCCCCTGATCATCTTCATGGCCCTCCTCTGGACTTGCTCCAACAGCTCTACATCTTTCCTGTACTGAGGGCCCCTGAGCTGGATGCAGTATTCCAGGTGGGGTATTACGAGAGCAGAGTAGAGGGGCAGAATCACCTCCCTCCACCTACTGGACATGCTGATCTTGATGCAGCCCAGGACACAGTTGGCCTTCTGAACTCCTAGCACACACTGCCAGCTCATGTCAAGTTCGTCATCAATCAGCACCCCCAAGTCCTTCTCCTCAGAGCAGCTCTCAATCCATTCTCCACCCAGCCTGCAGTTGTGCTTGGTATTGAACCGACCCACATGCAGGACCCTGCATTTGGCCATATTGAACTTCATGCAGTTTGCATGGGCCCATCTCTCCAGAATGTCAAGGTTCCTCGGGATGGCATCCCTTCCCTCCAGCGTGGTAGATGTGACCACACATCCTGGTGTCGTCAGCAAATTTGCTGAGGGTGCACTCTATCCCACTGTCCATGGCATCAACTTCACCAAAAAGTAACACAAAAAAATGAGATGTTAAAACAAAAAGAGAAAGCTTTGGAATTCGTTGGGCATATTTCACAGGGACTAAAGTAGGAATTTCTTCAGGTATTTCAGACCAAAGTTTCATTTTATCTTTTTACATATTCATTGGATAGTGAGTCTCTCCCATTCTACCTGAGCTTTTCCCAAAGGTTTAATTTTTGCAGAAATATAAAAATCAAACTACACTGAGGGAAAACATAAATCAATTCGGACTTAAAAATCAGTTGTCAAACATGATAAGAAGTGAATTGTCTTTGAAGATGGTCACTGTCTCCTACAGTCAGCCATCACCAGAATTACACACACACACAAACCAAACAAAGCAAGCAGTTTGTTGTAGAAAAGACTGAAAGTCATAGAACTCTCCTATTTAGAGGCTACATGAGAAAGCCAGCTTTGGAAATGCAAAATGCTGCCCTTGAAAGACAGAAAAGATGGAATACTGGAAAAAAATTTTAGGGCTTATGTACTTTTTCTATATTTGTAAATATTACTAGAGTAATACTGAACATACTGATAAACTTTCAGAAACAAACAGTTTCTGAATACAGTTAGTAATAAGCATTTAATAAATGTATTTTTCCCTGCTATCAACAAATTTCACTGGGAAGAGTTGATCTAATTAGGTATTTAGTCTATGAAAAGGACATTGAAGTTCATAAATGCAGTTGCTATTTTAATATTCCTTGTGGCTGCTTTATTAATTTTTCTGCTCTTGAATGCATTTAACAAAGGGACCACAGAAACCTGTGTGATAAAAAGTAAAAACCCACTCAAAAAGCACTTGTCCACCTATGTGCATTTACTTCCTCTGTGTGTTCCCTGGAAGCCATTTGAAGGCTCATCCTCTGTCTTCTCTTGGCCAGAAGTGCCTTCGCCCGGCAAGCCCATCTGCTCAGTCCTCAGAGGGACCTGCTTTGCTCCACTGAAGATGTACTTTACTCAGTGGAGTGGCTTGAGATTCGGTGTGAAGGGGAAGGTAAAAGTATGAAAGCAGGCTTAAGAACTGTCCACCTTGTGAATTTAGTTCTGAGCAACAAGAAAACACAGCCCCAGTTTTGATCTGGAACATAGCCACCTTATTAAATGACACTTCTAACCCTGAACTTATCGATCCAAGAACTAAATCCCTTAGAGTAAGGGATCATCTCCATAACACAAAGTATCTCACTGGTTTTCCTAACTCTTGTTTTGTCTACTCTTGCAATGCAGAAAAAAAACCCTTTACCTATGCTTAAGGGCAACAGTGACAAGGAACCCCTCCACACAGCAGCACCTTAAAGAGACTTCCAAATGAAAAAGACAAACTTAACTTGGCATTAGGTCTACTTAGCTACAATGAAACTTTTGGGTGTCTTTTCTGACCTACACTGCCAGGACTAGCACCACAACCAAAGCAACCATCTTGCATAGCAGAGACTGCTCCTGAAGCTGCTGCAGTCTTTGAAGTCTTGATCCTCCTCAAAAAATAGGTACTGTGTAAATGCAGGACAGGTACTGTGCAAATGCACTGTTGAGACTGGAGTACTGCAAATTTGCTCCAACTTCAGTCTCAAAAAGAAATCACCAGGCTCAGAGGCATATTGAAGGCTCCAGGTTTATTTCATTTATTTATGTTTGTGATCAGGCAGTCCTATGAGACTTCACTAGGCATCTTTCCTTGTGCAGTTTGTTTCCACACAAGCTATGGGAGAAATCAGCAAAACCAAACAATAGTATGTTTTAGGTACTTCCTGAAAGCCACATGAGCTACAGAACTTACAGCTATAATCAAAGCCAAAGCCATACCAATCCAAGTATTTACTGGGCTTTGCAGGAGATTTCAAAGCAATGAGTCAGATGATAAATGTACTGCAACACTAGACACAATACTGTAGATAGAGACAGGTCTTTTGCTTTAATTTTTAATTTCCATTTTCCGTGGGTTTAGACAAACCACTGACATTACTTTAGCATAATACTTTGCAATGAATCAATACTTTAATTTAATAATGGTATTTTGTTGTCAACATATAATATATCACATAGTGTCCTTGGTATGGATGCTAAAAGAAATATGCCAAATAAAATGCAAGGCTTTGCTTTTACCAGCGACCACGGGTTAAATCAATGTAATGAGAACCCTTAGAGCCCCCAAAAGAATTTTCTTCAGGGTTAAAAGGCAGCATAGTGTAATTCAGCCATATCCCTTCTTCTCATCATACCACTGCTGTGAAATCTCTCCTAGGTCATGGGATTCCAACAAACACTTCAATAAAAGAAAACAAGAGGAAATACATCTGAATAAAGCCAATGTACCTATCTGTGAGTGGGACTTATTTAATCATTCCACTTTCTTATGAACCCAGAGATAGCTGCGCTAGTTCCTAACTGTAAAGGGGATTATAAATGGAAAACAGAATTAAGTCCACTGACATACAACTTAATTGAAACAGGTGAAGTAAATTACTACTGTAAAATATTAAAAATAAAATAAGTTACAATAGCTTCCACTCCAGTGGTGAGACTACAATTCTGTATTTATTATTTTTATCTTGATGGTAGCCTTCCTGCTGACAAGCATTTAAGATGGGAAACACAAATCTAATCATGTCTGTGGTACGTTGACTCATGGTATGTGAATAGAAAGTAAGTGGGTATGAAGAAGCAGCAAATGCTTTCAGAACTCCCAGTTCATTTCAGTTTTGCCTGTTTGGTTTTTTTTTTTAATTCAAGAGCTTTTGATGCATTATAAATTGATAAATAACTGACATATTAATCTTACTCAATGCTACAGGCACGTGCTTTACAGTCATGTGTGCTCCCTTCAGTTTCAATGACAGCTCATGATCATAATGCGAAGCGTTCACAGATACATGTCATTTGTTGGCAGAACGTTTTAGAGCTCTGGGAAGAGTAGGTCTGGTTTTACTATGGTTTGGCACCTCCCACAACACCCTCCAGTTGGTGAAAACCCCGCAGTTCCATCTAAGTGTCATCCTTAATGTGAAAAAGATATTTGAGTCAGTGCAAAATAAAACAAACAGCTTTTACCAAAATGTCAGTGTTGGTAACAGTTCAGCTGCCAGATGCTTGTTACTTGAACCCATGCCGTGCATAACAAGACAGACAGAGATATGACTAGGATGAACGACTGGACCAGAAAATCTTTAGTGAGAAATCAAAGTCCACTCAGGCTGCCATCTGGACTCATAAAAAAAAGGTCACCATTGGACTCCACAAGATATATTGACAGAGAGTTCTGTAACATCTCTTTCCTCGGTTACCATGCATTAGTTGAGCCCCACCTGTCTGACCTCGGTTCTCTGCATTAGCCTTTGGTCATATGAATACAAGAGAAACCACAGTGCTATTTCATAGCTGAATTCACACAGGAATTCTTACAAGTACAGTATCTCAATTTAAAGATAATAACATTACTGAAGAACCCAGACTACCATGAAAAATGCATATTGGAAAAATCAGGGCATGACTCTTTAGAAATGAAACCAATGGCTTGATAAAAATAAAACCTCACTGGTGTTCCAGTCAGTTGTTTGATTTTTCTGATCTACAGGCTAGACTATCCTTCTAAATCAATGATTGATTTTTCTGTTGAGCACTGGATAAAGAGGCTCATGCTGAAAAGCCACAGTCCGTGCGTGATCACGAGAAACACATGCAGGCACAAGACACAGAGTGAGATATGATGAGTAAGTGGCTTTTGCTTAGTCAGAACCTGAAGGATCTTCATCAAGAACTTTCAAAACAGCTAACAGATAACTTGACTTTGAGTGAAACACAACCAAGAATTATTGTCATTATGCACACCCACAAAAAAGTGAGAGATTTCACAACATCTCCTCAGATGAATACACACACCAAGAAAAGGCTTTACCAACATTTACTTCAGGTGGGCAATCATCCGGCTTTCTGGAGAAGTAACTCTTGATTTGCCTTCCATTTTCCTAAGTCATATTTTAAGCCCATTTTAATGCATTAAAACAATTAAACAAACTGCAACATGAATTGGTATAAATAAAGACAGCTGCTTCTTTTCTTAAAAGCTGTGAAATGCTAAATGACCTGCCACTCCTGCCCACATATGTGCCTCACCAAGCCAGAGGATCACACAAGGGTGTGCACTAATTTGAAAGCTGGGGCATCAGATTTGTCGTATCAGATTTGTATTCACACAGTACAACGGGATCCATGACTTTCATTTCAATAGCAGCTGGAGCAACGGGCACAGAAGGAACACGCAGCTCAACCTGTGAAATGAGGATGAATTTGCTTTTAAAAATTCCCTTTCTTTCTAAGAGCTGTTAGTGGCAGATGCAGATACTTGCTTTGGGGTCACACCATGACAGCAGTTCACAGACTGCATTCCTTCTCCGCTTCCCCTCCAGTGGATACTGCAGCCTTGAAGAATTTTACATGTACCCGCAGAGATGCATAGATGTATCAGGAAAGTACAGCTTGTAGGCTTTAATAAAATGTCCACATGCCCTACAATTTCAAATCCTTTTTTATGTAATCTATTTAATCTTCCATTAATGATAATCTCTGCTATCAATGCGCCCAAACAGGGTCAATTTCTGCTGGATTTGCACTTCTTGCATTTCATCCTATAACCAAGCTGTATTTAATGAGGGGAAACACCCTGCTGTAAAAGGTATTAGCAGTCTCCCTAAAACAAATAATAGTTACGAGACTCTGCAACTGCCAGGAACATTTCAAGATTGTGGGTTTTCTTCTTCCTTTGTGTGTCTTGCATGGAGGAGAGTCCTGCCAGCTGGCCATTATTTATTTATCAGGATATTCTTGCCTTCTATACCTCGTAAGGAGACAGCATAGAGGAGCGGAAATTGCTGTGGATTTCTCTTACTTACCCAGAAAGACAGAGAGGAGAGAAAGAAGAGATTGCACAGGAGCATTTAAACACCAACAGATCCCACCTGTCAAGCCTGAGCTGTATTTCAGACACACACAGGTCACAGCAGCTTGGTACATCATGTAAGATATCTGACTTGCACAAGGCATGGGAACAGAGACACAGGTTGAAATTCGGGCTCCCTTTGCTGCTCTTTTCTTAAGAAGTGCCTTACGCAGCTCCCTACACCTGAGCGAAATGGGCAGGGTTCAGCTCCAAGAAAGATTTTCCTTCTGGTAAGATCTGACTTCCTCAGGTTTCCCCCCCCGCCCAGCACAAGCAGGCTCTGACACACCTGTAAGGGGACGGTTCTGTCTCAATTACCGCACCAGACACTGGGGAAGAGAGTTACTGCCTTGTTTGCTCCTCTGATTTAGTAATAGTTCCATTCGTGATCATTCCCAGCCATCCGCCACCTGCACACCCACCCACCCACCCGAACACATCCAATTTGCTGTGCTTCTCCCGATTTTGTCAGTTCACAAGATCGGTTCGCTCTGCATATACTCCCCGCCCCGGGGCTCGTCAGTAAATAGATTTAATGGACAAAATAAAGTTCAGATGACTTGCTAACAAAATCCTCTAGCGGAACAGCCATACATTAGCATGCAAAAGGGGAGCTCTGGGCTGTAAAAGCAATTCAGGTGGTAGCATTCAATTGAATTGACGTTCCCAGCAGAAGCAACTAAGAGTTAATGGAGGACACACGGCTTCTCATTTCCTATGCTGCATCCAAGAAAACGCATAAGATTACTATAATACAGCATAATCGAGCATTTCACTAAATAGCACCAGACAGAAGTTCTTTTGGCACGGATTGCGTCTGTCCTAGATAACCTTTATGAGCAGCTGGAAGTTGACGTACCCAGACCAAACGAATTTGCAGATTTAGCCCCAGTCTTTAGGTTTGTGCCTGGGAGGGTGGGAAGAGCCAGTCACCGAGCATCAGTCGGGGAACTAGCCCCCTCCTCTGCTTAAAAGGAATAGTCCTTCACGGCAAGACGATGCTGTGGCTACACACAGGAGGCAGAAAAGCGTTTGGCTCCATCTGCGTATTCGCGGGGTGCCCTGTGCTCCTTGGTAGAACTGGCGGCGGCTCTCTCAGGAGCCGAGCGCTGGGACGGAGGGAGCATCCGTCGGGAGCCCGCTCCCATCTTTTCCCAAGGGAAAGTCAAAGTCCCTCACCAGCGGCGAGGCAGAGGCACAACCCACGCCGCAGCTCCCGAGCATGGCACTCCCCGCTGCCCCTTCTGGGAGCCGCCGCTGCCTAGAGAGCCATCAACTGTACCTCTCGCTCAGACGCGACCCCGCATCTCCTAAATACCTTCCGCAGAGCACCCTGGAAGGGGAAGGGGGGTGTGTATCTGTCTGTCTGCATCTTTCCTAAAATCCACAGCAAAATCCAGTCACCTCAAATATCTACTCCCGTCTCGCCATCCACCACACAAGCGGGGAACTTGCCTGGGGGGGCGAGAGGGGCGCAAGCGGGGGGAGGAAAAAAAAGAAGCGCAAACTTCGGAGCTCTCTGGCCTCCCGCAGGGCAGCAGTCGCACGGGAACCCCGCATCTCCCCGAGAGGCGGCGGCGGCAGCAGCCACCGACAAGGGGCATCGCCCCGGCCCGACCCCGCCGGCGCTCGACAAACACCGGGTTCTGACGGGGAGACGCGAGAGGGCGGGCGCCCCGAGGGCGCGGGGCGGCTGGCTTTACTTACGGATTTTGGGGGTCGTGCTGGCCTCCGGCGTGGTGGTGGTGGACTCCTGGAAGGGAGACAAGGTCCAGGACGGCGCCGAGTCGTGGACGTAGATCTTGTAGGAGGAGGTAGCGTGTGCCGCAGTGGGCCAGGCGGGCAGCGGCGGGGTGCTGGGGGCGGCGGGCGGCGGCCGGGCGCCGCGGCCGGCGGTGCCGGGGGGGCCGCTGGCGGGCGGCGCCGTGTGGGGCGCGGCGGGCTGCCGCGCCGCGGTGGGCCGCGGGCCGCCCCGCGCCGGTCCGCGGGTGCCGGGGGGCCGCGGGGGGGCCCGGCTCATCGTAGTGAGGCGGGGGCTGACGCGGCTGGGCGGCCGCGGCGTGGCGGCAGCGGCGGTGGTCTCCGCGCCGCGGGGGGGAGCGGTGGGCTTGGAGAGGAAGAAGGGGTCCTGCCCCACGCCCTTGGCGTCCATCAGCTCGGTGGGGACGTACTCCTTGACGGAGCCCACCACGATCCACTTGAGCAGCATGAGGCTGAGCCCCAGGCCGATGAAGCCGATGAAGAGGGGTACCACGCACAGCCACGTCTGCTGCCGGTTCCAGACGATGCAGTCGCTGCAGCGCAGCTCCCGCGGCGGTCCCCCGGCCCCATCCCCGCCCGGGCCCCCCGCCGCCGCCGCCTCCGCCGCCCCGGGCGCCGCGGCGCCGGCAGCCCCCTCGCTCATCCTAGGGGCCGTCCGCAGCGCCGCCGCGGCCCCGGGGCATCAGCGCGCCGCGGCTGCCGGCGGCATGCGGCGGAGGGGGGCGGAGGAGAGCGGAGCGGGGCGGAGGGGAGCGCAGCGCAGCAGAGCGGGCGGCGGGAGCGCCCCGCTCAGTCACGCTGCCGGCATGGCATGCCCCGCGCCGCGCCGCGCAGCCTCCCGCGGCCGCGGAGTCAGCGGGACGGCCGCGCCATCCGCCGGGTGCCCTCCTCTTGCGCTGCCCGCTTCAGCCTCTTCGCTCTCCTTCTTCTCCGTCCGCTGTCAGGTTTTTTTTGTTGGTTTTTTTTTCCTTTTTTTTCCAGGTAATAAGTCGCAAGAATCAGCCTCCTCGATTTATTTTTGTTTTATCCCAGGCGTGCTGCTCCGGCGGCAGGCAAGCACATTCCTTCACATTCACGCTCCTTCTCGCCTCTCCTCTTTTTCCTCTCCCCTCGGGGTGGGGGATCTTTTCTTTCCGTCTGTCTTTCCTTCCTTCCTTCCTTCCTTTCTCCGCTCCCTCCCCCGCCCGCTCGGCTCCTGCCTATGCCCGGCCGCGGCGCAGCAGCATCCCCCGGCTGCTCCGCGGGGAGGCGGCGGCGCGGCGCAGCGCACCCGCCACTCCGCGGCCCCGCGGCCAACCCGCGGCCGGCGCCGGGCCAGGGAGGCCGATCCGCAGGCGGGGCCCAGGGGCAGGAGGCTCCGCGCAGCTCCTCCGCGCCCGCGCTAAGTCCGGCCCGGCATCAAAACTCCAGCGAGGGTTCCCGGGAAAAAAACATAATAAAAAAAAAAAATCCACACAGACACAAAAATTAAGACGAAGCCCTGAAGGGAGGACGGCAATGACCCACTCGGCAAAAAAATACGGATCCGGCAAATAAATAGGCACGCAGAAGGCAGCTCCTGCCAAGCTTGCAGCTTCTGTTCAATTGTGCATTCCTATCGCAGCTCAAGGGAGGCAGGCTAGCGCGCAGAAAGTAAGGCGCCTCCCACCAAAGCCTAATGGTGGTTTCTTAATGCGCACAAGATAAATAAATGATCCAGGCAACCCCCTCGGGAGGGTGTATGCTACGGCAAGCGGAGCCTAGAAAGGAAGGATAGGAAAGGAAGGAAAGAAAATAGGGTGGGGGAGCGCCTGAACCCATCCTGTGGTAGCGATCCCATAGGCTGCTGCTGCATGTCGAAAAAGACATGTGCGAAGGGAGCCGCGAGGGGTGTGCGTCTGCATGAAAAGGTGGAGACACCTTCAGAGAGGATTCCCAACAAAAGACCAGGGCTCAGGACCAGAAGACGTTTTCCGATGCCGATGCTGTCCGATAACTAACAAAAAGCAGCATTTTGTTGTTGTTTCTAAAGGGGATTCCCTAAAGGAAAAGAAAAACCATCCGACATCAGCAACAAAAGGATAGCCCTTGTCAGCAGCTGGGGGACAACCGATGGCAGGGGCACACCTCAGGATATTGCCAGACAAGTTCTGATATTGAAACTATAAACAGTTTTTTGATCTACTACAGAGTTGAACTCCCAAGTTCAATGTGGTCAACGGTGTGTGCTTCCTATTCACTTAATTGGACAAAAAATGTCAGTGGTGAGGGTGGTCACTGAAGGGTTAACAGTGGTGTGCCAACGGCAGCTTTATCCTCCCCTTCCAAATTTTTGAAAATGATCTATAAAAATTACGTATATACACGTGTTTGTTAGAAACCATTTATTCTGGACTTGTTGGTGTCCTTTCCTGGTACTGGCACATAATTTCCTTAGCCGTGTATTTAAAAGTATATTAATATTTATACAGAATAATTGAGCAGGAAAGTTGGAAACAAGCTGTGAAATACATTAGTTCTGTACATACACAGACAAATACAGAAAATTAAATATTGCAACTGAAACATATTTGCTTGAATTTTTCTTCAGAATGACTGTTAATAACATTTATGAGATAATATCACAATGATGTAATTAGACATCTATATTGTTGTCACTTTAAGCAATCCAACTGGAGTTTGGCAGCTTCTGTAAGGTGCTATGCTAACAGCTACTGGGAAAATCAGTGGTAGTGGCACATCAGGTCAGTGTACTGTTTAAACACTTTGGCATTCATTGGAAAACATGAATATATGGGTTTCTAATCCTTCAATGAAGCGGCAAAAGGATTAGGAGAAAGCATTTAGAAACTACCACGAGCGGTGCCCAGTACACAAATGGATGCCTGGTAAAGCGAGCAAATGAGAAGCCAGGGAGGTCTTGGGAATCCAGGGAGGCTTTGTCACTGATATTATGGAATGCAGGGTTTCTTACAGAAATCGAGAACCAGATGCTTTCAGTCACAAGTGCCTGTCCTGCACAGTCCTCACCTTCCTTGCAAACTACAAATACAATTGTTCTGCTCTGGGCTTTGCATTGCCTTTAAAAATGTCCTTTAGCTCTTGCCTCTTCTGCAACCATATTGCTATTCTCAAAGCTCAATATGAATCATTCTTTACATACATACTAAAACAATTTGTACATGCTTCTTAGGAGAACAGAACACAAGAAAAATGCTTTACAACCCTCACAAGACAGAGATTTTATTTTTCTTGTGACTATGTCCTGAAGTCTTTCAGTGTTTCATCTGTCTCAACTATACTTCTTCCCCCCAGTAAGATTTTCAACCTGTCAGAGCTCCTAAATTTTGTAATGGTTCTAATGGAAGACATCAGGCTGTGATACCATTAGGATGACTCAAGTGTAGCCATTTCATTGTTTAATATTGAAAGGCTTCCTGTATTCCGAGTAAAGATTTTCAGGCTTCTTTTCATACAATTTCCCATTCTTATCATTGAGGGTTGACAAACTATTCTTGAAATTGATTGTGGAATGCTTTCAATATGCCTTGCCTAAGTGAATTACTTAAAATCAGGTATTCCCCTGATGAGTTAATGAAGATCTTACCATTGACTATTATCCTCTTTGAAGAATGTTCTTTGGTCTAAAAATATGAGATGGCTGTGGATCTTGATACAGGAAGCTCCATGCAGATTTCCCTTAACCTCACAGTAAATTCAAATCTACTTCAAAGAGGTCATCCTTCAGTTAAAAAAATGCCGTGCACCTAGACAGACACTGGAGTTCAAGCAACGTATGGAAACCTCTTCCTGTAATAACATTATGATGTGTATGAAAACATAGCCTCTGAATGCTTTTAGATTATTTCTCTGTCCTCAAAATTAACATTAAAATCATAATCAGTTTCTCAAATCAGCCCACTCTTGTAAAACTGAATCTGTTCAGTGCATTAATTCTAATTTACGTAGGTATTTGGTAAATTTCACTTGCATTTCTTCCTACTCATTCTGTATCATAGCCCAACTCTTTTACTTTTTCTGGAAATATGTTTATCATGATCAGAAAACAACACATAGCAGTTTGGGTTTTTTTTTACTTTTCTTCATACTATGCAAAGAAATCCTTAGTATCGCCTTGAGGACATCTGTGACTGGGATGGAATAAAATTATTTATCTATGCTGAAGTCAGAAGTGGTATTTTTTGTGACACACATAGCAGATATACTGTTTATGCATCTATTGCTTTGTTTGTCACAGGGGGGTTACATTTTGGCTATGCAGAGGGTGTGCCACAGCTAACGGTTCTGTTACAAGAGTGCTGTTCATGTCCAGCCGATGTGAACCAGAGCAGAACCATATACAGCCACATCATCTTCAAATAGTGCAAGGTAATAAATGAGATAAAGGAGTTAGATTTCTTTTAACTGTTATCATGGAATAGGCCCTAAAAATCTCAGGATCACTATCATCAGAAAAGACAACAAACAAAACAGAAATTCAGATTTGGAAAAGACCCTTTTGGAGCCCTGTCCACTTCAGCACCAAAACAATGCTCATGTGAAATGACTGTATTCCAATCCTACATACACACACATCCCCAATTTTTCAAAATATCTAAAGAGATTAATTGTAATTCATGTAACTATCTCAAGCTGTGAGCAACAAAACCTCTACAGTTACTTCGCTTTATGGAGCAATCAGCCACTGATAGAATAAACAGCCTCTGGAAACTGTGAGCTCCTCTGGCACCCACCTGACTTGCTGTGTTCTGTCATTTGTCAACTGGGTGGGGCAAACAAAACAGGATTTGACAAACAAAGGACACTGGAATTGCGGCTGATTATATCAATAGATGTTAAACTGCTGGGGCATTTTCCCAAACTAGGGCATTTCAATATTCTTTACCTCATTTCTTCCTCTTAAGTTTCATCCTCAGCACAACTACAACATATGTGTCCCTAATGGTTGGTCCACAGTCCAGGAAAACCTTGTTTTTTGTCTGAGCTCAGCATGTAATTCTATTCCGTCTTCCATGTGAAACATGGAAGTAGCATACCAGTGATCCCATTAAACATTGCGCAGAAGTAAAGTACTCTTTCCCACTCTGATTGCTAAAAAAGCCATTAGGCAAGACAAACAGGCCAAGTTTTATTTAGCTAACATGTTGTCAAGAAACTTGGGCTCTATACCTGTGTGTAATGTAGAGCCCAAAGTATTCATTCCTCCTTGTATTTTCACACAGGATGTTATAAACGCTCCTGACACCCAGGAGGCGCAAGGCGCAGAGTGAGAAATCCACCGCAGAGTTCAAAAGCACGGCAGCCATTTGAGATGTTAGCAAGCTGCCAGTTAGCATTATGTCAGTCCCAGACAGGTGTGAGATGAGTGACAGTTAATTCTGGCATAAGAAGAGTCTTCTGTCTCTCACTGCAATATAAAGTCTGAATAACAATCCCATGGATAAATTAATTGGATAAAATACACCTATCCTTTCACACAGTGCAAGTACCCTGATTCTTCCTCAGCAGCCAGCGTGTCCTCAGGTTTTCAAATCATGTGTAGCTTATTTGAAAATGCCAGGGCTGCCACTAAATATTTAGAATTACACGTGAATGTACGTCAATCAATATACAGAGTCAAATATTTATCTTGGCATGGTTCGTAATGATTAACTGAAATACATCGTGACATTAGCAAAAAACTCCACAGACCAAATCCTACAAAACATGCTTCAATAAGGAAATATTACTAAACTGAGTACTTTCCTTGGAGGAATTTATTACTAAATAACTGAAATCCTAAAGGCTTGACTCACTTTTTATCAAGCCAATACTCTCCACTTTTAGCTGACCATAAATTCTAAGAATTTCAGTGGGAGAAATTCTGTTTGGCAACAGTAAAGCCAAAGTAATTTACTAATTCTGATTTTAGTGGTATTGTATCGGTCCCTTAAGAACACACTTAATAATGATTTCAGTCAGAAATATAGTGACTAGTCTTAACAATGCCCTTGCGATATTCTGAAGCCACCGCAACATAACAGAAATGCATATTTTACTCTTCAAGCCTTTGTTACCCCTGAGATTTTTATCAGGAACATAAATTTAGGATTCCAGAGGAAGAAATATTTGAAAGCAAATATGGAAAATGCCATCAAAAGGGCTTGCTCCAAAGCACGATGAAGTCAGCAGAAATCTTTCAGTATATTGCGCTCTCTCTTGGACTAAGCACTAAACCAAAATTAAAATCTTTCCAAGATTTAGGACAAAATTATGACAACAGCAAGTGAGGAAGCCTATGAAGCAATCAGACATCAACAGACATGAAAGTTGAACTTATTTACAATTATGGCTCACTTCCACATTTTTTCCAGACAATCTATACTTTTTCCATTCCAATTAGTACACTTGATCCCAATTTATCAGACAGAAGGAAATATATGCTATATTTAAGACTTTGACATCTTTCCTTTTCATGATTGTTTGCTGTCCCATGTACCTTCGTTCAAGTAGAAAGAACACTGCTGCTAGGTGTTGCTTGGTGAATGAATTGGCTGTGGATATTGTCACGTGAGACTAGATACGTTTTGGAAATGCTCACACTTCTACCAGTGTAACACAAGGAATAATGAATAAAGATTTAAATACCTTTAGTTCTGCGGTCCATTGTAGAAGCTTTAGTTTTTGCAGAGAGATGACAAAGAAGCTATGGTTTCCTCAGTGATTTCCATATGCTATCAACGGGCAAGCTTAGAAACACTTAAAGTGTACCTGAGTGAAAGGTGGGTGCTTGTCTGGGTCCTCCTCTCTGCAATAGTCTCAGGGATGGGCAGGGAAGTGTGCCAGCAGCCTCCAGGTGATAGGTGCTCCAGCAGTCACTCTGCTATAGAAACACAACCCAGGAAACTCCTTCAGAAACTGATCTGAAGCATCTAATGTTCTTTCTGAGCTTCCCCTGGAAATTAACCAGAAGTAACACAGGCTGTAAAATTTCAGAAAAGCATGAGGCATCTAGATACTGAATTAGTTTCACCTATTTCAGTTTGAGAGAAGAATGCCCTTTAATTTTATTTTTTTTAGTTTATTTACCTGCAAGGGTAATGACAAAGGACAAACAGTGCACCTCCAGAGTACTCCAAACTAAGCCTGAAATCATTGCCTTCTCTAAAACTACAATTATTTACTAACACTGACCTTTTTTTTTAGTCTTGGTTAGTTCTGATGTTAAATAAGATTACCTTCGGTCACAGTTTTTGGATAAATAGCACATTCATCATAGTTGTTACATTAAAGAGAGATTCTATATTTAAATAAATTATTTCAATTGTTTTGTAAAGCTATTACGGTGATCAAAGACAAAGCAGGGCTATAGAAGCACTAGGAATCTATATTAGAGGGAGGGATAAAATAGTGGTTGGAAAAGTAGAACCTAAACTAACTTTAGTGTTCTTGTGAAGTGCCAAGTTGATATGAGCAGAGGTTGGTTAAAACTTCCTCATCAGTTTCAGGAATTAAATTGCATCCAAAAGGACAGGCTTCTCTGCCAAGAATGGCCATATCAATGATCAATCAAGACAATATTGCTGTGGATTTTAACGTATAGAAAAATGTTGACAAGAGAAACTGCAATGAGCAATTAATTGAATTTTGTGTAGATCCTAGAGAAATGAACTTTCTTCACAGTGTTAGCATTCATTCAGAAATGTATTCTTACCAGAATGTTTTATTGCAGTATGGACTAGGTGCCAAGACTGAGTAAGCCACTTCAGCTATGGATTTGCTTTTCAGTCTTGGATAAGGCTTTTTATCACAATTTCATTACGTTCAGAGTGTTTCCTTACTACTTTGCTGTTGTGAGTTCCTTCATGTCATTTTGGTAAATCTCTGTCACGGAGCTTTTCATCGCCCAGTGTTTTGTTTGGGCTGTTGTTAAAG
This sequence comes from Porphyrio hochstetteri, assembly GCA_020800305.1. Taxonomy (NCBI): domain Eukaryota; kingdom Metazoa; phylum Chordata; class Aves; order Gruiformes; family Rallidae; genus Porphyrio; species Porphyrio hochstetteri. The sequence continues at coordinate 12,155,692 of CM036911.1, forward strand.
GGAGTCGGTCATATTCAGCCTGGGTGAGTTCAACTTGAAACAGTGCTCCTTGTATGTGAAATGTCAAAATCAGCCATTGACATTCAAATCTCTATGTAACAAGGTTGGAAAGTCATGGTTTAACCTTGAAATGTTCAAAGGTAGCAATGCTAAATAATGCTGGCCCATAGCTTCCCTGCTGGAACAGGCCGACTCTCCCATAGCTGACAGGAGCTGGTACCAAACGTTCCAGAACAGAGTTCGTCCCATGGAGACCAGATTTCCATACCCCAATGCATCTCTTAAGCAGCATTTATTCCTGATACGGCCTAATTCATATCAAATGTAAGGCAATTGCCTGGGAGACTTATATCAAAAGTAATGAGTGCTATTGATGTGATTTTGGATGTCAGACCCCGATTACTTAGGAGGTTGAGTGGCTTAGCAGGTATCTCTTTAAAAGCTGCCCTGAATGTCCAGAACAGCAACAGGTAGACCAAGCCAAGGGGAGCAGTCTCCTCATCCTTCCACATAACACAAAAGGATTTCATTCTATCAAACTTCATGGAAGTAGTTTTGTGGCTTCTGTCCTTAGAGGTTTATTTGAATGACCCTTTGAAGTAGAAAAAGCCCACAGGATCTCATAATTCTCATAGCTTAATCAGGAAGAAAAGCTGGATCTTTCATCTTTAAAGCTTTGAGACATCCATGAAATCATTCAAATTTTTCAAGCACTTCACCACTTGGTGGATTTCAACTATGTAGAAAAAACATCTTTTTTTTTCCCCCTTCAACACAGGAGTCAGAATAAACTGTTTCTTAGCACCCTGATGTAACTATGAGGAACTTCTAAGCCTAGCCTGAAAGAGTGTAATGCAGATGAGAATCCTGTGTTTATCGCTGTTGTGTATTTCAATTTAACTGTGAATGGAGAGACTAGGGAGGGACAGTAAGAAGTAAAACAATGCCTAGAGCAAGATAGTTGCTGAATAAATATTTCAAAGAGAAGAAGAGATGGAATGTTAATTGATAAATACCTGCTTGATTTTTTCTATACAGAATCTACTGTATTAAAAGCTGTGATTTTAAAAAAAAAGAAAAAAAAGATAAAAACAGGAGGAATGTACTCAGAAAATTTTAGGATTTTTATTTTTGAAAGTAATAGAATTGCCACAAATTAGCTCAACTTTCAACCTCAGAGTTTTAAAATAGTAGATATTTAAAAAAAACCCAACACCCTAAGAGACAATCTTAAGTATTACTAATTAAGTACCAATGTACAAATCTATGTTTCCCCTTACAAACACTGTACATGCTAGCATTTATTTGTCCCATGGAAAACTAGAGATTAATTAGTTAATTTGAAATCTCAGTTAGTAGTTATCAATAATAATAATACTGTATTTCCTTGTGTGTACTATGAATACATTGATGCACAGCCCTCATCGTAGTAGCTCAATAATCAGGGATGTAATAATTAGTAAACCATATTGTACCCATAACTATATACCCTGCATACTCTGATGTTTCAATAATAGTAAGCATGAAAACCAAAAATCTATAAAGTTTATTGAAAGAGGGTTTTTTTTCTTTTGTGTTCACTTGGGGTTTTTATAGCTGACCAGCTGAACTAGCTGGCTACAGAAAACAAACTTTCAGTTACACAAGGCTTGCTTTGTTTTAAACTCTTTCTTTCCATAAAAAATTATGTTTTTAACGTCACAGATCTAAAGGGAAGGTGGCAAATCTTTTATATATATTTATGCATTTGTATAAATGTAGACATGTATACATGTGTGTTAATATAATATATACTAATAAATGTGATATATAATTACTAAATGTAATATATACTTGAGGAGAAAGATGTTAAAGCTGAGGAGTAAACAGAAGAATACATATGCTGGCTGTGAATCAAACCTCTATGAGTTTGTCCCATTTGGTACCAAAACAGGCACTGATCAGCTGCTAAACAAAGGCACACAGCTCTCTTCTGCCTACAAATACTAATGTGCAAATCTTTCTGGCTTTAGAAGCAATACAATACAGAACCACCTTACTGAATCAAATTACACATCCAATGACCCACCAGGCTATTCTGGCTGTCAGAAATTGAATCAAGTCTCTCTCCATCACCTGGAATGCACAAAGACATCCCTAAACAAGACAGCTATATAAAATGTGTTTTTCAAGAACAAAACCATGTAAAAGCATAACAAAGCAGGATCAGATTTTCTGTATCTCTTTTCTGTGCAAAATGAAGATTTTAATTTTAAAAAGCTATCAGCAAAGGCTAAGTGGCTCAACTTCCTATACTGCTTAGCTATTCATTCTTTCTACAGCCATGCACATTTCCCTTCATCTCTTTTGGGAACCTGAACCTATTTTAAGGGGAAACCTCTCCAGTCAATCTGTCTATCATCAGGAAATCAAGCCCAGCAACTCAGAACACAGAGAACAGAAATGGAAGATTTCAAAATGTGTTGCTTGAGGCCCCTGATCATCCAAACCTATGGTCAGGATACATGAATACCCCCAAGGTCACCGCATAAGCTTCTACTGCTATTTCTTCACTTCCTGAGTTTCCACACTCGAACCTAATACAAAATAACAATGTCCATAAATGCACCAAAACATTGCTCAAACCTGAGTGTTTTAAATCTTCATTGTCAATGCTTATTTGGAGGTCTCACATGAAGCACCAATCTCAAAAGTGCTGCAGATCATCTGCTTCCATTCAAATCACCAGTCAACTTCATGAATTCTGTAAAAACCTAACTGCCACAAATTTAGGTGCCTGAAAGTAAAGGTGAATTTCTATTGAAATTTCTACCATTTTGAAAGCCAAGATGTATTGTTATTCCTGAGCTTTTTGCCCTATATACTACAGTCTTGAATATACTTTGAGCCAAGACCAGATGTGTGATCAGGAGGCAGAGGCATGCTTTAGCTGATAAGCCCTGATTTAGTTTTTGGCATGAAGAGGAGGCAGGCACAATGCATGGTATACATTTCCCTTATATAGCTGTGTTCATGCCATGCATGAAGAAGAACCTGTACTGTAGCTGTTGCTGCGTTCCCTTTGGAGGCAGGGAAAGATCAGCTTATAGATTTCATTACTTCACTCTTGAGGATATGCCCTAGATTCAGCTGTTCTAAACAGAGTCGTCAAACTCAGCCTCCATCTCTCAGTGCTGCTGTGCAACAGGCCAAGCTGTACCGGCACCTACAAGAAACTTCCCTGTAGCAGCTTGTGACAAACAACTTTTTACGTGAAAAGTGCCCCTAAAATTTAAATACGTTGTATGTAAATTCAAAAGTATACAAAGGCAGGTGTACAAAGAAGAGAGATCCCGTAACCTTTGGTCTCAGAAAACCCGTTGCATCTTGCAAACATGAGGATATCTCAGTTGTAAATCTATCCTTTAGAGTCACTGTCTTCATTCACTGGTTCTGCACAAACTATCCTTAAATATTGAGCTGCCTTTCTATTCCAGAATGAGAAATCTTTTAATAATTAAGCATCCTTCTGATAAAGCAGTGATACACTTTTAATTACTTCCCCAGTGATGGGCTCACCATTCATTCTTAGTAGGTAATGTACAGAAAGTTGTTTTGCCTCTGGTCTTTGCTTCATCTCCTACTTGTTCATCCTAAAAGCTTCTTTTGATTGAGTTAGAAAAAAATCAAGCAGGCAAATGTGTACATATAGCTAATAACATACGCACAGCCTGACTTCCTCCACAGCACACTGCTTACATACACAAGTGAGATAAAAATTACTGCTATGATGAAAAGCACTTTTCATCTTAAGACCCCATTTTCTATCACATAAAACTTTCTAAAAATATGTTCCTTTTGAGATATATATTTGCAATTTCAATGCTAGCAATGCCAGCCAAAGTGGGAACTTTGAAGGAAATGTTAAGCTCAATCAGTTCAATCATTAAAGTTATGCAAATGGAAAAACACATTCCTCCTTTTCAAGCATTGCTATACTTTAGTTGCAATCGTAAGATTCAAGAAGTGAGGATGGCATATAAATGTCAAAAGCTTGACAGCATCATAGGGTGAAATCCAGTCCCAGCTGTGGTCAATAGCAGGGCTTCTCTGTGTTTCAACAGGAACATGATTTTACTTACAATCTTCAGAGAGCAACTGAGAACTGACACAAGTTTAAAAGTCAAACTGTTGAGATTACTTGTCTGTAGGAGCAGACAGCGTGTTACTAGCTCAGGAAGTTCTGAAGCAAAATGCACTAACCCAAAAGTGATAGCAAGACAGAATTGTACTGCGCGTCGTATGACGTCTTTGTTATTACATTTTGACAGTACTCACTGTCTAGTGGAAAAGAAGCAACACAAACGTCATGCTCCTTGTCATGAGACCATAGTGGTGCTGCAGCATCCTCCAAGAGGCAAGGTTTTTCTCAGAGGCTGGTACTGTTTGCTGCTCAGCAGATATCATTATCTGTCCATTTCAAATATATGAAGAATAAGTTGTATGATCAGCAAGGAAGCCTGCTTCCTTCTAGCTCATTCAGAATATGTGTTGGAAGATATCCCTCAAAAAGGCAGAAGTGTTGCCTACCTAACAAGTACTTCAAGTGGGGGTTTCCCTCCCCACATTCCATCCCTTTATTTACTGAATCAAAGACAATTTTAATTAGAAATTAGTTTCTTCATTAAAAGCCATATGATACGGAGAATCACCAGTGAATGAAATGTATTCCCCTTGTCCTTTCATCTTCCTTATTATAGTAAGATTTTGGGTTTGGCAGTCACTTTTGAAGGTGAGTTGTGCAGCAGGTGCCTTTGCCACTGGGTGTTCGTTAAACTGACACAAATAAACAAAACCCCCAAAACAGAATAAAACCCCCCTTTTGAACCAATTTGGAACAATGTTTATTTGAAATCCTTGTTCAAAAATGTCACCTATGGCAGTACAATAATTTAGACAGATGTTTCATACTATTGAATTAGGGCTTTTTCTTATTAATATAGAATAATCTATATACCATCAAGATTCTATGATGTGTGCAATTTAGTCAAGCAAATCAGATAAAAGTCAGGGTTACTGTAAGAGCCAAATGTTGACATTCTGCGAAATCTGAATACTTGTTAGCTCACAAGTGGCCATGCTCACTATTTTTAGAAAATAGCAAGAGACTTAGATTGCTCAGTTTCAAATGAACTGTACAGTCTGCATCTCTATGAGAATCTTGAGAAACATTAAGTAGATCTATGGCCAAGGTAGCTGAAAATCAAAAACCACCAGAAAGGTAGTTAGAAAAAAAATAAAAAAAGAGCAATTTCAAACTGAGAACAGTAGGAAGTACAATCTCTTCTTTCTTCTAAAGCTATGAAAGTCAATTTTGATATTAAAATAATGTATAATGTACTGGGATATAAAGAGTTGCATTTTTATTCTAATTTGTTTTTCTTTCAAGTTCAAAATCACCAGCAAAGAAAATTACTCTAATTGCGATGCTTTGCATACAAATAGTGATTACAGCTTAGTGGATTGTTAGGACATGACACCACACAACTTATTAGATCAAATTGAGTGACGCCTACACCATACCATTTTCTTCCGTGCAGATAAATCAAGTTAAACTCTCTCAGAAAACAAATATCTATGACCAAAAAGTCATAGGTGTCAAACCTGCTGGGCACCAGTTACATTATCCCTGACTCAGAACTGTGAAACAATCATAGGAAAAAGCTGTACCAGTGGAGGATGGCATTAAAAACCCACAGCAGCAAGATCAATTTTAATTAGTTCCCAAAGAATGAATATGTAGAGACCAAAACCCTTTCTCCAGTATACTAATATAGCTTATTTTTCACTTGTTTTGTTTTATGGAATTCATCAAACAGGTGCTGATTGACTGAAAAAGTGATTGGGTGCTTGTGAAAGCACTGAAATAGTGAATTGCACAGACAAATATTTCTAAATTTCCAGAAACTTACTCTTTTTTTTTTTTTTCACCTAATGTGTTCTCCTACAGAATTAAATACAAATATCTGGAAGATATCTATATCTCTAACATTGCACATTCAGAATGAAGTCTTTCAACATACTATTTCAGGCCAAATTAAAACAGTCCATAGGGGAAAAAAATGGCCACTTCATGTACACGAAATTGTAATTTTAATTAGATTTTACCTATAATGGATATATTTTGGCTAGTATTTTCCAGGTATGTGATGTGATAGCAGAAATTAGCTGAATTCTGACCCAATTTGAATTGCAATTTGAATGCAAGTGCTATTTTTCTAGAGCTAAATAACAGTTTGTGGTTTTTTTTTCCTGAGAAGTAGAACATGAATGCAGCTAGTGGCAGAGATTTTACGTTATGCATTTTTATTTTTCTTGCTCTAAATTTTCATTTCAGGTTTAAAAATATATATATATGTGTGTGTGTGCGCGTATGTATATGTATATTCCGTTCTTATATGCCAGGATAGTGGATTAGGTCAGGCACAGTCTATGTATGAGTGGGTGAAACGACAAGAGACAAGTAATGTCTTCCACCACTTTTGAATTTCTTATATACTGTAAAGCAGTTTCTTTAGTATTAAATATTTCCTAGTTTGTAGACTACAGGTATTATATTAAGTGCTTTGTTTGTATACCTTTATCTTCATTAATTAATAATTTCAGCCAGTAATAAAAGACTCCAGGGGGTTAACACTTGAATACCTTTAAGTGAGATGCAGTTGGAAAGCACTTTAAATACTTGCTAATAGTCATCCCTTTTTTGACAAGCTCTATATTCACCACAGAACTGCTGCTTGGAAACTCATATGGTTCACTTGTACCACATGTGCAGCTCAAGGCTAGTTAAGTCTGCAAAATTAACATTTTGGTACCTGTACATCTGCTGGAAAACTCAGGTATCCAGTAGCATTGTAGGACGCATAGTGTATCTTAAGGAAAGGTGGAAGTAAGTGTATGGAAGTAGTGCCTTTTTCATGGGTAATGGATTTTTTAAAAATAATACTGTAACATTCCCTCACCATCTAGCATATAAAATGTCATTTACTTCCTATAAAAACGTTGGTGTTGGAACTATACTATCTAGTCAACCAAATGTCAGCCTTCAATGGGCACTGAATTGAATCCTGCAGTGTATGACATACTAACCCGAAAAGCAGTACTGTTGACAAATACATTTTGGGTGCTCTAAGAAAGCTAGTAAAACAAAAGACAAATGAAACTGTGGCATGTTGAGGACAGCAAAAACTTCTTTGGTACATGAATACAGTTCAACTGCCTTCTTCTTAATAGAAAATGTAAATATGTAGATCAATCAGGATTCCAAGGGTTGTCTGTATGGATGACATCAAAGCTCATGGGTGTGCTACTGATTTGTCCACAAAAGCCATACAGCTCAACTACAACTGCAGCAGACTGAGAGTCCCTGGCTTGGCAAAAGGAGATTTTAGCTATTTCTGGAGGACCAGCAATCAGTAGGAAACAAAAATTACAGGAAGGAAACCTAGTGATACAAGAATATACTGAAAGACAGTAGCTGTTATTAGATAGATGGGATTCTGCCGAATTGCCTTCTTGGCTTCCACAGTAGAGCAGTATCTTTAAAAAAAGGCATAGGCATAGGACAAGGAGTTGATGACAGATTTCATTTGAGTTTCCTATTCTTTTACATTTTACTTTTGGCACTGTGTTGCTAAATTTGTGATTAATAACACTTTTTTACCTCATACCCAAAAGCCTCTGGTAATGGTAGTAAATGAGAGACTTGTTTCTTTGGAAAAAACACAGGCAAGTAATAGGGCTGCAGAAACTCTTTTGTCTGTAACTGAACATAAGTTTGGGAAATCTAGGTGAGGTGCTTTTCCCACTAACCTGCAAAAGTCAATGTGGTAACTGGTAGTATTGAGTGCCAGAACATGGAAAAGTCTGTCCTAGTGCATATTATTTAAGGAGCTGTTGTAGGCTTCACATCAAAAAGCCTGTCACAGACAGGCAGTTAGCGAGGCAGTTCGCGCAGGCAGAGCAAGCAGGCCGAGCAAGCCTCCCCTCCTAGTTTGCTGAGGGGGTATACTCAGAGGACCGGCTCGCAGAGTACAAAAGGGCGAGCTGAGGGTTCCCTGTCTGCTGTGTGCTCAGCTAACCATGGTCTCCACCAGGCGCAGAGGTTCCCCCTGCAAATCTCGGGCAACCCCGATGGAGGGCCTGCCTAGGGATGCTGCGGTCCAGGTCTCAGGCTGCAGGGAATGCCAGAGCCTGCAGTTGCCTGGGATAAGAGGCAAACACCTAGCCTGTCTGAGGTGTGAGCAGGTCGATGACCTGCTTGCTTTGGTGGTACAACTAAAGGAAGAGGTTGAAAGACTGCGGGTGATCAGGGGCTGCGAGCGAGAGATTGACTGGTGGAGTAGCTCCCTGGCGTCCCAAAAGGAAGACAGTTGGGATGACACCTCACACCTGAAGACGGTCCCCCCTCACTGCCCGTGCCAGGTTAATGGGAGTGACCCAAACCCCGAGGAGGCCTGGAAGACAGTCCCGACTCGGCGTTGTAGGCACTCCCCCTGCCTACCTACCCCACCCCCTCAGGTGTCCCTGAGCAACAGGTTTGGGGCCCTGACAGTTGAGGAGGAGGTACCTGAGGAGATGAATGGAGCCCCTCTGCCTCAGAGAAAGCGGAGGCCTAGAGTGAGGCGGTCATCTGCACGCCTTGAGACTGCCTCTGTTAGGCAAGAGAGGAAGGTAGTTGTAGTAGGAGATTCCCTTCTCAGAGGGACAGAAGGGCCTATATGTAGGCCAGACCCTACACGCAGGGAGGTGTGTTGCCTCCCTGGAGCCCGGGTCAGGGATATTACCAGAAGGCTACCAGGCCTGGTAAGATCCACTGACTATTATCCCTTACTGATAGTTCAAGCAGGCAGGGACGCAATCACAAAGTGTAGCCTGCAAGCTGTCAAAAGGGAATTCCGGGACCTGGGGCGCTCTGTTGAGGGGGGGGGGGGGGGGGCAAATAATATTCTGCTCTATCCCCACTTGTGGGAGGAGGGGCTCAGAGCAGGACAGGATAACCCACGAGTTGAATGTGTGGTTAAAAGGCTGGTGCCGGCGCAAGAACTTTGGATTCTTTAACCAAGGGATGGTGTACTCTGCTCCTGGCATGAGTACTGCTAATGGGGCTCACCTGTCCTATAAAGGAAAGCGGATCCTCGCCCAGGAGATAGCAGGGCTCATCGATCGTGCTTTAAACTAGTTAGGAAGGGGGAAGGGGATATTAAGGCGGCTGCCAGGGTTAGGCTTCGGGAGACACAACGGGAGTTGACGGTGGGAAGAGGTAAATACCAACAGCACAGTTGTGGACTTGGGGACGTTTTTCCACGTGAGAGTAGGGAAAATTCTGTGGACTGCCCTGAGTACTCCTCCGTGGAGCCACTTTTGCCAGTCCCCTGTCAGAAATCTCGCTGTGGGCCGTTGAGGATACCTACATCTGCTTCACCACTGAACTGTCTTTACACAAATGCACATAGCATGGGGAACAAACAAGAAGAACTAGAGATCTTTGTGCGGTCGCAGGGCCATGATCTCATCGCAATCACAGAGACGTGGTGGGACAACCTGGACGACTGGCACACTGTCATGGATGGCTATGTGCTTTTTAGGAAAGACAGGCTAGGGAAGCGAGGTGGAGGAGTTGCTCTTTATGTGAGAGAGCACCTAGAATGTGTTGAGCTCCACCTGGGGAAGGATGAACCTTCTGTCGAGTGTTTGTGGGTTAAAATCAAGGGGCAAACCGGTATGGGGGACATTGTTGTGGGAGTGTGCTATAGGCCCCCTGATCAAGAGGAGCAGGTAGATAACGCATTCCATAAACAGTTAGAAGTAGCCTCAAGTTCCCGGGCACTGATCCTTATGGGGGACTTCAACTACCCAGATATTTGCTGGGCAAGCAATACGGCCAGTCGTATGCAGTCCAGACAATTTCTGCAGTGTGTTGAAGACAATTTCCTGCTACAGATGGTGCAGGAGCCCACAAGGGGAGGGCGGCTGCTGGACCTTGTTTTCACTAACAAGGATGGACTTGTTAGGGAAGTGAAGGTCCGGGGCAGCTTAGGGCAAAGCGACCATGAAATGGTTCAGTTCATGATCCTGGGTGGAAGAAGCAAGCCAAAAAGTAGGATAGCTACCCTGAATTTTGGTAGAGCTAACTTTGATCTCCTCCGCCACTTAATGGGGGCTATCCCGTGGGCTACGCTGTTTGAAGGAATGGGAGCCTGCGAGAGCTGGCTAGCATTCAAACAGCACTTCTTCCAAGCACAGGAACGATGCATCCCTTTGAGGAGGAAATGGGGAAAGAGAGGCAGAAGACCTGCATGGATGAACAGGGAGCTATTGAGCAAACTCAAAGAGAAGCAGAAGATCTATGAATCGTGGAAAAAGGGTCTGAGCACCTGGGAAGAATACAGGAATGTGGTCAGGGCCTGTAGGGATGCAACTAGGAAGGCTAAAGCCCTCTTGGAAATTAAGCTGGCAAGGGACATAAAGGATAATAAAAAGGGGTTTTTTAGACACGTGAACAGTAAGAGGATGTCCAGGGATAATGTAGGTCCCTTGCTGAATAAGGAGGGTGTCCTGGTTACGGGGGATGCTGAGAAAGTGGAGATATTGAATGCCGCCTTTGCTTCGGTCTTCACTTCAAAGGCCCCCCGGGACCCACAGACACTGGATGAGAGTAGGACTGATTGGGAAATGAAGAATTTCCCTCTGGTTCAAGTAGGGGAGGTCCAGGAGCGGCTCAAAGGGATTAATGCACACAAATCCATGGGCCCAGATGGGTTACATCCACGTGTGCTGAGGGAGCTGGCGGAGGTGATTGCTGAGCCGCTCTCTATCATCTTCGACAGGTCTTGGAGGACAGGAGAAGTGCCTGAAGACTGGAGGATAGCCAATGTCACTCCAGTCTTTAAAAAGGGCAAGAAGGAGGAACCTAGTAACTATAGGCCAGTCAGCCTCACCTCTGCCCCTGGAAAGGTAATGGAACAGCTTGTTCTGGATGCCATCTCCAAGCAATTGGAAGAGAAGAAGGTCATGAGGAGTAGTCAGCATGGATTCACTAAGGGGAAATCGTGCTCGACCAACCTCATAGCCTTCTACGATCTCATGACAGGCTGGGTAGATGGAGGGAGAGCAGTGGATGTCATCTACCTTGACTTCAGCAAGGCCTTTGATACTGTCTCCCATGACATCCTGATAGCAAAGCTGAGAAAGCATGGGATAGATGAGTGGACAGTGAGGTGGGTTGAGAATTGGCTGTCGGACCGAACCCAGAGGGTTGTGATTCGTGGAGTAGAATCTGACTGGAGGCCTGTTACCAGCGGTGTTCCCCAGGGCTCAGTGTTGGGTCCAGTCCTGTTTAATATCTTCATTGACGATCTTGATGAGGGAATAACATCCACCCTCAGCAAGTACGCCGATGATACAAAGCTGGGAGGAGTGGCTGACACGCAGGAGCACTGCGCTGCCATCCAGAGAGACCTGGACAGGCTGGAGAGCTGGGCAGGGAGAAACCAGATGAAGTTCAACAAAAGCAAGTGTAAAGTCTTGCACCTGGGAAGGAACAACTGTTTGTATCAGTACAGGCTGGGGGATGACCTGCTGGAGAAGAGCTCAGTGGAGAAGGACCTGGGGGTCCTGGTAGATGACAGGTTGGCCATGAGCCAGCAGTGTGCCTCGGTGGCCAAGAGAGCCAATGGGATCCTGGGATGCATCAGGAGGAGTGTAGCCAGCAGGTCAAAGGAGGTGATCCTCCCTCTCTACTCTGCCCTGGTCAGGCCCCACCTGGAGTATTGTGTCCAGTTCTGGGCTCCTTGGTATAAAAAGGACAGGGATCTCCTGGAAAGAGTCCAAAGAAGGGCTACGAAGATGATTAAGGGCCTAGAGCATCTCCCCTATGAGGAAAGGCTGAGTAAGCTGGGACTGTTCAGCCTTGAGAAGAGAAGACTAAGGGGGGACCTAATCAAAGTTTATAATTATCTGAAGCAGGGGATGCAGGGGGAATCAGCCAGCCCCTTTTCAGTGGTCTGTGGGGATAGGACAAGGGGCAATGGCTGCAAGTTGGAGCATAGGAAGTTCCGCACCAACATGCGGAAGAACTTTTTCACAGTGAGGGTGACTGAGCACTGGAATAGGCTGCCCAGGGAGGTGGTGGAGTCTCCTTCACTGGAGATATTCAAGACCCGCCTGGACGCCTATCTGAGCAATATGTGCTAGGGAGCCTGCTTTGGCAGGGGGGTTGGACCCGATGATCTCTCGAGGTCCCTTCCAACCCCTACAATTCTGTGATTCTGTGATATGCTGTTTGTAGAATACTTTCAGTGCTTGGAAGTGACTAGAATTTAACGTGGAAACAGTTTTCTTGATTTCATTGTAATTGGTCCCAGGTTTAAAGTTAAAATCAAGCTTATGTACTTAATTTACCTAATTGCCTTGCTGTATGAGGTCTCTGCACTTAATTGTTAGCATATCATCCTGATAGGCTGTAAACTATAGTTTTACATCAATGTATAAATGTAAAAGTATTGATGTACATTCTGCCACCGTGGGACATGGCATAATTTACACATCCATTATTCAGCTACAATCACATAGATCCATATCATCCTGAACAGCTGTATCCAAGCTGTCTAGATTTTAGCCCACACTGCCCATTTATTCTTAAACCACTTATGCTAGCATTGTTTTAACACACTAAGCAGACAACTTTGACAGAACAATCCTAAAAGTCTAACAGCACGTCATATGTGCCTTCTGTATAGCAAGTTAGAATTACAGCATCATAGAATCACAAGATTGGAAAAGACCTTTGAGATTATCAAGTCCAACTAATCTCATCCTAATCTAAACCATATCCCTAAGTACCTCATCTACCCTTTTTTTGAACACATCCAGGGAAGGTGACTCGACCCCCTCCCTGGGCAGCCTGTTCCAGGCCCTCACAACTCTTTCAGTAAAAAATTTTTTCCTAACATCCAATCTAAACCTGCCCTGGCACAGCTTCATGCCATTCCCCCTTGTCCTATCACCTGTCACCTGGCTGAAGACACCATCGCCCACCTCTCTACAACCTCCCTTCAGGTAGTTGTAGGTGGTGATAAGGTCTCCCCTCAGCCTCCTCTTCTCCAGGCTAAACAGCCCCAGCTCCCTCAGCCACTCCTCAGAGGATTTGCCCTCCAGCCCCTTCCCCAGCTTGGTTGCCCTTCTCTGGACTCGCTCCAGGACCTCCATGTCCTTCTTGTGGTGAGGAGCCCAGAACTGGACACAGTACTCAAGGTGTGGCCTCACCAATGCCCAGTACAGGGGCACAGTCACTTCCCCAGACCTTCTGGCCACACTATTTTTGATACAAGCCAGGATGCCATCGGCCTTCCTGGCCGCCTGGACACACTGCTGACTCATATTCAGTCTGCAGTCAACCAACACCCCCAGGTCCTTCTCTGCCTGACAGCTCTCCAGCCAGTCTCCCCCAAGCCTGTAGCGCTGCATGGGGTTGTTATGTCCCATGTGCAGCACTCTACACTTGGCCTTGTTAAACTTCATCCCATTGGACTCAGCCCATCGGTCCAGTCTGTTCAGATCCCTCTGAAGAGCCTCCCTACTCTCAGGCAGATCAACACTTCCTCCTACTTTAGTGTCATCTGCAAACTTAGTGAGGGAGCATTCAATCCCTTCATCCAGGTCATTGATAAAGATGTTGAACAAGACTGGACCCAGGACTGAGCCCTGGGGGACGCCACTCGTGACCGGCCTCCAGCTGGATTTTGTTCCATTCACCACCACCCTCTGGGCTCGGCCATCCAGCCAGTTTTTAACCCAGCTGAGGGTCCACCTGTCCAGGCCAGGGGCAGCCAGTTTCTCAGTCAGAATGCTGTGAGAAATGGTGTCAAAGGCTTTACCAAAGTCCAGGCAGATCACATCCACAGCCTTCCCCTCGTCCATTAAGCGGGTCACCTTGTCATAGAAGGTGATCAGGTTAATTTGACAGGATCTACCTTTTGTAAACCCATGTTGACTAGGCCTGATCCCCTGGCCATCGTGCATGTGCTGCATGATAGCTCCCAAGATGACCCTCTCCATGATCTTCCCTGGGACTGAGGTCAGACTGACAGGCCTGGAGTTCCCTGGATCCTCCTTCCGACCCTTCTTGTCTATGGGTGTAACATCTGCCAGCCTCCAGTCGACTGGAACTTCCCCAGTCTGCCAGGATTGCTGATAGATGATGGAAAGGGGTTTGGCAAGCACATCTGACAGCTCCCTCAGTACCCTTGGGTGAATCCCATCTGGCCCCATTGACTTGTGGGTATCTAACTGGCCAAGTAGGTCGCTAATCATTTCCTCCTGAACCACGGGAACTTTGTTACTCTTCCCCTCCCTGTCAGCCAGTTCCAGAGGATGAGTACTCAGGGAATATCCTTCTTTACTGTTAAAGACTGAGGCAAAGAAGGAATTAAGGACCTCAGCCTTGTCCTCATCCCTTGTCACTAATGTTCCCTCTGCATCCAGTAAGTGCTGGAGATTCTCCTTGACCCTCCTTCTGCTGTCAATATACCCACAGAAGGACTTTTTATTATTTTTTACAGAACTAGCCAGTCTGAATTCCAGTTCAGCTTTAGCCCTTCTGACTTTCTCCCTACATGATCTCACTACATTCCTATAGTCATCCCAAGACACCTGCCCCTTCTTCCAAAGGTTGTATTTTTCCCTCTTTTCCTGAATATCTTCCTGGATCTCTCTACTCAGCCAAGCTGGCTTCCTTCCTTGCCGACTCCTCTTCCGACAGACTGGGACAGCCTGTTCTTATCTTCCTGCTTGCAAATTTTATCCCCTCAGACAACTAGAATCTTGCCTTGTAATTACAATCACAGTGCCCGAGTTAAATACAGTTGTAAAAATCTGGAAAACATTGCTATCTTAGACATCTAGGCAGAGTTTTCGATGCTCCCACAGAATCAGGGTCAAGGCTCTTCTGCCCTCAGCAAACAGCTTGTGAACCCTCTGCACAGTACCACAGCTCTAATGCAAAAAGCTCAAATCATGAGCTCAGGACAGAGCGATACTTTTCCGCCTATTAACAGTCCCTCCAGTTGGTAGAGATCTAACCATGTGCAGACCCAGGCCGAAATAGAGGGGGGGACATGTTATGTGTGGGTTCAGGAGTATATCATTATGCCTGGCTTCATCACACATTGTGCTCAGCAGCGACTAATGGAGTTTCCCTGTTTGATTCTTCAGCGAGGAGTGCACTTTCAAGAGGTCATGCCAAGTACCGTTCTGCTGTTTGTGTATGAAGTGTGTCAGAGTAGTAAGAAATGCAAAGATGAGGATTTTCATGGGTTTTGCAGTATGCCTATCAGATCTGCAATGTTACTTCTTGTACACTGCCAAAACATTTTTATACAGTGTCAAATACCTCTACCTGGGAGGTTGCATCTAACACTGAAGGCATTTATTTGGCGGTGACTCAGATTCTTCAGAAGGCATTTACTATTTTCCTTCCTCTCCCTCTCTTTTTCCCTTCCCCTTCCCACATTTTTGTTTCTTTGTTCATTTGGCATTTTAAGTGCCTGGCCTGCAGTGTGTCCTACAGAACAGATTAATTGCTTTCTCTAGGACACTGTGGATTCCATCCAACCAAGAAGGACTTGATAGGGTTTGTTTAACTATTTTGCCATAAATGGTACAAATGTAAAATTGACTGTTGCTATTTGATCTATAAGCTTTGACCCGATCTTGTGTGTCAAGAGCACACCCTCCTCACAAAATTAACCTTTTCACTACTCAGTGCCACTCCTGTTCTTATTACAGGCCCTGAACAGAATGTGAAGATTCATGAAGGGACCTTCTAATCTCAGACAATAAACAAACAAAACTGATAACCTGGAAAAATCATTATTTGTCCTGAAGAGAAAGAAAGTTTCATCTACTTTGAATTAAAATGGGAAAGTAAATTTGATCGAAATGGAGGAATTTTATTCTAGTTCCAATACAATATAATTTCTTTGGCAAGCCTTTTACGTCCAGGACTGGTAATGGTTTACTTGCAGTGGCCCTTCCAAGCTTTTACCTGGAGATTCTCCATCTCTGGGCAACTTCATTTCCATGAGCCCACCTGAGGCTTGGTGCTCATTACCAAGCTCAACCCACTGGCAGAAATGTTGCAGCCTGCAGCCCACAGCCCAGGTTTCTGCTAGCTTCCACGTTTCCCACATGAAAACTCCTGAAGTCTCCGAGGCCTAACTGTGTAACCAGAAAGCAAGTGCCTTCACAGCTCCTTTTCCGTTTTGTTAGTACCAGTGATGAAGGCCTCAAGGTGAACCTGTGTTTTAGACACACATTCCCTGCACAGTCAGTTTTCTATCTTGGCTAGACCTTCAGGCATCTCTACAACACAAATAATTATTGAGAGTTTATTTAGTTGGACAGTATTAGAATCTTTTGTTAGACAGAGACTGTTCTCCAGTCACCGCATGAATCAGGATAGCATTACTGTAGTTACCAAAATATATTACTGCATTTGATAAGATTATTAGAACCCTTTTTCTCCAACTTTACAGCAAACTAAGACTCATTCAGTATTTTTTTGTCTCTTTTCTTTTGCTTCTTTTCAGGATTATAACAGGTCTTGGCTGGGAGTTTGGGAACCTCTTAAATACTGTTCTTGCTTTGTCATAGAAAGGACAGCAGTAGCCTAAATCCAGGTATAATATTTTTTTCAGAAGAATGAGGTGAACATAATTTCAATATAATCTCAGCAAGGCAGGATCCATCCTTAAATGTTCTTCATGTCATTGCTTTGATGACATGATTATTGTTTAAATGTAGAAGAAAGCAAGAGAGTTTTTTTATACAGTGTGGGTGTTTTCACCTGCTGTATGTAAAAAAAACCAAAAACCAACAACCCCACAGCTTGAAGCACATCAGAGTAGCAGTGGTAATTAGGTAGTGGCATATCATGCAAGGAAAAAAAAAGAGCTTGAAAAATGATACAGCTTAATAAAGTTTTAATATTTTAAAGCTACATGAAAAGTTCTAAAAGGGAAATGTAAACTGTGAATGGGGAACACAACCCTTAGAAGGGATAGTCAGTAGTCAATATAGGGGAATAATGAAAAAATATTCCATTTAAGTTTGTGTAAGGAAAATGATCACACATCTGTGTGCAGATGTAGCCATATAGCCTTTTACAAATACTAGTTGCCATATCACACATGGAACCTTCCTGTAGAAGTTATTATGATTCTTAATCTCACCTAATACATACATGCAGTGACAGCATCTACCAAGAAATTTTTACCCAACAGAAATGAGAACCCTTAAAGAATACTGCTTTCTGAATCTTTTTAAAATCTGAAAGCATTCTCAACCAAATTTTTCATTGAAACATGTCCTTTACTGTTGTAAAGTTTTTACAAGCTGTCTTTCATATACTTATAGCCAATGCTTCCAAAACATAATACACTGTGTAACAGAAAATGATAAGAACCATACAGCATTTCAGATAGATAAAATGCATCTAAAACCTTAAAGGACTGTGATAACCACAGGCATTTATATATTTGTTTTCTGAAATGAACTGACAATTCAACCGAATGAAAAATCAGGGTAAACCAACTAGGACTCCACATATCCACCCAGAAATCTGAAAAGATCAAGAAGAGATTCTGAACCATTTGTACTCCTAAGAGTTGCTCTTCTGTCTATTAGAGTCAATAATGAACACTTGCAGGGTCAGCTGGAGCTAAGCAGAACTTGGATCAGACACACTGGCAGGCAGCTGGCTTTCCCTTGCTCCTATTCTTAAAGCCAGCTGCTCTGAGCTACTTCACCTGCAGCCATGAAGGTATTTTTGGATTCTGGAATTTCCAGACCTTTAGTTTCTGTGTTAAAGTATAGTCTCCCAGACAGGTTCACCCTACAATTCTAATTGGGCCCAGTTTAAACATTAAGACTTGAGCATTTGTTTCAAATTGGAAGGCAACCAAATTTTTGAAAGCTTCCTTAAAATGGAATTGCTTTGCTCTACCAAGATTGAAATGATGTATGAAACGTTAAAGAGAAATATCGAATTTGCCCTCCTGAGTCCAATTTTTTATTCATTAGCTTTATTCCCCTCATTTGTTTGGCTTTTTCCCTTATTCTACAGAAATTATTTCCAGATTAGGACATTATATAAGAATTTTTCATATATGGATAAAACTGTTCTCTGCTTCACTCTCCTTGCTATTTCTCAGTACAAAGATACTGAGAGTCGGTGAAACAGGAGTTTGCATTCTGCAGCTGAATTAGGTTACAACAACACAGATGGAACTTTAGATGTAAAGCTGTATTTTTAGCCAAAGCACAGTAGAATCAATGTCATCCAATGCAGTTAGAGACATACACAAAGATGCTTGCAATAATACACATTTATCACTTTTACTGAATGGCTGATACACAGTGCCCTGTGTACCCTGCCTTTGAGAAGTACGATCATTTAAAATACAGGTTTTTCCTTTAGCAGGAGAGAATGGAGTGTTATATTCCCACATGTGGCCTAATACTGGGGCTTCATTTGGCTAGCACTCAAACTATTCCTCCAGTTTTCCCTTTGTGAGTACGTGGTGTGTGAAAACCAGTATTTTCATGGGCACTTGTGTAATTGGTCCGGGGTGAAACATTTGCCATTTCTGTCAGAGAAAGCAGATATTCATTGTAAGAATTTTGAAATTCCACCTCCAGAGCACAGGTGTGAATTTCCATAGATTTGCAATTGTCAGAGGGAATGTTCAATTTTTTCATGGTAAAATGATCATTTCCAACAGCAAAATCCCCTCATTTCATGAAGGATTTGAGGTGGGATCAGAACCATTTGCCTTGATCACCAAGTATTTCAGTGATGTTTCTCTGGTACAGAGGGGTTTTATCATTTCTGACATATTGCATATTTGAGCTTAAAAATTAGAAAAAATATATTATTAAAATAGGAATTTGAAAGTGCTGAAAGGATTCAGAACTTAAAAGGACTAAGAAAGGCAGGGGTTTGGGTACAGTGCTCTGCACAAAGCATATTCACAGTTGCCAGTTCCTAGGCTTTGATGGCCTATACAGACACATTGGTGAGGTGCTAGACAAAACTTTCTGGAAAAACGAGTATACCCCTTCAGCAATTTGACCAAGGAATAGCTTGCAAATATACACAAGGGCAGCAGCAGCCCCTTGTCACTGTAGGTTGTCACTAGCTTTAAAAGATTAAAAACTCATTAGAAGCAGCTCTTCACCAAGATCTTCCCCATTAAAGAACATTACTGTTACAGCTCTGCAAGGAGCAAAGATCTAAAAGAGCTACTAAATGTTGAGTGCAAAATGTTAGATAACCCAGCAGTTTTGTTCTGTTATGGATCCATGATCACACCTTGAGTCCTCCCCAGAAACAGTATTGAATTCATCTCAGAAAAGCAAAAAAGTTAATTATCGAATAAATGATAGAGCCCCACCTACTGTTGTTTTTCTGTATACATTTTTAGATACACATACACATGCAATGCAAACATAATTCATTACTGTATGGATGGGTATTTCTTTTATAGAGCCCTAATTATGGACAGAGCACTGGAATAGGCTGCCCAGGGAGGTGGTGGAGTCTCCTTCTCTGGAGATATTCAAGACTTGTCTGGATGCCTATCTGTGCAATATGAGCTAGGGAGCTGCTTTGGCAGGGGGGTTGGACCCAATGATCTCTCAAGGTCCCTTCCAAACCCTACGATTCTGTGATTCTGTGATTCTGGGATTATAATCCCACAGTGTGTGTGTTTTGCACACACGCACAACTGCTTAACTTGCAGTTAAAATCTAGAAATATAAGTGGATTTCTTTCCATCACTCTGTAATTCAGGCTTTCCTGGTTAATATGAGCATGTACACATAGAAATAGCTCCCCAGGGAAAGATTAAAATGTTTTTAAAAGCCCCGAAATTCTTTTGGTCAGCAATTGGCAGAAGGAATACTCATTTTACGAGAAACATCGGGGTCGAGAGTCACAGAGGTTCCACCACCCATTACCATTTTTACCAGATTATCTGACACAGGATATTTTCTACCCAGACTCTCTATGCTCATGTGTAGAGGAGAACAGAGTATTCCAGAAATGGGAAAATCCCTTAAAATGGCTGAAGTTTTGCAGTCCAAACAGAAAAGTTTCAATACAACATGCTTGGAAGATAAAATATACATTATTCTCATTTTAAGGAAGCTGAACAACAGTACTTGGGAAGTTAGTGAAGGTACCGTCTATCCAGACATAAAATGTCTTGTCCCAGCCAACATCTATCCAATACATCCCAGGTCATAAAGAAGGCAACACAGAAGTGAAGTCCCAGCACACACAATGCTCTGAAAAATGCCTTTTTCACCTTGTCTCCTGGTTTTGCTTTTATTTTAGTTTCACATGAACTGGATTTCCCACTGCAAAGGGAACTCCCAAAATAACTTTTCTGAAAGCCCATGTCCAAAGTGGGAGGCGTGTTTTGAAAACACCAAAACACATTCCTGTAACCTGTTGCAATAACTACTCAGTATCACATTTTGCAGGTAGCATCTTGTCTTTCAAGTGTTACCAGTTGCTACACAGTCACAGTTTGGTGCGATTTTAAAATATCACCAGAACTGTGTAAAAACTACAAGGAAAAAAGACCTTGTGTAAACAAAGTGAATTGAAATAGCTAATAAAATGTGACAGCTGGAGAAAAGGACCAATTCGTATATCGCATTGAGAATGGCAACAAGCTTCACAAACCTGTTGTTAGCTGGCAGCAATTGTTCCGTTCTGTCAGTTTAATAGGTGAAAAGCCAAAAAGGTGGAAGGAAACCTTCTGTATTACAAGCACACAATTTCAGGGTAGTGCTATGATAATGCATTTAAGCAAGGCTCTCCAAAATATGGTTGTCAATATCTTAATAAAGCTAAATAGGAATGATTTATAACTTCCTATTTGAGTATTGGTTTCGTCAAATGAAGTACAGGCGTTACGTGCCTTGCTTGACCTTCTGACCCCTTTGTTCTCAATTGTAATACTTGCTGACAACAGCTGGTACGGTTTTACTTGCTCCTCAAAACATACTAGAACATTTGAGATCAGTAAAGTAAGGGGTATGGTCATAAATATTGATTTTAAGTTATGCAAAAAATTTGATTACAGGATGCTGAAATTTTTAATATTCTTTTAATTTAGGCAAAAACTTGAGAACTAGTTTTAGCTGAAAATTCTGACATTTTCTAAACAATAAATTGAAACACTTCACATGAGATGGCATTCTCAAAGCTGGAATGCTTATGATATTAATAGTAAGCATTAATAACTCACAAACAAGAGAGATCATATTTTCTTGGTACTACAAAGTACTGTATACCAACCTTAATACACATAAATTTTCACAAATTCACCAAAACCCTCGGTTTATTTTAACTCTAAATGATTTTGGTTTGCTTTCCATTTGGCTACTGAGTGGAAAAAGGAAATTTTGGACTTTCCAGTTATCAATACTAAAGGGTTCAATAGATTGAGATGATTCTCTACAACGTAAAGACTTATTCTAAACCTGTGCAAGAAAAACACCCTTATCATTTTATAGCATCCTTGAGGGGAAACAAATCCAGAATGTAGGACAAGGAAGGGGCACCAGAAATTGAAAAATTAGCCAACTTGATTCATCACTATGTCCCTGAAAAATGAAATTCAATGTGGGTGGGTAGAACATTCTTTTGAACTTTCTCCTCTCCTCCTGCTCCCCTTGCCATCATTAAAATCCAAGGTGTAACCATGCTCCCACACATCTTTCAGAAGTCATCCAATGTGTTTGCCCACATACACACAATAGTTGATTAAATTGATTAAGCAAGATGTGCTGTATTACATAAAACAGACTATCTCAGACAAGAACTGGCTCCAGGGGTGGAGAAAAACTTTTCAGAACTTAGAAGCACATGCAGGTATTGATATAATGTTACAATAGTTGAATTTAAACTATATATGATAGGTTTATTATATTCATTAAAAGCTCGTGTTTTATTTATATGATGTTTCATACTTATGTAACATATATTACGTACTTATCAATATCAACAGAGAATTAGGATCACAGTTTTGAAAAACGTATTTAAGAAGAGACTCCCTGAGTATTTGGAGCAGATTCTCGAACAGCATGGCATTATGCACAGACTAAAAGTCTAACATTTCCAAGTTCTTCTGCAGAAGTACTTTTTTTAAGGATGAGCCACACAATGCCTCTGATGTTTGCATGAAACTAGGACAAGAGTGCATTAAACAGTCTATTTTTTCCCTCAGGGACCTTACTGCAAGGACTGCAGAGCTGTGGCAGCAAAAAATACTTTGTTAAACACAAGTGCCAAAGTCCAATAGCAAGAGAGACACAGGAACCTGAACTGGTGCAAAACACTGCTGGCAAGTTATTATCAATACATTTTAGTGGTGTACTTACACTGGGAGGAGGTCAGACTTTCTTTAGCACCAGCTTAAAGAATTTATGACACACAGAATTTATCATTAATTAGTAAAATATCTTAGTCTGGAAAAGAGATATGGGTAAGTCTGGTATTTAATACAATAATTTGCTTAATAGTTGAAAGTTTCACTGGACTGCTGAATAACTCAGTATTGAAATCCTTCTCTGATTTCCAGATCTGCTTTTAAAACGCAATTCCCCCCCACCCCCACCCCCGAACATACAGGCTGTGGTTTTGTTGGCTAGGGTCTATAAATTTGACAATCTCATCTGGGTTTTTACTCCATCTTGTTCTCTAACCCACCAGGGTTTTCTGCGACTGAATATATCTAGGAGACAGGAAAGAATAGCTTGGAATCAGGATGAACAGGAGATAGGTATATCATAGACAGTTTCTGACACACTAAGTATGACGTGAAGAAATGTTATGTCTGCTACGAATTTTCCATACTGCTCACCATTTTGTCCTTAGAAATACACCCAGATTGACTACACTCCAAACAGATTTGAAGTCTTGTAAAGCACAGGTATTTTTTTAACTTCCTTATTGCTAAGCATGCAACTCACAGAATCCTCATTACCAGTTAGGACCTTGTGTGAATATCAATTTTCACATCACATGGGAGTGTGAAAAAGGGAATTTTCTCTAGGAAAGATCAAATGACTGGGATTAAATCTGAAGGGCCAGGCATTTGGAATAACTCCATTGACTTTTCAGAATTAGGCAGCTTTACACCACTTGATAGTCTGGCCTAAGGTACATATTAATCTGTTTAAAGTTTTCAAGCATTCTAGTAGTATCTTTTAATAGCAGCTTTAAAAATGTGTTGCTGGCCTAAAAGTATTTTAATATTAGGTGTACTTTTTTCTCATATGACAGACTCAAAAGAGAAAAAAAAATCATGATGTCTGAATTATCATAAGTGCAAATGCGTATCCCACCCCCGATACTACCTTAAGGATATGAAGAAGAAAGATTTCCAGGAATACTCATGTGAACTTCAACTTAAGTCATAGAAAAAGAGTTTTGCCTATCACATGCTCAGAACAGTCAAATTTATTGGCACAGTACATTAGAAATTGAAATCGGGGACTGCAAATAAAAGGCACACAGGTTTAAGAGGTTTATATTTTATGGAGAATGAATTTTTTTTTTTTTAGAAAAATGTAGCATATCTATACCAACCAGCTCCACCTGTTTCTCTCTTGTATAAAATGTTCTGAGCCACAAAGACTTTGTTGCCAGCTTCAAGTAGAAATAAGTCCTATGAGGAAGGCAACTTTTAATGGCAAGTTCAATGCAATTCAATGGGGTGTGAATTTTAAATACAGCAAAGTGAGAGAATATGAGCACAATTTAATGCTACAGACTGTGGGAACGGATTTGTGGCTGCATCTTTATTTTCCAGGTATGCCAGCCGCATCAGTGCAAGAGATTTCACACTGACTTCTCATGCCTACATATGTTTCAAGTCCAATCAGGAGGGTTGCAAACTCCCAGGGAAAGCTGTTTGAACTCCTAGCATGCTCTGGTCTTCTTTATCTTTCTGTGTGTTAGCACTTTAATCATGACCTAGCTAGATTATGTATTAACAACTCGTGAAACTCCCTCCTTGTCTGTCTATGATGCCTCTTGTAAAGACTCCCGTATCCTTTTAACTTAGCTGGCTATATAGATCAATATTGCTACAGAGGCATACAGGTCAGCATAGCTGCAAAACCTCCTTGAAAAGCTACAAGAGATTCTCAGCCACTAGCCTGCAGGAAGCTCCAGGAGTAGCTGGGCTAACCAGTTAAATTCTCTCTGTGGTGTGTCTGCTGAGTAGATATGCCTTGTATATTACGGACAGGGTGGAAATGCTGTGGTGGAACTTTATAGAATAACCTAAAGATGCTGCTATTCATCGGTCATTATAGAGAGCCAGAAGTGAGGTTCACAAATTCCAATAAAAACTAAAAGAATCTGTGTAGCTAATACTCCTCCTAAACCCCATTTCTGGATTTTATACAGGAAGTGTTAAGGAGTTCAAAGATGTGAGAACAACTTTAGTCTTGAAGGTGACTGGAAAAATTTCTACCAAGTCTCTCATCAGCAGGGCTACTAGGTGCAAAAAAAGTCCCACCTGGGAATGGCTTTATATATACCAGTGTTATCACTTTATTAGAATATCTTCTCTTTTTTCCCTCCCCCAAAACATACTTTGGACTTAATTACATATATTCATGTGCCCTGCCACTTCCCTGAGCCCTCCTGGCCTTTGTCTTAAGTTCAGCTTGAGCCCAACTTCCCATCTAACTCCAGATGATGGATTTTCCCTGATTAAATGTCATCTAGCTTCACCTGATATTTAATTGCATTTACTTAAAATACAAGCCTAATAAGAACCACAACCTCACAATGCATATCCTTCTTTTATGTCATGTACCAAAAAGTCCAGTTGTACTGGATCCACATGAGCCCTTTAATTGTTCTTAGATCTATTTATCTACATTTTTCATCAATGAAAACATCAAGTAAATTTCTGAAAAGCCTTTATCTGTCAAGTCATCTCACTCCACTGGCACATGCTTGGCCATCGTGTGCCTGGAAAAGAAATGGCTGAGCCACGTGAATAGGTTATGGCTGAAACAAAAATAAGTTTCCATGAAGCATTCAGCTACCACATGTTTTCAGTCAGAACTGTTAAAAATCTGAAAGTCTGTAAGCATCTGAAAACATGGTTCTTTAAATTGCCCTTTATGAATCTTTTTTTTTATAGCAATATAGGCATATTAACTATTGTTGTACTCTCTAGTTTAACAAATTATACATGGTTTGCCTGAGTTTATATGCTTTCACTGTGGAACTATCATGTTGCAATTAGGCAAAGTCCTACAACATAACCGAATATACTATGTAGATTGACTTTTACATATACACATATATTAAAAAAAGTTCAGATAAATTTGCTAAATTTGATATGAAAATGCATTATAGATTTGGTATGATTAATAAATCAGCACAGTCCTTCTCAATTTAAACAGTCAGTATTCTCTCAAAACATTAAAATGCTTATTTCACTTGCATTATTTTTGAAAACAAGGTATTTTCCATACTCCTCTTTTTTTGGTTGTTGTTGTTTTTGGCTTTGAAATCTTTTGCACCTTCCCAACTGTAACACATTGGCTTTCCTGTCTTTGTGCTTAGCATTTAGCCTGCTACATTATACTTCATGTCAAATGGGACTACTAATCTAGTAGGGACTCATTCCTGACTTTAACACAATTCTGTGTTTATAAAATTCAATATAAAAGCAGGGGGAAAAGGAAGAATATAAGGATTTAGATTTTTCTTATTTTGTTTTGAAAAAGTACTAGCATAGCTTTCTATTATTTCTGCTGAAAGCACAGAAACAATCTTTGGTTATTTTCAACACATTTTTCCCACAATGATTCCTCAGCAATCACTGGAAAACAGATCTTTGCAACAACACTACAATACTAGAAAAAAAAAAAAAGAAACAAGAAATATAAAAACTTTCCAACAATCAATAAAGCTCTAATCATGAAATGAAAAGCTGTCAATACATCTCAGGAATTTATTCTGTGCACAAACACAAATGCCAGGCTTCAGCACAATGAGATTTCCATTTGGCTTCTATTTGCAAAATATGAAAACAATACTAATTTTATCTTTCAAGACAGAAATACGAATATTTTTTACAAAAAAATGCCTGGTCATTACTAGTGTCACTAAATACTCTGAAAAGCTGATTTAGAAATACTCTTATTTATATAAATTCTTCATTAATAAAGGACATTTATTTTCTATTTGGAAATCTCCAAACTAATTTCAACAGAAACATATAGGATGTATGAACATTTATCTTTGCGATGCTGCAGTTCTGTAGGGAATAGAAGGTGTATGGAGAAGTCCAAGGTGTCAACCTTGATGGGTAAATGTAGTACTTCTTTTTCCTTTCCTTTTCCTGTGGAAATATATAGCACCATCTGTACTAGTGAGCATAGAACCTCAATGAATTCTATTAAAAGTATTAGCTTTTCTCACTTTATCATTGTCTTACTCATGCTTCCTTAATTTAAAGAAACGTGAAATAATAGTGAAGAAAAATGAAACATTTCTAATAGAAACAGTGAAATTAGTGCTTTTATTCTGCATAACATTAGGTCACCTAATACTACTGGGAATGACCTTGAAATAGAAAAATGCTCCAA
Source organism: Porphyrio hochstetteri (assembly GCA_020800305.1). Classification (NCBI taxonomy): domain Eukaryota; kingdom Metazoa; phylum Chordata; class Aves; order Gruiformes; family Rallidae; genus Porphyrio; species Porphyrio hochstetteri. The sequence goes on from CM036911.1 coordinate 12,182,425, forward strand.
TTCTATTCAAGTAAATGTGAATCTCAAGGGTTAAGATAGAACCACATAGATTTTAACAGTTAAAGAGCATAATGCAGAGCAATTCATGATGAATGATTCTATAACATGCCTTCATGAAATTGAAAATACCCTAACAGCTTATTGTAGGGCATGAAAATAATTTGAATTTTCTTTATTTGTTTTTAGGTTTTAATCCACAAAGGATACTAAAACATTTCCTCCCGTGAGTAGGAAAAGAAACAAGGTATTTTACAGTTCTTGATTAGTTCTGCCTGTAAATGGGTTGCTCAGTATAGCTTATTTGCTTGTTCCTTAACAGCAATTTCAGGCAGCAGATTTAATGAGCCAAAGAGAAGACAAGACCAAAGTAACTTAGGACCAGTTTGGTCATTCTCTGTTTCCTCACTTGCTAATTTTAATCCATGCTCCCTCAGTGTCACTTAAGTGGTGTGATATTGGGGAGAAATTAACTCAGATTTCAGAGAAAGTGCTTTTGTGGTAAAGGAAGGAATAGGAGGGGGAAAACCCCGTCTCTCTTGCTCATAAAGCTAACTATTTAGGAGACAGAAGATATGAACACTATAAATATGAAATGCATAATTATGGTTCACATTTGTTCTCCATTACCAGGAAAGATGAAAAAATCAAAAGGAAGAGCATATGAGGCTCTTAAAAAAACTACAGAAGCTCTACAGAAAACATGGTCCTACTGACACTAGCCAAAATGCCTACATACAGGTGATGTAATTTGCATTTAATTTTGCATAGTTTTTTAAAAAAATCACAAAGATTTGTGTTCAGTTAGCTTCAGCATTTCAGACTGAACCGCTGCTGGCTGTTTAATTACGGACCAGCAATAGCAACATTGTCTTTCTTAACCTGTGAGCACACAGACCTCACGGGTCCTGGCATGGCATTTTGAAGTGCAGGGCAGCCTGAATCGAAGGGCAAGGTTTGTTGTGTTTTCCCTGAACCTTGCAGGGGCTTCTGGAGGCAGCATCAGGAAGGTTGCAGCATGCAACGGAGAAGACAAGGAATATACAGAGGATTACAAACTCCTTTCTCAGTCAAAATACTAAAAACTCACCCCTGAACAATTGTATTACAGCCATGAAGTGAATTTAGAGCAAGTAAATGTATCCCTGCCTGTATTCTCTTGTCCTGCTAGGAAGTAACTGAAGTGCCCATAGTGACAAGCTCAGCACTCAAAATTCAGTTTGTGGAAAACAATTTATTATCTTCATAGTAATCCTAGTCAAGTACCTCTTCTAGGAAATATTCTGATCAAACCCAGACAGTGGGAGATGAATTTGCTCCAGAAGAGTAGGAATAAGTTTGAGCATCAAGAGGCAGCAAAAAGATGGGAAAAGCCTGTATGGGTGTGAGAAGGAAGAGAGCAATAGGGGAGAGGGGCTCATTTCCTTGCAATGAAGGAGATCAGCATGGGAATTTAATCATCAGAAAAGTGATCTAAAAAACATACCCCTCCAGCAGGAAGAACTCATGTCATTTCACCAGCGTCAACTTCATCCTACAGTTGTTACCCCCTTCTTTAGAGCAATATCATGAAGATGTGTGTTTTCTGAGAACAAGTATTCTTCCCTTCCAAAAAATAATGAATTTGCAAAAGAACTTTAATGCAACTCAAGACTGTGGGATTTTTTTCCTGTTTCAGGAACTATTTTTTCTTTTTCTAAATAAACTCTACTGGAGACAATAGAAAACAATAAATTGCCAGTTTTCTTGTAAGCACAGTATTTTTCAGAGTGCTTTTAAAGCTAGAAAATCCAGAACATAGGATATAAAAGTATTTTAGTCCACGATCAATCTATCATGTTGGCCTACTTTTAGGCAAACATGTGTTAGGGAAAAAGAAATAAAAATGAAAGCAAGCTAAAAGTGATGGAATGTAATAGCTTGTAGCGTGTGAATAGTCCAACCAATGAACTTTCTAGACCTACACAGAAAATGAAAAAGGTGAGCTCATAGGAAAATGTTTCATTTATATTCCTGATAACAAATCGCACTGGTTTATAATACACAGCTGCAGACTGCCCTTCCACTTTGAGCAACAAAATAAAATGGTCCTAGGAAAGGTGAATGGAAAATTCCTCTTCTGTAAATAGATTTCACAGGTGAGATACTATAAGTAGAGATAGATTTCCCATAAAGAGCAAGCATACTATAGCTTTAACTAAGACTGTCTCGTCTCTGCAGGATCCCAGCAGTGGCACACTGAGAAAATCCCTATCAGCAATTTTTATTCGCTTTCCACCCCCTACCAGCAATAATAACACCTTCTAAATTTATTTGCATGCTCTGCTATAGGAAATAAGAAACGCTGTTTTGAATTATGGTTTTTAAATATCAACTGGAATGCAATACCCGTTGTGACAGAACAAAGTAAAACACCCTTCCAAGGAAGTCATGATGTTAAAGATGTGAAGTGTGATGTAAGACCATCTCCTTCCATCGCCCTGCATTTCTGTTGTCCACAGACATATAATGATTTTATGGATCCTTTCCAATTCCCCACACACCTCAGGGTCCTATCCTTTCTGTCCTCCCTTTCCACTTGGTTTCCACCATGTGTTTCTTCTTTAACAGTAGCGCCTCATGCTTGCTCATTTCCTCAGTTTACCAAAGCTGTCTGCACTGTTCAAAGGTTCAGGAGAAAAGAACAAAAAAACCCAATTCCTTCAAATCCCAAGATACTGTAGCTATGATCAAGTGCTGGAAAAGCAAAAAGACAAGTAGCTCAGAGATAGAGCTTAATGAATGTCAAGTGGATTCGCAGTGGATTGACATTCCTTGTCAGTGCTGAATCGTCCTTTGCCCTTACTCCTTTTAGTACCACATCCTACCTGGACTAGTTTGTATAAGAAGCTTTCTAGGGGAATTACTTAGATCAGTGACAAAAAACATGTATCAATGGAATTAAGTTAACTGCCAGAGACAGATTTTTGGCAAGAGGTGAAGTTGGGTGACTATTACTCATCACAATTAGTGAATCTAAAATTACCATATTAGTAATCATCCAACTGCTTATTTGTCACTCCATCCCTGAAATTACACATCTTACACACATGGTGCCATTTCAGGAAATGACATCAAAACCATGTAGGCCTTCTTATGTAATAAGGATGTTCTTAGCAGAGTGCAGCATCTGCCTCAGTAATAGCTCCTCCTCTGTCCTACATTCATATGTGCCCACCTTTCTATAACCCAGTCTGGATTTACAACATTTATGACATCATTTGAAATATTATATACACACAATGATTTTCAATACCGTAACATGGCAGTTAAAGTATATTGCCTGAGATGACATGTTTTCTTAAATTTTATTTACATTTACTTGCAAATTCTGATTTCCTGAATGCTTGATATGTTAGAGCAGAAAAGTAGGATACCTCTTCAGGAAGAGATAGTTTCTTAGGATTGAGGGGAGAAAGACTAACTTAAAGCACTACAGGTCTTTGAATCAGCACCCTTCCACTCTTATGCCATAAATTAAAGGTTAGGACAATTGCTTGCAAAGTAGCCTTCACTGCAGCTTTTCTAAGCACAAGCATGAGGTACTATAAACAGAAAACCTTTAGGGGCTGATGGAGTTGTGTGTCCTTCTGGTACATGCTGAGATACACCCTGGAAAAGAAACTTCAGTTTAAGCATATCTGAATATTCTGGATCCAAGCCCACTGATAAATCTTAGTTTATTGGGCAGTTAAAGATATAATGTCTGTCTTTTATATCTGCTGAGAAGTTTGATCACATAGACCATAGAACAATCCCATGTAGGTCTATACAGACATCCTAAGAATTTGATTAGCCTTTATGTAGACATGAAAAAACAATGGCAATTACACCCCAGCTGATTCACCTAACACAGAGACATTTCACAAAATTGTCTGCTTCCTTTATGCAATATTTTTCCCCCAAAAAAAATTCAGAGACTTTCTCTTTAAGACTTTAAAGACTGTAAAGATGTCTTTTGTGATGGAACAATACAAAAGAAAAAGGTTGATTTACCACACATGGTTTGCAAAGAATTGGCAACAAAGGCTCTAAAAGATTTGTTGAGACAATAATCAATAAACAAAGAATATGTAGCTCACTGGAAATGCCTCACAGAAACCGAAGTCCACTACAAAACAAAAAACAAGCATACCACCACACCCCACAGCCCTCCCCGGTGTGTATTTAATTACATGGATCTTTAAAATCCTGATGGAAAAATCCATTTAGCTTCTAAAATCCATATAGCTTATCCTTAATAAATGTTTACACAGGGTATAAATATAACGCACTTACTTAGATGAAATTCTCTGGAAAAGATAGGATAGAAAGATGGAAAAAATAATCCCAAACACAGGAAATAGATATTAAAATTATTCTAGCTGGTGAACGACTTTAGGTGTTTTGGATGAATACATAGTTTCTACAATAATTATGCTCTAGGCAGCATGGAGGTAATGCACTGTCAGCCTTACGCTATTCTTTTGTTGCTTGGAAAGTCAAAACCCACACATTTTGTATTGTATTTAACTAGAAGATAATAATATTTATACATTTATTTATATCCTCTTTAACTAATTTGGTAACCTAACAGTTGGTATTTCATACACTTCTTCCTCATTCTTCATAATACGGTATTTCCATATCCATATGCTTTAAGGTAATGCTAATGGATATTTCAACAGGGACAAGATCCTGGGATGAAGAGAACCCTATCTATTCAGTAAGATGAATAAATCAGTGATTTTGCTTCCCTGAATATCTCATGAAAATCTGGTTCACTGCCTACAAGAAGCATGGACTGTGTAGCTCCTTGTAGGGCAGATTCTCTTGTCTCCAGTAATACTGATAAATAACTACGAGCTGCAGAGGAAGTCAAGTATTGCCATTTACACTGCTTAACTGTTGGTTTAGTTCTCATGCCTCCATGGGACAGCTAAAGCTGCCTCCAAGACAATATTCTAGGCAAACTTTGAGGGATACCTAAGTACTTATATGCAGCATTGTTTTGGCTTCTCATGTGAGATCATCCTACTCCAGGGCCTGCATCTGTAATTGCAAACAGTCTGTTCTAGTTGTATGGGTGTCAGTCAGTTTGCATAGCTTGGATCCAGGGCTCACTTTACAACCGATTTTTATTTAACATTAAAGATTAAAGCACACTCCTGGAACACATGAAAAAACCACAAAATCACTGAGAATCAAAGCCCCAAATCCGTTCCCTTGTTATATCAGTCTCTGTCACAGCAGATTTTGAAGTCAGTGTATCTCTGAGGTGTTCACCCCTTTGCATTTGTATTAATAGCTACTAATCTGCTCTGAATCTGGGCAGACATCTCCAAATCAGTTATGTTTAAAGACAGTGCTGATTCATTGTTTCCTTTGTCTGTTAAACTGAACCCCAATCACATAACTTGCTTAAAATTAATGTCTGTCTGCCCATAATTATATGGCGATCAGCAGTATTTATATTTATGAAGCTATAGCCCACCAAAAAGCACAACACACAGAATGCATCAAAGGCACTCGGTAGAGTAGAAGTAATTTAGTATGTTCAGGCTAAACCACTTGGAGAAATTATTTCAACCTACAGCTGCATGGTATCCCACAGAAGCTTACTGAAAATTTTTGTCTGAATTGATTGGGTTACACAGCTTCCCCTAAGTATCAATATACCCAGATTCTGTAAACAAATGGAAAAAAAAAACCCAAAACGCAACAACCCCACATAAAATGTTAGGTTTATGCTAAATCTTAAAGCAGAAGAGTAACAGCTTGCAACAGCCACACAGAGAGAGAAAACCATCACGGTGATTGTATGTTAAATGCTGACAATATAGAATCATAGAATGTGTAAGGTTGGAAGTGACCTTTGGAGGTCATCTAGTCCAACCCCCAGCAGTGAGCAGGGACATCTTCACTAGATCAGGTCGCTCAGAGCCCCATCAAGCCAGACCTTGAATATCTCCAGGGATGGGGCCTCCACTACATCTCCTGGCAACCTGTTCCAGTGATATGTTGATAACATCTTCATTCAGCATCAGAACTGAAACTCCCTCTAGCATGTTTTCCATATCCAGTGATTATAGTTACTAAAGCTTATTTAAACACATACAACTTTACAACAGACCATTCGAACTTTTAAGTAAATTAGTGGATCCAAAACACCTTTTCTAACCTGTCCTATTTCATTTCATCAACTGTCACCTTTTTTCCTGGATATCACGTTTATGTCACATAAGTTCAGGTTTTCACTTCAAATGCCTTGAGGTCCAATATCCTAGACAGTCCGTACATCCAGATTGCTACATAACAAATTAATCCATGTTTTCCCCTTTGAATTTCTTTCTGTGTTAGCCAACTCATTTCTTTGATGTAGCTTATCCAAAATTTTAATGTGTAAATCTTTCTCATCAGATATGAATTATGGATATCACAGAAAAGGCTCAGATATTGATCCAAAATAGTTAACTGTTGCTGTCTTGAATTTATCCAAATACTGTATTATTTTATGCAGCAGTGTTCGCTCTCTTTTATTCCTATGAAATGATTGACTTCCTCCAAACAATTTCCTCAACTTACATTTAATTGTGCTTCATTCATTGAATAATTACATTTAAATGGTGCTACATATTGTTCAACATCAAGTAATCTTTGTCTCAGGTGGCAATAGTCCTGTATATGTCTCATAAGAAAGAAAAGGAAAACCATAAAAAGCAGCTAGAGGGCTGTAACATTGAGAAAAAAGGACAAGTCAAAGAATCTAAAGCGCATTATTTCTATTATTTATCTATTAAATACTGAAATAATGACTGCCCAAATACCACATCTAGCCAAGGTGTGATTTCCTTTATAACAATCACATATGAGTACCTATAGTTTCCTAATAAAGCACCATAGAACCACTCTGCATAGTGTACAAACTATGTACACTATGTACCCCAGAGGGCTTCAAGCTAAACAATACAATAGCAGTAGGAAAAAAGCAGGTGAAAGCAAAAAGAAAGGACAATACTTAAGATGACAGGGGAAGCATATATTTTCAGGGGATTTCTAAAAGCACAGAGCTGTCATAAAGTTATCCCAGATGCCAGAGATTCTCACAGCCACAACTGTAAGGTGGTAAAATAGAAAAATAGGTAAATAGCAGTAGTAAATGCCCAGACAAAACAGAGGTAAGAATGGAGACAGATATTCCCAAAAATCTCTGTGCTGTATTTTGACATGCAGAGTTAAGAAACAGGCATCAAACGTAAGCATGTTGCCTTTCACTAACATGCTTATCATTACCGCATTTTGAGAAAGCTTGGATTCTTTACAGAACACTGAAATTTGAACTCAGAAGTGCACTGTATCATCTCTGTATATGTGGACGTCCAGGGAATGATACACTGATGAAGAAGGTTAATGCAGATTGCCAAAAAAAAGCTTTTGTAAACTTCAGCAGGGAAGGTCTCAGTACAGGGAAACCAACATGCACAGTCATACACATGCACAAAAGCACAGCAGAACAGTAAAGTGGGGAAAAATGAAACTGAACTGTAAAGAAAGAAATCTCTACGTATCTTAGAAAGTGGCATGACGCTGAAGGCTGCGCTGAAGTCAATGAAAATGAACAAGTAAAAGCGTTCATCAGTAGGAGGGAAGATGCTAGTTGCACAGGGCAGAATGAATTCTTTTCTTGGACAGATTGAGCCATTATTGAAAATGGTCAAGGTTATTGCTAAATAAGTGGTGTTTGAAGGGAGAGAGACAGCTATTGTGTTTACCTGACATGAGGGCATAACATATGCCTCTACCATCTGCTCTGCCCCTATTTGCAGCCGAGGTCAGCTCCTTATCCATTATCAATGTTGTAATCAATCATCTAATTTCAATCACTTCTTGGGCAGAATAGACAGAATGCTGTACTACTTTGGTACCACTTTTACTGGCAGTTACATGTAACTATTGGAGATTTTAAAAATGTGTGTTATTGTGACCCCGCTCACAGAGAAGATTCTGCATAACCACCAGTATCTCAGAGCTAAATAAACAAAAGGGAAATTTGAACTCCATGTAAGTAGCTATTCCCCAAATGTCAGCACTCAGGATGTCATGTGAAGTCATTGTATGATGCACTGGAGGCACAGTTCTGCATCTACTAAGAACTGTGCATTTATTAATTTTCATAATATTATGCATAGCATTTTACCAAGAGTTTTCAAAAGTCCAAGGGTCTTTTATCAAGTGTTTTAGCAACCTGCTATCAGGAAAGCTGTTTGAATATTTAATATGAGTACATGGAAGAATGGAAAAACCAGCAATTCACACCAGTGTACTCCAAAAGTACACTGTCAGTCACAAGAAACTAGAAAAATGAGGCTAATGCATCCCAGATTAGAAGGAAACAGAAAAAAGAGCATAGATTTAACTTGCTTGTGATTCTATCTTTTCCGTAACAGGAGGAAAGATGGTATAGAGGAGGGAACAGGAGGAACCAGCAATTAGAGACGTGAAAGGCACTGGAAACAAAACTGAGAGAAAGATTTTGGTTTCTTGTAATAAAAAAAGAGGGAGCTACCTATGGCATTCTTGAAGATAATATTATGTATAACTATTAAGCGTGCTGTAATAGAGATTATTGTTTTCTCATTTTCTAACATGCTCTGATATTGCAAAGGGATATGATTTTATCCTTTAACCTTGCCTAGTGACAATACTGTCTGCAAGTGGCCAGGAGTATAAGGTGGCATGCTCTGTCTTTGCTGGCCGTGTGCATCCACAAACTTGTGGTACCACAGGCTGAGGAAATAATGTGTCACCTGGTCACTAGTACTGGTCATTATATCTCTCTGACACTGTAAAATAGTGTGGATTATATCTGAATGCTGAGGAACCGCAGAGAAGTCCTTTGTGCGATAACTGCAATTAAGCCTCTATATTAATTATCAGAAAAGGGACAGAAATGAAGATTTCCAAAAGTTTTCCTACTGATGTAACATATATTGATTTTAAAAATCTTTGGAAACACAAATTTAAATCTCATGATTATTTGTATATACACTGTATATCTATATATAGTACACAAAAATATATATAGTATATATAAATATGTACTATTTAAGCTGCCTAATATTCCAATTTTAGAATTACCATGTTGATAACTCCTTGTCAACACCTTTGAGCTGAATCAAAGGTGTTGTTCTTACATTGTTGCATTAAATCAAATATTAAATATTTTTAAAATCTATGAATGAAAATAATGTGTATATAGGTCTAGCACTACAAAATGAAAATTATACCCTATTTGGGACATTATAATATTTATACATAAACCATTATAAAACAATAAAAAAGTACCATAACGTTACTTTGTGAATCAAGCATCAGATGTCTTATTTCAATGTATAATTTGTTTTCAATAAGTTTTCTGAAAACTCTCATTAAACATGCAAACTATTTGCAACATCGTAAGATAAACTCCAGAAAACTTGCAAGGTGTTAGTCTTGATTTATGCAATACATAGAAATGGAAAGAAATGACTCAAATGCGTTTATGACTCAGTTGTCAGTGTTTCTGCAAAAGAATTGAAGTTCTGAATTCCCCCAAATAATACTTCGAAGGCAAAATTATCTGTCTGAGATATATGGATTTGCTTTGCATATGGGATGAGAGTTATAATAACTTGTAAAGCTGTGCATGCAAGTAATCATTTGCCATTCTAACTCACTCTTCATGTTAACATTCTTACAGGCACTGTTTTTCTTATGTATACATTTCTGGAAATATGACAGTAGCTGCATTTCTTTTTAACTCAAGAATCAATTGAGTATGATGTTTGAAATTGTGACTGTGCAGTTGCTTTCTTTAATAAGGGAGATGAACACCCAAACTCAGGCCAAGCTCAGACTTTAGAATAGATAAATTGGAGGGATAGAATCAGAAAAAAATGAGAGAAACCGTTATGACATCCAAAGGATGCATGACGAATAAGAAATGAAGGGGAGAAAAAGTAACATGGAAATTAAAAAAAAACCCCATATATCCAAATGTACTTTTCATTGTTAGGTGTTAAAGAATTTGGGGCTATGGAAGTGACTTTTTTTTTTTTTAACACTTGCTGCACTTAAGGATCATAATTTTTTTTCAGATCAAAAGGACGGAAATCTACTTTTAAATAACATGGGCAAAAAATTTCAGTTTCCAGTTTGCTCATCTGCCAAGGAGAAAAGGCCCATGTGACAAAATGCTAACTTGCCATTTAAATCAACAGCTACAGATGCACCACAGAGCTGCAGAGTAGGAGCCAGTGGAACCATGCAGCAGCACTTCAGCCATATCGTGACTGTGACCACAACTCTGAACCAAAGAACGATGAAACATTGCCACCTAATACTCTGGTGAAATTCACTTACCCATATTTGCATCCATCTCTGAACTCACAAAATTGTTTAGTTTTTCGGGTTTATTTTTGTTCCTTTTCTCTTCTCTTATTCTCATGAAAAATCACAGAGATGGAACATTTTTCCAGTATTACAGTTGCTCACAGAGACTTGATGATATCTCCTCTGAGCTTCAGTTACTGGGGTGGGGTAAAACTAATTTTTTTCCAAGCATCCATAACTTCCAGAAGAATCCAAGTGCCAGTTATCCCTACAGAATTTATTAGAGCACTCACAAGCAAGTCTCAAGTCTGGACTTGGCAAAATTTCAAGCCTAAGAATACTTTGAAATAGAATGACTTTGTAATTCGGCACTGGGAAATAAGGGTTTGCTTTACCTTAAAAATCCTACATCTGTATATCCTCACAGTCCAGATTGCAGTTAACTTCTAGGGGCCTCGAATGAGGTTGGTCCTCATACTCACAAAGGAACAAACATCATCTTGTTTGAGGAATATGAACAGAGGAGACAGAAAATAGTTTAAAAAACTGTTTAAGAGGCTGCTTATTTTACAGTTGAATACAGAGAAACTAGATGGCGTTTTGCAGACTGCTAGGTGTCAGTTTAAAACCTTTATTGATAAAGGATGTATCACTCATATCAACTAACAGATCATACTCTTGGATGTATAACCCCACCAACACAATCAAACCGCAGCATTAATGCAGCATTGAAGGAAACAGAAAAGGGCTGCATGTAGATGAATCCTCAGGTTTGTGCTTCACAGCGTCTCTTTCTTACCTGGAGGACTTCTACACAAATGCTGACCTGGTCAAACTCTGCTTAGCTAATAAAATCAAGCAAGACAACAGCCTTGGGTGATATTGCTGTAGATAATTCAGAAGCTTTACAAAAACCTGGTACTGAAAGTTTTATAGCCAATTTTATTGGAGCAACAACAGTGAAGAATCTGAAGAAAACACAGAATCAGATATAGAGAAGTATGAAGCATTGCAGGAAAACTGAAGCCAAAAGATTGAGAAAGTGACACTGATGGAACAGAAAAAGATTGACAACTAGACAAAAGGTGTCAATAAGTGAGTGCCTCACAGAATTACTAAAATTTACCTTTCCTTCCATCTTTTCCCATTAAGGAAGAACTAGTATTACATAAAGACACGATTAGTTTTTCAAATACATCAGAAATACGATGCTACCACAGTTCTTCCTAGTAATAATGAGCATGTTACAAACTTCTGACTACTGAAATTACTGGATTATTAAAAATAGATTTACCTTTCCAATGAGGACTAAATTATTTAATAACAATTTAAAGTGTCATGTATCATTTAAACAAATGCATAATTTTATAACTTTTGTGTTTTAGGACTTATATTAAATATAAATCTGCTCATATTTAACTGTGTTTTCACATTTATAAAATAAAGTATAAAATATCATACTAAAACTATGTGTGTATATATAAAGAGCAAGATGTTATTACCATGAATTTTTTGATATTTTGTACAATACCTACCATCCTATTTTATATCATGATACCTTCGATACTTTCCAGCATTCTCTGCTTCTGCTATAATTGTAATATACTTACCTACCTTTATATAAATATTAATAAAATGTATAAATAAAATTATTTAAAAGTTTATCAGAAGTATGAATTTTTAAAAAAAATGTTTCACTTATAAATGTCTCTCCAACAGTATAGACAGCATATCTTATTCCAATGTATATTGTTCCAGATCTAAAACCAAAGCCATGAAAATTCATGTAATCCAAAAATAATTTTTTTATTAAGGCTGGTGAACAAATTCCCTTTGCTGCCTGACAAATCACACCTGACTGTTCTTTACCTGTCTCTCTATATATTGCCATTCCAGATACTTTAAATCTGACATTGAAAAAATGTAATTAAATCAATATCCCCATATGCTAATTGGGAAAAATCATTATAGAAGCATTTTTTTAATACTATGATTTTATTTTAGACTCCTGACAGCTAGTGGTCTGTGGAAGCTTTAAGAAAGGAACATTGGGCATTGGTTTGGCCCATGTGAACAGTTCTTTTCATTAAAAAGAAGAGACAAAGAGGAATCATTTTTCCCTAATAAGTTCACAAATTCCTCATACTGCAAATCAATAGCAAACAGATCGTGAATGAGAGTCAAATATCATTCTGTGTGATAAGGTGGTGTGCAGTTTCCAAGGAAATACAATGTTCTATAAACTGATAGCTGATAAAGATTTCCTTGTTCGATATTAGGATTCAGATGTAAAAATGTAGTTTCTGAATTTTTCATAGCTTTGATTCGAGACAGTGTAGGAGAAGGCAACAAGTTATGTAAACTGCTCAAAGAAGCCATGCCGGTATCTTAAAGCTTTAATATTCAAAGGTATCCAGTTACTTTTAAAGTAAAAATCCCTGACCAGTCCTCACTTTGTTATAACTTCCTATTTCCACACTTTTAAGTCCTCTGTAATGTTTTGTCTCTTGTTATTATCTCCAAAGGACTTCCATCAGATTATTAGAGAAGCACCTGAAGTAGAGTTCTGTAAATAAAAACTATGATAAAGCTGTGATATGGGTGCCAACACTAAGTCACAGGTGTATATATATATATATATATATATATAATGCGTTTGCAAAGAGAAATAATAATGTTATGTTCAACATAGTGGGATGTTTTCCTACAGAGCCAAGCAACATTTTAATATAAAAGTGCATAATTAAATTATATAACTTAATAGTGGTCAAGGTTATTTGGTTTGATGATTTGTGGAACAGCAAGGCTCTACACAATGACTTGAGTTTCTTTTTCATTAAATGAAAATGCCCTTTTTGCTTTCTCCGGGTTGCTGTTTATAATTTTTATTATCTTAGAGGGTGCTATTTTACTTATACCAAGGGTCTTATTGTCGAAAGCTCCTTTTTAAGCCAAGATAGCATACCCCTACCTCTTGTGTGTCAAAATGATAAAAAATGTATATGTAGATTCATGCTTTTATTGATTCCTGTAATTTGCCTGTGCAAACTCTTTTACTTTCCTGCTATGTTTTCTCTTCCACTTACTATTGCAACCACCTTTTTATGCTCTTTTACTGAAGGCCAGGCCAGAAAGAAAAAGAAATGACACTAGAATAGCTTTTTTAAAGAAACTATTTACAGTGTACAAGATTTACAAGGCAGTAGCTAGTTACAAAATAGACATATTTCTGTCATGTTTGGAGACCAGTGAGCAGAAAAACCTGATTGGACAGACTTTTATTACCATCTATGTGTATATGTGGCACACCTTCTAACCTGATAGAAGCTCTTTTTCTAGACAGTGGATACCAAAAGCTCCTTTTGAAGGCTGGGATTAGAATCACCTATGTGGTGGGGGAGAAAGAAAAGCAAAAATAGTAATTTTCGACAATTTTGCTTAAACTACGTACTCATTTGACCTGAATCACAGGTATCCAGCACCTGGAGAGCAACTAAACTATCCAATAGTTCTCTCTGTAAATAGCTTTAAGACACCAAGAGTATGTGAGGTAAGCAGGGAATCAGGCAGGAAATTTGAGGATAAGAGTCTTGTCATTTTAATTGAGATATGAAAGATAGGAAAACAACAAGAAATTCTAGTTGATTCCACCTGACCTGACTGTCCTTACTGTCTGGTTACAAAACCAGGCACTCTTTCAGTGTTAAAGTATGGGCAAACATGTCATTTGGCTCACCAGAACATGTCGAGGTATCTCTCCTGTTTATTGGCAGAACAGCTATTTCAATGCATGGCAATACCTTGTCCTTGAATCCTTAAGAAAAGAGTAACTTACACTTGTTATTCTGGTGATGCATGATGGTGCTCCTAGTTATTCTGAGAACACATCCTTGGTCCAGGCATGGCCTTTCAGTTACAAGAGCAAGAGAATTAGAGAAGTCTTTAGATGAATGCTAATTCTACTTCACATGCTACGACTTTTAGCAAGTTTTATTAAAGTTTAGTAAATTTTATGTTAAATATCCTTATCTTCTTCAGGCTGATAGACTAAGGCAATAACGTCCCATATATTTTTAAAGCTGATTTAGGATGATAAAGTTTGCATGTGAGTGTTTGTGCACCTGTATTTTTAATTTTACTAATCCTAGAACACCCTTTCAAAACCTGGTTGCATTATTAACCCCATATATAGGATTTTTAAAATAAATCTGTCAGAGCTTCTTTTTTATTCTAATTTCTGTGTTTGACAGAAAATAGAGGAAAATTATTATGAATTTAGATATCTTCTTTTAAAAATAGAGATAAATTCTTTTTCTTCTATGTCTTTAAATGACCTTTAGTTCTTCTTATGATCTTAAGTACTACTTCTAATAACAGCAAAATTATAGTAGAATAACAAAGAAAGGAGAATTATGATTTTCACCTTCTAGCAGAGTAAAATTATTATTTTAGAATATAATATAATTTTAGAATATAATTTGTCTTCCTCACTGATTTTCTTTTACTTGATTTTCTGTTTGAAAACTTAGCTTGTATTTCTCACAAAAAACCCTAGGAAATTTCTTTTATTTTAGTAAAATTTCTGCAGAAGCAGCTTATGGAACTTTACCTTTTAATTTTTTTTTTTTTTTTCTTGACAATGTCTCTTGTTTTATTTTCATAGCTTTGGGGTAGGTTCACGTTATATTACTTCTGTACTTTTTTTTTTTTTGGGTAACATCATTAAAACATCCATAAGGATGTATACACCTTCTGGGTTTTGCTAAAAAGTCCAAGATACTTGCACACGTTTCTAAAGAGTTAGAAGGACATAAGTGCTGTTCTTATCCTGAGGCACAGATGAAGACAAATTCAGGTGCGTGTCCTCTCTAAGAGATAAAATGTGACAAAATAGAACTAGCAACCTTTTCGAAGTAATCAAAATGTTCCTACCTCATCTTTCAAAACAGTTACCTTGGCTCTAAGAAAATAAAAAAGTATATTTTCCATCTGGAAATAGAAAAGAAATAAGGTATTCATAATTACCGTGAAAAGCAGAAGTATTCTTTAATTTTGAAGGTCCACTTATATTTAAAAAGTAAAAGCTGATAAAAAAATAACAGCCTTTACTCCAAATAAACTATTTTCTTTCCTCTAGAAAGAAAAATAAGCTAATATTCATTCCTCCCTTCCCATTTTCAGCTTCCTGAATAAAGTATCAGTTTAATCAGAAATAGAAATCAGACAATCAAAATACCATATAAAAGCCCATTCTTTTGATATTTCCAGTCTGACCAAAGGTGAAAGATACTAGTAACTTGGAAAAATGAAATCCTGTGAGATTTATGGTCTGGCTTTAGATCTATAGAAGACCAACATCCAAGAAAACAATGGAGAGGAATTTGCAACTTCGTATGTTACTTATTTCTACAATGAACTTATGAAATGGGTTAATTACTGTACTTGATGTCCTTTTAAGAGAAAGGGAGATTATGAAAAGATGCTTTTTTAACACTATTGCTTAGGAAAACAGAGGAGAATTTATAGCAAGACTGTCATATTGAATGGTGAAAATTCTGGACTACATGACTTAATGCTGGTGGTTACAGGGAAATCTCCAGGGCTTTAACCTAATTAGTGAATTCAGAATGCAGGTTAGAAAAGTATTTTCTTCTAAAAAAGCAATTACTTGTAAAAGCTCATTTCCAACACTTCCTCCCGCCCGAAAGAATCCACTGCTTGTTTTTCCTTAAAAGATCATATTACGGTCAAGTCAGTGTGGAGCACTGCTGTTGTTCACTACTGTTTGTATGATAACTACAGTTTTTGTTTAAGTTCTGCAGCTGTACCTGAATGCATAAGCAGCTTAAGATTTGTTTAGCAATCCATTCAACCTTGTGCTGGTTTTGGCTGGGTTTTAGTTTTCTTTGCAGTAGCTAGTACGGGGCTGTGTTTTGGGTTTGTGCTGAAAACAGTGTTGTGTTGATAACATGGGGGTGTTTTTGTCACTGCTGAGCAGGGCTCACACAGAGCGAAGGCCTTTTCTGCTCCTCATATCTCCTCCACCAGCAAGTTGCTGGGGTACACAAGGAGTTGGGAAGGGACACAGCTGGGACAGCTGACCTCAACTAACCCAAGGATCGCGTATGATGTCATGCTCAGCATATAAAGCTGGGCAAAGTGGGAGGGAAGGGAGGGACATTCAGAGTGATGGCGTTTGTCTTCCCAAGTCACTGTGAAAGTATAATGGAGTCCTGCTTGCCTGGGGATGGTTGAACACCTGCCTGCCCATGGGCAGTGGGGAATTAATTTCTTGCTTTGCTTTGCTTGTATGCACAGCTTTCGCTTTACTTATTAAACTGTCTTTATGTCAACCCACGAGTTTTCTCACTTTTACGCTTCCAATTCTCTCCCCCATCCTACCAGGGAGGAAGTGAGCAAGTAGCTGTGTGGTGCTTAGCTGCCAGCTGGGGTAAAAGCATGACAGTCCTTTTTGGCACCTAACATGGGGCATGAAGGGTTTGAGGTAATGACAGGTTTGATTGGAACATGCTAGATTTAATTCATAGCTGCTATTGCTGTTTAGCTATTAATCATCAGGCTCCTGTGCTTGCCATGGGGCTCGCTTGCCTTACTGTATAGTAGAGTCTACTGCTTGTTAGTGGCTTTTTTTTTGCTTTTGATGCTTGCTGAGCACCTCACTCTGCTGTGCCTGGGAACATTTTGGTAACAGCAATGGAGATGTGCCTTGGCGATAAGGTGGCCAGAGCATTGCTGCTGTCTGCGTGCTGCTGTGCTGTACAAGATGGAACTCCAGTGTGAACTCAGGTCAAAGGGACTGTGCTCTGGGGATGATTCCATGTGGGAGCAGGACATCCAGAAGCATCTGTGGTGATGGAAAAATCCATACCAGCACAGATGTATCTCAAAGCACCTGTGGCTATGATTACGTCTGTGCCATAGCAGGTATACCTCTGAAGGGATTGTGGGCCAAGGATAAGTCCAGGCTGAAGAAGGAACACCTCAAAGCATCTGTAGCTATAAAAATGTAGAAACCTCTTTCTGTTTCTCTTATACCTTCTAAATGGCATGCCATAAACCGCACGTCTTACCAACAGTATGACCACAGGTTTAAAATGGTAAAATAATTTATATTACTTGCAAAAATTTCCCAGGTTTCTATGGCAAAAAAGATTCATCTGGCATTTTTCACAATATTTATTAGTTTATTCAAAATCCCTATCTGAAATTCTATGCACATGCACACACAAAATTCCAACAGATCTAAATGTACTAAACTCCCATAAATACAATTTTATATCACCACCATCTTGACACATCCTATGCTAATTTAATGACTAATTATCTCAGCAGAAGAGCTCAAAAAAATGGATGACCCACCCTGCTTGATCTAAGAAGCACAATGAACAGATTTGAATAATATGGGTATCACAGATATCAAGCAAGCTCATAATTCAATATTTTCCTGAAAGGGCCTCTCATTTATTTTCCCAGAGTGGCTTTATATTTTGGTCTACGAAGTTGTTTAGGGAGGAAAATTTCAGACACAATAAACTTCTGTATTATATTTAACATGGGGATGCAGCCATGAGGACTGTGAACCCTACTGCTAGATACATGCCACTATAAACAACAGAATTAAATCGCACCATACTAGGGAGCAGTTGCAGTTACAGCTAACCAGTGATTCACCCTGCCCAGGTCCATTAAAAGAAAGAATGAATTGCATTTCTTTGGAACAGATTATGCTGCTTTGTTGAAATCATCTTCAAGGTGGGGGAAGAAGGAAGAAGCCCCCCCTTCCCCCACCCCCCCCCCCCCATTCCCTGAGTGCAGCATGCTTAAGCAGATGGGACTATACATATGGATGAAATAATTAAGATTCAATATATAAAACTCACTACACATTCTGCCCTCCCTGCAATTAAGAGATTTTACTTTAGGCTACGGAAGCATACTCCTACAAAAGCCAACCCAAAATAACTACAAAGAACTTTCTATATGTTAAGCTAAAAAAGCACTCTAAAGAGGAAAGTAAGGCATGATATGCCGTAAGTGTTTCTCAGCACAGTAATAGCAGAAACATAAAGGTGTTACTCCAAAACAGGATTTATGAATTAGTTTCACTCATGTTTATATTTTGATCTATATATTTTGTAACACTCTACCTTCAATTAAAACACTCATCATAAATTTTCTTTTAAAAGAAACTATCTTTTAAGTGTAGATAGTTATTCAAGGAAAATGAAGTAACAGAAATTAGAACACCAGCTGGGCTGCACCACATTTTCTGGAGGAAAAGCAAAATGGTGATCTTTAATATTTTCATCTATGCTCATGACACTCAAGGGCTTGCTGACAAATGTTAAGGAGTGGATTTAACCTTTAACCCAAGTGTAGTCATTAAAATCATATTCTGAAAGCTTCAAAATAGATCTTTTTTCCATAACAACACTTTGCACCTTAATTATGCAGTCACTATTGTAGTTGAACTTCCATTTGTCTCACCTTATAATGGAGACTAACCATATTTTAGATGCTACTTCATTGTAACTGAGATTTCCAATCACTTGTGTTAGTTTGCCAGTAAAGGCAAAAATTTGTCTCACCTACAGATTTGGTACTGGCACATTTAATTATGACTCTAAATTATTACTACTTTTGAACACAGATTCGCTAAAAACCTTCCAAAACCAGGATGAAAGCATATTTTTCTTCATCTGTGACAATGTTAAACGACCGATACACATTGCTAAAGGGTCTCCATTCATGCTATAGCCTCATTTAAAATCTAGGTTTCCTGCAGCCACAGCAAATGCAAACAGACAGAGGACATATTCTTGAAAAGTCAAGAGCAATTTTGTAGAGATTTTACAATCCATTGCTGGAAATTTATAACTGACTGTAGTTCAAGAAAAAGACAATTAAATACACATTATTATATGTTTAAAATGTATCCTGTTGTATTAGAGTAGCTAATTACTTTAAATATCAGTGTTTGTTTTGACAATAACAGCAAAATGTTTTGCTTTGCCTAGGACCAAATCAAGAAGTAACACTGAAGAACTCCTGATGCACCACTACCTATGATTCTGCTGAGAAAGAAGGATCCAATATACCTGTTAAATGTAAATGAGATATAGGTTTCTAAGTTCAGCCTTATTCTAAAAGTTATCCTGCTCCTAGTCAGATAGAAATTACAAGCCTACTTACTGTAAATTACATCCATCATTTGAAGTTAATATACATTAAATGAATGATAGAGATTCAATCCAAACAAGATGTCTGAGGTTCTGTTCCTGTTTCTTCTTCTGGAAAACATATATTTGATTTGACTATGCATTTAAAAATTGATCTCTCGTCTGTCACTCATCCTGGCAGCCCTTCACTGATGTTCTCTGCACTGAGATTAATAAAACCTCTGCAGGCTCCTTATCCTCAGAGTGAAAAGAGAGATATGGAAATAGACTCGGTCAGCTGCCATCAGAAAATTCCTTGGGTGTCCTTGCTAAATGGAAACCAAAGATTTTCACATAAACAGCTCAAAGAAAAGCACGGTCTTAATCCAGAAAAGGTAACAGTTCTTGAATAATTTTCCAAATCAGATCAGCAATTTGCAAATTTATCTTCTGTTAAAAATGTGTTAGCAACGATACTCTGTCATGGTACATGATGAACTTACATCTGTAAGTGCCTTTATATAATCAAACATAGAAAATATGTTTCAAATGATGATGATGTTAAAATCTGATCTGTCTCTTTGATACCACTCAAATCACAGTAAACTGCTGGTGGTTACACCTTTTCTTTCTCACTCTAGTAGTCCAGTAGTTTTATTTGCTGGAAGATGGAGAAGGTGTAGCAATTAGGGCCAGAATTTTGCACGGACCAGTGATCTATGCAACCATATGGATTGTGGGTGGAGCCAGTTTATACATAACCAACTGCTTCACTGGGAAATTCTGAAGATGCCTTGCCTGGATTACTGTATATCATGGAAATTTAGACACTGGTTTTGGATGTGAGAGAATGAGAAAGCCCCATTAAGCAAATTAAAAGTTTAGATTTACAGCACATGAAAAATATTCTAGCAACTAACATTTTGTATAAAGTTTATAAAGATTTTCTTCCTCTGAATCCAGTTCCATGAAAGGGTTCAGGGCTTTGAGTCAAGTCAGATGAGGCCATGAATGCCTTGGGAACACTAAACATTTGGTTTGTGCACTGGCTTGTCCAAATGACACTCATAAGAGTCTAATATTTCTCTATGTATTTTGTAAAAAGCTTAAACGTATAGTTACAGGGAGAGTTATGGTCCTTTAAGTATCCATTTTGAATGTAGTCTACTATTGTGCTTAATTTGGACTCTTCTTTTAGATGACAACCCTTTTATTCAAAAATTGTATAAAAGCAATTAAAAATTACTTATTAAACTAGAGGTTAAAGTGATTACCTTTAAGAACTGACCAAAGTGGTTTCAACTAATGTCTTTTGATTTGAATAATGCTTTTTCAGCCAAACAGAAAAGTGTCATAAGGCAGTATCAATTTAACTGGTCCAGGGTGCACTCTTCTTTCAATTGATACACAGAGGAGACCTAAGTTGAAAAGTTAGATTTTTTCAATTAAGTTTCAGGTACATGGAAGCTTTCAGAATGTTTTGTGTTCATTTTCAACCCCCCAGAATCCTCAATGCTGTCACCAAATAAATTGTTGTTCCTTGACCAGCTTCTCTAGTTACTAGTCAATGCAGTGCTGTCGTTTTGCAAGATTACTTGTGAGGAAGATGTCAAAACAGGTGCTGACAGGGACAGCTTACAGTGATGACATCATTAAATTTGAAGCTGTACCGTATTTTCAACTGGCTGGTGTGCTGACTGCCTCCAAGAAGTGCTGGAGGAAAATATGATTTAAGACATATTACAATGGCTAAAGATAGACGGAAGATTTTTCACTCTCAAATGGAAGTTGAATACTTAAAATTCCTTCAAACTCTCACAATTAAGACTTTAGTGAATATTAGAAGTTTTTTTAAAATTCCCAAGGGCACTCTATTTAGCTGTATTTCTTTTTGCTTGTGTCCCTACTCAGCCTTTGAAGAGGAATAAGTAGAAATTAACCTCAACAGCACAAAGAAACTTACGCAACCTGGAAGTTCTAATCTCCGATGACAATAATACCAGGAGCACTCAGTATGAACACGCACGGGGATCAGAATGACTGGTCCAGGGAAGGTTTTGAAGTGTATTTATATCCCACGGGAAAATGTATCAGTCATATGTACAGACCTATTTGAAACTACATAAAGAGGAATGATAAATAGGAGATGACAGCTGACTCAGAGGGACTACAGAGTGCCATCATGCTGTGTCACTGGGGAAGGGGGAGCAAGTACTACGGAGAATTCCTGCTAGAATAGTGACGATCATGATGAGCAATATCTGCACATGTAACATTGCTCAGATAACCTCTCATTGCATGAATGAAACAAGAACCTACTGTGGACCATCTGACAACACTACATTGGACAGGACCCTTGTCAGACTAGATAATTGTAACTGAATGCTGCAGTTTAAATGATATTTTGTTTGCAGAAGGAGGAAGAACATAAACAAAAAAAACCCCAAGAAATTAAGCAAATTAAAAAAATAATCTGATGTTACATAAATGGTTCCTAATCTCCTATGAGATCTCATTCACAATTATGTTTTAAACATTTAACATAATTGAACACAGAGACTTTTATGCTCTGGTTGCACTTCTCCCTACAAAGTCAGAAATTCAGCAGGCTTGATATAGCACCAACAAGATTCAGATACTCAGAAAAACGAGGCATCAGAAAGTCACCTGCTTCATAGGAACAGTTTATATAAAAACATACAAATATGTGGGAGTCCATGGATGTGTAAATAAAGAATAAATCAGATTTTGAAGGTTAACATGTCCCTTAAATAAATAGCAGAATTTGGGTGATCTCTTCTCTTCTGGTTTGCACTGATGGTGGTATCTCACAGTTATGGTGATAGATAAGCGTGCTAAGGGAGCAATCATCCATGTAAATTTGTCTGACATCAACAAGAATGGAGAAGAGGGAGGCAAAGCAAGCTTCTACTTTCAATAAAAAATAAATACGGTGTTAGAGTAGAGCATTTGTCAATACTCGGGCACAGAGAGTGTAAGATTTAAAAACTCAAAGCACTAAATGCAGCAGTCCTTCATCACACAGAAATCCTGCTGAGGACAAAGCAAGTCTTGCCTGATGAAAGGCTGACAAATTTGTCCCAGAGACATGATAAAACAAATAGTGGTTATTTCTGCTTGTTTCGTATTGTCATACTTAAACATAAATGGGTGAATTTCAAGCACAGCAGGAGAGCAATAGAAAAACAATGGCTTCAGCAAATTGCTAAGCAACATTTCAGTGCCTGCAAGTCTCACTTACAAGCCTCTGCCAGACCAACAAATACAGGAATATGGGAGAAGAGTTCTTAAAAGCCACCAAAAAATGCAGTTCATAAATCTGTAAATCAGAATATAAGACAAGTTTATTGGCACCACTGATTCAGAGACTCCTTTAAATAGCTTTCTTCAACTTGAGCCACTGAGAGACCTAGAAGCAATAATGCTCATAATGCAAGTAATACAGTATTAATGATACAAGCAGTACCATAAACATTACTTATATTAATAATGCAGGTAAACGGAGAAGTATTGCCTCTTTACTTTACAATACAAGCATCACTTGAGAACCTTCAGATGAGAGTTAAGATGGTGACAGCTGATTTTCATTGATATTTGAGTTCTAAACCAGCAGTATGAAGATTTGTTTCCTGAAATTAACCTGCTTTTAGACATACCATGAACTTACTAGGCAGATTTAACACTAAAGGTTTGCCTGATTTTGTTTTCTGCTGTCAAATCATGAATATTTAAGGCTTAAGATGAGGAATTTTTTTGTCGGATTCCTATTTAATAGAGACTTCATAAAAGAATTGCTGAATTAAGTAGTTTACATACAAAACTCAAATTTCAATAAGAATGTGTCCATCAATATTAGATCTTAATATCTCAGACAAGATTAATAAATATTTTTTTAAACTACTCTTTGAAATAGAAAAGCAACATTCCAAATTTCAGATGGAAAACTGCAGTGGTAGAATCAAATGACTTGGCCAGGGCCACACAGAAAATCTGTGGCATAAACAGGGAAGTCCTGGCTCCTGGTCTAATGTAGAATCCTACTACACTCCAAAAAAATGAGGAAAGAAATCTTCAGATCCACTTCTGCAAACAAATATACCGATGCAAATGGGTGCAAAGCTGGAAGTTTTGCTAACCTTTTTAGATCCACAAGCCAGATACCACATCAGAGAGGCACTTTATTACATTCAGATCTAGTCACGGTAACCAATCCCAATTATTTCTATGGAGTGCTCTAAAATAATTACACATAGGTATCAAAATAGTTCCAAAGTCGAGTCAAGTAATGTTTCTGTATCAGCAAAAGCAGATTTAACATAGCGCATAACCTACCAGCACTGTTCTTCCCTTACAGCACACGTCTCGTACAAAAGCCGGGACTAGGACCAGGTCAAGATGCATGTGCTTCAATTTCTATGTCCTATACTTCCCTAGCTAGAAAACAAATATTCCTTATGACTAGACTAGATTACATAACACTTCATTCACCTTTTCCTCAAATGGCTTTATTCCAATGCTTTGACAGTTACTACTTCTGCTCTTTTGCACAAAATGAACAAACCACAAGGTCAAAGCTGCTTCCCAAATAACTACATAGATTAATTTCTACATGCAAAAATTGTTTCTCTGAGTGATCTCAAAAGCTTCTAAAACACACACAAAAAAACCCCCCTTAGGACACCTAAGGATATAAAACCATATTGTATTTCATCACAGAACCTCTTTCCTTCACTCCTAAGTAAGTACCAAAAAGATCAGAAGAGAATTCAGGTTGGACATGACCTCAGTAGGTCATCTAGTGCTGCTTCCTGCTGAAAGTAAGGTCAGCTATGAGGAGTTTGTCAGTGACAAGGTGCCAAAGCTTTCCCTCACTTTCAAACAAAACAGTTGAAGACCTCATAGATGAACTTTACTTCCTTTTTATCATCAGCAACTACATTTTTTGCAAACATCTAAAAAAATCTTGCACATACACGATCAGCAAAAAACTCTGCATAAAACTCTGAATACATAGGCACTGAATAAGCTACAGGTAAATACAGATGGAACAAAAAGGTTTTAATGTTAGTTTCCCCAGACTTTTCAACTATAAAACATGTTTATCTTCAGTAGCAAATTGTTTGCATTTTTACTATGGAATAAAAAAACATACATGTACTGAACCTGAGCAACCTGGGCTAGCAGAGGGTGCCCCTGCCCACAGCAGGGAGTTGTAACTAGATGGGCTTTAAGGTCCCTTCCAACCCAAACCAGTCTATATGATTCTAAGTGCAGACAAGTTCCAACTATTTGCATAACAAATACATTACAAAAATCCCAGTGTTGTCTCAAAGGGTGGTTATGAGTGTGGACACTCAAAATGTTGAAAAAAAAGTAATGACAATTACTTTGAAAATAATTTAAAATGCTATTTAAAAAACCATTTAAATGCTACTTTGACAATCACTACTTCCTTTTAGATTAATGGTGCATTTGTATAATATCTGGAATTCATGAATCATATATAATAATGGGAAAGGATTATTTGACTTCTCTTCTATGTATTTCTCTTTAGTCAGCAAGAAATTATTCAGATATTAAATGATGAATGATTGCTCTATCTGCAGTCCCATGCTCTGTCCCAGACTCCTTCAGCAGCTAGCATTTCTGAAATTCCTAAAGCGTTTATAAGACAGTTTTTATTGCTGGTAGTCGTTGGATTCCTTCTGGAATCGTCTTTCATTTGAAGACCTTTTCTCATTTTAAACTCAGTCTTGAATGAAAGAAGTATGCTTTCCACACAACTCTAAACACACTTCACCTTTGTGGTCAGTAAGACAAACTTACTTATCATATTTAGAATTCCCTGTAAAAAACTGTTGTGCAGCATTATGTACCTTAATACAGACCAAGGAGAATGGGATTATTACCTAATACTGACCTCCAAGGGTGAGCTAACTGTTATAATAAGTAAAAAAATATTTTAAATGTTCCAGGAATGGCTAGCACCATCTGCAGTGACTCGTTTAAGATATCAAACATGGAAGCTAAACACGTCTCATGTTAGGCTTCCCTGTGTCCTGCCAAGTTGACTTGCATTGATTTAATAAATTACAGGCAGGTGGCAGGCTGGCCACCAGTTTTGTTCATTGTTGGTTCTCTGAAAGCTATTGGTATCAATCAGAGCACTAATCTAAAAGGAATGAATGCTTAATTCCCCCTAATTAAGCTCAGAGCTTAATTCAGAAGAGCAAGCCTGGACAGTCTATTGGTGAGTAACCATGGGAGAAGTGCAGTAAAAGCTAGGTGTCTCTTCATACTGTATTTACTCCTTTCCTTGAAGCTGACTTCAAGGTAGCTACCTGCTAGGTGGGAATTTGGTTCATGTGGTATCTGAGGCACTACTAAAGACATTTAAAAATGCACTTGTTTCTCAAAAGGTAAATTATTTATTTTCCATTATACTTTGATGAATCCTTATGTTATTACAATTCCAACACTTACAAATCAGCAAAGCTCCACTGAAATTATTAGATGTGTGCCAATTTCCATAGATTATGGCCATAACCTCAGAAAGCAGTCAATAATTTGCAACTTTTTACTACTTCCATAGAAGCCAATAAGAACCGTGTCACTATTTCAGTGGAAATGAGACACAACTTTTGTTAAGCAAGGTCAGTAAGTTTCTTAGCTCTTTTGTAAAGGAAAAGGAAGGCAGGTATGTATATATCTCTCCATATACATATATCTCCTTGTCTTCTAAGTCCAGGACAGCCTAGACTTTATCCTACATGCCAGGGCAGGTGAGACTGGAAACACCCAGCCACCGTCACCGCGTGATGCAGGAAGGACACTTTTGGGGGAGCATCAAGGAAAATTCCAAGTCACTAAAATCCTGTATCCATTCCTCTCTGGGTGTACAAAATGGGAATCTCTATGCAGGACTGAAGAAAACATGATGTTACCCACTCTCACAAGTGAACTACGAGCACAAACAAGTGACTTGTTGCCTAAAAAGCATTGGTCTTCCTATGAGAATACCGATTTTCCTGTAAGAAACTCTGTGCTATTGGTGGCTAAATCTTTTTAGTTTGTGAAAAGCTAGCCTCAAACTGTTGTCTTTGACACTCTCTTAGGTTTTTCTTCTCTCTTTTATTGTCTTCTAGTTGAAATTAGATACCAAACTCAAGTGTCTCTGCAGGAAAGAACAGAGATATGCAAAAAGCACAATCACATAAGCTTTGTTTGCAGAACTAAGAAAGACCCAAACTTCTTTTTCATAATGAAACGTGCACTGTGCATGATGAAACTGCTACAGCACTAAAATCTCACTCTATGACTCTAAGCTGTGTGTCCACTGGGAAAGCCATTAACAGATCTCAGAGAAGAGACTTAGGAGCTAGTGCCAGCTGAACTGCTATGTCCTCACAAGGCAGCAGCAGGACAGCTGCAAACATCCTGGAAGCAGTTTAACCAAATGTATTAGAAGTGCACTTACTCTTGGTAAAACTAATTACCTCAGGCTGGCCAGTGTGGCTATATTACCTCTTACTCCATGAGTATGTTCAGGACAACTGTTTTGAATTTCATTGTGTGGCATGACCATTGTAACAATTCCTTCTAATTGCCTGTTTTAACTGGAGACAATAAGCTACTTGCTATTTTCCAGGTTACAAATTAGCAGAAAAGATTTTTATGAAGCCAAAATCCAGATGACAAGCGTGGGTACACAAAAACTTGAAAAAGATTAATTCATAATAAAATGCATTAAAAACCCACCATGATGTCCTTTTACATAAACCCTCTTTTAATTTTTTTGCCCTTAAACTGGTGGTGCCTAAGTTTCTTGGTTTGGCCGCTGGAGAATTTTAAACCCAGCTGTAGCATCATGTTAATGGTAATGAGGTGACATTTAAAAGTTTGTGATGTGGGTGAAACTGGATGATACTTTCATACTTCCAAAGGATACAGAACAGTGAAGTAAATACTAGACTGGATACACAAAAATGGTTTTCCTTAAAGTCCTTGGTATAAAAGAGTTTGATCATGATATGCTGGTACATTGTATTAAGTG
Organism: Porphyrio hochstetteri; assembly: GCA_020800305.1. Lineage (NCBI taxonomy): Eukaryota > Metazoa > Chordata > Aves > Gruiformes > Rallidae > Porphyrio > Porphyrio hochstetteri. The sequence continues at coordinate 12,210,064 of CM036911.1, forward strand.
AACATTATTTATTTCCTGGTAGACTTTTAATGTTATTCTTCTAGCTTAATTCAAAATGATGGTCAGGGAAGGATAATCGAAATGCAGCTTCATGTTTAAGTTTTATTTATACTTTCCTCTATCACCTTCTTTTTATTTTGCTTTCAGGTGTTTGGGGGTTTTGCCTTCACTCTTCACCCATAAATCTGGTCATTAATCCCTTCTTAACTCTGGATAGTTTGTTTCACAAGACAGTATTTTGTTTGTACTCTTCTTGGCCAGGTGAGTTATTGTTTTCCAGAAATTTGTCTCCTAATTTAGCTGTTTATGTGTCATTCTATTCCCCCAGAGGTGTTTTGTTTCTCCTCCTTAAAAGAATCTGTGGGACAAGGTAAACCACCTTAACAACTGAGCTGTGTCTTTTTTTTCATGGAGAGAACTGTTCCAGAAGTGTACATTAGTAAGAGGAACAAAAATATCAAGTTGCATGTAAAATCCTACAGAAAACATTTCACGAAGCATAAAGATCACCAGCATAATTGCATGGCCATACAGCTGAATGGTCTTTAGATTGTTTCTGAATCAATTATTTAAAAGGGAATTCTCACAAAGAAGGCCAACAAAAAAAGGTTGTGCATATCCTAAGACTAACTTAACACTTTTTTAATGGTCCATTTCCATGTTATGGCTAAAAATACACAGTTCAATTCATCAGCTCTATGCTGAACTATGCATCCTTAGGCCCTTCATTACTTCACAAATCCCTGATTTCAGAGATGAGTTTCTGCATAGCTTCTCTCCAGTGAAACAAACATTTCCAGATCCAATTAAGAACTGGATGATGAACTTAATATATTCAAGTTCTGAATTCATTTTATAACAATGGACATCATCCTTTATGTATTACAAAAGAAAGACCCAATTGGAAACAAAGAATTAAATAAAACTTAGTGCAGAGTAAACTAAAATTTTTGAGAATTGGATTTCATAGGTCAATTGCTCTGTAAAACCCCTAAAACTGGATGGTTTAAATTCAACTATACTGGATTTTGCAAATACAGGTTACAAAACCCCTCACTTTCTCTGAGTATCTGCTTCCTTCTTCCAGATGAACCAATGAACATAGCTTTCAAATTTTAAACAAGGCTTGGCTTGGGTTGAGCTTTTGTAAGCATATGGGAACGGAAGCTTTTTCTTGGTTAATTAGTCTTCATTTTTTATTATTTTGAATAAAAATGAGCAAGAAAGCTCCTACAGAAAGAGAAAGGGAAGCCTGGGAAACCACCGGAAGAAATCATTTCTAGCCACTTTGTGGGGCGATTTTATTAAGTCCAAAAATATTTCAGTTAGAGAAGACTTGCCAGAAAAGACTGATGAAGAATTTGAAATGCTGGGGTAAAATAAGATTGAAAGATTGCTCTCCATAACTACCTCAAATGCTCTCATACTGCAAAATACCAGACAAACACATGAAAAGGGAAAGCATCATCCAGCCCAAACAACCCAGGAACCACCCATGACAGCCAACCCGTCCTTACTCTTTCATTTTTTTAATAAATTGCAAGTTTGCTATGGACCATCTGATCAATCGTGCTGAATGTACAAATTGTTGCTGTTTCTTTAAGGGCTGTACATATCAACATACCTGTTGAAACCATGCTTGCCTTTGTCTGCAAAAATCTTAATATTTCCTTTACCTGATAGTTTATTCTGCAATTTACAGAACCTTCACTTGAAAAAAAACCCACAAGAACTCAACCCCCAAATACCAAATCCAGTACCACAAAATGAGACACTGTAAAGATAATACTAAACAACATTGGGCGTTCATCTTTCATTATGATGTAACTTTTTAATGAAGAGAATCAATTATCCATATTTCTTTATCATGAACACCAAAAAAACCACAGACCTGTTGTTACAATGGTATCTGGTTATGGATTACCTGACAATATACTTAATCGTTAGTTCTCTATGTATTCCACACTGTCATCGGAGGTTATGTCAGCTGGTTTACTAGCTCTTTCTATCTCAGGTGTGCAATATGCTTAAAATACTTAAGACAGTAAGCTAGATATTTTATATCAGCAATATTATTTTCTCAAGCCTTTGATCTTTGTAATAAACGTATAGACTGTTTTATAAAATTGCTAGCTTTGCTGTAGAAATGTTAAATTCAAATAACATTTTACTGAAATCATGTGGATACTATATTGAATTATGGTCTTCAAATAGCAAAAAACTAAGCAAAAAAAGTCTATCTTACACGAGCAACCATAAACAATGAAAACCAGATATTAAAAATTATCACTAATCATTAAAATATAGGGGTTAAAGGTGGGTGCCAGCATGCTTTATTTCAGCTGCTTCCACTACAGGACTTGAGTTATACTAGACATTCCCTGAAATTAATTTTCCAGGACGATCTTAGTACAGTCATCCCCCTCTGACTTGAGGAAGCCTTGGCTCAGGATTCATAATTTATAGGGGTGCCATGAGACAGTTACAGGCTTCTTATGTACACTGACAAAGGTAGTTGTCAATGCCAGAGAAAGTCAGAGGTGCCAGAGGTGTCAGTGGAGACAAGAACCAGGCATGATAGCAATAAAAGTAAGAACTTGTGAGAAATTCTAAAATAACCCCTCAATTCTCCTCTCAGCGGAAATTATATGGTCTCAAGATTTGTTCTCATCTTCTTCCTATATTGGCTGAAAAAGTTTACTGTAAGTATTATTTTTTTTCTCTAAGTGAGAAAATAACAATGTGATTTCCAAATGCTGTATTTTTTTTTTTTTAATAAAAACAGCTTTCTTATTTTAGCATGCAACTATTTCTGCTGGCCAAGCAATTCGTGATGAAGTGCAGGCACAGCTCTTACCTTTTAATTCACTGCTACTCATACCTAGGATGATGCATGACATCCATACTACTGACAGGATTTGAACTATGAGCAACTTTTGTCAGTTATGTTGGCATTAATCAGCTAAATCTGGCTTTGAACGCTGCCTAAAGAAGCACAGGAGTAGTGGGGTGAGAGCTGGAATGGGTCTGACACAGAACAGAGGCCATTGCCTGGGGAAGGGGTTTGTCGCTGTTGTGTGATGGTGCTTGCTGTGATTTGCTTTAGAGTGATCATTTTCTTCTCTGGAAGAAGATGCCCTGAATGCAAGGAATCCCAAATTATTTGTAAGACACCAAGTAGGACTTCTCATTACAACTCCTTCACAAAGTAGCTCCTCTGAAATTTACTAGCATGTATCACGGCCTGCAGGTGCCACAAGATCCAAGACAGCTTATGTTCTGTTTATAATCCAATGTATAAGGAGTTAAAGTGGCATGAAGAAGAAAAAGAATATTCAGTTGACACTTTTTTAATACATGGATGCCATGGTTACCTCCAAAGACTGGTGCAATATGTCTAGTAGTCATTATATAAGAGTAGAGATTTGAATTTGTAGGGAGACTTGAATTTAAGCTTAAGAAGAAAAATAATAAAAAAAAAAGACCCTAGACTTTATCCAAATTAAACAAATTTCATATATTGCAATTAACAAAATATTCAATATAGCAATCATCTTGTCTTTTGGATGAATGCATAGAGAATTAAAGCACAGCATACAGCTAAATGATAACATAAAACTGAAAAAAGTAGTACTCCAATTGCAAAAATAGTTAGCTATCCATTGCACAACACAACTGTTACTTGTCCAGTGAGTATATTTTACCTCATAGTCCCTAAGAGAGAACAGAATCAGTTTGCAGCATTCGTTTCACAATGCTACTTTAAATTTGGCATACAAGTAGCTGAAATGTATCTAAAAATTATTCAACCTGTTTAAATCTCAAAGGAAAGCCACACTCCATTATCCTAAGAAATAGCAAACTGTAAATGAAAAGATGCAAATCAATGCCAGGAAGTGACCATGACAGTGACTGTAACAATGCTTTGTGCTTAGTGTTGGATTGACAAGACTTGAAAGAAATTGGAAGAAAACGCAAGTGGCAATTCCACAGCTTTATATATACATTTTTCTAATTCCTGGATCACATTTAACTCCCTTTGTGTTGATTTTAAGATATTTGAGTTAAAGCCAAGTCATTTTTATTTTAGCATGCTTAATTTAAGTCATTAAAATATTTTTTGTTTGTTTCAGAACTAATATTCTAACTTGCCTTTGATGTACCTGCTAGGTGAAACAAACACAGTGAAGCTTGAACAAATTAGCCAGTAATTTTCTAATCATGAACCCTCAAACCTGCCAATTTTGATTATACTTACACACTCAACCTGCTGTTGAACCCTAGGGATTCTTTGTTCCCATCTTGTTAGACCTGGTGTAGGATTGGGATGTCATACACCAAAAATATGCCTGAACACAAATAACTTCACTCTTGTGAATAATACCATTACCTCAGCCCAAAAGCATAACCTGGGCCAAAGTGTAATTTATACTACTGGGAACAGGAGATTCTTTCCCACTGTGGGACTATTGATAGATGAGGTCAGCACAGGGGATACACGCAGGAACCACTGCTTAGCCATTATGGAGACTAATGGGATAGAGATGATCTGATAAATGAACAAACAGGTTACATTAATTTCTGCATTCATATATGCACAAACTATAGCACATGATGCAAGCTGAAGAAAGCATGCTTAGAAATTAAAAAAACCCCATTTTGCTAAGAAGAACCTGAAGGCATATTAGGAAGATGATTATAGAAAAAGGAAAATTAATGAGAACTAAATCACCCACCAATTACTGTACTTTTAATCATATTCTACTGGATTTATGGAAAACCAGGTTTGGTTGCATGGTACTTATTTTGGATGCATGATCTGAGAGCTAGAATAACTTGGTTTTACATTATGATTATTTGGCTCAGTAAAATATTCATCATGCCGTGGGTTCATTTGATTTTCGATAATCCTATCTGGTGCTGCCTATAAACTAATTGAAAAAGAATAACCACCATCAGTAAGCCCAACTCCAAGCTTTCTCACATGAGTTACATAATGTTGTATGCTGCATACTGCTGGAGCGGTATTAGAGGTTTTGGGGGTCTGCTCTCACCTCTGATTACTGAGCCAGGCATACTTGGTTCCAAAAGTATGAAAATTACTCCCCAAATTTTTCAGTGCATGTGTTATTTTTTGCATGAAACTATAAAGGAAAATAACCAAGCAAACACTTATGCAATGTAAGGTTTTTCTTTGTCTGCAGAACTAGACTCCAGCATGTTTTCCTTTCTGAAGTATTTCAACTTCATGGCAAAAAACCCAGAAACAAAATAAGAGTTAAAGATAAAAATGTTGTCACTATCCAAATGAATATGAAATTCTCATAAATATTATGGCTTGTGCTATAGCACTTCAAAAATACTTTAAACAGATGGACCAGTGAGACTGCCATTCATGTTTTACTAGTCAAGAGGCATGTTTAAACTGCTGGCTAAAACACACAATATGAAGTACGTTTCACATATAGCATAAGAAATGCCTTGTTTGCTAAGAAACTACGTGTAAGAAAACTGAATGAACGACATAGTATTCCATACATTTGTAATGTCTTGGAAAGAGATCATCAGTCAGAGGAAAAGATCACTTTTATACTCTAGAGGTAGGAGAAATAGAAAAATCTTGATTTCTCTGCACAATGGTATCACAGGATTTTCCAAGGAACTATCTAGTCCAGGTGATCCTGCTCTGTCAGGGAGGTTGGACTAGATGATCTTTCAAGGTCCCTTCCAACTCCTAACATCCTGTGATTCTGTAATCTAGATGAAAAATTTAAATCTGAAAAATTCATATACTACTCTATACCAGAAAAGCACAGCAACATTATAGAAACCAACCACGGGGACAAATTTGTCTTCAGTGGTTTAATGGAGATTAAAAAGGAGGAATAAAGGAGGAGGAGGAGAGGAATGTGTCCTGTAAATTTTACTGTAAATTGAAATAGTATCTTACAGAAAAGGCATTAGTGAATAAGAATGGTCACGCTCCAAAAATTCACTATACACAAATTCCAGTGAGATCTCCCCATGTAACGCACTCTTTGATTTCATCTTGTAAGTGCCTGAAAATTAGTCATGTAAAATTATCCCTTCAGTCAATTTGATTTTCTGATGAAGATTTCTGTTCCTTCATAGGCTCCACAATGACTAAACACAGGATGGCAAGAAAATATTTTAGGTAAAAGCTTTCATTCTTACCTTACAGATGATGCACAATTCAGTATTACTTTTAACTCCCAAATATAAATGTATTTTTTTGCATGAAGCAAAGAAATACCCTTGTATAGGATAAAGAAGGAAACAGAGGCGGCAGTGGTGCCTCAGAGAGGGGAAAGCTAGTGTTGGGAACTCCTTTCTGTATTGATACACTAAACATATTGCCAATCCTTACATTCCCAGTGTGTAAATGAGAGAAAGTGAAGCTCACGTTGATACTTGAAACCCCAGAAGAGATAAGGAATCATGAAGTTACAGCCCTACACACTCCACCTATCTACACAATAGTATAAACCAAACTCACATAATGTCTCCCACACTACTCTGCTATCATTTCTGGCGAGGTCCATTATCTGAGAAGGAGAACACATCTCTTCGGTCTTAATGTCATGAACAATAGCTTAAAGTCAAATTCTAATCTTATGGATTGGCATTCACGAGTCTTAACTGATGATTCTTGGACACAAGTATAGTCATTGGCTATGCAACTCACTTTTTGTTGAGTCGAAACAAGTTGAAGTCAATACATCTCTGCCAGCTCCATCTGGAAACACTGAAGGAACTTGGAGCATTTGAATTCCTTTGCCCTCTCCCTTCCACATCTGATCTTTATTCTGCAACAGAATGATAAAAGAAATAAAAAGAAGAGAATTTCCATTAGTTATTATGAAGTGACCTCTGCTCAAAGTAGTTAATGAATTTAATCAAGACAACCAATCCCAATTATTCTAGAAAAAAAGTAATGCATAGAAAATGCAAGTGACTTGTCAGTGTTAGGTAGGAGGCCATACAGTGTTACTCCCACATTTAAGTTACTTCCCACATATGAAGGAAAATATTTCATCAAATCTTTCTGGGATTTATCACTTGTTTCTGTATGTTTTGAGTAAACTAATCTTTAGAATTGTTCTTCCCAGTTCTCACCACTGAAAAACTTTTAATGGTATTGTGAAGCTACTTGGCTACTGACAGTAGCCACAGCCACGCAAACTGGCCCCGGTACCATAAAAGGACCCTCAGACAACTCCTTCATCCAAGGTCCCTTCACTGTTACTAGCTAACCAGATGGAAACCACATTTTATACCTGCAGTGGCATCCAGCTGGAAGCCTGAGCTGCAATGCTGGTATAAGGAGTGTTTGTAAGCTCCTCAGTTCCACTGTATTTGGTATACCTGCCCTCACCAGCACCTAGTAAACTACTATCAGTCGTATTTTTCTGTTTGTGAATGAAGTCTGACACACAACTCCTCAGAAGCTGCCGAACATCTGCAGTGATACTGGCCAGGCCAAATCATTTAAACTAATAATAAACGTTCTCTTGATTTTGTCGGACTTTGAAGGTAACAGAGAAGAATCAAATCAACAAAGAATTGTTTTTCTTGAATGAGAGCCATGAAAAGTAACAAATTTGTGCATATAAAAGTACAGCCAGCCTTACAAAAGGCTTTATTACGTACTCTGCAGGAACGAAAATAATGCATATCTCTGCCATATAGACACACACTATGGGCTTTACTCTAAGTATTAACCTGAATGTGCTCCCTGGTAGATTTCGGTCAACTTGTGTTATAAAGATCATATATAGCACCAGAAGTCTTGAAGACATTTTTAGAAATTAAGCACCTCTTAATACCACCATTTTTTTTCTCACTTTATTTTTATAATTGTAAAAAATATTTTTTTTTTTTACTTAATGTATTTTATGAAGTTACAAAACTGAATACTTATTTTAAATGAATTTAATTACTTTTAAATTATAATGTAAAAGATAAAATACATGTTTGATGGTACACAGAATATGGAGTTTCCTTATTGTTGGGAAAGAAATGTTTTAAAAAGTAGTCTTAAATCATGTGTTTAAACAGAAAAAAACAACTTCTTTTTTTGTTTTGTTATACGGTTATAGTTTAATCAGAGAAAATGTTCTACAGCAATCAAGCCTGACAAGTTTGAGCCTGAGTGACACAGGCCATCTCCAGAGATATAATCATTTTAGCTGTAATCACAAACATAAAAATAGATCTTATCAGAGGCACCAATACACAAATCTAAACTACTATTAAAACCTACTGAACACTTGGAAAGAACAGCAGAATATTAAGTATATAAGCAGAAATAACTGGCTAAGATAATATAACTGCTAACAAAATATATTTTTATTGGAAGGACTGATAACAGCATCCCAATGGGTCTTAATCACTACGTGACTTGAAATGAGCTCAGGTGACCAAGATGATTTTTCAAAGTCTAGAGGATAAAAGGATGAAGGCAGTGGAAGTTTATTTAATCATCTTCTATGGCTTAATTTCTGGAGCATAACTTCCAGTACTTCTTGAAACTCAGGACTTTGAAAGAGCTAGAAACCATAAATCTCTTGTTAACACCCTCACCTCCCCAACCCCCCAGAAAAAAAAAAAAAGGTATCAAATGGCTAGAATATCAAACATATCAAACATATTGTTGGTGGAGAAATATATATTACTCCAGAGAGATCAATGTAGCAAAAATTTTAAAATATATAAATCAAAGCTTTTAGTGATTGAAATATATTTTTGTTAAGAAAGTTGTCACTTAGAAACAGTAAAAAGAAGAACCCTTGTAAAATTGAAATTTCCGGGTTAAACAGTAGGGAATTGAATTTTAAAATGTTTATAATTTTCATGTTACAGACTCATCTGATATATTTTTGGTATTTTACAGTAACCTTCTCTTAATAAAAAACTCTCAGAGATATCGACCACCCATAGTGGGTTCAAACTAATGTTCTAATCTTTCAAATCACAAGTGATCTGCAAGCCATTCTTCTTCTCACACACCATCTAGGGCATTGCTTGGAAGTTGCCTACATTTTTAGGCAAGAGTTAGATAAGTGGCAGTACTTGACTTGAACTCCAACACAGAAATGAGGTATTCAATAGCTTGTCATTTACTGCAGAGAGATTGAAGAAATTACATCAGACCTGCTGCCCACACGATGCTATGCTGCCCCTATGAATGAGACCAAATGCGGGTATGAGATAAAAATCTGTGAAAATACCTGTGAAGTAGATAGATCAGAACTGGGTTTAGGCTTATTTTTCATTTTAAACCACACTTATATTGCCACAGATTGACACGCACGGAGTTCTTCCCTTTCCCCGCCAAGGCTGATATGCTGGGATCTCTATAGCGAGCGCTGAAGTGCAGCAGTTATTCTCCCACTAATGACTATGGTGAAATATCATAAGGGCAGAAGAATTCTGTTAAACACCAGTTCAGGAAAAATTAATTTTCTTTTTTTCTAACTTCTGAATCTTATGGCTGACTTGGAACAAGGATGGACCACGGAGGCAGGGGGGGAGTAGCAGCTGTAACTCTAACTTTGCTGCCGCTGATGTTTGTTTGTACATGAAGTGGTCTACCAGTATGCTGATGTACAGGAAAAACATGCAAGCATACAATTTATTCCTCCTTGCAGCAGCTATGGGAGATCACAACCACAAATGCGTATTTCAGTAGAGACTTTTAAAACAGAGTGTGTTACTTTGACAAGCAGAGAACTGCAACAAAAGATTTATTATTCAGCAGAATAATTGGTGAATGCATTATCCTGTCAATGTTTAACTATTATAATCAACTTAAATAATCAAAGCTGCCCTAGAGTTTTTATTGTTTTACATTAATTTAAAAATAATTTACTCTATTATATTCACATTTGCAATAATGTAAATTAAACTAATAACTTAAAACTCAAAGTTGCATAAAACAAGAAACAGAACACGTTTTAACCTTCATATGGCCATTCTGCAGGCATACATTCTCATATATGCTGCACTTTAAACCAGCAGATGACACCAAAATTCTTCAGTGTGCTACCTATGCACTATGTGCTATCCGTTCCCACAATGACACTATGATAATGATTTTGGTAATTGTGATATGCTTCCAGCAATCTTTGGTTCTCTTCTCACCTGAAGTCGCTCTAGAAAGTGGCTCGTTGTGCCTGGCTCGCTCACCTCTTTGCAGATATGTTATTAATGTCTTATTGAGACCTACCTAACTGCACACTTCATTAGTCTGTTGGCTTCAGCCAGGCATAAACTGCTGATTTTCGGATTAGCTGCTTTTGTCTGCAAATCTGCCCTTGACTCATAGGCTGAAATGTTTCAGCAGTGCAATAAATATTTTGAAGTATTTCAACAGTTGTTTCTGAACCACTTACTGACTGACTGACTTTAGAGAAGACTGCAGTTTTTCCAAGGCTTGGGGGTATTTGCAGACTGTCTCTGTGTGAACCCAGTTTGTAGGATGTATAAATGCAATGTCTAAGTACTGGAAAATTTAGCCAAACCTGGTGGTATCAGATAATCATGTAGGTCTCAAACCAAAAGCAATCGCATGAGATCTTTTGACTCTTCACAGAACTTACTAAAGCTCACACCATCAGAATTTGCCGTAGCAGAAAAGTTGTACTAAACCAGTGATATATTGCAACAAGCTCTTATACTGTTTTTAACAAGTTCTACCTTTAGCTTGTATGAGATTCTGTCCTGCTTCTCCTTTGACATACAACAGCCTCAAGGAACTTAGCAAAATAAGGTTTATCTTCATATTTAAGTGCAGAAAGATTGGGAAATTAGCATGGAGAATGGTGAAGGCAAGGGGTTACTAATTATACCATAATTTTGATGCTAGTCAAGCCAGTGGCATGTGCATCATTACTGAGAGAAAGAGAGAGAACAAGTGTTCTCTGTAAGTTTCAAGGCTCTCTAGAGGCACATACATCCAGCTGTACATTTAACATGTGTGAGGAACAGCTACTGGGACAACAATGTCTGACTCAACAAATGCAGACACATAATGTGGCACGTCCTCAATGACAGATCATACAAATTAAGAAAAACACCAAAGATTTGATTGGACATTATCAATGGTTTGATTCATTCTTTGCTTTGTGTCAGGATATCTGAGTGGGAGAGAAAAATATGCTTTTAAAAATATTGCTGATGGTTTAATTGCTGAAACTTGCTACTCCATCACTGTTCAGTTGTAATAATGATCAGGGCACGGAGCATTACTTGAAGAATTAATGACCACCTGAGGTTAACAGCCCACGGCTAAGCCTTGAGCCTTCAGCTTTCTCGGGTAGTCATTAATCCCCAGGAATTGTCCTGTGCCTCTATCATTACTTCTAATTTAAAAAGTGAATTTTCCCCTTTTAATTTTCTGTTCACAAAATGAAAGTACTCAATTAGACTTTGTCATTAAATCACATCTGCATTGATTACCTAGGAAAAAATAACGACAGCAAAATTAAATTTGCCTATATAATCATCGAATCCTGATTAAATATTTGTTATAAACATTTCATTCCAATTAAGGTTGCATAAAACCCCCACATTAGGCAAAGAAGGGTATACATTTCAAAGCTGTAATACGTCCTGACATGCTGCTTCTACTTCCTTTCTTCTTTACTCACTGCTGAACATGTGATATTTCTGAGAAACATCACAATTTAGATTCAGTCTCACTGGATTTTTAGTAAGTAACATCAGCTAGGGAAATACACAAATGTTTCAGGGATCCGATAGTGGAATCAATTTAAATCACAGTGATAAAGACATTCTTAAAAGATCCAAGTTATCACAGAATTACTTTCTCTTTTAAAGGTAAAACAAGGAATAAAGGAAAATATGCCAGTAAGATTTTGGACAGTGATCCAAACTCTCTTACTCTAGAAGCTTACAGTCATCACCAAAAACCAAAAAGTTACATTTTTGCCCATAACACTGCTCTCTGATGTAATCCCTATAGGATTCCCCACGCATCAAGTGATGATTAAGTCAGTTTCAGTCCCTTAGCAGCCAGAGTGGGCACTATACATTAGAGCAATATGCCAGGTTCTGAATTAAAGTTGCCTGAAACTGTGATTTTTATAGTGAACTTAAACATGGATGTTTACACTGATCACAGAATCATAGAATTGTAGGGGTTGGAAGGGACCTCAAGAGGTCATCGGGTCCAACTCCTCAGCACACTCTGCTACTGAAAGACACCTGCTATGCTGACACATGGACATTAACAGAGGGTTAATCTTCAACACTGTGAACAATCACAGTATAATCATTTGTTGCCTGCCACATTTCCTGTTTGTGTACAAGTTTGAGCTTATACTCACCAAATTAGAGAACTGAGTTTGAAAAACAGATTGTGGAACCCACAGGCAAAGTGCTTTAGGTCAGCATTTGCTATAATTCATGTACAAGTAATCTAATTTTCTGTGAGTTTAATCTCTCCCTCCCACTATACTCCCAACATTTTCCTATGTCCCCTTCACCCCCTTTCACAAGAGTCTTCATTTCCTCCAAGTCCCACCTCCTCAACTACTGGACTAATTGAACAGGTCTGTGCACCGAACCTGAAGTGAAGAAAACAGGTTTGATAAGTTTCCTCAGCTTTATATACAAAATTATCTATCTTGGTTTTAGGGGTTTCATTACTTTTCAAAGTTTTATATATTCATGAGTTTCCATTCAAAATGGTTGCCTGCAAACTCATAACCTTGTATAATTGGAGTACACAAACGTTCAAAGAAATAAGCCAGTATACAAACATACTTGAACACATCAATTGAAAAATATCAATAAACATTTAAGGATTCTTTTCCTCCCTGTGTCATTTCAGCTTCTCTAATATGGAAGCAGATGGAGCAGCATAAAACCAACAACATCTGATCCTAAAATACACCTAAAAATTTTCAGTTTTTCTGAATGTTTTATTGCTCCTTCCAAGTCTTTTTTCCAAAAGCTTGTCACTTGCTTTTTCAGTGTTTATATTTAGGCTGTAGAAACCATACCAAAGGCCTCACACCTTTTTAGCACCTTTTCTTTAATCTTAGCAATAACGTGAATGACTTCAGTAAGAAGGCTAACATATTTGCTCACTTTCATGATTCCACTATCAAATCAGGAATCTCAGAATTATTTCAACAGTAAGATTCTGAAAGAAATTGCATGCATTCTGCATGTTGTCAATAAACCAACCATGAAAAATATTACAGCCATGACATACTTGGTGGTGTTATGAAGTAACAGGAAGGTAACCTGCAAATAGAGCCAACTTTTTTTTTTTTTTCCTTGCAGCTGCCAGATGGTCTTGAACAGAACAAACTGCTATGCAGAGTAGCTGAATGTCCTGGTTTCAGCTATGATGGAGTTAATTATTTTTAGCAGTGGATGGAATGCCATGTTTGGGTGTTAGGATGAGAACAGTGCTGATAGCACCCTGATGTTTCTAGTTGTTGCCGGGCAATCAAGGACCTTTCTCAGCTCTGCATACTTCCTTACTAGTGAGAAAGGAGGGGACGTAGCCAGGACAGGTGACCCGAACTGGCCAAAGAGGATATTCCATGCCAGTTACGTCATGCTCAGTATAAAGGGGACTGGGGGGAAGAGGAGGAGACAACGCCAGGACGGGCGGTTTTCTGGGTACGGGGACGGGCTCTAAGCTGTGCGGCCTGGGTTCTGTGGTTTGGTGAGAAACTGCATTGTGTATCATCAGTTTCATCTATTTTGTACTTTAAACTTCTGTTATTGTTATATCTAGTTTTCGGTTATTGTTTAGTAAACTATCCTTATCCCAACCTGCGTGGTTCTGGTTTCTAGGTTGTGGTTTCTTTTCCTCCTTTCTTCCTTCCCTTTTCCCCCTCTCCCCCAACTTTCCCTCCCCCTTCCTTTTAAAAGTACAAGCGACTGTGTGGGGTGCGGCCCTCGGCTGGGGCAAAACCACAACAGTCATTTTGGCGACCCAGATGGGACACGAACGGTTGGGATAACGGTAGATCTGACCCTAACTATCGCAATTAAGATAAGCACTGTTGTTTAAGCAATCTCTGGTCACGATGCTGTGGTATTTATTCACAAGGCTGTGGTATCAAAACCATCGCATGCTGTATACAATCCTGGCAGGATTCTTTACTCTCTCAGGTCTGCGGCTCCCATATTTGTTCCCATACTTCATTATAGTGTATTTTATGATATCGGTCTATGATACAATAATATCGATGACCATGAGCTTAATCTGGTACTTGTATGAGGTTTTGCTGTCCTGTCCATTCTTTGGACAGGGAGGGGTTAATAACAGCAGCCAGTATGGTGGGGGCACTGCTTTCTTTTCCTTTGGGCTAAATGCAACAGCTCTTAGGGCAGTTTTTGAAAATCTTCAATATCTCTGGGATATTCAAACTAGCATTTTGCTATTGGTAGGTTTGGGGCAGATGGTTCAGTTTTTGTTATATATCAAGCATAGGTTTATGAATACCACTGAAGAGCTTTCTCCGAGACAGAATAATCACGAGTGGCAGGGCATGTGGCAAAGTATGGGCGAGTACCTAGGTACTTTCTCACGCCCGATGGTTTGGAACTTCACTCCTGAACAGCTACAAGACCCCGATCAAGTGACTGCATACCTAAAGAAAAATTGCTGTAGGTTTCCCAGAGATGGACACCTTACTGCACTGTGCTGGGCTCTGGCCACTATTTATCAAACACTGCTTGATAGCAGGCAGCACTGTCAGCACTGCCAGCACTGTGAGGGAGAAGGGAAAGGAAACAGACTGGCAGATACTATAGCTGCTGCAACCACTGGGGCTGACACTGCAGCTACTGCAACCCCTGTGACTGACACTGCAGCTACTGTAATCTCTACAGCAGACACTGCAGATGATCAGAAAAACCAACCCACACCAGTGTCTGTTGCTCCCGTACAAAAGAGGAAATGCACAAAGAAATCAGTTCGCATAGTGACGGATGATGATGATGATCAACCAGGGCCATCTCGAGGATATCAGGAGGAGGCAGAACCAGAGATTGTTACCCGATCCCTGACTTTGAGTGAGCTGCGTGAGGTTCGAAAAGATTTCACCCGCCACCCAAGTGAGCACATTATCACTTGGTTGCTCCGATGTTGGGATCACGGGGCCAATAGTTTGGAGTTAGAAGGCAGAGAGGCCAAGCAGTTGGGATCCCTAGCTAGAGAAGGAGGAATTGACAAAGCAATTGGGAGGAGGCCGGAAATCCTCAGCCTCTGGAGGCGACTACTGTCAAGTGTGCAGGAAAGATATCCCATAAAGGAATATATTACATGTCAGACACCCAAGGGTAACAGCATAGAGACAGCTATCCAGCACCTGAGAGAATTAGCTGTACGGGAGATAATTTATTATGATCTGGACAATTCACGGCTTCCCGCTGATCCCGATGAAGTCCTATGCACTCCAGATATGTGGCGTAAGGTTGTACGAAGTGCACCAGCAGGGTACACCAATTCACTGGCAGTAATTGACTGGACTGATATGGATCCACCAACCGTAAATGAGGTGGCCTGCCGACTCCGGAAATACCAAGACAATGTTTCCCTCTCCGTCATTGCAGCAGTAGAGAAACTGGTTCAACGACTTGACAACAATGTGCCCAACTCCCAACCCGTATGGAGCAATGTTGCAGCTACTGGGAGAAAGCGTCCATCGTTCCAAGAGGGAGAATACACACCACGACGTACATTGTGGTTTTACCTGCTTGATCATGGAGAGGACATGAGGAAATGGGATATGCAGCCCACCTCAGCCCTTCGAGCACGAGTAAATGAGCTGCGGGGTAAAACATTCGCACAACGAGATTCTGCCAGGAAGAAGGCTGCACCAGTTTCTACTGGGCAGTTCCCTAGACCAACTGGAAGGCCTACCTATATGTCTGATGTGTCTGATCCTCTTGAAAGGACCTCTAAGTCCTTTATGCAACCAGTGGAAAACAAATATGATCAGCAGCAATAGAGGGGCCCTGCCTCCAGCCAAGTGGTACGCCACAATTGACATTGCGAATGCTTTCTTCTCGATCCCACTGGCGCCAGAGTGCAGGCCACAGTTTGCTTTCACCTGGAGAGGCATCCAATACACGTGAAATCGTCTGCCCCAGGGGTGGAAACATAGCCCCACCATCTGCCACGGACTAATCCAGAATACACTGGAAAAGGGTGAAGCACCAGAGCACCTGCAGTACATTGATGACATCATTGTATGGGGCAACACAGCAGAGGAAGTTTTTGAAAAGGAAACAGGGTAATTAAAATCCTTTTAGAAGCCGGTTTTGCTATAAAACGAAGTAAAGTCAAGGGGCCTACGTGAGAAATCCAGTTTTTAGGAATAAAATGGCAGGAATGCGTACCTCAAGGGGATTTGATTTTGGGTGAGAATAGCCAATATAATTAATAGAGTAGAAATTATAATAATTGCCAAATAACCCATTATTGTATATTCATTATTGTTATGATTGCTGTATGTTGTACCATAGCATTATAGCCGGAGTCATACAAGTTAATGAAGAATGAGTGCCATGATGATGGAACTAAAGCCTGGCCTCTCAAGAACTTTTTTTTTCCTTTTTTTTCCCTTTGAAAATGACCCACAGACTATGAGCATGGACCATGCCAGGTGTATCAGTCAAGAGCCTGAGATGCAGCATGCAACGAGCCAATGGAACATACAATTATTCTGAGAAACTGTTACGACAAATGGAGCCTGAAAATCATGGACTAAATGAACTCAACAACTTCAGAGGGATGATTCACAGACTGAGGGAATAAGATCTGTATGCACGTATGTGTGCATACATGTGTACATACATATATGGGTGTGTGAAACACGAAACTGGTTGTACCCAAAGAAAATTGTTGGATCTGGTCATGACGTAAATGGTATGGAATAAGGGGTGGATAATGTCCTGGTTTCAGCTATGATGGAGTTAATTATTTTTAGCAGTGGATGGAATGCCATGTTTGGGTGTTAGGATGAGAACAGTGCTGATAGCACCCTGATGTTTCTAGTTGTTGCCGGGCAATCAAGGACCTTTCTCAGCTCTGCATACTTCCTTACTAGTGAGAAAGGAGGGGACGTAGCCAGGACAGGTGACCCGAACTGGCCAAAGAGGATATTCCATGCCAGTTACGTCATGCTCAGTATAAAGGGGACTGGGGGGAAGAGGAGGAGACAACGCCAGGACGGGCGGTTTTCTGGGTACGGGGACGGGCTCTAAGCTGTGCGGCCTGGGTTCTGTGGTTTGGTGAGAAACTGCATTGTGTATCATCAGTTTCATCTATTTTGTACTTTAAACTTCTGTTATTGTTATATCTAGTTTTCGGTTATTGTTTAGTAAACTATCCTTATCCCAACCTGCGTGGTTCTGGTTTCTAGGTTGTGGTTTCTTTTCCTCCTTTCTTCCTTCCCTTTTCCCCCTCTCCCCCAACTTTCCCTCCCCCTTCCTTTTAAAAGTACAAGCGACTGTGTGGGGTGCGGCCCTCGGCTGGGGCAAAACCACAACACTGAATTTTTACCAGGTAAATGCACAATTACACACTGCATTTTTATCTGTTCAGGTGCCATAGGGGAATGATATATGCATATTTGATCCAATAAAAAAAAGAAAATATTGAATAATCAGCATGTTCTTTGTGTTGTCTTTCACACACTAAATTATAAATTAGATATATAGAAACATCTTCTGATCAAAGCAATAAACCATACCGGAAAAAAACCCCAAAAGCCTTTGCATAGCATGCCATAATTTAAAATATAGCAAAGGCTACCACATGGCCTACATGTGTTTAATAAGAATTATAAAAGACAGCCCATCTTGCTAGTCTCAAAGAAATAAAATAATTTTGTAGATTGAATTGTGGATTCCAGTTTCATTTTACAGCATATTAAACATACAATTTAAAGGAGTTCACATGACAAAACACCAATCAAGACTTTGGTTTTGTTCATTTTTTAAATAAAGGAATAGCTACTGTAATTAAAATTACAGGAGTCATTTTTAGATGCAGTAGGCGGAATGAAATGAACCAAGGCAAAACAAAAATCCAAACCTCCAAATCTTACTCTTGAAGAGAGAATGGGGGAAACTTTCATGGCCACATATGGTCTTATCTGAAAGAGCACTTCCCACACTAACTTCCCACTAGTACTTTATGAAACATTGGTTCAAAACTGATTCAAAAGGATGACCTAGTGAGTCACCAGTATCATTTAAGGAAACGTAAGAAATACCTTCAAGACCTCTTGCCCTACTATTTGATCTTTTCCTATTTATAAGAGCGCTGTCTGAGATCGTATAAAGTTATTAAAATATTTGAATAGATTAAAAAAATATTTTCTTTATGAAAGCACTCTTTTTACATTTGTTATAGAAGCAGATGAGAACTCTTATTCTCTAGCAAGAAAAACCATAGTAATAATTTCTGGGCCTATCACTGCCACCTTCTGAAAGACTGAAATGCTAAACCTGTAAATTCATTAAAAATACCATAGCCTATTTATACTTTACTAACAAAGCAAATGTTTAGTCCAAATAGAGTGCCTCTCTTTTAAAACCAAGTTTACTAATCCGTGCATGTTTTCAGCTTCTACACAGAGCTTGGACAGAGTGAAGGCCTTGCAATCTAGCATGATGAGCCATTTGTGAAGGACACATAATTTTTACAGTATTAATGTGCTGTTCTGTAAACAGATGAGGATCTATGCATTGTGTCCAGTTCTGGGCTCCCTGGTATAAAAAAAGACAGGGATCTCCTGGAGAGAGTCCAGAGAAGGGCTACGAAAATGATTAAGGGCCTGGAACATCTCCCCTATGAGGAAAGGCTGAGTGAGCTGGGGCTGTTCAGCCTGGAGAAAAGAAGACTGAGGGGGGACCTTATTAATGTTTATAAATATCTTAAGTATGGGATGCAGGGGGAATTGGCCAACCCCTTTTCAGTAGTCTGTGGAGATAGGACAAGGGGCAGTGGCTGCAAGTTGGAGCACAGGAAGTTCCGCACCAACATGGGGAAGAACTTTTACCCAGTGAGGGTGACAGAGCCCTGGGACAGGCTGCCCAGGGAGGTGGTGGAGTCTCCTTCTCTGGAGAGATTCAGGACTCGTCTGGACACCTATCTGTGCAATATGAGCTGGGGAGCTGCTTTGGCAGAGGGGTTGGACCCGATGATCTCTCGAGGTCCCTTCCAACCCCTACGATTCTGTGATTCTGTGATTCTATGTTTAAAATGAAATTTGCATATTAATCAACTCAAGATGATTTTTCATTTTTTTAAGAATTTAATTCACTGCTAATGAACAGTGGAAACCTGACTGAATCAGTCATTATTTTAACCTTTCCCTCTTGGTAAGATTGGCTGAGCTACTACTACTGACTTACAAGGATTATGTCAGAGCAACAAATAATTTTATAACAACTCAGTAAAATGAATAATTGTGGCAATATTTGAAAATGCATTAGCTAGAAATTTACTGAGCCACCTTCAGGTTACTAGAATAACTGATTAATGCACGTTCCTAATACCATATGTGCATCATCCACAAACATTTTAGAGATTGGTGTTTAAAACTATTTTAATATTTCTAACTGCTAAAAATGACCCCATGTAGATTCTGCTTTTCAAAAGGAAATACATGAGCTCCTAGCAGGCCTGACATCTAAACAAAACAATATGTACAGTTCTCTCTACAAGGTTTTGGAATAAACTAAAAAAAACCCCACCAATAACAACAACAACAACAAAATACTCAACAAACAAAAAAAACCCACAGAATAAAGTGATCATGAACATATAACCAGCCTAAATGAAAAGAAAAAAAGGGAGCAGCAGCCAGGACCTTAAGTCCTGTTGGAGGTATCTTTGTTTACTTAATATATTCTGATGTAATTCTAATACATCTTTGCCTTTTATTTTTTTTCTTCTTCTTGAAGAAAAGATTCATAGATTCTATGATTCTTTAAGTTCTCTTATGCACACTCTTTTTTCTACTAGCAACATGGAAAAAAAATAAAAAGAAAGAAAAAAAGCCTTTTCAGAAACTAAATAGAGCACTTAAAAGATTTAGTTGCATTTTCCAGGATAGACCAGTTTACCAAATGTTTGTGTGTGAAAAGACACCAAAGACTGGATTTTTGTCTTCTACACAACTTTGTAAGGCCATGCTGGAAGGCAGCTTTATTGTCTGCTTTACTAACAACAAGAGTTCCCACTAGCACAGTACTGCCAGGAACATTATTATTTGTTTGGATAATTCAGCATGCATAACTACAAGATGGAAAAAAACCTTACAAATCAGTATCATCTCAGGCTAAAGCAAAAATAATATGAACCCAACCCAAGGAATCAAGTAATAGACATAAGCCTCCTGCTGAACAGTATTCCAATGTTGCAGAGAATTCTTCATTCTACATATGAATCCAAAACTTCAAACACCGATTCTGAAATATTCAAATTATGTATCAGGGTGGTAGTTACCAAGAAGTGCCCAAAACTGGGAAAAAAGAAAGGGAGTTCTATGGAAGTCTCATGTTTGAAAGCGTTTATGCTTTTCATCCCAAACCTGAATGAATAAAACTGGGCAAAATCCAAGTGTTTCAAGAGCAAACCTTCACTTTTACTAACTCACTAATGTAAGCTTTAGGCATAAAAAACATACAATAGTCTACATTTTATACTAAAATCTAAGAATGTTCATCAAATACCAGACAAGTATTTGAACTTTTTTGTAACATATATGTTCATAACATATAGCAGTACTCCACAAATATGTATTTGTACAAATAACAGCCTACAGAACTCTGTATTTTCTATACACATTATTATTACTGTAAAAGGTAATAAAATTAAAATTCTTCCTCATACCTGTGGAATTTTATAATAATTTTCCATCTGTGGTAATGATCTCCACATTTGCCTAAATGCTCTTTCAGCAAAGAACACATATGAAATACATTGTTTTCAAAGAGACTATACACTTGTTTTTCAATATTGAAATATATGTTCACTTTGATTTTTGATTACTTTTTTTCCTTAGCCACCATTTTGCCTTCAGGTAATAAATGTAAATGCAAACATCTATTAAAAAAAAACTGTACACAAAGCAATAGGATATGCTGTTCACCTGCAAGTACTGGACTATTCTTTATAGCCACTGGAAATAAAGTCTTGTCATGTTCTTTAAATAAAATATAAATATCTTGCTTTTATCTAATAGTAACATTACATCAAATTGGGGAAAGAAAGCATAAATATCTACAGCAACATATAGAAACAAATTTCAGTTGTTTTAATAAGCCCTGGAACATTCAATTTGTTAATATTGGTCCCAAAAGAAGACAACTGGAAAAAACAGCACGTCAGCTCATTTTTATGATAGAGCCGAAAGTTTATGGGACACTTTTATCAGAAGTCTAAATGCACTCAGATTTATGTAGAACAGTCATGTAGCCAGCTGCAGTTTATTTTAAATGGAAATATGCCTGTAGTATAGAGCAAAGATCAAACAGCCACTTGGAAGAACTGCCAAATACAAATATGAGATATTACAGCCTCTTGGTCAGAACGACCTTCTTAACTCTCTCACAGTAGAACTAGGAAGGAAATAGATAGGAAACGATGAAAAAAAGACAGATTCCCCAAGAAGATCTAGTTTAAGATTACATTAACACCACATTAAGAATTTTTATTAAGAACTGAAATTCAATGCCAGTTTTAAAATGGTTGTGCTGGGTTTGGCTGAGATTGTGTTAATTTTCTTCACAGTAGCTAGTACAGGGCGAAGTTTTGGGTTTGTAAACAAAACTGTGTTGATAGCACAGTGATGTTTTAGCCACTGCTGAGCAGTGCTCACACAGAGCCAAGGACTTTGCTGCTTCTCACCCCTTTGCACCTGCAAGTAGGCTGGTGTACACAAGGAGTTGAGAGAATACAGCCAGGACAGCTGACCCAGACTGGTCAAAGGGATATTCCATACCATATGATGTCATGCTCTATATATAACTGGAGAAGCTAGCCAGATGGTGGGACTGTGGCTCAGGAACTAGGTAAACATTGGTCTCAGGTGGTGAGAAATTGTGCTGTGCATCAATTCCTTTGTATACTCTTTTATCAGTATCATCATCATCTTCCTTTTCTGTGCTATTAAACTGTCTTTATCTCGACCCACAAATTTTACTTGGGTTTTTTCTTTTCTATTCTCTCCTTATCCCATGGTGTCAGGTGGAATGAGTGAAGGGCTATTAAACCACAACAATGTTTCATTTGAATACTACAGATTGGCACCTGAAAAAACTGTATGAAATCATAAGCTAGGTTCCTCATACTTCTAATGTACACAGAAGAAAGGAAAGCATGTTCCCTTTAAGCTATCTGGTTGAACTGTTAATAATCTTGTGCTTACTTGTGTAGATCACTCAGAATACCTACACATTAGTTCACAACCATATAAAATGTACTGCTGATGTAAGACAGGACAAAACAGTTCACTGTTAGGTACTGTGAAAGAACTCATTTCAATCCTTAGCTTCTGCATCTCTATTCCTTCTTTAGTAGCTTCATGCATGTTAGGGTGAGGGGTGGGGTTTGTCTTTTTTTTAAAAGGAAAAATTAACCTTACTAATCTCAATACTTTAAGATCAGCAATTGTTCAAAAGCTTCACTCCTAGGATTTAAGTGAAGAAAAAGCAATCTTAGTTTACTTCCTGCTGTTGTGTACATAAACAATATTTATCACAATAAACACTAACTTGCCCACATACTCAGCCAGCTATTTCAGCTCATCATCTTCTTCAGATTCTTAGTGAAAAAACCTTTCATAGACTGATTTCATTGAAATAAGATTTATTCTTTTCTTGGTTTTCCTTACTAATTTTTTTCTAACATATTTACACGTCTTGCTTGATTTTTCTCTGGTGTGTTTTTGTAAATATTTGAGTAAGACTTAGTCATACCAATCCAGCACATCAAGGGAAGAAAACAAAAACTGAATGTATGCCTGAAACTGCATGACAGGTGAATAAACCAGTAAAGGTTATTGGTCTTATCTGGTTCTGGCTTGACTGAAGTATGCCAGTTCCATGCTAACTTGCGCTGCTGATGAGGGACCCGAGGTTGTGTTGACCAAGAGGCCTATGGGGCCCTGATGACTTTGCACAGCTTTAAGGGAACTCAACAGAAAATTCAGCACTTCAGGGGGGAAAAAGTCACCTTCTTGGTGACTTGGATCAGTAATATCTATACCGAAAAATCTCTTTTCTTCCTTTCATCTCCCTCTTTAAGCACAGTATGACTTTGTCATAAGAGCTCCAAGCAGGATTATTAATATGTGAAACTACTTCACTGAGCACTGTATAAGAGCTTCCTGCAACAGCATTTTAACCCATTATTTAGTAATCTCAGCTCCCCATATAACTGAGATGTCTGAGCATGTCACCTGCACAGGTTGCACTCACAATGCCTATAGTCCTGACCACCCATATAGCTTTAAAACTTCATGCGAAGTATATTTAGTGGGTATTCAGTGCAACTCAGCCAGAGCATTATACAGTCACAAGTCTCAGTCCTCCCAGCTTTACCTTATGGTGAGGTAATTTTGCAGCCAGGACCAACTTACTGGAAAAAAAACCCACAAGAACCAGCAATCTTATTGCTCCAATTGGCATCAAATCTATGCACAGTACTTTTTTTTTTACTATGCCTTGAAGCAAAATTTACCCAAAAGTAAAATGGAGTCCAGAATTTTTTATTTTTTTTTTACTTATCATCATATACCAGGAACATTTAGTGCAACAAAACAGCCATCTCTGGTTTATCTGCTAGTATTTGTGAATTTAAAACATGTTTCAGAATCCCTCTCTCAAATATTTGTCTGGTCCTGTGCATCACACCCACCACAGGGCACATCACAGCAGAGCAGGTATGTAGGAAGGTTCTCTCTTGCCCCACTGAGATGGGGTCTGCTGAGGGCTCTGCACAGTTCCCAATACATTTTTTTTCTAACATTATTATCTTAATAGGTCATCAACATTAAATTTTGAAGAACAAACCCATGAATTATCAGGCAATCATAAGCATAATCCAAAACCATTTGAACAAGCTTAAAATAGTCATATTATAATTATTCCCTTTAGTAATATAGGTAAAGGAAGTAACGCTGCAGTCATTAAGGAGTACCCACAAAGGAGCTCCTGAGAACAGCAACTTAAATAGTTTTTGTTGCAAATTGTCATAAGGTGCTTTCCTATCCAGTAATAAATTCTGTTCCACAAATAAGTTCTGTTATCAAAGCCATGAGCTATCTACACAAACACCACAGTGGGAGGAGGGATTCAGTTCCCATGCTGCCTCAAAAAAAACCTTCTTAGTATACTTGTTCCTGACGTATAAGACAGAGCTACAGCTCATTTTCTTACCAGTGGTCCTTGGTTCAGCCACAACACAATCCAGCCCTTTGCATAAACCTCCAACAACTACATCAACTCATTCCTGAGGATAACTGCATATGGAATTTGGGACTGAGCGTTAGCAATTTCAAGGGAAAGAAATTATAAAAATATTTGTCTAGTCATCTGAAATACTGAAGCATATAGTCTCAAAAAGTGTTAGAATCCTATCTACCACCTTGCAGAAGATAGGCACCTATACTTCAGGTATATAGCTATGCCTCAGTTCTGGTGCACATAGGGAATGCCCTCTACCTCACATAAAAAAAGTACATTCTTCAGCTTTCCAATAGCAGGCTGCTGCCATTATTCTAACTGTAATCCTGTCTACAATACATGAAAACTACAAAGTAGGAAAAGAATTGAAATTACTTGGCCACGTCGTTTCATTGTTCCATTCCTGCCTTTGAAATTGTGTGCTCTTAAAAACAGCCATATTGAAATGACTCTGCAGGTCACCTGAAAACTATGCCTGGTCTTGCAAATTGAGAGATTCCAGTCTAGTAGAAGTTTGCATGTTGCAATTTAAAACTATATATCACCTGACATATATGTGTGCATTGTGGTTTACCCCAGCTAAGTGTCAAGCACTACACAGCTGCTCACTCACCCCTTCTCCCCAAGGAGATGGGGAGGAGAAAGGAAAAATCCAACCACCTCCTGGGTTGAGGTAAAGACAGGATAGGATAACAAAAGAATAATAGTAACAGCAACAATAATAGTAGTAACAGCAACAATAATAGTAGCAGCAGCAACAAGAACAAGAAGTGATGTGCAAAGGCAATTGGTTACCGCGTGCATACCCCAGCACCCAGCCTGTTTCCAAGCAGCAATCCCACCTCCTGGCAACATTGCCCAGTCCTATTTAGAGCACTATGCTCCATGGTAGGAATGTCCCTTTGTCTAGCCTGGGGCAGCTGTCCTGGCCGTGCTCTCACAGGCCCTGGTGCACCTGGTGTGGTGTGGGGAGCTGGAAAGTCCGTAAGTTAGTGTCACTTTCGACACTAAAACCATCATCTTTTACCAAAATTATTCTCACACTAAATCCAAAACACAGCACTACACCAGCTACTAGAAAGAAAATTATGTCAGCTGAAACCAGGACAGTGCATCTAGTATGTAGGCATGAAATCACAGGTAGGATGTGCTTAAAAAAGTTCAGGTTTGCTGAAAGAAATAGAAACAAGGCTCTGGAAGTGAAGCTGTGGTATAGCAATGATCTATGTAACACTGAAGACATTGTCTATTAAAAGAAGCTGATATAACAACAGGCATGTAGAATTCTGGCACAGAAAATAAAATAGCAGACACAGGCAGCAAATTATGAATGTTACCTTGTAGAAGTAAAAAACCTGAACTTAGAATTATTCCTCTCTTCTCTTTACTATTTTAGTATTCTTCAAAGCATGTGTAATCCTCAGTTGTGAAGAGACTTACAGCATGGAAGTCTACCCGTTTATATCCTAGCAATATGGGATAGTCCTGGAACCTCATAACAAGGTATTAACACCAGGTACATGGAATTATTGAAAATCTGTTACAACAGCAGACCTTGTGGTCTGTACAATCCCAAGATGATGACAAATCAGCTATAATCAAGATGGAATAGTGACCGCAGTTGATAACCCACAGGAGATCATTGATCACTCTGAGCAAGACAGTCTCTGTACCGTGAACTAACACTAAGCCAGATTGGAGCCAACCCAACAGAGTGCCAGCCTGGAAAACAAAGAGCCTCTGGCTTCTCAGCAACATCCTGTGTGAGCAAACATGAGCTATTAACTGCTATTGACATGAATGATGGGATCATGATGGAAGGGTCCATGCCAAAGACATGCTGAACACTGCTGATACGGGGAAAGCTCAACTTTCCCCTTCACGAAAAGAGGCTCTCACCAGCAGCTGGTGCTGTGGCTTGTGCATACCTTGCTGTGCCTGACTAGTCCTATGCCTTGCTGGTTGCCTGCTTCCAAACCTGAAGAAGGGCATTGCTTTACCTTAGCTTTAACCATTCCTGCAGCTGCTAATATTGGTTCAGCTATATCAAAGGTAACAATATTGGACCTGGTGCTGAAGACAGGCTGTTTAACCCATTAAACTATTTTAAAGCAAAGACTATCCTAATCCAAACTAGTTTGCATAATAGGGGTATATAACTTTGCTTAAAATGTACAAAATGGTTTATTTCATGAATCTTTTTTTACATACTTAAAAGTTATGCTTTCCCTCAGACACATTCACACCAATTTCTGCAACCTTTCCTTACAAGTCAGCGTTCTGCAGCTAATTGTTTTCATTGGTTTGCCCAGTACTTTGCGTCACTGTCTGATGACTCTAGAGTCACTAGTTTTTCAACTGAGAATTTACAAGGGTTAGGCAGCTGTATTATTTAACATTTTATCAATTACACTTTTGTGCATGCGTCTCAGAATGATTTTGGTTTTCTTTTTCTCAGTGAGAAATCAAGGCTGACATGTAATCAGACCGTTGTCTTTAGAAAAAACACCCATTCAGTCATACCTGATTTTATATTTGTGCAGTTGACTACTGCTAAGTCTGTAGCTTCATAGTCACCATCACAAAATTGCCTAAAGTGACAAAAACCCCACCACAACAGAACGTTACTTTATCAAACCTTGGACATTGTCTGTAGTTATAAAAGTCCTTCCCTGCTGCATCATTAAAGGAAAGCTTTGGATCCCAGTCCAATTCCTGCTGAGTTTCTCTCAATATGCTCTTGAAGTCTGATAGCTGGTGACAGCAGTTCTCATTTGTCAGACTTCTAAAGATTACCAACATGGCAATATATAACATATTCCTAAGTGACATCACATATATTTTTTCAGTTGCAACATCTGGGTTTTTTTCAGCCTGGGAAATGCTACTTTGTTTTCCCTCGCACAGGTGCCATTCCATATACCTTGTCATCCTTCTTTACACCCCTGTCCAAGCATTTATATATATTTTTGGAGTAGAAAGCAATAGCTCTATAAAGCATACAAGATACTGTCACACCATGAATTTATTAAGTAAAACAGTACTGATATCTATTTTATTCCATATAGGAAATCCTAATAGAAATTGGGACCTCCTGAGATTTAATTTGTTTATAATTTAACCACTAATAAGATCTGAGCTAATATTTTCACAGAACTTTCTACAAAAAACTGAAGGTCTCACATCTAATGTTAGTAGTCATCTCAGAACCTATCATTTTATAGGTGAAGTTAGTATTAATTTTTAACTATGTGCATTGCCTGAAGTGATCTTCATCTGAATGATTTCAGACCTCTTGGGAGATTTTCTGTTGATGTGTATGATGTTGACCACCTGAAGTTGCCATTATGCTGGTGATAGTAGTAAAATAGAAATAAAAGTGTGTAGTGCATAAGTGCCTAATACAGATGCCAAAGAACCATTAGGAACTATAGTCCAAACCCAGCAACGTTGTACTCCGTCTTAACCTCATAATTTCTAGACTTCTGAGAACATAAATCTTCTGTCAATAGGGATAAGATGCAGAAGAATATAAAGATAACAAAAAGAGAAAGGGAAATTTTAAAACGTAACGAGGTACCTAAACATATAGATCAATAAAAACAGTTTTTTCCATACAAGTTATGAGAGAGGTTTTGAAAATTCTGTTAGATATCTTCAAGTATTTTAAAATTGGTTCCTAAACTCCCATATGGGGCCACAGAGAAAATGTAACATTAACCACTTTCCTCATACTCTGCATAATGCTTCTTCCTGATTGTATGACTAGCAGAAACTATTCTGTCTCTAAGGACAACATATTGTATTTCTGTACAGTATTTTACATATTCAGATGGGAAATAAAAAATTATGGCCAAATTAGATTGGAAAAGCCACAGTGTCATGCACAGAACTGTTCATCAGAACTTTAACATCTGTCAGCATGAAAAATCATATATGATTAATTTATATTTAGGAGTCTATGTCCTCCTGCAAAACTGCACAGCTTGCCTGTTTCAGCATATTAAGGCCTCAGGGAGGTAAAATGCAATAGTCATCCTTTACAATCAAAGTGGGTTTTAACAAGATTGTTAAGGGAATTTTCTCAACATCCCCTCAATAGCAGCACAGGCAACTGGTCAACTAGTGAGCTGTGTTCATGTTTTTACAGTTCCTGCCCCAATCATCACTATCCTACACAACCTATGCATTTAATACTTCTCATGCTTCCCCTTTTGGCAGCACATGAACAGATTATGTGGTATCAGCCTGGCCTTGTAAACCTGTGTACCCAACCCAGTATTATCTGATTTCACTGAGGTGGAAGTGAAATCAGAACTGGTTTTTTCCTATCAAAGCAGCAAAAAGCACTCGGAGGGGAAAAAACCCACCATAATGCTTGTTCAACATTTCAATTGACTAGCTATTTCTTTTGCAGAAATGTGTTACAATACTAAAAAACAAACAAACAACCTCCAACCTCCTCCCCACCCACCCTACCTCCCCAAAAACTGAACAAGCAAGAAAATTCTCTTCAGAGCAGAATCCTGTCTCCGATTTTAAGTCAAGGAAGACTGCAGAAAATCAGAAGGAAGAGATATCTCAGGTTTGGTTTTTTGAGCTGACAACCCTCCCTGGTTTATCCTCATTGTAATTTTGAAGAGAATTTCGTTCCCTCTTTCCCTGCATGGAATTTGATGTTCTCAAGAAGGAAGTTCAGAATAGATGAAGATAAAGGCATTATTTGAGCATAATAGAAGCATCAAATTTAATCATAAAATAGAAGTGTTACATAAAACAGACAGAAAGGAAATTAGACAGTTACTTAACAGTAAAAATAATAATGCAGCTATGCAAAAGCCTATTGCTGCGTCAAGCAGCTATCAGCATTTCCAGAACACTTCTAACTGGTGTTCTGTTGGTGTTAAAGACTGTGGTTAGACAGAGACAGGTCAGTGCTTGCCTTACTGAAATTTGCACTGCCTGCCATATGCTGCTGCAGTGAAATTGCAATGCTAGATCAACTTCTTACTTTGAGTGAATTAGAGGCATTTTCTGTGTCTGCTAGTGCCATCTAGAGTGAGCTGATCGCAGCTATGGTGTTTCTGATTCTCTTCTTAGTTCCATGGATAGTGATTTCAACAAGCAAGCAAGGGTAGCTACATGAAATTAATCCAAAATGTATTTAAAAACAGAAAAAAAATTTAAAAACCCTAGCTCTTTCATCATACATGCAAATTGGCATAGCGAATGAAAACCACACTATTCAGAAAAAGAAGCAGACAGGCGAGCAAGCAGGTAACAGAGGGAGAAAGATCATTAAGTAGTCGGATAGAGATTAGCCTAGTAAGCAAAATGTAATCCCAATCACCAGACTTTTTCTAACAGATATGCAAGCAAAAAATGAGTTATTCAGCTTGTAGAGACAGAACACATGGGCAAGATGAAAATATATTTGTGACTTTGAAATGAGACATTTTATCTCACCATATCTACTTTATTCCATTTCTAGTACGATAAGACCATGACTTTAGTCATTCTGCATTATCCCATTCTGCATGTGTGTGATGGATGGCAAATACAACCATCAACAGAAAAACACAAAAGGAAAATTCAGCAGCAAGAGTATCAAACAGATGTATGTTTGGCAATGAAGATGACATTGGGGGATCTGGGGACAACTCATATCTTTGTCATAGCCTTATTTATACAGCCTCTGAGCATGTCTAAACAGCTCACCAGAGAGTGGTGCAGAGTCTTAAACCAGTATGTCCAAATCAAGTATGCAGCAAATTACAGTTCCTCTCTCCGATACAGAAAATCTGTATTACAGCATCTCTCTCAGCAGAGCTACTGAGCTAACCCATGCCAGTGTTACAGGGCCCAGCCAGTGGCAACTTAAGGCTGTTCGAACTACTCTCAGCAATCAGGTGACGTACTGTATGTATCATTACCTTATATCAGTTCACGCTTCATTTCCCACTTGCAGAGCAAGAAAAAATTCTTGCTTCCTCTCATTGCTTATGTTTTCCTATTCAAATTGCTTAGAGTCTGGGCCACAAATGACACCTTTTTGGCAGGATATTTTGTCCAGTACTGGCGCAGCAGTATTTTGATTACACTTAGGTTCAGCTGTGGCTTTTAAAATATTGCTTTAGAAAAAAAGTCAACAGAAAAGAACAGCACAGATTTTAAAATGACGTTTTAGATAGTAAAATTTTAAAGCCGGGTGGAGTTGTCTGTCTTTGCTAAGGTCTGCTAGCAAGATGTCCTTAATTAAAGTTGTGATTTTCACATACATGTCACACAGACAGTAAAAATTGGGGTATGTGGCATCACAGATGATTGCACTGACTTTGAAAAGTCAGAATGTAACGCTAAATTTCATTCAAGTTCTTCCAAGAACTAACTCATCCTTTATTTCAGAAACTGAATAATAAAGCTGGTGTATATGAAGAAACTGATTTGATGTATAAGTTATGATACCAATATTTATGTGGTTACAGAGACAGTCAGAATTATAACATCCTTATATGGAGAAAGGTTGTGTTTTTACCAACCTCTGCAGTCTATTAAAGATTTTCATGTAAGTCAACATATAATCCAAATACCTCAGTCTTTCCTAAATCAGTTCGCTCACAGTGAACTCAGAAGCTGATTCAGAATGGAATGCTCTGTGATGATATCTCACAGTCATACCTCTTCATATGCTGGAAATCCCTCAGGCAAAACTGAAGCAGCAGACATCATTAAATTACCATCAGTTTGAGGCACTAAGCAGCTTTTGTTTGCACTATTAGGAGTCCAGAACAATACACTTTCTGAGACAGAAGATCTAACCTTGTAAAGGAACTTCACTATTTCTCTAATTTTATAGCATTACTCTGGGTCTCAACTGCAATTTATAAATGCTATTAAAATGCTATTAGTTATTATGCTACTAATTAAACAGAAATTCTTAAAACAGAATGAAACTGAGGAGTGCACTGTAAAGAGGGAATTACTAGATATGCAGAACTGTCCTTTCCTAATTTGGTATACTGATCTCCTAGTCAGTTATTTTTCGAAGGGCCTTTAAAAAAATGTGTCACCTCGCAGCTGAAGAAGATCCTTCAAGAAGATTTTACATTAGCAATTTTCTGCTTAAACTTTCCCTCTCTTGCCCACATTCAACAAATTGAATTAGAAGAAAAGTTGAAATGCTGTTCCCTCTAGAAAAAGGCCTTCTGGTGCATCGCTTTCAATAAAGACAGAGAAGAAACGGGAGATACGTATGGTAATAGCTGAACAGAATACAATTTTGATCATACTGATTTGAGCAATGCAGATATAAACTATACATTGGTTACTGAACAACAGGCAGTATATCAAAGCCATATAGTACAGCAATCAATACTCTTTCCTGGAGGGAATATTTGTGTGAAGCATTGTGGCTCTGTGTAGAAAATTTAGGATGCATGAAAAAACAAAAGAAGAAAGGGCCTTGGTTTTTCTGGTATTTTTTAAACTTCAGGGATGGAATAGGATGTGATCACAATGACAACAGATAAGCATAACAAGTAAGAGCTTTACTGATAAATCCCAAACCTAGTCTCACAAGTTGGACTGGCCGAGTGATAAAGCAGAGTGAAGAATAATCACAACGGCAGATGCAAGTGTGCAATTTGCCTGTGAAGTCAAAGCAACAATAAATCAACAATAAGCTAGCTTTGAAAGGATTTTGTGTGAATTTACGAATTTATGTAATACTCTCTCCTGTGAACAAAGCTTATATATAAAAGCTTATGTACGTGGGAATACTTATTTCCTTTTTCCTTTCTTAATATGATGACTATCTTCAGAAGCTCATGTCAGAGCAACTGTCCTTCAAGAGTTAGCCTGTTGTTTGGACTCATATAGTACAAGCAGAAAAATCAGGTACATTACCTTTTCTTCTGAATATATGAATGGTCTGTAATTGTTTTACACCATATAATTATCTCATCAATAGGATCAACATTTTTTCAGAATGTAAAGCTATTGCCTTCACTTCTCCTCCACTATGTATATACATGTTGTGCCCATACAAATTGTGTTGTACAGCGATCCAGAAAGATGGGGATTTGCTCAAGTAAAATCACACAGCCACCTTATCCTGTCAGCTCTGCATATCTGCACCCTTGGGAATATGCACACAGCATGGATTATGCCGCATAGCTTAAGAGGCATGACTTGCCTCTTGAAAATTCAACTGACTTCTATCTCTGGTTGCATCAAATTCAAAACTACCTTCCTGATACATAAAGTTGTGTATAAACCTTTTCCATTGCACAAATCCTTTTGCTTTCAGTTCCATCTCAGGTTTCTGCAAGTTTCCCACATAGATTCTTTAGACTTTCCCAAACCTTCTATTCTCTTTGAAAATTTCACTTAGGCTTTGTCAGTTCGGCTGCCTGTACTTGGAATGCCTTCATTGCCTTCACGTGCCAAGAATTCATTCCCTGTCTCAAGCCGCAAGTGCCAGGACTCTTCTTCCCTTCAGTGCCTCTTAAATTATCCTCATACACTCTTCACATTTCCCAAATATTCTCCTGAGCCTCAGCATTTGTCTTGGCTAACACAGATCCCTAGTGTCTTGAGGAAGAGAAAGTATTTTACCCATCTCTTTAGCCTTGCACATTTACAGTTTATGTAAATGCTTGCTCATAATAACAGCTGTAATATACGCTGTGTAATATACACATGCATTAAAGATCAGGTAGCCAAGCAAAACCACATGCTTAACTAAACACTTTTGCCTATGAAAAACAGAAACTTGTCAATGAAAGAGTAAATAGCTTAGGTCTTAGAGAAACAAATATATTTCAGTTGGGGGGCAGGGAGGAGGAACAACAAAAAAAGGCATCCCAAGCTAAACTGAGGTGAGAAAAACTATGCAAAGATTCTGAAAAACTCAAGACATCGAGGACATCATAGTTTAGTTGCGCACTTAGAACTGGATACATTAGTCAAAACACAAATACAGACTTTGAAACAAAGTTGCAAACTGACACCTGTGCCAAGGGCTTTGGAAACAGAGAAACTGATAGTGGGTGGGCAGAATAGCACACAAAAAAGACACCAAAAGTCTTGCAGGGGGCATATCTATACAAACCACAAAGCACCTGTGGCTGTGTGAAAAGTGGATATTCCCAAATTCATTAGTGGCTTCTTTCTAGCCCTTAAAATCTGTCTCCTGCTTAGAGTGTCAGCTACCAGGTCCGTGAGCTCAGCAGAAGCAGTTGTTACAAGGAAACATTCACATTTCACTTGCTTCTGAATGCTAAATCACATACAATGTTTACACCTTTGGGCATAATCCTGCAAACACATCCACAAAGTAAGACACTGAGCGAATTATCAAGGACTTCTCCTTTCTCCCTCATAATGCACTCATCCTACGCTGACCTCCCACCCCCGCAGGGAAGCACATGACTATTTGCCATTCTTCTAAAAGCACACTGGATCTTAAGTGCTTGATTTAGTGCACATATTCCCACATGTTTTCATTTTCATTTCTTACCTTTTCTAGTAAAACAAATTACTAAATAGGTAGATGATAACATATGGTAACACTTATTTTTAATCCAAATGGATTTTCCTTTTAATAGGAAAGCACTTAGCAGTTTTAAAACCATTGGTTCTCATTTGGGGAAAAAAATAATAATGGAAGACATTGAGAAAGAGGTGTTCCAAATCAGTAACTTTATCTAAAGTTGAATATTTTCTAAAAGTGTCTAGTTTTCCAAATAAAGTTTATTTTAAAACCGAACCCAGTGCTAGTACCAATGAAACAGGACCAATGGTATTGTACTTTAAGTAGTGGTCTTCCAAATTTGGTATTACTTATTGTTACAATACCAGAAAATAATACTTCCCAATACTGGACTGCAGGGTCATCTAGAAGTATTTAAAGCTACAACAACTATGCTTATGAGTCTTTCACTCTTACCTGCAATTGGCACCTCTCTACCACTTCAAAAAACAAAGTAATTTCTGAAAACATGTAGCTTGGGCATCAAACCACATTGATGTGGAGGAGAGGAAGGACCAGACATACTTACGTTTTAGAATTCTTATAGGATTCTCTGTTAAAATCCACTGAACTATTAGAAAATAAAATCTAGGAAGGCTTTGCAGAGATTTGCATCTGTATATTGCACTCTGGTCTCATCACTTGGATAAAATCACTACTATTATTCATATGGTATTTGCTAAATTAGGTGTGCATTCCTATAAGCAATTTTTTTTTTCCTATTGATGCTCCATAGACATCCCTGACTGCCAGTTACAGTGCCTCTTGAGAGAGATGAAACTATGAGTAATAGAGAAGAACAGAGTGGAAAGTGGCACAAAATGAAAATAAACATTAATAATCTTTAACCTCACACTGATTCATTGACTCACACAAATAAGGACTCTGGGATTTGGTCCCCTTACAGAGAAGGAAATCGTGGTGTAAAGTATTTAATCATCAAGGCACTTAAGCTTTATCTTTAGCAGTAACATTAGAGTAAGACCACAGAAGTGAGCTGGCAACTCATGCATCAAACCATTATTATGCACCTGAGGCTGGGCATTTGCAGCGGGTGACCTTTGTGGTGCTGTCATGTTATTGTTGCTCATTTCCATTTCTTGTATTTAAGGACTTCTCAAACTTTGAGAAAGAGAGAAGTCTCCGGGACAAAAAGCAACCTTCCATTTAGCAAAGAAGGGGAATCGTGTTGAGTAGAAGATGGGGAAAGGCAGCACATTGTGGATCAGGAGGGCACAGAGAGCTGAAAGCAGGGAATTTAGTGCAGAGATCGTAATGCATATCAGTCACCTGAAAAGGTATTTTGAGAAGACGATATACCACTTAATCAATCCCTAACAGTAAAGTTTGAAATTGCTTAATGGTGGGTACTGTATCCGCTTAGTTTTGTATCCTGCAGCCCTCCCTCTCTTTCAAATAACCTTGTCTCAGATTCCAGATCTATGACACAATAAGGGGTTATTAATTACCGCTTTGGTCTTTCTATTGTTATATAATTTACATATTTGTCATAATATTTTAAACTTCCCAGTTATCTGGCTTAGTTTCTATGTATTTACCCATGCTGTGGTTTTTTGACTGTTTTTGAAAACACAAACGTGGAGGTTTTTTTCTACTGTGTAGTTGCTATCAAAATTTTAATTGCAGTTACAAAAGAAGAAACATTTATTTCCAAGCAGCTGATGTCTTTACCCATATGTTTTTAAACCATTTCTCTAGAAACAATGCCAGGCTACTACTGTTTATTCCCTCTGGCTTTAGCTTTGTTCAGGGGCTGCAGCACTGTAGGAAAATAGTTTTCTCACCATTATTTTTTAGAGGCTTCTCATTCTTCATAGCATATTTTCTACAGTGCAGTTGAATCAAATCAATTTTCCCCTGAAAAAATCTCAATTTCCAAAATTCAACACTTCAGTGATCAAAACCTCAGAAATACTACGTCTTTAGACAGTGTGATACCAATGAAGAGAACAGTAACGGCTGTTCAGAGTCTTCAGTATACTGCTGAGTAGCAACTAATAAAATGACTGTATTTTTACTTACAACACCTAGCTACTAATACCTTACAAACATTGTTTGTTAATACCTTGGATTAAAGATGAAATAAATCTAAAAATTATATTATATAAGCAGGAGAATAAAGACACAAAATTAAGCAAGCTGTGATTTGGGCTCTTATTTATTTCCTATACACCATGCTCAGATGGAGCTTTGAGGAACATGGACTTGGCATTTAATGGAATAGCTTGTTCAAAAACACTTCAGTAAACAAGAAGTATGGCCAGAAAAGAATTACTTTGAATTCTTAAAAAAAAAAAAAAAAGTACTCAAAAAAACTGTAAATTTTGAAGTCAGATTATTCTTGGGCTATTACAGTAATCTTCATTTTAAAATATAGCTAATATACCAGGTAAGATACATAGCTATATTTTAGGCTGAATAATGTATGACACTCTGACACTGAATAGTGGAAGGGATTTAGGTTTGTGTTTAA
This sequence comes from Porphyrio hochstetteri, assembly GCA_020800305.1. Classification (NCBI taxonomy): domain Eukaryota; kingdom Metazoa; phylum Chordata; class Aves; order Gruiformes; family Rallidae; genus Porphyrio; species Porphyrio hochstetteri. Next base: position 12,246,585 of record CM036911.1, read on the forward strand.
AAGCATCTGGAAAATAGATAAAAAGTCCTGGATTTCAAGTCCAGCCTCTGAATCCAAAATAAACTGTGGCTAATATGTGCTAATATGGAATTCCCCCTAGAATGACTGGCATAATTTAAATCAGTCAGTTCTAGATTTTCATTTAGGATTAGTTAATTAAGAAGATAGGAGAGGAATTTTCACCCTTTCCAAACTCCTTCTACTTCAGTCTTTAACACTTACTATGTATTTCACATGCAGACAGTTGATCCACATACTATTATCTATAGCAATAAACTACAGTACAGACTATACTGTACATACTGAATTGTATAGACTATTGATTATATTACGCCAAGACAACTTATCTGGAACATCTACACACCAATACTTGTAAAATTTCTGTAATGACATTCCCCCTGTGCCCGCAGCATTAGGAAGTGTCTTGGGAGATCAGCAGGTACAGTGGGGCAGCAACATTTGGGGCAGTTGCAGTAGGGGCCACCCTGCCAGCTGCCAGATCCTGCCGGAGACACTGCTGCTGCTTTCAGCTGAGACTGGCTGAGAGAAATTGACCCAAGATATTTTTCTAAAATATCTAGAATATGTCAATTTTGAGAAAGACTTGATCTCACTCTGTAATAAACTAGATGGTAGATTTGATGTACAGCATATTTTCTAAAACAATACAGTATTATTAAATTAAAAAGTTGCATATTTGCAATAACAAGAGTTAAGTCCTTTCTGGCCACTCATTTTTACTGTGAAAACTGACACTTTATTTAACTGTTTATTATTATATTCTCAACCCCATAAACTTCATTTCTTCCTGAAATTACTTGTGAAAATATTATTTACTAAGAGACACACCTATTTTTAGTGTAATAATTTAATGTATAGACATTTATGATTTAGACTTTGTAATCCCTCCATATTAGAGTAGCACTTTAAGGCTTATGTTCTTAAACATAAGCTGGAGAAGGGGGCAGCTAGAGGAAGGTGTAAGAAAATGCTCCATTGATACCGCTTGCTGCCATTTTGTAACGGATTTCAAATAAAGCCTTCTTTCCAATTTTCCAAAGCTGTGTCTCTATAGTATTAAACATATAAAGGTATAAAATAGGTAATAGCCATAATAAATAACCCACTGCAGAAATCTTAACTTCTAAAGCTATTCTATTCATTTATAATCAGTTTAGGAGTTGGTTCTTGCCTACATTCATTACATGGCTGTAAGTACAGAGATTAGAGTACTGGTCATCTCAGTAAACGTCAAAATAATAATTTAATTTTTTTTAATCCTCACTTTACATATTACAGAAATGCACACGATGCTAAGAAGGGTGAGGTAACAGATAATATGTAGCTATGATAAGTTATACGTCATCCTAAATAACTGGAAATGTGACCTGCAACAAACAGAAAGGTCTGAAGCAAGAAAAAATTGCAGCTGTTGTATGAAATAAATAGCACTGAAGCCATATTTTTGAATATACAACTTATCTGCTTTTTTAAGAGAGATATGACAATCTTAAATTAATTAGAAATTTAGCCACTGGCATTTGCTCATGAACAGCCACATTCTCCCCGACACAGCGTGTGATCCTCTTCCCACCGAAGGCAGAAAACCAAAGTGAGAAAGGACTTTTCTCTCCTGATCACATTTACATAGACAAAAAGGAACTTGATACAGAACACCACCACTTTAGGTAAGCAAAGGCTGCAGACTCCCATGAAGTTTCAATTGCAGAGCTGATTTTGTTTGTATATCCATTAATTTTCTAAATATATCACAGCATTTAGATTCAATACAGACTGTAAAAATAGGAAGGACTGACGAGACAAGGACAGCTTAGCATCAGAATTGCTAGGGTAGAAACAAGGACAGGGGAAAGAACAGCAAACTAGAGTATTCTCAACACCTTCTTTTAAAAGGTTACTCTTTTCAATTAGAATTTTTCCAGACAAAACATACTGGAGACCGTGACCAAGCAATCCGAAAAGTCCCAAGGAACAAAAGTAAGTAAAATTTAAAAATTCTGTGACCTGCAGAAGCTTTTAGATGTAAACACAATAATTAAGCATACCTATGAAGAAGAAAGATGCAAACAAAAGTTGAAAATACTGCAATTAACATATAATGTAGTGAGAAGGTTTGGTCAGAAGAAGTATGTCTTCAGTCACAACTGCAACCTTTATCCAACCCATTTTATGCAGCAGTGCAACGGCACAGCTTTGTACAATTGTGTTTATGCAGAAGGTCAACTGGATCTCCCCCAGCCCTTTGGGCAGAGGGGTTGACCCTTTCAGTGCAGTGCAAGATTCTCCAATGGACACAAAGCAACAGAAGGAACCTTTTACTTTGGTGTAACCACCATCTACACTACTTGGGACTTTAAACCCGGAGAGCTGTGCTATTCATGTTATATACCTGCTGTGTTGAATAAACCATTACAAGCTCCAACTATACATTTTTTGTCGGTAGGTCCTGTATTTTTAATTTGCTCTGCTGATAGACATCTGTGTCTCCTTAATTTCACTTCCCTTCCTTCTATGTTCGTTTTAGCTAACATAGCATTCATTAGAGTAACCACTAATAAATAGTTGCCTAGGACTTGCCTGAATACACTAACAAAGTTATAACTTGCATAAAAGGGCAGTTAAGTCTCATTAAGGAGAAGAAAAAACAAAAAACTGGAAGTTATTTTCAATCTGTCTTTATTAAAAAATCCCAGGAGAGATTAACTAGAAATCCCATTTCCAGAAAGCTCTTGCAGGTCCGTATTTCCTAAGTCTGGCTCTTGAATTAATTCCAGGTCATCCTACATATTTTGATGGATTTACTATCGGTTTGCTGATCGTGCCTTGAAGACATGATCATGTGGCTGGTTTACATGCATCAAAGCCCATAAACGTCATTGAAAGGGACAGTCCTGCTTTCATTTTTACCTCCTGAGGGCTGGCTGAAGAATTCATCCCTCTCTTCTCCTCGCCACCCATGCAGCTACCCCCAGCCAAATCCCTGTTCATCTTTACAAGCCACACTCTGGAAATCACTCCAAAGTATCTGAATTATCTAAGCCAGCAGATGAAGCTTTTAGTGAAATGGGAATCTAGTTATCCTTGCAACATTTTAAATAATAAAATTTAGCCTTCATTTGTAATAGCTACCAGTCTTAGATCTTCAGGTGAAAGGGGGGGTGACAGAATCTGATAATCTCTTCCTGTTATCTGAAGCCTCATCCTTTGAAGTAGCGTATTGTAATAATTAACAGAACTTATTACCTCTCTTTATTCTTACTATTAATAATAATTAACTAATCTCAGTTCTGCATTGTGAATGAAATGCTCTGCATTTTCATCCATGTAAACTTTTGTTTTGCCCGTGTTAGTTGTGATAACGTTACAAGTTGTCTGATGTCACGCTAAAAGCCTACAAAGCATTCTTTCATCTGAAAACTACCAATTCCTAGAGCAGCAGTATATATTTTGTGCAAAGCACTTGGTCTTCATTGCTGTTCTCAGTAATTTACTTCACAGACCATGAGACAACAGCCATTGGGCATAATTATTTTAGGCCAGATTTGATAACAACAGCCTCATGATTAAAGGTTTCTTACTCTATAGCTGCTAAATTATCTTAGTGCTTGGGTAATGGTTTATTAAAAATAACAAAATAACTCTACCAACACTATTACTTAAAAGTACTCCTTGCACTGACAGTTTCCAATGAAAGTGAAGTATATTATGATTCAGAGAAGTAAGTCTGGGCAATTTTTGACAAACTTCTGGGTAAATTCATGAGTTTGAGTTATGGCTGACATTTTTTATCAAAAAGGAAAAAACTGAGGGGGGTAAAATGGAAGAGTAGTTTTTGAAACTTTCATTTAATTGACAGCCCAAACTAAATCCCCAGGGAAAGCACGTTTTACATCAATGCCACCCTTCCCCTGAGGCATTCTGAGCCTCTCTCTTCATTGTGCCTCTGACACTCTCTGGCCAGAAATTGAGCAAGAAAAAAGATTTATTCCCTAAGGCATTCACTTGCAACATAGGAGACAAAACTTCCAGATCTTCTTCTGGGAAATGGCTATTACTTCCAAAAGCAGGCTGAGAATCCACAGAAGACTGACAAAGAGTAGCTGACACCGTAGCAAAGGAACAACATGAAGCCAGCATCCTACATCTTGTATTGTGTAAACAACAATACTACACTGACTATTTAAAATGTGAACACTCTTCGTAGTCTTCCTCTCACAGCAGGTTTTAAATAACATTTCATTTATTTTGCTTTTCTTTTGAGGACAGGACAAAATGTTCTCCTTCCTTTTTTTTTTTTTAATTATTTTTCACAGCAGAATGATCCATTCCATTCCCAAATTACTCTCTTAGTATGAAGTACACAGGTTTTTTCCCCAGTTAGAAACAATATTTGTATTATTATAGGTATTATTACTGTGCCAAACTGACAGTCAATTATTTGCATAGCCTTACTTCCTCATTTGTCAACAGCCTGGAGTGAGTTTGCATTTCTTGTTCCAGAAATAACCCATGTAATTGCTAAGAATGCAGAGAAGGCTATCTACTGAAGCATACTTCATGACTGCAGAATAGTTACACTGAAGTTGTGGCAAAAATACCCTGTAGCTGCGGAAGCCTTTCCAGAGCATCACTGTTGGTTCGGAGGTGCTTAAGCCCTTTGCTGCATAGAAAGATCTCTCAGCTGCATCTCCTGGTTTCCCATATAAGCATTCCTTTACCATTTGATTAATACAGTTTACTGCGAGCCTGAGTCTTGAGAAAATATTACCTTTTAAAGATGGAATTTTAAAGAGGCAAAGAAAATGAAAGGAAAAACAATTGACATAAAAATAGTCTTATGGTTGTGCTTTATAATTGAGTTGCCAAAATTAAACTGACTGTTGATTAACAAGTTAGGTATTAATGAACACATTTTGAAGGGACAAAAGAGTCCAATAACAATAGTAATATTGAATCCTTGAGATGATTATAAACAACCAATGCTAATTTTATGTTCACTCCATGACAGCTAGTAATTAAAACTCTTTTGACTTCATGCATTCCTTGATCAAGACTAATATGATTGAATTTTTGCATACCTTTAATTAGTTCAGCATTACATTGGTTCACAGACCAATAAATTCCTTTTCACTGCTATTTTCCCTAAGTCACTTTTGCCTTGATATCACAAGATTGATTTTTGTGTAAATAAATTCCATTTCTGTTCAAGAAACTTGGACAAAGCATAGGACAAATGAGAAGGAAGCTTTTACCCTTTTCTTAAGAGCCTGATTTTAATATAGAAGGTAAATCAGAATAATGACCATCCAAATAACAACAACAAACAATCTGGATTTCAACTGTTAAGTGGAAACTCAGCATTGCAAAGGATATTCTACAAAAGGGAAAGGACAATAATGGATTAGGGTGTGGTTGGCTTTACTCATTCCCCTGATGCACTAATATCTCAAGCTGTTTTGCTATTTTGAGATAAGAAGAATGCAGAGCTCATAAGACTGACATGTTTAGCAGTGACTGATATGCTGTAATGCTAGTGACAAGATTTGTTAAGCATCACTAGTTAGAATGGATAGAGAAATAGTCTCTTTCGGAAAGGTGTAGTTTTAGGGCAATTAGTCTTAGAGAAGGTATTAATATCTGGAGAGAGTACTAAAACATTAGAAAAAACATGCATCTGAAGTAAGGACAAACTTGGAACTTTTCTTCTCAGAGTCCAGTTCTCAACTAAGACAGTATACTTTCATTCGTCTTGGGACAAAGTGACCACGAAATGGTAGAGTTCAAGATCCTGAGTGGAAGAAGCAAGCCAAAAAGTAGGATAGCTACCCTGAATTTTGGAAGAGCTAACTTTGATCTCTTCTGCAACCTATTAGGAGCTATCCCGTGGGCTATGCTGTTAGAAGGCAAGGGACCCTGTGAGAGCTGGCTAGCACTTAAACAGCACTTCTTCCAAGCCCAAGAACGGTGTGTCCTGTTGAGCAAGAAATTGGGAAAGAGAGGCAGAAGACCTGCGTGGATGAGCAGGGAACTAATGTGTAAACTCAAAGGGAAGCAGAAGATCTATGAATTGTGGAAAAAGGGTTTGAGCTCCTGGGAAGAGTATAGGGATGTAGTCAGGGCCTGTAGGGATGCAACTAGGAAGGCTAAAGCCCACTTGGAGATGAAACTGGCAAGGGACATAAAGGATATTAAAAAGGGTTTTTTTAGACATGTGAATAGTAAGAGGATGACCAGGGATAATGTGGGTCCCCTGCTGAATGAGACGGGTGTCCTGGTTACAGGGGATGCTGAGAAGGTGGAGATACTGAATGCCTTCTTTGCCTCGGTCTTCACTCCAAAGGCCCCTCAGTACCCACGGACAGAAAGTAAGAGAGTTCGGGAAATGAAGAGCTTCCCTCTGGTTGAGGTGGGAGTGGTTCAGGAACATCTCAAAGGGATCAATGTACATAAAGCCATGGGTCCGGATGGGATACATCCGCGTGTGCTGAGGGAGCTGGCGGAAGTGATTGCGGAGCCCTCGCTATCATCTTTGACAGCTCTTGGAGAACAGGACAAGTACCTGAGGATTGGAGGATAGCCAATATCACTCCAGTCTTCAAAAAGGGCAAGAAGGAGGACCCTAACAATTATAGGCCAGTCAGCCTCACTTCTGTCCCTGGAAAGGTGATGGAACAGCTTGTTCTGGATGCCATCACCAAGCAACTGGAAGAGAAGGTGGTCATGAGGAGTAGTCAGCATGGATTCACCAAGGGGAGATCGTGCTCGACCAATCTCATAGCCTTCTATGATGTTATCACGAGCTGGGTGGATGGAGGGAGAGCAGTGGATGTCATCTACCTTGACTTCAGCAAGGCTTTCGATACTGTCTCCCATGACATCCTGATAGAAAAGCTAAAAGAGCATGGGATAGATGAGTGGACAGTGAGGTGGGTTGAGAACTGGCTGTCGGACCGGGCTCAGAGAGTCGTAATCAGTGGAACAAAATCTGACTGGAGGCCTGTGACTAGCGGTGTTCCCCAGGGCTCGGTGTTGGGTCCAGTCCTGTTAAATATCTTCATTGATGACCTTGATGAGGGAATAGCATCCACCCTCAGCAAGTGCCGATGATACAAAGCTGGGAGGGGTGGCTGACACGCAGGAACACTGCGCTGCCATCCAGCGAGACCTGGACAGGCTGGAGAGCTGGGCAGGGAGAAACCAGATGAGGTTTAATAAAAGCAAGTGTAGAGTCTTGCACCTGGGGAGGAATAACCATCAGTATCAGTACAGGCTGGGGATGACCTGCTGGAGAAGAGCTCTGTGGAGAAGGACCTGGGGGTCCTGGTTGATGACAGGTTGGCCATGAGCCAGCAGTGTGCCCTGGTGGCTAAGAGGGCCAATGGGATGCTGGGATGCATCCGGAAGAGTGTGGCCAGCAGGTCTAAGGAGGTGATCCTCCCCCTCTACTCTGCCCTGGTCAGGCCCCACCTGGAGTATTGTGTCCAGTTCTGGGCTCCCTGGTATAAAAAAGACAGGGATCTCCTGAGAGTCCACAGGAGGGCTACAAAGATGATTAAGGGCCTAGAACATCTCCCGTATGAGGAAAGGCTGAGTGAGCTGGGGCTGTTCAGTTGGAGAAAAGAAGACTGAGGGGGGACCTAATTAATGTTTATAAATATCTTAAGTATGGGATGCAGGGGGAATTGGCCAACCCCTTTTCAGTGGTCTGTGGAGACAGGTCAAGGGGCAGTGGCTGTAAACTGGAGCACAGGAAGTTCCGCACCAACATGCAGAAGAACTTTTACACAGTGAGGCTGACAGAGCCCTGGGACAGGCTGCCCAGGGAGGTGGTGGAGTCTCCTTCTCTGGAGATATTCAAGACTCATCTGGACGCCTATCTGTGCAATATGAGCTGGGGAGCTGCTTTGGCAGGGGGGTTGGACCCGATGATCTCTCGAGGTCCCTTCCAACCCCTACGATTCTATGATTCATGGTTTCCTTCTGTAACGTGCTATTAAATTTTAGAAGCAGACAAACTGACTTATTTTGTCTTCTAGAAGCATACAGAAGAGGATAAATTTGATACTGCAACACTTAAGACTAGATAACCTCGATTTACTTGCATATACTATTGACCACACCATTGTATTTACTAACCTGAGAGATTTACTGTTTGCAGGCTGGTTTGCTCAGCCCATGACTGAAACTGCTGGATTCCAGACTCTGCTTACTGCTATGGTCCTGTTTGCTTACATACATTTCTAGGAATTTACCTGCAGGACTTAGAAAAGTTACTACCTGTAGTAGTTAGAAAAGATGCTACTCCAATAGTAGGTATTATGCAGAATTTTTCATTTATACCCTCATAAATCAGAAAACAAAGCATCATGCTAAAGCAGGCATAGCAGAATTCTTTTTAGAGAGATCCAGTCCTCATCTAGTTGTATCATCGTTTTGAAACAGCTGTATGAGTTGAGTGCCCAACATTTTAGATACCTCCTTGAACTTCTGACTAAACTCAATTTTACATCATCTACATTCATCAGGAGCAGTTTATCATTTTGCCTGTCAGTGGCTGTATGCTACAAATTCTTTATCAGTGCACAAGCTGTTAAGCACAAAGGCATCACTGCAAAACATAGCTTCATAAAACTAAAAATATTTGGCCAGGGAAGAAATCATTTGGTTTCTTTTAAGTGATACAGAATTTGCTGTAGTAAAGTTACTATCCCAGTGCTTTAAAAAAGCTCGAATAGCTTTCCATCAGGTTTAATGTATACTTAATTAGAAAATAATTGTTTCCTTGCACAAATACCAGCTCAGAACTGAAGCTAAGCTATTTGCAGACAAAGAGGCAATACCATGGAAAAATTCTAGAGCATGCAAAGAAAACAAACTCAGCCAAGCATATGGGTCCTGACACAAGTGCAGAGGGAAAACATATGGCTATACTTGCAAAAGATACTGACTGGACTCTGACACATTTTGAGTATAAAAAGAAAAGCAGTTTGAAAACAAGCTGTATATTTTGTTGCATTCATACAGGCATCCTTCTCTGTAGTAATTAGTATTAATTTACATTACTGAAAATGAAGACTCTGTTACAGGGAGCGTACTAGAAGTAGAGCACTATGAACTTCTGTCATCTATGTCCAGAACAGAGCAGGCCAGATGTTCCTTGGCATGGAGCAGCCAGCTCCAGGGAAAGCAGCAGATACATTTTGAGATGGAAAACAGAGTCAGCTCTCTCCTGAATCTGACAGAATCCACCATGATGGGAGGGAGCACAGTGTGAATGTGGCCAGAGTCTCTAGCTTGCTCTCTGGACAGCCACACTGGTTGGAAACACCAATTTACGTGGAAGATATTCAGATAATTTATTAACTTAGAATGGGATTTATAGCATGTGATTCTGTTTAAATGGTTATTTTTTTCCATAAAAAATCTGTTCCAAAATTTATTTGTGCAAATCTTACACAGAGTCCTCTGGTGACTCTATTATCCAAGGTATTATTGTAGTACCTAATATAAATGAAGTATCATCAATAAATAAAATACAGTTTTACTAGCATTTCAAATTGGATTTCCTTAATCTGCTTAAATATTAATTGCTTAAACCAGTTTATATTCCAGACAGAATTAATAGATCTATAATTTCTTACTGCTGTAATTCTAAACATTTAATATAAATTAAATAATGTGAATTCCACCATAGTCTCTCCTGGATATATTATTTTAATTTTGCAGATGTTACATTGGGGCATAAAGACTAATAACTATGACCAAAGCTTAATGAAATCCATTGAAGAGAAAAGATCATAATCTATATGTCCCAAATTCCAGGCTAAAGGTTCAATTGAATAGTGGGGGTTTTTACTTGGTTTTGTACCTTTTTGAACATAGAAGACCCCTAATCAAGTGCTTAAAACTCAAACTGTTTGGATGTCAGTTTGTTTCTTTTCCAGCATACATGACTTGTAATATCTAGGGAATATAAAAATAAATACAAAATCTGTTTGTACAAATGTTTATCGGGTACACACAAATCCGGCAATCAGTCAGATTTGAAGCTGTTCTATTTTTAATATGAACTCTTAAAATGTTTAAAAAGTCACAACAATAGAATCACACTTGTGTTACTGTTTCTACCACTTCAATGAATGAACTATACCAATACTCTTGCTGCTGATATGAACTTGTGATAACTTTCATGAGACAAAGCACGCTTTTCAACAATAAAAGATTCTCAAGTTTCTAAAGTTCCAATAGTAATTGCAGCTGTATGAGAGAGGTAAATACTACTACTCTGAATTGGCTGTGTATTTCACTGTCAGCCATAATTAGTCTGAGTATGTTGATCTGGAGAGTTGATGTCTAAGGGAGAGCCACCACACACATCCCAGGCATAAGCCCAACAGAGAAGCCACAGAGCTGCCTCCAGGTTACTGTCAGAGAAACACACTTTGCACACTTTTTCTTCCTGCATCCTTTAGGAGAGGATTACAAAGAAATTACAAGTTTCAGACCTTGATGTGAAGCTAAAACACTTCCAACTACAGAAATGCCAATTAAAAGGAGACATGAGACATAAAGATTGTACCCCATGTTCACAGAACTCAGTGCAGAAAATTGAGTGGGACATAGGATTGTATCTATTGACCCATTTGACAGAAAACAAAATCCTGACACAACTCCCTGAAAGTAAGTGTTGAGAAGGCACTGTTATTTGAATTTCTTCAGGAAAGAATGCTCTAGTCCGAAGTGATTATGTACTTTTTAAAGATTGCTGTGGTTTAGTTAAACAAAATATTTTCTTGTAATCTACTTTTTCATTTAGTGGATGCAAGCAATTGTGCAGTTGTGTGCAGTGATAGGGTAATTAATGAGTATCATAATTAAACCGGCATTTGACATTTAAGAGAAACCTTCACATGACGTGCACACTGTAACTACATGTGCTTGGGAAAATTCCTCAACATTTGTTAGACTTGATCTCTCGCTTAGGGAATCCAGCCTCACTTGCCTCAATTAAATCAAAGGTCTCTTGACAATTTCCTATTCTTTGTCTGGTTACTGTTTCTACTGCATGTTAGTACACTCACTGCAAAACTCCGTCTATAGATTCTGCAATTTTCCCTAGTGACACCAAATTTAGTTTTCCATCATCTTTCTTTCAGTTTCTCCATAGACTTGACTTTATCCAGCAGAATAACAGTGATAACTGGTGAACATTGTAGGACAGCCTGTGTTTTCAGCTTAAGGAATATGAAATTGTAACAGGCTATTAAGTCATTCCATGTTCTCCATAAAGATACTGAAGCACTTCCATATCCCCCTGGCTACTGCATTCAAAACACAGATAGTTATCAATCTTAACCTTGGCAGCCAGCTGATTCCTTAACTGCGCATTTTGCCATGAGCTAGGTGCTCTCTGAATGTTACCCTTTCTTACGAGAAATTTTTTTCTTGCTGGCATTACTTGCCATCTCCTCAGACAACAGCTGGGAAATATAGGTCATCAACATTTTTTCAATGTTTACCTCCTATCTAAAACAAACAAAGATCTAAAGATGTTTCAGCTGCCATCATAATCAACCTCTTATTCCACAGATACACTGTTAAAATTTCTGCTAAATCGTATTTTTTCTTTTGGTTACACTTTTTCTTTGCTGCAAAATTTACAGGTTTCCATGCCTAAGACTTTCTACAGATCTTTTGTACCCCAGAACAGTTCTTGTCTTTGTTTCCAGTATTTTTCCACTGTTAGATCTGGTGTAGTTGTTACCAGCTTCTTGAATAAGTTATACATTTTGTGACTGCATTTCCTGAATTTCTCACAAATCCATACTGCTAAACAAGGCTTTAATCATGCTTTTCCTATTTTTGGCTTCAGTTTACATTTTGATTTCACATAAGACATGATTTTCTAAATTAATTGAATTATTGTTCCTTTCATTTACAATTCTTGGAAGAATTTAGTGTAGATAAATCATTCCAGTTTTCAAAGCAAAATTTCCATTGCATTTTAGAAAAATATGATGTTGTGACCCTAGTGCAGCTTACCTGTATTTATAGCATCTGCAGTCTGAGCAGGCTGGCATTTTGCATTGCCTTTGTTTGTAAAGCACATATCCTTCAAGAGACTGTGTTCTGTTCTTCCCCATCTGTAGCCTGCTATTATGGAATCAAATATTCTGACTAAATGCACCTCTTCATTGGAAACATGCTCCTGCAGTTGTGATGATGATACAGCAACGCACTTGGTTAGCATCTGTCTTTATTGTGATCCTCATGAATAGCTCTCACAGTCTAACCTGATGGATGGCCAAGTAAGCAACGTCACTGCCAGTATAACATTTTAGTTTTGAATCTTTCTAATACTTGTTTGTCCTGAGGTATTGTGAGCATTTTATAAATTTCAGTTGGTTTTAAATGAGTAGTTGCAGTTAAAACTAGTTAAAAAAAAATTAAGGTTAAACTTTTTTCTTTTTTAAAAGTTGGGGGTGTTGGCTTTTTGCTTTATTTAAAAATATATATCTAAACCTTCTAGTGATCCTGATACACACGACTTCTTTGGAATTTTACCTACTTGCAACTAGTAGGCCTTTTATATGGGTAGAATTCTGTTTCAATCACTATTATCCTGTTTATACTCTGAGGAAGAGCTTAACTATGTGGATTAGAGAGGTATAGGAAGCTAGTTTCATTTTTTAACTCAAATCAGGCAGATTTCCAATCCAAATTTAGTTGGCAAAGCAGTTGGACACCATTTACGTTTTCAGATTCTGCCTTGGTGGTTTTCCTTAGACTGTGCTGGGGTTTTTCATTGGAGTAGTATAAATATAGAGTTGTTGCACTTTACCCAGATTTATGATAATGTCACAGAGCTCCACTTTTTCCATTTAACATTCCAATTACATTTCTATAAGTATTTTAGAAAGGCTGTTTAGAAATGCTTTGACTGAAATTTGGTACGCGGCTCACTACTACAGCAACTCATGCTTGGAAAGACAGGTTGGAATTTTATCCGCTTCCAAATCGTACTGATTTTGGCTGAACCATCAAAATGGTTACCTCACAGAAAACTCAGGCACAAATTGTCAATGTAGGTAGCATCAGCTTTTTCTCTTTGTGATTGGAGAATACTGCTCCACAGACAGAAATTGGTGTCTGTAACATTGTACTCATGTGCACTTCAACTACACAGCAGTCTCCAATGATGATATACTCTCCTTACACAGCTCATTTGCAGCCTTGATTGAAAATAATGAGAAACGAACATACATGAAATGCTTCAGAATATTCTATACCATATCCTTTATGTTGGGCAGCTAAATTTGACCTCCTGATATTATACCTCATTATGTTTCTGTAGTTCAAGAGACGGTGACAGACACTGAACTACATCACTGAATTACTCTGAGCTATGCTGTTAGGTAAATGGCGGAACCATGCCCCAGGGCTTGGGCCCCTAGCCCCTGCTGAAGAAAGTGGCCTGATACTTGGAAGTCCACCACTGAGACAGTGTTGTGGAATCTGTGGCCCAAGGCCAAGGCAGAAGGGGTGCCTTGTGCCTTGAGCTGAGGGGAGGTCACAGTGGTCTCATTTAAGGGGAGTGTGCTTAAACTGAGTTGATGGGCAAGAGAGTTACAGGAGAAAGTGGGCAGACCATAGCATCCAGCGTGTATGAATGGAAGAGCAACATGGGTTTAGACTTTGCAAGAAACCAATGATGCAAGGAAGGAAGAACAGTTGGAAACTGCACTTGAATGAGTAGTGGGGACAGCTCCCAAGACAGAGGAGGCTGGAAGTTTGTGACTTCTGGTAGCAGGAGAAATTCTCCCACTCTACCTTTGTATCTGAATGTACAGGATCAGTGCAGTACTTGGCAGTTAATAACCAAGGAAAGGGAATGGAAGAAATGTCACGAAGGGGGACTTCACACACGTCTCAGTCTGAACTGAGCACCAAATACCCCCTCTTCTCAACCATTACTTGAACCTACAGCCCTGGCATGCAGCATTTTGCCAGCTGCTCCCTTTACTGAGCTGTCAACATTTTTTATTTTTTTTTTTTCCAGTTAGGAACTAAAGTCAAAAACCCCTGCATAATTCTGCATTGTCTAATAGCATTATGCCATTGTTCACAGAACACCTGGAAATTCCTTCTTATACCCAGCTCCTTCCAGATCTGAGTGCTTCCTGGCTTTCCCAGCTGTTCAGCCATGACTGCTGCACCTCCCTTCTGTGTACTGATGGTAGCTGCTGCCTGCAAAATTCAATGTATGTGCTGCCTATTTGATACTTTCCACATGCACTTTGGATTATCACCTTTGCTACAGCTCTGGTTTTGTTAGGCTGTCATGTTTCAGCTAAGTGTACTTTTAACAAAAGCTTCTCATTCATATCAAACGACTTTAGCAAGTCTCCATAATTTACCTTAAAGCCAACACTTAATTGGAGTCATACAAAATTACAAGAGCTTACATATAAACATATGCCTGACATGCCTAAATCAATTCCTCCTTTTGGAGTTTATTCTCGCCTGGTATAAGTGAGTTAGTGCCACTGAAGATAACAGCACTATACTAATTTCCAAAATCCATCCAGTCCTTTAATGGTGCATAAGTTAAAGATAATACAGTCATCTACTTAAGGCAACACAAACTACTGTGTGATTGTCTGGACTAAGTATATTTTATCTTACTCCATTATAAATTTGGATTGACAGAACCTTTATGGACCAGACTTTTAAAATTTAAGTGGCTTATCTCCCCTTACCTCATCACATTATATACATGGATCCAAAGAAGGATCTGTTCTTATGCATTAATTGGAAGTCTGGATGGATGTAAATATTACATGATATAGATAATACCTGCTTTGAAAGCAGGATGCATTTCAGGTGAAATGCCATTCACAAAGACTTCCGAATTGCCTTAGATAGTTAAAAGGTCACTCTGTGGATTTCCCTACTAGAAATATTTGAGTATTTCCTATGATCAGTTATTTCATTTGAATTTATTCAGAACAAAGCATAAGAACACTTCAGAAAGACCAGTATCAAATTTAGTTTTAGAACAGACAATAACAGAACACGACAGTGCTGATCATTGTATTTAACCTCAACCTTTTAGTTCTACTGCATGGTCAAGAAAGGGCATCTTCAAGATGCTGAACGTGACTGTGCTCCTGAGAGCACTGAATTGTCCCTTCCAGCCTTTGCCCCATGCTAGGAGGGAACCTGTATCTTTCCCATTACTTTTGTCCAACTTTCACCTTTGTAAGGACATAAAAGATAGCGAAGCTTTGTTCCCAATCCCTACTGTCATACTGGAAAGTAACACCTTAGGTTAGAGGATATTCCCCCCATCCTCTTGTGGCCTTACTTCTACTAGCCATGTTACTTGACTGCCAGAGCCGCTGCAGGTCCCATGCTCCAGGTCTGCTGTAGGAGGTGGGAATCATTTGGCCTCATTGAAATCAACGGCAAAATTATTCTCTCACATGAAGTTCCATATGGTAATACCCAACTGATTACCAAAAAGATAATTATTGGCTATTATTAACTTTTTCTTTCATACATTTTTCCTACATTAAAATATCTTGTCTTTTTTTTTTTTTTTAGCTCCTTAGTAAGCCATAATGATACCAAAAGTTCAGTCAAAATCCATAAAGCTATAACACCATGTAGGTAATTATACTTTCCTTAGAAACTAAGAATCACAAATAAACATCATTTGAATGAAGCCGTGAGAAGGCAAGGTATCTTTGATTAATCTATTTATTTTTAGAAGTCTATGACTGATGTGTTATTTTTTGAATGTCAAAACTTTTTTTACATTAAGGTGAAAATACATGCATATACAAGCAGCATTCATTATCTCTAGATAATCAGCACAGGAAGAGACCCTGAATGTCAAACTCAGCTGTGAAATTAAGAGAGAAAGTCCCAAAGAGTGAACAAACAAATCAAATATGACAGAGCATGACAGACACTTGATCAGGCACTGATGAGTATATATCCGATCAGCAGACAAAAAAAAGTAATAAAAAACCAGCACAAAGTGGAAAGAAATAGAAAAATTTTGTGTGCTTCACTACTGACACAGAGAAAAATGGGTGGAGTCAGCCATTATTTGAACAGCTAGCCTGATCTTCTTAGGAATGGCTTTATGAAAACCCCAACAATCTGTGTATTGGTCCTAGGTTTCTTAGAGTACAACTTTCCACAAGTTCTAGTCCATGCTAGGAATGTTATGACCCACAATTTTAATTAAATTCTATTTCTAATAATTATGACATAGGAGATTTGGTTAAAATGCTTAGTGAAAATCTCACAGAAACTGAAGTCCATTGGATTGTCAATATTAAAAAGATGTCAGGAAGTTAACTTGACAGCTAAAATAAAACCTGCAGATACACCAGAGAAATATCAATCTTAGTTTAAGCTATGTGTTTTTATAGGGTTGCATTTTAACCAGGAAAAAAAAAAAAAAAATCAAACAAAACTCATAGTAATATTAATGTTTGTAGACTATTTCTAAAATAATTCACTCCTGTAATCACTAAAATAAAAGTCTAATTGATTTATTATTGATTTAATAATGAAGTAATAAAATTTTGTTTGCTTATTGAAATTAATTAGTGTGACTATATATAAAAATATATCACAGTTCTTAAGTAGTTATTGGAGAACAATATTACTATGTGACAGTCTATGGCATTAGGATTTTGGGGTTCTGAGTGATGGAATTTGTTTTCACAAAGTTCTACATAGCCATAGTGCAAGGGCAAGCTTATAGTTTACAAAAGCCTTTTAGAAGCAAAGACTGGTATAAGTAAGCTTTTCCATATAAAATCTTCTTGAAGAATCTGAGAAATGCCTGTAAACACTGTACAACCTAATTGCAAACCTCCCAATAAGCTAAAGCAATGTTTAATTGTTCATGTTATCCATGTTGTTGTTACTGCATTAAATAATCTCAGAACAAATGCACTTACTCCACCATCTTTTTCACGTCACAATGCAAGCAAATAAAGACTCAAGAAAGAAAATGTAACAATCCTTTCATATTATCATATGTGAACAACAATAACCACAGGCAGAATAAAATCCAAATGCATAATGCATGCTCACACCACAGAAGAACACGAACGAAATCCAACAGTATAAATTAATTTACTACATTGCACTGCTTCATTATGCACTAACAAATGAATTTTTAAAAGCCATAAGACAGAACAATAGTTTACCCTGTTTAAAAAAAACAAAAAACACAGAAAAACAAACCCCCAAACTACAAACCACCCAACAACAACAAAAAAAACCCCAAAAAAACAGTGAAGATTTTTCTCTTAAGGAATTTCTTTCCTCACGCTATACTAAAAACTGTGGGATGAGACAATTTAAATAAGTCACTCACAGAGAAAAATAAACACTTGAAGAAAAGGGGGTGGGGAGCATCAGAGAGAAGCAATTCACTCCAAAACCTTTAAAAAACCATGAAGCCTCGTGGATAACAAAATAAATAAAGCTTAACTCAAACCCTATATAACCCTTGGACATCTGCCTCAGTCCAAAAGCTACATATGCTTTCGAAACCACTGTTTTGCAAGGAAAGAAAGAACAGAAAGACACCAAATAATATTCAGTAACAAGAAAGTTTGTAATATTCAAATGGAACAAATGATGCAATTTGGTTTCTATTAAGTCTAAAAGTGATGTGAAAATCTAGTTCTGAAGAGTTTTACACCAGAAAGACATGAAATATGGATTGCCAACTATTATTCCACTCAGAAATGCAAATGTAACATAAGAATGTACCTTTTCCATACTTATCAATACATTGCTACATCCATCCTCTGTATAACCTTTTTCTCTTCCTTATAGTTGTAGCAATTTGAAAAACATTAAGAGCAACTTCTAGTAGATATATATTCTTCATGATGTAGAGACAGATAATTTGCATATTTTAACAAAGGACTTTAAAGTCTTTAATGCAAATTTTACCTAGGTATACGTACAGATCCATAAAAGGAAATTAGGTGCAAGAAGTCCACCTGAGTTTGACATATATGCAGTCTTGGAAATCTTTCCTCTCTTGTAAACTAGCCTGGGCGCACAAGGAACTTGTATTTTAACCACTGAAATTCCATAGGAACTGTCTTCTATATTCTACAGGTTCTTCCTGTTGTCCATGCAGAGCTCCCAAGTGCCAGAATATTACACATTACACAATATTTTACACTGTATTGTCTAAAGAGTTCAGGACTGTCAAATACATATTAAAATGGCAAATAAAGTGTCCTTGTTACTCTTCGGAGGTTTGCACAATGCAGGAAATGTGAGCACAGTGAGACGTTGCTTCTACTAGTGGAATTACAAGATTCTAATAATATTGTTTCTAGGGAAGCTCCAACCTACTGAGTCTCCCCATTTTTAAGTAGTTAAATAGACTGTCCAAACTTTTGTCTAACAAATTGGCCTTCAACCACTCTTGGAAAGCAGCTATTTTGATAGAAAGTGCTTTGATAGAAAGATGTGTTCCAAAAACCTCACATATACACGTGAATGGATTAAACTCTGAAGAAGAGGAAAAGATAGGTGCTAAAGGCAATGCGTTATACATGCTGGGAAGCAGGAGAAGGGCAGAAATTTAGCTGAATGGTGTAGGTTTTTTCTCATAAATTTTGTTATTTTAAAGAGGGTTAGCTGTGAACAAAGCTTAAGTACATGTTAACTAAACTAAAGCTTTTCAGAGATAATGCAAATAGTTTGTGCAGTTCTTTGCATTTCCCTCTCATCATCTCAATGTTGACCAGTATTTAATTTTCCTGAGTTTTGGATGGGTCCATTTTACAAAGTGTTTCTTTGACCCAAAATAAACTAATCTGTGCGTTCAGAATGGATGTCGTACAACAAAAGATTAAAATATTTTCCCTTTTATCTTTTAAATAGACATTTAGGTTTCATTTAATGTGTAGTAAAGCACAGGTAAGCTCACTACTCCATATTTCTATATGCAGTTAAGTGCAAGCAGGCAGAGAAATAACTAAAAAAATAAAAGAAATTAAATTCTTCACATTTTCAGTAAAAATTGATGCTGCAGGACACTAGGCAGGATCTCAGTTCCCTTCTTAAGATAAGAATGATTACCAAAGCTTAGTTTTTTATTTAAAATTGGCCTTCAGGTTTTACCCATCAGTTCTGAAGTAGACATGCAAGAATTGCCAGGGTGGTAACTAGAGATTCATCTGGAACATAATACTTGCAAGAAACTAAGTATTTCACATGATGAGAAAGTTTGTTCTTCCCTTGGAAATCTGCTTCAGTGGTTACTCATTGCCACTTAAAATGTTACATTGTATTTCCTCTTTTCTACTTTAAATTTGACATCCTGGGATCTTGTATTTCTGCCTTTTATGTTAATAAATTCTCTAAAACCAAACCTATTTTCCCTCCATTAGTGTGCAAGGCACATGCCAGTCCTATTAATTCTTTGAGCCTCATCTTAAAATATATTTATATTTCTTTCTTAAGACACTTTTTTCCATTATTCCAGTAGCAAGTTCACCTTTGCTGTATACAGAACATTGTTTGTATTCAGCACTCCTCTTTTTTCTTTCTACACCTAAGGCTTCTATTTACTTTTTCTCTTGGTCCTTAAATATTAGGCATTCATTTGCCCAGATGAAAATTTTTTCAGCTGCCTTTTCCCAAATCATCTTCTTCACCATGAAAGCGTGGCCTACATTTCTCTCTCAGATGTATGCGCTTACATTTCTCTGTGTTAAAGTATAGTTAATCCTTTAATTAAAGAATTATTTCCCAGACGGCAGAAGACATATCAAGGGGATAGTTGCAGCCCAAGATACACAGCAGCAGCTCTACTCTAACAGTGGAAAAATTCTCATGTGAAAAATTCCCCCCCTGAATACAATCAGAATACAAAGAGCTGTTCCAAATTCCACTGATTTCAGCATGAAATGGATTCAGCTCAGGAGACCTAAAAAGAACAACACAATTTCAATTCTCTGGGTATCATAAGGGAAGGGGGGGGGAAAGTACCGCTAATGACAGTGTGGGAGTACAGAGATTGTTTCCACAACTATCAAATCAAAATGCGCTACAATTATGTTTCAAACTGGGAAAAGCCTGGAACTGTAATGCAGAAAAATGAGGTTTAATTTTACATATCCAGGTCTTATCAAAACAACGGGGAGAAATTCTAAACACGGAAACTCTAACTAGACTTTGGTCCCAAAAATCCCTTCAAGAGTCTAAACTGACGGTTTTCATGGTAGAAATGGGCTTTTGAGTCTGTTCTGCGATTAGGGTCTAGCTATGATTTACATTTCTTTGTATGAAGCACAGCAAATCCTGTAGATTAGCTGCATGTAAGTTAATATACTAGATAGTTTTAGAACCTGCATATTCATTTTCTCTGTAAGCCTTTGACACACACCCTTTTATTTTCCTTGATTATTTTTATAATAAACTACAGTTATGCACAGGCAAAAATGGTAGAACATCACGCTTAATGGGCCTGCTGTTTCAAAAACCACTTAACTGAGTGCTTGGGTCTAATGCAACCTTTTTCCTTTACCCCTTCTGTTTCCACTTGGCAGTTTAAGAAACTGTAAAAGCATTGAAAACATGATGATGTGCAGCTGCTTCGTCTGCCATCATTTATTTTACAGATGGAATAGGAATTTAAAACAATATCTTGAAATTATAATGTAACATTATGTAATTAGGTACAGCAACAACACAACCTTTAAAAACGTTCTAGACGCAGGAATATCTTGGGTTGAGCACAATAGGGCTTGGCTGAGGGACATCTATACATCTCCAAAACTGATTTGTAACATTTTAAAATTCCATCTCTATTTTCCCTGAAACGTTCTAAAAAAATATCCCCATTAGCCACTTCCTAGTGATCACCCTCTACAACTACAGGTACCATAACTACATGTGTACTCCTACCTGACTGCTCACTGGTTTATATGTATTTATGTGTGTGTATGTGTGGTTGTGAGGCTAGAACAGGAGATGAGGAAATGGGGAGAGAAAAATTGCCATAGGTCTAGCAGTACCGAGAAAACACCACCAACAAGGATTTATTCTTACTGTTAAACCAAGCAAAAAATAATTTATGTATTCTTTTCTTCCCTCAATTAAAAAAAAAAATATATATCTCCAGGGGTTTCTTTTGGAAGAAATACACCCTCTAGTCTAATAAACACAACTTTAAAAGGTGAAAAACTTTATCCTACCTATACCTGGCACAAGCTTCAAGCTTCCCTTTTTAATAATCATCTGTCCCATGATAAGTTAACAGTATGCATACTTATACATGATTTTCCTGTACTTTAGGAGTTTTATTCTGTTTAAAATTAAAACAACTTCAATGGTAACCCCAATGATAGAGCAAAGGCCAGATCTTATTCTCCAGTCCCTGATATCTCCAACCCTTTAAAACCTTGGAGGTTCTAACAGACTGTGAAATTTCTGTGCAAGAGAACAGGCTGCCCGATCAGTACCATGGATAGGAGAGTGCTAAATGCCAATCTGCAACACAGTGAGCGAAATGTGTTTTCAGAAGAGGCAAAGGAGCCAGGTAGTCCTCAGCTCCAATTCTGGTCAAATACAATTTCCTCAGAATTAGCCAATCTCTCCCTGAGCACCAGTCAACCTGTGAAAGAAAGAAAAAACTGTTCATTGTACACAGGCATTCAAAGAAATACAGCTGCTGCACTGAACCTGTTCCTTGTGGAACTGTGCTGAGTTCTAGGGTAAGATATGGCCAATTGTAGGATCTTGCATGAAAACGAAAAGGATGGCCACCCTAACCACTACTCCCCAAAGTGACAGCAACCCCCACTAATTCAGAACAACTGCTGGTAGACATAGGTATCTGAGAAATAGCTTATGAGCACTATGTGGAAAATAAGGGAATCTTTGTTTGGGCTATTCTTAGAGGTAAAGGTGAAGTTGTTAAGATATATAACCATCCATTCATAACAAGAAACATTTTCTCCCTCAGTGAGGATGAAAATTGGATTCAATGGCAAAGCAATTTAAAGCAAATTTCCTACTCTGCAAAGTTTATATGCCATGTGACAGATTAACTTCTGTCTGCAGGTACAACAATTAAATCCAGAGAATAAAATTAAACTATTCAGGGTATGCAGATGAGTTCTGGTGTTATTTCTCCACCAATATATTCAATGAGGAATTCTGTCCAGTGTTGTGAGAACAAAGGATGTTTTTGCATTAATTCTTGTAAGACTTTTTATTTGATAGGCTTTTCCTCATCCCTCTGTGGAGTTATAGGATTTATTATAATGAATAAAACGACTGAGTTTTCAAGGCTGATATCCAAACCACAGGAGTGACCACTACAGGAATTATTTACTCTATAATATCAGGGAAATGATGCATTCCCTGAAGCATAATATTTTTTTCTTTACATTTAAAAATAATTTTTCAATGTAATTATGAATTACTATGTGAGTTAAAATTGAAAAAGAAAAAAAATTGAGAGAAATTTTACATAGATGGGGAAACAAGAAGAGGCCTTTCTCATCTTTTAACATTAAAAATCAAAATTTAAGGAAAACTCAAAAGACATTTAACATATCTGGTTAAGATAAAATATCCAAGAGAGAGCTCTCTTTCAGAATTTTTCTCCTAAGATAATTCATTCATGGAGCTAAGCATGGATGTTAAGTCCTAAAAACCCAGAAAAAAATTCAACTCAAATATACCGTCAAAGACTACAGCAGATACTAGCTCAGTCCTACAACTTGTTTTGATTTCTTAAATTAGATTCCTAATTTCAGTAACGTGAGCTACATTCTGTGTCAGTGGGGTGGAAGACTGTTCTGGCTTTCCATAGGATTTAAATACTATGTTCCAAATTAAAACAAATGTAAAATGTACTGTTCCATATCCCCTCTTACCTCCTGGTTATACTGGATCTACCTGTCTTTTCTGATGTGTGTTCTCTTCTGCAAGTCAGCTTTGGATTTGAAACTAAAATGGAACACTCAAGGAAGGAATACTAAAAGCAGCATAACGGTCTGAGACTTCATTCTACAGCTACACTGAAAAAAAATTATTTCTACGCATAGAGTCATTTGAATTTAAGATTTCACTAAAAAAGGTTTTATTAAAATTCAAGAAATAACAGCCTGACACATTTTGCTTTTAATATATGTCTTCCATATACATTCAGGAAATATTGTACAATTAAAGCACAGACCACTTTGGAAATCTGGGGATCATAGTACAGGTCTAGTCTTTTCATCACAAAATTCCTCATCTGGATGATCGAAAGATGCAAATAACTGCCTGTTCTCTGCTCCACTGAAATGAACTAAGGGATAGCAAATGAGGCAGTAACAAAGGAAAGGAGAAAGATGTCATTCTTGCTATTATGAAACATACAACTGTTCATCTTTTGCACAGGCATGTAGTGTGAGAACCCAGGGCCCTGCTAGCAGTGACATCTTTTGGCTCCACTTGTGGCCAGGAGCAGCAAGGGAGGCTGGTTACAACTCTGCAATGCCGAGTATATCAGCAGGGGAATGGTTAGGGACAGTGAACAAATGCTTAAAACTTCTAGTTAGTAGTGAAGAGCCAGATTATTGGATAGAGATCAATGTGTAATGAGTATACAGTCAGAAAGTCAAGGCATGCCAACCATGTTGTTAGGTAGCAGAAGACTCCAAAATGCACAAAATATCATCTATGAACCTTTCTACATTGAACTATGCTGTGGGACCTCTCAATATTGATAATCTTCATCAAAATATTCACATCTCTTGCTAAACACAATAGAAAAATTCACTCTTGGGCAGACAATGGAAATTATTTCAGAAACCTGAACAGAAACACATTAAGTCTATAAAATCCTTCTGGCTCTAAAACCACTTGAGCACAAAGCTGTTCACTGAAGTACAACTGATTCAAAGTTTCATTCTAAAGAATAGTATAAACTTTTTTCTTTGTCTATGAAATACGAGCCTTTCAGCCCAGTAGTTCTGTTTTTATTTGAGTTTCTCAGGGGATTCCCTTTTAGTTCCCCTAGGGAGACACCAGTTTACCATACTGTAGCACAGGTGACACGGGAGATGACATCAAGCAAGCACAATAGAGAACTACTAACCTGGAACACTTCTATGTTCTAGATAAGCTCTCGATAGGCTGATTTGGGCAGTAAAATAGAAAAGAGAAAGGAGCACAGTGCTTGCTAAATAAGTGTCTGTCAAAGACTGAACAAAAAGTCTGTATACCTGGAATGAGTTAATGTGAAGGATTCTGGTACCAGAGAGTAATGAAGTCCACTAAAAATATTTAAAATTCCTGACAAAATTTTAAAACTTTTTTAAAAATTAGTTTTATCTC
Source organism: Porphyrio hochstetteri (assembly GCA_020800305.1). Taxonomy (NCBI): domain Eukaryota; kingdom Metazoa; phylum Chordata; class Aves; order Gruiformes; family Rallidae; genus Porphyrio; species Porphyrio hochstetteri. The sequence continues at coordinate 12,270,999 of CM036911.1, forward strand.
CTCTTCAATTTAAGGATAATTTTTGTCTCAACCACACAGAGGTCTCATGAGAATGTTATACGGTCAGTTGATTGATAGGAAATCAAATAAATTCCTACAAGTTAATGCTGATGGCCAGCAGATATGTGATATCAACTAATATGGTGGTCTATAGGGGAGCCTTCTTTCCCCAACAAATAGGTGCTAATGAAATTACTTCATCTAGGTTCACATTGTAAATGCTGGATTTTAATTGCTAGAGCAAATTTTTTCATGAGTAGCTGGGCAGACTCCCTCTGAAAAAAATGTAATCTCCTGGTAATTGTGAAGCTTCCTTTCTCTAGCTTGCATACAAAAATCCCATCAGACTTAAAAGTTCATGTGTCACTTCATCACATTCTCAGCTGGTACAAAGGTTCATCATTTGAGAATCACAGAGGAACTCCTAAGCTGTTCTAATTTATTTCCAGGGTTATACCTGCCCATAGCTTGCCTTGCTTTTCAGCACAGTATTTTTCCTTTCACACTTTGCCCTTGGTTCAGCTGAATATAAATTCAGTGTTGATTCCTTATCCTTCTCCCTATAGATGGACAGAACTAGCAATGGATTTCAGCTGCCTTTTGAATTTACATTGATGAGTAAAATAGAGTAAAAAAATCCCAAAAGTGAAGCAAAGTGAAATACAAAGGTCACCTGTCCTTATTTGAAACTTTGAAGTATTTTTTTTCTGTTGGACATTACACCATTTTTGCATCTGTCCCAGAGTTCTTGCTCAGTTCTTTCTCATTATGCACACAAGGAAATAATGAACAAGTCTGGAGAAAGGCAAGCCCTAAAGAACATTGCACAGGAATCAGTAAAGGTTTCTTTACAAGTAGGTTTTGTATGCACTTTGAGCCTGTAAAATCGGTTCAGTAAACAGCAAAGTAACAGTTTGGAAAGTGCTTAGTAGAGAAAATTCCTGGAATATTATATCATTATTTCAACTTTTTTTCAGTAAGCAAAGTCTGTGAAGTTTTATATGTATGCAAATAAATATAGAATTGATGAAGAAGAGATAAACAGTCTAGTGTCTAAAAGAAGAAAAACACATAACCCATCTGGCTAAGCAAAAATCACCTATAAATTGTTTAAAAAGTAAACTCTATTAATATGACTCAAAAATGCATTGTTACTAAAGTCAGCTTAATCTAAATAAAAAATAAGCCAAACTCTTACACAGTGTGCAGTGCTTGAAATAAATTAATTTCCACTTCCCTCTTCCAAACACATTTTAAATTCTGTTGCAAAAAAAAAGTTTTTTTCAGGCTAAAGATTTTCTCTTCAAAGTTATATTTCATTTTTTTTTAATACTCCATGTTTTACAAGCTGAGTAAATATTTTACAGTCTTGACAGAGTAAATGATACTTGTATGCAATTATACTGTATAAAAAAAAGGGTTTCTTTGGCACGCTACGCAACTTTCAATATGCTAGAGACACTGCAGAGGAAATGTAGCAGACATTATTTAATTAGTCACATTCAAATACAGCTTTGCAGAGGAAACATGAAAATATGGAACTTTGTCCCTCTGCACTTTATAGAGGGACTGTAAGAGAATCATTTGTGCTTATTTATTATTATAAAAAAAAAGAAAACCAAACAGTACTAAGACTTTTGCAATACAGATGGCTATAAAGAAGATTTTTATAATATAACTACAAAAATTAGAGTATAGTAGACAGAAGAAACATCGGTTTCTTTGCTCTTATACTCTTACCACTTGGTCAGATTTTTAGTGTAATTTTTACTTATTTTTAACATTATGCTTTATTAATCAACACTGATGTGTTTAATCCTAGTTCTGGTATATTTGAGCGAATGGATGAAAAAAACATCCCTAGTTTCACAACAGTACTGCCTATAGGAGCAAAATGTGGCGCCAAAGTCACAAAGGAATATACTGCCCGATCCTTCATCTACTGAAGTTAGCAAGATTCCCACTGGATTTTCAGAGAGACAGGATTTTGCTCCGAAGTTCCTGCCATGTAGTCCAACTGCTTGAATTAACAGGTCTGTTCTCTTAGGGAAACTCACTGGGGTTTTGGAGCTCACTTCGTGAACTGCATGCATGCAATTCCTCCTACGAGCAGTTCATACAAACTCCACGAGCAAACCTATTTGTACAGGCTGAAATCCTACCTGCATACCAAAATGGCTGCCACCATCACATATGCACAGATGTTCTGCATTAAGATACAGTGATCCTTATTTGTAACCAATGCTGAAAACTACTGCATCTAAACTCCAAAAACACTTACTACAAATCTCCGTTATTTAGTACAAATTTCTCTTATTCACTCATTTTCACTTCAGTAGAAAATGTAAAAATTGCTGTTTGTTCAACCTCTCTGATCAGCGTGGGTTTATTCCGTGAAATTCCTAACACTAAATAACTCTGTTTACAAGGAGATACTCATCTGCAAGATAAATATTGGAGGTCAGTCACCAATATATCATGTCACTGCATATATATGTGCAACACTGAGAGGTGCTAACAGACAGGCTACAGCCCTTTAGCTCCCACATCATCCACAGTAGAATTTCTAATCCAGTATTTGCCACACAAAGTAGTTCATTTCCAAAGGAGTAAAACCTATTGGTGGTAACATATCTCTTCCAGAAATTTCACTTCTATGGATATTTGCAGAAAAATAACCATTTTCTTCAATTCTGTGGAAGATCAATATTAGAAAGGTGCACTAAAAACAAGAAGACAAATTTGACTATAGGTGCTTGGGTAGTGTTTACAAGTGTCCTTGTATGCTGTCACGTCATTACAACTTGTTTGACATGCTTGTAGTAGGGTTGCTGAGACAGCTGAAGAGAACACGGATTCTTGTTAGTAAGGTTTGTACAGTTTTAACAATGTTTTCTTGTGCAAGAACTGGAGAAGGTGAAACAGCAGGTTCAATTCTAAACCTAACTAACTCAGCAGAAACAAGGCACTGACATGACTAAAGTGACCTCCTGTCTGCCTTAGAGTAGCTATACATTATGTTGTTGCAGAATATACCGAAACGTATAATACCAGTCACCCAGTTAGTACGTATGCTCCTGAAGAGACTAACAAGCTAATGTGCCTCATTCTTCATGTCACTATGGAAGAAAACAGCTGAAAGATGTAAAAAGTATGGCTGTTTCCTATAGTACAAGTTTTATATATTTTTATATTTCTTTCCATTAAGAAATCTGAATGGATTACAGTGTAAGCCACCCTGTACTTCCAGGTGGGTTATGCAAATTTTTTTTCCCCTTGATCAGCAGGGTCTCTGCTCTCTGAACTAATTCATAAAAGGCATTTTCAGTAGATCTCAAAGGAACTTAAGGAAGTAAAATTTCTCTGTAAAAGATTATAAAAAAAATTAACTTTGCAACTGAAATCTCAGCAAAGGTAACTGCTTCCCTTCCCACAATAAGAAGATTCCACTTTCTCAGGAATTCTGTGTTTATCAGCCATACTACCATAGCTGTCTGACATAATTTCAGCTAAGTAATTACACTTAGAAACTTCATCTACACACACTATGATCTCAACTCCAACTTTATTTTAGAGTTTCCCACCCTGCTAATAAATCTTCTTTAAGATAGGTCTACACAGCTAATCAGAGAAATGGCTGGATAATTGCTGAATGATCTCTAACTTTTCTTAGATCTTGATTTAAGAAATGCAGGTGCTTGAAACCAATGCTGCAAAACTCTTCACAGCCTGAAGGTAATAAAGCTCATTTGTGATGCCACAGTCATGATTATCTGCATGCAGTTTATTTTAAAGCCTTTTTAATTCTGTCTGCTGGGTTTAGCTTCTTCCAGCCACAGATTTCCACAACCACCACCATCCCCACGCCAAAACCTAAGTGGGGCAGGGGTGAAGGGAGGTACTTGTTTCATGTTAGATGCTGTGCCTGAGCATGAGGAGCAGCTAAAGGATGGAAGTATGTAAATCCACTCTGTTTGTTTATGAGATACAGCTTAGGCACGTGTTTTTAAAAAATCAGTTGGAACATCTCTATTTAAGAACAGTACGAAAGTATTGCAGCAATGGCTTAAACAAATGAAAACCATTACTCCCATGAAAGATATGGCAGTAAAAGAAAGATACAACAAATGCTGTGTAAGTTATACAAAATAGATATAATATTAGATTGACATCCCCCCTCTCTCTGAAAAGGGAACTGATTATGAGACAGATTTTATGAATATTAATTGTATTAATATTTTTAATATGATTCTACACAATTATTAGTTAGGCTGAGGGAGGAGTCGCTTTGAAGAACTGTGGATAAAGTGTTATTTAATGAGAAGATGATAATGGGGAGTGCTAAAAGACAAACTATTAGGCTGCAGGGAGGTTAGCAATTCTTGAAAGACTGAAATCAAGACCGATATAATTTCATATTTACATTAACTAACACAAAGTACAAATGCACTAATGACAGTCATTGCTTGACATGAAATCATGTGGCATTTCAAGAAAAAAGGAAGCCTGATTGGTCTTCAGAAGATACAAAATAGAAATGGGATTAATATAATCATATGCAGGGCAAGGACTAATTGCTGTTAAGTGGGAATCTCATCATTTGAGGATGATAGGGGAGGCAAAGCTCATGAGATAGTTGGTAAAGACAGTCAAAAGAATAAAACTTTGAAAAGAGAGGACATTAAGAAGCAGAAAAAGTCTATAACATTGGTCAAACTGTTTCTGCAATATTGCATAAAATACATGTTCATGAGACATGAATTCAGACAGGTAGAAGAAAAGAGTGCCAAGGACCCACATAATCCCCTGGTGATCCACACTTCTTCCAGTGAGGAATTGCAGGACCTATCATATCAGATGACAACAGAAGACTTAACCTGCTTTGTACAGTAACATAAAACCCAAGAGGAGATGTAATTTCTGCCTATAAATAAATCAGACAGGTAAAGTGTGGGAGGCAGATTTGGGGAGAGCACTATTTCACATTTACTGACAAACTGGCACAGAAACAAATGTTGTGGTAGAAAACATCACAGAATTGAGCTTGATGTTTAAGAAAAGGATATTACTAAAGAGTCACAGAAGATTCTCCATTTATATCAAACGGGACAGTACGTCAGGGAAGGTTTATATTGGATATTAGGAAAAACTTCTTCACAGAGAGGGTTGTTAGGCATTGGAACAAGCTGCCCAGGGAAGTGGTGGAGTCTCCATCCCTGGAGGCATTAGAGGATGGTTAGATGTGGTGCTGAGGGACATGGATTAGTCGTGGATGGCAGGTTAAGGGGATGGTTGGATTTATCTAAAGGGCCCCTTTCCAACCAAGACAATTCTATGATTCTATACGAAAATTCAGTGCAGTATTATTAATTAGTAAATGTACGAAAATTATCCTGCACGGGCATCTTAACTAGTTGTCACTCTATATCAAATAATAAGTGAATATTAATTCATATGTAAAATTGCCAGCCTGAATGTCTCCTATAGGAAAACTAGATGGCAGATTTCCAACTTCAGGAGGATATGGAAAGAGGGTTTACACACAATAATGGTCTGAATACTATGTAAATTTATTTTCAAATTGCTGAAAATAGAGCCCAGAAAAGCCACAATAATGCCATCTGAGTATTAATCATAGTTTCTTATTACATGCATTGAGAAATTTGACTGCTGTTTGTCACACAGAAAGTATCCAGGCAAGAAAACTTTATAAAAAATTTTTCTTATTTTCTTGTCAAAACAAAGAGACAATTAAAAAGCATGTTCATAATGTATCAACTACTTTTGTTGCCTCTGTATTGAGTCATCTGGTGTTTATGCAACAAGAACTAGAAAAAGACATCTGATAAAACTCAGACCTAAACAATCATACTTCTCAACTATACCCAAATGTTTTCGTTCTGAGCATATCAATATGATTGATCCATCTGCATTCTTGTAGAAGACAAAATTAAAAAAAAAAAAAATGTTGACACCAGGGGGACGGTGTAGCTTTTTAAAGGAATATGCACTTATCTCTTGTTCAGTAAGGCTTTACTCAGGAAATTAAATATTAAGATATTTTGTACAGTAATAAAACTATTTCTGCAGTAAGCGACTATTTTGATGGAAGCTGGGGCATTAGTTATTAATCATTTATAGAGAAATCAATGACTGTATTTACCTAATTGATGCAGACAATCCCAAAAATTCTGTGCTGGTGGAAGTTTTATCTCTAATAAATTAAAATGGTTAAAGAATGAACAAAGATAACGGATTTTGTTAAGCTGGATTAAATTCAAAGTCTGAACAGAACATATAAACAACCTGTTTGAAATGATTGGTCTTCAAATTTCCAACTATGTTTATCTACCCTACAGCTATCCAAAAATATATTTTGATTTCACCTTACATTCAGAGTTTTAATCATGATGGTCTTGTTTGAAGTCAAGAGCCTCAACATCTGTAGTAATCTAAAGACTAAAGTAAAATTCAGGTTTATCCTTTCAATAACAGTCTTTGACCTGCACACTGCGTCATGAATGGGTTGATTTTGATAAATTTAGATAAACATAATTTAAAAAAAACAACTTATATTTAAATGCTATCAAGTTTCTCTTTCAAGCACTGGTGTTAAGCTACTGCTGCTTACATTTAACAGTTGATGGTATTTTCTTGCAGGGCAATGTGCTAGGAAATTTCAAGTTTAATTCCCTTTGTTAAGCTATAATAAGCAACACAAGAAATGACTGATCTGAAAAAATCTGGACTTGTGTGTCAGTTCAGTGATGGAAAAGACAGGAATTGTTATGCTTACATATTTTTTCTCTATACCTCTAACCAGAACTCCTCTGATATTTCCTTCCAATCTGTAAATTGGACAATATTTCTTAATCAAGAAATATTACAGGGTGATAACATTCTTCCTGTTACCCAGCCTTATCTTGATCTAAGAAAGTTATCCAGCCTTCAGCCCCAAAAGAAATTTGATCTGATAAAAATATTTGACAAACAGAAATTATTAAGGTGTTCAGTCAGTTCTGGAACTACAAGGTATTTATTCTGAGGCTAAGTCACTGCTACTTTTTGTAAATACTCACATGCCAAGGTACTCAGGAAAAACAGCAACTGCCACAAAACTTGCCTAGGGGCACAGAAAATCTGGGCAAGTATTTCTACACTCTGCTGCTGCTCAGAATGATTGTAGACTTCTTGTGGCAGATGCATATGCCACAAAAACAGCTGAAAGAAGCCTGTAATGCATGGAGAACATGACATTTGTGCCTTTAAAGGTAAAAACGTACCTCTACAACTCTGCCCATCTATGCTGTTCATGAAAGCCTCCCATTCCCAGCAATGCTCAGGCTGCTGATTGTTTAATGTAACTCAGGCTTCTCACATTTTACTCTAACATCAAAGCTTATCCAACACTCCTCAATGAGGAAAACAGTCCTGCCATCACTGAAACATTTGTGGCACCAACCTTCCCATATTGCTGCTGGCCATTGGCAAAACATTTATTTTCGGAACCTGACTGCTAGGTTAATGAACATAGTTAAATTTATATCCCCCATTCTAAAAGTATTTCTATTTTTAGTATATTGGCATTTTTTAATCTCTGCTAGTGGGTTTTGAAACATAATGTCTCATTTGAATACATTAGCATATCAGTACCACAAGGTCATTACAGAATGCAGGAGGTGAAAGCAGTTTTACATGCCATTATTTCCCAAGAAAACTAGGAGAAGCAAGAGAGTAAATTGCCTCCTATTTTGTTAAAAAAAAAAAAACCAAACAAAAAACAACCACCCCAAAACCACACACAACCAAAAAACCACCAAAAAAAAAACCCCAGAAACAATTAATCTGTCAGCATTTGATACATCCATGTCATGGATAGCTCTGGTCTAAACAGTTATGGATCCCTTTTCCCTTGTTGATTTAAAAATAATCCAATATTATTTTTCGTATGTAAAATATCACAAGATATTTTATGATGAAAAAAACCCTAACAGCATTATAAGGAAACACAGTATTTTCCTCATTGTTGCTAAGCAACTCTGCATTTATATCCTGTTACATTTCTGGTCAGCTTGGTTAGTATAGCAGAGGAAAAAAAAAGAAAAAAGCGTAAAAAGGAAAATAAAGAAAAGAAGGGGGGAAACCAAAGGGGTAAAAAAAAAAGAAAAAGAAAAGAAAGAAATGAGTCCTCTGTTTAACAGTTATTGTGCTTGGTCTTGCTTTGGCAACTAATCATAGTCCATCAGAAAAATCCTGTAGCCAACAACTGTACCATGGCAAACATATCCATGGTCTCCTCTCTGTGCATACAGACTGAAACATCTAACAGTCTACTACAGATGACCTCTCAACAAACAAAAATACTTTCATTCAAATATCCAGTTAACTATATTTCTGGAATAAGTATGCACACCTGAAATGATCAGAAAATTTGTATTTCTTATGATCATACCTTAATAAAAACATCAACTTGTAATGTTATTTCCTATTATAGCTATCCAATAGCTCATGAAATTCAACTCAAGGATAAAAATTAAAGGCATCATGAAATTAATTCTGAATCTACATTTTGTTTATCAGGGAAACACTAACTTTAAAATTGGCAAGATATTTGATGCTGAACTTGCTCACTCATTGTGCATCTAGATTCACAGCTGCAGTTTGGATCCATCAGTCCAAAGCACATTTGAGAACCTACAACTCTGGATAGGAAATTGACCAGTAGCAAAGAGAAAGGTCAGCATCAAATTATAATTCTTTTTGATGTTATTCAATTGCTTCATCTTTCATTTACTTTCATTATTCTTCAAAGAGGCTTAAAAAAAATACTCCTCCCTTTTTGATCAGTACAGCAATCAGTCTACAAGTTAATAATTTTCCTTTAATATATTGAGAAAGGGAGGTGGAAATCAACTTAGGAAGCATAAGGGTTTTCTTAAATTATAGGGTATTTCACACAGTACTTACAGTGCTGCTTGAACTTTTGAATTTTCTGACTGATAGACTGAGCAAAAAAGCTTCTATTTGCATTTTATAGGGCATTGATGTATCCAATTAAAATGTAGGAAAGGCTACAGAAGTGTGCGAAAGCACCCAAGGAGATGATTTGAGGATGCAAAGTTTTCTTGCACTTTTTGGTGTGGCTGGGAAATAACATACTTAGTATTATGATTCTTTAGGGAAACAGAAATGCATTAGTGTGTTTGTATAAAGTGTATACTTTATATCCATTATGGGTATATACTTAATATACATTCAAGTACAAGCCATAACTTTTAGATTTTTTCAAATTTTTTTTCATTTCTTCATATCATAAATAAACCCTACTCCCTTTGACAAGGAAAGAGTTGCTTTCCAGACATCTGTCGACACATTGCTGGATTCCCCAAAGACATGGAAAAAGGCCAGCACTGTGCAAGTGCCATAGGGCAATTCTGTGCCTGGAAGAGTGTGACCCCTGCGCACAGAGACTGTTAGACATGCAGGAGGCACTGGATGTGCTGGCTGTGTACCTGCCAGCAATGACAGGTCTGAGAATGGTAACAGTGTACAAAGGCAAATTAAAAATCTTGCTTTAGTCATTGGGAAGAGACACATGTAGTGCCACAAACACAACCAAAAAACCCTAGACCCAACACACAGAGACAAGTGAATCTAACCCATTAAACTGATCAGAGCTGGCGGAGTTGAGCTCTTAACAAGAAGGCGGCAGGAAATCCACTGAAAAAGGTTAATGCATACATCTACCCCTAGGTCAACTTAAAAACTTCAAGTGATGGTTGCAGTTGAGAGAAAGTTTTCCTCCCAACCTACTTTCCAGTGGCTTGCAGTAACAGATCTGATTTGGCCAGATACACATCTAGCAGGGTAAAAGGGAAAAAATATAAGCACTGTTAAATATACATCACCTTATCCACGATTGGCAAGAAAGTTAGACAGGATGGATTCCACAATAGACCCCTGCGTTACCGCATGTCTTGCTGGTAGAATACAAGCCTCCTAAAGGTTTAATGAGCTAAATATACGTTTTACTTGTGTAATCCAGTCTGTAAGTAAGTTATGAGGATGCCATGTGGGTCCGATTTGAAAAATCACAGTAGCATTTTCTTTCTTAAGCTCATGAATTTGCCCTCTCAGGACTGAGAAACACCATGGGTTCATAATTAATGACTGACTTCTTTTTCTGTTCATGTTTTTCTACTCCTACCAGCTCTAAATAATTTTATGCTCAAGTATACAGTAATTTTTTTTTTTTCTCACAGGGAAGAAAAATTAACTTCTAAATTACTTCAGAAAGCTAATAACCAGCAAGGCTGTTTGAGCTACTATTAATGCAGCAAATTAGCAGAAACAAAACAAGACAAAATATGAATTTGAATTGCTTTTAAAGAAGGAAAGATTATTTATTTGAACCAGATAGAATATATGAAAGACTACCTTTTATCTGACATTGTGCATGACTGTAATCTATTAATGTTGTTGGAAAAAGAATTCTGTCATTCGTATTCGGAAAATGAATGGAAATATTTCAGCAAAATATAGCCAGTTATCATCTTATGCTTCAGATCCACAAATAGGTTACTTATAAAACCTTTAATTAAGACAAAAAAGGCAATTCACAGAGTTTTTTAATGGTAATTTTCATATCAGCAACTTTCAGCAAAGTAAAAGAGAAACGATTTTTTTGTCAAAAGCAAACAGACTGCACAAGTCCAGAAGCAAAGTCTTGGCAGCAATTATTTCAACAAGGAATTACTGATAATGTTATATAAAAAAAAAAAAATCAACAGAAATATGATACACTATTTTAAATTAAGTTTTTAAATGTATTTCTTAGAACTGGAATTTAGGAATTGTGCTGATTTTGTCTGGGATAGAGTTAATTTTCTTTGCAGTAGTTAGTACAGGGCTCTGTTTTGGGTTTGTGCTGAAAACACAGGGGTGTTTTTGTCACTAGTGAGCAGGGCTCACACAGAGCCAAGGCTTTTTCTGCTCCTCACACCTCCCCCACCAGCGAGTGGACTGGGGGTTCTCAAGAAGTTCACTGGGGACACAGCTGGGACAGCTGCCCTCAACTAACCCAAGGGATGTTCCATACCATATAATGTCATGCCCAGCATATAAAACTGCAAGGAGAAGGAGGAAGGGGGGACACACTCAGAGCGATGGCGCTTGTTTTCCCAAGTCACTGTGAAGGTGTGATGGAGCCCTGCTTTCCTGGGGAGGGCTGAACACCTCCCTGCCCATGGGCAGTGGGGAATGAATTCCTTGATTTGCTTGTGTGCCCAGATTTTGCTTTATTTATTAAACTGTCTTTATCTCAACCCACCAGTTTTCTCTCTTTTTCCCCTTCTGATTCTCTCCCCAATCCCACCAGGGGAGGGTGAGCAAGCAGCTGCGTGGGGTGCCACCTGATTTTAAACCATGACAGGAATTGAAATATGGAGCACTTAAATCATTACCAACCTATGTAGTTGGTATATACATAGATATATACCTTATATACAAAGAACAAAAGCTTACAGGATATTGAAATGGAATTAGCATGTTCATAGAAGTCTATGTCCTGGAATTTCACTAGAAATTAAATGTCAAATAAGCTGAATACTAAATTACAGAAATATTGGATACATGCAATAATGTATAATAATGATGATAAAATAGATTGGCATCAAGAAATGCTGATTTCAGGAAATACATCCTCAGCATCTAAACAGAAGGTATGAGAAACTTCTGCTCCAGCTCATACTTAAAGAGAATATTGTGGCATTTCCACAGTCTTTCAGCAACTTCACTGGATTCAGTACACCCTTTGCTGGGAAGGTGTTACCACTGCACAATGGTGGCAAAAATCTGGACCATAATCTGCTTTACAAAGTATTTAATGTTTTCAACTCAGCCTGAGCTAAGAAAAGAGGAATGGTCCAGTACTTGAACAGCATTATGAAATGAAGTGGATTCTGTTCCTAGTTTAACTTTTTCTTTTGGCACAAAATATCAGAAAATAATTACTTGAGGAAAGATACACTGGGTTAATCTTTTCACAGCTTTTTTGTAGCCAGTCATCTCAAAAGAGACAAAAAATGAGTTCCTGAAGTTTCAAACCATACCATATGGTATTTCATTTTTTTTTAAAGTAAAAGGAGAAAGTTATAAGTAAAGTACATAATCAACAGTCTAGAAAATATCAACAAAAAAATTAAATATTTTAGTGAACAAATCTTTCAGTGAACACAGACTTAAAAAAATAAAACTTCACCTAACCTGAAAATTTGTAGTTGAAGAAATTAAATAGACCTCTGTTCCTATATATATATATATATATATGCCTGATAGTATGATCTACACATTATCCTGGTGTGCAGAACATGTCTCACATACATGTACACTATTTCAGCAAGGCATTTACTTTCAAAGTTTATATGCCTCTTTCTTTGTCTGAATCAAATTATTAATTCCTGTGACATTACTCACCACAGCATCTTAAAGTGTTTTATAAGTGTCATTTGACAGATGGGGAAGCTGAGACACAGAATCATGAAGTAGCTTGCACAAGGTCATGCAGTAACACTCCGGTAAAGCCAAGAACAAATGTTGGAGTGTTAATAGTCTATGAGACAGACAGATGTACAAACATTACATCCTCAATCATTCCTCCTACCTTATATTTAAAAGCAAAGACTTTTATACAGATTTGAGGTCATACCTTCACACTGTATAGATTTTATAAGCGTTTCTATAATAAGGATTTTAAGTTTTGTGTTTCAGTTTTGTCCGAATTAATATTATAGAATTACCCATTCTGCTCTTGTGGCTTGGAAAAGCAGGCTTAGGGAATGGGAACCAAAATCTACAAACCGACTCAAACCATAAGTCCTCACAACAGATCACAGGCATTCAGAGGAGACTGTTCAGCAGCCTAATACATACAGTCTAAAGAAAAAACGATCAAAGACAGACCCAGAAAGAACAATATATAGTCCTGAGTAATCGCTGTTATTTTGCAGAAGGCATTTCTAGGTGTAAGACTGCCTCTAAGCTTGCTCCTGCAAGTACTTACAGGGAGATATACAAAAGAGCAAAGCTAACTCAAGCATGCATGCATTTTTTATGTCTTCTGTTTATATTAGTCTCCCCTGCATTTGTTTGCAGTCCATGGTCACCAAGTCTCTAGGGAAAGCAGTGACAGGTGTCTCTCAATTTCTGCATACGAGAACTCTGTAGTTTTACCACTGGGCTCCCTTAAGCTGATTTGATCTTTAAGCACAAATCCCACTAGCATATATCGCTTTTGTCTGGATCTTTATAGCTCTTCCGGGGGAATTTATCCTATCAGTGATCTTTCAACATTTGATATAGCTTCTCCAGGAATTCACCAAAGTAGTTAATTTAAATTTATTCTTTCCTTTTGGCAATATCACTACTGTCTCTTAAGACTATGCATCTTTTTGGCAAGCATGTTTTACCTGCAGCTTCTAGATAGGGGTCAGACTTCCTACTTATCCAGAAACTCCATATAGGAATGAAAGACCTAGAGATGATCAATAATTAGGCGTGTTTTTAGCCGGGTATACATTTGGGCAAAAGGAACTTTTGAAACTTCTCTTTCTTCTGAGTCATTTTTACCTCTTATCAGTCACTAGTTGCCGTATATTTATGTATTTTCAGCTCTCTATAAGCCAACTGATGCTTTCTTGAAAACAAGCAATAAAAGTCTGTCAGATGACCCAGAGTTAGTAGGCCCTCAATGACAAGTACTTTTGATATCAGTTTATGAAGGTCAGTTTACCAAATGTGCTTGCACGTACCTGCCTGCTGCCCTAGCTGTCCAATCTCTGATGCATATGAACATATTCAAGCAAGCTTGAGGAGTGAGTTTCTTTGCAAGATTCTAAACTGCAGTACCCATAACTTCTACAGATATAGACAAGTTAAAGTTCCTTTAAAATAGATCAATTTCACTTCATCTAGAAATAGGTTAGAACAAAATACAGTGGGAACAAAGAAGGGAGAGAAATGGGGGGAAATACAACTAAAAATATAGTCTTCCAAGAACCTGAAATTAAATGCAATTTGCAGAGACAGATTGGAACTTGCCTTATGGTAAGCACAAAGCAGATCAAGGTTACAGAAACCATTATTCTCCCACAGAGACATCCCCTTTTCTTTATCCCTGAGAGACACTTGCTATGTGATATCTAAAAGACACAGCATGAAAACCTTAACAGAAGATTAGTTTTCAAACTCAGCCACAGATGCATATTTATATATTCCCAAGTGGGCAAGTATCCCAGTGCCTTTGAACAGCCCTGTGAGCCACAGACACTCCCTTACTTAAAAACAAGCTGAATATTTTCAAGAAGAGAAAAAGTTTCCAATGCCTTTAAGATAAAAAGTAATATTAATGACTGGTTGCCCACATAGCTGTTTTAAAGTATGACGTTGCTTACATTTTTAAGTCTCGGTTCATTTATGAATATAGTCATATGAAAAGTGAAACGGTCAAAAAAACCCCACCAACCCACAAAATGATGACTTGCCATTGAATTACGCATTCTGCTACAGTACAATAAGTAATTTCCAATTGCACTGGACCCTAAAGGGATTGAAATATTTGGAGATTTATGTAGTGGCAGAGTAAGATTGAGTATTTTGTAGTGAATGATTCAATTATCTTGAGAAAGGTTCCCAAAATTGAATGCTTTGAATAATTACTTTTTTAAATGCCTTTTTTTTTCCCCTATTAAAATCTTGCTTTTTTTAAAAAAAAAAAAGAAATAAGATTGTTATGATAAGGTAAAACCCCCAAGAAGACATGAATTTGTTTTCATACAAATATTTTTTAATGAGTATTTTTAAAGCTGAGACAAATTCCACTTTCTTCTTCATAGAAGATTCTAGTGCACGAGCAGATTTAGCATATATACATGTTTAATATAATCTCCTCTGCTCCTCGCTTCAACACATTCTGATACAGCAATTATTATTAACCACCTTCGCAAACTGCACTTA
Organism: Porphyrio hochstetteri; assembly: GCA_020800305.1. NCBI lineage: Eukaryota > Metazoa > Chordata > Aves > Gruiformes > Rallidae > Porphyrio > Porphyrio hochstetteri. The sequence goes on from CM036911.1 coordinate 12,286,011, forward strand.
CCCGCCCTGGAAAGTCATGAAAGGACTAATTCTGCACTGTCATTGTATCTTTATAACATCTGCACGCATATGAAATAATTTTCATTTTTCTAAACAGGTTTTGACTTTTAAGAATTTCCATCAAGTGAGATGATGAAAAGGAAAAGGACAGAAAAACTTATAAAGCCACAAATAATGTCAAGTATTTATAGAATAGCACTTAACTACAATCACAAATATTCTTACTTTGATAGATGTTTAAATTTGATAGGTGTTTAATGGCAACCAAGAAAACAAAGGTGTACGGAGTGCACACGAAAGTATGCTTAAGTGCTCAAAGCACTTCAGAATGAGTTGAATTCCCTTCAAAAAACAAGTAAAAGATAAAACCCCCTTTTTAGAGAAGTCATCCATTCAAATCAGATGCAAGCTGGTTTGATAACTTTTTAATGACCTTATATATATTCCCATTATCAGTTACCACTGGTTATGTATTATTACAAAAAAAGTAGCATAGTATTCTAAGGACTAATTTTGTTCTAGTTTTAAACATGATTTGCCAGCAATTGCCACAGATGGAAGCCTACTTTCTGAGAGAGAATGATCAAGAAAGCAGCCACAGTAGAAAGCAGAAAAATAAAATAATAGTTTTGAAAACAAGCAAAAAGTTGTAAAATGCTGTGAGTGGCGCATACCTTAATGTGCATTAAACTCTGCATATCTTTGTGTCATCACCTTTACAGTAAAGATAGCATCACATTGAAAGTTGCAATTTAATAATTAAACTATACCCACATTCTTGTAAGATATCTAAAGTCCAGTGTGTATCAGTAAAGAAGGAAAGCATTTCTCATTTGAAAATGAGCATGACTTCAATGTTAAAAAAACCAAGGCAGTAAAATATAAATCAGAATGTAAGATTGTAGTCTCCACCATTTTTGCTCACACAGTTTTGATGTTAAGCAGGTTTCACACACATCCACTTGTCAGAGTCACTATAGGCAGATAGATACATGTTCCCTGTTGTACTAGTTTACACTTGGTATTAAGATCAAAGACTGCCAACAGGAATGTTCTCTCCCACCAGATCCTCTCTACAAACACAAAGGAGCCAGATAAGAGCCATCTGTTATTTTGCCAGTACAGATGTTAGTTTGTTTTAGAAGACCTTTCTTGCATACCCACTTCAGCTGGAATAAACTTCACATGCTTTGCACAGGGAATGCTTGCATTCTGAAAGGTAGCAAACAGCCCTTTCACAGAACTATAATGTTTTACAGTGAGACAGAATGGCAGCAAGCACAGGTTCCAAAACCAATACTAAAAATAAGAGCGAGTCAAAAAAAATCTAATTTGGCAAAATATCATCTCACTTTTGCCAAGAATTTGACTAAATGTTTGCTTGAAAACTTGGATTTTTATATTTCTGAATACAGCCTAATTAGCAAGAATATTAAAATCAGACATTAAGTTGTCAGAGCAAGTCCAGAGGAGGGCCACAAAGATGATCAGAAGACTGGAGCACCTCTCCTGTGAACACAGGCTGAGACAGTTGGACTTATTCAAACTGGAGAAGAGAAGGCTCCAGGGAGATATTATTGCAGCCTTCCAGTGCCTAGAGGGGTTACAGGAAAGCTGGAGAGGGACTGGTTATCTGGCAGTATAGTGAGAGGACAAGGGCTGATGGGTTTAAAATAAAAGAGGTTAGATACAGGACTAGACATTAGAAAAAGATTCTTCATTCTGAGAGCATCGAGGCACTGGCACAGGGTGCTCAGAGAACCTGTGGCGGGGCTTTGGGCAACTTGAGCAAGTGGATGGCAAGTGGATGGGGGTTGGAACTAGATGGGCTTTGAGGTCCCTTCCAAACCAAACCAGTCTGGGATTCTGCGATCTCTTAGTTACACTGATACTCCTTTTGTTTCTATTTTCTCTTGTTTTTCTATTGTATTTTCTTTCAATTACTTTCGCAATGAAAGTCATGTACCTTATTCCTTATTGTACACTTACCCAATTATCATCCCTATTTTTACCAGTTTATACTTTAAATCTTGCTTTTTTGTTATGAATTCTATTCCAATTCAATGTCACACACATTTTTTGTCTTCACCAGAGTTTCATGTTTTTACTGCTCCTTTGTCAGAACTGCACTCTCTCCAAAGGAAAACAGCCAACCCTAAGTCCCACTTATAAAAAGCAGAAGAATGCTAATCCCTAATGCCTCAAATGTGAGCAACTAGTGTTATGACTTGGTCTTAGTAGGAAAAATAGGAAAAATATTAATATGCTAATAACAGCCTAAAATATATATATGTATATATATTTGCATGAAAAATATACAAATTTCTTTTGCCTGTAGCCTAAGTTAACTAACAAAATTTTAAGCATATTTTCTTAACACCAGTCTGAGCATTTTGGGGGTTTTATTTTTTATTTTTAAATTATCCATTCTAAATCACTCTAGAATAACACAAGTTCAATTTTCCTGACTTTCTGGAAGTGAGTAGCCTGGCCTATATGCTCATTCATAGCAACTCTACAATTAAATCAAGATCATTAAAAGGGACAAATTAATCCTAGACTTATATTTCCTCAGTGGAAATTTAACTGAGATAAAAACCTGTATATTATTCAAGTAACTGTATTTATTTATGAAAGTATTGGGTTTTTTTTTAAATTCTGAGCTCAAATTTTTAAAGTAATGGGACAAGTTTTTTGGCCTTAATTTCAGAACTTTTCTGAAAGGTATGATGAATGAACACTACTTGAATAATGTCAGCTTGCTCTGTCTAAGGACAAAGATAATGAGGTGCCATTTCATTTTACAGACTTCCTAATTCTATTGGTATTTTATAGTTGCAAGTTGGCAGAAAGAGAACTCAAGCAGTAGTTGCTGCTCTGGATACACAACAGTGCTCTGCAGTAAACACTTCTCCCATCCAATAACACAGTTTGCCTTATTTTGTCATATGTATGTCCAAATCATAATTCCAGCAAGATGCATGACAGACTGACTGACTTCCATGCCCTTTGCTGTGACCCACGGCCATTTCCCTCGTATTTTGGTACCCAAAAGCTTTGCCTACAGTAAGCTTATAGAACAGTTCAAGTCAGGGACAGGTTTAATCACTGGAACACTGTTATATCTTCAGAACATAAAACAATACAAACATTATACTGCAAAACTGGAAACCCAAATTAAATGACAAATCTAAACATTAAACATTTGTGTTCTCCGATGGACTGTAATTAAACATGATACATCTAAATACACTCTTAATGTCCAAGCAGCACACTAAGAGTTGTTAGAATCGATTTGTTTCTGAAAAATAAGTGGCATCTTTTTTAAGAAGTCATCAAAAAAAAAAAAAAATAAAAAGCCTTAATGCATGTTGTAAGAGTTATCTAAAGTAAAAGAAAGTTCAAAACCAGTAATGATATTGTAAACATAAGTATTTGAAAGAAGATTTGAAAGAACTTGATTTGAAAGAACTTAATTTGCAAATAACACTGCAGTTTCCATCCCTTGAGGTGACAAACAGATGAGGTTTGTGGTTTAAATGGTAGCTTACAAATAAATGTCTCTAACATAAGCTGTTTCTGTGTAACAACATGGTAGAGACCCATGCTATTGTATATGGTATGGTTTTACATAATAGTTTACAGGAAGAAACAGCTGTTGACATTTAAGGGTGAAAAATCAGCACCAAAAACCGAATTACTATTATTCAATTGTTTTATTTTCCTTCTTACCACATTTTGGTCTGTCTTTATACAGAATTGCTATTGTAATGATAATCACCGATTGCTGAATTTCTGTTCAACAAAGAAAACCATATGGTTTCTTAATATATATATGCAGTTGTTTGCTATAAAAATGATCCGTTACTGCTAAATATTATCATATCTTAAATGTATTTTTTTATTAAATCTCTAAATAATTTTGTACAGTCGTGTCTACACTTAAGTTTCATGGCATGACATAAAGGTTGACAGAAAATTAAAGCATCTGTTGTTTAAAGCCTGTCTGAAACTATTGCAGATTAGGCCTCACTTAACAATCTTGTTTTGAAATTATAGAAAAATAATTTAATAAATCTGAGTTGTTAGTGAATACCTGAAAGCTCCATAGTAATTGTGTTTGCATGTTTTCTTAACCTGTAGACAGTACAAGGTGAATTTAAATTCTTCACTCCTCAGCAAGAGAGAGAAACTATAAATCATACTCAGTGGCATTATAGAGTAAGAAGGTATAAACAGATGGCTATTGAGAAGGGGGTAACAAGTGACAATCTCTTAATTCCACATACTACTCATATGTGAAAAACCCCTTCCCACGATAACCAAAAATATCACATAAAATTCTATGTTGGAGGGACTCCTTTCATCTCCACAGTTATCTTTCTACTGAACTATACATTTTCATAGGTTTATGCTCATTTCAAGGGTATTAATGTATATATACACCAAAAAAAATCTGCACACTCATTTTAACATAAGTGCCCATATCAGATACGAAAAGAAAAAAATCCATGTTAGCTTTTTATGTCATGTTTTGGTTGTTGCCACAATTGCACTCAAATGTACAATTGCGATTAGAAAGCTTACTGAGATGCTAGATACAGTCCTAGACAAACCAACAATCTCTTTCTCAACACAGAATGTTACAGCAGCAATAATAAAGTAATGATCATATTTCTTCTGAATTATCATTCTGAAACCATATACAAGCCTCTACTAGCCTTTAGTCTGAAACTCCATCTAATACCAACAGGGTTTTTTTCCCAGTGAAGACTGATGTGTAATGCACTTTTCATACAGAAACTGTTACCACTACACAGTATCTTTTATTTTGTTTTCAAGATGTTCTTCATTGCCATTAAATTTCAGAATATGGATCTTTGGATCCACTGATACAGTAAAATACTGCAAGATTATCAAATTCTTTCTGCTTCACACAAGTGCTACATGAGACAAATAAATTTGTATTACATATCTACAGTGGAGTTTAAAGAGACAAAATTACAGCTTAAAAACATTTTAAGGACTCAAAGGCAGCGGGAGGCAAAGAAGTGTCAGCCCTATTTTTCCCATTTTCAAACCTAAAAACTGATGTGGCACTGTTCCTAAAGTATGCCATACTTTAGGGCAGCATATCTAACAGTAGCTTCAAGCTGTATTAAATGACCGGAATTATTTGCCTCTGCCTTTTGGCTTCTGTGGCAATATTATATTCTTTCACATTAATACAGTCTGAATTTCCACAGTTATTTTGGCTTGGAACCAATTTTTCTACAGATTCACAAACATTCCCCTGTGTCTCAGTGATTTTTAGTTCTGAAATGTCTAGTGCCATCTTCTTTTGTTTGAAGAAAAATTCCGTTTTATACTTTTCCCAAGGAAAGAAAGAGAAATGAGCAGTCTCATAACTATTTCTAGAAGTGTTCAGGTATTATTTGTGAAATGCTGTGTGCAGAATTCCATCTAGGTGAACAAAATACTTGCCTAAAGGTTTTGGGTTTGGTTTTGTGGTTTTGACGTTTGGGGGGTTGTTTTGTTTGGTTTTTATTGCTAGATTTGGACAGATCTTTAGTTGGATGATTAAATTGGGTGCTAACTGCACTGCTTTTCTGTTTGTCTGTCTGCTGGGCCATAATCCCAGAAGTGATGGTCAAAAGAGATAGGACTGTTGAGTGAAAATCTGCATCTTATTATCTTCACAGGGGAGAAGACACTCTAAATCAGACAACCCTTTAGGAAAAAAAAACCCACAATGGCAACAGACAGCAAGTTCGCTCAAGGCTGTTTAGAATCTTTTCGTATCTGTAACAGTAGATTAGATCTGAGTTACTTTCACTGGGATATGTACATTTAGCAAATGTTTAATAGAAAGAGTCATCAAGAGGTGGACATATACATTCATACTTTCAAATTTTAAAAGAAAAGCTGAAACAAAGACTACTATTTATTACTTTGAATAGGGTTCTCTAAAAAAACCAAACCAAAACAAACGTACATAATTTCCATTTATTTAACTGCCTAGGTTCTGTAAACTTTGAGCACTAGGAGTATGAAGTTAATATTGTTCAACTATTACTTGGCACAAACCTAGCAGCTTTGTTCCTTTCTTGATTCCAAGTGGAACAACACCAGTCTTAAACTTTACACCCTAACAGGTGTAAGGTTTGCATCCCTGTGTACTAGTGTAATACAAGTGTTTTTAAGTACAGCATTATAAAATAAAGCAAAGACATTTACCCTTATCTTGACAAAAAAAATTAATAACAGGCACAATCCTTATTAAAATCCCACTTATCTGGGATTTAAGTTCCTAAATACCTTTATTCATTTGATAAATTGACACTGAGTTCACAAGAATCACATCACATCACTGAGATACATGTCCATCTATGTAGGCTTGTCTATAGGGGGCCTATTTCAATAGAGGTCATATTTCAATCCTAAGCATGAATTCTGCTTGCTGTTTAAATACCACATTACAGAATCACAGAATAACAAGGTTGGAAAAGACCTTTAAGATCATCAAGTCCAACCATTCACATCCTAAACTAAACCATATCCCTAAGTACCTCATCTACCCTTTTTTTGAACACATCCAGGGAAGGTGGCTCAACCACCTCCCTGGGCAGCCTGTTCCAGGCCCTCACAACTCTTGCAATGAAAATTTTTTTCCTAACATCCAATCTAAACCTGCCCTGGCACAGCTTCATGCCATTCCCCCTTGTCCTATCTCCTGTCACCTGGCTGAAAAGACCATCACCTACCTCTCTATAACCTCCCTTCAGGTAATTGTAGGTGGTGATAAGGTCTCCCCTCAACCTCCTCTTCTCTAGGCTAAACAGCCCCAGCTCCCTCAGCCACTCCTCATAGGATTTGCCCTCCAGCCCCTTCACCAGCCTGGTTGCCCTTCTCTGGATTTGTTCAAGGACCCCCATGTCCTTCTTGTGGTGAGGAGCCCAGAACTGGACACAGTACTTGAGTTGTGGCCTCACCGGTGCCCAGTACAGGGGCACAATCACCTCCTTAGACCTACTGGCCACACTGTTTTTGATACAAGCCAGGATGCCATTGGCCTTCTTGGCCGCCTGAGCACACTGCTGACTCATATTCAGCCTGCAGTCAACCAACACCCCCAGGTCCTTCTCTGCCTGACAGCTCTCCAGACAGTCTCCCCCAGCCTGTAGGGCTTCATGGGGTTATTATGTCCCATGTGCAGCACTCTACACTTGGCCTTGTTAAACTTCATCCCATTGGACTCAGCCCATCGGTCCAGTCTGTTCAGATCCCTCTGAAGAGCCTCCCTACCCTCAGGCAGATCAACACTTCCTCCTACTTTAGTGTCATCTGCAAACTTAGTGAGGGAGCATTCAATCCCTTAATCGAGATCATTGATAAAGATGTTGAACAAGACTGGACCCAGGACTGAGCCCTGGGGGACGCCACTCACGACCGGCCTCCAGCTGGATTTTGTTCCATTCACCACCACCCTCTGGGCTCGGCCATCCACCCAGTTTTTAACCCAGCTGAGGGTCCACCTGTCCAGGCCAGTGGCAGCCAGTTTCTCAGTCAGAATGCTGTGAGAAATGGTGTCAAAGGCTTTACCAAAGTCCAGGTAGATCACATCCACAGCCTTCCCCTCGTCCATTAAGCGGGTCGCCTTGTCATAGAAGGTGATCAGGTTAGTTTGACAGGATCTACCTTTTGTAAACCCATGTTGACTAGGCCTGATCCCCTGGCCATCGTGCATGTGCTGCATGATAGCTTCCAAGATGACCCTCTCCATGATCTTCCCTGGGACTTCCCTGAATATTTGAATTAATTTTTACTTTGCTGTCAGTGATAGCATGTGCATGTTGCAGCGCAAGTAGAGTGAACATCTGACATTGTTCTGGGATTCAGAGGCCAAAGTCTCATTTCTGCCATGATTTTCAAAGCAGAAAAAAGGATTATCCTCCCCTAAAATTTAAATTGCCATCAGTCTTCCATCTCTTTTCTTGCACAGTTTCAGAGCCCACTAGGAAGGAACCCTCATGCTGGTTAGTTGTGAGAGTAATCAACATTCCAGCTGAGTTTATATGCCAGGTGACTATAGAAGATTCTTTATTTGAGCTGAGACTTAAATCCCTTTCTTTGCGGTTTCCTTAGTCCATCATAGATCAATCTCACAGATGCAAAAATCTTCAAGAGACTTTAGAATGAAGGTTTCCCACACTATGGCGCCTTTCCTTTGAAAATACTATTAATGCTCCCTCAGAATCCCTGTTTTCCTGAAAACAAATTTAGCTGCTCCCACAGCAGTCTTGGCAACACGCCAGTTTTTACTATGTTGACTAGAGACTATTATTGCACATGCCTAAGAACTTTACATGCTACATCACCTTTGCTATTTCTTAGGTTTAACCAGCCAAAAGAGCAATATGTAACCACAAAATACTCAGGCCAAAACCTCAGTGGTTTCCAAGACACTTTGTGAAGTGGCATATTTTCACTTTCCAATTGGGTAGATCAAGACACAGTTTTTCACTCAGAGAAAAATATGTTCTATATTAGATATAGATCCTGCTCAGTTTTAGATATTATCACATGGTGCAAGGTCTCTTCTATACCAGTTGTAGAAGCATAAGCTTCATTTTTGATTACAGTGAAACGTAAATCAGGCATATTCCAATCATTATATTATTTTAATTTTCCTGCAAGTTTACTTTGAAAGCAATGCAGTAAAACTTTGAAAGTTATGTGGAAGACCAGGTGTCAAATTAATACATGCTTAGGCCTTAGTAGCTTTAGAAAATGCATGTGTTCTGCCTGTTTTTAAAGTACTGAATATAATTAGTGAACACTAACTATGCGTAGCAACATCAGGAGACATCAGACACAGAACACTTAAAATTCAGCCATCTGCAAATACAGGCATTCAAAGAAAGTAATTACTTCTGAGTGACTGGTAGTCATTTAAGATTCCAAAATCCCAGCAAGACAAAAACTATCTAGTTTCTACAAATGTCTGGTCCAGAAATATTTAAAACTCATTGTTCTCACTTGTAATAAAAGCAAGACACTAATGATATTTGTTATTCCAGCTGATGTATATGCTGTCTGATAAACAAAACTAGGGACTAATAATGGCATCAGTTGCAAAACAGTCTTTTCTGGGGAAAAAAAAATAGAAAAAGAAAAAAAAAAAAAGCAAAAGAAAAAGCAAGCATGAATCTGGTAGGTCTTCCAGATTTTATTTGTATTTCTCTGTGCTACCAGAGCTCAAGAGCAACTATGTCCATACACTCAGTCCTTTTGGGATTGTGCTTATTGAACTATTGGATCTGCTCTACTGCCAGCCTGCTGAGAGATTCTCACAGAAAAGAGTATTGATTGTCTCACAGAGAACACCCAGTACATATCTCAGTCCAGAAAAAAGGCAAAGTGACAAGTCAAGCACCACCATCATCCTCCAGCACTTAGGTTAGAAGCAAGTCCTTGAATTAAAGTTGTTACTCAAATACTGTAAAGATACGTAAGTAATTACAAATACAAGCAGTCTATGTTATATGGGTCTTTGTTATTTGTTATTCAAGCCTCAGCTTACCAGGAAAATGGAAGACCTAGTTCCCTTTTTACTTCCTCTGAATTTTTCTCAGCTCAGATGATAAAAACAAATCAGCAGCTGTAAGAATATTCCTAGTTTTGTTCTCCAGTTCTTTTACCCACAGAGTGGTATTTGCCCAATTTGGTAAAGAAACTGTACACATATCAGCAGACTAGTGAAAAGATACTTGACTAAAGTCCACTCCATGAGATCTTATGCAGTAACAAATTTCTTCCTACACGTCAGTACATACTGTAGTAATGATCAATGAAGTTTAACAGACAGTCAAGGAACATAATCTGAAAATTATAAAAAGCACTATAAAGCATTGTAAGTTTTACCCTTGCACTTTCTCTTTTTTTGGGGGAATAACTGAGCTTTTCTGGTAGTTGTCTGGTATCTTTATGTTTCTTACAGAGACAAGTAGGAAAGGAAATAGTTTTCTGTGTTCAGAAACTCCCGTACTTGTACAAAAGAAGCTAGCATCCTTTTCAGTTACATCTGCTGAGTAAACTTGCAAGGTGATGGTCTCAGATTTTCTTCCTCATTATAGGGAAAAGATGAGTTGCTGAAGCTGAGAGAAGGCTCTGGTGATGCGGCAAAGAAACAGAGCACTGAATAATTTCAGAAACAAAGAATGATGATTTATCCCAAAAAACCTCCAGGATTAATTTCCCATGGAAATCTAAGCAAATGTTTCAACTTCCTGAAGAAAGATGACAGTGATAGAAATGATAGAGAAGGTCTGAGGAATTAACAGTTCAAAATAAATCTGGAACACGATCCAAGTCTTTGTCATTCTCCAACATTAAACTTTTAAGATTCTGTATTTTTCAGTCTTTCATGCTACTTTTTTTTTTTTTCCAGATATTGGTAAATAAAGCTGTGCAGTTCTAATATTTTAATGTCTACTAAAACTGCTTGCTACTAAACAATCTTATGTTCATAAATTAAAATTTATGCAGTTACATAATATTATTTATATTTTAGTCTCTACAACAAGTTCTCTTGTATGTTTACTTGATAATTCATGGGCCACCTCTGGGGATGAAGTATCTCATTTCCACTGCAGGATTGGCAGCAGCACAACTGGTGTTACAGACAACACTTTTATCAACAATATACCAGAAATTATTAGAAACAAGTACAGACATGCCTTACAGTAAGTCTGAATTTTTTATTACATCCTCTAACACTGGCAGAGAATATTAAGTCAAATGACAGAAATCTAAGAGTCAGAAAGCAGATGATACATGACCTCTGCTTAGTGTTTAGTGGGCACATGAGTATCCTATACAAAGATTATGTTAGTGTTACTGAATAGCACTCCTGAGAGGAAAACCAGAAAGTGTAGCTAAGATCTATTATATTTATGGTGACATCTGAACACACACAAAACAGAACACAACCAGTTTTTGTTCGTTACTAGACTACAAAAGAAATAAAGTACTGTCCAACAATTTTTTGTAAAAGTAGACTATACGTTGTGCTTTTGTTAAAATTATGTATGAAAAAACTTGCTGAATATTTATCTTTCACAGTTGTTCAGACATCTATATAAAATATATGTGATATAGAAACCTATGAGTACACACATTCTGAACAAAAAAAAAGTGCTAACGATCCACAGAATATAAGTCCTGACTTCCCTCTCCTTGTCTCCAGGGATACACAGCAAAACCTGACCTCTTTGTATTTACGAGGCAATCTCTGGCCATTCCTACAAAACTCAATAAGCACTCAAACATCAAAGGATGAATGCTTCACCTGTTTATAGAATCCATTCCATGTGTTGCGATGAAGCCTTTCTTGATTTACTTGGGTAAATGACCAGTGTTTGTCTGTTTGGTGATTTTTGGTTTGTTTTTAACTAGTTGATCTTCTAAAGGCTGCTTTAAGAGCTTTCGGCAGTTTGAAGATAAACTCACAAGGTGCTAAGAAGCAGAAACTGACATCAGGAAAAGCAAGTATTATATAAACTTATTGAATAAAACGAATGTCATTTGAAAAATCTCAGCCAATATGCGATTCCTTCAAGTCAACATGATTTTGATTTGAGTGCTTTTTGATGAGTGAAAGATTAAAGGTTGCTTACTTATTCCTTAAGAGAATATACAATATGCAATCCTCTCCTATTGTTAGCATTAAAAAATGTAAAAAAAATAAATCACAAACAAAAGATGTAGTGTCTTGCAGCAAGGTCCTACCTCTCAACGTTGCCTAATTTAACAGTTGAGCGAAAAAACTAAAAGCTCTTCTTCCTGCTCTAATACTCATCAGCTGAATATTGCCAAGAAGTGAATTCACTATATTCCTCCACCTTTTTACAGTCATATAGATTACATATTCCTTGAAGCAGATCGATATTGACTCTTCCTATATGAAACACACTGGTTTGCATGATGACTTTATCCACTTCTGTAATTTAAGTAATACCAATAACAAGTAATACCGTTTGTGGAATGTATTGCGTGTAATTCTCATTTACTTTTAAACTGAGGTCCTTCAGTTACTTATATCACCTAACAATACAGCCATCAGAATTACTTTTAAACCTTGGTCAAGTGTATTTACAAACACCAATACTTTAAATCACCAGATCATATATTAAATTTAATGGAATTGCTGACAGTAGAACATGTTTATAGGGAAATCAGAACCTTGCCCCATAAAATTATCAGCACAACCAGAATTCTAAGTTCTTTGTGCATTTTAATTCATTTTTTATTTCTTCCCAGGATGAATTAATTATTGATGAAGAATCTGTATGAATAAGCTGTTCTAGGTCAGCCTAATAAGATACGTCAAAATGGCTTGTTAAATATTAAAAAATAAAAGCACTCAAAGCTCTATTCATTTTAGGACTACTGGTATACAGCCTGGCTGTTGTTTGTTGTTTCTATTTTTAAAGGTTGTTAGTGACTTTTGCCACTTATTCTAAGCAAGTTATTTATGTACCATATTAAATATCTAGAGACGAGAACTGCAATCTGAGGTATCAGGAAACAGAAAGACAGACTGGAGGACGAAGCAGTTTTGCCACTGAAGCAAAACATACATTTTCATTGTACACACAGAGACAAATAATGCTATCAGTTGGTATTTTTCTATTCTACATTAACCATTTCAAAATCATAGAAATTCAAAGCAGCGAAGTACTATTTGAAACAGTGACAACTATTTGGAAACTGTGGTCTCCACAGGTCTGATTTTACCATTCTGCGGTCTGGAGAACGCTTAAGCTTGCTGAGAACTAAAGTAGACTTCCAAATATTTGACAAGTCACGTGCAACAGCTGTAGCCTGTCCCAGAATCACAGAATTGTAGGGGTTGGAAGGGACCTCGAGAGATCATCGGGTCCAATCCCCCTGCCAAAGCAGCTCCCTAGCTCATATTGCACAGATAGGCGTCCAGATGAGTCTTGAATCTCTCCAGAGAAGGAGACTCCACCACCTCCCTGGGCAGCCTGTCCCAGGGCTCTGTCACCCTCACTGGGGAAAAGTTCTTCCCCATGTTGGTGCGGAACTTCCTGTGCTCCAGTTTACAGCCATTGCCCCTTGTCCTGTCTCCACAGACTACTGAAAAGGGGTTGGCCAATTCCCCCTGCATCCCATACTTAAGATATTTATAAACATTAATTAGGTCCCCCCTCAGTCTTCTTTTCTCCAGGCTGAACAGCCCCAGCTCACTCAGCCTTTCCTCACAGGGGAGATGTTCCAGGCCCTTAATCATCTTCGTAGCCCTTCTCTGGACTCTCTCCAGGAGATCCCTGTCTCTTTTATGCCAGGGAGCCCAGAACTGGACACAATACTCCAGGTGGGGCCTGACCAGGGCAGAGTAGAGGGGGAGGATCACTTCCTTCGACCTCCTGGCCACACTCTTCCTGTCACCTCTCTATACTCACACATATCCACATGTTATTCACTAAACTCCACAGAAATCGGTCCCTATATCACACAATAAGTTTTGGGGTTTGGGTTTTTTTTTGTTTTTTTTTTTTTTAATTCAGAATTTTCATAGACTTCTGAACTATTTCTGCTTTAGCATACTCCATAACCAGCATCCCCATTATAGCACTACATCTCCGGTATCTCGAAATCTAGAACCTCTGTCTTGTACAACACAACTCCATTTGAAATATCCTTTTGATTGCAGAGGGCTCTTTCTGCTTAACCCAGTAGGAAGTGCTTGTACTTCATAAAACTCTGTATGGCGATCTTTTCCTAAATAACATCAAATTTTGTGTTGATTCCTGTTAAACCCCCATCTTGCAGCACAAGAGTTCTTCCTCCATGTAGGCTGACATCCAGAACTTTTTACTCCAGTATATGTATAAATAAGGAAATGTAACCACCAAGAAAATTCACTGCTTTGACCTTAATACCTCTTCAGTTGCACTGGCCCTCATGGTGTAAGGTCGGAAAATATGTTATACAGAGAGTACAAAGGCACCCGCAATGTCACTGTGTCATGACACCTTGAAGAATGACTAACAAAAAACTTAGCAGGTTACAAGAGACATGCAAGAAAGTGTTACCTACAATGTCTTCAGGAAACATATCTGCAAAAAACTATCCTACTCTTTTCAGTCTGAATAAACCCTCTCTGCCATATGCCTACAAAAAACCAGCTGGACATTAGATATCTGGAGGTCTGTGGTGGTATTTCTCATTGTTTCCTTTTAGTTACCTATTTGGCTATTATTGTTAGTTATATAAAGAAAAAATTAGCCTTAGTAAATATTTAAGTTCTTGAACAATGCCTAATGCAGCACTACACCAAACTACAAGAAACAGTACCTTACTAAGAGGAATGGGAATAAGGGATATCGTAGTCCCCACTAACATCAAAATAGCAGAACAGGTTACAGGGTAAGTAGGAAAAAATATTCTACTGACACTGCCACAAGTATAATCATTAAGTATAGTGACAGATAGTAAGCAGGTGATATTTTCCAGCATAAGCAGGTGATATTTTCCAGCATTAGCAAGTGATTGCTGTAGCCACTCTATTTACTAACATTTCAAACTGGCTTTACTTTGCCTGTGCAATCAAAAAGAACAAGGTAATTCAAATGATTATATCCATTTTTGGAAGAGTGAGCTCATCAGCTACTTCTTACCCAAAAAAAACAAAACAAAACAAAAAAAAAAAAAAATCTTTGTTCACTTACTGGCCAGTCTTCAGAGAAAAATTGTTTTGTGTCTCTCTTGAATTAAGTGCTTGCTCATTATTACCTCCCTTGGTTAGGAATCAACTGCTGGCAAACAGATCTTTGTACTGGTGCTATTTTCTAAAAAATTAGGTCACCATATTATGGAGATTACTTCTGTGCCTCTTAAAAAGCTCATATGGAATGTGATATGCAACATGTAAAGCCTCCTCATTTGGAACAGGAAAATACAGATGTATGGTTTTTCTAACAAGACATGTTAATAGAAATCAACGTCTTTAAAAAAAGGTCTTTCAGGTGATGGTTCTGTATTTACTGCTACACTGCGTTACGCCATCTACTAGCTTCTGGATACTTCAAAAAGATCTTCTGATGAGAAGAAACTACAAATAGCCCCTTTTAAAGAAGACAGACTCACTGAACAGCTCTAAGTTTTCACATCTTCATTTTTGTGTATAAAACAGCATAAGCAGAGTCCTGGGCCCATTGAGGCACTAAGGAGTGAGAAAAAGTGTGAAAGAATGGCACTGAGTAAACCATGAAATAGAAACTTTTAGGAAACAGAACATCCAGGTAGAGTTTACTCACGTACAGTTCATGTAACCAGGAAAGTTTATATTCTAATCAAGAGTGTAGAGCGCCAAGTGACTCCCAGACAGGAGAGAAATAGTAAACCAGATATATCAATGGAAAGCATTGATTTAGTTGTCCGGCCAAAGGTTTATTTTATGAACGAGAAATTAAGTATGAATTGTTGAAAATTCAAATCAGCTCTACTTTTTTCCCTACCTTGCTTTCAGAATGTGTGAACTGTGGTACAGCAACTTTACTTAGTATTTGCAAAGAACCCATAAATACCGTGTTGATACCAGCCCTGGGCTTGCAGAATTTCTGGCTCACATTTAAAAAATAATTTCTTTAAGTGGATACTGGGAAGATAGAGGAACACACAGATCCAAACCCAAGATTTCTTAAGTTTTAATCAACTTGCTATTACATCTGAAACTGGTAACTTTTATTAGGGGAGGCAGTGGTGGGAGGAAGGCAGAAGAGGAGTAAGTTAAAACTGCTTCTTCACAGTCGGATAGTATGTTCGTCTGTCTTCTGCAACCAGCCAGACCATTTCCTGTGTTTTACTGGGGAGCTAAAAATTTTAGATGGGAGACTATTTTCAGTTACAATCAAACAGCGCTGAGTCACTGGCTTTTTTCAATACTGCTAACTGAATGGAAGGTAACAGAGAATGCCAGCTTCTTTGAGGAGAAAATAATTTCAACACCAATGCAAATATTTGTTCATGATATATAGTACAGCTTAGCAGCCAGCAAATGCTTCTCTGGCATGGTATCAGAATTAAAGGAATGATCGTGCACTGTACTTCAAGAATGAAATACAAAATTTTAAGGACTACAGTTTTAAAGGCTCCTCAAGTCACAATTTAACTTCACTTTCATTGGGATATGAAAAGCCTTTGACTTTCATTGGGACTAAAAGCCTTTGAAATACTGTGTTGGCTGTGATGCAATTCATAAACCACAATACCAAGTGAGAAACAGGTTTCATCAATACATGTACCTGTGAACATGCTACATACTTAATGACTTCATATGGAAATACTAGTATTCAAACATCATCTCCTTTGAACAAACACATCTAGTTTCACTCAGAATAATTTTTGAAATTGATCAGAAAACTAAGCCTAGTATTTCTAAATCGGATTCTAGTCAGCATCAGAATTTACTTGTGTAAAAGGAGTATTTTTTTCTTCTCATTTCTACATACTTTTTAGCAATGGGCTTTTTGGTAGCAGAAACAGATACTGAAATTTGAAACACCAATGTTATATAGGACTTGTACTGATTTTTCACTGTGAAAAATCAACATTCCAAACACTGCATGCTCCTTCTGAGAGAGAGCACTGTGGCCATTTTCATACATACTTTTTTTTTTTAAACTAAAGCTCAAGGTAGAACTTTTTATACAACTTTTCATTCTATACAGAGGTTTGTTCTTACTGTTATCAAATGAGAGAGCATCTATGTCTCTTGTCATGTTACATTTGGTTCTGTGAATAGCAAAACTGCAACACAGACACAGTATTCAGTCAAAGTTAATAAAATGGGTGAACACCCCAGAATCTGACAGAATATCTGATACACAATAGTTGAGTTCAAATTAGAACAATTTCTCTCTAATTTATCTGGGGCTTATCCTACAGCTAGAATTCTAGGAAATTTACAATTTATGGCCAATTATTATTCTAATAAACTCCCAAATTTGTGTATTTAATAAAGTACAGAAACGGCTGAACACTCAAGTGAACTTATAGCAAATGGCTGTTCTTTCACAGTCTTAGCATATGTGAATAAGGAAAAAGGAAGTAAGAATCACTTATGTGTTGGATGAAATTTTCTCTAGAAGCCAGAACTCAAGATATGCCTATTTTCTAAATCCTGCCTAAGCCATGAAATCAGACTTGATTCATAGACCTTCCCCTGCTCATCTTTTTTACATAGGGTGGAACTTTACAAACATGTCCCAGGCAGAGGTTAGAAAGTGAAGTAAAAGGTAAAACAAACCCTACAGTTTATATAAATCTATATTATTTAACTCTGTTTCCCTTGCCTGCCTTTTTTCCCTCTTGCTCCCAAAAGAAGGTGTGGCAGAAAACTTTTCCATCCAAACTGAAAGCATGACATTTTTCAACTGTTCATTTCAATTAAAATTTAAACTAGGACTTTGGAAAACTCCAGCCAATGGGGGGGAGGGGAAAAGAAGCAAAAAGGTATTTTTCATGAAGATGAAGTTTCTATTGAAAAGTCCAAAATAGATTCAGTAAGGAGAGCTGTAGTGAGGTTGCCAGGCTGACAGATGAAAGTGTACTGTGACGATTTGTCCCGGCCATGAAAGGCAGCTTGGTGCTTCTCAAGCCTCATCTTTAAAAACTCAGTAACCTCCTGCCAAAGTTAAAGAGTTGAAAAGTCTCAATTTATACTGAAGCTATGAAAATGAAGCTGAAAGTTTTAGTGTCAATGGTAGGGAAGATACATGTCACAGGTCCAAAAAAAAAAAAAAAAAAAATCCTCAAACTACTCTTATTTTTCTTCATACTGTTGTACCTGCTTTCCTCTCAGGACTACTGCCTCTAGTATTATGTTACCTCCTTCCTATAGTCCTGCTCAATGAGTTTTCCCAGCTTCCTTTCAATATCCAACAGGTATCATCATTCTTACTATGTATTACTGTACCTACAACAGTATAAGCACTTTTCAAATGCAAAATGGACAAAAAAACTCTTCCCCGGAAAAAAAAAAAAAGCCATTCTCTTAATTCCATTATATACAGTTCCAGTTTCTACAGAATAATCTTCCCAATACCACAGAACCGTGTCCTAGGGAAGCCAACACACAACAGAATGGAACAACTCTTTGAAACACTTTAGAAGTGTGGAGAACACATTTTGAAGACAGCATTCCACAGGAGCTACTTTCCATAGCACAGGCCTGGACTACATGTGCATTGTACTTATACACTAAAGCTTGCTGAACTGTGTCCAGTTCTGGGCTCCTTGGTATAAAAAGGACAGGGATCTCCTGGAAAGAGTCCAAAGAAGGGCTACGAAGATGATTAAGGGCCTAGAGCATCTCCCCTATGAGGAAAGGCTGAGTAAGCTGGGACTGTTCAGCCTTGAGAAGAGAAGACTAAGGGGGGACCTAATCAAAGTTTATAATTACCTGAAGCAGGGGATGCAGGGGGAATCAGCCAGCCCCTTTTCAGTGGTCTGTGGGGATAGGACAAGGGGCAATGGCTGCAAGTTGGAGCATAGGAAGTTCTGCACCAACATGCGGAAGAACTTTTACACAGTGAGGGTGACTGAGCACTGGAATAGGCTGCCCAGGGAGGTGGTGGAGTCTCCTTCACTGGAGAGATTCAAGACTCATCTGGACGCCTATCTGAGCAATATGAGCTAGGAAGCTGCTTTGGCAGGGGGGTTGGACCCGATGATCTCTCGAGGTCCCTTCCAACCCCTACAATTCTGTGATTCTGTGACTCCTCTTGTCCTCTTCAATTTTATTCAATGAAACCTTTTATTCAGCTACCTATTGCTTCTCAAGAACACAAATGAAGTTTATAATTTATATACTGCATTAAAGCATTTGATTTCATTTTACCAATATGTTGTCTGAGCAATAAATGGAATGTAATGTCAAGACATCTTAAAGGCCTTTAAACATGCTTGGGGAATCACTTATATCCTCTCTCTAAAGAAGCAATATTGACCGACATGTAATAAGAATATT
Source organism: Porphyrio hochstetteri (assembly GCA_020800305.1). Lineage (NCBI taxonomy): Eukaryota > Metazoa > Chordata > Aves > Gruiformes > Rallidae > Porphyrio > Porphyrio hochstetteri. The sequence goes on from CM036911.1 coordinate 12,305,068, forward strand.
CAAAATAATTTTTTAATCCATTTTGACAGCATAACTTTTGCCTTTTTTCTTCTCTTATTTACATTCTGCTTTTCTTGTTTTCTTCTCCACAACTCTTATTTTTTCTCCAATCCTATCTATCCTTTTCATTTTCTTTTCCCCCACACTAACCTTCATAATCTATTTTAACAAAACATGCATTTTCTTCTCTTTACCAAAATTGTTACAACTGAATTCATAAAGCATTTAAAGAGATCCAGGATTGCTTTTCATGATTAGGGGCGCATAACACAAACCATAGAACATGTCTAAATCAATACACTTCCACATATCAGAACAGCATGTGGCAGTACAGCATTATGAAATTTATAATTGCATCAAACCCATGATTTCCCAATAGTTCTACCTCTATAATAACTAATTTTAAGCGGAAAGTCCCATTGGTAACCTACAAAAGAAAGAAAATAGAACATTTCCCTGAGCAATGCTAAGCTGATGCTGCAAGGTCTACATTCCACGCTGTAGAGTGATTTACTGCACTTTGTCACAACGAGATTAATGACTTATAAATGATTTTTAAGGGCTGCCCTTTCCAGATAATTTGAAGAGGGCTGTTGTTATTATTTCTATTATATACCAAAAAAAAAAAATCCTGGATCATTCAGCCTGATACACAGAGCAGAAAACAGAAGACAGAAAAATAACGTAAGGGTCAAATTCAAAATCTAGAGATATGTAATACTATGATACCCTGGGACATCTATATGTGCATCTACGATTTAAGCATAGGATGTTTTAGTTTTTAAGGCTACTTCAGAGTTTAATCTGAAATGCTCAAGGAAAAGAAAAGGTTCCATAACAGATTCCTGCTGTAAATAAGCATTGTGTTTCTTTCTGTCAACAGGGAAATGTACAGTCATAAAGAGAAAGTTGGGATCATTTCTGACAGCTGTAAGAATAAGAAAATACATAGTTAAACCTTTCCATTCAGTTCCCCAAGTTGTAAGATTAAATTACTTAGAGGAAAAACCTTTCAAGAGTATTTGGTTATAGAAAAATTGTTCACAACTGTATTTTACCCTGTCACCTGACTGCCTAATATAAAACACATGAAATATATTACACTGTAATTGTATAAATAATCATATTTTATAGCTATATATCATTAGTATATTTCCTCCAGGAAAAAAAAAAAATAATCATTGCATGTGGACAGTGCCCCCCACCAGGGAACACTGGCAGCCTGGGGAGGTTCGTGACTGCATGAGGAAGCCCCAGTGCCCCAAGGACCCCACATAGCACTGCCTGGACTCTGCAGGGTCTCAGTAGCTCCATAGCAAGACCCTGGGCCAGACTGGCTATAGCAGAAAATAGAACTTTATGCAATTTTATCACTACCTCAAACAGTGGTATGAGGTGCAAGACTTCTGTATTAACTGAAAACATAACTCTGTGCTGCCCATCTTCTGTACAAACCTATTTAAATCCAAATAAACACAGAAAAATCTCTAATTTCACACAGCTTTCTTGCAACAAGAAGAAAAAATAGTATGGCGATTATCCTGAGCATGCTTCGTTTTCAGTTGTGGCGTTCACTGTCCTCGTTTCCTTTATAAATAGGTGTGTATTCAAAAGCACATCAGTCCGAGGTCTTCAAGAAGAGCCATGGGCCTATAATCCAGCTTGTCTTGATCTGAGTAAATCATGCATTAGCAGGAAAGCTAGTGCACCAGCAGCTATCCTGCTGATGGGTCCTCTTGTTCATAGGGCAGACTTTGATCTCAAACTCCAGGAAAACTTGTATTCAGCAATTTTGGCAGAAACCCTAGGGGCCTCAGAAGCCAGTGTTCCTAAGTACATTCGCTATTTGCTCTATGGCATACACTGAAACATGTAGCACCCCATAGGCAGTGTGAGAAAAGCGTGCTGATTCACACACCACCCGTGCTTTGGCCACTACTAACTACAGCAAGCCCCAAGGATTTGACCTTTGCTGAATTCAAAAGCACCTGGCAGCACTCAGCATGGACTCCTAATCTCCTTGTCACCCAACCATTACCAGTGTCCCTAAAAGCGTAAAACCTTTTCCTCCTTATGAATGTTTAGCACCATAGTTGAAGTTAGTATACTACTTTTAGAATAAAATCACCGTATAGCCTTAATTTTGTTAAAAGCCCAAGGGTGCACTTATCCAGTACAAACTATCACATTATAGAAGGGAAAACAACAAAACCCCCTAGTTTTATAGCTTGAGTAGAAGAAAGAAATTAAACTAGCTCCATTACAGAGAGAACCACAGTTTAACTTTTCTTACAGGATATTATGAAATTACACATACATTCCCATTCCCAAGAAGAATCAGGTTTGTTTTTATGTCAAAGCATTACAAAAAACCCTGCTATTCTTGTAATATTTCCTTCCCACATATTTATTTACCTATTAAAAGCATCACTAATTATTTGCTATTAAGAATGATCTAATTAGGTCTCGCAGTGCATGAAAGAGATAGAAATTATGTAACTCATGTTCCATTACAATAGCTGCAAACAAATGAAAAACTGACTTAAGAGTTCCAAGAAAAATGGAAGAGCTGACAATGACAAACCAGCTATGTTTGGATTACCCTGGATGACAAGCTCACTTACAAGCATACATAAAATATAAATAACAACAAAATTACATCAAGCCAAATCTATCATATTTGACTTTCGGTAAATGTAGCAGCTGAACAGCCTGCAGGGGAAAGTACCTCAACACACGTAACATTTATTTAACAAATAGCTTGCTCTACCTCCCTCGTGACTGTATTTAAACCAGAGAGTTATAATTACAGAGCTTTAAAGAATATTAATCTACCAATTACTGTTGGTTTACATTGGTAAATTTACAGCTGAGGTTTAAAAGACTAAAATTTTTCTGATACAATGAGAATTCCTGGGGTTCAGTATTTTTTATTGAGAAATTAAATATTTTAAAATTAATTGAAATTCCTGTGCTTATACTACTGAATTTCACTTGGCACTTTGTAAAAGTTATAATGTAGGCAAGGAAGACACACATGGTGGGTTTTTTATTTTATATTTTAGTTTTGATAAGGATAGTTCTCTCCAAAAACAATTTTTAAGAACAGTGATTTATACAAGAACTTGAAATAGTTTCTTTTCAAGTCCTCATATCAATATCTTCTTAGCCCACATTCATACTCTGGCAGGAATTCTCTTTGCACTGTTTTGAAGTGTAAGAAAGAGGCAAGCAGTTTTTAAGCTTCACTGTGTTCTGCTTTGACCACAATGTACTCTTCAGATGGGCAGGAGTGCCATAGGAAACCATCTTTGACACAATTTGCCAGTCACTGATGAGCTAGTTACCCTTCATGTATAAAGATTTGCAGCTAACAAAGAATCTACAAGTGGAGACATATGAATAGTCTGATAAGTATTAGTCTGCCTTTCATCTTAAGGCAAAAAAAAGACAGAATACAAGGACTCCACTCATCCAGGTATCTTATTAGCAACTCCATCTAGTAATTCCTACTTGTTCAATCTTTTCTTACTAGTAAAATTTAATTCTTGATTTTTAATGCACTCAATGTCTGTTCAGTCATGGACATAAGTAGCACTTTCAGAAGGAAAAAGAATCTCAATGAACAAAGTCACAGAAAAAACATTGCCTCCCCTATATATCAAAGTTGAGCTGTTAATGCTTTGAAACTTCCATCGCTTAGCATATAGTAGGTTGCATGGTTAAGATTTTCCAGATACACAGGTAAGGAATAAATATGCCAATTTTTCAATAAGGCAGCTCTGTATTAAAAAAATATCTTTATCTGAAAAGTTACATTTCTCATACTTTTGTAAGTATAAGTTATATTGCAATTAGACATTGTACATGTAACTTACTAAAAGATAATTGAGGGACAGCTATAAATATCGCAAAACATGTAGCCCTGTAAACCAATAGTTCATCTCAAATACCTAAAAGCAAAACAAATAGTTATCAAACTTCAAGCCAAAAAGTAGTTACTCAGTAGAATGGAAGCCTTCTCACGTATCAAGACTTCATCTGCCCGTTGCCTATGTTGTAAAATAACTGCCAATGCTGCCAAAAGTATTAAGGAATCTTTTCATTTCAGATGAAAAACCCAAAATATCTGCTTTCAAGAAAAAAACTCAAACCAACCACCAAATTTTGTAATCATTTAAACACATGTACATATATACACACATACTTATTATGTTTTCTTTCTGACTGCAGTAAAAATACATGCTAATACTTCAAAGAGCTCCAGATGGACAACAGCATTGCATTTATAGTAAGAATGTAGTAAAGGAATAAATTTCCCAGACACAGTCTATACTACAATTATATCAAGGCTTTTATTTTTATAAAACACCTTACATCTTTGTCTATTTAAGTAATAAATGATATAACTCCTTTTAGATATATCTCACTACCTAGAATCTCAGTGCATGAAAGAAAGTAATATAAAATACGAGCAATTATGTACCTGCAGCAATGTACTACAGAAAAGTTGTTCTGCAAGGAGTGGAACTAGCGAAGTCTGGTGTTCTATTGAGATATATCTCATGGGTGAGTATTTTGGTAGTAAATAAGCAGTGGGAAAGGAGTTAATTCCGAGGTGTCTTGTATCACAAATAAAAACCATGATATGAAATTCACATTAGGAGTCTTTCAAAAACTTATTAATGGTGCTCACAGTCAGACAAATCTTCCAAAATATAGTTCTTCGAACCTTATAAAATTATGAAGGCAATAAACATTAGCTCCACAAAAGTATTTTTAAAATTAGCACTAATTTGCAGTTTAGAATAGGTCAATCATTTGCTGAGACTCCTGAAAAAAAGACCAAATAAAGAGCAAAACGCTACAAAGACTGAAGGGATGGGTTTTTTCTGATGGAATATATCCATTCAGCCATTGAATTTTTAACAAAGTAAGCCTCACAAGATGATGAAGAGCTATAGAAGTTTTCAACTGCTGCACTATTAATGTTCATCAATCTGATGTCCAGTATGACTTATTTTCCGCTATTTGGTTTACTGGTACTGTTTTGGTATTGATCAGGCCTGATCAGAGGAAGACTCCTAAGTTTCCCATCCTATGAAGTTTCTCAGTGATACCAATGCCAAGGTTTTGATTTTACAACGGTAAGACACACGAACTAAGTTTAATAGTACCGCTTATTTTACTTCCACTGGTAATATACTTGATTAATTTTGTTAGTGATTGTACTGAGAATAAACACACTAAAAGAACCTACAATATGAGTTAATTAAGCTTTTGTTATAGGATAAAAATGCCTTGGACTTGCAGTTCCAAATGTCACTGTATTAATTTTATTAAAAACACCGTTCCAGAGGAATAAATCTGTTTTGCAGCCCGCACAATTGATGTCAATGCTATATAAAGGTAAATATTTCTGGTGTGAACATCTGATAAAGAAATAAAAATAAAACATGAAACATCACTACCATTGTGCCATCTGTCAGATAGTATGTAATTATGGCAATAATGTTTGTTTCAAACCCTTGAAAAAAAAAATGTGTATCTGGGAAAGATGATGAATTAAAGAGGCAGCTTCATTCTGTAACCATTAAGCCAGTGATAGTTTTGAAATTCATTCATGCTAGTTTCTACAACTACAATGTTGTGCAGAGAAAAGTAACAGGGTTTTTTTTTTTTAAATTCAAGTTAATTTATATCACATAACCTCAGAACTGTGATAGTCAAAAGTGAAATTCTTTAAATTCTCTGTAATTTCTTTCTATCAAGCTGAAATATTTTCAAGAAGGCCCATTGTTTCAAAATTCCCTAAAATCTAACCTGTAGGGAAGCATACTTCTTTAGGCTTTACAGAATTCTCATATTAATATACTTCTTTTAATCTTTCTTAGAAAGACTTTTTCGCTAGGAGCATTTTATACTGTAGAAAGAAGCAAATTAAAAAGATATAACACCATTTTTCCAAATGGAAATATGTTAGTGAAAGCTGTATATACACTAAAAATAAAACCAAACCCCAAAACCATTGTGTACATTTATCTTCATTTTATGTGATTGAACGTGCAGGAAAAACAGAGCTTCAAATATCAGGAATATCATCATGATATGTTGATGGATCACTGGAACAGGATGCCCAGAGACGTAGCATCCAGGCCCCAACCCTGGAGATATTCAAGGTCAGGCTTGATGGGGCTCTGAGTGACCTGATCTAGTAAAGATGTCCCTGCTCACTGCAGGGGCGTCAGACTAGATGACCTCTAAAGGTCCCTTCCAACCTTAAACATTCTATGATTCTACGATTATCTCTCCTTCTATATTACAAAAAGTAATTATTATCAGCCATGATCCATACAACACTGTAGGAACTAATATTCTGTGTGTTAGCGTATATGCACATGTATGTCTAGATATAGTAAAACAAAGGTATATGCATATGCTTAGTTGCATGTAGGTGTGTGACTCATTCAAAAATATACATGCAAAGACATATTTGGATAACAAAAATGTTCATAATTTTAGAATATTAAAATATAAAAAATACATATAAAATAATGTATGTTCTCACATGACCTTTTCAATATTTGTGACAGGTTTGAAAATGTAAACAGGATGTAATCTTAATAAAATGTGAAACAAAAAGGCTATTCCTAAGAGAATGCTTTTTAATATCCAATTAAAGAGGAATTATGCAGAATGAAATTAATATCCCAAAATCCGCAGTACAAAGAAAAACACCTAGAAATTTGAAAGACAGAACTCTTACTTACAAACTAAGATTTCTAATTTAAGTATTTACTTTAATTACATTTGTACATGAACAGAACCAAACGAGGCAATCCCACAGCTTGAATTGGAAGTGTTATATCTGAATACATTTTTGATTCCATTGCTTATGTTCTTTGTAGAGGAGATTTCAAGGTGTAAACAAGAGCATTTGAAATGAATGATTCAACCTGGGCATATTTTTACAGATAAGTTTCCTCAATATGTACCCCCTATATCCCTATTAAAATTATGAATGAATTATATCTAATGAAAGCTAATAAATGGAAAAATTAATCTTTTGTTTGAGGGGAAAAATACACGTCTATAACATATGTCAAATATAGAAGTATGCAAGAGGCACTGTTATTCCTTCCCTCGTGGATCTAGTTTGTTAAGAGTTAAGTGCTTTCCTTGGTTACCTCCTAACCAAACTACAAAGATCATTAAAGATCATACTGGTCAGCTTCTGGGAAGACAAACACACGTGTCTTGCATGAAAACAAATCACTAGGATATCCTTTACGTCAAAATTCAACCTTAAACTATGGTGTCAGAGATATTGAAAGCAACTGCTTTATTTATTATTGATCAGGGCTCATGTTTAAACACCATAAAATGAAAGTCTTGTCATATCAGATATTTTACAGGGCAATAGACATTCATGAATCCCACAAGAATGAGGATAGTTTTGTTGAGGGATTTTAGGGGGCTCTGAGGGTTGAATTGTTTTTATTTCTTTTGGGGGGGTGGGGGGGGGATATTTCATCCCTCCCTGTTTTGCTTTTTGATACTAAACTTTTCAGACATTGCCTTAGGTGGTAGAAAATAGATGCATATGAGCAACACTTAGCTTTCACACACTTCAATCCACCTTTTGTCTTAGGAAAAATCAGTTATTGTTTAACTAGTTATAAATGAAAAAGTTGCTAAAAGACTTAAGAGCTCCTTTTAGAAGAGTGTCATATACTTCTAATCAAACAAGCCACCCACACTTCTATTACTTTTTAGCCCTTTTTTAATCACAAAAGACCCTACATAAATCAATGATATATAAACAAGTATTTCAGGCAATTTTTCTAAATGGTTAGTGAATGAAGTATAAATACTGCAAACTTCTTTCCAACAGTAGAGATTTATTCTCCACATTGAGGGTGGCTCACCACTCTGAATTTTCAGTTTGGTGCAGCCTCACTTTATTGGATCAAAATAACTGGAGCCAGACTCCTAGAGATCATTAAATCTTCGTGAAAATTGACTAGTGCAATTCAACACATTTCCTAAAGACTCTCCTCATGCAACAGACAACCACTGCATGAAATTTGTTTGAACAGCTGCCCATAGGAAATTCTGCGTTTGATTTTTTTTTTACCTTTTAGACAGTATTTAGGCATAAAATTCCCTAATTTAAAGCTAAAAAAAATCTAAACATGTTCTGAAATTAAATTTCACAGAAAGAAAAAGGTTTTTTTCAAAATATAATTTTGATACATTTTGCATTGCCTAAGTGTGGAAAATCTGGCCACACATTTTTACTCTGGACTTAGAATATGCCATAATATGACGTACCATAACGGGATTAATAATCAACTTTGTATTACATTTACGTTGGATGAGAGCTGACTACTAAGCACAGATGAAACCACAAGAGAAAGCTAATCTGGCATTAGGTCCACCTGCGATATTTTCTTGAAAGGAGAACTGGGAAAGGCACATATGACAAGAATTTCATTTGCTAAACTCAGACTTCAAGGTGTTTCAGTCCAAGTTTACTGCAATCATGCACAAGAAAATCATCTCCCATCAATAGCATTCTATCTTCAGTTTCTATGTTGCAATCTATAGGGTGTCTCTATAGATACGTCTTCGAATTTTTGAGCAGTATGTGTAGCTCTATGCTGTATCTGTAACTCTGGTATCTAGGCTCATTACCAATCTCCTGAGCCATCCAGTCTTCCTCACTTGTGAAAATGTAATAAATTGCTTTTTTCCCCTGGTGTATTTAGCACTCATGAAAAGTGACAGAATGACAGCCTGGGAGACTGAAGTACTCTGTTTAAATCAGAGAAAAGGAAAGAAGCAACAATGACAGACTAAGGAACCAAAGCTGAATTAACCCTTTGCTCAACTCACCAGCTGAAGAGGGAGTAGCAGAGTCTCAATGGATCAATCAATGGCCTACTGACAACAGAGAGATCTTAATTGTTGGTGCAATGTCAAATAACATACAACCCCCCCCATTCCAGCATAAATGTATATTTGCATATGTATGTATTCTGCAAAAAGTTTAGCCAGGTTGTAGTAAAGCCATGGAGAAAATCCCTAATCAAACGTTTGACATACCAGCTCCTTCAGAAAGTAAAAATTATCACCTGTGCTGTAAGTCGAACAACTAGAATATGAAAGAGAAAAAAATACTACTGGGAAATTTTCACATTTTACCCAGTTTCATTGTTGTTTTTTAAAGCATATTTCATATAATTTAAGACCAACTGTCCAAAAAGTCAATATTCATTCATTGTAAAGCACAAAAAAAGTTTGATTTAGTATAATGTTTAAAAGTCAATGTCTTCTGCTAATATCTGTTTCTCAAAAGTTTATGACAAATACTTTGCACTGTCTTTTGGCACCAAGATGTAGTAATGAGTCTGCAATTGTAGAGTTTATCTTCTGAAGCAAAGAAGAAAATTTAAATAAGTAACAGAAAGTTTGTTTGTTGGGTTTGTTTTTTTAAAGTGCCTGATTAGAGTTTCTGGGGGAGAGGGAAAGGGTTTTCTTTTAATAAACTGCAAAATTTGGTGGCTTTCTCCCCTTTATTTGTAAAGGAGCCACAAAACATGTAACAAATTGGTTTGGAGACAAACGAAACAAGCAGAGCCAGATGAGTGAAACACCAGCAAAGGAATTGTTTTCATTCAAGCATTAGAAACAAGTCCTCTGAAGTCTAACTCTAGTGATCTATTTTATATGCTATGTCTAAGTAATAATAATTGTCCATCCCTGTAGAGGAGAACGAGTCTAAAAATTGGACTAAAATGTTGCAGCTGGTGCTAGTAAGATGCCTGACTCATCGCATGTGTCCTGGAAACAGGTTGTCAGCCTCAAGAGTGAAAATTTCTGTGCCCCAGAAGACACAAATACAAAACATGCCTCAAGTATATTCTCACACTGGCTACTGTGCCCCAGAAAAAAAAAATACCTTAGGTTTTTGAAGAGTCACTCCTATAAGGAGTCTCAGTGAAGTTCCTATCTGATCTTGCAGACTGATAGACCTTTTTGTCCTCTTTTGGAAAATGAAGCTCTTGATGGATGTATTTATTCTTTGAGGACAAAATGTGACTTACTGCCTACTGGGCTCAGAAGGGAAAATAACACCTATTTTCTGTGATCTGGAAGTATGTCATCATATTTATCACAAAACATGCTACATTAATGCAAGGATCTGAACAAGCTCACAATGCCTGAAACAGGGTTGTAGCTAGACTTATGTATATTACGAATACACACTCTAGGCCAGATCTTTAGTTGACTTTAATCAGTGTTGTTCTACATAAGTGCTTCAGAACAAACCTAAGTTTGAATGGCTATGGAAGGATATAGAAATGCCACTGAAAATAAATTCTTATTTTGAAGACGCTCCAAGAACAAACTCTACTGCAGTGACAGGGATAGCAAATCAAACAGCAGTTTTTAGAGAACATGCTGGTAGTTAACAATAGATTTTATGAATAGAACCGTATATCACTGACAAGTCTGAAAACCATTACATGTTTTTCCAGACTCCCTTATTACACCTTAAGCATCAAAAAAAAAAAAATTACAAAAGGGTAATGAGATCTGAAGAGTAGTTTTGATGTTATTTTCAGTGGGGAAAATTTGGAAGTAAAGTTGAGCCCAGGAAGAAGGGAGAGGCTGAAGGAAGGTGTTTAAATATTCGGGTTTATTTGTCATTATCCTATCTGATTTGATTAGTAATAAATTAAACTAATTTCCCCAAGTCAAATCTGTTTTGCCCATGATGGTAATTGGTGAGTGATCGCCCCCTGTCCTTATTTTGACCCACGAGTCTTTTGTTATATTTTCTCTCTCCCATGCCCAGTGGAGGAAGGGAGTGATGGAAGAGCTTTGGTGGACATCTGGCCTACAGCTAGGGTCAACCAACCACATAACACAACATTTTTTCCCAGCTCTGTCAGCTATCTTCATAAATTACTGCATCAGTCTCAAGAAAACAACTACAGAAAAAAAATCTAAGCTTGATAAAACATAGGCTATTAACTATAAAACATTTTTGTGCCATGATATGGTCCTGTATTCTACAATAATTATCTTTTTTTAATTAATAAAGGCGTAAGTCAAATATGCCTTACTACCAATAAAAACTACAAATTACTATCAGACCTTTAAAAATGTAATAAACAACTGCATAAGTAAAAGCACTAGAAAAGCATTAAGCTTATATTGTCCTCTGTATTAAGCTTAAGTCCTACCAGGATGAAATGCAGCAGATGTGATTTACTAAATGTCAACTTAAAGAACTGCTTAGAGGGTTTTTTGTTTGCTTGCTTTTTAGAGTTCAGAAATTCTGTAAAAGCAAGAAATAAAAATCACTCAAAATGCTTTAAAAACAAAAGACCCCCTCTCATTCTTCTTTTCTCAAGGCTGAACAGCCCCAGTTCATTCAGCCTTTCTTCATAGGGGAGATGCTCCAAGACTTTAATCATCTTCATAGCCCTATAAAAATATTACCATTAAAAATCCTTTTTTTCCTCTATCTCAATATTTAAAATTTTTCTGACACCTTGTTTTATTTTGTTGTCTGTCCTTCCCAGTTTTTCATACTTGTAAAAAAGAGTTTTTCAACCCGTCATTCAGAATTTCTAAAAACCAAGGTCAAAACACGTAGAACTTGTTGCTGACAGAAAGCTGGATGTTTATCAGGTACAAGTAGCACACAATAAAGGTAAGAAATAGTGATTTCACAAATTCTCTCTAGTAAGCTTTTCCTTCATCATTTAGGGAATGGTATTAAATTTCTCTGTTGAGTAGTTTCTCTTCCATAATAATGATGAGCACAGCTTTCATTGCTCCAGATATCATAGATAATCATTTGATTGTAATTGATTTTCAGCTTTACTTTTGTTTGTTTTAGATTTTTTTTTAATAAAAAGGAATAAACTGTACCTTTGTTCTGTTAAAAGGTTGATTTTGCTAAATAAAATAGATTTGCCTTCTCAGCACATGCACAGTTTTAGCAATTTAAAACAACTGGCATTCCAAAAGCTGGGTATGGTTTTGCCTTCAGAGGATATTATGCATATGCAGTTATTGACACTGAAGCTTTTGTTTGATCAGCAGGTTCTTTACTATTTCATACTTCCATAATTTTTATTTGTTCATGAACTGTAAGTTTTAACACTGAATTATGTAGTGCATATCATGCTTTCAAAAGGAGCATAATAACAATCAGAAAACCATAAATCAAATAAAAGAAATATCTTTCCAGCATGCTGTTAACAATACATATATTCTTACAGGCCTACCTTACAACAAACCTGATATTTAGCACATGGCAACAAAAGAATTGAATAAAGCACTTCCCAACTACTGATTGTGATGATTTCTATATCCTTGTTTATGTACCTGTAGAACCTGCACTACTCAAGGGACTGGTAGCCAGTACTGGAACTGTGTCAGTCCTGTGATACCTTATTGAATCCAAGGAGCAGTTTCCATGTTTATCGGAGAGTTTACTAAGAAGTTTATTCCTTCTCTTTTACACATTAGAACTCTGCAGACATCCCAAGTCTCAACAGGCTTTCAAAATTCAGTTGTCAATATATTTGACTAATACTGTCTGCATAACTGACAGTTTGAGAGTGGGTGTTGAGATTACCTGAAGTAACACACCTCTATCTTCATTTATTTCATTCTGACAGAATTCAGCTGTGCAAATCAGCTGAACACGACAGCAGCGTTACATCGCATGATGACCTGCATCTTGCTTTTCAAGAGTGAACTGCTCTAGTTTTTAATACAAAATGCTTACACACTTGTTCCTCACATGTGAAAGTTCTGATGTTCTGATTTGAAAACACTCTATTTTTGCTTTGCACTGATTACATTGCAGGGGAAAAATTGCATTCAGTTGTTTATAATGTATTTTTAGAAATCATGTAAAATTAATAAGATTAATATTTATTTTAAATTGATTCTGTGTGCATTACGTGGCTGAGGTTTTATCTATTTTGGTAATTTTGTACACAGAGGTAATCTTCCACTTTATTATATCTTGTACTGAAATAAGCATCCCAAAAACCCAGTTGAAACCTCAGAACACTTACATGAATATGAAAGTGATAAAATACAATATTGTCAGAGGAATGTAAAAATCCAAACCTATTTCTCCTTCTGCTACAAGCCACTATCTCCATCTCTCTTTCCATAAGTTTTATCTGTCATTATGAGCATCATTAATCATCTGATCATAAATTTTGCTGTAACCACAATAGATTATATCAATAAAGGCTAATTTATTCAAACAAAAAGATGGCTTTACATGAATATTTTTATTTAATATTCTTTTGAATTTAATACTCCTGAAGCTGGGAAAAGAAGTATCACATGGACACAAACATGGTTAATGTATTTCCTTGTTTTACTTCTTGAAAAGACCAGGAGCTTGAACCAGTTCATACACTCCTGAACTTACTTTATCCAGTTTATCCTTGGCTGGCCATATTTGTTCTGTATGGTTTTGCTTTGCTCCATTATGATTTTAGAGAACTTAAGGAAACATTAGTTTACAAAACTAAGCTAACATTCCCTGACACATTCAAACTGCATATAGGTAAATTTGCTGCAGTAGTTACTTGCCTTGACTGAAATGATTTTTAAAAACTTGTTTTAAAAGTAGCGATGATAATTTATAGCAAGATATACCTGTTATTTGAGAGATGTATTTATACCAGGGCTTTTCCCCTTTAAACAATACTTGCTGATATACCAGACTAGGTTTCTGCACACAAAACTAACTTTCAAAATCACACAGTCAATATTAGTAACTTCTTTAGGAAACAAAGCAGGCAAACCTTATTAACTAGGACAACTAAGATTTTCATGATCTACAGCATGAGAGAGGATGTAGATGTGGATGACAAGGTTGTTTTGTGAATCTGGGGTGGGTGAAGAAAAACTCCTCAACATGAACTTCTCCGATCCCAAGTCTGACTAAACTGTTTCAGCAGCACTCTCATTGGTCTTGGCTATGCTAAGCTAACAGGACTCAAAGTCAAAATGAATCAGCTGTACAGTTAATGGGCAAACATTGTGCACAGCATGGTTATGAGCCTGAGCTAGCCTTGCTGTGCCAATTCAGTGACTCTGCAACTTGTTTAATTTGCATGCTAATTTGTGAGCAGAGGAAAAAGTAAATTAATATATTTTTGAACTGTTCCTATGACTTTGTATCTTCTGAGTACAAAATACACTGTGAATTCTCATAAAAGCCTTCCTGGTGCTGTATGTTTACATTATTTTCTTGGTTTGGTAGAAGGATGACTTGAGTATAAAAAATTTTATACACAAGTTCTTCAGTGTAAAAGTTCAGGTATTTGGCTCATGTATTTAATTAATCAGAATACCTTAAATAATAAATCAAAGAAACACTAAGAATGAAAAAAGCCCCAATTCCTAGGAGCACCAAGCAAAAGAAGCAGTACCCCCTCCTCTTTTCTGTTTTCCCATAAATCTATGCTTTTTTTGCTTCTAAGTATCACCAGAGGGTCTGGATTGCATTATTTTATGTTCTATACTAAAAGTAGTACTTTGACTTATTCACTGTACTGTTAAACAATACATTAAAATATCTAGTAATAGATAGGAGCTTTAAATCCACACATGCAAGAGAAAAACATTACATTTTAATTGTATGAGTTATTTAACAGAAAGTTCTTATCTTCTCTGAAACTAGACAGCTCTGTGAAAGGAACTTATATTCATTTGCATATCTTAATTGTAAGAAGATAACATTTTTAGATTTGCAGTGGGAGATGTGTTATACAGCATGCAATGGATCATCTAAATCCTCTGCATTCAGGAATCAGCACACTCTCTACTCCCATTCTTCAACTTCATTGACACTCTTCCCCTAAGATTTTTTTCCAGTGTCAATCTTTCAATGCAGCAAGCAGCATCACTAAGGTAACAACCCAGCTGCTTTTATGGCACAGTGACACCACCAGGCCTTAGACATCAATAGAGACGGTGTAAAAAAAGCACTGCCAGGAGTTAAATTATAGCATTCCTCCCAAATAGGATTTTAATGGAATTGTAATTTAAGATAAGAATTGTCTCTTCGGATAAAAGCTGGCATAATTTAGACAATGTATCCTGAGAGATGAACTTAGTAAACTGAGAGAAATAAAGCATTAGATTTTGACTGTAGTATTCATTAGTATAAGATTTCACTATAATGGTCATTAATTGCCCTGGCTGAAAACAGTTTCTTGAATTTAAAATACCCACATTAAATTTAAAGATAGAATTCAGGTATGTAGCATGACTCCCCACTTTTATGAGCTCTCCGTATCACTGGTGGTAACTAAATGAGACTGAGTAAATAGGGTTCCTTGGCCTTCTGCAAACAGAATCACCCACCCTCTGTTAAAAACCTCATTACTGACAAAAAAAAAAGTCTTCCTTAACTGCAGCGTGGTTATTTCATTGCTTGTGTTCTGTTTAAAACTGTTTTCCTCTACTAACAAATAGTCACCATTAATTCTAGCAGTTATTTCAGCAATAACATAGCTTATTAGAACACTTTTCTGTTTCACAGTTGGCACATTATGGGATAGAAAGTATACCTTGTAAATAAGAGCGGTAGAATGCTAACCCCTCATTTTCCATTTTCCCAAAATATACATTTTTTTGTTATTAAAACTAAAACATTAATACACATCATCATCCTAATTGCTTCATTATTTCCCTCCTTTCCTTCTCACCCTTAAAAAGCAACAGGTGTAACCTCTCATTGGGCACAGTGGCTGCCTTACCATTATGCAGCATTGAGCAGTGCGCCTTAAGGAATATTTTATTCTGGTCAGGGACATGACCAAAACACATTCCCACTCCCATATAGCCACCCACATGAAGGTGGATGGTGCATTTGACAGACCCTATCTGAGAGGGAGTGAGCTAAGGTGTAGTTCACATATTGGCAGCTGCAGAGACAGAATGGCTCCTCACAGCAGTCTTTTCTTTAAGCATCTTGTGCAAAGTTTGGATGTCAATCTTCAAAGAAGACCATCTCAACAGAGTAATTAGGGTAGAGAGCTCAGAAAGAAGCTGCTGGAATATTTCAGAGGTATTTCTCCAAATTTCTAGATATTTTTCAGCTTGCCCCTAATATACTGTAATTTGAAAATTCGCAGCAACTTTCCACCATAAGTGTCAATATGTGCTAATCACAAAGTTATGATACAGGAATTCCATATTCTAGGAAGTCATGATGTGATACATCATCTATACATACACAGACACACCATATGCATATACTTTTTTTTCTCCTCAATGCAGAATGCCAGATCTGCCAGTATATTCACATTCTGTCAGTCTTCTGTAATATTATGAAGTTGTAAACCCATTTTTCTGATCTTTTACAAGCACAGGTTTTGTTGTGGATGGCAGAGATATGCACAAAAATCTTTACTAATTGAGTGGAGGGAGAAAGGATAGAAAAAGTAGCTAGAGTATTTCTCCATAGAGATTATTGTGCTTCCTGGGAGGTTTACTAACAAAAACATAGCTTTTCATCTCTATGTTCTGAGGTGGGAGAGGTACATTAAGTTAATCATTCTGCCTGTTACAGCAACTTCTGTTTTCTTACATATATTATTATTTAGTAAAGAAAGTATTATAAAGGTCAATTTTTATGTTATACTCTCCTCCTGATTCTGTACACTTGAAAGGTTGCTGCAAAGTGCTCTCAAGGTCTTACCTAGTGACTAAGGCAGGAAAGCATTAGGAAAGGAAGCAGCATGTGCTTGCTTCAAGCTCCTACATTTGCAGTAAATGTGCAAGACACACACACAAACCCTTTCTGAACTGCCCTGGTTTTGACTGAGATACAGTTAATTTTCTTTCATACTAGGTGTATGGGGCTCTGTTTTGGATTTGTACTGAAAATAGCATTGATA
Source organism: Porphyrio hochstetteri (assembly GCA_020800305.1). Classification (NCBI taxonomy): domain Eukaryota; kingdom Metazoa; phylum Chordata; class Aves; order Gruiformes; family Rallidae; genus Porphyrio; species Porphyrio hochstetteri. Next base: position 12,322,029 of record CM036911.1, read on the forward strand.
TCACAGGGATGTTTCAGTCATTGCTAAGCAGGGCTCACACAGAGCCAAGGCCTTTGCTGCTTCTCACTCCACTCCACCAGTGAGGGCTGGTGTACATAAGGAATTGGGAGAGGACACAGCAGAAACAGCTGACCCAAGAGATATTCCATACCGTATGATGTCACGCTCAGCATATAAAGCTGGGCAAAGAAGGAAGAAGGCAACACAGGGGGTGTTCAAACCAATGCCATTCATCTTCCCAAGCCACCACTATATATGATGGAGCCCTTCTTCCCAGGGTATGGCTGAACACCTGCCTGCCCATGGGCAGTGGGGAATGAATTCCTTGCTCTGCTTGTGTGCACAACTTTTGCTTTACCTATTAAAGTGTTTTTAACCCACTCACTTTCTTCCAATTCCATCCCACATCCCACAAGGAGGAGTAAGAAAGCAGCTGTGTGGTGCTTAACTGCTGGCTGAAGTTAAACAATGGTTTGAATAACATGGGGGAAAATGACCAAAAGAAGCTCAAAGATTTAGCAAAAAGTAAAAACATCATAACCAGACCTGAGAAGAGGTATGATTTTCTTTAGGTCATAAGTTGCATCTTGGAGGTTCAGAGATCACTATCATCTTATACAGCTGTGAACGAAATCCAAAGTCCTAACACTCTTACGCTGCTTTTTGACTAGCCTTGCAAACTATGCCTGTTGTGCAGAAAGCCAAAAAACTTTGTTTGCCTTGAAAGTCCCTTTCCTTCAGACACAGGCTGAAGTATAAGCAAGCGGTACCAGTAGCAGCTTATCCAAATCACAGGGTAGGGCAGTTACACAGGAGTAAACTGGTTAGTCTGAGAATGGATTAAAGGGAAAGGCAGTTCTTTGCTGAAGCAGCACCTCTCTTGCATTAAAGGCATGCCTGGAAGTTATAGAATTGACAGAAACTGACAAAAAAATATCAGGCAAGGGGCCAAGAAGCAGGCTAGTAGCCATTTCCCATCACCTCCAGTCCCATCACAGAAGAGAACCAGTCTGTCAGGAATTATTTGGGTTGCTCTCATATCAAATTCCAGATGCAGAATGAAAATTTACATAAGCAGAGGGGATATTAATGTTTTACAGATGAGCAGGTCCCAAGAATCCATATTAATTCATACCAACCAAAGATCCTACACAGAATCATACCAATATTCTCAATACACCAAGTTAATTCTCCAAGTATTACAAACATGCTTTTTAAAAAAATAATTTTAAGCTCTTTTCCCAATTTAAATCAGCTAATCTTTCTTGTATACAGTTATATCCCAGGGCAACTCTTTAACAATGCACTTTTTGCAAAGTGCTTCCTATTTAAAAGAGCATGACTCCAGTTCAATAAATTATTTGTTTATTGCTGTACAAGTAGTAATCTTATGCTGTTCCTATATGGCACATAAATTCAGCTAAAGCCTGTGTTTTTCTACAACGTCTTTCCTGCATTTCCAGACCTATTTTTCATTTTATGTGTTTGATAAACTAATTCTGTATTGGTTTATGTCATAGATTTTTATACCCTTAAATTGAAAAAAGTTATAATTATGAATTCATTTGACTTACTATAGAACAGAAGCAGCACATCACTAATTGACTGCTTACCAGTAGCCTAAAGTTGCTAATTGACTGGTAGGGCACTAATTTGCTAGCCTAACTCATTAAGTAGGAAACTCTCAGCTAGGAAATCATCCCGACTAAATATTAGCATCCATTTGGAAAAGGTCAGGTACTTTCCTTTATATCATTACATTCTAACTGCTTATTTATAACTCAGTGAATGTCAAAGACAGGTTACTCTTAATGTACTTCCTGGCAAAAATATTTACTACAGTATCACAATACTCATGGGGAAAAAAAAAAAAAAAAAAAAAAAAAAAAAATCACACCAGTATCAGATTCTCTTTTAAGCAAGAACAGCTATGACTTTTATTTCCCAGATTAGGATGAAAATCACTGTATCACTTTTATCCAAAATCAAGAGGAAAGGATTTCACACTAGAGCCATTCTTGGTTCGAACATACAAACATACTCTCTGCTGCTTTAATTCCACTGGCATCAAATAACAGGCAGTTGTGGACTCTATCCCCAGTCAAAATGGAGAATTAGAAGAGTTTTCAAAAATCTTAATTAGCAAGTCAAATGGAAAAAAGTTTATGAAATTCTGATTTTACAGCTTTCTGACAGAGCATATTGACTCAGCATAGACCTAGAAGGAAAAGATGCCAAAACACCTCACTCTGTGGCAGCTTTGAAAACGCAAAGTTTCAATAAAAACGTGGACTCTCCCTTGTCAGCATCTTGCCGCACAGGGAACAAACTGTACAAATCACCACCGTCACAAAAGCAAATCTTGGTACTCCTCCTTTTTTACATTCCAGAACATGCCCATTCCCACATTCTGTCCCTCAGCAGGAGGCACTTCTCTAAAAATTACCCAAATGCTGCTCAACTCCTTTCATCAAATCTATGAGATGATCTAGGTAAGTATGTTCAGTCAGTTATTTCCATGCATCAGAAAATAAACTGACCTTACCTTTTAGGTGTACATCAAAGGATTACATCAAACACTTCAGGAAAATGAATATGAGCATTTTCAACAAAAGACACAAAACACAATGGAGAAATTATAAGTAATATGAAGCACATCACTGAGATTCTGGAGAAAACTAATACCTATGGCAACCAATTACTAATCAACTGTTTCCATTAACACCAGTCACACCAGCATCATTAGTGAAAGCTGTCTTTCTTCCAACAAAACTAAGCTGCTGCTTTAAATCTAGGATTTTGTCTGATATTACAAAGGAAACACCTCTTTGTTGCTTGTTCCTTGAGAAAAGGACAGTATACAAGGGCTTTAAGTACCACACAGGAAAGAGACTGATTATTTTCATCCAGATATTTTGAAACAAACAAAGCCTGCTTTGTAGTTTTGTTTTTAATTTTTTCCAGCCTATGCTTTGTTTAGAGCTTAAATCCCACTTTCCTTGACCTAACTACTAGAAGGAGATTCACACACCTGCTCTGTGTCGAGCCATGGCTCTAGAAGAGAAATATCTCCCAAAATTGTGTAAAAACACAAACATCCATATCAGGGGTAATCAAAGAAAGTAAAAAAGCATTTATGCATTAAAACTTACCATTAGTCTGCCACATTGGGAGTCAACACTCCCTCAAAGACAATAAGATGCGACTTTTGATGCTCCCATCCCTTTAGCTCCAAAATACAACACTTCACCTTAGCTGCTGCAGAGTTTGTAGCACTGCTGTCGGCTGATATTCTCCCTCAGAGAGTATTCTAGAGAAGAAAAAGACAAATTAGTATCTTCATTTAGGGAACTCCGTAAGATTTTCTGTATATAGATATTGCCCAGTGAAATCCCAAGAGATTCATCCACTGCCCTAATGAAATTTAAGGTGTCCTTATTTCAGTAAAGGCTTGACCTTCAAAGAGCTAAGCATAATCAATTTGACATAGCCACCCCATAGTCCAGATCCCATACTACCCCACTTTGCAAAGTTGCTATGACTATTTGTCATAAACAAATTACTAGGCCATACCTTTCCCTATCAATCAGTAAATATTGCAGTCTCCAAACTCCTTCCCTTGGGAAACCCATTAAATACAAATCTTCATTTCAAGAGCAATTTTTTAGATGCCTACAGTGGAGCCAGCTGCCAGCACAAGATGGCCACTACCTCCCCATACCTTTGTGACTACACCCTTCCTGCCCCCCTAGCCCCACCCCTATTAGGCAGCTCAGCTGGCAACAGGCAGCCAGAGGCTCTGGTAGAGCAGACACTGTGACCTGACAAAACAATGCTGGGCAGCGGTAGAGATAGGAGGCGAGGCAAGGGAGCCAGCCCTATCCTGGCTTTGGCTTTTCAGGGGCCTGTGACTGCCCCCAGAGCGTCCCAGACACCAACCAGCATCCAGACACCACCATGGTGTTTGGCCCAAGGGATAAAGCAGCCTGCAAACAGACTAAGAAAAGCTTGGCTTGGTGTTTTGCCAAAGAGGGGAGGAGCAGCGCATCTCCTCCCAGCTGCTGTGCAAATAAAAAACAATAAGCTGAACTAAGTTTAAGCACTGAGCATCATGTGAATAGCAAAAAAACCAGTAGCAAGGAATGTGCAGTCAGACTTAGGCACACCAAGGTCTTTCTCCTAATGTCTCACAACATTTGGAGCTGGGACTGACTGTGGACTTCTCGCTGTGGCAATTTAATATGTTGTCCAGGGATTTTTAGCGCACCTGCTGATTGAATACTGTCATAAGAAATATATAGTGCTGTAGTTTTTCCATGGGCAGAAATAATTAGAGCTCTTAGAAAGACTTCTGAGAAAAGTTAGTCATACATTTCCATTTTAACACCTTAGAGTATTAGTAAGCAACAGAAATCCTAAGTAGTAAGCAATTCAAAGATTTGGTTTTTTTCTTATGTTCTTCAGTAATTTTACAAGTTACTTTTCTGTGCTTTAGAGTATGAATTTTATTCAATTATCTAATCCATGTCTAGTAATTAATCAAATTGCTTTAAATGGTGAAATTGGATCTAAATTCTTTTGTTCATTTACAACCAAGTAAATTTTGATAAGAACAGACAGTCTGGCAGTGTTTGTAAATCCTTGTGGAGCAAGGAAATTAACATCTTGGCACCCAGCTCTGTAATGATGTGCCTGATTTAGTGGAAAAAAAAAAAGACCACAAATTCATTTCCATACCTCTATAATATTTCTTTTGCTTTAGTCTAATTAGCTCATTGAAGGATGGGAACTGAACTTTTTTTAGGCATACCTGGTTCCTAGAATGTGCAGCAGCATGGAAAAATGATAAATCTGAAGCCTTGTGATAAGAATACTTCAGTGACAATTACATTTGCAAATTAGGAATAAATTCACTGTGCTCTATTTTGTATCTGAACTGTTAACAAAATACTGACCTAGTAGTACTTTAAGGGTCATTTTATATATGCAATTAATTTGGCATTGATAATGCACATGTTTCAGCCTGGTACTTACTGTGGCTTATACCACTTTGGACAGTTTCATAAGAAAGGGAGAGGAGCTTCACAGACAAAGCTGTGAAAGCCCATATAATCTGTTTTCCTTATTGATCACCCCTATGCAGGGATAGGCTCATCAGTGTTAAGCAACAACAACAAAAAAAACCCCAGAAAACATATGTTGCTTATAATATCTGTATGTTTTCCTCTTGAATCCTCTCCTGAGAAAATATGACCATGCTGTTTACCTCTTCCCTGGCATCTTTGGATAGCCTGAACCCCTGTGTCTATTTCTGTGGATTTGGTTACTTTATATATCCTTTTCACTGGCTTTAAGATGCATTAGAATATAGCTTTGACTCAACCCGGAGATAAATTGCCATCCATTATTTTTAACTGTATGTAGCTTCTTTTTTCTTCTATGAATATTCAGCTCTTGAAGGTAATGGTGGAATATTTACTATTCTCACCGATGAAGCACTGAGTGCAAGATATGAACAGAGACTTAATATGTTCTATCTCAAAATTTCCAATACAACTTGCTCACTTTCTCACACAAACCATCCAATTCAACCTTTACTTTTCTTCATGTTTTTCTTCTTAATTTTAATTTCAGAAACACAAATGAATTCACGTCTGGATCCTGACATGTGCTTTGCCTTGATGAAAGAAAAACTGAAGGAAACTAAAGGTTTGTTAATTTCCTTCTAAAAGACAACAAATGGGGAAATCACATTCCCAACTATTATGGGTATGGTGAGTATTAGTCAAACTAAAGGGATTTTTGTGAAAAAACAAATGCCTGTTTTGGGGTGAGGGTGGGGTGGGGGGGAGAATCATGAAAATATGAGCTCTTCTTCCTTCTGCTAAAACACCCAAAAGTACACTGTCAGCACACCTTATTTATCACCGAGTACATTACGAGGGTTTTTTGAACCTAATTGAAATAAGCAAAAGTTATATATCTGAGGAAGTGTGTGGGGGCGTTAAACTTATTTTTATATATTTTAATAGTATTATTCCAATTACATACTAAAAATTCCATTTAAAATATTTTTAATTTTATGGAGAGAGACGTCCCCCTAAAGAACTGCATAATGAAACGAATCATTTACCATAAAGCCATGAAAAATAGCGTGGCTTGGGAATAACATGGACTTTGGAACATGACCTAAGAAGGCTGTTCGGAAATCTTGATCATACAGTACAGAATTTTAAAGGCAGCCAATTCCTTGGATGTAAATAAATTTAGGATAATAAAATTTGGAACACTTGGACAAAACATTCAAAATATCATGATATTCAAGAGGATTATAAAAACTGAACAAGCATTTCTAATTATAACATAATTCTGGAAGCATTTCCTTGAACATAATCCCCACTTACTATGTCTTGCTTTTGATCCATTTCTAGACATTAAGAGCAACATGTTCCTTCCTGTAGTCTACAACTATAGTACACCATTTTCACAGGTGTTTCATTTTAGACATTACTTCTTTTCAAAAGGTACTTTCGAAAATCACATCACATATTCAGATGTCTTAAGTTTTAAATACCTAACCTTTTGAATATTTGGAGCTTAATCTTTACATTCATGAAATTAATTAAATTTCTGTTTTTTGGCTAGAATGAATTAGTCTTTGATATTTTTTAAATGCTGACATGCTGATATAGTAAAACCAAAAAAGAATAACAATCTAAAAGAACCTATCAGAAGGGAAGGCTGCATTTGACCTAAGCAAGAGAGGCTGCATTATAGTTACAGGCATTTTATTTCTGTATCGCTGGAGATAGCAGCGGCCAACCTACAGGCAAATTCATTAATCTCCCCAGCTACGAAGAAATGGAATGTCAAGCACTGCAATGTATTCTTTATTGCTATTCCTGCATAGCTTTTCCATAAAGTTCTTTGTTAAAGATAAAAACAAGAAAAGTTTAAATGGAATTTTAAGAATGTAAAAGCTGTAGGCTTGTGAATACTCTTCAAAACACTTTCAAGATCACTCACAGTCCGTGCAGCTATACAATTTATAGGGGGAAGGATTTAAAACGTAGTCACTATATCGTTTACACCAGCTACTTATCTATCAGTGCAGAGGTAGAAGGATTCTGAGTATCCATCCTATAATGACAATTACAAAAAAATCCAGTAAAGCAATAAATCTGCTTTGTAAGACTTGCTTAAAAATGTAAATATGCCATTATTTAAAGAAAGACACAATATACTGAACATTTAATCAATTTCCTTATTAATTCCAAATCTGCCTTCATGGATTCATAGTTGACATTAATTTGGATTTCCTGCTCACGAGAAGTCATAAAATCAGTAAAAATAATATCGAAGATGATCACTTTCACCCAGAAAGGTCCATAAATTTAAAGAAGTACATGCATTTAAAACAAGCAGGCATCAGTATCAATAGAAACACAAATGCAGACTCAGGCATTCTCAAGGCAAAAATTCTTTTTAACTGTGATAATTTAATTACTCTTGACTTAATAACTTCAACCTCAACCCAATAATTTTCTAATAGCTGAGATGTTTGATGGAAGGAGTTTTAGTATGAAAACGTTTATTGTTTGAGATAGTAGCACAGAATAATTAGATTTTGTATGGTAAATGTATAATTACATTCCTCTAGTATTCTCTACTGTATATTGTGTGCATGTCCGTGATAAGAATATTAAAAATATCCTCCATTGAAAAAAAAACCCAATAAAAATCACTTGCAATACTACTTATTTTCATTCTCTGCCTTGATTTTCTTCAGTTTACCAAGAAACTACTGCCATGAATGTCAATGTCACTGAAAGAAAATATTTCATGTCCTCATTTTGTTCTTCAAAGTGAAACCCATCTAATGATTATTTGATATAATGGTACACCTTTTACATCCACACACACAGTTATATGCCAGCAAAGTTTTCCAGCTCCCTTCCCAATACTTCTGAAGCATCACAGAAGACATAGACTGCAACCATTATTTAGCACAAAACCAGGACTACGTCAATAGGCTTCATTGAATTTTACCAAGATAGTTTGGCATTATTTGCCTCATAATGAAACAGCAATGCAGAAATGTCCAATGACTTTACCAAGCTCATAAAGTAAATACTGAAAGAGATAAGGACGTAAGATAACACTTCTGATCATCAGTCACTGTCTTTGCATTTAATGGAATTACAAGTTGTTTTTTAGCTGTGTTGCTTTCCCTGAAATTTGTGAGCCTGGCCCAGGCGTCAACAAATTCTGTGACTCTGATGGTTCTCCCTAAGTCATGACTGAGTCTGTCACTTTCTTTTCCCACTGTCTGCCATTCCGTCTGCAAAATGTTCAGTGTGGATTACATGAGTCTAAGTTTTTTCTTTTTTCTTTTTCTTTTCTTTTTTCCTTTTTTTTTTTTTCTTTTTTCTAAATGGTGAAACAGATGTAGTCCTCACAAAATATAGCGAATGTGGTCCTTCAAGCTAGACAATGAAACAAGGGTAATAGCAGCAATCTGGCTAGGGTAACATGACTCTAGATGCATCTTAAAAAAACAATCCAGAACAAGTTATGGAAACTGCTCAAATTAATATAGTTATCTATCAGAGTTATCTAAATATTCTGATGGATTCCTCATGGCTTTGCATGCAACTTCTGTAATGCTTGTTCACAGTGGCTATCATAGGTCTAAGATAGCAAAGTGTCAGAAATAACAAACCTGTATTTTGTATCTGAACTTAAATCCGCCTTACTAAGTTTCATTTTAATGGCTTTGGGCTTGTTATTTGTGGTTTGGGTTTTTTTTTTCCCCCAAACCACTAGGAGTGAGAAGATTGATTCAGAGTCTTCCAATAAAGGAGAGCATTTTGCAACAACCTAATTTACTTTTAAATGTGTCTTTTCACTAATTTTGTCAAATTAGCTGTAAAAAGGTCACCTCATCAGAAACTGGGCTGCTCCAATAGAAGCTCAATGTCAACTGTCCAATACAGCTATGACAAGATTTGTGAATGACAGTATAGTTACTATGAAACTGATGTTGCAGTTTGTGACTATTTTCTGTCTACATAATTCTAGCACCTCTAATTTAAACTTCTCAGCCTCTAAGGATTACAGATATATCTGCTGCAATTTCAACACTTCTTTTGTTATTTCATTTAGTGTCTTTATGACACGGTTTCTAAAGCAAACACTAGTGTATTTTGTGGGTACTGCTGAAAGAAGATCCTAGTGATTTGTAATAAAATCACTGTCCGTAAGTTAAATCAATATTTTGTTTTGGAAAAAAATAGACTTTCTTGTTCCAGAAACAATGTGAAATTCTGAAAGCACCAGCACAATCAATTCCAGTCTTATAAAGATAATAGTACGCTCATAGGCCTGTCTCTGATTTACTCATTATGTGAAAACACATACTACACTAAGGAAAATATATTTTAATAGATACAGTCCTTTGATGCATAATTGAGAATTACTTTTCCTTCTCCATGGGAAAAGATGAATTAATGAATCACAAAATTACATAAATTGCATCAAGGTTATTTTTTGTCCTGGATAATATATGCCAGGTTTTTTTTTTAATTCTTCAGGAATATAATAGATGCTTTGACAATTTTACTGTAGGCAAAAAGAGAGGTTGGAAAGGGAAAAGAGAAAACTCAATATAAAATGTGGCTTTATTATCAGTAGAAGAAGAAACCACAACAAAAATATCAGCAATTACAGTGTGCTAATAAGTATCTGCCCTTTCTACCCTACGACTTTTAAATGCTGTGCAATTGTAAATAATACACCACTTAAGTTCAAGAGCTCCTAAGAGATGTGCATGATCATGTTTCAGTTCAGATGCTTACTTATGATGCATTCCACAGATATTAGTCTTCTTGCACGTCAAAGGAGATGGCAACAATTAGAAGATAAGTTCCCCTGTATAATAGTAAAATTGATATTCCATTGAGAGAGTCAGACCTTCATTTAGAAGGGACATTGCTTTGATAGCGTTGTGCATGTGTTTTTATATAAAGTCTGTGTACATGTGGTCTTGCCTTGAGTTTTCTACTTCGTTATTGTGATCACAGTCAAATGTGCTGGGAGATAAGCTGACCACATTTCACTAACAGAGTTCCAAAGAAAAAGAATTGCTCAAAATATCTACAGTTTTCGAAAAAAAATGAATGCTCAGTGAAACCAGTGTTTATAAAATTAATGAAATTGTGTCATTGCCTTCAAGGACTTCACTTAAATCATGTCTGTTTGGAAAAGCAGTTTATCTAATATTATCTTCCAAAGTATCCTATGACCATAATGAATACATATAAAAATACCTTTTTCAGTTAATACACAACGATCAGCATTATGATCGATCAAACCGACATTTTGTTACAATGAAAAATTCAAAGTACATTATTAATTTCCTATGACATTTTAGATAGTAAGCAAGATATCAAGTGACATCTGTTACAAATGTGGTAAGAAATGAAACATCTTGGCCTAGTTTCTCTTATTAGTATAAAATTTAGTTTATTTACTAAGAAACCTAACTAGAAGCGCCAGACTGTAAATCCAAACACCTGTACACCCACCATAAAACAGAAATATCTAGGAGCTTTCTGGAAGTGGCTTCCAAGGATTTTCAACAATGGAGTAAATTGAAAGTCTCTTAGTAAATTTGTCAGGTCCTGGAGAGCTGTTATATTGGCATCCCATGGATCATATTGTTCATTTTAATGATGTAAAATGCTGGCATTGACTTTCACATAAACGGTCTCCATAAATTTGAATTGTGGAATCGAGGCCTACTACTATAGATTGGTAAATTAATTCTCCTCTAATGCTACAAATGCTGTCCTATTTATCATGACTAAATAAATCCAATATTTCAGTCATTAAGAATTCAACACTGGAAACAGCTGGACTTTTTAGATTTAAGCCAGGGAATAAATTCACTAGCAGAGCTCTATAAAACAAGGTCCTAACTCTCCGAAGGACTTTAGAGCCCATCAAGCAGTTCTTTATTAGGAAAACAGTATTTATGGAAACTTCAAGAGTCCAAATTAGCTGTAGCCCAATGAAAAAGGATTTCTTCACTTTTCTTTCTTCTTTTTTTTTTTTAATTTCTCAAGGCTTAGTCTGTTTCAAAATATGAAGCACTTTCTGCTACGTGTTCAAGGAATTGAATGATGCTAGACTTCTAATGCTTAAATTTAGATTTCCCTGCTAATCTCAAGATGAATCCAGGTTACTGTGTTTATTAACCACATTCCCAATCGAGGAAGGGGCAAATACTACCTGTCTACAGATTTTAACCTGTGAGAGAATCTCAGATCATCGCTCTTCTATTCTGTACGTGGTGATATAAGATCAGAAAAAAAAATCCCATAAAACCTCATATTTAATAGTGATGAAGTGAGTTTGATAGATACCCTATTTGATCTTTGTCTGCCCTCATCCCCACAGCGTTAGGTGTTTCCAGTAGCTCAGTAAGCTGTATGACTAGCATCTGGCATCTCTCTTCTTGTTTGGTGCAATTAATCACCGCTTTTTAATTTTAATTTATATTTATACATTTTAATGTTCATCAAAGGTATAATTAAAGTCATTTCAATGAGAACAGCATCCTCAATTTAGCATGTAAACCTCCAGCCCACTGAAGCCAGGCATTTTCTGCCAGTATTACTCAGCGAAAAACACTATGAAATATTGTACAGAGACTATGAGGTACTAACCAATATAATTTGATACAAATGGCAAGAGACCTTTTTCACAGACTTTGGAGATGACCATTCAAGAGCACAGGTTAAAATTATCATTGCAATAATTCTACTGGCATAGAATTAAAGTCAGAATATGCCTATCAGCTGCACACTGATATGTATGCATGGATAACTGTATTTGGCTTTACAAATAAAAATGAAGAAAGGAAGGTAAAAAAAAAAGCAGAAAAAATGCTAACAGTGCCAAAGAAAGAGTAAACATACTAAAAAGGTAAAGGAAATTTTTGCAGTTAATCATCGCAATAAAAGCAAATTATGGAATTTATGCTATAAATATTAATCATAATAAATATTAATCATGGCAATTTAGGCTTAATCTCAAACAACATTTTCATATATTCAGTATTTTTCCAATAATATATTATCTTTTAATAAAGAAATTTAAATCAATATAGTCTCATTGTGAACAGCATTTGATGAGCACCTTTGAGTAAGCATGCAATAATGTCAAAGGCAGGGGGTTAGGAGAGCACTGCCATAACAAATGGCCTGGCAGCAGCCCTCCGTGTCCTACCACCCACCAGCCACACACACTATGTTTCCCTATGCCGAGTGATGCACCTCATTTCTGGCCTCTCATAACAGGGAATTCCACATTCTGCTCTTTTTTTTTTTTTTCCTAAGACACTAAGTTCTATGATAATTACTTTAAAAAAGTGTAGTAAATCCTTTGAGGAAAGATTGGGAATGTCATTTCCACCTTCCTAGCACTGCAGTGTTCATATCCCTCTGTAGAACTGACCTGCTTCCTTACATGAAGGAGTAGCTAGCTAACTGCCCTTCCCTGTGATGCACTCAATTCCATATTTGCCCCGGGTGTGTGTAGATACACACAAGCCCACTCCATAAGGTTAGATTGTGAATTTACTGTTTAACTTGGTGCTTTCTACAGGAGCAGTTTTGCAGATTACAGTTGAGGAAAATGTCCATGTGTAACAAATACCTTTGATTTCTAATGGAAGTTAGACATAGTTTCTACTCTCCGTGGAAGTAAGTCATACTGTAAAAATTAACCCACACCTATGAATTTAATCTGAACATGCTTCATACCTTGATGGTATTGAGTGGTGATAATAGCAAAGTAACTGTCAGCTTCCTCAGGCTCACAGCATCTGAATTAACATAGGTAGCTGGCCTCAGAAAAAGTAAACTATACATCAACTACAAACAACACAACTGGTATGTATCTCATTTTGCATAACCTATTTTTCATTATTTTTTATCAGTTTCTAGATATTATTCATTAGTTAATGTATCATAATATATACATTATTTTTTAACAGAAGTTAGTACAAGGCATTGCAGAAAGATCCAAAAAAATATATTAGAGAAGTGTTGTTTTAAAGTAAACTATCATCATCTCACATGAACGGAGTGGAAATTGTAGATATATATTTTTTAATAAATCTGTTTAACCAATATAATGTGGTGCATCACCCACTGAGATGAAAGACAAGCTCCATTTTAACTCCTGATACCACCTCGATTTGTTTGATGACCAAAATGGTTCCAGTGACATGTAAAAATGACCTACAGTTATCATTTCACCGCAAGGCTCAATAGATTCATTTGCTTTAGTGAATGTTTTTGTGGAAGTAGCTGACCTAGTTATGCAAAACAGAAACCACACATTGATTTTTGTGTAGCATTTATGGCAGTTAAACAGAAATGGAAGAAATGTTGTTTCCCCCCAAATTCAGAGTATGTTCAAGTTTCTATGGAAACCCTGAACACCCGCACAGAGAAAAGAAGTGAAGGGTGAAACTGTTCTCCCTGTTTTTCACTATTTCCCCTCTTCTCTCTTTGATCCATGCAGAAGTGTTTTATGTATAATTCACTTTCTGCTGTCTCCTATTTCTCCTTTCACTCTTTGCGTATCTCTGGGCCTAGAGAAATTTCCCTCGTTGTATTGCTTCCCATTGGTTATCCAGATGATTTTAAAGTGTGATGATGAAAATTCGTGTGCCTGGTCTTCATGATTTTACACATTCATTCATTTCAAGTCACAGAATAAAACTTGCCAGAGGTGCTAAGAAAAGGGCTCAGGTGAGGTAACTATAACTTACATGGACCTGGGAGATTTTCCTCGATGCCTGGTTAAAAACTCTCCGTTGCGCTCGTGTAAAATATCACAGATGGCACCAGACAGAGATCTCTTAAAGAGTTTTTGAAGAGTTAAGGTTTTAGTTTCTCTTTAGTTTAGACCACAAACTATGTGAACTAAGCATAAAAAATGTTGCCTAGTAAAAAAGTAGTTTTACCTATGGACCTCAGATGACTGAGGAAACACAAACTAGAAAACAGCACAAATGTTGCCTCATTTTGTCGCCTAGATTTTTCTTTCCTCCTCTCGACCCAGGAGCAGCTTAACCCTGCCTACATGCATAAAGCGGTGGAAATTACAGTTTCATTAGAGCCAGTGGCTGAATGATTTTGAAAGCACCTATTTATTGTAGCAAATAGTATACCTTGCCACATGAGGTGCTGTAAGGGTCGACTGATTAATAGGCTGTAAATCATTCTAAAGCACTCAGAGGGAGGTGGCTATAGGCCAGACTATTCTTCCCTTGCATTATTTTTGTGAGTGATTCCTGCCCACATATGACAAAAGCAGTGCCAATTTAACAAAAGATTTAAATAGTTGGATTAAATCCTGGGAACATAACCTGCTCTTGAGATGACCTGAAAAGAGATAAGAAAAACAATAGATGGGAAATCATCTCTCCTTACTAAAACCTGTAAATATTATGTAACAGGATTCATGATACCCTAATACTAAAAAGCTTGAAAAGAAAATGTTATTTAAAATTCTGTAAGAGAAAACGGGTCAAATTTTGTGGAGAAGCCTTTATTCTGTGAACAAGGTCTTCCACAGGGTAATCAGAAAAACAATTTTCTGCAAAGATCATCAGTCAATACGTAATACTGCATAGGGGTGGACGCAGGCAGTGGTTTTTGTGAGGGCATGAAGCACAAAGTGCTTTTTTCATTGGAATACACAAAGACATTGGACAGCTACAGTTAGTGACCATCATCTGCTGAGTGATATCAATGCTCAGTTGCTTGCAATAACTTCTGATGAAAGATTCTGCTGTACTTACAGTACTTTTCTTCAACTGTCTGGTTGGAACCATGTAGGAATCAGAAATGGGATTCTGCCTTTACACATCTGCAAAGCTCTATAGATACACACTGGCTAGGAACAATAAAGTTAATGGAATTTCTTGCTGTACATGCTGTTCAATATTTTGTGTCTCCATTAGCCTTAATAACACACAGGTACCTCTTTGGAACACGATGTCCTGCAACAGGACACATCCAACTGCCTGGCATGCTGTGGCAATTGCTTTTCACTGCTATAAACTGCTTGTTTTCATCTCTTTTCTCCCAGTGCTTTTCTTATACCAGGTGATTTTACTTATATCAAGTCATGCCAGTCTTCAGAAGTTAAACTATTTCTTATGATAGCACATCTGTATTTTGACAAGTTTATATGCCCCACTCCCTCAAAATATTTTCTTGGCAATAGTCTTATGTAAATACAGGCTAGGCTAGCACTGTTGATCCTCCATGATATCAAATATTTTAGCAACTGTACCTTTAAGGAACAAGCACAGCACAAAACTATTTCTGTTACACTCCATTTTCACTCAGGAATGTGTCTAAATAATTGTTGTAAGCTTGCTTTTTGTATATAAAAAGTGCATGGATGGCTGTTTGAATGCAATATTCCAAATTATTTGGTTGCATCAAGAAATAAGAATGGTATCTGAGCACTCAATTACCAATGCTGGTGCGCAAATGGTTTCCTGGATATTTAATATAAATGTAATTCTAATTCCTCCCTATCAGTGCAACTGATTTTCTTACTTCCTATTATCAGCACAAAGGAAGTATGCTTTAAAACCAATATTTTTAATCTATTATATTACAAATATTGATCTCTTGGGTTCCCTAATTATCAATCCATAATGTACCAATAAAATAAACAACAACAGATTGCTTTGACCCCAATTTGATAAACTATGGGAACTGAACAGTATTTCCATTTGATAATGTACAAGCCTTGGAAATGGTTAATAAAGGTATCTGCAACAGCTGTGTGAAGAAATAGGAACAGATCTTCAAAAGCTCTAGATTAAGTGAATAAATGCCATTATGTACGCAGCTGTATGAATGCCCGATGGACAGTCGTTATCTTGTTTACACACCAAATTGGAATTTTGTCACGCAACTTCAAGAAGTTTCTGTGTGGCACATACTAGCACTTCTTGAGAGGCTCGCCTCTTCCCTGAGGCTTTGGAATTAAAGTAACCATCAGTCAACCTTACTTACACAGCAAAGCTTTCCTTTCCGTCGGGGCTGGTTGGTTTCTGTGACTAATTCAATGGAAGACTCGTGTGACTAAGCATGCAGCTGATCTGAAGTGCCATTTATGTAAGAAGTGTGGTGCAAATAAAACGGTGGTGTATTTTCTCCTAAGCTACTTAATTAGAAATGTTGAAAGAATTCTTCTCATAGATGCAGATTTGTGATCAAACCCAGTTGAGGCTTTACATTAGATACAAATTTCCTTTATGTAAAGCCTTTTGAAATTTGTCACCATACTTCCCATCCACATGTAGATCAGGGAATCTCTGCAGTAAAAAGGTATTAAACCAGCCTTTCTGAATGACAGAGCTACTTGCAAAATGCATGAAACCCCACAAATTTTAATATGTCATTGCTTCATAGCATCTGGTACACCATAAATAGTGTTTAAATGCATAAGACCATAAACTGACCAAAGTCCTTAGAGTGGAAGTAATTCCTTAGAAGTGTCCTCAGTGGTATGAAACCAAAGAAAAAGTGAAAAATCAAAAAATGTTGAATTTTTCCATGGTAGTTTTTTCAGTTTTTAGGCTTCTAGATCAGATCTCCTTTCCAGGAAGAGGACTAGCAAACAGTCCCCAGAAAGGCCTGCAGGCAGCTTATGAATAAATTCTTTTCGCTTTCCTACTGGATTATTAAGTTGCCAAGTGCATGGTGCATCAAAGCAGAACACGTTTCTTGCATAAATTTTCACTTCCCCATTTTTAAATTAATTTGGAATCATTTATACATCAGTTAGTATCACTACGGTTCCTTGGAAACTCCAGTGGTAACATATTTTACAGGTCTTGAAAACATTAGCATTGAGAGTGTTGCTGAATGCTTAATAAATCCTGACAAGGAAAATTCCTTATGAGTAGGAAGGAGGAGGAATGGAATACTTCAGCACTTCCTGGCTTCCACTTTACAATGACGATATTTCAGGTATTAAGAGATTTCTGGATGACACTGAAACTGAGGCAGAAAAGGAAAGTTTCCTGGTTTCAGGTGTCTTACCCACAAATCTATCCCCGCTCTTCAGAGGAAAAAGGTTCTTTCTTAAAATATATGTTTATAGATGCAAGGTTTGCAACTGATGACAATACTTCTTTTAAATGAAGCACCTCAAATTTGCTATATATAAAGGTTATGTTAATTTATGGTTTGGTATGACAGGACTACTTGGAAAATTACAATAGTTGCTCCCTTTACATTTTTAATACCTTATTGAATAGATCCCTGTACCTTAGTATATTGCTACTTATTTAGTTTTTGAGTAAATATTAGTGATTAATCATTTGATCTTTCACTTCACTGAATTCCTTTAAAACTGTGAAATGAAAAAAATAATGTCTAAATTAAAGGTCTTTACTGGTCGTAGATAAAAATGAAAGCTGCAGCAATGTTTTGCAAATTGATCGAAACACATTCAGCTAGAGGAAACTCTGTTCCCTCCCGTCTGAACTCATTACACACAGTACAACGGTGACATACATTAGCTTCTCCATTAGGGAGTTAACGTGATCAAGTTCCTGCAGGCCAGCACAAGTTGTCACTTCATATTGTCTTTTCCTTTGGACACAAATGCTTCTGTTTTTCTCTGGATGACACAACACAGTGCAGAACCGCAGGAAGTCAGCACTTGCCATCACAGTGAGGTTTAAGCCATTTAATTAAAAAGGGCAGAAATGTGCAAAAAATGAGCAAGACTCACACTTTTCCTCATCCTGTCAGCACAGACATGAGTCAGTCTGGGAGACTGTAGAGCTTGGTATAACGAAACATGCAACCCACAGACAATTGCCTTTAAATGAGACATACATTTCTTTCCTGTTCAGCTGTTACTGAGGAATAGCAAGTTGTGGACATTTTCATATAGGCTTATACTTAATTCATTAAGACTGCATGACTCTATTCTCTGAGGCTGCATAATCACCATGACATTTCATATAATACACAAAATATTGATGAAGCTCAACACTGATCAGCTACTTAACTTACAAGCCTCTGGATCGGTGCAGTAGTTTAAGATGATGTAATAAGTAAAACAGTTACGGAGAAACTTGCAGTACTACATTCTGGATTGTATCAGTTAAACCATCTACAAAACAATTGGGAAGAATACATATGTACACACATATACAATTTCTGCAGATTAATATAGAGCACTTCATTAGTTTTAACCGCGCAAAGCAACTGCCATAAAATAATCAACAGTAGAGGAAATATTTTTTCACAGGCAGAAAGACATGCTACCACTACTATGCCAACATATTTCATATGCAGGCACTTCAAAATATGCAAGTTTCATGAAAACAAGAATCTTAAACGCTTCCAGTATCTCCATTTAATCAAATATTCACCGCTGGAGTTAGCCACTGAAATCCCTTCTGTTCAGTAGGTCTCAATACATCACCACATTTGCAAAGTGCAACTAAAATATATTTTGACAACCTGTGTGTTCACTTCTTCCCTTTAACCACTCCTGGCACCAACCATGCTACTGTCTCCAAGAGTGATGCTTTTTCTCCTTCAGCTGGCCAAGAGACCTCATGCCAAAAAGAAAACCTTTACCATTTTTGGAGACTGTATCAATAATAAAAGGCTTGCATTCAGCAAACTCCAAGTTATGCGATATGACTCCCAGTGATAAAAAATGTTGCTAACTTCCTCAGAAGCATGCAAGATTAAACGATCTTTTTTCTATCTTTTTACCAGCTTTTGATTCAAGTTCAAGTACTCATCTCTTTCCTCTTGGGATTCTCTATGTTCTGTCTAAGGACATGCCAAAGATTCAGCAGCACCCCAGGAGGAAGGCCTTTGCTCCTTCAGTAACAGAGCCAGGACTATGGAATAGATTCATCCTCAGCAATCTTTTTTCTTTCCTAACTCAGAAAAACCCCTCTCCAAGCACTCACTCACTGCTTCGATACTTTGGTTCACCCAAACACAACAACAACACACATTGAATAAAACCCAATGCCATAGACACCGTAGCTCTAATACTAGATTAATACTTGAGAGTCCCCACACTCTTCTGCTGAAGAGGAGGTGAAATAAGCATATAGCTACACTGCTTTCTGGATGTTACACAGAGAGAGATACTGATAGAGTGACATAAAAACCCATATAGAAAAGAAAATTTTGAATACTGAAGATATAAATGGCATGAAGCATCCCAGGATGCCTTTACTGTGCATTTTGTCACTT
Organism: Porphyrio hochstetteri; assembly: GCA_020800305.1. NCBI lineage: Eukaryota > Metazoa > Chordata > Aves > Gruiformes > Rallidae > Porphyrio > Porphyrio hochstetteri. The sequence continues at coordinate 12,341,366 of CM036911.1, forward strand.
TGGCACATACCTAATTCATACCTGCTTTCCAAGGTTGACGAAGATACTCTGAAACAAGTCCCATTTGTTAGATGTAATGAACTACATCTGGTCACCATCTACTTTGGAAATTATGTTTAGTGATCTGACTGATACAGAGAATGGCACAGCATTGCTCGTTGCTTAGAGAAGAATATTTTCTGTATTTCACAATCTGCACAGTAAATACTGCAAAATAGTCTCTGCAAATGAATTTGTAGCAGGAAGGAAACACCATTCATGAACAGAAAAAAATAAGGCATTCAGACTTGCTTAAGAGCATACAACTAAAATTAATATTGCAGGAAGAGAATATGCAATTAAGAAATCCCAGAGAAAGAATGTAACATCATTTTCTCCCATCACTTAGCCCACCACACACTTAACCTTGGACCTCTCCCTTCCATCTGCCTTTTACAGCATTCAGAATGAGGATGGCTGACAGCTCGCTGAACTCTCCATCTCTTCCCATGTAATGCAAAGAGAGATGAAAATACTCTTTTTTAAAATTTATTGTTTAAATGAAGCTTCTCCATACTTAGAGGCACAAGTTGCAGTAAGGAGTTTAGGTTATGATTAATAACTAATAGCTGTCCAAACCAGCTTACATCAAAATGTTGGATCTTACTTTTCCTCAAGTTTAAGATAGCAATTTCTAGGATTTTGGTTTTATGCTGATGTAGTTTCTGGAATCAACTCTCTGTACATCAAGTCTGCCATTTACGATGTCTATTTCATTTAATATTGTATTGCTCTACCTAGAAGACATAACTTCTTCAGCTAAAAGGAAAATTTGGCAGCTTATGATCATTTGTGTTCTGACAGAAACAATTATGCCCCACTAAACACAAAAAGGCCCCTCCTAATTATCTTGTCCAGTGAGTCCCATGGTATGGCCAGGCACTGTAAACTTGTTATAAGAATTAATTAGAGAGCAGGCTTGACAATAAATTTAATTATATGGTCTCATAAATGCCTACAGCAGGGCAATATCATTGGGATAAAAAAGTGCTAGACCACCTTGACAAGGCAGAACCAAAAAATTTCTACTTCAGACTTATTTGAAAATAGTCTTAAGGTGAAAAATCTGTAAAAAGGACATAATGAAGAGAAAAGCAAGGCCATGTAGATACGATTGTCTGTAAAGTTATGGGCTCCAGTTTTGTTTCTTTCTTCTTACAAATTTTTATTTTCTACACAATTTACAAAATTACACTAAATATACCTCACACGATGCTTTAGAATGGGTCAATATTGAATTATTTCTCTAAAACAAACTTTACACTTTTCTGATATGGCCAGATCTGTCATTCCTCATGGTGAGAGAGATGAAGAATCTCACAGCACACAGTCTATTGATGGATCTCTTGGCCTCTTACACACTCAACATATTTCCAGATCAAACAGAAAGACACATACATCCCCAGTGGGATTGCCATTAGGGCAAGATAAAAAGTAAAAATTAGGATTGATGAAAATATTTTGCCAGCTATTTTGATCAAATCAGAAAAGCCCAAAGAAAATTACTTAGAAGCATTTAGAAATCTAACATTTAAAAAAACCCAAACATTATTGAATATACTAATTTTTTAGTATCTCTGATGTACTAAAATAATACTTTATCCATTTTCAATGTTTTAGATTTTCCAATGAGAGTTTAGTTATTGATGTTGTATCAATATGCAGCACCTTTCTAGACCATCCATATCTTGTCTATGCCAACAGGTGCAGTACTTCTGCATACAGACAGCGTATATATTAAGAACAGAAAGCTCATTTGCTGATTATTTTCATTGGAAAGGAAAGCTGGTTTACAAGCACTTCTGCAAAGTTCCTTTTCCAATTAATGAACTGAATCATAGCACAGCCACAAAATTCTGCAATCAGCTTTCAAAATGCACACAGAGATTAGAGACTAACATCCACTTGGACTGGATATCATGGATGTGTTTGCTGGTAAAAAAATTGAAGCTGGTAAAAAATTTGAAGTGAAAGCCAAGAAAACTACTACATGTAAGTAACTGTTACTGCAGTCTCTCACAGCATTTTGAACAATGACTTTAGCACCCCTGTGCCATTATCTACCAGCTAAGATGGTTAAAAAAAAAATTGCAACGTGTCCTCATACTTTAGGTGTGAAAAGAACAGGATGCTAAATTAGTTACACAAACTTCTAAAATACTAATTCTACATCTTCTAAAAAGATGTAGAGCTTGTAAGGATGGCTGTACATATCCACAGAAATACAGAGTCCATTTATATACTGCAATATTTACCTTGTGTCAATCTGTTTCCTTTAAGAAAATAAACCAGCATATAAATTATGTATTAACACAGTTTAGCTAGTCCTGTATTCAGCTGTGTCTTATACACAATGGATTCATTTTCACTTCAGATTGATACTGAACTATATAAAAATGTCAAAGATAAATATAATTTGATCGCAATTCCCAAACCTTGGAAACATTACTTGCATCTACTGTAAACACTGTAAGGTAGAGTGACAATATACAACAGAAATTTCCCTCATACAATACAAAGTACCCTGGTATGACTCCATTCTTTATAAGGAATCATAACTATGGTTAAATAACTTATTAATAGACTTCTTAAGAAATACCATACTCGGGCACACTTAGCAAAATGTGATTTTTAGAGGAAAAAAGTTTGTGTTGCACAGATCTGCACTGATTGTCTTTCTGGCCAATATAGTACATATTTCATTTTAGGCATCAAAAAAGAAAAACATTTCTCTCCTGCTCTTGTTCAGTAAGCAGCCTTGTAATAATGAGAGAGAAATACAAAAGATGTCATCAGCTTCCAGCCCACATCTCAAGGTGATTAGGATCTGCTTTGATAATGGCTTAAAACTTCATTTCTTCTGTATATGACAAATTGCAAATGAAGGCCAATGAGAGACCAGGTGAAGGCTACAGACAAAGTGTAATCTTCTAAAGGAATGGCATACCTTGAGGCAGTTACTGAGGCCCTGTTGAAAGGATGGCTTTGTTGGTTATGATGCACTGCAATTTACTGTCCAATATATTAAGGAAATCAAGACTGCTTTTATCACCATGACACCTTAAAGTGGGAGCTGCTGTAGCTCATAATTTCTGTTCAACTGGATAATCTGCCCTGATTGCTTAAACTGGCTCTGGCAAAGCAGAAGCATAGGGAAAAATCCCCTCGATGCAGCCTGTATCAAATATACAGATACCCCAAAACTAAAACCAAATGTGTAAAACCTAAATTTGAATTCTTCTTTTTGATACTAATTATTGGTGAATGACAATCTAATTCCAAAACAAAATTGAACTTGAATATGATCTAGATCTGAAACATTCACGTTAATAGTGACTGGTTTTGCTCCCATGTCCCCTTTGGCTATTTTCCTAAGCTAACTAGAAAGAGATAAGTCCCCAAAAGATCTTTATCTAAGAATTCATTCAGCCACTCAATCCTCTTGCCTTTTTATTTAGAAAACATGGGCTCTTCCAGAGACTATAAATGGTTTCTGACCTAATGAGATATCTTACAGCGCCTCAGAGCACTTCTCATAAGTAATATGGGATTAAATGATTCTTCAATTGAATCTTGGACTGCTCAGAAACATAAAAAGGGAACATATAAAGCTTGCCCCCTGTTGACTTTTGTAGTGCTGTCAAGTTTTTGAAGATTTGTGTCAATGCAACGATCAAAAGACACACATAGAGAGGAAAAAGCTGACTCCAGCTTAACAATTCTCAAAATTTTAAAGTCACAAAAACCCACCAAAAAATGAGATATCCCAGTGCCAATCTCAGCCCAGCCCCCTCTAACTCAGCAATTTGTCACTCCTCGCCCTCAGGTGAAATTAAGGCTGCTCAAAATCCTGCTGTGGTGCTGGTGTGGAGTTGTGTCTGTTCTCAGACAGGGCTCTGACAGTTGGCCCTAGCTGGCACCGTGTTTGGTCAGCATGGCTTGCTCCGGTGTAATGACTTGACTCAGCAGTTGGCACAAGGTTAACAAGTCCTGCTGTCCCTACTCAGGAACCTTCTGCTGTATTCAAACTTCTACTGCCAGAGACAAAAAGAGTTTGTAATGCCCATGTTTTAGCACAGTTTTATTGCATCAATGACTGGATTAGTTTAAAACTGAATGGTAGCTAGCTGCTATTCAGCAAGTCCACCTTGGATGGGAAAAGTCCCTCTAGCCAAGCATACAGATAAAATAAGCAGCTTGCTTTGGCTGGAAAGAATACCTCAGTACTGACAAGATCTGTGTATTAGAAATTCATTTTTTTCATCAGAGACAGAGACCAGTCAAGGAAACAAAAAATATTTTTCTTTTAAATCCCATTTAAGATGTCATTTTTTTTCCTGTCACCTTGCTCTGCTCAATTCAGTTCTTTCCAGCAATTGGGGCTCAGAACATGGGGGGAGGTTGGTTGCTTCTAAAAGGAAAGATACTTCCCCTTGCCAGGTAGGCTTTTCACGTTCTTGCAGCTTTATTTTAAACAAAATCTTAGTTTCCTAGATACATATTAATGTTGTGAGAATGCTCTAGGTCACAAAGAGAGTTACAAGAGTGGCTGCATACAAATTACAGCAACGGGTGACAGATTTTACAAGTTGACAGTAGCCAAAATGTTAAGTTTTGCGATTTCCTTAGCCCAAAGATCACATAAACATCATTATGTTCTTCAGAAATTGTGATTATCTGATGTCTTCACTTGAGTAACTTTTCAAGGGAAAAAACATAGAGCATGTTGTGCCTATGCGCTAATCGGATCAAACTGGGAGATGGATTCAGATTTGGCTCAGGCTGTAGAAGGGAATCTGGAAATTATGCATAGTTACAAACTGATTAATAAACACTTAGGATAAATCCATAAATCTGATACATCACTTAATCAAAGTCAAAATATCTTGTGAACTCATTGAAAAACAGTAATTAAATCTCTTTTCTGTAGTGTTTTGATTTGGTTTATTGGTGGAGTTTTTCAAGCGGATTTCATTTTGATAGAGCATTTAGAAATAAAAACTTATGAAAAATAGAAATGCTAATGTGTTTAATAGCACAGTACAGGAAGGGTAGTGACTTGCTGATGAAAATTAAGATTATATGAATGCTTCAGGATAGATTCATTGACTAAATATATATATATGAGGCAGAATCCTGACAGCTTAAAATTTCACTTCAGGAAAAGAATACAGGTCTGGAAGCCTCTCTCCCAACCAAGAAAACAGCAAATGCAGCATTGTAGAAAAAAAATCAAGAAGGCTATGGAAGTTGAAAACACAATTACAATGAAAGTTCAGTTTTCCCATTATTATGGTAATTAGGCTAAATAATCTAGTGAAATATGTTGATACTGAATTTTAAGACTTGCTTTTGATATGTTTTCTTTGAGGAGCAGCCAGTTAGCAGATTCACAGCAAGAGAAGCTTCTGGTTAAGTCTTGGGACTCAGTTAAAATTTTGTGTAGAAAAGGTACAGTATTGCAGTACTCAAAACATCCCCAAATCCAGCATCATTGTGGGTGCAACAACCTCCCAATCTAAGGATAACAACATATTTTCCTCTCCAAAGGAAAGCTACATGAAAACATTGACATTTACTGGAAAAAAACTGAGGGATCAAATCTTTGCAAGGTGGTGGATATAATCGAAAGGCACTGTACTGGAAGTTTGCAATAAATGCATGCAGGTAAGGCTTGAGAAAGGCCAAAATAAAGCCAGCAGGATTCTTTTTTTCATGTAGCTGTAAATCCTTACTTCACTGATGATTTGAGCTGTATGAAAGTTTACTCAGTAGAGAATAAGAGCAAATCTAATTGCAACAGGATTAAGGAGAAAACTTAGAGAATTCTCAAGAAATAAAAGAAAATTAATAGGAATTAAAACACCTTTATGTTTTGTGAAATCGCAGCAAGATAGAACCAGGTGCAAAGCATAAAATTAAGACAAAATTTAATCACTAGCATTTTTTTTTTAAACCCTGAACCTCATTTGCACTGATTCACAGGGTGTTAATTCTTCTGTAAATCTCCATACAATTCAAACATGTAGTTTTTTATATCCAGTCTTCTAAGTATGAAGGCCCTAGTGAAAATACATAAGACTGTTTGATAAAGCAAATAGCGTAAGCAATGTGGAGCATTGGCTTATCTATTAGAATGGCAAAAGGCAAATACTTTGGAGTCAGAAGATTTCGATTAACACAACTCAAAGCTTAAAATTTTCTGTTCAAAGAGAAGGTCTTCCTGAAACTGTGAATTAATTGCACACAAAGCATGGAAATTTCACCAATACCGAAAGAGTGGTCCAGCAATTTAGTGAATAATCTTATCTCTCTATCCTCATGCACTGCACAACCTAGCTCATTAAAGAAGTTTTTATTCAGAAAGAAAAAGACCTGGCAACAAAAGGCAAATAGTGCATCCCTAGCAGAAATGTGAAACAGTGAAAAATTAACACTATACCAAGCATAAAATACCCACACAATGACAAATATCACTTTTTCCCTTTCAGCTCTCATCACAATTTACAAGCCAGGTATCAGAGGAAATGGGCCAGTCCCAGCCCAGTACCACAAACATACCCTGTCTCAGCATAAATCAAAGTACTTCACCTAAGCAGTGGCAAATAGACTTACAAACAGCTGCCTCCACGTTACATGTGTCAATGCTGCCTATAGATTAGCAGTGGTCTCTGGTTCCTGCGTTGAACCCTAAGAATCTATCACTATAACCACCAGTAAACGAACCATTCCTGAAGAACCAGGCATCCCCGAAGCCCCTAGGAGCCCTGCATCTTTCCCTTCTTCTCTCGGAACAAGGAGAGAAGGAAGGGATGGGGTAGGCTTACTTATCTCTCTGAATTTCAATTTACCCTAATAATTTAGATTAGATATTAGGGGGAAGTTTTTTACAGAAAGAGTGGTAAGGTTCTGGAACAGGCTGCCCAGAGAGGTCGTGGATGCCCCGTCCCTGGAGGTGCTCAAGGCCAGGTTGGATGGGGCCCTGGGCAACCTTGTATAAATCCAGGCCTGGAGGTTGGTGGCCCTTCCTGTGGCAGGGGGTTGGAACTCTATGATTCTTGGGGTCTCTTCCAACCCAGACCATTCTATGATTCTATGATAATTTTTAGGATTATTGCCAAAAGTTATTTTACTTTACAATAAATATTTCTTAAAATACAAGGCTTTGGATTACCTGATTCAGAAGAATACCATTTATTTACTGTGCACTATTCTATCATAACAAAAAGTGAGACTGATGTACATACTGATGTAGTATAGTGAAAAGATGACTGAAAATCCATGCAGTAAGCTCACAGCCATGAGCCATTCACAGCGTTCACTCTGCATTCAGAACTTGGAAACGCCTCTTCTCTCTTGCAGGTACAAGCACATTCAGAAACCTAAATTAGCACTAGGTATACCACCTCTGGCAATATGCATCACACCTCAAATGCTGGAGTGCTGGAAAGCAACATGGGACAACAAGAAGAGTATCTGTTGTACAAATCAGCTCCTATTTCTTTAGGGAAACAAACAGAAAGCCACTATTTCCCCCTCTACACTGCCCTGGTCAGGCCCCACCTGGAGTATTGTGTCCAGTTCTGGGCTTCCAGGTATAAAAAAAGACAGGGATCTCCTAGAGAGAGTCCAGAGAAGGGCTACAAAGATGATTAAGGGCCTGGAACATCTCCCGTATGAGGAAAGGCTGAGTGAGCTGGGACTCTTCAGCCTGGAGAAAAGAAGACTAAGTGGGGACCTAATTAATGTTTATAAATATCTTAAGTATGGGATGCAGGGGGAATTGGCCAGCCCCTTTTCAGTCATCTGTGGAGACAGGACAAGGGGCAATGGCTGTAAATTGGAGCACAGGAAGTTCCGCACCAACATGTGGAAGAACTTTTACACAGTGAGGGTGACAGAGCCCTGGGACAGGCTGCCCAGGGGGTGTGGAGTCTTCTTTTCTGGATATTCAAGACCCATCTGGACGTCTCTATGTGTGACCTGTCCTAGGGAGCCTGCTTTGGCAGGGGGGTTGGACCTGATGATCTCTTGAGGTCCCTTCTAACCCCTACAATTCTGTGACTCTGTGATTCTCCCAGAACTGTCTCAGGTGTTTAAGACTGCATGATAGAGTTGTGAATAATACCTCTGGAAGACAGATCAATTTCTTCAAGCTCTCACTGAAAGTGAACCAGGTAACTCTGGACCGATATGGATGAGGACGAGGGATCGGTTCTGTTTTGCCAAGTCTTTCACAGAAGAGTTTTCTAATAATAGAAAAAAATCTGGTAGCAATGACTTCTTAAAATTCTATGAATTTCTAAACGTATGGAGGTATTTAATTTACCTATTTTAAACACAAATTCATAAACAGCTGTTGTATGAGGAATTAAGATGTTACCACATTGCAGACTTTCCACAAAGGTACTTTCACCTGGATCGTCACTACTTATGTAGTAAGTATAAATGCACTTCATGAAAGTTCAGAAAGGAATTTAAAAAAAAGAAAAATTTGGATGTAGCAACCAGTTTCTTAATATTGAAAGAAATTAATGAAAATTTCCATCTAGCTTCCACTGAGTTTGGGGAGACATATGTAGTAATTAGAAATTTGACAAAAAGTGGAGAGAAAAAAGAATGGGAAATAAACCCAGAGAACTAAATGAACATTTTAAAAATAACACGTACTGACAGCAAAATGAAGTGAAGGCAGTTAGTTCGGCTTCGTTTTGAAAACTTAAAACAATTTGAGAAGTGACAGAATAGTGAAGCACTCGCCTCAGGGCATCAGAGAAAGTTTCAAAGATAAAGTTGTTTTCTTCCTAACTGACTTTAATACTGAGTTTGCAGCGTGGGCCAAAAGAGTGCTGGGCAATGGGTTACAGAAGATCTGCTTGCTGTGGAGCCTGCTGGTGCTCACCCCAATCCATCTTCTTGCTGCAGCCACTTACTACAGCTTTTTCTCTGTAAGCTTTTATGGAGCTAGTGCTTTGTACTGGCAAGGGTCTGCACTCTCTGTAGCATGACTCGGTGTTTAGCAACTCCAGACACTGGGATTACTGCTAATAGGCTATTTTCTCATTTACACTAAGGGTTGTGGCATGAATCACAGCATTTTGTTCCACGCTGAAGAATATGCTTTAGCAAATATCAGGACTTAGTGCGCTGCTTGACTTAACCAGTTTTGCCTTCTACAAGTATTTATCACAAACAATTAGTAAAGCAATTTTGCATTTTCCCTTATCAGGTACTTCAGGTCAGTTCTTTAAATAGCAACTGTATCAAAAGAATACTTTTAAGAACACTCTGAAGGCAAGAAATTTTTGAACTTTACCATACAAGTAAGATTAATTTCACAGAATGGGTTAGGTTGGAAGGCACCTTAAAGACCATCTAGTTCCCACCCCCTGCAATGGGCAGTGACATGCTTTACTAGGCAAGGGTTGTTTTTTTCCTTACTATTGCTCTTCCATGAACTATTTTAAAAATGCTATGCTGACAAATATAAATAGAAAGTAAAAATGTTCATTTTATTCCTGGAAGAATTAGGATAATAAAGGTGATGATATGATGACTATGGCCTAAAAGCACTGGAGTAGAGCCTGGTCAGTTCAATTTTGAGAAGTGTATTTTTTCCTCAAGCTTTTGCAATAAAGCAATTTATTTATGCACATAAAAATGAAAGAAAAATCAGTAACAACAATTAAATAATTCTAGAAATAATGATTAAAAAGCAGGGCTTGTTTTCTGAGCTTGCTTACTGCAAATTGTGGGAAACTTCTCTGCCGTATTTAAATCCTCATAATTAAAGACAGATAATAAAAAAGGTGGATACCACCAAGTTTCTTTCATAGTTCTGGTCCTTTATTGGCATATTACACCTAGACAAAAGTACAGAATTCACTCCATTTAAGTTATTTATTCGTTAAAATAGCCAGATGAAAAAATAATTCATATCTGAATTTAGGTAGGGAGGTTTAAGTATTGCTTGGGGGGCAAGGAACAGTGAAGAGCAGGGAAGAGAGAAGATAAGCTTCAGAATAAGTTTTAAAGTTACTATATTTTAACCCTTGATGCATGCTTTGGATAAGATTTCACTGAACATTTCTGGTCAAACACTGTTCACATTCCCAGTAGTTGGTAGCTGACTGAAATTAGTAGCTACTCCCTTGTTTCTTCCTTGTCAAAGACAAAATTTAGCCTGGAATGGTCAGCCATGGCTCTTCGTGGGAAGAAGGTCCCATGATTTGTATTCTTTTGCTCTGAGCTTGCTTGAGGCAGTTTGGGTAGCCCATTTCCTTTGTGCAGCAAACCCCCTGTCGCTGCACTGGCTGCAGGGTTCTGGATGCCGATACAAACTTGTGAGTGAATACTCTGCAGTGTTCTGGGTACTGTTTTATAAACCAATTTATTTTATTTTAATTACTTTTATCAGGAAAGATTTCTTACCTGGAAATTTATACTAGAAGTTAATGTATTGGCAGGGTGTGGGGAGAGAAAAATACAGATTTACAAAGTATACTATTTAGTTAAAAGGATTCCTGTACAGTTTCTGGATAAACACATATATTAAATCATAAAAATTTCTATAATCCTAAAACATAAAGTTTAAAAAACTAAAGAACTAAAACATAAATTAGAATTAAATTTTAATGTTTGTTGAAAAAATCCCAAATTGACCAAATTGTTTTGTTAGAAGCATATCATATAACCAAGTTCTGTGTTTGGTAAAGTTACATGTTACACATGAAACTACTCATCCCGCTGCCAAATTTGTTAAAGGATTATGTACTTTTCTTATCAAAAGAAAAGTCAAACTGGATGTCTGAAGGTCTGAAAAAAGTCTTTTAAAAACTTAGTTATTGGGAAAGAGATCAAAATAATTTAACTCAATGGAAGCTGAGCAAATTTTAATCCACATAAATAATCTCAAAAAAAAAATTAATCTCAGATTACCTACCCTAGTTGTAGTATCTCTGTTGTTGGAAATGTTGCCCTTTAGGTGAGCCAATATCTGTTAGCAACAGTTTCACGACCGCATGGTGCAGGAATACACACAAGATAACGTCCTGAGAACTTTCCCTATCACACCAACTTTAATTTCATTCTATTTTGACTTTGCACAGCTGCAAGACAGCAAAACCAGATACGGTTAAGAGGGTAGGGCATCATATTTGGTCAGAAAGTAGTTTATTTTTGCATTAACACAATGCTGGCTTTGAAGTTCAGGGTTGTTGAGTTCTGATAGCAAAGCCAGAGAACACTGCCTAATCTCTCTTAAGCTTTGCCTTATTTTACACGTTTCAATAAACTTGTTCAAGAATTTAGCCTTACGGTGGGATGATTCCTTGGGATGGAAATGCCAGGCTTGTCATGCTGACTGTGTGGATGAAGTTTCAGTGGCAAAACATCTTTTTATCTCAGCTTGTTTGAAAGCAATCAGTATCATACTGGGTGGCTCCCAAGATGGATCTAACAGAATTTCAGATGGGATCCTGCCCTCCCTGAATTCTGTGGACATAACACCCAGCTAGACCAATGGTCAGCCATCTCCTCTGGGCTTACAGAATTCTGTTTTCTTCTAAAGAACTGAATCTGGACATGCAGGTCTATTCTGAGCTATCACTAGAAAGGCTTAAAAAAAAATATATATATTTCCCACCATATACAACAGAATTTTGCTACAGCTGCATATCAAGATCAGTGAACTATTTTCAAAGAGCTAATGAAATGTATCAAATCATGTGGACTATGATTTTTGTTAAGATCAGTGTTGGGGGAACAGAGGACAACTTTCAGAGATTGGTATATCCCTGACAGACAAGTATAATGGGTAAAAAAAATAAAAATCAAAAGACACTGAACAGATCAGATATTAGATTCATTGCATATGAAATCCTAGACACAGCAACTACTCTCATCATAGTTTGATCATGACTTCATCTCTAAAGAATGTGATGTTTGAGACTGTGCATGAGAAATTATTTCCACCTATACTTTCTACTAATTTTTGTATGCAAATAGTGTTATTTGATCTTTAAAAAAAATATATATTGTTAAACATATATTCAGGAAGAATTTAAGGAAGATACCCATGAAAGGATGAAAAATTATCTGCATCAATCTGCCAGAGAAGGGAAATTGGAATTGTAACAGCTTAAAATTTTATGCAGGTTTTATTAGACTCCATAGAAGCTTCTCAATAAAAGATTACTTTCCAGTGACAATGGCTGGAGATATAATCCAAAAGTTGAAGATATCATTCAGATTTTATTGGCATTTTACATATTTAGGCTGTCTTTTGCTATTTAGTTACAGAGTCATATAGAAGTCTATGCATAAATAAGCAGTTTTGGAAAGCAAAGCTATACCCTTTCTATAGCTGCTGAAGGATGTGTTATGTGGGAGGATTCAGAAGAATATAACTGTGGTCAATCTCTATTTGCTTTAGAATATTTGAGTTGCATGAAGTGATAGAACCCAATCAGACAGCAATTTAAATGCAATTTCTAATACCATGTTATTATAACCTCTTTCAGACACCTAATAAAACATTGATTATATTGCTAATCATATCCTTAGTGATACCATATTTCCTCTGTATAGACACTTAAGTATGGTTAAGACCAATGATAGAATCATGTACTGCCTATAAAATCCTTGCAGTATCTTTTGATTACTAGTTACTTTCTAATATTCAAATAAAATTATTCCTCTCTTATCTTTAGCTGAATCATAGAGTGGTTTGGGTTGGAATGGCTATGATTTATCAATAAAAATGGGAAAATGTTAATTCTATTTTTACTCTACAATCTCAATTGTCCATTTAGCAAAACCAAACATTTAATTAAGTCTCTGTTCCCTGGAATTCTCCATCAACTTAGCCGATAATATTTTACTCCTTCCCTGACACACTTAAGACCTTGAGATCTTTTTGAAGAGAACATTTGCTATATTACAGATGGACAACAGTTAATGCAGCAAGCATTGTCTAAATACATTATTCATGGATATGAATTTAGGTAATCTGTACACCTCTCTTCTCCCATCTGCCTGCCTTCATTCGCTCTTTCCAAACAAATAGAAAAAACAGTAGGTATTTACTTACATCTTCTATTGTTTTACTGAGTCAATCCAATATTTCCCCCTTTATCGTGTGATCCTCTAAAAATGGGCACAAACTTAATAAGCCCTCTCTTTCCTGGCTTTTGTACACTTAGCTGCTCATTTAGTCAAAGCCTAATTCCTTGCAGCTTGTTGAAGTCCGTGGGTATAACATATTTTATTAAAGCTAATCAAGTGCCCATCTGCTTCCTGCTTCAAGAGTAATTTATCCTTCTTAGCTAGATAAACTTGTCCTTGTTAGTTTATTTCTTAAACCTTCGGACTAACATATTGATTGTGTAACTGCTGAACTTTTACAGGGTTTTTCATTTTGCCAGAGAAATTATACAATCATTAAGAGTAAATGTATATATTTCAGAGACTTCCAGGCCTCATACAAAGGGCCTATTTAAATAGAAAAGTTCCCTTTTTAAAAAATAATTAATTAATTAGGATGGCTCAGCAGATTTCTGTTATGTTATTCTGTTCCAATTTAACTGAGACTTCCCAGTGGTCAATATATTTGATATTTCAGAATTCAAAAGACATAGTACAAGTTCCCTTAGTTTGCCAGAAGTCTTTTCTATGGACCTGATCCCTCACCTACTGATGTCCATAAGAATACAAAGACAAAATTACTAGAACCAAACACAGTACAAGAGAAAAGATTCTTATATTTAATTCTGTGTTTAGCTATTCCCAGGTAAAAGGGAATTAATAAATAATTTTCTTTAAAATTATTGGCATTTTAAAAGATTTCAGTGAATAATTTTACAGCATCATTATTTTGATGGGGAAATAAATTCTTCATCTCTGCTGACAAAGATTGGGTTTTGCAAAGTATTGATCAAATTCTTCAAGTTTTTTTACACTGTTCTTAAGAAAAACTCTATCAATTTTCTTGCTATGTAGCCACACCCATGTGTAATGAGAGTAAATTCACAATACATTTATATCCAAAAGTATTTCAAATGAAAGTACACTTCTCAGTGGCCATGCCTAAAAACAGGTAATATTTTCTTTCTGTACATTAGCACAAAAATTGAATATTGTTTTATTTTAATGTTTAAATGTGTGAATTAAGTGCGAACATTACATTGTGAATTTGATATTCCACTTCTGTTTCTCCTTGAACATGAGGTACTGACTGGATGTCATTCTTCAATGTAGATGAAAAATCTAGAGAAACCACTGGGGTTTTCAATACTTCAGGTAGTCATAGAAGAAGAAGTAAGTGACAGATTAAAGAGGAAAGGTGGGAAACCTTAGAATTGTTAGAATTTCCTCCTTTGTTTTTTGTGGCTTTTTGTTTTTTTAGTTTGATTTTCTTCCCCCCACCCCCTGCCCCCCCCCTCCAGCCAAAGCTCTTTGAGGCTCATAATTAGAAAATTCAAGCCACTGCAGCACTCACTAGCTAGGTACAACATTTACATTTAATTTTCTCTTATCAGAATCAGACTAAGTAATTACTTCTGTGTGTAGGGCTCTGGTTGTAAGGAGTTTGGTCTCACTGCAAGCTGGCTGATTTAACTGCCTATGCACTAGGGTCCTGTTGAGAGGTTTTAGGAAGCCTATTGGATTCCATTTATATTGTATATTCACTGAAGTAAAAGCCCCACTTTATGAATTAAGAATTTACTTTTAACTAGTATTTGTGTTAATATTTTTTTCCCTAGAAATTAAATACTAAAAGGAAAAATAGATGGGGATTGGGGATTCATGAGTACTAATATTCCTCTTTACAATAGAATTCTGAAGATCCGTAATAAATACTCTTTATCATTTCTTATTCAAGATGCTATTCTACAAGGACTTAACTGCTTGCTTTATTTCATAAGCCAAAGAGGTTCCAGTAGAGACACTGATTAAAGGAGAGCTAAGGTCTGAGAGAAAACCCCAGTGTGGAAGAAAATGTGCATCAGGCAGACATTAGACTATTTTGCCAGAATCCTCAACTTCAATGTATATGTTTATATAGCCAGATATACTCTTAACTTAAATATTCAATATCTAACTAGTGATCCACATATGAATTATGGAAATTCATCAAAAATCACCTAAATGCCTTCAAAGCACATATCTTTAGAATAGTAGATTTTAAACAGAATGACCTTATAGCAAAAAGACATTTTTTTCAGAGTTCAACACTCTAGTGTTATCCAGCAAAGGTGAAAATATCTGCAAACAATAACAAATGGTTTGCAACATCAGCAGCTGGAGGAACATAAAGAAAGGAACTCTACAAACCATTCCTCTGTAGCACTCCACTGAGAAAAGAAAACCTTTCTGAAGAGTAGGAAAATGCTTAGAGGTTTCTGACATTCAGTAGTCTTCCAAAGATTCAGATTCAGAATCAAGTACTGAACATTTGTGTAAATGTTTTTGACAGATCCTGCTTGTTTGCCAGTGAAAGAATTCATTGATACTATATATAACTCACCACAATGATACTCACTCATCTTAGCTAATTCTGAAAGCAATTCTAGCATGCATCTGTATGCGTAGCGTGGAAAGGAATTTCTAAAAAAGAAGCTTGCTTTACATGACAAGTAGTGAAAGGTACATATACTACGCATCCATGTGTAGTATAAATGTAGATAACCTGGAGAGACTTTTGAACAGGAATTTTTAAAATTTAGCATCATCTGATTTGCAACGCCATATTAAAAGGTCAGATCTAATGAGCGGCTCACAATACAATCACACAAATTATGTGAGACAGTCATCCTGCCAGTTTTAATAGCAGCTGACCATTATTATTCTAGTTGAATAGTCATGTATTCAAATATACCTTATTGACAGATACAATGTGTTGCTCAGTTGTGCAGCAGGGCAATGAATAAACAAAACAAACCCGAAAAAAGAAGTGAGCAGATATCTGGCATTAAAAGAATGGCTCTGTGGGATACAAACAAGTAAAACATGGGAATGAAATGAATTGGAACTGAATCTATTTGCATTACGGATTGAACACGATGTGCTCAGTAGGAAAGCAAGCAACACTTCACTGAACAATGGCAAAATAAGTTGAATATCCCAGCAATATTTTTATGTTCCAGAAATGAGCTTTTGTTGTTGTTAACACTTCAGCCATAGTTTTTTTTTCACCAAAAGGTGTAAAAAAAAAAAAAAAAAAAAAAAAAAAAAGGAAATCCTGGTTTGCTTCTGTATTTTCCAGCCATGCCATAGTTCTAAATACGCTCAAGTGCCACGGGAAAATTGACAGTTCTTACAGCTTCCCAGTTACAAGATTCACTTTGAAATTTTTTAAACACAAGGCCCAGGATTGTCCTCTCACTTTCTCTAGTAAATCTCTTCGTTTCAAAGTCTATGCACATGGAGAATCAATTCACACTTTCGAAGGAATTCACATATTCGAAGGAATATGAAGAAGGCTAAAAAGGTCCAGTTTGTTTAAATGCCATGCCATTTGCACACACTTAGAAGAAGGGAAAAATGTGTTATCTTAAAAATGAACCATGATTTATAAGTAAACATAGCACACTGTGGGGGGTGAGGGGGGAGGGGAGGGAATGAAGATTAAAAATTCCTATTTGTTTGGAAAATGTCATGGCATATTCTATTTAAGGTGTATCTTCTGTTCTGGTGTCTTCCTTCTGTATTACTCCCGACACATAAAATGAGCTCAGCTTACTAGTGACTGGAATTTTAAACCCATCTGTGAAACTGAAGTTGGTGGAAATTTACAACTGAATTCAACACATGCAGAATGAAATAATTAAAAAAAAAACCCCAACCAAACAACCACCAAACAACACAGGAAATATCTAAACCTGTGCTGATAATTCCTAAAACGGGCTAGAATCTAGATACGTAAATCAGACAATTTGTCACTGTTCTTACTGTCAAGAACTATGATGTTGGTAATTCTTAGATGTGAGCTCTGCTTTTCCTCAAAAGATATACAGAAAACATCGCTTTCATCTTCCACCCTAAAATGAGATTTATATAGAACCTAAAGGCTATATAAACTTTCCACTTCTATTAGAAATAATTGTCATTGAAAGAAAAAGGTGTTGAATAAGGATGCCATTTGTTTACATACTTAAAAGACAAAAAACCCCTAAATCTGAAGAAACCAACTGTCCTCTGATATTCTGAGTATTTCATGTTTGACATCGTTCCTGCTACAGCACTACCTACCTCATTTGTCTTCTATATATGTGATAAAATGGACATTAGTCATTCTAATTTTGAATACATGAAACAAATATGAAGGAATAAAATCCAGAGTCCTTTATCTACTCTAATGGTCTACCTATACAACTATAATGTTTTTATTTATTTTAACTATGTTTAAGATATCACAATCCTTCCTTATCTTGCAGCTCTAGGGCGATATATGCTTTTAAACGGTATCTTTCTTATGTAAAGTGTCTTTTTGAAAAGGCTAATTCTTTAGGAGAAATTTGGATCTGGTTCTCAATCTCATATTTGGAATTAATCTATTCCTTTTAGTAATTTGTAACACATTTATTGCTCACTCTCTACTCTCACCTCTGTCCCTTCACTTTGAAGAAATAGGAAAAAAAGCTTTTCATATACAGCAGCTCTTCCTTTATGTTATGACTTTTTTGTACACACAAATGTGAAATGCAAAAGCAAAACTGTAGTGAGCTACTGTTAAAGCACTAATGAAATAACCCTTTCATGATCTTAAGATTTGCACTATTTCATGCTATTATTGTATGGTTATAGTTCTTTTAAAGTACATTTATACTTAATTATAATACCGTAAAACTGCATCTGAAACAGTGGTATTTCAAAAGACACAACAAAAAACCTAGAATATGAGAAAATAAGCTCCACGTGCTATCCCTCCTTTTATGTTTAATAGTTTTTGTTCAGTTGCAGGAGTAAACTTTCTCATAGCCTACAGTAAATATAGAATAATAATGTCAGTCACACAACTATTCTAAGTGAGCAAAAGGTTTGATTTTTCCTTAGCCCAGTATGGTCTTAAGCACAGTATTTGGTAGTTCATTTTAAATACTTATGTTTATATATATGCATATATACACATATATATGGAGAGAGATAGAGAGACTCTGAAGCGTTTCTTGTTGAAGGACTACGATATAATGAATTTTGTTTATAAATATCTGAGACACAAGTGTAATTCACACTGGTTCCAATAAAGAAACAGAGACCTGAAAACAATTTCTTGATCTTATCCTCTCAAAAGTGTAAAGACTGTATAGCTTAAGGCTATTATTTTTTCCAGTAAAATGAGAATGTTGCTACTTTTACACATTTTTTTAGATAATGAAAGCACTCATCTTTCCCCTGGAAATCAATGGGAGAATTTTCTTTACTTCAAAGTACATATTAGAATCAGAGCTACATTTCTGAATAGCTTGTTTGAAACTTATTTTTATGTTGTGTAAAAAAAAAATATTTTACACAAACATACTGAACTAATACATTCAGTGAGATAACCACCAAAAATCTATGGAAGTATTTCTAGCAGGATGATCTTGCACAATTTTCCCCACAAAGTTCTTTATGATTGGATATTAGTGTAAAGCATTGCTACAGATTAATATTTTTTAAGTCTCCTGCGATAAAGCACTGGTGCAAGTCAATTTTAGAGAGAAATGCCAAAAGGTTCATGTGTTGTTTAATAACTGTGTCATAATAAGGTACCTCCTTTGGGTCAACAGGCTTTGCCAATGCTCCAAGATGTCTGTCAACAGCAAGTCTGAGTCATGTCCCTTATGAAAATCTTATGAAAAGTTCATGCAACATATTCTCCTCCTGCTCCTCCAGCTGTCTTATTTCTTCCTTTGTCATCTGTCAAAGCTTCGTCAGTGGTGCTACAGGCAGTACTTCCAATGCCTGCCAAGGCACATTTTTTGATGCAACAGGTTTAGCAGCTTGATTTACAACTAAATCCTTCATAAAATGTTATTCTTTCTTCGTTATTAGGCAACTGGATTTTGGAAACTACTTCATAATCATTAATAAGCAATTATTGCATCTCTTTCAGGAGATCTGTGTGACAGATGTTGCAAGCAACGAGACTAGACCAAGTGTTCAATGTTCTGAAGCAGGGCTGTAAAAGTGGCTTTCAATGTAGTTCCAACAGCCTCCTACCACAAGCGGATAAGTGGGCTATCAATTATACTTGGTGCTGTTCTTTAAGCTTCTTACATCAACTGCACATTTCCTCTGGTAACTTGATTTTAAGAACAAAACAGAGAGGTCTAGTACATGGAAACATTTCCAGGGCTTGTATTACTGCAGGTGCCAAATGAGAGGTTTGCCCATATCCTGGTTCTCCAACTAGTAAGAACAGTGACCTGCAAGATGGTGGGAGGTAACAAGTATTCTTCCTAAAACTGAGGATTTTTTTTTTCCTTTGCCTAACAGGAATCTCATGGCGTATTTTCAGGGATTGATGGGGATTCCTCACCACTATTGATTGCATCATTTCTTCAAATACTATTTAAACTGTTCTGCTCTTGGTCCTTCTTTAGTGCAAATTCTGCATGGGGAAATACACTCTGCAAGGCTTGTAAAATTCTTGCTAGTGTTTTCAAGCAGGAAATGGATGATAGCAGTCACCCAGGTGAAGCCACATCCCTCTTTAAAGCTGGAACAGTCTTCTGCATAGCCATGACAAAACCCTTTGTTATTTTAAAAGAAGTGATATCTAACTGCAGCTTCTCACTACCCTTGTGTATCTGAAGATAGCAGCAGTGCAAACCCCAGAGGGCAGCTTCAGCACATAAAGACTTAACCTTAGAATCCAAATCAGTATTCAGCTAGCTTCAAGAAACAAGTCCAGTGGTGTAGGGGTCCAGTCTCATATGTGAATCTTGATGATCTCTTTGCTAGACTCTTTATTTGGCAAGCAGAAGAAGAACTCTTGATCAAAGCATCCTGGTCTTCCTAAAGCAGGGTATATATGAGGCTCCAATCACTACAATCTTTCCTCTGCTGTTTAAACTACTCGTAAGTTCCTGAAGTGTTGTTACAACAGAATTATAAGTTTGGTATAGTTTACTGGACCACACAGGAGCTAGACCATCAATCTACCACATGTAGTAGGCCTGAACAAATAATAAACAAAGCTGCTTTTCAAATACCCCCACCTATTTTACTCAGGTAGTCAACATATTTTCTCATTAAAAAAAGGCTAGTCTGTCACCTTGGCTACACGTTCATTGGCAAGTGTTATTCATGACAAAAAGTTGAGTTTAGGCTATGTTGTAAGAACTATGGCATTTGAACAGTTAGAACATTTTTTTTTTTTTTTTCAAGCCTCTTTGCAGCTTTCCTTTTTTTTTTTTTCTTATCATGTTGCAGAAGGGACTCTTCCCCCCTCCATCAGTGACCTTATGGCAATGGTACTGAATGTAAAAAACTATAAAGCAGCCCCAAATACTCACTCTGAAGGAAAGAGAATCCTTCAGGCATAGGAAACCATTGTTGATTTTAAATCAGAATCACTTTCCTGGCAAGCCATTTTCCCCTGGTGTATGCTGTGTATTAAGACTGCTGCATTACTCTCTTGATGGAAGAGCTGTCATCTTCAGCTGTATAGAATGTGACTTCCCTTCAGCAGGAGCTCTCTTTTAATCCCTACATTTTTTTTCTCCCTTTACATAAACTAACAATATAACACACCGGCAATTCGATGAGCACACCATTTACTCACCTCCTAGTCACTTGGCTTGTGTGTTTCTAACTGTCTGACTTAGCCTTGAGTCAGAATGAAGAAACAGTGAGAAGCATCACAGATAAGCTCATTTGTGGGGGTTTTCTTTTGGATTGTTTTTGTTGTGGTTTGGGTTTTTTTGTGAGGCTTTTTTTTGTTGGGGTGTTTTTGGTTTTTTTCATGGAATTTTCTAACTAAAGCAGATGAAAGTGATCATTTTAGCAGTGTGAATTAGAGGGAACGTTTCTATCTGGATGTATTTTGTAGACGGAAAAGATTTGGTCAGCCTGCACTAAGAAGGAACAATAGCTTTATTGCTGCCAAGGGGTTTTTTTGGTGCAAATAGGGACTGTATTAACAAACTGCTTGCAACTGATAATGAAGAAAACTTAACAGATACAGGGATCAGAACTCATAGTTAATAGCGTAGCTGGAAGCTATAGCAGTATTCTATGAAATTTTGTGATAAATGAGATCGGTAAATCCTGACCAGATCTTGTTTCCTATACAGAAATAAGAGTAGCTTATATTAAAAAAATTCCAAAAGGCAAACATGAAAACAAAACAAACAGCTATTATATTACAATCTCTCAAGAAATAGTAAAAATTATAGATTATATATCATGCTATGAGGCCACTCCAAGCTCAGGGAATGAGCTGCTTAGGAAACTAAGAATCACCTGCTTCAGGTGCAATGCAATTTTACTGACCACAAGCTCCCTAGCACATAGATCTAAGTTCTTATAATTAGACATCCATCACCAGACCACATATAATTTCAAAACAAAACTACTCCACTTGATTTGCTGCTGCCCCTTAGAGGAAAAGATCCAATCATTAAATAACATAATATAATGTATCCTGAAAGGTGCTCAGGTACCCTGATGGGAAATGACATACATGCATATTCTATTCCATAAATCCATTACAAAATACTTAGCAACTCTGATAACTAATCGAGACAGCAAGAATGTTGAGATGCATCTTACATTTTAACAATTACAGTTAATTAGGATACACATGACATTTGCTACTTGTTCCTGACTGGATGCTGTATGTCCAAGTCAGCAGACATTACGCAGTTTACAATTCTCCTTGCAGCCCATTATTCCCTTCGTGAAAAGGACTACAGTTTCACAAGTGTTTACTTTAAAACTCAGCTGAGAATTATGTGGTCTGTGAAGAGTCTGTAGAGCCTAATTCACTATGTACCGGCAGAAGATTTGACAGAAGAGTAGGATCAGTACTTTCTTCCCCACCTTTCTCTGTGTGAGTAGCATATTGCATGAAAAAGGGAAGAGAAAGGGCTACAGGCAAGGCTGACCCTCTCCTGCCTGGCACCAGCACGTGCAGGAGGGGTTGCTACATGCATGAGAGCTGACATTTGCCACAGCTCCACAGAAATGGCAGAAAACATCTCTGCTGAAGAACTGTGGAATAATGTAACTCTGAACACTGAGATATAATTACCTATTGCCCTTTTGCATAGAGTTTCCAGGAAATCCACCATCTCTAATAACCACAGTTTTTATTAAGTGGTAAATTAGGAAAAGTATTCTGATGGGAATTGTCCAACTATTTACTAAAGTAGATTAAGTTCCTCTTTAAAATGAGTAGTTCCAAACTGACATTTTCCAACAACTCTTGTGATTTTGCAGTGTAACTTCTCACTCTGCAGTGTAACCTGTAAGACAGGTTGGTCATAGCTGAATGTGTTATATTACAAAGTACTGTTGGGTGTGAGGGATGGGATGATCTCATTCTCTTCAGAGTGGCTGAAACATTAAGTATCTAAGGTCAAATGCTGACATGTGAATTTTAACTGAGAACTTGAAATGCTAGTGACATCTGCCTTATTTTTAGCAGTGGTACAAAATCTGAAAATATTCATGTTTTCCCTTCTCTTGTTTAATTATTGAGTGCATTATGATGGGGAATTTCAAAGCCATCACTATTAAGTTTCTATTTGCATGGCACTCTACCCAGTATTGCCAGTAATTTTTGCTGTATCTCCGTATTGGACAGAAACAAAATTCTGCAGAAGTGGCCAATTTTTTTTTCAATTATCTGCAGTATGATGCCAGATTTGTTATGTGCCACCTCATTTCATTTATTGGTATTTACTGTCCTCCAGCTGTCAGCATCAATGCTCATTTTCTACCTGCTAGCTGCCAAGTTGCATTTCTAGAGTTGTTATGCACCTACATTTCACCCACACTGTTCTTTTCCCATTATTATTTGTAGCACCATCTCTAAACATGAAACCTAACCTTCAAATGTCATGCAATTGTTCATAAAAGGGTACCTAACTAACTAAATGCAGGGTTCTTCACTCAGCTCTTCAGACAGAGATTTGATTTAGTTGGATATTATTTTCATGACAGGTCAAAGTACACACAGAAATTAACATGCACATGAAAATATTTACTCTGTCCCCTCAACCAGGGTACAGCAGTGAACATTACTGCAGACAATATTATGCTGTTTTATCCCTCTCTTTCCTCGAAGAGAGTTGAGCTTGTAGTGTTTCTAAAACAAACAAATCACTCAACAACCTATAGCCATAATGTTTACTTGTTTAACACTTTGAAACACCAACATGCTGTGCTCAGAACACTAAACAATAACAAAAATTGCCACTGTCTTCAAGGAAAAAAAAAAATCCCTCTGCAAGAATTTAATTTAATTTCAGTGTATTCTGCTGAAAGTTGCACTCAGGGACATATGTGTGAGAAATGCAAGTGGAGTTAAAATTCTGGCCACTGCTTCCTTCAGTGTGGACTGAAGTTGATTATGGACTAATAAAAGATTGGAACAGCCAAAGCACCCCAGGACTTCAGTCTAATTCAAGACTAGACATGCCCTCTCTCCAATATGCTTTTGTACTGGTACGTTATGTTGTTGTAGCATTGTAGCTACTGGTGTTTGAGGGACAGAAAAGAAGAGATCTGCAGGTAATATTTATCAGAAGAACTGGCAGGCTGGTGAAAAGCAAACATGATTTTTGACAAACAAGGTCTGTCTCATGTTTGAAAAAATTCAAATGATCTTTCACAATTGAAGGAAGTTTTTTGTTCTTTAATACTTGTCTACTTCTAGAAAGGTATTACTTCCATCAGTAATAACCAAATTGCCTATGTCTGGCACATTAATAAGTCTGTAAAGGTCAGGGCAACATGATCCAGAGCAGGCTTGTTTGGGAAGGAGAACTTCTTGTACTTAGGAACACAACAAAGAAAGCAGCAAGCAAACAGACTTATTTTCTTCTTTGAGTGCAGGAGAACAGGGAAATGATACAGTAGGTTCTGCCCAAGTTTTGGGAACAAATACCATATCACTATTGGCAGACACAAATCAGCATTTAATTTATTAATTCTGAATTGAAGTTAAAGAGATTGGGTCTGTTTGAACCTGGGGTATGTCAGGTGTATCGCTTCAAGAGTCTGCCACTCATGCAGCTTGTGAGGATCTATGAAAAGTATTTCTGCAGTACCAAAACCAGCCTGGAAAATGCAATATGGAAACATAGTTCAAAGGCAGAATGAAGTGTCATTGCATCAGTATCCACCAACTCATTGCAAGTTTTTATCTTGTATTAGGAGTATGATCTCACTGCTTTTTATAGTATATACCTTTTAACCTAAGGATTACAGATTCTGTAGCCCTAGGAAAAGGAAATACATATATACACATAATTATTTCAAAATTGAAATTAAGTGGCTTCTACTGCTCTATTCCCCATGATTATCTCTGCAGGAAGAACTTCTTCCTAGCTGTCCGGGCAGACTGGCAGACTGGTTCGTAAGAAACTTTCTGACAAAACCTCTCTTACATTGTAGTGGGTCTAGATCACCCCTGTCTTCTGTAGATCCAAAGTAATTCTGTTAGAATGATGTATATGCAACATCTTCTCTTGAAAAAGCCGTGACATTTATATGACAAAAAGGTTGTGATCAACAGCCCAGCATAGCCATTAGCCACATGATAGGTAAAGATAAAGTGGTGTCCAATAGAGGGAAAATACAAAAGACACTGAAACTATGAACTACAACTGCCATGACATACTGCTAGGTCTTCAGAAACACTATGGATAATTCAGTGATTGTGCATTTGGGAGACCAGAATAGTGCATCTGTGAAGGAATACAACACAGTCTTAAAATAATAAAATCAGTGTTTTAAAGCCTTTATGGACCAATTTATGAGGAAATTTACAGAAAGATAGTGAGAATTTCATTATATTCATCATAGCAAATGCACTTATTCACACTGTTCAAGATTTTTTAAAGTATTTTTGTAATTTTAGTATGGCAATTGTTATGTTTTCAACATCTAATTTGAGAACCTATATTAGTAGTCGGTTTCTTGCTTTTTTAAAGAAATTGTTCAGGAAATTTGCTTCACAGTAATCAAAAAGTGAATGCAAGTGATGTTTTTATGCACAACACACATGGCTTCAATCCTGCAACTCCTGTCAGTGCAGTGGGAAAAATCAACTTAAATTTGCAAAAATTCACACAAGCAAAGGTTTCAATATTATGTTATATTAGTTCAGAGTGTGCAAAATTAACACCTTTGAGCCTCACAGGATTATCTGGTCTCCTTCCTTCTTATTTATAAGACATTCAGTGAAGTGTTCCCATCTGCTAATTATCATACAAAGCACACCCGTGGGGTACACACCATGAAATTGGTGGCAGACTTCTTACTGTTTTATCATCTTTTTCTCTTTTGTGTCTTGCAGGCCAAGTTGTAGAACAACTGTATAATCTCATTGAACTGTTAGCTTTGAATATGTATCTTTTATGGTTCAAGCAAACCGATACCCCTTCCTGACATTTCAAATAGTTTACTAATGAAAACGATGAGAATTTATCAACACTCACAGATATTTTCAACATTTAATCCTAGTCTAATTCTTACCTTAACCTCAACAATTTGAGCTCACCACAGTCCACAGAGCACTACAAGGCACTGTTGCAGACATTAATTTGTTCTCCCTCGTAGCCTTTCACAGGCTGTAGAATAGGGATGGGTTGTGTTAACCTGACACTTAAATTTTCAGTTACAGATATCAAAGTATTTATATAACTGCCAAAAAATATGCTTGCAAAGAGATGAAAAAGAAAGCAAGCAGCAGTTGTTGGACATTAATATATATAACTGAATATTCTCAGAGAACAGATTTTATTTAATGGCTATTATAGTGTCTTAGATTTGGAAACAGAGGTCACTATTGCCATAGAGCATGAGCCAAGATATGTGCATCCAGGTTTGACTCGTGTTTCCTGCAAATTTATACAAAAGAACTGTTTTTCCCACATGGAAATACTATATTTATCAATGTTGTTTATTATTATTTTTATTCTGAAGACTATGCGATTAATGTTACCCTTTTTATTATTTAGAACAAGTCAGAATTAAAAGATATTTTGACTGAATTTTTATGGAGAAAGAGACTCATCATATGCTCTTGGAGAGCACTCTTGTAAGGCTCTAGCCTCACAGTCTCACACAGAGACCTGTTGCTGTAGATTATTCCACAAACCCAGGCAAGCATCTATGAAATACAGTGAACACAGAGCAACTGCAGCCATATTTAAGTAGTGTGTGAAATGAAGAAGCACTTGGTAATCACTTCTCATAACTTAAAAAGACTGTTCAGTGATCAGAAAAAGAATAAATAAAGCAAGAGACACACATAAATCTTCCCTTTCTCTGCTATCTGCTTCTAAGACTGCCTGCATCTCTACTTTTCTGTGGAAACATCCTAATGCCCAAGAAGCATTTTAGCTTTATGGTTTTCTGTGTGCTGCTTTTTGTTGTTTTTTGTGGGGAGTTTTGGGATTTGGGGTTTTTTTTTAAATTGTTGCTTATGTTTTTTAATTGTGCTGATGATACTATCCAGGCTTAGAGTGGGAAGGCAGGAAAGCAATAAAGTAACAGTAGTAAGAGAAGAACACATAAAGGTGATCAGTATTACTGAGTACTATCAGAACTGTGAGACTGACTGGAACTGGCATTATATTCCATGTTATCTTGAAGAGGCACAGCTCCTGCTATGTTTGGTACCATGTCACAAGGGTTTATTTTTATGTCCATTAGAAAGATATTACAGGAACACTTGAATAAAAAATAAGGACAGATTTGTGTGCATACTTACACTTGATTTGAATTCTTTATGGCACACAGTCTGTAACTCATAGCAGGAAAGTTATTTCCTTTCACTTGCAAGCTCCGAACAGACCACAGTGTAATTCTAGAAGACAGTCTCCCCAAAAGAATGACTTTGCACCCAGAATCACCCCTTATGAATCAACATAGCCAATCATCATCATTCACTATTGGGGAATCTTCATGCACAGAAGTACCTGCTTAGACAAAGGGATTCTTCAAGTGCCCATAACAATGTGCCATCTCTACGGTAACTGCATTTGTTACCACAAGAGGGACTGAGACAGTAGAGGGAAGAGAGAGAAGAAACTATGTAGTGTAGTCTGAACATTTATTCATTTCTGAGTCTTCTGTGACTCTAGTAGAGTTACAAACCAGCTTATATGGTGAAATTCCTCCTTAAGGCAACATAATGGTTCGCAACTAGATGCTCAAATTTAGTAGCAGATACTGTCTCCTAGCACTAAGCCACCAAGCTATTGCCTCTCACATTCACCTAGGTCTGTTCCTTAAAAGGATAAAAAAAAAGAAAAAAATGCAATGGCACCAGAGCCTTTTGTACTATAACAGTGTTCTCCTGAAGGAAAGAGAAAGAACTAAGCCTGAACATGCTACGATGATGATTCCTATTTTATAAAAGCCAGAATAGTATGGAGTAATGAAAGATTTTCTTTAATACATTACATAAATGAACTCATAATACTAGAAAAACCTCAAGAGCTTTTACACAGTCCATATAGGCTGAATCCTAAGAAGTTAGTCATGAAATCTAGTGAAGCTTACAAATCTAATGCAATAATTGATATGTCATTTTGAAACTGTGACTATTTTCATTATTAGGACATGTTCAGGTATTTCCTCACTCACTTCATAAAAGTTTAAAATGTCATTTACAGTAGAAGTAATTGCAAGATTTTCCATGGTGAGCAGTTATATGGCAACATAACAGAAACATCCCTCTACTTTGCAATGCAATAGGGCTTACACCAGTTAAAGAGTTAAATCACAGGCATCATAGGAAAAAGATTAAGGATAAGAGCTATACTTTAGTTGCACTTGACTTGATATGAGGAAAACTCAGGGCAACACGAATGATACAGAAGTCTGATCTATGATTGTTATCTCCAATCTAAAAATAAAATTGTCTTTCATGAGTTTAATAATTAACTCATTTAATAGTTTCGCATCCTCCAATATTGACTTTTACTAGTTTTATTAATTAGTTACACGTGCAAAAGTACATCCTTTTTCTTGTTCCAATTCAACTACTGAGCAATTTCAGGCTAATAAATCACAGAAAATGTGTGTATTGGATTAAGAGGCAAAATTAAGTCTTGCCCTCCCTTAAGCTTTCTTTATAGTCCTGTGTCCTGGTTTCAGCTATGATGGAGTTAAACTTTATTTTAGCAGTGGATGGAATGCCATGTTTGGGTGTTAGCATGAGAATAGTGCTGATAGCACCCTGATGTTTTCCGATTTGTTGCCGGGCAATCAAGGACCTTTCTCAGCTCTGCATACTTCCTTACTAGTGAGAAAGGAGGGGACGCAGCCAGGACAGGTGATCCGAATTGGCCAAAGAGGATATTCCATACCAGTTACGTCATGTTCGGTATAAGGGGGGACTGGGGGGAAGAGGGGGAGACAACGCCAGGACGTGCAGTTTCTGGGGCGGTCGGGTTGTCCGGGACGGGCTCTAAGCTGTGCGGCCTGAGTTGTGTGGTTTGGTGAGAAATTGCATTGTGTATCACCAGTTTCATCTATTTTGTGCTTTAAACTTCTGTTATTGTTATATCTAGTTTTCTGTTATTGTTTAGTAAACTATCCTTATCCCAACCTGCGTGGTTCTGGTTTCTAGGTTGTGGTTTCTTTTCCTCCTTTCTTCCTTCCCTTTTCCCCTTCCCCCAACTTTCCCTCCCCCTTCCTTTTAAAAGTACAAGCGACTGTGTGGGGTGCGGCCCTTGGCTGGGGCAAAACCACGACAGTTATTTTGGCGCCCAACGTGGGGCACGAACGGTTGGGATAACGGTAGATCTGACCCTAACTATCGCAATTAAGATAAGCACTGTTGTTTAAGCAATCTCTGGTCACGATGTTGTGGTATTTATTTACAAGGCTGTGGCAGCAAAACCACCGCATGCTGTATACAATCCTGGCAGGATTCTTTACTCTCTCAGGTCTGTGGCTCCCGTATTTGTTCCCATACTTCATTATAGTGTATTTTATGATATCGGTCTATGATACAATAATATCGATGATCATGAGCTTAAGCTGGTACCTGTATGAGGTTTTGCTGTCCTGTCCATTCTTTGGACAGGGAGGGGTTAATAACAGCAGCCGGTATGGTGGGGGCACTGCTTTCTTTTCCTTTGGGCTAAATACAACAGCTCTTAGGGCAGTTTTTGAAAATCTTCAATATCTCTGGGATATTCAAACTAGCATTTTGCTATTGGTAGGTTTGGGGCAGATGGTTCAGTTTTTGTTATATATCAAGCATAGGTTTATGAATACCACTGAGGAGCTTTCTCCGAGACAGAATAATCACGAGTGGCAGGGCATGTGGCAAAGTATGGGCAAGTACCTAGGTACTTTCTCACGCCCGATGGTTTGGAATTTCACTCCTGAACAGCTACAAGACCCCGATCAAGTGACTGCATACCTAAGGAAAAATTGCTGTAGGTTTCCCAGAGATGGACACCTTACTGCACTGTGCTGGGCTCTGGCCACTATTTATCAAACACTGCTTGATAGCAGGCAGCACTGTCAGCACTGTCAGGGAGAAGGGAAAGGAAACAGACTGGCAGATACTATAGCTGCTGCAACCACTGGGGCTGACACTGCAGCTACTGCAACCCCTGTGACCGACACTGCAGCTACTGTAATCTCTACAGCAGACACTGCAGATGATCTGAAAAACCAATCCACACCAGTGTCTGTTGCTCCCGTACAAAAGAGGAAAGGCACAAAGAAATCAGTTCGTATAGTGACGGATAAGGATGATGATCAACCGGGATCATCTCGAGGATATCAGGAGGAGGCAGAACCAGAGATTGTTACCCGATCCCTGACTCTGAGTGAGCTGCGTGAGGTTCGAAAAGATTTCACTCGCCACCCAAGTGAGCACATTATCACTTGGTTGCTCCGATGTTGGGATCACGGGGCCAGTAGTTTGGAATTAGAAGGCAGAGAGGCCAAGCAGTTGGGATCCCTAGCTAGAGAAGGAGGAATTGACAAAGCAATTGGGAGGAGGCCGGAAATCCTCAGCCTCTGGAGGCGACTACTGTCAAGTGTGAAGGAAAGATATCCCATAAAGGAATATATTACATGCCAGACACCTAAGTGTAACAGCATAGAGACATCTGTCCAGCACCTGAGAGAATTAGCTGTACGGGAGATAATTTATTATGATCTGGACAATTCACGGCTTCCCTCTGATCCCGATGAAGTCCTATGCACTCCAGATATGTGGCGTAAGGTTGTACGAAGTGCACCAGCAGGGTACACCAATTCACTGGCAGCAATTGACTGGAATGATACGAATCCGCCAACCGTAAATGAGGTGGCCTGCCGACTCCGGAAATACCAAGACAATGTTTCCCTCTCCGTCATTGCAGCAGTAGAGAAACTGGTTCAACGACTTGACAACAATGTGTCCAACTCCCAACCCGTATGGAGCAATGTTGCAGCTACTGGGAGAAAGCGTCCATCGTTCCAAGAGGGAGAATACACACCACGACGTACATTGTGGTTTTACCTGCTTGATCATGGAGAGGACATGAGGAAATGGGATATGCAGCCCACCTCAGCCCTTCGAGCACGAGTAAATGAGCTGCGGGGTAAAACATTCGCACAACGAGATTCTGCCAGGAAGAAGGCTGCACCAGTTTCTACTGGGCAGTTCCCTAGACCAACTGGAAGGCCTACCTATATGTCTGATGTGCCTGATCCTTTTGAAGGGACCTCTAAGTCCTTTATGCAACCAGTGGAAAACAAATATGATCAGCAGCAATAGAGGGGCCCTGCCTCCAGCCAGGTGGAGGAGAGGGATAATCGGGTTTATTGGACTGTGTGGATCCGATGGCCTGGCACGTCAGATCCACAAGAGTACAAAGCTCTGGTGGATACTGGTGCCCAGTGTACTCTAATGCCATCGAATCATGAAGGGGTAGAACCTGTTTGTATTTCTGGAGTGACAGGGGGATCTCAACAACTAACTGTGCTAGAGGCTGAGGTGAGCCTAACTGGGAAGGACTGGGAAAAACACCCCATTGTGACTGGTCCAGAAGCTCCGTGCATTTTAGGTATAGATTATCTACGTAGAGGGTATTTTAAAGACCCAAAAGGGTACCGATGGGCTTTTGGAATAGCTGCTTTGGAAACAGAAGAAATTGAACAATTGTGTGCCTTGCCTGGACTCTCGGAGGATTCTGCTGTTGTGGGGTTGTTGAAGGGTGAAGAACAGCAAGTGCCAGTTGCTACGACGACGGTGCACAGACGACAATACCGTACTAACCGAGATTCCCTGATTCCCATCCATAAGCTGATTCGTCAACTGGAGGATCAGGGAGTGATCAGCCGAACCCACTCACCCTTTAATAGTCCCATATGGCCAGTGAGGAAGTCCAATGGAGAGTGGAGGCTGACAGTAGATTATCGTGGCCTAAATGAAGTCACTCCAGGTATGAGTGCTGCTGTGCCAGACATGTTAGAGCTCCAGTATGAATTGGAATCGAAGGCAGCCAAGTGGTACGCCACAATCGACATTGCGAATGCTTTCTTCTCGATCCCACTGGCGCCAGAGTGCAGGCCACAGTTTGCTTTCACTTGGAGAGGCAAACCTATATGGGCTGATGACTTATGGCAAGATATCTCTGCTCGGTTAGAGAAACTTGTTGTAAAGGTACGTCATGTCGACGCCCATGTACCTAAGAGTCGGGCCATGGAGGAACATGAAAACAACCATCAGGTAGATAAGGCTGCTAGGATTAAAGTGGCTCAGGTAGATCTAGACTGGCAACGTAAGGGTGAATTATTCATGGCTCGATGGGCTCATGATACCTCGGGTCATCAAGGGAGAGATGCAACATATAGATGGGCTCGGGATCGAGGGGTGGACCTGACCATGGACGCCATCGCACAAGTTGTCCACGAATGTGAGACATGTGCTGCAATCAAGCAAGCTAAGCGGTTAAAGCCCCTTTGGTATGGAGGACGGTGGATGAAATATAAATATGGGGAGGCTTGGCAGATTGATTACATCACCCTCCCACAAACCCGCCATGGCAAACGTTATGTGCTTACAATGGTGGAGGCAACTACCGGCTGGCTAGAAACATATCCCGTACCCCATGCCACTGCTCGAAATACAATTCTGGGCCTTGAAAGGCAAGTCCTCTGGCGACATGGTACTCCAGAAAGAATCGAGTCAGACAATGGGACTCATTTCCGAAACACTCTTATAGACACCTGGGCCAAAGAGCATGGCATTGAGTGGGTGTACCACATTCCTTACCATGCACCGGCCTCTGGGAAAATTGAACGATATAATGGACTTTTAAAAACTACACTGAAAGCAATGTGTGGTGGGACATTCAAGCATTGGGATACACGTTTGGCCCAAGCCACGTGGTTAGTTAACTCTAGGGGATCTACCAATCGGGCTGGCCCTGCCCAGTCAAAATTTCCACGTACTGTAGAGGGAGACAGAGTGCCAGTAGTGCATATGAAGAGTGTATTGGGAAAGAGAGTTTGGGTCATTCCTGCTTCAGGCAAAGGTAAACCCATGTCTGGAATTGTTTTTGCTCAAGGACCTGGCTGTACTTGGTGGGTAATGCAGAGGGATGGAGAAGTTCGATGTGTACCTCAAGGGGATTTGATTTTGGGTGAGAATAGCCAATATAATTAATAAAGTAGAAATTATAATAATTGCCAAATAATCCATTATTGTATATTCATTATTGTTATGATAGCCAATATAATTAATAGAGTAGAAATTATAATAATTGCCAAATAACCCATTATTGTATATTCATTATTGTTATGATTGCTGTATGTTGTACCATAGCATTATAGCCGGAGTCATACAAGTTAATGAAGAATGAGTGCCATGATGATGGAACTAAAGCCTGGCCTCTCAAGAACTTTTTGCTCCCGTTGAAAATAAACTCTGACCCACAGACTATGAGCATGGACCATGCCAGGTGTATCAGTCAAGAGCCTGAGATGCAGCGTGCAACGAGCCAATGGAACATACAACTATCCTGAGAAACTGTTACGACAAATGGAGCCTGGAAATCATGGACTAAATGAACTCAACAACTTCAGAGGGATGATTCACAGACTGAGGGAATAAGATCTGTATGCACGTATGTGTGCATACATGTGTACATACATATATGGGTGTGTGAAACACGAAACTGGTTGTACCCAGAGAAAATTGTTGGATCTGGTCATGACGTAAATGGTATGGAATAAGGGGTGGATAATGTCCTGGTTTCAGCTATGATGGAGTTAAACTTTATTTTAGCAGTGGATGGAATGCCATGTTTGGGTGTTAGCATGAGAATAGTGCTGATAGCACCCTGATGTTTTCCGATTTGTTGCCGGGCAATCAAGGACCTTTCTCAGCTCTGCATACTTCCTTACTAGTGAGAAAGGAGGGGACACAGCCAGGACAGGTGATCCGAATTGGCCAAAGAGGATATTCCATACCAGTTACGTCATGTTCGGTATAAGGGGGGACTGGGGGGAAGAGGGGGAGACAACGCCAGGACGTGCAGTTTCTGGGGCGGTCGGGTTGTCCGGGACGGGCTCTAAGCTGTGCGGCCTGAGTTGTGTGGTTTGGTGAGAAATTGCATTGTGTATCACCAGTTTCATCTATTTTGTGCTTTAAACTTATGTTATTGTTATATCTAGTTTTCTGTTATTGTTTAGTAAACTATCCTTATCCCAACCTGCGTGGTTCTGGTTTCTAGGTTGTGGTTTCTTTTCCTCCTTTCTTCCTTCCCTTTTCCCCTTCCCCCAACTTTCCCTCCCCCTTCCTTTTAAAAGTACAAGCGACTGTGTGGGGTGCGGCCCTTGGCTGGGGCAAAACCACGACATCCTGCCTGTAAAGATTCAATACATTCCAGTAGTAACATGGCAGTGTTTTTTTTCTCATCAGGTAAAAAGTCAGCAGTTTGTAATTTAATTGGTTCATAAACTGTTGTACTAAACAGCACAGTTTCAATCCATAATAAAACGTGCAGGAGAGGATGTCTTACCAAACTAAGGGTATCTATTGCATGAGCATAAATACTTTCACCCACTATTTTCATAAATCCTTCTTATGACTTTTAGGCTTGCTATCAAAACATTCTAAGGTTTAGAGTTTAAAGTCAATCTTTCCTAAAACTTTGCAATAAATATCTTGAGCGGGGGGAAGTTCCCTCAATTATACGTCCAAGTTGCTTGTATAAAATTACAGTTCAAAGAGGATTTTGTCCAAATTACTGTAGTAGTAAGAGTGATAAAGAATTTGAAGTTAGTCTTCTACATTTCTTTGTCTGCAGTTATTCTCCCCTAGAAGTTATCCTATTTAAGAAAAAGCAGAATATTAAAGTGGAAGTAGTGATACTTTTAGTACAGTGTACCTTACTTTCCAGTAACCCCAAGTTCACTTCTACTGCTGTAATAAATCATGTTACATTTCGCATCTTTTTGCTATGCAAACTAAGTCCTTGTACAATTGTTTCCTCTATTTCAGTATGTCAGAGGGCTGGCTCTGTATCACACTCTGAATAGACATGTCCCATGTCACCACCCTGAAAGTGGACATTCTGTCTACTGATTACCACAGAGGTCCCTGCAAAAGGTATGTGAAATGGAAGCCTCAAGACAGCATCTCAATGAATCACATTAGATGAAATGGCTCATTAAAAAATGTAATGGTCTCTGAAATTCAGTGTTAATTTAGGGGACAAACCAGGGTGAATTTTGAGGTCTTGCACTCCAGGGGATGGATTACAGAGCTGTAGAGAGACTGAAGGAGGAACTTTTCCCCAGTGAGGGTGACAGAGCCCTGGGACAGGCTGCCCAGGGAGGTGGTGGAGTCTCCTTCTCTGGAGATATTCAAGACTCGTCTGGACGCCTATCTGTGCAATATGAGCTGGGGAGCTGCTTTGGCAGGGGGGTTGGACCCGATGATCTCTCGAGGTCCCTTCCAACCCCTACGATTCTGTGAAGGAAGATCCTGATGTTCTGAGCTCTCTCAGCTCCAAGAGCATCAGATACATAACTGAAGAGATCACAAGAGGTGCAATCCAGACTGTCTGTAATTAAAAAAAGTCTACAGGTCACCTAATAGGAAAGGAGACAATAACAATGTTATTTTTATATGTAAACTAAAAATTATTTGTGTTTTTCCCTGAACGATACCCATGTATTTCTGTATACTAAACATGAGTCCAGATTTTAAATCATTGTTACCAGTCTCAAGTTCTCTGATGTCAATTGTGGAAGACACAACACTCAAGAGTTACCCTGTGCATATGCACATGTATATATCTTCACATGCACAGTGCTGTACTTTTTTGCAAGTGAATTTCTTTTGTAGAGCTTAGCCCATACACTTTCTTCCATGCACAAATCAGATCTATATGAAAGTTTTTTTCATTTCCTGTTCACACAACAGACGACATGAAAAATGTCTGGCAGCACTTTGATTTGCCACAATAAATAAGACCTCCATAAAACCTAATATATTAAAGTTGATGTCAGTTGATGACAAAAAGAGTTAAAGAGCTCCCTCCAAAACACTAGATAATATTTGCATGTTTGAATGATCTTTCACAAGCACAGAACTCTTCCAAGCTTCGAAATGGGGATTGGAATCAGTTCATATTTTGTGGAAGAAAATGAAGTAATTATATTGTTTAATTTTAAAACTACTTTAACAAGAAACAGGGAACATGTATTAGGGCACATAGGTTGACTTTAACATGCTTGGAACTGCATTGGAGTAAGTATGAAAAACATGTCTGCCATCCACACACAGTTGAACTTCCCCTCATCCTGACCTATCACTTTTTAAACAGGGCATATGGGTTATTCTTTTGGGCTTGTGCCTTCTGAAGTTACAGATGTGCTTGTACATCCTACTACATTGCTTTTGAGGTGAAAGGTTGAGCATCCCCAACATAGACTGCACTTGCAGGAGATCATAGGCCACTGTGGGAATCAAGTCCTTTCAGCTGTGGAAAGCACTTTTCAAGAAGTGAAAAGAATCTCTTCCTAAGTATTGTTCTGACATTATAATTTAGAAAAAACATCAGCAGAGTTCTTTGTCATTAAACTACTTCTAAGAAATGTATCTAGCTGATAATTCTTCCAAGGAAGCTTTCATTACTAAATATTTGCATTCCTAGTGTTAGACTTTGAATTCTTATATTGAAATGAATCACATTTAAAATAAAGAAATGGACCTTAGCTAAATTTTCAGAATCAAAGTTTTAAGCACGAGATTATCTACAAGATCAAAGTTTATTCCTAAAGCTCACAGAAAGATTTTAAAAGCTCATAGATCTTTGCATTAGTTTGGTAGGAGAACTTCTATAACATATGATCAGTAGCTGATGATTAAGAAAAAGGCATTTCAGGGCTACTGCTATTTCAGAAGTACTGGTGCCTAATGTGGTTGCTTGTAACAGCATCTTATTTCTGTCACATGTCACAAACCATAAGTAATGAAAGGCAAATTTACTCTAGTGAATCAGGGAAATTAGCAGAGGAATAAAAACAAGAAACCAAAAGATCAATTTTATTCTTTGCTAATGGCTAAGAACCTTCATAAGCAACTACAAGCATAATCCCATATAGCATTGACTGAAAGGGCATTCTCCAATATTGAAATGGAAAGTTCTTGAAATTGAAACAACTCAAGGAAAACATTGTTATTTACATTTTTTCAAGAGAAATTTTCATCTAAACTGTTTTCATGAAGCGTAGATTTTTGTCTGATAAATTTGACTTTGAGGTCTTTGCAAACACCAAACATTTTTCCTTTCCAATTTGACTCACATTTTTGCTTTTCCTTCATCACCCCAGATGTTATGCAAAATACAGCTCTGAATTTGTGTGCTGCTCCATCTCCAGAACAATGTAATGTATTAACTTTTGCAACCATTTCAGATCCACGATTTCAGAAAATATTCTAGGCATCTAAGGACTAGCACCCTGAATGCAGTGAAGAAGAGTTAAAAAACTGATTAATATGATCAAAGAAAACACTGTCTCGGTGAATAACCACATTGCTAAAAGGTACAAAGAAAGTGCAAACTGGGTGAAGAGCTACTGGGGGGGCGGGGGAGACAAGAGGACAGAACCAAAAAAAGGAACAACAACAAAAAAAGGAATAAAAACCCCTAAAAATACCCCAAAACCAACCACAAACCAAAGACCTAAGAAAGCCTCCATGAATTATTTCATGTGCAATTCCCCATAGAAACCGCTCAATAGTGAAACTTGAACGGCCACTTAACGTTCTGAATTGAAAGCAGGCACATTTTGAATAACAGATCCTAAAGACCTTAGCAGCAACACAGATGAATTGTCAATCTTCGCAAGACCAGGAACAAAGATGAGGTTTCCTTAGATTTTCTACCTACCATGTTAAAAGAGTTCTCAGACAATGGAGGGGAGATAGATGGCATAAACTGATGGTGCTTTGCTGACGCCCAAGCCAGCTGTGTTGATTTGCACACACTGAGCTTCTGACCTGTTGTTTCATCAGTCAATAAAATTCTACAGTTTGTTTCTGCCACCCTGATGAGGCAGGATTCCAGTCAAGTCACATTCCATTAAACAAGTGCCATCCATACACAGTTAAAACCAAGCCATTATTGGGCCTTCACCATAAAATGACAATAAACTTAACAGAACAAATACCTACTCCATACTGAGAACTAATTAGGTTTGTGTAAGATACAATCTGATTCAACAGGAACATCTCTATAGTAACCACAGGCTTGTTTGTTTGCTAGTTTTGCACCAAATCGACATTGCTCCCTTGTTAGTTGATGCAAACCACGCCCTCAACACAATGAGAGACTGGTACAAGTGCTGGTTACTCTTTGCAGTGGAAGTTTCCTGAGTGGCTGCAAGCTATTTAGCTTGGCCTGTATTTCAGAAGCTGTATCACTAGGGGAAAAAACCACCAAAAAACAAGAAGAACAAAAAAGTGCAGAAACGTCCAGAAGGTCTCATTTTGAACATGGGCTCATTAAAATTCAGTTGTAGCTACCTCATGAGAGTATGCTTCAAACATGCCAACACGCACATGCAGCCAGGGACAGGTGCCCAATACAGAGTATACATTTACCTCTAAGCCCTAGAGGGCAGAAAAGTATTATCTGCACTTTGAAAGTGAGAAGTGAGATGCAAAGCTAGAAGACAAGTTCCTCATCCTTTATTTGTGTCCATTTGAGACATTCTGAGTGGCTGAGTTAGGTATTACAAAAATTAATACAGCTGATTGATCCTCAGCAAGTCAGCCAAGCTCCTTGGCAGTGATAGTGAGACCTCCTGCTCAGGGCTTTCATCAGAAAACCAATCTTAATCTCTTTTTCTATGTGAAAGAGAAATGGTTGCAACTCAACAGAAAAGATGATACACTAGACTTCATAAAGAACGTCTGCAGTGCAATGTTCTGACCTCTTTGAGCAGATGTCACAGATCCATCACCATTTTGCAAATTTCACAGCTAATCAATATAATTGCTCTCTCTGGGGAAATTAAAATTTACCCTGGAAACTGAGTCAATGAGTCAGGGTTTTTTCACCTTGTAACAACAGGCAAGGTTTATCTATTTCAGGTTTTCTAAAAAAGCCCAACACTAAAAAGAACTCAGCAAAAACATTTTTCACCTAAACCACAAGGAAACAAGCTTTTTAAAAAAAAAAGTTTCACAGATAATTTGTGAGTGGCAAGAGTGGTCTAAAGAAGCCCAAGTTAGATCTTACACATGCCACTTCCAAGGACTTCCACAATGAAAGGAATGCACTGAAAACAGGAATAATAGCCACTTAGATTCAATTTCAGACACAAAAGCAGCAGTGTTTTATGTCCATATGAAGAAACATTTCATTCACAAATTCAGAAAGAAGCATCTTATAGATACAGAATAACTTCTGAAAACCAATTTTCCTTTCTTTTTTTGCCTCTATCCACAAATACTTTATAGACTTGGGGATACATATGCATTTCAGAATAATGTTTTAAAATAGCAATGATTCCTATCAAGAAAACAGTTCAATTGCATCAACCTAACATTAAGAGCCTAAGGTTGGAAAACAAAGTATTCTCAATATCATAGAAAGAGGTAGGTTATATGCACAGTAATAATACATGAATATAATGTTCTTTAGACGTTCTTGTGCACATAGACCCAGATAAAAACAAACTTCTTACTGACTGTCTAGTTCTGGCAGTCACACAATTATTTCAGAACCAAAGCATTCATAAAAACACATAGGGAAAATTTTGAAAGTCAGACGTCTTAACAGAATGGCTGGAGCTTGATTCATCAAGCAGTATGATAACAATTAGAGAAGCCAACTGATTTAGGCATTGTATTAGATATCAACTATAACAACCCCACCCCCAACACCATGACAAGATCCTACAGCCAGGTACAGCACAGTAATGGGTGCTCATGCCTTCTCTGTAAGCCCTAGCCTTTTCAACATGAAAATTCTATCTTGTCTAGTTTTCAATCCTCTCTTTCACCCCAACAAAAAGGAGCATACGCATTTTTTCCTGTCTAATCCAATTACTACAACAAGAGTTTGGTGGCCCATGCAGCATGAGCAAGGCCACAGGGACACTGTGCTGAGTATGCTTAGTGTCCACATTGCCTTAATTCAAGTTGCTGTGCACCGAGAGTATAGGAATGCCTTATGTAAGTGCTTGTAGTCTTTATCTGAGCAGCAAGTAATAAAGTGTAAGTCTATAACAGAAACCAAATTGGGAAGGTAACAGCACCAAAGTAGAGAAACATATGAGGATTTTTTGCTTGTTACTAGAAATTTGGCTATAGATTAAAAAGCAAGAACACAGTCTGAACATACTTTGAAAAAAAAGGAGAGATTGATCTCTAGAGTCACGCCTTAGTGTCCTACTTTATTATTAATAATATGGTTTACCTGATATTAATAAGCATAAATAACTAGCAACTATTTTAAGATAACTCATAGGGATAATTATTTAATATACGGACTTAACAGTAGCTACCCACCCAAACCAAAAGAGAATATTGAAATTCCTCCCTACATTCCATCACTGCTGCCTCAAATACTCACTTTTCAGTAAAACAAGCACACTCACCATAAATGTTACCTTAGCTATATTCAAAGTTCTCTTACTGCACCCTCAAGCCACCCTGGATGAAAGCTGCCCTGCTAACCTAGAGCTTTTTATTCTCTCCATTACACAACACAGCTGTTCCTGGGCTAGCAATAAGGCACAGATGTATTTGTGTCCCACCCATTTGATGCCTTCTGCTTTATTATTGGGCCTTCAAAGGGAAAAGGAGTTTGTGAATGTTGGTTTTATTTTGGAGTTGCCTAAGTCCTGGGAAATAGGTGCTTCCTGCAAATATTGTGGTCTACATGGATCTCCTGAATGAGGTCTGCTGTGTGGTGGGCCATTGCTGTGCCCTGTTAGGACACAGAGTCAGCTTGGAAACCACAGGCTGTAGGACAAATACAGGGGAGTCTGGTGTGCTGAGCAGAGATCACACACTGCTGCCCTTCCTGTGTGGGAAAAGTAGAAAATGGAAAAACATGTTTTATACTAGTATTTGTATTGTGGTAAGACATTTTGAGGGTAGATAGGGATAGTTCCTCCCTGCATTCAGGCACATTAGTGATACTTTACACAGCAGTACTTAGCAAACAGATGGAGGGGCAGGAGACATAAAAATCCTTTGTTTGGTTCATGGATAAAACAACTGTTCACAAGAAGGCATTTGAGTCATGGATGAGTTTTTTAAAAGAGGATTAAGACAAGTCAAGAACTAGATGGGGAACAATCCAAGCGATAGCAGGTTGTGAACATAAAAGAATGCGATTTATTCCACACAGAATGAGACAGGATTTTCATGAGAGAAAAAAAATCGGTCATGTGATTATAGTCAGTATTAAAAACAAAATCACAAGGGCCAAATTAAGATTGCACTGACATATCCTAATGTTTCAGTGTTTGCTCATGCAAATATAATACCATTTTTTATAATGGAAAGGAGAGACAAAGGGGACTGCAGAAGGTAATTTGTCTTACTTCTATCCAGAATGTGATTTAGATACACACATATCACTTTGAATTACTATGCATGGTTTATGATTCCAAGGAAGGACTATTTCTTCAGTATAATTGTTTTCTTAAATATATAGGTGACACAGAACTTTAGCAGATAATCTAATGATTCCTATTAGCAAGTAAAAGTAATTATTAGTGCGTGAGCAGGGGCTAGACAGAGGATAGACAGCTCATTCCAGTATTACATACTGCAAAAAAGAGCACTGCATCTCTCCTAGTATACTCACAGTTCATAGAAATTACAGCACAAACATGATTTTAGTTTTAAAATTTACAGTTTTGCTTTCTTTTTTCATATCTCTTCATCTGATAGAGGGAGGAAGGTGAGAAAAGGAGGATAAGAGACAAGAAATGTAAATAAGTAAAAAAGTGGTTTTTTCCATAAGTTTTCATCATAAAATGAAAAAATTTAAAAATAAAAATATACCATAAATATTTATTATCTTAGAAACATAAAAATGCTTGACCAGTTCAAGCTGTAACTGATTTTCTTAAGTAATGGCACACACAAATATGTCAAGTAGCTGACAGCATTGTGTTATTTATCTTTTACATACTTTCACATCTGGGGATAACCAGGAAATGAATAGGAGCGAAAATGGAGCTGTCAGGAATAAGTTGTGTTAGACCAGCCTAATTTCCTTTAATATTCTTTACTCCCCTGGAGGCTTTATGAAAGGGGGAGAAGTATAAGATTCAGATATTACAAGTTTTATCCAGTGCGTCCCAGAGAACACTCTCACAAAAGGGATAGGTAAACTTAGACCAGACTGTATATGCATAGCAGCATCCCTGTTTCACAGCCAAGAGGGAAGGATGCACTGAACTGGGTTTGTCAGAGCTCTGCTGTGGGTCCAATCCTGTACAGTGAAAGGAGAGTATTGTTAAGTGTGAATTAAGGAGAACTTTCAATATGCGTAACAAAGACTTTCAGTACATCTTGACAAGCTGGAGAAAGGCAGTGGAGACAAAGTGGGATGCAGTTCCCAGGGACAAGTAGAATATGGCAAGCTTAGTCAGGTGTTTCAAAATTTCACAAAACCTGGAGGAAGAACAATGTTCCTATAGCAGTTCTGCAGAAGATGCTCTGTGGTTATACTGAAACACAAGTTGCATATGAGTCAACAATGCGATGTCGTTGTACAAAACCATCCCTCATCCTGGTGTGTAGGTATTAGGATACAGCTTGATGTGGTACTGTTGTGCTCTGCCCAGTACTAGACTTGCCTCAGCGGGATACAGTGCCCGGTGCAAGCACTGCACTTCAGGAAGAATCCAGAGGGAGAGAGGGCACGATGTAGGGTAAGAGAAATGGTGAGACACCTAGAAAACCTGTAGGATTGAGAAGATAAAGAGGAAAATGGTAAGAAGTGCAAAGCACACAAAAGGCTGTTTGAAAGGGAATCCCATGTGGACAGGACATTTGCAAGAAGGTAACTTTAGCTTAGACATCCAAACCCCCTTTTAGTTAATACAGAGATCTGTTCAGAATAGATCACCTCCTGCAAGGTTTGAAGTCTCCATAGACACAAAAAGGTTTCATACATCTCTGTCAAGAATGCCACACATTCTAATTCCATTCCGAGTAAAAGGTTCAGTGATGCTCTGAAAATGACACACATGTGCTCAGATGACATATAAATGCGACGCAGTTGAGTGATGACTTTCAGAAGTGGGTTTAAACTTACATGTGAGAATGCACTACAATCAGGCAAAATTTGGAGGGTTTTTGAAGTTAAAGAAAGAGAGGTGTAAGAATCTCAAATATCTATGTTCTAAGGAAAAGTTTAAAAGCATGATCATGCTCTCCTCTGATTTTGAAATACTCTCCCCCCACTTGGAGGTGATCCTACAGAAGCAGGATTCAAACCTAACACAGAACCTGTCATCACCCTTCACCAGGAAGCTAAAGCCCAGGGCCGCAATTCCTATTGTCTGTAGAGCAGGATGAGAGGGTGGATTCCAGCCAACAGAAGCAACAATGGGAAGTTTTCTTGCACTAGGTTTCTACTGTTTTTACAGAAAAAAATATGAGCTGATAGCACAGGAATGCTCTGTCAGTGAACGAACCAGGGACATGCTAATAGAAGAGAGAACTTCTGTTTGTACACAGGTATCTCAGTAATCAGTAATGATGTGAAAGCAAATACAGAAAAGTTCATGACAGTTAAAT
Organism: Porphyrio hochstetteri; assembly: GCA_020800305.1. Lineage (NCBI taxonomy): Eukaryota > Metazoa > Chordata > Aves > Gruiformes > Rallidae > Porphyrio > Porphyrio hochstetteri. Next base: position 12,384,870 of record CM036911.1, read on the forward strand.
GGGAGTTTGTTGAAATATGATAATTTTTAAAATTGTGGCTGAGTCTGGCAGTGACTTTTTAAGCAGGATTTCAGCCAACGTCTGAAAAAGTGCATATCAAGCAGCCTTGGGCTTTTAATTTAATTTATATTAACCAGCCTACATGGAGTTTTCAAATTGATTCACCACCACTGTTTGAACATTCTGTGACAGAAGCAATGCATATTAAAGTAGCTAAAGTTCTCCTTTCAGCATGCCTAATTAACTGTCTTTTTGTCACAGGCAGTAGCAAAATATTGGAATATATATATATATGCATTCTGGATGCTAGACAGCAAATTTTAGAGAAAAACCTATTGTGACTATTTGAGTGAAAGTAATGATTTGGCTACGATGATATGGGATAGCCTCTTTTTTCATGATAGTACATCCAAGTGTTCTGCTTTTCCCATCATGTCAATAAAATTATTAAAAAGTACTCAATTCTCATAAGTATGCATGGTCATCCTTCTGCTTATTAAAAATAAAACGGTAATAGTCTTGAAAGTACTGAGAAGATTCAAAACCATCAAATCAGTGATACTATCAGAAAAATTCAGGTTTCCAGTAACTGCTGAATGGTGAATACAGAAAATAATCTCAGCAAATATGTATGAGACTCTGTTGCTTGAGTATTTTGGAAAAATAAACATATTTATAACAATCTGAAAATTGCCTACATAGAAGAGGAGTTAAACATTCAGAATAATATGCTTGCTGTGAATAATTTATCTACTTTCAATATTTACCCTTACTTACACTAGAATTTAATTACTTGTATCTGTGCAAACATAATTGCAAGAGTATTTAAATTCTGGTTTTGGCCATGGGTTACTGTATGACCTTGAGCAAGTTATACAGATTCTTTTTGTGCATCAGTCCTGCCCTCTGCATAGCAGCAATGATGGAACTGACAGAATTTCCCTCCAGGACAAGGAGCTTCTGGTAGATGCAGGCAACAGTGCTTAAGAAACCTGTACAGAGCCTTTTAAACAATTATTGGACAGTACAGGAACATGTAACATATGGCAGTTATTTACATCTAGATAAGCAGGATAGTGTTAAACCATGATCCAGTGGTTTTGAAACCATCCCTCAAACCATCTCTCAAAGTGGCGGTGTACAATGAATTTGGCCTCAAGGCCTGTATTACATGGTAGGGCCAGACTCTATGTCCACAGGGTAGATACTACTATGGTAAATGTAAGGGTGACACTGTATTTTATTGGCTCAGGTAATACAGTAATAATTATGCAGTCAGAATTTTACTAAACTGTTTCATCAGATTAAGTTTAAATAAGTTTCATATTTTGTTACCACCTTCTGTTTGCTCATTCATTTCAGCCTTCATTTTAGCCTGTTGTGACTATAAGGTTACTCAAGGAAATGACATGATAAGAATGAAATCCTTGAGGCCTTCATATTGACCTGCAGAAAAGGTAACTTAATTTATAAGAGAAACAAACCGCAACCCAAAATCATGGAGAACAGCTCAGAATGCACACAAGCTGCAAACAAACGCAGGCCTATTAAACCAGCACTAGCAGGAGGAGTTAAATGGGCCCACTTGCCACTTTGTCTGTTCCTGCACACATCACTCAGGCTGCGAGGAAATCAGTGCTGTGACAGATCATTCATATTAATACAACGCACCTGCCAAATTATTTATACACTGTAAGCATCAGTCTAGAGAAAGTGCACTCTGGGAACTTCATCAGTAGGGAAGAGACGCTTCGTTGGGAAGAAGGCATGTTAAAATAGTGCAGGATTTTTGATCTCAGATACACTATTGTAAATACAGAGTGATGCCATCGAAGCCTGTAGACTTAGTCTGGATTCACACCAGTGCGTGTGACTGACAGGAGAAAAAGTGTAAAACTGAAGCACAAAGTGATAAGTCACTGACGAGAAAATTGGAAAGAGAAAGACAAGTTAGCGTTAGATTGATTTATGCTGTGTGTTTCTTCTGGAATAGCTGAGCTTCTCTAGCACGCTTTTTTGACTGTAATTAGCGATTTCCTTATCTCTGAGTTTTCATTAAGTCTAAATTACCAAGTATTCCCAAAGTTAGAAAACCTAAATAAAACTCTAAACCAGCAAGTATGACAGAAATAGAAATATATTGGTAAACATCAATTGCTTCCACTAATATTTAGTTTGTCTGGTCATTGAACAGCTTTTATATCATATGCCCTGCTTCAGACAGGGTTCCCATATTCAAATGTCAAGCCTTATTAGTAATGGGCTTCAGAACTGTTCCCCACACAGTCCTTCAAAATTTATACCTTAATCTCAGCATTCTGAAGTGTGCTCATATTTGGTTCCTTAAAGAGAGGTTTTCAGGGTTGACACAACGAAGGATTTAGGGGAAGCAGTATGTTTTATTCAGCAGAGAACCTTTAATTTACTGTGTGCTCGATCTGAAGGTCATTAAAGCTTATTGGGGTTTTTCCCAGCTGGTTGGAATGATTTCAGATTAGGCCCTTTGTTATCTGGGTCATCATTGCCCCATTACTTATGACTTCATAAAGTTCACATGTTAACATATGATCCAGTTACTTTACACTTCAATCAACCTGCACATGTGATTCATGGTCAGAATTATTCTTTAGCTTCCTTCCATATGTTCCCTCAAGCCAGAAGGAGGACTTAAAACTACTCCCTCGAGCAAAACAATTAATCAGTAATCAAAAAACAAATTCAAAGACCAATTTTTTTCCAACCCAGCGAGCTGTCTTTTTTCAAACTGACACTGCATAAGAGAAATTACAAAAAGAAATGCAGAGAGGCTGACAACACAGTTATAGTACAGTTTTCTGGGATGCATATCTTGAATGACTACAAAATGCTAGTATTTTCTTTTTCCCTTTTAAGCAGAAATTGTTAGACACATATAGTTTAGAATACATAAATAATACAAACAAGAGATGAACGCTTCTGTTCTCAAAACAAGAGAAGCAAGCATGAAAAATGTAATACATATACTTTCAGTGGAAACATTTATCAGTAATCTGTGTACTCAAAGCAAAGGAAACACTGTCTCCATGCTAATAAACTTTGCTTTATAACCATTTTACTCTACCCTCTGCAATATGTGACCTGTGCTCTCTGATTGTTTGTGTGGGTGTGATGATGAAATATTCTGATCAACCAGTCCACACCACCTCCACTGGAGTTTTCTTAAAGAGACAGTACTGCTTGAGATATTGCTAACTGGAGAATGATTTTATTTTTTTTATCATTGTTGTTTTAACCAGACTTGTATGCTAAGAAAATTCCAAGTTGCTTTGTGAAAAAAACACACAAAAACACCCCAAAGGACTTGGTAAACTGTAAACTCTTGCTCATCAAGAGCAAAATAAAGTTGGAATGAGAAGACCCAAGTGTCACCCAGAAAAAACTGAACGAGCACATCCTGAGGTACATCACTAGGCAGAGGCAGGGAAGAGCAATAGAGTTTGCACTTGACCCAGCCAAAGAGGAAAACCAGAACTGAAGGTGAGGTAAAGGATATTGATGAGAATATAAATTGAAAAAAAACCCAACAGAATTGTGTAAAACAAACGTTTAACTGAGACTACTGATGAACACCCTCTGGAGTGACTCCTGAAAGTTCCTGCAAGGCACCAAACCTCCAGGACTGCAGACTTGCACATGGAGGAGAGCCACAGAGCTGACAGGCCAACACTACAGGAGCTCCATGCTGCCCTCAGCTTCATGTAAACCCACTAAAGGGTCTGCTTTCATGCCCACTGCATCCTAATTTTCTCTTAAGAGGATGAATAAGCATCAAAATACTTTTGAAAACCTATCTGAACGGAGTGATTGCCTTTAGCATATGATACTCCCCTCTGTTGTTACTAACAATTACATTTGTGTGATGTGATATGAATTTAGCCTCCAATACACATATTATGTTATTATTTCTGTTTCCCTTGATTCTTTTCTTTGCCTCATGCTCGACTTCTAAGATGTTTTCACAAAGCAAAGACACTTAAAGCGTTTTGAACTGTGGCTGCTTAAAAATTGAGCACCCTTGCACAAAAGATATCTTAGCACATTTGTAAATCTATTCCTATACAGACACTTTAATCTAAATAAGACACAGCTAACACTTTTAATTGTAGCCAGAGTTAAATTTAATTGAGTTGTGGGAAAGAGCTGGTATATTTTTCTAACTGTTATATAATTTATGGAACCAATTGCCAGGTTGGAAAGATCTTGCAGGTTCTCAATTCTCCTTCAGCTGTGAAAATCTGAAATTTTGGACCTTCTGAAGGACTGGAGAAAATAGGTGGTCATGTCTTATTTTCCAGTTGCCTAATAAAAGGTATTAAATTTACAACCTTGATCTGCCTCAAACCCTAAACCAGTATTTCCTTAGTAAAGCAGTAATTCATTCCAAAAAAATGCATTCCTTCTCTCACTCATTCCTTCCTTCAGTTATTTCTTTCAGAATTCTGGAAGAGTTCTTTTAGGTAAAAAAGTGACTTGGCATTTTATGTCCCTTCCCCTCAAAGGACAGAGGGTAGGACAGACATGACACAAAGGGGAGGATACATACTATGTTTCACAGCTCAAAACCCAGTTTTCCAGTTTGTATTCCCTTTGTGTTCCTGATGTGGATTTAACATGGCATCTTGAGCAGACACACATATAAATGAGGGACTGCATATATGTTTTATTTCGAATTGCCAAAGAATGGGTCAGCCTTGATTTTTAAAAGTTACTCCTTTAAGAGGGAAACATTTATATATTTATTTTCCATTAAAACTGCCAACAATTATGGTTATAAAATACAAATTGTTTTGCTTTCAGTAATAGAAGAAATCCATATATTAGGATTTTTTGAAAGTCATAGATTTCTGTTGTCATGGTATCACTTATTTTTCTGTCTAGAACCGATCTTTATCATATGAATGCACGAAAATTGCAGTACCATTACTTGGTTTGTCTGTATTTGGAGAAATTTTAATAAATTCATTACCTTCATTGGGCAAGAAACATTATTGAACAGGAAAAAATGCCTGCAAGCAGAGTTGCTCATCTACTGGGAGAGACCAGTTTTGGGTTAGAGTTTGGGTTTGTGGAGGATTCCTAACCCAGTTTTTCCTAATACAAAAACGCTGGTGAGAGGGAAGGCTGAACTAGACTATTTGATGAATGGTTTAACATCCAAGTCATCCTCACTTCTATATTCCTAATACAACAGTACCCTCGATGAGTTCTAATTAAAATGTTACTGCGGCTTGATGAAATACTACTTACTGAAATGAAACCCAGATCAGCATGTTGGTTAATTTCTAATCATTTACCCTATAACACTAAAACACAGTTTGCAGTCTTTTCACTTGCTAATCACGAGGGTGTCATTATGCAGTCTCTGCTGCCTACCTCCAGAAATAATCAGTGTAAAAATTACTGGAAATTTAACTACAAATCGTTGTTCAAAGCAGAGTTTCAATCTGCTATTCTAAATTTAATTAAGTGCATATTCAGTTTTTCCCTTCCCCCCCACCCCTCCCCAATTAAATTCTTGTTGCAGGTTGGGAACAGTTTAAATAGATTTCAGTATAAAATTAAAGAATTTAGCTCAGTGTAAATGTGTGGGTGTCTATGTGTGCACCTGCTACATGAGCAAAGGAAAGGGAATTGCAGCAACATCTTATTTCCCTATACACTAGCATGGATAATCAGAAAATAGCCAATACAGGAGGCATTAGCAGCAATGTTCTACATATTGAGATGAGTGAAACTAGAAAACTAATTAAAAATAACCTAAAGAGCACACTAAAGATATGTTTTCTGCTTACCTACAGCAAATCAGAGTGATTGAGAGTGATCAGTGTATGGAAATTCATTGACAAGGTCAGATGAAATGCAGCTGTTCTGATCACTAAATTTTTCATTTTAAAACCCCCTTCAGTCTCTTGCAATATCATAAGCTTCTCTTTTGGAAGATTTTCTTGGAAGCATATCTGCAAGACCTTGTACCTGGGCTAGTAAAAGTGTCTTTCAAGCATCTAATGACTCAGCTCTCAACAGGCATGAAAGGAGTAATAAAAATAAGTGGGTGTAACATGCTTTGTTGTGCTACTGGCCCCTTTCTGCATAGTAATACTTTCATATTCAAAGAGACAGTTGGATGCATTTGATAAGGAAGACCAGTATAATTCTGTTTTCCACTAATGAGAGATCTTGAGTGGTTCTGGTGAACAATGGTATTGTGAACACAGTGATCTCACACATGATTTTATGCTTTTATCATTCTTTATAAAAATGGAAGTGCTAAATCCAAGCTTTTTATGTAGTATAAATAAATTGAAACTGTTTCTCCTTATATTTCTAGACCCTTTGCTCAGTCCAAAGCTTGCCTTGCTTGCCAAATTTTAAATATACCTGTCACTATGAAGTATGCTCTGAGACCTTGGCTGATGCTTTTCCTCTAGTGAATAGAATTTTTTGTCTACTTAATAGGTGCCAAACTGGAAATTTGCTAATAAATTTCTATTACTGCCAACTTCCTTTGGCTCCTTTTGTTTTAGCAAAATTTGATCTCAGAGGAGATACATATCTATATCTCCTTCATGTCTTGATACTAATTAAGTAATATGGACTTAATTAAGCAGAAGGCAGACTCTGCAAATATATAGTGCATAAGTAGGTAGCATTGACCTCCTTCATCCTATGACTTATAGATTATAACTACACAACATTTGCTAGATCATTATCTTTTCTTTTGCCATACTGTTCAGCCTACCCAACTATATGATCAGGAATGTTGTGGACTTGCAACAATACTTACCAAAATAACAAAACAAAACAAACAAAAATATTCGCTACTGAAACAGATAGGTACCATTATAAAATTGTCCTATGAAGGCTGCTGTAATTCCCAGTACAAAAAAATAAAACTTCTCAAGCAGGAGCAATGCAAGTCTGTCCTTCACCTGACTGAGTTCAGTCTTACACAGTAATGTGTGGGATAACAGTATGAACAAGCCAGCTCACACAGAAGGTCAAGCTAGGTGTATACCTTGCTCTTTGTTTAGCATTTTGAATATCTGAAGAAAAGAGGCATTATTAAGATCTCCTGACAGCCTATGCAATGCTAGCCTTGAAAATACATGAGTGGCAACAGGAAAAAAAAAAAGCAGCCCTTACATTGTTAACACATTTTGTTTTGACATTTTTTCCCGAGAAAATTAAGTGCCTGAAATGTGATGGACAAGTCTAACAAAATAAAATTCAGCATTCCCTGTGCCGAAGGCAAGAGGATCTGCTAAAATAATTTGGGATGTAATTGATCCTAGTTGGAAGCTTTCAGTGAGAAACTGTAATAAGTGCATGAAGGATGTTAGGCAACTCTTGCTGCGCTAGCTTCAGGTCAGTCTTAGATTTACTTCAATGCTCTTGTGCCCCAGAAGATTTCTTTTACTCCTGTGAGCTGTGAGGAAAGAACAAAGCTGGGAGCAGGATTATGCTAATGCAAAGATTTCCAAAGTGGAACAAATGAAGTTATTTAAGCTGTGTCTGAACTGCAAGAACCACAGTGGCAACTCCTCCTTGAAGTGAGTCCCTTGTTTGTTCAGGGCTTGTGGGCTGGAGGGGAAGCCACAGCGTGTTGCAGACAGGTTCCCAAGCTGCAGACCCACTGGGCATCTCCCTTGCCATCTGTATAGAGCCTAAGAGAAAACTCATCACTGTGTGAAATACTGATTTTTATCTACTTTGTACAGAAGAGAACATACTCAATCATGACACTGGTTACAGACCAGGAAGTATGACTTCTTATGTAGAATGCATAGTGAAATAAGGCTCAAGTACTCACTCGGGCTCTTCAGGACTGTGGTATCCATTATTAAACAGATCAATCGGTGTCCAAATACTTTCTTCTTATATATGCACTTTCTAGCATATAATGTAACTGTATTGGTTAATACTTCAGAGTTAAATTCTTATTAGCTACTTCAATTACTTTAATTTCACTTACAACAGAGCCCATTAAAATTTAACTGTTTTATTAGGTATATTTACCATGGTAAGAGCCGTAGTAACCTTATTCTTCACTGCTCACCCAAGATAGTCACAGGCTGAACATCTGACCTCCTTAAAAATATCACGTCTTTATTTTTTATTTCCAAGCAGCACATGTCACCAATCCCTTTATAACCGAGTGGTTTCTAAATACCAACACCCCTACAATGCAGTTCAGTTTTGACAAGGCAGCATCTTGAGCTTAAATTTTCCCAGCATGCACTTCTAAAAACTGAAAACAACTCCATAGCGTCAATAACACTGCTACTGCTTAGTATTATAATAATTTTGTAATATTTTATCTGGCATCTTCATAGCAAAATATTATTTTCAATGGAAAATTTAACCAAGAAGGAAATTACATGCTGGAGTATATATGCATTCCATGTTAACAACTTTAAAAAAAGAAAAAAAGAAGTTTAGTTTTTTCATCTTAAAATTTAACGCATAGTTTCAGATCTTCCCTTAGTGTAAATCTGTATAGGACTGTTCAATTAATAAAGCTGTGAAGATATTTGATGTTAGAATATTTGACCAAAAGTATTTTCAACAAGATTTGGAAAAAAATTTCTTACTCTATGTTACTCCACAATGTCAATATGAAAGTATTCATAAATAGAAATCAAGTTATAAAGATTCAGACACACAGAAGACACACTCCTAACAGAAGACACATATGGATGAGAAATGTATCAGTACCTCAGTTCACTTCTCTATAGTTTAAGAGAGGACATCTGTGGTTAAACTACAAGACACAGCTTTAACATATCAATATCCTCACTGCATCTTCAAATTCAAACAATAAGACAATGGGTACAAAATTAGACAAGATGTATGACAAGAGATGTGATATTATTATAAAAATCCAGATAAAATGAAATTTCTGATAAAGTAATTTTCCAACTCACGAATCCTATTGTAATTATGAAAGAAGCTTCGCTTGCATCTCTAAACTTTTCAACAGTGCATGCACTTTCCTAAAGTTAAAAACTGGAAAGATGTAAATGCATGCAATGCATATATTAACACTAATCAGCTATGGCAACCTTGCACCTCTGGAGCTACTAAAAGCTCATCACTGATTAGCTTCATGCAGCTTTTTGAATACCTTAAATGTTTTCTTTTCCACGTTTCTCTGCTTTTCTAGTACCTGACACATCTAAAGGTAAAGGTTTAAGGGAATGAATGGAAGTTTAGAACAGGGATTAGTAGTATTGTGCTTCATTAAACTAACTTGGCGCTGATGGTGGCCTGTCAAGCAAAGATTATTTTGTTTGTTTTGCTTTCCATGAAGAAAATACCTCGCTACACCATGTCATAAAGGACTCAGTTGTGCACACATGTTATTTCCCTCCTCGTTAAAACAAGCAGCCCCATCTATTTTTTCTAGTCGTTGTATCAAAAAGTCTTAATCTTTCAATTAGCAATCCTGGATTTTGAAGCTAGTTGACCCTATGCTTCATTTAACCCCTCCTAAAGAGATATATATTTAAACATTAATTGCTATCCTTAGAGACCTCTATGAATAATGCATCTGTTCACAGGCTTCAATGGTAATAAAGATATAACATCTTAAAGGATTTCCACTTTATTCTACTCTTTAAGAATAGCAGTGGTATGTGATATCCCAAAATAGAACTAAAGCTAAGAAGACTAAAAGGTAATTCAATTAGAGAAGCGCTTACCATCCATTAGCATCCTAGGTCCTTCTGCAGCCCCACTGACTTCAGATCAGCCCAACATTGCAGTTGTCAACTGAAATGCACTTCAGGGTAGCAGGTATCAAAAGAGATTTAATGCCCACTTATGGCCTGATGGCAGATGAGATTTCTCCTAAATAAATGCCAATAACAAGCCCCGCTCTACCAACAGGCACTAATTGACATCCTTTCTGTCAACTACTCTCCTTTAAAAGGCATCCCTGCAGTCTAGAATCCAAAAATTGTCAGTGTGGCGGTTTTCATGACAAATGGTCTACTGAAATGAAGCAAAAGCATGTGTAGTGTTTGCTAAATGCCCCTCTAAAAGGAATAACTGAAAATCAGATGTTCATGTGCCATTTAAACTATATTTAATCTAGGTGTCCTTCTCTGTGGCACCCTTGCTCAGAGCTTGCTAATTATGGTCTCTTGTGCACCACACAATGTATAGAGGCAGCGAGTACAGGAGTAGGTAGTGAGGAAGTATACATGTAACTCATATTGCACAAACTGAGGACAGTCAGAAGCCAGGCTTTAAATGGCTTCATGCTAAGATTTTTAATAAAGCTTAAGGAAGTCAGGTATTCGCTTTCACTGGGAACTGAGTGTCAGAATCCTCTGGACTTCTCTAGAAAGCTCAGCTTAAACAGAACAAGCTCGGGCATTAATCTACTCAGAGTTGGTGTTCCACCAGCTCAGTTTATTTTGACAGGCTGCCTGCATAGAAAGTGGTTCCTTAGATTTAGGCCTGGATTTCCAACAGGGATCTTAATTTGTATGCTCAGTGCCAGCAGGTCTCTATTAATAGCATATTAATAGCATTTGTGGGTTTTTTTCAATCCTGACTCTTAACAAATACTCAGTTCCCTGGTTCAGCTGTACAGGAATGTTGTAATACAAACCATTAGATTTATTTTTCTTTAAATCACTACAAAGACTACTTGAATTAATGGAAATAGTAGGATCTGTTCAAATGTCTCAAATACATGTTCATTTAATAAGCAGGCAATCACATTTTTGATTGAGTGAAACACTACAAAAATCCTTTTCATTGCTTCATTTTCAGACTCTACAGTTCTTTGTTACAGCACCAAACTACACACTGTCTCATTGCTGGAACAGAGACAATTTTGTATTGGGTAAGTGGCTATCTCTGAAGACTAAGGAAAGGGTCCCATGAACCACCAAGTATTACTGTATTATACAATATAAGCAAAGTATTCTAAAGTAAATGAAAGGGGGGAGGAAGGGAACAGAAGGCTGGATGCATTCAGAAAGGTACAGGTAAAAGGAGAAAAGAGAATAAGCGCAAGAAAAGGAATCTGGAATTTGGAAACAGTGCAGATGAAGGTAGATGTTGCTGTGCCACTGCGATGGTGAAAGGGATGGATAGATTAACAAAAAACAGGAAGGTTTTGGTGAGACCCCAGGAGACAAAGTGATTCAGTGCCACAAGGGACAAAGGAAGAAAAACAGTTCCAAATGGGTGAAGGGCTTTCCATGAGAGATGGAGGGTTGCAAAGCATTGAACAGATTGGAAAAATAGAATGACTGGATGAATCATGGATTTGAAATTTAAAATTCTACTACTTCTGACAGCATGGTTCTGCTTTGAAAAATGTCTATGTAAATGACATTTTCTGCCTCAACAGATCTACAAACAACGCTTGTTCTGTGTTAGATCTGCTGACTTGAAGATGAACCTTCCCCTCCACAAGCTTTTCTTGTCAGTCTTTAAAAAAACAAACCAACCCAGCATTTATTCTTTGTAACAAAACTTGATGGAACCCATGCCAGGAAGAAGAAAACAAAAGCCAGACTTTCAATTTTATATTATATTGGCCTCGTGATGCTACTAAGATTAAACTATATTTTGCTTTTAAGGAGTTCTGTCAGACACGGTTCATGGAGATGCAGACTTTGCTGCCTTTTTGGTGCCCCTTTGGATCTTCAATAAAAATACTAATTCACAGATTCAGTCGTGAGCTTCCGAGCATCCCTGTTCTCAGCCCTTCTGTGCTCCTTGGCACTACTGCCTGGGGAGTGTGGGAAACAATCCACAGACAGGCAGCAGAAGGTTCAGTCTTGTTACCGACATCTGCGCAAGCCACCGAACACAGTACAAGCCAACTGAAAACACTGCAGTGTTACACAGATTGGCCTTCAGTTTAAAAGTGCAGCTTAACAGCAATGTTTGATACTTAAAGTCTAAAATACTTGCTTCTCAAGATGTCCTTTAATGACACGCTCATCAGGAAGAAAGAGGAACGTGGCCAGCAAGGCTAAAATCAAATTTCTCAGCAGACATAATCTGACCATAACCCATAGATGTAGTATATGAGCACTGGCCACACACAGTCACATCCTTATTAGAGCAATTATACAACACCAGTACATCAGTCCAGATATAAAGGGTACATTCTGCAGAAAGTGGTGTAAAAGCTCCTGTTTTGGACAATCAACAGCAGTAAACATTTTAGTAGTGTACATATGGCTATCTAAACCTCATCTCTGAATCTTAACTGATGTACCTATCTTTAATACAACTCTGCCAATATAGCTTATGAGTTTCTGCAAGGAAAAGAAACCCACCATCCTTGTATCACCTCCAAAGAGAACCCACCTCTCCTCCTGCTGGCAGTAAGTATGACCGAGATGGAAATATGGGAAAACCAGAAATGAAGTACTTGCAGAACTGATTTATCAATAAACATTTTTGTACTTTAATCACTCTTGTTTTAGCATCTTGTCTACCTGCAGTAACCAGTCACCTCCAGTCTGACACAGAGCCATGCTTTGAAGTACTGAATGTCAAAGCAGTTTGATGGGCAACATGGGGCATAGTGAGGAGGTGCCCTTGAGAGGATGAAACCTGCCTATCAAGATAAGCAATATTTAAAGCACCTCTGAAATAGCTTAGGAAAGCAAGTGTCTTAAATCCCTCATGGGGTATTTTGTGGGGTTTTGCCAAAATAAATTATTTGTCATTGTATCCCCTGAAATAACTAATCAATTTCACAATTTTTCTCAGGCAATCCAACAGCTTTTACATTCAGGCAGAGTGTTGTGAAGTCCAGGAAAACACATCAGCAGCAAATTCGTCCCCCTTATAACACCAGCTGAAAGGAAGCTGGCTTTTGGACATAGTGAATAGGATGAGATGATTATCTAGGTGGAAACATAGAGCAATTCCTGATATTCATTACTGATCATACCCAAAACAAGTCCCCTTAATTCATGCATATCACATATTCTTTCAGTACTGAGAATGCTCATCACTAATTTTTTACTTCATTTAGTAGCTGTTTGTTCTTTACTTCTATGAAACTATAAAGTGCTGATTATATGTTTACACTTATTATTTATATATTTTAATGGAGAAGAAGTAGCAAAGAGTTTTAGTCACTCAGGCAAAGTTCCTCCAATTATTAATAAATACAAACTATATTTCTAAGAGTACTTTGGCCTTTCATCATCATTGCTGTTCTTATTTGATATTTCATATTTTTCCATCACGGTGCTGTAGCAGGCTTTATTGTCAGCATTAGGAGAGAATACCATTTTTCCAAGCTGAAATGTGAAATAAGATGTTAGAGTTCTGTTGTGCTGATCATCATGATTCCCCACAGCAGATCCAGCAGAAATGTCAAGGGATTATTAGGTAATATGTTGAATTTTATTCATTCTAGTTTGCCTTTATATATTTCCAGAATCATGTAATTCTGAGTATCCTGACATGGATGAACGGATATCCTCCTACCATACTATGAATATTTGCACAGTCACGCCAACTGACCTAATTTAGGGTTTTACCGTTTAAAAAACAATCCTCACTGATGTCAGTAAAATTGATAAAGCAGTACAGAATAATTTCATCTAACAGTCTTAAAAGCTTGTCTGGACTCTGCATCCACACATTTTCCCCAGTGTTTAAATCCTCCTAATCTCAGGATTCTCCAGCACAGAACCAAGCACTGTATCCTAACTAAATTGAAGGGGGTCTAAAGTTAGACCCAGATAAATGTACTAATAGGTTTAATACCACACATAAAAACGTAATGGTAGTCCAAGAAAAAGTACAGGAAATTGATTGAAGTGTTGATCTCAAAGGACCGATACAAAAGTTAAAGAAAAAAACCCCACCCAGTTTTTTTTTCCTACTTCTTTCTCTTTTCTTCAAAATGGAACAAAACTTTAAACCATCTTCTTCTTTTATGGAACTACTTTTGTGGAATCTAAAAACAAAAGAAGCAAATCTCAACTATGAGAACTATTCAGAATTCAAAATTTGTCTCGAATAATATTTGAATTATTTCATAGGCCAGTTTTGAATCTTCTCCTTAGTTAAACGAAACAGAAACAGTCTTTTTTTTCTCTTGAGACCTTTTGTCACATACTTTATGTCAGACTCCCATTTGCTTTCTAATAAAGATTAATGGATATTTATTTTCTTTTTTTACAATAAGACAGGTTGCATCCAGTGGTGCTTAGCAAACTACAATCATCATCAAGGGCACAAAAGATCACATACATTTTCTCTTACCTTTTGTATCAATACTTGTTACGTAAGCAGAATGTGTCATACTGGTAGGCTAAGTCTCTGCCGCACCTGTTGGAAAAGTTCGACAGACTTTACTTATGTAGAATTGTTAGTTTCAGTTTAGCTCAAAAGCAACCCAAAGTTTCCTGATACCAAACTCTCAAAAGAAGGGATGTAATTACTTAAGATATGAAGTATCTAAAATGCTTGTTATTGTGTCAGCAATATGCATGTAAAGCAAATGGTCTTCAGATGAACCTCAATAATTTAATGCAAAGCTTCCCGTTTAAAATCTGTCAAGTCAAAAATCTCTCTCTGTGACTGGCAGAAAATTATCCCAAGGTCATCATGTTACATAAGCAATCACTAAAAAGCTGCTCTGGGACTAGGCAGCCCACGCAAACTCCCCATCATGGAACAACCTCAATTTACCTTTTGGACAGTCATATTCTAGTCTCACTGAAGCAAAGAGTTCTGTATTAAACCCCCCCCCAAAAAAAAAGAAAAACAAAACAAAACAAAAACCCCCAAACTTTTTTACAATAAATGCACAATTTGAATTAGTTAAGCAAATGTTTTCCATTAATATCAGAGTTATGGCCACAAGTGAGGTAAGAAATAAACAATTCTGAAAAATTCTACCACTGACTGCTTTTTCTTGGCAGACATGGATAGAAAAGATGATCAATTAATATTTCCCTTTCTCTCTTGTAAATAATTTCACATTCAGATTTGTACTTTTACAGATTTCTTCATTATGTCAAATGAAATATTAATATATATTCCAGCCTTAGTTTTTTTCCAAGATTCAGCTTCCATTATGTTTTCAGAAACTTATTGTTCCAGTTCCTCATGTTGAGACATCTAAATTCTATTGTATTGCTTCTGCTGCTTTATTGGGTAAAGTGATGTTTAGTGAGAAGGAGCCAGAAATCCTTAATTGAATAAGGAAACCTAGTATCTATATGGAAGTATTCTTATCCACACATGAAAGATTACATTTGCATTAAAAAAATATTGCATGAAAGTTCATGACAAAACAAGCAAAAAAAAATTATGAACATGGATAAGTTGAAAAGCAAAACACAATTTCTAAAATAACTCCTTTTTCCATTTTTAATGTTGGTGTAGAACTCTGTCACTGACTCATTAAATAAAAGGGTAAAAGTGTATAAAAGGGTAAGGTTGAGAATGTTTATAAAAAGTGTAAGGTTAACACCATGTTCCCATGGGGATCTTGGAGAGATGCACTTTTCAAAAGGCGGTTACACTCTGCAAGCAAATGCGGCCACTGGGATATTTATGGCTGACTTGATTAGTATCCTTTGATATCATATATACACAGGGATTTATATTTAAAAGTTTAAGATGTGATAAAGAACTGCATATAGGACTTTCACTGATTTTATCTGCGTTAAATTATAAGCTCTTACAGAGTTGAAGCAAAGTTGAGTGTCACAGCATCCCTGGAGAATGGCAGAGTAAGAGAATGAGCTATTTGTCAGCAGCATCTAGGGCATCTAAAATGGTATGAGAAACACTACTTGGGGCTTAACATTCAATTTGCTGTACAGAATGAGAGCTCAGGGTGAAAATAAGAGGGTGCCACAAGTCTTCTAAAGTGTCTGTGGAGTTTTACATGTTTCACGTGAGGCTCAACTACTTAAGATGGCATTGCTCTTTCTCCAGATTTCTCCTTATTGTTAAGGTACACAATTTTGTACATTGTCTTTCAAGCACATACTGTCCATTGCCACGTGATAAGCAAACATTTCTCTTCCATGTATCATCTACCTCGGAATATTACATAAATAAGTAAATAAATATGAACAAAAATAAGTTCTATAAATGTTGTGTGCAGACCAATGCATCAGAAACTCTCTATTTGAAATTAAAGATTTTCCTGATTTTTCTTAAAAAAAAAAATCAACACTTCTTACTATAATACAGGATAACAGAAGCAGTATCAATCCTATCGCTAGTACACTAGCAATTATGTATTTTTTTAAAGTGCTAGCTAAAAATAACAAAATAATAGTTCAATTAAAGCTACAGTCAACTTTGGTTAATTCATTACATTCTTTTTTGTTAGGTAGAATTAAATGTTTATCCTTCTTTTTTCCAGTGAAGAAGAAAATTTAATTGAAATGTTTTCTCTCTGTACAATCCTTATTCTTGTCCTGCCTTGGTTGGCTCTCCTCTTGTTATTAATAGCACCCCAGTGAAAATATGGGAGTTCTGAGGCTTGCCTTCTTAATAATGAATAAAGGTGATGCATTGTATGAAACTGCCTCAATAATTTACAAGGTAATATCAAGCAAAGACTAACTGTAGTGGTGTGCAGAAAATATACTGCATTAAAAAAATGATTTATAAGCTGCTTAGATGTTAAAATGCTAAATTTAAGCACTGTGTTTCTAGTCTATTAGAAATGTTAAAGTTTTAACCCCAAGTATGGCCATTTTCCTACTTGTTTTATGTTGTAAATTATTTGCTATTCCTGTCTTTATTTTTTTTTTATTTAGAGATAGAACACACGTTCCTCTGACAGAATGCTCTTTTACCTTCAAGTCTACTTACAAAAAGACAGACGAGGGATAGAAGAGTTCACTATAATCACTGCTTCTGTTTTGAATGTAGAGGGTAATGCTATGTATCCCAGGTGGAAAGCAACATGGTGCCATCTATCCCCCTGTGTACATCTGGAATGGACAGAAGTACAGTCACTGATGATTTTTTTTCTCTGATTCTTCATCATAATGGAAGACAACTTGTTTTCATCTAACTTTAAGACAGCTTCTGGCAAGGGTCGGTCTAAATTGTTTCTGCTGCTTATAGTAAATTATGTGAAGTTCTACTGCACAGGTGACTCTGGTTTCATCTTGTTCACGAGCATCTTGTGGACAGCTCCAATTGCTATAGAGATGATCTCCTAAGTAGGTAAAATGTTTAGGTGACCAAACCCAGATTTTCAAAAGAGACTGTATTCAGAATCCTCTTTTTCTTAGGATACCATAGCCTGAAAATCAGCTTCCTGATATTCAGAAGATGGAAGAATCACAGAACATTAGGAAGGGACCTCAAAAGATCATCTAGTCCAATCCTCCTGACAGAGCAGGATCACCTAGACCAAATCACAGGAACATATCCAGGTGGGTTTTGAATGTCTCCAGAGAAGGAGACACCACAACCTCTCTGTGCACTCTGTTCCAAAGAACAATTCACTATAAATACTCAAAGACAAAGTTATAAAACCGATCGTTACTTTCGAATATTTGGCATATATGTCTACAAATACACACAGGTTACATTCTTAAATTATTTAAAATTATATATGAACTTTAATCTGAGTTGTCTCATGCCCACTGTGTTTTATGAAAGCCTCTCCAAAACCAGTAATGAATAACACTTACTAGAGTTAAAGGAGTTGTGAACCCTACAAGGCTTTCCAATACAACCCATCTCAGGGAATTTGAACAGACTAAATGAAAAGACAGTACAAAAGAGAACATGATTCTGTCAGAAGGCACAGTAACTTTCAGGATATTAATCATCCAGTCAGAAAAAAAATATACAGATTTAAACCACTCAGGTCAAGTACATGCTAGAGAAATAATACTCAAAGAAAATTTCAAAGTTGCATCTAGGCAGAAACTCATTAAAAAACAAGGGTTTTTTAAGAAAGAGCAAACAAATCAGCACCCCAGTATATGTACAAGACAAAAAGATAACTAAATGATGTCAAATACATTATCTGTTGTAAAACATATGACCAAATGTACTAAAAGTTCTTTTATTGTGTGCATTCTACTACATTTTAACAAAAGAATCTAGATATACGTAAATGTCTAAAGATTTATGTCTATAGTTCATTCTGTCCCTGCAGAAATAGACAACAATCCTTGCTGGTAAGAGGCCACAGGCACCTTACTATTTTGCACAAAGTGAAAAAGTAAAGCATAAGGAAGGATGTTTTTCACAGCAACACAGCCACACACAGAAAAGGCAAAGATAAATCAGCTGAGCAATGTAAATAGCTCAACTTTTACTCTTGTAGTAGCCCATATACCAGGACATGAGCAGGGATATTGGAGGAGAATGACAATGTCAGTAAATTAACATTCTGGCACTAGTAAGCAACTTGCAATAGCCAGTAAGGGCCAAATACTTCTCGGGAACTGCAAAACTCTAAGTGTATTTTGTATGCATTTGCATTTATAAACAAAGTCCCAATATAAACCATGATGAGTAAGAATTGGTACATATGTATAATTCCAATTTTCTAATAGAAAGTTTAGATGACAGAGTCTGGAAGTCAACTACAGTTCTGAATCTGGGAGAGTCTGAGAAAAGCGTTATGCTCATAGAAGGAGACTGCAACTTGTTTTACAGAGTCATCAACACTGACTTCTAAAACGACACTGGCTCTGCAAAATGCAATGTAACAAGAAGACTATGTGTTTCCTTGTCCTGGTAATGATGATGTATAATTTGCTGACTTGGAAAAGAACAGCAACGGCAACATTGTAGTGCTACATTCTGATTAATTTTGGTTAAAAAACCTCACAGAGTAACAACACAATATTTACATCTCTCAAGACAACAGTGGCACCCTGTATTGTAAACACTGGTTTCCATTACGTGTTTCACAGTTAGGCATATGAGAATATACTGGGTTTTGTTTCTAATTCTATAAAATTAATGGTATTGAGTATGCCAGCTTAACTTATTTCTCTCTGAAGCTTTCTCTAAAGCGAAGAAGGTTGGAGTTAATATTCTTTGCACATATTTAAGAAGAGTTCATATATGAAGAATTCCGATGAAGTTCAGAATAGCAATGTTATTGCAACAGTGGTCACCATAAAAACCTATCATTTACATAAGTTACAGAAACAGAATGATAGCACCATCCTTCTAACTAACTAATATCCTAATGCATCAAAAACTGAATAAAGCTTAAAACAGTTCAGAAATCAAATAAAACTGGATTTACTTGCCTCTTTCAATGGAAGGAATAATTTGATAAAGTTTCCTATTTTTGAGCTCTAATACTGAATTTAATCCTCCATTTAACACTTGGAAAGTTTAGTGCATAACTATAAAGTACACTTTAAAATGTTAAGTCTGCTTCACTTTCCCCTTCATTCACCAAAGCAATAATTGCAACCTTTGATGCCAGGCTTGTTTTATTAGTTCATTTAGGCAAGGGAATTTTTGGTCAGTGACTCAGAAGCATATTATCTAAAAACTTTGTGAAAAATGCTCTGTTACTTGAAAAGCACATCAATCTACAGGGATGCTCCATGAATTCTCTGTTCTCGCTGGCATCCAATACAGGCCAATTCACATGGTTCCCCAGCCCTGTCAGCAATTCCTAAACTGATATTTGTTAGGTGAAGGTGTCAGCGTCCAATACTCCCTGATCAGGCCCTTTTAGGTATTCCACACATGGAGGGTGCTATATTTAATATAAAATTTCCTTATTTAAAGATAGCAGATATTATACAGGATTTCTGATTCAGCAGAGCAATGCAACATATATTACATAACTCAATAAAAATGGAAGATACATTCAGTAAAATATATCTAGCAATTGCAATAAATAATTTAATCACAATACCAATGTGATCCCTATTGCAGGTCCCTGGCATATGCTGACCATCGGGATGCTGGGAAGGAGTAGATGGGTTCAAGTGTCCTCAAGATGATTGCTCTGTCTGAAAAAATTTTTGATAGTTGTTTAGGGTTTATACTTTCTGTGGAGCTGAGCCACCTGTTCACTCTACTATCTCTTCTAATGAACTGGAGCCACCCGAGCCCCCTTAGCAGGGAGGGAATGCCAGCTGATTTGCAACTCCTGTGCTCAGTCACACCCTGCATTAGTCCCTGAGCTTCAGAGGAACACCATCCTCCCCATTTCCCAGAATGAATCACAGAATGATAGAGGTTGGAAGCAACCTCTGGAGATCATCCAACCAACCCCTCTCTGAGCCTTCTTCCGTTTTTGCAGAAGACTCTGGTTGGATGGGGCTTGGGCAACCTGGTTTACAGGAGAGTGTCCCTGTCCATGGCAGGAGGTCTGGAACAAAACGACCTTTGAGATCCCTTGTCCCTTCCAATCCTAACCAATCTACAATTCTAAGATAAATTTTTTGAAATATATTGTTAAAACTCCTCCTAATTTAAGATGCATAAGCAGAAACCAAAAGAATTGTCTTACTCCTATCTCTCCTTTCCAAATAAACCCAGAAGATATTCAAGTGGCTATTCATACTTTTACTGTGATATATTTTTCACTTTTCACGTACTGAACCTGCATATGTTGTCGAATGTCATAGATCCCTTTAAGCCACAGAAGCTAGAGCTGAAGGACTGCAAATGAAGCAGCTTAGTGAAAGAAGGCTTACAGAGATAAGATACTGCAAGTCCACCCAGGAAACGGGACGTTCTAGATCCCCTGTTTAATAAGTATCAGTCTGTAAGTGACCTCAGAAGGGATTGTTGTGTACACATGTAAAAGGCAAGTCCTCTGTAATTTGATGGCACTGATTACTCTTTGTTAACTGCTGCTTTGCTCGAGTCGTTTTTCCAGCAATAAAGTCATTCTGCAGTAACTCCTTGGAAATATTTTTTCAATTCAGTACAAACATTTGCACAAACAGAAGCCAGGATTTGCAGGGTTTAGTCTCAGAAAATTATTTTTCAGTGGGAATAAGTTACAATATGGGTACCTTTGTAGCTAGGCTTACCTACTTTGACCCCTTCTTTGCACAACCTCTCATTTAAAACTCAAAGCTGCTTGTGTGGGTCCACACCAGTCTGTTACTTACAGCTACTAAAGACATGCTATATTATCAACTCCTGGCTGCATTTCATGTTGAGATCCTTCTTTCAGATGCTTTCAAACAGGCTCTGCCATAATTACCATTAGAAAAAGTCAATATTTTTCAGAAGCCCTCATCAATTCCCACCACTAATCTTTCTTTCTAAAGGAAAGATGGAAGCATGATTTGAAGACCTGTTATGGGTCAAATCATCTGTGACGTTAAACTGATTTTAATCAGATTCCACTGAATTACACTTCTTAAGATCCAGCTCATTTTTCTCCTTTCTTGGTTTGTTTTTTTGAACCAGATACTATCACACCACAAATTCAACAGCAGAGTTGCAAGAACAGTAATGATATAGTGCTAGAGTACAGTAATTTTGTTTTTCTGGCACAAAATATAAATTTCTTAGAAATGTAATGTTTTCTGGCAAGGATTTGACATCCAATTATTTAAACAGATCTATTACTATTCAATGATGCTTTGATAAATTTCCATGGCAAAATAATAAGGGAGAGAGAGAAAGAGATGAAGAAAGAGAAGGGAGAAACCAGGTTAGTTTTACAAAAGGTTCCTTTCATATTTGAGTGTCGTGGTTTCGGCTAGGATGGAGTTAATTTCTTTTCTAATAGTGGATAGAATGCCCTGTTTGGGAGTTAGGATGAAAGCAGTGCTGACAGCACCCTGATGTTTCTAGTTGTTGCCAAGCAATCGAGGACTTTTTCAGTTGTTCATATTTCCCTACTAACGAGAAAGGAGGGGACGCAGCCAGGACAGGTGACCTGAACTGGCCAAAGAGGGTATTCCATGCCAATTATGTCATGCTCAGCATAAAAGGGGGGCTGGTGGGAGGAGGAGCAGGTGGCTCCAGGACTCACGGTTTTTGGGGACGGTCTGTTTTTGAGATGGCTCTGGGCTGCACGGCCTGAGTTGTGTTGTTCGGTGGGAAACTGCATTGTGTATCACCAGTTTCATATATTTTTTGCTCTAAAGTCCTGTTATCATTGTTATATCTGTCTTTCTGCTGTTCTAGTAAACTATCCTTATCCCAACACATAGGGTTTTGGTTTCTTGGTTTTGGGGGTTTTTCCCATTCCTTCCCCTTCCCTTCCCCCCCCCCCCCCCCCCCCCCCCCCCCCAATTTCCCCTTTCTCTTCCTTTTAAAAGAACAAGCAACTGCATGGTGCTCGGCTCTCAGCTGGGGCAAAACAACGGCATTGAGATATTTTATTTTCATCGTTTATCCTTGCTTAACTCATGAAGAGTAAGGTGAGATATCCAGACTGATAGATCATAGCTTTAGGATATTCCTTTCAGAGAACAAGTTGCAGGGTCTCCACGTAGTAAATGAAATCTGAAATGAGTTAACATGGCAGAAACGCATCCTTGAGGCTACAGTTGTCACAATATATGTACAGATTCGCTAATATCATTCCATTAGATCCTTTTTCCCTGATATGTTGTTATACAACAAAACTCAAATTTAGCAAGCTCTTATACCGTTACACTATTATGTCATTACAGGAACAGAAAAGGATAATCCCTTTGGTTCGAGACTTGACATTTCCTCTCCAGACCAACAAGTCAACAAAATTCTAAATGTATTCATAAGAAAATATTTCTATAAAATATGGGGCTTAGATTCTGAGAAATAAAGTTTCTTCCTAAGTAATTATAAAGCCTTGTCTCCTTAAGCAGCAACACAGTCCGACAAGATTTTCTCAATGTGTTTGCTAATTTTAACTTTTATTAATGATAACTTTTAACTGATATAGAAGCATCAGTTCATAGGAGTAATTGTTTAGCTGATAAAGATGTTAATTTAACTCATATTTGAAACTCTACTAAGCTTATTGCCTGTGTGTCTGAAAAATACCCAGCAGAGTTATTAAGAAATATCATTACTGATTGGTCTTTATGAAAATCAGATTGTATATTTAAAGAGAAACAGATAAAGAACAAAATGCAAAGCCAGGAAATAAAAATACATCTTCTCATGTATGTATCTAATCATTAAAGCTTTAATAATAATTAGATATTTGTTAGCAATTTTCCCCATTGGTACTTTTTAGAAGTTTCTGATGGCTTCTTTATAGTTCTTAGTGACACTGCTGGTTTTGACTGGGATAGAGTTAATTTTCTTCACAGCAGCTAGTAGAGGGCTCTGTTTTGGGACTGTGCTGAAAACAGCGCTGTATAGATTGCACAGGGTGTTGGACAGGGTTCATGCAGAGCCAAGGCCTTTTCCCAGCGAGTGGGAAGGGGGTGCACACAGACCTGGGAGGGAACACGGCTGGGACAGCTGCCTGCAGGGATATTCCACACTGTATGATGTGATGCTCAGCATATAAAGCTAGGGAAAGGAGAAGGAAAGAGCAGGACGTGTAGAGTGATAGCGGTTTTCTTCCCAAGGCACTGTTATGTGTATGATGGAACCCTGCTTTTCTGGGGATGGTTGAACACCTGCCTGCCCGTGGGAAGTGGGGAATGAATTCCTTGCTTTGCTTTGCTTGTGTGCACAGATTCTACTTTATTTATTAAGCTGTCTTTATCTCAACCCACGAGTTTTATCTTTTACTGTTCTGATTCTGTTCTGACTCTCTCCCCCATCCCACTGGGGGGAGTGAGCGAGCAGCTGTGTGGTGCTTAGTCGCTGTCTGGGGTTAAAGCATGACACTGATAGAGAAACTATGAGGAGAAATAATACTCAGTAATGATGTGAAATCACTGGGCTTTTCATAGTGCTTAGGACTCCTTCGAGGCAGCAGCTGAAACAGCTCTGGGACAGAAAACCCCATACAGTTCTACAGATTTTTGAAGACATATGGTTAGGCACATTGGGGTTTTTTTCCCATACTTTCTCAAGACTAGGCAGGATGCTCAGGAATGAGCATCATTTAAAGTTCATGGCATTTTTCCAACCCGTAATTCAAACATTTTATGCTTAGCAATTTTTAGCCGTCAGCATTACTGATTGAAGCTTCAGAGCTCCTTAGAGTTGTCTTTGGATGCCTCAGGATGACTGCATTGACCAAGATCAGCAGCCCAATCTCGAATTGCAGATATGGCATCTTTTCTTTTCCAGATTGACTCCTGAAAGTGAATTAGCATTCTTGACTTGAAGTAATACAAACTGATCCTAATATAGCTAAACACACTGGGTTTTCAGGAAATGAAGGGAACACACCTGCTATAGGGAATAATTAGGAATCTCACTTATTATTGAAACTGCTCCTTCTCTCCTTACTATTTTACACACAGCTATTTTGTGGCTCTTAAAAAGGGAAGTTAAAAGTTTTGTGAGTGCACAGTGGAATATGTGTCACATAAAATACTATGTTTTTTTATGTAAGGCTACTGACTCTTAAGGAATGTTATCTTCCAAGATGCATTTGACTAATTTTGTGTCTTAAACTCATAAATATGTTCATAAAACTGGTATTTTTCTCATTCTCTAGTGGCTGCTTTCACTGAAGAAAGAAAACACTATTTAAGTAACTTAGTACATATTTGAAATGAATTTTTAATATAATATGTTTATATATTAAAAGGACGAGAAGTAGTTTTCCATAATGGGTGGGCAGCATAAACTCCTAGCAAACCTAACATAGTTTATGCAAATTTTATCAGCTAGAAAATTAAATAAAAATAATTTTACATTCATTAGACAAGTAACATGCTTACGATTACACTGAGTTGTGAAATAATTATCCGTTATATTGTGCATTATCATCAGCTACAAAACACTGTCACCCTCTTCCCTTATTAGCATATTTCCAAGCACTCTCATTTATCTGCTAAAGAATAGTCACTCACAGTTTTGTTTGTTCCATTTTCCTGCTAATGGAACCTTTAACCTTAACGCTTTTGTAATACAAGTCTTCTGCCTTCTGCATACATCTCTATAAGCATCTGCCTCCTTTGTGTACATGCTTGTTAAAAAGTGTCATGGGGTTCTTAGGTGCCTCAAATTGGCAAGTGCCCAACTGCTGACATACTTCTGGAAGATGATTAGAAGGTAATCCTTCCTTTAAAATTTGTCTCCAGCTCAAAGAAGTCACATCACCTTACATCTGTCTCTTCAGCTCACCAGACAACTTCTCCATTTTTCTATCGTTAATATTTTGTTAATAGTAATATATTCAGCATATTATTTTTCTTAATAGAAATAAAAAGTACCAATTATGACTTTTCAGTTAGCTGAGTAGATTTTCTTTCTGTGAATTTCCTTGTAAAAATAAGAAATGCTATACATACTATAGTCCACTGTGCATATTTACAATGGAAATTGGAAGGAATTCTCCCAGCCATCAATATGAGGCAGAATTGTGTTTATACTCTCAGAAGATGAAGAGATCCTATGAATACATGCTGATCTGTCCCTACAGCTGTGCCTCCCCTTCCAAGTACCCTGTTCATAATGTATTACTATCCTGTTTTACTTTCTGGGTAAACGTTATTCTTGGCACTCTGGCCATCCTTTGTGTCCTGAAGTATGAACTTCCACAAAGATCTCTCCCTTCACTTTCTTAAAGCTAAATAGTCTTCCAAGTCTTGCAGGAGCTAAATTTATCTGAGACTTGTATCTTTCTATCCAATTTAGCTAAAATTGGCTAGCAGCTTTAAAAAAATGAGAAGAAAGAATGACAGGCAGAATACACACACACACACACACACACACACAGAGAGAATAAGTGATTATTTAGGAAGTCAGATTAAAAGTTGAATTATCTCAGAAACTACATTTGATTATAAACCATGCAGAGTGAAATTAATTGATAAAATGTAGAAAAATACTTGAGTTTCTACTGAAGTTATATGCTGTGTTAATATTTTAAAATCTGATTCGTAACAGAAGTCAGTGATTCATCATTTATTTCTTGTAAGAAAATGAGTGGTTTACATCATGTGACATTTCTGAACTGGCAGACCAACTTTTACTGAAGCTCCATTTGGTGCCATTAAGGAATCAACTGTCTTGAAGTTGTTAGCTTCTGAAATTAACTTCTGTCAGAGAATACTTACTATATATACTGTTTGGAAAGGAGGATAAGATTTGTTGCAACTGAGAAGAAATGTTGAACTGCAGCTTGTTCAGTTTTTTACTTCTGCTTGGCATGTACTTTTTGTCAGACCTCCCAAACAGACAGCTTTGACCTTCCTTTCTTGTCATGTTTTTCACTTCACATATGTTGTTTCCATTAGCAGGATGGGTGATGTAGGAAAGGCTGTGGCTTGTCTTTTAGGACCCCTCTCCTGGTGACGTTCTAACATGCCACAAGAAGTTAAGTAGAGAGCAAAAGTATTTTTAATTGGTTTTTAAGCAATTAAGTAATTGCCTTCTGCTTCCAGGATGAAAAATCTACTAACAAAGGTGTGCTGTATGATATTCCTCTAAAAATGGGCCTGACATAACTCTTACAAGAAAAGCGTCTTCCCTCTAACCTATCTACTGCTTAAAATCACAAGCTGGGCCATATTTCACCAAGACTGACTGACTCTTACTCTTGATAAGCCTAACTGAACTATATAGACAGAAAGGAAAGCAGGCAGCCCATCCTCCAGCACTTCAGGGGGCTTATCTAAGGGCTGGGCTCCCACTGCAATTAAAAGGAAAAGACTACCTAGAGCAGTTAGCACAGGCAATACATCTTGAGCACCAAGATGTAATAGGATGTTACCTCTCTCCCTCTCCATGGCTATAGACAAAACATAAATATCTGATGTAGACTGTCTTCATAGTCTTCTTACAGTTAGCTAGCATTAAGCGAGTTTAAACCAGGTCTGTAGTACTTTTCCAAACTGGGGATGGCAGAAGAAAGTGCTAGTATTTTCTGGGAATTACAAATCTACATTTTTTCATTCCAGATCCATATAGCAGATGTGCTAAGCTTCTATAGTTACAGCAAATGCAGCATGGATATCACCAGAGCTATATTCAGAGACTAGGAGTGTGAATTAAAACCAAGTACAAAGGGTAAGTCTTGATAGTAGAATTAACCTACATTTCCCTGAGACATAATTTCATGTTTTCTTCTTTTAACATTTAAATGGTGGTAAAATTTCTGTCTTTATTAGACAGAGGCTGAAAAGTTTCCAAAACAGCACATGAGACTGGATCTCAATTTCCTGCACTGGTTGGCATATTTTCCACATTTCATTGCACCTTTTCAGAAATATAATCATAGTTTAGTTGTGAAATGCTTGTTCTTAGTGATACAGTTACAAAAGTGTGCATGGTGAACAGCTGGAGATGAGTGAGACAGAACAGCAGTGATGCAAGACCTACACTAGTGTCAGTGGAATCAGTACCAGGCCAGTCATCTGGAAATACAGTCTCATGTTTCGTAAATATGTCTTCCTGTTGCCACTTCATCTAACTAAAATAAGCAGTTCATTATTGGGAATATTTACCTACAGCTGTTTGGAGAGTACAAGTGGCAAAATTTCCTCTTTAATTACTTTGCCACAAGTACTTGTTCCAATGAAAGGCTCACTGGTAGCTTGTAAAAATATGTCGTTACTGTTCAATCTTCCATGCGTTCAGATGAAAAGTGTGTAAATGCCAGCAAGAGAGTCAAGCAAATTGAAACCAAGCCCCATATCAAATGAATTCAGCTCCTGATTGCTTTTTAAGAAAAGATTAAATGGTAAACTCCAAGACCTCAGTACAGAAACCTATAATAGATCTATGTGTTAGGAAGTAAATCACCACTGCATATTTTAAAGTCTTTAATACTAATTCTCTGACTAAATAGTGTTTCATATTAGATCATCTCTTCATTTTCCCCTGCTTTTCCTACGAATCAGAATAGAGCAGTGGTGGAGATTTTTCCTACCAAGTTTAAATTCTGATGAGATGCCTGTTCTTACAACTGCTGACCCCACGAGGCTGCCATAGTTCCAGTGGCTGATATAGGAAATTTTACTCTGCAGCAATTGCTCCGGGTCAGTGCTATGGACTTGTACATAATATGGTGGATCAGTCTTTTTATAAGTAGAAAAAGGAAAACTGATTCCAGCAACAGTAGGGAAGAGGTTGTTTGGCCTTGGCCTGTCAGTTACAGAATCACAGATGGGTTTGGGTTGGAAGGGACCTCTGGAGATCATCTCGTCTAACTCCCCTGCTACAGCAGGATCACCTAGAGCTGGTTGCACAGGACAGCATCCAGGTGGGCTTTGAGTATCTCCAGAGGAGCAGAAGCCACAGCCTCTCTGGGCAGCCTGATCCAGTGCTCTGTCACCATCAGAGTAAAGAAGTTTTTTCTCATGATCAGACAGAATTTCCTGTGTTCCAGTTTGTGCCACTGCCCCTTGTCCTGTCATTGGGCACCTCTGAAAAGAGTCTGTCCCCATGCACTTGACATCCAGCCTTTAGACATTTATAAGCACTGATAAGATCCCCTCTCAATCTTCTCTTGTCTACACTAAACAGTTGTCAAACCAGCAGTCTCTAAACTCAAAATATTAAAGAAGGCCTCATACCTGTATTTTTTCTTACAAGAGCAGAGCAAACGAAAGTGAGGAGGAACTTCTCACTTGCTGGTCCACAAATCAATATAGCACATGAAGTAGAAATCCTGCTTATTTTGTGTATGTCTGGTATTTTTAAAACTTGTTTTGGAAGTTTATTCTGTTCTTATCTTACTCCAACTGTAATTATCTCTTAAAATAATCTATTTTCATTATCAGATCCTGATGATTTTCTCTCACTTGCTGAGGAAGTAAAGTCACCATTACCTGTCCTAATAGTTAAGTCTGAGTATCTGTGTTCCCTCTTTTGGGTAGCGCCCTGGTTATTACTGCAAAACAAGATGGCTCGGTAACACATTAGGCTAAAACCAATTTATGAACAGATGTAACCACTAGTGGCCCTGCCAAGAAAAAAGTAACAAATGTCAACTGAGGTTTGAAACCTTCCTTGCTCTTTTAGTGAAGGTTCTGATAGAGTAGCATAATATACGACACTATGTACTGCATCTTTGTAACCAATGATTGCTAATTCCAGAGGCTCAGTTTACTGAAGCTTAACCAAACTAACACTAAGCATGTTTATCAACAGTGCTGAATGCTGTTGTATTACTGAATAAACACGATCAAAGGAAGGGTTGGATGGGAGAGGAGAATTTGGCTGCTGGTGATAATTTCCAGTTGTGAAGCAATTATTTAGATAGCAGATTTTAGCATGAGAATAAGGAGTTTAGTAAGTGTTGGATTTGCATAATAGTAATACATGTCACTTTAAATTTCCTCCTGGCATTTTCATGCACTTTTAAAATGAATCCTAATTATAAATGTTATACAAGTCCCACATAATGTGAATTTACTTGTATGCACATTTGCATTATCCTCATTTTTAAGTGTGCTGATGATTAACATTAGTAGCCAAGTTATTATGTTAACTGCATCAATATACTACATACCATCTTTTAGAAATTAAACGTTATTCACATGGAATGTGGAGAGAAATCTAAAAATTCACCCTTAATCAAGTGTACAAAAAAAAAAACCCCAACACCCTAAGAAATAGCTGTGAGATTATCTTTGGTTTGGGTTGGGTTTTGTTTAACAGGACCTATAAACCATAAAGAAATTTATTTTGCTCTGTTTAAGGTCCATCTTTAAAATTCACTTTAATGTGGTTCACATTGTTCAGTTACTATGGCATGTGATATAACTGTGATGGCTAAACAATGTCTCTTTTTCTTCCATACAGATTCAGAAATGACAAAAACCAAAGCAATCCCTTTTATATTCTCCTGAGCGCAGAAATTCAGCAAGCCAAATGAAAAAAAGAAAACATAATCTTTATAAACTACCAAGTAGCCATTCAGCTACACAGAAGCTACCCTAATATATTCTACCCATTTCTGTGCTCCCTCAGAACTGTTCTGCAGCCTGAAATGCTCACAGAGTAGTGGTGCCTACTTCCTGCCACCCATATCCCAGGCACACCTGGACATGTGATCATGACTAGAAACACAAATAGTTTCATTCACTTCACATTAGGAAAAAAACCAACATTTCTGATACTAGTAATAATTACTAATATTCTTTTCACTTTATTATTATGATTTGATTTATTATCATTCCTTCTACAACCACATTTATGGTAAAATTTTCAAATTGCCAAAAGGTTTCTCAGACTGCTCATTATTGAAAATCACCTTTGTGACCTATGAAAAGATTTATATAAGTTGAGCACTCAGCAGTCACAGTCACCCTTGACTACAAATACTTTCTATGTTTTCCATTTTAAAAATACAGGGTAAAAGCCAGTACAGAATTATAACGTAGAAGATAGGATGTAATTAAGATTTTTTTTTTTTTTTTAACTGAAGAACAAACTACTAGGATGAATTAATGTAAACTGGGCTTCAGGGCTACAATTGCTCTGAGGATTAAAAAGATAGTAATTTTAAAAAAAGTTGAAAAAAGTTTTAAAACTTTTTTTTAAAGCTCAAATTTTAAACTGAACATCATCCTGACAGACTAGTAACATTTCATTTTCATTTTCAAAAGTTCATTTCATTCATATTCAAAACTGGAAACATTTAGGCATGTAGGATGATGTTCAGTAGTGGAAATCAAAAAGTATTCTAGTTATTTCCC
This sequence comes from Porphyrio hochstetteri, assembly GCA_020800305.1. Classification (NCBI taxonomy): domain Eukaryota; kingdom Metazoa; phylum Chordata; class Aves; order Gruiformes; family Rallidae; genus Porphyrio; species Porphyrio hochstetteri. The sequence goes on from CM036911.1 coordinate 12,415,604, forward strand.
CCCTCTACAAAATTGCAACTGTTGTCAAAAGTTAAGAATTAGTCAAAATGAACCATAGAATATCCTGAGTTGGAAGGGACCCATAAGGATCATGAAGTCCAACTCCTGGCTCCACACAGGGCCAGACAAGTCAGAGCATGTGACTGAGCACATCATCCAGATGTTTCCTGAACTCAGCCAAGCTCAGTGCTGTGACCACTTCCTTGGGGAGCCTGTGCCAGTGCCCAAAAAACTTCTCAATACAGAACCTTTTCCTAATATCCAACCTAAACCTCCCCTGTCGCAGCTTCAAGACGTTATCTTGGGTTTTATCAAAGAGAGGAGATCGGTGCCTGCCCCTTTGCTCCTCCTCGTTAGGAAGCCACAGACCACGATAAAGTCTACCCTCAGCCTCCTTTTCTCCAGGCCAAAGAAACTGAGGGATTTCAGCCTCTCCTCCTAAGACTTCCCCTACAGACCCTTCACCATCCTCATTGCCCTCCTCCATCCTCATTGCCCTCCTCTGGGCACTCTCCAATATTTTTGTGTTGCAGTATTTTTTACATGAAGACAGCCACGCTTGCAGCTAAAACTGTACATATTCCAAAGATTAAGTACAATTTTAAAAAAAAAGCAAAAAACTAAACCCCATTGATTTTTGATGGTGTAAATAGAAGGAAGGTTTTTCAAGGAAGTTAGTTAAGAAAATGTACAAAACCTCAGTTTCTAACATGAATGTGTAGGCTACAAGATTCAATTTTTCAAGTATCCTGCAAAAAATTTGAACATTAAATTTCTTTGAGCATTAATATGGCTGCCCTCAGTAAGACCATTCTCCAAACTGAGTCACTGCTGCTACCTGGAAGTCAGTGCATTGAACGAAGATGTTTATATCTTATGAGTAAAACAAGCATAGTAAAAGTAATCTGAGGTGAGTGAATGTGAAAACATGGATTCCATCCATGTGAAATCAGTGGATGGTACATTGCAGAATTGGCTAAACTGTTGTACAGAATACATAATTCAGTAGAATCAGGATTTGTCTTTATTTAAAAAGTTTGATTGTTCATTCTTTTTTTGTATTTCACTGGAATAACTTATCTATATTCTAACCTAAACTTCTAAAATTTCTCCATTAATATTAATAAACTTTCAATCTGTCCAATAGAGACTTCACGATGTGAAGATTTCCTCAAGGAGAAATCATTCTTTCCAACTCTTCAATTTTCTGAAGACAGAGAAAAAGAAAAAAACTATCATATCGATGTGTATGTAGATAACAGAAAGAAGTTGCACGGACTCTACTGGCATTTGTCTAACAAGAAGAAATATTTCCTACAGTCTTATAGCAATTGAAATTTCCTTGATAAATCCAGAGATATAGTGGGGTAGTCAGACAACAGCCTCAGAAAAAAACACATTAACACATGGTTAGTATTGCACTCACATAGCCAGCTGCCAAATCCAATTACCCTAATTTAAAAGAAGAATAATTTATGTTTTCTACTGAACACCATGTAGAAATTGTGCCTACATTATGTTTTCTAATAATTTACACAAAAAGTTTGGACAATCTAGTGGAATAAATCCTGTGGGATTATAAACCAGGTTTTATGTTCTCACAGATTTTTCAAAAAACATTTTCTTAAGTAACCTTGTGGCTTTATAAATGGTTGATCTTGAGGTCAACCTTTGAGACTTCTCTCCTTTAAATGTCTGAGGCTCTAGTTTAGTAAAACTTTTAAAGCTCTCCAAGATGCCTCCTGTTGCAGAGGCCCCGAGAGCCATACTGAATCTGAGGTTCTGGGACCCTGGACCGTCACTTTGTGTCTGTGATGCGCTTTCTGTGAGTGGGTCCCAGATAGGCCTGCAGGAGTAGCAGTTTTCCAGAGAGATGACATTTCCCTTTCATGCTTTTTTTTGGTTGGTTGGTTAGTTTTGGTTTTGTTTAAGTAACATTTTTTTCATGGCTAATTAAAGATGTTAACTCAGCTATTTCATTGTTCAGTAAATAAGGGTTCATTACAAGAACATTATTGGTTGCTTAACAGCAGCATAATAAAAATATTAAAAGGTTAACTTAATGATCATATTTGTACTAATATAGTATGAGAATGCTCATTAATATTATTTATTTTAGATTGTCTCAGTAAACATTATTATTATTCATTGAACATTACTAACATGTTTTAATGATCTCATCTTTTATTTATTCAGTGAACAATGAAAACTGATGATGTGCAAGCACTTGTTCAAGATTTTACAGCTTTTTATAGATTATATTTGCACACAAGAGCAATTACCACATCAGCACACAAGAGATTTTATTGATAGCACAGACTATCTTAGGAAATTACCCTTGACCAATTCAAAACTTTGGAGCACATAAAGACATAATCTGAACTCTATGGAAATACTGCACAGAGGCCACGTTGACACTGAGGTTTGGGACTGACTCATGTAAACGCTGTCACAAAAAGCTACAGACCAAATCTTTGTACGTAGTTTCCCTAAGCAGAAGTCGTCCAAGGAATTGACAGCACACTTACATGGGCTACTTTAATCAACTTCAAGTATCTCACTTTGGCCATGAATCAGTTTTCCTTATGAAGTCAGTAGAAATTCTTCTTTTCAGTGTTGATAGAATTAGATTTTCCCTCCAATTTGGCATGCAATTCAAGTTTTCCCTGCACATGATGCCCAGGTAGTTCCAATTCAGTTCTCCAACCTCTTTATACTACTTCTTTGACTAACTTCATCAAAATTTTTTTTTGATAATGGGTTATATGGAGACAAAACCCTACTGATTCATTAGTCTCAGAAGAAGACATAAGTAAAAGGTTTAGTCATCCAAACCCCAAGTGCTATCTTTTATAGTTAAGTCTCTCATGGTTAGTGAAATATTAGAAAACTCAGAATATTTTGCATGTTAATGATTATTTCTTATGAAGCTATTTATATGTGTGCTAAAGAGAGAGATGGAAAAAAGCATACTGGTGAATATGGATTATGCCTACTGCAGAGACTGTTCCATCTTCTGATTTACTACCAAAGTAACTACACACTCCATCACTGCACACAGTGTGTTCTGTAAGTCACTGTTAATTTCCATCAACTCCAGAACTACTTTGAGTTACTAGGGTGAGTTAAGTTTCTGGCTCGTACAAAATCTTACATAATTTCCTATGAGTGACCTGCAGAGTGGCTTGTGAGATATCTGTTGTAACAAGCAATAACCTGACTAAAAAATAGTTTTGGAAATACTGTAACAGTAGGCCAAAATGCAGTGCAAATTAAATCCAATAAGGATTAGTCTCTCAGTAAGTGGAGCAGAATGAGTAAGATTCAATACAACTGAGCTCTGAAAACTGATGCCTTAACAAAACTTTGGGATTAAGCACAAAAGCACATATCCAAAATCTGATTTCAAACTCTAACAGACTTTATTGTCACACTGGAAAGAGACAGTTGCTGGTTCTAGAAAGATGACTTTTTTGTCCATGAATACCTCTATTTTCAGGCATGTCAGCTTCATTACCACACAGAACACTTCTGGATGTAGCACAGAGAGTTCTGCCTCTTAGGACTTGCTTTACATGTACTAGTTTATTCATAGGGAGTGAATCAAAGCTTGAAGTGTTTGACTTCTGCATCGGCAAAACACTTAAGGGTTTTGTTTTGGTTTTAAATAACCTTTATATGATTTCAAAATGAATGTGAACTTGATATTTGTGTTTTTCAAACTTGGGGGAAACAGTTGTGTCAACAACACTGAGAAGCTTGAAACAGTGAAAATGAGGACAGAGTCGCACCGTACAGTTTTCAAGCAGCAGTCATTTGCACGAGAGAGCACACATTTGACAATAGCTGAGAAGCAGTAATGTTATGAACATCAGTACCTTCCCTTCCCATGTCAATGCAAGCCATTGCACCCCTGCACAAGAGATCTGTGGACACGCAGTTTGGGGTGCCTGTGTTGTAGCTATGCCTTTGCATCCCCCTCACAACATGGTGTGCCATTGGCAAAGTATTTTCTCCTGACACCTTGAACTCCTTATCTCTATCTCTATCTTTTTTGCTCTTATCTCTATCTTTTTTTTTTTTTTCCAGGGAAGGAAACCAACTGACAGCACCTTGGCTCGTGCAGAGCAATGGTACTTCAGAGATTCACATAAATGACACCATTAAAAGGAAGACATGATCAAGAGGGACAATGTTATGCACAAAGTGAAACTTCCAGGGGAACTTCAGGAGCTCATCTGCCCATCCAACTTCAAAGTAACTTGCAAAAAAGCCTACATTACCAAGATGAGTGGATGCTAAATGAGTAAGGAATTCTTAATGGAGATAATAGCCATAGCAAAAAGTTCAAAACAAACCCTAGAGTAAACAAGTTCTCATACAATTTTCATTTAAAATTACAATAAGGACTGGTTTCACTGAACTAAAAGTGTATTTGCTGACAACTTGGCTAGAGAAAAGCAAGCTTACAGTCATTGACAGTTACTCACTGTAAGGACGGACAGAGACAGTTGCATTTTATACAGTTCTTAAAGGTTGGTATTTCTTCCCAAGATAATTAGTATGAAACTAGACCCCATGTCTGGCACGGGGAAACTGGAAATTTGGTTAGTGCTATGGTATGCCAAATTTTGGTTATGTGGGACACATGTAGGATTCTAGGAAAACTGGCTTCCTGAAGAACGTTTGGGCATGACAGAGGCAAGGCTGTAGTTGTGCCTCCTTACTATTGTCCCATAAGACAGACACAACGAACTGCAATACATATATTCTGTCAGGATTCTTCAAGGAGCACACTGCATTCACCATGAAAACCTCCTGAGAAACTAGTACTGCACTGGCCCAAATCCATAAAGAATAATTCCCCATCTAACTACAACAAAATTTAATTATTCTTTTAAAACTCCTTACAGAAAAAGTGGTGGCAAGCAGGAAGGAATTAGAATATTTCACTACAACTGCTTGGAATGTGGATTTATAAATGGGGACTGCAGAAGAATCGGACATGTGAATTTCCAGAGTGTAAAACCATAGGAGACATAGAGAAATTAAGGCTTTGTGCTTGTGTTTCTTTCTAATAAAAAAGCAGACTGAGGTGGGAAATTCACCTTAAAAGAAACTGTCTCTAGGACAAAACAGAAGAATGCATCATCCTTGTCCTGAAGTTTCTGAGACCTCTAATTTCCTTATTTCCAGGGCATTCTAGAGAGGTATGAAGTTTAGGTAGCTGCATCAATTTACAGCAGTTGAGCCCAATCTCTTGGCAGCACCCAGAACTCTTGGATTAAACTAGCATCTGCAGAGAAGCTTTTCTAGCACACAAATAACTCGTTCCCTTCATTTTCTGAACCCAGGAACTGCTTCCATAGCATATGCTTTTATTATCTGATGATGTTACAAAAAGACTATGCCCTTGACAGTTTATATTTTAAACTTAGTCTTGCACACATGCATAAAGACAGGTTATAGTTATTTCTCCAACTGAAACTGGCAGATCTTGTTTATGTAAAACAGAGACTGGACCAATCCAGCTCACTTCAATCTGAAAAAGACAGGTGGACTTCAGTCTCAGGGAATGCACCTTTTTCTTTAAAAATGTAAGATATCTCGGTGGGCCTATGACACCTCAGGCTATCAAGGAAGAGATGCAACATATAGAAGGGCTTGTGATAGAAGGGTGGTCTTAACCACGGACACTATTGCACAGGTTATCCATGAATGTGAAACATGAGCTATGATCAAACAAACCAAGTGGTTAAAGGCTCTATGGGGTGTGTGCGTGGGGCGGTATAAATATATATATATATGTATCCAGGAATACGATCCTGGGCCTTGAAAAACAAGACCTAGGGGAATATGGTGCCCCAGAAAGAACTGAATCAGACAACAGGACTCATTTCCCAAACCCCCTCACAGACACCTGGGCCAAAGAGCATGGATCTAGTGTGTGTACCATATCCCCTGTCATGAACCAGCCTCTGGGAAAAATCAAATGACGCAATGGACTGTGAAAGACTACCCTGAGAGCAATGCATGGTGTGACCTTCAAACTTTGGGATACATATTTTGCCAAGGCCACTTGGTTAGTTAACACTTGGGAATCTACCAATCAAACTGGCTTGCTCAATCAAAACTTTTACGCACAGTAGAAGAGGATAAAACCACCATAATATACATAAGGGGTATGACAGGGATACAGTTTGGGTTACTCCTCTTTCAAGCACAGGCAAATCCATTTGTGGGATAACTTTTGCTCAAGGACCTGGGTGCACTTGGTGGGTGATGCATAAGGATGCTTCAGTCCAATGTGTACCTCAAGGGAATTTGATTTGGGGTAAGAATAGTCAATTAAATTCTATGATATTAAAATGCTGCACAATATTTCATGTCATCACTGTTATGATTACTACATGCCATAACAACAGTATTACAGTAAGAATCACCCAGGTTAATGAAGAAAGAACTTTGATGAAACCCAGCAAGGAACAGAACTGATGAAACCAGTACTGGCTGCAGCAGTGAGCACCCAGAAACTTCCTCAAGACTGACATCTTCAACCAGCAGACAGATCATACAAACTATATAAAATTATAAATATTCAACGAAGAACATAATTTTAAACATTTAAATTTTAAAAGTTATTTTAAAATGTGGCATTAAGTAAATGTCAGCAAAATTACATTATGCAGATTAAATGCATTGGTGACTTTGTTTAGGAAACTCCCACCACCTAAAAGGATGCCTCTGCTTCCCTTTTTCCCCTTTCTCTTGCGGTACTTTCAACATAGACATTAAGTGAGTGCTAATGAATTTCTCCTTTATTAAAATATTTTCAAACCAGAAACTGTGTTCTCAGCTCATTATTGCAGTAATTGTGTTTACTCATTTATTTACTCAGCAATAGCTAAGGTGCTTATTAGAATTGCTTCAATACACAGCAGAATTTAACAGTTGAGTGGCAGCAAAGAGGACAATAGATAGCTTACAGATTTAATTTTCTGGCTACACCAAAACTATTAAACTGAAACAGCTGGTTTTTTCCATGTATTTTGACTTACAGATGTAAATACCGTGTGGCTCAAAACCTCTGCCCTCACCAGTGAGCACCTTTCCCTTGGCCCATGTTCTTTCTTTACTGCCCAAGCAGCAGCAGTAATACCCAGGTATCCACAGAGCTTAATTACTACTACCTTTATCTTCTACTATGACTCTTGAGGTTAGACACCAACCAAAAAGGCCATTAAGTAATAGAATGAAAAGACAGTGGAATAAAGTTTTTGAAGTTTTTTTTCAGACTATAGAAAAAAAGTGGAACAATAACTGTTAGTGTTTTTTTTTTTTTCCTTAGGTATTGTGTATATCTTAGAGAATTATTGCTGACAGTGTATTGAGCATCATCAGTGTTCCCTATAAAATTGACTCTGAAAGCAAATGTAAAATTGCACAACTGCACCCTAAATGGATGCTGCCTTATGCGTGTGTCTCTACAAACTTACAATACCTGTTGATTTTTTTAATGCTGCATTTGCACCAAGATCTCTGAGTTAGGCATGAATAAAAACCATAGCATTTGTCCTACAAATCCTTCCCTAAAAATAAATGGTAAAATTCATGTCAGTGAAACTCAAATGGGAAAAGATTACATGATCAGGCTCAATTTTCACAACATTTTATTCTGAAGAATGCTATTTTCAAATGCAGGGAATACTGTTTTATTCAACAATGAAAAGCGCACTGCAATTGAAGTCCTACACTCATCTCCATGTCCCTGAAATTAATGTAGTAGATACAAGGTATTTTTTGCATTAAAGAGCATTTTAAAAGCTATTCAGTATAAAGTTTTCATAAAAATAGACCAAATACAGCCAATTATGTTGTTAACTGCTTCTCTGGATCGGTTATGGGTTGACAATTTTGTCAGAGTAATTTCGTCTACAAATCTACTACTACAATTCACTGGAAACCTCTCGATGGAATTCCTTGTAGAGTTACAGCCAGCATTCTCCAAATAAGAAAATTTAACAAAGGCCATGATTTAATTTAGGGAGGACCCTATAACATTTGGAACAGAGAGCAACATCATCTTTGAAAAGCGACTCTGTATTGCCAATGATTGTTTTATATTTATAGCACATGTAGATGATGAAGACATGCATTATTGATGAAGGGTAGGCAAATGTTTTCTACTTAATTCTAAGCACATTATTTCAGCTGCCTTTGAATTCTGCCAGCCTCCCCATGAGTGCCAGCGTGGAATCCAGTGTGCGATGGTGATGAAGGCTTGAACGATATCTCAAAAAACACCTACATGCTTGAGGGTGCTTCGCGTGCTGTGTATTAGCTGGAAAGTATTAAATAACATTCCTTTTGACCTACATGTTACTATGGAGGATCACATTTTCTGCAAGCAGATTGACAAGATTGCAAAATATATGTTCTCCACAGTAACCTTTTATGCAGTCTTTCTAAAGATATAATTAGCTAAAAGGACAAGTTAGAAATCGTGTTAATATTAATTGTAGCAGATGGAATTTTGAGGGGAAGCAGAAAAGGTAATTTAAATTTCTTTTAATAAATCTATTTAAAAATAGAGCTGTACCAGATGTAAATTATTCCCAGCCAACTTGTATTCACCGAGATTGAAAAAAAAAAATGTCAAGCTCATGGGTAGCCAACGACTTGCTCACAAATCTAGAAGCAGCAGCATAGGCCTTCTGAACTTGTGACTCATTGCACGCAAACTCTTCTCCCGGAACATGATGGCTGTGTTAAACTGTGTCAAATCCTAAAGAGATTTATTCTGAGGATTAGAATTTATAGCACTTGTCACCATAGGTGATATTGCCAAAGCTGTGCGGAATATCGGCAATTTGCCTACTCTGTAGTCATATCTGTGTGCAGAAAATGTGCTTGCTACCCAATACAGGTCTAGCTGTTATAAATAATTCTAGCTGTTATAAATAAAGTGCTGATTTACTTTAAAAACCTGGAGCCTGATCTGGCAAGGTCCTGAATGCTTCAAATTCTTCAGACTTGTGGAAGATTTGAAGGTGTTTGCTAGCTCATTAGCTAGCTGCTTTTACCAGATTAATTGATGTGTTACCATTTTGGGGGGAAATCCTCTCATGCTTTCCAAATTTCCAAATATATACATAGCAGAGGTAGCTCCCTTACCAGAGACAAGCCTCTCCTACTGGAGTATTTATAACATTTCATTTCTTGGAGTGATTCACAATATCCAACCAGACTCAGTTTCCTTCTTCTGAAGTTTATCTAACTCTAAGCTATGCAGGAGTTAGTTTTGACACTTCTCCCACTAAATTACAGGCTGCCTCACCTCTTTGGAGAAACTAATGCCATTTTAGCAGATCAGGTGCCACCTCCAGTAGCTGACTAGCCTGCTAACTTGACTCAATGTTGTTAAACTTCCCCCACATGGTGACTCAATTTGTGCATTTCAGTGTGAAGCACCTCTTGTCACTGAACCTTGTATTTTACATCTGCTCATAAATTGATAAAAAAGGCTTCAGACTCATTCAATGGATTAATGCATGCAGGTCATTAGTGGCTGTTAACTGAGATCTGAACTGATGGAAATTAATTGCTTTGGGATTATTTTAGGTTGTGGTATGTGTTCCTCACAACTTTTGAAGGAAAATGCCACAGCAACACCATCTCATTTCCAAAGTCTACTTTGAACTTATTTACACGTTCTAAGAGACACTGGAGCCAAAATACCATTTCTACCCTAAATCTAATTGCACAAGATGTAGTCTAAATCTAGTTGCGTAAGCATTTGGCATATCTAGGGATTGTTGCTTAATATCAGTTTCATGCTTTAATCGTAGGTAAGCCACAGTCAATCTAGTCTGGTTATGCTGCAAAGAGACACATCTTTTTTGCAGAAAGATGGGAGGTTAATGTCGTTTTGTGTGTATAACAAAATTTATATTTCCTATTTTATCTGGTTATGTATATGATTCAACTAAGTAGGCAGTCTTTACAGTGGCACCAGCAATTTTATTATTACTAAGAGCTCTCATTTGAGTCTTGCTCACAGTATTCCAAAGATTATGCATTGTTTCCTGTATATATCATAGAAGTGCTTGCTACCTGATACTGCTGCCTCAACATCCAAATATATGTTAGTATCAACTATTTAATATATCTTACCTAAGGTTTTTCAAAGCATGTTTGCTAAAGAGAGAGGTGGTTAAAGAGGTGTGCAAGATGAAGGCAGGTGTAATAGTACTACATGCTCATGTGTCAGCCTTAGTTGGTATAATAGAGATCAGTTTTACAGAACAGTGCTTTTTATCTATGCCTGCAGTTTAACACTGGTTGAAACTGAGTTAAAATTTAATAAGTATCTGATTATATCCAAAATAAGGGGGGTTGGGGGTGAGTGGAATACATACATACATATATATATGTATACATACATGCATATTTAAAGTACTCTGCTGTATTTTTCTTTTACATTTTTTATTATATTTTCATTTCTTTAGTAACTCAAGATGAGATCAGAGTAACTCTTTAAATTTGAAGTAAAACAAAACCAGTTAAATATTTCTGACTCCAAATCACATTGCAAATTCAATCTGACGTTAATCACTATGGACAGACAGTTTGTTTTTAACTTTACAATCATATTTCTAAGACAACATCAGAAGATGGGCTAAGAAAGCAGCCTCTTCTTTCTGCAAATGCCAGAGCATGATACATGTTCTGATAAAAAGGCTCTTGCTTAACATAGAAAATACATAAATAGTAATTGCCTAATCCTTGTCAAAGAAAAAAAGCAATGGCAAGTGCTTGGAACTTACCTACCGTTGACATAGCTTCATCAACAAGGCAGGTATTTGTTCTAAAATTCCATTTAGCTAACATTCACTTAGAGATGAAATACCTTAAGGACTTGTAGATAAGGGTTTAGCCACTAGGCTAAAACTGCAAACAGAACCCATACCAACTGCCACATGCTATGAGTATTCAACAGCAAAATGTGGGTCCTGAATCATTAAATGACCATTAGGAATATCATCTTGTCACTGGCAAGAACAAGAATTGCGTGTTTCCTTGTATATAAGTATATATATTTCTCTCATTTCTACATATTATATAAATTATATATATATATAATATATATGTATAGAAACAAGAACTCAAGACTTTCCCCTTCAGATAGGGGAACCCCCCCCCACCTCCTTAATCAGCAATGTGGGCTTACGATTTGCATCTTCTTTACTGACAGCAAGAACCTAATCTTTCTGAGTGTAGGGAAAAAAAACAACTTCACTGACTGATCTACAACAAGGCTATCAGCAAGAGAGTCATAGAAGTGTAAGAGAGAGAAGGGATTTAAGGCAAAAAGAGTTCTTATGCTTTCTTAGGTATCTCCTTTCTCAATAGCATCTGCACTTTACAGTCTGCTAGGTCTTCCCATTAATGCTGCAGTACAGGCATTCTTGCAGTAATAATGTGTTCTGTGATACATAACCTTTCATTAGCTTTACTTAGAGATTTTTGTCCTTATTACTCTTAAAGAACAGCTCTTCAAATGGCCAGAATGTATTAGTTAGTTGGAATTTATTATTGCAATTATTTTACGTTAATGTAGCCTGGATGATTTTTCTTTCCACATTTTATTCTTGAAATGCCTGCTTTGCTGCTAATGGGAGAAATTTAGCTGACTACGGGTGTCTTCTGGGCCATAAACTAATTTCTCACAAGACAAACAACATTTCACAACAGAATGAATTTAAGAGTTCATTAGAACATCATCTCTTTTTACCTGGTAGTAAAGTCTTGTTGGAAGGTTAGTCAAAAAGTAAAACATGGATATACAATCATGTCTCTAACAAAATACATGTCACTTCATGGGGTTCATCTCTCCTCACTCTGGCTTCTAAAATTCAGGCACATGGCAAAACTAGTCAATGCTTTTTACCTCCGTGGAGAAAAGTATGTTCAGAATGTGATTCCTCATATATAATGGAAGATGCATATGTCCCTCCACCCTCCAGAAAAAGTCCTGATTACTAGACAATCACCGTACCTTTAAATTATTAAATAAGAAATAAAATTCTCGTCATTTTTGTTAATATGACTAAATTATAACCACAGAGTAATGTTGCAAATAATGAAAATTTTATATATGCCAATAGCATACATGTACAATTTGACAGTCAAAGGATTCAAAAGTCAACTTTCAATCCATTTTAGTTTGATTATGGGAAAGGCACGCTTGTAATTTCTGTTGCCTAATTCAATGAACATTTTCAATCCTATCTCTGTGAAAACTTCATAAAGCATTCTGAAATTTCACATCTGATGTAACATCTATGAAAAGGGACAAGAATGTTTTTTCATTGAATGCTGCAACTACTGTGACAGCTCTTTCTCCAATACCTTAAACTTCAGTGCACAACAAACTTAACCAATCCACATTATTTGAAAAGTAATTTTCTGCACAGCTCAAGAGGAGAATAAATCATAAATAAAAACCATAATAAGCGGAGATGAAAACAAAGGAGCGGCTGAGATGTACCTTCTAAGCAATTTGCTCATAGAAAGTCTGCATTCCACTAAGAAAAATAAATATCAGATGTAATATAACTTGATTCAGAACATTCTCAATTACAGAGATTTTTAAGTGAACTACCCAGTTAAGAAAATAAATAAATCTATACTGCCACATTATGACAATGTTTAAGAAAATATTAATATAATCTTATAAAGAAATTTATGACACAACTTCAGAGTGAGTAATACCGGAATTGGCATACTGCACCTGGCCAGCTGTCTGCACAGCCCATTATGTTTTCTCTAACAGAAGACTCACTATGTGCTTCAGAAAATTCTGTAGAATATCAGAGTAATTTCTGGGCCAGCCATCATCACTAATTTGACTCATGAGTTTCATCAGTGTATCGTAAGCTTTTTTTCCTTTCTAAACTATCCTTTTAACTACTGATTTTCTTCTCTGTATACACTTTGGCTTCTCTTTTAGAACTCTCTACATTCTCTTCTTGGTATTTTGTATGACAATGAATGTTCACTGTTAAAGAAAATGCAGCATATTAGTATGAAGTTGGGCTCTTTCCATTTTCAGTACTGCTTTTTTGATGCACTATGTAAGTTATAACTGAATATAAGTTCCAAGAATAGCTTATCTGTACTAGTAAATACCTTGCATGTCTTCAGAGCATGCCCTGTTGTCCATCTCTAATCTATATACTTGGTTTTTTTCCAATTTATTTTCTTTATTCTTTCTTCCTTTCTTTCTATTAATCTTTTGAGTTGTATCTTCTATTTGTATCATATCACAGATTCATGAAGATGCATAACATAAAAACAGAAAGTGTATGGTGGGACAAATGCAGATTCATAGTCTGTGTTGATAATAATTTGGTATTTTTTACATTTTGTTATTGTTTTTCTCCTTTTTGTAAAACATTGCTGACCTTTGACAGGTACTGCCCATTAAAAATGTTCCTCAAAAAAAGAACATTAGTGGTGACTACACTGACCAGGATTCCCTAGTTTGAAGGGAAGGTGTGCATATCAAAAGCTGATTATGACATGATAATAAAAAAACCTCTAATCAAGTGGGATACACTGTAAATATATCAGGAAACAAATCTCAGGTGGGTACAACAAAATAGTGATATGTAACTTTGTGTGAAATTTGCTATCACAATACATCAAGACCAATAATTTATCTAGTACAGGTCAAAGAAAAGATAAGACTTTGTAGCAGCAGTTCCTAGTAGAATACAGAAACATTAAGTGCTTTACTTTTGGGGTCAGGTCACGTGCCTCAGTTCGGGAATGTTATTTGTCTCAAAAAACAACCCAGTGTAGTTCAAGACTTTTAAAAGCTTCATGTTTTTTTCTGAGGCATGCATTTACCACTGCTGGACCTCAGGATGCTTGACTACATTGATAATTTCTCTTACCTAATACAACTGTGTCTGTAGCATGATTTGCCGTATTTTTTTCTGTTACAGGGAGGTAATCTATTATAGCTGTCCATAAATAGTTCCTGAACATGCTTGGCACCTTACTGACTAATCTTATCAATATTTTTCTTGTAGCATGCACAGTATATTATTACCAGTAGTACCTTTTGGGTTTGTCGGCTTTTTTGGCTTTTTTTCCCCTTTATTCTTTTAGTTGCAGCTTGTATTTAATTTTCCAAAGTCTTGAATTCTTCAAAGCTGCTTTGTTTTTCTCTGACTGTAAAAGTCCAACCCTGGGGCAGGTTTTCGTTAAGTGTCATAGCAGGTTAAGTCTGCCACAGCTCATTAGAATATAAAATGATCTGATCTAAGGAGATATCTGACAACAGGTTACAATGGATGCCACAAGGCAATTGCCAAAAGTTTAGAAAATGCCCAATGCCTTTTAGGAATTACTATCCCTTACTGGCACTGTTTCCTAAGCAGGCAACCAACTACACCAAGCCATTCTTATTCTTTTAAAAATAACCTTTGTTCTTACTGCTTTGCCCTGCAATGCACTGGTAGGCAGCTAAAACAACCACAAAGCCATTCACTTACTCACTCCCACACAGTGGGAGAGAATCAGAAAAATAGGTAAAACTCATGGATTGAGAGAAAGACAGTTTAATGACAGGAAAGGAAGAAGATGATGATAATAAGATGACAATGATAATAGAATATACAAAACAAGTGATGCACAACACCATTGCTCACCACCTGCAGACCACCAATGCCCAAGCCACGTTTCAGCCACCGGCCAGCTTGCCCCCAGTTATATACCAAGCATGACATCGTATGGTATGGTATATCCTTCTGGTCAGTTGGGATCAGCTGTCATGGCCATGTCTCCTCCCAGCTCCTTGTGCACCCCCAGCCTCCTCACTGGCCAGGCAGCATGAGAAGCTAAAAATTCCTTGATTTAGTGTAAGCACCAGTAGAAACAACTAAACTATCAGTGTGTTATCAACACGATTCTCATCTGAAACACAGCATTATACTTGCTGCTAGGAAGAACATTACCTATCCCAGCCAAGACCAGGACAGGCACCTATCTTGTCCCCAAAGTAGTGAGAGAATTATACTGCTTTGATTGTTACCCTCTAAAATTCCCCTAAGATGAGGTGAAAATTTAAAGAAGGAAAAACAGACGAAGTTTCCAAACTGCTTTTCTATAATTAATCTTGCTAAAATCTGTATTAGTCTGGCTACCACTACATCTCCTAAAGGCTCTCAACTCTATTAAAAGACAGGAATTTTACTCCAGCATGCCTGTAAGAATCTCGGTGTTTAAGGTATGCCTAAACAGAAATATTCTCACAAATGCTGTTAAAAAATACATTTGCATGGTCACTGCTTCTGCATGTTCATACCTTTGCTATTTAAACTGCAGAGAAAACAACAAATACCATGCAGAAATGGCATACCATATTCGCAACACAAGTATTGTCCCAATACAGTGATAATTGATGTTCTCTTTGCATAATTTGTTGTTCCTTATTCAAATGAATTTCCAAACTTCAAAGAGGTAGAATTTAGAAGCATCTATTAGTCCTAGCATTCAGCTTCCACCTCAGGTGTGACACAAAACACTTGGAGATTAAGTAGGGAGAATATAGCTTTTAAAAATATGAGCTAATAGCAATTAAAAGTAAATAGTTCTGGAAATTCCTAAATTAGTGCCAGAGGAATCCTTTAGAAAGTGGGATTCTGAGATCTGAGTTCTGTATTTGAACATGCTCTTGTTTGTTATTAGCGAAAATGACTTGTTAATACAAATTACTGTGAACGCTGACAATGCACAGAAAAATGCATATACCTACTGCATCATCCTAAAAATATGATTTCAGTGATTTACCTCATTTTTCACTTTCCTTAAATTCCTATTAAGCAGAACTAATTCCTTTTGTCCCATCACAGGTTTTGCCACCCTTCCCTCAGACAACTTTTGCATCACCTTTCATTCTACTTGCTGTGGTCTTCAAATTTCCTCCACGCAGTTTACACTGAGATAGAAATCTTTGTTACATCATCCATTTTTCCTCAGTTGATATAATGTGTTACTGGTTATTCTTTGGGCCTGCGACACTAGCTGAAAAATGGTGCCTTCCGTTAACTATGAAAAGCTTATTTGCAACTTACAATGGTAACATTGTGAAACTCCATTTCCAGAGAAAATTTAAACCGTCATAGATTATTCTACCAAGTCTTTAAGGCAAGTGTAGGACCAGCAAAACCAGCTCCCTTAGTCTGTTTTTAGGGCCACTGGCAACAAAGAGATATAGAAGCCATACACACAGATATCATGTACTGCCTGAAGTTCCATATTCATTTTTCAACTCAAGATGCAAATCTGAATATATTTGTCCTGTCCCTTTATATGCGACTCTAAAGCTGACAATTCCTGTGTTTCACGCCTCACTGCCTTCACAATGGCTCAGCTGTGAAAGAGACAAAGCTGTGATTTGTTTTGATCAATACATATTCTGTTTATTCCTTTTCTAAACATTAATAGATATATAACTATTTTAAAACTTTAAACTTATAAAAAGAGAGCAAAACCAAAGCATTCATTAGACAACAGGCATTATCTCACCTTCTCATTGTCTACTGATAGGCAGCAAAACATTGACAGATGTGTGATAAGGAATGAATCATCCTAGCTAACTTTCAATCATTTCTCTTCTACTCTAAATTTGTGTTTCAACCCTGAGAGCACTCTGTATTGTCAGCATCGCTCATTAGCTCAAGCTGTCCGTAGGGGCAGAACCATGTACTTTAGTCCTGTTCCTAATGGGATTTGTTCCAGGTTTCATTCATTTCACTATTCATTGGACACCATTCTACACATCTTGCCCTACGACCTAGTAGGCCAGACTGAAAAAAAGATCCAAAAGGTCGCATGATTTTTTTTTTACTCCTACTTCTACTGCATGCTAATCGACAGCCTGACCTGAAGCATGCGAGAATCAAGCAAAGCCATAGACTTAGCCCAGAAACATCAGTGATTTTTTTTAATCTCTGCCTCTCTCTGCAGAAAGTAGTGATTTAGATGGTTAGAA
This sequence comes from Porphyrio hochstetteri, assembly GCA_020800305.1. Classification (NCBI taxonomy): domain Eukaryota; kingdom Metazoa; phylum Chordata; class Aves; order Gruiformes; family Rallidae; genus Porphyrio; species Porphyrio hochstetteri. The sequence goes on from CM036911.1 coordinate 12,432,669, forward strand.
TATTTTTTCTCCTTCTGATCTTTTAACTGGATTATCAATGTCCTCCTTTGATTTCCTCAATGGCTTATTTTAAGAGGAAGAGATAATATGAATTCTAACACTGCTGTATCCTTTGAAACAGAATTTTAAAAGCTGTGATGTAAAAGGAGGAAAGAAGGATTCAATTGACTGAAAAAGCAGCCAGAGGAGTGGGTTGGTCTCAAGACAAGCAGCATAGAGAAAATCAAATAGTTCTGGACAATCTTAGTTCAACTGATGACACAAGCAGTTAGAAGATGCAGATTTGGATAGAAAGAGGCCGGCAATTATTTGAAGATCAGAAGAATAACAACTGAAGACAGGAGAAAAAGGATGAGAATTAAAGAAATACAAATGTCATGAAAGTAGGGGAAAAAGAAAAACTGAATCACTTTTCAGAGTGTATTTCTATTGCATATTGCATTGTGTATCTGTACTTAGTTCATTGACAAAGGTCGCACCCAGTTCTTAAAAAACTGCCTAGCTCAGTTATATTTGGCAAGCATCACTTCAGGTAGAAATTTTATTTGGACAAACTTCTTCCATTTTAAACAAGGCTGAACCTCCCTGACATCGTTACAAAACCTATTGTGTATAGACATAAAATGTTATAGAAGTTACTCTGTTTGTCCCACTTTGTATTTTTACTATGAAGTCCATAACACAGTTCTGCAATATTTTTTTACTTTGAGATTAAAGCAATTACTTCAAACACAATCTCAGAAAATCTTAAATATATAAATTTTAAAATATTCAGAGTATATATAGTATGCAAAATGTTCCTATAGAACATGAGAGGCTTAAGGATGTGTAGTTTTTCAGTGCTCATATTCATGCTGTCAGACACGGATTAAAATCAAATAACAAATTTGGATGCTACCTGCAAAACACCCCTCTATTATACCTTTTAATGAAAAGTATTTTCCTGTTGAGTATACTGAAATGTTACTGTGGAAACATCCATTATCCATCTAATAATTCAACTTATAGTTGGAAAAAAAGTTTTAGGCCAGAAAGGAGACATGATTATCCTTCAGAGAATAAGACAAGACAAAGTGTTCCACCTTTGTCACCATAGATCACAGAACAGATCTTTGGATAGCCTACAACAGGGTCACACTAAAGAAAGGAATTAAGTTTTAAATATGATTGAATGTTTATCTGTAAAAAATATATTGCAATGCAAAATTTTGACATATATTCCATACAGATGGTTTTTACAGTACATGATACTAAAATGTCGAATTGCTTGAGTTTTGCCAAGTTCTAAAACACACTCCATAATCCTGGCTTTGACACTTTAGAAAGCTAGCAATTTTTTTTTTTAAATAGTAAAACTTTTGAACTGTCAGACTGCCTGCTGTGTGAACAATGTAAATTTAAATGGAATTGCTTGATCTGATTTGTTGCATGCGGACTGCAGTCTTCATGTTTTAAGGACACTAAGTGTTCTAATATTGAAAAAGTATTTTTTTCCAAAATTTAGGATGCCTAGTACTATGTATAGACTTAGAAGAAAAAGATTAGCTATACAGAGATACAAACTAGCAAACCCTGCCTAATATCTCTTGCCTTCTGGCCCCGTATGTGTTTACAACAGATAGTTTAGTCAGAATATTTGAACTATCAAAGATTTTTGTTACGTAGCTTTGTATAATAATGAGTTTTATTTTATTTCCAATATAGTCTTATTGCAAGTCTACAGAACAAACCACACAGATCACAGAAATTATATGGATCACTTTGCAAGGAAATACAGACCCCTCCCCAGATAAAATCAAGGTTTGAAATGAAAAAGCAGTACCTGTAAAGGACATCGATGAGATTTAAAAAGATGTCTGAGAGCTGGATTTTAATGCTTTCAATGGAACTATGTAACTGCTGAATTTTTCCAAGCATCCTGACACTAATATACAGACAACTTGATACACACAGAATTTGATTATATTTGGTCTACTTAATAGTTTTAGAAATGCATCTCTAAGTGACCTTGGAAGTGCAGTCCTAGTGAAAGCAAGTGAGACTCAGGTTCTAAGCATGTAAACTAGAAATTCATTACGCTCTTGAAAAATAGCACAAGAATGAAAATATTCATATAAATATGAAAATGGAAAGCGAGTCTGGATTCACTAGCATCTGAAAGCATCTGTTTATTTTTAGGCATCTAATCAGCTCCCTTCATTTTAATTAATTGGCACTCCTAAAGCTAAGCATATGTTCAGTCTAGATTAGGGCCTTCATAACAGTCCCAAAACTGCAATCTTTTCAATTTAAAGATCTTCCTCTATGTAGTGACACTATAGGTACTTCACAATTAGTTTTAATGATTATTAGTCATCTAGTCTTCTCAAACACCTACACATGGGTTTCAAAATTACTCTTATATTTTTGTCGGTTTGTGGTTGAGCATGGTCATCTGTACAGGTTCCGTACAGATGGTGATGTTTCATCTACAGCAAGGAACACAAAATTATTTCTAGATCTGAGCAACATTGTCACAAGTTTTTCAGTGTCTTTCAGCAGCAAGAAATGTTAAAAGAGCTTGATTCTCTAACAGAAAATTGATGGTGTTGGTGTTGCCTAGTAGAATTCTCCCTGTAATTTGCAATCTCATGCCAGCTTTCAATAGTGGTGGATTCACTTTTTTTTATTGTTGAGTAACCAAAAAAACAGCCTTCATTTACATCCAGAAAATGGTATGTATCCACTGGGTCTGAACTGTAGACAGCTGGAATGATGCAAGATTATTTTCCCTTTCATCATTATAACAGATTGTTAGCTATCACCATTTGGAAATTCTTCACACTGAAGTTTTGCTTTGATATAGAGCAACTAAGGTTCTGTATTCTGGCCTTGATAATATTGCAGTCATCCTAAAGATTTCCTAAAATCTACCAAGTATCACTTCCACATAAGTTTAGAATACCCCTCAGTTCAATCAAAAGGAAAACCATTTCAAAAATCATGGAAATACTTCTATTAGGAGCCAGACACTTACATGCAGACTGTTCACTACGAGTTAATTACAGAGGAGATCATATCACAATATTAAATGTGCTTCTGAAACATGAGTGTGGAATATCGGGAAGAAACTCAGTACAGAGGCTACATGTAATTACTGGGATGATGCCCTCAGGGAACTACACCACCTTCCATTAATTACAAAGTATTAGCTCTAATCTCCTGTAGTGTGAGAACATTGTTTCACATTGCTAATGGCCCCTAAAGGAGTGGTTCATTCTTCCCTCCTCCACTGTTTAGACTTTCCTAGCCAAAACACTGAAACTCTACAGAATCGCACCTCACCCAACTCTACTACATGGCTGAAAAGAATCCCAGTTAAACTACAGATGGTGTTTCTGTAAGGAGAGCTCCAGAAGAAGCTTTGTAGAGAAAATAAACTGCACAGCAATAAACTACACAGCCGTATTATTTATTCTCAGAATACCAGTGTCTACTTGGATGATTGATTCATGATAATCTGTAATTTCATTCCTTTGCTGAAAGGATTGATAATGCATTTTTAATCTCAGCTGGTAGTAATTTTTTTCCTAATAACTTTTTTTAAAAAAATAATTTTTCTTTGTTGTTAGGTTTTAGTTTTGTTTCATAAAAACTGTGACTTGGGAGGAGCTACCAGTGAAAGGAAGAAACTTTGAAGTTTTAGGAAATCCACTAAACGTAGTTCATCACATACTCACAAGTTTTATTTTTAAATTGGAAGTGTGAATCTTCTCTTTAGTCGATGAATATCAAGAAACAACATAAAATTAAGTGAGCAAACATAATCACTGCTTTGTAAATTTTTTCACCCACAGCTCTTGAGGGGGAGCCACTGATAAATACATCGCTCGTTTGATTGATTCCTGCTGAAAACCTGGTTTAATATAGAGTTTCAGAGAAATAAAGGGGGAAAACCCTCAGTCAGTCTAGCAGGGGTCATGGATGAATGCATGCCAATAATTTAAGACATAATGAAAATAGTAAATAAAAGAGCACAGATTAGAGAACATGAAGCCTTCCCACTTGCAGCCAAGTGCGGTCAAGTGTTGTCTGCTTGCTTGCAGAACAGCTGAGCAACTATGGAAATGAGCATTTTGTAAAACCAGTGATGTTTTTACTGGAGTAAATTGAAAACCAGTAGCTGCTGCTTTCTAGTTTCCATATGCTGTCACCAACAAATAAGAAGACTGACAGCCAACATTATTTAAAAATATCTTTCTAGTGTAGTGTCTCATTAACTGATAACTGCACAGACCATCACCAGCTGGACTAAACGGATTCATCTGAGTTCCCCAAAGGTGAGTGTGTGTCAGTGGAGGAATAGATCAAAGAAAATAAAGGGATCCGTGGCTATTGCTAGGCTACAAACACACCAAATGCCTTAGGACTGGAAAAAAAAAAAAAACCACGTTAAAACTTTATCTGGAGTTGGTTCCTTAGCATATGCAGTGTACAGTAAGCAATTATCAATAAAGCTGTATTCTGTGTACAGTGGATAGCGGATTTCAATTTTGCTCTCATCAGTACTTCAACAGCATCTTAACAGTAGAAAAACCCACCTGAGACATCAGTTAAGTTTAAACATAACTTCAAGTACCTGAGTAGTTTTACTGACTTCAGTGATGCCTTGCAGTTACTTATGAGTGCAGAACCCAGTCTGTGGATTATGCTCTTTATAGAACAGTTCAAAGAGAAAATATATTGTCATGGGGATGTTTTCTTTATTATAATTTTTTTCCAGAAAGAAGTCAGTATTTAGGCTGGGTTAATATTCAAAAGAGAATTACTATGCATATTCTTCCATTTATTGAGATAGTATTTTAATTTGATTTTAATGACTGTAAAGTGCTCCGAGATGTTTGCAGGAATACTGCTATAAAAACCTAAGTGGCTGATTACATCATGAGTTTTTAGCATGTTGCTTTCAGTACAGAGGAAAAGGAGTTAGATAAGTGCAGGTACCAACACAGTGCAATTCTTCAGCAGTAAAATGACCATAAGGCAGTGCTAATGCTCTGTGCAACACTGACTCCTTTTTTTCCCCCTTATATTTGCACAATGGTTTTACTTTCTTCTGTGCTACGATTCATGCCTTAGATGTACACGCTGGAGCTGCAGAAATACCTCCTTATTGTATTTGAAAACTTAAATTTTTTAATAGAAAAAAAAAAATCAGACCTAGAAACTACTGTTCTTGAAGGAAGAGGCTGAAGTTTTGGCAAGAACTCCATAAAAGCATAAAAATTTACCATGTCAGCTACTACTTATACCTACCATTCCTCATAGACAATTTCCAACATCACATAATCTGGACGTTTATTTAGTAGTTCGAACTGTGAGATTATTATTTTAAGTGCATAAATACATGTCCACCATAATAAATGTATTCAATGCATGTGAGTTAGCACCTGCATTGGTATTTTTACCTGAAAGGAAGATGGTAGCAGTCTGCTAGGTTCTGTCAGACTTGAAGAAACAGCATTTTGTCTAATGTTACTTTATGTCACTCCTGGAAAATCGCTAAAGCAAATAGTGTTACTCATACTGTATTTGACAATACTTACTCACCGCACCCCCTCCAAATTACTGCTCTATCAGTATCCAGCTTTTCCTATGACACTGACAAAAGGGAAGATTAAACAGGTCTCTCACAGAAAAAGTCCATGTAACATGAATGCACTCATTCAGTCACCTACAGAGGCGAAGACAGTACCCTATCCAATCAGTTATGCTGATTTCTAGCAGATGAGGATCTAGTTCTTTATATAAGCTGTCACCTGGTGCACACAGACACAGGAATCTAAACACCACAACTGGACATTAATACTGAGCCAGAGATAATCAGGTTGAACTGAAACATCACAGAGAGATTTCTTATAGACCAAATGTGTTCAGCTAATTAAATAGGGAGAAGGCCTTTCAGTGAAACTGGCTTTTTCCAGAATGACACACATTTTCTAATTCTCAGAACATACTGCACACGCTGCCACGTTCATTAAGTGGCCTGGAGATTTGGAAGCATTCTACTTCCTCACACTTTCTTGCAGGGTGTAATGCAAAAAATGGTTACATTATTTTAACCCAGTGAGACATAGCCTAACATACCTCTGGGTTGTTGACTCTGCTGTTATTTACATACCTGGAAGAGAGAGTATGATATTTGTTACTAATGTTTCCATTCCACATCTAAACTGTCTTCCTATAGTTCACATGAGACAAGGCACATAGTTAAGAGGTATTTTCTTCTCTTATTTATGCCAAAATCTGTGTTACCTGGACATCCAGAGGACAACTGTAACATTATAAAGTTTTGTAGCTCTTCAAAAGATCAATGACAATTATAATTTTGATGCCATTTATAGTGTTACACATTAATATGCATATAATCGTGCATTGAATGATCTGGTGTTCAAAGCCGCTTTGGCATCAGCTAGGATATCCTACCTACGTGTTTTTTAGGACCCTAAGTATTTCTTATAATTAGAGGGAAAATATTCACCATGATACTTTTTTAGAGCTCGTTCTGTGTACATATATGCACACAAATTCACTACAGACATACACATCTGTCTACACAGGTACAGGTTAATGCACAAGAATACATATAACTCATTTAAGGTAATTTTTCTTAGAGAAAGTCAGTCTATTGGCAGCATCCGTGTAGAATGCTGGTTGTTTTATCTGATCTGAGAATTTACAAGCATCATTTGATAGAGAATATTGGGTATGCAGGAGAACAATATAACCCACAGTATAACTGCAACTGGCTGCAGGACAAGAACATTCCCACCACAGTCTAATCCAGACTACTGGATATGAATTAATTGGAGTTCCTGCCAATTTACCCCCTGACCTCGGTACTGGCACTGACTTCTTCTGAGGCTGAAACTGGAAGGAGTGACGTATTGTCCTCTCTCATACAGTACCTGTAGATATTTTTACACTTCAGCACGAACGCTCCATATTCCCCTTAGGAAAAGGCCTTTTTCCCCCTGAAGGTTTACTTGGTGGCTTACATGTCAGGAGATGATTCTTTCTTTGTACATGTTACTCATGATTTGACTTCTCCATCTTCTATAAAAGTCTTATAATTTATATCCCCACTCTTCCCCTTCCCTTCTTGGGAAATCCTGTTACATCTAAGCAGTCATATGGTTTTTGCTCTTTTTTCTTCCGTAAGAAAGGAATAAAACAAAAATCATTATTCAATTGCTGCTCTCCTGTCTTGTCTGTATAGCACAAAGAATCAAAACTGGCAAGAGCTATAAAATATATCACGTAGTAAAGCACATCGTTCAATCAACTGAGATAAAAGTAGACACAGAATTAACTTGAATCAAGTCTCAGAATCATTGGCATACTGCATAGCAGGATACACATTGACTTATATTCAATACGTGTTTACCTTAATTCGGGATTTACAGTTTTTCACAGTGAGTCTGCACAATTAGTCAAAACTGCCCAACATTGAACATATTGTCAAAGTAGCGTGTAAGGTATCAGTTAAGTGACTCAGGTTTAATAGGAATCATAAACAAAACCCACTTAACACATCTGACATACATTTCTCCTGCAAAAGAATCTCTAGCCTACCTATTTTTTATATACTTATGGTATCAAGCATAAACGGCTTAGCTAAACTTACATGAAGTTCTTAAGCTTACATAAAAACACATGACTTCCTGATCAAAATTTTATTGTTGTCAGAAGTTGGTGTGTACTTTTTTTGTGCGTAGTCTTTTTTTTTTTTAACTCCTTTTCCAGAAAGAATCCCAGTGATTAGGAGTTTGGGGATGTAGCTCTTACATATTACTCCTGTGCATGTTGGAAATGTCAAGAAGACAAAAGGCTGGAGCTGCATGCAAAAGGAAGGTCTTCCACTTTCACTATCACGTATACAAGTCTGCTGTGTAATAATGAGAGCCAAGAACTAAATGAGTTCATTGCAACAGGCCTGCCAGCTCTTGAAATCATAGAGCAAGCAACAGTATCTAGTTCTACCGGTCAACAACGTAGAGAGCACCAATGGTTTAAATATTATTTTTCTGTGTCTCCATGCCGTAAGCCAGATACTTACAGATGTGTCAAAAGGTACATGGACAGCAGGTTATGAACTCCCTGACTTCCTTTTACATAGAAAGGAGACCCCTGAAGAACCAGTTTCAACATTTCTTTCTGCACATGAATTGAGTGAGAGTAAATCCAACTGTGAGCAGGACTATTTGCTACTCTTCCACTGCAGTACAACCTAGAAAGCCTTCTCAGGTGTAGAGGGGTCAAACTTTTCCTCAAAATTTTTATTAGAAGGTATTCAGTGCAAATTTGGGTTGTTTTGTTTTTTTGTATAAAAGTTGCTGATCACACACTTAAAACTCCAAGCGCTCTGGAGTATCCATGTACTATGTACATAGGTACTACATAGTAGGTTGCAATTTCTATGAGAGATACTTTTGCCTTTATAACTAAGCTTTTTACTTGTGATACGGTCATACAAGTGTGACATCCTGCTTTCCTGTGACCTCTCTGGAGTGTGATATGTGTTTTGTTACTTTTTTAAATCCTTGGAGTTTGCATCTTCAGTAAATTGAGAGAAAAATTTCTAGGCCTTGTAATTGTGGAAAAAAGCCTGAAAATCTGAAAGGTGTGGAGTCATGGGGATCAGAAAAATTATAGGAAGAAATTAAAAAACCCAAAAGTGTTATTAATTTTGTCATCTCATAATTGTTAAGCCAATCATGACTTTTAGCCTTGAGGTTCACAGCATGATTATACACCAATGTGGTATTTCTGTAACCATGTGGGTTTGCCTGTTTTTAACTTGGAATTATACTCACAAACATTATACTTATTTTAAGGAGACTAAGAGTTCACTGGTTTTAGTTCTTAAGATGACAGAACCTATTTCTCCCTTAGAAAATTCCAGGAAATTCATAAGAACAAAGTAAATTGAAATAATTCTTTGAATTTCAGTTTCTACCTAGTCACCATATCCCAAAAAAGGAATTGGCGATTACTTGAAGATATGTACTGTCAAGCTAGGGGCACATTAATTATCTGCGTTAGATTTATCTATCAGGGTATAACAGACTGAACAACATGCTCTCTGCTTAGAATGATTGAACTGAACTCTATGTACACTAGGTGGCTGGAAAGAAGGCAATCATTTCTGAGCTGAAAAAGAAAAAAAAAGTCTCCCGCATCATCAACTGCATTATTCTCAAAGTTCCTCTAGAAGAATGAACAAAATCAATCTATCCAGTTTTTTAATAGCAAAATACCTGCATTGGTACAAGCTGATTAGAAAGATCAAACCCACAGAAGGGCAGATAAGCCATGCAGTAGTGTTACAATGGGAAAGAAGGAAAATATTGTACATTTAGGTTAGAATGCACATTTTGTAAGTTGCCAAATTCCACAAAGCCATTTCCTGAATCACTCCATTCAATTTGAATTTTTACCTAGAAAACAAACGTCAACAAATCTGACTGATTTCTGCCTCTACATGCTCTCTACATGGACCATTGTCGTGGTCCAACTCTTCTTCAGACTACTTTGAGCCTGGGTGACTGAGTGTCCATCGAGCCTACTTAGCTCCAGAATTTTCATTTCAGTGCTGGAGTCCAGATCATGTGATCCAACTTTAGCTTTGTCTGGTGCAAATCTTGCCTACGTGGAGAAAGATTCCTTTTCTAATTCAGAAACAGTATTTGAGCTAGCATTTGAAGATTCTTATATTTTTTTTATTTTACAAATTATAAATGCAACTCTGCCTTTTGTAGGGCAAGTGTCCCACTGGAGGAATAGAGCCCACTTTAGAGATTTCAAGGCTGTTTTAAAGTACAGCTTTAGTTTACATCCAGATTCGTGTGTGTGTTTGCCAGTAACTATCGTTGATGACAGAGACTACTAAATGGACAAAGCATTAGATTGTCCCAATGCTTCCTTCTGTGCACAGATTTTACTCTCATCCAGAGTAAGGAAACCTTACCTTTGGGGTAAACTCCACTTGAACTAACACTGTTACCATTCTTTTAAAGCTTTCAACTAGGATGACTTCTTGTCACTGCAGTCGAAGCAGGAGTTAACATCATGCTGCAGTACTGAGATCAAGGTAAACTGAAAACAGATCTATTAATCATCTTTAATATTCAATACAACCAGTTTCTTTTTCTAATCTTTGCAATATTGTAATCTAAGATCAAGTAAAAACATAGCTTATAATTTTGGTAAAGACAATATTATTACACAAAATACTAGTAGATAACATAACCCTTCCTAGAAATATGTCCAGTTTGACTAGAAAACAGTTTTTACCATCAGGGATACTCAGGACAATGATTTTGAGAACTGAGTCCAGGAATAAAGCCTGAGACTTATCATCCATAAGGTGGTGTAGCTACCTCTGTTACTCCAAATTTCATAAAAAATTGTTGTAGCTACCAGTGGATTTGTTCTCTTTTTTTTTTTTGTAATGTAATAATTTAGATTTCCATCTACACATTCACAAAAGGTTAGTCTATCTCCAGAACTGCTCTACCACATTGTTTCACCTGATGCTCACCTGCAAAGTAGCATGTCTGCTGATTTACTACTTCTGTCCTCTTTATCCATGCTCATACACCACTGAGTGAAGCAAGGAGTCAATCGTTTGCCCTTGGCCAGGACAGACAAGTTAAGAAGCTCAGATATGTGTCTATATCTGGGATGTAATGAAGAAAGAAGACTGCATGATGCCTGTGTCAGGGATGAAATCTGTTAACAAGCATACTTCTGTTTCAGGCTTCATTTGTGCTTCCCTGGCCAAAGCACTCTGAACCAATTAATTATACTCCATTACAGCTAGCAGCATTTGGGGAGGACAGTCCTAAAATGCAGAAACACAATCTCAGACTACATGAATAACCTTTGTACCTTATTATACTACATCTCTTCATTAGTTTCATCCTACAGTTGATTAAATGTGTGTGCTAATGTGGATTCTCCCAAAGAATGTATTGCTTATCCTTTTACTTCCAGTGCTGCCTCATGACATATATGGCTCATGTGTTCTGGGGAACCTCCCAGCAAATTTTCCTGATACTACAGTGTGGGTGTTCCCTGACAACATCAGACTTCATTTTTCTATTTCACATTCATCAGTGAAGAGAAACATCTTACAATCTTTATACAGAATTGCAGCAATAGCAAATGCAAACAAGGGGTCATGTGTAAGTGACCTACAGGGAAAATCTAACGTTATGTCTTGAAAAACGTGAATGATTCCATTTTTAAGAATATGTTTACAAGTAATTTGTAAACAGGAAAAAAATATAATACAGGTGCTTCCTTACTCACTTTAGTCTCTGTTTTAAATCATTCAAGTGAGCGAATTAAACCTATACACTTGACACCTTACTTCATCATTATTTATATATATATATGAAAAAACTGGTGAAAAGTCACAGGTACTTTAACCTGCTATGCTAAATATATGGTGACCATTTTGATATTTGTAAAGCAGAATGTAACTCTCCTGTTTCTCTTGTGATGGCTGCAGATTAGTTCCAAGAGAAATACAATTATGCTTACTGTATTTTTGTCATGAATGGTAGGCAGGATCCTGTCTGAGCCTTCTTTCATGTCAGTGACCTGGTCTGTCCTTCACAGCAATGAACAATATTTTTGCCCTCTATGCAAAAGCAAAGATTAACTATGAAGTCACTAGACTAGCACTTTGAAAGCTAAGAGCTCACCACAGTGAAAGCCATTATAAAGTGAAATATTTTAAATGCACTTATTCTAGCTACTCATAACTCTCATGTAAATGAAACAGCACTGTCAATTCCATGATTAGCAAGTGTCAGTAAGACATACAGATTTATTTACCTTCTTACTATTCTCTGTTTGCCAGTCCTGCTCTGTCTTTACGGTATACCATGAGCTCATCGACACACAGTAGCATTGTAAGGGACCAAACGCAAACTAATATAAACATTTTTAAACAGAGTAAAGCCCCGCAGATCCATTATATCATCCTATGACTTGGCTGTTATGTTGCAGTTATTTTGTCAACTAATGGACTTTCCTTATGATTGTATGATTTTTACATGGATGTTCTACACTGGCTGCTTCAGGATACAAGTCTTTTTCAGATAAAAAAATTGGCATTCTTTCAAAATAAAGTATGCAGTACAAAGCAAAGTCAAAGAAAAAGACTGAGTTAGTAACAGACATCTAATCAACTGTTCTCAACATTGGAAATTCAAATGGCATCTTTTTTGTTCTAAATGAAAACTTAGCTTTGCTGAGAACATACTCAGTGATAGTAATAATCTTGCATTCAACAAATATCTCTCATTGTAAAGGATTCCAAAGCCATTACAAAAATTAAAGACAAGCTGAACTGGTCAGATACAATCTTCCTTTGAAAATTCCTGACATTATCCACCTTGATCCCCCTATCGACTGAGAGCAAATCATTCTTGAATCCTGTAAGGTGTGAAATAAAATGGAGAAGTCCAGGGAGCATGTGAGTGTGTGCACAAAGCATCAAGTCCGAGCTAATATCCCTGTATGTCATGGTAACAACCCTTACATGGTATCTGTTTCCATGATGTGGTACAAAATACCACAGAGAAAAGCAGTGAGGGACAAGCTCACTGAGACACTGACTTCCTGCAAAATCGAACATGTTGAAAAGAAGCACAGGGTGGCTGATTCACACAAGATAATGCAGTGCTGCATAGAATTTGCCAGTCTCAAAAGCAGGGAGAAACAGGACTTCATAGCATGCCTCGACATCAAATTCTGAAGCAAAAAGGACAGTCTGTGCCTCTGGTACTTTAGTGTCCTTTGCACAATCCTATATTGTGAACAACACTCAGATCTCCTGTCATTTGAAACATCATATTCTTATATAAACTTTAATTCTTGCTTCTTGCTGTAAGATAGAACACTGTTCATTTATTATCATGGGTTATTTTTGCAATAATGCTCTGGTTTTAGAGGGTCCATTGTGACATGTGTTCATATAGTAAGGGAGGGTAATACATTCTTTTTCAGTTCTGGGTTTTTTAAAGGACTGGGTAACATGTGATAGATGCTTTTCAGAACAGGAAAACTAGTGTAGCATGATTATACTTCTCTTCACCTTATTTTGCATTTCTTTTTTCAGTTTAACATAGAGTAAAACTACCTTTAAATAGTGGGGGTTGGTAGGTTATCACCTTGGAGTCGGCAGGGTGGCTGTTTCATCACTGTGTACATCACAAGCCTTGAGCTTCAGAAAGATATGCAAGTCCTTTGTTCCCTTCAGAGTGTGAATCCTAAGCACTCAAGCTTCTATTTTATGACCCCTTCAGCTCACTACTCAGCAATTCCCCTCCCCTCCATAATTACAGAGCAAGATAAACCACTTGTGTTTACACAGACATTTACTGGTTTATTTCCAGTGGTGTGACCTTCCTGCAAGCACATGCTAGCCTTCCCTACTGCTTTTGAAGCAATGCAGAGTTACACATCAGCTGGTTTGGCCACCTTGCAATCAGAACTCAGGTCACATCCCTCCTCGTTATGAAGGATGGGGGATGATTTTGACTGAAAAGCTGCCAGGCTCTGACCAGCTTGAAAATGTACCTCTTGTGTCTCTTGCAGTGACACTCCTTCATGAAGCCACAGTGCTATTTAGAAGGCGAGTTACATGTCTTTACCTTTACATATACAGATTCAGAAAAAGAAAACATAGAGAACCTTCAGAGTAAGAAAGAAAAATCCCAAACTATTTTCCCCTATTCTTTTTCCATTTTGTGGCTACTGGGAAAGTAGTTCCCCTACAGTCACCCTTGAAAGCAGTCTGCTACCACTTGGGAAATATTTTCAAAATCCTTTTTCTTAAATTTCATCAATTTCAAAAGTTAACCTGCCCAGTCAATGGATAATTCTCTCTTAATTCCCATGCTGTACATATGCCTGGAACAGCAAGGCACATTCCCGGAATCATTGCAGTCATGGGGTAAGGCAGGCAAGCAGTACACCATTTAAACATCACCAAGTAATAACACTAATAAAAGCCTCAGTTATCCCAACCTACTGCAATATTGCTTGTTTTGTAGCACATCATTTCAGTAACCTTGCTTTGCTGAACCATTCATGATTGATTGCCACCATAGACATCAGTGCTGAAAGTGTCACTCATACACTAGCATTTATATTCTGTTCTCATCCATCTAACAAAAAGAAACGCTTGCATATTTTTGACAATGATAAATTATGAGCCATTGAAGAGAGCAAAGACTTAGTTACTCTTTTAGAAAATCACATCCTGGACAAATATCTGCATGACACAGAGGATTTGACAGGGAACACAGAGAGTAGCAAAAGAACAGCAAGGCTGGCAAGTAACCTCATTTCACTTTACTTTCCAGCCACACTGAAAGTTGTCACAGGTCTTGTGTTCTCTCATAGGACAGTAAAATTGTAATATTGCCTACAGCAAACCAGATGAGGGTAGGCAGTAGATGAACTTCAAGACTCATGCAAAAAATTTAGTCTCCTTAATTTCTGGTTACTGTTTTACCATTGGAATTAGATGGCTCATTTCTGAAGATGAGAAGCAGTTTGGCAACCCATGATAACAAACTAATGACCTTCTACAATAGTGCTAGCCAGATATTTTCCAATCAAGATGTCCATATGTTGATTCTGAATTATTTTTTTTTCCCTGGACTATCTCAGTTTGATAACCCTTCCTCACATGAAAGACAGAAATAACATACAAAACTGGACCCAATTTCGCAGTCCATTCCTTTCAGTCCATTACTCCCAAAAGCTGTAATTTCACTTGAAGATTAAAACAGAATAAAGACATTTTGTCAAAAGAATTCCAGAGCACCCTGGTGTTCAGTATTGGTTCTTATGATCCCATATAATCAAAACAAAGCATTAAAAAAGAATTCTAAAGAAACAAGCAGCTGCATTAGAGGCTACATTTACAAATAGCTTAATTCCCTATAATTGGATTACACATTTTAGCTAACCAGATCTATATGCTGGCACATAATACATTTTTCTTGTTATTTTGTGTACCACATATCGAGTATAAAAGAATGTACAGACATTACAGGATATATCAATATACCTAGAAAGAAGTGACAAACATCTTCAGTGTGGCCAATTCCCCTCTCAGGAGGACTGGGATTCTTGGGTATGGCTTTTTGTGTTTGCACTGCTAAGGATAAAACATGATGTGCACCAGGGAAACAAATACTTACATAGGTGTATATGTCCCTACGGTTATACACGGTATCTTATAAATGTGGGATCCAGAATAGTAATAGCTTCAATTTGCTTTCTGACAGCTATATTTCTAGAAAGAAATATGCAACTATTAAGACTTTTGGTTGCAGGTGATAAGCAGTAATTTTACTCCATTGCAAAGGAAACAGTAGCTAATTCAGGGTAAAGCTCATATGAATATTTGTTAACGGGAGCATTCATTCTCAAACCATTACAGCAGATACTCCTTTCCTATCCCTGATAATAGTTGACATAATGCAAATTTCTTGACAGCACAGATGTTTTTATACCCTGACGTCTCTCTTGAACACACCAGAATTAACATGAGGTCAGTGGATTTACTCATGAGTTAACATGGTTACAAGTCAGAGGAAAATCAGTTTAAGGATTTCCTTTGTCTCATTTTCTGACACAGATGGTTAGTCATAGAGTTCATTTCCTTGCTAAAAAAATAATTATAAAGCAAAGCTACCAAGCTAGGGGCTTTTGAAGGTCATTTTTTTCTCTGATCTTGATAAGTTCAAGAAAGTCTTCTCGGAACTAAGTACCTAAATTAATATTGGCAAAAATAAAGAAAGATATCATTTATTTGGTATATAGTTTTAGATCACACATCTCTCTAATGTCTTCTTTTCTGGAAAACTCAAAAAGTAAGGATTAAATTCCCAATAGATGTGTATATGCCAGTTTATAATGTGCCATAACCTAGGCCCAAACTGTCTTTTCGGTAAATGTGAACACAGGGAATTTCTGAAACAGTGATATGCAACTACTGCAGAAGTCAAAACTATGACTTACAGAGCTTTGAGTGTAAGAACCCTAACAAGCAGAAATCTATTATAAAGAAAACTATGTCCTAACTTTTCCAATTAATTGAAAAAAAAAAAAAAATCTGTATTTAGAACTATCTTTTATAGAGTGTTAATGAAAAAGCAGTATTAACAGTCAGCCAGGAAGATGACATTCCATGAACCAAAGGACAGAGCAACCAATCTCTACTTAGAGAAGCTAAAGTCAGACAACTATATCTGCCTGTGGACATGCCTTGCCAGCAACAAAAATAATATTTTCAGTGCACAAAATCATGCAAAGTAATGGGTTTAGTCATACAAAACCAGAATGAGTACATAAATAAACTGTGGATGGATCTGAGCCATAAATTGAGTGGGCGCTTCTATGTTTAAACACTTACTGAAACCTACTGCAAAAGTCTGAGCTGTACATGACATTACTTCGATTTTGGAAATAAAATTACCTCCATATTCTGCATGAAGATAAAAAGAGGGTTTTTTCGGCTACCAAACTCCTTTAGTTCCCAAAGTAATCAGAAAGCCTAAACTCCGGGGAAAGGGGGCAGGGAGGGGGGTGGTGGAGGGGGAAAGTAGCTAAGGGATTAAAACCTTTGCCATGGTCAAATCTTGTTTTATCTTCATTAGAAGTAGCTCCAATCCCATGTGAAAACATGTACAAAGCCAACTTTCAGCTTCAACAATCTCAGCTTTCCTAAGGTGTCAGTTACCATCATCAAAATAATGACTACTGTTTTTTGCATGTGTATTACTAGCCCATTTCATATGATACAGAACACAAGGCACCATCTAATATTTTTCACTGTCCTTTACCATGCAAATTGCCATATTTGCTATAATGGTCACAGGGACTAAGACAGACAATATTTTTCTTCTTAATGGTTTTACAGGCTCCCAAAACAATCTGAGATATCACAGGGACAAATTTTGATTAAAATTAGAAAAAAAAAAAAATCTTGATTCACATTTGTATATATTACATAGAAAAGTAACTTTCCTGTTCAACTCTGGCAAACCAAGAGCTTATAAGGTCAAAAGCTTAACTGAATAACAGCATTTAAATCCACAGAAGGATATATCCTACAGAAACACAAAGCAGTAGTTTTCACATATAATTTAAAATAGGGTAGGATCTGATTTCTGGTTCTTAAAATTATTACAGTTTATGGTTTAGCGCAAGAGAGAAAGATAAAAGTAGATATAATGCAGAGGAGGAATAGCTGCAAATGGAATAAAAAAAAAAAGTGAATACTGTATTCTTTTTCTACTTCACTGAACACTTCCTCTACTTTACCAGCTTGGAATTCAGTGCTACAATCTTGCTTTAGGTATTGGATCTAATTGCAATAGCAGCTGGTAACAATTTCTCAACTCTACTGAAGGTACAGAATATAACAGTGTATAAAATTAAAGAGCACTGCTTTTGGCAAGCAGAGCACAGTAGCAGTTATATTGCTGGGTTGGGGTCAGAATTGCGTGAGCCCAAGAATGCATCTGCAGCTGTTGTGAAACTATCATTCAAATTCATGACAGGTACACGCACCAAGGGAAGACTTTGGAGAGAACAATGCAGGAGAATAGAGTGCTCAAGTCTCTGGGTAAAACCACAGGAAACAGACAAAACCACAAAGGAAGAAACATTGAATAATGCTCTCAATAAACGTGCCAATGCTGCTAGGGGTGGGAACATGTTTAAAAAGTACGGTTTTGCTGACAGATATTGATAGCTAGAACTAAGCAGGCGCTGCTTTGCATATTGGCAGAGAGGCCATGTGTAAAGTTCATGGTTAATTCTATTTTATGGAAAGATGGTGATGCCAGACCAGAGCAGAACACCTCCCAGTGGGGCAAATCAGACGTTACGGTATGAAAAGTTGTAACCTATTTGGGATAAAAACATCTATCTATCACCAAAAAAAAAAAAAAAAAAAGAAAGCATTAACTGAGTCAGTGAAAAATAACACCAGTTTTTGACTGGCATTTTTATGGTGGTTTTATAGCTTAGAAATGCAAAGCTGTAAGCACTGGAGTGGTAAAATCCCATTTCTCCAAATCTCAGGTCCCTGTGGCAGTCCTACCACATGCTGGACGTTCTGCTTCAGCAAAGTTTGCTTTATGTTTTAGCAAATGAATAGATCTAAGAATAGAATTCATGGACATGGAACAGAAGTGATACCTGTTAAACAGACAGTACTCTGCATGCTTGAACGCTGAGAGTCAAAGTGCGAATCTAGGACCCAGATCTTTAGGCAGGCCACAGATGCTGCTGGCAAAATGTTTAATTTATTCTCCAGTTCCGGACCAATAATGATCATGGTTTCCTCAAGAAAATTACAGTGTGAGGTTAGATCACATTGTGTCAGATACCAGAAAGGCAGCATCTAAGTTTCTGCAAAGGTCAAATACCTCTGAGAAATTTTAAGAAAGCAATAGTTTCTACCAGACCAGGGAGAAGCAAGAGTAATAATCTGCTTGAACCGAGGTGCAACAACTGCCAAATAGTCCCTGAGCTAGCTGGGTGGTGCTGCACACATGCTCCTTTCCTAAAATCTATTCTTCAAGTTGTTCTGGGCAAGTATATTGCAAAACCCACCTTGGACAATGGGATTTTTTATAATAGGCAGCAATGCTGCTGACAGAGCTGATGACATGGCAATTTTGTATACTTCAGATTCTTCACAGAGTAAAATACAGCTAATTCTGGAATGGATAGCTAAAAGCCAAGTGAGTGTAAGACAGCTGTCAGCTTGGGCTAGGAGAAGACAGGCAGGTCTGTGAGAGCCTTCAGTGGAGTCAATGTTTCTGAAAAGCTAATAAAGCTGAGAAATAGAAAGAAGCGTACATACAGCATGTAACAAGGACCTACTGTAGGAAGAACGGGACTACTTTGGGACTATGTGTCAGGATACCTGGCCTTAATTTTGGTTATTCCACAGATCAACTCTGTGCCAAAGATATATCCTGCTTTACTTCATTTTTTGAAATGTAATTCAAAGGAACCAAATATTTTTATTTTCTTTCCAGCCAACAATATTTTGTAACAGAGAGTGATTAACTAAAAAAAAAAAAAAGGGGGTTTTAAATTTAGCTTAAAATTGTATTTAAAAGCATGCAACGTCTTAATGAGTACTAATACTAACCTAAATCAAGAAGTAGAAGTTGTACTCAGGTTTCCTAAATACTTTCTGCCACTACGCATTAGCCCTGGAGCTGACTGACTATTCCCTTCCAATTTGCCCTAAAGCAGAGAGCAAATTCATACTGGATTGCACAGTCTTTTCCCAAGTTATATGCAGTATAAAATCATAGAAGACTACATTTGCAGCCTTTGATACATTTTAATCAAAAGACTGCCTTTTGAAATTTTAATCAAGAGGGCAAATGATTGGTTGTACAGAAATGATATCTTAAAACTTCATTCCACATATGGATGTGCACATTTTAGTGTCATGTTTTGTCTTAATTTACCTAAAATACAAAGTTTAGTGTTCCTAAAATACTACTGTATTGTATCCTTCCAGTGTCACAGAAATAAAAGTAGCTAGCAAAGACAGAAGTTGGAAAACAGCTGGCTAACAAAGAGTCTTCCTCTAAATAAGGAGAATAAACACTGTTCTGTAGAGTCCAAGATTTTTCTGAATCACCAAATATTGTGGGCCTGTTAAAATCCAAAAGAAACCAACTAAGCAAGTGAATAAAATACTATTATAAGAAACTATTGTAAGCAGTTCTCAGGTTTGACTGCTTTAACCCTGGATAAACCATGAACATTTTAACCTTTCCAGATTTGTCTTAAAACTCACTCAGAAGATATGGCAAAAGTGACATCATCTGCTAACGTTGCTGAAAGGGGAGTGACCTTTGACCTCCTAGCATACAATTCAAGTTGTAGCCAACAACGCTTCTGCCTTTGCTCAAAGACAGTATCTTTATGCTTCAGTTGTTCAAAGTGTGCAAATCACCAACTTTTGGAGTAAAACACACCAGCTTCTGAAGCTAGGAAAAAGACGTTCACCGAGTAGTCCCTTGAAAAGATATATATTAGATAGGATGTGAAATTCTGAAAGATTAGGAAGGTATAACTCTTAATATCCTCCAGCACTGGTACCAACAAACCAACAGCTTACCATTAACATAAAGGATTTTTGGAGTGGAGTTACTTGAATTCTGTTGTCTAAGAGAAAAAAAAAATGGAAACCCGTAGGAATTCCAAATCCAGTTTTCTCTTACAGCTCATGTGTATAAGCAACAATGTAGAAACATTATGAGAAAATTATGAGAGATTAAGTGAATATACATACTCAATTACATTACTCAGATAACAACTCTCACAAAGACTTCTGAATAAGAGCACCAGAAGTTTATTGCAATTTCCAGTTTATAATTTAGTTAATCAGTCTTAATTTTCCAGAACCAATGCATAATATGAACCCCTCATGATCTGGAATGAGACAGCACTAGCATTTTCCATGTTATCTGCCTTCTTTTTTCACATCAGTTACCCTAGTTAGAGCAACAAAAATATTTATAACAATACACTTTTCATTCACACCTAGTGAGACTCTTAGACCACTATAAGCTCGCTTATTTGATCTTAAGTCAAAGTACTATTTCATACTAAAATAGTCCTAAGAATCTGCTTATTATTACAATTCTATTTCCTCTCTCCTCATGGGGATCCATGACCTGAAAAACAGATCACTATTCTTTTTTAATCTTTCTGATTCTATTACAGCAGCATATTAATTTTCTAACTCTTAATCTCAGTTTTAAATATAGGTGCATAGTGTAGATTCAGTGTATGAGGTAGGTTTGCAAAAGAAAAAGGAGGTGGTTTTTTTCAAAGAGGCACAATTGCAGTAAGTTAGAAATTACTGCTTGAATGAAGGCAGTTGGTCCTTCTCTTACAACATTAACCTTTCTATAAAATGGATTTTGCTGTTGCATTTGTCCTGATTTCCTTTGGGATAAACTGCTCTGAGTGTACCACAGGGTACGAAGTATAGGAAAGTCTGTACCAAATCATGATGAAAGGCTCAGTATCCCAAGACTCATTAAACTCTGAGCTTGGTGTTTGTGATTCCCTAGGACAGGAACATTTTCATGGTACTAGAATATGCTTTGATACAGAAAGTGTCACACAGCTCTTTATTTTGGGAGTACAAGCTTTTAAGATTATTTTTGTACCAAAAAAATCAACTTTCATCTTTTCTACTCACACTCAAGTCTGTTGCCTTCTTACTGGGTGTGGGCAAATGGTTTGTAGGAGAGAAACACCTCCCATATGTTCTGAATTTCAATTTAGTGAAAGCTTAATTTGTTCAGCTTTGGTAAGGTCTCAGCTGAAATACTACATCCAGCTTGGGAAACAATGATAATGATGAATGACTAAATAAATTAGTGTTGATTAGTCTAAAGAAAGAAGACCCAACAACTAACAATCTTCAAAAAGCAGAGAAGAGAACTACCTGTTCTACATTGTGAATAAAACAAGAAGCTTCAGGTTTATAAATACATGAAGATTCAAAATAGATGATAAGCAAAGAGTTTTTAACAATGAGGTCTTGTTTCATTGGCAGTTTTTTGAAAACTCCAATGGAAGAACAAGGCTGAAAAAGTGTCTAGCAGGAACAACACAGGTTGCCCCAAAGAGGGCTTGAGTCTAATGTTAGCTTTCTTTTGAATAATCTGATTAAAACTATCTGTAAAATTTTCTTCTTTTGTCTTATTCATACTACAATATGCCCAAAGTGGCACCTGCAGTACTAAATACACACTTTTTACCACATAGATATAAACTTCAGTTACTTCTTTTATCTCAGCAGGTGCACAAACTCATTGATATATACATTGCATAATATTTTGCTGAAATTTTCAGAAAGGACTTATAAAATTATGTGTTTATATGTTTGATTTTTCCAGTTTCCTTTGTTTCAAGCTGTCTTAAATCGGGAAGCCTAGTCTTTCGGTAACAGCTAAGCAGCAGATAGAGATTTTTTATAATAATTTCACCAAATTATTCATAGAGCAACTATTAATGTAGGCCATGTTTGGAGAGGGCAAAGTAAAATAGAAATCCCAGAAACTTACTATCAAATTGTTTGTATATAACAATATGAAAAAGAAGGATCCACTCAAGTTGGATCTTAATTCACTTTACTGGTTGGACATTGTACAAACTAATAGCCAGTGTTGCGAGTTGGAACCAATAGTTGAGAAAGCCAACCACGTTTTGGTTATGGGACAAAGAAGTTGATAAAATGATCAGGTAGATATTGATTTCAGAGGCCATTTTAGATTCACTATATATTAGCAAAAATCTTTTAGTCAATAGAGATAGCTATAGATTAAAATATAAAGGCATAGCGTAATCCATTTCTTCTAGATTCCATTGCGAGCAGTCATCTATAAAAATCATTTTACATCCCCTGATTTGAAAGAAGTTAGCCCATTTACACCAGTTGAAAGTCTGCACGCTTAATTCCATTAAGCATATGTTTTCATACCTCGAAAAGGCTGTTTCCCAGGTATCAGCTAGTATTTTGCTATGATGATCACAGAATCATAGAATGCTTTGGGTTGGCAGAGATCTCAAAGATCATCTAGTTTCAACCCCCCTGCCATGGGCAGGGACACCTTCATTAGGCCAGGTTGCCCAAAGCCCTATCTACATAAAGAAGAAAACCACAACATATTTTAAACCATTCTTGAAAGGTTCAGTGGTTAAAATGTCTGCTGTGTGAGCCTGTCCTTCAGCTTTGCTTTTCTGGTTTTGCTCAATAGACTTTCTCCTGCTCTTTTTCCCCCCAAAACGGTTATGTTACTCCACTCCAGATTCTTCTCAATGGGAAAGAATTTGGGCAAAATTGATTTCAGGTCAAATTATACAAAGCCATCAAGATTTCACTGTAGATAAACTTTTAGTTGAAACTAAACATTTAGTTGAACGATGGCTTTGACTTTCCATTTCATCTTCTACATATTTATCCATCCATTTCCATCATACTTGATTTTTTGGTTCAGACAAACTATTATTTGTATTATTACTCCTTATAAAGAAAAACACAATGTCATAATCGTAAACCTCCTTTTTAACTTTATGTTTACTTATCCTTTGGTTCTCTCAGCCAGCAATACTGCGAGCCAATTTAATTAAATACATACCACGATTTAGATATTTTAGTCCCCAAACTGTTCTAAGTAAACTAAGGAGTGAAAGCGTCTAATTGACAAAGGTAACAGTTGAAGAATTCTAAGACTTTTTATCAACTTAGAGCAGGTACTGTGCATTAAACTTCCATTTTCTGTGTTAGGTGTTACTCTGTTACTAGTACATATCATAAGTACTGTAAAAGCAAAGATAAACAGGAGAAGAATCACAGGCAAACTGACAGTAAAACACTGCACAGTTTTCCATAAGCTATAGACACAGATTGTTGTTTTTCCTCTGTAAGATGAAGTTTTCTAGTCAGTGACTTCAAAATCAGGCAGCTTGATGTGATATAAATGTTTACAAATCAATGCAAGATTTACCAAATATTAAAATAAGCATACATCTATTTTTCTAAAGATTACTTTGAACTTTTCTACCCTAAGGTAACAGAGCTGTGTTTCACAGGCATGAGATCCAACATAAACTGCTAGGGGTGTTTTTGCTAAGTAAGAAAAAGAACAACAAAAGAATGCAAATCTAAGGAAAAGGTTTGGTAGCTTACTTAAAATATAACACTTATCTTTATTTTCAGGAGGAAAGAAGACATGTATTTTAACAGAAATTTTAAATCAATAATTGTAAATTTCCTGCAGATAGATTGAAAAAAAAAATAAATTCAATGCACTTGAAGTACATGTAATAGTGCTGTTTATCTAACTCAAGTCCTAAAAAGGGTTCCACTTTTTTCGCCTTTCATTCAAAATTCATGAACTCAGCAGACATGTGAATGAGAATTTTTAGATGAGATATTAATCTTTAATTTTCAATACATCATTGGCTTTTACTGAAAATTGTTCTATAGCTCATCCACCCTCATTTTTATTCCATTAAGGTTTTAGGCTTTATAGACAACGCAGACAAACCTGCAACTTCACCATTCTCACTCCTGACAAGCCAAGAAACACCTCTAACTAAAATCACCTAGCAGGCATAAGTTTCTGCCTCTAATGCCATTGCAGGAACCACATACCCATCTCTGGAAGAACAAAATTGTCTCAAGGAGTAATAAGGTGAGTAGGAAATCCAGAATTCTAAGGTAGTTATATTGCTATTTCAAATACAACTTCACAGGGGTTTAGCTGGAACAAGTCCTAATTAGAGGACAGTGCCTTTTCACCATGGTCACCAAGCATGTACATTATAAAATTTCCTTCTCTACTCATGAGACCATTTGTATTTCTCCTTGGTCCTTTGCCTAAGTCCTAATTCCAATTTTTTTTTCATAATTATTTATCTACTTTCATTGATGCACTTTATCAATTACTGTGTAACTTCTTCCTTGACAGCAAAAAGTTTTCTAGATTTTGGTGTGATGTTTTCTGTAAATTGCAAAGCTTCTCCTATATGTAGCAGTGTTAAAGTTTGATCTAACTCATCAAAATCTCTTGAACTGCTTAGCAATTTTCAAACTGATTTCACTGATAAATATTTCCTAGCACAAAATCTTTACAATCCCCATCCCTCAAATCTTTTTAAATTTTAAGGACCTTCCTAAGCACAGAAGACAAATTGAAACAATATATATATATGTGCGTGTCTGTGTGTAAAAATATATATATACATAATTTCCTCCCACATCCTCTTTTTTTTCAATGATTGATTCATGCAGCCTCTTTTGCTGATTTTTAACCCTTCAAAATCGCTGAATACCACACAACTTTAGACTTTTGCTGGACTACCTTACTCATTTTTTATACCGGCCAAATTTAATTTATCTGTTCAGATTATGTTCCTCAATCTCTCATCTAAATTCATTCAGTATCCATTAGCTGTGAAGAGGAAGAGTAGGAAAGTTTTAGTGAAGTAAATAGTATAAGCATGTTTATCATGGATATTTCTTTTCAGATTTTATGTCATATTTGCTACTCCATATCCATAAGTATTTAAAACTTATTTGTGCTTGACCTGCTTCATAGTCAGTATTAATTCCTTCACTGTTAGTTCCATTGATTTGAAAAAAACGTTCTAGGGATTAAAAAGCCATATGAAACTGCATGAAGACATCTCTAGAAATCATTCTATTGACACAACCTATTTTCAATAGAGGTCATGTGGGTTTGGGCTGATTCTCCTTTCTTCTTCTTTTGGAAACTGTTGGGAGAGGAAATAATTATAAATGTATTTGCTCTTGTTACTTAATCACTACATGGAAAATTTAACACTCTGTTAGGGATACCATAATCACCACTAGTAACTAGGGATGATGTTGAATAATCATCACTGTATTTTTGTTGTATCAATTCATTAGGGGTATAAGGAGATGGTTGATTAGACGCTCTGCTCCATGACACTGGGAAGAGGGTTGGAGGAAACCTCTTGCTTTGTACCGAGTTCAACTCGGAAAAGCACACAAGCACAAAGACACATCTGCTGACTCATTCTGCCTTACAGAATGCATGAGAAAACAACAGTAAAAGGAACGAAAAATAATCTTTTTCAGCATTGGTGGGAATCACAGAATCACATAAGAATACAGGATTTCTTCCTTCTTTCCTGCATGTAAATTCTGCTTCTTACATACCAAGACAGGCCTCTGTCAGAGTTTCCTTGTACTTGATAATTCTTTAAGCAAAAAAAAAAAAAAAAAAAAAAAAAAAATGGGGAAGAAGTACAGTGTGAGTAATGAGCCTTTTGTGAAAGTATTCAGTATGTTGCTGTAGTGTCTAATTCTTAGTCACTGCTAAATTTCCAGAGTAAAATAAATAATTAAAAAAAGGTCATCTGTGGGAATTCCATAATCCTTACCAAAAGGAAACAAGGCATACTTAATACACTGAAAAATGACATTAAATGCATGTAGATAAGAGCAGATAGACAAGTTCTTTGCTAATTTCATATATAATCAAGCTCTCTGAACTTAAAATTAACCTGTGTTCAACATGTGCTATCAGCTTCTTACACTACTACATGAGTTACATCCCTGGTTTGTAATATATTTTTAATGAGTTATTAGAAGGAAAAGATATTCTCAAAGTCTATAATTAAATGAAAGAGGGTTTGCCTTCAGAGAGCAAGACAACTTATTGATAATGAAAGGTAACTTTCAAACAAGTTTTTGATAGAAGACAGGTCTGTTCAGCAAAAGCTAAAATAACATAAAAAGGACCTATTTCCACTAACACCACCTCTACTTCCTCAAGAATCACTGATTCCTCAGACAGCCTAGACAACTTTATTTCTCTCCCAGCTCATGTATTTTTTTATATCCTGTGGGGTCTAGTAGTTCAGTACAGCCAAGCACTTTTATATTTCCCTGATGGCTGGGTTCCTTGCATTAATATCCCAATGGGATATAGTGTTACTGAACTGCCTCTGCTGCATTTTACAGGTGAAAAAGAAAAATTGTTCTGTATTCTGCTAAGGGAAAAGAACTTGAACTATTTAAGTTACTTAACATTTTAAAAATTATTCTCATTGTCTGAAAAGTTTGAAAATCTTGTCCATCTTTAGCAGTTTTATGGCAGGATTTCACGGTCTCTATCCAGTAAATAATTTAGGTTTTTAAAGTGAGCTTTTGGCCTCTAAATTTTGCCCACATGCTCAACTGTGTTTCTAGAAAGTCCTACCCAGCTGTGGCCTTGAAAGTGCTTCTCTTGGTTTTTTCTATAGTTTCCATAAAGCTTTTTGATGCATCCTCATAACTGTTCAGCTTTGAAAGGTTGTCTCACTGTCTTCCACGAGGAGCCATACGGTAAGTATTCCTATATTTTGAGTTTCCATAATAACCTGGTTTGGCAGATACTTGCAGGCAATGCCCAACACAGATCAACAGGAATTGGGTTTTCTATGAATTCTAGCTACAGTTTTAAGTCAGTTGTTATTTCAGGTCTTACGATCCCCAGTACACAGAAACCCCATACCCAGAATACTTGATCACTACAAAAGAGCAGAGTTCAGAAGCAGTTATACTGTATTTTCCACTGCTTGGAGTGTACTGATCCCAGCTGAGATAGATAATTTTCTTCATTATAGCTAGTATGGGCTATGGTTTGTGTTTGTGCTGAAATCAAATACAGGGGGAAGAAGGAAGAAAGAGTGGGACATTTGGAGTGATGATGTTTGTCTTCCCAAATCACTGTTATGTGTGATGGAGCTGAACACCTACCAGACCATGGGCAGTTGTGAATGAATTCTCTGCTTTGTTTTGCTTGTGTGTGTGGCTTTTGCTTTCCCTATTAAACTGCCTTTATCTCAACCCACAAATCTCCTTTTCATCCTTCTGATTCTCATTTCCATCCTACCGTGGGGGAGTGAGCAAGTGGCTTAGTCGCCAGCTGAGGTTACACCACAAAATGGAGGAACGGCCTAAGTAGGATGAATTTGATATACACTATTTTGAGTAAGCATACACACTCTCCATGGCTATTGCTGAAGTATTATCTCTGAGAAACCACAGGAGGAAACACAGTTCTGGAGAAGGGTGCTCTAACAGTTGGAGTCTGATCTGTCGTGCTCTTCCTGGTACATATCATGGGGTTGCTCAGCAGAAGTGTAAACGCCACCCTGAAATAATGTATAGCCTCTTTTTTTGTTGGGGTGGGGATTTTTTTTTCTCTCCTAGAAAGTAGGAGGTATGAATTTGAAATTGTTTATGGGACTTGAAACCAGGAGTCTTGGTCAAGTGTTTTAACTGCTGAGCTCTAGCACTGCATACAAAAGCAATTATAGACTTCTATCGGGGCTTAATTTTTTTTTATTAATTCAGTGACTAAACTTTTTTGAACTTATTGCTTTTTCATTCTTCAAAGTTGCTCCATGTGGAAATTGCCCTAGTGGAAATGCACAATTATGTATAGCCAAAGGGACTACTGCAGAGGCTCTAAATCCCTTCTGTATTTCACCCATATGAAAGGGTTTTACTAATATACTGCACTTTCTTCAATTTTTCATTTGAATTATTTTATAATCTCAGTCACGTGCTCTGACTTGGCCGGCCCTGTGTGGAGCCAGGAGTTGAACTTGATGATCCTTATGGGTCCCTTCAACTCAGGACATTCTATGATTCTGTGATAATAACTAAGCCTCCAATGCTCCTTTATGTAGAATTATTCCTCCTGTCATGCTTCCATTAGCTATTGTACTTAAACAGGTACTTAAATTAGTGAAAGGAAATATGCAGCAAGTTAACCATAAACTCCTCCAATGCTTTGCGCTGTATGACAGCCCAGGTTTCTGATGACTACTTCTATCTCTGCATGTTTTAAGAACAACTGTACTAACCACCCATCACAGTAATCCTTAGTACCTCTAAGAGTCCAATTCTCCACTAGTCTATAAATCAGATGAAATAGAGAAGGATAGATTATCTTGAATTGTTAACTGGAATATGGTACCAACAGGTTGAAAAGCCTTCTATTATATAATACAAAGGCTCAAATGAAAATCAAGTAGTAAATAATTGTAAAGTTCAAAGTTAATTTTAGTAAATATCTTTTATACAAAAATTATATATGCATATATAAATTAAGTAAAAGTAAATCCCACTGTGTAGGTTAAAATACAGATTTGTGAACACACAAGGTTTTCTTTATAAGGACTGATTCTCAGTATTGCTGATCAGCTGTAACTCTTTAAAGGGCTTTAGTAGATTTGCTAGGGACCCCCATAACAGCAGCTTCATAAGTTTATGGCCTGTGCAATCTCTCATGAGCTTAAAAGCAATTGAAGCCAATAACACAGCATTCAACAGCACTGCAGACAAAGAATCCTCCTTTGCAAAGCAGGCGTAAAGAACAGTTGACATAGAAATATTCAAAGTGAATAAAACACTTCCTAAGCAAAAAGCAGAAGAAAATGAGTCCAACCTTGCAGTTACAAAGGAACATATTTGTACCTAAAAGATTTCCTTAAGTTTACAGCTGGCAAGCACCAGTACTTCTTATGCATTTAGTTCATGGCTCAGTCATTCCACGTGGTCCCTGGTAGAACATAATCATCATTCTAGAAGGGCTGTGGGGACACACAGCAGAGAGGGATCATTTGGCAGCTGGATCCAGTCCTAGCAATCATGAAGCATTTACACAGTCTGTTCCAGAAGAGCTCATGACACATCTACATTATATATATTCAGACCTCATATGTAATAAAACAACATACTACGACAATTTTAAGAACCACAAGAAAGACAAACCATAATGCACTACTGTAAGACAGGACCAGTACCAAAGTTCTGTAAGAGTACAGGTAGAAGGAATGTGGTATGCCTGCTAAGACACATTTCATAAACCATATTAAGTACAGAAGCAATGGTTCATGCTATACAACCCATGCTAATTTGCAATAAAGTACTTCTGACTGTAAAATTTTCTCAAGAATTAATTTTAACTCAGCCATTTTTTCAGGCATTGAACATTTCCTTAGTTACAACAGAATGAAGTTAATTCTTAAGAGCAATTTTAAATTCCCCATGATTGACTACTATCTCTAAAAATGAGATAAGGAAAAATAGAGAGGTAAATTTCATATAATCCATGTAATTCAAATAAACCAAATAATTCATGTAATAAAAGATACTTCAGACTCAGATGGAAGGATTTATTACCTCCCTCACAATTTACATCGCTGAATAGGAGAATTTTTTGCAGACTATTTTAAAATTCCTGAGGATTTCACAGAAGATTTTGCAAACCCAGGGTAAAACAAATCTAGAAATAATGGATGAACAGCCAAACAGGTGAACAGATGAATGATTTTAGAAAAGGAGGAGCTTGCCAGCTTTCTTTTCAGGAGAAAGGATAAATCCATTCTGTATCTTACCAGATTTATCAGAATCCTATGAAATACTGAAATTCTCCAGGAAACATGTTTATCTCTTTTCTGACAAGATCTATACTTAATCTTTACATTTTCTAAAAAGATGAAATTATATTGTAGGCTTGCCTAAATTCTGTTAAATAGTTACCTATTTTGGTAAAAAAAATTTGGGTTTTATACATACTTGAGTAACTAGATCCACTACTTTTGATTGGTTTACACACACTTCACACTCCCCCCATCCCATCTTCTTAAACAGTTTATAGAAACACTTTGTAAATATTCTTATTTAATGTCATGATCCCTATTTTGTAAAACTGTGTCCAAAATAGATGTTCTGTGATATTTTAATGCATTTTTACATTTACAAAATTATGTTACTATGTAATGTCTACATTATTTTACACAACAGAGCAGTTTTAGCATTGCCAGAGACAAATGTAAGGTTCCCCACACCACCCACAGCAATGTGAGTCAGTATAATTGCAGAGACACCACTAGTAGTGTCGAGAAGACATTCACTTGCTATGCCTATCTAATTACTGGCTTGCATAATATGATTGTCAGCAGTACTGCCAGTTGATGTCATTATGGCAAAATGACAATATCATAGCATGGACAAGTGGCCTTAAATCACTTATTTTATATACACTGAGGAATAGTCATCACTAATGATAATTTTCTGTTCATTTAGTCTAGATTTGAATTTGCTGGATAAAAATCAGTAACAGCCGCATATTCTCTAAAACGTATATTCCTCTAAGTACCAGGTGGGCTGAAAATCAACACTGCACCAGATGATTAGTACCACATGAAGTTTTCAGGTCGTCTTCCTTCACTTTCATTGCTTAATATACATATTCCTGCTGCTTAAACCAAGCACATGCCTGGTTTTCTAAGTGTTTTTCTTCCACTTTCCTTCCTCTACATGAAGTGAGTCTGTGAATCACAAGTTAAATCTCCAATACAATCTCAGTAGCTTTTGGAAAAGGTATATAATCTTGTCCGAGTTCTGTGTTGCCATTACCAGTGCCTAAGCTAATAATTTCCAAACTCCCTTCAAACTATGCAGTTAGGTGTCCACATACTTTATTGGCCCCCAGCACCTCTTGCTGTGAGACACCATCTGAAGGAATTCCCTAGTCTGCAAGAGACCATATGGGTACGCCTTTGAGCTGGTGGATATGTATTCAGCATTGAGAGGGAATCTCTTAATAACTATGAAATGGGTAAGACAAGTCTTCATGGCTGAGGATGCATAGGAAAAATTTAGTAGCTAAAAACCCAATGAAACATCAATTCTCTGGCTAGAAAAGCAATGGAGAAATTAATTTTTTAAAAAATGACTTAGTAAATAAATTGCTTTAGCTTGTTAGTAACTAGTGAATGAGTGAGCTGACTGGCATTCTTAATCAAATAGGAGCTGAAACAAATAAGAAAGAAAACCACCACTCACAACTAGTACTGTTAGGAGAAGCCCACAGCCACAGACCTGTGAATGGTATCTGTCATTCTTTGCAAGCCCGCGGGACAAATGCAAATGCAGACTTAAAATAATTGGGAAATTATAACATAATAAACTTTAAAAAATATCCTTCTTTCTCTCAACAGAGAAAAACACATTTTATTCTCCTGACCATTGCTCACAAGTTTAAACTGTGGTGCAATTATAAATTTACAAAAGTATTTTCCTCTTAGTCCTGTGATTCAATGTGCTTGCCCTTTCCTTGTTCAGTTCTGCAGAATCTCTTGTCCTTTACTGTCTTTCATGTTTTCAAAGGTACCACAGAATTTCAGGTTTCTGACTGCCTCTGACGCATGCAGAGAATAGGACAGCTTCTAATTAAAGCCAACTGTAGTATGAAGCCTGACCTGCAAGGTCACCCCAGAAGATACATCACCCATTCACTGTGCCACAGCAGTTACGCTTCAGTATGTGTACAGCTAACTTCCATTTTGTAATGGTATTGAGCATAGTAAATATTTGGATACAGTAATTAGAAGTAGCTACAGTTAACTATAAATACATATTTCTGAATCATGTAATGCATACCCAAAAAGGTATGACGCACAGTGTTTGTAGCTGTGTGCTGGCAGGGTTCCGAAGCATCTCTGAGTATTGGGTAGGATGTGTGTGAAATTCTCACCTCCCACTATCCTGTCTTACACATTCACTCCAATCCTTACAGGAAAAGCAAGAGTCTAAATATGGTAATAATAAAACGATCAAAGAACATACACATTTTTCAGGACAAAAGGATTAACATATAGAAAAGCCATCATACCAAATCTGTTTTTTCAAGCTCTGCATAAACCTAGCACTGGAAAAGTCTGTATCTACAATAATTTTCTTCCCCCAGTAGACACTTTGGAATTATAGAAGTGAGTTTAAATAAACAGGTAGCCCATATTCATACCTTTTAAACAAATTACCTTTGCTAAATTCAAGACATTTGCTCATCTGTCAGGCCAGGTCTTTCCGGAAACTACGTAAGAGTGCAGAGCCTCAGGGATCTTTTGAGAAACACAGCTGCACTACAATTTCCTGCCCTGGGATGCAGAAGAATGTTGAGTACTTTGCACTGGTCTGTTATGTGATACCATGCCCTTCATCCCTCGCTTCCCTTTCCTGGTCTTCTTTATAGAGAGAGAGGAGAGCACCTGGGTTATTCATCCAACCTGCCCCTTCTAGTATAATCCACATAGGATTTATTCAGTGCCACAGAGGATGAATTTGGTAGGACTGCACAGCTGTGAGGATACAGACAATATTCCTCACCATTGTCTCCCTCGTATTGCTTGCTGCCTAAATTTCAGAGAAGCAGAAAGAATTTCTCTAATGCTAAATAATGCTAATACGTGTGAGTAGCATATGGGTTTGTGTTTTCTTTGTTAAATAAACCCATCAACCCCAAGTCTCTTTAAATGCCTCTCTGTGAGATGGCACCAATTCGCTTACTTGTATGTTAAAAAGAGTACACTGACGTGCTAATAACAAATTAGCATATGAATACCAGCTAGATAAGAGATTAACATGAAAATGAATTGCAAAAACCTGGAACCCACAAAGAATTTGCACTGTGCTGTCAAATTTCAAAATTACATTAAAATGTAATCCTAAAATTAAAACTGTATACGGTATCACTGTATGTCAACTTTCTTTTTACCTTGCAGTATAGTAAGAGTGCCCAGTATTCCTGAACAGTACACTACAGTGATGGCAAGGATAAAGTAGGAAGTTCACACAGCATGTGCCCAACTCTAGCTAGTGTGAAAAATTGGTACTTTTCTTTTACAAAAGTAAGCAGAAAAGAAGAATTTAAAAAAAAAAAAAAAAAAAAAGAGAGAGAGATTACCCTATCGTAGCAAGAAGATAACTTACTCGCTTTCACCCTTACTTTAATGTGCAAATCAATCCTCATGCTGTTCTTTGCCAGTTTCCACCGTGTTAGCCACCCTGGAACAGCAGGGAGCTCTCCTGCTGTTCCACCTGGCACTGGCTGAGGATCACATGGGGTCATCTGTCAAATAATGTATGAGAATTAAATTGATGGAGGTCTTCCAAGGGGTGGAACCACTTGCTAATTGTGTAGGTAAATTACAATGAAACAACGTAAGGCTCATTAGTTTGTTAATGAAGATTATTAAGTAAACAGTGTACACATTCAAGGTCATTTTTGGACTCTTTTCTAGGTGCCTGTTCCAACTCTCATATTAGCGACACATGTAGGAATAAGAATGATTTTTTCTTCAGGTTGCTGAAAGTCTCTGAAGGTAGCTTCTACTTTAAGAGTTCACTTCATAGATCTCAGATTTCATTTAGACCAAAATAGTTTTGAATTTTAAATGTCTTCTGGCAAAGATACTCTTTTTCCCTTCACAGTTAAACACACCATTTGGGTTTTCAAAATCACTTCAGAGTTGGTTTTTTTTTTTTTTCAGAATTCCCCAGAAATCCTATCTACACTCTAAAAAGAAACTTGTGCACATACCTGTAACAAAACTTCAATGCAAAAGAGAAGTTACCCAATTCCAAGCATCTTTTTAACTTGTGCTCCATCCTGATTCGATAACTCTCCTGACAGTTGTGATCTTTACCAGAAATTCTTTTTTTACCATTCCGTTATTTCACACTAAAGTATTCTCTTTTCAAATGCAAATAGCCACTCACCATCACTGAAATGTACTTATAGGGGAATCCTGAATGGAGGCAATACAATATTCTTTCCTTAGAGCAAATCAAGTGCAATTCAGAAAGTTTATTTGCGTACCAATGTCAAATCTTTTGCTCTAATATTCCGAGACTATTAGACCTAGTGTCCTCTCTGACTTGAAAAATACATACAGCATTGTTTCAGTGATCTATCACAATAACCTGCAACAACTTAGTGTATGTCTCGGCTAGAACATCAGCTTTCTCATGCTGAACACTAATTTGTTTGGTAATTCTCTCATGCTTAACCAAATTTAGCATGATATCAAATAACCTCACTGAATTCAATGATTCACCCACATCTCCTGTGGGAAACAATTAAAGCTGCTTCCCTTGCCACGCAATTCCTAGCAGCTTTGAGGGCTACTAACAGTTTCAAAGAAAAAAAATCAGTTCTTCAGAAGATCTGTATGGATCCTGAATGCTTATGTGTGATCTATACACATGATCTATTTTTAGGGCTAATTTAACAGCCTTTTGATTGAAATAATGAACTATTTACTGCAGTTATGCATGCAGCAATACTGTAAGTCAAATAAGACTGGAAGACTGGCAAAATTATAGAAAGCATGTTTTGTAGAACAGAGTCACTAAAGGAATTAATAGTAAGAGTAAAGTGTAGAAACAGAACAAACGCCTGTGGTCCAAGAATATATGATAGTACTTTTTGCAGGCAAAGAGCACACCAAGCATGTTTCCACAGATTTACTTGTGCTGAGTGCTGAAGGAATTATGTCTTCCAAGAAAATTTCTTGTTCCATATAGAACACAAGTAAACAGTAAATGACCCAAAGTCCATGCTTCCACGTACGGAGAGAATAAGTATCTGTATCTTCAAGGGCACAGAGCTCTAATGTTTGGCACCGAGTGTGGACTGAAGAGTTTTTGTTTTCCTTCTGTCAGCCACATCTTCCATTTACAGCAAAAGATGATACAGATTATCATCATAAAATCACTTATCCCACAAGAAATTTCTGGGTTTATGGGCCACATTCAGTATATCAGAGAGCATCAAGATTGGTGCAAGTTGCATTTTTGTACTTCTCCCAGAACACCAGTATCATTAAGAACATGATGCCCTCCAGGGTAACCCTCTGTAGCCAACCCCCCTCCCCCCAAAAAAACCCCCACACAAAAATCAAAGCCCAAATCACACAAAAAACCCAAAATACCCCTAGAAACCAAACAAAGCCACAAACTTGCACCATCAGCTCTTCCTCACATTCCACTAGCAGGTATGTTCAAATATATTGCATATATTGCTCCTGGGAACAAACGAGCAAAATACAAACTGCAAAACTGAAAGGACGTACCTCCCTCTCTCACTCTGCACATGAACAGGTTGCCTAGGGAAGTGGTGGCTGTTCCCTCCCTGGAGGTGTCCAAGGCCAGGTTGCATGAGACCTTGAGCAGCCTGGTCTAGTGAGAAGTGTCCCTGCCCATGGCTGGGGATTGGAACTAGGTGATCTTTAAGGTCCCTTCCAGCCCAAACTAGTCTGATTCTACAAAGATCCAGAAAATGACAGCATACAAAAAAAGCACATTTACTTACTGATGTCTGTCTGCATGTAAAGCGTTTTATAATTCCGACTGGACCATTAAGGGCAGGGACAAGAAGCAAGAAACTAACTCCACTAATATTCTGAGTGTCCTACTCAGAACTTGGACTGCATGATCCTGAAGAAACACATGAGGTTCACACACAGATGAATTAATAGATATAAAATTACATTCATTTTGAAGAGGAAAAAAAAAGAATTATAGCATCGAGGACTTCTCTATGCATGGTATGAAAAATGATAGCATTTTCCAGATTATACTTAGCTGTACTTAAAACTCTTTAATTCTGGAATTCATTTAAACTTGCAGATACTAGATTTCATTAATTTGTACTGACAATGACCGTCACAAAATGAGACAGTAATCATGTAACACTGATGAGGCTGGGTCAGTAATGATTATGGTCTTAATGTAATATAAAGAGTTAAAAATTATTGCCAGAATTAGTGTCAGAATAAAAACCTAAGAAAACAACATTCAGTAAGGATGAAGTGATGAAGGAGCAGACCTTAAACAACAGCAATGACACAATGGTAACAGACAAATTTACAAATAGCAAAGACGATGCATGTTTGCAGTGAACGATTACAGGAAAGGAGATATATTTAAGTTCACGCTACGTATGAACTGCTGTTGATCTTGATAAACAAATTTCTTACAGAATCAATGGACACTGAGAATATGATATGATCTACTAAAGTTTTAGATATGGGAGTATCAGTACTGTATATGGGATTATTGCAGGTAAACATTTTCTCCAGTGCAGCACTTAAAGATTCGCCCATATTCCTGTCCTCTCTTCACATGGCTGAGAGAGATTTTCTAACAGGATGCAGAGCAGGAGTTCATCTGCTCCCCTTACTGTGGATTTACCTCTTCCAAGAATAAGAGAAAGCAAAAGAAAACAAAGAAAAGAGAAGAAAAGGAATAAAACTACTAGTCTCAGATGTTATGCTATTATCTTTTGGGAGAAAAGATCTTCCTTTTGGAGGGAGCATGCCAGTACATCCCTCATCAATTGTTTAAACACTGGGTGGTAATCCAGCCCATTTCCTTTTTGAGGAAGCATTCAGAGTTTTTAAGAGTAGTTTTGCCCTTTGTTAAAAATCACAGGACAACTCTCAGACCACTAGCCCTCCAAGAGTAGAGGTCTCTGGTATGCTATGCTGGCACAGTAAAGTCACACTGCTTTAGATCATATTATCTCTTGATGCACTATAGTCTGTTGTGAGTGTTATAGCTTCTTCATAAAGAACTCTAGCTAGAAGAAATGAAATAAAATTGAGAAAATAAGTAAGTTGCACAGAAAACTTGCTGGTAATGGGATCTG
This sequence comes from Porphyrio hochstetteri, assembly GCA_020800305.1. Classification (NCBI taxonomy): domain Eukaryota; kingdom Metazoa; phylum Chordata; class Aves; order Gruiformes; family Rallidae; genus Porphyrio; species Porphyrio hochstetteri. Next base: position 12,469,841 of record CM036911.1, read on the forward strand.
CTATGACTATGAAACAGCTTACAGAAAGTCACAATAACCTAGTTATTCAAAGAATGCAAAAATAGATGACCCTTGGAAACAAATCATCTTTCTTCAAGCCAGGTAAATTGAACTGCCTGGTCTATTTCCCTGGCAGTTCCAAGAACATACAATTCCAAGAATTTCATAAAAAGTCAATGACAACTACCAGCACATCTGCAATATACTAGGTATTATAGCTAAATAATAGCAAAAAAAAAAAAGCAGCATGCCTGCAGGCAGCCTTATAATAACATGAAAGACAGACAGAACTACTTGTTTGAGATCTCTAGTTGGCAGAAACACCAGAAGTCCAAGCCCATTCTGTCTTGAATACAAGGGTCCCCTTCAGTACCTTTTCCCAGCTGCTAGCCTAATTCTGCTGTAAGTCTGCTGGAAAAGAAAGAAGATACTAAACTTTGGAAGATAACGATGAATTGCTAATTAACACAAGACTTTGAAAATGTAACAGAAATTATGACACATGCAGTAGTATGTTTTGTAGTCTATCTAAAAGTGTTAAGTGTATTAAGAAACTTTCAAGGTATGGTAAAAAGAAAAGAAAAGAAAGAGTTGGTATGCTGACACATCCATGGTTTAGCAAACACTGCCCAAACACAGTAGAATACCACCCCAAAGAGTATTTAAAAAAAAAAAAAAAAAGTACTTGAGTAAACCAGGAGGTGAAAACTTCTGCATTAGAAATAGTTGGTAAATGTTCAGCCCCATGATGCCTCAAGGCATCACCCAACCCAAAAAAAGCTACTGTCTATAAAGGTTAACAAGCAGTGGGAAGCTCTTAACCTTGGAAAAGGCAGAGACTTAAGCAAACTCACAATTTCTGAGAACAGCAAAGGTATACGATGCCACAATTCCACCTCCAATAGAGTACCCACAAATCCTTCACATAGTCTTTTCTCCACTTAGTGCTATATTTACTTACAAATCAGTGGAGATGACCTCTCCATTGTTTTTCCAGCTGTGAATATAATTGTCTAAATATACTCAGAATATTTTTTTTTATCCTTGTAATTTAAAACAGGTTGAAAATAGAGTGGTATATTGTGCTTCTACTATATTCCTCCATATCTTATAAAGGTGTTCTTTTTCAGCACAGATTTCATTACCTATTTGATCTTGCTGTAGGGAACTTAATCCTGAATGCAACAACATCTGCAAAGCTAAATGGACAATTTTTTGTCTTTATCTTTTCTAACTAACACTTTTTCTGTCATTGAAAAATAGTGAGATTTCAGGTGTTTCAGAAAGTTGCTCGTGAAATTCTAAAAGAACCATTGCTCTCCAATGAGATAAAGTAGTTTCAGAGATAAAATATCTTTCAGGGAACATTCTTTATTGAGATCAGCATTTAAATCTAAGAACTACAAAATCTTTATCTTTTCTCCTGCAGACCATCTAGAAAAGTGTTTACTATTTATGCTCTAGTACCTGTGAGCAAGAAAATATCTTCTCTTCTGAACTCAATATGTACATGAAGAGGATACCAACCTATAAACATATATCTTTGTGCTACTTTGTTTTCTGTTCCTTAAAGAATGAGCAAATTACTTGAGGCAATTCATTCCTGGTACTGACTTCTCCATTGCTTGAAATCTTGCAGCAGATCTAGACATATTCTTCAAATTACACGTTCTACCTCAAAAAATTATGGATTTTCACACAGAAAATGCAGGGTGAGATTGTTTCTCCTCTACCATGCAGGAAATAAAATTATATAACTCAGACTGTCCCTTCAGAACTTGAAATTTTTCTCTCTATAATCTAGTAAATGCTAAACACAGACTAGTTTGGTTACTTGTCCTCATAGAATTACAAATGCTTTTCTCTTAAGTATCCAATGTCATAAGACTGGCACCTCTAAATTTATTATTATGTTTAAGGGTAAGTGTTGAATAACAAGATTACCCTTATACCAGGAAAAAATTAGCATTTATTGATTCAGCTCTTGACATCCTGTGAAACTTATCAATGGAGATGAAAGGAAGTACGCACTCCATTCCACTGAATCAAAGATAATTTTGAAATGCCACCTGCAATAATCCAATAAACTATGTAGTATAGTAAAACATTTTTTCCTTATTCTAGCATTAAAATTTCAACTGAGCACAAGATGGAGAAACATGAAAGAAAGTAGTTTTTGCTTTCAATGCCCAGAACATGGATTATCCTGGAAGAAAGCAACTGAATTACATAAAGTTGATAAGCTTTTTCCCTTAAGATTACTGATCTATATAGATAATAAAATTTGAGTTCTGGATCGCTATAAATTACTAAGTGTTTTTATACTCTGATCAGATATCAAGAGATTTTTATCAGATTGCAACACTGATGATTCTGATCCAGCAAGAACTGAACCATACTAAAGGAGGGGGGAAAAAAAAAAAAAGAAAGAAAAAGCAAAATGCCAGTTCAATTTTCTGAGTTTTGTCTGCCCTGAAAAAAATAACTCTCCCTGTATCTGTATGAAACCTTACATTCCATTGATACTTTTCAAAATTTGAATTTAATTTGAGAAATGCATCAAGCACACCAGTAACTTTCTTATTAGAGTAAGAAAGAAGGACAACGCAAAAATAAAGTACAGTGGATGTTTACCAACATGACAAGACTTTTGTCTTCTATCAACCCTAGTACAATATGATGCAAAATCCCTAACATAGTAGAAATTTCACGTCATTTTAATGGAGAAATAGTATTCTTGACACAGTCCACATATCTCAATTTCAGCTAGAAGTTTGAGAACCAGTAAGATTTTTAGTTTAAGATGACAAGTAAAAGAACATTTATTAAAGCTGCTTCAACCTGGGATTCTGAAACGGAACACAAAATTTGGATTATTTTACATAAAATGCTTACCATTTCTTTGGTTTATAAGTGTCCTGGACAGACTGATACATTTCAGAGTTAGCCTAAAATACAAAGATTTTAAGTATGACAATTTGTATGGTAAGATGCAAATGTGTAATAAACCATAAAATGTGTATCATCTATTAGTTCTTAGTAATTTACACAAAAAACACAAGTAATTTGCTTTCTTTATTGTGTTGGGTTTATTGTTATGTATATTTGCTTGAAAAAATAATCCATGCACAGGTACACATGCTACCCATTTTCTTAGAATACTGCACTACTATGAGTAGGACTCATTTAAATTAAATATATTACTTTTCATCATATTTCCTGAATGCACAATATTATTCCAGCATCTTATACAGGCAGTAGAAACAAAGAAAAGGAGGACTTGATTCCAGAAAACATAGTAAAACGTAATTTTTTTCACAAATAAAGACTTTGATTTTAAGCACACAACATCTTTAATGTTTTGCATAGTTTCTCACCACCTTTGAAAGATTTTACTTCGGCAGGAAAGCCCAGGAAGTTTGCTTGACATGCCACTTCACATGCTTTCCATCTGATAATAAGATTTGTTGTGCTGATATATATGTCCTGCTACAAGTTGTTTACACTGCTTGATTTCATTGCAGAAATATCGAATAATATCCTACTTTGCAATACACCTCCATAGTTAGAGATACTCAGGCAAAATTTGTCAATCATCTTTTGCTAAAACCATACTTTTCCAAGGCTAAGAAACATTGTCCCAGCTGGAACACAGTGATTTACAAGCCAGATGTAAACTGGACTTCTGTATGGTCAGATTGCTGGTCGGCTAAGTAGCAAGACAGGTAAGGGCTTTTAAAAAAGAAATGTAGCTTCTCAGCTATAAAGTGTAAAGGTAAAACATTCAGAAGTATCTTAAAAAAGATTTCTTAAATATACATTTTAATGAAATTTGATCTTTAATGTTTGCATTGATCTCTGTTACTGTAGATATCGTTATCCAGAAGCTTTTTAAAGTAGGATTTACTTTTTCCTTTAATGAGAGTTATAACAATATCTGACAGCATCACAGAAGCAATATTTGGACCTTACTTTATCAAAATCACCTATGACTTTTTTCTGACTATAGCTTTTCTTTGTTTGTTCCAGCAGATAAAAGGAAAGCCTCTAATTGAGAGCAGGAAGCTACAAGCACCTGCCAGGAAATAAACAGATCCCAGCATTTATTAATACTTGGTCTCTTCAGTGCTCTCTGTCTATCATGCTGAATACACCCACAATTACAACTCCAGACTTCAGCTTTTTAATAGGCAGGATGAAATTATAGTGTTGAGATAAGCAACTTCCAGTTTTTCCACCAACTATATTACTTCAGTATCAGTTCAGTGTCTCTAAGGCACTCCTCATTAAAAGTATTTGCTCATTCCTCCTTATTCACTAGATGTTCAGTCATCGTGTGCTTAATTTTCTATCACTACAGAAAATTAAACCAAATTATGAATTCTGCAGCTCTAAAATGCATATGCACATATATATATTTTAAATCAATGTGCCTCTCAATGATTTCATCTCCCTATTACATCACTGTTTAATGATAGCATCAAAAGCTTAGTACCAGCAGTAACAGTCAAGCAATATAGCATTAGAGGACTGTCAGCATTATCTGAAGGCCAGTTCCTAAATCCCCTTTTTGGAGGCTGAAATCTTGTCCTTTCAGGTTGCACATGGCTTCAAAGGGCAGATCAATTTTTATAAAGGCACAGGGGATGTTTCTGCATGGTGTCTGTGAAAAAACATTCTGTTTAATGTATCTTGCTTGTAAAGCAAATATGCAGTGATGCATTCCTTTTATCACTTTCAACACCTCTTGCAATTTGTCCAGTAAAGCCCTCTGATGGAGGAGAAATACATCACAGTGTCACTTCCAGTACATGAGTGTGCACACAGCTGTTTCCGTGGGAAACAAGATCACCATCTCCCTCACATCTCTCCCATATGTCATTCTAAAATCAAAACAGGTTGCCAAGGAAAAAAAACCCTATCCTCAACAGCTGCTTTTTCAGCACTAAAAGCTTGAGGCTGGTCCCTTGCATGAAAGGATTCCACAGGCCTGAATTTCCAGATGTAATTCATTTTTACAGTGATGCATATATGGAATAGCTAGCTGTATTTAGAGATGTATAGCTAGCTACCACTTACCATCTTTGAAGAGCAGTGACCATGGCATACATTTTTTAGGAACATTAATGGATAGCTAATGGCACTTATTTGTGGCCTTCAGTTTGGCTGGGGTTTTGGGCAAAGATTAGAGGTTTCAAAATTCTCATTCAGTCAATTTTAAGGCATTCATGGAAAAGCTTCAAGTCATGCTGTTTTAATAGTTTATATAAAAATGCATCTATACTAGGAGATGTCATAGAGTTAATAATTTAATAATTACAAAAACATCAAAAAAATTGTTGGCTGTTTCCCTCTCAGTGCTAGACTATCACTCATTTCTCCTTCATGGCCAGACTTTGCTGAGTATTTGTAACGCTGAAGGGTTCCAAGGCTTCTTCTCACCCTCCTTTCTGAGAAAGTTCATATTTCCTAAGATGTAGTAATAATTTTCAAATGCAACAGTGGTTAAAAAACTGCCACAGTTAGCCACTTCCAGCCATGCCTGCCTTTGGCACCCTGTACTGAGGAGAAGGAATGTTGCTTCTGTCAGTGTTGTCTTCTGGTATTCTTGTACTGACTGACACAGGCACCAACTGAATCCATGGACATGACCCCTTAGGTAATAAATCCTTTTGGCTACACTGCAGTACTCTGAGGCATACTTCTGTCGCTTATCCTACACATGGTACAATTATACCATATTAAACGTACACTTGCTATGTGACTAAGTAGAATGGAAATGCATAAAAAACGTAGGTGGGAAGCTTTCAAAACAGGAAACAGGTATCAAAGTTGCATTACTTTTAACATTTAAAATCTACTCATTTTAGCATGACATAATAACTTTTTAAAAGCTCCAGCAATGAAACACTAAACCAGGAATTTAAAAGTGAAAACTATTTTTTTGCCTGCTTTGTCATTTTTCTAATAACCCGATCCATTAAATTCCTTGCAGAGTTAATTAAGATACAGAATTTAAGCCTGATTAACAAATACCAACTGTATTAATAAAATCCTTGGTTTTAAATGTTAAATAGGAAATAAATTAAAATTAAGATATGCAGGGCAGGAAAACAGTCTTTAATGTTCCAAACCATTTGTTTATTGCATTTATTTTAAGTAATTGTACTTGACTTTTGCTCTGATACCCAAAAATTTGAAGAAATTAGTGGATTCCTACTACTAATACACATCACAATGCCCCAGCTTAAAGAACATATACAATTTCCCCTACGCCAAGAAAAAAAACCCTACTCGGTACATATAACTAAATTTGTTTCAATACATATAGTTGAAGAGTTGTATATTACTAGACAAGAACTTAATTATTAGCAAAAAAATACATCCTCCATATTAAAAATAGTGTTCTTCATTGTTGAGACTAAACACAGAATTCTCTGGACAGTTCTCCAGCATGGCTCTTATTCATCTGAATGATATATTTATTCCTAACAGGCATTCATTTATTCTGGACACAGACTGAGCACAGGAGATAGTTTTCCCTGCTGTGTCTCTGGAATCTCCTCCTCAGACAGTCAGCCTTGCAGTCCTGCATATTGTCACGTAGGAATGCACACTAGGCAACAGGGCTAAGTACAGCATAAACAGGCAGGTCTGCATGACTATATGTTGGGGGGGTCTTGGCACTAAGCTGCCAGCCTCAGCATTAGAGAAGCGTAATCTAACAATTTTGAGCAATTTGAGACATCACGTGAGTGCTCTGGAGCCGGTTTTTAAAACTCATCTTGGTCCTGTAGTACTGGTGCAGAAGTACCTGCCATGGAACGGTTGGCTGCAGGCTGAGCACAGTGCAGGAGCCCAGCCATGCTCTCAGCAAGGTTCTGGCTGTACATGACCCAGGCTTTTTCCCTTCAGCATGCCTCACATCTCTTGTAGCTTGTGGACAGCGCAACCACAAGACAAGTTTGTCTTAAGCTGCTGTGTAGCTGAAACACAATGGAGAGTATATAAATCAAAGACTCAAGCGAACAGCTAGGAGGGACAGTTAAACTCTGGTGACTGTGCATCTCTGCTTTAGCATCTCAAAGTACAACAGACTGACTAACCCATGCACCAAATGACTTGGATCCTCAGAGCCAGCCCATCCAGCAAAAAAGAAAGGCTAGCCCTCCAGTAAAAATGCAAGTGTGCTACAAAGTGCCAAACCTATCACAATGAATAGAACTTTTCTATGAGTTATATAAAAGATACACAGACAAATAAAACCTACTGAAACTAGGTCCTAATACAATTATTTATCCATACTGATGTACCCTTCTGAGGAAAAACAATTATGAACTGCTTACCCCCCAAGAAGTTTACTGTCACCTGATTTTTCCTAATTTCTCCCAAAGATTCAGTCATGTGAGAATATCTTGCTTCTCTTCCAGGGACATAGGATGTTTGCCCTGAAGCTTCAGCACCAGCTTTTGTCTCCTACATTAGCTAAAAATAATGCGTTTAAATGATTGCAACTTCATTCACTTCAACAGAAAACATGTCATTCCTTTCATTACTGTTTTTTGCCTAAAAATAAAGCCAGTAGATTCTTGTTTTCACTATGCAATATCCAGAGGTTAATGCACAAAACACAAAAATGATACACAGAAATCACAACTACATTTCAGTTTTATCTTTGTAGCAGGGATTTCACCAAGCAGAATTTAGCATATACTGCATTGAAACTCAACAGTACCAAACTACTAATAATTGCATGATCAGTTTAATCCCTAATAGAACTCAAATTTGCTCTATTCCCACTTCACACAGGAGAAATATTCCATCAACTAATAGGCTCTATCTAGCCCTGAATTCTACATCCTAATATTTGTGAAACTGCTTCTGCCCTCCTTTTTTAAACCAATAAAACACTTAGTAATTACTCCAAAAGCTATTCTGTGTGCTTTAAAAACAGATAAGGAAGCACCAGGTTGCCATTTGTATTTGTTAAAATGAAAAATATCTCCTGGTTATCCTTTTGATGAATCCAGCTGTCAGAGAAATTAGCATGAAAGGCTAACTCATGCAAAGACGAACGCATAAATGAACAATAAATTATACAAAAAATAAAAGAGATCATTTATATTTATTAGGAGCCAAATTCTGAAAGCTCTTATTCATCGCAGCATCCCTCCTCAAATCAAACAGTAAATAGAAATATACGAATTGTCATATTGGATCAGATCCAGTATATGTTATTCCATCTCTGAAAATGGTAGTATCAAATAGCAATGCAAGATGAAAAGAGCAGACAGCTGGGGAATAGGACTTGGGGAAAAAAAAAAAAAATCAACCACAAAAAACCCTACACAACATGGGTTTTATTCTGACCTCTAAAGAGACTGGCTTTTACCCCAACACATAAGATATGCTGTCACTTTTACAATGTGGGGTTGTTTGGCTTTTTTTTCTGTTATGAAAACTCTAAATGTTCCTTACAGTCACAGAAATACCCAGATCTTTTTTTAACCTTTAACCTGATCCAAAGTCCGCTGTAGTCAATGAAAGGACTTCAAATTTTTGGAGTAAGCAGCCAGTCTGTGCCACAAAGCACATCAGACTTACACTCTTCTGATGGTTTAGATCACAAGCCTACTGCTCACCACAGCTTTTTTCCAGATCCTTCCCTAGGTTTTCTTTCTATAAAATCAAACCCACACATACACAGGGAAAACAACTTGTGTGAACTCAGGACTTGCCAGATATTTGGCTGAGAGTGTGCAAGAACAAGCACCTAGACCCAAGCAAATCTGGGAGTACTTCCAAGCTATCAATTTCAATGTAATTACCCTAATTTAGCAATCTCTATATTACAATGTGGAGACTTGTATTGGAACTAAGCTTCCATTACATCCTTAGGTAACCACAACAAAGTAGTACATGTTCTGGTTTGATATTCAGCAATGACACAAGCTACCTATTACGTGACTAAGTAACATGCATTTATTACCATGCTATCCTCAGCTTATCATGCTTGTTTGAGGCCTGATTCTGTCCATCAGCTTGCTGCAACACCTGTAATTTTGAAAGTCTGGAGACTGTTACACTTTTGCCTTCCTTGTGTAGATGTACCATTGTCTCTCTTTTGATTCTGTCCTCATTAGCAAGAAGAATACAGCAACAAAATGTGCTGACAGTTTATCTAGATACAAATAGGCTACCAAACTATGGTCTTTAATTATTGACCAGTATCTAAAAGATACCTGATGGAAGCTGGAGGAAAAACCTAATCAGGTAAAGAGCATAAACTTAAGTGTGGAATGGAGCTGTCCAGAAACTCAGCAAGACCAATGTTTTCCGTGGTCAGGAAAATAAGAAAAGGAACTTGGTGGCTAGCTTAATAAATTTTGGAGGAGAGCTGATTTCCAGATTCCAGGGGTATTAAATCAATGTCAAGAGCCAGTTTAATAGTAATGCCTCTAGCTTGTACAACTTGGTAGGAAAGAAAGCAGAGAGGATCATTGGACAGACTAGTTTAGCTTGGGTGTTATCTACTATGCTATACCAAGAATTCTTCACTCATTCTACTCAGAAACCTGCTGTATACATGCTGAAACTCTACAGATTTACCTGTATAAACTCTTGCTCTTGGAAATTAATTGCATCCTGGTCTGTAGCCAGTTGTCAAGCCTTTAGACGATACTTAGTTAACAAATAGGTAGATTGGTATTTCTAACATCCATCAATGTGGAAGTAAATTCCTTTTCTTTGGCCTAAATTATTTTTTTATATATTTTATTATGAATTCAGAAGTAACTTTTAAAAAAAACCAAACTGCTCTACCTGTGAGCTAATCTTCATTTTCCGAGCATTACATATGCATATATTTGAAGATATTGTTTTCAATTTTGAAAGAAGCTTGTGATGTTTCACTCAGGCTACAGTTGGCTTCTCAGAGGACTAAACTCAGAAATGTATTATTCTGACAGCAGGAGCAAACAAACTGATGAGTCCTCTGTTGGCATGGCAACACAGCACTCTGAAACTAATTCAGATCTTTGGTAATGACAACAAAATATTCTCTTTGAAAAATGTTGTAATGAAGTATTATTTCATTACACAATTTCTTTTTTGGGGTTGACTTTTTTGTGGGTTTCTCATGTTTTGTTTTGACAAGCCATATTAAACAATCCTGCTTCAAAGCAGTCTGGTTTCTTTGGATCAATGTGGATACTTCTTTTCACTCTTTCCTTTCATAGCTTGACTGTATTCCCACCTTGATATTTAGCATTGCTCCTCAAAAAACTGCTATTACAGACGGGTCTTGGTGTGCAAAGTAATTAACACCCTCAGCTTCTATTCAGAGGCAGTCAGTGCTGTAGTGGATAAGATTTCTGGAAACAAATATAGAAGCACTAGGGATTATGGGTTCCTTTTCCTTTACTGTATATATCCATGTCAGAAAGAGAACCAGGTAAGGATGATATTTTAAAAATCTTCATGTAACAGCATAGCTGCTGAACAGACAGACAAGATCAGAGCTCCAGCTAGAAATCATGAGTCCATTATTTCAGCAAAACTGTGCAGAAGAAAGATACAGTGTAAATGAATCAAAATTATATAGGACTTAAAGTTACAGAGAAGCCCTTACAACATTGTGGACAAGCAACAAGAAAACACTTTGCAAAGGCACAGTGGAATGTACTACTGTTTAATCTCAACCAACAACTCAGGATTCTCCTGTACATATCCATTCTTCTTTAGATGTGAAAGACCTTCCTTCCTGATCACAATTGAGAAGTTCTGCCAATGATTTTACAGAACTCAGACTTGTTTCACACTGTCCACAACCTGCCTTATAAACTGTTTCAGCCCTGTCAATTTCCTGGCCTAGAACAGAAAGAGGCAGAGGCAGTTCCAACTTCAAGAATTTACTGGTCCAACACTGGAGAAAACGGAGAGGAAAAACAAGGTGGAGAAGAGCAGAATGATATATCCATATTCAAACAGCAAGTAAATGGGTAAGTTGAAATAGATACCAGAACACCAAAGAGAAGATATCAAGAAAGGTTTCAGCTCATTTTTCTGTGATTCAAGATACCCTGCAATTAGAAAACAAATCAAACAAAACAACAAAAAACCCCAAACCAACCAACTCCCAGTTCTGCTCATTTCATAGTTAATCATGGAAGTGTAATAAATCTTTCTAGTGTTTGAAAGTGTTTCCAAAAGTCTCTTACAATGGAATACAAAAAACATTCAAAACCTTACACTTACTTTCAACTTTCCCAAAAGGTATGTAATGGGGAGATTATTTTCCATACCTAAGGAAGAAACTGATCTAGAACTGATGATATGGGTAGGCTATTCCACTTCAAATATTCAATACCAAAAATGGCTTGGACACACAACAGTTGGATATGTTGATCTCTCTGATTTTCGCCAATGCATCCATTAGAAATAAAACTCCACGAGACTGATATTACATTCTTTTCATTACAAAGAGGATGACTTTCTGTGAACAGTTTTGTGGTTTTGCCAATCACAGCGTCATAAACCAGAGTACTGACAATTTTTTTCCTCATGTAAACACCGTTTTAACCATGACTTTAGTAGGAGCTTCAGCAATTTAAGTACCGCAATTTGGAGACCAGGTCATGCTGTGAACACTGACATCTCGTTTAAGAAATGAGTTCTCTAACTACTGCTCTAGCTTCTCTTTGTGTTGGAGGAGATATTTCTGATATATTTTTTTCTTTTAGAAATGCACTTTCATATAGCTAACTTCCCATCATTTGTATTTGTCCTGTGTTCCAACGTTACTAAATGAGATTCAGTTCAGAACTAAGGTTAGAAACACCACACACAGTGAAAGGCAGGCAGCAATAAGAAAGGGTGGAAAAAGACTATTCCCTGGAGCTCAAATCTCTCTCCTTCAAAGGCAAAGCCATATCCTTTAAAAAAAAAAAATCTTATTTTATATGGGAAGATATTGCATTTTGAAAACTGGATGCAATATGCTATTTATACTGAATTAGTTCTGTGTTTGATCCTTTCCTTTAACAGGTCCTTTTTCTCCCTAGTATATGTGCAAGTATAATTCTGCTTTTCTTAAGGATTTTAGATCACTGATATTATTGTATAAGAAATGCCTGCTTGATCTATCACCATTCCATCAAACTTTTGACTTAGACTGAATCACATTAATATAGTGAAAACTGGGTTGCAGTCAGACTTCCCATCACAGCCTAACTTTTAAATAAACTCCCACAGTAAAAGACAAAAAGAATGCAGAACTTAAATCAACCTTTAAATTATACATGATAAAAATCCACAAAACTTCTTTGAGTAATGTAGACAATCCAACCTTACATTTTAGAGAAAGTAACTGGAGTCTGATAATCAATCTCTAAGTTTGACACTGAATTTCTTGCAGTTGCTTGCTCTCCTAGCTATCACCACTTCATAATTATTTACACCAATGCTAATGGGAACCCAGAATAAAAATGCAAGCACTAGACAACAGCAAGACCTTATAAGAGCTGAGCAGAAGTACTAAAGAAAGTTCCCAGATCCCTCTGAAAGATACTTTTCTTGAAATGCTATTCAGTTTTTGTTTTCTTACACTCCATTTTATTTGCATTTTATTCTAAAAATCAAGTGAAAAATGCCAAGGAGAAATTCTATACTTGTCAAAGAGTGAATATATTTGTGTATGCATAAAAAGAACAAGACTATTCAGAGCTACCATGACTATTTATATACTTTTTTTTCCACCTCTTCAAATATACAGAAGTATATTTTTAAAGGCTTTGAAAGATAGGACCTGTGAACATTAAGGTTATCAATGTCTACCCGACAGACATTAAAAAATACTTTCCATTGGAGGATAGAGATGACTGCATAATTTCAACCTCTGAAGAAGCTGTTGCTACCTAGCATCAGAGATACAATACTAGAGCATACAAACCACTGGTTTAATCTTTCTGCTTGCATTTTTCTTGTCTAATTTGGTTTGACAATTTGCATCCTTGATTTTCCCATTCTGATAATACCTATGAGGTTTCTGTGTTGTATTTTGATGCTCATTCAATTGTTATTTTCTTTTTTTAAACTTGAAATTATTCCTGCACTGCTGGGAGTTTGGCCATTTCTAAATGAGGATCAAGAAACATTTCTATAACCTTCTTTCATTGCATGTAGGAAGAGACAGGTAGCGTGGAGCAATCTACGAAATTACATCACTAATGATGCTGCACGAGTGATATTTTTCTAGAAAAACACAGATGTGGCCAACAGCTTCAGCTCAGTTCAGTCAGAGGTAAAGAAGAACACTGAGCACTAATCCTCACAAATTTAGAGAAAACAGGATGGGAAACCACAGGGGATGCACCATGCTGGAATCAGTCCAGGCAGAGACAAGCAAGCAGTGGATTCATGATGAATGAGATATTGAAAATTGCACAGGGAATAAGGGACAAAAGGATCACTCCTGGAAGATATGGAAACTCCATCTGTGCCAATGAGAGACACTAACAATAAAAGGAGACAAAAGAACACAGGATGTGTTTTGAGAAGGAACTAAGAAACAAAGCCGAGAGTGGCACAAAATCTGTATGAAATCTTAACTTCCTTTTCTTTCAAATCACATACACTTGTTTTCTAAGCTTATAATCTTATTTTAAATAAGATCACATTTTAACACCACCAAACATCTCTAGGCAACTAAAACCATTTTTCTCATAACCATTGCTAATGCATACATAAAACAGGATGTACCCTTAAACGTTATTCTGAGAATTCTGGTGTGGGAATTCTAGATAAGCTGTACCAGTATCCATTAAATCATAAAATGTAAATAGTTCACCAGTTTAAGGAACAGTAATTACTTTTTAGAACCTTTCATTGAATTTGGACTAACATTTTGGCATCTGAGATCACCAGGAGTGCAGCAGTATCACCTAGTACAGTAATACAACTGGAATTCCTAGAGTAGAAAAATAGCAGCTGCTGATGGAACTAATCTTTCTACCCCAGGAGAAACACTGTCTATACTATTGGTTGCATTTCTGTAGTAAAGCTGTTAATTTAATGTTGTTAGAAACAGTTGGACCTTTTTATAGCATTAAAGTAGAGAAGGCTTGAGTGGAGTGGAACGGAGGCACAGTAATGGGATGGCTTAGTGTCCTCCAGAGAATTATTATATAAACACAGCTCTTAAAACAGTTCAGTTCCAGGTAATCTTAGGTTAATCTTCTAAAAACTTATTCAAGAACCATAGAGTATTGTTTTTATTGGAAGGAGAACAGAGACAATTGCAAAAGGGAAGGTCACTAGGGAGCAGATAATCCTAACTTAAAATGGCAGGTGGAAGAAACCATTCGAATTCCAAGTGACACCTTGATTCTACTAATAAAAATTACATCATGATTCTAGCATGTTAACTTTCTCAGATATGTAATCAACGCAGTTTCACTAAAAAGGGTGCCAGAAATGGCATAAAAAAAGACATCAGAATAAAGAGCCATTGCAGAAAAATGCTTAGAAGGCTAGGAAGAACAGAATAATGGGGATTTAAAGAGGGTGGGGAAGGGGAACCTTCGTATCCTAAGTTTTACTACTTTTATAACTGATTGTTGCTGACAGAAAACTAATGCTCATATGGATTTTGAACATGGCTTCTAAGTGTACTGAAAGAAAATTATCTCTGCAGAAGCAATCTGCTAGTAACAGAACATTTTGAACTTTGTGAGAAGTAGTGATACTTTGGGAGCTAATGGGATATCGTCAGGGAGTCTTCAAACCCTCAGGTAATGCAATTCTTTCTTCTCAGCACTTTTAAAGACTCTTCAGCTAGAGAAGGAGTATCATGTTTGCTTGGACTCAAATTCTGAAATAAACTCCCCATTAACATCAATCTCTTTTCCTTGGTATAGCCAATTGTAACTGTTCAGAAATGAAGAGCACCTCCTTGAAAACATTCCATACAGGAATCTGCCCATTCAAGTCAAGGTAGAAGTATAGTAACAACAAACATATGTAAACAATTTTCTTACCTGGTATCCTCAAAGACTTTTTATTGATTAAACATTCAATAAAACTATCCTTTAACATCTTGCTATTAATTTATTTTTTGCTCATGCATTCTACATTTTCTCCCCATGCTTTACAGGAAATATTGTTGCTCCTTCCTACGAATTTTCCCAATGGTTTCTAGTAATGGTCCTGATGTTTTCTGGGAATTTCTTACAACTGGTTTTCTGAAATATCCACCGTGCTTTCTTGGAATTTTTCATGTACTTTCTATGGATTGCCCCACTACTTACTACAACTTTTTTCTCAGCACTTTCACTGAGGAATCCTCCTAACACTTTCCACAGATTTTCCTTGTGCTCTTTAAGAATTTTCTGTGTGCCACCTTGAACCCTCCTCGTTGCTTTCTATGAATTTTATGAATTTTACATGTTTTCTAGAAAACTCTGTAGATGCTTCCTAAGATTTTTTTTTTTTTTTGGCTTTCCACTGATGTTCCTAGTCCTCTAGGAATTTCCCCTAGGACTTTCTGTGAATATTAACTTCCATCTAGGGCTTCCTCAATGTTGTTTCCTAGGATTTCCTCTACACCTTACAGATCTTCTATCATTACTTTCCAAGTTAATTTCTATGAACCCACCTAATAGATTCTAAGAACCTCTCATCTTCAAAATGCATTTAAAGAATGCTTCAGATGTTTCCAGGAAGTTTCCCATGGCTCCTGGGGGATGGTGCTAATGCTTTCCAAGAATTTCCCATCTACTTCCTAGGAATTTCAAGTGTTCTTTCTAAGAACCCTCATAACGCCCCCTAGGAATTTTCACACTACTTTACATGATGTTTATCTATACTTCCTTTACTCTATCCACCATCCTATCTAGATAGATACTAAGAACTAAGCATCACTTAGGGCTACCAAGTAAGGGCAGTCACAACAAAGAGAGATCATACACTGCTAGAAATACTACACAGCTCCACTAAGATAAATAACTTTAGTACCACAAATCAAACAGCTTAATTAGTAGTCTAAAGGTA
Source organism: Porphyrio hochstetteri (assembly GCA_020800305.1). Classification (NCBI taxonomy): domain Eukaryota; kingdom Metazoa; phylum Chordata; class Aves; order Gruiformes; family Rallidae; genus Porphyrio; species Porphyrio hochstetteri. The sequence continues at coordinate 12,485,888 of CM036911.1, forward strand.
AGGACTACAACCAAAAAATGAATTCCCAAGATAAACCAAAACCAAGATTTTAAGATTCTGTGAAATGCATTTCATCACTTACCTATAGTAGCAAATTCATTTCCTATGAAGCCTTTAGAGCCACATTCTATAACCTGGATGTGCGTGGACTGACAGGAATGGTGGCAAACCTCTAACAGAATTAAATCTCACCCATAGTACCCTGGTTATCCATAACCATAACTTGCTGCAAACATCCTTTTCTTAGTGTATCAGTTACAACTCTTAGCATTTTTCTACCTATTCCCTTTTTGTGTCATACAGAAGTATTAGCTGTATATCTCCAGAACTTCAGTCTTCACCCCATTCTGGTTCTGTGACAGGAGATTAAACTCTTCTCAACAACCCACCATCTGTTCATTCAATTTTCAAATAAGCATATCACTATTTCTTCCCAGCTGCACCTTAGGCCACAATACCTCTAAAAGTCTTGAAAACAAATGGGCTGCTAAAGACCACAGATTTTCACGACACGATCAATACACGTGCTTTTCTGTGTTCCTGTGGTGGTTCAGCCCCAAACAGTGCCTGAGCACCATACACGGCTCGCTCTCAGAGAGCAAACAGACAGGTTGGGATAAGGACAGTTTACTGACAAAATCACTGTGAAAGAGGAACAGTAACAGCCCATAGCAAATTTCACTCACACCCAGTGATAACAGAGAGTACCTTATTGACCCAAGATAACACAGAGTACTGCACCACTGCAAGGACCAGCCCAACATACCAGATACACGTGGACTGCTCCAGAGGCACCCAAGAACACCCCTCCCCACCCAGCCGCTTTTATGGGGGAGTGATATCAGGTGGTGTGGAAACAGCCCAGGCTAAATCAGCTCACCTGGACTGGCTGCTTGGGAAAGTTAGCTTTGGCCTGGACAGAATCAGGACAGTTCTCTAAACATGTTTATGTACCACTGATCTCTTTTTTTATATCCTCTATAGCAGAGATAAATTTCATTTGGGACTGTACATCATGAAATTTAAGTTTGCAATTCACAGATTACAGTTGTGGAGGGAATAGCTGCTTTATTTCAAATATCACCCCAGGATGGTTCTGATAAAGTTATTTGTGGAATTTCAGAAAACAGACAAAATTATAAAATAAAATGCTATGTTAGTATCACAGAAATTTAGCTACATTGTCAGCACCTTCTTAGTACGTACCCACACTCCCATTTTGTATTTGGGGCTAGATTGAGAAGTTGTTTTCCAAACCAGTTAATCCCATGCTGTCATTTATAATGTGAAAACTTTTGGCCTCTATGTCATATATCTAAGGCTGCCTAAATAAATATCAGAAGGATTAATATATATTGATATAAAAAAAAAAAAAACCCAACAAAGAACCCATGTTATTTTATTGATGGAAAACAACTTTAAGTGCTTTTCAAATGGATTCTTTCAAATTTCTTCTAAACTCACAGATGGTTTGTTTAAGTTTTTCACTGACCAACGAATGCAGAGGATTATGTAATCTACTGAAAGCTTTGAGGGTCTCAAGAGGTGACAAAAGTAAGACTTATGTAAGTCAATGAAAAGCTGCACACTGATAAAAATGTGCTAATGTAAAAGAGGAAAGAAATCAAGGACTTTTGCCCATTGATTCTCACTGACAAGAGATCAGAGTATGCAAGGGGAAAATCTACTTAAAAGTTAAAAAACAGAATAAACCTTTACTGTTCCAAAATAAAATGTTTTTATGTCTGTAGGGCTATTTTCTTTTTAAGTTTGTTAATATGAAATCGATATTCAGTGTTCTGCAAGAAATATTATTCTGAGATCAAAGAATCACAGAATATCCTGAGTTGCAAGGGACCCATAAGGATCATGAAGTCCAACTCCTGGCTCCACACAGGGCCAGACAAGTCAGAGCATGTGACAGTGCATCGTCCAGACGCTTCCTGAACTCAGCCAAGCTCAGTGCTGTGACCACTTCCCAATATCCAACCTAAACCTCCCCTGTCACAGCTAAACAGATAGTGGCTAGAAATGGTGGGGGAAATGTTACAATTTGTAAATGATTAGTGAGGAATGCATAATGGTTCTTGAAATTTTCAAACTGGTGAGGGATATAACTGGAATAGAGGACATTAAAATATTAATATCTAAGACAACTGCAACTCTTCTAATGCATGCTTCCTGCAGATCCCATCCAAGAAAACAAATCACAGGAAATTAAGGATGCTATTCTGTCACAGTGACAGCTTCTGAGTGACTCGCAAATGCTCTCCTGTGACTTTGTTTTCTTCATGTTTTCCCTTCCATATGATCGGGTGCTCTTCTTATTCAGTTTAAGAAAACATCTGTAGAGAGAAATTCTCATGTCAATCTAGGTCTGAACCAAACACAAGCTTACTACCAAAAATTATGCAAACTTCTCCAGATTAGATGTTTCTAAGAGTTTAAAGAAGCCCATGTTTATTATTCAGAAAGAGATATAATTTCCAAAATTTACTTAGTTTGTACATAATTCCTAGAAATACCTATCTTTGATTAATTTATTCTATTGATCTTCTACATTGATTTGTTCTATTTGCTACATTGATCATATTTGCAGAATCCGTATGAGTTTCATACTCTCTTCCAAGAGCTGAATGAGAAAACCTTTCAACTTGCTATGAGAATTTAAATTAAAAAAAAGTAATGTTCCTCATTCATTAATGTATCTGATGTGTTTTAGCTGAAAATGGGGGTGGGGGCAGGGGAGGTTGAGCTAGAGAGCTTGTATACAAGAGCCCCAATAACAACTGAGTTGATCAATGCTATGTGCACATCTCTAGATTTTTCATGATGAATCTCAATGTACTTGAACATTAATTCAAAAATGTATTGCTGAAGTAATTTTTTCTGGTATTTCTTTGTTGGTCAAGTGGAACTAAATTGCATATTCTGAGTTCTGTACTTGAAAACGGTTGTTAAAACCAAAGGGATGGAAAGGAGTTTGGAGTTAGCATATTATGCACATCTTACTCTGGACATTATTTTCATTTACATTGCATTGCATTAATAGTTTCTTCTATGTTAGATTTCTCCATTATCTTGGGTGAGAAATCTGAATATATGAGAATGATGCTCTCAATTGTTTTGATGTAAAAAGTCAACTTTTCTGTTCTTTACTGATCTGAATTATAATTCTTACTGCAATAGCATTTTAGACACATTGTCACTAAAAATAAATAAGTAAATAAAGAATTTTGCAGCATTCAGGAAAGACAATAAAAGGTTGAAAGTTTCATCATCCACTGTCTATATAACTGATAGCAAAATCTGATTTTCAGTACTATTAGGTATTCTTTACACTTTCTTCCCAGATTAAAGGGTATGCAAATATATTCACAGGCATATTCAAGCCCTTTTTGCATGGTCTGAGTATGAAGAAAGGGTCTCAGTTTAAAAGAAAACCGTGTTGATGCTTTTTGGCAAGAACTGATCATCCCATCCCACAGAGATGTTCAATATTTCAAAACGCAAGTAAAGCACCTCTGCAGAAGATGTACATGGAATTGATTCATCTGTGACATACAGCTTCCCTATGAACCTTGATCGTGACTGCCAGCAAAGCCTGAAACATTTTCCCATCCCTAGGACTCACTAATTCCCAGATAATTGCTTCAGGCTTACTAATTAGCTAAATATTTCAGAATCTCTCAATTAAAATCCAGAGCCAGCAGTGGACTTCCAAGGATAATTTTTTTTCTTTGCTTTCTCTTTTCAACCAAATGAGTCAAGGAAAATCAGTCAAAGCCCATCGTAAGCGTTCAGCACTTCCAGGCTAGCAGAAGTACAGTACGTTCTGTGTGAAGAGATGCTGTATTGAAGTAGTGGATTTTATGATCATTCATAAATAAGCAAACATACTTTATTATCTGGAAGTATAGTATTGTATTAAGAATTACAACTTTATTAAGATTTTTCAACTCACTAATAAGTTGAAAAAAGTTTGTACAGACATCAGTATGCTCTCATCTTTCTATTTTTCATTGCCTTCAATTAGTAGGGCTTAACAAACTTCTAGAGACACACAATAATACACTAGAATTAGATTCTGCTATCATCTACAGCTCTTCCAAGAACAAAATCAGCCTGAAAGTAAATCTCAAAAGGTTTTGTCTAGCACAAGGGATGCCGTTCATAGTTTTGAAGGTACAATAGCTCACAACTTCACTCAGATATAATGTGAAAAGTCATGGAAGTTAATATGTTCAAAGACTTCGCCAAATCTATAAAACTTCACAGAAAGAAAATAAAAATTAAAAATAAAACAAAACAAAAACCAAACCAAAACCACTCCACACTGGCATTCAATAACTTTTTAAAAAATCGTTCATAAAAAAATAAATCAAACTCAAATATCTCCAATGTAAATGTCATATTCCATCTTAGCATATGGGAAAGAGTTGGAAATCCACCAACATTATAGACAGATTTTTAAATACTTTCAAAAGGCAAATGTTCACAAAAAATACTAGATTTCTGTGGATTAGTTGTATAGGAAATGCCAACAAATGCCAAGATTTGTCAAACTGATTGATGATTTTTTTAATTTTTTTTTTAAATCTCTAATCTTACTCAGAAAGGAGAAGGAAATGTCTTGTACCTATATGAAGAATTAAATCAAAGCCTCCACCATACCAGATATTACCCAGGGCCAGGGACACACAACAAAAGGATCTCTCCATCTAAACAGGATATAGGGAGGGGAAAAAAAGAAAAAAAAAAGGTGAAAAACCTATGAAACTTTCTGAAGTAGAGAACCTCCCTTAAGGAACAGGAAACAATGACAGCAGAACCTGAGCTATGTCCTAAGCCACATTTTATAATCTATATAATTCAAATGGAAAGTAAAGTATATCATTCCAGTGAAATATACCAGACAGCTCTTCAAAAACCAGAAAAAGGAAAAAAAAAAAGTATTTCCTTTATGGGTAAATTAAGCATTTATAATAAACAAAGGTATTGTTTCCCAGCATACATTCATTCAGCCTGTGTATTGGATTACTTGCATGTCTCATTCTCAGGTGTTCAATGGAGGCCTTCCCCTTTTATGCACTGCTCTGCTAGTTCACATGCACTGATATTTTGAACCGTGAAGTTGCCACGGCCACCTCTACATCTTTATTTCATACTTGTTATCTTAGCATGCAATTCAATAGAGCACATCCCCAAACTAGGCAGGTTGGGGAGGAGTAAACCATCATTAATTCTAAAACTTGGAATATTATTCAATATTTTCACATTGTTATTTATCATTGTTTCTCTGCTTTCCTTTATTCTATGAGGTTATTCCCAGTGTTCAGTTCATAACTATTCTAGTTCCCTTTCCACAGAATCCATGCCATTTAATGACCACTACCTCATTAAACCACAAACTGCAGAGAAAGGAATCAGTTTTTGAAGAAATTTTTGAGGCTAGGCTGTTGGAGGATAGAAATCTTATTATCCCAGTTCTTCTGGTGTCTTATAAGGAATGTTCAAGTATTCCTGTGGGAACAGAAACTGTAATTTAGCAATGATTTCAATCCCTACTTACCTATATTTATGAGATAAATGGTTTTGGGGTTAAGATGGTGGTGTTTGTTTGGTGGCTTTATCCAAATTAAATTTTAAAAATTGCAAGGAAAACAGGAAAGTGAGCAGAATGTCAAAGAAAGGAGGAACAGAATGACAACCACAACAACTAAGCTGTAAACATGTGGAATGTTTCATTGTCCATAATCCATTATAGATTTAGCACTTCTTCAATAAGTGACTCACCTACAATATTTCACTCCTTTGATCATTTATCTAAGGCTATGGATTGACAATAGATTAAGCCCAACTTTCAGAATCCTAGCACCAGAATGAAAATTATACAGTTACAGAATATTAAGTGCCCATCTGCTGTAAACTCCTTCTATTGCTTTAGAGGGAGTTGTTTTGAGAGCTTGTGGGGATTTTTGTTCCAACTGTGACACACAGGGGTTGTTGAGTCAGGCCTAGTCTTGTTAATCAACATCACTCTAATCTTATGCAGAGTAGTTGGTCTTCCTTCAGTAAGAGTCCAGTCTACACAAGGTTTCTAATAGCATCCTGGGTGTTCCCACAGAAAACAGACCATGTTCTTGGAGTTATCTGGGTCACATCTGTACTATTTTGAAATCTGACAGTACACAGAAGCAGCATTGAACGTCTCGGAGCCTAACGTGCATTGTGCTGTGCCCATGTCCTGCTCTTTAGCTGTAGAGTTCAGATCAGCAAGCACGAAGTGTATTCCCAACACAAATTTTTGCATCACTGTACATGTATTCCTCACATAAGTTTCCTAGTTCATAGACCACTGCAATTCTCACAAATATACAGTAACCCAAATCCTCTGGAGGAACAATATGTAAAGATACAAAAAGTAAAATGTCGGTTTTTTCTCTCTCCAAAACATAGTTGCTTGGCTTCCACCTTTATTTATGCCATTATATCTATGTATTTTTTAAACTTTTTAAATTTTCCTATTTTCCCCTATATTTAGAAAGCAATACAGGTGTTATGGCTAAGATTAAACTAAGAAGTTAGTTATGGCTTCTGAACAAAAAAAATTAAAAAAAAAGAGGAAAAGATGAGATGGAAGAGTAGGCTCAAGAAAGAAACAGGAGAGGATAAAAAAAAGGATACAAGGTAAAGGACAAAAGTAGTGCAAAGAAGAGCCAGAGGGAAGGAAAGTAAGTTGATAAAAGGCAAGTGGCATAGAGGAAGAATGAAGGTGACAGAAGAAAAATAGATGTACGAATTAAAAGCAAAACCTCTAAAACTCAGTATTTCCAAAAGATCTTTCCAGATAATGTTCTCGGAGCAGTTTCTATTCGCTTCTTTCACTGTGTTTGGTGGTTTCTATAGAATCTTGTTAACAGCAACAGGAAATGTTTTTATTTTCATCTAAGTTCTTTCACATTTTTGTTACTGTTCAGGAAAGACATTAATCCTGGCTGGAATGATGGAGAAATAATTTACTGATAATTTAAACTCTCTCCATCTTGACTTTTCAGCTGGACTGAGGAGAGCTATGCACATAGTTCTACTGAATGTTCCATTAGGGTTTTTATTCATTAAGTAGGTCCTCTCTTTTTGGCATGATCTCCCTAAATTCAAAATTTTCTCATGTCATTGTCCACCAGCCATATTAAGTCTTCTTTAGATTTTCATCTTTGGTAGAGACAGATATAAGTCCCAGACCTACCACTTCTCAATTACTTTTAACAATATTTGTGTCCTATAGAATACAGCACTTAAATAGTTAGTAGTTAAAAGACATCACATATGCCTAGAGCTAGCCCTAAGGCTAGACAGAATGCCTCCTCAGACAGGAGATTCAAAAATGATGCTGTGCTTTACGAAAGCGTTTAATTTGAATAACGAAAACGTAGTAAAGCAGACATGTGAAACAGACTTATAAAAATGTTATTATATACGCACTATTTCTTATTTATCTATATAATCTTTTATTTGTTCATAAAATCTAAAAAACCTTTAGACACATTTGTATTTGTAAAACCACTTAGCTACAGATGAAGTCCAGATCCTTTTACTGTGGTTGTCTTCAGTGTGTTTTTGTATGTTACAAGGACTCTTGAAATCAATCGAATTACAGTGATCTTTTAATCAACTTAACAAAAATGTATCAAGAGTGACAACCATATAGATCACTGAACATTTCTTTCTCCCCTGTTTTCTTCAGTGAATAAACCTGGACTTCTTCCTGAATTGCACTGCTTCTAGTTATTTTAACAGTAAGTTCGGATTTCAAAATATACAAAGAAAACACATACAAAAATGTAGTATTAATCTCGTGAGGTAAACCTAACTATTCTAATACTTTCCAGTTCACTATTTAAAGATGAGTACAGCAGCATCTACCTACCTGACTTTCCCCACAAACGTTACTGTAGATGATTGGGAATCATCTTTCTGAGAATGGCTTCATGACGACTAACACTAGTTCTTTTACTTACATTATTCCATTTGTGAGCAGAGCAGTATCTGTTATTAAGGTGTCTATGTCTTAGCTGATCAAGTGGGAAGATACACAATCCCAATCAAAAGAATCAAAAACCACTTTGCACATTACTGAGTAGGATTCACATTAATTCACTTCATTGGGATATGTTCTCTCAGCCACCACCCTAGAAGTACTCATTGCTTATTTGAAAACCTGCTGCTAAAACAGCCAACATGGATCTGCTTTCAGCAGTCAGCTGATATTTGCAATTTCCAGTACAGATGAGAAACTGAAATCACTTTTGAAGCAAGCACTGAGATTCTCAGCAATTCTAATTTAGAAAGATTTTGTTATACTATCTACCACTCTTGTGGTACTATCTGATGAAAGAAATTAACTTCTGCAGCTTGTAATGGCATATATATCTTGAAATTATTTTTACTTTCAGTACAAGTAATGTCTCAAGACAACCTAAGTTCCAAGGCACCAGTTGTATATACCCCAAAGAATTCTCTGTTGACCTTCTTTAGCAGAAGAAAACTGCACTATTGTTCAAGTCTCTTGGATATTCATATTTTTGTCAGAAAAAGGAAGACTATGACAGAAAGTATCAAGCCTAAATGATTCCAGATTGAAATCAAAGTGCAAATACAATCTTTTAGATCACGCAGTGTTGCTATTGGAGGGGAAGTACCATCACATCAAGGGTTATTCTTCCCTATTGTCATTTGCCAGGAATCTATTATAAAGCCTTTTTAAACATTTTGTTATTTCTATAAACTTGTGAAAAACAAAAGAAACAAATAAAGAACTATCAAATGAGACACACATACTTTAAAAAATTGCCAAGAAAAAAATACTTCAAAATATCATTGCTTTCCTGTAGACAATTTCCAGCTGTTACAAAATTTAACCAAGCAGATTCTTGCCAAGGGTAAAGAACCTGTTGTTTTTCTGTAGTACACAGTGTGACAGATACCATGTCAGAGCCTGACCTGAAGCAGAGGTACCTGAGCTTGTCAATATTAACACTTGGTACAGCTGAAACTGTAAGTCACAGATGAATTAGGTCTCTTGATGGCACAACTGCACTTCTTGACTGCAATAAGCATGTAGCCTTCAAAATGACAAAACTACTCTGGATGAAAAGAATACAGCAAACTAGTAAGTACAACAGTAGTACCGCTTGATAGGACTGTCATCAGTTACTGTATCTAAAGCAACTGTAACCAATTAAAATGCTTAGTGGATTTAAGAAAAAGTGTGAAAAGATTGAAAAAGGAGCAATGGCTAGGATTCACTGAAGTAATTTGGAGAACAAGGTTTTCATGCTTTGCACAGTAAGAGCTAAGAGTTTGCCTTTCTTTTTTGGCCAGGCCTAATTACAGTCACAATTTAATGAAGAACTCAAGCTATAAATTATTTGTTTATTGTTTTGGTTTTTGTGTTGGTTTGTTGGTTTGAGTTTTCTGGGTGGGCGGTGTGTGCAGTTTTTTTATTGGTTAAGGTTCATCCTACTCACATCACAACCACATTCCCCAGCAAAGACTTCAATGAAAGACCAGGGAAGTGAGCTGGAGGAAAGGTATGGTACCTCCTTTCAGTGTCAATGCAGGTCATTTGCAAGTGAGATGGAAAGATAATGAAAGTGGATTGTAGAAATATATGGCCAGTGGAATAATATAACAATTGCATTTTACTCATTAACACCTATATAAAACATGGTAAATGACAGAATTTTGCCTCAGTGTTCAGGATTTATTCATAAATAGATCAACATTTCAAAAAAAATTTGTTAATGAAAATTATTCAGCCACGAGCTACAGTTATGTTTCTCATGAGCAGTTCATTGCTATTCGAAATATCAGCTATGCTCATTAAACTCCATGGCTAGATGGTATACTTTGATTTCATTTTTGGGCAAGATCAGGCTCTGACATCTAGGCTTTCTTTGCAGAAATATTTGTCATTTTGCTTTAAGCTGTAATGAGCTTTCCAGATTTTTCCAACAATGAAGTCATTAGCTATACGTTTTACAGGAAGAATCCCAAAACAGATGTCAAGTCACAAGAGAATAAATTCATTGAACATTTCACTTGGATGAGTATGGAATCCCCCCCCCCACTGAACATTCCGCTAAATACTCATCTTTGCTAAACATAAGTGAAAACCTGGATGTCTCTAGCTGTTTTTAGAAAGATAAAAGAATCAAAAAAGTCTCATAATTGTCAACAAAACACAAATTTAAATGAACAGACACTGGCAACTTCAAACTATACAAGTTTTTGAATGCTAGTATTTCAGATGCTGGAGGTTCTCTGCTGTTCACTAGTACCTCACTTCATAGAGTATAAATGGGGCTGGTTTAAATTTCTCATGGCAAATAAATATGTGAAATCTAATCTCATATTCAAACAATGAAACCCAAGAACCAATCTTTGTTTTAATGCTAAAAATATAAGAAAATAAATACTGGAGGTTGTTTAGATCTGCCTGATTTTACCACAGCGGCTGTGTTCCCTTCCTTATGCAATACCTCTGGCTTGGAATCATGGGCTTTTTAATAGCACTTTAATTTAAACTTAATTCCACCTTCATACCCTCTGTACTATAAAGAATGTTCTAAGGTTAGAACCCATTATGAAGTTTAAGTTAGTTTGGATTACAGATCACGTTTCAGACCTATTTTAAATAACTTCTATAATATACATATTAAAGTGTCTGGTGAGGGCACTATTAGATCCGTGAAACAGTACTATGAAATAGTAATATTATTATATAATAAACTAATAATAAATGTTCTAATTAAAATACAGAAGAATTATGCTTTCTCCCCTGTAATAAAATTCTTTTTCATATTCTGTGTATTTATGGCACATCAGAATTATTCAACAGTAGAATTGAAGTTACCTGTCCACATAGGCAATAAAGTGTCAGAATAAATAGTTTTCCTTAACCACCAAGAGTAAAGGACATGACAAAATGCCCTTCTTTGACAAAATAATTGCAAATTTATGACATTTCACATTTTGTTGACAAATGAAAGTTACTTGAAAGGATTTCTTCTGATAATTACATGGTGTAATCAAATGATCCTGGCAGCAATTATAACAACTCTGACAAACTAGTTTTTGTAGAGAAGTCTTATCTGCATCTTAAATGTAGTCAGTTGTACGCCTTCTGGTTCGCTGCAGGCTTTGCCCTGACAATGTGCATATGCATAGCCTGTTATCCCATTAGCACCATAAAATCAAAGTTTTGAATCCCTGGACTGTGATGGAAAGTGCATCTCTCTTACAAAGACAGTTTGAGGTCAAGTGCAACTGCTTCAGAGACAGAGTATGCAGAAATGGAAAAACAACTCATGGATGGCAAACTCTCTTCATCTTCCTCCTTTCCAAATCAAACCAATACACTAATTTTCAGTATTAAATCATATTCTACCTATTTTCAGCAATTTCAGATATTGTTAGGACTTTTGTTTTAGGCTTTTTATTTACTCTTAAGTATGGATGGAGTGAGATGCAAAATTAAGCAAATACTGTCTTCCTAAAATCATATTTCTTGTACAAAATAATGCCATTTGCTAGCAGAACATAACACGAGATGTAGCCTTTTCCCAGAAAGCATCAAAAAGTGATGCACCCAATGCCACAGTGATTATTTCTTTCCATTGGCATTTCCAAGAATTCACAAACCATCTACATATCTTAAATTTCTCAGAAATTTGAAAGACTTAAGAAATTAAATTTAAAGGGACACAGACTACCTTTCAAGCAAACTGCTGATCCCTAAATATATACATTAGACCAATAGTGGTAGTCTGGGACAATTCACAAAAATCTACCTGTATAAATCCATACACTGGTCTGTATGCAGACCTAACCAAATAGAGCAAATAATAGAATAATTATCCATTATTTGCTACATATGCAGAATAGATTGTCAAGAAAATATATGCTGTATTTCATTGCATCAACACTGTGCATGAGTTCAGAAAAGCTAAATTTCATGCTTGTCTAGTTCCTCCCAAAAGTGTGTTTTTTCCAACTCATTAAGGAGGAAGGAAGAAAAGGAAGGAAAAGTGAGCACTATATTGCTGCAGGTTAACAGTATCAAATGATGCAAAGAAAAGAAAAATCCAGAAAATTACTGTGTACTTGATGAAATAAAAGCTGTTTAAACATTGTACAGCAATTTTCATGAGATTTACTGCAAACTAATAAACTACAGAGAGGCAGAGGGCTGAAAATGAAATCAAACCAGGTCATACAAGAACAGTGATTTTCTCTTCAGCAGCTTTAAACTCTGCAATGAATTATGTAATGAATCACAGACTGGTTTGGGTTGGAAGTGACCTCAGAGCCTATCTAGGTCCACCCCCCTGCTATGGGTGCAACCCTCCACTAGCCCTTGTTGCCCAAAGTCCCATCCAACCTGGCCTTGAACAGTGCCAGGGATAAACAGGCAGCCACAGCTTCTCTGGGAAACCTGCGCCAGTGTCTCACCATTCTCATTGTAAATAATTTCTTCCTTACACCCAATCTAAGTCTACCCTCCTTCAGCATAAAGCCATTGGCTTGACGCATATGCAGGGCCTTGCACATGGCCTTGTTGAACTTCACAAGGTTTTCATGGGCCCGCCTGTCAAGGTCCCTCTTATGGCATCCCTTGCCTCCAGCATGTCAACTGCACCACACAGCTTGGTGGTGTTGGCAAACTTGCTGAGAGTGCACTCAACATGTGTGCATGGCATTATGCTGTAAACATTTGTAGAACAGGAAGCTACAAGCTCTGCAGCTCTAAACTGGAGTCATTATAACCATATAGGAAAACTTCGGGAACATTAACTATATTGTTTATTACATGAAGAACAAGAAAAAACAAACAAACATACAAAAAAGAAAACAAAATCTGCACTGGACTCACAATAAGTGTCCTTTATAATATGCAATCAGTGTCTTTCAAACAAATGACATCATTTCCTTGGTAATTCTCTTATACATTGGCTAAGAGTTAGTGTTAACCTTATTTAATGGAAGATAAAGAAAATTAAGAAAAAGTTCATTTTTCTTAAAAAATAATCTCTTGTTATTTGAAGTTGTTTGTTTTATAGCTATCTTGCCAGTTGCACAGTAACAAAAAATATCACATCACCAAGGAATCTACATTCCCCAGTAATGAAACATCACTCCAGAAGATAACATCTTCATACTTTCAGTATTTGCCATGAAATCTACAGCACTTCAATATTTTATGTTCACTTTCAAAACTTCTGTTTTGATCACATGAAAAATCAAGCGTGAAGAATTCCATAGAGCTAAACGCACAAGAGGTACACAACCAGCTGAAGCCAAAACTTCAGTGACTTTCATTTTTGCAGTCAGGATAGAAATATGACATGCACATCCCAAAGTGGAGATGCAAAGTAAACCATATATACAACTAAAAATTAATTTAAATACGGGTTCATGCAACTCATATCCCCTCATCGGCATCATGCAGATCCATAGCTCCACATGTAGCACGTACAGCTAAGACATATTTTTATTACAGTTTGAATAGCACAAAATCTCAAACAGATCACTCTACAATCTAATTTAATCTGCCAAACAAGCACATAGAAGCCTACACTGTCAACTTTCCAATTTTAAAAGAGGTTTTAAGTTTTCCCCTGGCATAAATCCATGTTTAAAGGGCAAGATTTTAAAAGGCATCTACTTTTCCGCATTTGGAAAACAATGTGCATCTACCCTCACCAAGTCAGTGTACATAAAAAGCAATGAAAAAACATGTATCACTTAGCTTCCTAATTGACAGCAGACTTTAGTTCAGCCGTAAGTACAACATAATTAACATTACAGCTTTGTGATCCTTCATTAAACTATTACCATGAACTAACGCAAAGGGTCTAAATTTGTTTTTGAAGATTTACGACAATCACAACTGTCTCTTAAATCAAAACTATTTTGCAGTGCTCAGTTGGGAGAACTTAAACATGGTCTTGAGTTGTGGTTTCATGAGCTATGGATGTAGCTGGAGCAAAAACAGCACATGAGTAAACAGAGATATGATATCAAGTAGTATATCAGATTTCTCAGTAGCAATTGAAAAGTGGATAACAGGGCTATTCTATTAATAGACAATAGGCACAAACAATACATCTCTCAATCAAAAAAATATTCTAAGCTGGTTTGTCACTTTAGTTCCCATAAGTTACCCAAAAAGCACATGCTTTTACATTTTAAAAAATTCCTTCTAGGACACAAAAGGTTCATGCTGCACCTGTTGTATGTAATCCAGAGCTCCAGCTTATTTTAAACTGTTTTCAATGCCTATAGTACTCAGAGTGGTGTGTTGCAATGGCAAAACTATGAACCAAGTAAGCTAGCTCAGTGTTACTACTTTCATGGACCTGGTCCTTACATATAATAGCTATGGAGTGGTAACTCCAGCTCTGCTTCACTTTCTCAATGAACTTCAATCTCCAGCAGCCACAACCATACTGATTTCCCTTCCACCTTATGCCCTTTTTTCCCTTTAAGTAGTAATTAATTCTATACATAACAGAGGCTTTTTCCCCCCAACATGTGCCAAGACCTTAATACAAGCAATTGCCAGATCTTCAGTATAACTTCACTGACTGTTAAGGATTTATAACAGATGAGAATCTGTCTTCAAAAAGTATATTACTAATTAGCTTAAGAGTTGACTGCTTGCAGTATTTAATATAATTCTTGAATGTTCCTAGGTGTGCATCAGAATTTCAATTAAACTTGTACCAACAGATAGATATTGACATTCTCATGAATACCAAATGAGTTCATTAGCACTTGCCCTGCGATAGTGAATACCTTCTGAATTTATAATTGTGTGGTTTTCAAATGAAACTGCTGGCCACATATCACTGGCCCCAATTACTTTTCATCAAATTTCAAACTTTTCCACCTTTTCCACTTCCTATGTGTGAAATAGAATCAGAAAATTGGAGCAGAAAAGACTTAGCGGTGAGAGAGGCAAGAATGTCATACACCACAGACCTGCTTACTACACTGAGATTTTGACTGAATTAAGAATATGGTTTATCTGGTGACATAATTCAAGTCTACAAAGACTCTATTGAGAAAGATGAATGTTTTACCTTGTCAAATAAAGCTGTTTGTGTAATAATTAAAAGAGAACTGTAATGCATACTGCCAAAGGGCAAAGGTTAGAAGTACACTTCAGCCTTTGCCAAATATTTTCTTCATGAAGTACTGACTTTATAGGCTCTGGCAATATACCTTAAACTCTTCTCTGCTTACTGTCTCATACCACCTCCTCTCACAGCATCCTTTAGTCAGATTTGGCAGCTGGTTTACATCAATTTCCCACACATACAGTTTCCCCTCAGCTTAAAATTGGTCATAGCCAGATCATCTTCAATACTGCCATTAACATTTACACTGCTTATAAAATGGCAATGAGGAAAAATGAAAGGTAAAATGGAAGCTGAAGGAGAAGTACAGCACAGCAGCAAAAAAGAGCCCTTCTCAACTAAATACTAATGCATCTGAAAGCATACATTAGCAATTTGAAGAGATGGAAGAGAGTTTGGAGAGTGAAGGACAAAGACAGGAGCCTACAGTAGTTAAAGCTAATCAGACCTTGAATATGATTTAAAGCCGTGAGAGCTGAGAGAATAAAAAAAGATTGTAGAGATAAGAAGAACAATAGTCTTTTTTTTTTCCTCAGATAAATGCAACCTTATGTAAAAGAAAAAAGTAGGTAGTACGTAAGAGTGAGAAAGGATAAAATAAAGCCTTGGTTCCTACTGATGGTTGAACTTTCTGATGTCAAATAAAGAAAAATCCTGGAAGTATAATTCTTAGTTACACCATTAACTAAGAGTCCTTATTTGAAAAATACCCCGAACCCAGTAAGATGAAATTGTTTTCCTAGGAGACTGATCACGTCTTTTCCCTTACCCAAAGTTTCAGTATGTTGGAGTCCCACTACTATCAAGAAGACTTGAACACCTTCCTACAAATTTAAAACCAAAAACATGTGGGGAGCAGGAGGAAGATACACAAACTGATCATTGCAGCATACATGCAATTAAAAATAGTTTCACATATAAATATCATTATTGTAATTCCATACATAAATGCATATATGTATATGTAAAAATAACACAGAGATCTGTGTAAGTCATTTGTGCTCATGCTTGTGAGACTCTAATACATTATCTTGAAACAGAAAAGTGTGCATTACCTCAAAACCTCTGTACTAGGAGATAATTTTCTGCTTGGACAATGAGAGAAGAGATTTAAACCAACCTCTCTCTACTATGTTAGAAGAGTTCTGGTTTTGAAAAGTCAGTGGTATGAAACAGTAACAGAAGGATGGGAAAAGTATGAGAAATTAGTTCTATAGCAGGAAAGAAAGAATTTACAAGCACAATTTCTTCTTGCACATGGTACCATTTCCAGAGGAGCAGGTGAACAAGGAGACCTTATCCTTCCTGGTCTTTTCTTTTTGCAATAGGACATATGAATGTCACTAACATGTACAGAATAATGAAAAACAAACAGAAGATACCCTGAATGATCACTTCTGTTTTCCAAAACGAACATAAACATTCAGGTGTAAAAGAAAACCTGTTATCGTTCAAAAGGAAAAGTATGACTTAAAAATTCTGTCATGAGATCAGTTCAGAAGTATATGTCATTCTCACATGTTACCTTCTTAATGTTAAACTCTTAACCTACTAGGGCCTCTTTTGGTTTTCCATAAGTAGATTTATAGGTACACTAATGTAAGTTGCAAAAACATGGGGAAAAATATCCATAATATACAGTATTTTTCCAAATCTATAAGATTTTAAGTGTAAATATTTCTACTTTTTCTCCCTCTTCATTTATATCACAATCAAATGTGTGTATGTGTAATTTCAACACAAAGTGATGGAATTTTTACTTTCAATGAAAGATATTTTAAACTTTTGCAAGCATCAGAAGGGATTGCTTTTCTCCAGCAAGGCCAAGAGATATCCTATTAAGTAACAGCAAGCAGTATGCAAATTACCATTGAAAGCTGGGTTTTCAAAAGGTAAAAGTCCTTTTGTACCACTCAGTTTAAGCAGTCCCTGTATACACAAAAGCTTCATGGAAAGAAAAGTTCCTGGACGCAGCCTTTTATCATTAGGGAGACTGATGAGATACAGCTATCTTGTGAGTCCTCTTCCTTTCACTCTGGCTTAGAATCAACAAACTGTTTAATGCTAATGTGGAAATCAGGATTGTTCAGGGAAGTTCGAAATATTCCCAACTTCAGCACCTGGGAGTGGAGAAACATAGTCCTATCTTACATGTTCTCCTAACTCCAGTGGTGAGAAACACTTTTACATGGGGCAAAATCTGCCCCATATATTGGCAGCGTATAAGCAACCACCCATCTGAATTCAGAGAGCCATTTGCTTAGAACAGCTGCTGGTTGAAGGTATAAAAATTTGAAAAAAGGATAATATTTCCATGCTGAAGGACGCACCACTTTTAAGAAGATGGTTCTAATCGGAAAGCAGCCTGGATGCTAGCTCATTTGTGTATGATTCATACTCTTCAAACAGTCCTGCATAAACAGACACAATTATTAAAGAATAGCAGCACAATGTTTCCATTCATAGGTTTGGGGATTTTTTATTTGCCCTTCCTCCCCCGCACTGAGGGAGAAAATTTCTCAGTTAAGAATGATGCTATTCTTTCAAGCGTAATGCTACCAAATGATTTTTTTTTTCTCTATTTTGGGTCTTCAACATGAAGTCTAATCCAGAAGCATCATTAAAGTAGCCCCATTTTAAATGTTTCTTGTTTGCATTGTATTTTATAAAACTAAAGGGACTTTAGTAACTATATGACACAAGGGCCCCAAAGTATGAAAGTTAGAAATGTATTTTAAATATATTTCCTCATAAAAACAAACTAAATAAGTTGAATTCGATCTTTTCACTTTCTTTAAATAAATGAGAGGAAAAGGTTCTGTCAAATTTCAGTATGTCAAGGCTTGGTAAATTGCAATGTTTCTAGCAAAAGTTTTATTCCATTTAAATATGGACTATAGTGCTTCTCATTTATGGCAAGAAACATAGATCACTGTATTAGGAGCACTGAACAAGTTGGTCATTATACTTACATTACATTGAATCAGTTAGAGAATGGATGTTTGGACTGCATCTGTCCCTGAATCGAGAAGGATGGTAAGCTCTAGTTTACATGCACATATTTAGCCAGCATTAGACTTTACTGCTACCACATTTGAAGCCGTGCATATGTTTCATTTCTGCAGTGGCTTACCCCAGAATCCAGAGTACTTCATTGCACTGAGGCATAAGCCTCCTGCAGAAAGCTGGAATTTCAGTTTTGCTGCATAATAATTTATCTGGGTTTTGAGGAGAAGGTGCTGAGACAGTGGAGGAAGGAAGTAGCATAATGGTAGTTTCTGTTATGTACCTCAGATTGTTACCAGTCTTCTCAGAGAGAGCAACCAAAGACAGGTATTTAGAAGAACATGTTCATGGAACTTTTTATTGAACCTTTGGAGCCTACTGTGTTGGTCCCTGTGTCTTAGATGGTTATCAGAGGCTCCTTTACACTGAGTGCAATCTAGACAATAAAAACATGTCAAGAGTTCAATCCTAACCCTTCTTTAAAATAGGCATTAGTTTCTGATCATATGAACTGCATCACTGATTACATGGGCTGCCTAGGGCAGCTTTCAAAGATCTGCATACATCTTTCTTGTGATACACATTTAAATTCATTCAGATGAATCCTATCCAAATGATATATGAGTAATTTATAACCTTCACAGATTTGCCTTTTTGACATCTACTGTCAATCAGTTCATTCACTCCTCTTGTACTTCCTGCAGACTAACTGCAATAGCTAAGGCAAACAAGAAACAATCTGCTCTCTTCGGTGGAAAGCCATGCTCTTTTTATGCTGATTTTCCCTTCCTCATACGAAGCTTTTTTAATTTCTCATCAGACCTTGCACACATCTAGATCACAGCCTGTTTTGGAGAGCAACAATTTTTGTACTGCATGGAGTTCTAAAATGCAGGAAATAGTATAGAGCCTTCAACTGAAGAGTCTATCCAAATAATTCTTAGGAATCCTTTTGCATACTGGCTCTATTAAAGAGATATGAAAAGGATGAAAATCAAATGAAACCAACATGTGAAAGTGTAGCTATCAGGCATTTGCTTCACAAGACCAAAAATTTGCAAGGTAAAGTTTTGTATAATCTTCCAAGCAGCCAAAATGCCTCCAAATGGCTTTCAGACTCAAGAAAGAACATCTGCACTCCTAACAATCCAGCAAAGATGAGCCAGAGCTGATACAGTGACTGTGTGCAGATACTGAAAAAGTCACTTGTAAAAGTCCAAAATGCAGTGCTCAAATGCAAACATGATGATTTTGTTGGCAGTCCAATGAAACCAGTCATTCAGGATGAGAAAGAGATTTATCAACCTTTTAAAAATGTTCCACTGCTTCAGGTTGCCACTTCATAATTTCTCTTCAACAAATCTGCTTATCTTTAAGACCACCAACAAAAAAAGGATGCAACACAGACATAAATGCACCTTGACATCAGTTTCCATGCTGCTCTCTCTCCCGTTGCACAGCAGGTTTTTCCTGGTTCTTTGCTCCACATCTGTGTCATGGTAACAATAGACCTGAGCTGACTCAACCACTGTGCTTGATTCAGCTCACAACTAAGCTTCATGCTTTTGCGACCTTCTGTGAAATGTATTTCATTTTTTCATCATCCTTCATGATGAATAATGAGTATTTATTATCTTGAAAAGTTCTAATTTGCATTCAAACTTGCACCTTAAGCTCATCAATAATACTAATTCACACTTACATAGCACATTTCATCTGAAGAACATAAAGCACTTCATAATTGCCAAATTAGGTTTTAAAACATCTCCCAAGGTAAGAAGTATTTCAACCACAGAGGGCCTGGTCCCTATTGCAAAATGTTACCATGCCTGCATGCTGTTTGTTGTGAGCAACCATGAAAACTACCATAAAGCTTAACAGCAAACTGTGCATATATATTTATATAAAGATTCATTTGTTGCGTTCAACAAAACACCAGAGAAAGGTTTCCACATGTTAAGGTAGCATTATGCTAAACACAACTGGTCCGCTTGCCCTCACAGAGATATTGCATTTAACCTGGCAGTTCTCAGCCATATTCAAACTCAGTACAATTGTTAACACAGCCCAGGGCTAGCTGCAGGGTAAAACAAGGCAGGTGCTGGTTCAAAGGAAGAATTGGGAGTAGATTTCAGGTTTGTTACTGGGTTTGGGGGTGGTTTGGGGTTTTTTTTTGCCTCAGTCATAGAACCTTCTCAATCTGAGTTGGATGGCTACTAGTAAATTGTTTGGCTCTGCTATCTTTGTCCATAATTATAATTTTAAGGCTTAGTGAGAAAACACATCAGAATTAATTTTTAAATGTATGTAACATCATCAGTTTTTCCTTTCTGTTTTCAAGGCTCTAAATTTAATTTACATCCAATCTTTGGAGTATATGACACTTGAATCAACAGCTTCTCAGAGTACTTTCTCTTTTCCTTGGAAGCAGAAGGGAACAGAGGGGATGGAAAGCAGAAAAATGCCACATATGAGTTATGTCTACACCAGAACATTTCTAAAGTCAGACACTACCACCAGTCACCTACAGAAAGAGAAAAAGAGACAACACTGAGCAACACCCAAAAAAGGGGAAAGCTTCAACAAAATATTTCATGGCTTCAAGAAGGAATAAAGCAAAGAATTCAGTTGAACTCTGATAAAAGCAGCCCAAACAGATCCTCCACCAAACATTCACGTCTCACGCCATCAGATCATGTCACAGCTGAGGTCACAGAGCGGGGTTGCAGCTAGACACCTCACAGGTAAGGTCATAGAGTGGGACTGCAGCTAAACACCTATGTATAGAACATGGGGTACTTCTCAGCTCCACAGCTTCTCTGCTGTGGCAAGGCTTCACCTTTTGGATAGACCTGGCCTGGCACAAGGTGTGGAAGAGAGAGAGAGTATCAATAAATCCCTAAATTCCCTGTCATGCTATAAGGTCAGATTCTAGATCACATCCCCAAAATATGTACCTGATCAAAATCAGAAGCAAGGGATATTTTTCATTGGAAATGGATAGCCTGTATTTCCAGCAGTGACTACAAGAGCTGTTCAATTCTATTTTACTAATAGCACTGTCCATAATCTTAATTTTACCATGTACACAATACTTCTGTCACCACATTTTTTTCTAAAGCACAGATATCTCCTACATAAAAGAGCCACAGGCAAACACCATAGCAGTTAGTGAGAGTAAACATTTAAGATTTGGTAATAGTCTTTATAATTAAATTTTCTTCTTCCTTTCTGTAGTGCCTCATTTAAGTAAATGACTAAAATGTTCTTTGCATCCATTTTTCCTGGACAATTGTTGGTTTAAGTAGGTAAATGCCTACTTGCACTAAACACAATTAAACTATTTCCTACTCATCTGAGAAACAGTTAGTGTTTTCTGTACATTTTCATGTCACAAAATCTATGGCAGCCATAGCAACCTGAACCCAGAGATATAATTGCAAGATCTAGAAATATCACAAATGGCCAGACACACAAAAGTGTTCCTAATAATGGCTAAAGCAAATATTTTCCAAGTTGGCCTTCACATACATTGTCTAGAATTGCTTTTAAATCACCGAATCCTGCTGGGTTTTATGCAGCCTGAATGTCAGAGCTTTGGAGTGCCATGTTTCATTTCAAACATGTCATTTCACACTAGGAGAGGGATATTTTTCATAGCAATGCCCAGAAGATGTCTTTTTTCCATGGTAATTTATGAAAGAGATTAAGACCATGTTAACTTTGCTGTGTAATCACTTGATAGTGCTTTCCCACACTACTCTGGTAATGAAACACAAGATGTGCAAAACAAGAGAGCGCTGTTACCAGCCATATCAGAATATTATTACTTGTTGCCATAATAAGCAGTTCTTGTAATACCAGGTTTAGCAAACATGATTGCACAGATTTTGCTACCTGATTTAGATCACTGATTCAGTCTATCAACAAGTGACAAGTCTTTCTCTCAAGGGATCTTTTCCAGCTCACCATCCCCTTGAAAAGGGGTATCAGCAATCCTTGTTCCACTGGCAAGCTCAAATACAATTCTAACATAATTGCTGTCATAGTGGCAAAGGAGTGGGATGTTGATGGGGCTGTACCCTGAGAATATTATATCCAAAGTATATGCTAAAATGATATTCAAATGAATACAAAAGATCTAGAGAGAGAACACATGCTGTTTGCAGTTGGATGCTCCATAAAGAATATTTTAAAACTGTTTAGCTGTTGTACCTTACAATACAATTACAATTACAATGCAGTACCTTACAATACATCTGGAGTAGGTGCCTTATTAATACTCTGGTTAATCTGTAATTTTTTCAATTTGACCCTCAGCATAACTAAAAATATTCTTTCAGTATAAAAAATTATTAAAATACATACAAGTCATTAAAAGTAACTGCAGTGGCATAAAGATGACATGTAAAGTTGGTAAAATAGAGCTGTGATTACAGAATAAGCCCTATGTCAATGTGGTAAGATCTGTGAAAAGCTGCAGTATTTTGCAGTTTACTGACCACTTAAAGTAGTATCTGTACTGCCTACAGTGTTAACCAGACAGTCACAAAGATGCCACCACAGAAACAAGGGGAGTGGGTGAAAGACAGTAGCCACATACAGCCTTTGCTTTCTGCAGTGGCGCATCGTAACCCCTACTATGTGATAGTGGGATTGTTGTTAAATGAAGCAACCAGAACCTTGGAAGAGAACTGAGAAGCTGAGTAAAACAAGGGTATCAGTATAATTAAGCCTAAAGGGACAGCTGCTTTGTTGTGTTTTCAGAGTTTGCCCTCAGAGAATATTATGTGGCACATTTGCAAAAGAAAACTTTGAACGAGAGAAAGGAAACCATTTTTCCTTTATTTGCTGAATATCTTGTATTGCATGCAGTCTCTTGGTTAAAAATTCATAAATCCTTAGCACTCAAAATTCTCAAGCAGTCCTACTTTCAACACACTTTATATTCAGTTGGCCTTATTCTTAAATCAACCAGTAAAATTCCACTCTACAACCTATCCTGTGCCAAGGGGTTTTACAAGCAAAACAGCTCCCCAAATCCTGGGTTACCATCATTTACAATTCAAAATGAAAAATTTCTGCGGAAATTAGCTAGCTGTTAAATATATTTCAACAAATGGGACTCCAGAGGGTGGGGAGAAAGAAAGGAAAAGTGTGAAGATAATTATTTGCATTCTTAATGATTTATACAATGTCACAGACATGCATAGAAAAAAAAAAAGCCCACAAAAAATAGAGAAGCAAAAGATTGGCCTACATGCCGAGGTTCTTGCACTCTCTAAAATTTTAGTGCATACAACTGCAACATTTCACAGCATCTTGTAAGTGTAGTGAAAACTGAAACTGAAAGTCAAGGAACAGCCAGGAGATAACTATTGTTACCACGTGTAAGAAAATCTAAATTCACATGAAAAAGAATGTTGGGCAGGAACTGATAATCTTCATCGACTTCAATCAATCTTGACTCATCATTTGGTTTTTAATTTTTTTTTTTTTAAACACCGAGATATTTGATACTGATAGTTTTAAAATTAAACCTTTAGACTTTTTGAAACAAAGTTTCATTTACCAACTGGCCTGAATTATGAAAGAAAAAAAAAAAGGAACAAATCACATAAACACTTTTATGTTTAGATGGGAAAAAAACATTTCCAGCTGACCTCACTGGACAGGTTTTCTTGAACTGAGGAAGTGGCAGGGGGGACAAAACAACAACAACAAAAGACAGAGAAACACTCTGTCTCAACCACACTGTTCTAGTTTGCTCAAGATTTTCCTTCATTTCTAGTTCAGCCATTCAGCTGAGGAATCCAAATCTACGAATCATTCCACGAGAATTTAGCAGCTAAAGTGTTCTTTATTACTATGAAGATTACTATAACAGTTTCTATTTTACCTGTAAAGATATTAATTGGTGTTTTACTCCCCTCTCAATGTGAATAGCATCTTATTTATATGATTGGATGATTCAGGAGTTTTAAATTGTCTGATCAAGTGCTCCTTGAGAGGGTCAAGAAGTTGATCAAGTTTTTAGGTTTCTAATAAAGTTGTATCTTATACCTAAATTAAACCTAGCATTGCTGGATCTACAGATCTAAAAAGTTCCCCCTGGAGGGAAACATGGACAGACATGACCACAAAAAAACCCATTCTGAAACTGGGCTTGTTGCCATGTTTTTTGTTATCCAAATAGCAGTAAATATAAATCTTCTATTGAATGAAGAGTACTTAAGTCTAAATATTAAGAATTAAGGATAACTTTTCTTTGTAGCCATTTTTCACACACACAGGTCCTACAGATGCAACAAATTCAAAACCCATTAGTGGTGAGCTGATCATAATATTTTCTGTGCTTATTTACTAGTAATTGTTAACAATCCTTTTTCACGTAAAAGCGCAGGACTACCAGTATGTTTGTAGGAAAAAAAATTTGGAAATTAAGGGTCAAAACATTTCTATCAAGATTCATTAGCCTTTTCATAACTCCAAGCTGCATCCAGCAGCCATTCTGGATCTAGGGTTCCCCTGTAAATTTTGTCCTACACGTGGGGTTGTTTCAGAGCAGTGCAGAGTGCAAGAACGGAAGAAAGCCGCTGAGGCTGCCTGCTAACTGTATTCATCAGGAGGCCTGTTCCCTAACACTTGAAATCACACATCTATTGCAGCATATTCTTCATACTGCCTCACTGCTCATCCACACCGGTTTTGTTAAAGGGAACCGCAGAGAATAAGAAGAAAGGGATGTAGATAACAGATGGTACCATCCAGTATTTCCTACAGGCAGATTCTGTACAGTCTCTGACATTTGCTGACTGGCTCCTTTCACAACTCCCCCAGCCCACCTGAACTCTCTGTCTTCAGTTCGTTGCTTTGAATTTATTCCCTACCTTTGCCTTTTAGTGATAGTGCTGTCTCCTTCCCCCGTACCCAGTCAGTCGCAGCATACAATATGTCAGAGTCCATTCTTTCTGTGACCAGTCATCATCTCTACAAACAACAATACTTAGACTAAAAAAAACGAAAAAATGAGGAAATCTATCTAAAACCTGCTGAAGTTTGGATATGGCACTGGAAATCCATAGTGTATCAGAAAAATAATTCGGATCTCCAGTGCTGCAAGACGTTCTGCATATAGAATGATCATAACATGGAATCTGCACCTCACGAGCGCTTCTTCACATCTGCCTATCTTTATAATTCTTCAAGAGCCAAAGAACAGCACTTTACCCTGCTGCCAAAAACAAGGCTATTGAGTTCTTTATTCCGTTGCAGCACTTAGCACAACACATGCTCTCCCTTAAAAAACAATGCCAATTGTTAGTGATTCACTTTAGTGCTAAAACATAAGAGATTAAATATCTTATGATTTTCCTTCTAGGTAGTGCAAACTTAAAACTACTAGTTTATTGTTATAGCACAATAAAATCTCAACCCTTTTCAAGATTCTCATTCGTTCATAAGTTGGGTTTTTTTCATATTCCAGAATTTAATTCTGCATTTTCTATTTGTATAAATATACACAATATTTACATATACAATTTCTTGTATTTTTATATATATATTTATATGGACACTGCTTTGTCCTCTCTTTAGGAGAATGGCTATATAAGGTAAACTTGCAGGTGTGCAGGATAAGCCTGTTTGCTTGAAGCCAGCTGAAAGATACAGAATCAAAGGTAGAAGAAGATTCAATAATGAGTTCATCACCAAACAAAGTGGCTACGTGTCTTCAAGTCAAATCAAGATTCTGGATGCCATACAAGATCAGCTTAGTTCCACTCCCCTATTTAACCATTCATCCCTAGACACTGAGAATTCGCTGCTATTTCAGAATAATCTTTAATAATCTAGATACCAGAAATTTCTGGTCAGCCTTTTCCTAATTAATTAGGGTAAGCATCTGATATTCAAAAGTTGAGCTATACCAGCTAGCTTCAATTGCATTTCAGGACAATACTGCAGATTGTGAATTCCTCTAGTTGGAAGCTGCATACACTTTTTCCCTATCAATTAGCATTTATTGTGGTGTTTCCCTGAGCCAATCTTGAACAGTTGGTGGTTTATGACCTAGGTAGTTTCTTCTGTTGCATTTCTTATATGAGCCAATAGAAAGCAGAGAAATACGATTTGGTCCCTAAAGGAAATCTCCTGAGTGATATAAAAGATATTGTAATTGCTGCAACAAACTACAAAGGACAGTACATCATCTAAAAAATCAAAATTTTAAAAGACTTTTTGAAATAATAACTTAACGATTGAATAGGTGGTTACAGACCCTCCTCAACAGTATCAGAAGATAAAGTAACACTTAAAACACTCAACATCCATGTAAAGAGGTGGATGTCAAGACTTTTAATTTGGTGCAAATCCAAAATCCTTCTTTAGAACTGTATATTTGTCAACGGTATTCACTGCACACAGCACATGTTCTCAAGTCCTTGAACTATCCATTATCAAATTTTGCAGAAATTTAAAAAGGTATCATTTTCACATTGGCACTGACTTTACCTAGACAGTTTCATTTACAAAGGTATTTATACCAACTTACACAAATCTTTGTGCTGAAAATTCTGTACCTATTACTGTTACACACCAGAAGTATTCTCAGGTGGCCGACTGACAAGTGGGAGATGTGTTCAATGACAGCTTCCTTGCCTGTATTAATAATATGTGATTTATGACCACCGGTATAGTGCATAAATATCAGAAAGTTGTAGTATTGATACATTTAAAAATAAACAAGGGTTTGGGCCCAGGTTCTTCAGGAAACACCTCTTTAAAATGCTGGACTAAACTGTATGTGATGACTTTCAGAGAGGTCTGCTGTTAATGCTGAATAATTCATGTAAATAGTTCAGCAGCCCTATATAAGATGGTATGAGAGATGCTGATTGGGAACTTGACTAAAGTCAAGAAATGATCCTTAAGTTTTCAAGACCAATGTCACCAAGCAGACCTATTAGTAGAATTCATTTTCTCTTAACTAAGCACAAACCAAGGCAAGGAAATTAAATTTAACTGCCCAGGAATTTTACAGAACGAGTCACCATAAAGAACTGTTTTTGAATTATAAAAGGCAACCTAAAACATATAAGGATGTGCAGTTTGGTACACCAGGTATTCAGAACAGAGTAGATATCTATTGCTATTGCCGCTGATTCAGCCACAGCCAGCAGCAAGCACCACACACCTGGGGAGGAGAAAGGGCAAAGAAAGGCAAACTGTGGGGTTGGGGTCAGGACAGTTTGCTGGGACAGCACAGGGAGAGGGAAACAACAACAGAACTTATGACAGAATATACACAATGCTTATAACATATAAGGCACTTTACTGACCCCACAACTGACCAGATGCTCAGCCCGTACTCGGACCATCCCAGAGACACTCCTCCCTGACTAGCCCCCTTTTACAGGGCGCATCACATTCCATGGTACCCCTGATCAGCCTGGCTCACCTGTCCTGGCTTCTTGTGAAAGTCCTAGTCAGAGTCTGTCCTAGACAAAACCAGGACAGATATAGCCTTGAAACTTCAGCTTTACTGACTTACAGATCTGTGAAGGTTATGCCAGGATTACACAAAAGATGAGCCTTAGCCCTACTAAGCTTTACTTCATTACTGTGCCAGCAAGGTGAATTTAGGTAACATTAACAAAGTGGAATTTCTGTCTACAGTGGCAGTAAATCCAGTAAAGGCTGGTGTAGGCGTACACTCATGCAATAAACCTACTGCAGATATTTTTTGAGGAACATGAAAATAAGAAATGTTTCCTTCCAAGATCCGAAGGCCAGTGTTGAAAGAATGTGAAACTAAAACTAGTCCAAACACGAAACAGTGCTCCTTTGGCAAGGAGCAGATGTCAAGAGATGTTCTTTATGCTTCAAACATGAAAGCAAGCCAAAACTGGGAATAGAACTTTTCACATAAGCAAATATGAATGACTCTACCTACACAGGAAGATGCTACTGTCTGAATCTTCTACCCTGAAAATCTGCGTCCGTAAGATTTCTCAGAGATTTCAGTACGTTATGTATCCACAAAATGTTAAACAGACAGGACCCATGCAGACTGCATTTAAACTATGGAGATGACTACACTTGCTTAAATATCTACTACAAAAGAACCTTACAGACATCCTTCTCGACACCCATCCACATAGAAAACATTTAAAGAAAGTAACTGATTATCTTGAAATACATAAAAAAGGAAAAATATCATGCTGTTTGTTTAAATTTTTTAACAACTTTTAAAAAGGATTTATTGATTTTTACTGTTATTGAGTCTTTACCTAGAATTTAGAAATTCTCTCTGAAATCATCAAGGCTAAAAATTATTATTATTTTTTTTTAATGGAAAGTAACTTTCTCAAGCCATCCCAAGGCTCTGGGACCTGAAGAGTTAAGAAAAACAGCCCATAATTGTGAATTTCATAACAAAAGCATTGTCAGCCCCAGCAGTCTTAGTAAAAGAAAAATTTAGGAAAGACCAAGGGGAGATGAGATGCCAAGACCATAATAGAGAAAACAAGGGCAAAAACATCATCAGGGAAAGACTCTTACATAACTTGTGGCAGTCTCACTTCAGCAGCATCATTTGAACAGACAATTAAGCTTATTGGTTTTACACCTCAACCCATAAAAGCACCTAAATATATACAGGTCTTCTAGCACACTGGAGTAGCCCCACTGAAATGATGTCTCTGGCTTTCGGTTATCAGCTCTGTTAAATTTTAGCTATTATGTACTAAAATCTAGCTCACTTCATTAAAACTTATTAAACTCTACAAGTATATCTTTTCTTTTTCAAGTGCTAAGGAAGGGAAGAATCTGGCTAAATGGACATTTTTCTGGAAGGTTTAAATCCCACTTTGTAGACAGAGAGTAGAAAAACCTGTGTGGTAGTCCTGGGAAATGAGTAACTATAAGCAGAGTAACTACAGCCTCTGAATCCAGCACTATTAATCACATTGTAAATACTCTGTTGCTGAGTATTCCACACCGTGCCCTTCCTGCTCCTTCCATGCACACAGTCTTATTCTATGTCCTTCCTACCCTTATTCCTAGTAGGAGGGAATAAATATCTACCTATACATTTCTTTCACCATTATCAAATATATATTCTATATCATGGTTTTCCTGCTGTCTAATGTAGCACTTAATGTGTTTCCACAGGGTATTAACCAGCTGCATTCAGTACACAGTGAATTCACTGGAACGGCTTATTACTTTAATTAATTATTTTTATTTTGTCCTTACCCTAGTCCCAAAATAGTTTTGTTTGTAATGTCTTTGGAGCATACTTCATCTGCACACAGCTTCCCATCATCTGTTCCCTGTGCTTTACTTCAGCCATGCTGGCTCAGTGCAATCATAACACCATCAAGACAGCAGGGGACAACGCAGGACAAAAGCTCAGCTATGACAATATTAAAGATTTAAAAACTGCTAGTAAGACCTGGGTAAATAGGTACAAGAACCACACACTGAGGAGCTCCCTGGTCCTGAGAGAAATCACACCTTTTGAAATACCCACATGGTCATTATATTCATCATTCACAAGAGACGACATCGTAGAAAAGATGGATTCTTCACCCCTTGGGTTAGTACTGATCTGTCTCCAGAGCTATCAAATATGTTTGGCAATATGGACAATTTAATTTTCTGTATTTCTTTCCTCATCATCAGCACAACACTGCTCTGACTGTCGTTAAGATCTGTTATACCAGAAAGTTGTCTTGTGTGAGAGAGAGACTGAAAGAAACAAAATAAAAGCAAACCTACAGGGTGTCCATGAAATTCCTTACTTTGGCTAGAAAACCTCTCACTCCATTAATGTGTATTTCATACTCTCATAGGGGTCTGTTATTTTCAGACAGTATTTGATTTTACTGCATCCTACGCCACCAGAAATGTCAGAATCATTCAGAATCTCCCATTATGTTTGGCTTACGTAGTCTCGCCTTTGCATCAAGAGGTCTCCAATTCAGAATCTACACATACTCAAGTCTAAGAAAATATTTTCAACATACTTTTAACTTTATTGTTGCCCAATGCTGTCTTTTATTTTTTATGCCTCTCTCTGATCACACGCAGATTCTTTTTGATCTCATTCTTCTAATTCTATCAGGGTTTCTTCTCTGCAGCAGTACAGCACCAGGTTTTGAGAACTCAGTAATTTCTCTGCTACTTTAATGAATTCTAAGTTGCTGGAGGGTGACTTTTTTCTGTGGTGCATGCCATGGTTAATTGCTGTAATTGTTCTCTTTCTTGTATTATTTATACCCTCTCGTTACAGTGCTGTAATTCTAATAACACTTAAATTAGATCACTACGGGTCACTGGTACACCTGCTAAACTGAAAGCTTTCGGTCAAAGATTAGAAACTAAATGGGGACTCTCAGATCTTATGTCAGTTATAAAATTTGAAAATAGAGTCTATCATCTAACCAGAAGATAATTTCCAATAGTAACATAACTTTTTTTTTTCCCTTTTTGCTCTGTTAAGAATAAGAATGAGCCATTTTCCCCACTTTAATACTATCGATTGTTTTCTTTATAGCCACCTCTGGCTGGCCATTTCCAATTTATTTCCTCCAGTGAAGGCTGCAAATGTTCTCTTCATTTTCTATAATCATGCTTTCATTAACCCATACACATTTACACCAAATGTCTTGCAGCCTCCTTCCATGAAGGTAACAAACAGCTCTCCTGGTTTGCTGTAATAACCATTAGGTACTGCCGACAAAGCTGCAGATGATATACTACATAATATGTTGTCTGTATTTCAGTCACTACTTCAGAACTTTTACACTTGCTAAAAGTTCCAAACACTATGTGCTCCCTTGGAAGTCCACCTCCAACTCCTGCACACTGGGAGAAGTATTTTAACTCTTTTTGATTTGCTTATCCCTAACAAGAAAAAAACATGGGAAGAAAACCAGAGAATTATAAGCCTACGTAAGACAATGTAACTGGGTTTTTCAGATTCCTTTACAAGTTCTCTGTACACAAGTGACATGTCTAAAAGAACAAAAAACAAGGACACTCTAAGCAATCAAAGTGTGGAAAGACTAGAACTAGTAGAAAGCCCCCAAAGCTGCCTCTCTACATGACACGGTTGTGTTCAAAAACCCAAAACAAACCCACAAACAAACAAGCAAAAAGCAAACAGAAAAATCACAAAAACAAACACTAAAGACTTTTTTTTTTTTAAAGTGATTCTATGAAAACTAAGGAGATGGAATTAATCTCTAAATATTCATATGTAGAGTTTTCGATATATATGGTAATAAATGAGGCACAGTCTCCTTTTTGTACTTTATCCAAGACCAGGTATCAAGCCTGTGCTGCAGAAAATTCCTTCCCAG
This sequence comes from Porphyrio hochstetteri, assembly GCA_020800305.1. Classification (NCBI taxonomy): domain Eukaryota; kingdom Metazoa; phylum Chordata; class Aves; order Gruiformes; family Rallidae; genus Porphyrio; species Porphyrio hochstetteri. Next base: position 12,517,467 of record CM036911.1, read on the forward strand.
TCAGCTTTGATCAGGTTTTTAATCACCCTCGCTCTGCAAGTAATAAGAAGTCTGCCTTGCAATGGCAAGTCACTGAAAACCAATCTTGGTATTTTGGTCTAAATCAGAATAAAATTATTTTAATTCTGATGAACTTTACTAAAAGCATGTTTGCAAATCCAGAATATGCCATAAGGCTCTAATCTCTTTGTTTACTTTCTCCTTCTCTATATACATACATGCTGCCCATTGAATCTGTTCATTACAATTTACGCATAGATTCTCCAGCTTCACAAGCTGACACTGACAGAAGACATTGCCATTTTTCTTTTGTATCAGATAATTCTGACTTTCTAAAATGTCTTGGAAATACAAAATGTATTCAGATACAAAATTCCATAAAAGACAATTAGCCGAAATAAAACTGAGCAAGATTTATCTGAAAAAAATCAACAAAAAATACGCATTTTGATATGTGGGTTTCCAGTCACTACACACTGCTTCATTGCTGTTGGTTTTGGGAAAGTGTCCTCCATGAATTCCATATCAGTTTCTATTTTATTTATAAAAGGACAGAGTTCATGGAAATAAAGAAGCTCAAACAAAACACACATGTGTCTTTTTGCTGGAAAAGATACAGAAGGAAACACTAGTCCAGAAAAATCTGATGATTCCGGGTGCCTGTAGTTATCAGTGCCTCTTCCCATGATGCAATGATTCAAAAACAAGCACACCCAATTCCAACATCGCCACCTGCTAGGTCAGTGCAACCACACTTTAAAGCATTTTATCATTTTACCAAAATAACAAAGATTAGATCTTGCTCAACTTCAGAGGATTTCACAAATTTGTTACAGTCAGATTGTTTTTGTTGCATCCAGGTTGGATTGCAGTAATTCTTTGCAAATTTGACAGCAGCAGCATGACAAAAATGCAACAAGCAAGCCAGTTCCACTTAGGGGAATGGGATGTCTATTACAACTGCATTGTATCAGCATGTTAGCCTGCAGAGATTTGAAAACTGGTTTTGATACTCCTTATTCCAGATTCTGATGCTACAGAATTTCCTTCTTAAATACCACAAACTTAGCCCATCTCTATGTATTTTAGAAGTGCTACAGTAATTTATACTCCAAATGAAAATCCAGAGCAAGTTGTTTGGAATAGCTGAAAACTAATAAAGTAATAAAAATGAATAAAGTACTACAGCAAGGCAGTTGAAAACATAGAGGAAAAAATACTAATTTATTGGAATTACTGGAGATGCCCCCACTTCTGACAAACGGGATTTTTGCACGTAATTTGAATTCCATAGTCTGGATTTGGAGTAAATTTCAAGCTTAAGTCTCTTACCTGGGACAATATTACATATTATTTTAAATCTTGTATATATTTATCTGCAATATTGTTAATGCCTCTGCAGAAAGCTTGTATCTCACTGTCATCCTGATTTACTTGCATATTACACATACTTTGCACTCACGTGACTGTGGGAGATGCACAGGCAAGAATTTTCCTCTTAGAACTTGTTGACTCAGAGCTATATGGAATTACATAGAATCAAGTTTTCAAAAGATTTAAACTCTCATGAATGCAAAAGCCTTTCATCAAAGGAATTATTTCTGTTCTATTTCAGGAAGACTGAATTATTTAACACATTCTGAGGATATTACTCTTGCCTATGCTTAGGTCTTCCATTGAAACTTGTGCTTCTGAAACCAGGTTGGCATTTCTATAAATTATACTCTAACAGAGTGATCCAAGGCTATTGCAGAGATTGTTTATACATAGACAGAGGTTGCGTTGAGGTCTGCGGTTTGCTTTGTTAGGTGTTTTTTTTTTAATTAGAAGATTACCAAATTATCAATTTAATTGATTAAAGAATTATCTAGGTAAATCTATTTTAAAATTATTTACATTGAAGATAAATGCATTATAAGAAAAGCAAATAATCAAAAAAGCTATTCACTATTAGTATAAAATCTTTACATTCACTGTGATATAAAATGCAAGAATGACAGAAACTTAGGGACTGTCTGCATAAAGTGCTAATTTTTATGGACAAGTGAAGTATGTCAACAGCAAGCACCGCATGAAGATTTGCAGAAGTTAGTATACACCGCAAATAACTAGAAGGATAAATTAGCAAAAAATGGCTCAAATGGGGCTGCTGCTAGAATTTTGCGTTAACAGCATTAATGTTTTGTTTTTAAATACTCTTATTAATGGTACAAAGTACCATAGAACTATTATAATAACATCTTCATAGCCAAAAGAACAATTTTTGAAGATCTCAGAGTACCAGGATAACCCAGGGACCCCTGCAATTTATGGCTGAAAAACAGTCTTTCCCTCCAGTTGTAATTAAACAGAATACTCTGCAAAATAAATACTAATTAGAATTACTGTTTGTGGTGATTATCATTTGATGTATTCTTATTTATTCAACAGAGCCCAAAACTGAGCTTAACACACACCCTTTCCCAAACCAGGATACAAATTGGGAACAGTGCCAAAATTAATTTTAAATATGACAGAATGGCTGACCCTGGAAAAGGAAGCCTCATTTTGGGGAAATAGTTACAGTGCTTCCACTGCAGAGGTAGCTTCCTGCTACTGTTTTAGAAGACAACAATTTTACAGCATCAAATGAGCATGCTTCTTGTAGGAACATACGAAAGCAAAATAGGGAATTGTAAAAGTGACAAACAACAACATTTTCCTGAATGGTTCACATCTAAGTTTTTTTCAATTTCTCTAAACTCACCTTTTGCCTTTGCTTCAGGTTTTCCAAATCTCAACATTTGTTGCTCTAATCAATTCCTTTCCTCCTAAATTTACCACTTTAGACACATCCTAAAATAAGAATCTTTTTCTTCTTAAACACCTTCATCAGATATTCTCCTCTTCCTCCCTAGATGGCCATTCCTGTATCACAAGTAAAGCCCTGTTCTAATGATGGTCCCCACCAAATCCTTATTCAAAAATCTGTATGATGTCATCTAGCATGGGTAGAGAAGCAAGAGTAACAGAAATCAGGAACCCAGAAAATCCAAAACACAAGCAAACACTAACCACGCATACACCTGCCTGCTGAGGGCTTTTTACCCCTCAGAGCAGGGTGTCACTACCAGGCTTGGTCAGATGCTGAGCCAAGGCAACAAGATTAACTGGGAGCACACATCCATGCCTAGCTAAATGGTGCTTTCCTCTGAGCCTTCTATCAGTTTTCACTCCCCCATTGTGCCTGGTTTTGTTTGTCCTGTCTTTCAGGGAAAATACGCAAGTCAGGAATTACATCCTCACCTACTTTACTAAAGCATTATTTAAATGTTTTGTGCCATAAAAATGGCCTTTATTACAGGCTGTTTTGTCACTACTGAATGGCAGCTGATTCACCTTATTTGTCACGTTTAAAGATTTAGGAAAAATGTTCTTTCTCCATTTCTGCTGGCTTTGAGGGTTTTGCTGAGAAAAAGAAAAGAATCTCCTCAAGTTACATATTTAATGAGAAAGAACACTTAAGTACTGCAACCTCTCTAACACATTATGTAGGCTGCAGCCAAGTAGCAGAATCCCTCAAAGCATTTGCTCTTTAAAATGCAAGCAGAAGCCCTGTTTGGTCATGTTTACTCCTCTTTTTGAGCAAAAAGGGAGCTGATGAATAGATGCACTGTAAAACATTATTTAAATGTCTTTCTCTACAATTTACAAAGCAACGCTGAAACAAAAAAATAAAAAGCCTAATGAAAAGAGAAGAGAAAGAAAAGTGGTGAGTCTGTGGGTCAGCAGGTGAGGTGGAGGGAAGAATTTGGTGGCTTCCTTTCACAAACACATGACTTTGCATGAGGAGTGTTTGAGAAACGGGACTCCATCTCTATTAATAGGAGTACAAATTTCCAGTGTTTCCTCAGTGTTTATCCACATAGGCTCTCCTGTTGCAATTATATTTTTTAATCTTAATATACCTGCATATTCAATTGCCAACCTGTTAGTGTAAGCAAATAAAGGCTAAAGTTTTAGCTCTTCATTGTGGATGAAGAGCATGCCACAATGTGTATACAAGATGCTTTCTTGTCTTCCTTGCAATATGTGGGATTACTCTCCTGGTATAAGACAGCCCAGGCAGAAGGCCATACCTGCTTGCTGCATCCTGGGCTGCCAAGAAGTCCTAGGAAGCTGGCTGACAACAGAAGCAGGTTGCTCAAAGAACTGATTCATTAAAATGGTGAATCTTCTGTAATGTTTGACTCTCCTGGGTCTCTCTCTTATTTTGTATATGAATCTTTATTGAAAAATTTGCAGTTCCTATCACATTCCAGATTTGTGCTTGTGTCCCCACTGCCATCCACACCTACAGATGTGCTAGTTCCCTTGCAAGCTGTCACAAACCAACAAGTTCTCTCAGCAAGAAAATTACGTCACAAAATTGGGGGCAAGGGGTAGATGACAGTAAACTCCACTTTGTGCTTCCTTCCTGCAATACAGATGTGGTATCAGTTCATGTTCCCTTTGAGAGTCACTGTCTATTCAACCTCAAACCACTGGCTGGTTCATATTGCCTACAGCTTGCCTCTCACTCCAGTTCATCGGCAGTAAACTTGCTGTATCATTGACAAACTCTGCCATAAGCAAGCCATGCTAGCAGTAGCAGCAACTCAACCAGCTTGAGATACCTCTTTAAATTCAAGCCCATTTATCAAAGAAATTGAAGGCACAACCTTTATGATGCTATCATAAACTTAATCAAAACAGAGATTTCCAGTTTGAGGGGAGAAAAGGGTAAAAATCTAAATTTCCAAATATACAAACAAAAATAGCACTCGTATACTAAGTTGGCGACTGGTAATGACAACAGCTTTGTAATTTACAGGCCATTTCTGACAAAGCAGCTAAAATTCAGTAATAGGCTGTAATTCAATACTCTGTGGCAGTAACAAATTTAATCTAAACCTCTAAGATAACATTTGCCACTCAGGCCAGTTTAAAGGAAGCAAAAGGAAGTGCTCAGGGCAGCCACAGCTCACAGCAGGGCTGGAAAGCAGTAACTTCACCATCTCACTGACTTCAAATTGGACATGAGTTTCTGGGTGCCTGGTGTACAAAGGAGTACCGCCCATCCCCCACCCTTCCCCAATCCTGTCCTCTGTTCTTTATGGGCTGATACAGACAATCCCTAAGCTACATAACTAATGAGCAATTCTTTCACATGGTTCATCTTTTTTCTTTTTTTTTTCCTTTAGCAAATATACAATGCATAAACATATCAGAAAAAACGTAAAGAAAGAGTAACACAACTATTCAATGCTACCAGGCTTTTAGACTGTGTTAATTACTGGTTTTAGAGAGTTTTTTCCCATTTTAACTTGGAGCAATATGATGCTTTACATGATTTATATTGAAGTCTTATCTGTGTGTATATATATATAAAAATACAAGTAATTAGAAAAACAGCTCAAGGTCACCATTTGTAGTATATATATTTCCTCTGAACTGGCAATGAAGAATTGAAGGAATTTTATTTTATGTTATATTCTCTTTAATTAAGAAACTACCATCTGCTTTTAGAAAAGGTGCATTTCCAGACCAGGCTGAAAGCTAACTAGACATGTATGGAGTAATTGCAATTAATGCAAAGGCTTTTTTTCAACTCAAACTACACAAAAGGATTAGTCTAGAGCTCAAATTGACTTAAAAGAAAATACTCCAGAAAGGAAAAAGTGCTATACTTTTTCTAAAATCATCTTATCTTGACCCGTCTTCCACCTAAGTTAGCACTTACAAAAATAACATTTCCATGGTAACTGTTCTTTTGCTTCATTTTTAGAGATGCTGAGGAACCTCAGCTGCCACTGATATCAAACAAGTCTGTGTATGCTTCACACCCCTGAAATTCATATTCTCCAGTACAGGTGCTCATTTTTTCATTTGTTCTTTGTCTTTAAATCCAGTACACCTCTGTCAATGAAAAGTGTTTGGGCTACATAATTAAAAGTATATGCATGCCTGACAGTCTACAGAGATGGCAAGTAGAATAAAAACATGCTCAGCTCAATGAGAATTCGAAGGTAGGTAGATTCGTATCTGCTTTGGAGAATACTGCCTTTCAAGACTAAACACCTGTAGAAATAGGTCAGGTAATTTTTGAACAGACACAGGTCCTAAACTATAAGATCGGCAGAGCTACATATTAGCTCACCATCATAAACATACTTTTGAATATTATGTCCCAGTGTTTAACACTATAAAGCACACATTACCACACAAACTGAGGCCGAATAGTGAAACCACTCGCTGCAACAGACAGGAATTACATTACAGCATTTCACTCACAGTGTAAGGCAGAACATCCCAAGAGGCTATTACCCTTGTTTATACTTTTTCACGATATTTCAGTCTTGAAAAGTGGTTATGGACTATGACAACAGTATTCACTTGGTTCTTATAACCCAATACAATGCAGTTCATAAATGACAGATGAAATACATATTCAAATGTGGATTAAAACTGTAGGTGACTTGCATGGCAGCTCCAGTAGATATATGAAAAGAAAACCGAAATGCTCATAACCCCAGGGAATTAGCTTATCACTGAGGTAGTTGGCAGAGTATAGATTAGTTTCATTTCTTTGAAAATACACAGAAAGTGGGGAATGAGAACTTGATTTTATAATATATTCAAATTCATATGGAAGCTTTGGGCAAGACTTCCGTTTTTTTCCAATCATCAAAAAATGAACTAAAAGTCTTTTCCAACAATCAAGCCAAAAAAGGTAATTTACTGAGCAATTTGTAATTAATATTATAAAAATTACCCCTCTTTTCCCCTTTATAAGAAAAAAGAAAGTAAAAGTAGAACAGTGCAGCTGTTGCCATTTCCTTTGTTCTGGTGAGACCCCACCTGGAGCACTGCGTCCAGCGCTGGGGTCCCCAGTACAGGAAAGACAGAGCTATTGGAGTGAGTCCAGAGGAGACCACAAGGATGATCAAGAGGGTTGGAGCACCTCTCCTGTGAAGACAGGCTGAGAGAGTTGGGCTTGTTCAGCTTGGAGAAGAGATGGCTCCGGGGAGACCTAATTGCAGACTTCCAGTACCTAAAGGGGCTACAGGAAAAATGGAGGGACATTTATCAAAGAGTGTAGTGATAGGACAATGACAAATGGATTTAAACTAAAAGAGAGTAGTTTTAGATTAGACATTAGGAAGAAACTCTTCCCTGTGCCTACTGACACAGGGTGCCCAGAGAAGCTGTGGCTGCCCCCTCCCTGGCAGTATTCAAGGCCAGGTTGGATGGGGCTTTGTGCAACCTGGGCTAGTGGAGGGTGTCCCTACCCATGGAATGGGTGTGGATCTGGATGGGCTTTGAGGTCGCTTTCAAGCCAAACCAGTCTGGGATTCTATAATTTACCCAATCATCTTCTAGATCATATTCCACACAAATTCTGTAATTATCACAAAAAGAATGAGACCACATAAAAATGATGGCTTTTTTTAGCCCTGCAGGGTAAGATTGTCATCACTGAACATGTTTTCATGAAGTTTTTATTTATTAATACAGAGTGAAGGTTTCTGTGTTTTTTTGGGGTTCTGTTGGTTTGTTGCTTGCTTTTTTTTAATGAACACAGAGATATTGGAAAACAGAATGTCAATATCCAGGAAATACTGTATGTCATTTCTGTAGGCTAGCACAGCTCTTTATCTGAATAAAAAAGATTAAAAATTAGATACATTTTACACAGGGTAGTTCAGCCTCAAGTTTAACAATATCGCAGATCTTTAGAACTTCCATTTAGAAAGAAAAAAACCACACAAAAACAAAGAACAAGCCACACACAACTATATCAAAAGTGGGAGTTTTCAGTCCCTGAAAATCTACATGCATGTTTTATCAGATAAATAAAAATATTTGACTGCTTTGCCAATACTGTAATTTTTGTTACGATTTTAAAAATAAATTTTGTATTGAAATGCCTGTGCACTTCCATCTAGAGGACTATCACAGCACTGTAGACTATAATTCTTCAGTAATAAACCACATTCTTTAACTATCTTGATGCATAAGAGATATGTGTCCTTCCTGTAACAATTCTGTTATGTCCTACTTACATCACCGAGGCTCATGCACAGTTTTTCAGTATTCTATAAGGATTGGTATTTATCTATGCAGATTATATCCATTAACATAGATAATTATACATAATCTATTACATAGTATATATTACAGATACATTATTTCCCTTTTATTAATATCCTCGGCTAGAAAAATATATTGGGAAACATCTAAAACAAACTGAAAAATCTAAATGAGTGAGTGAATCTTGGAAAAATGTTCTAATGGCTATCTTTTAATTTTTAAACATCTTTTCCTAGAACACATTTTCTTTTTCTTTCTGTATTGTTTTCATTATTTTTCTAATGAAGTCCAATGGTAATTGAATTTTGGATACCTAACCAAGATGTTAAGAACCCTTATTTTGGTGCAATACCCATCATCCACCTGGGAATATTAAATAGGTCTAATTAAACTGCCTGTATAATAGCACACCAGGCACAGAGAGTTTTATTTCTCGTCTACAGTTAAGTTCATTTTAGAATATATTCCTTTTCTGGTAGTCAAAAAAAAATTAATTTCTTTAGGTAGTGTTCCCCAATACTTTGAGAGGGATTTAGTCTAGGTGACTTGACATGTGGTAGTTGCATGAAATGGCATGCACTGTAGACTGGATCACTGTGGACTTTTTTTTCCCTCTTTCCCCAAAGCAGCTCCTGAAAGAAGTGTTGCCTTGCACAGCAATGTAGTGACACTTCTAGTATTTTCCATGGTACAGAACGACTGATTCACCACAGGTTAAAGTGTTTCATCCTCCTTTTTTTGTCCTCCTTGACTGTATATTTGCTTGAACCGGTGTGATTCACGCTCTCCTTTAGACCTCTTTCTCCACTCCCACTCACTCACCCACTCCTTTTGCCTTTCATCCCTATCATCGTTGTTAGCTGCCTATCGAGAAAGCAGAGCTACGGCTGCCACAGGACCAGAGAGATGTGAGCAGGAATCATAATGGACAGCAGAGGGTGGATACATTATAACAAACAACAGATAGGATAGAGTCAAATAATTGATACCATGTGTGGCTAATCTAGTTACCAATTTCTTCACCCTACCAAGCCTTTGCATCTCTTGAGGACTGCTGCCCACTCACCTCTGCCCATCTGATGTATCCCTAACATAGTTTTATAATGTAATACAGATAATACTTAACAAAGAAGAAAAGGAAAACGTAGTCAGCATTTAAGACTTTTCTAACCTACTAATTTTACAGAACTGAGATAAGAGAGCAATCGGAAAACTAGAAGGTAGTGGATAGAGACAGCATAAAGACACCATAGCTTGTGAGAGATTCCTTTATCTGGATTGGCAGCAACTAGATGGAGTAATATATTATTGGACTGGGCCATTAGTGAGCAGCATTTTATATTGGTGGGTATGCCTATAGGCATTCTTTGTTAGAAAGAAGTTTGGGTAGCAGTCATAATTCAGAGTGCCAGACACAGGAAATCAGAGCAATGACGCTGAACGATACAATACAGAACAGAAGCATGTATGCCCTTCAAAGTGCCCCTGGAAATCCTCTTTTTATTCTCCAGCTACTTTTAAGATACCTTTAGAAAATGAACTGTAAATTTTTGAGAAAGGCTAAGGAAGACTTTTCTATTCCATGTACAGGAAGTTAGGTCTGTCACTTTCTTTTCCCCAAAAGACTTGCTCTAAAATAATGTGTCTCTCTTTCCTCATCTGACAAGGAACAATCACAAAATTCTGAGATAATGAAAAATACAATGAGGAACCCATGATGTAAGAGAACTCATACAGAAAAATAATGCCACTGTCAAGTTTATAGAAACAATATACACGTCCTGCTAGATGCTTTGAAAGTCTCTTTCTGAACACACCATTCCCTAGGGGTGAGAATTACATTTGCCAAGTTTATCCTGAAACACGTAAGATGTAAATTATATTCCTCTGTATTTATTGTACTATTTGACTACAATGTTAAACAGCTTGGCTCTGCAATTTCTACCACTTACCACACTCACACCAAAGCACAGAACTGCAGCAATCTGATGAATTCCCATACAGTAGGCAGCATAGTTTACCTTACTAAAGGAAAAAAGTTGCTGTCTACCTTGCAGTGTAAATATCTGTTATAACTGAGCTGTGTCTGTGTGCCTCTTGCTTTCATAAATAGAAGCAGCCTTGTTACTCTTTAGGTAGGAAAACGCTTAATAATTGTAATAACCCCCTCCATTTTCATGTCACAATGAAATAATAAGAATGTTAAATAGAAAATTAAGGCAAAGCTTCCTAAGTAGTAAACACATTTCTGTAGATCAAGTGATTCTATGCTACTTTGTTATACAGCTGTCCATACAAAACCACTAAATCCTATGATGGAATTGACAAATTTAACTGTAATTTAACATAAGCATGACACACCTATTACCATAGAAGTTTTCCTGAACTTTCATGAACATTTTATTGCTTCACAATTGCAAATGACAAAAGACATTGTCCCCACAGTAACTGTCATTAAAACTTTTCTCATTCCCCATATTTGCAATTAGCTCTATTATGCCCATAGTATCCACATAAGATTCTTGCAAGAGTAGTATGCTTGTCACACTGCACTGCAATATAAGAAAAGAGCATACTCAGGATGTGCTTGCCTTCGGTCACGCCCTGTGAGGAGAATGCAGGGACCTTGATGCAGACTCTTTTAACAGTGCAAAGTTATAAATGGCTACAGTTAGTAGGCAGATGTAGTCATGGGAAACAAATGATCAGGAAGGGGCTCACATGAAAGAGTCACTAACAAAGGAACATCCTGCAATTTAATCACATCTGACAGAAACACAAGGATGCTGAAGTGGCTGGAGAGAGAGAAAAGAAGGACCGAGGTGCTGCAAAGGTGATTTGAACACAGCACAGATGTCATCGAGGAGACATTGACCGATGGGAGCCAAGTGAGAGGGAGGAGAGGACGAAGAAACTGCTCTAGGGAAGAGGGATGGCCCAAGGAGATGTTCTGGCAGACTGAAAGTGGTACAAATTATGGTCCAGAGATACAAGTATACCAAAGAAACCCTCTAAAGCCTCAGTATGAACCGTGAGATAAAAACAAAAAGACATCAAGAAAATGCAAAAAGCAATTAAGTACATGACAAAAAAGAAAAAAAATGAAAAATAGGAATAAACGTATTGATGCAAAGCAAACACAGAAAGAAAACTGGAAAATAGGAAGGCTATGAGGTAGAGGAAGAAAAAATTAGAGAGAGAAGACTGGATAAAAGTAATTATCCCCCCACACCTTCCAGACTTTAATGAACATAACCTCCCAATAGCTTTGTCATACCAGGAAATGCCTATTACTCTCATCCTGTTATGCCTATAGATTCAGAGGCAGTCAGGCCCCTAGCTCTGGAGAGCTTACTGATATCACAGAACTGCTGCTTTAGCCAGGCTGGGGAACTTCCTCAGGAGAATCAGAATCTTGTGAAAATCTTTTTGATGGCCTACATAGTTCCACTCTCTCTTTCCATAGCAGAGATCCACTAATACAGGAAAATCACTGGAAACTGTGAATGTTTCATATCCACATGACTGTAACTAAAGGGCAATGGCAACCCTCACCCTCCTCATTCTTCTTGGTCACATTGTTTAACCTCCTTTCTTCCACCTACTCTTTTTCATCACTCTAATGTAACTGTTCAGCTCGAGAGAACTTTGATCATAGAGCTAGATGCTGTACAAAATTCTAATTATGCAAATCTCACTCATGTTGACACTGTGTTGAATTTTTCATTGCTCCATTGTTCTCCCTTTTGTAAGTCATTTATTCTGGCCCAAATCAGTATAGTAATGCTTTAGCTCCACTCCAAAATGTGAAAAACAAGTAAGATTTGGGCAAATTGATTTAAGCATTGTAGAGTTCTGTAACATTTAAATCCACAGGTTTATTCACATGTATAGAGCTTGGTTTTGCCTTTTATTTTTGTATTCACACCTACATATGTATAGTACAGCTGATCATATGTGCACTATACCCTAAGACCATCTGCGTTTTTTCTGTATTTCCTTTCTACTTCAGTCTGAATTCTGTTTCCATCTGTTCCTATGGCTGTCAGCCTGCAGACATTCTAATTTTGTGATCACCTGTTCTCATGTAATCCTGATTTCTTTTAGTATTTCTTCTGCCTTTCTCAGAAAAATCTATATGCTTCTGACATCTGTTCCCCACCATTATCTTTTATGAACTCGCAGGCAAAAACCCATTCAGAGATGTTGTCAATGTCAACCTGTTCTGTCAAAATACTACACTTGGCATGTCTGCCAGCCTGCAATGTGTTGACCTTCAGTGTGTCAATGACCTTGAACAGTATCTTTTTATTTCATAGCCCTTATACATACTGACTTTAGCTTTTCATTACAAATAAAATCACTAATACAACCAAATAACCACTACTGAACTGACCACTCTGTACAGGAGACGGGAACTAATGCAGTCATTATTTAGTCAGTGAGAAATTTAGCTGAAACACAATGGTGGCTTGACTCAGGTACACAGTGAAACCAAAATACACCTGCCTTTTCATCTGAGACTGAAATGTCTTTTCCCAAGATCACTGCACACGATTATGTATGACTGAATTCAGAGGGGACAACTGGACATTTCGAATCCTGACACTGTTCCCTAGACTCTGGACCAATTTTTAAAAACTGTTTTGATCTGTTAGGATTCAAACTGTATATTTTCATTCCATAAGGGAAGAAGGTTACTTCATTTATCATGAAAATAACTTGGAAGTGAGAGCATTCACAGTTTTCTAGGAATATATTTACCTTGTACAAGATAAATTACAAAAGTCAATTATATGTCCACAAAGCAGATAACCTCATTCACTGCAGAAATATGAGATTTGAAAACCTCTGTATTACTGTAAGAATATTCCTAAAATACTGTTTCTCAAAGTTCTAAACATATAGAGGAACAATGGCCTTCACATTTTCCTACCTTTATAAAGCCCTGGGATTAAACAGTGCATAATCTGTAAGCACTTCATTTGCTACTGTCAAGCTAAAGAGCAGTGAACTACAGAATACTTCTCTAATTGGAGGTCTAATTGACTCACAGTAAGTGATATAAAATGATCCCATGGCACTTGAGCACTGTTGGGACATACAGATTTCAACATTAATTGTATCTGTATTCCCTGTAGCAGCTGTCCGTGTTACTCTCATTCTAAGAAGAAATCTTATTTATTTGAAGAAAAAAAACACTGTTCAGACTGCCAGGATAAAATAAGCATCAATTTTTATAAGCTTTATTGTATATTCAAAGATTTGTCATAGAACACTTATTTTACCTGACTTTTTAATACCAAAAATAAAAGCAAGTGTGCTGCTCTGGGAAAAAATGGTAGATTCCATTTTGTTATAAGAAAGACATTTCCATTTTTGGTGTGCACAACTAGCTGTACTATGATTATCCAAAAGATTCTGTAAATCAATCTTTCTTGTATGCTTTCAATGGCACTTGCTTTCAGAAACTTGAACCAAAAATTTTGTTAAAATTATTATAATGTCATTTTAAAACATTGCCAGTAAAGGAAACGTTCTACTCTTTTATTATTACTATATATATTGTGTAGTACATATTATTATGAACTTTATGATTTATCATTTGAGATCACACATTTTAAAAACAGTACTAAATTTTCTTCCTCTGACATGTGCAGGTCACAACTGCCTTATAGCAGATATCTTAACTTCTCTTGTGTCTTTATCAAACCTGATTATAGACTTTGTCATAGATTGCTAATAAGCAGTAAAACTAAAAATCAGGACCCTAACACTTTGTCATGCTTCTCAGTAGATGCACCAAGGAAAGGTGAACAGGTGAAATCTAGGACTGCTCCCTTGCTCTTTCTTGCCCTATGTAGTGGGGTGAGTACACGTGTGTGAATAAAAGGGAATGTATTAATCAAATAAATTAGCTTTTTGTCCCTGGACTTTCACTGTGGTTCCAGGCTAGTCTACAGAAACTGCAAGAAGCTGGTTTAGCTTACTGCTGCTGTAGGCAGGCTTCTATGGGCTTGGAACATCACCTTCCTCCTGAATTTGCTGGCACATGATTGTACAGAGCGAATGGCAGAATCTTCTCCAGGGGTTTGTTTTTCTTCCTATACTGATACATTACAAAAGCAGAATCTGGTAAGTACCCCTGTGGGGATATAAAAAAATATAGAAAAAACCAGACCCTATATCAAAGGTAGATCATGTTATGATAGCTATTACTCCTATTTACCCTTGAACACAAGATATATATATATATGAGTCCCACCTCCTCTAATACACAAAGTTCAGCACAGTTTTCCTATCTCTTTTAGCTTTCTTCTTAAGGATCTGGGGATCCCTTTCAGAAAAAAGAAATGTATAGATCTAAAGGAAAAAAAAAAAAGACTAAAAAGGGAAAAAAAGAGACAAAACAGACCTTCTTTTTAAAGCTTTTTTTTTAAAGCAGAACAATTATTCTCTTCTTGTAGGAAGCAATTTCTGATAATGAGCTCTCAGCAGGAACTTTGTTTTATTCCTAATTGTTATACAGTATTGAAAAGACCAGATTTACTACAGTTGTCAAATGCTTGTTTTAACATAGCAAACATTCTGTCTACCTTTTAAGATGGACTTAAAATAGGGAAATAAATATCAGGTGTGGGGCATCATTGATTGTGAATTGTAGTTTAACCATCACATTAAATATTTTAATTAAAACTTGAAAAACAAACTGCAGTATTTGTAATGCAGTAATCTTCTTTGGGTTGTCTGTTTTTTTAACTCCAGCCTTCTTCACTCAGGGGAAATATAGTTATTCTATATTCATGATGGTTTCACTAAAATAATTTCCTGAGACTACAGGAAAGTTAATTATCAAATCTTAATTTTAACTATTACTAAAAGATAATCAATTTCACCTTATAATCAAAAAAGTTTAGTTTAATTGAGTGTGTCTTATTTACATGTTCATTAGCAGGCATGTAAGGAAAAAACTGAAAACAGCCCTTCAATGAACAGGGGGAAAACAAAATAAAACAAAACCCAAAAAAACCCAAACCAAATTAAGGAAACTGAAAAACATGAAAAGAATGGCTGGGCACGCAGGGTAAGGTCAAAGGACAATACTCCCACGGTAAAGGTCTCAAGTACAGTTGCATGTATTTGCTCTGTGTTTGCAAATAAATTTACCAAAATACCATCCTGTACTTTTGTAAAAAGATAACCTTTCCAGTCAGTAGCAGCAATGATATCTCATCAATCAAAGCCCTAGCATTCCAGTCTTAAGCTATCATCAAAAAGACATACATGGCTATCATTTCTCTTCATGGAATACACCATAAATATAAGCAATACGTGATACTATTATTCTGTAACCAAAACACCATCCAAAGAGCTCTACTTTATGTGTAAGCATATTTAATTCCTGTATGGAAACATTTGTGTAGATGTCTAATCTGATGGTTCAGACTTTCATGTTTGCAGTCTTACAGAAATCAGTATCACAGCACAGCTCTGACATGAATACTGTCACAATACAACCCTGCTTAGAAATTGTAAAACTGTGTCATTGCACTTCAAGTTTAAGGGTGGAGCAATCTTTCCCATGTCAATAGGCTGAATATATCCCCACTATTACAACTGGCTTCAGGTTTCCCCAAATCAGCAATTTGGTGGCCAAACAAGTTTTTTCATTACACAACACAAAAACTACAAGTTATTAATATCAGTATGTATATTTGCATATATATTTACACACACACAAATGACAAAAGCTCTGAGCTCTTCTGATAAACATATTAAAAACAAACACGAGGCATTCCTCTTACTCAAAACCTTTGTTTGCATTGTATTACAAATTTCACTCTTGAGAGGCTGAGCATAATGAATACTTCTTCTTGTCTTTGAATATCTGTAAAAATTAAATGTTTCATAGGCATTGCCTAGTTAACTATCTTGCTTAATCAAACAATCAATAGAGTAGGACAGCTTAACCAGGTACAACTCTAGTATTTCTCTTCCCTTGAAATTATATTTCATTAAGACATGATTTTTTTTCCCTCCCTTACTTTCCTCCAGTTGTAGAACTCAATTTTCAATGATTTCACCATAGAAAATAATACAGCCTTGACAATAAGGTTTTATTAACCTTTATTGTTCTAAAGCCTACATCTGAGATGAAATTTCACAGTGTTAACTGTCAAAGGTTAAAAAAGTGATTGCAGCTTCTAATGAGTATCTGAAAGACACACAGTTGTGTTTTCCCTTTAATACACTTAATACTGAAGGAAAATACAGGCTTGCAATAAACTGGAAGTAGAAGACGTTTAAAAACAAATCCATGGTGCTGTCATTTTTTCATTTCTCAGAAACTGGACCTTATTACAAAGGGGCAACTTTCAAAATTAAAGAGTTTTCTCTCACTTTCTGTTGCCTACTTTATTTACATAAGTTTTCCCACTAGTCCATGTATCTAAAACTAAATAGCAAACTTGTATTTCGTTATGGAGGAGAGGTAACATTTCAGCAGGGGTTTCTTCCTGTGTTATCACTGAACTTCCATGGAAAGCATAGCACAGCCACTTGTTTTAAAAAGCAAGAAATGAATGGGTCAGTGCCTTAGAGGGCTAATGACCTGTATCTGGTAAAACAGCTTGACCTTTTGTCTACTTCTTTTGCTGAAAAGTCTCCAGTGAACCCATTGATAAAGCCTAGCCAAGAGTTATAGAAAGGTGCTCCTTTCAGCACAGAATCACAGCCTAGAATCCTCCTCTGACAGTAAATTTCTGCCTCCATTTTTAAAAAACACAGAAGATAACAGTCCAGAGATGCAATATTAAGGAGGCCAGGATGATTAATGAAGTTAGGACAGTGGCTAGGAAGCTCGCTCTAGGAGAGAAATCTTGAATCGTACACTCTGATTATTTCAACTGAATTTGTTTTATTAATAGTGACAATTAAAAAAGGCATAATTATGGGTATGATGGAGCTCAAACCTACTGGTGGTCAGTGTTTTTCAATACACTGTACAACTCATAGTAATTCACACAACAGCTCAAAAAATTCACTCCCTTTAGGTTAGGTATGCTAATCATCCCACTGATAAGACAGAATGTAACATTTGGGCATTTTAATCTGTTTAAATTGTTGTTGCCCTGGAGCAGAATAGTGGTAATCTCCACAACCAGACAAAATGTGGTGCTGTCTGCTATGCATCACCGGATGGAAATGGGAGGGAAGAGTCTTGTTTCCAATCAAACCACCAGAGTTCCTGAAGGTAGCAGTACCAATCTTCAGCTGAGCTAAGAATCTTACCCGGTCACACAAGTAAGACTTCATGACGCAAGTCCTGAAGTGCTCATTGATGATATTTTGATTTGAGAAATTAAGTTGTCTTTGTCAGAGGCTGCAACCTGTAACTTTTATGTTTTGGTTCTCTTCCATTAATAGACTCAAAAAACTATAGAAAACTAAGCATAGTTCCACATGCATTTCTTTGTACTGAGAATCCAAAATCAATAAATAAAGGTTCTTACGCTCATTAACTTTGTTTTCTTTTTTAAGTATATGCTTCTGCTTCATGGGACCAGTGATACAGTATATAAATGAGGCATGAAATGAAAAATTCTTGCCTTCCCAGTGGGACATTGATCACGCTCACTTGCAGAGTTCCAGGTTAAGATACCTATTTCCAGAAACAGCCAAACAGGCTACCTAGTACTGGGATGAACTGCAGAAAAAATACAAGGCACAGAGGAGACAACCAAGGACACGTCTCTCCCTCACTTGCTGTTTGCACCAGGGCAAATTATAAGAGCAGGGCCTGAAGGCAAGAACTGCTAGATGCTCTTTCTAAACCTTCTGAAAGAAAAAAAAGGACAACATAAGGACATTAGTCTGTAAACCCTTTGCCACAGTGAACAGATGTTGTCACTCTTCTAATGTGATGTTGACATTTCATCTCTTCTGTGCAAGGAGCTCTGGGAGAAGCTATGCTGTATCCTGCTCCTTTAGCGATAAAAATGAAGAAATAGAGATGCTTAGCGTGAGAGAAGTGTTTAGCAAAGAGACTATACAGTAATGTGTGATTTCCTAGGGTAAGAACTGCTAGAAAATTTACATGCTAGAACATAAGTGTGAAGCACTAGGAAAGAAAAGGAGGATGGTATTGAGATGCCCAGATCCTATGTAAAGGAGTTTCAAAGGATGAAACTACTAAGGAAAATATAACTTTTCCTTTGAAACTCCTTAAAACTTGAAATGGGTTATATTATGCCTCTATAAACTAGCTGAGATTACAAGTAAAGCTATTTACAGAAATCATTCAGTCTACCTATATTTCTTAATATATGTAAACTAATAAACTATTCAGTTTGCCTACATTTCTTGATACATATAAACTAAATATTTAGATCATCCAAGCAAAACTGTATTGAAACACTAAAACATTATAAACAATCTTAAACAAAAATAAAGTAGAAAGTATGAGTTTCTGTGAAGTAAATTTTGAAGAACCATAAACGTGAGTCCACAACTGAAAAGACCATTTGTCTCAGTGGCCAAATATCTATTTCTACAATTACATTTAGTTTTCTTGCAAGCCCTGTGATGTTCCATACTCATTCCTTTCCCGAGCTCAATAGCATGGTCAATCCTTTTGTTCACCAGGCATCTGTAGGAAGCTGTGAATCAGTTTTCCTGGTAAAGGATTAGGATCTGCTCCTACTCCCTTTGGAATACATACTTCAAGGATCTGAATTGCTTTACTCAGTATTTTTAACAAATGGACACCACACCGTGTGTGAAAATTGGGGAAATATTCATTTGCTTTACTGCTATGTACTGTATGATTTAACTAATTGCACTACACAGCAACAATCTTAATCCTCATGATCCATTCCCTAGACACCTCTATGTATTTACATTTACATGTTTTTGTCCATGTGTATGAATATATTTTCATGTGTTTATAAATAAGAGACAAGATTCTACTATAAAAAAACTAACTCATGGACTATCTCTGGACAGCTATAGCTTTTTTTGAAACAGGCTGTTTGGGATAAATAATGTTCATGAAACACACAAACTCAGCTGCCCATCACAACAGGGAATAAGTGGACAGAGATGCTAATATACTCAAATAGAGAGGTTCTTATACACCTCGACATGCTTAGTGGAACAGCAAGTGAATGAGAGTGCTTTTAGTCCCAGGGAGGGAAAATTTACAGTCAATCAGGTCTGTAATGATTCCTTCTCCTTACAAAGTTTCAAACTAGATGTCATGCAAGTGGTTAGACTGGGTAATTACAATGATCTATCCAGCATTACAAACTATAAATAGATGAATCACTCAGCATTCTGTTCAAATTGCCTGCATTTTCCTCTTCATTCCTTTTGATCTTTTTTTTTTTAAACTGCTATAACCGGTTGTTCAAGGCTCACACATATGTGTATCTCCACCATTCAATTTAGAGTTATACTTATCTTTCCATCTAGTATCAATCTGATGCTGATTTTTTTTTTTTTTAGTTTTGTCACCTTGCATTCCTTTTTAGGTATTTTCATGATGTAAGCACTTGAACAAAGACTTCTCTCAATCTACCTTTTGTTATAGCCATTTAAACCATGCACAGACTATGAACATTCACAAAACAAAAGCTGAACATTAGTTACTTTGAATCAAATGGTCCACTGCTACAGGGCCTAAGTCCTTGGGGTCCTTCTAAATGTAAAGCAAAGCTGATCTTCAGTAATTTTTACTGCTGCAAGAATTATTTAATGGGTTTTACCATTAGGGTTTAAAATCTCCCTCTCTGTTGCAATGTGTGATTAAAAGTAAAGCAATGTTTCAATGATTTCTTATACTAGAATTAAAGTACTTTCCCAAAGAAAAGTATTCCTGGAAGGGAGAGGATTTCCTAAACTTCTAAACTCAACAAATACATACACTCAGGAATGTCCTAGATTAAATAAATAAATAAACAAACCCAACAAACAAACAAATAGAGCCTCAGACTAGTGGGAAGACTCCTTGTATAACTATATAGACCACATGCGGATGAAGTTATGTTACCATCTAAGAAATGGTCAGAGGTGGCAAATTTCCATTAAGCATCATGGCAGCATACAAGTGTGTGCTGTCTCTAGTTCTAGGAAAAATAAGGAGTGGCTTAGGGTAAAGCTGATAAGAAGATATGGCACCTCCAGTCCTGGAAGCTCCATGTCTGCCACTGTTTCTGCCAACACTAAAGCAGGTAATAGTTATGTCAGACAAATATTATTACTAATATTTCTGTGAGTAATATGTGTCCCTGTGCATGTTGAAAAACAATAAAGTGCTTCAATGCCTTTACGTTTCTCATTTTTTTAAATCAAAATGTCTTTAAAATGAAGAAAGTATCTTCAGAGCCTTACACTGATGTTTTCAATCATCTTCTGTGTCACTTATCTCCACCTGTCTCTTAAAATTAGTTTGATAACGTATATTCAACCACGTGTCGGTCCACAACTGTGTTCAAGCAGTACAAAGCAGAAAAATTACCCCCAAGAAGCAATAAAAAAATAGCATTTCTGGAGAGACAAGTGGGACAGTCAACCTGTTCTTGATTATAGAGGCAAGTTAAATAAGCATGTATTGAAATGCAAATAATGAATTCCACAAGTACTTCTGTGAATAACACTTGAAGAAATTTTCTTCAAAAGCTATTAAAGAATATGTTGGTTTTGCATCAAACTATACATAAGAACACAACCAGTTGAGGAATAACCTTGTTAAAGGAATGACTATATGAAACAAGGTTGTGCATTTACCACTGTTTGACAGTAATTATGACTTTAAGAAAAACAGCATGTTCCTTGTGAATTAATATGGTGACCACTGGATTCTTTTATACCTAAAGCACTTTTCATTTTGTGTTCAAATCTCTTTATTTCCATTTGAATGTTTTGGAGGGTTTTAGTTAATCTATGGCAACATATTGTCAGTAAGCACATGACCACAAGGAGGAAGATACCAGGACAGATGTAAACGTAACATGCACTCTTTAATAGTCTAGTGGTAAGGTCTCACTGCAGCTTTGTAGTCAACAGATGACAACGAAAAACAGAGCTTTCCAGGTATTTGGAGACACATCCAAAGCATATTTGGAATTTCATTTAAATCCAGTTTGCATAACCATTTCTACAGAGACAAATAACAGAACAAGAATATCCTACCTGAATGCACTCGAATTTCCACTCAGGCACAGCCTCACTTTTTTATTCATAGGAATGCCATTGAAATAACCACGTTTATGATTTAGATCAGGTAGAACAAAAGTAGTTGATTAATATAGCTATGAGAGAACACCGATCAATGGAGTAACAGACTCTGCCTAAACGGGACAGTTACAGAATTTATGTGCCTCCAGGTTATACAACTTCTTCACCAAAACCCAGTCAGATAAGCTGAATATGGCAGATAGCAACAGCAATTGAAAACCTTCAGATGAAGAGACTCTAGACAGCACATCCTTTTCCAAAGAATCCATTTTTTTATGAATAAGCCACTCCTTTGTTGATTAAATCATGTTGACTGGCAAGACCATTAGCTGCAAAGTTTTCTTAAGTAGCAAGGCCTACTGAGGCCTATGAGATGTTAACTATTTTGATTCCACAGGAGACTATGACTGAGATAGAAGATATGCTGTTTGGTATTTTAATTTGCTTAAATCCAGGTTTTAAAATCTCAACCTACAGCTTTGATGCCAGAATGATTTCTGTCCCAAGTGGCTCTGTAATGTCAGCTTCCATTTCAATAAAGGACGTTGTGCTTCTCACAGGAACTCAAGATTCCAGGAGATGAAACCAACCAGATTTTACAGGCTTGATAATATTACTTCCACAAAGAATAAGCATTTTAAAAGAATGCATAAAATCTGTGCTAAATTGAAATGTATATATTGCTGATTTTTTGATATAAGGACTAAATCAAAAGATTGGAAAAAAGGACATAAACTTAAGGAAAAACAATTTATATGAAATTTAATTATTTTTCTCACTAAAATCAAAACCCAGGAGTAAAAATAATCTTGTGAAATGAATGAAACATGGCTTACTCTTATTTTAATTTTAAACTTTTGAAAAATTTCAGTTCTGAAGTGTTTCTCTCTAGAAATGTGTTAATATGTAATTTAGTCTGAGATATTTTCCAAATGAAACTATTAACAAATGCTGATTTCAAGTCATTGTCGTTATCTAGATACTTCCCTATAAAGCTTAATTCATCCCCATGCAGAAAGTGTGGCAATAGGAGTGAGTCAGGGTAGTGAATACTAATAACGTCACTATGTGTTTTGTCTAGTAGGACTTTGCTCAATGACCTGCATTGTGCTTGCTTAAATAGCTTTGCAACATGAAGTTTGATATGATTTCCTATTTTGCCGTACTTCAGAAAAATGTACATAACTCGACATTTTTAGAGTAGATATGTAAAATATTTTAAAGGATCTGAAGACCATTTCCAGGGTATTTGATTATCTAAGTAAAGAATAAAGATCCAAACAATCTTTGTTAACACACACACTTCAGATCTATCGTCAGAAGGTTCTGGTTTGGCACTGTAATCTCAGTGTCCTTGGAGACTTGGAGAGCAGGGGTGGGGAGGGAAGGTATGTAACCAGAAAATCCAATACATTTCTGGAAAGACATTTCAGAAGGAGTTAATTTGTCATTCTTCTCACTGGTTTTAGTAATTTAATGCTGGTGAAAAGTGCCAGCTGTAGACAGAGTAGACAAGTAGGGAGCAGATAGGGTGCAGCAAGCCTCTGATGAGCTCATGCCACCTTCTCTGCAGGTACCTGAGGACTGAAGGAAGCAGGGAGTTCAGGGAACCCAGTGGTGCCTGCAGGAAGGAAGGGGGCCTTCCAGCTTGACATCCCTCTTGGCTTTTGCAACCTGGCTCTTACCTGGGTTCACAGAATCACAGAATCGTAGGGGTTGGAAGGGACCTCAAGAGATCATCAGGTCCAACCCCCCAGCCAAAGCAGGTTCCCTAGGACAGGTCGCACAGGGAGGCATCCAGACGGGGCTTGAATATCTCCAGAGATGGAGACTCCACCACCTCCCTGGGCAGCCTGTCCCAGGGCTCTGTCAGCCTCACTGGGGAAAAGTTCTTCCGCATGTTGGTGCGGAACTTCCTGTGCTCCAATTTGCAGCCATTGCCCCTTGTCCTGTCCCCACAGACCACTGAAAAGAGGCTGGCTATTTCCTCTTGTGTCCCACACTTGAGATATTTATAAACATTAATCAGATCCCCTCTCAGTTTTCTTTTCTCAAAGCTGAACAGCCCCAGTTCATTCAGCCTTTCCTTGTAGGGGAGCTGCTCCAGGGTTCACTTTGTTCATATACACTTTTTGAAGGAGTGGCTCTTATTATATATATTTTTTTTTAAGGTACTGAGAACCTGATGGTAATTAAGGTGTACAGATACTTCTGAAGAATAATTATTGCCCTGGCATAAATTGCAGTATCATTTAGTCCCAGGAAACAAGTTTGGTACTGCATGTTTCAAATACACTCTAGCTCTTTTTTGCAACAAACAAACAAATAAATGTTGAGGTTAGAAAAACTTCCCAGCAACAGTTTACAAAGATTTACAGTAGAAATTAAGGAGCTTGAGTCTTTGACCTCCAGTTCAGTTGCTGTATTATTTACACGGCTAAATCTCCAATGTTTACCACTACCTATATCAAAATGATGTTGCATTCCTTTTTCTGATACAAATTAGATTTGCTGCTAAAAGCTTTGACTTAAACCATTTTGAAAAGTGCAAGGATGTATTGATTCCCACAAGACAGGGCATCACTTTTTGTTCTCTTCCATGCTGTTAGTTAGAGATATGCCAACTAGAAGAAATTATCTAAACTACTTTAAAATGTAGATTGTGTATCAAAATAAGTGATGTAATATATTAGATTCCTTCCATTTAGGAAACTTATAAATCTCCTTGTCTCTTGAAATTCCTGTTTTCAAAAGACATGATAGAAATGCAGCTAACCTCTAAGCAGCTATTTTATACCACTTTCTTCACAGCCATCTGTTTCTAGTGTCAACAACACATCAGAGTTGAAATTTAGACTCCATCCTGAATTGGGAGTTGATGCTTTTGAATAAACACCATCGTCCAAAATATGTCCCGCATCTCCAGAGCAATAAAAGCAAGGAAAAGAAGAGTGGTGAGCTCTGCAAATGGCCCATTCCTCCAGTTGTGATGATTCACAGTTTTGTCTTGGACACATTGCTCTCATCTGACACTGTCTTTGGACTGGCCTTGAATTTTAGTGGCTACAAAATATAAATCACCTGTACATGTTCTGTCTACAGTTTAGCAAACTGCCACGGTGATCAGGAAGTACAGAAAAAAAGCATGCAGAAAAAAAAGAATCAATCCAAGACTGTTAACAAATGGTCATGGAAAAGAGAATGGTGCTGGTTTCTTGATAAAAGAACTAAAGGTTCACAAACAAGAAGAAAGGAGTACAGTTCAGTGGATACAGGGCTGAAAGTGAAACATTTACAGATCTCTGTATACAAATTAACCACTGTTTTAAATGGTATAATCAAGAAACACTCTGCATAATATAGCACTGAAGAGGAGCATAATTGGAAATGTTCAGAGGGGAAAAAAAAAAAGGCTGCTAATACACTGAAAAACTGAGATTTAAAAATATATATTCACTCAAGCTTTAAGTGAAGACTAAAGGTTTTAGAATTCTTACAGCAATAAAAAAGCATGTGTACACATGGAATTGTTAATATCTAATAGCAAAAATAAAGAATGCAAAAGTACACTTCAAAATGTGAAAATAAAATACAGCATTTTGATGTTCGGGTTTTTTTTCATTAGTGGCCTGCTGAAGTTTCAGCAGACAGTTCTGCTGCAGGGCTAGAAGTGATAATTTCAACCTAAATGAAATCATGTTGTGACATGATGGTTTTAAGCACAAGGAACACCAGTAACTCAATTGAGGTGAAAACCCCTGAAGATCCAGCATTCTGGCCATGTTCTTCTTTTCCTACAGGTTCTTCACCAAATCCTATGGGTAAGTTCTTCCTACATCAGCAGTAATCACAGTATGAGCATTGCAACAGTGTTTCAAGTCTCTTGCATTACCATTTTCAGCTGTATTATCCATGTTGCCTTTTAATATCAATTGTAAATCTTGCTGCAATCCTGTATATATTCTGTGAATTTTAATGGAATTATTTGTAAAAGATAAGCTTTTTTACATGGAGAAAGACTTTATAACAAGCCCAGTGTAGGGCAGTGATGCTTAGAAACCCCTTGCACAGAATTTTCTAGAAGCTACTGCTGAGGGCCTTTCATCCAATCAGATTTACTCTATACAACAGTTTAAAGCAAGGTAATAAAGATTATTCTTTTCCTCCTTGTATTTTTTGTAATTTATACTAATATAAAGGTCAGAAGGCAAACCCAACAGCCCTCTTGTATGTGCATAAGAGTTTACAATAGAAAAAAAGTGAAGAGAATATTGTAAAATACATTTTACAGAGTAAGAAGGAGATACAAACCTATCAGTTGCTTTACCTAAACTCAAAGAATAAATAGACAGCATGATTACTGCCTGAAAAATACCTCAGAAGACTCCAGAAGCCAGGAAGTTATCACTCCTGCTAGAATGTATGAATCTTCTTTGGTATCATAATCAAGTCTCTATCAATGATATACACACTGCTGCAAAATGCCAACCCCTAAGGAAAAGGAAAAAGTACTTACCCCTTGTTGCAGCAAGGTTCATTGTTCCATCTTCTGACAGCACTAGAGAGAGCAGTTTTCTTTAGTCCCAAAGTACTCCAACTGCTTCTTCAACACAAACGTATACCTCTGATTTTCTGCTTCTTTGGCTATAGAGAGAAGAAAAGATCACTGTTCTGGATTGTAAAGACCATGACTTTGTTTTGCTCTCCACATGAATTAGGAGCCTATGTCTCCGCAGGCACAATTTTTCAGTCTTCAACTGAAACACTGAAAATGACTCTCATGAAGCCCATGAGAGGAGCTGTAATATTTTCTACTTATAATCTTGTCACGAGTGTTGAATGTACTCAGCCTTGTGCTAAACATGAGAAGTTCGGTCACTCCTAAAGGCTCCTGACACTGAAAATAATACCTAAATTTTCTTCTAGGTAACGCACTAAAGGCCTGCAGATAAATAAAATATAGAAATGCTCTCTCCATTCATCTTTATATATTCTTTAACGCGTCCACTGCAGGTAAGCTAGGAAGAAAGCAAAGCTTTTATGAGTTTGACATGCTCTTTCCCACTCACTATTTAACTTTTACAAATGAAGAAACTCGTAAAGCACAAAAAGCTGCAAAGTTAACTTAACCAAGCATTTAAATATCCCTTTATATGTCTCTGTTAATATGCTGGGTTTGGCTGAGATACAATTAATTTTCTGTCTAGTAGCTGGTACAGTGCTGCAGTTTGGATTTAGGATGAGAATAACGTTGATAACATGCTAATGTTTCAGTAGTTGCTAAGCAGTGCTTACACTAAGTCAAGAACTTTACAGCTTCTCATGCTGTCCTACCACAAAGAAGGCTGGGGGTGCACAAGAAGCCGGGAGGGGACAAGGACAGAAATGCTGACTCAAACCGCCCTATATGTTGTATATTTAAAAAAATATATATATATATCTATATTCTACACCATATGAAATGTTGTATATAAACTGGGGGAAAAGCTAGCTGGAGGGACTACTGCTCAGGGGCTGGCCGGCTGTCAATCTGTGGGTGCTGAGCAAATGCATTGTGCATCACTTTTATATAGTGGTTTTAAAAAATTATTACTATTTATTACTATTAATGTTTGTATGGCTATTGTTATTTTCCTTTTCTGTCCTATTAAACTGTCTTTATCTCAACCCACAAATTTAGGGTTTTTTCCCGTGATTCTCCCCCTCATCCCACTCAGTGGGGGTATGAGGAGAATGGCTGTGCAGTGTTTAGCTGCCTACCGGGTTAAACCCCAACAGTTAAGTAGAAGGCAGTTTAAGAGGGATCCAACTAAGAGGTAAAAAAGGGTTCACAATACATGTGACAGTACACACAGGTAGGATTCAATTTTGAGCCTTTTACAAAACATCACTACAAAGCAAATACAGTAAAGACATAATAGAACAGACAGCAAATGCCCTTTCCAGTGGAAAATACAATGTTAATTAAGTAATATAAACCCAAGAATGCAGCATATTTCACCTTATCAACAGCTTATTACGTAAACATAATGTGCCCTAACACATTGTAAAATATACATGAAAATAGAAATAAAATTGGGAAGTATGTTACATAATAGTATAACTGGTAAGTATAGGAGCCATATATGTGCATGCATTATCAAGGACACACAAAACCATTTTACACATATACTTTATTTTTCAATATGTTCTGTTCTATTAAGGGTAGAAATATGAACTGTGCCACCAGATAGACACGCATGGGCAAGCACATGACAAAGCTATGACAGGGTAAAAATTTCCAAATTATTCACATTTGTCTTTTAAGATCTGAATCGACATTTTCAACACCAATGTTTCCATCTGCCACAGCTGAAAGCTAACCAAAAGCTTTCACAACATTTACTGTAAATATTTCTTTTCAACTGTATAGCATGAGAGTGCTCTCATGGTCGCCTTTGCAAGTGTTGTTATGCAGGATATTTGTCAAAGACAGAAATGCAATGTAAACAGCACGAGTGAATCAAATTACACAAAACTATCTGGGAGCACATCTGCCCCAAATTGTTCCTGTTAAAGTGAAAGAGAGCCATCAACTAGATAAAATAATGACCAAGAAATTGCAAACTTCTGAAACAAAGTCGTCATCAACCTAAAAAGATTTATTGAAGCATAAACATTTGTAGGAGAGAGGAGACCTTGAAGCTGACACAGAGGTAGTCAACACCTGGTTTGACACTGCCACAAGTTGTCCCACAAGCAGCACATCCTCTGTCAAGGCCTGGTAGAGCACCTTCATCATCATGTAAGATGAACAGTAGTACTCCAGGCAGTAAAGATCTCAGGGTGCTCCAAGTAGGGACCTCCCACTTGTTTGGGTTTATATCCTGAATGTATTGTTCATTGTTAATTACATCTTAATTACTTAATACAGTGTTTGATCCTCATTTGCTTTAAACTGTACGATCCTGTTGTCCTAAATCTAGGGGGGGGTCATTTACCTGGTGTGCAATACACCAATATACATTTGCACAGATATGTGGTTATCTATATACTTAATATTAGCATAATCATGCTTCTACTACATATGTATTATTTATCACTATATGATTGGTTAAAAAACCTTTGCCTCCTATGGAAATTAGAGTGCATGTCTAATCATTCTTTTAAGTTGGTGGTGTCATTAGGGTAGATGGTTTGTGGGGTCAGTGGTCACGATTTCCCTCTGGTGGAATAACCTTTCCTCTAGTTCCCTTCTTTTTCAGTAATCTTCATTGGTTCTTCAAGGTTTATTGGTCAGACTAACAGTATTCCAGTTACATTTCTACCTTTTTGACAATCACACACATTGTTTAAATAAGCATTAACTAACACAGGGGTAGGGCTTTACAATGGACATCTTTAGCAGCAATTTGAATTACATGCTGCATTTGATTTGCTGTAGCAATTTAAGCAACTGTTCTCTGTGAAGCACAGTTTCATATACCTCAACATTTTACCTTTTTTCTCCCTAACATTTCAGCTGGATAAATTTGATACACATGAATTCTTAACTGTCAAAAAAAGAATTATTCAGCTTGGAAATTTTCAGCCGGTGGTAGTGGCATTTTTTGTGTGCATGATACTGTGGAAAACTCTGGGGAATGTTGCTTTTGCAACTGTGGAATGGGTGTGGTATTTTTCTATGCTGACTTGGCCAGTGGGCTGCTTCATCAGGAATGGTGGGTAGTCTTGCAGGAGGCTGGGGCCAAAAGCTATGCCTTACAGGTAAAAGGACAATAAAGGATAATTGTCAATTAAGAGAAGGAGCAGATAGGGCATAAGATAAGGAGGAACACTGCTCAGCTGCCTAGCAATAAGATAAAGCTGAGCCAGAGGATCCCCATTTGGCTTCAGTGGGCCCAGATATTACAAAGATACACAACAGTTAAGGGCTATGTAAGATAAACAATAGTAACTTAGAAAGATACCGCCTTTTGCTCAGAAAACTCATTAATATTATTTTCTTCACCAAAGAGAAGTGGGAACCTGCCAGACATGTGATGTGTATTTTATTATGTACTGTTGTGAAGAAGGCACCTTGCTTGAGCCTGTAAACCTTGGAAGTACCTAATTCATAGGTAAACAAGGGAGGAGTTTTGGACAGGAATAGGGTATAAAATGCTGAAAACTCTGACCACAGGTGTGCCTACTTTGCTAGGATACCCACTCTTGTAAGAATGTATAATAAATTGCTGCATCACTAGTGCAGTCTACTGCGAGTCTTTTCTTAGGACCATTGGCATTTCTAACAATACCCCACAAGTCAGAGGAATATTTTGAAACCTGAGAACGAGCAATCTCTAAATTCCATCTATTGTAATCATATAACCAACTACACCTTTTTAACAATTCCATAAAAATTATTTTGCTACAGCTCAAAACACTTGCAGGGAAAGTTAAATATCATTAATATCTCTATTTGCAGTGGGAAATTCAGAAAAATTATGTGAAGAATAGTCCAGGTTCATGCAAGTGGGGTCTAGTTCTCAAGGCAAGGCATCTAAACTTCTGAGAAAAATCCATTCCTGTTTACTTTTAGGTACTTCCACGAACTAGCTTAATTTCAGTTTCCCTGCCACTGAAAAAGACACAGATAACCTACAGCACAAAAATTACCCACTTTCTGTAATCCAAAACTTTCAACCAGTTTGCTGGTTCCCACATTTGGTGACTGGGTCGATGAATTAGTTCACAGAACTTGCTTAAACTAGTCAGCAGAGAAAAGTCATGGGAATAATTTGCTAAATCCTAGCTTTTGAAAATAGTCAAAGCTCTGATTTATGACCAGGGATGGCTTGCACTGAGGTGGCAATCATGCTGTCCTGGTCCATCTGAATATAAGGAAAACTCAGGTACTTTTGTGGCAACAACTGAATAACCACAAATTACAGCCTGATGTGTTACAGAAAATCAAACAGCAGTTTTGGTTTGGTTCAATATACTGTGCTCCGAAACAGTGATATTTCAGGTTTTGCTGGTTGTTGACCTAACCAAACAGCTTAGTGCATTCTGATTCTGGGACAGAATTTGTCTTATGTAGACTTTGGTTTTCATGCACTACATATCTAATATCTCCAAGACTGATTATTATTTTAGTTGCAGCTATATACTATATTTAACATAAGTTAATAAAACAATGTATTTTCAAATGTGAAAATGATTCCATATATGCCAAGTTTTCAAAAGCACTAGTCATATTGCGTCTTTTCATACCATTCTCATGAAATTAAAACAGGATTGATTTACTATTAGAATTCTCCAACACGTTCAGAAGGCCATTTCTGAATACAATTAAAACACAAAACACCACATTCAGTTACCAATCTCTAGAAGACTGAACAGGCCTAACTATAACAGATTTGGTAAACCTGGTGTTTTCTTATTGAATTGTATCCCACACTACTGAAGCCTTCACACAATTGGCAAAGATAAAGGCCACAACAGACTGCATGGTTACACTTCATGCCTACCTTCTTTAAACACAGCAGAGGCAGAGGCCTGGAAACCTAAATACAGTACATGCTAATTACTCAGCGTCACAGTTATTAGTAGGGTCTGTTATTTTGACACCATTCTAACAGACGAGCTTTCAGAACACACTGTTTCCAAAATGAGAACAATATTAATAGAAGCTAAGGTAGTTTAGAAGTGCCTGGCACAGTTAAAACTAGTGAAGTGTACAATAGAACCATTTAATAGCAAATCACCACGCACAAGTATTTATTCTCCTATCACTATAGTGCAGTGCTTCTCAGAAGAAAACAATGTTATTTTTTCAGTTTGAGAGATATCTCAAGAGCATATCAACAGGCTTACATAATATGCAGTATTTGTAGTCAAACTCATCTAAGTAAATTTTGAAGAAAAAGGCTAGAATTTCCTTTTCTCTGGCTTAAAGTTCTAAATTCTGAGAGTTGATACTTCTGGGTTTGAACAGGACTGCAGTAGAACGAGCATGATGTTGATAAGATCTGAATTTTGCCTTATTCCCTGCTGGTAACAAAATGGGGAGTTCTAAATTATTGACTACATTTTTTTTTTTTTTTTTTGACAGACGAAGTGACAGAAACTGATGTTTATAGCACCATTTTGCTGATCCCACTGGTCTGACTACTTAGTATTCAGACAGAATGTAATTTTAAGTCTAAAACATCTAATACCTAAAAGCAGCCACAGCAAAATTGAAACATCACTGGTCCTAATTCTAATCCATTCTATGTATTGCAGTTTATGTCATAAGTCAGAAGTATCAGCTACAGGTGCTTCATTACCATTCAAACCAACAAGTGAAATACAGTGCATATTATGCATCTGAATACTCAACCTTTTCCAAAAGCTAGTATCTTTGTGGAAGAAAATGAAGAATCAGGTGCTATATTAAAATATCATATTGTAATGTAAAAACAAGTGTGAATGAAAATAACTCTTTCATTGGACTGACTATGGTTAGCTTTGTAAAGCAGAATAATTTGCAGTGGAGAATTGGAAGGAAGGAAACAAATTTGTATCTCATCACACTGGTTTCCTAAAGATAATATCAAAGCTACTCAAGAAATGCAGATTTTGAACCAATACGTAAATAACACAGAAAGCCTTTAATCTATTTGCAATTCAACATCCAGCACTTTGGCAAATTATGTTTCAGAGAAGAAACAATAGATTTTACTCTGGTCAGTCCATATTATCAACTGGTGATTCATTCAGTGTCTCCACTATGAAAAAAGAAAAAGACAATAACTGATTTAAGCCTAATCTGTTAAAACCTGTAATTGATTTCCTTATTGGCAGAGAAAGAAAAGAAAAACTAAACCATTCTTTACTCCTGTTATCCACATAATAACGGCAATGAAAGACACTATGATACCCAGCAGCACCCTACACAGTACATGGATTGCCACCTAATAAAAATATCCTGGTTACTATACCATATATATTTTTAGACATGTATTCACCTAGTGTTTAGCATTCCCTTCTGCAAATTCCAGTTAAATAGGATTTTTTACAAGGTTACTGAAGGTAGTGGAATGGTTCCACAGATCACAAAGGACAGCTATAAGCACGGGAGAGCCTGTTAACAACTCAAGGTGGTATTCGTCCCATGACATTGCATTTGGCAGATGATCTATGACTATAGGGATCCTTTGCCTGTACTTAAAGCTCATTCCAACTGAGCAGAGTGCTGCTTCATCATCCTGACACTTTGCACCAGCTCACTGCATTGTCAGACGTAGCTACCCCAATTGGAAATATGCTTCTGCTGCCTTGGGGCTCTATCAATGCACACCAAGGTAAAAGGAAAGGGAGGAATAAGATTTTGTCACCCACAAGTAATATAGTGATTCTTTGAACACAAACTCAATTTATAAAAACCCAAGTATTCACTTTCACACATTTTCCAATGGATTAACAAAAAGATTATCAAATACCACAGATATTTTTAAAAATCCTACTCTCTTCCTGACTTGAAGGTTATTATAGTTTGTAAATAAAAAAGCACAGTAACCTGAGAATTTCCACTGTGCACCACTCTCATTGTAGCTACAAATATTCAGTGAGAAATTATTTTAATGGCTTTTCTCCACCACACAAACATTTCCTTCTCATAAAATGTGTTTCTTATATAAATTTAATCTGGTTTAAGAAATAGTCTGGCTTAATCTGGGAAAATATACAATAAATTTCTTTATTGTAGTGGAATTTAATAACTGTGAAGTTTTGAGGTTGTTCTACATATCACTCATTTCATTTGAAAGAAAAGACTTTTCTTACCAATACCTTTATCACTTAAAACTGTATATCAAATTATAGATGTGGAAAGTAGGGCCTAAATTGATGAAACAAAGACATGCCTTACATGAATAGATAGCACTAATTTGTTATCCCACCTGCAATGCTGTACACAAAAATATTAAAAGCAGCAAAGATGATGAAAGACCTAGAGGGCATGATTTACGAGGAGCAGCTGAGGATACATGCTTAGTGAAGGGAAGACTGAGGGATGACCTCACTGCTTTCTACACCTCCTTATGATGAAGAGCCAAGAGAGAGGTGATAATCTCTTCTGCCTGGTCTATGATGATAGAAACACGAGGAAGCATCTTAGAGCTGCATCAGGGGAAGTTCAGATTAGATATTAGAAAAAGGTTCTTCATTAAGATGGTGGTCAGACACTGGAAAAAGCTTCCCAGCGAGGTAGTCACAGCCCCAAACCTGTTGGCATTCAAGAAGTGGTTTAACTTTTAGGTTGCCGTGTGTGGAGTCAGGAGTCCTTTTTTTATGATCTTCATGGGTTCCTTCCAACTCAGGATATTAAATTAGTTAAATTAGTTATAGAATCATTCCTGTGAATTCCTGGATGTCTCATACACCTAAGTGGGCTGACTGCTGTCATTACAAACCTTGAGCTAAAGAATGACCCTTCTTAAATGGTGTGATAAATTGGAATCAACGAAAGTGTTTTCTTTTTCATGTTATGCTGCACAAAAAAAAAAAGAGTCCTTTATTCCATTTACTGCATTCTTTTCCTTAGCACTAAATGTCTCTTCTCCTCCTCCTCTGCAAGGTAGTTATCTGATTCCTTAAAAGGAAATTAAGAGAATTACACCCTTTCACTTTATGTCTATACCCTGTTTTTTCTTCCAGTTCAGACCATAAAATTTTTCTTTTCTATTTGAGTAAAAAAAGCCTCTCAAGGATCAGAGTTAGTTAAAAGGATAATTAACTTTAGTATATTCATGCATCCATAACCACATCTTAGGATACTGTGTTGGAACGAAACTTGATCTGAAATCCCAATCTTACTGAAATGAACAGTGAAATCACCATTTCCTCTTTCCGAGAAGGTTTTACCTTCTGCCACCAGTTACACCTGGTTGTCTTGCCTGTACTCTTCATGCTCCTCAAGACACTGCTGGAGCTACAGGTTCTCAGATCACTGTTGTAACTCCATATTCCCACCTGTAGGTCTGGAGCCTCTTCTGCCTTGAGCAGATACAGTTGTCAAGTAAGAAGAAATCTCCCATCCCTCTTCTTAAAAGAGCATTGATTCAAATGTGAACAAAGAAATGCTACTCATCACACATTCTAACATGTAAACCCAGAGGAAACAGTGCATTTTGATAAGATATGAATCTGACAATTTATTTTAATATGTTCTAAAAAAATACTTCCATCTGCTCATAACATAACCCAAGATAGGCATAACCCATTATAAAATGGGTAGACAGATTTGAAGCAAAATGTACATAGAATAAGAAAGAGCACAGATCTTCTGGGTTTTTTTGTTAATACTAAGATAGCAAGGTAAGTGGTGTTATGTTCTAAAGATGTCATTTTAATCAAACGATCCTCTGTTATTGCACTTCTATGCATATATAAGCACATGTGAATGTGGGTATATAAGTTCATGTAATGTAACCCATTTGTTTAGGCATATCTATAATCCATAGCTATGCAGTAAGGGATTATTTAAGATGATGAACAGTTAAAAACATACCATACAGTTATTCCAATAAAGCAGTGCAAATCATTCAGTTATTTTAATAAAATATTCAAATAAGTCAAATATTCAGGCATGAAAAAATGCTTCTACTGAACATGGCCACCAATGTAGAAAAGTGGACAGGTTCTTGATTTCACTTAGCTTTGGATCGAAACCAAGATGACTATATTAATCCTTGTTTTGATGATTTTTTTTTAATAGAAAGATGTTTCAATTGTTTTACAAAGGACAATAACTGTCAACAAAATAGTTAGTACATTTGTAAAATACTTAATTCTTGAGCAATTAACTACAGCAGGGTTACTGTAAATATTTTTCTTCACTGTTTTGTAGTATTGCCAAAAAATGATAGGAAGCAATATAAAAAAGGCAAAGATGTAAATTTTGAAATTAAAAAGAAAATGTA
Organism: Porphyrio hochstetteri; assembly: GCA_020800305.1. NCBI lineage: Eukaryota > Metazoa > Chordata > Aves > Gruiformes > Rallidae > Porphyrio > Porphyrio hochstetteri. The sequence goes on from CM036911.1 coordinate 12,552,743, forward strand.
ATTTTTTAAACATTCATCACTAAAAGGGAAAAATATATGTGGATAACACCTAATTAAAAGCAGCTGAGTCAATTATCTGTTCATTTTCTCAACTTTCTGTACAACTACAGCAACAATCTCTTTAAATTCCAATGCATTTTGCATTTTTTGCAAATTTGCAGAATATTCATATAATACAGCCTTGAGGTTTTACCAAAAGATTTTTATCTGTAAGTACAAAACCAACAGTCAGATTCCTTAGAAGTGTTTGAAGTGTCACTACAAACCCCACTTATTCATTGTTCACATAAACTAAATCTTATCTTAATGAAATAGAGATTTCACAGAATCACAAGGTTGGAAAAGACCTTTAAGATCATCAAGTCCAACCATTCCTGTCCTATGCTAAACCATATCCCTACATACCTGATCTACCCTTTTTTTAAACACATCCAGGGAAGGTGACTCGACCCCCTCCCTGGGCAGCCTGTTCCAGGCCCTGACAACTCTTTCAGTAAAAATTTTTTTCTAATATCTAATCTGACCCTGCTCTGGCACAGCTTCATGCCATTCCCCCTTGTCCTATCACCTGTCACTTGCAGGACCCTATGGTACTGGCATTATTTTTGAAGTTGCTAGAATTCTGTTCCCTTTGAGACCCAAGTAACATGCATTATTTTACAACTCAAATTAGGTAATTAAAAGGTATAATGGGAATTTCTGTCAGTGTCCATTGAGTTTCTATTACCTTTTGGGAGCAATAGATCTTGACTTTCTCTGCTTACTCTGTTGTGTTTTCCTTTCTAACTGGATTACAATTTACTTTTTTTTTTTGCCAAATTTATTTTAAAACTGTCAATACTATGGTTATTAATATTAATCTCATGGTAATAAAGCACGCCTCCTGTTGACTACAGTGGTATTTTTCAGCATCATGGCACTATGTTTCACCAATCCCCAGTCTGTTTGGTTGCTTTTGTGCTACCACATACAGCTTACACTAAAAGTAGTTGTTTTTTTTTTCTCCATGAGAATCTTCATGTCTCAAAACTTAAGTTGCCAACAGTTAGCGTATTCACATCTTCTCTCACCTTTTGTCCAAAGAATGTAATTGTAGCTGGGCAGCAAATACCAGGTTTTAAATAATAGTTCATCTCTAAAGCACACAGAGAAAGCATCAACATTCCCAAATCAACAAACACCATTAATAATTACTATGAATATTCTAAGAAATTAAAGAGATGTCAAACTCTGCACTCATGTTACAGGATTTTTGGAAGTTTTCCTTTGAGGAAGGAAAAGCAACTTGTTGCATACTGCTTTTTGCTGTTTGAAATTGCCTCTTGCTAGTGGTGCTGAATATTTCAATTATCACCAGTACCTGAAGCAGTTACCTGAATGTGTAACAGCTACACAGCAGAACCAATTATCTTACAAACTAACTTGGAGAATACAACATTTTGTGTTCATTCTACCGTCCTGTCACCTCTTTTTGGACACCAAGTGTCATCTTCTCATCTAGCATTCCATTTCCTCTCCTAACCTGTAGCTGAGACCTTTTATTTCAACTCTGGAGGAAGTCAGAGTAATGTGACTAAATTGCACATATACACCAGACAGGGAAAAGAACAAATATAATTCTAGCCCAACATTTCTGGGGAGATTCCAGCCAAAGACTGAAATAATTTGTGTGACATAACGCTTCCCTAAGAGCTCATTTGAATTAAAGCTCCAACAGCTGACAATTTTTTGTTACTTCCTTCTACAAAATACATCATCTCCTCAGCACAGACTATTACAAAAATTAATAACATCACAGCTTGTTCTCCCAAAGCTCAACATTTTCCAGATAAATAAAGGAAAGGCTATAGATGAAAGTATAACCTAACAGTCCCTCTCATTATAGCCCTGTGGAAGAGACTTTCAAAAAGGGTGCAGAGACATATGTGTCATGCCATGGCTTAAAAAAACAGGCAGCTATGGCACTGCTGCAGTATGGGACATTTGATGTGTTTTTAATAGGGCTTTAAAATAAAGCTTATATCCTTGTATGTAAAGGCAGGAGAGAATAAAGTTGGATATCCATTGTTATTCTAATTAAGAATTCTTTGTTAATTAGCACTGAAATGAAATTGCATACTCATCTCATGGAAGAATCAAGCTGTACATTTCATGAGCACTGTCAAAAGATTCACTTTGATGTGAAAGCCATCAGAAAGAAAATTCTGTTTTCATCCAGTACTTCTTACTGCTAAAAATAAAAGACGGGTTTGGAGTTGGTTTTACTCTGCATAAATGAAAAAGTTGTAAAACTTAAATCACAAAACTGTTAGATTTGTATAGGCAAAAATTGCATTAAATTTGGTAGCTACACACTGGTCTGAATCTATCATCTTAAAACATATTCATGTGTACTTTTAAAATCAGTACCTGTGTAGAACTGGACATCTTTTAGAACAGTAGAAAAATTTAACTCTTTTATTGCTTCCAAGTTTCACTGATCTGATGAGAACATCAAAAAAAAAAAAAGGATGGTATTGGCATTTGTTGAACAACAGCAAAGTCCCTTCATTTATAAATTTTGCATAATGAAAAATTATGTCAACACGCTGTTAGCCTTATGAAGGTAACAGGTCTTTTTGACCTAAGCCAGAAAATTACTAGCAATGTAGTACAAACATTTTGGCCTCAGTGGGCCTCAAGAATAAGTTTGAAGTCAAATAGATACCATGGGTTTGATAGAGATTTTTTCACTGCTTAAAGCTTGTGACACATGGATTTACAGATAGCACTCTCAAACTTGATCATTTAACAGTACTTGGATAAGAGTGGGAATGGGAAGAATAAATTCTTGAAAAAGTGAAAGAGGTTTTGTTGGGAAAGTGTTTTAAGGCTTATTTTTCTTCCTGGTTTTTCTTCCTTAATCTTAGCTTGCTAGGTTAATAGCCTTCCTCTATATTATACTCCTTCAGTAATAGTTATTTGAGTGTTTTTGTAATTAACTGCCACACTGCTTACAGCTGTATAGGCAAAATTTTACTGATTAAATCCAAATAAATTATTTCCATAGAAATACTAGCAGAGTGGAATTTGCTTGGAGGGTAGAAATATCTTTTGCATTCCCTCATCTGTCTCAAATTGAAAATTCATCACCCATCCCAGAGAAAAGGATTTGAAAAAGTCAGACCTCAATGCAAAGAATTAAACAAGTTTCTTTATAGGTTGACCTTGGCTGGATGCCAAGTGCCCACCACACTCCCCTCCTCAGCAAGATGGGGAGGTGTGGGGGAGGATGGGATAAGATGGAAAAAAACAGCTTAATAAAGCAAAAGCAAAGGCTATGTACAGAAGCAACAGCAAACATTTATAGTCTACATCCCACCAGCAGGTGATGTCCAGCCACTTCCTGGGAAGCAGGATCTCAGTACCTGCAGTGATTGTTCTGGATTGTTTGTTGTAAATAACAAATGCACTCCCCACCTTTCTCCCAGCTTTTATTGCTGGGCAGACATTACATGGCATGGATATCCCTTTGGTCATCTGGGGTCAGCTGTCCTTGCTGTGTCCCATCCCAAGGCCTGGCTGCCTTCCCACCCCACTGTCTCCCCGCCTGCTGGTGAGGATGGAATGCTGGGGAGACAGCCTTGGTGTGTGCCAGCACTGCTCAGCGAAGGCCAAAGCACGGTGTATTGTCAGCACTGTGCCAGCTTCCGATACACAGCACGGCACTGTGGGGGCCTCCATGGGGAAAATTAACTCCAGCTCAGCCAGACCCAGTACATGGCTTCATTAGAATACCGGATGCTATAGCTATACGACAGGTTCATTTGGCAGCTACAGACCATGAACTAAGAGAGGTTTCAAAATAACCCTCTGTAATATCTCACCCACAAATGCACAGAAGCCATGATGGATGTCCTATTCAAACTGCAGAACCATTGGGTGGCAGGAAAAAACACAAGTGCACAGCTTCAGCCAGAGAAGCATTAGGGTCCCAAATTCCTTCTCATGAGTTGCTTTTACATTTATATCACATCTTGCACAGATTTTTCTGTCTTCTAAGGAAAGAATTAATCTGGATTACTGGCTACCACAATTGCACAAAGTTTTAACTGCCAGAATCTGCTATCAGCTAAATAGTCCTTTCCAGAAACCAGGACCAGAAGCAGATTATGGTATACAGCCTGGTTTCAGGCTGGAGACAACCACCATGGTGTACCCGAAAGTTTTCAGAAGCAAAACCTTGCAATGGCTTAGTTCTGCCTAAGGACTGATTCAAAGGTGTTTCCTTCTAATCTGTACTTGGTGAGAAGTATTTTTTTGTAACCATCTTTCCAAGTGTCTGAACAGGTAAATTAATGAGTTAACTTTGCAACAAGGGTTATTAGAATGGAGTGAGAGTCTGACATTCTTAAGGTGTGTATCAGAGCATTTTTAAATACAAGCAGACCAGCTGCACTTTCTAAATAAATGAATAATGTAAAAATGTTTTATGATTACAATGGCACTTTTCTCTGGGGAAGTGACAATTATGACAGTTACAATATAGAGAAACCATTTTATAATTATTGTGCTACAACAGAAAAAAATCAATGAAACAATATCTAAATGAGCATCATCCTATAGATTAATCAGTGCTATATTATCTGCAGATCCTCAATCCAAACACAGCTTTCCCTGTGTATCCAAGTTTTCTTCTTCGCATCCAGAGTCAAAACTCCAGCATTCCAGTATCAAAATAGGCCAAGTGACAGTGGTATTGTTTATACCACTGATAGGAATAATCATGTTAGCTAACAGCTGCTACCCTTAATCTGTTATTGATGCATTTTGTAAAAGGGCTTGTTTGAAATTCAGTTTGGCTGATGTGGAAACCGGATTCTGAGAGGAAACATTTCAATGGCCTGCCAAAGCAACTAGTAAAATATGATTAAACATAAGCCAGAGTTACAAACTACTTTTCTTCCTGTGAAGCTTTATTAACGTTGATATAACTGGAGGGAATACAGGAAGGTATTTCCCTGAAAGTATAATGTAGATCCATACTTGCCACTCATTTCTTATTAAACAAAGTATGTTGATTGTTATGCAAGAAGTGTTCTTTCTACTAGCTAGGAACATTTTTATGCTTGGTTCAAACATAATGAAGCAAAACAACAAACCGAAACAAATCAAAAACCAAGCAAAAAAAAAATCACCTTATGCAGTTTAGGAAGTCATATTCTGGAAATAAAAAGAGTTGCAGCTCAACAAAATGAATCTTGAGGTCATAACAAGTCAGGTTTGTTCTACATCACATCCTTAGTGAAGGATTTAACCTATGACATTTTCAGAATGACATCTGAAAAAGATACCAGAAATGTAAGGCACAGGTAAGCAGTGAAAAGGTTACACATTAATTGCACATATAAATATAATTTCTTACCATTTAGCAGGTTGATATGCAGACATTTTTTTAGTTTGTGTTTCAGCAAGGGGCACAGTGAATAATCAGGAAAGGTTTTGCCCTCTTGGGCCTTGAGTTACAGTGCCTAACTCAGTAGTGTCATCAAATAAAACAAGTTCAGCAGTTTTTTGTACATACAAAGGAAAATCATTCATATCGCATGAAATGAAAGTTGTATGACATCTGTTCAAGAGTAAAATGGATGACAGCACAGGTTAGGACAGCCAGTGTGGGAAATGCATTTGTCTACAGACAGAAGTTCAGAGCGATGCAAAAAAAGAGTGAAATATGCAGTCACGCAAAGACAAGGTAGGATTTCTGAAGCCTATTTCAGATAGTATTTTGGATCTTCTAGTACTTTTGATTCTCTGGTATATAGTTTCCAAACTGTCAAAACTGAGTCCATGAGAATGTATAAAAAGCTCCTGACATGAAAAGACAGTGGAAGCAAAATATGGAATGTAACATAATGGGGGGAGTAAAAGATTTTTACATGGATATAAAAACTGTGTTATTAGCTGTCCTTACTGCAACTGTTTTCTACTCTCTGCAATCCAATTTCCACATCAATGAATTAAGTCAAAAAAAAGTAATCCTGTTTCTAACAAATATATAATTTTACTGGGTGCTCACTTTACTAGTTCCTCATGTTAGCTATAGTAAAGCTTAAACAGGAGGAAAAGGACATGAAATTAAGTTCTAGAATGCAATAGAGTTTCAAGTTGTGTGATATGTTTCAAGGGCCAAACATGTGGCAAATTTTGAACGGCATTACTTTGAGTACAAGTGTCTGAAACTGGTTGGGAAATAGCACACGAGAATCTAATTTGTCCAATGATAAAGAGGAGACAGTGAGGAAAACTAGAAACGTTGACAGTGCAATAATATTAAAGTAATAATATTAATAATGTTAATTCTGGGCTACTTTTGAAAGATGATAATCCTTTTCAACATTCATATCTTATTCATGGGGTTTTTGCCAATGCCAGTCCACCTGCTGCTGATTACTCTCTGAAAGCAGGTAGCCATGCGAAACTTCATAGATTTTTCTCATATCCCCTCCCAGTTGCCTGTGGAGAGGTCTTTCCTTCTATTCTGAGCCAAGGAAACAGGCATGTATAGTGGATGGACATTGGCTGTAGAAACAGGCACAATACATTATCTGCTTCCTTCATGGATGTTCCCAAAAAATTCTAAAATTAATTTTAGCTTGTTTGACTCCTGATAATTGAAGTCAGGGCTTTGTAAGTCTAATAAAGTGACAGCAGTAGCAATAGCATTGAGTCAAAAACAACAAATTCTTGGGTAATCCTTCAGTACATCTGCCAATCAGCTCTCACGAGACAAATCCAGCTAGCAAACAATCAAGCATTTCCCTGAATGCACAGCAAGATTTTATCTTAAGTAGGGTAATTATATGATTATTATAAATTAAATCTTGTTCCTCTCAATCACCCGTAAGTAAGTTAAGAAAGACTTGATTCTAGCTAAAGATAAGTATTTCTCCCTCCTCCACACCTCCATGCTTAAACTTAAAAAATTAATACAAAAATAAGCAGTAATGTTTTTGTATTGTTCTGCATTTTCCCACTACTGGGGAATATAAGTGAGATAGCACAATGCAATAAGAGGTTTTATCTGATTTCTCCAATGTTGAAAACAGTAGTTTCAAGACAGGAAAGGTATTTCCAAATAAACCACATCACAGAAAAAAGCAGACTACCCACTGGTCTCCCAGCATGCTATGCAGTCATTGATTTTTCCTTTCCAAGTAATAATATTTTAAACCATGTGAGTCCAGGATTTTATCTGGTTAAATGATACTAGTTTTTAGTAAGTAATAATAAGAAGGCAGAATGGAAATTCCTTTTTCTCTTCAGCTTTATAGATCTCATCAACCCTTTGAACACTTCACAAAAAGTTCACTTCTGAAATGCTCAGTACTTTAAGTCACATTGAATCCTTTTTTGTTTTGCTTGTTACCTTTTTTACCTTAGTTTTTGTCTGTGTGTGATTCTTATGTCATGCCTCTCTGTGTCGCTACTGGTACTAAACAAAGTGCCTAAATACATGCCAGAGACAAAACCAGTGTAAAACTGGTAAATGAAAGTTAGTCACATACACACTAGTCCTTACCCTTATTTGGCATGGGATTGTTAGCAGAAGAGTAAGCAAAGCTAAAGCAGAAATCAGTCTTTGGATATTTATCTCACATGAAACATTTTCATTTTTACTGACATGGTCATTTATGTTATACTATATGAGCCTTTAGTCCTAATGTGTCAACTGAAAGAGAGGAGAGAATTTCATTCAGAATGTTTTGGGAGGTTAGTAAATTTTGTTTAGACTAGTGTCAATAGCTTCATGGTCAGAGGCTGGAAGCTCAAATACTTCAGAGGGTTCTTAGAAAATTATTTGATTTATTATGGGCAAACACTGAAGATGTACACATATGTGTGTGTGTATATTTACACTGTAAACATAAATTAGCAACACAACAGAAACCTCCCTCCTTCATGAGAGTAAAACGATTTCTATTCACTCATAATAGTCTGACAGAAGGTAGAAAGCCTCTTATCAGCCTTATAAATTGAGCTCATTATTAGACAAGCAGTTAGAAAGCAATTCAAAGGCATTCATTTTGTTCTCCCCACCTCTACTCCCCAGTGCTCTGATTCCAGGACTCCACGATCACACATACTCACACCCACCTCAACTCTTATCTACTTCGTAGACCCCATCCTCCACATCGGATAACAGCATGCTCCACTACCCTAGTAATCCAGGTGTACCACAGTAAGCACTTTACTCCCATAACATCACACAGGCAAGAGCTCCACAAAGCAAAGAAAAGCAATCTGTAACCCCTAATATAACATCTGTTAATGAGATGCTTAATAGTCAGTGGGAAGTAACAATAAAAATAAACTATCAACAGAACCAGCTATTTAGGACACAATATATACAAGATACAATAGATTAATTCAACTCCCAAATAATGGTATCTTGGCAAGTAACCTGAAACTAACCCCCATTGTTTGCCAGAAGTCAGCCTGCAGCAGCAAAAAATACTTTTTCTTTTTCTACATTAATTTTCACAGGATATTATTAGGGAGACCGAGATGGGATAGAAAATAGGCTGAAAATCTGAATACCCTGGAGAACAAAGGAGAAACAAATAGGAACAATATATCAATAATAATTTTCAAAATCTACCATAAAATAGATTTCTCAATCAGGTGAAAAATCTGGATCTAAGAAGGTTTCCCATGGCTATACCCCTGTCCAATGAAATTAGCACATCTCCAAAGAAACAAAGACAGAAAAATCAGCAAGATCTGGGCCCTAGAGGCCTGATTTATGTCAGTACTGGGAAGACAAAAAAAAAAGAAGTTGGTATGAGCACCTTTCTCAAAACCAGTACTGAGAAGTGAAAGAAAAAGTTCTGTTTCCACCACTCCCCAAGAAAAGAAAAAACCCCTATAAACACCTAGATTGAGAAAAGACAAGTAATCAAATCTGGGCCAGTTCTGTAAATTTCTGACATTCCTTATCTGACAAAGAGATATTTCATGGCTGTGGCACAGCCATGCCACAGAGCACTGGAATTTTTTTCAAATTTAAATGAGAAGTTTCAGAGATTCTCCCAGTCTAAGTTTTTGTTCACTTTCTCACACACACAAGCATACCACCTCTTCATCTCTTTCATCAACAACACAGTTTCTTTTCAAGTAGTTATTTTCATAGCTCTCTGAAACCACCGTGGAACAGATTGAACTGTGGTTGGATTTCCTAATAATCTTACACATGGACTCAGCATTTGAAAGGAAACTGAGAAACAGTGACAGTAATGGCCTGCCTCCTTGTTCCTGAAGGGATATACAGTGCAGACCTATTGCAATATGACATTCTATAGTGTCCACTTTGCTTGGCATGTCAGAGAGAAGTGCCTGTTTTTATCCACTGACTCCTTGCATGACTGTTTCATACCTCTTAGTCAGGTCCTACAATGCTAGGTTTGTTTTCCTTGAAAGTGCCTGACCTTTGAAGCATGTCATTCTGAGATAATGCCAATTTAAAAAAGTAAAGTTAGGTTTCAGGGTGATGGAGAAATCTGTAAAACACTAAAGGCTTTAAAACTATGAATTCTGTATTTATCATTTGTTCAAGACATATTTCAAACATTTGGGCCTGCTATGATTTATCTAGAAGAATAGCAGTAGCTCTGCAGATATACCATAAATATTGCTAGCTGTCACAGGGAAATAAAGAGGTGACTTATTTCTCCTCAATCCCTTAACAAAGGCACATTATATACACTGGCTCCTGGGAAGTTAATGTAGCCCTTCGTGTTCTTGAAACTGAAAAACATAAAACTGACTTTGGTTGTTTCAGATTTTTTTCCTTTTCATATTGTGAAATATTTGTTCTCACTGATCTTACCGGGTAGTAATCATTGTTCATACACTACAGCAAACAATCTCATAATTTCAAAGCTATCCAGTGTAAATAAATATATTCTTCTAATTACATTACAGGAATTAAATACAGGTGTTCATGATCTTCTAGAGGTACATAGCACTCATGCAAATCCAGAGTCTTTGTCTTTCTCAAAGATTAAGAAAATCTGTAGATGAGACTTAGTGCTATATAGTTGAATATTTATGATTTGTGACAGGTTATCATGTAATTCCATCAGAACTATGCGTGGTATTTACTTGAATACCTAAAGAATTTGCTATTACTGAAATTACTACAGTGATTCCATAAAAAACACTGGTTGGATTTTCTAGTACTTAAGCGTCTCAAGCTGATTTACACCACTAAGGTGGAGACAAAGACAGCACTTAGGTGAAAATACTTCACAAACTCTTGAAGTATTATCAACTGTCACAGCATTCTTATGTTCCTTCATGGTTTTTTAATTTTACTTTTTTTTAAGCCTAGCTCCTACTCCTGGACTTTTCTGTATCCTCCACTAAAAGTAAAACGTACTGACTACAGAGATCATTTAAACTCACTCATTAGCTTGAGCATTTCTGAATTCTAAACAATGTTGAAGTCCCAGACCTTTACATCATTGAGCCTAACAGCTCTATTTGCAAATGTTACTACTATTTAGTCTGAGTTGGATGGAGGGTTGTGACATACCACTGGTGAAAAGCAGTATCCCCTTCTATTCCACACAATTCATCTACAAATAATCAGCATGCATCATCATCCTGTTCAGAGGTTGGTCATGCTTAACTTCCATTCTTACCACGTTGACTTAGAGGAAGAAGGAGCCTTTCAAGCATGTCCCTTCTTGCTGCAATAAAAAGGGCAAAAATGTTTCGAAAGAGGCATTAAAGTCTGACAATATTAGATATTATGTACTTCGTTAAACAGCAAAGAGAAGCTGGCAGGTGGTCAATTTGTGATACATTAAAGTTTTGGCCACTTAGATTAATTGCAAAGGGCACAGGGCAGAATTTTTAGGTGCACCGAATTATAGCGAGACATTTTAATGTTCTCTTATTAGTTAAAGGAGTTATTTTGACCCCTAAGCAACTGGAGGATGGGGAAAAAAATCATGCTGTGCTGATGTGTATGAATGTAACAGTCAGTGACAGAAAACCTAAGCAGTGGATAGCAAGTAGAAGCTAGCCTTTAATAATGTCACTCATTTTTAACTATGAAAAGCTGCATGGTGTCTTTGCTTCTCCTGCTGAATATCCCACAGAACTGGATCAAATCACAACAAATCAAACAAGAACTTTTGAGAAGTGGGCTTCCCCCACATATTCAAGGGAGTTTCTCTGGTCATGTAATTGATATTATTATTATATGAATAAAAACCACAAAAATTAAAGTAGTTAAAATATCTAATGGAGGAGCATAATACTTGGGTATTTCTTGTACATAACTTCAGCTGTGACTCAACATTGTCTGTTACAAACATATATTCTGCATTTCACACCTATGCCAGTAGATTATTAGCACTAGAACACTTCCATGTAATCATTTAGAACTGCACCCCAGTTTATGCTTCAATAAAGCTACACAAGTTTGGTCAACACAAGCTCTTCAAGAATCTCAAATAAGAGCTGTTCAAAGCATTATAATAGTAAAATGGCCAAGTATTAGTCCTATTCTGGATGCAAAAAGTGTTCAAGTCATATATATAGTCATGTGCTCCAACTCTGAATAGTTCAGACCAAACCAAGATTTACAACTCACACACACAAGATTTGCATTTCTCCACTGTAAGTAGTTTTCTTGTGAATCAGCAAGTTATACAAGGGTAGATGGCTCTCTCCACATATGGACCAAGGGAATTACAGATTCAGCACAGGATCAATAGATACTTAACTAAAAAAAAAAATTACAATTTTTAAATGCACTTTGGTCAATGAAGTTTGTTGGATTTTCCATGAATGTGAACCCATACCTCATAATTATTCATGCCATTTATGGAAAGACTCGTACGTTTTACTTGATAAATAAATGCAGAGAAGAAATACAAAAGATCATATGGAATTTAAAATTGCTAGTCCGAAAAGCAAGAGTTGCTGGAGTATGTTAACTGTCATCCAGCAGTGTGTGTTCACTAAAAAGACCATAACGGTTGCTGAAGTAAAAAATACCAGTTCTGCACAACCTCTTAATTACAGAGTGGTGCAAACCAATAACCAACCCTTTCAAGGCTCTTTCCAGATATTCAACAGTACATGGATTAAATAACCCTGCAATTCTCTTTCTAGGTAGAAAAGTCATACATACATAAATGAGTTGTTAGAAGTCAATAATTATGTATTTGCAAACCAGATTATAATGGACCTAAACAAGGTTCTACATTCAACTGTGCCAATTCTTCTAGGCTAGAAAACAGACTCTTCCATCTCTTCCTTGAAGGTTTTTTTCCTAAGCATTATTGGCACAAAAGACAACTATTTCAATTCACATTTAAGTTTAAAAATTAAGATAAATTCAGAGATGCCAGAGAAGACCGAGGCAAAGAACTCATTCAGTACCTCAGCCTTCTCCTCATCAGTTGCAGCCAATTCTCCTTTTTCATTTACCAAAGGGGGTACGCCCTCTTTGGCCTGTCTCTTCTGGCCAATGTACCTGTAAAATCCCTTCTTGTTTTTAACATCCCTCGCCAAGTTCAGTTCCATCTGTGCCTTGGCTTTCCTGAGCCCATCTCTGCAAGTCCGAACAGAATCCCTGTATTCTTTCCAGGCTACACACCCTTGTTTCCAGAGTTTATATTTGCCTTTCTTTTCCCTCACTTTGACCAGCAGGTCCTTGCTTAGCCATGCTGGTCTCCTGCCCCTCCTGCCCACTTTCTTATTCAGAGGGACAGAGAGCCCTTGAGCTCTCAGAAAGGCATCCTTAAAGAGCAGCCAACTTTCCTCAACATTTCTGTCTCTAAGGACCACCTCCCAGAAAATCTTGGCCAACAAGTCCTTAAACAGCCTAAAGTTTGCTCTCCTAAAGTTCAGTGTCCTGATCCCACTCTTTGCCAGGCCCACATTCCTTGAGATCGCAAACTCAACTAGGGAATGGTCGCTGCAGCCCAGGCTGTCTCCAACCTTAACACCTTTAATGATCTCCCCCACATTGGTGAGCACCAGGTCCAGCAATGCATCACCTCTGGTCAGTCTGTCCAATACCTGAACCAGAAAGTTGTCATCTATAGACTCCAGGAGTCTCCTGGATCTTTTGCCTGACCAGTTATAAATAGCATAAAATAATACCTTAAATCTTAACCACTAGACCCCTCTTCCTAAATGATGAGGGTTGTTTTTTTTTTCTGTCAGATAAATAAAAACCCTGTTGCTCTACTTAAGCACATCAACATAAATGGCCATAGTCTGGTACTGAAACATTTATCCTTTCCAGTTAGATTTAGGGTAAAAGGCTCAGGTAACAGCTTTTGAGTAAAAGGTCTGGGCTAATACAATTTTGGTAGATTTAAAAACATGTCTCATAAATCAGGTTTCCAGTGGTGTTTATTTTTGTCATTGTTCCCAATTCTTTTCATGTAAACATTAGTCTTATAGGATATGTCAGCTTTTGTTACAGCTTTGATTTACTTCATATAAGAGAAAGTAACTTGTCATTATGTTAAAAGTTAATGGACCCTCAAAAATCTCTTTAGTTTACTATGCATTATTCCAAAATTTGGGTCAAAGAGGACCCATATCATCCTAGCCTGTATTGCATTACCATCTTTAAATATATATACAAAGAGGTTTAATTATATTCTCCATTAATTAAAATATTAATTTGGTGATTTTTCAGGTAAATGCAGTACTTTTCAGAAGAGCTCATATTAATCTGCAAAGAATGGCTGGAAGGACACTTGAAGGTGACACTGAATCAAGCTACCACAGAGTTGAGGAACTAAGAAAGGGAGATAAAAGGCAAGGTTCCATTGAGTTCTGGGTGACAGCAGGAAAAGATCTAAATAACAAAGCTTGATAGCAACTGATACCGCTGCAACTGGCACTAGTGGTCAGCAGTAGCTGTCTGAAGTCTCGCTTACCCACAGCAGTAGTAGCAGCAGCTTAACAGAAACAGTAGCAAGACCCCCTTTCTCAAGGACCAGCTGTAGGCAAAATAGACAGTGGTACCATGGCTGTATCAGTTCTGAAAGCAACATGCTACCCCAGACAGATGCTTCCTTGCTTCTGGCTAGGAATGCTTTCAGGACAGGTGAATCTGTTCCTGGGTGAAAATTCCCAAACAGCTCTAGAACATGAATTTTGTACATCTCTGGAAGGTGTGGCATATACAGTGGATGTACAAGCTCCCTAAATGTGTGGTGCTTGAAATACAACCATGGAGAACCTTTGTTCTGCAAGTCTACTAGTTCTTATTCCAATATACTGGGTAGTATCAGCTGTTCTGACTTGGTGGTTTTTGCAATGGTTGAGATAGCTATTTCTGCATGGCATTCTGCCAGGGGTTGCATGCCCTTAAGACAGGAAACCAATGATGCTCTAAAAATGTATGTATTTAAGGTTTCTGGTCTTTCCTATTCCACTGTATTTATTTCTTGCTACTGAAAGTTTTATATCTGTAATACAAAACTACCAGACAAGATTAAATGATTCAAGTCAAGTTGCCTGGCAAGGTTGTCTCAGAAATAGGAAAACAAGTTCCTGATTACCAGTTAACTGAATAGCCTTCTATATTACTACAGATTTAGGTGTCTAGTATGCTAGGCCACTTTATACACATCTAGATAAGCACATCTTATCCGAAGAAAGTAATATTACAGATAGCATTATGAGGAATAGACAAGTTACATTTCTCAGCAGAATTCATTCATATCCATTGTGTTTACTGTTCCCTCTACATATTTATGTAAATCATTCCAAGTGCACTTTATAAATTACTTCAGCAACATTAAATTTGAGGCTAACCATAACCACCTAAAAGGAATAACATGCACAACAGAAAAGTACACTGCTTCCAGAATTGACCGTACCACATCTGCACCTGGTTGTGGATGAATTGCTTGTAACACCTCTGATTTAAGTTTGTATTAGTGCCCTTCTTAGGATTTAATGTCAGATATTGATGTTATTTTAAAATACCATTATCCTGAGGGTGTCCCTGAGGGTGCATAATGCACAAAATTAAAAGGTCGATAATGACTTCCAGCAAAACAGTCAGCCTGACTCCCCAGGGCTGTTAATCTTCGATGTCTACTTATGTTCATGCCAAAAGCATACAGAATCTTACAATGGGCATCAACAAGAATATCCACTAGGCCATGGACCATGAACTCTTTGCCCAGGTGAATTACAGGGTCTTTGCATGCAACTACACAAAGTGAAAGGGAACAACAAATGAGTTCTGTTGCCCCAATGAATCAATTACAACATGATCACAATATTTTATTTTGCTTTCCATCAGTGTCTGATTCCACTATTAAATCTTGGAAAGTGATAGCTGACCACCTTCCTGATTGTGTGTATAGCTTGGGCTCATGCACCTAGGAAGCCTCAAAGGATATAAGGCCATTAACTCTGAAAGATCAAAGGGCCCCTCCATAATGAAAAAGCAAACACAAGAGTAATTTTACTAGCTGTCATTCTTGTTGGATTATCTTACGTATTGAGGCCCTGCATTACTCTGTTTACACTGACAAGGCAACTTATGATTAGATAGTAAATTTATTGTTTGAGTAGGATGAATATCAGAATGGCAGAAAACACCTTTGACTGCAGTTTCAAATTCCAATAAGTCTGGCATGCTTGGCTGCCTATGAGCACCTCCAAAGTAAAGCACTGTAGTTAAGCTTTCACCTTGCATGCTGGTCTAGAATTCATAGAAAGGACGGGAAAGAAATCATATAAGAAGCCCTAGCTATTGTTCAAATTGTTACTGCTTAAGTCTTGGTGAGACAGCATATGTAGATGCTTCTTGGTACTCACTTTTTCACTCTAGTTCCCCCTCCTGACTCCCACTCCTTTAAAAGTATTGTCTACTGTGCAGCCTAGGAAACACTATACAGGGTAAAAAAATTGTTCAGGTAAGAGGTTCAATGTCTTCTAACTGAAACAAATAATAGAAAGCAATCACAGCACACAAAACACCCTGTTGCAGCAATTATAGAATAGTAAGAATCTCTCCATATAATTTAAGTAATTTATTATGCACTGTTGCTAGCCACTGGAGAAGACAGTCATGTAAACAGAATTACTTTGTCATGTTAAAACGCTAAGTAAGCATGCATTCTTGCTCCTCACATTTCCATATCTGGTGGCACGGTGAAGTCTTATGACCCCATACTGTCTTCAGATTTAAAAGGGGTCTCCTTCATTGACTTCTGTTTTAGACCCAGAGATCTTGTTAGTGGAAACTGAAGCAAACAAGCCAGTATAGTCAGTAATAATCCCCTCCAAATCTCAACCCACCAATATTTTAACTTTATTGAATTAGAATGTAGGCTGAAATTAGAACAGTTCTGAGAAGTCGCTGCTCATAAAGGTTGAATGGAAAAATAAAATTCTCATTTATATTAAAAAAAAGCTATGAAATTAACTGATGGAAACTGTAGATGCCCCACGACAAGGACCTACAATTATGCAATTCATAAATAATACTGCTGAGTAAAGAAAAACCCTGAGACATCCACTTAGCTTTTTCCAAGGTGACTATACTATATTTTCCTGTATTGTTGTTTAGTAACTGGTTAGCAAAATATATTGGGTCCTGATACAAGGATAAGAAAAATGTAACCTCAAAGTTAGAAGTTTGCATTTTAGAGTTATTTTATTTTCATTCAGGCTTCAATTTCATGACACTAATTTCATTAAGTCATTCTCCACCAGGCACCCTTTTTGTACCAAGTACTTTCAAATCTGAAATATTCAGATGTTGCAGTGAATGCTATCTCCATCTTTCCTAGTGGTCAGTGAATCAGGCTGATCTCTTCAGTGCCTCTCTAGAAATAATAACTTCCAATTCACATATAGGAGAGTTTTGTTTCTCCTTTAGACTGTCAGACTTTCAACATTCTTTTGAAGAACACGAATCCTCAAACTTCACAAAGTTTCAGTATCACTCTTACCTGTTGTGGTGGTTCAGCTCCAACCAGTGGCTGAGCACCGCACGCTGCTTGCTCACTCCCAAAGGGGAAATACATAGAGCCTCCATGGCTTGGAATAAGGACAGTTTACTGACAAAAGCACCATGAAAGGAGAACAATAACAGCCCACAGCAAATTTTCACTTACATCAGTGATAACAGAGTACTGCATGACCCGATGGCCCAGTCACACTCAGACTACTCTGGAGGAATGCAGAATGCCCCTCCCCAACCAGCCCCTTTTATGGGGGAGTGATTTCAGGTGGTGTGGAAAACAGCCCGGGCTGACTCAGCTCACCTGTGGTGGCTGCTTGGGGATGTTAACTTTGGCCTGCACAGAACCAGGACACCTGTGGCAAAAAGACATGAATGTTCTTCCCTTCTCACCAATCTCCACTGTAAACAGCTAAGGATTCACTCAAACCTTTTTCTAGCTTTGCCTTGAAAGTTCATTTTTGTCTAACCACCCTGACATCTATATTTCCTATACAGTATCACCTTTTTAGAGCAAATTAGAAAGACTTACATGGAGTTACTTAGTACTCCCATCTATGCTTAATAAACTTATCAAATATTTTTTCCGATCAGGGACAGAATAATCCAACATAGTTTAGGAAATTACTGATCAAAAGGGCAAAAGCTGAGTGCTCTTAAAACCCTCCAGTAATTTCTCTTAATCACCAAAAAATACTCTTGGCAGCCATGTCTTGTAAAAGTCAGCATGTTAATAAGCCAGGGAAGGAGGAGGAAGAAAAAGAATGAAGAAAATGGTCTGTCCTAAGGCTGCCAAAAGAAAGCATTTCGACTTAAATCTCTACATAGCGCCCCCCCCCCCCTTCTTTTTTCCCATATCTCTGTCCAGAACAGAATTTAGTGGGCTTCTACAAAGAACTGAGAACTGGGTTGCACTGGGTAGAAAAGTGATGCCAGTAAAGAGACGAACTCATGTGCATGAAAAAAAACCCAATTTGTATAGCTTATTTCCCTGTACAGGAAAAAAATAGGTACTGCATTATAAGAGCAACAATATTTGCTTGCTACCCCTTTCTGCGGGAACTAGTATAACTTGGAGAGACCAAGGGTAAGAGTGCATTGTGAATACTTTGAATGATAGTGGTTTATTTAATTAAGAGACATCATTGGCATTTCTTAGCTTCGTATAACCTGTTGAAATCATCCAGAAATTTCTAAGAGATGAAGAAACATCACCTATCTGGAGTTGGACTTGATGATCCTTATGGGTTCCTTCCAACTCATGATACTCTATGATTCTATTTTTTGTATGTATTTCTCTTGTTCTGTACTATTTTGAAAAAAATAGAGTAGCAAGGTGGTTTCTTTATTCCTGCCTCTAAAAGGTCACATGCGTTCCCCAAATCCATCACCTCTCTTACTCAGTGTCTTCTAAATAAAGCAGCATAGGTTAGCTTCATTGCACAACCTCTCACATGTTGGTATCAAAGTTTCAAGAATTTAAGCCTTCATTTGATCTCAGGGTAGAATCAATGTTTAGACCTCAACAGTTAAGAACTATGAACTAGGGGAACCAGTAAGTAGATACACTTCACTGGACATAAGAGGAAAACATTTTCACAGGAATAGCGCTGGGAACAGATGACCAGAGAGGTTGAGGAATCTCCAGCTTTAGAGGTTTTTCAAGACTCAGCTAGACAAAACCTCAACTAGCCTTACCTACTGTTGGCCAAAGTCCTAATTTGAGCAGAAACTTGGAATTCACAATTACTAAAGATACCTCCCAGCCAAAATTTCTCTAATTCTGTGTAATTGCAGGCAAACCACAAGTCCAAGAGAAATTCCTCCTTTGGCACATTCCCGAACCTTGGCTCAGAAAGCGGGAGTGAAGCTGTAGTTTTCTGGTATAACCCAGACTTAGTATTAATCTACCAATTTGTGCCTCAGTTTCTCTGTATGTAAACTGGGATTAATATATTGACCAAAAGCATCTGTCAGTATGTCACAGCTAATGAGAATGAAGTACTTTCATGTTTTGAGACTCTCCCAAAAAGAATTTGAAATCCCAACCTGCATGTCACAGCACTGCTATCACCATTACATTTTTATTGCTTGGGAAAAAATATTCCATGAACAAAAGGATTTGAAGGTGGCAAACACTCTCTCCTTACTGAACATCAGTAATACAAGAAAATGCAATTTCTTTCCTGAGGTTGGCAAACATTTCAGCATGCCCACACAACCTGCCAAATTTGAGGTATGCATCACACATACAAACATGTCCAAACATATTTTGTCATTATTTTCTTAAAAGAATGCAAAATAAGTCACCCTGTTCCCCAAAATAAAACAAAACCACAGAACAAAACCAACAACAATTGGACATTATAATTTGTTTTGAATTGCCCCTTATTTATATTTGTTACAGTCTGTTTGTAAACTTACAGGCAGCCAATGGAAAAAAGACAAAAGTGGTGTAATCTGCTCAGGACTGTTCAAAACCACAAAGCAGGTATGTCCCTGAACTCTGAGGAAGCATAAGCAGAGCAGCCACTCTGCTGGAAGCCTGGCTGAAGGCGAACAGCAATAAATCAAGCACTTTGCTTACGGGGAGGACATCTTGCAGTTGCAAGGTCAACGTGGGACAAATCAAAGCACAAGATGACCAAGGTGTACAGTCTGGGACAATTTCTTGTTATGTCCAGCAAACCGGGTTTACCATACAACAGATGTAGTTTGCAAGAAGTGACAGGCAATTACTAGAGGCTTGGTACAACGACAGTCTTCACTAGTGAAACAAAGTAGGCAAACTACTATATTCTTTACATACCTATAGCATCATTATCGTTTGCATCAAGCAATTCTTGTGTCCTTGCAATAACACATTGTAAACTTGTCTGGTCAGGGACATGTGGTTATGTGCACGCTGATAAAGACACCCTGAATGACCTCCCCTCAGCAGCCAGGCTAATGTTTTATAAAAACTAAGAACAAAATAATTTGTATGCATCCAGATGGCAATGTCATGTAAGCAATTCTCCAGAGCAGAGACTAAACTCCACAGGGTACAAGATACACAGCTGTGCATTATGAGAGTGCTGATGTTATTCTATGCTGTGTTAGGAAACAATTTTGTCTAGAGGCTTCACATGTCCTTTGAGCAACAAAGGTTTGGAGATAGATCCTTGAAACATATGACGTTTCCTACCTCTGGGCACCAGCTCTGCAGTTTGATTATTTCTTACTGGTCTTGAGAGAGGACAAATTCTTATATTCCAGTAGCATCTCTTAGCTGCTGAAGCAATTACCCATGATTAGTCATATCGGATGTTGGTAAAACATCTGCTAAAAAATGCCTGCACCTTTTGAATCTCCAGTTGGATGGAATACCTGTTTGAAAAACTGCCAGTGTCTCAGAGTAAAGCAACTCCCTTTTTCATGAAGTGAAAAACCTAGGCAGCAACTGAACGGTCAATGGATGGTTTTGGAACAAAGTATCAAGACCCCTGCCAAAAGTGGTCAGCCTTTCGCCAGCTCTAGGTAATATGTTTTAAGGTATCATGACCACACCCATGTTTTCAAGCAGCTAAGCATAGACCACAATCAGAACTGAATGCAGCATGTCTCTCATTCTTCACTTACTTGCCCATACAAAGTCAAGCAAAATTGAATACATAATATACAATATGCTCTCAGTTTACGTTATTTAGCATAGGAATATAGCTGACATTTGGAGAAAAAAAAGGTGTTAAATAATGAGTAAGACATCCCAATATATGCACAGGAATAACTTAAGACACCTCTGCATCATATTGTGTTGTGAGCATAGGTTACCCCAGAGTGAATATCTACATAAAAAACAGTGGAGGCAACCCCTGGGTAGAAGTGCTGAACACAGACACATTTAATTGCCTTGTGGAACCTATATTTTATTTGTGAAGTGTTATGCACAAAAATGAGTATGTCTGAAGGATGTTATTATTTACCTGCTAAGAATACTAACTTCCAGTTGTAAGCATTTTCAAGTGAATGTCTTCTTTCTTTTTCCTCTTGAGTCTTAGTGTAGAGTATCTCCCACAAATTACACTGAGGAACTGTTTGCAGGGGTAATTATTCTCAGTTTTTATTCCTGATTCTTCTTATTCATCACCTGTCATTGGTTTTGCTCTTTTCAAGTCACTGATCTGAATTACCTTACACTTTGAAATAGAAGCAGCAGCTAATTCAGACAGTAGCCACACAAGAATGAATCAGGAATAGTTAGCTCTCTTAAACCCAAACCCTGCTGTAATACAAATCAACTTCAGCAGATTAGACCTCTGTTATGTTCAGTTTTACATCAATGACAACCCTAAGATCTCATAGCTTGTGAGCCAGCAGGGGTGAAATATGAGCATTCAACCACAGGAAACTGGTTTGACAGGTGCAAGGAAACTAAAAATTCTAACTACAGTAACCACATTTTTCCTAGTCTTAAAAGTATTCATGCTTTTGTACTTCTGCAGAATGACACTGCCAAGTGTTGGGAAGGGGTTGTTGGGAGGCAACAACCTACAAGCCTCAGGCCAACATTCTTGAAGACCACTTAGGTCTCCCCTGTGGGATGTAGTTTGTGCCTGGAGCACAGGTTAGATGCTGAGAGGGCTTTAACCATTATGTACTCAATCAATATGCATGCGATTTCTTGATTCTGAGTCAATATGCATGTAATCTCTTGATTTCTGAGTCTTGATTTCGACTTTTCTAGGCTTCAAACTAAAGAATGGAATTAACTATTAAAAGTATAATACAAACAGGCTCTACGCAGAGCCAGAACGGTTTTTATTCCGGTAGCAAAAAGAAATGGACTTACACCATGAACAATGTGAGAAATCTTGTTCCTGTACAGTGTTTTTGCTGCCCTCGGCACTTAAAGTGGTACAACAACATACTGTCATGGCTTGCAGTTTGACACACATGCAGAATGCATCACCATGATATTTAAATAAAATAACTTAAACCAAACCACAGAACGCCGCGGGGGAGTGCGGTGTGTGCGGGATCGGGGGACCGGCTCTGCTGGCATGGTCAGCTCAATAGTGCCACCTGCTGAGAAAAAGCTCAAGGCATTGTGCCTCGGAGGCCAGTGGCTCGTTCAGGCGGCGCAGCGCATTTCACACCCTACGCGCTGCTCGTGATCGGAACTTTCTGCAGTCCTGCTTTGCGTAACACACCGTAGTAAGGCTCTCTTCCCCTGGCCGGGTTTCATCCTCTGTTAGAGGTGGACAAACACAAACCGGACAGCGTCTGGCTGTTGCCTACAAGTCAGTCTCAGCTGACCTACAAATGAGCTGTGGATTTAGAAGTTGGTGTGTTACCCATGTCTTGCTTCCCACATTACAACAGTGGGTTTTAAGGATCTCTCTGCGAACCATTCTTTAATCTTAATATGGTCTCCTTTCTTATCTTAATCAGGCTTTTGGTTTTTAGGGGTTTTTTGTTGTCATCATGTATTAGTAAAGCTAGCAGCTCAAGCAGTAGGCGCTCTTTTCCTTTGTTACAGCTAAGAGGCTATTTCAGAGACACAACCACCATGTGCATGAAGGTAAGGAAAGAAACAGAAGCAGACAGAAAACATACAGTTTCCACTGTCAAGCTTATAAAATTTAAAAGACTACAGGCCTCCTTCTGTAAGTGAATGCTTGTCTTTTTGTCTTTTCACATCAAAAGATCTCCACCTATGTCAACACTGCTCAGCTTCCACACCAGTTAACGCAGCCTTCCTATTAAACCTCAAAGCAAAATTCTTACAGTCAAGTCATGCACCAGTAAAGGGCAAATACTGAGCTGAAGATCTAATCCTCTTTGGGGCCGGACTTACTTCACCATGGTGCCGTGGCCAGTCAGAAAGAGGGGAGGATGTTACAAGGACCTGAAAGGAGTCCAAGCATCACAAATCTTTCATACCTCCAGAAGACATGGAGATTGTAGGACATAGTCTGCTGTCCCTATATGCATATACTTTGCATTACCCTTGAGGTACATTGCCCTGGAACAGAGGCATAATTCCAGGTGTCTGAAGGACATAAATTTTGCTGTTGCTTCCCTACAACATCTTCTTGTGGTAAAAAGAGTAAAACAAAAGAGGAAAAAAACAAGACCCACACATCTTTCAAAGTAATGAAGGACAAGGCTACAGGCAGGGTGATCTCATTCAAAGTTTGTAAGTTGTGCTCCCTAGCATGGAAATGAAGCCTACATGAACAACCTGTTAGCAGAAATGGTAATTCAGAAAACGTTCTAAAGCGAAAAACCAAGTGCAGCCCCAACAGTTTGCAGCGCACAGCCTCTAGAGGTACAAGAAGGAAGGACACCTTGACCCACACATTTTAAAATGAAAACGGCAAACTCAGTCAACTGCCAAGATCTATCTTGTAATACAAACTAGCAGAAAGCATCTAATTTCCACTGCACTGAACCCAGTGAATCAGATCCAAGGATTCTCCTTGAAGTCTCTGCAGGTACTTGGAAAAAAAAGATGCAAAAAAAAAAAAAGAGACACAAAATTCTGAGCAATTAGAAGCCCAGGTTGCTAGGCTTACATTGTCACTGAATTTTATTACAAAAGGTATTAATTGGGGTTCATGTAAGAAATCTGCCATAATTTTAAATAATCACAAGTGCTTCAATCCACCCTATTGGTTGTATCTGAATTTCTGTTCTAATCCCAACGATCTCTAAATAAAAGAAAAAAGAACTTTACGTATCAAGCTAATAAAGGCATTTCTGTGGGGTTTTTTTGCTTCCAAATGCTATGTTCTGAAAAATACATCACCAAATCCACTTCTGTTCCCTCTCCCATCATGGCATTTTTAAACTGACATAGCTTACTATACCATTCAGGGAGAAAAAAAAAAAAGTTCTCTGCCATAAATAAGCAGGTTCTTAAGTGGCAGTCATGTACACTGATGATGCAGATCCTACGTGACTTATCTACAGGAGGGTGCCCTAAACTTGGCCATTCCTTCACTTCCTAACACTTTCCTGGGAAAAAGAGTTCTCTTCCTAGAATGAAGAAGGATTTACAGTCTAAATACCAGATACCAACAGCGTGTTAACAACTCACAGGCACTTCACAGTACTATCCTAGACCTACTTCCAATTTTTTTCCTTCGTGTAAATGGACATGAGCTTTCAGGGTACACACAGGAAGAGAATATGTGAAAGCCTTCAAGTGTGACATGCAGAACTATTTTCATAATTATTTTGAATTTTATTACCTCTAGCATGCCATATAAGATATCCTGTTGTACAAGCAAATTCTTTCAAAGGAGAAAAAAGTCCCTTTTTGCAATGGGTTTCCTGATTTCCTTCACCATACAAAAGCAACTGCAATGCTATTTTGGAGAAAGATTAATCTATTTGTCAGGTGCATGCACTTAATTTTCCCACACGTTTCAATCTGTACTAATTCTATCTTGATGACTATTCTGTCAAAATATAATTTCCCCTTTAGTTTCATGTGATGAGGAAACTTTCTTATAATTATCACCAGGATGACAGTGTCAGCTGACTTCAATTTTGCTCATGCAAATGTGAATGTCGAAGTAAATATGAAACGTATGCACTGAAGTGACCAGCTAAACAGAGAACCACTCACTTCTGTAGACTAGTTTCTGTAAGATGTTACCCTAAATAATAAACCAGTATGTCTACAGAGTTCCATACCAGAGGCAGCTAGAGCAGTCTAGTGAATTCTATACCCTATTAATTTTTCCTGAGATTTAATACATCATCTAAGTAGGCTGGTATGTGTTAAAGGTATCTATGTCCTATCTTAAAAAAAAAAAAAAAAAAAACCCACAAAAATGCTCAAATTTTGGCTTATGTTTCAGGTCAGTGTTATTTTTCTTCAGGCTATTTAGGCTTCTTCTGTCAGTCAGCTACATACCCTGTGTGCCCTCCTCTGTATACCTAAACTTTCCTTTTTATTCGCTTTGTATGACCGAGTTGCAAAGTATATTCAGAAACAGATCATAACAGATAATATAAAATAATTCCTCAATCATCTTATTTCTTCATTACTTTTTTTCTCATACTTCTAAAGGGGACAATATGAATTTGAGTTCAACTTAATTTAAATGTCATGCCTTCCGAAATTGACAAAACAATGGCAGAGAAAATGTATTAAGCCCTTTGGTTCTGGATTTTGTTGCTGATAGGAATTTATGTGAAATTTTGCAACTAAAAGCTCCACACATTTTTCAGGATAACTTTTTTTCTGCCTCTGGATGGTGCTGGCAGAAGGAATAAAAAGCTTCTCTCTATGGAATTTTAGGTCTCTGTTGGTGAGGCCTGTGAGCAGCCTGATGAACAGAGTCATGGAAGTGTCTGTCCCTATTAACACCTTTAACGTATTTAGATTTCCAAGAGAACACAAAAAACATAGTCAAGGGATGCCAGGGCTATTTATATAACAATACTGCCATGAAATGCAGATGGATGTTCTAATGCAGAACAGCAGTTCCAATCACAGAAACAGCCAGAAGGCGTGAGCATAGGTGAGCATCCAGAGACATACACAGTATCAGTTTCCTTGTCCTTTCAAGCATGTGCTGCTACCTGTTAGTACGATTCCCCTTCTACAGACAGCACCAAGCCATAGAACCTGAGTAAAGAGGTATCAAACCTTTAATTACAATTCAAACAAAGGCTAAGTTTGGTAAATTAGATTCTGCTTAGACTTCATCAGCTCAGGTCTTACACATTGGACAAAATTCTTTGGACAAAATTCTTTGGACAAAAATATTGTGTCTGCTTTTAAGAAAACTGCTCCACCATCTAACAAGGGAATGGGTAATACCCTGCTTTAGTTCTTGGCCCAATGCAGATGAAGCAATGAGAGAAAGTGTTCCCAAAATATTATTTTGGGCTTTGGTCCTCCGTTATTATCCCAAATCAGGACAAAAATATATAAATCATGGTCATAAGGACTAACCCACTGTCAAATGGAGTCATTTTAAGATACCCACCTGTAACTTTCCTCTGATCTGTTCTGATCAGATAATAATTTCATAGGCAACAACAAAACACTGTACTATTTAAATAATAACAGATGAAGATATAAAAACTACAAAAGGCTCTGAAAAACAGCAAGTTAAGCTCTTTTTAGTATACATGTAAAGTCAGATGCTCTTTAAAAAAAAAAGAACCCACAAACAACAACAAAAAAAACCCCAGATCCAATCCAAAACTCTTTACAGGAGGAAAACTTATTAAAGTTCTATTTCATGTCCTATTCTTGAGGCTGAAAAGCATATACACACTAAACATCTTAAGTCACACCGTGCTAAGCAAACGGAACAGACCTTTAAAGACAATAAGAATGTTCATTTTCTTTGTTAATAAGAGCTTTTCAAATATGAGGTTTCCCTCTCAAACTTTAATACAGAACAAGATTCTGTCTAAATATTGTTTGACCTATCTCAGGATTTTAACTGAAACATTTATTCATGTTATAAAATTCTACATGATCTTAAAACATCTTAATAAATTTAAGATCGCAAGCACCGACCTTACTGCTGTGTTTGGGATTTTGTCATTGGCTTCAGTATGGACTGTCTTTAAATTTTATCAATAATTTTACAGACATTTGTGTTCCATCACAATTAATGCTGCAGGACTCCCTCATATTAAAATGTCCTGAATAATATTAGACTAGAACATAGATGGATAAATAGAAGGAATACTTGACTGGAAGAAGCCAGAATGTTATGGGAAGCTGCGCACTAAGAAAGAGGTGTGAACAATATAATTGAGTACTATTAGATGTGGAGATCAAATAAGCCAGGGTATGTAGTCATGAAGTCTCAGTGCTTCTACTCACCCACTCACACTAAGGGAACAGAACAGCAGTAACTCACTTCCTATTAATTTCTCTTTTTAGATCAGGCTATCCCAAGGAACCTGATCAAGGACACACCCATTAGGAACATCACACACATTCAACATACAACATTCCCCTAAAATCCCACTCCTGTTATATGATTAACCATCAACACTGCTTCCACTGTTTTCACATCTATACAATCTATTATTTTCACAGCTCTCCAATCTGCGTAAATCTGCAAGCAGGAGTCATTGCTCAACACCTTTGTGGTAGAACTGCTTTGGCATTGTGTAAAGAAGACAATTACCCTCCCAGTATTATGCTATGCTATTCTGCACCAAACCAGAAAAATAAAGAACTCCTACAAACACCAGAAAGGAACCAGAAGCAGTATGAAATCACAATTAAGATAGTGATGCCTACAAAGGCATGTACACAGTGATCAAAAGTTAACATTTCAAAATGGATTATCATTCATATAATGGGATGTGACAAAAAGCTGCAATACATCAGGGACTTTTCATACAGTACAAGGTTTCATCTTGCAAGCTATTGTTGATTCTGTATTTGGGACTTCTTTGTTTTGAGCCTCCCTATTTTTGATCTCATCATACACATTCAACAGTTTCCTAAACTTCTTTGGGAAGACTTCTTTTTCTCCTAAATTTTAAATCAAACCATGAAGGTTTAAGTTTTTTCCTCTGTATCAGTAGTAGACATATGCTAATTGTCTGCTATATCTTTTTTTCAAGATTGTAACTTTGTTCTTGTTGAGCTGCTAAAATAGACAGCATTGCCTAGCTGCTATTTAGCCTGTTTTTTCTGTGTGCCTGCAAGGTGTCTACTGAAGTACAACAGCAATTACCTAAAATGCACGAGATTTTTCCTGATTTGCTTTCAGTTCTGTTGACCTAATTTTGCTCAGTACCAACAGAAATTCGTGATGGTAATAGCAGTAGGCAAGAGATTGCAAAAATTCTCTACTAGAAGGGCTCAGGGCAGCATGAAATCAGATACACAGGACTCCTACAGAATTGATTAAGGGCCTTGACCCTTAACCATGGGTATTAGAGCCAGATGAAATAGAGAAAAATAGCTTGATTACTCCACTCAAGTTCTAGTCCCAGCAGAAGCAGCATGATGCCATCTATATGGCAACTGTGCCACTGTACTGTAAACTTTATCATAGTTGTTTGCAAGCCTGCACTTCAAGAATAGGAGAATGCAAATACCAGGTTCTAGTAGAACTACTTCAAGTATCAACAACTGCAAGGCACTAGGATCTATAAAATTACCACTCATATTGACTTCAGTATATAAGAAAAATATACTGAGCTCCTTTAGGTATTCTTCTACAAAAGGCATGGTTTCATTCCAGTGCTTTAATTTCAGCTGACCCAGCATAATTTGCTTATTTTCAGTATTTTCATGGTGCATCTCTAAAATTTCCCAATTCACTAGCCAAAAAATTAACCATAGGGCTCTTAAATGTCTTTATGTATCATTCTAAATCATTACTCATTTGTCTCATGCTGAACAAAAGTTTAGCAGGGTATAAGTAAGAAAAAAATCTAGTCTATTTAGATTAATCAAAATCATGGAACTCCTATTTTTATACTATTACTAGGACTGTTGTACATATGCCATTTCCTTTCTGTATAACTACTAACACCAGTCTCTCATTGTAATGTTCTCCCCTAGTTGATTTTATGAATAAGACACCAGTATAATTGTGAGGTTTAGATAACAGACCTTCCTCTTACAGAATAATAGATATTTCAGACTGAGAACAAGCAGAATTAATTCCACTTGCATGTCTCCACACATGCCACAGTTGTCACTGCACATTATAAATATTTACATACATGTTGTGCAAGTATGTGTGTATAAGACTAGAAATAAGAAAATGAGGGTAGTATATTCTAAACTCTAAATGGAGGAAACAGAAAATCTTGGTGTTACATTAAATTACTGGTCCCTTCTGTCAGTGTCATTCTTTTTAAGGTACTGTTTGTGGTTTAAAACAATTCAAAACTACAGCAAGAGGAAAAAGTTACTTTGCAGTCATGGAGAATTGTATACAATTTGCTACAAGCTGGAAAGTTCGATATAATTTTTTTGGAACCTCTCCTTTTTTCCTTCTTCATCTCATATACTTAAAAAAGTCAAAACCTTTTGGGTTTTTTTCCCAAATTTTTTTGGGTTTGGATTTGGTTTTGGTTTTTGTTTTTGTTGGAAGCATGAAATAACCTTAAGAATACATGGCACTAATGTCAACTTAGTGTTAGTTAGATTCATAGTTATGAAAAATGAGTAAGTTAAAAAGTTCTTAATAGTAACAGCAACTACAACAATAGTATGAACAATTTTTTGAGTCCTTTTACAGTGACAGACCATCAAATAAGCCTCCAAAATGTACTGATAGGAAATTCCTGAGATTAATGGAAGAATTCTTCAGACTTTGGCCAATTCAGACGTAGATACTGAAGAAAAAATGGTACTAGACTTTTTCAGTACTCATTCTCCATGTTGTTATAATGAGGAAGAAATAAATCATCTTGTAAAATTGTGGCCATGAAGTTTCTACTAGGAGCTATAAAGAATGCAAGTAACAAGGCTTTCTGCCCCACATTTCCAGCATGAAGAAGGCCCTCTAGGAAACACATGAAAATTAATGATCATAGTGTTCCACCATCCCTAAATCCATGTTAATGTTTCAGAGTACAGCAGCTTTTGACTCAGCCTAAAAACTGAACATGTATGGTTTGTAACTTTTGATGTTACTAGGGAGGGATGGGAAAAGAGAAAAAAAAGGTGTTTTGTCTTCAGTACAACTATGTTCTTGCATCTATCCAGCAAATCTTAGCAGAAACACATTCAGTTTTACAAGAAACTTTAATTTCCAAACCTAATGAACATGATTATGTCTTAGGCAATAAAATATTCAGTTTGAATGTGTCTCAACATATAAAAGGATGCTTGTTTCTCAGCTATCAGAACCATGAACCCTCATGGGCTAGAAGAACCAGTCAGTGTAGCTGTAGCCATTTATTCTATTAAAGAATTTCTAAAATGCTGGAAACGTTTTTCTCAAAGTTAACGGTGTGATGAAAGACCACATATTGGGAGAACGGAATCAGGTTTGGAATGCTGGAGTTGAAAAATACAGGCTTGGGAAAAAGTATTAAGTCCTCGAAACATCCTCTGCTTAGTCTTAGAAGTGGAAATGGAGCCTTTAATGTTGAAATCAGGATTTACAATTAAAGCAGGAGACTATTACTGTCTTACATTCCTTTCTTATACGAATCCTTTTAACTGAGCATTCTGAAAGAAACATAACAAGACATTATATTTGAACTACTAGTGAAAGGCATGATTATCCACTTTTAAATTCGCTTTAATTCCTGCTTAAAGTTCATTAAATATTTTCACATTTAAAAAGCTTAATTCCCAAATAAACTGTAGCACACAAAAAAGGAAGGTTTGCATGCCAATTTTATCTTGCTGTCCATGCTTCTGTATTAAAAATCCATGAAAGAAATACTCAGCTGGTATACACATGTACAACTCAACTGATTCTACAGAAGCTGGACAACTTGCACTGAAGGTCTGATGTTCCATTATGAGAATTTGCAAATCTCTATTCTCTTGTGAGCCTCCAACTGAATTCTCAGCTTGGAATAGAGCGGTGGCTATTTCTAGATGCCTTGCTCCAAGCTGTGTATTGATCACCTAATTAGTCATTCAAAATACTTCAAAATAAATCCTCTTCTTAGAGTCTTTTGCCTAACCTTGTAGTAGTCTTAGCCTCCCACACAGATTCTCACCAAAAGTGAGGGAGTGCTCAGAAATATCTCAGGGAAAAAGACCCAACAAAAACACTGACAAAGGTTCACTCCATTCACTTGTAACTGATATGTTTCGCCTGCAATAATCAAGCCAAGGGGCTCTTGATAGAGCTTTTAAAGGACATACTTTCTTGCCATTCTCACATAGTATTAACTAGTGTTATTCATAATTTCAGCACAATAAAAACATTTCCAATATTGCACTGTGTCAGCACATGTAAACATCAGGAACAGTGCTTTTAGATGGTAATCCTGGCTGAACGATGTCAATCTACCGGAGTGCTTCCTTGAGGTATGCAAGACCTCTATTTGTAATTGTCCTTGCACAGAATTCAGAGATATGCTTTATATATCAGCTTCATACACTTAGCAGTTTTCCCCTTAGCAGCCTTGAGGATTTAGATATGCTCTGAATCATTTTCACCAAATAACTGTGGCAGATGAAAATATACTGAACATTTTCTTATGCCACTACTTCCACTTTATTTGCTTGGACATATTCAGTGACAATGGCTGGGCTCTAACAAGGCAGACATTCTTTTTTCAATTCTTCGATAAATACTAGCAAATAACAACCCAAGCTACCAGGTTGCTGTTTTGTTAATTTAAAATAAAAACTACAGAGCAAAGTTAGCTTTTGCAACTTTCTTAAATCAAGCTTTATTAATTTGGTATCATTTTCCACCATCTCATTAAATTGGGGACTTCTTGTAACATGTATTTCACTAAAAAAAAAAAATCTTCATTCACCCACTAGATTGTGACCTATAATCAGAGTACATCAAATGCATATCTAATAAGAATTACAGACACCACTATGCCCTGCCCTCTCTCCCAATCATGGAACAAAATGTTGGCTGATAGTTTGGGTTGTTATTTGGTTGGTTTGGGTTTTGGGGTTTTTTTTGGGGGGGAGGGGATAGGAAGGGGGAGATCCAAATTAATTTATACTAACTATACAAACTGTTTTCGTTTTACTTAATAACAAAAAACCCCTTCTGTTACTGCAATTGGATAATTCAGGCTGGACCTATGGCTATCCAGTACTAACAGCTTCCAACATTTTCTGCATGTTGCATCCTGAGAATCAGCTCTGGCTATCTGGTAGTCACAGTCATAGCTCATGTTTTTATGAGATACTTCTGTTCATTTCCTTCATAAGTTTAGGATGTGGAAATGAAGAGATTAATTATCCAGTTCAGTACCTTGCATGTTCACTTACATCTATGTATAACGTGAAACTTTAGTGATGAACTCATACATTTTACAGGGTATAAGTAAATTTCCATATCTAATAATATTTCTTTATGTATATTTTTAAAATACTGATATATTGAGGTAGTCTTTGAAAAAGCTATATTGTTCTGTAGGCTCTAACCTGCTTTTTCTGAAGCCAGTTCTTTCATATAAAGGTTTCTGAGGGTCCTGAATACATGCATGCATGTGACAGCTAGGAGAGAAATGCAATGAGCCTGCAGAGTAAATGAAATCACAGCTGGAAGGAGTTCCTCCAGAAACACAAGAATCTATGCTTGTCCCTCAAGATCAGAAACCAATCCTGATTTTTAGGGAAAAGTATGACTGAGATTGCAAAAGCAGAAGGGGAAAATAATACCTATTTTTTAAAAGAGTAAAGGAGTACATGAGTATCACAGGTCACCGAGCCTTCTCTAATACCTGGGAAGATCCCGGAAAAGTTGCTAAACATTCTGAGAATAGTCATAAGTAAATAAAATAACTCTCTCCATAATGTACAAGCTTATCAGAAACATCTTACTAGAACAATTGAATTTCCTTCTAGCTAGCTTAATGAACAAGATTAAGCAATAGATGTGCCACACCTCAGCTTTAATGAGGTATTTGACAGTGTGACATTGTAATAAACTGGCAATATTTGTAGAATGGCAAGAAAAATAATCTCAAAAACTAATACTTCATGACTCATTAACAGACTAAGAGTTTGAGTGAGATCTTTAAGAGGTCTATCCTGAGATTTATATTTTTTTAACTATTCAAGCCATAACATCTGTAAATTATTTGAGTAATGAAATAAACACGTAACAGTCACAGACAACAGTGTACTGTGAGAACTTATAAGCACTTTGGAGATGATCACAATTTGAAATGACTCCCTGATAAGTCAGAAAAATTGTTTCAAGTCAGTAAGATAAATTCAGTTAGGTCCAGTGCAAAGCACTGCCCATTGGAAGGGGAAATAAAGACCTTAAGTACAAAGAAGGGAAACAATCAATCAGATTGTGTCAGGAACAAGTCTAGTTGTTAAGATTAAACCCGAATAAGCATCGACCATATCAGGCACTTATTCCGAACAGTATGAACAGGAATATGGTAAATCTGAAATGGAGCACATTGTTCTGCTTTTTGTAATTGTGGGGAGAGCTCAGGTAGAACACTGACTTCAGTTTGGCTAGTCTGCTTAATGCAGACAAAAGAAAATTACTAAGTCCCAAAGAGAACATTAAGAGTAATAAGAGGTTTTTAAAATGTGACCAAAAAGAAAAAGCTGCAGGAATTCAGTAGTCAGTCTAGAGAAGAGAAATCTTACCAGGAATGTGACACAGTTGTCTTAATGTGAAGGTTGGTAAAAATGCTATAGTGATAAATTGTTCTCAAGTCTCACTGGGAGAATTTAAAAAGGGAAACAAACTTTCCTTGCAGCAGAGTTTTCAGAAGAAATTACTGGAAGAAATTTTCTAATTCAGAGTGTTTTTGTGTTTATCATTAGAGTGGCCAGGGAAGTTCCATCACTACTTAAGACAATGAACAACAAAACATTCGGTATTAAACCTATCTCACTGAGAGGACATGAGACAGATAAAAATGTCTTTGTAATATTACACTTCTAAGATTTGTATGCATTCTTTCACTGAAACACAAAACTAAATACTGAGAAATATTCAACAATACACTGGTATTTGCAGTTTTGCAGTCAACACGTCAAGCAGTTGTTTCTCCATCTCAAAATAACTGAAAGCCCAGATGGTCCATGAAGTGCTTAAATTGTATTGATCATCCCATGTTCTGCATACTGACTACGTTCCTTTGCAGATTTAAACAATGTATTCATGCAGCTTTACAGTGAGAATGATAAATAGTAATCTTTGACTGGTTAATGCGTATGCTACTTCTGAACAGAAATTTTGACCATAAGTGGCTTATTTGATTGGGTTTTTTAAACTTATTTTTAAGTTATTGAAAGAGTTTGAGTAATGGCTAAGCCAGTTTCTCCTATTCAAAACAAATGGTTTAAATCTGTCTGGTGTTCTGTAGGTGAATCCTGTAAAAAAAAAATAAAAGTATTCACAGTGGACATGGGATTCATTTAAACCCTGATTCACAATATCCACTACTATTACATGTCTGAAACCCATGGAATCTAGTGCTGATGATTCTTTCCCCCTATCTAATTAATTGTATTATGAAGAAAAACACACTGGTTTTAATGTTGATTTCTCATCAAAATGTCAATTCTGTATAATTTCTCTCTAATGATATTGGGGGGAATCAGTAAAATTTTCTTAATTAATGTCAATAATAATGCTATCCTATTCAAGCCACTATGTCTGTATTTTAGCTCTGGCAGGGCTGTGGTGCATTACAAATATATTCTCAAAATTTAGGCCTGCTTAGCGATCTTAATATCTCTACAAGTATTTACTTAAGATTAGTGAATCAGCATGCAAGCACATATATATGTCTTCTGATCACATGATCAATCACTTTCACCACCTACCATTGCCAGTCACCCCCCAGTTACTCCCATGATTAACTTGATGAGCCCAGTTTTTCTGCGAGGAATCTCTTGCTCAAGTTGTGGGAGAAAAAGCCAGGAGAATGTATCACAAAAGCCCCCACAAACAACAAATCGATTTCTGATGTCCTCATTCAGTGTTGGTAGCACAGCCAGAAGGCCACAAGATGAATTGATTACAAACATTCAGTTTCTCTGAATACAGGAGTACAGAAGAGGAAATGAGGAACAGAGAAAAAAGCTTTTATCCAATATAGATAAAAGCCTGATAATTATTAAAGCAGTAACCTGATGCAGGAGAATAAATTCAAGTCCTTGTTTTAAGTCAGCTCTCAGTGGTCTTCATGGAGTTATTGTCAACAGTCATCACAATTGTGAAACTCTGGATAATCTTCTTTCACATTTTTAATGAACCTTTCAAATACTGAAATGAATTTGAGATATCAAAAGAAAAAACAAATTTTGAGTTCATCATAGTCTCATGAAAAAAAGAAACTGGTTTCCTAGTAACGCTTACCTGGAGACCTCAAAAGCTTACACAGTTGAAAGGACAACACTTTGCCATGAAAATGTAGAAGAGAGGTAGCAGTAGCAACAAATCATGATAAAGGAACAGGAACTTTAGCCTGACTCTCTCTGAGAAGTGGCCAGGAGCAGGTTGAAAGCCTGTGGGTCAGAATTAGGGATGGGGCTAATAAAGAGCAGGTGGTGATAGGGGTCTACTACAGGCCACCTGATCAAAGTGAGACTACTGATGAGGCTTTCCTCCTTCAGCTGCAGGAGGCATCGCGGTCACAGGCACTTGTCCTCATGGGGGACTTTAACCACCCAGACATCTGCTGGGAAAACCACACGGCGAGCTGCAAGAGGTCCTGGAGTCTGTAGATGACAACTTTCTGGTTCAAATAGTGGATAGACCAAACAGAGGTGATGCATTGCTGGACCTGGTGCTCACCAATGTGGGGGAGATCATTAAAGGTGTTAAGGTTGGAGACAGCCTGGGCTGCAGCGACCATGCCTAGTTGAGTTTGCGATCTCAAGGAATGTGGGCCTGGCAAAGAGTGGGATCAGGACACTGAACTTTAGGAGAGCAAACTTTAGGCTGTTTAAGGACTTGTTGGCCAAGATCTCCTGGGAGGTGGTCCTTAGAGACAGAAATGTTGAGGACAGCTGGCTACTCTTTAAGGATGCCTTTCTGAGAGCTCAAAGGCTCTCTGTCCCTCTGAATAAGAAAGTGGGCAGGAGGGGCAGGAGGCCAGCATGGCTAGCAAGGACCTGCTGGTCAAACTGAGGGAAAAGAAAGGCAAATACAAGCTCTGGAAGCAAGGGTGTGTAGCCCGGAATGAATACAGGGATGCTGGTCGGACTTGCAGAGACGGGATCAGGAAAGCCAAGGCACAGATGGAACTGAACTTGGCGAGGGATGTTAAAAACAACAAGAAGGGATTTTACAGGTACATTGGCCAGAAGAGACAGGCCAAAGAGAACGTACCCCCCCTTGGTAAATGAAAAAGGAGAATTGGCTGCAACTGATGAGGAGAAGGCTGAGGTACTGAATGAGTTCTTTGCCTTGGTCTTCTCTGGCAGCCAGGATTCTCATAATTCTCAAATCCCAGAACCTTGCATCCCTAGAACTCCAGGTGGGAACTGGGGGAGCAAATCCCCCCTCACTGTAAGAGCAGAGCAAGTCCGTGATCACCTCATGAGACTGAATGTCTACAAATCTATGGGGCCAGATGACATGCATCCCAGGGTCCTGAAGGAGCCGGCTGATGTGGTTGCTGAGCCACTCTCCATCATATTTGAAAAGTCGTGGCTGTCAGGAGAGGTTCCTGGGGACTGGAAAAAAGGTCACATCACTCCCATTTATAAGAAAGGGAGCAAGGAAGACCCAGGGAATTACAGGCCAGTGAGCCTCGCCTCTGTGCCTGGGAAGATCATGGAACAGATCCTCCTGGATGACATGTTGGAGCACATGAGGAAAGAGCATGTGATCCGGGACAGTCAGCACGGCTTCAACAAGGGAAGGTCGTGCCTTACCAATCTGGTGACCTTCTATGATGGAATGACAGCATCAATAGATAAAGGGAAGGCAACCGATGTCATCTACCTGGACTTGTGCAAGGCCTTTGACACAGTCCCCCATCACATCCTTATCTCTAAATTGGAAAGATGTGGATTTGATGGGTGGACCATCCAGTGGATAAGAAACTGGTTGACAGACCGTAGCCAAAGGGTGGTGGTCAATGGGTCTATGTCCAGGTGGAAGCCGGTGACAAGCAGTGTCCCCCAGGGGTCTGTCTTGGGACCGGTTCTCTTTAACATCTTTATCAATGACATCGATGATGGGATTGAGTGCACCCTCAGCAAGTTTGCGGATGACACCAAGCTGAGTGGTGTGGTCGACACCCTAGAAGGAAAGGAAGCCATCCAGAGGGATCTTGACAGGCTGGAGAGATGGGCCCGGGTGAACCTAATGAGGTTCAACACTGCCAAGTGTCAGGTGTTGCATTTGGGCTGGAAGAATCCCAGACATAGATACAGACTGGGAGAAGAGCTTCTTGAGAGTAGCCCTGCTGAGGAGGACTTGGGGATTCTGGTGGATGAGAAACTTAACATGAGGCAGCAGTGTGCTCTTGCAGCTCGCAAGGCCAATGGTATCCTGGGCTCCAGTAGAAGAGGGGTGGCCAGCAGGGACAGAGAGGTGATTGTCCCTCTCTACTCTGCCCTCGTGAGGCCCCATCTGGAGTACTGTGTCCAGATCTGGGGCCCCCAATACAAGAAGGATGTGGAACTGTTGGACAGGGTTCAGAGGAGCCATGAAGATGATTAGAGGCCTGGAGCACCTGCCCTATGAAGAGAGGCTGAGGGAGCTGGGCTTGTTCAGCCTGGAGAAGAGAAGGCTGCGGGGGGGACCTCATTGCAGCCTTCCAGTACATGAAGGGAGCTTATAAGCAGGAGGGGATTCAACTTTTTAAAAGGATAGACAATGACAGGACAAGGGGGAATGGATTAAAACTAAAGGAAGGAAGGTTTAGATTAGATATTGGGGGGAAGTTTTTTACAGAAAGAGTGGTGAGGTGCTGGAACAGGCTGCCCAGAGAGCTAGTGGATGCCCCGTCCCTGGAAGTGTTCAAGGCCAGGTTGGATGGGGCCCTGGGCAACCTAGTGTAGATGCAGGCCTGAGGTTGGTGTCCCTGCCTGTGGCGGGGGGGTTGGAGCTCTGTGATCCTTGGGGTCCCTTCTAACTCATACCATTCCATGATTCTATGATTCTATGACTCCTAGGCAAATTAATATCTAGGGACTTGCTTGCAGGGACTGGTTTTCTTTCCACTTCCCCTTTCAATCCGTGAGGTGTTTAACCTTGCACTGAAGTTTCCCACGCATTCCCAAAGGGGAGCAAGAACAAGGAGAGGTCCTAAATTTGCACTAACCAGTGGAGATACCAGTGGACTCATGGGGCAGAATGGCACTTTTTGTTTCTGCATAAACAGAATCTACACATCACTGGATTAGGACCAGCATTTATAGGACGTGGCAACCCATTCCCTTACCTTCTCAAAAAGATGGTGGTGGACCAAAAAGGAGCTAGACTCTTGATTAGGCTGGTGTATAGCATTGTATCTGTGTATTTAACATATGTAAAAAGTATCCACGAAAAGGAGAACCATCAATTGAGCACTCTTTTTGAAACTCACATTCCAGACCCTTATTTTCCCTTAGAAGTTCTAATCGAGAACTGCTGAGAAACATTTTATAAAGTAACAAGGACAGAAAGATTGTTAAAAAATTACTAGTGAGTTTGGATGTCTCAATTATTTTGCCTGAATTTCTTTGAAAGGATTTGTTCTGCAAAGTGATAAAACCTTAAAAAATGCATCTAACTAACAAAACAAGACAATGCAAAACCACTCACCACATTTGAAAAGTCAAGCTGCAGTATGTTCCAAATCAAGACTGTGCTTGAAATATACACTGAGATACAAATATATGAACTGCAGAGTGCTGCCTGCCAAGATGTTCAGCCCTGTCTAGTCCTGTTCTTGGTAGAGCATATCATCATCCTAGTTCATAAATGGCTATTGCTTCTACAAAACAAGTCAATTTTTGTCTTATTCTCTGGTTTTAATTTCAAAGGCGTAACACTACATGCAAGACAAAGTACCGAGTGCTATTAAAATATTTATTTTAAAAGAGCATGCTGTCTGCTTGTCCCCCAGGTAGAAGGGTAATGAGAAAGAGAATTCACTGACATTTCCGTACTCAGACCTTTTGCAGTGACAATGACACAATAGCTAAGGAGGATTTTGTGCCTGCTCCAATTTTAGTGGAATCTGAAACATTCTAAGTTGGCAGTGTCTTCCAGACTCAGAGAGGTTTAATTGCAAATCTCCAAAAAAACCCAGAGTGACTCCATGCATGTCAAAACTAATCTCATTATATATTTATGATGAGTTATGCACTGTTGTCAAATCTTGGCAGAATGTTGCAGCAGGAGGTTCCTTGTCTTATAAGAAAGTCTCTATTCCAGTATATATTTTTTACAAAACTAAGCCAACAATGAGGGGATTCTGCAGTCACTCAAAGATCTCCCATTGTAACAAGAACAAATAGAAAGAAAATGATCTGGCAGCCTGGTTCACTTATAGTGGAAAGTGCTCTGAGATTCAACCATGAGTGTGGTGACTAGCCAAAGTACTGGGATTGTGTCAGCAGGACAATCCCAATTCAGCAGGCTCGTCCTAGTGACTAAACCTATTGAACATTTGAATAGTCACAGAATCACTAGGTTGGAAAAGATCTTTGAGATCATAGAGCTCAACCATACCTGTTCTCTACTAAGCCACATCCCAGAGAACCTCGTCTATCCGTCTTTTAAATACATCCAGGGATGGTGACTAAACCACCTCCCTGGGCAGCCTGTTCCAATGCCCAATCACCCTTTCAGCAAACAATTTTTTCCTAACATCTAATCTGAACGTGCCCTGGAGCAGCTTGGGTCCGTTCCCCCTCATCCTATCACCTGTCACTTGGGCAAAGAGACCATCACCCACATCTCTACAACCTCCCTTCAGGTCTCCCCTCAGCCTCCTCTTCTCCAGGCTAAACAACCCCAGCTCCCTCAGCCACTCCCTGTAAGATTTGCTCTCCAGGCCCTTTGCCAGCCTGATTGTCCTTCTCTGGACTCGCTCCAGGACCTTGGTATCTTTTTTGTTGCAAGGGGCCCAAAACTGAACACAGTATTCAAGATGCGGCCTCGCCAAAGCCGAGTACAGGGGCACAATTACTTCCCTGGACCTGATGTCTACGCTGTTTCTGATGGAAGCCAAGATGCCATTGGCCTTTTTGGCCACCTGGGCACGCTGCTGACTCATATTCAGTCGGCAGTCAACCAACACCCCCAGGTCCTTTTCTGCCAGGCAGCTTTCCAGCCACTCTGCCCCAAGCCAGTAGTGCTGCATGGGGTTGTTCTGTCCCAGATGCAGGTCTCTGAACTTGGCCTTGTTGAACCTCATCCTGTTGGTCTCAGCCCATCAACCCAGCCTGTTCAGATCCCTCTGAAGAGCCTCCCTACCCTCAAGCAGATAGACACTTCCTCCCAGCTTAGTATTATCCAAAAATTTACTGAGGGAACATTCAATCCCTTCATCCAGGTCACTGATAAAGATATTGAACAGAACTGGACCCAGAACTGAGCCCTGGGGAAAAATAAGTACTGTCATACACAAAAATGTGTATTACAAGAAGGCTAAAGCTTGCAAGAAATACGTTGACAGTTGAGAATTATCACTGTTGAATTATGCAAACTGAACAAAATCAAGTAGGATGTTGATGCACTTTAAAAAAGTAGAAAGTAAAATGGAACAACTCTGGCATGATCTCTTTGCCCTTTCTTCCTGCTTGAGCTTTGGCCCATCAGGAGTTTGCTGCTTCCAGCATTACAAGTTATAGATGATCATCAAGTTGCACAGCAAAAATGAGCTAGGCATAACAATTTGCACAGTATCAGTGATGAGTTAATATATACTCACTTAGTTCAGGGTTACCTAGTTTGATTCATCGCTATGCTCACTGACTTAAGATCTCTGAGCACAGGAGGAATACATTCATGTCTGCTTGCAAGAGGAACATACAGAGGTCACTCCTACCTGTATGAATAAGACTGCATTCTTCTTTCTGTATCCTAGGCTCAAAAGAAAAGAAGTTAAGTATGTTTAATGTCTGAGGGAGACAGTTTTTTCAAAGTGCTTCTCTTTACATCAGTTTTTAATTACTCATCTCTTCCTTGGGCAGTGCAGACCTTTACACAAACTCCACATACTGCTTGCATAATATTAAAAAAACACTGAGCAAAGGAAATGTTTGGCACCCAACATTTTATATTCAAATATTTAGTGTTTGGTTTGAAGTTGTTCCATCATCAACTTATTGCTGTGGACTTTCAGTAGTAGAATACAGTCTATCATGTAAGCAAACGCTCTTTTCTATTCTGTCTCTAGCCCACACTCGACTGCCTTGTTCTACAGGTTGTGGAAACAGAGTTTTCATGGCAAGGCACCATTAGAGTTTTCTCAGGACACCAACTCCCCCTGCACAGCTTCTCAGGAGCTTCAAAACTGTACTTAAGAGCTGCGTTGACTCTGTGCCACTCTTCTGAATAGGTCTTAATTTTCCTCTGTTAGGACGAGAGGACTAAACAATGTCAAGGAAAGAAAATCAACTAAATCCTCGTGTAGGGAATGTATTGAAGCTGAGGATTATGTTTTTCAGAGTCAGAATACCGAAGGCAAAGACTGTGGAAATGGCTTGACATACATTTACTTGCTTTTACCTTAGAGGAGCTGTTGTGATGATCACCAAACCTTTGAGCCCCATTTTTACATCTTAAAGCTCTCCTTTCTACATCTTGGAAGTGTGTCTAGATTTCCCTCTGGAACTGGCATGCTCCCTCTCCCTTTTGGATGGAGTTATTCATTCAAGTTCAGTCCTAGCTGTGTTAAATGAGACGTACCACTGCAACAGTCTAATCTGTACTCATAGCAGAAAGCGCTCTGAGATTCAACTATGCAATCTACTGTCAACATTGTTGACTGCTCAATTATGGACTATGGTTGTGGCTTAGAGAGAAAAAGAAACTGGAGAATGAATCATAAAATACTTTCAGTGATGACAACTTTGACAAAGAAAAGCTACGCAGGCAGTCCAGGCTTTGTGAAGTCAGATGTTTAAAAACTGTCACGAGCTCATAACAAGTGGATTATAAAAAATAAATTTATACATTTAAAATTTTGCTACTATTCATAAATCTGACTTTAAAATAGTTTGGTATTTGAGAACAACTTTGACAAACATTTGTGGCAGTGTTTCACTCAGAATCATTTTTGGAAGTAAAATCTAGCCAATTTTGACTGAAAAATTTGAGAGCTTTTTCCTTTCAAAAACATCTCTACTTGAAGACCTAGTACTGCATATTACTGAAAGAACGTTTACTTCTAAGAAACATCATCTACGGTGTAACAGATACATTTTACAAGGTCATTTTCATTGTCATTTTTTGGGCAAAATTTTACAGATCCACTTACCTCCTAGTAAACTTACTTTCTTATGAGTTATATTTTACAAGATCTCCTAATATGTCACATATGATTGACTGGCTAGCAAACAAATAGGCAGACTTGCCCTTCTGCGTAGTTTATTCAAGGACAGAAGATGAGCTACCCAGTAAACCGCTACCTAATTGCCAGTCAGAAAAGCACAGTAGGTAAGGCAAAAGCATAAAGTGAAATGTATCCTCCCTATCTTAAAATCTACAGACCCAAGAGGAACTGTACAGTAACACGGTGCTGAAAGCCTAGCACTGAAGTTTAACAAGCGTGCACTCTTCAATCCAACACCAATGCCTACCACCATGCTCACACTTTTTGTCTTGAACATCATCACATTTTCTCTGAGGGTATAAAATTTTCATAGCATTTTTTCCACTGACTTGTTTTCTTTCTCTTCTTATATGGGTCTAACTCCTCTGCCAATGAAGTCAATGGGAATTTTACAGTTGACCTATATCATACAAATACTGGCTTTAAGCCTATTGAGTTACAATTTCCACACAAGTAACACTAGAGAGGTGTTTTTTTTCACTTTACACAAATAAGAGATCTTTTAAGGAATATGTGTAAATGAGTAAAGTAACTAAACACAAGTCAGAGACCAAAACCCTCAACAAGATTAATTTAGTGACATTTAAGCTAGTATTCAGAGCAAAGAAGTTTCATAAACAGTAATAGACTCTTA
Source organism: Porphyrio hochstetteri (assembly GCA_020800305.1). Classification (NCBI taxonomy): domain Eukaryota; kingdom Metazoa; phylum Chordata; class Aves; order Gruiformes; family Rallidae; genus Porphyrio; species Porphyrio hochstetteri. Next base: position 12,595,510 of record CM036911.1, read on the forward strand.
TTCAGAAAATGAACGGTATCCGAACAGATACTAAAGGATTTTGTATCTATTACTGTGATGAAAGATAGGGAATTAAAAACATCTTTAAATGGTTTAATTTAAAGCACTATTAAAATCAAAGTCCCTTGTCCAGCAGGAGTTTCTAAAACCTTTACTCAAGTTCATTAGGCATGTAAAAAACCCAAAGATCCCTCTTGCATTAAACTGGATTTTGCTTGGTGCTGGTGGGATTGCTAGAAGATAAAAGGTTTGTGAGGATATGGATTTGAAAGTATTACAAATGGCTTTTTACTGAGTATCAGTGCCATTTTATTGATAACGAGGGATTTGCCGACTATTTACCACTGACATTTTGAGAAGTTGTTCTGTAATCCAAAATGATCTCCTACTGTACAGCATTCATTTTTAAGCTGGGATCCAGAGGGAAAAAAGTAGGCGTTCAGCACAGCATGACATTTTGATGTATTCTGAAGAGTTATTAAAGGACTTATCATCCAAAGTAGCAAGATAGATTAAAAAATACATAAGGACATTTTCATTAGAGATTGGCTGCTCTCAAAACCAGATGTTTTTATATGAAGCACAAGAGTTCAGACATTCACCTGAAATTGTTTCATGGAATTCACGTCTTTAGGATCCATCAGATTTATTCCTAGAAAGGTCTTATTTTGAGACTTCCCATTCTTTATATATCTTCTTTTATCAGACATTTAGCACCACATGCATTTAACTCACATGCATTTCCAGGAGTTTTGGATCAGGCAGGCACTAAGAGCACTCCTTTGGCTCTTGTTTCAAAAATAGTAAGAACCAGGAACTCAGGAGATCCTGCGGCGTGACTGGAAGTAGAGGCACTGAGCTTTTCTTAAGCTTCAAAAGAGTTCTGGTATTGTTATGTATAAAACCAAATTTCAGTTGGCCCGATTTTTTTTGCCTTTAACTAATCTAATTAGCTGTTAATCTGAGTTTTTCTTCTCTACCTTTTCTACAATATCTTTTCCACAGTGACTATTCTGGCACAGTTGCCAAAGGAATGCTTCAAGCAGGCTTTAAGGGTGTACTCAAGTTACTAAAACTTACCAGCAAACACTACATTGTAAAAGGAAAAAAAAAAAAAAGTTAAAAATAAAAGAAGCAGGAAGGAGGAGTAATAAAGGAAAAGACATTGGCTCCGTTTATAGCCTGATGATTACTACTAATGAGGGACTTTCATAATGTGTGTCTAAATAGATTGACAAGAACTATTAGGTATTCCTGTGCCTCAACATAGGCTGCAAATTTATTATTTTTTCATCTATCATCAATCAATTTTTCCACTCTGATGAACACACTTTTTACATATACAGCTATATAGAACATCTGAGACTTTTCTGTTCAGACATTTTCCCGTGGTGCAAAAACATGAATTTAGGATCCTAATTCTGGACATGCAACTAGGACTTCTCTTTTTTTTTAAAACATAGTATAATGTACTCATAGGCATGCTCCTTTAGGAAATAAAGGAATACAAGAAAACCAATACAGATGATGTTGATTTCACACCACAAATTCACTGCCTGAAAGGAAAGATCTCCATCAAGGAAGTTAATAACACTGGTCTACTAGCCTTCCTGAGACAGGACATCACTCAGATCCTAACATAAATTCATTGGGTAGACACATATCTATTGCAATATTTATTCATTTTCCTGCTGTCAATAGTGATGAATTGTTTCCTTACACTCTTTGGTTAGAAATGGGCTGCTTTTTTTTTTTTTCTTCTATACCTCCCAATACCCCAGACACACTCTCTGTCAGATCTATAGCTGTTACAGATCTCACAGCAGCAGCGTCTTCTCAGACATGCAACAACAGCAGTCACTGTAAAATATCAAGCTTAAAGAAGAAACTCCAGCTGTCTAGACTAAAATGAAGGCTTCAACAAATCCTGTGGTATCCCACCAAATTTTTTTTTTAAACAAACGAACAAACATAACAAAAATAGCTCCATTGCATACGTATTAAGAAATTTAACACTGCAAAAATTAAACTCGGGCAAGAATTCCCAGCTGGATTCTGTAAAAAAAAAATTTCCAGCTTCTTTCAGTAGAACTTCTGTCCATATTCACACAAAATGAATTCCAGCATCTGTAATCTAAAATTAAAACCAAAACAAAACAAAACAAAGAACAAAGTATATGGTGAAAAAAATACTGAAAGATGAGCTCCAGGAATAGCAATCCGTAAGAAATCATGACAGATCTGAATATTTATTGATTGGACCAACAATTTTGTCAACTATGGTCTTCCAGATGGTGTGGTGATAAGGACGGAACACAAAAAAGTCCCCAATGCTGAAAGATTAAAGAAAATTGAGCAAATTCCACACAAATCCATGGGAAAACATCCTAAAGTTTTAGTACGAACATGACTTCCAAAGACACCCTAAACCCTCAGGTTTTTCAATGATTCTGCCGTTCTTCCAGCAGCTTCCTTTCTTTCATGTCCTGCAGTGGCTCTTTAATGCAGCATTGTGCTGTGCAGAATCTCCTTCAAATTTTACATGCTACTTATAATCAACTAAAATTACACTATCATACATCTACATTTTGCTTTCTCTGTTGGACTCTTTGCTTCGTTGAAAATTAAATTACCAAGAAAAATACCCACAAAATGTTAAGCATAAACCTTTCATCTGAAATATTTAAGAAAATATTAACTTTGTTTAGATTTTTCTCTAGCTTATTCTTCTGTAGTGAAACGATGCATACTGAGATTACTTTAGAAAAAGAAATCAAAACAGAATAATTTGATTGTGAAAAACATGCTAGCTATTTACATTCCCTATTATGCAAAAGCTTTATTACATTACATTACTGAGCACTATTTCAGTATATATTAAATAGTGTCAGTTTTTGAAAGTTTATGGGCTGTTTCAAAGCACATCAATTCAACCATAATATAGCTGTTTGCTGCTCTGCTTTCTCTACCACAACAATTCTATTTTTGACATTTCTTATTTTGACATTTCTAAGTCTTCAGACAGTTCTCCCTCTCCTGTATCTGAAATTGTGTTTAGTGCTGTACGGAGAAAGGTGTTTGCAATGAGATTTAAATTTACAATTTCAGAGACTGATACACATTATTTCACCGAATAGAAACAGTCCCATTAAGGGAAACACAAGCTGCCCTGATAGTACGTGTTCTGGCTGTGACTGCGAAGGTGACAAGGGAGATTGATCTCCTTTATGCATTCCAGGCATCCAATGCCCCTCAGAAACATTCAAAAATATTTACATTTTTGTAAATATCCTCGATTCTTATTTAATATTTAATTTTCTTTTACTGATTCACAGAGATACGAACATGTTGGACATTTTTTTCCTTCAGATTCTTTCTGGACCAGACTTGAACTTTAGGCTTGGTTAACAAATTAGGCCAGTAAAAAATACCCTACTTAGCAAGTACTGCTAATTCAAAAACCAGTCAGTATCTTTCCTGCATTACAGCACTGTTACCCTGGCAACTGTGGGAAGCTAAGCCAAACAACAACAACAAAATGTATCTTACCCAGCAATCTGCTTCGTCAGCTGAAGATTACCGGAGAAGAGGGCTCCTTCCCATCATTTCAGGGGGCAACATGGCAGCTTCCTTCCTCATGGTCTTCCCATTTGTATCATCCAGCCACAAGTAGCACAACTAAGTCCTTTTCAGCAGATAAAGAGTTATTAAGCCAATATATTTGGTGTTACCCCATGTATTTCCTACAGCCATTTTTATCTTGTCAGTCTGTACGTTACCTGCTATATGTAGCCCGGGAAAAGCTTTTACCACGCCTGCAATTTGGGCCCTGGTTCTCACAGGACTCTGTAGAGTAGGAGCCCTTTGGCTGAAGAAAATGGCTAATGAAAGTTTCCTCCAGTAAATCTGCAACATTAAGCCCTCAACCTCAGAGCCTTCATTTTGGAACACTGATAATCAAATCATGCCATGCCGGCTCTATCCTGCATCCTCCTCCACAGATGCCAGCTCCTTCAGCCAGCCCAGCAGTGCTGTAGCCTTGCCCATCCCAAAACCTACTTGGTGACAAGGCTGGGATGCAGGACGGTATCCTCCATCCAGTTGTGCTGGCAGGCTGGGGCCACATGAGCAGGAGTGAATAAAGTCTGTCAAAACTGGTGATGAAAGCAAAGCTAGTTGTTGGAGCCAGATCAGTTCAGGTAAATTTATATAAATTATGTGAATTTTATCTAGTGAAAAAAAAAAAGAAAAAAAGAGAGAGAATTATTCGGTGTTTATCTCAGCTTTTCTCTTGAAAAAGTGTTTTTGGTTGTTTTCGAAGGGCTAAAACCCATGAGATTCAAAGCATAAAGTCTAACAGGCACATTTCGGAAAGGCCAAAAGGAAGTGCACCCCTCTCACAACTTGCTTGCCACCCGGCTGCCACGTGTGGGCACAGCAGCGGCCGCCACTTGCAGCAGGGCTCCCGGCTGGCGGGACATAAGGGAGGGAGCCGCGGCCGTTAGCTGGGTGCAGGGTCCTCTCAGCAAGCACCTAAACTTTGGCAGCTGAACCCCAATCGCCCGGAAGGTGCCGGAGCCCTGGGCAGGCTTGGCATAGCGAAGGTCCCCTCGGGCGAGCGGTCTAGAGCAACTGCCTGACCGACACCGCTACCGTGTGCTGCGGGCTCTGCGAGGCAGCTGCACAGCCCACGGCAGACACCCTGCGGCCTCAGCTCTAGCTTTTCCTTTCCTCTGTCTGAGCTTGAGGAGAAGGAATTCTGTCTTATGCTCTTTTTGTCACCTAGAGTAGCAAAATATAGCATGAAACATAATAATTAGTTCATACGGCTTAGAGGATCACAAATCATTTCTATAAGGGTATAAAATAATTCAATCAGAGTAGTGGGAGCTTCTCACTATCCTTAATTTTCTTAATTTGGGATAGACAGGGAGTGTCTGGAGTCCGGACTCCCACTGCACTGAGTGCACGAGCAAGACATGTGCTGCATGGCCTGCGCTGAGGCAAGCGCCGTGGTTGACATGATTCCCGCAGTGCTGCAGGATCATTCTGACAACAATACTGGCTCCTCCTGCAGTTTTCAAGAAGGGAACTTAATTCAGGACACTACTGTACTTCCTCGGGCATGGTTCAGCACTGCATTAAAACCACTTCATACGTTCCCTGACACCCCAGGTAGAAGTCCACGAGTTAATGTGCTCCCTGCTACACCACTATAGCATTTACATTTAACAGGGTCCAGCCATCAGCTTCATTTTTCCATTGTCTCATAACACATTGCATCTCTTAAACTAAGTTCATTAGTGCATATAATATTTATTACAGCTGATCACAAGGATGCCACCACTGCAGAAACAAAGAAAACAAAGACAAAAACCTGAAAAGCTCTTATTCCTTCTAGACTTGGAAAACTTCACTTGATATTGAAACAGGTAAAGCAACATTAATTCAGTCTCAAGTAGAGCACTCTGTTCCACTAAAATTTCATTGATTTGCTGCTGATACAAAGTGAACCACCAAAGACATTGATAAAAAAGCTTTATAAAGGGATATGGCAAGTGATCATCAATTACTGAAGTGTAACTTGAATTTTAGCACTATGGGCAGGTGCAGACACAGTATTACAAACAGAATATTAGCCGGCAGGCAGGTTTCTCCTTGGTTGTTGTGAATTTGGTTTGTTATTAATAGGTCTGGGGGAGAAGGAGAGGGGAAAAAAAATAAAAAGAACCTGATGCCTCTTAATTTATCTGCCGACTGTGGCCCAAAGTAAAAGCATCCAAGCCTTTTAAAATCACCTTGACTGTCTCCTTGGCAGACAGAATATTTTTAGTCCATTGGATTTTGAACAACAACTGAGAACAGATGGGTTAGCACTTCACCACTGTATGTGCGGTGCTGTAGAACAGAATGAATAAAAAATGACCCGGCTGCAAAATCCTTATTCCCCACTTAGTTCTTGTTGATTTCAACAAATTGTCTAAATGTCTACTCACCAGTATGAAAAAAGATGTCCACAACAGTTTCACAAAGTCTCCCTTTTTTTTTTTAATTTGTGTTACAAACTGACTTTTCTAAGGTGGGGAAGGATTTATTTTCTTCCTGTCATAGGAATATTTCAAGGTTTCGAAAGTTTTCACGCCCTACCCTGATCCCACATCTCAAATAACCAGTGACCTTTGACAGAGGAGCTGATACCACACTGACCTCAAATGTTTGGGCCAACATTTCTAGCCCAGCTCCAGGTCAACCACTGGCATCCAAGCTATTAATTTTTGCTACACGAAAATGGCTGTTCCGTGGCAGCTTTGCATTTGCATGCAGCTGGCTCACTGTAAATGTTTCCATGTGGTATTTGAATGTGTAGTCAGAACTCTGTATTTCTTAATCAGAGACGTTCATCCAGGAGGAGATTGCGGTCGTGATTAGTCACAATGACAACTTGGAAAATTAGATCCTTTTTCCTGCAACAGTTCATGAATAGGCTTAGTCTTTTACATAACCACAGGGCTGATAGAATTAGCCTTTTTTTCAGAGAAACTGGAATAGTAGACTAAATTTCCATGATGCTATTTATTATTCCATTTAAATTAATTATTTTTCAGTGCTCACACTTTTTAGTAGCATATACATGGAAACTGTACCATACGGATCCGAGTATGTAACACACAGTATGAACAACGTTCAGCAGTTCTTTTTCCTGAACTCACCCACCTTGCTAGCTTGTTTGGGGTTTGGTTTTTTTTTTTGAGAAAACATTATGTGGGATCTTATTTAAACCTTAATAAATTTATTTCAGTTGTCAAGTCAGATACTTAATGGGCTTGACATTTTGAATAACTGTTCGCTGGGTATTTCTATTCTTAAAAGGAACCTAGTGTTAAGAGAAAGAATGGATACCTGATGAAATGTCAAAACCACTGGATATTGGTATTGACTTTGGAGCATAATGTAGTGCATTTTCTTTTAGGGCTGAATAAAAAAATAAAATTTGTGTTAAATTTGTGCAGAGTTTTTGTATTTTCTCCAGTTTAAAAAGCCTTTAGATACTTTTAATCTTTTTTACTCTAAAAATGGAAACAATTTTATGAACTTTTGTATTTGGAAAACAAGTTGTTTGTCCATTCAAGTGTCAGTGGAAGATCTTAGAGTAGCTCAGTTTCTGTCTGGGGGAAGTGAAAAGTGATTATGACGGGCAGTCCTTCTAAGTAGTTCTCACATTTATCAAGTAATGCCACATGAATTCCAGTGGATGTTGTGGGGGCTCAGCATTAGAACTGGGTGAACATTTTCATCCTGTAGAACAGTTTTCTCACATGCACAGCTCTTCGCTGTTTTGTTACTAAAAATGCAGACAGGTTCCAATACAGCACATATCACAATAAAATTCAAAAATGAACGAACCAGCCTGCTGTGAGCATGACACATAAAAGCTAACAAAAAACTCTCCAGCAGTCAGAGCAGAGCTGTATGCATTTAGTCATCACTTTTAGATTTTTTTTTTCTTCTGGGATTTCCTGAGAGAATATCAGGATAAAATTGTAAAAATGATAACAAAACACATACCTTAATACATGTTCCATAAAGCTGGATTTGAATGACTCAGTAAAATCGTATTTCTCATTAGCATCAGGCCATCACAAACAAGATGAGTTTGAGACCCAGATGTAAATGGTACAGGCAACGTTACTAATTGGAGAGCAGTGTTCAGTGTACAGATCTGAAATTATTTGCTGTAATATTTAAATCTGTTATTAAGCTTAAGACTCCTAGACAAGAGGACATTTACTTGTGTACCGTACTGACAGCATTTCCTGCAGGAAAGGAGTAGAACTGGGGATAGGTTTAGTCTTCAACTTTTGACATTGTATAAAATATACAAGAAGTTCATTGTGCTTTTGTTGTAAGCAGCATTTAGATTCTATATTCTCATATAATGATAGTGATACATAATCTATTTTTAAATTATATATTTTAAAATTATTATAATATATTTTAAAATTATCTGCCCCAAATATCATAAAATAATGCATATAAACTGTTGTCTAAGACAAGCATTTCTGATTTTCCTTTCAGGCAATCCTTGTTCTGTGCATTTGTGGAAGCGTATTGAGATTGGTCATGTCTTCACATGCATTGACCATTAGTGACAACTGCATAATTAAATAACTTCTACCAAACAAGTATTTGCAAATGCACCTAGCTCTACACACCTATATATAAAATAAGTCTTGACCGTGTTCTTGATCTACACTATTTCTGTACCATTCCTGGGGAACTGTGACTTTACTCATTCAACTCCTTTTTGGCCCCTTTCACACCCAGAATTAATACCTCCTGGTTGCCGTTGTGTAAGGGAAAAGTAGTGACAGCAGCCTAGATCCTCTCGATGCTAAGCAGGGAAACCACCACATTGCAGGAAATAACTCAAGACTTTGCCTGCTATTCCATGTAAAATAAAGACAGGCTTACCTTCTCCCTCTTCCCTCCATTGCTTATGAGCATCTGACCTTCTCCCACATACAGTTCTCATTAAGACTGAGAACAGGAGAGAAATGGCAGCTAAACTTTAAAGGAGACATGAACGTGCTCAGTGTTTTATTTGCACATAGATCTAATGAACACAATTAGGACCAAACTAAATGACCAATCTCTTTTGAAGTTATTTCTCCTCCATAAGAAAAATTAGTTATTGATGCTAATAAAGATACCATAAGATATTGTTACCTTCATTTAAAACTACTGGAAGAAATTCCAAGAAAGAGGAAATGATACTCACTGAAGGCTCCAGCCTACTAGAAAATTTGCATTAGCTATGGGTTATAATGTAAATATACAAGCTACAGGACTAATCACTAGCAGTAAACAAATATTTGAAGAGAAGCACTTGCATGGCAAGAAATTAGCTATAAAAATCAATTACGCGTCATTATCATCAGACGGTGTGTATCCAGAAGAGTCATCTGAGGAAATACTAATCAAACATCTGGTCAAGTGCAAATACCTCATTGTGCAAGTGATAGCCCAGCCAGGGACACATTATTACTTCACAGAGGTCACTAACCCTATCCTCGAGGGAAAGGGTAAAGAAATCTTAAATCAAAGGCATAATAAAACAGAAAAGAAAGTCAGTCCTTGAAAATCATTGAAAAATAAACTACAGCCTGTAAATTACACAAACAAATTTGTTCATGCAAAGGAAGAGCAAAAAATTCTCACACTGTGAACTAACACGTTTCATCTGAGAGCAGGTTTGTGTTGTGGCATTATGTAAAGGGAAGAAATCAACACTACAATGAACTGTGGTGTAACTCCATTAATGCTCTAGATATTCTGTTTTGTGGGAACTCAGAGCACTGGAGCAGGGGGAATGAGCAGACATGGGTCACTAGTCCATACAAAACCAAATCATTTTCTTCTAGTCAGTGTATTGATCTTGGATCACCTAGGAGAAATAGGGTCTATACACTTGATTCAGAGTCATTGAAATGAAATTCTCACTCTGATTCTGGTCTTTGGAAACTGTTTCTACTCAGTAGGTCTGAAAACAATCTATTTTATTACTATAATTTTTAGATACTGTTTTCTTGAAGCAGGAGTTTTTTCTTCTGCTCAGTACTACTTCACCACAAAAAGGATTTAGTACTTGACAGTTGCCCTGGATTTCTCTTTTATAAAACTAATATGTAAATACTCATACTACATAATTATTTTATTATAGTAATTGTAAGAGGTCATAGACTAGCATCTACATTCTTTGAGTAGCCTGGAAAATCTCATCCATGATTGCTGTAAATTTCTTGCTTGTTATTTAGTCTCTTTTAGAGAAGGGAGGAGTATTAAGTTGGAGATGTTTACATACAATAGCAGATGAAAACAAAATTAGAAAGAATGGATGCATCTGTGGATCCAACAAGAAGCAAGAATAAACCCTCAGGAGCTGATGCTTGGAAGATACGTGCAAAGAAGCTTGGGACCTTCCCTGGCATACTTTATTGCTGTGACAAAGATATGAAAAGTTCAATTCATTTAAAAGTTTAAAAGCTTTCCTTATTGCTGTAGCATTTTTTCCTTATGAAGCAGAATCACAATAATAGGCATCTCAGTGTATTCCTGGTCATCTCATTGACAAGAAGTATTGACAGGAAACCTTATAATGAAAATCCAAACATGCACTTCTTACGACTCAACAGCCACCACTAGAAAAACAGATCAGAAAGCAAGATTGAAGGTCACTGTGTAGTAGAATAAAGCTAGCCATTCCTGACAATGAAACTGCAGCACTAATAAGATTCTGTACACCATGATGAACAGCTTCAGGCAGCATTACATGTAGAGGCAGGTGACATGAAGCAGATGCAGCATTCAGGGCTGCAGTATGGACCAGCCCAGCTTTTACAGACTGATTGTGTCAGCAGCGCCCAGTTGTCCTTCCAGAGTAGCAAAACTCCAAAATGCTTTCAAAACAGTGGGATAAATCCCTTTTTTTATATTCCATATATAATCTATTGCATTCCCTTCTAGTTCTCCTACTAACTGGTTACCTTTTCTACTCCATTTATTTTCTGGAAGGAAAAAAGAAGCATGTTTTAGCTTAGAAAACATCTCTATGGCTTGTACTTCATCCAGAGCCCTCAAGTGTGTTGATGGCAGTTGCACATCTCTATCAAGAAAAGCTTCTGTTCTTAATTTTTGCTTGCTATGATCTCCTTTTGTTTCCTTCAAAATGGTCTTCAGTTAAGTTGCACTGCATTTTATTTCTGCTTCCGGTTATGTATTGTTGCGTTTTTCTTTCCTGATAACTCTATGAATTGGCTATTTTCCATTATTTCTGTGGGACTATGGAAAAAAAAAAAAGAAGCAATTCCTTTACTTGAGAATTCTGACATTTATTAGCATAATAAAACTCTCAGATAAAATTGCAGTTTTCCAAGTAATTTCATTTGCAAGGGAACTTACAAGGGATTTATTTTAAAGCCAGGTAAAACCTAGAATGAGAAATGGATGGAGCAAACAGAAAACTTAGAAAATTAGAAGATGGAAATTGGAATGGTGATGCTGTTGTGATGTTAATTACATCACAAGATGACACATAAGCCAAGGAGCTAATATTTCCAAACTTTCTTAGCAGTTAAAGAAAATGGGAACAGTTTCTGGGAAGTCACTAGAAATAAAGAGGTGCATTATCATCAGCCTGTGAATGTGAATTCCTTATGGAACAAGTTCTTCAATGTTCTTTTTACAAACATTCCCAAAATCGTGTACAATAGGTTAAGTAATCTTCCAAAAATTTTCAAATTAATTACATGTCATCTTTCCTAGCATGCCTAGCACCTTTTAGCAGCATTTTATGCCTTTTTTCCCCCCCTTTTTTCCCTTACAGTTCATAAAGGCAAAACACCCATCTGCAAAGATGTCTAGGTGTCTAAATAGCACCTTAGTTATTCAGTATCACCTTTAGACCTTCAGTCCTATGCAGCCAGCTGCTGCTCTTCGGCTTCAGAAGTAAGCCTAGGGATGCCTATATTTTTTAACTTTAAAAGGTCCCTTTCCATTCTCCTTTGAAAGCAGCGAAGAGAATGACCTGAGGCTGAGGTGGTTCTTGACATGCCTTGCACAGAGGGAGCAAATGCAGAGCTAGTTTCAGAGGAAGCAGCTGATGTATCCCAGGGCTCTTTGGAGGAGGTAGGTTGCACTTAGTGCATTGCCCGTTGGAAAAAGATCAAGGTACTCTGTGATCACTTTATAGAGTCGTCATCTGAAGCATCGTGAATTACTCTGTGCTGAGCTCCACATCCTGGTGGGCAGATCCAAGGTCTGTCTATACCTGTAACAGATGTATACCTGCACCCAGATCCCACACACTAGGCTTCTTGTTTAATGGAGATTACAGACCCTACTAGAGGCCTGCGTAAGTGTTGCTGTGTCCACAAGCACAGAGCTGCACTCTATTTTGAGAATCCAGCCTCTGGTGACCTGCAGAGGCGCACACACTTCTACAGACTTCAGAGACCACTTGGGTATTTGGCTTTTTAATCTACCTGCCAAGTCACTTTGTTTCTCAAAGCATCAGACACATAGGTAAACAATGTCCTCCTACCTCTGCAAGCCTCCTTGCTGTGAAAAACCCAGCAGTTGCCTTATCTGAGCACTATGCACGAAGAATAACTGCTCCAGCTAATAAGCAGTTGCTGTGTGCTGATTTGCTTTCTTATGGGGTGCTAACAGTAACTATTTAATGCCTCCTGAGCCAGTCCCAAGTGATTAATAGGGACACTGTCCAGCTAAGTCTCTGTGGAAAGTTCATTAGAATTTTTCTTTTCATAGGTCACAGACACTGCTGGATTAAATCACACAAAAAGCAACGTTAAGAAAATTTTCCTGAACAGCAGCAAAGTTTGTGTGCAAAAACCTGGGCTAGCTGTAGAATTAAGTATGAAAAAAATTGTTACTTTTAGCCCAGGTATATATTTAAGGCACTATGATAATTATAGTGTGCTTTATAAGCGTGGACAAAACAAGATTTTTTTCTTATATAAACTTACTATCTAGGTCAGACAAAGTAGTGGAGGTACTTCGGAGTGAGCCAAGAGAAATTAACTATTTGAGGAGGATTTCCATGGGGTTGGGGAGGGAAGTCGACACTGGGATTTGAAAGAGAACCACATAGCAAAACAAAGACTGCCCAAATACAGTCAAGTCAGTGTGCTTATCCTGTCTGTTCATACGTTCCTGGAAAAAAAATTAACCACGGAGGTATAGTAATAGATATGGATTAGTCCACTTTACGTCTCCAAATACACCTCACATATGAAAAAAATACTGAGAAACTGCCTATTAAAGGCATGACCATGAGACAAAACAAGTACACAACTACTTCCCTTCCGACACACTTCTTTCCTGAAACAAATCAGTTACATACAAAACTGTCACAGCCCAGTTATTTGAAATGCTGCCCTGCAAAATGAATGTCAGGAGCTGAAAAGGACCCTTCTAAACCCAGCAGCTCCTCTCTGGCCCTTCATGGGACTAGAGCTTGGAGGTCATGAAGATAATAACAACAGTTCTGCACTCTCACTGCATTTCCTGAATTGGCTGCCTCAGTTTCATCCAGCTTAGCAGTGAAACAAAGCCGGACTACACCTGTACCATTTGGCAGCCCAGAGAGCAAGGACCACTAACACACACATTTCCAGAAGGCAAATTATATTAAAAAAAAAAATCTCATCACAGTAGGTAGTCCAAATACAAAACAACTGCTCCACAAATCTAAGCTACAGGTCTGTTTTCATGGGGTCCAGCAGGTGTAGCAAATGGATCGAGAACACACTGGGTGCACATTTTTTTAAACATGAAAATGAAATAGCATGATGATAATGTAGCTGTACCTTTTCTGTGGATAAAAATACACCACTACCACCTTCACTCATAACTCAGGCTAAGGAAAATACCTTGTCCTATGGCAAAGTAAAGCTAGGAATCTCCAGCACGTATCTTGCATCAGAAAACAGAGAGCATGCCAAGGCCAGTGAGAGGAGTTGTTGCTGCTGCAAACCAAACTGCTTTCATTAGAATAGCTAGTCTAGAATAAAAAGACCACTTCCTGTACAGGACCACAAGTCTTTCCAAGGCTGTTGGACTGCATGGAATTGCAAATAAAATGTGAATGACTTTATTCTGTCTCTGCTGTGGTGAACTTTGTAGACATAGAATCATAGAATCATAGAATGGTATGAGTTGGAAGGGACCCCAAGGATCACAGAACTCCAACCCCCCTGCCACAGGCAGGGCCACCAACCTCAGGCCTGGATCTACACTAGGTTGCCCAGGGCCCCATCCAACCTGGCCTTGAACACTTCCAGGGACGGGGCATCCACTAGCTCTCTGGGCAGCCTGTTCCAGCACCTCACCACTCTTTCTGTAAAAAACTTCCCCCCAGTATCTAATCTAAACCTTCCTTCCTTTAGCTTTAATCCATTCCCCCTTGTCCTGTCATTGTCTATCCTTTTAAAAAGTTGAATCCCCTCCTGCTTATAAGCTCCCTTCATGTACTGGAAGGCTGCAATGAGGTCCCCCCTCAGCCTTCTCTTCTCCAGGCTGAACAAGCCCACCTCCCTCAGCCTCTCTTCATAGGGCAGGTGCTCCAGGCCTCTAGTCATCTTCATGGCCCTCCTCTGAACCCTCTCCAACAGTTCCACATCCTTCTTGTATCGGGGGCCCCAGATCTGGACACAGTACTCCAGATGGGGCCTCACAAGGGCAGAGTAGAGAGGGACAATCACCTCCCTGAATTCAAAAGCCCAGTGGCAAGTTTCCAGCTACACCCAACCATGTAAGCAATCAGAACCTGCACTGTTACCAAGCACACACTACCGTGTAATGGGATTGTCAACAGAACCTGACAAACCTGGCTTTGGAAAAAAGAATCTGTTCACGATACTGGTACTTCATATGAACAGTTCCCACCCATACTTCTTGCTGCATTTTGCATTTTCAATCTCAGACATTAAGAAAGTTAAGATAGGAACTTAGCGTTCGGTGCAGTTGGCCACAATCCCTTGAAAAAATCTCTGGGAACAGTCCTCACTTGTGCTTTGCCAGTATTTATCACCTTTAAAATATTAGCAATATGGATAATGATGATAACTCAGATAAAAACTGTAATATCTTGGGCCTTTTCATGAGGATGCATTTTGACCACAAGACCAGTGGCTTTGGAAGTTTGTTAACTACTCTCCAGTGTTTGCCTTTGTTGCTATCTATTACTACAGCTATCCAGAATGCATTCCTGTTAGTCCTGGATCAGTTATTCAAATAAAGGGCTGTAGTCTGGTGGATTCTTCTGCTGTCCACATGGCTCCAGTAGTAGCTCCCCACCTGAGGATGTGATGATTTCTTCCTAGAAAGACAAAACAAATTAAAATATCATTCACAGATGTTGAAAGCCTTTCCCTGTGTTCCAAGAAAAGCAACTGATATGAATAAAGACCATCAAAAATTAGGAATAAAAGCTTGATGAAATAAGTATAGACCAGCAAAAGGATCCTATTGACAATTCATCTTCTTCATGCTTGTTTCTCTCAGTTATGCCAAAGGTAACTTGTGCTAGTATCAAATAGTGAAACCAATCAGCTGGTGTAGAAGAAAGCCTGTGATCTGTTCTACCTGTAGGTTGCTACGTTACTTAAGAAAAACAGCTACAGATGCCTATGAAAGATGTTCTCCTGAGCTAATTTAACAGACATGTGCCAGTCCTACTATGCTACTTCCACAGCCATTGGGATGAAAGAAGCACTCCCAGGCAGACTGAGCCAGAGCTCAATGTCAAGTGCTCACACTTAACAGTAACAGCTCTTTGACTGCTAAAGATGCTAACCTTGCTAAGTAAGGCAAAGACAGTCTTTACAAACAGCACCTATTCTCATGAAAAAAACATCCATGTGCCAAGTCTGTCATTGCAGCAACGGATTACTAAATTAAAATTTTTAAAAAATTACTGGAAAAGTTTGGGACAAGGCCCTGGTTAGAATCATTACTGGGTCTGACTGGGATGGAGTTAACCTTCATCACAGCAGTCTGTGTGGGGGCGTTTTGAATTTGTGGCTAAACCAGTGCTGATAACACAGTAATGTTTTGGCTATTGCTGATCAGTGCTTGCACAACACCAAGGCTTTCTCTGTGCTTCCTACTCAGCCCCTGCTGGCAGGGAGCAGGCTGGGGATAAGCAAGAAGTTGTGAGGGGTCACAGCCCAGTTGGTTGACCCAAACTGGCCAGGGGTAAATTCCGTACCATATAATGTCATGCTCAGCAATAAAAACCTCAATAGACAAAGAAGGGTGTGGGGCATTTTGGCTTCCAAGATGGCCATGGAGAGAGAATTTCATCAAATATGGGGAGGAGGTAGTTTTTTGATCAAATGTGACACCTTCATTTCCAGCTCCCATGTGGAAATATAAAGTCATAGTGATCTGTGAGAGGACACTAAGGGGAACCTTGTTTGTCTTAAATTTTTATTTTATCTTAAAATAGAGCCACTTCTGCATGCATTCATGCCAGTAACTAAGGTGGGAGAAAGAAGGTGAGGGATAGGAGGCCAAGCAAAATCTAACTTTCAGAACAAAATAATCAGTTTCAGTGAACCTCAGTTTGGGATTTTTTTGCCTTTGATTTTCTTTGGTTTTGTTCAGGGACTTAAAAATCCTATTTAGGAAGTGAACATCTATGTTTTTATGAAGGATATCACATTATAATCTCTCTTCCTGCATGTAATGTAAATTCTGAGAAACTCAACTTATTTTTAAGCCAATAAAATCCGTGATAATTGACTTCTACGGTACTGCTAATAACAATTGAAATGTAAGGATTACAGCTGGAAGAAATGGGGTACAGGTTTCATTACAGAGATGTTGCAAACCAAATGAAATGAAAAAGTGATTTAGGGGAAGGGAAATTAGAAGACAAATAATCTCCTAGTGTCTGTGAGACTGAGTACTGAAAAAAATTAACAGCTGTGAAGAAAAGGAGGAGCAAAAAATTAATAGAATTAGTTTGAGATAAGAGAGAGAAAAGGGTAAAAAAGGAAAGGGAAATAGAAAAGAGGATGAAGAGGGTGGCTAGGAAAAAAAGCAGAATTCAAACTGAAGACAGGGAAAGATGCAAGATGATGAAAACAACCTACACTATCAGAACAGTGCTACTGTTAATCACAGCCTTGCAACAAGAAATACAAGTTAGAGGTAAATTCAAACCGATCTGAAGTTAAGCAGTAAATTAATCTTGTTAGACTGCTTTGGATAATGAGGAATGACCCTTGGCACATCCCTAAAAGAGAACCCCTCTACGTTCCCCTCCTTACTGCAGGGCCCCGCTCCTACGCTGTTGCATGTTACAGCCCTCACTCACATCAAAGGCTGCAAAATGCTGACATTTCATTGGAAGACCTTTCTATGGTATTTCCAATCCAATTTTGCACAGCAAAGAGGCTCAAAAAGCGTTACCTCTGTCAGCCCTTATTAGTCCATTTTTAGCCCAGGAGAGCATGCGTCGCACAAGAATCTGCTTAGAAAGGCACACAAATACATGCTAAAGCATTTCAGAGAAGGGGAAAAGTCTTCTGATTCACTGCCACAAAGGACACAGTAAGTGTCAGGCTTACTGTAGAATACATGTGTATACTCTTTTCCCCACTGTGGTTACTTCTAGTTTCCAGTGTGGTTTTGAATTACACGGTTCCTCTTTAAATTATTAATCCATTCCACTCAGCTATTGATCTCTACCTAGCAAGTGTTACCTTGTGAAAATCAATAAGATCTGTCAGGGTTGCATGTCGGTTTGGATCTACCCCCAAGAAGCTGTAGAAATCCCCCGAAGCATCAACCAGGAAGTGTTTGAACCCACTTTGCTGCCGGTAAGACAATGCATAGCCCCAGATTTTCTCACTGACTCGCACCAGGAATGTTCCTTCAGATTTATTCATCAACAACTCTTCTGCCTCTTGGCGGCTGATAATACCTGGCAAGAAAAACCCCTATGGTTATGTAGGTAACCAGTCTGTCAGACTAAGTCAAACACAACAACACAGAGCAGAAGCGAAATTAAAATGACATAACTTCTCAAGACTGAAAAGTTTATAAGAGGACTTAGAGCTAAGGAGATAATATTTATGCTATTTGCTTCTGATGGATACCTACAGTAGTTTTGATGGAGTCTGGTAGGATATGCTGTTTAATTAGCCAATTAAAGAGGGCTTTTTTTCCATCCTTGCTGCTTTTTCAGATAAGTGCACAAATGCAGCTGGCCTGTCAGACAAGGGAATTCTGTACAAGTGATCATCTAGCAGATTAGCATGGTTTGGCATTGCAGTCCAAATTTGCAATACATGTGGATATTTGCAATTGCATTGTACTACCTCTGACCGTGTTGCCTTACAACTACTTTATAGGTTCTAATGGAACATAAAGCGAGTGCCAGGAGAAGCAGCATTTGTCTGCTTTTATATCTACACACACACACACACCCCCATACATGCGTGTAGATAAATCAGAGCACAAAAAAACATATAAAATCCTGCAACTAATGCAGCTGCTAACAGAGATGGGTCTGTTAGATTATTTATTCATGTGCTTATGTTTCTAGGGAACACTGTCACAGAGGAAAATGAGAGCAAAATGTCATAGACCTTTTCTTCTGGGACATTCCAGGCTTAATATCAGAATAATAGTCTTCTCTAGGTAAAACCTGCAGCCAGGAACTAAACAGGGTGCCACTGCAGGGAAAAGATTAAGTGTTGTATTTGTTGACCAGGAGTGAACAATAATGAGCTACGCACCTTCCTCCAGGAAAAGGAGAGACAAAATTAGTTGGAACTTCTTGCAGTACAGAACTGTCACTCTGGGGCCTTTTTCTCTATGAGCCAACTTACCACTCTGGACAAGGTCAGCCAGTGAAAAAACTCTCTCCCAAAATCCTGGCCACCAAGCAGTTATTTTATAGGTTGCCATGGTTTAGTCATTTTAGGACAATTCATTCTTTTGCTGCATGACAAACTTATTTATCAGGGCAAAAGAAGGATCACAAGTTCAGATTTTCAGAGTAAGCAAGGGATAAAGTTTAACAGGAGTAGAGCTTTCAAGAACTTTCTGATCCTAGGACACAACACAGAAACCACTAACACTTCTGCTTGCAAAGCTTTACTCCACGTAAAAGGTGTGATCAGAATTGCACTCAGCACTAAACCAAGTCTTACCTTTCACCCAACAAAGCCTGGTTCGATTTGTCTGGTAGGCCTAAAGGACAGTAAGCGCCTGCCTGATAATTATCTTTGAAATACCAGATGCTCACTTTAATCAGGAACAGATGTTGAATTAGGCCATCCTGAATGTGAACATGGCACAAATGCCAATAAACAATGTGTGCGTGTGTTCCTGAGTTACTCTTGGTGAAGATAAACTTTCTCAAAACAATACATGTGATATTTAATGTAACTGCTTGTCATTGCAGAATCCTGTGCATGCCCAAGGGAGAGTTCATGGACTCCGAGTACTGAAAAACCACATTGTTTTAGTGTAATAATAACCAGAGCCCAAAGGAGGGCCTACCTAACAGACAAAAGTTTGGGATGCTCTAATTAAATCCACAAGGAAAATTACACTTCTGGGAGACATGGGAAGGGAATGAGGAGATCTGGGTCCTAAAAGCAAGCACTGCATGATGCGAGGAAAGACAGAAAACCACCTCCTCCTTTCATCTTCTGTTGTCTTTGAGGCAATCAATTTCTTTTACACTTTTACTCAGTGCAGTGTTGAACACAACAAGGGCTCAGACTCAAAAGTCCCTACTGAAACATCCTCAGTAGGAAGAAGAAACATGTACACTTATACTCTGCTGAGTGACATACAGTTCTCTTTCTGCAGGATATTACATCATCTTTGCACGAGATATGCAGACAGTAAACATGCAAACATATGCATCTGTTTAGAAACAGCATGCAACTGCTCAGCCAACAGTGTCAACTACTGCACTTTGCAAAACTAAAAACAGTTTTACTGGAAGAATTCCAAGATGAATTGTTGCAAACCCTTGAACTCTGCTGCAATGAAAAGGAATAACATAAATCCATAAGATACAACATATTATGTGAGGCTGTATCACTAGATCCCAATACCAGGTGCCATGTGCCAAGAACTACACAAGAATTGATTCTGAAATCACACTGTTTAAGGCAAATGTCCAGTCTTCTCTCAAATTGCGCTAATTTAAATACACAATGAAGGGTTTTATTAGTGATTACAGTGCCCACTTCCCTGACAGATCTCTGCTACAAATACATGTAGATGAGCCACACTGCTCCAAGCACTCAGTGAAACAGGAAAGAATAAACAGTTCCATCACCAGCAAATGCTGCATTAACTCCCATAATCAATATTGATATTGTCATCTTTAGATTGAAACCATGCTGGCAACTTTTGAGATAGGAACGGGGTGCTGTTACAACTACCCCTTCCGTAAGCAGTGTCAAAACAGTTATGCAGCCCTGCTAGGGAATGAGGCAGCCTAGAAAATCTAGCACCTCTAAAAGTGTGTGTGTGTGGAGCGGGTTGCGGGGCGGGGGGAGGAAAGAAAAGAGAGAGTTGTAAAAAAGAGCATTTGTTTTATATGGTGAACATTTTTCTTAGGATATTTCTAAGGTTCAAATGGCCACTGCTATCAGGCATATAATACAAAATTCATTTAGCATTGATTAGTTTAATGCTAAACAATCTGTTCACGTGCTCTCAACTCCCACCAGTAAAGCTAAAACACTGCAGGCTTCCATATGATGTTGTCTTCTTTGCCAGACCTTATTTTTGTTCTGGGCACTTTATATCATGGAGTAGGTGAGAAATGCTACATTGCTCACGGCCAAGTTCTTTTTTGTTTTAATTCTCTTTTCTGCTAAAGATGCTGTAATAAATTATCAGCCAGCTGCTTTCTTCCCTTTTTCTCTCCTGATTCTGTTAACAGCTCATGAGAAACCATCTCTCTCCATCACCACCTCCCTCTCTTTGCCTCCCAGTTATTTTATTTTTCTCTGGTTCAATTCTTCAGTGGGTGGCGATTTCAGCAATGAAAATCTCCCTCCACCCTTTAAAAAATGTTATACCATTCTCAAGATGACTAGAGAGTGGCACTGCTCACTCCTGAGATGGCTGTAGAGAAATAAACAACATCTGTGAACCCCCCACATGAACATTTAAAATTGTCTGAACTCAAGTCAAGAAACTTTGTTTTCCCAAGGCTCTGGCAAGAGATTTAGAATCTCCGATGCTTATTTGTGCTAGTTAGGATATTAACTGGAAATATTAGCTAGAAAGGGAACCACTGATGCTTTGAAAGCTAGTTTTCTCCCTCTCTCTAATTCTTCCTTATCTCTTAAAAAAAAAGAAAAAGACAAAGGCAACATCTTCACTAGGTGTAAAGGAAAACTGTGACAAAAGCAGTAATCCTTTCACGTAAGCACAACTTTGTAAATAAGTCATTTAAACAAATACCTCACAATTAATCTGTGTTCCATCAGTATCATCCGTCTAACTCATGATGTGGCCAAACATGCAACAGCCTATTTGGAGAGCAGTTCGTAACCCAATGAACCTCACATCTTCTACCTTTCATGCTAAATAATTTCACTCTGAGTATACAAACTGCTGCTCTCTATGAAACTGTAGTAGATGCAGAGTTTTGACTGGGAGAAGATCAAAGCTACAACTAACTCCTTCAAAAAGCATGGAAACCCTATTAGGTGGCCTGAGTTTTAGCCCCCTAAACCCCAAGTTCACTGCACGGATCCATTACGTTGCGTTCATCTACCTGTCTCCTTTAAACACTCTAGCTTTGCAATGCTTATACATATTAACATTTTGGATGCTTAGCAAGAGAATAACATTTTGGAAGACAGTTATTTCAAATCACAGGGCATTCATCATCAACTGACATGTTCCTAATTAACAGCTTCATTTTTAAATACAGGGCCTGTAAAGACAATTTGTACATGATAGGCAAGTCTTAACATTTTTGTTGTAATTATGTTCTTTTTACTGCCACAAATCTTCCAAAAAGGAAAAAGAACATCCTAACATTTAGAGTATATTAAGCTCACGTTGGAACTGAAGAGTCCATTATGAATTTACCAGGCACCGCTAAGAAATCTTGATGCTGCCTTCCAAATTTACAGCAGCCTCAATAGCAGAAAAAGCTATTCTGAAATATTATGCAATGACGCTTCAAGCTTCCCACTCTTCTCTCAGCGTTATCCTACGTACCTCCTTGAGTGAAACTCAGGAGAGGAAATACATAAATATTTGCTAAGAGAATGCCATAACAAGCATGAAGCCAAACTGGAAAAGATGATAAACTTTGCCAACAAGGCAAGACTACATACTAGAAGCCTAACGTTATTTTGTTGATAAAGTTATAGTGTATCTATTGCAATCTGCCTGTGGTCTAATGTACCATGTGTAACAGCAATATCAATATATAAAGACAATTTAGTCTTTATGATGAACATATTTTTAATATGCAGATGTGCACTTATATATGTCTCGCACTTGACTTAAGTCAGAGGGACAGAAGGTACAAGCACTGCCCAGAAAAGTTCATTTACCCTTCTGTGATAGAAGCTGTTTGCTTAGCTGATGTTTTCACTTTCCATATTTTTTCATTAGCTTGATCTCAAACACTCTGGTGCATGAGGTTTTACAGAGCAAAAGCATCACAAATACTGGCATGAATAGATATTAAGAGCATTCATGCCAAAAGTGCTTTCATGGACATTATGAAAAGCCTTCTATTTCATGCAAAATTGATTTGTTTAACAATTATGAATATTCACAGGTAATCAATGAAGAGGAAAGAGACTCATCCTGTTTATATAATTTAAGACATCTAACCAGGAAAGTGTGTGATTTAGGTCACCAATCAAAATCAGGAGCAGGATCCAAAACACAAAGAAGCCAATACCAGTATCTCTTCTGTTTTCAATGGGATTAGGATCAAAGCCCATATGAATACAAATATTCCTGGCAATCATTACATGAATAATTCACACACTAAAGGTCATGCAGTCACATTACACCTAGAGCATATGTAAACTGTAAATGCGTAAACACAAGCAATTATAAGGAATTAGCAGATAACTCCTGAATAATGTAAAGGACTATATTTGTCCAATTATTAGGCAGATCTAAATAGGAATTTGAAAAAAAAGTGATAAAACAGCACAATGGTTAGAAGGATTAGTTTGCTAAGCACCAGCCAATCTCTTCCATTTTTTGGAGCTAAAAAACTGAGCTAGTCAGGCATACTACTATAACTATACCGTTGGGAATAAAATGTTACCCAAAGGAAATAAATAAGTGAATTTTCCAAAACTTATCCAAGAAATTTCCTCTGAGACTTACATTGAGAGTCAAGTTGGAGTACACCTCACCTTGCAAAAAAAAAAGTGGAAAAAAATTTCAGCACAAACTGCCATAAAAGACTAAAAATAAATTTGGAATGAATGGATTTTAGGGTCTTGGGTATTTTTAATCAAAACAGAAAAGTTCCAGTTTGAGGAGAAGAAAATCCATCAGATTTTTCCTGCCTAGATCATTATAATCATAAAAGTCACATAGCTGGAACTAAGGACACACCCTACTTGGGGTCAAAATATGCAAAAACAGCAATCAGTTTTGGAATAAATAATCAGAAAGCTAACCAGAAATTCAAAAGCAGTTAATCCAACTGCAGCCAGTATGGTTAAGGAAAAGCTGACAGCCTGTGTTAGCATGCCAGCTTTAACATCAACCCCTGTCAGGAAGCCCAAGAGCAGCTTGTAAGAACACTAGTCTATGAACCTAATGGAGGGGGTCATAGATTTCATGAAGAACAAGCACAAGCTAAGGAGAGAACTGAAGCTGGTTAGCTAAGGTTTAGAATAAATCTAACCTTTTTTAGATCCCATAATAAGGTGGGATGGTAAAGGCCTGAAACAAGTGTTCAAACGCATGACACTGGCAACCAGCTCTGGTCTAGGAGCTGGAAAAGGATCCTAGCTGGTCTAGGATCTAGGAAAAACTCACCTCATTCAGCCACTCAAAGATCAGAAGCATAAAAGCATGGAAGATAAAGTGATTACTTCCCTGCAGCACAAGAACAAGAGCAGCTATAGTTTGTGCTCTCGAGGAAGTGCAGTCACTCAAAGGAGTAGTTCCCTCAGGGTGACTTTTTGAGTTTTCTCCCACAGGTGCAAGTCTATATGCAGACTCTCACGCTGACTAAACATAGTTATGATTGTTCATTGGGAAGAACACAATTAATATACAAAACTATGACATTTTGAATGAATACTTTATGTTATTCTTGAGACTACCAATGTCATGTATAATTTAAAGCACACTTATCAGTTGTGGTGGTTTAGGGATATGGTAGTTATCTTGGTGATACCTTGTCATTTCTTTGGCATTTACAGAAGGAGTAGCATGCACAATTAAATATAAGCACGAATATTTGCAGCAATAGGATCTTACAGTATGTCACTCAAAAAGATTTCATCCTCTCCTCCTCCCTTTTAGTGACAATACTTTTTTGGATAGTGCAACAAATCAAATAGTGCAAGAAGAGATCAATAGTATCGTGTGAGAAAAGCTATGGCTGAGACATAACAATAGCTCTGCCTCTGTTATTTCTGAATAGAAGCAATAGACTGAAAAGCAAGGCAAGGGAGTAAATCAAAGATGGATGGTAATAGAAACAAAGCTGTTGAAGCTATTCACCATCTGCTGTTAATGCAGGATAAATTCACATGGGACTAGATCTTCAAAAGAGTTCTGTTCCCATTTAGGCATCAAAATAAATGGGCAGGTTTTTAAAAAAAACGAAACCAAAACAACCAAACAAAAACACCCAACAAAACAAAATAGCACAGTGACTGTTGGGTTTTTTCCAAAACCTGTCCACAAGTGTCATGGCGAGAACCCAAGAGCCAAGAGGTGCTAAGTTCCCATGAAATATTTTTCCTGCTTATAGTTGGTTAGAATACAGATATTTCATGTTGTGCTGCATGTTGGTAATCTGATTTAAGCCCTACTAAACACTACAGCATCCATAAATGCTACTAAGGGTTACAGGCCTCTGTGCTGATAATAAACAAAAGACATGCAATAGGTCACAAAAAGGAAAACATAAAATATGAGGAAAAAAACCGAAATCTTCCTGTCTCCTTAGAACTGCAAAGGGAGGCAAAGCCGGGATGTATATAGAAATCAACAGGTAAAATGCATGTTTGAACTACACTGTCCATGTTGCAGACAGGTTTTGTGAGTACTCAGTGGTCGTACAGGGGCAGCCTCCTCTGAGCTACATAGGCAAAGTAAAGTGACACTGGTTAGGGAGCCTCTAGAAAAATATTTCCTTGGTCCACATTCACCCCCTTGTCTTCTGTGAAAGCTCAGGAACAAGGCATGCAGTGACCTACTTAAGACACAAACCTGTGCAGTTGAAAGGCGAACAGGAGTCCATGGTCCTCACCATTCCTCTCAGTTGTAACCATCCTGGCACATTTGAGATATACACAAAGTTGGGAAACAGCACGTCAGTGAATCCCAGCTACCTCCCTGCCGGGCCTTGCTCAGTATGGAAAGTATGCTCTGAGCTGTGAACAGACATCTATAGACATTGCCTAGAGGAGAAATGTTTTTCTCATGGCAAGAGCTCCCTTCAGGCAAGCATGAGGCATATTGATAAACCACCATGCCCTAAACAAGCTCTCCTTGAAGACTTATGTGGAGCATCGTACTATCTTGAGACTCTGTACACAGGAGAAACTCACCAAGGAAAGTATCATATGTAAAAATCATATCGGCCTCTTTTGTTGAGTATACTCCTTGGGCTTTTTTTGCTTGGTTTGTTGTTTTTTTTTAAAATCATACAAATTCATTTCTCCATTGTGTCAGGATAAAGCAGTTCTTAGAATAAAGAAAACTCGGACCTCAGAAGATTTCTTAATTCCTTAAGGCTGAGATTCCTTAAAGCAATTAAAAACCCACTGGAATTCTGAAGGAAATGGGTGCTTTATGCCCCTGGGGATCTTTGAAAATCCCATCTGAATGAGTAATGCAGTTATAATGGGTATTTTTCTTCAGGTTTACAGAAAATCAGATGTGATATATGCATTGTTGCCAGTGTGGTTTACAGTTAATGCCCTGTGCAGTCTGCAGAAAATATAGCCCTTAATTGTCTCCTTTAAAGTTCATTCTATATCCAAACTATCAAATACTGTAAAAACCCTTTATACTCACTGTCAAAATATTTACACCATATTCACTAACAAGCAGAGCAGCACATAAAAGATAGGCGTTTACACTACTTGTCTGAATACACCACTGGTATTACAGAGCTATAAATTTCTCTATTAATGTCTTCTCGAAGCATACTGTTGGTTTTCCTTCCTTCCTTCCTTCCTTCCTTCCTTCCTTCCTTCCAGGTCAGCCTATAGAATGCATTAGCCAGGAGGAAAACAAAGATTTCAAACCCTCTCTTCTTTGTACTTTATAAATTGTCACCTAACAGAGGACAAAAGGTAGCACAAAAAACCTTTAACCTTTTATCTCATAAATGTCTTGGTTTTTTTTATTTTTTGGAGATGGGCTTTTCTGACCTGAAATTCCTGCATTAAGCCTCTGCTATTACCCTTTAAGTCTGGTGAGTTTTCTCATCCAAACAGCTTCTGAAAAGAAGCTAATTTAAAATAATAGTTAACCATTCCATTTTTGGTGGTTTCTCAAAGCATGCTCGCTGCGTGTAGTTTGTCATGTATAACCATTAAATTCACAGACGTTTCAGGGTAAGAATATTTAATTTTGCATTATTTTCACTCACTAAAGTTGGAAGACTCTATGTTCTGGTGAAGTCAATGAAAGACCAACAATAGGGAGGTTCCAAGTATCTAAATGGGATGTCTCACATAAACAGTAGAAATATTCTTGAGAAAGATTTTTTTTTTCTTTGCTGATTGGATGGACTAGAAAATAAGAAAGTGGGTTGTTTTGGTTTGGGTTTTTTATTTAGTAAAAACTTCCAGACATATCTAAGCATCCCAGACACTCTTATAGCCAGCTGACATTTCCTGCAAATAGCATGGAAAACAAGCCTATTCATGAGGATGTCTTCAAACTCCACATAAGAAATTAAAAGTGCTTTGAGAAAATATCAGTGCACTAATCTAAATAGGGACCATGGTTACAAACATGATTTCTGTAGGATGTGTTCACCTCCTTACTTTACTGACTGGATCAAATGTTTATGATGTGTGAAAAAGCAACAGTACAAACTATCAAATTTGTGATAGGTGTGTGATGTGACACACACAAGGAAGATATGAAGACCTTACTATATCTTCTGAAACATTAAAGTTTCCTTAATTACTAACGTAGAGAGAAATACCTCCCTTAGAGCAGGCTGACATGGTTAGAAATAGAAGAGTGGTGTAACAAAGCGTGGACATGAAAAAACATGGAAAACTATGCTTTCAGCAAGCCAACTGCACAAAACAAAAGAAAGCCCACAGTGAGATTTTTGTACACTTTAGATTTCTGAAAAGTGTCAGAGCAGAAAAGCCAGCTAAAGGCAGTCTCTCTGTAGCCCCTTCCTGGCTTTGCACAACCCGCTCTGAGGCAACACCACCAGATGACACTCTGGGGAACACATGGACCAAAGGTAAGATCAGTGTATGGCATAGCACTGCTACTGATTGGCCTTGGCTGGGATGGCATTCCTGCAGAGACATGGTTTCAAAGAGCCCATCACTGGCCAATGGACAGCTGCTGAAGGAGAGTTGGGACGTACAGTCCTGAACACGCAAATCCAGAAAAGTTTGTGAGATTGGGGGTGATTCTTTCTTGAGTCAAAAGCTCCTTAAAAAAAAAAAATAATTAAAGAAATATTCATATAAAAGTAGAAATTATTTGCAAATCAATATTATTAATCACTGGACACTTCAAACGCTGAACCCCAACTGAGTGCAAGCTCTCTGATGTGCCATGCAAGCTGCATTTTGAATGCAAACTCTACACACCCGCTCACTTAGTGTGTGTCATAACCTACCTCCTGCAAGTGGAAGACCAGTATGGAAAAATTGCAAGTATCTGTCAGGCTCAGAGAGGGTTTTTTAAAAAAAACCATGTTTCATCAGATTTTCATCAGCTTCCTGCATCTCCCTTCACTCAATACATATGTACATTTAACCACCAAGATTTTCTTTGAAAACCAGTGCTGTAAGAAATACTTGTACTTGCAAATCCACAGGTGTTTAATCTCAACAAGACAGACAAGTCAAGCACAAAACTTTTACAGAGAAGGATAAGCTACGCAGTCCTTTAAAGCAGCACAGATTTTACTGGTTCTGAAATAAGCATTACTGAGTGGGGTGTGGAATACTTTACAAAACATGTAATTCCGTAAGCACTATTTAAAAGTGCAAAAGCTAAAAAATATACATTATATTTATTTTAGCACCAGGATCTGCCTCTGTACCACACATTTTAATATATGGATGTCTCTTAAGGAGTAAGATGCTTCTTTCTGTCCTCAAATATAATTTTGACAGAAGAAAAACTCAATATGCTAAGACCAGTTATATATGGCTTCACTTACAGTCTTACAGTGTTGATATGTAAATCATGTTTGATGCCTCTGAATTGTAAACACATGGATGCTTAGGCAAACTCTCATTTACGTCTGCAAACGCAGACTGGGTCCTTTGTGTAACCAGTCCTTCTAAAAGTGTGGCCATATTTAAAGATGTAGAGAACATAGAGCAATAATGCCCATTCATTAAGAACGTTGCCCCACCACTTGGATGCTCTATCATGAATATACCACTTTGAGAGGAAAACAGGGGATTTAATTCAGTGAACATGAAATTCTTAAGGTCTAGACTGTGACTATGACATTATACTGAATAAATCCACATAAACTCTGACAGAACAGTTAGGGCCTAATTTGCATTTGTCTTTGCACATTTATTCTGGGGCGGTTTTGTGACCAGTTATACACATTTCTCCATCACAGAGTTGAATACAGAAAATACAGAGAAATGAAGAAATTAGTCCCTCATCTACACAGACTGGACTGAGTCAACCAACTGCCAAAAAGCTTTCTAATAACAGCAATAAATTACTGAGAATTGCAACATGCTATGATTTCATATCAAAAGGAATAAGACATCAACATTAAGTCCTGGTGCAGTTTTCCTGGCCCACTATTGCCATAGCTGTAAATATCTATAAAGCACAACCACTGGTTTTACCAAATGAAGATAAGGAAGAGATTTCTTAGATAATAAGAATCTACTGTCAAATTTCATCAAGTCAAGCAAGAAGTAGCAAAATGAACAAGAAGATTTTTAAATCATTGAGTTAATTGCACTGGAAGCTGCAAGAATCAGAGACTGACTATAAAAAGACAAGCAAAAGCAGCACAGCCCTTCCTATATCACCACATTTCATGGGTACTCATGCCTTTATCAGAGCATCTCAAAGAACCATACCAAAAAAAACTAGAAGGAAAAAACAGTACATTTAGTCATGAGCTACATTTAAAAAAGCCTACAAGTTTTAATGGTTAAAACTTAGAGGAAATTAGCATCCTACAAAAGGAAAAAAATAGAGAAAGAAGAGGAGTTTCTTTCAGAAGCCTTCTTTCCTTTTCCACGTTGCCATAAAGCTCATGAATATGTCTTTCATAAAAGCAGTATTCCTTCATTACAAAAACAAAGTATGTTTAAGAATATCTTCAATACATACTTACATTTTTCACAGTTTTGGTGAATTAAGATAAAGCAAAACACTTCAAATTTGGACTTAGAAAGTGAATTTACTGTCTTTATATTAGAGGCTTGGCATATTTTATGTGGGTGTAATAAAGCAATCAAAAATATATATTACAGCTTCAGGCAAACATGAAATATACCCTATTGCTATTTAGAATGAGACTTAAAAAATAAATACTGAATGAAAGTGCATTTTAAGAATAATGATCATGCTAATGGTATAAAAAGGAAGACAACTGAATTGGCTTTAGATTAGCACATGCCATGCATATTTCTATGGATCTAAATTTCTTTCTCTGTGGTACATCTCTGCAGCAGAACTAATATTGAATAAATTCTTAAATTATTTTCCATAAAGGCAATTAATTTGCAGTTCTACCTAAAACAAACAAGCTTCAGAATTGCTACTGTGAAACAGAGAATTAAGATTCCAACTGAGTAAAGACTGTCAGATATTCAAAATCTGCTGGTGTGTAAACAGAAAACCAACCCTCTCCGTATACAGACATACTTAGTAAGGTTTATGCAAATGTCAAATTTCTGTGAACAAGCATCTTGATTGGTGTAACAGAAAATCCACAGCTGTGGGGAGAGGTTTTGTGATTCTACTGGTTGATGATAGAGGGGTGATGTCTAGGCTGATAATGTTCTTGAGCATTAGGAACATGCAGCATCTTCTTTGAGAGTCTTCCTGGTATATTGCTACTTTAAATGGCTTCATTTTATGCTAGTATTGATTTGTCATTCAGTACATTGGGAATGCGTTATGAATACAACTTCATTAACTTAGTGGTCTCACTGTAAGAGCATTTGCCCAATGAATGGATACTGAAATGTCTAGAAGTTAATTGAGTTACATGGTAGTAAACAAAATATCACGTTACAGCCTCTAACAAGCTGCTAATTTGCTAGAGTTGCTAATGTTTTCCACTGGGCTTTTCATACCCTGATACTGATTTGTATTGATGTACCTATGCTATTTTAATTTGCTTTTTACCTGAGCATATGGAAGTTAGATTTTTATTCTTCATTGCATCCAAGACTCATTAAACTTCTTGTTCGACCTCCAGCTCCATAGGCAACAGGAACTGACATTTTGATTCTGGGGTCCATTCTCCACCAGTCCTAGGAAGGCAGCCCAAGGCTCATTAGGGCAGGTAGGGACCAGAATGGCATTGTCATGAGGGTACTGTGCACTCCATGTTCTCAATTCCCATGGTAGGTTTCACAGTACCTTATGAAATAGCTGAGGGGTGCTATATTAAGATATACTAAACTATTAATTTCAGGAAAAGCCTAGACTATTGTTACAAATTTGGCCTGCGGTTTGTAGCCAATTTGATACGTTATCATGAATACATTGAGTAGATATTAGCAATTATATAGCCCAATTGGCTCTGCAATCACCACAACAATTTGTGAGGATAAGGTATAGAAAGTTTTCAGAAGGTTCTAATGATAACACCCTTGATGGTGAATTAGACAGAGAAAAACAGTTGAATGCATTCTCAATTTGTTTTTAAATAATTAAAAAAACCCTTGGTTACTAACAAAAGTACATCTTACATTCAAAAACATCCCATCAACACCTCTCCTTTGTATAATGAGAATTTTACATGTATACAAATACATGATAGTCTTCAAAAGCACATATGTCTTAAGCTCACCTAGAACAGTGTCATCTCACAGAGGTGTTGAAGAACCTGACAATATGCATTTCCCATAAACCCAAATGACAACTGTACTAGTAAATCACAGTGTCAGCAGAGCTCACTCAACAGGAGAAAAATAAGTCACAGTTAACACGGAGCCCTGGAATTCAAATTTTACAGCCAGTGTTACAACAGATAATTAAGCAGAAAAATATGCTGTGTTCTTTGCTTTTCGTGCCTTTTTTTCATAGGTGAGGGGAAATGTTTTTTGCCTCAAATATATTCCACTTGTGTAACATTTAAGAAAGCATACATTTTGTTAGGTACATTAGCAGTCAAATTTGAGCTTAGAAGAAATTTTAATACATTTTTTTTAATCAAATAATCATTAGAATGTTTATTGCTAAAAAGACAGACTTAAATCATGCAGTATCTCCCCATATTGAAATGAAAAGAGCAGTTGTAGATAGATTTCTATAAAGAAGTTTGTGTTATTTTCTGTAATTACTTAAGAAACTATACTACTTTATCCAGCTCAATGGAAAATAATTCTAGGGATAATATTGAGAATTTTTTCTAGCTGCTTGCAACATTCTTGCATATTGATTTAGTGTACTGGTCCTCAAGGGAAAAAGTTACCTTTCATCACTCAATAAAGTGAACGGGACACTGAAGCACTGTTAAAAGACCAATAAGAATAGCACTGGGGCAGTAAAAACTTCACACATAATCAGCGGCAGTATAACCACCCCATGCAGCTCTTCCATTGATGCAGTTCTGAACATCCTCTGGGGTTTGACCCAGTTCTCAGTTAGGCCACTGAAAACCCATCACTAAACAGCCTCCTTTCCTACTAGCACTAGAATTAAGGTGAGCTAACAGATAGGCCAAAACTCACAGCACAATATTCTGAATTAAGAGTTAGAAAGCCACTACGTATTAAGCAGAAATTGCTTCAGTGGAGGGGCCAACTTCATCTGAGGGGCTGGAAAAGTTACAAACAGAACCAAGTAGAATTTTAAACTTAATTTCAAATACAAAGTTTGGAATTAAGAGTCTTTCATTTATACTAAATTTCATCAATAAACTACTACAGATTCAATGATCTGTGCTTAACTGAGAAGCAGTGGTAACATCAGTGGCAGAACGTATACTGGAATTATGGAATGATGTATAATTTATATCTGAGTCCATCCTGTAAAGGATTAAGATCTGTTGCATATATTACAGATGCTAATCTTGGGATAGAAAAGTTGGGCATGATGCAGTCAGAGCCAAAGGTAACCAGCATGTTAATCTGCATAGCTCTTCTGAGTTTTACCTCTTAAAAAGATTCATGAGTGTGTGACGCAACACTCCCATTCACTGAAAGGCCAGGAGAATAAGAACTGACCTTTCTGCAGTCCAAGAGGGAAGAAAGGAAGCTGTCATTTCCTTAACTTTTACAGGGGAAGGGCAAATTTATATTTCCCACACACCTCATTCTGCCTCCATGCCACCATGACATGGTAAAGATGTATAAGCAGGTTAGTTGCAGAATTCTCTTCTCTTCGAGTGTTTATCTCCTGCGATGAAAACAGTTTAAGCATCTCAGATGGCTCCTAACTGGCTAAACTGGAGTTAAACTAAACCAGTGACATAATTTTGAGTAGTTGCCTGCTTTCCCCCACTGTATGACTACACACAATACCTGCTGATACCCTGCTTGAGAGGGTTGGGTTCGCTTAGCAGGAAAATGGCATTATTTCAAAGGCGCTGTTGAACTAATAACTTGTAATCTTTTGCCTTGAGGCTAGATCAATAGGACTGTGGTTTCAGTACTTTGTGTAGCAAGCCAGGAGGACCAGTAAGAAGGCCATCTGCTGGGAAGTCAGTAACATTATCTGACCTTGGGTCTAGAAGTACTTGCTGTGCTTTAAACAGAAAATAATGCAGATAAAATAGTAAGTGTAACTTACCCTGGCATAAACTGGAGAAAATATATGGAAACTTGTAATAGGGAAGGCATGTTATTGCAAGTGTGCAGGCAAAGGAACAAGAACTGGAAGCATGGCTAATAAACAGATATGGACTAACAATAAACAGAATCTCAGCAATTCATCCAAGACTAACAAGATTCTAGACAGGAGACCTGTGGTATGCTAAAGGGGGGTGATCAGGAAATATCTGCATTCAAAGATGTGCAGCGTGAGCTGAATGTCTTGTGCTGGTAGCCACTGTCATCTAAGTGCACCTTGCACACGGATCAGCCAACCAGCCAATTAACACACATAAAACTGGCAGTGAAAGGAAAAAGCATGATCCAGCATGTAAGGTACAGGGTACCATCATTCAGATTCAGGCTGCTGGACAGATGAACAAGGTCTTCTCTGTTCGCTTTAGATGCCATAAACAGTCTGGTCTTAGTGTAAATATCCTTTGTAGAGGTCAGGACTTTTTACTTGAATCTAACATTCTTTATTTTCTTTTAAAAATGGGTCAGATTTCAGTCTTTACATACAACTTCTTCTAAATAAATCGTTGTTCTCCTATCACTTGGTTTCTAGAAATGATTCCTCCTTTCCAAACACTAACAGCAGAGCTTTGCCTTTATGAACACCTTTCCTTTTTGTTTTATGTAATGTGATAAAAAGAGCCTGGCTGAAGGAGCTGCAATATTAGAGAAATGTACTTGCAGCCAGTCTGGTTCAATAAGGAGACAGAACACAGCGCTGTAATGTAAAATTTCAGGTAAACACATTAAACTACCATGATGACTTACTAAATTAAGCCAGTTTTTATTTGATTTGAACGTATTTAAACATATATTGAGAGGAAAATCCTAGTGTGTTTTAAATAAAGAGGGCAAGAAGTCCTCAGAATGTAAAGCAACTGGATATTCAACAGTACAATATTTTTTCATTAAAAGATTAGTAAATTCACCCGAGATTAAACTCTACCAAAAAAATGGTACATATTCTTTACAGATGCAAAGAATTCTGTGACACAAACTTGTACTTGAAAGGACTTTTTTTAATAAATCTTTGACTATCAGTGCACGGTATGGGCACTGCACCTGACCTGTTTGTATCCATGA
Organism: Porphyrio hochstetteri; assembly: GCA_020800305.1. Lineage (NCBI taxonomy): Eukaryota > Metazoa > Chordata > Aves > Gruiformes > Rallidae > Porphyrio > Porphyrio hochstetteri. The sequence continues at coordinate 12,629,583 of CM036911.1, forward strand.
AACCGTTAACATTTCATCAAACTCGTTTCCCCTTGGTGGTCACATGCTCTTTATTATCTTTCATCTTTCCTATCTACAATACCTGTTCAGAAAAAATTGCTGCCTTCTATCTTTAGAACATGCCTAATCTTTAGAATATAGCTTCCAGTTAAAAAGCAGTCAGGAAGGACAATGTATTGTAAAAGAATAAGAAAGCTCACTTCACATTAGCAATTAGCCTATTTACATTAATTATTCAATTGCCTCATTCTACAGTTTCCCTGCTGTTCTTTTGTGCTTCCTTTCTCCTTGCAGCATGTTACAGCTCACATTACCTCACTTTGATACTTTCCTCCTTTCCAAGTGGAGCCATGAGTCTAAAACATTTATTTTGTTTGCTAATAACCTGTCTGTGTAGACACTTTGGAACTGTAATGGCACTAGAAAAACAATTCCAAAGCCTTCAAAAGAACTGACAGACTGAAACAATCATTACAACCTAAGTGGAATGACTTAGTATATGAAGGATCATCTTATTTCTCAGAAAAAGGCAAAACACCTCTCATTACTTAAGGAAGAAGCTGAGAACTGAATTAGAGGTGATGGAGTTTCAGGGGTTTGTCATGTATTATGGGTCTGACCTGACTCAAGATATCCATAATCAAGTACCAGAATCTACCACAGAATCCAGACGCTTAGCTCCAAATCTTTGAAAAATACTAACAGAATGCCCAGTGGTCTGTAGTACAATTTGAAGACAGTAAGTCAGCTAATGATTAACTTTTGCTAAAAAGGTGAACAACCTGATAGTCAAAGCAGGTAAGCAAAGGTCTACTGACCTCAGCAAAGGCACATAGTTCTGAACAAACCAACAGCTACTTTTTCAATACCTCTGTAATAGATGTCTCTGTGCATTGCATTCACAAAGCCCTTAAAGTGAGGCAGAATATTACCCTCCCATTTTATGGTCCAAAACTGGGATATAAGATAATACAAAGGTTGTTCAAGGATGTGAAGGACCTGATTGTACCTGTTTTGAGAGATGCTTGAAGTTTTAAGAACCTGTCATCATAATACTAGTAAATATGAAGTCCTAGGCAGAAGTTCTCTCCACAGAAACATCCACCTACAGCATAAGGATGATGTTATTGCCCCATTGGCTCAAGTGGTTAGCCATAATTCTGGGTTTTGCAGAACGGCTTTCATTTGTATTGACAATTTCTTATGCAAGCCAGGTGCAGTCTGATACATTTTTCTTCTTACTCAAAAACCATATACATACATATATATATATATACACACACACACACACACGTGTGCACCCTGGTTCCTGAATACAATACAAAACCACCACACGGAACATCCTCAATAGACCTATACAATCAGAGTCACAACCTTTATTTTTATTAAGTAATAAATAAATAATAGAAGTAAGAATTTTGGCTGGATCTGAAATGTTTTGGTTGTCATTGCCTCCCCACGTTCCTCATCCCCAACGCTGAAGGCCAATTCAGTGGCTACTGCAGCTGTAACAACCTCAAGTTCTGCTTCCAGGCCTCCAGAACAGTTACGAGGCAGCTGAGTTGTGCACTAAGGATTACAATGAATCTGACCAGAGCTGCAAAAGATAAACCAGCTAATCGAGCAATTAGGTACCAAAGTAGCGACTGCGTGGAGCTTTGCAAAGGAATCACCAAGCTTTAGGTTTTAGAGAATCTTTCTTCATTATCTTTGTCAGGCTCCTTGAGTGGGAGAATGGCAAATGAGCTACTCTGCTCATTTATATTAATGTCATTGGAGAGTCCTATGATTTGAGGAACTAAAGAAAGCTCCTGAATTCTTCAATTCCTGCACTGATGAACAGCCTAACCCAAAAGCCACTGAAGTTGGCAGAAAGACTGCATGGGTATTAGCTCAAGCCGTGATGCCTTAACTTAAGGCATGAATTATGTTCATAATTGCTTGTGTCAATTTATATGGATGTGAACTTCCCACAAACAGGGAAGACATTTACCATTGGACCACACAGAATGAGCATGGTTGAAAATGCTTTTGAAAAATGTCCAGAGTTGAAATTTTCATCAGTTTGTCTCTCTGAAAGAAACTACACCAAATATTTCCCATAAAAAACCAAAAAACCCTGTCTGTGTCATCATTGTCTGTTGTCATAAGAAATGAAAGCATATAGCACTTACAAGCTATCTATGACTGACTTCAGTGTTCGACTAATTAAGCCAATGAAAATAACTGCTTGCTGGTGTCTTAGCAAAAAGATTTTTGTATCAAAGAAAAATCTGAAATACGTAAAACACGAAGCTTGTTCAGAAATCTTCCTGGTTCAGTTTCAAATGCTCACACATCTTACGCTTAGAGAATCATGAATATAGATTCGGGGTAGCTTGGTGCTTTGAACAAAGAAATTTCTGACTCACCAAAAGCAGCAATAAGAAAATATTGACATTTAACTTTAAAGTCTTTCCAGACCCCCAATTATGTCAGCTATTAATCCAGGATTCTTTTTTTTTTCATGTTTAGGTGCAACAAAGATCACTGCTAGTATCTATGGAAATAAGATATTTTACCTGTGAATTTGGTATCAAAGATTCAGCTACATAGCGAATGCTATACAGTACAAAAGCCTCAGAGATTCTAGGAGCTCCAGCAGACATGACAGCAAGCTAACTGAACAGGAATGGGTTTTCCCATTTCCTGAAAATTCTCAAGTCTTTCTGAGAGAAAAAAAAAAAAATCAAGGTCTTTCAATAATTTTTGTTTGCAAAATAAAGCAAGAAAGAAAAAAACTACCCTGGCTTAGAAAGTACAGCAGGGATTAAACAGTGATGAGTTTGAGTCCTTTCAAATCCGGTAAAGCAAAACCTTGAATGTCAGTCATCCTCATTCCTTACCATTATGGTGTTTACAAGCCTTTTTTGGAGTCCTTCTTACCCTGTCTTGGTCTTGTTCATCCTGCTTGTCTTGCTATTTTACAGCAAGTCTATTTTGGCCAAATTATTCCTGAGAAAACCTTTGCTTATATGAGTCAAATTAGTCTACTTGATTGGAAAAAAAAACCCCAACAAAATCATATGCTAATACTAGGAAAGATGCAAAAGTCTTGTTTCAAAAGGCACTAGGTTTCACAATGTCAGTAGATGATCCTTGTCATGATGAAAGGTGGAAAGATTTATTTCCTGAGTGTATCCTTACAGCTCTATTATGTGAAACATGAAGGATCAGCATATTACCATGAAACCACTGAGCAATCCTGTTGGTGTTCCTCTCAAACCCAGCACGTCGAGGGATCTGCTCTTCTTTGAACCAGCGAATGATGACATCTCTGGAAAAGGGTCTAGAAGGACGCTCCCAGATGTTACTATGTTGCAAGGCAAGTAATTACAGAAGAGAGTCATACAGAGAATTCACAGTGTATAAAAGCAAGGGAAAACAAATATTAATCTTTTTTATGTATTTACAAAATATACAGCTACAAAATGTTGGTATAACTGCTGTTGAGTAAAGCTCATTGAACAACTGCAACCTTTAAATTTGTTAATTGAGTTTTTGTGGAAACCTGAGTATTTTGTTTTTACGTTTGCAATGGAACCTTAAACATTTTCTTAAGCACAGAATTAAACTGAAAATCAATTTGCCACAAGAGATGCAATGGACATTTCAGTCAGCTTTCTTTTTCCTCCTCACTTTTATTCCAATGGGCATATTGACAGGGAAAGTTTGGTCTTTCACCTCTAGTATACTCCTTGTCGCTGGCAAGAAATTCTAAATGAGAAGAGCATAAACCTATAATAGGTTGTGTAGCCAAACCATTAAGCAGGGTAGTGGGAATGTTTTGTTTAAACACTTAGGTTCCCTTTGCATTCTCTACTTGGCAGCTTCCCGTACTGTTTCCACTACTTTCTGTGCATCTTAGATTATTTTAGCTAGTAAAGAGGCACATGAGGTAAAATATGTGGAAAAACCTATTGAACTACCCCAAATAAGGACTAAGGTATATTATACGAAAAGAAAGCATGACTGCATTCCAATTAAGCATACAATCTCATTTTCCCCTGATAAAAGGAGTAAAAAGGAGGTCTTACAATGGACTTCTGTGTAGTTTGAAGTCCCACAGGTTTCTGGGTACCCAAACTGTTAGTACAAACTACCAAATCTTCACAACTGCTCTTCCTCAGATAAATCAGATGAAAGTTGGTGTAAGTACGTTTCCTTGTACTACAACTTCACTTTCATTTGGGGAGACAATACACTTCACAGTGCCCAGTACAGCAGCTGGCTGCATACTTCTAGCTTTCCTACTCCACTTGCCACAGAGCTGCCAGTTAATGTCATATATTGCTAGACAATGTAACAGAGAACTATTACTAAAATTAGAACATCAGCTCAGAAGTCACCAAACAGCGTTAAACTAATTTGCAAGATAATCAAGAACCTTCAAAACCAATCAAGGTTCTGCAATTCATGACAGCAAGCTGCCCTTTAGAAAGGAAAAAAAAGCAAAAGGATAGATGCTGTCTGCCTGACGATCTGCAACTGAGTCCTCCTTTCAGCTTCTCTTACTAAAGCTAGTGATTAATTCTGTTCAGGTGATGAAGCCTGCAGTGAACATAATAGTTATTGCCAAAATACACAAACACATTCAAGTAGATCTGACCAATATTCATCACAAAATTTGAAAATACAGCCGTGAGTGAGGGGAGAAAGTGGCAATCCAGTTAGACACTTGTTAACAAAAAGAATAAAAACATGATCTCTGCTTCTGAGTATTTCCTACAAAGAAACAAGAAACCTCTTTGAATTTCAGGGTTCTGCAGTCCATTCTCCTTTTCTAATTCATTTCTCTTTAACTCAGCTTAGCTTTGAAAAAATTGTCAAATCCATATATTTTCTGCCCTGGGCCAAATCTGAAAATTACTGTGTCAGTTTCTATAGAGCTACTGTGGTCACGCTTGTCCAGCAAGGGCAGGAAGAAAGAACTGTAACCACAAAAGTAGAAGTAAAAACCCACAGTAGGCAAAAGGATAAAAGCGAGTAAGAAGGCCAGAGAGTTACACTGGGAGAAGAACACGCAGCAAAAGAAGAGAAAAGCAAGCCAAAGTAAAAACTACAGGAACTATGCTTCATGCTGAAAAACTTCGACATAACACCAAACCCACATTCGCCTGAGGCAAAATATCTCCCTCACACTAGCAGAAAACAACAAGATGCTGACCATCTCCTCCTTGACCTTTTAGATCACTGGCAAAGTAAAATTTTAGATACACATCGGCCCCTGCTTTATGATACCAGTGTTAGGTGTGAGAAGTTTAATTATACACATTTGTGCAAGTCACTATTAAAGCACATGCCTAAAGGAACTTTTTTCTTTATACCTTCACAATCAAGTCACAGACACTGAAAAAGAGGACCCTTAAAAGATAAGAAAAAATAAATATTGGGGTTTTTTTAACTATAAGCATAGCTTAGAAACAGTATTAAACATGAGCTAGATAATGATCAGAATATTTTTCAACATTTATTTCATGCACTTTTAGAAAAGAACCAGATCCAGTACCACCAAATACTATAGTAAATAACCTCAACTGAAAAGCTCAGACATTCAGGTCAAAGTCACGGACCATCCTTTTCAAAATTTGCCATTTTTACTAGTGTATTTATTGCTTCAATTTGGAGACGACTAAGTAGTTTGGAAAAACAAGAGAATTCCTTTGACAAGCTGATTTGATAACTGTAAAGAACCTGCTTGCTCAGAGTAAAATCCTGATTCCTCCTCAAACTGGGAATTTCAGCTGATGTAACCAGAGAGTAACAGTTCCCTTGTCAAAGCAGAAAGCATATCCAAACAACAAGGGACTGGTTCTCTCTGGTGCTACACTGACTGGTAAAGAAAAATGATGTAGTGGGACCCTTTCCAAGCCTAGAAATTGGCTTTTGGTGTTATATTTTTTTAGCATTTAGTGCTACCACATCCTACCAGTGCTCACATTGCCTTTATCATCACAGGAAGCCAAATTGATGGTATAAGATATAACCAGGAACAGTGTAGACTGATTAGTCATCTTTCTAGCACCCACTCACCAGTTTGGGTTCTTTTCTCTTCTACAATTCATGGTGCTCCCAAAATAGTCAGATGAAAGATAAATAAACACCAAAGACACTTGATTTTGCCTGAAGCAAAACTTCAAATCCCCAAAATGTAGGAGTATGGCAGCTCTCTGCAAAATGTTTCAAAGAGCTGTTACGCAGCATGCAGACTTAAGGCTTCAGGCTTGCCTAAGAATTTGCTCATTTGACTTCTCCACATCACAGCCTCGCATACTAACCTAAAATCTGTCTCAAAAATAAATGGCATTAAATTTACGCTAAATATTCAATGGTTCTGGTTTTCTTTAAACATTCTTTTTTTCTGGTCATAATGAGAGCACAACACACTAAGAATTTCCAGCAGATGAGGAGCAGCTTGTTGAGATGGTGGGGACTGGAGAGGGAGCAATTCAACACAAAGCTAGTTCAAAGTCACTCCTGTACAAACCAACCTGGATGCTGCAGAGAGAGTGAGCAAAGGACTTGCGCTATTGTTGTTCAATTTTATCTCCTGATCATTATTCAGGCTTGTCCCCTGAAACAGATTACTCAGGCCAGCCACTTTTCCCTTCTGGATGGCACGCAAGGACTGCCGTCGGTATTCATCCCGGGCCCTGCGTGCTTTGTGGCTCCTTTCCTCATCTGCGGCTTTGGAGCGGCGCACTGGATGGATTGAACAGAAAGGGCAGGGAGAAGAGACTTTAGAAATACCAGCAGCTATTTACCCCTCTCCTTATAGAAAAACCTATTGTCTTTATTCCTCACATGACCTGATTTTAAGAACATTCAAGTTACAAGGCACTGTCAAAGAGATAGCTAACGGATGATTTCCCTGATGCTTCAAACGCAGGCCCACCACTAGAAGCAGCATGCCAGACTTGAGCTGTCGATGAGCTACTGCAATAACTGAGCCTCTACATACTGTGATTACATCTGACACTTGCTTTGGCTGTAATAAGAGAAATTCTGCTTCGGCACATCTTTTCCACTGGCAGCGCACCAAGTTTTATGTTTCAAGAAAGAATGGTAACTACTGCTTAAAATTAAGCCTGTGTTTAACAGACAATGCGCATAACTAGACTTGCAGGAGGTACTCACAACATTTACAACCGTTTTGTTAATGTTGTTTTCTTCCTGAAGGGCAGATGAGATCTTTGCTATGGTAAAGTCACAGAAGCCCCCATCTAGAGAGCTGCGGTCTAACAATGGTTTCAGTAACAGTGGAGAGATTAAAAGCTGTTGGAAAGGGCAGGCTGGTGCTCCGGATGGGGTTGCCTCACACCTGAATCTCCAAAATCACATATAAAAAACCATAATATGTTCTGGGACATTTAATAGACACCTATCAGTGGCACTAACCAGTGAGTTAGATATTTCCATAACCTGAAATGAGACTGCTGCTCTGGCCATTGCAGGTCAGGCAACTTCCACTAAAGCGTCTTAATTTTAAAACTGATATACTAAAAGTCCAGTCTTCAAAATAGCATAACTTAAATGCACCAAGAATTGTACTGCAAATATTCATCATATATCAGCTCTTTTCTGGTGCCTCAAGCCCCATTTTGATGATTTTTTGGAGACACAAATAACTTCAGGCAGGCAAATTATTCCAGTGCAAAACAAACCTTTAACATCCAGTGAAGCAAATATTAAAGAAGCAAGCTATTGCCTCCAGTAGCAATTATCAATCCTGCCATGACTATCCTGGCTTAGATCATACCCAATTCATAAAGTGCACATGCTATTTCTTACTGTACTGTGATTGTACCTGTGACTAGGAATGCATGATACAATACCAGACAGCTGCATTTCATTAAGTTGTTTGCATACCTCTGGTTTGCACTCCTGAGATAAAGCAAGTGGAAGTATAAACAGATTTGTCCAAATTATGAAAAGGTTTAATGGAATCAAGAAATAAAAGTGCTCAAAGCAAAATTAAATTAAGTTAAGCCCTCCAGGGAAATGAGGGAAAAAGAAAAGACCTTTAAACTTATAATTATACCATACTGTCATAGGTAGAAAGCTATACAGGACTAAAAGCTCATCAAGATAGCATAAACAAGTCTTAGATGCTTCATACGTATACAACTGGCAGGATTTCTGTTCCACTTTGCATACCCTGCAGTTTTAGCTAACCACAATAACAAACAGCTTTGCAGGACAGAAAACATGAGTAACAGGTTCCACTATTTATCTTACAGGTTGTTATTTTAGAGCATGGATTCTGCCATGTGAATGCAACTTCAATGGCTGAAGTATACATGTTACAAAATTTCTGTGCTTTATCCTTCGTAAAGCTACTCAGTAATGGCTGCTTTAACTGTGGACTTTGTGTTTGCAACAACACGAGACACAGCGGGGAAGATGAGCGCAACGCAGCTTGGTGAGACACTTAGAAACCAGTCATTGTTTGTCACAGTCATGGTATACAGGTCGAGGGCAGACAGCTTGGAAGTTTCTGAAATTCTTTTCTACCAATGTACAGGCTGCCTGGCAATGGAAAAGGAGAGGTATCTTTACGCCCTACTTCCCTCAGCAAGAGATACTCTTTTCAACAGACATCCCTACTGTATTTTTGCCAGCTAATGAATCTATACCATCAAAACCTACTGACCTGGACTACATTTTCCCAAACAGTATAAAATTTTAGTATTATTTTAATCACAAATCAATAGGGAGAGGTGGCATAGTTTACAACTGTCAAATAGCAACATTCAGAAAAAATTCTGAATGTATGACATGCAGCCTTCCCTCTCTATCCATATACAAGCATACGTGTTTACATACACATATGTAACAGTATATGTGTCTGTATACATGTCAGAATAGGGAATGCTGCATGCCATAGACATCCAAATGCATGCATATAGACTTTATTAATACACACACACAAACATATATAGGAATCTATTTCGTATTATGAAGAATTTTTATGGACATTTCCCAACTGAGGTATCTGAAAAATCATATCACTCACCATAGGGATACACAGGGTCTTACTCTGCTTTGTTTTGTTTTCTGTTTTGGTGTGGGTTTTTTTTTTTTCTTTTAATTCCTGGAATCCTGTTTTTCTCCCTATACTATTCTTTGTACTTATTTCCAGAAACCTCTTTCTCTCCTCACATTTCTCTGTCTTTAGAAGCTGTCTAGTACTGTTCCTACTGTGGATCTGTGTTGCTATGTTAACCCAAGTTTCTTTTAAAACTTCCTTACTGGTCAAGTGACATGTAAATAATCAAAGTCACTGGCATCAATAACTTTCAGCAACCTCAATTAGTATTGTGGATAAAGATTCATCCAACCATTGTGGTCAGGAATCTACAAAAAACTTCTAAATTACACTTCAGACAAGATGATGTGTGTCACATAAACAGTCCTCCCTTACCAATATCGACCACAAGTGTATATACCTTGAGAAAGTAACTTAAAGTCTGACAGAACATCTGAACATATTTTTATAGCAGTTTTTCTTACAGTAGAATTTAGTGAATATTTGTACCTTTCTCTTTGACTCTGAACCATATCACTAGAAATAAGAACACAAACTTTGTATCTGGATTACACCTAGAACAAATATTCAAAGATCAAAGCAGCTACAAATTCTGCATTACTTGTATTTGAGGACACATCATAGACTTTCTCACAAAAAGCAAAAGAAGTCAGGACTTCTGGTACTCTCAAGCAGGAACAGATAACTTTTCTTGACTGGTTGTCCTTTTACGGTAAATGTACTTCTGGCATGACCCCTGCACAAAGCATTAAACTTAATAGTATCTTCGGTGGGAAGACTAGATATCTCAGTGATGTCATTCATCCTTAAAATCTCTGAATCATCACCATAGGACCATATACCTAGCATCAAGAATTACTACAAGTAATAATTTACATTTTCTTCATCTTCCTTTTACATTATGGAATACTGTCAGGACTGACAAGTTGGGGAAATTAGGAGTTTGGTATGTCAAGCTCACAGGAAATCTATAGTTCCATGGTTCCATCAGTCCACCTCCACTACCCATTTTTAGAGTTGTTGGTACTACCAGCAACGGGTACATGCATCCTTGTTTGGTGCTTGTAAAATTAAACATACTTTCACTCTGCCTGATGACACCCTAACTTGTCTTAGAAATGCCTTAAGTGTTTATATAGGTTAGGTACCAATACAATTGCAGCTACAGCAGACCAAGCCAAAATGTGGGTTTTCAAACCCTCCTGGACAACTGGTAAAAATATTCAGACTGAGGTCTGTGCTGTCATGATTATAGGGTTCTCATTAATAGAAATAAATAGCTTAAAAGCCAGCTTGGACATGTCTGCATGACCTGCAGTGTGAACATACTCTTAAGAACAAAGAAAACTTAAAGCTTGTGTATACAATAGCTATTATAATCCTGTAGGTCTTCATTTGAGTTTGCCTTGTTTACCTTGAAGAGTTGGTAAGAGCCTGTTACTCCTCTATGCAAACCTAAATTGTCTTGAGTGAAAACATAAGAATGCCTTTTACATTTTCACTTAAGATTGGGAAATCCCTATTAACAGTCCTGGAAAAGTTCTAACACCAAATCATTTCATATCAATGAGGATTAATTCCTGCTGTGCTGCAGCTGAACGTGATCACATCATTTGTGAAAGACCAGTAACTCTCTATTTTGTATAATCTATTTTTGCTTTTGAAGAGCTGCAAGTTACTGTCAGAGCTACATGAAAGCAGAAAAATGCCGTGTGCCACAAATATGCATCCTCATTTTTAAATTATTTTATTTGAGCATTACCCTTGTTAATAATTCTTGGAAGCTTGTTTATGAGCAATCCAAAATGACTACTTAACAGATAAAATTCAATCTTCAATTTTTCTGAGAGTACACACAAGTCACACGGTGTTTTTCCATTTCCTAATTGGAAAATAACTTCCCACAAATACTCTGCAACATGGCTCCAGTTCAGCAGTCTTATCTGAAAGCATGTGAATAATCCCATCTCAGTTCAAAAATGCACTCCGAGACCCATTGAAGTTCAGCGAGCACATACTTAAGGTTGAGCACTTGCTTAGTTAATGCATAGCTGAACTGGGGACTACTCACTTTAAAATGCAGCATTTCATCAAATACTCCTGCCAGTAAACTCACTCACTTGAATTTCTGTGAAAGGTAAGCACCAAATGAACATAAATTCCTTTAAAATTCAGACAAAAATAAATTCATAGACATAGTTTGTAGGAGACCATAAAAATGTAACAACATAAAAGAAGCTATAATGAGTCAGCCCAGTGCCCTACTTCAACAGAGACCAAAAGTGAGTGCTTAGGGAAAGGCACAAGAATAGATCAAGTCACTCAACTCTGTTTACTTTTTTACTGGCATAATTTTTGTCTGGAGATGAGTACAGCTGGTCAGATGGTGTCTGAGCACTTCATTGCTTGATGCAATATGCAGGGGTTTGTAAGTGTATTAACAATGCCTTTTGTAGTATTCAATCAGAAGAATATTTATGCTACAGTTTTTTCCTATTATGTTTTGCAGATTTCTTTTCTGCTCTGACAGAGCGGTCACAAAGAATGTGATATAGGCTACTGTTTACTGAATACTCTAGAAACCTACAAAAGGGAACAACCCACAGAAAGGTACAAAACTACTCAGAATACACACAGTCCTCCATCCAAGCTTAGCCTCTCACTTCTTAGTTTTGAAAAATAGGAGCTTTGAACAGTGGACTGACTCAGTGTTTTCCACTATTCAGCATCTCGTTTGCCAACCAGTATGCTTGTTCCATATATTAACTCACAACTGCCATCTAAAATACCCCAGCACATATCCATTAAATGAAATCAAAGGGGGTAATTGCTCTTAGAATAAAATTTTTTCCTTTTAGTACTGATTTCTCAGGTTATTCTACACTTGTCATTTAGTACATTAAAAAGCACAAAAATTATGTATTTCAATTAACACAGTGGTTCTATGGTCTTTCATTATTATTTGGCACAATGAGGTAAACAGCAGAAGCAAACTGAACCAAACACCAGCAACTAATATTAGCAACACTTTGCTTATTGCCTTGGCAATAAACAGCTGAGGGATAATGTGATGAGGGGAGATGAATCCTTATCACATTCTAAATTCCATCTACTAAATAAATTAGTAGTGTCATCAATATCATTGCTACATTTGCTCTCCACAATAGCTGCTCTAGCACTGCTGCTTCTCTTCAGTACTGACCCCCCAGCACTATTGCATGTATGGCTGACTTTAAGGAGGTAAGACACAAAGGAGCCTGGCTTTGTTCCTAATGGGCAGTGTGGTTCCTATTGCAGGTGTGTAGAGACAAAAGATGTTAATATTACATCTGCTTGTGGTTCCTGTACGTGTTCATGCATTCATTTACTTATTTATTGCCTAGCAGCTTAGAAAAGATGACAAGCAGATAGCTTTGCCTAACTGGTCTAAGCTTCTTCTCAGTATCCAAAAGAATATTTGGAAGCAAAAGGATTACCATAAAAAGGAAAAAAAAAATCTGAAATAGAAATCAGAAGTGAAAAATCTGGTTAAGCTGAGGTCCATTCCATAGCAACTTCAGTTTTTTCCCCACTTCCAGATATTTTTTTATTGCCTCTCTGCTGGGGATTCTGACTCCGCAGCCAGGTTAAGGAAACAGGATGCTAACATTCCTTAGGAAGCTCAATGCTAAGTCTGATGGCATAGTTTAAACCAGACAGGAACTGGTTTCAGATAAGGCACTAAACACTGCATCTTCATATCCTAAGCTGTCACACCCATTTGCTAATGGTGCACAGTTCTAAGCCCTCAAACAAACCAGCATAAATTGAGACACTGAGATAAGCATAAGAGGATAAACAAGGATGTGATACACTCTAGTCATTAGTCTGCAGTTAGCTTAATGCTAAATCAATTACTGATAACAGCACAGAATTTATAGTAGGCTGCAAAGCCCAGCTGCTGTGCCACCAGCTAGAAGGTGCTGAGCTTATGTTTTGCCATGGCAGTGCTGTCATTTGTGGCCAGGCTAGATGGCTTGAAATCACACAAGCTGCAGTAGGTCACCCTTTTGCCCAGAAGCAGGCAGGTCTATAGGCACTGAGGGACACTGGCTGAAGGTGACAGAATTCCTCTAGAGCATAAATACTCCAAAGGTTACACAAGAAAAAAAAACCCAACAGGTGGCAGATAATATCCATCAGCGTATGATGCAGTTGAAAGTGTTTTGACAGAGAATGCCATCACAGAAATCATGGTCAAAACCTTTCATAACATGTCCTTTCCTCTCTGCCTTCCCCCCCTAATACCTCCATTGCATTTCTGATATATGTTCCTGTACAACCAGAACTCCTTGGGAAAACTAAGACAACAATTTAAAGCCTGTTTCCTCTTTCAGACACTCACAAGAAAATGATAGCTGGGTTTAGTAATGTTTATAGTATTTGTTTTATTGCCAGTTTCAGCGTAAAGATACGCTAGGTTTTATTTTTTTAATAGCACGGCTGCAAATGTATTTTCTTTCCTTATCCCCTTCCAAAGAAATGCTCAAGTACATAACACCATCCTCTCTGCTATGTTGCTAGCTGATCCTAATTGACAATGCCTCATCTTCTGCAAAACTCAAGGGCTATTTTGTCCCCAACTCATTCCACTCAAACACTAAAAAAACCCAGAAAGCTACAGTTGTCCTTTCCAAATCAACATGTACACCTGGATTTAGATAATTCTCTGGGAAATAATTACCTTCTCTTATTGACAGCTTATATACAGAGGTTTTATTGATCAAAAATGAATGCAGTCTGCTATGAGCTTCGAAAATGGCACCGGTGTATCTTACATAGAGTTAATTCTTGTACAAATGAAACACATCACATCAATTCCAGGTAATAGGACTTCAGTAATTAGTCTTCAGGAACTCCAGAAGTGATGACTAAAACCATCAAATAACTCATCACATACTTTGAAACATTTCTTTTACGTCTGTCAATAAATAAGTAACACTACAGCAATATTTTTTTCTACTTAATGAGGTATTTCACATGGCACATCCTATCAGCTCTCTAGAACTCCATCTTTAGTATCAGTTGATTAACTTTTGTGTTGCATATAATTAATACAACAATGTCACATGAGCTAAGACTTTCTAATCATTTCATTTACTTTTTCTGCCGAGTAATCAAACCAGTATAGATGTGGGAAATAAGATATATTTTTCCATCAACAAAAATACACAATTCACAAATGCAAAAAAATTTCCTACTTCTAAAGCCAACTGTATGATAGACTCCAGATGGAGTACACATACGCGTTGTTCACAATAATCTATTAAGTCATACTTATTCATAATGTGGACCTTTACTTACCTACATTTTGTATGTACAGAAATACATAGTAATATATTTGTTCTGTTCCTTATAAGCTTTGAAAAAAACACAAATCTATTTTTAAATTAATCACAATGATGATAATAATAAAGAATTCCAGGTTGACTAAAAAGGAATAGCACCTCCATAGGGTTAAGATCAACATCATAAGGATTTTTTTCAGGGCAACAATCTAAGTATTAGATACTGTAATCTTTTGAAATTAAATGAGTTTCTATGCTGACCCCATCACCATATGGAAGTAATTAAAATACAGATGAAGACAGATTTTTACCTCTTCAGAGATAGCTGAGGACAAGCTGTCAAAATAACTGTGTCCAAATGTATTATTACAAAGCCAAAACTGTTAATTAATTACATTAGACAAAAAATACTGAACTCACTTACTGTACATGAAAAATTTTCTATAAGGCATTGAGATGGATTCTTATTCAGAAACAAATGTGAAATTGGTCAACTCACAGTAACTTCTGCCTGTAAGGTTAAGCTGGTAATTTCCTGCAAAATAATGTAGCATATTTTGTATTGCTCAAGGTAGAAATTTTTGGCATCACCTGTTCCCACTCTACAAGCCTCCTTTTATTTACTTTTAGAAATATATTAATCCCACGACTGTAATTTTACTCACACTGTTCTTCCCACTCCTGGTCATCATCGCTGTGTTGACTGTGCTGCTGAGCTTGCTTGAGGCTCAGATATAACTCTTTTGCTCGGATTTCTTCCTGCTGCCTTATTTGTTCTTCACCCTTTTGTCTTTCCTCCTCTTCTCTTTTCTAGGAAAAATGAAATAAAGGACAGGTTACTAAAGAAGAACAATGTGCCAAACGTTAGGATGCTGCTTCAGTTGCTTCCTCCCATAGCTTAGTACATTACGTTGGACAAATCAGTACCTCTTCTAACTTCAGGTTTCTCACCTATCACGACAGTTTCCTACCTCTTAGGAATTTCTAGGAAGGCGTGTTTTGAGATGCACAAGTACCACAGGAGAATAAGAAACATCTAAGTTTCTACAACCTGACATCTATATGGAAGACTTTTTAATCACATGGCTCCACCAAGGCTGTGCTATCCTACAATCCAGAAGCAGTGCTCATTTTAAGTTCACATATTCTCCCATTGGAGATACCACTGTCACTCAGACAGTACACACATCTACAGAACCTGTAGAATTCAGTAGCTGATTTACTGGTATTCCTAGTTTAGCAACTGTCACCGTGTGTCATCGTTACCAACACAAAGAATAATGTTTTCCAAATATCAAGAACATTACATTCTGGAAGAAAATCCAGATCCTTCTGCATACAGCCGTCACTTTCAAATGTAGCTAAAATTAACATCCAAAAGGTTCCCTTCCAAGAAGGCCTTAACAGAGATGGAAATTGGATACAGATTGCCTTTACAGCTAGCCTTCCACATACAATCGATAAAACAGGAGCTTGATTAGTGCAGAAATAGGAATCCTTATCTGTTTTCTAATAAATTTTCCCAATTTCCTTAGGTAGTGGGATAATAGAACTAATGCAAATCTCAACCCTTTGAGAGAATTCACCTTTCAATTTCCACAAGTAAAATAACATTTCACCATTTAGCACAGCTGAGCTCTACCAGTTTCCGCAAGCCAAGGATTTGTCTTCTCACTAATACAAAAGGCCTAAAATATTGCATATTCATAGTGATGTACTATAAACTAGGCTGCTCTTATTATTTCTGAGAAACAAAAGACTTCTATTGTTCTTCAGTCAATTATTTTATATTGTGATGCTGGCACCTTTGATGGCTTCTAACCTCATCCTCCCATTGTTATCTCCTGACTCCTAAAATGATTAGTTGAATGGACAATTCATTATTTTTGGAAAGTTGATGCTTTTAGGAAGCACTGATTTCAAAGCCCAGCTTCTTCAAATAATAAAAAAAATTATTAACAACACACCACAACTCCTTTTAAATACCCCGTAGAATTAGGGATTCCATATTTCAGTTGCTGGCAAGTGGCTTTATTCCCTTCTTGGAAAAAGCATGCAATCAGTTATTCTTTATTCTTATGATGAGAATATTTATTCACTTAGATTCACTATGAAAAAAAAAAAAAATCCAATACTTCTGCGCAATATTTTCAGGAAGATAGACAGACACAGGGGTAGTCTCTGGTTATCAAAATGTTTTCTATTTAACATCCCAAACCACAAGGTAAACTTAATATGTGTGCGTGCATAAATCAATCTCACAGCGGTTTCCCAGAATCACACAAGAGTTTTGTCACAAGTTTCTTTTTTTAATGTATTGTTAAAACATTTGTAGTAAAAAGACAAAAGTTTCTTAAAATAACCCAGCAGAACAAAAAACAAATTCAGGTAGTTTGAGTTCCTAATGGAAAGCAGTAATGTCTACTAAGAAAATAGTGGCATTTTTTAATTGTTTAATTCTGAATCCACCAAAAAAAATATCATATTTTCTTTTTTAGAGGAAGAGACATTTAAAATTTTGTTTACCCAAATTAGTGTATGGATGCACATGCAAATACATCGTGCAACTCCTTAAAGTTGTGTGTATGGAGAAACAACTCATGTTAGTATGACATAGGAAAGAAAAGTCATCCTTATGTCAAGAATGAGTAAAAAGTATATGTTTATATTTAAAATGAACAACAATTGAACTTTTCGCGTTTACTCCACTGGAAGAATGCAGCAACCAGTTTATCCACTTCTCCCTGTGAACCCAGTCCTGCCTATCAGAGCTGAGAGTGAAGAGCTATAGTAATCTACAAAAGCATCACCTTCTGCCTAACAGCTGAGAGAGATTGCACCACATGCCACCACCATTCCAGAATAATTAGGAAGGTGACAATTCAGTACATAGTTGCAAATGGCCAAGAAATACCAGCCTGCTGCAACAAATCACACTGGCAATTCAATAGCAAGCAGTAAACCTCTCCAGCTTTAACTCCACTGGAGAATTTGAACAGGCTAAATGATCTTATATAGCCTCTGGCATTTGAGCATTTACCACAAACTTGTTACTGCAAATGTGTGCCTCACCATGTAGCTCTACTACAGCCAGCTCTAAATAATATTTAGTATTAGCCATGGTTAGCTTCTAATGTTTCAGTCCAGTGCCAATGAGACAAGGTTAGGTCAGCATTTAGTTTTTGCTGCAGAAAGGCATAAAAAATGCACCGAGGAAAAGCCAAAATACAGCAGTTGATTTTTTCCAGTGGAAAAATCAAGCTTCAGGCTGCCATGGCTCTTGGGATCTCTCTGGGGAGACTTCTCATCTCACAGAATGTAGGGCAGCTGAATGATTGCCACCCTGCTCAGGGCAAGACCTACAAGACACAGTTGTTACAACAGTCCTCTCAGAAGCAGAGGATGCCTAGGACCCTCTAATACTTCAGACTGGCAGGAAGTGTCTTTGGCAGCCCTGAAAGTGGGAGCTAATCGCCTGCATTACATCTGCTGTGAATCACCCAAGACCCCTCAGCAATTGCCCCTGAGCCAGGGCAGTCACTCAGCCTACCTGCCAAACAGCTTGTCTTCAGATCTGAGCCCTTAGGACTCCCTGCTCTGAGGGAGGGAATCTGGAAACCCCCAGGGGTCCCCTGCTCCAAGACAGCCTATTCTCAGCAAGGCTGATGCAGCAGACTGAATTCGGACATCAGCATTCTCCACTAACCCACCTGGCAGTTTCCAACAGAGCTGTGAGTATCAGCAGAAACGTGTCCAACCCTTCCTCACCTTTTTCTGAGAAAATTCTCCCACTTGCCTGAGAGAACAAAATATTTGCAGAACCATTGCTTTCTTCTCTCCTACCAGTGTCTCAAAAGCAACACAGGATTCACTGCTCTGTGCGTATATTTGCACATGGACAGATATATGAAGTGTAGTCATGCTTTATGTAGAAATCATGGATACACTATTCACATATGCCTCTCACAGGGAGGTCACAACATACTGTGGTTCACAAAGACCCTCTTTCAGATGAGAGAGAAAACAAAGCTAAGAACTATTCCTGACCGGGAGAGATCTGAGATTTAATGCATGTGCTGGAGCAGGCTCTCCTTGGGTAACTTGCTATAGATCCAGTGACAATCCACTAAGAGTTTGTCTCTGGATCTTAGGGACTCTTCACAGCTTGAAGTCCTGTCGTGTAAACTATCATCATTAGTGCCTCAGATTTTCCCATTTACCCACGGAAAATATCAGAGCTTTGCTAGTTTTTACTAATGATCCAGAATAAAGACAGTTGCTTCAGCAGTACAGTCATTACTGATGTCACTGGGGAAAAGGTTTTTCTTCAATATCATAGTTCCTCACAAATAGAATAGAGGAGTCCTGAAGACCTGATCTTCATCAGCAACTAAGAGCTGCCTCATTTCCAATATAGCTAGAGACAGCTGCATAGAAAAAAGAATTTCAGAACTGTGGTTACACAACAGAAAACAAACTGAAGCACTACTGAATCATTGCAGCTGTGACTGAATGGACCTGACTGACATTTTCAGGATGAGCTGGATGCTAAACCCCAGCAAGAAGCTGTTGTTGTATTCCTGGATTTCCCAAGGACTGCATACACGTAAGAGTTCAGTGTTTTCTTGGCACATCAAAGCACAGAGCTGAACCTACAGCTTACCTGCACCTAAAGGTAACAGGCTCACTCAAGTGCCTGATGTTTGCCTGAAGACAAGAGTATTTTTTTCAGGTCAGAACAGAATGCTCACTGCTGTATCCTAAGAAGCCCACAGAACTGTCAGTGGTGATGCTGACATTTTACTGTATTCCTGAAGTCTACACCTGGCAGCAACTGCCTGAAGAATCAGTTCCACAGTGCTTTTGGGCACAGTAAAGCACAGGTGTGTGTTGAAAGCCCAGCTAAGTCAATAAGACTGAAGTATGTTCTTTCTATTAAGCATAAGTTGTCTGTATTAGAAATTTCCTGAGCTGAAGCACCAATTACTGTGCTCTTCTCTGAAGGTTGCTTCTAAGCTTGTCATCTTTGATGAGCACAGAAACAGCCAGGACATAGAAGCTCTTGGATCCACACCTTAAAAAAAAAAGCTTACCACAATCCCAACTGAAATTAAAGGTCAAGACTTGCATACAAAAAAAGAGGAAGGAAATTCACACAGAATCACACACACACAGAATGACAAGGTTGGAAAAGACCTTTGAAGATCATCAAGTCCAACCATTCCCATCCTAAACTAAACCATATCCCTAAGTACTTCATCTACCCTTTTTTTGAACACATCCAGGGAAGGTGACTCAGCCCCTCCCTGGGCAGCCTGTTCCAGGCCCTGACAACTCTTGCATTAAAAAATTTTTTTCTAATGTCCAATCTAAACCTGCCCTGGCACAGCTTCATGCCATTCCCCCTTGTCCTGTCACCTGTCACCTGGCTGAAGAGACCATCACCTATCTCTCTATAACCTCCCTTCAGGTAGTTGTAGGTGGTGATAAGGTCTCCCCTCAGCCTCCTCTTCTCTAGGCTGAACAGCCCCAGCTCCCTCAGACGCTCCTCATAGGATTTGCCCTCCAGCCCCTTCCCCAGCCTGGTTGCCCTTCTCTGGACTCGCTCCAGGACCTCCATGTCCTTCTTGTGGTGAGGAGCCCAGAACTGGACACAGCACTCGAGGTGTGGTCTCACCAATGCCCAGTACAGGGGCACAATCACCTCCCCAGACCTACTGACCACACTGTTTTTGATACAAGCCAAGATGCCATTGACCTTCTTGGCCGCCTGAGCACACTGCTGACTCATATTCAGCCTGCAGTCAACCAACACCCCCAGGTCCTTCTCTGCCTGACAGCTCTCCAGCCAGTCTCCCCCAAGCCTGTAGCGCTGCATGGGGTTATTATGTGCCATGTGCAGCACTCTACACTTGGCCTTGTTAAACTTCATCCCATTGGTCTCAGCCCATGGGTCCAGTCTGTTCAGATCCCTCTGAAGAGCCTCCCTACCCTCAGGCAGATCAACACTTCCTCCTAGTTTAGTGTCATCTGCAAACTTAGTGAGGGAGCATTCAATCCCTTAGTCGAGATCATTGATAAAGATGTTGAACAAGACTGGACCCAGGACTGAGCCCTGGGGGACGCCACTCGTGACCGGCCTCCAGCTGGATTTTGTTCCATTTACCACCATCCTTTGGTGCTGCTTTTACTGAATATTTTTTGATGCATGGAAAAAAAATCCCAATAATGGCCATAAAAGTTTATATGCAGCTTTTGGTTAACACATTTCATCTTCCAAGGAATTTTTAAAAAGCATTCTAGCTTTATTGTCAACTGTGCTTATATTATTAAATTTGGCAGGTACCTGATGTTGTCATACAGACAGTACTTTCCTATTAATATTCTCTTGCATTACACAGACCACATGAAGAACAAGTTGAGACAGTATCTCTCTAATTTCTAAATGCATCTGAAGGATAGCACCCTCCCCTGGCTGATGATCATACCTTTAAATTTGCCCTAGCTGTGTAACATTGTTCAATACTCTTAAAGCCAGCAAGTGGTAACAGAAGAAAATTATGCCTATGATCTCACAGCCTTTCTGAATTAGCAGAAAGATTAATGATAGTAATTGTGTCTCTTACTTGTCCTTTGCAATAGGTGCATAAAGACTAGCTCTCCTTAAACTGCAAAAATAGAGCAGTCAACATTTATATTCTAGCATCATAAATTAAAGACATTTCTGCTTAAGAAACACCAAGGAAAGCAATACTTTTCTAATAGCTCTGGAAAAGGAAACAGGGCTCATCATTCACTTTGATATGTGAGATATCATTTATCTAGTGCAGGCAGCCCTGAAGTCCCATGATAGGTCAAGAGGAATAAAAGCATTTAAAAAAGGAGTGTTTGTGATACAAATTGGTTAGAAATTAAACACATCAGCAGAAAGGACATAGATTCAATCTCCCAAATCAAAATGCTTCAAGAGGATGAAGCATTAGCAGAGACTGAACTTTTCTTACCCCAGTTTGGAGACAGATTTAAACACAGACTGGTCATCACCACAGAAAGATAGTTACTGATGCATTAAATATTTTAAACCTGTTAAAGTGGGCTCACTAACTGATCTGCATCTCATTCCACACCCTGAATCATTCATGAAAGGTACATTTCTTCATGATTTCAATGATTGCAGTCATACATGAGTAGATTCATTGATTGGATTTTTTTCCCCAACACCTTGATTCTATTCACTTTTTGTAGCTGGAGATAGATGCCAGAAACATAACTTCCCTCTTTTCCCATCTAGGTATCTTTCCACTCATTCAATTTGTAAATATTTCATGTACTTCTTCCGCAGCACATTAGTAGTAATAAAAAGAGTGGAATTGGAGGGAGAAGGAAAACCCAGTGAACTTAAATAAGTCAGTGGACAGAGGACTTAACCCTCCCATATAAGCCTGTGAGATTCACTTGTCTTTGAAATGCTTTCACTGTTTTTAAGTAGTCTTACAGCACTATATACAAGAGCTGCTCTTTCAAGATCAAGTAATAGAAAAGCTGCTTTTCTGAGTAGCAAAGGTCTGGTGTTCTAGTGCTAGGGATCAATCCTGCATTTGGATCTCTGCTGATGTAACCCTATGTTAGCCCAAGACCCTCCCTAAAGATCTCAAATTATGGGCCTAATTGAAGACCTGGGCTGAAAGTGTAATTAGGCTATGTTGTTGTATTAATACAGCAAATGCTGGGAGAACACGAAACAGGTATGTAAAAAAAATTAAAAAAAAAAAAAAATCACTGAGCAATATCTTATTTCTAAACTAATTTTTGAAGCCAAAGAGTTCATTTCTGCAAGGTCTTGTCTTAAAAATTGTGGTCTATTTAAATTATTGCAAGCATTCTATTCAAACGCTTGCTATAAAGGAAGCCACAACCTGAAAAAAGGTTTCTGTTTCTTTGATAAAATAAAGATGTTGGCAACTTTATGAATAGGGCTAAAGAATTCCTGGCCAAAGGTTAGTATTTGAAATTCAAAGAAGAAATTGAACCAAATTCTCATCCCATTTACAGCAGTGCAACTCTTGCTCCTGCCAGGCACACAGTTGGAGAATACCTCCTCGCTTCCCGAGAAATAGTCAGAACAGAGATCACCGTGACATTACCTTTCCATCAGTATGAAAATGAACAGAATTGGGTTCTATTCCTTTTCAATCGTAGCAGCCACTGAAAGACTAGTTTTCCTTAACAGAAAGACACGACTGCTGGCCACTAAAAGTCTCACAAGTTTCTCACTATGCTTTTTCAAAAAGTCTCTTTGAAGCAGAACAACAACAGTGAGCTTGTGAACATTTACCCCATCAAGTGCACTGTAGATCGACCACAGAGATGTAAGTGAACAGGTCTGTATTGGTCTTTGTTCAAGAGGGCTTTGCTTTCCAGAAAGCAGAGGAAAGAGCATTTAATTAGTTGCTCTGCTCATTATTCATACATTAATAAAGGCACTTGAAAGGTATAGTTTCATTACTCATCGCCATCAAATTTCAAAGGCCCTGTTCTCTTCTATGAATTCAAATTATTTGTGCAAAGGTAAATCAGCAACTTTGTGCAGAGGAGGCTACAGGAGCTGCCCTTGCTTTGTGCTACACAACCACCCTCAAATCCCAGGCCCAGAGTTTGCAGAATGACAAGTAACTTGCTGGCTTTAGTATGTAATTGAACTGCATACATTAAACACTGAGTTTTCCAGCATTCCTCCCATCAAAGAGGGACAAGGGGGAGTCTATCCACATTTTCCACACCTTTAATCACCATCCCAGGGAGGTAAAAGTCACATAGCAAGCAGTCGGCAGGAGAGAGGTGTGTATACAGAAGTTACTGGATGCAGATCTCCTAGGAGTCATTTTGCTAGAGCCTTTCTCCATGGAAACCCAGCCTCGCCACCTTGTGCAGTCCCAGACTCAGAAGACTCTGATAATTTCTCTGCACACTAAACCAATTGTATTTTTTCTCATTATTTAAACAAGTTCTTATCTCTATAAAGTCATATGAGAAGGGTACACAGAGGCATCCCTTTCCTGCTCAGTTTTCCAATTGTTACTTTCTACAAGAGAATGTGAAAAAAAATATAATTTCAAACAAACATTAAAATACTGCAACTGAGCTGATAGAAAATTCAGGATTAAATAAAAAAAAAATAAAAAACATCAAGCAAATGAACTCCCAGCAAGGCCAACTGGACTTTTCCTACACTTTGAGTAGGACAAGGATCCACCCCTCATTGTCTTAATAGCAAGGAGTGACAGAATTTTCAAGTTACATATGCGAACAACTTACCCAAAATATACAGAATATGTTCAAGCAAACTAACTTAAGATGAGACATTCCACAATTGTAGATTTCCCCCAGTGTGATTCATTCAGCACAGCTGACTGAACAATTCTATGAATGTGCAAGCTGAATAACCAGTTTGATTGTCCTGACACTTTTGAATGAGATACGTAATTTTTTCGCATCACTCACCCAGCTGTTCTAGTGAGCACCATGTAGCTATTTGTATATTCCAGGATGAAAAATTACAACTCTGGGCTTTAAAGCTTATTAATAAACATGCACTGAAGGTGACAAGAACCTTGAATCCATATAAAAAGACTATTAAAAAAAAATAAATCTACATCACTGTGTGCAAACCTTCAGTTCTTCCTGAATTTTTTCCTCTTCCAATTTGGCAGCTTTCCGATCTTCCATTTCTATTTTCCATTTTTCTGCCACTATTCTGGCTTTTTCTTGAGCCATAGCATCCCGGAATTTCTTTGTAATTTCAGCCTCCTTTTGTCTCCTTCAGAAAAGAATTTGAAAATAAAAATAAGACACTGATTATTTTTTTTAAATTGAGGCTTAGTACTTGCTCACTGGCTGCAACAAATAATTAGTATAACACTGCATGGAAATATTCAAGTAAAGAATTAAAACATGTTTGACCTACTATAGATCAGATTTGAGGAAACTACCCAGAAAGCAAACATTTTCAATTTTTGATAACTGACTAATTAAAATAGCACCTTCTAAATTAGAGAAATACTTCTTGGATATCTTTGAGTCATACCCCGTATTTTCCCTTCCCTGGCTGAAAAACCAGAGTTTTCTGACAGTCTAGCAAAGCATGATTTGGAGCCCATTGTCTCTCAAACACCAATGCAGATGTCTGACAAATTCTTGCAACGGATTGTTTATTAGTACTGACAGTGTAAAAGGAACACAGAGCACAGGTTGAAGCTTTTAATCCCTGCTTAAATATGCAGTCGCTGTAAGCTAGAAGAGTCCCATATGAAAAGGAACACTATAAAATAATCTGATATTTAAACTGTCACTTTTCAGTACTGCACTACAAAAGGAAGTGTGGGAGGCAGGTGGCCTACTTCCCAACAATATCAAGCATCAAAACACTTTTGAATCTCTCCCAAAGCTGGAAGAGGCCCTGCTGGAAACACCAGCATGGCACTTTGTGTAATCAGTTTCTGAACTGCTGGGATAAGAATTAATACAAGCAATAGGCAAGTAAAACCAATTTTAGAAAGGGTTTTATGTACCAAATCCCCATTGTGGGCACAGATATGTGATACATCAAACATTTCTAATTTAATAAGCTCAAAACCAGATTGTTTAATTTTTAGTTATTTACAAACTGGTCAATGGTTTATAAAAATTCCCCAAAACAAAAACGTTTGCATCACTTCTTTGTGAAAGATGATTTTTGCTTTTCAGTATTCAATAAAAATAAAAGTACATTTTTCCCATGTTGAAAAGTTGCCAAAACAAGTGAAAACAAATGTTCACAAAACATACTTACCGGTTTTACCCACCATTACCTGCCACCTTTCTACAAGGCCATGTCTCCCATTATGCCAAGTGGACCCTGAATTCAGACTCTTAAATCCTCACCATAGTTCTTCTGCCTCCTTCTGTGCCTGTTGCCTGGCTCGCTCTGCTATGAGCTCCTCTGAAATCTGTTCATACGGCTTGTCACCTGGGGCTTCTCCCATAACCCAGACCCAGACCTCACCATCCTTCCCACGTAGCCACTGCACATGTTTGCCATTACCTGCAACAGCCACCAAGAACAAGCAAACAATATAAATATGGGCTCAAATTCTTACATAAACAGAGATGGAAAGCTAGGAAATCTGCAATTTAGAAACATTAAGCTTCAATTTACAATTGAGAATAAAACATTACTACAAGGTTGGATGAAATCTTCAGATTTGACCAATCTACCAGGCTCAGGGGAAAAAAAGGTTTGTACACTCCAGCTCACACTGTTTTTTAAAGATTTGTGGGACTCACTGTCTCACAAAAATAATTACTAATTCTGACACACACATTCCAGAATTTAGGTATTAAAATTCCTTTTAAATTTTCTTGCTTTACTTGGCAAGGGATGAGAGAAGAGGATGGAAAAAGATGGAGGGACAATAACCACCAGTGAAATTATGCACCTAGCAATACTTTCACACACAGAAAATGTTGAGTGTTGGGCATACAGGTACTTCAGAGGAACCCTTGCAAAAAAATCCAGGAATTCCTTGCTCCCACTGCGTGAAGGAGCAGCTCAGGAGGAACTATAAGCTCAGAGCACACCACTCACCACTGCAGAGGCTTTGCTGTTCACATACGCAATTGAAAGGGATTAAGTTTCTGGTTCAGGTTTCATGAAAGACACCATGAAAAAAAAAAACCTATAGTTACTATGTTGTCAGAGCAATTTCAAAAACACTGAAAAGGTCTGGGTGCTCTTTACATGTAGACTGCGTTTGGTAAACCTTCATGTCCAAGAAGCAACCATAGGATCCTGCTGAGTGCAAAGGGCAGTAGAAAAAATCCTGTCTGAACACATTTCCATAGCCACATACACTACCCGACTTAGTGTGGTTTGGTCTTTACCTTCTGCTTGTATATGTGTAACTCAGATATTTTACGCATTTTAGAGGTTCGTAAGGAATGGGTAGAAACACCTCTTATGCACCCATTTTTAATTCTTACAAATTTGTGAAACTGTTCTTCACAAAAGGAGATTCAACCACAAAGACCATTGCCAAAAGGGATAATGGATTTATCTTTAAAATGCAGACTAAGAGGCCACAAAGGATCGGCAGTTCATCTCGCTTCCTCTACGTTACCGTCCACTAGACTTTACCCTCTCACACAAATACTGAGGTCAGTAAATTGTGCATGGCCAAATAGCTTCTGAAAGCATCCAGTCTCATTTGAAAGTGTGAAGAAATGGACAGTCCGCCATTTTCCTCAGTAGTTTTTCTCTGAAGCTCCCGTAAGAGTTCAAAGAAACCTGGTCCCATTTGAATGGACAGTCTTTGCTTCTGGTCTTCTTACATCTCTCCCTGCTAGCATCAGCTTAGCTACTCTCACCTTCAAGTGCCTGTGTTCTGCGACAGGGCAGTATCCATTTAACCAGATCGAGTTCCCCAACCCACAATCAATAAAGTGCTTTTGACATGCCAGACTGAGGAAAAAAAAAAGCTGCAGGAGGGAA
Source organism: Porphyrio hochstetteri (assembly GCA_020800305.1). Lineage (NCBI taxonomy): Eukaryota > Metazoa > Chordata > Aves > Gruiformes > Rallidae > Porphyrio > Porphyrio hochstetteri. The sequence goes on from CM036911.1 coordinate 12,656,524, forward strand.
TGAAGTGGGGCTGTTGACAGCAGGCAGTGCCAGTGCCAACCCACACTCGCATGTGTTGACAACACGAACCAAAGGCAATGAACATATCAGGTCTCAATGAAAGCTAATACTCTATATCAAATTTGAAAATGTGATTTATATGAATTCCCAGCGTTGGCCTAATGGAACAGACTTCAAGGGGGGAGGTGGAAATTTAAGCTAATAATATTTTCCTTCAATAAGTCTCAAAAGCATTTGCTCTTTCACAGTCTATCAGATTATGTCTCAGGTTATAAATGTGAATGTATTTTATTGTGGTTCCTATTCCGTACATTTCTGTGTTCCTGTCAGCACAACGTTTGTATTGTATTTTTTGGACACAAAAAATCTGTCTGCCAAGAACTGGCTGGCCATATCCGTATTTGCCTGCAAGGTTTTCACCTGCTGCATTTCATGGCAAAGTATCTTGAAGGGTATGGAATGATTTCCCAGGAGTATTGATCCCACACAGCCAATAGCAGCTTTTGTTTTAAAAGCAGCCTATGTCCTCCTTCCTGGGAGGAATCTGGATATCCTAGTTGTACCCCCTTTTTTTTTTTTTTTAGTACTTTAAAGAAAACATTGCAAACATCATGCTTCATGTTAATTTATTTGTATCATAACTGGTAGATAACAACTACTTTGACTGTTCTGAGACAGCTTCACTACTTCTGTTCATTTATGAGCTTACCAGATGGAAAGAGAATTAAAAAAATAAAACCCTTTTCAGGTAAGCAGACAAATTTTATCTTTGCTACTTTTCAGGTTTTCTGTGCCAAAGAGTTATTAATATGTTTCTCAGAGGCACAACTTATCCATTACTACCCAGGCCAATAAAACAAATACTTGATTTGTGGCCATGTCTTGAGAAGTTGTTCTTTCTTCCTTTTAAAACAATGCATCTCTCTGCTAAAGCTACAGACAGGAGATGTATAAACTCTTGTGAAAATGTCAGTATAACATACTGTTGGTTCAGCACTAACTACTGTATACTACAGTAGAGTACGTTACTGTATACACATCCAGGGTTCAAGCTGAAAGATAACAGCAGTATCAAACCTGGCTATTCTAAGCATCAGCATTAAACAGACAGACCTCCACATGCACAGTTTTAAAAGAATTCCACTTGCACGTACGCACCTTTAATCAGGTTTTCTTCAGAACAAGCGAAGGTCTTTTTCCCATCCAACCACCCTCTAACTTCAAGAAACGACTCCCATGCAAATCTTCCCCTAAACCTAGGCTCCCATGAAGTTGAAGGTAGGCTTTACTCTACAATCTGATCGTAAAACTTGGTACTTTTTTAGCGCAGAAAAACAGTCAAAAGTGAGCATGCAGGAAAAGCAAAAAGCAGCTCAGGGAGAAAAGCTGGCACTGTGAAAGTGGAATTCCTGCCATACAGAAAGCCTTTGCAGCCTGCAGAATCAAGTTTGTAAGGGTTGGCATCAGCTCTTCTAGGCTAACAGGACTGGGCTTGCACTTCTAAACTGTACAATCAGTTGCAAGATCTGAGCTGGAAGTACATAAAATTTTCCTTAATGTTTTTAGGAAACTAGTTTTCTTTGCTTTGCAAGCAGAGAATTGCCACCTTTGAGAATTGATTATGATAAAATAATTTCTGCTTTAAGAGGTCTCTCAAGCATTATACTTTTCTGCAAAGTAAGATAATTTGTTAACACACTTCATTTCCAAACAAAACAGATATAGAAAAAAAAAAGTTATTTGAAAAATTCAACTAAATCTAGAAGGAAGAGACAGGTCCTGACTAAAATCCCAAATCTAGGTGAGAAAGAGGCAAGGGAACCTCCTGTTTCCTGTTCAGAAGCAAGTTTCTGTGCCAGTCAGAAAGCCTAACACTGACTCAGGAATTGAAACTTAACTCTCTTGAGTCACAGGCTTGTGCACTGACCACAAAAGTACTTGTCTTTTTCCTGGAGAGACTGCGGCAGGCTGCAAGTAATTGCCATTAGGAAGCAGTGGACATCAAAGTTAGTCTGTATTGGAGACTAGAAATTAAATTGTTTCAGGAACAACACCGTTTTATCAGGAAAATATGCTGAATAATTCAGCAAGTCTTATCCATCTCTACTTTTCAGACCAAGGATTTATTGTCTTGTATTATTCTACCAGGATTTCTGTCTACAACTCTGTAGCACCACAAGAAGGCAACACTAACTCTTGCAATTCTTTTCACCTGTACTGTCTCCATAAATTAGTATCTGCCATTAAGTTCCCCTAAAACTACATCTATACTACTCTGAGACCAGCAAATAGCTTTGTAGGTATTGCTCTTCACTCCACACAAATGCGAAATCAGGTATCTGGTATTTGCAGCACAAAGGGACCACAGCGAAAATTTTCTTGGAGACCTACAGCCTGAACAAAGAGCAACACAAATTTGCACATATAAACACATACCATCAAAAATAATACCAAATCATGTTTTCTATTTGCTTGTGTTTATGCAGTCAGTTCTGTAACAGCAATGACAGTACAAAACGACTCCCTAGAGAGCAATAGTAAACTTAAGGCTCTCACCTGTAAGAATTATTAGTCCCTACCAGCAGCACTACTAATCTCTGACACACAGAGTGCTGAAGTGCAACCTTGAGTTGTGCTGTGTGGCACCACAGGCTGCACTTCGGCTTCGTGCTACCTTTAGGAAGTCCCAGATGTAGGCAGGGTGTAATTTCTGCCACGGCTGAACACCGACAGCCACCTCAGGAGGAAGAGGAAAAACCTCACCTGGAGGTGCATGGGGTGCGGGGGGGGGGGGGGGGGGGTTGGGGACCCGGCTGCAGGTAATGCTCAGGCTAAATCAGGCTTTAATTCCAGTCAGCTCAGACTTGGATGTTGTGGCTAAGGCTTAAAACAAATGGAGTTACACAAAGGAGAACGGAGCCTTACACCACCTCTGCTAACCAGGACAGAGGCAGAATCATAGATTAGGTTTGGGGATTTTATGGAGTTTGGCCTTTTTGTGATTTTGGGTTATATTTGGCTTAATTTTCACATGCTTCTAATTAAATTGCTTTAAAAATAACATTAATAAGAGCACATGGAATACTGCTGGAGTCAGCTGCCTTCCTTCAAGCTTGTTCATCACTGCTTTATCAGTAACAGCATCCACAGTAATTCCCATTTGTGATCCATCTCCAGTGCTTACAAGGGAAATACTGCAAGTACCATTAGAGGCCTGATTTGGTGTCCAGCCCTGGGGTTGTGCAGTCCTTTGCCACAGCCTGCTTGCTCAGTCCAGCAAAGCAATAGAGAAAGAGCGCCAAGGCACCCTGCCTGCCTTGCTATCACAGGGAGCCTTACAGCCTGCCGCAAGTGTAAATTCAGAAAGTTAGAAGATCCCTGATTTACAGTCTCAGAATCATGGAATGGCATTCAAAGTCTGCCCAAACTTTCTCAGGAGTCTATTTCCATGAAGAGTCTTGTTTCTCTGAGGCTGGGCTTCCCACCACTGCTTGTAAGCTACAGACATCTGCATAGCAATTGACTCTCCTTCCCCACTCCATGGAAAACTTTGTAGTCATACAAGTATCCTTTGACAGTCTCTTTAGAAAATACTCCTTTTATTGCTTCTCTCTGCCCTAGAAAGGCTTTTGAAATTTATTCTGCATTTGGAATAGGCTGCATGAGCATTCATTGCTGACATCAAGCTGATCAGCCTGATATACTTTTGTCATTCAGAGATAAACTGTAGCTTGTGGAGTTTGGTGTATTTGTAAGGTTGTGGTGTGGTTTTTTCTGTTGGAATTCAGATATCTGGCATGCTCTGGTCTAAACACAGTATGTTTTACATGAAATTTTACCCTTGGTTTTCCAAACAGGCTATTTTTATAGCTTCTTTAAAACAGAAGCTTGGATTTTGATAGTCTGCAGGGTAGATGAGTTTCCACCCAGAGTTTCATTAGCTGCAGGACATGTGTTAGAAGCACATTGATTAGGATGAAAATGAGAATGTGAACTTCAGGTGGTTCTCATTTCCTTAAGCTTACTCTGTACAAGTATTTTATTTATTTTTTTTTTTATACAAACAAACAATTACACACACATAATTTACTTCTTTCTGAGGAGAAAACCTAGGAAATTACTGTGAATGTTTGAGAAACTGTTCAAAGGAAGGAATGCACTTTTCCAAACATTAACTGCCATAAATCCATTAAAATACACACAGAATAATTAGGTGTTAATGATGAAAGTAATGAAAATAACATGATCTCACAATAAATTGAAGATCTGCTACAATTAATTCTGTGGTCTGCCACTGCTAATAGTCATAGGACCATGAACCCCTCTCTTCTAAGAACACCTACAAAACACACAGTCAGTTCTACACTACACCAAGAAAATGGGGAAAAAATTCTGACCTTCTCAAGCATCCCCCCAACATTTCAGTTTACACACCCTCCAGTTTCAGTTGTGTGCCTTTCTATTTAAAGGAGGATGTGCAGAGGGAAAGTAATTCAGCTGATTTACATTAATGTATCAGTAAGGGTTACAGGATCTCAGCATTGCTGAAAAATCAGCCTTCATGGCTCTCCAGCTGCTTCCTGATCATATAACAAACTCAATCTTCTGTTTATGGAATTACAGCCTGTTACCATGGAAATAATTATGCTGCAATATACCCCTGCAGGATCAAATAAAGGAAGAGTGACTGCAAGAGAGCAAACATTAGGGGCGGAAACAGTTACTCAAGTAAGACTGTGGTAATTAACAAGTGTAGCAAAGCTAACTAGATAACACTCAAGGGTAAGGGTAAGTATGGTATGTATATATGCACTATGTGTGTATATATTATATATAGTTTAGCATAGTATAAGCCAACAAAGAAAAAGAATCACAGAAATAAAACAGCTTCTACCTGGTGTCTATCTAGCATGTCCCAGATATCTTCTTGGCTCTCTGGCCAAGGCCAATTGTTATTACACATAATTTTGTGATTTGCCCACTGTCAACTGGGAGGTAACATTCAGAGCTCATTCTTAAAAACATTGTTCTAACTGTGTGCAATCTAGAGGTAGTCTCTTACCTGTCCATTTTAATGACCCTTTCACTGTAAACAGTATAAAAATGCAGGTTCACAAAGTTGAAGACTGTAAAATCATTCATATCAGTGTAATTCATTGGATTTCCATATATTTCTTCATTAAAAAGTAAGTCAATAACATAGCACTTAAATTTCTGATTCTTGACCCCAACTGTCTCTTGTAAAGAATAAAAGCTATTTACAGGGCTTGGTTCCTTACACAGAGCTATCACAAAGCATCCAGGTTTTACCACTGGGGAGTAAACACCACCAGTACTACTTCGGGGTTTGCTGAAACTCGAAGCAGAAGAATGAGGGCGCTCTGCCACAGAACAAACACTTCCTGCACCAGACTCCAACTTAACTCAGGATTTGGCAGGTTTGTACCAATGCCTCTTACCAGGCACACAAGACCACAACAGGAGGGAGAAGTATAGCACTATACAGAGATTTTCTAGGATCACAGCACCCGAGTGGACTTGAACATTAATCACCCACCATCTGGCTAAATCCAATGCTGACTTGAATGTACCGAGTTTTCCCAGGTCTTCCAAACACTGCTGTCAAAACCCGGTGCCTCTGTCCTTGAACATTTTACTCATTTATGCTAAACCCTGGCAAGATCAGCAAGGAAATACTGAATTAGCTTGGGCAAATCCCATTCTCCCCTTGGCCCCAGTACTGCTTTCTTTCCATATCAGTATTAATGAGCTTGCAGACAGTCACAACCTCATATCATTACGAGAGCACTAATGTGTCCAGGAAAGCCCATCTAACACCACCACATCGAACACGCTGCTGCAGAGAAACAGGAATGCTGTCCATGCCAGTGGCTCAATTAATGCATCAGCCTCTCTCAAAGTGGCTGATGCCAGGCGCTTCACACAACGGGACTGCTGAGGATCACATGTGTGCAAGAGAAACCCCCAGTGTAATCAGGCCCAGGTAGCCAGCAGTATTCTGCTCTTACTTTTCTGCAGAACAGACAAATCAGCTGCAGGGTAGGATATTAGACTAAAAAGCACAGACTTATGGCTCATGCTAGGAGGGCAGAAAAGTCCCTCTGGATTTGTTCCATCTGGTACGTATTTAGGTCATATGGCAGTTAGCAGCCCCTTTCTTGCCCCAGGTTTGGAGAAGTGAACAGACAGTTTAGAAGCTGCTGTTTAACCACACCTCAGTACACAGCCACACTGAGCAGCTGAGTTCTGGCCCTGAGGTGTACAGCACTAAAATACTGCATCGTATCACAGGCTGCTACACATGTTGGAAATGTTACATTAAAACTTTTCCAATGACTTCAGATTAGTGGGCTCAGTCCCCTAATAAAAATTATTCTAATGTTCTCCCGTTACTTTTTCGGTGGTATCTGAAATGGAAACAAAATACAGGGTTCTACAGAACTCAAGACCACACACAGCCAGAAATTACAGAAATACTCAAACCTTTTGTCTCTGGTTAGACTCATATCCAATGACACAGAGAAAATGACAATGAATGCTGCTAGGAACGTGTCTCTAGGAGATAAAATCTTAGCTAAGCATTACCAGGGTGTGTAGAGGCCTTATTATGAGGAATACATTTCCAAGTTCAAAAAACACAGGAAAAAAGTGTCCCTGGATGTACACCCACTCACCCTGCCTACACACTTGAAACACGCACCCACTCGCTGGCCTTCACACGTGACATTGATGTATTCTCCAACCAGCCACTTGTGATATTTGAAATACTTAATTCTAAATAGCTTCATCTATTCTCTAATGATTTTCTAACACAAATGCCATTTAGCTAAAGAAATTATTTTCTAGCCATGCTGCGATAAGCCTGCCTAATTTTCTCCTAGCTTCTCTTGTTAAGGCCAGGTAAATAAAAGTGTTTACAAATAGCTCCTGCCTGAACATCCCAAGCTGCAGTTCACAACAAATAAATGTCAGAATAAGCAGCAGCAGACCAGCATTCGCTTCCCTCCCACATGCCAGTCCTTCAGCTACCTAATGCTCAACAGTTTTTTGAGATCTCATTTTGGATATGCTGACAGCTCCGGATACTGCATCAGAGTCAAAATCCAAATTGGCAGGGTCCTTCACTTACTCCCAACTCAGCTACACTGGTTAAGGGGCTCTCAACTAATAAATATGTTTCTTTGCAAATTGCAAAGCTGCCTGTCAGTCAACTCTCAGCAAATCCCAAAGGGATCTTGAAGTTTTGAGACTTCCTTTGCTGATTTTAAGACAATAAGAAAAACCAACCTGCTTTATTACAATGAAAATGTATTACTGAAGAACCTGCCCAGGAGTAATTTGTAAATGAAATAGAGATCAACCTCCAAGAAAACAACTCATTTGTGAAGCTATTTCAGTATAAGCCAGCAGTCATTATTTAAATAAAGCCACAAAATACTTTTTTAACCTTAAATAGGTTCACTAAGTGCTGCAGTTCTGGGAGGTCCAAACAATGATCAAATTCTACTAATATTTTATGCAAAGTACAAATGTAGGCTACATACAAACAGCAAAAACATGGTAAGATTTTATTCACTATCTTCTAAAGAAAATATTTCATCCAGAAGTGGTGTTTATATATTGCTCCCTTTTCGATATTGATCTGTGTTTTAAAAAGGGAAGGAAATTAAAACTGTTGATTAATCTGAAAACATTCTATTCACCCCAAAGAAAAATAATTTCTTTAACAAAATTTATATCAGAATGAGTCAATTTTAACCTTTCCTCCAGACATGAGAAGCCAAACAATCCAAATGGCAAAAACTCAATTTAGCATTTGCTAAATTATTTTCTCTAGAAATTAAGAGTAAGACTAAGTACACGTAGCTTGTTACACTGTATGTGTCTTGGTTTGCTTTCTTAGAAACAAATTTGATAGTACAGAACAGGACATTCAGACAGTCTGAATTCATTGATGTTTCTATAAAAATCACTGCAGATTTTGGGCCTTTGCTAGTGCATTTCCAACTAAAAAGTGACCAGGGTGATGAGTATTGTCTAAACCTGCTGATGATTTTAACTCTAGCAACAAGGCCAATCTGACCTGAATGTGCCACTTTTATTCCTCCCCAACTCTGCATCTGTGGTTTCTGTAAGACAACACATCCAAAACCTCATACAGGAACCCTTCACCCCCAAGTCGCTGTAGAAAAACTGGATTCGCAATCACTGCTCTGTTTTGAAAAATTCACCCACCCATGCTACTGGGTTCACTTGTACCACACAGGTAAGCTTTAGAACTGATGGAAAATTATCATATTGCTAGGGTACTAATGGGGTACAGGACTCCAGGTCAAGCCCAAGCACTTTTAGGAACATTTTAATTAGAGTAGTGGCCATTATCAACAAGTCCTTTTCTTTTCTCTCACCCTATCCCATCTCAAAGAGGTGGAGAAAGGTTTTCCTATGTATTTATTCAAACTACAAGGAAAACAGAAGGAATTGAAATGTATCCTTATAAAGATATTACAATTAAATTAATAAATATATTTTATACAAAATATTATGGCTTATTTACAAGAGACACTTTTCTGACAACTAGAAAATTTCAGAAACTGGGCACAATATTAGAGATGTTAAAGTCTCACCTTTGCTTTCTGCTACATGTCAGACCACAAAGATCTCTATAAAGTCAGAGTAACTCTTGGCTTCAGCAAAACAGCACAAACACAATAAACCCTGTATCAGGCAGTATAAAGTCAAAAGCAAAAGCTTGCAGATGAAACTGTTCAAATCCCTCAGTTTCAAAGGAATAAACAACATGTAATTGCAGTAGCTCTAAATTTCCTGGTAGCCATTAGTTTTAAACAGGAATAAAAATACTCTATATACTATGTAGCAAGGGGAGAATGTTTGGAAATTTGCTTCTACATCCATGGAAACTGAAAAGGTAAAAAAGTTGATGTCAAATGTTTTTTTAGAAAAAAAATCATATATTTTAAGATTGGAAAAGATTATTACAGTCATCTGCTCTGATCCTTTGAGTCACATAGGCAAAAATACCACACAGTAATCCTTATCTTACACACATAATTTTTGGTTGTCATTTTTCACCTTTTTTAAAGCAAGAAAATAGCTCCACTTGGAGATTATTTACCACCTGATTATAGAACTCTACAGTAGAAATCAGTTACAAGTAATTGTATAGCCAATGACTGGCATGCCTGAAAGTTGGAAGTTATCTTTTGTAACTCTGGCCCACGTCAATTCATGGAAATGACAATATATCTTCAGTGGAACCAAATGCCTGACTTGCAAATCTAATTTCAATAGTCCTCTCTTCAAAAAAATCAGTTAGATCAGTTCTTTAGTACCGCTCTGAAGGAAGTAGAAAGTTTGTAGCAGTGGGTAAGTCAAATCTAAGCAATACCTTAAATTGGCAATTTAAGAAGGGAAAATGTAAATGGACTACTGTAAAGTTTAACTCCTTGTGTATCTGCAAATACTTTTGTCAAAGTAAATATAATCTATAGGTTACTCTGCTATTCTCCTTTCTCTTATACTTTATAAAACAGAAAATTCCCTTAGCGGGAAGCTGAATAGGTTTAATGTCTAATTTATAGATGGAAATTTAGGTGTTAACACTGACAAATCATGACAAATTTTTTTCAGTTAGATTTTTCTGCATGTGTCTTCCTCAAAGAATGAGCATAATACCGATTATCTCAATAACATAATGTTGTTTTCATATGTGGAGCTCAACTGCATTTTTAATTTTTTTCTCAGCTTCAAATCAATCAAAACAAACAAGACTTGTCCTGTATGTGAGAAGCTATTTTGATGCCATTCCTCTTAGAGTGCCATTCACAGCACTAACATGAAGAACACAGACATTAAAAAGAATGAGCTTTTCCAACATCCACCCTGCCATCTGTGAGAGGGCATTTTAAACTCATATTGTGATAGATTAGAGAGTTCTGAACCTTCCCCCTTTATTTTAAGGCTATCTTTGTAACTTAGACCCTAGAATCATTTCATAAAGGCCACTCTTTCAAGTGAATCTTAGAAACTAGTTTTCCTTTGAAACACCTTTCTTGAGTATTAGTCTTTGAATGGTTGTCCATCTAGTGGCACTTTCTAGGGCTCAGAGGCTCTGAACGTTTTAAGAAGTTTGAAAATTGAATCCAGTAATCTATTGGTATTTGGGTGCTCCAAGCAAAGCCTTCTACAATGGCCATGTCAAGGGGAATAACACTTTGAACACTGACTGCATAGCTACATAGCTATTGGAGCATTTTCTCAAAATTAGCTACCCAAAATTATTAGAAAATTTGAATAATCAAGTTTTAATAGATTTAAAGGTAGGATAATATCTTTGGTAATTCACAGGGAGTGTCTGATATATCTCTGTGACATTTTGTTGTTGAATGAGGAATTACTGCAACTACATTTCCAAGATGAAAATATTTTCTGTTTTATATTCATCCAGTGAACGGGGAAAAAGTTGGAAGCCACTTACTCAGAGAGTAAGGAAATCAGTATTTTTGTTTATTCCAAACCACTTGCACCCAAGACCAGACACGTGGAAATTACATTTGGACAAATTATTTTTTGATATTTTTTCATGATTTTGCTTATTTGCTTTTCAGCTCAACATACACCTTTAGCATCCATAGCAGCATGTGGAAGGAGCTCCATAGTTTAACTACATATTTCTGGTTTTTTCCTTTTAGTTTTGTTTGGGGTTTCTGGGTTTTGGGGTTTTTTTGTTTTGTTGGGGTTTTTTTACATGCTCACCTTACTATTAGCTTATTGCCTAGAGACATAATCTTTTGGAGACTACTGTCTAGTACAGTTAGAAATTTAGTCTTGTATGGCATGGCTGTTCTGATGTCACATCTTATTCATAAACAGCCCTTCATAACAAGCTCAAATTCATGACTATTTCCTACTTCAGGCACTTGGAAACATTTAATGGCAAGTCAAGAAACTTCAACAGCACAGGCAAGACTGCCTTTTGCCTAAGGGGCAGACGTAGGGATGGTAGGTGAAGAAAAAAGCCTTGGCAGTGGAGAGGAAGCTTGGTCACGGTACATCTGTTACCACTGAGAGAACAGGAGCAGCACGTCCTGATTGAAAAAAGCACTTCAAAATTATTCCCCTTACTCCCAACACTAAACTATTCCCCTGGAGAATGAACCAGCCTCGAGACATGAGGAACATTGTATTTTGCCTGTCTTTTTGCCTATGGGGACAGCTGGCACCCTTCCTTGTGTTCTCTTCCAGATGCATGCTGCCCCACACTCAGCTGCCTGCCCACCATCCCCAGCTCTTAAGTATAGGAGGAGGTCACAAATCTTACTCTGTTTGCACCTCGCTGTCTTTCTCAGCATGGCCTCCTCCAGTCGTGCTTTTTCTTCCCTCTCCTTCCAGCGCCTCAGCTGCTCTTCTCTCATTTTGTAGAACAAGATTTGTTTTTGCTCTTCATTCAGCTCTGCCAGGAGCTCAGGGTCGATATACATATCACGCAAAATTTGCTGCAGCATGACAACTCAGGAAACAAAAAAAAGAAGAGACAAATCTGCTTCCAGTTATACTCACTAGAGTGACAAAACCCCACTGATGGCACTCCAGGAAAGCAGCTCTTCCACACCTGCCAGCCCAGGAGAGGTTTGATTCTTGCATGGGCCCTCTGCATACAGGTGTATTCTGCTCCGTGTCTCTTACAGGGATGGAGTTCTCCGCTTATCTCATCCTCCAAAGGTAGAGACAGGTGTCAAGTGAAAGGAAGGGGGAGGAACTGACAAGGATATGGTGGGGGGGGGTGGGGGTAAAAGGCCAGGAGAAAACAAAGTCACCTCAGTGACTGCAAGCCGGCAAAAATGAGGGATTCTTGATTGAACCCAGCAACTTCTCTCCTGTGTGCAGAAGTAAATTCAGTGTAAAATCTGAGACTTTCATCTCAAGTGGTTCCCTTCAGCAGCAATACACTCCCAAGGCTATAAGCATTGCCCAGGGTTTTAAAGTGATGTCATGGCTAAAGGTATCACCTACACCAACAATATCTATGTCACTTTGGGAACTGATCTCTTCTGGTAAGAGAGGAGAAATGAGTTTGCATATTTATTTCCCAGTCTAGCCTGCTAACTAGCCTCAGCAGCGTATGTCATATTAGAGGTCCTATTTACCTGGTGATGACAAATATTGTCATGCAGCAAACTGATTAAAATGCCTTTAAAATTAAAAGCAGATGTAACAAAAGCCACAAGAATCCTGTTATCACTTTATAAATAGTAAATTAGTCTTAATTAACAAGAATAAGTTCTCAGCAGTTCACGCAGACTGTGCAAACCCTGCTGTTAATTCATTTTCCACCATATGACTGGACAAAGTTACAATGTTGCTCTTTGAACTGTGGCTTTTCTCTGTTCAGTACCATTTTACCAAAAGACAGTAAAATAGTGTCATTTCAGCACCAGGGCCAACAGCCCCTTAATTACATGGGGAAAAATGTCCCCTGCAACACACAGAAAAAACAACCCTTTGGATTCCTGAGCCAGGTTCCACCAGGCAGGGGCCCAGCGGCATTTCGTGGGAAGGGGACTCTCTTCTGAGAAGAAGATAACCCACTTTATAGATAGGATCTGTCAAACTCTTGTACAACTTACATGATCCTCATGTTAAAAAATTTGTACTCTTGATGCATCTATCATGTAACATGCATTTGATGTAAGCAAAATGCCACCATGTTACTTTACGCAGAAAACACACCTGGTCTGAACCAAAATTCAAGATACACTATCACCTGGAAGCATGAATCCAAAGACTGTACTTGAACAATGCCTTCAGCTGAAACGGAATTTCAGAACCCATCACGTTTGGGCTTTACAACGTTCAGTTCACATGCATGCTACTCTGCAATTCATCATCTCTCATGTACAGATTTTGTCTCCCAGAATAAAATGCTCTATTTTTTAAGGAATATTGTTTGGCAAGAAAATAACAAGGGTAAGAAAGACTTTCATATTGCTTCTTTCTTCTATTTTACTTGGTCAGGTATAGAAGGGGAAGCGCCCGGAGGGGTTGGCCGTTGTTGCTCTGCTTTTATTCAATTATGTTAGAGCTGTGGCTCCACATTTTGGCACTAATTGAAAAAGACTCGGCTTTGCAAAGGCTTCAGGGCAAGCAGTTTTTCCGTTCTACCCATTTGTCATCTTTCTTATTTTATTTTACTTGACTTCACAGAACAGAAATCAAATCCTGATCAGAAGCTATCACAGTGCAAAGAACAAACTCTTCATCAAGGATTATGTGCATTTAAGCATGATAAGAACCACCATTTTTGAACTTCATTTTGCTGCAGCAGTAGCTTGGGATAGAGATACAAGAGAGCACACAAATTTTCAGGCAACTACTGGTAATGTTCACTGAGCAACCACACAACAAAAATAGCAAGATCACGGAGATGAAATGAACACTTCATGAATAGCCCATTGCCTGAAGATTGTTCACCAAATGTATTTGAGAATGGTAACCAAATGGTCATGTGGAATTAATCTGTGTGGGATTTATTTATTTTTTAAAGTTACACGTGGAAGTGTTGTCATCTGATCAACTTACTCTGTTGTAGCTTTTTGTTTGTTGTAGCTTTTTGTTTGATTTCAGCAACTCCAAAATAAAAAAAGGAAAATAAGGAAGATAAGAAACACTCTGACATAAGCCAACATACAACAGAAAGACACATAATAAAGTCTGCCATTAGTTTCTCGTCCAAGATAAAAATACTCTGCCTCAGAAGGACCTGGTCTTCAAAATCACAGAGGTGGCAGTTTTTCACCAGCTCTCTCCCTTTGCCTTCCCTGGCAGCTAAGTTGGTTTTAAGACTTACCTTTCTGTATGGGTAAACGACCAAGAGGAATAATCAAGTGTTTTCATCAGCTGCTTTCCCTTACTAATGAATATTTCATTTGATAACAATTTGGGAATGGAGTGAATGGAAGGAGAAAGATGGTTACCTAGCTGCAGATCCCAAAGGTACAGAGATCCCCAGGTATGTAAATAAATACTAGGGATGCTTGAAAAACCATCCAGTGCTCCACTTATCAGTAAAGATTACGTGTGGATGCTATTTCCAGAAATACTGGCTTTGGGCTAATGAGGTATTCAGCCCAAACTAGGCCTAGCCTGTGGGCTTCTGCAGGAGTTGACTTCACTGAGGAAGTGGTTCTGTTAAAGAGATAAAAGGACCATTTCTCTCTTGGCTATCTCAGTGAATCTGCTGTCTGTATATGAAATGTCTCCCAGAGTATCCTATGTAGATCCAAGACTGGCTTTTTAACCCAGTAGACAGTGATTCTCATTATAGTTCAGTTTTCTGTAAATATTCTAAATAGTCTGACTCATCATAGAGTGTCATGAAACCTCAAGATTTCTCAAAAAATTTGGAAAAATCTATGAGGCCCAATGCTCCAAAGGCAACCTTGAAGCACCAAACCTACTTAAAAACTCTTGCTACGTCCAGGATTAGTTCATATCTCGTAATGGGCAAAGGGTGCAGCTCCAACCGACCCAGAGTCAGAAAACTGAGGAACAGGGGATAACTTTGACAAAAAAAAAAACCAACCAAAAAACCCCCACCCCATTCTATTGCAAAACAGAATTCTCTCTTCCCTTCTTTTCCTGTACCTGAATAAGATATGGATGAATTAACTCAGAAGAGCAAGGAAATCTGAAGGGTGGCCGCTTCCTGATTGTGGCTATTTGTGATCTCCCCAGCCTTTCCAGGAAGTTTTTTTGAATACTTTAGAAGGATAATGACCTCTCTATTACTCTTCCATCTTGATTACCCCTAGGTCAACAGTCCAAACGAAGGTAAAAATCCTTACAGAAAAGATATTGCATCTCAACAGCCCAAACACAAAGTAAGAGATCACTATTAATGCTGTTCTTCGTTGGCAGTCGTTACCTTAGAATAACTGCCACACAAGTTGATGCTCTAATTAGTAGCAGTCTCTGCAAGGAGCTCAGAGTTGTTTAAAATTTAAGTTTGGAGCTTCCTTTAATCTTCAACAGCATTTTCTAGGATGAGACACACTCCGTACCATCTCTGGCATAGCATCTTTCTGATTAAGCAGTCCTCAGCACCGCCACTAGAACTCACCTGCTGGGGAAAGGGAAGGGAGAAGAAAAGGCACAGAAAAAACATTTTCATTTCATCTTTAAGAAAAGGGTACGTGTTTAATTGGCCAAGGTTTACAAATCTCCTCATCCTCTGACCATGTGCATCCTCCATTCCCTAACGGCTCACTGGCAATGTTGCTGAATGCTGAGCCAGCAGAACAGCATTTTCATCTGGATTTTTTGACACGGCCATATAACCTACTTTAACTGTGTCATTTACATAAAAGTATTCTGCTATAACCTACACATTACAGGGAAAGAGAGGGGACTAATGCACCTTTCTCCCTAAAGGAAGGGATATAATTAAAATAAAAACAATAAACAGGAAATGTGGCAATCATATTTCCCAGACCACAAACTCTGCAGGGTAAATAATTTTTTGTTGGTTGTGTGTGTCTCTATTTTTCATTTTTTGAGAAGCAGTGTACAGTATCTGAATTTTTGGACTCCTGCTGTGTCAGCAATAGAAGTAGAACAGTGGAATCTGGAATTGAATGGTGCAGGAAGGAGCTGACAACCTGAACAGGGAGAGGTAAAATTAACATTTGTTTGAGATGTTCGAAATATCTGTCACTGGTAAAGCAAATACATTAGAGCAGTCACCACAACAAACTAGTTTCGTGTCCAATTTGCACATTGCTGTCAATTAAAAACTAGAAGAAACAAAACCCAATTGAGAACCGCCCCCTCCCCACCTCCTCTATCACAGATGGACTTAACAAAACCTGCCTGCTTTTCCTCCATTTCCATAGCCAGGTCTGTGTCTCCCTCTAAGGGCTGAAATGAGCTCCTCAACAACACAATCTGCAGCTGGATCAGAAAGATCATTTCCCTGAAGCTGCTAGTCCATCACAAAACATCACGTAGAGCAAGAAAGAAGATACGTTTCCCTAGACCTTCCTTTTCCATGCAGGTCTAGTATCAGTAAATCAGTCTATGAAGTGTTTTGGAGCACGGACTGACTGTGTTTGTCATCTTCTCTATACTGGTTCAAGACTGATTACTACAAGGCACTGCCATATTAAAAAAAAAGAGAAACAATTTGAGGTGCGTAGAGCAAAATAGGAATGAAAGATAAAAACCTCATGTTAAAGAAATGAAATGCCATAGAAGGGCTACAAACCAATTAATAAGAAAAGATGTCTTATCATACTGTCAGTCACATAGCTGTAAGTGAAGGGTTGCTAACTTGGGATTTTAATAGTGGTATGATGATTTAGGGTGACAGGATTCTCACCAATTAGCTGGGTTGTTGGTTGTATTTTTAAATTCCAGTCAGTTACTCCTCAGCCCCCCACAGAAATCAGACAGTCCCAAATATAGATAGTACTGACAATAGCGAAAGAAAAAAGATGGGAATTTACCAAGAGACAGTAGTATTTGAAGTTCAGGGTTGCAGACAACAGAGTGATCTGTCATTACTTTACTTTCCCAAGGCTAATTCTTTACTCTGCAACACTACTTGCCCTTCAGAAGCAGTCACATCAGTGATCATTTTTGCCTGGCAGCGAGGCAATCCTACCCAGCAAGATTACTTTAGGCCTATCCCTCTGTGTTCTGTGCTACAGCTGTTGTACACACAATTACACTGGAGCCTGTAATTCCTTCATGGTTCAGCACAATTTATCAGAGATTTGGGAAGCTGGCTAGAAAGGGCAGCACTCCAATTTTTCTTCAAGTTGATAGTAGATATTTGAAATTTTGAACTAAGTCACAAAGGTCTGAGGTTAATAGGAGTGTCTCAACTTTAAATTTAGACTTGCTTTAATACCTTTGTAGTAACAGACATAGATGCAACCCAAAATTAGAACATTACATACCTGATGTTTATTCCTACTGATACACCCACAATAGCAAGATACAGCAGAGTGGTAACAGTTTTTCAGGTGGAGGATGAAGCATCCACCATTTAAATAATTCAGAGTGAAAGCTAGCAAAGATAAGTTGTCAAACTTCCTTGAGAGCTCATCTGAGAAAACATGGTTAATAGGCTTGCTGTAAAGAGATACTTCGCAGAGGAGAGGCAGAAAAAGAAAGCAAACCATTCACAGGCACTAGCTAACTAAAACAGAGCTCTCCATAATCCACCATCCTCACACTGTGCTGTCTAATCCAACTGGTGTATTTTATTTACAAAACAGTAATCGAGCTGTTCAGGTTGGACCCTCAGATACAAAGGGGGTGCACTTGGTTGGCAGGCAGTGGGCTCTCCTTGGGAAGCAATCACAGCTCTCTGTCTGTAGGGATCCAGCCTTAGCATAAATTAAAAGGCCCAGTGGCAACAGCCTTGTAAGGATTTTAGTTCAAAAGGATATGCAGAGTGCACAGCCCCCTGCTCTCCTGTTTACACTTCCTTGTTCATGTTGGATCCTGATGCTCTACCTCACTGTATTAAACGCAGCATGTGCTTACACCACACACTGCAGTTCAGCTTTGTTCTGTTTAAGTACAAAATACATCAGTCCATCTGTTTCTCAGCAGAAGTCTCCATAGCTGAGGGAGGCCATCCATGACTCTTCAAAGCAGAACTGGTTGCCTTTCAACTCCTGAGTGATAGTCTTTTCTTAAGACTCTACACACCTTTCCTTTTTATTGATTTACCTCTATCTGATCTTTATAATGCACTTAACCTCGGATGAAACTCAAAGTACAGACAGCTACCTAAATAATACTGCTATAGTCTGTTCTTCTTCCCTTGCTCCTCAACACACACCTTTCTAAGACCCAGCTGCCTGCATAATGACAGGATACACATCTTCAATCAGGAATTCAATATTCTCCTTCACATGAATTATTCGCCTTGTGTACCTCCAAGGCCCAGGAGACCTTTGGATTCCATGACCTAATTGCTACACGAAATTATTCCAGCATTTGGTACATTTTCAATGAAATTCATTACAATAATCTACCCAAGAGACACCACACTCTAAATTATGTGAGTTTCTTCTCTCAGATATATATTAACTTATGAAGTTGCTCAGTCAGTTCACCTTTTTCCATCTAACCGTAAGTGCATCAAAATGTATCATGTAAGAGCTAATTTTCTTTAATATACTCCATGGTATAATTTAGCTGCATTATGGATAATGCAACAGTCATATCATATCAACTTCACATCATATTAGACACTACATTATGGCAGTCAAATTGATTACTTGTGTAATTGAAGGCCACCGATACGAAAATTTTTAATCATTTAAATGACTCATCAGCTTTATATACAAAACATCTTGCTTTAGTGGCATCATGCAAGTGATTTTCTTTCAGGTATAGCAGTTTGCCCATTTAAGCCAATTCTTATTTTTGTCATCTTTGTTGTCAATAAAATCCTACAGCTATATAGCCCGCATGCAAGCTATATAGCCCGCATGCAAGCTATATAGGATTTCTTTTAGAATATCGGGCTCTTGTTTGCAAGACCTTATCAACTCTCCAGCTCGACAATGATAGTTGCCATTCTGAATTGTATCAAGAAACTTTTGTTGATTTCTGGTTTGGGTTTTGCTTCTGGAAGGGGGTTTTGGTGGATTTGTTAATTGCTTGTTTAGGTTTTTTTAAAATTATTTTTTTTTCCTTCAGTAATTCATACACCATAAGAGGTCAGATTTATCTTTGTTTTAAAGGGTCAGATAGAAAAATCCACAACTCTTTCTTCATCTTATTGTTCTTTAAAGCCCTTTAATTTTCAGCCTTGCTTGCCCACCTAAGGTGGCAAAACCTCTGCTGCAGAAGACCCCTAACTTTCTGCTGTAGATCATATTCAGCATTGTCCATATCTTGACACAGACTTACTGTTCGAAAGGCTTAAAAAGCCCTACCCAAGGTATGCTGAAAATCCTTCCCTTTTACTTTACAGACTTTTTAAGGCCTTTTCTACTCCTGTGACATACTGTGGGATACAGAACAGTTCAGGACATTGTTGAGACTTAGTTGATTTTCTTATTTTTTTTTACTCTGATCAGTTTCAAACCACAAAACCTGGGTTACACCCACTGACTTCTTGTCACAATGCAAGCCTTAGCAGCTTTGGCATTCGTGTCTGTGCTCCATTCACCTGACTGAAAATACACTCCTGACAGATCCAAGTTCCACAATAGGGATGTCCTTATGGTGGGCTTATGAAGTAACAAGAGCTCTATTTCTTCTCATTCTCCCTTATCTCCTCATGTCCTCTGCCAGGACAGGCACTTCCTCATTCTTTTCCAAGAGTGCCATGCAGTGCAGTTCTTCACACTTATTTTCTTTCTTTTAAGCTTCTGTGTTTTAGATTCCTAATGCTGCTTTTGCGCTTAGCCTCCATCTACTGCCAGCAGCTACCTCCTGAGAAAGCCGACCAGCTCAAGTAAATTCACCCTTGCTCCTCTCACTGCAACAGAGGACTATACTGTCCCTGTGGTATTCTACCTTTCCCCTCTCACAACATGAGAATAAGCCTCTAAGATTCTCATGACCCAAACACACAGAGGTAATACACTTCATTATATTAACTGCATTATACAGTATGGCCCAAAACCGACTAAAATACTCAGGTGATTGAGGAATTCCCTCTTACAGAAACTTACACTTTGGAAAAACTGCCACTGTACAAACTAGCTCCTGCAAAAAAGACCACTGCCACATGATTGTCAAATTTAACAATTCCTGTGTAATAATTGATTCAAGCAGGTTATGGCTATTACTCCAGGTCTTTCTTTTTCTTTACTAGGTCATCCTAAGGCACCTACATGCCCTCAAGATGATATTCTGAGATTTAAAAATATAAGTCTATCTCCAATTGCCAAACAACAGTGTTTTCATATGCTCATCTCATCATTCTTTACATACCTCTATCTTATCTTCAGGCAACGTGCACCATCGAGGCAGGAGGCAGTGTACTACTAGTACTTCACATTTTTCTCCTGTCTCCCATTCCTTAGCCTTTTTTCAGTCCTCTCCTCACCACTCCAATGCCCAGGCCAGGTTAGCACACTATCTTATGACCACTGTCTGTACAGACTGTGGCCCAGCTCTCCATACTAGAAACAAGGCTGATCCTTCCATAGAAGCTGGGCTTGTACTGCCCTTTGAGTGTATTGCTAGCTCCCAGCTAAACTTGGTAAGTAGAAAAGACCATTTATTCCTCACAAGAACAAGCAAGTTTATGGAAGTAAAGACAAAGCATCTGGGAATTTAGTCATTCGTAAATTCTCATAGTTAGTATAACACACCACCATCCAAGTTCAGTCTGAACCATGAAGGAAGACCTGTTCCCTCTGATTGGACTGGTGAAGTGTGATTTATTCACTAGTAGAGGGAATTTTTACATTAATACTGTTGGGAGTTTCAACTGAGTCTTCTAGTATGTTCTCTCACAGATACAAGCAGCATTTTTCATTAAATTATACTATAATTATTAGTCTCACAATGAGACTAGCCATACAATAATGTGAAGTCACAGGCACAGGTTAGTGCAAAGTGTTTAGTTTTTCCTCTACCGGTACCACAAACAGTTCTGTGCAACCCAAGTTCACTGCAAGTTCTGAGGGCTAGAGCGTTCCTGCTACCTCCATGAAGTCACTCCATTTTTTCCCCCAGGGAATTCTGAAAGGTCATAGATCTGTTATATCCAGCCTTAATGCTACATGGATAACTGGGTGAAGTTTTAATGGCCCCGTGATGATTGAGATGATCTAATAATCCCGTCTGGCTTGTTTACTGTGAATCTATAAACTCACCCAAGAGTGTGCCAGGCTGCTCCCAAGTGGAGTTGTCACCAAACAGAAAAAAGGAGTTAGCATTTAAGCATGGTAATAGCCAGAAGGCTCTGGAGTAATACAGTACTTTGCTGATAATTGTAAGTCTTTACTTTGATTTTGTAACCTAATAATCCTTATAACTGTAACTATTCTAGGAATGCAAACAGAGCTTTCTATCCTTCTAACATTCATTGGCTTTGCTTGCAGATTTGTCACCAGCGGTCTCCTTCCTCTGATGGACCAGCTGTTAATGAAAGTATAGACTGAAGCAAGCACTTAACTTTATGCTGTGTAGTCAACTACAGTAAAATCAATGGGATTAGTTATTGTGTGCATTAAAGGCTTTGTAAGTCACTGAAGAAATGGGATCAGACACTATCTTCCATGAAAAAAGCCTAGTAATACAAGGTAATTACAAGGGAGTATTTCACAACAAGGAGGGAAATAGGGAAATGCAGGCCAAGTTCTTATCCCCAGTATATTTATTCAGCAGCCACAAGGATCATAAAACCACCTTAGCTTGTTTCCAAAGGACTCCTCATTCCTTGTGTTGTGTTGTTCTGTACAGCCCATACAACAGCTCACAAAAACAAGCAGACATATCAGCTGAAGGGCAGGCTATAAGGCATCAGCAGGATGCTATACCACAGGTGGCTTATTTAGAGAAAAGATAGATCGATCCAGGTCCCTTTGGGCCAAGAAAAAGTAGGCAGAGCACGATAAACACCTTGACATTTCTCTAGGCTACACATGAATTTGAACTGTCCCAACTCCATTTCAGGCCTTTTCCACAGACCCCAAGGCTGTACAAAGAGCTCAGCTCAGCTAAGCTGAAGACTAAGTCCTTGAGATTATTATTTATTGCCTTTTCTTCCTTTCTATTTCAGTTTCCTTATACATATTCTACAGAAATATTGAGAGACCATATTTCTTATTATATATTTCTTATTTTGGAGCACAGGAAGTTCCGCACCAACATGCAGAAGAACTTTTCCCCAGTGAGGGTGACAGAGCCCTGGGACAGGCTGCCCAGGGAGGTGGTGGAGTCTCCTTCTCTGGAGATATTCAAGACTCATCTGGACGCCTATCTGTGCAATATGAGCTAGGGAGCTGCTTTGGCAGGGGGGTTGGACCTGATGATCTCTCGAGGTCCCTTCCAACCCCTACGATTCTGTGATTCTGTGATTCTTTAGCTGTTATTGTTCCATTACCAAAATGTTGCATTAAAACATCATATTTTCTAGAAATAAAATCCATCACAGACCAATATGGACAGTATTTGCATTCTCTAGGAGTGATCCTATGGACATTCATTATATAGAACAGTGACAAAATAGCCTATTAAAAAAAAAAAGCAAGCTGCAGGAAGATGCGAATGGTTGATATAGGAAGTAATTTTAGAGTCAGAGCTGCAATGAAAAGAAGAAGAAAGGAAAAACTAAGTATTATCAAAAAGACCACAGACTACACCCTGATTTAATAAGGTGACATGCCAGAGTTTAACCAGAAAAATATTGAAATCTAGATCTGCAATCAGAAACTCTAATAGTAGTGATCTTTTTGTGTTTGAAGGACTACAGGTGCTGGACAGGATACACTTCTGTGTTCATAAGCTCCTTTATCATACAAGTATTGTAAAAAATTACATATGCAACTCCATTCCAAAATAAAAAACCCTAATCTCATCATTTATGTCTACTGATACATTGTCATCACCGAAGTGGAATGAGATGAAAATCCACAATGATCTCAGCAGAATACAAGTAGTTCTGAGCATCATAAGTACTTGCACACATCCTTCCTTTGCCTTTTCTCTTTTTAAGTTCATGTGTATAAGCAACAAATCTTTTTTGTGAATTTTCAATCCATTTTACAGGCTTTCCTGCGCTCAACAAACTCAGAGGTTCAGGTAGTTTCAATAATGTCACATTTTCTTTTAAAAGATATGAATACCAATTAATATATGAATTTTTTTTAATTTCCAAGCACTTTTATAATCTCAAAAGCATCATTCACCAACCCTTCTTTCTGAATAAATAAGCTACTGGATTGTTTTATTTCTTCTCAGGTACCTATTTAAGAATAGGCAAATCTCATCTGAAATGATTTAGAAAAGTATTTCATGAAAAGACTCTGGAAGATATCACAAGGAACAAGCATTGTTTGGTTCTCTGTATCCTCTAGAGCTCCTCCAAAGGAATGACCCTCCAATATCCCCAAGCAAGAAGTCTGGTCACTTTTTATACAGCTGAGTCGTGGGACCCATCAGCTTTGTTCCTTTGACATCACAGTGTTCACTGTCTCACGAAGCAGAGAACTAGAAGTAGAGCATGTCAAGTCAGAATTTGTTCAGCAAGCTTTGAAACTTTCTCTTGAGCCTCAGCTTATGCAACTGAAGGAGAACAAATCTGAAAAAAGAAAAAAAAAGAAAAGAGCTATTAGTGAAAGTTATAGGAAGCAAACCCTCATTTGGAGGGCCTAAGATAAAAACTACACCAAAAATTAACCTCAGCATTGAAGAAGTTCCTCTCCATTATAAAAAAAGCAGCAGCATTCATACAACAATAGGTAAATAAAAAGTGGCATAGAAGATACTGAGTATTTCACTATTACTACTTATAAATCGTGTTTGAATTCTGGAATCAAATACACAAGTTCTGAGCCTGACAGATAAAGTACAAACAATCAAACCCAATGTCTGCTGTTAAACCTTTTCCCTTAGTAATAAATGTACTAATTGTAGAAAGCAGGATCTAGCTTTTCTTTTGTGCTCTACATGATGTCACACATGGATGGAAATAATTAGAGATTATCAGAATGGTTTTGGCTTTAAAAAGTTCTGTGAAAGCCTAAATATTTCAGAGACTTATCAATAAACATTTAATTAAGAAAGGGTGGTTGTGCCTGCACCTAAGTGTGAAAAAGACATATTCTCATTGCTCTGATCCTTTTACAGAAGTCTTTGGTGTACCTGGATGAATTCTCATTTAAAATCTACTCATGCAGAACAGAGGTGTCCATTTGCCCATTCACAGAGCATCTTTACCAGCCTAGCTGGATAGGTATGCAGTCTTCTAAATGAAATCCCAAGGTTTTCAACTCCAGAGATGACACCCCAGCACAGCTCTGGTTGAAGAAACACAAAAGTTAAGCCAAAGTCTAGCCAATGTAGAAGGAAATAAATGTTAAAACCTCAAAAAATTTTCTGAAACCAAGTTGGTGTTATGTAGCCAGCTTCAATTGTAACGTGTTTTGAAGCAAATTATCTTTTTACTGAACCAGATGGGAAGAATGAAAAATCTACAGCTAATTTAAAATCTGCCTGGGACACAGAGTTCCTAGAATATTTTGTAAATGCATGGTGGCAGGACAGCTTTCCTAAACAAGGGATTTGCTCAGTTACTCTCCAGATCACTGATACTCCCTTAACCATTCCTTAGTTTGTGAAAAGGAATTAGAAAGTGTATTAATTTTCTCAGAAAGTTTGAGTTGTCCTGAGGGAAAAAGGGTTTAAGTGATTTATATGGAAGAACATGGTATCTCCCAGCCTCAAAGCAGCTAGGGACCAGATAGAAAAGTTAATATCCCTTCCTTTTTGGGTTTTTTTTTTTCCTTCTTTTTTATATGATTGAATACTCACTGTACCAATGATGACCTAGGATTTCACCTATGCTATACATTACAGCCAGAGAATCAAGGACTGGAAAGCTGACTTGCATTCCTGATAATAAAGGATTCCTATGTAAAAGAAGGTTATACTAATTAGTAATTATATTTGTCCTTTGGCCACACAGTTTCACATTTCTTGCCCCACTGAGAAGAGCTCAGGAGCATGCACATTAAGACTGCACAGGTTTTACTCCTTTAATGCAATTCAGGTTTCAAATTCATTACAAGCAAGTTTATTCACTACCTAATTAGTTAAGGCCTCAATATTCCAGAGAGAGGGGAAAACACTAAACCTGTTTGAACTCCTTTAGCTAAAAATTACAAAGAAATAAATTTCACATATCAGGTCAGAATGAAGCCTGTACAAAACCCGAGAGTGAGAATAACCTCCTGGACTAAAGCCACAACCACCATTTTGTCCCAACACAGATCCTTAAACTGCTATGGGAGCGAAAGACAATAAATCGAGATCCAGTATACACAGAATAGAGCTACTCTCTGGCACACAACAATTTGACCATCATCCTGAGTGCAAGAGCGCTTATGACACAGAGCTAATCTGAATTTCTTCCGTGACACAGCTACAGCACCAAAGCTCAGAATAGCAGTTTCACAACTCTGAGAAACACTAGTATGTGGGCCTCATGAAAGCGACTCTCACAAAATAAGAAACCAGAGCACTACGTGATTACTACCAACTTGAACCTTCACTTTTATAAGCTTCTTAACTAAAGTTAAATTCAGCCAGGATCACAAAGTATCCCTTCTATTCCTGTTAGTCCTTTCTTTGCCTTTTAGAAGTGTCTCTTAAAACCGAGGGCAGAAGTAATTGGTATTTTTCATCTGCCTTTTAGTTAAAAGGGGAATTCCTTTCTGGTCCCCAAAACCACAGACTTTAGGTTTCTATCTGTCATAGGGAAAAACTCCAGATAATCTTCTTTGAAATGCAAATCAAAGGAAAGGGAGAACAATAGTGATTTTTTTCCCCCTTTGGTTAAAGATATTTAGGCTAAGTGACAGGTACCTGCTGCTTTCCCATTTTGCATTTGGTATTTTTATTCTGTAGAAAAAAGCATAAATATCTGGGGCTCTATGTGTATTCTTACTGCCCCAGTACCACACAAAACCAAAAAAAAAAGCAGCTCTACATAAAAATTGCAGCAAGGAAGAACAAAGACAAAATTACTGAAAAAAATAAACTTGAAGGACCTATGTACTTCATGAATATATGGAACAGGACAACCCTTCTGTCCCTGAGGTAATACAGATTGTGTTCAATTAGTAAAGATTGGACAGGGAACAAAGACTGACTTGAGAAGTAAATCCAGCTTTTCATACTTAACACATTACCTGCTATCATCCCTTTCTACATCTTATTTTTCATCATATTTGGCAGAACACTTCCTTGCAGATTTGAGGGCACAGGCGGGAGTCAGATAGACAGACGGGGGAGACGTGTAGGAATGTGCATATGGGGATGTGCATTATTGTCGGAACATGAACACTGAAAGGATTAGAAAAGAATCTATAACATCAGCCCTTATTTCTCTCAGTAGATACTCACAAGCAGACTTTCCAAAGTAATTTTATCTTCAGCAGACATGTTGCCTGGAGGTATTCTCTAAGGTTCTCAGTCAGTTTACAGTAAGCATAGACACCACCTTTTCCAAATATGATTACTAACCTGCTTCAAACTGCACAGCATTAAATGAAACCTGGACCCTGGGTGATACTTTATACAAAGGTTACAGTCATACAACACAAGATGATGAAGCCACATTACTAGAAATTTATCACCTCCACATTTTCACTTGATGGAAAGGCCCTATTTCAGAGAAAGATAAAACTTACAACACGGACATGCGATAAAAAAAATACCACATCACTTCAGAATAACCAGAAGAAAACTTTAACGACACAAATTTTGAAGAGCATATCCTTAAAGTGAATGGGACAACTTAATTACACATACAGAAGGAGAGGCAAACACCTTTTTTCGATAGCCAAGATAAAAGGGTCCAAAGAGATGCCACAGCCAGTTGAACTTGTTTACACTGAACCACAGCTGCAACCCGTTTTTAAGCAACTAAGTTAAAAATATTTAAGTTAAAACTATTTGGTAGGAGGTGTCTAGATTAGGAGAATTCTGAGCATTGCTGCTTTTAATTTAAATTAGGAATACCTAAGTAAGTCAAAGTGAAAGAAGAGTATCAGATAGCCCACCATCTCAGTTTCATTTCCTAAAGTCATACTTTTTAACGGGTAGATAAGCTTTTGGTGGCTTATTTGGTGACAAATGTGCAGAAATTTGTTTCCAGCATACGCATTGCAACCAGAGTGTAAAGCATCAAGAAATCCAAGAGAAACAGCATGCTCAGGTGACATCCAACATGCACAGGGGCATGTACAGTAAATCTAGAGCACAGTGGGTGCGTATGCTTCTTTCCAGGAAGTCTTGGGCTTCATTTTTGCAGATAATAATCATCTTTATAATAAATCAAAAGTGTACCTCTAAGCCCAGTAATGGTATTTGCTAATATGGATTCCTCAAAGTAATTGATAGTAATAAATCTTTAATGTCCTCTAGACAGCTAGAGCAGCACTGCAGCGTGCTGGGGAACTGCAAGCACATCTCATAGCATTGATGTCAGGCACTACTTCCTGTGTGATGATATGCCCCCATGAAAACAAAGGGACTTGCTGTGGATCTTAATGGGATGTTGCAGATGAGCTTATTTCCAATACTTTCCCCAAAAAATTTTGCTGAAGCATAATCACAGGCCCTAGCTCTACCCTCTGCTCCAACTCCCCCACTTTCCCTTCTGCTCTGTTAGGTTTATTTTCATCACAGCTACAGAAATTTCATGTTGAGCAAGTAAGCTGATGATCGTTCCTTTTCCAGAAATATTCTCATTTTCCCAAAATAACTGCATCTACTAGACCTGTGAACAAGACTAAAATATCCTTTCACTACATTTTTTAAAAGGCAGGGAAGAAAAATGACACCATATATGGACACTGTATATGTGCTGGTGTAAAAAGCCCTTTCCACCAAATCTTTTTTTCAAATTTTTCTGCTCAGATCAACACAGGTATCCACTGCCCACCTTTTTCTGAAAAAAGGCACCAGTTTACTCGAAGCCACGATCAAATAAAATCACATTTCCACCTTGTAAAAAATTAAAGCAGTAAATTAAGCTTCAGATGAGAGATGCATCACAACACAAAACATTAACAACTTAGTTGATGGATTGCCTTAAGGAGGCAAGAAACACTCCATTTATTCTAAATACCTTTCAGCAAAAGAAGTTCTCATTGGCATCTGCAGAGAAAACAGTTTTTCCCTGTCAGTCCTAGAAGAGGAGGCATAAACATACCTCAGGTCACCTAGGCAGAGTCCCTGACGTCCAAGTTTTATTTCAGAAGCTGTACAGGCACTGGGTCAGTCTCAGACCCAAACACATTGATCCTCTAAGCAGCACTGACTAGCTAATGCTTCACTGGAGCACAGATTGGGCCTCCTTCACCTAAGGAACGCCACTGGGTCAGTCCCCTCACCATCTATACCACTAAGCCTTCAACCAGGCTACCGACAAGGTATTTTCTGATTTAGCACCTAGCATAATCAGTGCCTGATATAAGTAAGAACCTTCTGTGGTGCCTCTGACAGCAGGTTTGCAGGATCAAAGAGCAGGATCAAGAGCATCTTAGCATGACAGAGTTGTTCTATACATCTGGATTCCCATGCTGTCTTATTTTGCTATAATATTTGTAAAAGATTAGTTTGCATATAAAAATCACAGTTCATTTGGCACAGGGTTTCTATACCTGGCTGCTTGTCAGTGCTTGATGCAAAATTAATTAATTCAAATTGAAAGCAAACTTATACGCTATATTTCTCCAGTACCTGTAGAACACATTTTTTCTAGAATGTGACTGCTGGGAGGAATCCGGCGCGGGGAGGAAATTCGGCACGGGGAAGCCAGCAGTGGACTCAGTATGAGTGGTAAAGCAAGCTCCAATTTTAATGATGATCAACTTTCTTTTATACAATCTTCACTAATTATGCCTACAAGTCAATTTCTCATTGGCTAAGCTCTAAAGGTTACATTTACATAGCTCTTCTTCCTCTTCCTCTTGGGTTTCAGTTCCGCTTAGTTGTTTGTCTCCTGCTCAAGGATAGCCTGTCCTGATTTTGCCAAGTCATGCTGAAAAGCCACTACCAACAGGCCTACTCCATAACTATATATTCATGACCCTCAGAGCCTGACTTGTACAACATATCCTGGGGGTCGTGCCCCCTTTCCTTTAGCCATTCTTCAACATGTGACACTGCAAACAACCAATAGACACATAAGCAATTTTCCCCACTACAAGATGTAATGTCTCTATCCTTACCTTAGGATTTTTATTTCTAATTTCTTTGCAACTTTGCAAACCACAACTTTACAACTGAAAAAAATTCCAGAAAGCATTCAGCTCACCCTCCCTCCCTATAAGCCCAGCCAAAGGGACTAGCGTTTTAGTTATCTAGCAAGAGAGTCAGTAAAACATCCCAGCCTCCTTAACAGGATCCTCAGGCTCCAAACTCATTATCAGATCGCGTTTTATCTTTAATAGTCAGCGATTTAAGCTCCCTCCAGTGTTATAATCACTGCAGTGATTACAGCTCCACAGTGCAGCGAAGTTTTAGCATGCTACAGGCTCGGAGCACACTGCTAGCACCACAAACACCATCACACACAGCCACCGCCAGGCAGCACCACACTGGGAAGCCCAATCTGCTTGCTGGAACAATCTTTAAGTAGCATTAAGTGTTTCTTCTAACGCACACTGCAGCAATGCTAGGGGGTTGTAACGCATCCTGAAGAGAACACAGCACTCACTCTACAAGCCACCCAATGACTGCTGCCACCCTCCAATAGAATAAAGCGAGCTGAAAGAGGCAACAGAACAAATGTACATTTTTGAAACTTGCTTGAAAACCAGCATTTTTTTCATAGCAATTACCAAAAAATAAAGGGAGAACATTTAAAAAACAACATTCTACTTGGCCAAAGATAGTAAGCCAGAGATGACAGCTTCAGGCTCTAGTGTTATCTTTATGGAACAGAATACTCCCATATGTTTCAGACACACAACTTTAAATGCGAGCGTGACACAGAATGAGTTTGGGTCCAATTATCTCAAGTGTTTAGCACCCACCAGGAAAGATTTGAAGACTGATATAATTTGGCTAGACTTTAGAAGTAGCTTCCAGGAGCCAAACACTTTTTAAACCTGGCTAGTGTACCTAGATGCCATCGAGGGATCTGGTCTCTCAGAAATCTGTCCCTCATTAGATTCAATAATCACTTTCCCGAATGGCAGTAGAGAGGAATTCAATATAAATTATTTTGAAGATCTGAAAGGTTCTCTCCCACCATGATAATTACTGTGTTTCCATTTCTGTTAATGACATCTAAGAACTGGAAACACAAGCAGTGGTGAAGGATTAAGTAATTATGGAGTATTAGATGCATTTGAAGAGCAGGGTCACAGAAAAAGACAGAAGGAGAAGAGAGAGTGAGCGTGCTGAGGGCTGCTCATCAGCCTGAAAGCGATAAAATATCCCCCCTTATTCACAGCTTGCTAGTTATAAAGGACAAAGGCTCACAGTACAGATCAGCTATTCTTTATTGTCCCCATTCTGGAGAGCTACAGCTTTTATGGGTAAGTAAAGCTCTTGTTAACTGTAGATAGATATGATCTCTAATATGCCATTAATTTTCTCTCTCATAAGAACTGCAAGCTTATGTGATAGAAATAAAAAACTCATTAAAGATCATTTAAATATAGAAGTATAGTTTGTGCAGTACTATGTGACCTGAGAGTCTTGTGTGTCTTATTTCAAGCAATACTTAACTCTTAGAATCGCATGAAAATTAAGGTTTGTTTAAAGAACACTAGCAACTTATAATTATGAGTAGCAATGAAATGTGAAGTTAAACCACTGGAAAATTATGAGTTCCTATGAACTTAGGTATTTTGAAGGGAACTAAAATTCACCGCTCTTTATTGACAGTACAACGTACACCAAAGCAAAGCTGCTCACGTATGCCTCTCATACTTACTTATTCCATGTTTTTCAAGTGCTACTGAAAAGACTAGAAATGCATTTAAGTGGTCTGGCCTCTGAACATGTTTCTTTCTGGCAAAACTCTTTGCCTAGGTAAAGTTGGAGCATAAGCTTCAGCTACAATCATGCCATGTGACAGGAATGACATTCCTACACCTTTGAGATTTTAATTTCCATTATTCTCCAGATCATTCAAGATATCAGGTAACTGGATCAAAGGGTTCAGACTTCTGCCTTTGCTCACATGATGGTAACTTACTCCACAATTAGACCTCATGACATCAGTGGAACTAATCTTAGTATTACTCAACATGTTTAAAGGTGACATAATCTGTCTTAGTGGAGTATGACAACTGAGCAGCCATTTAGAATAATTACCTTCCTAGGCAATTAAATAATTAAAGTTAAACATCTCAGTAGCTTTGGGACACTGATAAAAGTCAGGTCAAAAATTTCATTTAAAAACAGCTTAAGCAGAGATGGACACAAACCATAGGCAGACTAACCAGTACTACACAGGTATCAGTATTGCTTCTGGCTAAACTTGTTCTATATGTATAGAACTATTTCTATAGGACTGACTGTTGATTGTGATTCAGATAGAATCCACTGAGTTTGGGGGATTGTTTCTTCTATTCCTGCATGGATTATGTGTACCTGTCCTACTTTCTGAATGTTCTCCTCAGGAAACTTTTTCTTTGAGATATTTGCTGACTGTGGCTCAAAGTTTTTATTTCCACTTTTGGTAGAGCCTTTCACAGCATGCATTTGACACACAGCACTATTTCTTCTCCCCAAGCATGAAACTTTGGACAGGAGAATGCTAACTGACAAACAGAAACCCACACACTTCTAAGTACAGATTTGTCAAACTTTCCTGTTCAAAAGCAGCATTCATTCACGTAAAAACATTTAACAATGCAGGCAACTTTTAGATGTAAGCTGTGTTACCTTCCTTACAACTCAAACTATTAAAGTGACTTGGGCAGCACTACAAATTCCTCGTGTGTGTGGCTCTCTGCATTCCCCACCATTTTTGCCATTTGCTTCAACAACATTGTGCCCTTAGTGCAATACCTTAGGGAAATCCCACAGCTACAGCTTTTAATTCACACTGGGATTTTTCTTACAGATTTTCCAAGCACTGTGTCAGATACACTTAAATAAGTCTCAGTCAAATCTTGTTGCTTTCAGAAATTCAGACCCTCTTGTTCTGTAGAATTAGAATCTAGACTGCAAAGTCAATGAAGCTATCCTGACCTGTATGTCTTGAGGAAGGGGAGACAAGGTCCCACACGTTGCACTGAGCAAACTCCTCAAAGTCTCTCAGCATCATTTCAGCTAGACATTCTTTGTGAAACAAGACTCTTGCACTTTGAGGAAAGACAGTTAGTGAAGGCCCATATCCAGTAGTTTCCTGTGTTTCCAGCTTTCCTTCCTTGTTTCTAAATGCTTGTTTGCATCACAAGGCTACAGACAATCTGAAGCAAACACCATCTCCCTGCTCTGTGACAAGCCAAGTAACTCTGAATATCCATTCACCTAAAACTATCATTCCTGTGCTTTTGTATCCCCTAACTTCATTTTAAAAAGCTAAATAAAGTAAATAATTCATCTCTGAGCGGCACTATTTTATCTTTTCACTATTCTAATATCAAAATCCAATTTTTGGGAGATTTTTTCTAATGATGAGATTAAAAAACAACTTTTCTGTCAAATATTTCATTCGGGACTCAGTCCAACAAAAGTATAGTGACAGTATATTCCTATTTATAACCCAGTACAAGGCCTTTGCTAGGTTCCATTGTAGACTGGAGTGTAAAGTTACTGTTCTGTTTAGTCTAAAACATTTTTGGATAAAAACCACAAAGCTTTACTGAAAGATCTCTAGAAACTCCTTCAAAGGCATGAATTCCAGAAAGAAAAAGGAAACACCCAAGTAAGAGAAATTAGCCCGTTACAATTCAGAGAATATTTTACTTATGAGACATAGATATTTGGAATCAGCATTGTTCAACTCATTTGTTGAAACAGACAGCACACCAGGACTCTTTATCAAAAACATTTAATTGTTCTTTAATTTATCTGTACATGAAGAGTAGAACATTAGGAAGAAATCTAGAAATAAAGAACTTAAAATGAGCAACTCACCTTAGCAAAAGAATCTCATGACTTTTCACAGACACCTCCTTTCTCTCCTTTATTAAATGTTGCCTTTTCTCCTTCCTCTAAATCCCCTCTTACACTCATATACATTTTGATATTAAAAAAACTGACTTGGACAATTTCTAATGATTGTAAATGCTTCTTCCAGGCAAGTAAGTTAGCAAACCTGCAAAAACTTTTGAACTAGGTACCCTCAAAAAGTCTTGTATAGCATTCGGTAAACATAATTTTGTGCATGAAAACTTTATTGCAATATTGAACCCAGAAAAAGATACCTAAGATACAAGTTATTAATGTTATCTGGAATCAGCTGGAGCTATTGTAAATATAAACTCAGCACACATTCTGTGGTAGAGCATTTTAGGCAAGCTGCTTTGTCCATTTCATTAATACAACCAGAGTGATGGGTTGTTTTTTTTTCCAAGATATCAATCTGTATAAGCCTGCTGCCTTTCCAGCAGTACTGTTTGATCAAATCACCCCCTTTCTTTGGCAGAGAACAGCTCCTGGGAGGTCCCAGAAGCACATCCTCTGCAGAATGCAGGCTGCATTCTAGATCTCACTGCGTATCCTACCTTCAATGCTCAGGCAAGAGCAACTGATCCTTCTTGCTCCAATGGAAGTGAGCACAAAAGTAATACTTTATAGGTATCAATAAAGTGACACACCAATAAGCAGATTCTGCTGAGCCACCCAGGATTTGAAGCAGAGCTCTAAAATACAGGTCATATTACAGCAATGTGTTACTTTTAGTAAGCACTCAGATTTTATAGGGCCAGAATTTTTCAAATGTGTGTCAGAGCTCAGAATGATCCTCTTTTCAGCATGAGATCTCTTATATTGCATAGAAATAGCCAAACACCCTTACTACTAGGAAAAAAAATATTCCTAGCACGTCAATTATGCAATCCATTTCAAACCTATCTTCCAGGGACCTTCCTCATATCCCTGTAAGTTATAAAATGGGTCAAATTTGATCGCAACTATAATACTGAGCATTAGAAAAACTTCAGACAGCCCCCACAGACAAAATGACCAGAATTTACAGAAGTTCCCAAACAGTCTGTTTTACTCGGGAAACCTCCAAGATTAATAAAGAACCTCACTAACTGCACTGTAGATCAAGCAACAGCCTTTTCTTCCTCAGCAGGGCAAAGACAAGATCCTCCTCTCAAAGGCTTTTTCCAGATCCTGGGTGGAGTCATACAGGCAATTCACAAGGACAAGTGCAGGGGGAGAATGAGTTACAGACAAAAGCTCCATAAGCTCCATTCTTTGGAGAATTACAGAAATACTACTTTTTTTTTTTTTTTTTTGCATTGTACCAGAGACACAAAGGAGAAAGAAATGTGCTTTCCAGCCTGACAACGTGACTTTATATTACAGCCTCCTAAATCTACATGAGACACTTACCACAAACAACCTTTGTCACCCACCTATGCTCAGGCCTTATGTGTTTGCTTGCACAGACAACAATCATTAACCCTAGAAGTTCAGGAGTTTAGTCTGGACTGTGGAACCTTTGTGCTGTGCCTATTTAGGTGGAATCCAGGCACAAAAGGCCAATAATTGCATTTGCCTTGTTATTTGTCATCGGTCCACGTAGCTCCAACACTACTGGGCTCCCTTGCAAGGGCTCTTTGCTCCACCAGCCATGGCACATGCTGCTGATGCTCTCTTCATCTTTTGGCTTCAATTGTGCATCACCATGCTCCAGCAATACCTATACATCAACCAAAACATCTACAGCCAACCAAATGGCTTTCCAACAAGTCCCTCTGGAGAACTGGATTACATGCCATGGCCAGGGATGAGACTTTCCTGCTTCACTGCAGGGACAGCAGACAGCTGGATGTCAGGTATAGAACATCTTCCTAGCTATCCAGCCTACCATTCTGCTGTCTACCTCCAACTGTCAACATCGTTTCTTACGACATGTGCTGGGGTCTGGACACCACCAGCTCTATTGTCATTGTCTATAGTGTCCAACACGGACCTACACTCCCAACACACTGTTTAGCAGGAATACTTGGGGACTGGACTGATACTTTAATATCAGCACAAAGGCTCATTTTTTCACAGCTTTTCTTTCACTTGGATGAAAAACCCCTTGTAGGAGTTGTCAGCCAAAGGAAAGTAGTGTTTTCTCTGCTATGGAGTCTAATTGTTTTTCTTCTTCACTGACAGCTCTTCAAGCTAAGTTTAGGAAGCCAGGGAAATTAGACTGAATGCTGTTTGGCTGAGACTATGGCCTACTTCCCAATAAACACGTAATAATCAACAGGAAAGGTTCCTTAAATTCAGTTTGTGCTGAAAAACTACAGAATGTGAGCTAATAGCAAGTCCATCATATAAAAGACAAACTACTTAAGATGTATATTAACTGTGTGATCAAAGGTACCTTTAGAGGCAATCACTCATAACAGATGGAGAAAACTAGATCTCCAGTGAGCAAACAAGGCAGAGGGATTTAATTCATTTCCATAAGTGAAGTCAGTCAATTTACACCCAGCTGTCACAATTTGTCCGATTACTTATCTGTTTACATTGTAGCAGTCAGCATGTACCTTTGCCAGCTCTGGCAATTTACCCATGTTTCACAACACTTGGTGAAATCAACACCTCCTGGAACCAAATAACTATGGAAAAAACCAAACTTCAATTGAAGCCAGCCAATTTCCTGACATTGTTTGCCAAGAAAAACCTGAAAATATGACCCCAGCACAATTATTGTTCATTGAGAAGGAAAGTAGTTTTTAGGTGCACTACTCATTGCTTTTGATTATAGTACTTCTGTTGCTATTCCTGCAAGTCGGACTTCTAAACCTGAAAGCTGGTGTTCTCCTTACCTTGCATAAGGAATTAAAGAGCATCTGGGAGCTCAGGCTCAGCATTAGCCTATGAAGCTGGCATATGTCAAACAGATCTATTGTGTAAACACAAAGTGTCACAGTGAAATTATCAGGCACATAAAAAGGCACATTGATTTACAACATTGGTTCCTTTACGCTGAAGTGAATTTTTCTCCTCCAAACAAGAGTAAATTTAGCAGAATACAATTATGCTGCTTTTCATACTATGGGTCATCTCTTCAGTGCATTGCTCTCAGCTGGTTTCCGACTTATGTCACTGACCTGTTTTAGGTTATCCTAGGATAATCATATTTTTCCTCTTATCTGTATTCAGTCAGGGTTCTGCAGTCATTTTTCCTGTTGACTCCACAGGGCACAGCATCAGCCACAGGATGGATCTTGTTTCCCCCACCCACACACACTCTTTCCTGAATGACCTCCTTGGTAGAATTCAATTATCTAAAAATAACCTTGAAAAAAAACATTTTTCCCCCCCTTCCAATCTCTCTATTTCACAATCAATTGTTATTAATTGCTGTTACCAACAACATAGCAATTTTTATCACCGCAAACAGTACCCATGTCACTTTTTACTAGGGCCTCTTCCTCAGCCCGAATTTCTCTACTAGTTTTCTACAAATATCACCTTCTGGTCATGTGAGGCACAGATGAGTCTTTTACTGTTAGCCATGAAAAAAGCTTTTGTTCACGTGCTTACAGCTTTGTACCTCTTTGCACTGTGATACTCAAAGTTCCCACCACGTAACTCCCACCCAAATAATGCAACATTTCTACATATCCTTTAGCTGCTTACATTTTCAAGTTCTTCACTTGCTTACCTTTTTGCTCAATTTAAAACTATGCACGTGTTCTCAAGGGATAAATGTTATCAATTAAAACCCCCTCCTATGTCGGCACACTTTTTAAAGCTCTCAGACATATAATGAAGTTGCCTTTCACCGCTCAGGGCGGTCACATTGCTGGTAAAGCTCTTGCTCAGAAGCAAACCACTCTGTCCACCCATCTGTTCTCCGATACCCGCTCTGAATACACCTGGAAACAAGCCTAGTGCCGGAGGCCAAAGGAGAACTAAGCTTTCTGTACCAGCTTCAGGCCAAATGACAGCCGGAAGGTAGGAAACCCTGCAGAAATAAAGGCTGAGTGAGGGTCATCAACAGCTGAGAGATTAAGGAACAGTCCACAGCCAGCTGATGCACATATTGCAGACATGCCAGCACCACAGTAAACTCCCTCTAATACTTTCAGCTCCCCATCCCCTTGCAATGTTCTTCTGCCTAACAGTTGGTGTTCAGGCATTAAAAATTCAAAGCTCGGTATCCAGCCACGGCAATCAGATGCCAACCCATTTCTGTTCTCTATTTTCTTTTTCTACTTTACTGCTAGCATTTTCCTATTATTCTTTACCTCATTTTCTGACCAAGGAACTGAAAAAAAAAATATTCCATGACAAAAAATAAAGAACATTTGTGGCTGTCCTGGCTGATCTAGGACAATAAAGAGAACTTCAAGCATGGATTATAAAAAGTTCTCAAATCCTTGCGATTATTAGAAAGCATTAATACTACTACTAGCTAATCCAGGTTAAATTACTGGTTTTGCCTTTTCAACCTGCAGCTCAGGCTGATAAATAAAAACATCCTTAAAAACCCACTGCATTCTCACATTCTTTGAATAGCAAAGTGTTTATAAGTACATCCTACAGGACCATATGCACTGAAAAATGCTCTAAGGAGTTCAGGATGGGTCAATGCAATCCAGGAAGGCTACAAAAACAATGTACAAAGTCTAGCTTTTGCTGACAACACAGTGGGCACTTTTCTGTTTTCCAGTTCTGGAAAACAGGTATTTTTAAAGCATGCTTAAAACCAGGCATATTTGGCCATTGACATTGAGAATATTTACTAGTGGAGTAGATCAGGAGAGAAGAGTATTGGGAAAATGCAGCCCTTTGAGTTCAAAAGCAGACAGAGAGATTTCAGTTCTGAGAGACATGCCTTCTGGGACAACCTATACTAGCCATTCATTCCTACCTGAAGAGGACTGCTGAGGGATGCAGAGGCAAGATACAAAGGCTGCATATGCCCACATGATTGTTAGCTACAGGACTGCCCAGTCTGAATTAATTTTGAGTACTGTCAGGTGGCATTCCAAACAACATCTTAGCTTTCAACCCCATGCTGCCATACACACTGGATCAATTCTCAAGCTTAGTTCACCTTAATTAAGCCAAGGACATTTCAGTTAACACCCACCAAGAGAAGCACAAATTAAAATACTGTCTCAAGATCTCCAAAGTGTTTCAAAAAATTCTTCCCCCTTTTTTAATTTTAATGAAGCAAATATGTTCACAAAGTAGAATTGCTTTTTTTGTCCACAGACATTTTCTGTCAAGTAACTTCTATGCAGAAAAAATTAAAAACCTGAAAGGAATCCTTAAAAGTTAGTTTTACTGCAAATTATTTATGGCTACAGAATAGACATGAGTAATCTAAAACACATTCTAGAGAAAGAAGAAATAAAAAAGTCAGGTAAGGAATTGTTCATAATTGTATCCCTGTCATCCTTCAGATATTGGTTCTGAATTCTCTCCCCATGTCCCTTTTAATTTAATGATTTTTCTCCTACATCTCATCACCCTTGAGTGCAGTGACAAAGACACAAAACATATCTTTTAACATGGCCATAAGTGGCTTTTCATGGAGACATAGATAATAGCTTATCTGATTTATAGGACAATTTTCTTGCCATGGGTTTGAAAGTCGAAAGAGATGGAGGATCTGTTCCTCCAATACTTTACTGAGATAAGATAGTTCTATTGGAAAGAATATAAGTCAGCTCAGCCCCAAGAAAGTAGCATGCCTTTCTAGAGATAGAATATAATAATTCACCACTGGAGAAATTAAAAAACCTTTCCTCAAATTCAATTGCACCTCCCTTCCCCAGTAAGGCCAAAGTTAAAAAGGCAGCTTCCCTTGGTTAGAGCAGAACTAAAACCATACAGCTGCACCATTCTCAATCAGCAGGAACGTATTTGATCTTATAGGCTTTATGTGCTCTTAACACACAGATACTTACCAACCCTTCTAGATTTCACCATCTCAAATTTACACCTTTATGTTTCACTATGAAGTAAATATCACATTCCTAGACAAAGAGACTTAGATCTTCACTTCTACTACTATTATTAGTTCTACTGAGCATGCATGCACATTTGTTACCATAGATTTGTATGGGAGATGCCATGGATCAGGCATTTTTTTTATTTTAAGAAAAATTACTGTGAGAAAACAGAGGCTTACAGTCAATGTGATTTTGCAGCCACGTAAATAAGCATGCAGGGCAACTTTTCAATTTTTTATTACTGAATTGCTAGACAGACTGTCCTGGTTTCAGCTGGGATAGAATTAGTTTTCTTCCTAACAGCTGGTACACTGCTGCGTTTTGGATTGAGAATGAGAGTGATGTTGGTAACACACTGATATTTCGTTTGTTGCCAAGGAGTACTCACACTAAGTCAAGGGCTTTTCAGCTTCTCACACTGCCCCATCAGCAAGTAGTCTGAGTGCACAAGGAGCTGGGAGCGGACACTGCCACGACAGCTGACCGAAGGGATATTCCACACCATACGATGTCATGCTCAGTACTTAATGGGGGGAAGTTGACCGGGGGTTCAGACTGCAGCTTGGGAACTAGCTGGGCATCAGTGGTCTGAGTGGGGAGCAACTGTGCTGTGCATCACTTGTTTCATATCTTTACTATTACTCTCCTCTTTTTCTGTCCTATGAAATTGTTTTTATCTCAACCCACAAGCTTTGTCTCCCTCCACCCCAATTCTCTCCTCTAAAACACCGTGTGTGGGAAGAGAGTGAGCAAATGGCTGTGTAGTTGTTTTAACTGCCCGCTGGGTTAAACCATATAACCAAGAGCTATTTTCCAGTATTACGATTTGAAATTTTAGTTTCTTCTGGAGTCTTCTTATGCATTCTAGCTACTTTTGACCTGCAGAACTCTAGCAGTTTATCAACATTGACACTTATCTGTCAACCGTTACACAGATGCATTTAACAGACTTGTGTTCCCTGCCCTGCTGATACAGTACAATTTCAGAAAAATCAGAGCCAAGAGAGGGCCAGAAGATTATTTTCAGCAACAGGAACCAAGAACTGGGTTTTTTTTCCTCTCAATCCAAAATTTCTATGTAGAACTCACCACCAGTCTATGTTTTCAAAACTAGGTTACAAACAAGTTAAAAAAAATATTTCCATGAATTTAAGTACCTTTACACAAGATGAAACTTCCAGCACAGAAAATCCATAAGGAGTTGAAAAAGCACACCAGGGAAAAGGATATGCATTGTCTTTTTTTACCATTCTTTAATCATTTCTTACCAGAGACTTTACACTGAGCTAAATGGACCTCTATTGTAAAGCATTACCAAACCTTTATGTTCTGGAAAAACACATTTTTTCCAGCTTTGAAAAATAATAATCACCAAAGTCCATAGAATGTTCATCTAAAAGTGGCAGAAGAATAAGCTTAGTATGTGAAGTTATCAAGGCAAGAAGCAGCAGTAGACAAACAAGGCATTTGACTGGAGCAAATTGTTTCAAGCCCACAAACAAATTGCATCATACTGACCTCACACTGCTCAGGATCCAAACAGTAACAAATGATACCAAACACAGCATTTGGTATTGCAAGACAGGTCTATATTTCTTTTAGAGAAAAACAGAAAATAATTCCTCCACATGTGAAAGACTATAAACCAAGGAAAAAGTCAGATAAGGCATTGTGTTTTTAGGAGGCCCATAATCAGTCACTCAAAAGAGAAATGTGTGGGATTCCTCCTTTCTCACTGCCTGAGGACTTCACAGGTCAAAACCTGCCCTGGGAATTGACACAGCATCAGTCCAAGGAATCCAAAGATCTTGCACCTCATGACTATCCCCACTGTAGAAGCCAAATGAAATCTCAGTGATGCAGTGTGTTTTCTGCATTGGTGTTTTGACTCACAGTACAGGGAGGGGCAGGGACTAGGAAAAAACAATGGGGTTCCCAGTTACTTCTTCATGAGCTGTTTTCCTTTTCCAGATCTTAAAACACCTCTACCTCCCCCCCTCACTCCCTTCTTAGCAGACTTCACTCTAGTCATGATTTCACTCCCTTCCTCCCCCTGATCAGAGCACATGGGGCAGGGACTGGGAGATGGGGCTTTGGTCCCTTGGGGCTTCAGGGTTTCTTGCAAGTTGGTTTCCTTCTCGGCTGGCGGGGGCATTCATTCCACACACCCTCCCCCTGCTGCACCCTGGGGTCCCACCCATGGGAGACCATCCTCCACAAACTTTCTCCAACGTGAGTCTCTTCCCCCAGGGCTTTATCTCTTCATCAGCTGCTCCGCCTGGATCCCTGCTATGGCGGGCAGCCATAAATCACAGTGTCTCTCAGTCCCAGTCCTCCATGGGGTCACCAGCCCCCGCCCCCCTCCCCCCCCCCAGCAAACCTGTTCCAGCGCAAAACTCTCTCTGCTCATCTCTGTGTCTCTGTTTCTCTTCATGGCTGCAAGTGCTGGCAGGGGCTTATTCCAAAGTAGGGTCACAGCATCTTCTCCATGTCTCCACCTGCTCCATCCAGTGTGGAGCCCCTCCACAGGCTACAGGTGGAGTCTCAGCCTTTTCCATGGGGTTTCTCCACAGGCTACAGGGGCATCTTTCTCTCTGGCACCTGGGGTGCCTCCTCCCTGGCATCTGGGGCGCCTCCTCCCTGGCTTTGGTGTCGGCACAGCTCGTTACATTTTTTCACTCCCTTCTCCGGTGGCAAAAATGCAGCTGCTTCCGGGTTGGTTTCTCCTATGTGTGATTCTCAGAGGTGCTGTGACTATCTCTCATTGGCTTGGCCCTGGTCAACAGTGGCTGTTGCCTTGAATTGCTCATTGTTTATAGTTAGGCTGGTAGAAAAATCTGGAACTGCTACTTACAAAAACCATCTCAGCAGCACAGCTACACAAAACTGCAACAAGCACCATTTGCACTCTTTCAGAAATCTCCAGAGATTTCTGAATTCAGACCCTGCAGGTAACCAGGGAGAACTAAGTAGAGCTTTCCAGACCAGAGCCCAAGCCCTTTCCCCCCACTACTGCAGTGAAATACTATAGCTGATTAACAACATTCTGATAAAGATGCTGATTCAAGAGAAAAGCAACATATTCCTTGAAAACATGCTTATTCTGCTAAAACCCTCCTCAGAAGCCAGGTGGGCAGGCAGTCCCCACTGCCCAACCAGCTAGCTAGCCTGTCTGGCTTCATTCCAGGTTGCCTACTAGCCAGCCAGGCGGCAGGCCAGGGCACCAGGCAGCCCCTGCCTGGGGAAGAAGCACATTTGCAACAACACCAAAACAAATTGGTCTGTTTCGCCTGAAGTTACACCATGTCAACATTCTGTTTCAGCATGGGATGAAACAAAATGTCAACAACCCAGACCTCACAGGATGGAAATCCCCTTTTTCTGGGGATTAGCCATGCAACATAGGTGTGCTTTTATTATTGCCTCTCCACAAAAACAACCGTCTAACAGTATCTGCTTCATTTCCCCTTCAGAAGCATGAATTTAAAGACAATCAGTTTTGAGAATCAGTCCCACGTTGATTGATCAAATTTTATAAATAACTTGAAACATAAAATGTTGAGTAACTGAGAACAGGGCTTTGTGTTTTCGGATCAGATACCGAGAAAAGTTTCTTCACCAAGACTTTGATAAAAAGAGCTCTTCAGTCAGTTACTTACTCAATTCTGCTGCTTTAGTACTAATTTCACAACACTTGAGACTAACCAGAGAGATATTTTTCAAGACCATATGCATGCTGACAAAGTACCTGGATTTCTAATTATGACCTCGCCAACCTAATGAGCGACCATTAGACTGTTCCCTGCTATTTGTAAGACTTAAGAGATCCAATCGCCTTTTCATCTTCTTGTATATCCTACCTGTTTTAGAAATGGAGTTGCAAATATCATTACTGCTCTAACTAGAGGATAAAGTTCTAAAAGTTTAATGCATTACTTCATGCCAGGACAGTTTGGGTCTCAATAACAGCGAATTCAGAGTCTGTGGATAGCTCATGCTCAGAGGCTTCTAATTCATTTCATGTTGCTCTATCAGCCATTCTAGCCTTATGCCCACTCCCACTAGATCTAGCTTTAAGATCAAAGCCACTGTCAGGTGGCTCAATTGATTTTTCTTCGGTAAGAAAATTTCATTCTATATATCCTTCATTCATACTAAATCTTTTATTCAGCAAATTGGGGTAGGACAGCTGGACAGAAGTGTAAACCAGCAATTAATGTTGATAAATTAAAACACGTCAAAGGAAATCATCTTCTTGTACATATATACCAATAGTTTTCAGCCTGTTATTATGGATAAAAAGAAACAAATTCTTAAAAACCCACACTCATCTATCAGTTTGTTGCCCCAACACTGGGCCTATGTTACCCTTAGCACATGATACAGAAGAGGCCCAAGCACATCATTACTTTCAACTATAAAGCCTTACCAAGAGGCATCAATACATACCGTCTCAATTTTACTTAGAATAAAACCAAAATATCAATGTTTCCCCTGTATAATTTTAACTGATGAATCCAGACATTTTTTCAAAATATGACATCTTGTTTAAAGTACAAAACCAAAACTGGCATTAACTACTTCTAAGACAAAGATTTTTTTCTTCTTAAAGGACAGCCCTTAATTATGTTCTGCTTCCCTCCTTTTAATTCATTCTCTCCTCAAAACAAATCAAGATGCTGCTGGTTCCACTAAAGCAAATTCCTGTACGCACTCAATTGATGCATTCTAACAAAAAAGTCTCACGTTAAGTCATGGACACATTAAAGCAGAAAATGAGTCCATCAAACAACAAAAATAAGTGATGAATCATTATTCCTCAGCTGAAGAATTCCTAGGCTATGAC
Organism: Porphyrio hochstetteri; assembly: GCA_020800305.1. Lineage (NCBI taxonomy): Eukaryota > Metazoa > Chordata > Aves > Gruiformes > Rallidae > Porphyrio > Porphyrio hochstetteri. Next base: position 12,700,231 of record CM036911.1, read on the forward strand.
TCATGACTCACCCTTTTCAATGAAATTTCTACTTTACTACAGTTTTGGTAACACCTAAATTATATTCAACTATAAATTAATGACTTCAGCATTCAGTTTTCAAGCATTATTTCTTATATTTATTTCAGCCCCTATAGGTATTTTTGTTTTCAGAAAATAGACAGAAGAACCTTCAGATTGAAAGGGCAGAAGACTGATTTAGAACAAATCAATAAAATAAATGGTAACCCACTGTCAGGACTAGATGCTATTCCCCAGAGTTTATGAGGAGTCAAGAAATGAATTGTCAGATCATTAACTGTGACATGCAGAATGCCATTTAAATCAACTACAGAACTGTTAGGGTGGAAATTAGTAAGTTACATTTACAAAAACATTTGTAAGGAAGACAGGAAATCGAAGTACAGAAACTGAAGTACAGAAACTCTGGCCTCTGCATAGGTAAATTTAGGATTATAGTAAAGCACAGAATTACTAAGCCGAGAGACAATAAAAAAAGATAGAGTCTGAGACTTCTATTGAGCCAAGTAATGCTCATCCTCTCCCTAAATAAACTTTTAACAAGCTGGCAAGAAGGTGAATAAGAGAGGTACTGATAACAATGCATTTAAATTTCTAAAGACCTTTCAATATGCTTTATTGTCTAAGCTACCCCAGGATAGGAGAAAAGATACTGTTGAAGTCTGAAGGGCAGAATAAAGACTATTTTCACTATGGAGCACCACAGCAATTAGATGATATCTTTGCTATATTCTTAAATGATCTAGATGTAGTAGAACAGTAAAAATGTTTTGGCTTGCTTTCAGCATTCAAAATTAAAACTGACTGTAGAGTTGCAGAAAAGTCTTATCCTGTACAACTTTGGATAAAGCAGCACAAGTTTAGTATGTGTAAATGCAAAGCAACATATATAGAGAAAGGATAGTCTAATATCATGGGTTTGTCCCAGCCAAGAGCTGAGCACCACAGAGCTGCTCTCTCTAAGAGGGTATGTGTTGGGGATTTAGGGAGGAGAGGGGAAAAATAAAACCCAAAAAACCAAACCTTGCAGGTTGGGATAAGGACAATTTACTGGAACAGCAGAGAGATGACAATAACAGGAATTTATAGCGAAATATACAAAACTGGTGATACACAATGCAGTTTCTCACCAAACAGCACAACTCAGGCCATACAGCTCAGAGCCATCCCAAAACCAGACTGTCTCCAAACCCACAAGTTGTGTGCTGCTCCCTCACCAGCCCCCCTTTATGCTGAGCATGATGTAATTGGCATGGAATACCCTCTTTGGCCAGTTTGGGTCACCTGTCCTGGCTGTGTCCCCTCCCAGCTTCCTGGGTTCTCATTAGCAGGGCAATATGAACAACTGAAGAGTCCTTGACTGCTTGGCAACAACTAAAAACTTCCATGTGTTATCACTACCACTCTCATCCTTGCTCCCAAACAGGGCACTGCACCAGCTGTTAGAAAGAAAGTTAAACTCTATCCTATCCAAAACCAGGACACCTACTTATGAATAATGGTAGGTTCTAAATTAACTCCCACTGCCCAGAAGAGATCAAGTCGTTTTTAAAGGCTATAGAAAACACATTACCAAATAGAAAAAGGATTAAAAGAGTAGATAAAATGTTATAATCTTACCTTAACCTTAGTCCACATTTATATCTTGAAATAACATTTTTTAATTCTAGCTCCTCACTTTACTGGGAAAAGGTTGTGCAGGTTATTGAAGCTTCTGTAGAGAAAACATTAAGTGAGCTGGCAGAAGAATTATGAAGGGATATAAAAATCCATGTAGTCATGACAAGCATGGGAAAGGCAAGTAGTGAAAGATCATTCCTTTCTCTTAATACAGAAACTCAAAGGGTGTGAGCTTCGAGCTTTTTGGTAGGCGCTTTAAAACAAATGGAACTATCTTCCTCTTACAGCGTAACAGGAACTTACTATCAGTGTATTGCAGAGGAAAAAAAGATTAATTATATTAAATAGGTAATTAAACAATTTCATGGACTAGAGGTCAATCAAAATTAACTACATTTATGCTGTGCTGGTTTTGGTTGGGATAATGTTAGTTTTCTTCACAGTAGCTATATGGAGCTATGTTTTGGATTTGTGCTGAAAGCAACACTGTGTTGATACCACAGGGATGTTTTAGTTCCTGCTGAGCAGTGCTTAACAGAGCCAAGGACATTTCCGCTTCTCACCCCACCAGCTAGTAGGCTGGGGGTGCACAAGAAATGGGGAGGGGACAAAGCCAGGACAGCTGACCGAGGTGACCAAAGAGACACTCCATACCATATGACATCATGCTCAGAATATAAAACAGAGCAAAGGCAGGCAGACAGGCTGTGTGTGGGTCTGAGGGGACAGGGACAATACAACACAACAACAGTGAATTTGGAGCAACAGCTTTTGTCTTCCTAAGTAACAACTGTGCATGATAGAGCCCCACTTTCCTGGGCATGGCTGAACACCTACCTGCCCAAGGGCAACAGGGAGTGAATTCCCTGCTTTGCTTGTGTGCATGGCTTTTGCTTTCCCTATTAAACTGTCTTTATCACCTCAGCTCAGAACTTGGCACTTCTACCTTTTCAATGCTCTCTCCATCCCACTGGGGAGGGCAGAGAGGAAGCCTGGTAGTGCTTAGCTGCCAGCCAGGGCTAAACCACAGCAGATGTAAATACTAGGTGTGCTTCTAAAGGCCAAGCTTGCCAGAAACAAAGGGAGATATAAGTCACTGTACGTGTTCTATTCTTGCATTCTTTCAGTGCCTGGTACTGGCCACTATCGGGGTAGATATACATCTACCTGAAAGGCAAGTACTATCATTATGATAAATTATTTAGAAATGACAGGCTTTATTTGGAATTTCTGATTATTTGTCTCTTCTCCTTACCTCAAACTCTGCCACAGTTGTTATATGGTCATTTTTTTTCCCCAAAATAGTTTATTTCTGCATATTCATGACTATACAAGAGCAGTCTGAGCAGCAGACCAAACATTTGGCCTCAAGCACTCGGACTGTTACGTAACAAGCGTATTTAGATCTGGACCCTTCAGAAGATGATCTTAGGGTCAGTCACTATCACTCAAAAGAAATACCAGAAAGACCTCAAAATATTTGCCATACTGGCTCACCAGTTTTCCATCCCATTTTGTTTAGAAACCCTGAGTCAGCACGTGGAGTACCTTGGGCTCTTTGGAGATGACAAAGCAGCTGAAGATCAGATCCTTGAAAGTCTGAATGGGATTCTCCTGGCTCTTACTGAAGACAGCTAAGTATCACTCCAGATAACTATTTAACCATTCACACAGCTCAAAAATGTTTGCAGAAGTTTGTCTATTGTGATAATCTGTATTACAAAAAGTGATAGCAGCTGAAACTATAGTTGCCCTGAGCATGTTTCTTTGTTTGCCCGTTCCTCTGTATACTTGCAAGTCTACCTGTACCCAGACACTTACTGATCATTAAGACACCTGAAGCTGTGTGGAATTTCTCTGCAAGCTCCTAGGATTAAATTTGGACAACTCTGACATCAGAATTTAAAAGAGTAGTTCCTAGTCACCTTATAACTAAGTCTTCAAGGTCTTTGCACATTCTCCTGCAGTGACATAAACCCGTATTTGAATCTCCTGGCAGAAGGAGACTTAATACCTTAAGGACAATTAAGCATACTTGTGATGAAAAAAGGATAAGGGATTTTACTGTTTTAATTGATAGTCTAATAAAAGTTGTTGTGCCTACCTACAAAATTGCTAGGTCATACCTCAACAAGAATCTTAATCCCTGACTTTCCACATCTTAGGTGAGCATCCACTTCTGGTCAGAGAAGATGAAACTGCTTTCTTCTTTGCTTTGCCACCTGTGCTTTGATTCAGCATGAAGCAGAATAATCAGCTGGAACTACACTTGCTGCAATTCAAGCAGATAACTGTTCCTATATATTTAGGCTAAAAACATCTTTAAGCACTTTGTTAATTCAGAATCTTGGATCCCACAGATACTCACTCAGAACTCTAGAAAACAGAACAAAATGTAAATAAAGAGTTGCAAACCTACTCTACACATTGTTAACACTCTTATCATTACAGAGCAGAGATCTTTCAGCCTCCTCCGAGAGAGTGGGATCTTCCTAAATCTGGCAAAAATCCTGAAGGGCAATCAACGATGTGCAGTGAAAGCAGCCCAGGTGCTTTCAGAGATAGCCAAGAATGGTATGTTGTACTAAAGTTTTACTACAAGGCCTGTTAGAGCACATTAGCTGTCTGTTTTCTCATTCAAGTTTTGTTTCATGGCTACTAGCTATTGATCGGGTTGGACCCGATGATCTCTCCAGGTCCCTTCCAACCCCTACGATTCTGTGATTCTGTGATCTTTTAACTGCAATAGTTTTATTTCAATATGGCAAAAAAACCCCTACAAGTCCCTCTCCTTTACCTACAGAGGAAATGAAGAAGCCATGTATTGAAGCAGATTTGGTTTTAACTTTGATACCTTTACTGGACAGCACAGATCAAGAAATGTTGCTTCATGCTGGGAGGGCTATTGGCCGTATCTGTTATGATAATCGTAAGTATCAATTTGAGAGAACCCTATCATCTCTAGCTTTAAGGCATTATAAAGCATTGTAAGCTGTAACTCTTTTTTTTAACGACACCTGAGCTCTCAATGCTCTTCTGCCTCCAGTTAGACATGAGTCATACAGCTCAGAAGCCAAGTGAATGCATCCCAACCACCTCCTAAACTCTGGTTTCCTTCGAGTTTTGACTTCAAGGTGACACGTCTTTGTCAGAACTGTTCTGCAACTCTAAGAGTAGTAGAGCCTCAGATATATTTTAATCAGTTTTGTACAACTGCCTTGGGCTCAAATACTAAATGGAGTTTTCTTCCAAAGTAATAACAGCATCTATAAAGTGAAGTACTTATCTAAAAAGTATGTCAGAAAAAATAAAAAGAAAAACTGAGATATCTATCGATGCAAGGAATTGTTCTCTGACTACTATTCCTTGCATATAGATCTTTGTACTCCAAATTTTTCCATAAAACCAGTACACTAGCTTGCTTCTGGTAACACTAATTAAGTCCTTGTCATTTACTTGCCCCAGCCTTAAGATTTTTATTTTACCTTTAGTTTCCAGATTGACCAAAAATATTTATTTCATCCTGGAGGCAACATAGAACTTCTCATCCAACATCTTCAACCCATCTCTCTCTGGCTTCAACCCACCTTCTCTTTTCAGTGTGGATCTCCGTAGCTTTATGTAGAAAGCTATGGGTTTACCTCCCTGCCCTGTTCCTATGAAATCCATGCACAATAGGTACCCAGTATAGATTGTACTAGCCCCCTGCAAGTCAGGTGTGTCTGGAAAGGAATGCCACATAATAGTTTAACAACCCAACCCCCCGCCCCCCTCCATGATTACATGCACAGCTTACACATCTCCAGCACACAAGCATTACTAGAGCATATGGCCATACTGCAAACCTGCTTCACTTCTGTCAGAACACAGGCATGACGACTGTGACTAAAAGTTAACATTTTCTATTATTAGCACAACAAAAAAATGCAGTCTAGAAAAACTAACTCCCGTGATTCCCTGATTGTATGTGCTACAAGAGCATCCAGGTGCTTTCTGGTGTCTCACACGTGCCATCATCCAAGTTGCAGTCTAACTCTCAGCAAGACACTGCTGCAAAAGCAGCGTCACTGAACCGTTAAGCAACCATCACTTGTATTTCATAGTTCTTTGCATTCTCAAAATCTTTAGATATTCCCCATTTAATCACCTCTATGTTTACTATTACCAGGGGATCTTCAGGAAGAGCTGGTAAAGGTAGGAGTAATCACATCTCTAGTCCGAATATTAACTGATTATGCAGAGAGTGAACCACTTGTCCATGTGGATCTGTTGGCCTTATGCAATCTCGCAGGCCTTGGTAAGGAAATGTTTTTTGCAGCTTGGAGCAAAATATAATCTTCACACTGTCACTGCTTTTCCAGGACACCCACAGATTTATGGATTTTATTGGGGGGGTTGCTTTTGTTGGATTATAGGGGGACAGGTTTAGGTTTGGCTTTTGGTGTGGGTTTTTTTTTTTTTAAACACTATTGACTTCTAATCACAGACTGGCCACAGTATCTGTAGTGGAGAAGTAGCTACGCTTTCTTGGAGTATCAGCAATTGCTGGTACTATACTAAAACAATGAAGATTTAATGGACAGCTTTTGACTCAGAAGGGCATAACTTCAGGTAGTAAATGGACAATTTCAACTACCTCAGAGACAGTACATTAAATAGTCTACTACAGGGAAATAATTTTTTAATAAATAAGTTTATATACATTAATGAAACAGCCTCCCTTCTAATTTATGCCATTTTCAAACCAAAGGAATTGCCACTGATTTTAAAATACATCTGCCCTACTTTACACAAGTTGTAAGTGGAGGTGAAAGAAAAAGACCAAGTGGCAAAGTACTGTCATGATTTGTATATGGGCTGGCTACAATTTTATTTACTGTTTCCTGCATTTAGGGCAAGGTACAGAAGGTGGTATGGTATCTCACTGTCATACCATCTTTTAGTGAGATTTATCCTTTAGAGATCTCTTATACTGCTTAGTATCGTATCCCATTCAAATGTCTTCTGTCAGAGAGCAGCAAGTGTTTAAAAAAATTTGATCATTACCATCTTGCACAAATTAGGATCCCAGCAAGGCTAGAACTATCTAATCAAAGCAGAAAATATACTACAGGAAATTGGCATGTGACATTATGATATATTAAATAATTGTACTAGAGATGGATTTACAAGAGTAAATGGAATTAAGCCAGGATTAGTTTCAGAGCTGTAAGGTCATAGCTACAGGAATTAAACCAAAATAGTATTAAAGAAAAAAGCAGGGGGAAAAGGGATGGGGTTTTACTGTCTCAATGCTGCCCAACAGGACAGAAGCATCTACAAAACCAGAGAAACCATTCAAAAGCAAAGTGTCTCATTCACCTCAGAATGTAGGGAGATATGCTTTTGGCATTTAATCAGATAAAGAAACATTCAAAATCCTGACTTTATCATACAGATACAGCCAAGGAAGCTTTAAGCAAAACAAAGGTTGCTGAACAGCTGGTGAAACAACTGAGAAGAGCAGAGAATCATGAGAGGTTAGAAATTGTCTTTGAGGTCCTGCAAGCACTGGCAGAAAATGGTAAGGCTCCTTTCAGCTTGGGGGAAGTGAGGGGAGACAGAGTACTGGCATTTAGCCATCCTGGTACTTATTGAGTTGGCCATGGGATCGTACTAATGGAACCAGCAATCCCTTCAGTGGAAATAAGCAGAACAACATATCAGATTCCAGCCTGAGCAATAATTTGAAGCTTTAAAAGGTGAGGCAGCAAACAACGGAGGAAGAAAAAGTAGCATTAAACCATTTTGGTGGATCCCTAACTTAGCAGATTCCTATTCATTCTCCATGACATGTAACAGGAAAGTAGACAAGACAGATTGTTTTATATTAAAAAAAATTGCAACTGTCATAGATGTTACTTCTAAGCAGGGGTGTAACAAGCACTGACAAAAATCCACTAAATATCTAGATACCTGATAACATTTTAAAGCATTAGAACCTCACAGCTGACAATACAGGAAACATCAAAGATTAATGCAGAAGCATTGATCATTCTTCCTTGCACCATCACATCTGTTGCAAACAAATCCAAAAACTGCACTAGAAAACAGGCTGGCTGAAGTTCAAAGATTTAGCTTCCCAGTTTGAAACATTTCAACAAAGACCAAGAAACTTTTAGCATGCTTTTACTGTTATCTCTACAGATGCTCTGAAAGTGCAGTTGGTGGAGGCAGGCGTGCAAGAGGTGCTGTCTGAGATCCTGCTGAGGCTCCAGGGAAGTTCACAAGCTGAAGATACATGCATTGTGAAGGCTGCATCAGATCTCATTGTCTCTCTGCTTCTTGGAGGTAGAAGAGGGAATACTGACAGTCCAGATACATAAACAAAACCAAAAAGTCCCCTTAGCAGAGGGATTGCCATCTGCTCTGTTGCTTTCACTTCCTTAACAGAGATGCATCTGCAACCTGTTTCATAATCCTTCGGGGAGTTCTCAGACACCACAGTCTCACTTTTATAGGAGCCTAGTGCTTACACTGCCATACTTCCCTTCGAGCATAGACATATATTGCTTCAAGTAATCCAATACCACCGTGGCTGCTCCTGCACAGCACAAACACAAGCACAGGAACTTCAGGCAATCGTAGCTGTACCTGTGGTTGTCAGTTCACACCTGTTTCTATAACTTTATTTCAAAGCTGGCTTAAGAACCAGTTTTAAATTTAAAGCTAATTGTCAGAACTACTCATATTTCGTTCACTATTCCAAATCTGTGTATGTACTTCAAACATTTGCATTAAAAAATGAAGTGTAAGAACTTCTTTGTAATTTAAGTTCTGTGTCTCTATTGGAACAGACTACACACATTGCTGACCTAGATTTTTCACTAAGTCTTTAAGCTGATTTCAGGAACAACACAAAAAGGCTAAAGACCTAACAGGAACTTAGTTTAGGTGGCCCTGCTATGCTCTATTTTGTGCAATACAGATAGAAGAATAAAACATCAAGAACTGGACATTTATACTGCATCCCACCACCCCCAAAGCAACCAACAACTTAACTACCTGAAGTTATTAAGAACAGATTTTAAGTCACCATTGATTTGAATCTCCACAGACAGATTAGTTCACTACAGGGTTAATAATAAACACACATGAAATCTTCTATTTATCACGCCAAATAAGTAGATACAGAAGCTTTTTGTTGAGGGATGTTGCATCATCTCCCAGAACACTGATACCTGCATCACCTCCAAACAAGAGCAGCTACAGCAAAAGTTATTACTAGTTTTGCAAGCAATGGTTATGTTGGTTACTCTCTACCGTTCAAAGATGTAGATTGGAGACTTGCATCCCTTTAAGTTCCAGATGCTAGTGATGCATTAGTGCAAGGAGCACAATTATGAATAGTAGTATGGTCACACGTGTGAGTTTTTGCACTTTTTTCTTTCTTCAATCACATATTAGAAGGGAAGTTCTGGAAACATTTCACGGCAAATACACGTTTTAGAAATTGAAAGATAGCTATTGATGTTTCTGGTTTTAAGTCCTTTTTAGGAAGGGAGGGCTACTCAGATACATTGAGGACAAATAAATCCAAGATAAGCCATTTTATCTTTCACACTTGGCCATTACAGAAATCAATGAGCCTTAATACTATGCAGGAAAAGACACAGACTCTTACAAACAGACTCCTGGAAGGCATGCTGTACTGAATCTGTCAGCAGAAGATACCTCACCATGTTTTCTGTCCTTTCACATTGATAGCTACTGTAGTGGGTTCAAACTATTAAAAAAAAAGAAGCTTTGCCAACATTGATTTACTTTCTGCATTAATATATGCTTATTTCTCATAAAAGATTCCCTCCCTCACTGCTGTCTGAATGTTTAGCTAATCAGTCTCATCTTTCTTTAAAGCAAGCTACCATACACATCTTTCCGCCTCCTCCCCACATCCTTTCTAGACTCCCTTTCTTCCTCATCCTATACCTTGCTGTAAATCAGCTATTGTGCATCATGGCTCTACAAAGGCCACAGAAATGCTCTCAGTGCCTTTAAACTAGCTATCTTCAATTTGTTCAGCTGAATGGCTTGCTTTGTCAGTCACTTCTCCCTCCATCTCCCCCACAACCCCATTAGATGTTTCATGTAGAAAAAGTGAATAATCCCTTTCAGGCCCCGGTATGTGCCACTGATGTATGCACAGCCTTTAATCTAAGGGAAAAAAACTATAGAAATCTGATCTCAGCATCAAATGACTTCTGAGGCAGTGAAAAGATGACAGACAGCTTTTACAGCTATGAAAGTGGCTGTCCCTATCAGACTTTAACTATGAGCCATTAAATCGAAGGTTCTGCTGCTATCCAAGCAAAAATCCATAGGAGAGAACACCAATTTGGAACTCTGTGACAATCAAAGCAAGGCAACTTCTAATGGATTCTACCTATCTGCACCTTACTAAAAAAGGAAAAACAGCTCTGCCATTCTTAGGTTTCAAAGGTGGGGGGAGGAGAGAAATTAAGTTCTATTAAGGTTAGCCTATATGAAGATCAAAGTATTTTGCCTGTAGAATTTTGTCAGGCCAAAAGAGAAAGGTTCTGTAGGAACAGACTATTCCTAAAGAGGACTGGACAGTTTTCCTCATATACTCTGATCTCCAAAGATTAGGGTCAGGCAAGAGAACATTAGAAGAATCACCACCAAGAAGACTCAGCTTTCAAGAACATATACATAAATTGGTATAAAAAGATTTTTGCATGAGTAGAATTCAAACTGTTTCATAGTTCTCTTATCAAACTATTCACTTACATATTACAAGCATTTGACTAATTCTTATTTAAGATATGTACTAATACAGAGGAAAAATACGCTGCTAACTGAAATGCAAAGAAATTAAAGGAGTAGGAGGCATTAATTCAAAAAACATGAAGTTTCTACTATGGAGTGTAGTAAAGGTGATGAAATTACTAGAGCCATTTTTAAGTGGTATACACACAAGTTATATGTCTGTACGTTTTAGACATACACCTAGTACCATGAGAAGCACCTAGGGTTACTTTAGGCCAGATTGTATGAAGTCTGTATTAGTTCCATAGATAACTTTTTACCCCAAGTGAGAATGTGATTCTCCTGCATAGTATTCACAGTTCTGACACATTTTAACAAACAGCATTCACATTCATTAATGGGTAACGACCCAGCAATAAGGAAATTGTGACTCCTGTCACTAATATGCTTGAGATATAATAAAGTGCATAACAAAAATATTTGCAAAACTACATCTTCAAAAGACTTCCTTCAGAAAGGATGTAGACTATAATATGCAGGGTTTCCTTTTGCTCTTAAGAACACTACTGCTTATCAAGGTCAGCTAAGTGTCTTCTGATAACAAAAGGGCTGTCACCTCCTCAGAGCAAGCTCTCAGAAGGAAACATGCACTGCCAAAGTATTGCAGAGCATGTACTGGGCAACACAGCAGTTCTTTAGGACATAAAATTTAGCCCTTTCACTAGTATTAAATAGATTGCTCTAGGTCAATTCCTATCCTCCTGGCTTCATGAGTACAACAATTAAAATTTTCATTTGAGAAAGTGGGTTTCCCAAAACAGGTAAGAAAAACCTAGGCCTAATGCTTTTGATGATTGGTTACCCTTAAACCAGTAGAATGGATAAAATGTCACTGCATTCCACCACATATATAGTGGAAAATAAAGCAGTATTAAGAAGAAATTGACTGGAGAACACATGAGTTTAAATTTGATAGTGACCGTCCCTAGAAAGCTCTAGTAAAACTTAGTTTGACAGGTAAAGGGTATCTCAGCATTGGTTCACACTTGGCTGATACCCACTGACCTCTAGGGAGTTGAAGGTTGCAGAAGAAAATACTAAATCTGCAGTCTCAGTCTTATCAAGATGTGAAAGCAGTCAAAGCAAAAAGACTCCCTGAATTCTCAGTCTGCATGATTAAGTTCTATCATTGCATTTCTCATCTCTCACCCGCTTCATTTTTGTCTCTTTCTTCAGATGGCAACTGTGTACGAATGGTACAGCTGGGAGTCATACATCAGCTTCTGGATCTTCTAGAGAAACACGTAGAGAGTGGGGATGTGTCTGTTCAACATGCTGCACTCAGTGCACTTCGAAACCTTGCTATACCAGGTAAAGCTTGAAGACTACTGACTTACCATGATTCTTTAAAGATGGGTCATGATATCGCTGAAGCTCTGTCACTAATTGCAGTCCCCTGCATTCTTAGGGGCAACTGACCATTTTTTCCCCTGTGCAGATGCATGTATATTTGAATAATTAATTAGGACTTCTTATCTACATGGGGTCTAAATATAATAGCATGATCTCATTGCCAGCTGCTGAAATGGTTTCATTACTGTATCAACAGCATACAGCAGTTCAAAGCAAAGGTACAGAACAGTGTTTACAGCTAAAACCAGAGTACAGGTTGGAGCTCTACCACATCACAGCTAGTAGAGATCTCATGTCAGTTCCTCTTCTATAAATCTAATACCCACTGAAAATTCAGCTTTTGTAACACACTTAACTACAACACTCAAATTGTATTCTGTCCAGGGAGGTGGTTGAGTCACCTTCCCTGGATGTGTTTTTTAAAAAAAAAAGGTAGATCAGGTACTTAGGGATATGGTTTAGCATAGGACAGCAACTTTAAGTTACCTGCCAATTTAATTATGTAAGCTATCCAGCATGCTTCATTTAACAGATGTATATATAATCATGGCTTTGAATAAGCGAGAGCCCAATGACATACTAGTCGCTACCGCGCTTCAACAACTTCCTTTTAAAGCCTGATACACCCTTATTTCTTCTTGCAGACAGCTCTCTTCCCAGCTTTACCTATTCCTTTCAACTTATTTGTGATATGATATCAAGTAATTTATTTAGTCTGGCTTATAGCATTATCATACTCTGGATCACAATGGCTAGCCATGTCTGTCTATTCAGTATTTTGATAACTATTTCACACCATAAGCCACTTACTGTTTCTATGTATATTTTATTTCTCTGTGAAGAGGTTTTCTACCACCATTCACATCAGCAGATGGAGGCCTGTAGAAATTGCTATTTGGTGCTGATAAAGAATGCAATATTTCAACCATACAGTATTCTGGCTATGCATGCCAGCTACCTTACATCAGTTACAACCTAACACACAGCTAGTAGGAGATAATCACAGCATCACAGCCACTGGAAATCAGAGAGCCATCCAGCTGAAATTGAGACCAACTTAGTAGGCAAAACATAGCTATTTATTGGAATTAAAAGGTGGATTTTCTTCTGTAAGCCTAGGGCCATCTCATGCTTAGTTCTCATTGACTTCACTCCTGCAATATGTACGATGGGATTTAATCATTACAAGCAGCAAAGACACCAATTAATGTAAGCTGAAATACAGCAAACTTTATATAGCTTCCCATGACAGCAAACAGGGAAGATCACATGCTAACTCACAACAGAACCCACTCCTCACCAAATACCAAGGCCCAATTTTTGCAACACCAAGCCCAGGCACGCCTGTGAGTTCCTTAAAAGCAATGACCCTAGCTGATTTTGCAAGGATTCCAAGAACTGAAACTCCGGAGAAACATGGTTGCAACTTCCAACTTTACCCCTCTTCAACACTGCTTGCTACACATAGTAGCAGGAGATCTTAATGTTCTTTACAGCTGTACTCCAAAAGGCTTAACGCGGAATTATAGAAGTATTAATGTATCAATACAGAGACTATTTCAGTTCTCTTCTGCTCAAGACTATTGCAAATCTTTTAGATCCTCCCAAGTGTGTAGGCAATGCATAGCACTTAAAATGCTATTTCTGCGCTGTGCTCTTCCTCATCAATCCATAAAAATATCAGAATATGGAAGCTCTAAGATATTGCCTCACAATAATACGTTACTTCCAGAAATACAAACGCTCTATCACTTCCAACAACATTGTCTGCAACATGAAAAAGACAGAAAAAGACTCGGTGCAAATCTAAATTAATAATATAAATTAATTATTACCTAACACCTGCAAATAGGCACAGAGGAAGTCTTCAAGTAGTGATCTTTCATGAGTATGTGCTTATAGAAAAAATTACCAGCAGTCATTAAGCTCTAGTCAATGGACTCTGTCTGTGCCACTAAAATCCAAAGACATTAAGAGCAAGTTATTTAACAGTGCCTGCTTCTCAATTTGCCCAATAGAAGGCAGAAAGGATAGAATAGTTATCTCCCTGATTTCATTGTTATGTCATTGCCCTACCCCTCAAAAGAAAGCATATAGAAGATGGAGAAAAATGGCCTTGGAGGAAGCAGCTTTCGGTAGCAGAGGCAAGCAGCAGAGCTAGGGCTCTTTTCAGACAAGCTTCTGGTTATTACCAGGGACTGCTGCACTAACAGTGGAGCAAGTCAGCAAAAATTAGGAAAGCATCGAAATAAACACATGAACAACAGGGCATCACTCATCTCAAAAGCAAAAAGAAACTTCGTTCTCAAGAAACAGGGTGCCAACTCACTTCCGTCACCCTGTTAAGAAAAGCAAGCAGAGGAAAGGCTTACTCATGGTGAGTGGGCAAGCAGTCAGATAGTCTATTACAACTAGAAAAAGGAAGAGAAACAAGAGTATAAAGCAGAGCATTGTTATGTACTTCATTCCAGGCAGGGCTGAAATCAAAATTAACCAAAATACCAGAACAGAAATTCTTAGGAGGCTTTTAGTTCAGAAGTGATGCCTAAGCACACAGGTAGTTGTGACTTCATCCCTGAGCACTATAACAACTTGGACTTTTCACTGAGAGCATAACAGACCATAAAGTTTAGAACAACAGTTATGTCATATCTGTATTTTCATATGCTTGCATAGTTACAGAGCTTCAGATGAACATTTTTTTCCCCTCATTTTCTAGTGGTTAACAAGGTTCAGATGCTGGAGGAAGGTGTGGCAGAACGGATTCAAGCTCTTCTAAGGTCAGAGATGCCTCCCATGCAGTCTAAACTTCTTGGCACGCTACGGATGCTAGCAGATGGTCAAGGTAGGGAATTTATAATGTTTACTGATGTCAGCTATATACTCTCCTCCTCCCTTCCCCCCACAGGACAACAGATGTGCAAGGAGACTACAGGCTGTGTCCTGCTAACCTAATTCCACTCAGTCTGGAAAGGTTCCAGCAGAGATGATTGCCAGAGGCTGCAAGCCGTCCACACTAACCCAGGCAGTCTCAGAGGCAGATGAGAAACAAGCCAAATGCAACAATCTGCAGTAGTCAGTGAGAAATGGCAAAGGCCTAACAGGAAGAGGTTTTCCATCAGAAGTACCAGCAAGGCATGAGTATGGTGGAAAAGTCAGGTTAAGGACCTACAGTGCCAAATTACAGGAAAGCAGATCAATAGAAGAACTAGAGAACATAAAAACACAAAAGGATTGCAGGGACCTGGGGTGGAGAGATGCAGAAGAATCTATCAGCCACACAGTCTTTCTATACACATTGCCAGGTTTATAATCTCACTGGCTCAAATGGTCAATTTACTCTGCATGTTGAAATATGGGATCATCAGTTCTACAGAGAGCTGAGTATGCAAAGGCAACAATACTCACCCTCTGCATATAATTGCATTTAGGGAAACTTGGAGGATCTGAGGAACTACAGCCCTGTCAGTCTGACCTCAGTCCCGGGGAATTTCATGGAGAGGGTCATCTTGGGAGCTATCATGCAGCACATGCACGATGGCCAGGGGATCAGGCCTAGTCAACATGGGTTTACAAAAGGTAGACCCTGTCAAACTAACCTGATCACCTTCTATGACAAGGTGACCCGCTTAATGGACGAGGGGAAGGCTGTGGATGTGATCTACCTGGACTTAGGTAAAGCCTTTGACACCATTTCTCACAGCATTCTGACTGAGAAACTGGCTGCCACTGGCCTGGACAGGTGGACCCTCAGCTGGGTTAAAAACTGGCTGGATGGCCGAGCCCAGAGGGTGGTGGTGAATGGAACAAAATCCAGCTGGAGGCCGGTCACGAGTGGCGTCCCCCAGGGCTCAGTCCTGGGTCCAGTCTTGTTCAACATCTTTGACAATGACCTTGATGAAGGGATTGAACCTGAGGGTAGGAAGGCTCTTCAGAGGGATCTGAACAGACTGGACTGATGGGATGAAGTTTAACAAGGCCAAGTGTAGAGTGCTGCACATGGGACATAATAACCCCATGCAGCGCTACAGGCTTGGGGGGGGACTGGCTGGAGAGCTGTCAGGCAGAGAAGGACCTGGGGGTGTTGGTTGACTGCAGGCTTGTGGTGGTTTAGCCCTGGCTGGAGACCAGACGCCAACAAAATTCAGTCTATTGCTCCCCTTCTTAGTTGGACAGGGGAGAAAATATATATCAAGAGGCTTAGGAGTCCAGATAAGAACAAGGAGAGATCATTTTATCAGCAACGAGAGGGGCAAAACAGACTCAACAGAGTGAAGAAAGAAACTATTCTCATTTATTACACTACACTAAAAAGAACAGTGAAAACTGGAGTCAGGAGTGCGGCCAAATCTTAAAATAAATGCAATCAGATCTTAAAACACATTCCCCCCACCACTCCTTTCTTAGCAGGCTTTAATCAGGGTTTTTTGCTCCCTTCTTCCCTCCCATTCGCAGTAAAGGGGGGGCAGGAACTAGGGAAAATGGGGTTCTCAGTAGCACCTTCCCCCCACCCCTCCATTCTAAGCAGACTTCCCTTTAGCCATGATTTTACTCCCTTCTTCCCTCCCCGCTCGCAGTGCAGGGGTGGGCAGGGACTAGGGAAAAATAATGGGGTTCCCAGTTACTTCTTCATGAGCTGTTTTCCTTTTCCAGATCTTAAAACACCTCTACCTCCCTTCCTCACTCCCTTCTTAGCAGACTTCACTCTAGTCATGATTTCACTCCCTTCCTCCCCCTGATCACAGCACAGGGGGGCAGGGACTGGGAGATGGGGCTTCGGTCAGTTCCTTGCAAGTTGGTTTCCTTCTCGGCTGGGGGGGGCATTCATTCCACACACCCTCCCCCTGCTGCACCCTGGGGTCCCACCCACAGGAGACAGTCCTCCACGAACTTTCTCCAACGTGAGTCTCTTCCCCCAGGGCTTTATCTCTTCATCAGCTGCTCCGCCTGGATCCCTGCTATGGCGGGCAGCCATAAATCACAGTGTCTCTCAGTCCCAGTCCTCCATGGGGTCACCAGCCCCGGCCCCCCTCCCCCCCCCCCCCCCCCCAGCAAACCTGTTCCAGTGCAAAACTCTCTCTGCTCATCTCTGTGTCTCTGTTTCTCTTCATGGCTGCAAGTGCTGGCAGGGGCTTATTCCAAAGTAGGGTCACAGCATCTTCTCCATGTCTCCACCTGCTCCATCCAGTGTGGAGCCCCTCCACAGGCTACAGGTGGGATTCTCAGCCTTTTCCATGGGGTTTCTCCACAGGCTACAGGGGCATCTTTCTCTCTGGCACCTGGGGCGCCTCCTCCCCCATCCTCCCCAGCTTTGGTGTCTGCACAGCTCCTTACATCTTTTCACTCCCTTCTCCGGTGGCAAAAATGCAGCTGCTTCTGGGTTGGTATCTCTCATTGGCTTGGCCCTGGTCAACAGTGGGTGTGGCCTTGAATTTTTTATACTTTGGAGCTGTAGCGGCCAATGGCATCTTGGCTTGCATCAAAAACAGTGTGGCCAGTAGGTCTAGGGAGGTGATTGTGCCCCTGTACTGGGCATTGGTGAGGCCACACCTCGAGTGCTGTGTCCAGTTCTGGGCTCCTCACCATAAGAAGGACATGGAGGTCCTTGAGCGAGTCCAGAGAAGGGCAACCAGGCTGGGGAAGGGGCTGGAGAGCAAATCCTACGAGGAGCGGCTGAGGATGCTGGGGCTGTTTAGCCTAGAGAAGAGGAGGCTGAGGGGAGACCTTATCACCACCTACAACTACCTGAAGGGAGGTTGTTGAGAGGTGGATGATGGTCTCTTCAGCCAGGTGACAGGTGACAGGACAAGGGGGAATGGCATGAAGCTGTGCCAGGGCAGGTTTAGATTGGTCATTAGAAAAAAAATTTTTACTGAAAGTTGTCAGGGCCTGGAACAGGCTGCCCAGGGAGGTGGTCGAGTCACCTTCCCTGGATGTGTTCAAAAAAAGGGTAGATGAAGTACTTAGGGATATGGTTTAGTTAAGGATGAGAATGGTTGGACTTGATGATCTTCAAAGGTCTTTTCCAACCTTGTGATTCTGTGAACATCAGAATTACATACAGACTCTACTTGCTTAACCCAGTCTAACAGAAGACGTGTTGTGGAGTTTGTCTTTCTGAATAAGTATTCTAACTTTCATATCACCAGAGCAGCTGCTCTAGAATACCAACCAGTACAGATCACCTTGATGTACAGGAATAAGAAGAAATAGGTCAAAACCAGATGTGATGACCATTTTGCAATGGGAACTGACAGCTGGTATTGAATAGTTACCATCACATATTTGTTAGCTATAGGGAAGGGGAAAAACCTTACTCTCCTACATTCTCTCTGCTGCAGTCATTTGTACCACTGCAGACACCACTTTGATACGGCAGCTACTTGCATCCTTTTTCAAATGAATATGAATAAAATTTAGATCTAGCACTCATTAATTTGCACGGATTCCTCTCCAGTACAAAGCTGCTTTCACTTATTTCACCAGTGGGAGATGGACATTACAAGCTATACAGAAACTTGCCTCCTCTTCCTCTCAGCTTTGAAGAAAGTAATTTCTCAGAAGTTTGTGGCAAGGCAGACCATTTATCTTTTAAAATTGAGACATCCAAACAACACAGGTCCAAATTATCAAACATTAAATTATATTTTCTTCTTTTTAACTCATTGCTATTTCCTAGTGCTAGTATGAAGTTGCAATTTGGCTCAAAAATGGTACAACTTCTGAATCTGAAACACTGCAAATATCAAAGTGCAAAGCAGAAAAGCGATGCAGATTATTCAATGTCTACCCATTCCTGCTTATACGTGCACAGTTCTCACACCTTTAATTACCTTCTACTCTGTTTACCATGAGCTAACATTGCCCTTAATTAACTCAGCCTGAAACTCCTAGGAATACACATTTACTAACGAGTCTACACTAAATCAGTTAATTACATTATCTAGTATTAATTCATTACTCTGACAATCTCTGGGCATGCTGAGGCCAGAAACTAGAAGTGGGTTTCTTTATAGAAAACTGCAGACCTGTCAGCTTTATTACACTAAAAAGATGTTAATATTAACTCCCAGATTCTCCACTCTCTTGCTTGAGAAGAGCAGAAAAATGTGTGTACTTCAGCAGCCACAGGACTTTCAGCACAACTGGAAGTTCAATCATCCACTTATCAAATTTGGCATTTAATAAGTGAAAAGGTCCTCCTGTTCCTGTTAAGAGTAACTAATTAGGCTTTATCTCAAGAGCTCTACTGCTAACAGACATCAGGAAGTCCCTGTCAAACTGGATCAAGACGTCTCCTTTGAGCAAACCTCTTAGACTGGTTCATTCACCACCCTCTTACCTCTTTCAGCTTTCTGTACTAAACTGGATTACCATGATCTCCTCAGACTAACATGTAACATCTGACCTAGAAACCAAAGTCTCTCTGTCACAGGAAGCAATAGGCGGGTGCTTGTGCAAGAAGTAACTCATACCTCAATCTCAAGCCAAAAACCCAAGAAGCTCCCACATTCCTTGTGAGATTACAATTTATGAATTGTTCCTTAGTGTACTAGACAAAAAAAAAAGAAAGCAGATGCCCTTCCTCATCTCTCCCCAAAACAGAAAATATAGGTTGACTTACAGTTTCTGCAAAGCACCCAGAGTAATCATGTGGTTTATTGACACTGACCTGGTGCACACTATTTGACTCTCTTCAGAATATCTCAAAACAAACATACTGCACAGACAGGGACAGGTAAAGAAACAAGCAGGATGATTCCCTTATCAGCCAAACCTACACCTTCTGTTCCAGATGTGATGGTGCTTCCCAGTCTTTGTGTCAACAAAGCTCCAAGAGACAAACTTCCCAGTATCTTAAAACCATGCAGACTTTTCCCCACACTCTTCCCTTTCTGAATTTCATTTCCAAAGGACCAAAGATCTGCCCAGTTACCTTCTTTCAGGCCTTTTAAAAGGCTAGGAAAACAGGAGGAAAAAGAAAAAAAAAGGGAAAAGCTGGCAACCCCTTCACAGCCCTTAGGGAATGTATACTTCCTATAAAGGCTTTTACCACATCTTTCTCCAGAACACAACACACGTTTCAATCATCTGCTCTGGTCCTCCAGCACTGAGAGGCAGGGGGCACACATGGGACAGGACTCAAGAGGACCAAAATAAAATCAAGAAAAGCCTTTAATTACAAATAGCTACAAGATACTCCTAAATTTCAATTAAATCTTATAACCTCAATATGTTTTTGCAAACAGAGTAATTTTACACAAAACCAGAGCATCTGTCCTGTGACTACTCTTGCCTCTCAGCCGCTACATCTGGTGCCCAGTTGGAAGTGCTATGCATTTATATCCTCAGCTCACGATCAACTGGAGCACATGGAAACAGCAGTCTAGCAATTTACAAGCCAGCTCTTTTGTGCTCAAAGCCAAGTGGGTGAGCACAAAATTCCTACAAAAAGGCAGTTTAAGTTTCTTATCTTTCTCCTGGTACCCTTCACTTCAAAGAAAATTCCAATTGAACCAGGATACGGAATTTCAAGTACCGAACAGAACCAACTAGCTTACATTATTGAAACAGTATTTACCAGGATGTTCTCAGGGCTAAACCCCTGCTTAACATATGTGGTTAAGAGTATTCATTCCAGAGTCCTCAGCACCCATAGGTCTGAGGGTTTTTTCCTCTTTGAGAAATCTCTGCTTTGAGAAATCACTTCGCACCAGTTCGTCACTTCTAGTTTACGGCACTTTAAAGATGCATTATTTAACTGCAGAAAGACTCAGATGGAGTTATGTGTTAGACTGATACAAAAAAGCATGAGTAAAGTTTCTTCTGCTGCCAAACTTCTAAGAGCTTTGGGAGTAGTCTCCCTTACTGCCAACAAGCCTTAAACCACAGCATATCATTAGTGCACCACTTGCTAGGGTAAGTTAGTTATCCAGTGATGTTTTTCCAAATGTCAGTCATACAGACCAATGCCTAGCAAGTCTTGAGATAGGGTTCCTGATACACAGGCTCCTCCAAACTGGGGAGAAGTTTTGACACTTTAACACACATTAAGCCTTACAGTTGTAGACATGCTGCAATTCTGTACCAAAACTTGGCACCCCTCATGCTACCAACAGTAATCGCGACCATTACTGAGAACAGTGAAACAGCAAGAACAGACGCTAAAGGGCCCATGATGACATTTGTGCAGGGCTCAGAGTAAGTGCAAGAAACCACATGGGAAAGGGCCAATCCTGTGAAGGTTTCAGCATAGCAACCAAATGTTTGCTTTCAAAGACATGAAACTGTCTTGCCTCAGCAGCCTCAAAACTGATAGGTATGTCAGAACAGCTTACTTTGTTCTTTACCTCCAAGACTTGCCCTAGACCAAGTGACATTTCTCAAGTGGCCATTTCCAAGACTTATTAAGAACCTAATATAATGTTCTAGTTACAGCTCTTAAAGGATACTGAGCTCAGCCTTGTGATCCTGGCCACTTCTACACTTGCATTTCTGTGACAAACTGAGAAGCCTGGTTGTGAATGTCTCCTGATGATGCTTTTCTCTTCAGCGGATGCAGCTGAAATCTTGGGCCAAGATCCTATGCTGCTGAACAGACTTGTGCAGTGGTGCAATGCTAATGACCACACTGGCATTCATGGAGAAGCAAATCGGCTGCTAGCATCGATCTTGCGTCACAACAGATCCCAAGTATGAGCACACTATTGGTCTGATGTTTCTCCTTTATGCTTACCAAGAATTTTTAAACCACACCAATATAGTTGGGGTTAAGTATTAATCATGACAATTTTAATATTAAAAACAGTTGAAAGGTTTTTACTGTAATCTGCCTCAATGCCATCAAGGGGAAGAGGAGCAGAAAAGCAGCGCCACAGATACGGCACAGAACTCTGCAGTATGGCTACTTACTGTTATTTGTCAACTTTCACCCTGCTTGAAAAACACTAAAGCTTTTCTATTTCTGTACATATTCATTTAAAATTAAACAGCAAAGAAACCAGACAAGTCCCAAACATCAGTCCTCCAGAAGCTCCAAAGAACCCATTTATTTACCTCAGAACAGATGAATCTGGCATGGCCTGTATCTTTGGGCATACTCAAATAGGCTTATTTTTCTTATAAAACATGTTGGATGAAAGCATCCAAGCCATGCTTTACTTTGAGGTAGTGCTAAAAATACGGATATTGTCTGCACAGGCTTCAGTAATAAACTAATTTTTGCTAGTGTGAAGGCTTAACATGAAAAAAATGAACTAAGGTCAAACTAAGAAATTTTGTCTTGATTCTATCATACAGTTATGTATATGTTTAAGTATTGATGCTCTGGGTAAATTAGATCAATCCTAACCAGGCATGTAGGATCAGCACCAAAGGAAGTGCTCTAATCTAGAAATACCATGTTCACATCTATTCAGAAGCAGAAGAGTACAATCTCATTTCTCTCTTCATTCTACTGTAAGTCAGATACCCACCAGTGATACTTTACCTTTGCTGTAACAGGAAGTTGTCAAAGCCATCCAGGAGGCACAGGGAGTGAAGCACTTGGTGTCCATGACAAAAAGTGAACATGCTGCCATGCAGAACGAGGCTCTGAATGCTTTGGCAATAGCATCTGCAATCAATTTAGGTAATTTTCTCCTTAAAGTATTTCTGTGCAAGGTCCTCAATTACTGAGGCACTGTCATGCTGTTAATTCTACAGAACTTGTAAGAAAATGCATGTTTCTTGTCTAGATTTACCTCTTCAGCATGAAACAAAGGAGGTCAGCCTTTCAGATCACCAAAAAAGCAACTGTCTATAGGCAAATTTGTTTTGGGTAGGGTCAATTGATAAGCATGTGTGGACAGGCATTGTTGAGTAGCCCAGTGTGATGCTAGAAACCTATAGAAGAAACCAGAAGGAAAGTAGAGGGGATGAAAACTGGAGAAAGGTAAAACAGACTAAATGAAGTCAAAATTAAGGACAAATTATGGACCTAAATGGTTAATGAAGACTATAAACGGAGAAAAATAATCTTAAGACAGATATCTGAATGCAGTAGAAAAAGCAGAAGCAGCTTGTCAAAGCTGCAAATGAAATAAGTGAGAAAACATAAGTGTTTAACTACTTTTACCATGTTAATTTTCAGAGAGTGAGTACAGTGGCTTGGGTTTTTTTCCCCCCCAGATTTTTCTTGTATGATCACCTTTTAAAATGTGTCTCAGGTTTATTGTAATAAAGTTACCACAAGTTTATATACACCAAGACAAACTGAAAAGAA
Organism: Porphyrio hochstetteri; assembly: GCA_020800305.1. Classification (NCBI taxonomy): domain Eukaryota; kingdom Metazoa; phylum Chordata; class Aves; order Gruiformes; family Rallidae; genus Porphyrio; species Porphyrio hochstetteri. The sequence goes on from CM036911.1 coordinate 12,723,314, forward strand.
ATAGTCAGCTTGAAATTCAGTGTTTCCTATACCAACAAACAAGACAGTAAAGAGCCCGTTTTACTACTTGGTCCACCACTAAGGCTCTTGGGCAACCAACATAAATTAACACTTCTAGCACTGATCATTGCCATTTTTAACCTATTACGAGGTTATATTACACAATCTACAGGCTGTGCGATCCAGAATGAGGCCAGTCAAGAAACTATACAGAAATTCTCCAGTGGAGAATACGGACGCCAAAAGACATCCCTGTAGAGCCAATATGAAATTAAGCCAGTCAGGAATTTTATTTTTAAAAAGCAAGCATGCTCACTTTCTACCCTCTTTTCAGGTAACAGCTCTGGTATTTGTTTACTTATTTTTCAGAAACCCTTGAAGAATCTTTTAAGGAATCACAGCTAGTTCAAAGCTTACACAGGCTTCTACAAGATGATAATACAAGTCCTGAGGTGAAATATAATTCAATGGGTCTTTTGTGCAGTCTTCTTAATTCAGGTAACTTCATTTTAGGTTGTCTGTGATGAAAGGATGTGTATTTGCAATGAAAACAAGTGTTTTCTGTTACTGAAATGTGCTGCTTGCAATGTTGCAGTCAGTGAGTACAATAGGATATTAAAGAGGTTCATTCTTTATTCATTACCAAAAATTCCAGTCAAGTAGCTTCTTTATGAGAAGTTGATTAAACCATCAGTTGAATAAAAAAGACAGGCTTTATTCCAGTGAGACAGTGGCACAATCAAGTCCTGAAATAGAAGAATTAGCCTTGGAATAAAGGCATCTTTGTCCAAATTCAACATGCATAAGTGTCTGGCTGTTGTGGTTTTGCCCCGGCCGAGGGCCGCACCCCACACAGTCGCTTGTACTTTTAAAAGGAAGGGGGAAGGAAAGTTGGGGGAGGGGGAAAAGGGAAGGAAGAAAGGAGGGAAAGAAACCACAACCTAGAAACCAGAACCACGCAGGTTGGGATAAGGATAGTTTACTAAACAATAACAGAAAACTAGATATAACAATAACAGAAGTTTAAAGCACAAAATAGATGAAACTGGTGATACACAATGCAGTTTCTCACCAAACCACAGAACCCAGGCCGCACAGCTTAGAGCCGTCCCCGAACCCGGAAACTGCCCGTCCTGGTGTTGTCTCCTCCTCTTCCCCCCAGTCCCCCTTTATACTGAGCATGACGTAACTGGCATGGAATATCCTCTTTGGCCAGTTCGGGTCACCTGTCCTGGCTACGTCCCCTCCTTTCTCACTAGTAAGGAAGTATGCAGAGCTGAGAAAGGTCCTTGATTGCCCAGCAACAACTAGAAACATCAGGGTGCTATCAGCACTGTTCTCATCCTAACACCCAAACATGGCATTCCATCCACTGCTAAAAATAATTAACTCCATCATAGCTGAAACCAGGACACTGGCAGTCCTAGGTCCTGTATGTACCATGGCATTTCTGTACTCAAAGAAATAAAGAGTCTGTATCCTCTTCCACAGGCAGGCATACATTTCCTCTGCCTATGCTCTATGCGAACTAGAAACTGAAGAAAAATCCAGGGATTTTAGTAATGTTGCCCCTTACATGGCAGCTTTTAGTAAAACTTATGAAGGGTATGGTTTCAGTTTCTCTCACTCCATGGTAGGGAAGGACTTCAAATGCTTCAAGCAAGATCAGACTCATCCTGGATGTGTGGCATTAACTGAAAACAAGAACCCAACGATCTCATTCCAATTTGTTATATCTTAATACATAAATCATGTAAAGTGAAAATAATGATTGTGGTCAGGCACAAGGGGACCTGCCTTTCAAATCCTGGAAACAGCCTATATTGGCAGACAAACTGGATTTTGCAGTATACTCTATTTTTTTCTCCGTGTAGCCACACAGATACTGTAATAAGGATAAGCATTCACATCCTTCAGTGACACTACAGAGTATTGACACAGCAGATGTGATCTCTAAAGACTTTTTTCCAGAGGTCTATATACTTAGCACTTCATAGAATAACACAAAGAGTTGAGTCATGCTAATATTAAAGGCTAACAAAAACCATTCAGGCAAAAAATGCTGGAACTTCTGCTGCATTCCATTCTCAAAGTACTTTTCTTATGTTCAATCAGTTCTTGGAAGTCAAACAGGAGAAAAAATCTTAACGTGTTCGATACTTTCAATGGCTTAAAGAGTATCTATTGAAAAAGATTTGTTCAAATTAAAGCACCTCCTTTTAAACACCAAATTACTCCAAACTTTCTTACAATCTTTGGAAGCCACTATGCTGCCATGGCACATTACTAAAAGTCAGCATTTCATCTCCCTTTCAGGTGATCTGAGACAAGAAATAGAAGAGGACAAGATTAAAGAAACCCTTGAACGACTCTGCAGTCACAGCAATGCCAGTGTGGTCAAGGAAGCGGTCACAACACTACATATTTTGAGAAGAGACACACCCCAGTAGCCTCCCTTCTCCACAGCAACCCTGTGCTGCTGCTGAAGCAATTGCAGTAAAATGCCAGCTTTACCCACCCTACCTGGCACTTGCCATGCTGCCACGCATAAGCACCACTCCTAAAGTCCAGGTACAGCTTCTGCTTTTAAAGCTGTACATACAAAAATTAATAGTCATTTCCTCATCTATTTGGCCTACAAAAACTCACACTGCTGCTGTTCTTCACTGAGCTACTAACACACAGCTGTAGGAATAAGGCCTGTCGAGCAAGTGGACTTTGAAGGTATCTCATGAGAAGCATTAGGCAGTCATCACTTCTGTAATACATTTAAGCTGCTTGGTTTTATCAAATCCAGGTATCACTTGCAACTTTTTCTGATATCAATAGGATTTAAATTCATTACCAGAAAAACTTAAGCTTGTATCATGCTAACAGAAACAACGGGTTTTCAGATTAGATGTGAGCTGTAGATGAAAATGCAAAGGGTTAACTGGCACCAAGTCAACCTCTGCTCATTGTGAGTCAACCTGCAAGCCCAGCTGTTAACTGAACATGTAAAAGCCACCACAAAACCACACCTTTAGAACTGCCCCTTCAATTTCCTCTTTTAAAGGTCATGTCTGAGTTGTTACCTGCTGGTGTCATACGCTATATTCCTAAGTATCTGAGGTCACCATCTTGACCCACTTTCAGATTTGTATCTACTATAACATGGAACAAGACTCAGTAGAAGCAAAGTTTGCAAGAAACTGCAGCAGTGCCTGGAGAAGATACAAGTTAAAGCTAGTTTAAAAATTTCAAGTGGGTATGTGTGAATATTTGGAGCCAGCTGGCTGATCACTAAATTATCTTCAGTAAGAGAACCTAGGCTTAACTTCAGATAATGAAAAGTTACAGTAAAATAAGTGTGTCTGAACATTTCTAGACAAACTTTTCATATTTAAAAATGACTCCTTCATAAAAAAGTTAAGAACAGAATCTATTGCACAAATTGTTCTAATGGGAACTTTCTGAAGCACCTGAATGTGTGTTGTAGAGTTACATTGCCAAGACCTAGGAGATCAAATTCAAAACCCTGTCATAGTAGACACTGAAGAGGCAGGAACAACTGACTTATTCGTTAACTGTAAAAGTCAGAGGAAAAACAGCATTACTGACCTTTAAAAAATTGTTATCAAGCAGGGAATATTTCAAAGTCAACAAGGCCTTCTGTTCTCAAACTAAGTATAACTGGGCTATGTCTGTGAAGAAACATTACAATTCTGTTCCTGCAAAAGCTTTCCTGCTTACAGAACTCTTAACACGATTAGCCCGCTACATTCACTGCTAAATAACATTTTCAGGAATACTCTTGAGAAAGGGCCTTTCATAAAACCACCTCAGACCACTTTAACATACAAGCAGGTTTTGACCACATAATGGGGGTGGGGGTGCGGGGGCAAAGATACGGGCATCCTACTCATTTACAATGTCAAAATGCAAAATAGCTTCATGCTAAAATTGCAATAGGCACATTCAAGTTAAGTCATTCTTACCAGAAATGATCCAGCCTTAACATTCTATAGTATCTGATTCCAGATATTGCATTATTCTAGGCTAGTCATTATCCATTGGTTAAACGTTTCTCTCACCTTGTTAAAACTTACATCAGGTTTTAGTGAATTAAAAAACATTAAATGGTCAAAGCAGTAGATAAACTATTTCTGCAAGCCTCATTGCCAAACCTGAAGTTACTGCCCTTCTCTTATGAGACGTTTTAAAAGTAGTTCCAGGAACACTGCTCAGACATGAGAAACCAAAGACTGCGCATCACAAGAATAATAACTGTGCATAATGGCAGTTAAAGCACAAACAGCAGTTACACATTTCCCTACATCATCCTGCAGCTCTTCACTTGTTCATGGCTTTCCATTAACAACTGAGAGAACGCATCAGTGTTACATATTAACTCAGTAGCCCAAACTGAAAGAAAAAACCCAAGAATTAGTTTCAGGAAGATATACACACGAACACCAGTAGACCTTTACCATTTCTGTAGCCAGCCACAAAGTAGCCATTAATGAGCAGAAGCAACAAACCTTAGAAAACAAACTCCAGGAATACAAAACATTAAATTTTATTTAATCAAATATAAGGCTTTAAAAAAAATACTGAAAGTCACTCAGAAAAGCCATCTCAGAAGATAGAGAACCTCCCCTTGAAATGTAGAAACAATATTTAAGCTGCATAACCACCCATAGGCAGGAGGGGGAAGGAAGAGGCAAGCGTGGAGTGGGGGGGGGGGAAAAAAAAAACAAGTCAATTCTATGTAAAAGTCAATTGTCACATCAATCCCAATGAACTGGAGGTACAAGTCCATCCACATGACACTGTGTGAAGGTCACTAAAACTAAAGGCCCCTTGGACAGAAATACTCAGGTTTTCAGGAGGAAACTGAAGCTCCTTTGGTCACTGCTCTTTATTCAGTGCTTGTATTTATCTGCTTTTTCACATACATGAAAATAGCATCCAAATGCAGTTATATTAATAGAAACAAGAGGGCAGTTGTGCTGTCAAATGTACTGAGAAATAAATAGCTTCACAGAAATCATGCTCGTTTCTGAGAAATAAAAGTGATCATAACAAAATTTTCCTTCTTCGTCTAGTCATTCAAGTCTGATCTCATGTTTGACATCTTCATTAAAACCCTCGTTTCCACTGTAGTGTTTGTGGAGTTGTTCCAGATGCAACCACCAAAATCTCAACATAAACAATTTATCAAACCTCTCTTCTCCTTCAAGGTTTCAGAGGCAGGCTGAAAGCCAACTGCTTTTGTTGACAAGACTTCTTTTCAACCATAACCTAAATCTTTAGCCATGAAGTCATGGCAAGTCCACACAGAAGGTGTTAAATATAATTGAGTAGAAAGCGGTAAGAAAACAATCAGATTCCAAGTCTGAAATTACACTAGCCATGTGTGCCACCAGCAGAGGTACATTTCAAAATCTCTAGGAGTAAGTCAGCCTAGAGCCCCAAGGTTTTAAGTGATAGTAAACAGGCACAGAGAAGTTTATCCACAGTGAAAACAAATCACTCCATGAATTTAAAGATCTTCAAACAGGCTGAACTTGCTTTCTTGAATTCAGTTCCAAGTAACTGGAGCATTGATACAAAGCTGGTTTTACCGTGGCCAAAGCCAGTAAGAAAAAGCTGTGGAAACACAACACATCAATTAAATTCTGGTTTGCATGCAAAGAGCACTTCAAGAAGAAACCAAGTATTCATTTGTCTTCAGGCAACTTCAGGCAAGATTTGTAGACACCAGAGCCCCAATGCATGACAACGGCTCTTTTTGGCAGCTAGTTTCAGTGCATGAACTCCACACGTCTCTTGGACACCATGATGTTTTTCACAAACCACTGAAATTACTTCCCAATATTAGAAACGTTCTGTATCAAAAAGTGGCAAGGGAAAAATACTTCCTAGATGCAATTCTCAGTGTTAGGTTTTACAAATAAATCTTTACAAATAGAAAGTATCCATCTCCAATTTTACATACATGAGATTATTACACACAGCCTTCATTGAGTAAGTTGGCTGATGAGGTGTGGTAAAGTTTCAAGCACCAGAGACTAAAGCAAAGGTTGCTGTACACTGCTTTGCTGCTTGCCAAGTAGCAGCAACAGCAGCATATTTTAGGCTGTTCCTAATGGACTAGATTCAACAAATGCAGATCTCACATTCACGGCTCCACAGAAGAAATACTTCTTGCTCTCCCCTCAGTGATCTACTGCTATCACTTCTTGTTGTATAGCAATTTCAGTGCACTTCTAGCGATTTTACTTTCAGGTTTTTCAGAAGAGTAATAGCAGACTGGTCTGTGCTACTCTAAGGAAATCAGCCATCCTTAGACAAGCTTCCTTTTCCTGTTGTGTCTCAGTCACTGGACAGAAAAAGAACTATGAAAGCCGAATCGAAGTACACATGAGAAATACAGCACCATCTGTGATTAAAAGCTAGAAGGTTGTCTAGACAATCATTGCAGACAGGTTCTTACTGTTGATCAGTTTTTGCCAATGACATGTTCATTAATACATGCATAATAGAAAAAAGGACATTAGAGATATTTAAGAATTTGGCTTACTAAGAAAGGCCTATAATACTTGTATTTCCAAAGTGTAAGTCCCTCAGGTGGACTACATGTAGTAAAATATTATAAAAATATATACTTTTTTAAAGTTTACCCTATGTTAGGCACTGTAAATAAGCCTGCTCTCCCTGAAAAAACTGGTGTCACTGGAAGCAGTAATCAGTGTTAGTTATATGTCCCACAGTAAAACTGACAGCTACTTTCAAGAACTTTTCAGTCACATACTTGATCTTAAAGCTAAATATACTATACACTGAAGTCTTTTAGAGAAGACTGGAACTCACTGAACTACAGATCCATCTACTGAGCCTCCAAAAAGGAAGGACAGAAGAAAAGAGCTTAGTTGTTTTCTGATAAAAAGGTTTGGCTTCAGGAGTAGTTCAGCTGGATGCACAGAGTCACTGTGAAGAAACTCTGTTTCACCATACTGTGATTGACATTTGAACCACGTTTCAGAACACAAGCAAACTGATGATTCAATAGCTTTACAGACAATAAAAAAAGCTCTACAACAATATTTCACTAAATGCATATTTTCTCAAAAAACCCAGATCTCAGTAAGGATCAACATAATTAAACTGTTTTTCAGTCCTGATGTTCTTAAGTCCTAACTGCTAATAACAGACCAGTTGCAGGAGAAACTAGAGGAAAGGCAATAACCACCAACAGCTAACTAGCGCAGCATTCTTGCTACCTACTGGAACAGGCCACATTTTGAGACTTCTGCAGACCAGAATTTTCAAAGATGTTACTGACCAATAAAAAGTTAAACATTTTTTAAAAGCTTTTTCTTCTATAAATAAACAATATTTAAATCTTTTCCAGACAGGAAATGGCAACAGGGTTCACATCGCCTTGCCTGAAATGGCATGTCTAATATATAATGCTACAGATAGTCAGATTTTTTTCCCTTTTGAAAAAAAGCTTGCATTTTCAAAACATCCTGGTTTACTCAAGCTCTGATGCTGGGCACAAGCTCCTGTTCTTCACAGAATCACAGAATAACAAGGTTGGAAAAGACCTTTAAGATCATCAAGTCCAACCATTCACATCCTAAACTAAACCATATCCCTAAGTACTTCATCTACCCTTTTTTTGAACACATCCAGGGAAGGTGACTCGACCACCTCCCTGGGCAGCCATTCCCCCTTGTCCTATCACCTGGCTGAAGAGACCATCAAACAACCTCCCTGCAGGTAGTTGTAGGTGGTGATAAGGTCTCCCCTCAGCCTCCTCTTCTCTAGGCTAAACAGCCCCAGCTCCCTCAGACGCTCCTCACAGGATTTGCCCTCCAGCCCCTTCACCAGCCTGGTTGCCCTTCTCTGGACTCGCTCCAGGACCTCCATGTCCTTCTTGTGGTGAGGAGCCCAGAACTGGACAGAGCACTCGAGGTGTGGTCTCACCAATGCCCAGTACAGGGGCACAATCACCTCCCATGACCTACTGGCCACACTGTTTTTGATACAAGCCAAGATGCCATTGGCCTTCTTGGCCACCTGAGCACACTGCTGACTCATATTCAGTCAACCAACACCCCCAGGTCCTTCTCTGCCTGACAGCTCTCCAGCCAGTCTCCCCCAAGCCTGTAGCGCTGCATGGGGTTACGTCCCATGTGCAGCACTCTACTCTTGGCCTTGTTAAACTTCATCCCATCAGTCCAGTCTGTTCAGATCCCTCTGAAGAGCCTCTCTACCCTCAGGTTCAATCCCTTCATCAAGGTCATTGTCAAAGGTGTTGAACAAGACTGGACCCAGGACTGAGCCCTGGGGGATGTCACTCGTGACTGGCCCCAGCTGGATTTTGTTCCATTCACCACCACCCTCTGGGCTCGGCCATCCAGCCAGTTTTTAACCCAGCTGAGGGTCCACCTGTCCAGGCCAGGGGCAGCCAGTTTCTCAGTCAGAATGCGGTGAGAAACGGTGTCAAAGGCTTTACCAAAGTCCAGGTAGATCACATCCACAGCCTTCCCCTCGTCCATTAAGCGGGTCACCTTGTCATGGAAGGTGATCAGGTTAGTTTGACAGGATCTACCTTTTGTAAACCCATGTTGACTAGGCCTGATCCCCTGGCCATCGTGCATGTGCTGCATGATAGCTCCCAAGATGACCCTCTCCATGATCTTCCCTGGGACTGAGGTCAGACTGACAGGCCTGGAGTTCCCTGGATCCTCCTTCCGACCCTTCTTGTCTATGGGTGTAACATCTGCCAGCCTCCAGTCGACTGGAACTTCCCCACTCTGCCAGGATTGCTGATAGATGATGGAAAGGGGTTTGGCAAGCACATCTGACAGCTCCCTCAGTACCCTTGGGTGAATCCCATCTGGCCCCATTGACTTGTGGGTATCTAACTGGCCAAGTAGGTCGCTAATCATTTCCTCCTGAACCACGGGAACTTTGTTACTCTTCCCCTCCCTGTCAGCCAGTTCCAGAGGATGAGTACTCAGGGAATATCCTTCTTTACTGTTAAAGACTCAGGCAAAGAAGGAATTAAGGACCTCAGCCTTGTCCTCATCCCTTGTCACTAATGTGCCATCAGCATCCAATAAGGGCTGGAGATTCTCCTTGACCCTCCTTTTACTTCAAACATCTACATTATTCCCAGCCAAACAGAAATAACCCTACTCCTCCCCAATTGAAAAAGCCAAAGAACTTGACCATTTGTGACTTTCCCAATTTCCAATACCATGATGATTATGGTTGTTGTGTCTTGCCAAAAGATCATTGCATCAGTCTACTGCAGAGATTAAAAGGATTAAGATTCTGAAGAAGTCAAGATGCCTTCTGAGAAAGATTACATTTTGAGATTGTTCTGTTTTCACTCCCAACTGTCATCAATCTTCAGGGTCATCCTTCAAGGAAAGATTTTACAGCAGTTTCCTGTTTCCTTGCTACAATCTATAAAATCTGTTCCACCAGCATCTTGGGAAATTCCATTTCTTCCTCAGAGATCAATGCTGGTGCACTGAGGAGTCTCATTAGAAAGAAGTAGGTGTGCATTTGGAGATATTTTTGTACCAGTTTCTAATAAAAAACATGAGCAGGATAAAATCCACACAGGGCTTTCAATAACAGGAGTATTTCGTGGTCAGGGCATTTCTTCCTCCTTGCTGTCCAAAAAAGAACTATAAAATAAACTTTTTTGCAACATGTTTCTGCCTTTATATTCAGAAGGCATTACCTGCCTTAACAGCTTCAATATCAGAAATCAATGTCCTTGCTAGGAAAATCCCAAAAATCTAAAAAGACAAAAAAACAAGCCGTCTGTGAGAAGAAACACTTGCAATGTACCAGTCTGCAAGATTTTTCTAAAATCAAAGCCTATTACCATCAGTGATCATTTCAGGACCTATTTCTTTTGCGTTCTTATTACACAGTACTGATATCACTGCTGCTACTCTGGCAAATAAAGATATGCATTCATAAAGCACTTGCAGGTTCAGATATCATTTCATAGCCAGGATCATCCATCAAAGCATGGGTATAACTAAGAAATAAAGGCAGCAGAATCTTGCAGGAAACAGCTTATGAAAAAAGATGATTTTGTGTAACGCTTCAGAAACACTCAAAAAACATTCCTAGATGCCCTGGAGCTAGCTGGAAGCAGCCCACTTTGAGCACTGGAAGACTCAAGTAAACATGGCACACTTGCCTATTGCTAAAGATCAAACACTTTCATTCCTCCCACAACTTCAGATAATCCCATCAATTTTCTGATCAAATTTTTGAAGACGTACAGAAGGTACAGTTACCTACACTAAAATGAAATTCTTGTCACAAACAGTAGTAAGAAGTCCCAGATTATCCTGAGACTTTTACATTTGAAATTTTAACATTCACTCAAGTTTGAGGAGAAATCTTCCATTATAAGTACAAATTCATAGCTCAGCAGATTTCCTTAACATTCTTAGAAAAACAGCAAAAGACTAGGGCAAACACCAAGGAAATGACTAGATTAACACCAAGGAAAGTATTTTCATAGACACAGACCTGCTGAAGATTAACTTGAAACTTTTTCAGAGTAGCATAAAAAAAGCAACCAACCTGGAGCAGTGAGATAGCTATGAAGACACCTGCAACAATGTAGATGTTTCGGGGTAACCAAGCTTCAAGAGCAAGAATACATCCTTTGACAAAAATTTGATCATCCCACTGACTCTTGTTCTGGACATAGACAGAAAGAATAAGGATATTACTTGTCTGCACCGGTTTATCATACAATATAGCTTAACTAATGGTTAGTTAAGTTATAAAATAATGCTTCTAACCAGACACCAGAAATACATCTATGCCCAGATTAAGTCGGGAAATGTCAGCCATTGAGGTTTGTATCTTCGGCAGATCCTGTTGGACTACCTTAGAATTAGCAGATATTAGAATTCAGAGTTATACTATTAGAATTATTAATTGAAATGGACATTTGAAATGCTAGTCCTACCACTTTTTGAAATAGACCTTTCACTTTATCAATTCAATTGCTTGTTTTCTCCACCCTCCCGCAGAACAAGTTTCCTTTAAAACAAAGACAATCTCTGTCACACTACTTTCAGTATGATGTAGCACAATCCATTAGTTCCCAGAATTTTAATCTGACCTATCAGTAATTCTTTTGCTGCACCTGTTTTGCCTATGCAGGTGTAGAACATGATAGACAGCAAGTTTCTAGAGCCTTACCTTCTTCCTGACATCATAGCCACACTGGGTATTCACAACTTTTTGCTGCAAAGCAAAACCAGGTTTAGTATAAGTCAATTGATTTCTACACCTGTTCACAGGAAGCTTTTCTGTCTCAGATTCACAACTCAGGAGTGTCACAGCCTACCATTTTAAGAAGCATTTTTACTAAAAATGAACAAAACACCAGCAGAATAAGGTAGTGACAAAGCAGAGGCATATACTACTAGCAGGAAATTGTTCTCCACCAGAAATCCCAGCTTCTTCCATTGCTGGGCTGTCAACTAGAGCAAGGACTTTTTAACATGAAGTATAGTAAGTGTAGCATGGACTGTCAGCATACAGATAGAAAACTATTTCCCACATTAGTTTCACATTGGCTATTTCACCTAACACCTCAACACTAATGTAATAAAGGTACCAGGCTGACTTATTTAGACCTGTGTTGAAGAAATATGCCTTACAACCCCATCATTTTAGACAGAATACTACTAGTTATCCCAACCAGTTAAAACAAGTAACAGGTGCAAGCTACTTGAGCCCCCTCAGTTGACAGTTCCAAGTCACACAGATAAACCAGCTTCAAGATATACCTAGTCTTGAAGAAAAAACACTTCAGTTGCAGATCCCAACAGAAGAAGTTGCATGAATAGTATTACTCCAACTTAAAATTAAAAATAATTACTGGGGAATCAGAACAAAGTATTTCCTTGGCCAATTTCCAAGACAATCAAAAGCCTCAATGTAAGCTAGCAGAGCAGATAGCCATTGGATGAAGACTGCTGGACTTAGCAAGCTGTAACTATTCCCACTAATGCTAAAAAGCCTTATATGTTTGTTTAGCACTCTCAGGTACTTAAAAGCTAGATAAGATGCCACAAATTCAAAGAAACAGCATGTAGAAGATAAAAAAAATCAGCCACCAATGCTTACAGACTAAAGCCATTAAAACCAGCTTGAACTCCTGGTGACAAGTTTTCAGCTGTGTAACAGATTGCCACATTTGGATTCTAAAGAGGATGGAAAAAATTTGAGAAGAGTTTGTCTGCGCAAGAGTAATTTTGATCATTTAGAGGACCCTTTAAAGCCCTAGCCATCACACCATATTCAGGAAGTGCTTCCTTTCATAACTCTCCAACCACATCAGAGCAATACAAAGTCAGGAAATAACTTACAGCAGGATCAGGTATACAACAGGAAAAAGGAACACCACATTTCTCACGACTTTTGCTTTCACTGCTGCAGTTAAAGTATATGTTAAAGTCCCAGTCATCTGGACCTTGGGCACCACAGCAATGGTTCTGCAACAGATAAACAAACACTTAGCATTTGGGGGCATTTTAAAGACAACTGAATAGATTCTCTGGAATTATTTATCATCTTCACCTTCTCTAAGGCTATACAGAATCAACAGCAACATCAGAGTAAAGAAAATGAGTAATCAATACTGTGGCTCTATGGAATCAAAGCAATACATTTGGCATACTGCTCCTGGAAATAGGTGTCAGCAGGACAGGCAAAAATCATAAAATTATCACTTTAGATTTAATTGCTAGATGCAATCACTGTATGACAATAACCAGCACAACAGAAGAATTTATACAAGTGTTCTGTACCACCTCAATTCCAAGCCAACCTAAACCAGAAAAGTTACAAAAAAATGTTTCTAGAAATTTGTGACTCCATCATTAAGTCTCCATGAATCAACAAGATTTCTTCTCCTTGTTTACTGCAAGAAGCAGATCCAAACATTTGTTAATATACTTCCTTTCTTTGAAGGGAGAAGGTTCTCATATCCAAATGAATTAACTGGTAAAGTCTCACTTGGTTCAAGGGTTAGTCAACTCTAGAAGCATTTAACTTGAGTTCCTTGAGCTAAACAGTGGAATATAATTGTCATAATCGCAGGCTGGGGAAGTCCCAATAGTTCCAGGAATTTGAGCATTTCTTGAAGTAATGAAAGCTTGTTATGCTCTGCAGTTTACTGGCCTGGATGTTTAAGGGCACAGTTTTTTCCCACATTAAAGAACTTGAAATACTATACCATCACACAGATCATTTTGATAACTCATGAAGTTCTATCCTCTCAGGTAACTCCAGCATCTCTCCTCTACCCACTGCCTGTCTTCATAAAACTTGTCATTAACCTAACAGTCCATGAGCCCACCAAAACTTGAAATCAGTAAGTGGATTCAGAAGTTAAAGTTGTGACAGATGTGAACAAACCAAAACTGTTTACCCAATTTTCACAGGCAATGACTCAAAAGATGTGGACAGAATTGTCAGAACTACAGTTGCTAATCCACATTGCATACTTCCCCTCCTTCCTCAGCATTTATGGCTATGGATCAACAACAGGTCAATTCAGAGATTTTTCTGGTCTTTCCTTTTTCAGGCTTATTAGCTTGTTAATCTGCCTAGTGACCTCCTTTCAGTAAACTCAGCCTTTTATTTTCATTGAAACCTATTTAACTGGAGTTCATCTGTAAATCAGCTTGGCCTATCGGCCTGAAATTTAACAGGACAGATAAACAAAAAGCAGCAGAGTGGGTAACACTGAGACAGTTACTGATGCTGGTCATGGCCAGGAGGAGTCCCACCTTATTAAAAGGTGCCGTTAACACTGAAGGCTAAAGACAAAACAGTACTGAAATCTATCCAGGCAGCTTAGACGGTGCTTCCATATCAACGCACCTAAGAATGAACAGGATAAGCTACTAGTAAAATACACCTGACCAAACCAATATTCACTCTAAGATGTGGTCTGCTATCAGACCTGTGAGAACCTATTTCTAAATGTGATCTTCTAAAAGATCAAAGGCAGAACCAATCTTCCTTCATAAGGGGAGGGGAATACAGAGGAAACAACCATTTCACCTGTTCACAAGTACTCACGTTTCTCTCCTTTTTTTTAAACCACACAAGTAAGAGGTAGAAGAGTCACACTCTCACTGTTTGTTTCCTGGACACGATTACAAAAGCAGCCAATTGAAAGCCACCAGGTCATTACTAGCACAAGCCTCCTGATCTCCTGGTGTACATCACTGTCATCTAGTAACTGACAATTTTAAGACCACAGGAGTGTAAAACTGTTTCAACCTTTCTTGACAGCCGCCTGACTAGAGACTAGCCTTCCCAGTTAACAAGAGTACTTGTCTGCTTCAAGATGAGCTAAATCTCAGAAGAGACCCTGTGCAAGACTGCAGTGCCTCCTAAAATAGGAGTGCAAACTAACTATTCCATTGCACTATTTTTTTCAGGATAAAGACTTTTTTTGTTGCTCATTTCTCACTTAAACCAATACAACACTGATCAGAATAAGGGAGCAAGTCAAAAGGCAGATGGATGCTTGTTAGATCTTCCATATTTGCAGTTACAACACTATGTCAGAATATCATGCCTCTCTGATGCTTTCCATGCAGAAAGAGTAAAACAGCATGTCTACCAGAGCACTAATAGCTACAGAATATAAATCTAACAAAAAGAAAAGCTTCCAACACTACATATTCTCCTAGAATGCACAAAAGTCACAGCACATAAACTTACAATTTTCTGTAGTGAATCAATGAGGTTCTGGAGGTCAATATCATCTCTGTAGGATTTAATATTATTCTCAAAGAATTCCTTGACTCTGTCCCTCACCCAGTCCTGGAACAGGAAAGCCAGAACTGCCACAGCCAGCTCCAGCAGGAATATAAACATAATCGCTCCACAGAACTGTAAAAAAAAAAAAAAAAAAAAAAAGAGTCTCAAATTAGAAAATACCCATTCATTTTGAGTATGTCCCTACTCTCATTCCACCAAAAACTAGGTTAAAATTCTCACTCAGCACTTCAGAGCAAAGTATGTTAAGTAAGAATACAATATAAAGAACACCCCAAACAGGTAGTTATTTTTGGTTTAGTCACCTGAACTCAACAGTAAAATGTCACCATATCACAGTCATTATGCACAGCAGTGAACTTATCAATGAAGTGAGAATCCTGAAAACACAGGGCTAAAGGCAGTCTTGATACTTCTTCTTGGCTTGTTTGTAATTTATTGTCCAGCCTATTTTCTAGAGCAAAGAAGCTTCACTATTTAAGAGATTTCACATCAAAGTCACGAAGTTGTACCCACCAAACACGTAAAAAGTTTTAATATTTTGTTCTCCTTAAGTCACTATACTATCTCCTCTCAACAATTCCTGACTAGATGTTACAGAATATCACATTTTGTGATACTACATACGCAGCATTAGACACTGGTATACATACTATAACATTACTATATAGCAGAATGAAAAAAGAAGTGTTTTCCAGAAAGGGGAAAACACATGTAGTTTTGAACCTACACTGCTTTCAATACCGTTACTCAGAGGCTTGTCAGGGGAGTAAGTTTACCATATAAATGATGACAAACCTAATTCTCTAAGTTACCTGGGTTTGCTACAAGTTCATCTATTATTCCCAGCTTTCACACATGTAATAATCCACTTACATAACATTACTTACAAACTTCAGAAGGCAGATGTTTTCTCTCAGTGCTCCTACACAACCAGCAAATCCCAAAGTAAACATCACTATTCCCACCACTAAGACAAGCACCACTGGGTCAAGACCATGAAGACCAGTCACCTTCGTCAGATCAGACAATACACCCTAACAGAGAAAAACAGGATAACAGGAAGAGGTAACCACTATAAGCATGTTTTTCTTTTAACATTCTTTCTTGATGTCCATGATTCCCACAAGACTCAAATGAATTGGCTGCAAACCTGTGAGCTTGCCAAATGCAGCCCACATGGAAAAGTCTTGCTGTTGAACGGTTATCAACACGACCAATTTTCTTCACCCTAGCAGAGGAAGCTATAATTCTGCATTAATACTATTCATTCTTTTAATAAGTAAACCCAGTGCAGTCAACTAAGACTACATTCTTCTCCTAGGTCTATTTGCCAAACAAGCTTCCACAAGATGGTGCTAAAAGCTCAGTATTATCACTGAATATTCGTTTAATTTCAAGGCAAAGTTATTAATGCTTCACATTAACTTGAAATGCATCACTCAGAAGGGCACAATGATTTCAAAGTCTTTAAAAACAAATTAAGAAAATAATTATTCCAATACTACTATTTAGGTGGCAAAACAAGAGAAATATACTAACTACAAAGCAGGTTATAGGTGACATTTTAAGGGTGAGGCACAAAGCCTTGTTAACATTCTAGTTACATCCATTCTAGTGCTGAATAGTCTAAGGCATGGTCCTCTAAAATCTTGGAAAAATACACAAGTAGAGCCTAAATATTCCCCTTTCACCCCAAATAAGATTCTTACACCACGAGAAGTTATCTATTCCCTATAACATGCCGACAGTTTACCTAATTTTGCAACAGTATTTTCTTTTTTGTTATCCAGAGACAGCATTTATCTTGACAAAAATCTTACCTGTTAAGCCCACCTGCCCCAATCTTAGGGCAGAATTTCAAGATCTATATAAATTTAATGCTAACACATTGAAGCCCTTACCATTTCTAGATTAGGTTTTAAAGAAGTTGTTTGTATACCACCTACCATTAAAATTCCATCAAATACATATAACACAAGCTTTTCATTTAACGTGCAAGAACAAGATGCAACATAAGAAGACAGAAGAGACAGCTAAAAATCTTAAAGCTAATGAGAAGAATTTGTAGGGACATCCAGGCAGCCTTGCAATAGTCTGAGTGTTCATCATACACTCATCAGCAATACATAGACCATTTTAATAAGGAAATACTTTCCCTTTAAAATAGAAATTTTAAAAAAAAAAAATCACATTACAATATCCCATAATCACATGGTTATTTTGTTTGATTTTTTTCTTTAGAAAGTTTATTCAAGCTTACTACATTTAGCATAGAGTCTCTAACAGAGACTGATAAAGCAAGGTAAGTCTGTCCAAGTAAAGTCTCATCTTTCTACTCACATATTTGTGCTGGAGTTAAGTGCAAAGAATATACTTCCCAAGAGAATACCTTGGAATAATCTATATAGCTTTGTATTTAAATGCTTACTTAAAAATAACACCTTCAAAAACAGCATTAGAAGAAAATGAGGACATTGAGAACTCAATCGGCTGACAAAAAGACACTTAGTGACAGTACTATCCTGATAAATAGGAATTCATTTTAGATAATGTGTTTCATTTAGAGCTGTTAATTTGGCAACAGCAAGACAATAGAGGGGTCTTTTTTACCCAAAACTGGTTGAAGGGTAGAAGAAAAAGAAAAAATATAATCCAGCTGTAGAATTCAGAATAGCTGGTACTAAACAGTTGAAATACTCTTTATAGATTTCCCAGCATTCAACCCTGGGAAGCAAAGACTTTTCTAGTTCATGTCACCAGTGACACTTCCATTCCTACCAACTGCGAGACCCCACAGCTAACTATCAGATTCGGTCTACTAAGGTTAATTATGAGAGTCTCACCTAATCAAACCTTCGCTCAGACCCCACAATCAAGGAAGATAGCCAAGATTAACTAGGCTAATTCAGTGTCTTTGTAGAACCAATACACTTTGAAACTCAATACTGTGTGACCAGGATGTTGAAAGTTTCACAACTATTTCCAGCCATCTCCTTCCCACACCCGAACTCATGTGTATTTTTCCAATGCTTGCTTGAGTAACATCTTTTGGAAGAAAACTTCCTCTGATCAAAGTTTGTTTTTAAGAAAATTTGGCAGTAACTGGGCTCTATTATTCACGCTCAGATGTTGCTGGTTCACAACAGTTTCTTCATGTTCACATCTGATGTTTATAACATTTTCTTTTCAAAAGAAGATTGGGGGGGTTACCTAACAAAGGCATTTAAAAAATCCTGTAGGAAATAAACAAGATAATTAAAATTCAGGGGACTATCTCATTCCGTTTACTCATCTCTCCAAGGATGCTTCTGCCTGTAGGATCATAAAAGCTTTCTGATGCACAGGCTGCCCTTTATACCTGTAAGAAATCTAGGTGCTGTTGTAAAGAAATTAAGTCCAATACCTGAAATCAGTGTAAAAAAATCCAGAAATACAACTCAGCCTTTACGTCTTCCTTTGAGTCACTAAAAACAGTGACTAAAGAGTTCAACTTAAGTTCTATTGGGGAAAAAAAGACAAGAGGAAAAACCCATATATTAAAGGGATCCAAGTTGCTTCATATTGCGCTAAAGAGACAGGATGTTCTAAACACCTGTAGTTTATCTGTAAGTTTACTACTGCAGCACAGCTCTGGAATGTTTCTTTCCATTCCCATCTATTGTTCACCATGAAGCTTCTGTAAACAGATGCATAGGTGAACTATGGCTGAAGAATGGCACTGAAGATTGCCCACATAGCACAAACACAGACACGAAAAACAATGTACAGATTCCACAAGCTATTCAGAAGTTCAAAGCCACAGGAAAAGCTTTAAAGCACTTGGCAAGATAAGACAGAGCTGAAATAGCTCAGGCAAAGTTTAAGAAATCAAGAGCCTGGTTTTGCCAAATGGACTTGATGGTATACTAAGTTACTAAAAGGCAAATGGAACTTGTGAGCTAGCCATTTCCAAACACACAGCTCCTACGTGCCTCTTTCCAGAACAGAAGATAACGTCTGAACATGAGCAAATACAAATTCTAGCAAGTTTAATCCTTCTAAAACAGAAAAGGAGGTAAACGCATTTGCATGTGGAGATAGGCTGCTTACTACATATCAGCAATTACTAATCTTACATTACACAGCGTGGGGAGGAGAATAAATACTTCACCATCATAAAACTGTGACTTCTCAGAAGTAGAGGAATACCAGACCCTTCTCTGCATGCCAGTAGGTGCTGTGTAAAAGCACTCTGGTTCAGAAATATTACACTACAATGGTAAAGCGTTCCTACTCAGCAGCACAACTAAACAGGGTGCATACCCCTCCACTGTTAACTAAGCAGCAGATCAGTAAATCAGCTTGTAACAGTCACTTTTTCCTACTGTTTCCAGTCATATTAAAAAACATGCTTTCACATTCATAACAACAGGGCAAACCATTAATTTCCATACCTATACCATCTCTTCTTGTAAGAGGAGGACATGCCCACACAGACTTCCTCTGATTGATGAAGTCCTTCAGCTGAAAGAAACTTTTGCCAAAAGGTCTTATTCAGCTAGATCACACTCCCAGCTTTACTCCTCCACAGAGGCACAATTATTTAAGCAGCTCCATGGAGGAGAAAAGTGGAAGACAACAGATGGCCTGAAGACTGGAATGCTTCAGAAAGACGGTCCCAAAGATGCATGTATATTTGTTTTCTTAGTATAAAAAGATACTATTTTACACTCCTCCAAATGCTTGATTTTAATACAAAAAGGTTGGTAGGTAAGTATTTTAGAAAATATGAGAACTAGTTCTTAAAGCCTACCATAAAGATTAAATTCTCCCTAGCATCCTGCTCTTAGACATTTACCAAAAAAAGGTATAAACATGAAGGGCCACAGATTAACACCTGATCAGGGACAAGAACAAAACTCCAGCTCAAATCAGTTTATATCATTTGAATATAGTCCTGAGCTCAGATGCTACATTTAACTTCTGCTGCTTCCTGAGGAAGCACCTTTACTGGGACTGGAGAGGGGAAAGCACTGAACAACTAAAACTAGCCATTTCTAGCCTTACCTTTTCACTCCATGCCCACAGACCAGCTGCAAGGAAAGCCACCCCAGCTAGCTAAAACAAAAAAAGAAAAGAGTCAATTAGAGACACTAATCAACACATTCTCAAACACTTAGGCAATAGCACTGTTTAAGTAAAACAAGAATTATCTGTCATCTCAGACAATAGTGATAGGACATTCCCATCCAGAACAAAAAGGAGTGCTTTTATTCCATGGCATTCCTGCTTTTTATAAACTATTTTCAAAGAGTATTTCAATTTGATTATTCATCATTACTCAAGCACACGGTACCAAATTAACAATTCCACATAGTAGTTTGTAAGTCAGAGTTCACTTTGTCCTGGTGACTTGCTCAGAACCTTTTGCCTACACGCTAATGAAGATTTTGGAGTATTTAATGCATTTTGAGGTTATTCCCTGTTTTATCATTCTATAATACCACCCCTAGACAGCAGCCACAAAAACCCCACTTTGAAACTTCTCAGTGTGAAGGTTGATTATATTAGCCTCTTCCCCAATTAGACCTTCTTTTGAATCTTTACCTTGTTTAAGCCCTTTTTAATTAAGCTGAAGTAATGATCCATTCACTTTCAACAAGCAATAAATCAAATTAAACAAACATATGAATGGCTGTAGTATTTGTACATTATCAAATATTCCTGAACTATATTCAACCAAATGAAGCAAGAGATCCTTTTTCTAACCTTTTAGTCCCTTTCTCTAGTCTCAGATAGTTCATCTTTAATACCCAATTTCAATAATCAAACTAAAAGGACTTGTCTACAAACTGAGGGCAGCTCCCCCTCATTACTTAAAATTACATTCTACCCTGCTACACCCATGTAAACTTAAGAGACACTGAGGTGATGGAGCATGTCCAAAGATGAACAACGAAGCTGATGAAGTCTATGAGATGAAGCTGAAGAAACTGGAGTTGTTTAGTCTGGAGAAAGGGAGGTTGAGAATAGACCTTATCACTCTAGAACTATCAGAAAGGAGGTTGTACTGAGGTGGGTGTTGGTCTCTTTTCCCCAAGTAGCAGGTGATAGGATGGGAGAACATGGCCTCAACTGGCACCAGGGGAGGTTTAAATTAGATAATAGCAAATTTTTCTTCACCAAAATGGTTGTCAAGAATTGGGACAGGTGCCCAGGGAAGTGTTTGAGTCACCATCCCTGATGTCATACAAGAGACATATAGACATGGCATTTTAGGCCATGGCTTAGGCCACGGACTTGACAGCATGAAGTTTACACTTGGACTACCTTAAAGGTATATAAAGAACTGGGGTTGCTCCCCCCAAGCATTATACACTAATAAGTAAATCCCAATGACTGCAAAAAAATACTATGAAAATGGTATCCTTTTCCATAGGAAATGCAGCACCTCCCATGAACCAAACAGCAGCCACAGGCAATTGTCCACGGCACAGGCAAGAAAAACAGTGGGACCCTCTCACAATCACCAGAGTGTGCGCAGATTTTAAGCACAGCTGGGTTTACCACCTGCTGTCCCAAGACCGAACTCAGGGCAAAAGGAGTAGTTCTGGCCAAAAAGGGTTGCAAGTACAATTCATGCCATTTTGTAAATTTTACTCTAATTATGTCAGGCACTTCTGTCTAGGCATGAAGAATTACATGCCATTTTTTAAGGCTTAAGCACACAGTAGTGGATTTACTTGGTTAATCTAATACATGGAAAGAATAAATTAATTTCCAGATGTCACTTAAACCATAGCACAATGATTGCCCATTGCAGACTCTGAATTAACTTAGAACATATGAAGTGATGATTTGGATCAAAGTACAACTTTTAAAGTGCTATTAAAAACCACGGAGATATAAAAGGAATATTGACCCAGAATACCCTTAAATCTTAGCCAGTGATTTTCAGATGAAGAAGCAAAGAGACAGTGACGTATGATGTACTTGAAGAAAAAGCCACCAGCCACTACATTTACAGGATCAATTACCAAGAAAACCAATTTGCAAGAAAGTAAAATGGTAGATATTTAACTAAATGAGATTTCTTTGCTTTAAATACCATGTGCAAGATACAATAGTATTCAAGGGGATACTCTGAAGTAAAACACACCACGGCAATAAAAACATCTCAGTGTTTAGCATGGCTGAGCATATCCAATAGACTTCTATAAAGAATTAGCACCAAACCACCTCAACCAGGAAAAGACCCTTTATCACTGTTGCAGAAGCATTCAAGTGACCACTCTGAGGCAGACCAGGAAACTGTTCCAGCCTGAATGGAAAGAAAAGGTTTAATCTTCACTGAAAATAGATCACTAAACTACCTGACTACATGAATAAAGGAACAGACAGCTGAGAACAAGCTGTGCTAACCAGAAGTGCTCCCAGGGTGAGAGTAAGCCAGCTATTTCAAAAGAGAAATTATAAAAAATTAGAAAATCAATCACCTTTCACCAGAATCTGGATTATGTGTAAGCAAGAACAAACTGGACTACCCAACACACTACTTTGCCTTAGTCATCTAAGCCATATACTGCATGAAAGGTCAGTCAATGGAAACAGACACAAAGCCACTGAACAGTACCCATTAAACAGGAAACAAGCTAGTGACCAGCATTTTGTCATCATCTGTTTTAGATCTGGAAAAAAAATCTACATTAACACAATGTATCAAGCTGGAAACTCTGCTCAGGATATATATGATACTGACATCAACTCACACACACCTTGCACAAGACCTAGCTTAAGCTATACCCGTTCCCAACCACACTTTGAATTCCCTTGATTATGCCATTAGAATCATGTTACTGAGACAACAGATCTAACCTGCTTCTCAAAGCTAGGTTGTGTTTAAGCATAATTCTTGCAAGAAATGGATTCTTTGTACAGAAATGGATTTGGGGTCAGCCTGCCTTGAGGTCTGATGAGAAGCAATGGGAATGCATTCCCATTACGCACAGTTTCTGTAAGTACTAAGTGTTACATCTGCAGAGAGCACTTTTTCCATCCCCTGGATAACACTGTCATACATTGTAGTTCCACCCATGCTGCAGTAATCAGCATTCTGCAGCCCTTCCTTCCTACCCTTGTCTCTTCCCAGACTTTTTCCTCTCCAGGGTCAGGAAATCTACTGTGGTGGATTCTTTTCTCTTCCTGACACAGTGTTGCTGTTTTGGATGTTCCTGAAAAACAACATACACTGAAGCCATGAAAAAAAAAAAAAATCTTATGCCAGTCTGGGTCTTCTCAGAATACTTTTCCAGATAGTAAGATAAGTTTTGCCTTTCATCATCATGCTCAGGGCAAAAATGCCACAAGTATTGACAAGTTGTTGGGGTTTCCCCCCCCCCAAACCAAAGAGCCACACACAGCCTTAGAAGATAACAGCTATTTCACACTCTCATCATCTTAATTCATCTGAGACAGTGAGCTCACATGCAACCTAAAAGATTTTGGCAGGGCACACATGCAATCCTTCACCTCACTGAAACAGCCATGTCCTGGTAGAGGTGCAATTCCTGGACTACCCCCAAAGAAATCCTTCAAATGGAGACAAGAAGCAAGCTCCATAGATGGGTGATTGAAACACATCCTTTTATTTCCCAGGCCTTCCTGAGTACAGGCTGGAAGGCACAGAGCAGCACTGCACCCCCGCCCTCCCCAAGATCAGTTGCTCACCTTCTGCCTTCTCTGGGGCAGAACACAAAGGTGCCAGAACCAAACTTTTCACCTTGTACTAAAGTCTTTTAATGTCATTATGACAAAGAATGCCATTTGGAAAAAAAAATATCCACGAGTTAAAAACTTACAAGGAGGTCCAGCCTTGCTTTAAGAGGGTAATTTCACTTAAAACTTCTGAGCACTCCCTGCAGGGCTATCTTAACAGTTACAATACTGCCTTCATCACTACTCATTAAAAGTGTACTTTGAGAAGTTAAGTCTTATTAGTATGCTTAAAAATTAAGATGAAAATAAAGAAAACCCACATTAAAATCATGCCTAAGACAGAGCCTTCCTATGACCTCCATTCCCTTACTTACAAGGTAAAGCCAAGCACAAATAATGAAGTGATTTTGCAAGAGATTTGTACAAAACTAACTCAAAGCCACCAAAACTGACCTTCTATTGCCAAGTTGCCCATCTGAAAAAAAAGCTTCCAAAGAATGACTGACTTGATTTAAGGGCAGATTAAACTGTGAGCTTGTCACTATTAGAACAGTCATATTTGCCCACTTTCAGTTTCATATTTTGTTCCATCCCAACCTATGAACTATATTTGAAATGTGAAAAACTGAAGAAAAAAGTAACCACTCACTAATATGTAGAAATATTCTGTAAGCTACTCACTAAGTTGCCAAACACAAAGTTTACACACTCACTGATGTTATCTTTAGAACTACAAAAGGGAATCCAACAGGCATCTTTAGTAAACAAGATAACTTGCATGTCAAAGAGCTGCATTTGATCTAGCTTGTAAATGAACTGCATCATGGGTTGAGATACCACTGTATCTCCAGTAATAGCTGAAATGGAAAAAAGCTGTCTGCCCACCTATTTAAATACTAACCCATCCTTCACACCCATTTTACAGTGGCCACCCTCACTGACAAAAAAAAACCAAGCTCTCACAAGCGCCTTTCCTGCAAGTCAAGAAAAGTGAATTGAGACTAACATTCCCTCCTTAAAAGCTGCTTCTTTGAGTCACAGTTACACTTGCCTTCTAATTTTGTAGTTCTTCGGTTCTTTTAAGGCACACTGAAAATTTACATTCTACAAGCAACGGAACCGTCCAATTAAAGAGACTGCTTTACCAGTCATCCCAGCCAGATGGATGTCATAGGCTCCTGAATCATTATGTCAGCTAAATGATTCACACATTGACTGTAGGAGCATCTATTCTTCCAGGCAACATTTACATAACTTGTTCTACAACTCAAGGTGCAGAAATTCTGTCAAGAATTATGTGTAGTCACATATAACCTATTAGGTCAGCCTGATCACAACTTTGCAACAGAAGCCTCAGACTATTAATTAAAAAACCTACCAAGACTACCAGTACCTGCAGAAAACCAATTCCTGCAGCCAACAGATCTGCTGAAACACACAAGCTCTATTTCAAATCCTCCTTAATTTTTCTGCATCACATTCAAAAACACTTGAAAATTATTCTTTAAAGGAAAAAAACCTTTGCATCTTTATCATTATTTCTGATAATACAGTAAAAGAAATTTGTAAAATAACATGAGACCACGATGTGAATCAATTGCCAAGGGGAGAAAAAAGGTCATTGCTGAAGGTGGTTTGCACTATGGCAATACTGTAGCAAATTAGCCCACACTGGAAAAAAGCTTTTACAGGCGCAACACACATCTTTCCTGTCTACATAAGACTAAACTCCCCTGTGGCTTAATGCTACAGTATCACATTAAAACATTGTACTAGTAAACAAGAGGTGCTGACAGTAGCCAAAAAGTTCTGTAGTTTTCAATAGTAACACCCAGACTTGCAGTCTCAGTATTACCTAGCATTAGGCTCAAGACAGCAGAAAATTGATGAGTAAGAAGTTCACAAGACTCCCAGCTCTTCTCTTTGAACAGTGATTTCCTACCCTGCAGATCTTGGTCTCAACAAAAAATTGGACCAGATGGCCTTCAGAAGTTCCACCAAACCTAGACCTTCCTACAATTCTAAATTAATTCAGAGTTTTGTCCTTTGTGCATGCAGCTTTCAAGAAAGCTAACTTTTCTACTTTAAATACTGTCAAAGCAGCCAAAACATGCAGAAAGGCCAACTTCATTTACCAGGAGTTTACATGGGTTAATCAAGCAAAATACCAAGTCATCATTGACAAGCACAAAACAGATTCTGTAGACTAGAGTTTGTTCAGTCACTAAACCCCTTTTTTATGGAAGTTAAATACACATTTGAGTAATAACTCTGTGTATTTTAAATTTCAGATAGTAAAAAATTTGACATAGCTTAAGGAATCACAGCAAACAAAATATAGTCTCCCCTAGCATATCTACTGATCTCAGATAAGTCAAGATCAGGAGAATCAATCTTTACTCAACTTAAACACCAATATAAACAGAATATTTAATCAGATATCATACTGTCATTCTTACTATGTGATCAATTTGGCATTGAAAAAAATCTAAACATCTTTAGAAGTGGCTATCCATACCAAGCAAGTATTTCAACTCTGAATCAAAACATCAAACTAAGCTGCTAGCACTGTTTAAGTCACTGTATCTGCACTCCTACACAACTACTCATGCCTTTCTGTGACTGCAGTTTCCATGACTTCAGATGCAAACTCTTAATATCTGGCCAGGTTCTGGAAAGAACAACCTTGTTTCTGAACTACATCCTTACCTGCAAGACTATGCACTAAAGAATTACTTTCTTTCTAAAGGCTCTTAGGTGCTACTGTGATACTGACCACCATATACATACAAATCCAGGACTGCTTTTGTATGTTCACAATTCCAAAATATATTATAGGTAGGCTGGTCCCTAGTTAAGTATTTCAACACAGTATCAGACAATTTTGCTGCTTAAGATCTTGACTATGGTGTAATACCAGCTGTTGGCACACCACTGGAGCAGTTCCTTTCTTCTCCTCTGCACAGTGTATTTACAGCTACACCACCTTGGAAGAGATTAAAAAATAATCTGAAAGGAGACCGCTTTTAGCAGGGAAACAACTTAAAATACCTCTTATGTACAATTAAAAGGTAACATTCACCTTTACCCAAACAACCAGAATTTAATGTCATCCAATGTGCAAGCAACAGAGGCCTTGTCAGCAGCAGTAGAGAACATAGGGAAAATCTTAAAGAAAAGAAAATACTTTCTCCATTGACAAAAACACAAGGAAACCAGTTTTATCTGCTTTGCTCCTTTATCTTCACTCAGAAGCTGACAGGAGCAAGGCACGAGGAAGGGATAGATTGTGAAGAATCATTATTCATATTGTTTTCAATAATTGCTTTCTCACATGGGATAGGTTTCTTCAGTTCCAAACCGCTCAGGACATACATGCATCAGCTTCCTGCTCTTGGGTTAGTATTTCAGCCTGTTATCTTGAAGACATATGCAGAAAGTGAAAAAGCCTGAGGTATGCCCAAGCTATTTCAGTCTTTACACTCTGTACTCACCCAGAAGACAATGTTGTAGCTGAAAAGCAGATACTTGTACCAACAGCTGACTTCTGCATTAGAATATCGGTAATAGTGCATCTTCTACAGCACAGTGCCTGCACAGAAGACAAAGGATAATAGTTAGGCAGTGAAAGACTAAGAAAAAAAGGATCTTTTTTTACAGATCTCTCTTCCTCTGTTGAGCAAGTGACTGTAGTAACCTACAGTCCTTTAGATGCAATGTTCAAAGTCAGCTTAAACTTAGAGGGCTGGAGCACCTGCCCTATGAAGAGAGGCTGAGGGAGCTGGGCTTGTTCAGTCTGGAGAAGAGAAGGCTGCGGGGGGACCTCATTGCAGCCTTCCAGTACCTGAAAGGAGATAATGACAAAGGGTAGATAATGACAGGACAAGGGGGAATGGATTAAAACTAAAGAAAGGAAGGTTTAGATTAGATATTAGGGGGAAGTTTTTTACAGAAAGAGTGGTGAGGTGCTGGAACAGGCTGCCCAGAGAGATGGTGGATGCCCCGTCCCTGGAAGTGTTCAAGGCCAGGTTGGATGGGGCCCTGGGCAACCTAGTGTAGATCCAGGCCTGAGGTTGGTGGCCCTGCTTGTGGCACGGGGGTTGGAGCTCTGTGATCCTTGGGGTCCCTTCCAACTCATACCATTCTGTGATTCTGAGCAAGCTGACATACATCTACTTTTGCACTTGTTCACAGCCATTTTACTTAGCTGCTTGGACTGAGTCAAAAGTCTGAACACACATGTAGACTGCCCAATCCACAAGGTTAACCAAATTGTTAGAACTAGTTACCTAGAAAACATTAATGTCTAAAGATAGGTAAATAGAATAGTCAGCTGTACTGTCTTTTCTGTACTTCAATGATTCTTTACCAATTCAGTACTCCACACGACGTTTTCTTCTCAAGAACAAAAGCCTTGCCACTAAATAGCTGATCTGCTCCTAGAGAATTCAGTCTTCTTGCTTCATTACACACACTGAAGATATTGTTCAACTCAAATGTTTTAGAAGTCTACAGTTTTTCAGAGTATCTTATATACCAACTCTGCAGAAGTGCCATGTATTTAAAGAAGCAACCAAAAAACAAAACACACAGAGTCAAGAGTTGGAGCAGGGAAGACAAAGCACTTGCACAGCCTTCACACGGGTACGTGGATAGACACAGTAGCAACATAAAAATTGTTAAAAGGAGGAACTATTCCTGATCCTATACCAGACACAGCAAAGCCAGAGTTAAGTCAGAATGAAAACACAGTTTCCTCAAAAAGGCCTGACACAGAATGACTTTCTGGTCATTCAGCTAGTTTCAGAGAAATGACAGAGCCTGGAGAATGATTAAAGGACATATGGCACATTCTTACAAAAAAAAGCTACAAAATTTGTCAGGCTAGATACTGTGAACATTCATCATTAACACCTCAGCTTGGCATTTCCACAATTCAGATGCTGATTGCAGGAGTTTTAACCAAATGTTTAAAACAAGGTGGTTTTGCCTTCTAAATCCTCACCTTATCACTAGGCTCTAATACTCACGTTCATTAATAGCCAAGAACACTTGAGCTTTGCTAAAACATAGAAAATTGCATTTTACGGCAGCTCATGCAATGACTGGAACAGACTTTCCTAGATGTGAGCCACTCAAATTGAATTTTACAATACACATTCCTAAAATGTAGATAATTTTTTCCTATATAAGCCTGTTTTATAGCAATACACTGGCTGCCAGTGCAGACATTTGAGGTGCAGATACACCAAGACCTTTATCACTGTTCTGCCTCTGTCCCTGTGAAAGTCAGGATGCTGGCAACAGACAGGAGTAAGACTAAGATACACACACTACTACTAAGAAACACTGCTTTTGCTACTGCTGTCTCTACAAAAGAGGCAGCAGCAGGAGGAATTGAGCTAACATATCACTAAATTCCATAAATATTGGGTTCTATTTGACAAAGATGCTTAAAATACAATCTGAGGCAGACTGGCAATCAGACCATTTCAGGACCCAATACAAACATAGTGTGAAGCTTTACTTTTAGTTAGGCTGCCTTCCCTGGCATCGGGACTTCGATACAACTATTCAAGTCCAAACCACAGTGAAGCTATTTACAGGAATGTAAGAGCATCAAAACTACCCTTACTGGTAAGGGCCATTTCCCACCTACCTCATCATTTTGACCCCCAACTTATAAGACATTTCTCCACAATTTCCCATACAACTGACAATATGCCCCAATCATAGTATTTTCACATAATTAAAAAGCAAAAGGCTTTTTTATACACAGCGTTTTTTAAAAACGCTCTTAAGCAACTGGGGCGTCATGCTACCAATACTGGTTCCTTGTTCAAGCAGCTGTCCTGTAACAGCACAGAGCTCCCCAGACAGATACTGCCTTCTGAAACACCTGCCTATAATAAAAGCAGATTTGAGACTCTGTTTATCCTCATCAGGAGCCTCCTGGTTCTTAACAGATCACCAAACACCATATAGAGCAGTATAATCACAACTGATACAGAAGTGATATTCTGACAATTAATTTAAAGTGTAGTCATGTCTGACTCTTTTCCCCCCCAACACTTCAAACAGACCAAACAAATCCCTCAGACACACAGCCACCTTCCCCATGTTTATACTAAAAGCAGTCATGTTTCCTAACACAGGATGCATCTGTTACCAGTCTAGAAAACTGCTACATCAGTATTTCATTTAATTTGCATGACAGGCTATACATAACTATGGTCAGGCAATACTACACAACACTTGGAAGACTGAAGTAGCGCGTGGGCAGCACAGGCTAGTAACTTTCTCTACTGTGTTTCAGACAAAGCAAGTCACATAATGTCAGCTGACATCACCCACTCAGGACAACAGGAATTTCTAAAATTTAAATACAGAGCACTGCTGCTTTGGTAGAATATGTAATTTTGTCCTGATGTTTACAGCTTTAGTGAGGGGAGAAATATTGTAGCTATTCATCATTTCCAAAGCATTTCCACACCCACTGATTCCACACTTACCTCCAAAGTACTAGAGTAGCAATATCCATAGTAGACAGACTTTAACTCTCTTAAAACAGAAGCTGTGATGTATTAATCCAATTGGGATATGCAATAAAATCCTCCCAGATTAAATTTAGAACTGGAACACTAGTGCATATCTAGGTTGCCAAATTCTTCCGACCCTCAGGAGACACTAACTTTAAGTCACACTGAAAGTCCAGGTTCAACCAGTACTGCCACCATATGCAGTCCAGGTCCCCTTCCCCACCCCTCCTAATAACCAAAAACCCTTAATCATTCTCCTCAGTGGAATAATCATACAGCAAAACACGTAGCAAATCTTTACATCCACCCTGTGATCTTGTATCATGCACAAAGAACAACAGTTTTAAGTCTTCTAATTCACTTCGCCAGAGCTCATAAAAATGCCAGTGTGGGTGCAGTCAAGAGAACAAGGATGGGAGGCCATAAGCAGCACTAGCTTCTGAGAATGCTCATGGAAATGCAGCACCCTTGCAATGCCAGCCTTACACCAGTACCACAGGTTATACCACACCTGAAGCTAACAACCTGAAATGGATGAAGCTGGAGTAACAGAGGCAGAACCAAAGCACGAGGGGGAAAAAAAAAGCAAGCTGTTGGCTGCTTTCCACCACCATCAATCATCAAAACAAAGCATCTAGTCTGTATCAAGTTGGTAAATGCACTGAGGAACAAGTTAAAAGTACAGCAAGAGACATACTTTGGCCTATCATTTGTTTTGATATGACTACTTAATTCCATTACTCCTTCCACATCAAATCTACATCAAAGGAATCAGGTCATTCCTACCACTAAAAATATCTGTCATTCTTCAGAGGTGTTTAACAAATACAGAATTTTTGGTGAAGTTGAAGGAAAGGCTTATCCCCAACCAGCAATAGTTTGAAGATTTTCTTGGGACCTTCTGAAAAAAAAAAAAAAAAATCAAGCAACTAAAGCAGCACCTACAAACTGCTCTTTCCCTACAGCAGAGAGAAGCTAACCACATAGAGGGTTTTAATGTTGAGTACAATTACCTGGGTGCTGCATGTGTAAGGACAGGTGGTGCAACACAGTCAAGAAGAAACTGTAATTCCTCTATAGCAAAATTTAGACCTCTTAAAGGCTAAACTCTTCCTGGATATGGAGACAGCACCACAGCAGATGAGTCAGGAACTACCTGCAAGCATGTGTCATCTTTATTTTTGCAGTTTCGTCTCCAGTAAACTCTGACAGGGCTTTACAAAGAAAATAAAAGCTTCTCTTCAGGAATATGAATATAGTGTATTTACTTATTAACACATTTACTGCAGTCTAGAAGAACAGATAAAAATTCACCCATTCTTAGAGAACACCTCAGGATAATACATAAGTGTTGTTTTGGTTTTTTTTAAAAAAAAACCTGACTCATGACAAGCCAGATATTGCTACTGCTGGTCATCCCTGTTTTACTAGAAAAATAATGGCAGTTAACACATCTCTGAATTAAATGGAAAACACAACCAAAGTCAGATAGATTTAAGACATCACCTTCTGGGGCTCTTAATCTTGTAGTGTGTTGAAAACTCCAAGTCCTCAAAGTGCTTGAAAAGTATTTCAAGCCAAGTTGCTTCAATACAAACTCTACAACAACAAAGCAGATCAAATCCCCTAACACCTGTTTCAGGTTTCAGTGCTGAGGCTTTATTCACTATAGCACAAGTTGCAACTTAGAACTTGTACCTAACATACACCAGTGTTCCCAGACCCAAACCAAGGATGCAGCAATTCAGAAGAGCCCCACTCAAGCTCTACAGACAACCACTCACATCAAGTTAACATGTGCTTTTGGCAAACCCGCTACTATGAGGGCGAGTTGAACCTGAAATACCATGTAAAAGTATGCTGAATTATTTTTCAGAATTTAAGGTGCTTCCATTCTGAATATTAGCCTATATGGGCATCAAGGTTGAGTGATACAACAGAAGCTATTCCATATATGTTATCTGCTCCCTCCTGTATCTCCATACGGACCAAAACATCAAGAAAAAGATGGGTCTTTCATTTGCTCTAGCACTTTATCACAAAAATAAGTCACAACTTAGCGCAGAAAAGATAGGAAGTCATCAGCTTTTTTTTCACTAATAAATTCACTCTTTCTTCAGAGAACATATGAAACTTAGACATATTGTAGCTTCCCTTAATTTCCAAGGGTGCCACTTGTTCAGGTTTCCAGTTACATTTCAGTCAAATAAAGCTATCCCTTAATTTCCTTTCTTTACAAGAGAAAAACAGGAGACTGATTATAATAACATACATAAAGAAAAAAGTATCTAATCCGCTCTTGGTTTTGTTGGGGCTCTTGTTTCGGTTTTCTTAACCATTCCTTGCTTTGAGTATAAGATGCTGTCTATCCACTTTTTTTAGCCTTTATACTGAATCTTCCTATATATGTATTAATATAGTATATAAATATATATTATGTATAGTAATAGATAAATGTTTTTGCAACTGAAATAATATCAAGGTACCTAAATTTAAAAAAAAGATTGCAGAATTGAATTCTGTTCTCCAGTAATGAGCATGCTAAGAACTGAATACATGTATCTGTACCAGTTACACTCACTACTTGTTCTGGTCAAACATGACATAGCACTAAACCCATGAAAAACTTCTGGGTTGGTTTTTTTTTCCCTCCTTCCCACCCCAAACAGGACCAATGATTTCCAACACCATAGGAACACACATTTCACAGCTTCCTTCCCCCAACACCCAGAAATTTCAGGTTTCAGTGCCAAGCTTTATTCACTACAGCATAGGTGCAAGTTACTTGAGGCTATTCCCTTTGTTTTCTATTCCCAAAATTTCTACATGTCAGTGTTCCACAACTGATTTTATAACCCAAAGCAAGAGTAGACAGCTCTTGCCAAGCAGAACAAATAGCACTTTTTGAAATAAGAGATTTCACAGCATTTGTCTGCCTCTGAATACTTCATACTGCCTCCTGTAGCTGCAACTGCAGCAACTGGAAGCTGCCTTGTTACCTCTGAGTCCATCAATTATTTAGAGAAAACACCTTTCCAGAGAGTCAAGTATCAATTATTCAGTCTTGGAGCAGGAAACAAAAACCTTTAAATCAGGACAAAAGATTTCTGCAAAGGGCTGTTGGGCCACGTGGACAAATTCAGGTTTTCACACTAGCAACTCAACTGAAACAGAACAAAAGCGCCAAAATAAAACAGCCCACAAGAAAAGGCAAAAGCTCATACCCACACACAAACTCAGCAAGTGCCTGAGCCTATCTAGTAGCACCAAACAAAGAGCTCAAAATACACCAGGAGGCTTCAGCGCAGATCTTCACAAGGAAGACCTTTATCAATTTGTTATAAATGGCTGCTCTCTAGATGGGGAACATAAAACAGAACAGCTCCTTTGGAATACCAGGACAGCATTCAACACCATTCACTGCAATAATCAAGAGGAAGTGAAGCCCTGTGCTTATTACACCCTTGCCTTTCACATTCAGGTTCAGGATGAAGCCAGGCCTAAGATTTTCTGCTTTGCACAGACTGCTGAAGCTGAGGACACAGAAACAGCTCTCAGGAGGAAAACATGTAATCAGGCACTCTCAATAAGAGCAGAAATCCATTCACTTACACATATCACACATGATCTTTGCTACAAGGAAAGGCATAAAACTGTTGTGTTTCCCCCAAAAAGGAAGAGAGACAGGAAACACTGAAACAAAGCAAGTCTTGGGTGCCCCTTCCAAACAGGAGCTGAGGCATACTTTAAACCAGCAAGGAAAATAAACTTTTAAGTCCTGCTAAAAGCCCTGGGTTTGGATACAGTTCCTCATGGTCAGCGTATTTCACATTCACTTGCTAAACATTTTCTGCATGGTAACAGAATTCAAGTGCGAACAATAAAGTAGAAGGATAGTTCTCTCAAAAGGCTTTGATTCTGAGATTTATGGCAGACTGATAAAGGTCAGTAAAACCCAACTGTGGTTTCAACTGCAAACATCATAATCCCTTATCCTGTCAAAACTGAGGATGACTGTTTTCTGCAGGTCAAATCCTTTGCTGTAATCTTTACCTGTGACATACTTAAGAGAAGAATTCACCCTAAAATGATTTCTCACCTCACTGACCACACTGAAAACAAGTTTTGTTCAGTCTTACAAAATAAAGAGATGCAGTTTTAGAATGAAAAATATTCAAATACAAGACTTTCAGCTGTAAGTAATTAAATTGTGGCCGTTTTCAAAATTAAGTCACATGAACCTAGACTCTTCAGTTTCCCCTATTTTTTTTAGTTAGATTAAAATCAGCTGTCAACCTCTTTAGAAGGACCCAAACTATTAAACTCAAGCTTTAATCTGATCACCTCAGGCACTGATCTTAACCTTTCCTTTATCAGATGCTTTTGGCTGAGCATGAGACAAAGGGTCAAGGAGATAGATCCTGTTCCTGCCCACTGCACTAGGGGCTGAGAAACTGCATCAGTATCCTCACACAAGTCACCACCACTACAGCTCTAGAAGAGCCACAGATTTTAGGACTGTAATAGTAGTGAGGAAGACCAGGATTATCCTTTGGATATGCAATCAGAAGTCACCTAGAAAATGACCATTTCTTAAATCCCCTTTAGCAATAATCTGCAATATTTACTCAGGAGTAATCAAAACTTGTGTTTGAGGGTTTGTTACCTTAGGTACTTCAGTGAAAGAGCTTAAAGCAACGTCAGAGCCATATTACATTCACGGATTTTGTGAACTGCACCCTGTTTGCCACTTTGGCATCTGTAGTGCCGAGGATAAATCCATTTAATCAGAACAGGAAGCCTTGACCAGGAGGAGCCACAGTGAAAAGAAGCATGACAAAAAAAATCCATAAGTAAAAATATTCTGATTCACATGCAGATTAGGCTTAAGCATCTCCTCTGTCTGGTATCTGAAAGCCAGATATTTTGACACACCCCACACAACGGGATTTTTTTTTGGTCAAAGCAGAAAACTACAAAGAAAGATCTGTAGGAACAGTTTTGACAATGATTCTGTAAATTCCGCTTCCCCCATACACACCTCAGTGAGGTTTGTAATCCAAAACAGTGATAATAGAACAAGAGGTTATTCACACTCAGTAGTGCTCAAACTGTACCGCACCTAATACGTGATGGGAAGCTTGACAGACGCCTGAGAATTACGTGTAGGAGTTTGCTACCAGAAAAATCCCTCCCCTGTTTTTTCCAAACATCCATTTCCAGGTAATGGCCAACTCATAGCCACACACCAAAGCATCAATAACTAAATATAACCACAACTTCTTCATCCAGATGTGACCAAATTCCTAATATATCATGTAAACAATTTTCTTGCTACATCTAAGAGCAAAAACTTACACCTTCAACACTGAAGAAAGCACCCCAATTCAACAGAATTTCAGGGCTCAGAACAAGGGCTTTTTATGATCCTTTCATGAAGTATTAGAAGGTCTAAACCTAGCAAGAGGTAGCCCAGAACAAACCCCATTTCATTCCTGTCAGTTATGTTCCATACATGAAGGCTCTAGCACAGACTTTGTTCCTAACACAGCACTCACAAAAGGTAATACTTTCCTTTCTTTTCTGCCACCCCACCGCAGTGGGCAGGGAGGAAAGAGGCACTAAGCAATAAAATAGCATAACAATAATTAGTCTACAATGCACTGTCAGGCAAGCTCATGCCCAGAGATGAGACTAAATTAAAATCCAAGTGAGGTTTTTCCTGATTTGGTCTTCTTACCTGGGGGAGATAATGCTTTGACACAAAGAAAGCTAACTCAATCAACTTACACTAAATAAAAAAAAAAATAAAAACCACAGGGCACACACCAGACAAGACAGATGAGAGCTTTCAGTTATTTTAATTTAGTTCTGGATTTCACCTTTAGCAAGGCTTTGTTAATCTTGCTCAGCTGTACAAAGATAAAGCCAAAAAAGTCAATCATAAAACTATCTTGTAATAGCATTGAACAAAAGTGTGCAAGTGCATTCCCAAACTTCTAAGAAATTATTTTATAAAGACTGCTGTTCCAGTGGCATAATTTTTAAACATGAAAATATTCTAAGAACAGGCAACATCACTATGTTCTTCCCTCCCCATTCTGCAAGAACAGAGCTAAAAGTAAGAAGTACCTTCTTCCAGTGTCACTAGCCAAAGGATAAATAACCCCCTTCCAACACAGCTGTCCTGGATTTGTTAAAAAACAAAACCCCAACAAGTTTCCCTCACCACTCATTCCTGCTTCACACCAACAACTAGACTTGAATTCCCACCTGACACCCCCAACCCCCCCTTCTCTTCCCACAGAATTCCTCCCTCAAGCAGGTAGGGGCAGCATTTCAGCCACCTATACCCAAGCATTTAAAGTTCCACACATTTATTGTAAGTGGCTTGGGAAGCCGTAAGACCACGTGAGTACTGACACCTAACTCATTGATGGAGGCAACCAGAAAGCAAGATCATCATCCCACTGAGGATTTACAAACCAGATATGCCTTGCACTTCCATTCTCTAGGGGCCGGCTTCTTTCTATTTTACCCAGAGATCTAGGTCACAAGCTTTACATCCCTCCAAAAAGACAAACAAACAAACCACAACAGTGCCAGAAAAAGTCTTATGCTACCTTTCCCTCCATCACCACCACCTTTGAAGATCTACTAAGGAAGGGAAAACTAAACACAAGTAACTCAAGTTTTACACTTTTTTTTTTCCTTCAGAAAGGGTAAAAATTAAACTACTAAGCCTACACCGAGTATGAAGGTAAGGTCAGACATTTTCTTAACAGCCATATGCCATATTCTGAAGGGGTCAAACTGTGGTTTGTTCTACTCAAGAAAAAAAGCAAGTACCCGAATTAAGTGCGTATGAGCAACACTGGTCCTACATCATATCAAGCCTTCTCCCGTTTAGCTTCATCCCTCTCCTTAGATATGCACGAACCTGGACCATTTCCTTCCAAAAAAAACCTTTACAAAGGGGAAAAAGCCACTCCCCCACATTACCATGAATAATGCATTTCACTTGAACTCTCTTCATAGGGTTTATATACATCAGCTTCTCAACAATGTTCTGTAGCACTCACAGCCCAGAAACAAACATTCACTTAAAAGTACAAAGGTAACAAGGGAAATGACAGAACGGGAACTGGTGATGTGTTCATTATCCAAAGACCCGCCCTGGGACCCCAGAGGTGCCATAACACACCTGGCCACGGAGCATGGCATCACCTGCCAGAGGTGGCACCGCACTCGACAGCCAGGCCTGCTGCGCCGGGAAGCTGAAAGCGTCAGACACGTCCCCCGCAAACACAGTTTAGAGGTAGCTTAAGTTAAAAAATCAGACAACAAAAATAAAGTTCCAGGCCTCCATCCTCACACAGGCAGAGCAGTTGCTTCTGCTCACAGCAGCCGGTGCGACGCCGTTGTGAGGAGCAGGCAAACGCCGCCCCGCTGCTGCAGCGCCCCGAAAGGCTTCCCCCGCCCCCCCCCCCCCGATTGTTTTTCTCCCTTCAGTCACCTCACTCAACAAAACAACTTTGTGTGAACTCCCAGAGGAAGCCTCGCCCGGCCCCTCCAGCTTCCTTCAGTGGACAAGGACAATGGCAGAGGCGCGACACAGCCCCGCGATTTCGGGAAACTTAGTAAGCCTAAGGGCTGCTGCCCGCCCCAAGGGAGGGTACCCCGGCAGCGCTTGCTCCCCGCCCAAGCCGCAAGCTCCCAGGGGACGTTGCAGGGGAGAGCCGCGTTTCAAGGAGGGTGGGAGGCCAAAATGCCGGTGCTTGAAGACAGGGGGTGAGAAAGGGGCATTTCGTACAGCGAGGACGCGGCGTGACCCCCGGGACAGACGGCTGAAGAGAACGCCCGGGCCGACGGCGGGTCGGGCAGTGACTCACCGAGGGCAGCAGCCAGCTCGCTAAGTTTCGCCAAGTTGGGCGGAGGGCGAGGCGGCGGTCGGCGTACTCGGGGTCCCTCCGCTGCCTCGGCTAGTCCACGGACGCGGCACGGCCGTGCTCCCCGACCTTCACCGCCTCAGCGCGGCCGGCCACCAGCGCAGGGCGTATCTCTCCGCGGAGCCGAGCTGCTCCACCGCTACCGTGCTCGGCGCCGAGGCAGCGCGGAAATGCACGCCCGTCCCTCCGGCCACGCCCGCTTGCTACACGCAGCCGTGCTCCGCACAAAGAAGGGCAGGAGGCCCAGTTCTCCCGGGCGGCTTACCCCGCCGTAACGCTACAGGCGTCCCTGAGCCACCGGGGGAGCCCTGGCGCCCCGCGAAGATCCCGGAGGCTAGGCGGAGGCCACGAACTCCAGCGGCCCGCACTCCGCCCCAGCGGCGGGAACTGCCGCCCAACGCTCCCGCCGCCCCTTCCCCGCGGGCGAGACCCCGCAGCCCCTTCCAGCGGCTCAGCTGGAGGAAGCCCGCGACCCCTCAATAACGCTGAGCCTTTTTTTAATTTTGGGCTACCTTTCCAGCCGAGAATGCCGCGTCCCCCGCCCTGCGGAAGCGGCTCAGGGAGTGCACCCCACGCCCCGCCCCCGGGTTGAGGGAAGCTCGGCTGCGGCCTGCGCGGCTGCCCTATCCCTCCGACCTCATCTCATCCCCCCCTCAGCTGCTTTCGGAGAAAGCGAGCCGGCAGGCCGCGGGCAGCGCTCTCGGAGTAATATGAAAAGCACCATCGAGCTTTACCTGGAAAGCCGGAAGGCAAAAAACATAGAAAAAAAGGAAGACGGAAGAGTGCTTTGAGTCCGCGGGCGTCCCAGGGCTTTTAAATCTCTTCAGCGATGTTGGGAAGATAGGCGGGAGAGGAAGGACAATCTGATCCGTGCCATGTGGTGAGCAGGTGATAGCTCACACCTGAGGTAGCCAGCGCCTGGCAGGTAAGGAGTGCCCTGTTCTGCCCTGCCCTCCCGGCCTAGCGCCTGGCTTCCGTGCTCTCCTGTTCCCTTCCTGGCCCTGCACGCAAGGAAACACTTTTGGCACCTTCATTCTCTTCTTCGGATATAGAACAAAGCTATTTTCTTCAGTGCCTCACTATTAAAATACCCTTCTGTGCAGGAAAACAAGGCAAAGGAGGGTAATGCTTGTCTTGCCTGCTAATCCTGTGCTAGGTCAAAGCTGATAACCAAAACCAGGCTAGAACTATGGGGGTGTGTTTGTGTCTTCAAAACCCACAAATGCAAGAGATTGCCTTAGGCACAAGTATTGTGATTGATGGCTGAAGCCAAACGCAGGAAAGGATGAATATTTCAAGGACCATAGCTAGACTCAGCTGTCCCCCTAAGACACATATAATTTCAGGGCTCCAGTCTGGCTCTGGATAAAGGCATCTTTAATTCCACAGAGGCACATACAGGTTGTGGCACAATAACTTTCTCTATAGTCTGTTTGCAGGCCTCCCCGAGCTGGCTTGAGGCTTCTTAGAAACCAAAGTAAAATTGAATTGACTGATAAATCTGAAAGAAGATGCTGGGAGAAAAATCACCTGAATTTTGGGGAGGATCTAAGTGAGGAAGGGAGCTAGGAAAGGTCATTAGATTATCAGGTGCCAAAAAGAATTAGAAGAGATCATTTTTCTTCAGTGGCGCTTTAGTCATCTTAGAGAGCGCTCAGTTACATCTCCACCAAAGTCCAGAGCCAAGGCAGAAAGCTCCACTGTGCTTCCTCAGTAAGAGATGGGAAGATGAAGGGAGCAATAGTAATTGCTAAGATTCAGCTGGGGAAATGGGAACTTCACAAGGTAAAAAATGGAATTAGGGCATTCATCAGTAAAATAATGTTCTGTTGCAATTTAAAATAATCTTGTAAAATGGTTAGTGTTAGCAGTTCACAGAGTAGTTGAATTGACTGTGTTCCCTGTTAGCATGGAGATAGTTTGAACAACCTCTCTATGCCCCATTCATTTGCTTTTGACGTTACCTGTTCTGTGTGCTTCACTCTGTTGCCACACAGTAAAAATCCCATCCATCACAGAAAGATTAACTAAGTGCTGGGCCGAACTGGAAGACTTTAAAAAGACAATCACCTCAGCAGTAAAAGGATGTAGTAGTACTGTTGGAATGAAAATTTGAAATCTGATTTGTTAGCTTGTGCAGGGTGATGTTCATGTATGGTTTTTCAGTGCTGTTTTCTCTGGCCAGTACAAAACATTTCCTGAAGTTAACAAACGATACGTTGTGAGGAGTAGCTGTTGGAAAATGGTATGACCAGAGCTAGTCACCAATTCCACTGTATCTGCTCAGCACTTCCTTTATCAGCAAACACAACTTTCAGTGGAAAAAAATTCTGTTTATGCAGGGGCGTTTCTGGAGTTCAGAGTTAAAGTTGGAATTATCATGTGGTTTTGATAATTATAAGGTTAAGAGAGATAGGGATGTGTGGGGGAAAAAAGCCCACAGAAGCTACCGAGAGTCTTTACACAACTTCAAAGACCAAGAAATCAGTAGCTAGACCTAAAAGAGAAATCAGAAATATTTTAGGGAAAACCTTTCTAACATTTTCGAGATCAATTAGAAGAATAATAAATTTGGACGGAACTATTCAGATAGCAAATAACATTAGAGTGGATTAGACTGAACCAGTGATTTAACTTTATACGTCATTTCTCCACGGTATTTTCTCCATCGCCCCGCTCCATCTGCTGTTACCAAGTAGCTATTGCACCTGTCTACGCCGGCTCCGCTGTATCAGCCGCGACAGAAGTCTGTGGGATAAAAGAAGCCACTCACGCACCGGCAGTATCTACAAGTAAAATATTACTAAAACACAAGACATTCGTAAGGGTTAGAGTGATTCTGTTAATAATTTATTCTCTCCACATTCATTTAGAAATACCTATTTGCCACAGACTTTATCATTCAACACAGTATATCCTTGCTTTAAGTTCCTAATTTTGAAAAGGGAAATGTCCACGCAATTGCAAAAGACAGCAGAACATACGTCTTTTCTAAGAACATTCTTCTAGTTTAACCGTAATCCGCAGTGGCCTGTTCCTGGCATCTTTGTTATGCAAATCTTCTACTGCAGAAAAAGACCTGGGGTTTACTGCTACGCCTGCGTTTAGCTGGGGTAGCACTGACATCCAGCGGTTCAGAGAGAAAGAGAAATTTGCTCATGCTTTTCACCACAATGCATCACAGGAAACGCTTCAGAAAATGGCAGGGCTCCCTTGGCATTCCCTTCTCTCTGAATATTTGTAAATGGCACCAATTGCAGGCAGCTTGACGGCCGTGGGAACGGATAATCCACACGGGGAAACAAAAACGCGGAACAGGAAATAAACAGCATCATAGAATGGTCTGGGTCGGAAGGGACCCCAAGGATCATAGAGCTCCAACCCCCCTGCCACAGGCAGGGCCACCAACCCTCTGAGGCAGACCATCTTTCTAATGGCTTTAAAAGGGCACCACAGATAGGAGATGTAATTGGTATTTTTAAAAGTTCAAGTAAAAAGCACCTTCCTGTATTACACCTACACCACTGACTTCACGGAACTTTCCTTGTATTTTTTATCTACCTGGGTTCTTTTGTACGGGAAAACAAAATGAACAGCCTTACAAACAAGGGAAAGTTGGTTGAAGAGAAATTACTACAGGGGACTTTTGTTTCTCAAGCCCAGAGTAAGCAAACTTTCAGTTATTAGAGTTTGCAGTAACCAGCAGGGTCTTGAACTGTGATGTATTTGATGCCCTGAGGAGTGATTTAAGATTTAGCATGCATGTTGTGTTAAAAAGAAAAAAAAACAAAAACAAACCAAATAACCAAACCAAAACATTAAATGCTTATAAGGAGCTGGGCCAGCAGAGGTAGCTGTTGGTACAACAAAATCAACACCTGTGGTGTTGGGGTTTTTTT
This sequence comes from Porphyrio hochstetteri, assembly GCA_020800305.1. NCBI lineage: Eukaryota > Metazoa > Chordata > Aves > Gruiformes > Rallidae > Porphyrio > Porphyrio hochstetteri. The sequence goes on from CM036911.1 coordinate 12,765,242, forward strand.
ATTTTTTCTTGTTCAATTCACATTCTACATTTAAACAATAAAACTTTTTAAAACCAGTTAAGTCAGACCTTGCAGTCTCCAGCATTGGAAATTCCCTTAGAATTTGTTTGTTCCTCCTTTGTTACTTTCCTGTCATTTTTATTTCTTCCCATTTCCAATTCCTATTAACTGTTGATAGCTCCTAGGCATGATGTATTTTTCTATCTTCTTCCTTTGTATTTTATCAGCACAGAGTTCAGAAAGGATGAGTCAACTCCAAATAATCCCAAAGTTGGGTTTAAAAAAAAAAAATCAGAATTATCAATAATAATTCTTTGGAACTTTTTCAAATACCATTTGGATGTTTTGTGACCCCAAATTTCAACATATTCTCTGAAGGACAAGGTTAGAAAACTTTGAAATGTGGGAAAGCTTACACAACTTCTGAATCAAGAAGTACACTGTCCCCCTGATTGGTTACAGGAATGATTGCTGTGAACTGTAGGAAAATACATTCTCCCAGACCTAGGTCTGATGTGGTTACTGTATATAAACTTTTGCTGAAGCTGACAGAGCAGAGAACTTTCAGTATCCACTAGTGTTTTACTAAACACCCTCAAAAAGGCTTAATTGGTCTTTCAAAAACTGTTTCTACACAAAAGCAGCATTTCTTCATTGCAGCACTAGTGAGTTGTATGTTTAACAGACATAATACTTCAGCTAAACATTCTAAATGCTGGACTAGGTGGTTCCTGCTGCCAAATATGGTGCCTTTGGGTGGGCTAACATAACAGCAGGGCTGCAACCCCATGATGTCCTTGTCATCGTCTAGGACTTCCTGCAGTCTGACTGAAAGAACAGGCAGCCAGTTCTGTCAGAGTGGGTGGAATTGCATGTACACAGAATTGTAAGTAGTGGCTCTCCAGAGTTAGCAGGTTCCAAAGGCACTTCATTTTGCCTTAAATTTCTTGGAATTTATCTGGCTTCCATCCCATTCTCCAAGGACTGTTTATGCTTCTATTTCATGTTTATGTGAAAGGCATAAACAGCCCTTGGAACAAGGCCTGAAATCCAGGTCTAAGATCAGTACCTTCTTTGCATGTCTCTGTGCAGGATCTGTCCTCTGCAAATGGCAGCTTTCCAGTTTATACTGGAAAGAAATCTCAAACCCAGTAGGAGCCGTGATCCAGATTCTCCTGCAACTGTAGGGTCTTCGTTATCAGTAGCTTCCTGCAACTCTACGAAACAGTAGCTCCTACCCATTTCTTTGAGCATCTCTTTTGTGTTTCCTACCACTTGCACTCCAAAGTAACAATACGCCTACTGTGGAGAAGTGGCCACTTAACAATGCTTTGGACTTTGCAGGTTTGTAGAAGAGTTGTAGGTGCCTTGTGTCAGGCAAGCACTCCTGGCACAGGCACTTCCTTTCAGTGGTAAAAGGCAGCGCAAAAGGCCCTCAGGCACGATTCTCTGTTGCATGGAGCAGACTCTTGGCAGCCATCTGGCTGCTCCGGATGCCATTCAGAAGACCCCACCTCGAGTCAGTCATTTTATGTCTTTGAGCACCCAGCAGCTTTTTGACACCATCTTGTGGGCGTACTTCCTGTCCTGGTTTCAGCTATGATGGAGTTAAACTTTTTTTTAGCAGTGAATGGAATGCCACGTTTGGGTGTTAGCATGAGAATAGTGCTGATAGCACCCTGATGTTTCCGATTTGTTGCCGGGCGATCAAGTACCTTTCTCAGCTCTGCATACTTCCTTACTAGTGAGAAAGGAGGGGACGCAGCCAGGACAGGTGACTCGAATTGGCCAAAGAGCATATTCCATGCCAGTTACGTCATGCTCAGTTTAAGGGGGGACTGGGGGGAAGAGGGGGAGACAACGCCAGGACGTGCAGTTTCTGGGGCGGTCGGGTTGTCCGGGACGGGCTCTAAGCTGTGCGGCCTGAGTTGTGTGGTTTGGTGAGAAATTGCATTGTGTATCACCAGTTTCATCTATTTTGTGCTTTAAACTTATGTTATTGTTATATCTAGTTTTCTGTTATTGTTTAGTAAACTATCCTTATCCCAACCTGCGTGGTTCTGGTTTCTAGGTTGTGGTTTATTTTCCTCCTTTCTTCCTTCCCTCTTTCCCCTTCCCCCAACTTTCCTTCCTCCTTCCTTTTAAAAGTACAAGCGACTGTGTGGGGTGTGGCCCCCGGCTGGGGCAAAACCACGACACTTCCCCAAGCAGCTGAGAACACAGGCAGAGACAATACATGGGTCTCTGCACCATCTTAGGAGAACCTTTACAGAGTAAGTCTGTAGCATGTAGTTGGTCTGCTGTAGACCTTGCCACTCTGCCCTCCAAACTCTTGTTCCTTCTTCCATCCCCCAACAGTCAAACATAAATTTCAGCTTATAGTGGCATACACGAGTCTGATTTCCATTTAGTTTTTAAATAAAATATCTTGTTGAACATCAGAATCCCTTGAAGTCCCCACTGCTAGTCTTGTTTCAGGGAACTGTGAGGAACAGACTGAAGAGCACATAAATATTTTTAGTTAAAAACTATTTCTGCCTGGACCTAAATATTTTTAAAAAAGTCAGGTTTTCATACATAAAAATGACACTATGTGTTAAGCCTACATAGCTGATTTAACATAGACCAAGGCCAGGCATTTGAGTCGTAAAATTTTAGTTTTTGGCATTTGGGTTTCATGCAGTCACCATCATGTATGAGCATTTTTTTGCACACAGCTCAGCAATACAGGTGGATAGGCACTGGTGCACAGGGCAAAAATAGGCACATTACTAAATTTTCAGAAGTGCAAACTATCCCTGCCCTTATTAGCAGCAATGCATGAAGGTTTCATTAATTTTAAGGTCATAAGAAAGCAGAGTGACAGTTCAGACTGACCTGCTGCCAGGATGAAAGAATCCTTTCCTTTATTTCTTCCACTAGCTTAGACCATTCTAGCCCACTCATTTGTCCAAAGTTACCTAGCCTTTTATATACACCGGCTAATGAATGATACTCACCATCTGATAATCCTAAGTGCATTGTTAGCATTTTGGTTTAGAGGCTTTGAAACTTCAGGTTTGGAAAACTCATGCTCTCCTGTTCATACTTCAGTCTAGGGATGTATATTTGGCTATGTATGGTACTGGCTCACATGGGTCATATTGTGCAATGCTGCACCTATTTCCAGAAGTAGCAGCACAGCCACTCTACTGCAGAACTCAAGCCAGGATGGAAACTCTACCTAATCTGCTCTGATATTATTCCCCTTGTTTTTTAGAATCACAAGAAGGAACTTGCCCTCATGCCACAATTATCTTCTGGAGTGAACAGTAGATGTCTTCAGTCTTCCTTGTGGGGAGTCAGTAGTTAACGAACAAGAAACTTACTGGGTAGATATAGTGGCATGTCCTGAATGCGGAATCTCAGAATAATCAAAGCTGATAGGATTTAGTCCTCTAGAAACACAGATGTGTTTACATGTTAATCAGAAAGGAAAAGTGAAGGCATTTCATTTTCATAAAGTTTTATTACCCTTCGACCTCAGCTGATACTCCATGACTCCACCCTTAGCAGTTTTGCTCCAGTAGGCAGACAGGTTTTCAACTGCCTGTCTCTGACTGAAAACATCTAGGCTAGGTCAGATTTTAGACCCAGCCTTTCATTAATAGTCAGACACAAAAGAGCAGTTGAAATCTTGACTACCTTCAAGCAACAACAAAAAATTCCAGGAGGATTTTCATTATTTTCTATGTTTGAACAGAGAATCTTTCCTTTGCATTGATCACTAAATAGTTAAGAAGCAATTAAACTGCAATTTCAAGCATTCTACACTTCAAGCTGTTATCAGAAACAAATGCAACTATTTTTCTGCTTATGAAGCTTGTGGATTTATCTTCTCAGCAGCTTCAAGGACAGATAGAAGGCTGACTTTGTCTCCAAATTCTTTCTCACGATGCTCCAGTAAAACACCCTAGTCAAAGACACAAGAGAGAAGTTCATACATGAGTCTCCCTGTGGGAGATCAACTGACCTGAACTGAACAACTCCAGAAAAGAAACTTCTGGTCTCACAGCAGCCATAAAAGCCTCCTAGATGGCCTGTAGTACCTGTCTTCCTGCCCCAATCACATATACTCCTCCCAGGGTGAATCCTTCTCCTTCCAGGTTACCACTGTATCCACTTTTCCAAGCACGGAAAAAATTTTGCCAGACCCCAAAGCGGAAGAAGCCTGACATCATCATCTTCCGTCTGCGGGGGCCATAGAAGCCTTTCTGCAGTGAAACAGAAAGTACCTTAAACAAAGTGAAAAGGACTTTTCCTCCCAAATGAAATTCAAGAAACCAGCCAACCTAAGAATGGTCACAACACACACAGGCTAACCAGGCAGAGCTAAAACAGAATTGCACCCATACTAGCTCCTTTAATGCACTATACCTCACCACTTACCTCCACACAGCCAGAACAGTGGTACTGCTACCATTCACGTGGTGAATGATCCACTGGTATTTAATGTACATCTACATCCCTATTGCTGACCAGGTGCTTTGTGATAAGTGTCTGTCATCTTGTTTTTAGAGTATGGCAATAAAAATGCTGGGTACAGAAATAATAGTGGTGCCAAATCCTGAAACTTTATCAGCCAGCTGGGTTTTCTTTTGGTTTGGTTTGGGTGACTTTGTGGTTGTTTTTTAAAATCAGCCTGATTCTTTCACACAGGCAAAACAGGGAGGGGAAATAAAGGTATTTTCTAGTTCTTTTTCCTTCAGAAGCCATAAATGATTTCTAAATGTGTCTTCTGAGATGTTTTGTAGGACGTGAGACTGGCAATACAGCATGTGCCAGTGTACCGGGATGAGCCACATCACTATAATTTGGGACGTACATCATGAATTAGTTATGTCTGACACCTTCAGACCTTGATTCACACATCATAAACATCAGCAAGTCACACTGCCAGTGGAAGGAAGGAATAAATATTAGTAGGCCATACTGTTTACCTGTTAAAGAGGAGGAATAATCCGCCAACAGCATGCCATCAGTGCATTGCTACAGAGCAGTTTGTAAGCTGAGCAGGATATATATAGAAAAGCAAAGCTAATTAACTTCTTAAACTACAATGCTACTAAATCCTTTTTCATACATCCCACACTGTATCTATATTATTTATGTAAACACTTCAAAGGGGACGTTCGTAAGCATGTTTTTAAACAAAAACAGAACACCAACTTCACAATACCTTTTCATCCAGAAAGATTTCTCCTTTGAAATAATGCTGAAAATCCTCCACTTCAGTCCCTATCTTCTCTTTCACAACAGCATAGAGAGGGACACCCAGCTTGGATAGCTGAGGTTTCAGAGAGGAGAGCTCAGAAGCCTCCTAAGAAAAGGGAAAAAAGCTCAAACATTTCTGGCAGTAGGTGGAGATTGGAAAGCACCACATGGAATTTTAAGAGTGTCAGAAACATACGTAAAATCTAGCATGGGGTGCAAAACAGAAACAGACCTGTTAATCAGACACTTAAGCTAGTTCTACTCCTAGGCAAATCTTTATATTTAATTTTTTTTTCACAAAGCATAGAGGAAGGAGATTTTGTGAGCACTTACAGGATGCAAAATTAAAAACCTGGATAAAACATTAACCCAAAGCTCTAGATATACCTTGCTTGTGCTGGGGCTGTAATTATTGTTTAAGTGTTCACAGAACAGTGAAAAGATAGTGCTTGCACATCAGTTAATATTCCCAGTGGCAAAAAAATCAGGGACTTTCTTCATATACCTTCAGTATCCCAGAAGCATTACTGCTTTTTCCTGTGTGTAAAGAGTATACGGTGTAACTTCTCATCTGCTGGGTTTTTTGTTCTGCTGAAGGCATCTCAGCTCACACAGTTTGTACAAAGGCCTCAGATCAGAATGCACACTGCAGATGTTTCTTCTTCTCATCTCCAATGAAGAAAGGTCATTTTTACCAGGCAAAACTCCCACAGAATAGACATGTGAACACCCTCAGCCACCAAACTGAAATGGCTTTACTCAAAGGCTTGTGGGATATCTAGAATTTACTGAGTATCAAGTAGCAAACAGAGAGGGATGAACAAACAGGAGAGAAGGCATTAAAGACATCAGTAGGTGAAAGGGTAAGGGCAGCTTTCCAGTTCACTACTCTGCCTTTCTCAGAGGAAGCGAAAAAGAATGAATCAGCATCACAAGCAAACACAGAGTAGTAAGCGTGAGATTTAAAGTTCTCCCTGCACAAAATGCCTTCTGATCTTCCTAAAAGAGGGGTTAATAGTTATTTTATCTGGAATTTTTTGTATAGTTCAAAAATCTCATAATCAACAAAACAAACAAGCAAAAATGTACTGTGACAACATATCTGAGAACTCATGTTCTGGGTTAGTGCAGTGTAAAACCAGCAATCCTGTAAGACCAGGAGTCACTGTCTCTAAGAGACAGAGATACCATCAACACTTGATTAGCCTTTTGGAGAACGGTGCTTTGGCAGTTGGTAGGGTTTATTTTGTGTCTCCTCGCCTGGCTCGTGGGAAGGAAAGTGCAGTAATAATCTAAGACCATGGTTAAGTTTTAAAGAGAGATTAGACTTGGAGCAGCATCTTCAGACTGGACCTGACTAGTTTTTCTTTACCGCTTTTTAAAAATTATGCAGTAGGAGAAAGCAAAGAAGACTATTTTTGTCAGCAAATCATTGCACATTACAGATGTACAGCCGTACCAGGGGCCTGTGACTATTTCATCTAGTCTGTGAAACTGAAACACACCCTAGTAGAATACTTTCTCTCTCCACAAAGGCAGGGACAACCCAAAAACTCCAATTCCCATTTCAGTTTGTCCCTCTGATAATTCAACTATGGTTCTTATACTACTTTAGACTGCTTGAGCTGATACCTACAATACTTAGCAAGCCCATGGCACTTTCACAATGATTGGAGCACTGGATCACTACATGACTGGACTCAGACCATGAGATGCAGTAGTGTAGTTCTGTTAAACATAGTCATATCTGAAATGAATTTGGTAATTTAGAATGCAGATGATACAGATAAGACTCAATCTTTCTTAAGTCTACGTGCCTCAATCCTCAAGGATCCAAAGGCATCATTCCAGTAGGATTTGTGACATCCTTTGCAGTGCATAATGGAAGGATGTCCTCACCACTGATATCAGGTCAGTGATTTAAGACATAGAATGGCCACTGAGTGCATGAGGAGTATGTAAGTACATACTCCTTCTTGGTGCTGCCAAGAAGGACAAAGTTCAATATCCTTCCCGAGATGTAAGACAGTGGGAAGCAAGTGTGTTTTGTCTCTTGCAAAAAAATTTAACCATTCCACCAGCTCAGAGCCATTGACAGTGGGGAAAGAAGCAGCTTTCTTGTGCTATGGACAAACTTTGATGGACAAAAAAGGCACAAGTGACCTGTTCTTCGGAGAAAGGCAAGAGTCAACTCAAAAAAATGCTTTGAGTATACAACAATCAAAAATAACTTCAGTTTAGACAATTTTAAAGCTTTTCCAAACACTGTCACAATTAAAATACAAAACAATTCTTTGCCCTAACCAGCTGATCAGTAGCGTGACTGCCTCTGTTAAAAATCTGAAGTTTTAAACCAAAATTAAGAATAAGAAAATTAAGTTTCTCTCTCCTCATTTTATTCCTGAAAGAAAAAAACCCAAAAAAATCTTTGAACTGGGCTCTTTATTTCAACTTAGGACGTTAGCATTAAAAAAAAACAAAACAAAAAAAACCCCAGTAATGAATTCCTGTCTGACTTTACATGAAAGGCAGAGAGTCAGGCACATAGCACGTTCTCCTGCCTACGCTACACCTGTTCAGAGAGCAAAATACTTTAATCTTTAACCTTCCATGAATTCTATACATACTTAAGCAGTTACTACAGATGGGAGCAGATCCCTTAATTAAGTGGTTGCAATATTAATTACGCCATGTTATAGAGTAGTGAGTAACAACATAATAGCTATTTTTCCCCATAGCTATGAGAAAAATACTGGCCAAGGTGCAAGTTATGGTTGTTTCCAGGCACACGGTACATTCAAATTGTATTTTAAATGTCTCCTCCCACCTCCACCCAAGGAGACTAATGCCAACTTAAGGATCAATTTTGTTTCACAACCCACCTTGTTACAGAAGAGTAACTCCTTGTCTTCAGACTCCTTAGCTTCCTGCCTCACACTCAGCATCCAGAACAGTGACGGATTCCTCCTTAGGCACATCGCTTTTTTGCTGATGTGCTTGGTCTGATGGCTTTCTGCCAGTCCAGCCTTGGCCTTGCTTTTGACCAGAGACTACCTGGCTCACAGAGATTTATTTTGGACATATGGAATACAGCTAGCTCATAAGACACATTACCAATTGGATTTTGTGTAATCTGCCTTTCTATTTACCATGGGCTAGGTCCCTGGGAGGTGTAAAAATCATGTCTCCCTTGCCTTCAGAAGGAAAATGCTCAGGACCAAGACTATACAAACCAGCTGTTAGCTGGCAAGTAAAGAACATTAAATATGTTGTTAGCTGGCAACCAGTTTGGGCTAGGAAACAAGACCTTCAAGATGCTTCACATGTATTCGATGACTGTCCTATTCACCCTCTCCCTCTCCTTGAAGGGAATTTATGTAAGTAGGCTCAACTCTTCCTAAATAATCCCCAAGCCCACAAAATACCTCTCTGCACAAAAATCATCCAGGTCTTCGCACAGCCATGATCACTGCACCATTCTTCTTCCATAGTTCTCCTGCTTTGAATGTTCTTTCTTCTGTTTATATAGGAGAGAGAGCATCAACAATAATATCACTCATTCTTGTTCATAACGATTAATGCTTTAAGAACCAACACAAAGCATTGCAGAGAATTCCACTTTCAAATACTAAATCCTATCAGAAAAAAAAGTCAACATACATAACAGGGTATTATTGCTTTACTGATTTTTAGAAGTCTGTCATGTTTCATCCAGAAATACCAGTTTTGGTTGCTTTTCTTTTACCAGAATTACCTGGTATGAAGGACACCCAACTGCGTGTTGTAACTAGGAAAGAGTAAGAAAAGCTCTTCCAATCCTGGCTTTAGGAAGGTTCTTATAAAAGCCTTATTATCAGAGAATGTGGGCTCAATCATCCAGAATCTTACCTGATCCCAAAGTTTTTAGCTCTATCTCATCTAAAAACTCCAATGTAGCCTTTTCTGGCTTGGACAAAAATAAGTCAGTGTTAGCCAGGACGATCCCTGTCACAGCTGCACCAATGGCTCCCAGACCAATAGACCACATGCCCATGGTGAAGACTCCGAAGTCAGGCAGGAAGGACATTTCTGTAAAGAGAAAGAAGAAAGCAGGTCTAACACTAGACAACGGTGACACCAGACAATGAGGAATTGGATTAAAACAGTAATTAAAAGCACACGTTGATATTTTTGGTATGACTGGAGATGATCTGTATATTTATTATTGTACTGGACTGGGTTTTAGAAGATCTAGATTATATTCCTGTTCTGCACCTGACCCACATCAAAACTATTAAGAAGACAGCCTCACCTCGTCCTGCTACTGGACTGACAAAAGCATTCTGACAAAAAGGGTCTTCTTGCATTTAGGGAAGAGCAACCCCAGGTACCAGTATAGGTTGGAGGCTGGCCTGTTTGAGAGCAGCGTGGGCGAGATGGACTTGGGGGTGCTGGGGGACAGCAGGATGACCATGAGCCAGCAATGTGCCCTCGTTGCTAAGAAGGTCAATGGCATTCTGAGGTGTATTAGAAGGGGTGTGGTAAGTAGGTCAAGAGAGGTCCTTCTCCCTCTCTACTCTGCCCTGGTGAGCCCACACCTGGAATATTGTGCTCAGTTCTGGGCCTCTCAGTTCAAGGAGGACAGGGAACTCCTTGAAAGAGTCCAGCACAGGGCCACCAGGATGATTAAGGAAGTGGAAAGGCTGAGGGAGCTGGACTTCTTTAGCTTGGAGGAGACTGAGGAGTGACCTCATTAATGTCTACAAATATGTAAAGGGCGAGAGTCAGGAGGATGGAGCCAGGCTCTTCTCAGAGATTGGACAAGAAGCAATGGGTGCAAGCTGGTGCATAGGAAGTTCCATGTGAATATAAGGAGAAACTTTTTCACTGTGAGGGTGATGGAGCACTGGGACAGACTGCCCAGAGAGGTTGTGGAGTCTCCTTCTGTGGAGACATTCAAACCTGCCTGGATGCATTCCTGTGTGATTTAGTCTGGGTGATCCTGCGTTGGCAGGGGGGTTGGACTAGACGATCTTTCAAGGACCCTTCCAACCCCTAATGCTCTGTGATTCTGCGATTCACGATCAAAGAGCAGTGGGGAGAAAGATGATTGAAGTATATGTGTGCAATAAAGTAACTTGTTACAGTAAAACAGTGGTTTCTTTCAAAAAAAGAAGTGTTTGTAGATTAAATGGGGGCTTCCCCCCACTAATCTATATTAAAAAGCTAATTTTAGAAATAACACCACGGAAAACTTTAAGAAAAGTAATCTATATCTGGTTCACCATAACTGGTAACCTTTCATGTTCCTTACAGTTCCACACTAGAAGCAAAGCAGGCACCAAGCCAAAATTAGAGCTTATCAGTCCTGCTCATGGACAGAAATACATAGGCTTGAAACCACTTTATTAGACACAGTGATCCAACATTACAAACGTGCCCTGGACAGCACCTTCTATAGGCTAACGAACTTCCACTCTTGCTAAAGCAGAAATGACATCAGGAACAAACAACTTGCACTCACACCCACAGTTGGCACTGGTAACATTGCAATGGAAGCCAGTACATATGCCTGCTCGAGTCTTAAAGTACAAACACTGCTGCTTGTTACCGGCGACTCTAGTTCAGTGACAATTTTATTTGTCCACCATCCATCTGCAACACCCCCACCCCCCTTCCCCAGCCCAATCCTGACCCTTGCACATGTTTCACAAGCCTGCAAAGGGCTGACAGCCACCTTCCAGTGAGAAGTATCAGTTAGGATACTTCCAGTGAGAAGTATCAGTTAGCACGCTTTGCCCTGCCTCGAGGACAAAATTCAAGATCCAGCTCTGAGCAACAACTGGTACAAGAGTCACTGGAGTTTTGGCAGTATAAGCAGTACTTCCTTCCCAACAGTTATGTGTTACAAAGGCCTGTAGATTTGCAGTCACCGAACTTTAGTATTACACAATACAGAGAATCAAATTTTTTCCAGATCCATCTGCAAAACCCTATTCCCTGATATACTGTTTTGGTAAATATTGCTGTCTGTATATACTTGTGTATGGGAGAGGGTTTTTTCCCTCATAAATATAGGAAAATATTACTGGTTTGAACTGTGACTGGCAACGAACCAGAGACACACTTAATCTTTATCCTCACTGCTAGCTGTTGCCAATAAGTATAAGAACTAGAAGTAGCTCCTTGCTTTTGTGTCAGAGCCACAGTGCCCAGAATTTTCTTGGAGAACAATCCCTCTCCATCGTTAAAACTAGCTCCAGAATACTACTGACAAACAAATACAAGCAGCTGCCTACCCAGAGAAATAACCAGAGAACAGTTTGATAAAAGATTGCTTTGTTCTTTTCAGAGCATACTTGGTTCCAGGAAGGACAGAATCGCAGTGTCTAGAATCAGGAGTAATTCTTGATCCCGACGAGGAAACAAGGACAGTTTACAAAAACATACTGCAGATAAGAGAGCAGATTCTGCCCCATTTCACCATTTATTTCTAACCAAGGAAAACCTTCCTTGACCATATCTGCTTTCTCTACATACTCTTCTCGAACATGAAGCCATGCTGTAATGACAATTTTTTGGTATCAGCCTCTGACTTGTATCAAAGATCATCCTGACCCCAGCCACTGGAGTGACCAAAATGTAACTAAAAATGCTGTAATGCAGCAATATCCTTGCATTGAGACTTAAAATCTCTGTGACAGATGCAAAAGGTTATAGCCCTGCTCCCTCCCAGGCTTTGATTACCCAACTATTCTTTGACTTGAATCTTGTCTGCTCAAGAGTTGTTCTTCTCTTAATTCTTAGTTGCAAGTGGAGAGGGGGGTAAAAGCCAAGCATTTATTCCTTGTGCATTCCATTTGTGTACAAGAATGTTGCCAAATTTGTGGCAACTGATTAATGAGTAGTTCTCACATAACTTTAAACTTTTATTAGCATTATTATTATTATTGTAAGCATTATTAGCATTGCTAAAAGCCAGCTTCCACTCAGTTGTAGTTGAGAGTCAACTCACCTTTTTAGTTTAATCTGACTCTTTGGTCTCGATTCAGATACATGGATCTTTTGCTATTTAAATAACAAGGGGAAGGAACAAGCAGATCTACACAGCGGTACTGAAATTCCTCCCCTGCTAAGCAAACACAGTGGTGAGGCACTGCAATATGGGAAAGAGCAGCCAGGAAAATTAAAAAACATTTGCTAAGAAGACAGGATGAGCCATCTATGTCACTGAACCCTAAGTGAAGAGCCTAGCATGAGTTGAGGATCTGCCGCCAGCAGCGTCATAACTGTTTAGCTGCTGAAGCTCAAAGTAACTTCACAACCCTCCACTCCACCTTAAAATACAGACGCTACTGCCTTGCAATCCAACTCTACAAGTTTTTAAAGATCAAATGACAATCCACTAGAAGAAGATACAACAAAGCATCCCGTAAACCAGAATCCACAAGGAGAAGAGAGAACAGAGCACCCCGTAAACCTTTAGCGTTTAGGTGCACGCACTCACCAGACCCCATGCAGCCTGCAGGACCATCAACCACCAGCAGCTCTCCGGAGTGAGAGTGCAGGCAGGAGACAGGACCAACTGCACTGCCAGGGGTGGCGAGTGGGCAGGACCAGGCAGCAGTCCAGCTCTGGAGCCTCTGCCTTGCAGCCAGGACCTGACTCTCAGAGTCTCTGCACAATACGTGCCACAATCGCCCTGCAGTGGTTGCAGAACAAACAGCTGTCCAATCCACGGCAAGATGGTTTTCAAGGTATCTTAATCATTCCACTCTTTTTTTTTTTAAAAAATACACATGGTTACCCTTTTTACGAGGAGGGTGGGTGCAAGGAACAGGAATTGCAGAAAGCTTTTCTGAAGCTGGAGCACAGCACTGAACTCTGAGCTCTGCATGCTGAAATGTGCTTTTCTGTAGAGCTGTGCATTTCTGCAAATAGTATTTTCCCTGTTTTGGACTATTCTACTTGTGTTGCATAGCAAAACGACACAAACAACCCTGGAAACAATTAAAAAGCCACCACAATGCCCAATGTTAGAAAAAAACTTCAACACAGAGGCTACACTGGTGAATTAACCCAGGGTTTCTATGCTAGTGGCATACGTCCCCTTGCTAAAGAGCATCATTTTCTCTGGAGCTATCAGATCTGCAAGCTCTCAGCTTGGTAAAACCTCCAGAAGGGAATGAGCACTTCTCTTTAACAGCGAGCAGAGGCCAAAGAAAAAGGAAAAACATCTTTTTGTGTGTTTTTCTGGTGACCACAAGAGATCTCCAAGATAACAGTGATTTCTTTTATGGTCTTTCAGTACTCAGCTAACTAGAATTTAAACAAGCTTAGTCTTAATCCTGTCATAAATGCCAGTTGATGATCTTCGCTTTGTGTCGAGAAGACCAGTTAAAACATGGTTTTCTAGATGTCTCATTTCCCTCCCACCCACAACCAGAGAAAAAAATTGTCATTAAGAGCACAGCTATCCTTAAACATTTATTTTAGCAGTGTAAACAGGACCCATTGCAGCTGTGTCAAAAAAAAAGAAGGAAAGTCCATGTTTTCAAGCTGTCAATAAAATGTGGGGTAGCACACAGACTTACGTGCTTTTCCTATGACAGATAAGCACAAGTGGGAGCACTCAGTGGGCACTCTCAAAAGCTGGCACATATACCTTGTCTGAAATGGCTTTCACCACTGCTTATTCTTCCCTTCTCTCCCACTCCAAACTTCCACAAGACTTTCCATATCGAACCTAAAAATCTTGTGGAGCTTTGTCACAACTTGTGCATCCCAAACATGAAGCTGAGCTGATTATTTTTTTAAGACATTCCCCCAAGAAATGAGCCACGTGATTGCAAATATTTGTACTCTATTAACTCCTATAAAGAAAATTTACAATCCACAATAACTTGGTAACATGCTCATCAAGATTTCATGAGCTCTTAAATACCATTAAGGATTACAAAACACACCATCTTGGCCAATCTTCAAAGTTAGCCCTGCTTTAAGTGGGGATTTGACTGGAGAAACTTCAGAGGTCCCTTCCAATCTAAATTGTCTTTTAAATGCCAAAATCAATGCACAAAGAAGCCTCCTAGCATTTCTGATGGCACAAATGTAACTAATTTTCACAACAGGAGGGATTTTTTTCTTTTCTCCATTATCAAGATCCTCTAACAAACCATTCCTCAGGTCAAGAGACAGTCATCTTTGTAGGTTTCTTCCCAGTCTGTGCATCTTTCACAACTGAATTCAGTACAGCACTGCCCTGGGCTCTAACTGAAGAGCCAGTTGCTGTGTTAAGGGAGCAAACAATACTCCTTCCTTCAAAAGGAAGTTTGTTGTTAGACCAAATAATCTCCCCCCATCCTGAGAATGTTGTAGGGGAACACAGAGTCTGGACAACTCTTTTTCTTTTCAGCAAGGGAGGGCAATGAGCTCTGGCACAACACCCTGGAAGTCTTCCAGCTCTCAAGGTGTACTCAGAGGGAGCAAGGAGCTAGGCGCCATGTATGGGAAAATGCAACCCCCTGCCCAGTCCGTGCAATGGGGATGCCATGGAGATGGGAGGAAGGAAAGGGGCACAGAACTGAAAAAAAGTACTTACATGAAGATGCTACATGCTAAACTCACTGCTGGCTCTGCTGGGCATCTAGAGCAGGAAAGCTGCCTGCTGTGGCAGTCTGCAGAGGTAGGGAAAGAAGGGAAATGCCAACAGTCCCACTAATAGCGCAAAGCAGTGTCCACCAAAACCAAAGCAACCCGCTAGGCAGCAAGCAGTCCCTCCTGTTCCAACCCAGCCACACCTCCTGCAGATTCAAGCCTAAATTAATAGTTGTTTTTCCACCTTTTTGGATTCGTAGGCCTTGCTTGTATTTTAACTGTCACATTCCTCACGTTACACAATTCCTAGGAGCAAAATGCCTAGGTACTGAAAGGAAAAGTGTGAGATCCTCAATACAGGTCTCAACTCCAACCCACAGGGCAGGGGCAGCTCTATGCATGAACTGGGCTGCAGCACATGCACCCAGGTGAGCACATGCACCCAGGTGAGCACCACTCCCCGCAGCCTAGCTTGCTGTTGTCCACTATGAACCATGTCTCCTGGGGAAACTGTCCCCGCGGTTCCAGAAGAGGGGGCCGGGAAGCCCTGCCCCGGCACCCCAAGCAGCCTGAAGGTGTAGCCACTGGATTTCTCAAGTCTGAGCAGCGCGACTGCGCCCGAGACCAAGCCAAGCGCCTGGAACGACACAAGACGAAGCACGGCGCCGGTCGCGAAGCTTGCTGTGCCAGAGGAAGTCACCTAAGAAAGCAGGGCTCAGTCACAGCGTTAAGTGACGAGCACCGGCATAGCACACCCCAGGCCCCAAACCGTCGAGGCCGCAGCGGGTGCTGGCGGCGAGAGCCGCAGGTAGAACGGCGGTCGCGGCGCCCCGCGTAGCCGGCCGGCGCTCTCCCCACCCCCCGCGCAGCCCGCTGCTGCTCGCACGGCCACCCAGCCGCTCGCTTCCCGGAGAGCAGTAGCCGCCGTACGCCCCTTCCCCGCCGCCAGCCCCGCACACGCACCGCGGCTGGGACACAGAAGACGCGCGGGGATGGGGAGAAGAGCCTGCCGCCGGGCAGGCCCGGCCAGGTCGGCGAGGAGGTACCCGGCAGCGCCTAAGGACAGCCCGCTCCCCACGGCCGGCGCGGCGGCGGTTCCCAATGCTCCCTCTGTCCCCTCTCCCCCACCCCCGCCCCACGCCCGCAACTCACGCTGCCGCAGCGACCGCAGCGCACCGCGCCGCCCCGGGTGCCGCGGGGCACGGGCGGGCGGGAGGCGCAGGCACCGCCCCCGGTGCCCTCGGCGCAGGCACGGCGCCTCGCCGCGCAGCCGGGACCGGAGGCGCCCGGCCGAGCCCGTCAGCGCCGAGTGACCGGCGTCCCCCGCGCGCTGCACGGGGTGCAAGTCAGCTGGGGCTCGAATGAATCAAAACTCCCTCCCTGACCCCGCTTCCCCTCTCGAGGATTATTTCAGCTTCTGGTCAAGCAAAGAAAGGAAGGAAATGTATCATTAGATACTTATATATATTTATGCTGCAATATATTTAGGGCAACACCCCCCCCCCCCCGGCTCAAGTTGAAGAAGGTAGCGAGCTTATCCTTCAAGTAGCCTGATTCCTGAGGCACTTAAACGCTTACATATATATTGCATTCAAGAATATACTTGCTCGGGTAAGCCAGCCAATAACATGTCACAACATCATTGAACGAACACGCTCTTTAGCTCCTTGTGGTCATTAGGCACGGCTCCAGGCAGAAACTCAAGAGGACTCATCCTCATAGCCCTGGGACAATTTCCTGAGGTCTCCAGTTAACCCAACGCTTATAATACCAAAACCCAAACCAAACAAGGTGGTAGCAATGACAGCACAGCTCCGTCAATATCACAAGCAGCAGCTCAGGAGAATGAATGCAGCCTCTTGGATGGCACTGGAGTGGCTACATTCCAAATAACTGAGCAACCCACTGTTTTTCAGCATGTCCCAAACTTAGCTAGACCAAATGGCCTTTTCTTATCTCTTTTAATTGGGAGTCACCAGTCACTCTGGTTAGACCTGCTATGTTTATATTTGCAGTTTCTGTTTAGCACAGAGCTTTGGTTTTTGAGGAATCTCACCACAAAACAATGCTCTGCTAATTTGCAGTGACAGCAGCATCACAGTTCTGGACTAGCACAGATCAAACTGGAGGCAGCAGCATGCCATGTATGCTGAGACACACCACAAACCATGGCCTGGAAACCTGCCCAAGCACACTGGCAGACCCCTTTGAGCCCCAGACCGTGCTGGTTCCTTGCTGGCTGCTCCCCGGCCACACTGCCCTGCTCCACAGGCAAGCACAGCATCCCGTGCTGCTGGACAGCAACACCAACAGTGGTTTTGCAAGACAGAGCATCAGGTTGCACAGTGGATGTCAGAACAGCAGTCCTAGGCAGCAAAAGATTTTGGGTCTTTTTGTCCCAAACTGTGGTAGCTATTCTTTTATCTAGATATGTGCTTTTAGAAATCCAATGGGTTGTAATGTAAAAACCACTAAAATTCGTCAGGCTTATCAGCAATTAAAAAATAACCTATGGAAACTTCGACAGAAACAGCATTACTGGACCATGTGAAAGAGCTGTGCAATCTGAGAGTAGTGTAGGGTTTGAGGCTCCCCTCCCCCCCTCTGGAAATGCATGAAGCCATATATTTCTACTTTTTCTCATTAACCAGTGGGGTAAGGCTTCCTATCACCAAACACAATACGGCTTTCTCACTGGTTTTGAAACACAATCAGCATCAGAATATATGCATCATACATGTATCATCTTTGCCACTTTGACACAGCAATCTTCGAAAAAATGTTATAACAAAAAACAAGTGACAAATTTTGCCAGCCATCATCATGTAATTAAAACCCTAATTTCTGCAGGCTGTCAACATTCCTTTCTTCTGAATTTTGTAATAGTTGTGGCTCCAGCTGTCAACATTTGGCAGTGGTAGAATTGCAGCTCCATTACTTTTGTTGCCATAGTAGGCACACAAAACAAAAAAACCACCTTTTTTCTTAATTACACTTCTGCACGTTACACCTCTAACCATCTGGTACCTCACCTTCACCATAAGGCAGCCAGTATTCCTTCAGGGAGGGAAAAAACCCCCTTTGCTCTGAGTAGGAGTCCATAACAAAGCATCAGGCAAGAACAATAAGCAGTTAATCACAGAAGTGACTCCCACTTCATTTGTCCCTATTGTAAGAAGGAAAATCACAGAAAAATCTGAGCCCGCACATCTGGATTCCACCCAAGAATCTGTGTGCCTCTCTCCTTTAGAAAGCAGCAAAATCCCTTGAATGCATGCACACTTCTAGTAGATGCAGAACTAAAAGAAAAATGATGTAATGAAAATTCTGGAATGTAACCTTCTCTGCCTATGTCTTTCAGAAAGGCTGCCTTTCCACAAAAAGCTTCGGTGTCATGTAAGTGGAGTTGCAGCAACAATTAGTTTGCCCTTATGAGACTAACTTTGTTTCATTGCTTTAGAAAGGTAGCAAGATTTTGGCAGGATAGGTGCACAGGAATTCGTGTTCTTCACTTTTCTGGTTTTCCCTTCCTGATAAATCCTATGATGCCTGATCTATAATAGTTTGGCTTTCACCATACACTTATTCAGATGTTATTTACACATTTTTCCTCTTAAAAAAGAGACTGAAGTCACTAACACACACAAAAAGAACATTTTGCAGAGCAATATGCTCCAACATTTAATCTTCAGGTCCTCAGGTTTTGATTAGTGCTCTTAAAAAGCACATTGAGCCCTTCCCTTCCTGCTTTCGTGATTCAGTTTTATAGCAGTTAAACTGAAGAAGAGTATCAGTCTGCAAACTGCTTCTGTATCAGTTAATTAAATTTCCCTAGCGTGCCTGTGCATAAGTCACCCAGCATGCACTGTATCAGAATCTGTGTTAAAACATGATCCAGCATTACGAAACTTTCAATCTGTGTACAGAATGACAAAGCTATGTGTTATTTCAGAAGTTAATTATTTCTATTTCTTGTTGGATCATGCTTCTATAGATCAGCTTTAAACCAAGGGCGTTGTTAGACAAATGGTTTGTCTTAAGCAGCCTTTTCTATCAGGAAACAGGAGGTCTCTGAAGCAAGGAGGAAACAGTCAGTGGTGGGCTAAGGCAGGATCTAGGCCCCATATCTTTAGAAGGATTTCCATACTAATTAAGATTTTTGATATTGAGCCAGTAAGATTAGTTGCAGATATACAAAAAAAAACACCCAGCTTGAACTTTTCACCCGTGTGCTTCTAAAAGCATACATACCCACACAGATGCAGACTGACACAGGTTTCAGCCAGACCAGGCAAAAGCCATCTCTTGTTTGGAGGCTTACAGCGATATGTACTCATGTGGTGATGTGTTCAATGGCATCTCAGGAAATAAAAGCGCCAGTCTGTCTACACACAGCCTGGACTTAGATTTATCTTAAATAAGATCAGGGTGCAGTAGTCATTGAGGAAACCAAAGGACCTACAGGTCTTTTGAAATCAGTTTCACCCACATGAGCAGTTCACAGTGGAACACCAAGAAGAGATTGGTGCAACACCCTCCATCTGGACGAGAGCAGGAAGAAAGAATTAGTAAGTATTTTTAATGGGTATACAGATGGTAACACAAATCTCTTGTGGCAATAGTCTCATAAACACTGAATCACAGGAATGCCTACCATTTACAAGAAGATGATAGATAACCAAAGCCTTTGGAAAGAGCCGGTGAGGTCAGCAGGCACCAAAAAGGCAGTAACTGTGCTTCTAGGACATGAGGACATCAGAGGAAAACCCTCACTCTTCAGCCCTCCTGGTTTACCACCCACAACTGTTACATTGTTTCTATTAAAATCCAGACACCCAACCTGGTTTTAGCCTAGTTCAAGTTGTTGCTGCAAAACTGACACCCTTAATCCCTTACTATACACTTCAACAATAGTTACACATCTGAGGTCTACACAAGTCATTAGTAGGGTGAAGGCTGCTGTTACTAATACAGTTGAAACAGCTGAGATGGTCCTTAGGAGACAATTTCTATACTCAAGTAACATCTCTCACCTTGCTGGTTATACACAGCTAGAAAAACTGGTGTAAAATTTTTAATATAAGTATGTAGAGCCTGGAGGTGACCAATCTGTAAGGTTTGAAATAGCCTGTTGATTTACTGGTTGATTCAGCTGTTACTTGGTTATTTGTTCAAGCACTAAGAAAGATAACAGGGCTTTCTCCAACAAATCCGTACTTCCTCCTGAGTAGATGAGTTTAAATTTTAAGAGCAAATCTCAGAGGAAAGTGCCATGACCTCTTCTGAAAAGGGAGCATCTAGATTAGAAAATACAAAATAACCCTATTAAAAGCACTGATGCCAGTCTGGGTCATTTTAACAGACCCTGGCCCAGAATCAAACACACTCCAGCAGACCTCAGTTGCAACTTATGGTGGTACGGTGGTAATGAGCAGTTGGATACTTTCGATTTAGCAAAGCTACATCCAAACACTAACCATAGCCTTAGAGTTAAACTCTTAATCCTCTTACTGCATTGACCTATTTGTCTGTGCAGCTTTCTTCTGCTAGAGCAAAATACCAACATACAATGCAAAATACACTTGGTTTCAACACTGCATATCTGTACTTTGTTAGCTTTCATTCTTGGGTTTTTTTTTTTTTTATACAGCACATCAGCCTAGGAATGGCCACAAACTACACATCCCTATTTCCAATGTATGATTTCCATTTAATTCTTTTGTGAACATTCTTTAAGGAGTTGTACTCATCTCCAGGGATGCAGACTACGTTCACGTTGATATCTACAATCTTTACTTCTTAACTTTCATCACAACTACTTGAAAGAAAAGCAATGTAAGAAAGCACAAATGCAAAGTATCTGAACCAAATTACGCTAAGGACTGGAATCAAGCATGTACATCATGCAGATAAACACAACAGAACATTTCAAGTCCACAGAATTGCTTCTGCAAGATCCATTTCCTGAAACATGTGTTTATGTGCTGTTAGCAGGAATGTGAAGGACTTCCTGTAACATCTTCTGCAGAAGACATAAATAAGTTATGTTCAGCCTTTCCTCCTAGATCCCTATTACATCACTTACAGGTGATACCTGTTAAGAGCCAGAACTAAGAGTTTTCAGACTATATACACATCAGACAATGCAGATTTTGCCTGAATATTTTATTCATGTGATAAACCCATTTCTAGCTTTGACAAGCTTTAAGGAATGTAGGGTTTTTTCCAAGTTAAAAAAACCCTAACAAAACCCCCCGTTGATTTTAGGAGTGTGCTTAAATGCATTTTTTTTCAAACATTACTCCCTATACCACTTTTCCTCACATCCACTGTAATTTTTTGCCACTGAATAAATAATCAAATTGAAGTGTAGTACATACTTAAAATGACTCTGTAGGGGATAAAACTCAAGTACCTTGTGGACAAACAATTTTGTTAAACTAAAACCAAGCATAATTTTAATGCATTTTGTTTCATGGTCTTAACTAAAGGTTATACTTGGGTGATAAGCAGTTGACAGTGGGAAGGATAATGGGTGGTATGAAACAGGGCACTGATGATATTGACAACTTTCCAGCTCACCATTTGCTATGCTGCATCACTGAAACAGCATTTTAAAATCACGGATTGTTCAGGTTATCTTGTTCAGGTTAGGCTTAAAACTCAGGACTTTTAGGAAGGAAGGGAGGTTGCTTAGGTAAAAGGGGAAGTGGTAAGGTTAATTACATTTTAAGCCATAACTCTTCAGGAAATGATCCAAGTGAATCTCTGTTCCTGTGGTTTTAATATATGATCCAAGAATATTCATAGAAAACAAAGTTGTACCCTGAAATGATCTGGCAAGTGCTTTTCTGCTTATGTCAGCTCTTGTTCTAACCTGCAGTGGCTCTGGATAGCTAAAGTGGAAAAAACACCGTAGAAGAGCAGAGTTAGTGAAATCCTTATTAAATTAACAGCTTTTCATGTGCAGTAAGAAATAATTATAGGCCTAAAGGATTTATGGGATGTGAATGAAAGTCACTCCAGCTTGGAGAAGATAGGTGAAAAAAATAGATGACTAAAGATCTACCAAATCCAGATGAGCAATACGCTAAATGCTACATAGGGAACCAGTGAAAACTTGAATTGTAGCCATTAGACTCATATTGAAAACACTGGAGTTACATTTTTATTGAATGAGAGGAAGCTCTAGGTAAGCATATTAAAGATGAGTCAGAGGAGTGGCCCTGAACTGAAGCAATTTCTAAATGAAAGATGACAAAGAAATCCATATCAGATACCCCAGGCTGAACTTGGGATGAAATACAGAATAAAGAATTTTGTTTCCACTGGAATTAAGATTGTATTTAGGCTTAATTTAGCCCATTTTTCCTAGGGTTTATTTTTGGCTTTTAACTATCAAACCATTCAGTTTAAGAACCACAAAACATTATCATTTAAATAACTGCTTACACAGGTCCCATAAAGTTCATTGGATACATACAGTTAAAAACTTTTCTCCCACAGGAAGCAGGCATCAGTTATTCCCCTGAGGTCTCTCTCTCACAAGAGCAGTTGCAAACTGTTCACGTATTGACAAACTACCAGGTTATCCTTCCTAGGGCAGCATTCCTTCTGTATGCACAAGGAACTACTGCACCTAATACAGTCCTTTTCAGAAATACAGATTAAAATGTGAAATACAGTTAAACTTGAAGCAAAGCTGTATGTAATCTTCATGCCGTGACAAAATAAATCTAAAATAATCCAAATTGAGAAACACATGGCTATTGCTACAGCAGTCTTTACATAATCTTTAGTAGAAAGCACACAGGAAGAAGTTGCAAGTCACTTCAAATACTATTGCTGTTTAGTCTGTTTTTTTAAACTTCCAGTAAGCCATCAAGCTTCTCAAATGTTTATACTAAAGTTGTAATCTAATCACTACTTCCTAAGACTACTAGCCAGGTTTTCTTTAAGAGAAAGTGATAAGGTCACTGCAAGTGTATTTTAGGTCTTATCTGATCAACTGTCTTAACCACCCTGTGATTATTTTATGCTATGCCCTGTAATTATTTTCTGCTATTCTCCACCTGTGCTTCTTACCAAATTTTATAAAACATCAGATTGTCACTTCTTGTCACTGTAAAACAAAGCATGTGACCAGAACAAATGAATGGTAGGATGCTTTCAGCTGCCCCAAGCAATATGTATTGTTTGAAGTTTTAGTATTGATAAGAAAGCAAATATACAGAGTTTACACAGTTTTCTCATGAAAGCCTTAAGTAGTTACACCTCAAAACTCACAGCTAATGGAAGGTTTTAAAGACTGTCCCTGTATCAGTCAGAAAATTCAAACAGGGTTTCGTAATCACAAGAGTAGAAACAAAGTTCCTAAACAAGACAAAGCAAGATGAGCAGATAAAGAAGGGAACTGAAGAACAACAAAACTCTCATACTTCATTAAAAAATGCCTTTTAATATAAATCTGAATACAAAAATAACCAGAACACCCTACAGTCATCTCAAATCCTCAGAGTTTTCTCTTATCAATTCCCTGACAATTTGGCAAGTGCTTGTTTTCTCTGTTCTGCAGTCATATACTCACAGGCTTCCAGAATATTTACTATAATTAAAGTCTGTTGAACTGTTTTTGCTTTTACCCATATTCTTCCATTCATTCCCAGCACCAGCTCAAATGGGTACAATTGTGACAAATCCTGAATTATTTCACATTTGGGAGCCAAGAGTCTGCAAACAAGATAAAAAAAAGTCATAGGAAGTAGCAAATGGTCACTTGTTAGCAACCAGTAACTGAAGTGCAGTACTGGTGTAATGGGATCTATTAGAGTAACACCAAAAGGTAACATGATCAAGTTGCATAAGCATCTGAAATAACAATACAACATCAGATTTTTAATTCTCCTCTCAAATATATGCACCTAAAAATATAACTAATTTAGTTAACTTTTTCCTTAGATCTAAAAGTAATAGCTGACAACTTTAAAGTGAATTGGTAGTTTTATAATGACTATGATTTAATAAATTCCAGAAGTGACATTTTTAAGTGCTGCTATTTATAAATTTGACACTAGAGTTAAAGGTGTGTCTTTCAAAAGACAGCTTCCCTTCTTCAGGAGACAATATTCACAGCAGCAGAGTATTTTGTTTCTGCTATGTGACAGCACACTTATTTCTTTAATTGCAGATAGACACTATGGAAAACCAGCAGAAAGGTTGAAAAAGCATTTTTCATCAGTTCGCACTGTCTTCTCATGGGGCATGTAAACCAGACAAACCATTACTTAAAACCAGATATGAAATAGCTGCTTTGTCTCCCCAAATTGCTTTTCCCAAAAACAAACCACCCCACCCAAAAGAGACAAAACTTGACTATTATCACCCATAAACCCTGGTATTCTTTGACTGTCACAGAAATCTTGTAATTGCATCAGCATAACTCTGAAGTTCACAATACATTTAAAGTCTTATGAAATAGTTCCTGCTGAATCAACATGTCAGTTTTAAATAAAAATTCCATTTTTTGGAATTCTGTATCCTTATTTCAATGTGATTTATTTTTCTTTGGAAGTCAAAGTTATGTGTATTGATGTGGAAAGACCCCTCCTTTAATCAACTATCAAATTTACATCCCCCACTATCCCATTAAGCAGAAAAAGGACAGTAAACATTTCCACTTTTAAAACTCCAAGGTAATAGGTACATACCTGAAACCCAGCTTGAATGTTTTATTTCCACAGGTCAATGGATTTGTTTTCCATGCTGCCTTGGCAACCACATCACTTTTTTAAACAGGTCACACAACACCATATAGAAGAGCATCTAAATCTCTTAAGGGGGAGAATGTATGCTCCTTCTAGGCCAATATCCATACTCTAGTCAGTGAAACTGGTATAAATGCACTAAAATAACAATGCACTGATTACCAAACTGTCCATACTGCTCAGAGGAAAGAGTTGTGGAAATGTCACCCACCACATTACACATTAAGAGTAACTACTTACTTTTCTTCACACTTACTTTCTTATTAGACCCAAGGAAACTTTAATGAGGAAACCATCTTGTCCAATTATTCCCATTCCATTTGATCTTCCATTGCTGTCTATACAAACCATCTCTGGCTCCATGTCTTTATTTGCTACAAGGAACTGACCATAAATAAGATCTCCCACCTAAACAAAGCAGTGTCAAAAAGCAAAAGTATTAGAAAAGCCCATACTGCATATTTACAAGAAATACTCAGTTGATAAAGATCCTCCCCACAAGGCCACAAAATAGTTTTAAAGACACTGGTTACAGAGGAAAAAATACTGATATAATAGGAATTCTCATTTTCTCTTCCTCTACTACAGGATACATCCACTGTTAGCAGTCACAATCACAAAGAACTTTATCCACATGAAGCAGATAAGTAGACACTTATTATGCAGTTCCCCAGCGCTGGGGAATACATGGGATAGCTCCAAAGACATGTTTGCCAAGAGGTACAAAGTGCAACTTATTTATATGCCTTTTTAGCAGAGTCACTGTTCAAAATCTCATAGAATGCTTGCTTCTTAATTTGACCTTTAGAATGACCAGCTTTCACTTACCTCACCTTACCTTTATTCTATAGAAATCATTGTGTAACTTTACTGATTGTTTTAAATACAGAGAAGGAAGGGTAATGATTAAAATATTTATGTTATTTTCTGGAAGTCATTATCACATGCAAATGTCCCCAACACACGTGTAGTTATGCTGAGCAGGGTTCCCCGGTGGTTGTTGACAGTCTTCCTCACCATGTCTGCTGATTGAACCCCATCCTCACACATGCTCATTTCATCTTTGGCTGATCTCCCAAACCAAAATCTGTCTCTTCTGGTACCTGTTTTTTGACTCAAGGTCCATAACCAGTACCCATTGTTTTAATTCAGAGGCCATAATGATTTCCATAGTGATGAAGGCGCACACCATCCTAGTTACCTATTCCTAAAGGCCTTAACATGATTCATATTCTCAAAGCTGCTATAACCCCTTTAAAAATCAAAAGCATATCCTAAACTACAATTAAAGTAGCCTAGAATTCAAGTTATTTTATTAGGGTGGCTGTTACACACTAGTAACAATAATTTTGTTTAACCACTGGAATTTGAAAGATACAAAAAAGTACAGAATTGTATTTAATGGTGTAATCTTTTTTAAAAAACAAAGATGAATTCCTCTTCAACTTTAAGGGTAAAATTGATTAAAGTTTTAGTAAGACTGAAAGTCTAAATAACCTGCTCTTGTATTAATTTATCTGGTAATAATTTATCAGGTCAACAACAACAACAAATCACACTAACCTACATTTCTTTATAGGCCACATATATTCTGGTGGTAGTGTGTCAGTTAAACGCAGAAGCTGTGGCATGCATGTGCCACACAACATGGGCAAGCTAAAATGTAAGGAGCAAAAAAGCCTACCTACCACCTAACTGATACCACACCACACTAGTTACATCTTGTTAGCCTCAGAAAGCCCACTACCTAATGGTGCAAACACCTCCCAGGGCCACAGCAAGACCACTGCAAAGAAGCCTGCACGCCTCCTCTTACGTGTGGCTTATATAAGTAGCTATAACTAAAACTTAACAGAAGCAGCAAATGACATCACTAAAGTGTTGCCTCCAACAAACAAAAGTATTACCTGCACATTCGGCCTGTTCCTCTTCGTGGCCCCTTCGAAGGCCAGGTATGAGAGAGACGCTTGCTCACTCCCACCGACGTCCACCTTAAACACGTCTCCTGCTTTGACCGTCACTATTCCTATTACGCGGTCACCCTTGACCGGAACGTACTGCAAACGGGGTTCGGGGACACACAGGTCAGGCAAACGGGGACGACAGAGGGGCCCGTCCCCAACCCGCTCCCCACCGCGTCCCTACCCGCTTCTGCTGCGAGTCCACCCAGTAGGCGCCGCCCGCCGCGCCGCCGCGGGCCTGCCGGTGCCGCAGCAGGCCGCACTTGGTCACCAGCAGCCCGCCCGCGCACCGCCGCAAGCCCGGCCCGCAGAGCAGCCGGCCCCGCGGGGCGGCGTCGACGTCCAGCTGCAGCCGCTCCGCGTCCTCGTCGTGGCGGGCAGGGAGGAGCAGCACGTCCCCGGGCAGCACTACCTGACCCACGCACTCCTCGGCCGCCGCGCCACGACCCTCCGCCATCGTCACGCAGGCTCCCAAGCACCGCCAGGCGCTGCGCATGCGCGGGGGCGGCGAAGCGGCGGCGGAAGGCGCACGCCGGACCTCCGAGATGGGCAACGCGCGGAGGGAGCGTCCCGCTGCTCCGGGGCTAACGCGGCCCGTGAAACGTGCTCGCGGAACGCCAGCGACACCCCCCGTCCAGAGCAGTAACAGCCCAACCGTGTGCGAAGCGCTGGTACCTTTCAGAGCCGGCTGCGCGCTCCGCCACTGCGAGGCAGCCTTTCGCTCCGCAAGCCTTCCTGCCCCGGGGGGAACGGCCGATGCAACGTTAACGCGATTGAGCTGCAGAGGTAACGCGGGCGCTGAACTCACCGCTCCAGCTGCGGTTATTTGCAGCTTCTTTTAGTGCCTGACTAGAAGCTGCCGGTAAAGCGGAGAGCTGGCCAAACGCGAGGTGACTACCCGCTAATGAGCCTGTCAGCGAGGAGGAAGAGGCGGCTCCGCTTCGAGCCTCGCTCCCCGCGCGGGAGACCACAGCTGTGCTTCAGAAGACGCCCTGCAGTGCCCGCAAAAGCCTTACCCGGCGTCAGCGCGGGTGCCTCGCGCTAAAGTCTCCTTTCCCAAGTCGCTTTCTAGTCTTTATCTACGTATAAATGACGAAGCGCCTGTCCGCACCAGCACATCGCATCAGGACCGACCCAAAACGTGCTTGGCTGATACCTAAACCCCTTCCCGACAGAAACCGCTCGCGGAGAAGCGGCGTTCGGCGCAAATGGAAGAGCCGCCGCCGCTCCCCCCAGGCGCGGTAGCGGCCGTCCCGCTTCACCGCGCTCCCAACTACCGCGGAGCTCACCTCCCGCGCCCGGACACGCCGGGTCCTTTGTCCAATCGTGTGCCGCCTGCCGGGTACGTACAGAGCGTGAACCGCGCTGCCTGGCAACCCAGCGCGTTCTGAGGCGGCGCCCGGTGCCTCGAGTCTCCCGGGCGGCCCGGCGCTGTGCCCGTGGCGCTGCCGGAGCAGGTGAGGGGGGGCCCGAGACCCGCGTCCGGTAGGAGTAGGGTTGTGCGTGGCAGAGACCGCCGCCCGGTGTCTGCACTCGGGGCTCCGGGGCCGGGAGCGGCAGGAGCAGGGCTGCTCTCTGAGGGAAGGTGAGAGGGAGGAGCCACGGGCGGCTACCGTGCGGGCCAGGTAATCGCCTCGGCGACAGCCCCGCAGCACCGGGCCCTGGCCACAGCCCGCGGAGCGCTAGCCGGGGAGGAGTAACGTACCAGGCCCGCCCAGAGACTCGGGACAGCGCCTCAAGAGCAGACCGAGGAGCAGGCCCGCCCAGCGCGTAGCTCCGGAGGGAGGTAAGGGCTGCAGCCTCTGCTTAAATGGAGCCCGGGAGCAGGGGGCGTGGGCGGAGGCTCCAGGTGGAAGCGGCCAGGTGAGAGAAACTTTTACTCCCGCCGCATTTGGCACAGGGCAGCGTGCCGGCGCTGCTGCAGCGAGGGGCCGCCGCCGCTTCCGCACTGGGGGAGCACGAGGCGGGGTCAGCCCCATGGGTGGCGGGCGATGGGTGTTTCGGCGTCGGTGAGGTTTGGGATGTGCTGTGTGTTTACCGGCGCAGGGCCGGCTAAGCCTGGTGTGTACCCTGGGATTTGTTCTTTTTGTAACTGCGTAGGCTGAAGCCTAGTTAAGAACATCATCTAATGTAAGAAACTCAACACAGTAACGTTGCATCCAATTAGAACCTTCGTGAGGTTGAGAGAAAGATCTTTATTGCTTCAGTCATTGCATTTTAGAGGAGGTTTTTATATAGAGTGGTTGATTCAGGCCCTGGTCTTGCATATGCATCCTAAAGGTGGCTTTGTTAGTTCAAGCTAAAAATCTATCCTGAATCATTCACAGAACTGTTGCTGTTCTTCAAACACCTGTATAGAAACTTTCCCATATCTTGTGCTTTTGAGATTCTTTGCTCTCATGGTGTCCTGGAATCGCCAGTGTGTTTCTAAGCAGTTTCTGAATTATACATGCCTAAACAGTAAGCAGGGGGAGTTTTGAGTGTTTTCTGCAGTGCTCGGTGTAACTGATCTACCAGTGGAGCTTTTAAGAACTAAACCAATATTAAATTTAAATAACTTCCTGCTATCAATTGCCAGGTTAATAAAGAATAATGTTGAATACAGTGTTTGGTGCCTGAGGCAATAATTCTTGAAAACCCTAGCTTTGACATTGATGGCTAATGTCTGTCTGTTGTTAGTAGATGTGAGAATGGAGTCTCAGTATCTGAAGAGATGCCTAGGAACTTGCTTGAAAAAGGGACTGGCAGAGGTTGCAGAGCATCAGCCAGCAGATCCAATAGAGTATCTGGCACATTGGATTTACAATTACAGAAGAATCTTAGATGAAGAAAAAAAGGTGGGTCCTTGGGGAAAAAAAAATCATGACAATGCAGTTAATGCTATTTAATCTCTGTTTTTCCCAATTGATTCTGTGTTATCTCTGAAATAGAGAATGTTGGAGAGGATTGAGCTGGAACAAGAACGGGAGGCGGCCCTGGTAGAACTTGAAATGTTAAGAAAAATGAAGGAAGAAGAGCTACTGATCCAGCAGAAACTTGAAGAACAACGTCAGGTTAGTAAAACTTAATAATAGATAACTGTGAATAGTGTATGATGTTGTAGCATCTTTTAGCATGCTAATATAGCACTTATAATATTGGTATAATGACTTTGATAGAGGGCAGCACAAAACAAGTCTTTTACTCTCACTTTTCTAAATAATAACTGACATGATTAGCCAGTACATGAGAAGGAAAACTTGCATACTATGTGGCAAAATATTATTAAAGAAAAATTAAGGTAAAAAGCAGGCAATTTATTGCTTTCATAAGAAGTAACAAAATAAATAGAGGTCTTCTATAACTAATTATGAAAAAGAGCTGGTGCAAATAAAGCTAGGAATACTCCAAATATTTTTGACAGGCCTCTTAGGAGGCCTGGGAGTAAGAACTGATCACTGTATGAAGCTACTTCAATGTAATATCCATAAGACAAAAAAAGGTGATGTGTATGGATAACGTATGGACATGCGTACACATCCTGAAAAGGGTTGGGAATCAAGGGTTGGAATGAAGCTTTCACATTTAAGGAGTATTTATAGCCTGATCCAATGAGGTGCCTTATTCTTTCCTTGGTTCCCTGTGCATTCTGTCAGCATAAAGTTGGTTGAATCCTATACTATTTGGACTTGAAATATGAGAAATAGAAATACAGATCTTATCTTGATCTGTCCTTTATAATGGACTTGTGCATTTAAGCACACATGTAGCAGCATCTGTAGCTGTGATAATGTTGACAGGATTTTTTTACATGTCTGACTTTCATGATGTTTAAAGTTTAATTTTAAATCTACTGATCTTGCTAAACCTAGTTTTAGTGTAAAATGCATTCATTCTATTTCACTTGCACTTTTAAAATCTGGAATTTACTAACACGCAGACCAACAGTTATGTTCTTAAGAATTTCATGAGTCATTTAGAATAGTAAATGGAATCAAGAGGTTGTGCCTAGGCATAATTTACGGGCAATGAAATAATTTCATGTAAACTAAAGGAAAGATGTTGAACCGCCCTCAATTAGACAGATTTTTTTAAACTAACTCACAATATTGGCTGTAGTCAGGCACTCAGACTTGTTTTGCTTATATGTACCAAAAAGGAATGTGCAAGTTAGTTACTGCAATATGGCAATGTTTGTAGTAACAGCCCACAAAATGCTGCCACAAACAGTATTCTCTAGGTCCTAGCGCTGTTGATTGTGAGCACTTCAGACACGCAGTTTCTGAAGTTTTGATGCAATAGGGCTTAGGCTCACAAATAATAAACACTTTGTATTAGATATTTCCAGTTGGACACTTTAAAGGTTGATGACTATTAATGTTAACAGTACTTCTTAGAAGTCTTTTCTGTTGATTTGATTCTGTGTGGATTCATCTGTCTGTGCTAGATAATATCGGAAGTATCGGAGTTGAGTCCAAAGAATAGGAGATAATGAATATAGACTGATAAAGACCATGAGGAATGAGACAGCACCTTGTGTGTATACTAAATTTAGTTGTCTATTTCTTCTTTCTCCTGGTAGTAAAGCCTTTCTATCCATGCAAATCTAAAGCCTATGGATGTGTTGCAACGGATGATACTGAAAGTGCATTGGTATTAACACTGAAGTTATGTTTTCTGCTTCCTTGTTTATTTTAATTAAGACTCCAATAATGAAATACATTGAAAACAATGACATGGGTAAGATCAACGTGGTTATTTCCCTACTAATTTGTCCTTTCTTAAACTGGCAGGGTCAGTTGGAAAAAGAACATGAGGATTTGGAACAGCAGAATGAAGGAGACAAAATGCTGTTGCAGCAAAAAGATCAAGAGGTTTAAGCCAAATCTTAGTCAGTGATTTGAAAATACTGTGAATCAACTATCTGTTTCCAGATGCAGATGCTAAGTACAAAACACAGGGCAGAAGCCCATGAGCTTTGAACTAACACATAATTTTTAAAAAGGTGGTGAAAAGCAGGGAGGAATGTCTAACGCATTGCTTCCCAGTCTGGGTTTTATACTTGATTTTTGTTCTTTTTCTATTAGATTTTAATTAATATTCAGAACAGAGTATAAATTTGTTGCACAATTCAGTATAACGTTGGCTTAGTTGATTGGTTTATGTTCCTTGATGGTGTTTATGAGCAAGTATTATAACTTAAGCATGCCTGATTTAAATGTCTAAACAGTATTTTACTGTGTCAGCACAAAGTCCATTTCCTGTACATCGATAAAGAACTGTGGTTTGGAATTGGGATGTTTTTTGAGTCTAAAATTCTCCTGGTGCACAGTAACTTATACTAACAGAAGAATACCTATACAGATGTCTTTGTGCAATCTCTTTTAAAATTAAATTTGTGGAGCATGTCATATTTTAGATACCTATGTTTTTAGAGCACTCGAATACTGACAGAACATAATTGTAGAAAGAAGACAGTATGAAAGTGACAGGAAATATGAGTATGTAGAAATTGTAAACAAAGATTCCTGTTATTTTAAACCTGATTAAAAATTAGTCTTAAGCATACAAAGGCCATATTCACATACTAACATATTGTGCACATCTAAACTATTATCTTTATATTAAAACATCATGTCGTTTTAACATACGTGAAATAGTCTCTATAAATAATTGTGACATGGAATACTTCTAATTGAAAACTGGTTTTCATTATCATAGGAGGATGAAAAGACAATAGTTGAACTTACAGACAGACCTGGAGCACCGAGTTTGACCACAGTTGAGGAGCTAGATGAGAATGAACAGTCTAAAGTAAGTGTTTAGAACTTTAAGGGATGGAATTTTGGCCACAGCCTTCAAACCATCCTGTTGCCCGGTACAAGTTAAGCCATTCTAAGACTCTGATGTTGGCTGACTAAATAATGAAGATTTTAAATACCCTTTTGTGTTCAGATATGTTACAAACGAGTGTATGAATATTTTTGGAGAGGAGGCAGCCTTCTTTTGCTCCATGAACAGATAGACCTATGCAACATGTACTAAATCACAAAAGATACATTATTGAGTGCCTGAAGTTGTTTGTGTCTGCTTGAAGTTTGTTTTCAGCAGAATGGACTCTGGTGCAGAGAAATGAGCAAAGATTTTAATTTAAAACATTTTAAGCATTAAAATAAGCATTTTAACTTAAAACACCAGATACTCAGGACATGCAGTGCTCACTAAGACTAGGACCTGCTGAGAATCGGGTTATCTGAACCCAGTGCCGGCAACCTGAACTGCTTTCAGTACTACAACTATGGCTCTTCACTGTGATCCTCAGGCATCTTCTATGACCACTGCATAGAAGATGGGGTTTTTATCCTTCTTGCTTCTATGCTGTATGATCTAGGGAAATAAGATGCCATAAATTAGTCTTCATTTACTATAAGGCATGGTTGTACATTTAACAGATAATGCCGAGTGCCACAAAATCACTCATCTTTAGGAGTATTCCCTGGTCATTCTATTGATTTGTCTGGCTTTTTACAATTGGAGTATTCCAAGTGATATGATTGGAGATTTTGATATACTGTTTTTAGAACATGATTATTGGAACCCTTTTTCCTTTATTAACCTTAATTTCACCTAATTTCATATATTGGTAGTATAATTTTAGATCAGAATTTGTATTGTAATATTAACATGCTTTATGCTTAATGTTACCTTTAATAGCAGCTTGTTTTATGAGTGTAGTCTAAATATATGTGTGAACATACTTATGACTGTTCTTAAGGCCAGGTTTTCACAGGTGTGTTTTTCACTAATGTAAATCAGATTAACTCTCCCAAGGTTTTGTGTAGCCCAAACATTTATAGTTTTCTGATAATTACATGTTAAAAATATTTTTTGAGGCTTCAGGCATATTTTGTGTTCTTAATTAGCTGAATTGCAAAACTAGAAGTGAAAATGTGTAGTGAACTTATTTCGTTCTCATATGTGCAAGTTTTCATGACAAAAGTAATTTGAAGTTGGATTACATGAGTCTTTGGTGATGATATTTCAGGTTTTACAGTAATGCTTTTTGAGTTAAACTACAAATTAAGGACAGAAGTTAATATATATAGACTTGTACTGCTGAAAGTATTCAGTTTTCAGAATCATGATACTTAATCTAGACTCACTGCATATATAATAATGAAAGTCGGAGGATAAACTTGAGGGTATTTCACTGAATGTGTAATTATATTGATGAATATCAACTTGTCTGTCATGTGTGTTTTAATTTTCTCTCCCCCTCTTTTTCACCTTTTTACGAAGTTCAGTTAATGCTGTTAACTGATAGAATTTCTTTTTTGTTTTAGAGTACCACAGATCTTACAGTAGAATCAGAACAAGAAAATTCCCCACTGACCTGAAAGCAGTAAATGTGTTTTCCTACTCATTACTTGCTGATCGTGAAGTCTAATGTACATGTTCATTTATTTTATATATAGGACAGATGTACATACCTGATGTCTTGGTTTATGTGCCTTCTTGGTCATGTTAATTCTGGAATGTGGTGCTTCATTTTTGTTCTTAAACCACGTCTGGCTCCAAGGAAGTAGAACTGCAACCAAAATGAAAGCAGTAGATATACTTTGTACTTATTGCCCGTTGATTCTTGAAGTGTAATAATTGTAGATTGTAATTGATTTGTCAAGACTGTTTTGGAGTAGGGGCTCCACTATGATAATTTGAATGAATATTAAAAAAAATATTGAAAAAGGATTTTCCAAGAATTTGAATGGTTTCTAGTAGAAAGGGGGAATGCTCTGTAGATTGGAAGACAAAGAGAAAGAATTCTGCACATTAAACTAGATGTAAAAATGAAATCAGAAGATTTTCCAATTTACCTGGAAGAGAAGAATTGAAGTCAGACTCAGTAGACAGATGTACCAAAAGATCTCT
This sequence comes from Porphyrio hochstetteri, assembly GCA_020800305.1. Classification (NCBI taxonomy): domain Eukaryota; kingdom Metazoa; phylum Chordata; class Aves; order Gruiformes; family Rallidae; genus Porphyrio; species Porphyrio hochstetteri. The sequence goes on from CM036911.1 coordinate 12,799,704, forward strand.
CACAAATCATGAGGTGCTTTTTGTTAACACTAAGTGTTTTCTCTAGGTTTTATAATAACCTGGTATTAGGTGGGCTGCAAGGGTCTGAATAAAAATTTTGATTTGTCAAGTCATAAAATAATCCTACATGCATTTGTCTTGAATTTACAAATTAATAAATTACATCTGTGTTGTCTTTACTAAATACCATTATTAGTTCTCAAAGCTCCACTTTTAAAAACATTGAAGAATATTTAGCCTGATCAATATTGTTCTATAAAAAAAGTTTTGCAATCCTTAAAGATTGCATTGCTACTTACAAAAGCAAATTTCTGTAGTCACTGGTATCTTGATAGAGGTTGTCAAGAACATTCTGTATCTGTTGGTTAAAAATGGAAAAGACACCAGCATTAAGAAATTGTATGCTGCTTGGCTTCAGCATGTCTTTGCCTCTCATGGTTTTCTAATAATACAGGTTAGCTGGCTAATCAATGTTAAGTAATTTCCAGTATTGTGTAATGAAAATTTTCTTTATTACAAATTCAGAGCATAATTAGTGTTTTCAATGTTCTTCAGTTTCAGGCTGGGAGAGATTTTTGGGATATTTTCGCTTGTTTATATTATAGCTAGTGTTAAGGGTTTTGCTCTCTAGCAAAATGTTAAAAATATCTATGTACAAAATAAGCAAAGGTCAATCATGCAATAAATACTTTTCTGCTCTAAGTAACTAATTTGGTTCATGTAGCTCATACTAGACATAATCCTATCAATTTTTAAAAGGTAAGTATTATTGATTTCTAGTATAGTAATATTATTTTCCCCTTAAAATTAATAAAATAACTTTATTAAAAAATCTTGTTGTCTTCCTTATTGCCATATTGCTTTTTGGACAGTGTTAATTGTCATGTCTTATATGAATATCTTTAAAATAAAAGAGCAAAGTGTCACTCTCTGGGTTTAAATAATTAAAAATTTTTGTGTAACACTAAGGAAAAGTTGGACTACTTTTGTGACTAGGCAGTCAGGCTTTGCTATTGACATTTATTCTGCATTTTGTTAAGTTTGCAATTTGTATGACAGTCAAGAACATCTTCTGTGAAAATAAATATACCCATATAGTTGACATTCCAATAAACCGGTTTTGTCACAGTTTATTATATTTATTAGTAATTAATAATTTTAATAAAAATAATTTTAAGACTGCATTTCAAGTTACTACAGTTCTAATTACACCTGTATCCACAGCAGCTTCATGTGCCAGTCTCAAAGGTATGGAGAAACTGCATAAGTAGGTGGGAGTTTCTGTTTTGAGCCAGTTTCTATAACTGAATCTTAATTAGATTAAACTTTTAAAAAGTTTGAGTAACTTGTGTCCATGTATGTTTTATGTGCAGTCACATTGATTATGAAAATTTCAGTCTATACTTATTTAATTAGGAAATGTGTTCAAGTTGTAAGACAGGATTTTAAAACATGGTAGTAAGTAAGTCTAACTACTTCTAACATGTGGTTTCCACTTTCTGTTTTTTCATAACACTTGTATCTTTGATTTTGTTACATGTGTGTCCACTAGAGTGCATCCTAAATAAGCATACTGGTGGCTCTGTGGTTACAGCCTATGAAAACTGCAACTTTTGTTTGTCATTTTGTTTCAGCTTATTTTTAACTGTGATTATTTTTTTCCCTTTTGATCCTGCAGTTGTTACTCCCCACTCTTTCTAGGTATGAATTGAATTTTTGGATGGAAAATTTTATCAGAAAATTGCTTAGTAGGGGTCAAAATAAAATGGTAGATTCCAATTTCCCTCTTCCACTTCTGTTATAGTATGTATAGAAGACATAAGTTGCTCACATGTTATTTATAGAAATTCGCCTTTTTTGGGGTTTGGTGTGTATAGACCTACTGCATTGATCAAATTCTACAGCTTTATAGGAATTCTTAGGTTGGATATGGAACCAGAGGGTAAACTGGCTCTTGGCTTGATGCTTTTTTAAGGTACAAGGCAGCCTATAGGTATCTTGGAAAAGTAGGTCACAACAGAAATGACTTCTGCTTGGGTATCTAACCCTGGAGGGAAATTAAGGCAGCTTAAAACAGTCTTTGCCTTTTCCTTTTGAACTTTAACCTCCACTGGAGTATAGCAAGTTAGAGCCTGGAACAGGAAGAGAACAGAAGTGAAGATACTATTTTATTTTTACTGCATGTGATGTGATTCCAGAAATGTTAATACAGTTTTACCTCGGCATCACATCTATGTGTATTATAAAAAATGCAGTGATCTAATTTAACTTGAGCTACAGCTTGCATTTGTTTTCAATACATTTTTGTGGAATGAAGAAGACAGAATTCAGGGGCAGATGATAGAAAACATTGCTCAAAATAAGATGCTAAATACTGACAGAAGATTTATGAAATTGGCTTTTTTTCCTCTCAAGAATAGGAGCAGACTTATTTAGGCTGCTATCAGACCCCATGAACAGATCCTCCAAAGAACGTGCTGATAGTAACGTGCCCATTCACAGCTGTTCTCATTCCAACAATACTGGGACATAAGGATGAAAACAGATATGAAGCTCAGAATAGGACAAAATGAATCAGAGTAACTATCAGTCTGCTCACAGAGATGGAACTCAGCTCTGCAATGTGAGCAGCTTCTCCTAGGAATTGATATACATGTTGCAGAAAGCACGTCTTAACGTTATCTTTTAACAGAACAGGCCTTAAGTCTGCAGTCCCTTTCTTCTTGTGAATGATTCTCCTTTTTGTCTGAAGGAACTAGTTATCCTTTGTAAGCAAAAGCTTTATACAGTAATTTGGCAATGGTAATGACAGTTGGATGAATTAGTCTGGAATAACTGTAAAATTGAATTGTCATAATATTGCTAATACAGTTTGCTCAATTTAAAGTTCACTATTGCTTTGCTTCCATGAAATTTTTTCCTATATTTAGGGTAGATAAAGAACAGTGTTGACTATTGACTACAGCTTGAAAAGAGTCTAATCTTGTTACATGCTGATAAGGACTGATATAGTCTTTAAAATATCTTACCAGTACATTTTTGATTATTTTTTAAAATTTTTGTTTGTTTTTCAGTCTTACTATTATAAACATTCATATGGTCTTTGTGCTTTGTATTTGTGTATTTGTTTATATGATAGAAGAATCTATTCTATTGTAAACGTGCATATAGGAATTATAGTGCTAATAGTAGTGGAAGAAAGGCAAGACAGAGAAATGTATCGTTCAGTTGAGCTGTCAGCGAAGCAAACGTTAAGAACCAGAAGATTGATTCACAGAATTTGAGAGCAATCTGTGGGTCTTCCCTGTAAACCTGTGCCTCATGGAATCATTGTCATAAACCAAAGTTGATGTTTAACTTAGGTCAGACATTACAATTTTTGTCATTTTTACTGCTATATTTTTTTTTAATTTGAAAACAAGTTACTCTAGCAGATGCTATGTCCTGAAAAATTACATTCACTAGGGCCTGTTTGGAGAAGCTGAGCGCTTCTGTTAGATCTTTAATTGTAGGGCATCCAAAGTCAATGGCCATTTTGAAAAAAAAATTAGATGACCAGTCCTTTACATCAGTTTTTTGACTTTATGGACACAAGTTAATTGAGGGGAAGGTTAAAAAAAGTAATTATGTTATGTTTATTATTAATACCACACATGTTTATATTATCACCTGAAAGTAAATCCATGGGTAAATGGTCCGGTATATGTAACAAGTAGACAAGACTGCTGTTTGCTTCATGTTGGTTAATCCTATTTGAGTTCTTGTCTGTTACAAAGGCTATGTTGATGTCTCTGTACTGATGCAGAAACATATGCTAAAAGTCAAAACACTTCCCCATCACTTTGCATCTGGCAAAAAAGAAAAAAAATCAGTGTTCTTTAAATGATAATGGGATGCTTGGGTTTCATTTAGACAAAAAAGGGTGGGATATTTAGGAATGCACCTAAATTGTCTGGATAATCTTACCCTCTCTAAGGAGTATTTTGAATTAATCTTTTAACTCACCAAGGAGACTCTGCCACATTCTGTCATTCATAGTTCTCAACAGAAGTTGATATTACAAAGGGTTTTTTTCATAATCGTGGGAAAATAAGTGTGAAAAATGTGTGACTTTTAGTTTGTTTCAAGAATCCGTTTGTGTTTGAGTTCAGCAAATCATTTTCTGAACAAAAGAAATTATTTTACTTAGTGGTTCCTCTATAATTTAGGCATAGTCTAGGAGATCCCAGATAAAGAAGTTAGCCTTTTTCTGGGGGAGGAGAAGGAAATATGTCTGAACTTGATTGGTGTCTTAGTCTGTTTTTCTTAATGAACTGAATCATATTTTCAGCTCTATAATAGGCCTGGTGGTGGTTGTTGCTTAAAAAAAAGTTTGAAGCAAAACAGTTCTTGGTGCCCTGAGGAATTTGGCTCCAAGGATCTCAATTTTGTTCTCATGGAAGTTGCTGAACAATCTGTGATTGAAGTAATAAGTGCATTGCATTTTGTACTAATATGAGCCCTGAGAAGCTGTCTCCTATTTATTAAACTTTTAATACACTTAATGTTAAAACATAAGAGAATTGATTGAGTCAAACTACAAGTAGGAAAAGAAACTGCAGAAATAGATTATCTGGGGAGAGGATGGGAGAGGAAATACTCAGATAATAAATAATCATTGCCATTGCAGTGAATGGGGCACTGCAACTTCCCTTTGCTGTTTCAAGCCACATTTCTGGGAGTGTGTTGGGCTTCTCCAATCATTCTGCTCCATTTCCACTCCACCTCCTGAATGTACTTTCTTCCAGAAATGACTGGCTGCATGCAGACACACCTGTATTTGGTTCATTATTATCTTAAGCAATTGTGGTTTTTGCCACTGATGTGTTTAGTAGATAAGTTTAAAAAATGCTATTTATTTAGCCGATAATTGTAACCCTGGAGACAGGATCTGTTGTTTGTTTCATTGTAAAACTAGCTGCACCGAAAAGTTACCCTTAGGCACTGACAGCTGAAAATTTCTAGGGCTGGGGCTGCTGTGAAGTCCTGAGACAGCTGTTCTTCAACATTTTTTCAGTGTGTGTATGTATCTAAGTGGAGCCTATAGAAAAAATGCACTTGATGTAAATGTTATTGTATCTGCATGTGTTTTACAGTATTTAGTCAGGTTTCTTGGCAAGAACTATGATCAGTCATCCATCTGAAAGACTGTTCTCCTATCTCAATGGATCATGCTTTTACAGATGCTGATCTCAGATGCAGGACACTAACTCAAAGGCATTCTTCCCTTATGTGACTCATTAGCTTTTTAAAACTGTCTCTTGGAAACTCAGCATACTTACATGATGTATGAATCTTAGAATGTGACCAAGCTTTGCTTGGCACAAAAAGTTGGGAGGATACAGCCAGACCTATGTAATTCTATATATTTGGCCTGTCTCTTGACATAGAGTATTGTGAAGGAAGGATTCCTTTTTTGCTACAGTTTTTTTTCAAATTCTCTACAGCAGCAATAACTCTCTCACTACTCTGTGCTTACTGCAACAAAGTTGCCACTTGTAGGTATGCTAAGCTCATGCCACTGGGAGCAATACACCAATACTCCTTCTCACACTTCTGTAAATCAAAGGACAATCTAACCTTAAAAAAATACATTAACTATTCTGGGTTTTGTTTTGTTTGGTAGGATAAGTAGATTCCTAGTATTAAATAAAAATAATTTTGTTTGCTTACAGTATTTCAGTGTTATAAACTGTAAAAGCCTGTGGCTTTGGACGTGCTCAAATATTTGTGAATTGAAAATCTGGAAATTAATTTTGTGTTCTAGTGTTCTGTCTGTGTAGAGAATATTTTAGTTTCTAAGGAGATCAGGTCTGTGCTTACTGAACTTATTGGCAGGACTCCCACTTGAGTCTGGGTAGAACATTTGTGCCAGTTGCGTGGGAATATCTGTATGTGTCTTAAAACTAATTAAACTTTGAAATCACTTTGCTGACCTTGCTTCTAAAGACTTACAGAATCTCACTGACATATTTCATGGTACGGCAGAAGTAGAGATGTAACACAGAACTGATCACTCAAAACCTCCAAATGCCTTGTTCTCTGACTGCTGCTGTTGAGATGATAAGCTTTTGGTAGCAATTGGGAGGTGGTTAATAATAAACTGCAGCCAGGATTTCTGAAGACACGAAAAAAGGATGTTGGTTTATGATGGGTGCCAATTTCAATACTAATTTTTGAAAGTAAACAATGAGATCTTTCACTTTGCTGTCTATACCTTGTAATACATATGGGTCAAATGTTGTGGTCTTTCTTTTAAGAGTTGATGGGAATAGTTGATGTGTTTTGGTTATGGTAGGTCTGCCCTGTTCTCTATTTTCTGGTTGGCTTCTCAACTAACTGAGAAGGCGAAGGCAATACTGGTGTTTAATGACAAGCAACGTGGATTGTGAACATAAGAAAGGAGCAGTAGCAGGAATCCTGTAAGCTGCCAACGTCAGAAACAGGGAACAATCCTCTGCCTAGGAAATGGAATCAATGATTAGTGTGAATTTAGCAAATTGAGGTCCTCTAAATCCGTTAGTAGGAAAAGCTGGAAGAGGGGAAAAAGGGCCAGGGGATTAGGAAATATTGGAATGGAAGAAAGATATATTAAGAGCAGCTTCTGCACAGGTAGATACAAACTACTGCCCGTGGGTATCCTATGTACCCATGTAGTCTAGGATGGCAAAAGACAATATTTGGTAGTTTTGTCCTTATATACCTAGTAGAGATGCAGGCTTCAGTTTCCTTTTACAGGACTAAAACTGGATCTATTTCCTCGAAGATCTAGTGTTACTAAGCCATTTCCTGGAGTACTGTGATTTTTGTGACAAGTATATCTTGAATACATCGCAGAAATTAAATAATATTGATCGTAATCCTTAAGAATCAAATGTGAATGTTATAGTCTTAATTTACATTGCAAATACTGATACCAGATCATATTCAGGAGTTTTGGGTTTTTTTGTTAGTGTTAGTAAGGTAAGGTGTGATAGTCCTGGTTCTCTTTGCTAAAAGTGTTTTTGTTGCTAAGGGTCCAAATGAGATCATTACACCTAAAGTGGGGCATGGGTCCCACTTTAGCTCTTGGTTGGTTTAGCGTTCTTCAGTGGTTCTTCTCTATTTTCTAACAAAGAGTGAGTAGGCTGTAAGTCACAAAGGACATGGGAGTAGGAAATCACTAGATGCATGTTTCTTTGTTATAATAATTGCTTTGTTTTAATAATTTTGGAAGGATTATTGAAAGATACTTTTTTCTATTTTTAAACACTGATAATCCCACACTTTTAAAGGCTGTTACTTGCATTTCACTCTCATGATAATCATTCTGTTGGAAAAACAATAATGGCATAGATAACATGACTCAGTTGTGCACTTAGCCCAGTGTGTATGAAAGTTTATAACTAATTATTCTAAGCACCATTATCTGTCTCATTTCAAGATATTATCACTATTAGGTGCTTTCAAGCCACTTGTGATGTCAAAATATTTTTTTAGAGATGGAGAAAGTAACAGGAGAAACTTCTTATGCTGTAGAAAAAGGCTGTGGACACACATTCGTATTTATGAATATTAAAATGTTCGCAGAGATCTCTTAGCTTTATTGCTTCTTTCTAGTTGGCTATCAATTCTTAGTATAATAATTTAATAATCTTTTGAAAAAGAGCTACAACAAAGATGGTAGGGAGAGATGTAGTGATACCCTGCAGTGCATATCTTGTGAGTTTTTGTTGATACTACCCAGAGTTTCCTCTGAAGACAAAATTTCAAAGCTAATTAAAAAAATTGCAAGGTGGCATTTCTGGGTTAAAATATCAATACCATGCAGTAATAGATGTTAGACTCCCTATTTGCCTTGTCTTGAGAAACCAGATGTATTTATTTACAAATCCAGAAAAAAATCTGGAGACTTTTAGTTTCTTTCCGGACAAAGGACTTGCAAAAATTTAGTATTATAATGAAGCTGTGAGATTGTGACTGGGTCTATAAACCTAAAGAGCTTTTGGTGAGACTGAAACTTTCCATTCCATATTCCACCTATGAATGAGAATCTATAGAAATATCTGAGATCAGGATGCATTTTTGTCTAGTGCATTTATATACTTGTGCTGGTTGATGCTACATACCCTTCACCCATCGTCTGATCTCCCCTGGTTAGACAGATATCTAAGAATATTTTTGGCTGTGTTTTATTTCAGACTTGTTTATCTGAAACTGCTAAATGACTAGCTGCAGTGAAATCTTTCAGACATAGATGAAAGATAATGATGTTTGCTGTTTGCTAATGTATTTGCCCAGGTGAAGTATATGGAATTGTTATAGAATGTCAACCTTCCTTGCCTGAACCAGCTGTGGTAAAAAGGTAAGTTTGGGGATTTCTGAAAGATGTGACCAATCTTATTTAGTTAGCAGTTACCTGCAGACCTCAGAGCATCAGTACTGTATTTGAGCTCTGTTGCAATGATGGTGGGAGCAATTCTGAAAAGGCTGCAAAAAACATATAGGTAGGAATCATGGCTAAAAAGTTGCTGGATGAATGTTATATATCTTTCTCCAGATACCCCAAAGAGCCTAATTCTGGAGCTCACAGCATTGTGTAGTCATTTTAGTCAGGCAAAATGAATGTAAAGGTCTGCTATGCATTATTTACTAGATTAGTATTGAGTGCATAACTAGATTTGTTTGCCTGTATCAAGCAGTTCAAGTATGTAAATATTTTCATTGCAAGCAGGAGAGACATACATCTGCAAATATTGGTTATTGTTTCACACACATTATGCATCTAGGTTAGACTTACAAAGGCAATTGATCACTAAAAGTTTCAGAAAAGTAATTACAGTCCTATAACACATGCAAGAAAAGTTTCTTCTGGCATTATGTGCCTAGAAAAAGTCAAAAGTGTCTGAATTTAACCTAATGTTCCTTGTCAGGAAGCCAGAATTTACGGATTCCACAACTGTTTTTGCAGATGTGTTCCTGAAACCTGACTTCATGTACTAGAGTCAATATTTGTTTCAAAGTCCAAAGACCACCTGTACTGTAAACACCTGTGAAACACTGCAGCAAAAATGCTTGAGTAATGGCTGTTTAAATGCATCAGTCTGTTTCTTAAGGTACTGAGCAAATCCAAATGGTTTATATATACATACACGAATCATGTCACAAGGCATCTGAAAGCAAAAGATCGTACATATCCCAGGCTGCTGGAAGACAGTTTAAGATCCCTAGCCAAATTGTTTTTGAGATAGAGATCTTTGGCTGTAATAGGATTTAGTCTGGACAGGTGACAGACCTGTCATTAACAGCAAGGAGTCCTAGCTATTCAGCCAGAAAGGAGCTGTGGCTGTGTGTATCTGATGTGGTGTCACACCCCATGCCATTGAAATTGAGGGTTGTGCTTTGTTACATGTCAGGCAACAATCTTTCCCTAGCCAAACAACTGACCAATAGCAACTGGAAAAAACATCCAGGGGAAAAACCTTCCAGAAAGCCATCTGTGTAAAGGTGAGACCACTTCTAATTAAAAGCTTTCCCATTCCTGTCCAAAACATACTTAACAGCAGGTGGGTTAATGTAATAAAGTTAGTATAATAGCTATGGAGGCCCACAGAATTTCTGGTTCTGTAGTAATAGGGCTCCACATAAGGATGTAACAGGAACAAATGCTTGTACATTGCTCTGTAAAGCTCTTCTTAAACCGGGAAGAACTGCAGAAGACTAAAGGCAGAACTAATTATATACCAGTATGGTTTAATGTGGTTGAAATGAAGCAATAAAAAGAAGTCATTGTAAGGGAACCTTTAAACTTTAACCTTGCTATTTTTCACCATTTATGGTACAACAATGCTAATTTATGAAGACTGATTAGAAAACAGATTTTTTTATCATTATGGTGCAGGAAACCGATGTGTCTGTCTATGAGATGCTAAAAATGCCTGCTTGTAAACAGGTGCTGAGTTTACAGAGTCTAAGGGAATGATCTGTAGGTTGAGACCTAAACAGCAAGGACTTTTAAGTGAATAAACAGAAAATAAAGTTGTATTCAATTCTACCTATTGTCTCAGTTCTGAGGAAATAATGCTCCCAGAAAAGTTAGTACCAAGTCTACGACTGACGTTAATGAAAGCAGAATGTAGCCCCCAAAGTACATTGAATTGTTTCCTAAGCAGCAACTCAGAGTTGCTACTTGATGTATAAGGCCCTGGCACATGTTACTTCGTGACAGGGCCACAAGCAACCAGTTGAATTTGGTCCTGCTTTGAGCAGAGGGTTGGGACTAGGGATCATCGAGCCTTAAACTTTCTGTGGTTCATTGGTGTGTCAGAATAGAGAATTTGAGGTCAAACAGATGCAAAGATGACAAGCACATGGGAGAGGAGCAAAATAATTTTCTTGACGTTAGTAGTGGAAGAATCTGGAAAGACTTCTTAAGGAGTAGAAGGGAATGCAGATGAATGACACAGCAGAGGATCTCTCTGAAGCTGAAGTAACTGTGGAAAAAACTACATAGCATGCACACTAAGAAATTGGTGTTAGTGGAATTGGTATTGACTCAAAGTACTGAATTGCTTATGGGAGTGTGCAGAGGTTGCAGGAGGACCCATGCTTCAGAGAAGAAAGGTGATATGAAAGAGCAAATTCTGGGTGATAAACTCCCACCTCAGAAAAAGAGCAACCTCCTTCCCCCCTACAATCACAATTGTTTCTTCTGCCCCACAATATTTATTTTACCCTGAATGTTTATGGGCCAGTGAAATTCTACACCTGCACATCTGAGAGGCCTTGAGCAACACTTGTTTTCAGGTAATAATAGATAGAAGTGACAGTTTTGAAGCAGGTGTGAGTTCTGCATTGAGTTCCTGATGTTTAAGCTCTCTTGCTCTGACCAGGCTGGTTATATTCTTCATGCAAAAGAAAGAAACCCAGCTAAACATATCTTCCTTATGTTAACTTTTTTAAAAACATCCACATCCCCCAAACTAAAATGTACAGACTAAATCAGAACTTTTCACCAACAAATAAAAAACCAAGTACAATCCTTGCATGATTTTGTAAAGTGAGAATAAAATAACTTTAACTGTTAGCCTGGAAAGGCTTTATTTTACTACACCTAATTGTTTAACTTATGATAATTGAGAGAACAAAACAGACGTATTCAGGAGAGTGCTTTCCTATGTATTATTCATATACATGAAATATTTCTGTATATTGATAGCTGAGTGTGTCTGGGTCCTTGGAATCACAGTTTTAAGTTACTGTGCAGTGTGTGCTCTCTGCAAATCAAATCATTGGCCTTTGCTTTAGAAAGTTGTGATGAGAGACAACTTGCATAGCTTAAGACATGGTTTTCCCATGACCGATTCTAGTCAGATGGAAGATTTTTAGAGTTCTTGATAGGATTTCCTCCTCACTGAAGTGACGAAAAAGTTACCATGGTGGTGAAACAGGATGAGTGATGGAGCCTAAACCTGTACTGCTTCCAGTGAAAACATGATTTTTCTAGCAGAGAGGATGATCAGATACCTACTTTCTGCCTTCTCCTTCTGCTGTGATAGACATGTTTTATCTGTAAGCTATTAGCTCAAACTCGTTTTCTCATTTCTACATATATCATTCATCCATGTAGGTTCCATTTTTAGTAATTTATAAAATAAATGGGGCACTAGTAGAGAAAGGTAGTGAGATGGAAAGGAGTGAGTAAAAGGAATAAAAGGAAGGGAAATGTTTTTTTAACCAAAAGGATGTAAGCAAGACAAAATAAGGGAAGAGGAGTAGAGGAGAAAAGCAAATAAGGGCAGGAAAGGAGAAGGTGAGCAAGTAAAACTATCTGATGAGAATGTCATGAGAGGTCTAGGGTCAAGACAATTTATCAGTCATATCTTTCTAGAGAATCAGCAGCATCAATTGCAATCATTCATAAAATTCTTTTCTCAGTTAAATCTATTTTCAGGGCTTTCTCAAATCTGCAGTAAAACCATACCTTCTGGCAGCTGTTAAGTGTTATATGAACTAGCAGGAGGGTAGTTTTGCAGAACTGCTGTGAGTAACAGTAGTGATGCCATGGATTGGTGCCAAATATGAAGACACAGTTAATAAAAAGATTCATATTATTCCCGTGGTTGGGATTGACGTTATAGTTGATGGGAGTAAATACTTGTCCTGGTTTCAGCTATGATGGAGTTAAACTTTTTTTTAGCAGTGAATGGAATGCCATGTTTGGGTGTTAGCATGAGAATAGTGCTGATAGCACCCTGATGTCTCCGATTTGTTGCCGGGCGATCAAGTACCTTTCTCAGCTCTGCATACTTCCTTACTAGTGAGAAAGGAGGGGACGCAGCCAGGACAGGTGACCCGAATTGGCCAAAGAGGATATTCCATACCAGTTACGTCATGTTCAGTATAAGGGGGGACTGGGGGGAAGAGGGGGAGACAACGCCAGGACGTGCAGTTTCTGGGCACGGTCGGGTTCGGTTCTAAGCTGTGCGGCCTGAGTTGTGTGGTTTGGTGAGAAACTGCATTGTGTATCACCAGTTTCATCTATTTTGTGCTTTAAACTTATGTTATTGTTATATCTAGTTTTCTGTTATTGTTTAGTAAACTATCCTTATCCCAACCTGCGTGGTTCTGGTTTATAGGTTGTGGTTTCTTTTCCTCCTTTCTTCCTTCCCTTTTTCCCCTCCCCCAACTCTCCTTCCCCCTTCCTTTTAAAAGTACAAGCGACTGTGTGGGGTGCGGCCCTCGGCCGGGGCAAAACCACGACAATACTAGATCAATACAGAAGGACAGTGTTATCTTTACATCACAATTTTCCTGTCTTTAGCCTAATTTCAAAGCAGAAGAGTCGTACTGATTGAGAGGGTTTTGCCTTACGTATCTTCTGGATAAAGGTCATAGAACATAGGCAAAAGGTACTTAATTTGTATATTGCCCATCATTGTATTATAAAGAGACTTGTGGAGAAAATAATTTTCTTAGGGCTCAGTCTCACAAAGCTGTCAAGTTCAACACCATACTCAACAGAAAATTTGGAAGCCTGTTACATTGACTGATGAGTCATAACCAATAGCATGGAATAGGGAAAAATACCTGTATCAATCATTATTTACTACCATCTTTTTTCTTTTTTAGCATGGGCAGAAGATCTATGCCAAAAAGTCATGATGGTAGAGCCCTATCTTACCTTTAAACAAATATTTAACAAGTCAAATTGTCTGGGAAAAGAAGCCAAATTAAACATTACCTAACCCTACAGTGGTTTAGAGTTGGTCCCAGATGTCCTAGAAGAGGACATGCTCAGATGCTTCATAGCCATAAAGCAACTGTGTTGCTCTTGATAGTAAAACCAGAACTGGAAGCAGTTCAAACTGGAGGTTTCACGCAAGCTATGGGAAATGAAGCTGCACAGCATTTGTAGAATACTATTACCACAGAGGCTATTTTAATGAAGGGTGATCCTCCAAAGGTTTCAAGGACCAATGCATTGAACTAGACATTGGGTCCAAAAAGAGGAACCGTAAAAGCTAAATAAACAATGGTCCTGTAAACTCTTTACTCATGTATGTCAAATTACTTGCACTCTTCAGCATTTTAAGACCTCATGTGTTGGTTTTTATTTATATATGGGATAAGAGGATTACCTGAGAGGCCTGTTTCTGCATTCTGCATTAGTGTTAACTTAAACAAGAATGCTAATTCCCAAACTAAATTTCTGCCCTTAAATGGCATTGAAGACCAAAAAAAAAAGGAAGAGAGTGGAACTCAGACTGACAATATTAAATTTTGTCTGTTTGTGTTATAATATGGAGTGTTTGTAGAATTAGCATGAAAACTCTTAAGTTTACAGTTTGTCAGAGGTGTTTCATCCATGTGTCTTTCTATCCTTCCATAGAGAAATGTTTGCATTTAAGAACGAATGCTTATCCATGGTGTTATTTTACTTTAAAAGTTAATATAATTTTTGAATGTTACCCATTAACTAGGGTTAATATAATTAGTTGCTCTTTAGTCTTCTATTTGTTTTCTAACAAAATCTATTTTTTTTTTACATGCTGTTAATGTGTAATATGTTCAGGCTGGGATGGAATCATTGCAGTGAGGTAATGACAGCATACTCCACAGAAAACTATGCCTGATAGTGTTTATCAGAGGTGTGAATTTTGCATTAATTGCAAACAACACTTTTTATTCTCTGAAATGAATTCTGTACAACAGAAAAGCAAGAAAACGTCTTTGAAATTCATTCCATGTCGATGATAACTAGAGAGGGGCCAATGGTACTACAGGTTACTGGTGAACATTCACAGGCATTGGTTATTGTTTTGAGGAATGTAGGCAGAAAGTGAAAATTCTGGTGAGTTTTTATATAAATATGCAGCAATGCAGAAATTTGAATGCAAGGTGCCACATAAAATGGTCTTTTAAAATAATACTGACCAAAGGTTTGAGGTAAACTGAGTTTTTCAATTGAAGAGTGTTAAGGATTTTATTGCTGTCAAAATTGCAAGGGCTGTGGAACAAACAGTATGTTACTCTTTCCAAGTGTTGTGTAGACCTCAAATGACTTATGAGGATGTGAATCATTGCTCATTGAAGGAAAGGGAAAATTTTGATTTTGGTGGAGCAAAGATTTGGTCTGAGATTGAGACCAAAATGGTTTCTGTAAAGGAATTCAGAATAATTATACTTTTTTATAATGACACAGGAGTGCTGGGAATTTTCTGGATCTTCCCTGTGTGTGTTTACTTGTTTTTGGATACTGACTTAAAGACGTGTACCCACAAAATGCTACCTGTCTTCATACCTGTCATACCATCTGTGTATTCCAGACATGAGCCATTTGACTAGAAGAAATTTTCCGTAGTAGAATTTACACTGAGTACTCAGTTGTGACGGTTACTGGATTACTAAGGGTTTTGGAATATAATATAAGAATATGATACAAAAAAGAGAATTAACTGGGATCTGAAGAGAGCTCAGAGAAAAAGCAGTATAAAGGCAGAGGTGAGAGGTCTGCATAAGTGAGAAGCATTCATTCTAGATATTATCAGATGTTCATGTCTCAAATGTGCATGAAGAATGAATGAAAATATTTCAGGAGAGAATTCTACTTTTCAACAGATTAAAAAGTAAATTACAGTCATATGATGCAGAGCAAACTTCTTCCAGAGTCTTGCTAGCAAAGACATGCATTGACAGATTTTTTTTTTCTCCATCCCGGTAAAAACGCAACACAGTTTGAGGCACAACATAAATCCCAGAACTAGGGGAGAGACAGACTGAAGCAGCAGCTGACTGGAACTGTCACCAGTACTCCTGCATTGCTTCATGCTCGGTTGAGTAGTTAAGATAACCAGTCTTGCATGGGTTGAATCCAGAATGTTTCCAAGAACTGAGTTAATTAGTGAAATATCCTAAAGTTAACAAACTCCCCTGCCAAGAAATGGGCTCTTCCATTTTCCTCACATGATTATCTAGGCACTTTCACTTTTCCATATATAGGAGCAGCTCAGGGACTGACAGATCAGGCTAGGTAGGGATACAGACTTCAGGCACATGCATACCCTTTGCATGTGTACACAGATGTAAGCACATGCTGATTGCACATGCTGAAATTCAAGCTAATGTAAGAAGTACTAAGTGAAGACAGCAATAGTCCTGCTGATACAGAAACTTCTCCTTTAAGAGAAGGTACTAAAGGTAGAACTCTTCAAGCACCATTTATAATAATCTATCAGGAAAAGCATCACAACCATGAATGGACCAGTGGATGGTTTATGTGACTACACACTGAATGATGAAGGGGCTTTCATGTTCACATCAGAGTCGGTGGGAGAAGGACATCCAGGTAAGAGACCTGCTCTGTCAAATGTGGAAAAAGAATAATGTGTCCATTTAAAATGTTTTTAAAGTCTGAAGAATTATTCATCCGCTATTATTCTTTTTGTAGAAGTTGTGTAACAGGGCGCTTTTTGTTTTATTGAGCCTTGTCCATATAGACTATAGAACTGCTGCAGCTAGAGTTTACATGCTCTTGCATAGTGTGTGTTACACTGGGGAGGGCAGCAAGGTTTATGGTTCCTGTCCCTTCCTTTCCATCTGAATTTCTTTCAGTACTACTGTGAACACACTACTGTGTCTCTGATAGATTCAAGTTTCACATATGGATAAGAATGCATAGCTTGAATGTCTTTCTGGGGCCTGTGAAACTGCATACATGCTATGCTCTAAAACCATCACCCATGACAGGAATGTCTTTAAGCAGACTATTTTAAAGCCTTTAAAAATCAATGGTCCTAGCAGCTGTGCATGGCAAAGGCGCTGGTTTCTTTTTTCCCCTGTTCAATCATCTGATGCAATATATGGAATTGCTTAAGCAAATAGTGGACAGTTATTTGCTAAACTTTACGTATGGTCAGCAGAGCTTAGTTCAATTTCATTGAAAACAAATGCTCATCTGCCATAAACATGTACCTTGTGTCACCAGCAAGTGTTCCCCCAAATGAGGCCAGGGGACAATAGACTGTTTGATGTCCTGAAAGGTGTGTGTATTTTAGAAGCTAATTTGGTGTTCTGAGCCTTTTGCTATAATAAGGGTTTTTCAGGTCTGTACTCATGTTATGTGAGTACATCATAAAGGGTGGAATGACATAGCAGAGAGAATGGTCAGCAATGAGAATTTTGTGTCTATAATTCTGATGCTCTTTCATAATATTGACATATTGCTGCAGGTCGAATCTATGGCTGATGCAATTGAGTACATCTCTCAATGTCAAGGTAGCTACATCAGGTTAAGCCAGTTGGGGTTCTTTCTGATGTAACATAACCAGAAAATGACAACCACATTTGGTCCTTGGGACATAGGTCCCATCTCAAATTTGTATATAATTACATCCACTGTCTGTAGTGCGATGTAGTTTCACAGGAAAAATGACATTATACAATATGGTAACTTTAAACTGATATTTCCAAACATAACAGGTCACAATTTATGCTACTGTAATAATTATTTTTAATCTCCCTGGGGTAATAATAGGTAAGTCTCAAAATAGGAAAAGTTCAACTGTGTCTCCAGGCTTAGCTTTGTCATAGCCTTCCTTCCTTTCTCAATTCTCCTTTTATTTTGCTTTAGAATTTGGTCTGGTTTTTAGTTCTTATTCACACTCCCTTCTTTGTTTCCAGAAACTTTATTGGCTCTTGATTTGCCTTCTTTTAAGCCCCATGAGGGTTATTTTCCTCCCATGCTGAAATACTCAGCAGGCCTTTGAGAAACAGTGCTACTGCTTGTTAGATTTATGTACAGCCTCTCCATCTGGCAGAGGTTGCCACATCTTTGGGTACTGTGAGATGCAAAGCAGCAACCTGAGAGGCATATTGTAGAAGGAATGGAAAACTGAAATTTCTCAGATTTTCAAGGCTGTGATGCTTACACTTTCTTAGACAGTCTTCCTGTAAGGGTACTGAAAACCCAAAGGTCTCTGGCAAGATTTTCCAGATCAAGGGATGACAGGCTGACAGTAAGTAACTCTGGGTGGTCCTGGAAATTCTTGTTCCTGAACTCAGCTCAGCAACAGGTTTTAATTGTCTCAGTGATAGCTCTGGTTTCTGACAGTAAATTGATCACCCTTACATCCCAGCCAACCCTTCTTTTCCCTGCCTGTATTTTTACACAAAAGGTGTAGACATGCCATCAGGTTTTTATCACCCAGGAAAATCTAGGCTATCTTTTAAAATAAGGTCTCATGTCTGAGGCTATAGTTGGGCTTCTGACATTATCAGTAGCACTAGAATTTTATTGTGAGGTTTAGTTCCTCTGATAGCAAATGGATAATTTCTGTATTCATGGTTATTTCTCTTCTGTATGTGAGAGTGTAACTTTGCTAGAGGGCGTTCTGTGAAGATCCCAAACTAGACCTATGGTGGGAATTTGAATTTGTTTTATTGTATTAGCTGAGGACTGAATATTTAATGGGACCTCGTCCTTAATAAACAAAGCAGGACAAGGTAAATGCTTATTTTTTGGGGGTATAGAAAGACCTGCATACACATGTGCAATGCCTAAGAGTTGCCTGTCACTAAGAACCCCAAATTCCATAGAAGAAAGTAATAGCTGGCAATAATTAATGAACAGGTATTGTCCATGCTCCCCAAAGACTTTATTGAAACCTCTGTTTATCTCATCTTCTCAGTCCCAATTATTTAAAATAAATTGGGTATAAAATCTGGGACTTACTTCCAGGTCTTAAATCTTGGCATTTAGTAGGGTAAATTGCAAAGTCTCGGAAGATTTACTTGTGACTACTTCTTTTCAATATAATAAAAGTAAATAGCTAGCAACATGGTGAAGAGATTTTTTTGAGTATTGTATTTTCTCATTGCTCTGTTTGGCTTTGTCCAGTACTGTCACTGCTGCACAATGATTTCACTGTGCATTGAAAGGCATTGTGTGTTTCTCTGACCCACAACGTCTTAACAGGTGCCAAACCACTTAGAACTCATTCCTTCCACTATTTGGTGTGACTTGAGGTGGAATTGCCTGCGAACCATGTCATTCAGTTTTCCAGTAAATATCAAGGAATCTCCTTAAAAAAGGTTATATTAAAAGTAGTATGTGTAACTCTTGGATAGTCACAGAAAAAAAAATACCCCAAACAAACATAAAATGTAGATCTTTCCATCTAATATCATATATACTTAGCTGTATCTAACATTGTGTATACTTACCAATATACATAGTACTTTGGTAAACTGTGTGTTGAACAAAGAGAACAGAGTACAAGATATTTGAACAATGCATTGTTAATACTGAAGTATCACTGCAATGCAGTTGGCACTCCTCAAGAGTGTTTTAAACAGGAAAAATGTAATACAGCACAATCAGATATTTGAAGTCTCTCTTGGGAAACTTTTTTTGTGTGGAAACTGTTTTTTTGATGAAGGACTCATAATAAGTATCTGCATTTCTTGACTGTTTTGATTTATTACCAGAAAACTGAGAATTGCTCAGCTTATCAAATTTTGGATATATAATTTCATGTTCTAGTTTTTTTTCTGGTTTATATAATAATATAATTAAAAATACCAAACTTTATTTTGATGAGCACAGATTTTTAAGAAAATCAATGTTACATTTTGAAATGTTCAATGTTTATTATATTTGCTTCTCTATCAAAGCCAGAAGTGTGGTTGTACCTGTTTCTTGTGCTTCAAACGGTGGAGCTTTTTTGAATTAAATTTTCAGTTATTTATAGATTATTTTTGTGTGTTTATGGTGAATCCACAAAACTGAACTCTTACTGAGAACTTGCAGATATCACAGCTTGTGTTAGGCTCTTACATAATCTAGATTCAAGCAACAAGCTTTAAGTCCAGCTATCTGAAAAACTGTCAAGCTCCTAATTACTGGATATCACTTCTGTTGCTGGATGCCTTCTTTACTTCATAATTTGACAACTGGGCATTCCTTTTATAGCTAGGAAGAGCTGTTTTATGGCTAATTGGCATTTCTACCATAAGACTTGGGTCTATGGGATGATTAGATTTCATGAAAAGAGTTAATAGTTATCTAATGCTTTCCTGCTTAGTCAAGAAACCCCCAGCCTAGACCTCCCTATGCAGTATTTCCCCTATAGATAGTAATTCACTCCATGAAGGTATGCATGAACCGAATTAATAAGTACTAAACCTTTTTTTTTTATGATAATGCCCCACCAGAGGTGGTCCATTATGCTTTCCCTATTTCCAAAAAAGGAGGAACAAGAAAGGAAAACTGGACAAACGTGGTGTCACATTTACCAGCTAGCAAGTGAAATGCAATAGTTGGAATGAGATTTAAATAACAGAATGAAGGGTTCATAAAGCCTGCTAAGCATTGCTAAAAATATTTTATGCCACAGACTTTACTAGTAGACTTGTCTTTAATTTAATGCCTTAATTAGCCAGTCAAACATCTAGATTTCTTTTTCCAGTCTTGACAGAGATCCTTATGGGTCCCTTACAATTCAACATATTCTATGATCTGTATCTGGATTTGAATCTAGTTTCACTAGAAGTGAACCAACAAATATGACACACTGTCAAACTGATTTATCTCAGTCTATTTTAATCTAAAGGTATGCTATCAGCATAGTAGATTTTTTTTTTTTCTAATTTATTTTAATTGATTAACTTCTCATATAGATTTTAAAGAACAGAAGGGAGCTCTGATATATAGCCTGGTCTGACTTTCATACGCGGGTAACATTTTCTGCAAGAATTCTTCAAACATGCTAGTAAATGATGGTTGAACTTCATTCATACCTTTTGAAAAGTTATCCCATCTTCATAGAGACCTGAAGGAACAAGGAATCCTGCATACCTCTAGAGTAATGGTTTCAATGGCTTTCACTCTTTCAAGGGTTTTCTTTTTGAATCTCTTGAATTTTCAGCATCAATTGTAGTTACACTATTGTCCATCAAACAAAAACTTTTCTCTCAGGATGTTATTGTTAGTTTCTTAGAGATAGCGATACCAATGCCTGTAAGGATTTCTTCTGGTAGGTTGCCTTTCCTTCAGTGTTTCAAAACTAGATTGAGCCTGACTGATTTAATCCTGTAAGGTGGATTTTTCTGATTTTTTTTGGGGGGAAGGGGCACTCTTCTCCAGCTGTCCTAAATCATCCTACAACCAACTTCTTGATGTCATCTTTGGAATACCACCACCAAAATCTAGTATTTCTGTAGCAGTTTCACTAATGCCATTTGATGGAAATAGTTTCATTTCAATGGACAACTCTTAATGCTATTTTTCTATTATTGTCTTTTTCAGATAACAGCTTAAGACCAGTTCTCTCCCCTTTTGTAAATGTGGACTATGCTTTTTGTTCATAAATGCTTGCTGTCCCATTTCTCTGAGAAGGAAGCAAAAGAGCAGTTTCTCTACTTACCAGTATCTATGACATACTGTAGATACTAATTCTATAGTTCATGCAAAAAAAAAACCCTAATATGAAAACATCCCGTTACATCTTGCTAACTGATTTCACTGTCTACTATGGCTAATGCCATAAATTAATTTCAACCACAGCATGCAAAAACAACATAAAGCTCTTTGAACCTGATAGGTGCCATGAGGAGAAATTAGGATACATTAATCATATGGCGTTACCTGTACTAGTCTTGAATGTTTTGGGCAGAATGTTTATAATATCCTGGTATGGCACATTAGATTAACTTAGACAAACATGAGAGACTGGTGTCTAATGCAGGTGAGAGATGCTTCATGTGGAGCAAGGGCAGGGACAAAGGTTGTTCCTGGCATAGAATCCCAGTGATGAAAAAAGACTACAAAGCAGTCCCAATCACTAGGACCTTACTGCAGGTCATTGGTCCTGCACTTAGGTCATCCTATTCCAGTTGTTCTGTACTCCCACCCAGATAATCCAAAATTACACGTTTCCATGAATAATTTTTGCTTTTATGCTTGAGAAGATGGGTTTATTTCCTTATAAAACCGGAAACTTTGAAGAGAGCAAGCAGAGATACATTTTAATCAATCCTGCCACCTTTTCACCCAGTCTTGATAAACAAGGCTCCTCTGGACTTCCAACTGTTTGGTAATAATTGTCCCAAATGTAGTAATCCATGTACAGTTCTTGCAAGGCTGAAAGTTCCAATGCAGCCTACATTTGCTAATTGTCTCTTGTGTGTATTCTTTGTTATGTTGAAGTGGTTAATATGGGAGATAAGTGTTAGAATCACATTAGTTCTCCAGCCTCGTTTGTCCCTCTTAGCTAAGTGTTCACCTTATGAAAATAAATGAAAATTTATTTTGACTTGAGGTTAAATGTATTAAAAGTCTCTAATGACATAATCTTACAAAATATTTCCAACAGATTGTGTTGCGAATGAGAAGGAATCAGATTAATTTATTTTGGCACACAGCATATCATGGCAACATCTAAGCATGGTATGCAATACTAGACTTTTAAAAGAAAAATAAAATTAAAATATATCAGGAAAATTAACATTTCCCTGTGGAAGGCATTGCTATGGGTCATGCCCTTTTGTGTTCATTAGACTAGCTACATTATTTGATTAAACTTCATTATTTGTTAAAAAGGTAAGAAAAGAAAAAAGAAAATATTATTACGATAAACCTGAGCTGAAGCCTTTGTACTTGGGATGTTACTGAAGATATACTCTTGCTTTACCTGAGGGGAAACTTCAGTTGGTAACCCCATCTTGCTTGTGTGTGTGCCCTGCCTTAGATGGGCTGTAGTGATTATTAGGAGATGACACTACAGGATGGTAGGAAGTGGTGAGGAAAAGCAAATCTGAAACGGGCCCTTGACTCTGAGGTGTGCTGAGGTGTGCATTATCTGTATTAATCTGAACACTTTCTCAGGCTTTACCAGCAGTGTTGGTCAAGTCCATTCTAACTTTCTGTTGGGGAGATGGAAGTAGATGGTGGAATATCACCTTCTTGTTAGGATACTATGATATGGAGCTCATACTGTATCGGCTTGTGGTGATAGCGAGGGAGCAGGCTAAGAGTAAAGCCTCTTAGCCTCTCAGGTAATTCTATGCATTACTTTTTACACACTTAAGTGCAGAAAACTGCAGGTAAAGTTGTAGTCAGTGTAAACTCCCCATTCTATCTGTGACTGCTCTCAGGAAGTTGCATATCTTTCTGTTCAGCTAGCTTAAATACCCTAGTGATATGCAATAAAAGAATTCCTTGCTGAAATACCTACCTATTTGAAGTGATGCAAACTGTCTGTGTTTTGCATTGAAAGCTATGCTTTTGAGTCACAGCTTCTGTGTCTTGCAGATAAAATCTGTGATCAAATCAGCGACGCTGTACTAGATGCCCATCTCAAACAGGACCCAAATGCCAAAGTTGCCTGTGGTAAGTGGCTTGCTGCCATGTGCTTTAAGTCATCACCCAGTCACCGTTCTTTTTATGATGTCTGCAGAGGTTGATGCTATCATTTGCTAACTCATTTTACTCTCAAAAAAAATTACATAAGAATTACAGCCTCCAAAGGGAGAGGTGAAAAGGAAAAGTGAATTTTTTTATAAATACTGAAGCCTAAGCAGGATGTAGCATGGAAGTTAATATTGCATGTGGACAGAATTTTCCTGGGAGAAACAGGTTTGGCTTCATTACAGGGGATTTTTAAAAACAATATTTGAATGTTCTATTGAGAAGTTAATTTACTATATTTAATAAAGCAGTAATTTTTCAGTCCAAGTCCCCATAACTGCTTGTTTTTGGGAAGCTCTTCAGAAAGAGTTGTATTATCAACTTTTAGGCAATTATCCCAGTTTATGTACAATGTAACCAAGCCCATCATTGCATTCTTTCTCCCAGAACTGTAGGCAAGTTCTCAAAATAGTTGTTCACGAATGAGTTTTATTTAGCCTCTGTATGTATCTTAGAGCGATTTAGTGGATTCAGAAATCTCAGCTTAATTCTGTATTTCCCTAAAATCTGTGCATATCGCTGAACCATACCTAGTGTGTTGACTTTCTCATTTGTAAACTGGACATATTAATTTTCCCTTACTTTCAGACATATGATGAATATGGTAAGAATTTGTTTCAGAAGGAGCTAATAATGCTAAAAAATATGGATAGAAAGTGCTTACACTGTGTATACCCCATAGATCTCTCAAAATCACCGTTACATAGTTATTTGTCTTGGTGGACTGGGTTATTCTGCTGGTTTTAATCTCTCTTTTCAGAGACAGTATGCAAGACAGGAATGGTGTTGCTCTGTGGAGAGATCACATCTCGCGCAATAGTGGATTATCAACGAGTTGTCCGAGATGCAATTAGACATATTGGCTATGATGATTCAGCTAAAGGTTGGTGGAAAGACTCACGAAATCCTTGAAGAGGCAACAGCAAAACAGGCCTGTCACAACTTTGATATATGGGCTTTAGCAAGCCTGGTAAAAAACTGAATATGCTCTGTGAAAGCTGCTTACACGATGCTATGTGGTATACTTTCTGGCTTTATCCCAGGAAGTAGAGAAACCATCCTGTGTTAGTAGGAGGAATACACTTTCAACCATGGCTGGAATAGTTAACTGTAGCTTGAGGCACAGAATCTACCACTCCTCCAAACCTGCAAGAACTCGAATCTTGGTTATTCATTTAGCAAGCAGATTGATGCCTCTTGGTGTGAAAGAAGGGAGAAGAAACCCAGTTAATTTTGTTGTGCCATTATACATTTTTACTGTGGTAGCGTCTGGAATTCCCAGGTGTAAGGCAGGTTCTGGCTGTGCAAGGTTCTCTGTTAGCTCTGAACAGCTCCCGTTACACAGAGGACTCTGCAGTCCAAATCCAGTTTGTGTAGTGTACAAATGATTAAAAAAAGACAAAATGCTTTACGTACCAGACACATTTTGCTTTCCAATTTGCCATTTATCTCTCTACACATTACAAATATTCCAAGAATACTGTTAGTCAAGTGTATAATTTGAAAGCTTTTGGTCAAATAAGAAAGTTTCTTGCAGTCCTTTTTAATTGCTATTGAATTTACAGGGAGATTGTGGTGGGAGAATATTATAGCAGCACATCTGCAGGTTACGTCCCCCATCATGTAATAGCAGTGCTTTCAGAAAATGCTGGAAAATCTAGAAGGTCATAAATCTCCTTTTTATCCTAACTGCCTAAAATGATTAGGAGAGAGGCAGTGACCCAGTAAAAAACAATTTATATGCAGAAAACAGAAAGCTTAAAACAGTTGCACACAAATATAACTTTCTTCTCTACATAGCATACTTAAGAGGATGAAGAGCATTCTTCCAGTGGATCATATGCATATGGACATATATATTTTGCAATGGCTGAACACATGTTTGGTCAGCAGCTGTCACTAGCTACAGTTCTAGGAAAGGTTGGAATTGGAGAGAAGCAAGTTACTACTAATATACCTAGGAACAGGTGGAAAATTTTGCCACAATCTTCTGTGGGTCTTTCTTTCCATTTAATTAAAAAACCTTCATTTTGGTCTTTGAAAGTAATTTAAAGTTAATTCCCACTTTCAGATTTGCTGTGAGACTTGAATCCATTTTTTTTTTCTGTCTGTGGCACTCAAAAAGAGATTTAGGTACAGACGTTGTTTTAAATACATGTAAAGCAGTGAATCAGAGCAGAGCCTTCAGTTGTTAAAACATCAGTTCTTATGAATTTATCTAGAGCTTTTTAATACTACTTATTAGGGAAAGGCTCATTATTTATTTTGAAGTAGTTTTCTGTAGTTAATAATTCAGAACCTGAATTGGCTACACATATAGTGCCAATGTAAAAGAAAAGCTGTAACAAAAAAGGCATCCCTTTATACCCAACCCCCTCCAAAAAACCAGATTTCAAGTGTTGTATTGTAAAATAAAGAAATAAATGACATCCCTAAAATTGGCAGTTAAGTTTTGGTTCTGAATTGCGGTATCGCTCAGAGTGAAAATGTTGTCATGTGGTTCTGTGTTAGTTTCCTTAACTGTGACAGAAAAAGCTAATTCACCGCTGCTTTTTTCCGAAATAGGCTTTGACTACAAGACTTGCAATGTTTTGGTGGCACTGGAACAGCAGTCACCTGATATTGCCCAAGGGGTCCATCTACACAGGAATGAAGAGGATGTTGGTGCTGGAGATCAGGTAGGCATAACACCACATCTAAACCATCAAAGCTGTTCGAATGGAAAAAGTTTGCCCCATCTTATTGCCCTATGTTATAAACCAAAACCCATATGAAAACTTGAACACATCCATCTTGGGCTACCCTAGAATAAAAGTAATATATTTCTATTAAAACAGTTGGAAGCTCTTTGAGGACACAGTTTTGCCCAGTGTTTCTTACAGGACTTCATGTAAGTCAGGAGAGCTCTGTCAGTTCATAGGAGCTGGAGGTATGTCCAGCTCAACAAAGGTGTTTTTTTTATGTATTTCATGTTTTTCTTGAGTAGCTCTAGATTCATTAGACCATTTATCTTGCAGCCAGACTTGGCTTGTAAAATAGAATAAACAAAGGATTTTCACTTTCACAGAGGCCTTGAGAATTTACACAGCTAAAAAAATAATAGGCAATGTTTCAACTGTCTTAAGCATTAGTACAATGAAGGCAAAAACACCAGAGTACTCTTAATTCTCACTTATTTCCCAGAGGCAGTTATTGTAATAGGTGTTCCACATAATTAAGGCTGTCCAAGCTGCATTTCTATGATCTAAATAACACATGTAGATAATTATGGTATGTTCCCAAGAGAAAGATGCTAACATAAAAACTCCACAATGTGACTCATGCCCGTATGAATGAGTTTAACATTTACAGTAGTTATCATTAGTAGCAATATCTAGTTTATAACAATGCTGTTGAGAACCCTAAGTGGAGGTATCAGAGTCCAGGATCCAAGCTAATATTGTTCAAAAAACCCTTGAGAACTATATTAAAATGCTTTTATGCTGTCACGGGGATGTAATACTGTATCAGATTAAAAGACACCTGACTTTCCTTTGGCACTTTGGCCTCCCTTCCCATTATATCAAAATACCTTCCTGTCTGTGTTATTTTTTATCACAATGTTCACTGGATGAGGGGAAAAGAAAATGCTGCTAAATCTATTTAACAAGTGATAATCTGATGCAGGGAACCTGACTAAATAGCAGTAGAAGCTGTGACTGGAAGTGTGTGGCATTGAATTGGGTGGCAGGTTGAATTGTATGTCCTTAAGCTGTTGAATGGTACGTCCTTCATGGAGTATTCGCACCCCATTCCACTGGCATTTCAGATGTGAACTGTAGTAGAAGTCTGCATTCATACATAAAAGCCTCCACAATGTTTCCAGGCTAATAACACCTTTTCTGTGACAGAATAGTCCTGAAATTGTAGTGCTCCAGCAGATTTCTTTTATTTTTTTTGGTAAAAGAACCTGATCTTTTTTACAGAAGTGTCTCAGTTTTTGTTCAGGTTTCCAACTCAACATGTATCCTTCAGGCTTTCAGTGAGAAATTCTAGGGATCTGGCTTGTTTCTCATTACACTGTAACATGTTGGAGCCTGATTTGGATTGAGGCTTCTTGTGCTGTAATGTAAAACAGAAGAAAGTAAATGCGAGGGTACTGTTTACTCTGTGCTTCAGACTAAATCTTGTTGCCTTTGGTTGCAATGCTTTTAACATTGACTGAAGTGTATCTTCTCCTCCCCTAGGGTTTGATGTTTGGTTATGCAACAGATGAGACAGAAGAATGTATGCCTCTAACAATTATTCTTGCTCATAAACTGAACGCCAGGTTAGCAGAGCTGAGGCGTAACGGAGAACTCCCTTGGCTGAGGCCTGACTCAAAGACACAGGTAAATACTGCTACAAATAGTCCAGAGAGTTGAAAGCTAACACTTTTTCTTTCTAGAAATCTTAAGCATTTATAAAGATAGCTATTGACAGTGTCCAGAGTATCAGGATAACCAGTGTAGAGGATAAAGCATTTCTAATGCTTATGATACCATCTCCTTGACTGTTGAAAAGTGGCTAACCTGTATCTGAGTGTGAGGAGCACTTAACCTGTGAAGAAACACTTAACCTTTCAGACCTAAGTGGCCTGTGCTTGTTGAAAAGCTGACAGGAGATCTAAAGGTTATATTTTAAGGGGTTGGGCTGACTTTTTTGAAGACGCACTGAGGGCATAAAGTTCTGAGACTTTGGAATTTTGCTGTCCAGCCAGAAGACACAATTTGGACAACTTCACAGAGTACCAGATGGTCCATATTTAATCTTTATTTTAATTTTTTCTTAGCACAGCAAAAATGAAGAATGAAAAAATAGGCTTCATTTCTCATACCTTGGCAACAATGTGAAGAGTAATCATAATGTCAGCACTGACATTTTGCTACAATTTTGCTCTTGGAATATAGCATAGCATGACATTTGATGTGGACCTGTAACGTGTTTCATAGCAACTTTGGTTTTTTTTCCTTCCTCTTTCTCCCTGCTCTATTCAGGTCACAGTTCAGTATATCCAGGAGA
Organism: Porphyrio hochstetteri; assembly: GCA_020800305.1. Classification (NCBI taxonomy): domain Eukaryota; kingdom Metazoa; phylum Chordata; class Aves; order Gruiformes; family Rallidae; genus Porphyrio; species Porphyrio hochstetteri. The sequence goes on from CM036911.1 coordinate 12,827,728, forward strand.
ATGGAGCAGTCATCCCAGTGCGTGTTCACACTATTGTGATATCTGTGCAGCATGACGAAACCATTTCACTGGAGGATATGCGCAGAACCCTGAAGGAGCGTGTGATCCAAGTTGTCGTCCCTGCGAAATATTTGGATGAGAAAACTGTTTATCACCTTCAGCCGAGTGGACGTTTTGTTATTGGGGGGCCTCAGGTTTGTGTTTGGTTATTTTGGTGTTTTTGTCTTCAAAGAAATGCTCAGCTTTTCGGCACATCTTCAGTTCCCTTCAGAACTGTTGCAGCTGAACTGTCAAAACTCCTTCCTGAAATTTGGTTCAATTTTACAACAAACCCAAGTAGATATTTTTCTTTTCTTTTGTGTTCAAATTCATTCATTTACTGGAATTTTGCCAGAATTATTTCTAAGGTACTCTGTCTTTTTTACAAGACAAGATGATGTTGAGCTAAATTGTTATGAGCATACAAAAAGTGTATTTTTGTGCAGTTGAATTGATTGTATCACTGTAAAGTTGTGTATCAGACATCCTAGACTACAGACAAATGGAGAGGCAAACCTGAGCTGTAACTTGGAGCAAACAAACCAATGCAGCAATCACAGCAACGTACAAAAAGATGGCTACACAAATGAAAACCCTCAGGTGCACACTGAACTGCGGCCACTTAAAAATATAATTACATTTGGTAAGCCAGCCAGGAAAACTTGCTCTTGTGGTGGAACTGCATTGCTTATATTTGCAAATACAGTCACAAGCAGTTGCAGTGTATGTTTGCACCTTTTTAAACCTGGGATAAGTTTACTTAATATGGATCAATCTGCCTGTGTGTCCCTGGCCTTACAACTGCTATCATCACTTGTGCAACTCGCATTGCAGCAACCAGAAAGTAACTATTTCTTTCCTTGTCTCTTGTGCCTTGAATTTTCTCTTTACTTTTCATAAGAGTATTACTTGGTTTTACTTTTAACAATGGTAGCTGTAGAAGTCTTTCTTCATCTCCAGCTCAGTTAATTTAAGGCAGAGGCATGTATTTCACTCGAGGTTTTCACTTTGGTGGTATCTTGAATTCTGGCCTTGGCAAAATTAGTAATTTTGCTGCTATTGCTGTTTTCCCAACAGCTACACCTGCTGGTATTATGAGGACACGACAGGTCACCACAGAAGTGACTTCCACACGCCTTACATTGAATTAGTGCTCTTTCAGCACCTTTAAAACACGGGATGGCTTGTTGCTTTGTTGCATGGTGGTTTGGCTTTTTCCTTTCACCTGGCTATTTCTGTCCCCCTCACGCAGTTCTGCAGTCAGGTCATGACAGTGCACAAGTCTTTCTCATTGTAACTGTCTGTGCCATTAGAAATCAAGGTTTGAGCCAAGCAGAAGAACCCCAGGAGGACAGGCTCCTTTAGCCAAACTCAGTGAGCTGCAAATCAGATTTAAATCTCACTGCTTCCTTAGCAGAATGGAACAAACAGTGCCAAAGGTTTTGTTCTGTGTATATGCACAGTCTTTGTAAAAAACCTTTGACTCTCCACTTGTGTTTACCATGCAAACATTCCAGAAGTTGGGTTTTAGTGACACGATATTCTGTAGATAAAGAATTTGAAACCTTGCTGCACACGTAGAGACTGAATTTCAAATCTGACCATGTTTTCCATTTGTATCAAAAAGCTTAAGCATTTAGTAAATTGGCTGGAGGTGGGGTGATGTCAGACAGTTGGTCACATACTGATCTGCTAAGCAAGAACAAATGAAAATGTCCAGTAATTGTGAGGAGCAATCATGATAGCTGCGTAGGTAGCAAGAAGGATACCTGCACCTCCTTATTTAATATTTTAGAATATTCATCTATAAGTATCTGTTCTTAGAAATAAGTAATCCTTTTTTCTCACTTAGCTCAGTTGCCTATACCTGCCTACTACTCCATACCTGTTGTGTATTTTGGAGTTGAAAATGTGTGTTTGTATGACAGTCGCTGTAGTGATGATACTGGAAGTGTTGGGTGCCAGCCTCCATGTAATGATGTGTAAGTTAGCACTGACAAACCTTTTGATGGCAAACACAAAAAAAAAGACACATACTCTTTAACACTTGCATGTCTTCAGGCTTTGAGTAAAGATACAAAAGATATGAAAGCCTGACTTATTTCTTTATTTAACAGTGTAAAATCTGAATGGTCCCTACACGGCACGTGGTTCATTAGCAATATTCTGCATTCAGTTTGGCTGTGGCAGATATGCTTCTAAACCTGAGTTCCCGTAATGCCTGGAATATTTACCTTTGAAACAGGCGGTGCATGCTCTAGCTATCTGGGAGTAAACCTGTTTGCTTGATTACCAAGCACAATTTGTGATTGGCTTGTCTTATGTACCTGGCTTTAAAGAACATTTATAACCGCTGTTGTAGCTTGGTGAGATATGTTCGTTCCTTCACCTATCCTACAGCAATCCACATGTAGTGACCTTACACTTTGTGGTAGTCCTCTGAGGATGCATAGCCTTGTTTGAGGCTTCTAAGGAAATGGATTGTAAAATGGAGAAAATTATTTTACTGATTCAGGGTGATGCTGGTGTCACTGGCCGAAAGATCATCGTGGATACTTATGGTGGCTGGGGAGCCCATGGAGGTGGCGCCTTTTCAGGAAAAGACTATACAAAGGTGGACCGATCGGCTGCATACGCAGCCCGTTGGGTGGCCAAGTCTCTTGTGAAAGCCGGGCTCTGTCGCCGTGTGCTGGTTCAGGTATGGTTTGCTCTGAGCCTTGCTTTTCTCAAAAAGGCTTTTCTTTTCAGCTTTATCTTGAACATACATTGTACAGGACACTGTAGTAGAAGCAGTTTTGGTGATGGCTTAGGGTTGAAGAAAGGAAGACCTTCGATGTGCTTGCTTCAAGACTGCTTTAATGTCACTAATAGCCTATCAGGCTCTTGAAGCTGGAACTTTTCATTTCATTTTCATTTCATTGGTTGTTTTTCTGGACATTTATTGACCCCTCAGCTCTCAGACACTTACTGTCATGGAAATGAGCAGGGGGTGACTATATAACAGGGAAGAAAGCTATCCAGAGACCTCAGCATTTTCCAAGTTCTATCTTTTTTTTTTCTTAACACTACAGATTGCCCAAATATGGGAGGTGGAGGAGAGGCTTTAGTTTTCCTACCATGTTTATGAACAAACACTTTCTTCTGTGTCCTGCTGAGGTGCTATGTTTATTTGCTAACTATGGTTTCTGTTTTGCCATAGGTTTCTTATGCCATTGGGGTAGCTCATCCACTGTCCATTTCACTGTTCACTTACGGAACTTCCAAAAAAACAGAGAAAGAGCTGCTGGACATTGTGCATAAAAACTTTGATCTCCGGCCTGGAGTCATTGTCAGGTATAGAAACACACAAAAAGGAAAATAACTCAGTGATTGCATCCTAGAAACTATTTTTTCCCAAACTATTAGATGTTACAACATAAAGTCAGCCTCTTGAACTGGCATGGGCTTGTTCCATGCAGTATAAAAGAGAGTTTCTCTCATTCTGTCAGTCTTCAGAGTTGATACTTTTTACAGATCTACTAGTGTGCCATATCTTTTAAGGTAACAGATGTATTGTGCAAGTTTCACCTGAAGCGTATACTTTCAGCATTTGGCCTTATAGTATGTGGAATTAAAATAAAATTAAGTAACTTTTATATTCCAAGAATTCTAAGTTACTTTGCTATGACAAAATGTTTTGTTTCACAAAAAGGAACTGAAGGTTATTTCCTCTCTTGCTCTCAAGTTAGCAGTTATCAATAATAAGGACTTCCCATAACCCTAAAGTACTTAACATTTAAGTTTTGTTGTCGCTTTTATGGATCTCCATTGGACACGTTCACTGGTGTACTTGCACCTCCAGAATATGCTTCCTTGACTAAGGGCATGAAATGGATATCAGTATCAGGATTTTAATGGTAGTTATCATGAAGTATCTTAATGTGATTAATTTTATTTTGTTTTTATTATGCACACAGGGATTTGGACCTCAAAAAGCCCATTTACCAGAAGACTGCCTGTTATGGTCACTTTGGAAGAACTGAATTCTCATGGGAGGTGCCTAAAAAACTTGTGTTTTGACACTAGCAGTCATCCTTTAAAAATGGAAGTCTACTAAAGATCAAGATGCTTCTGAAAAATCAAATTGACAGCTTTGTATTCAACAAACGGAATTTTAGATTTTAAATGGAAAGAAAGAAAAGGATATTTTATTGGAAGTTGATTCTTTTTTCTTTTTTTTACCCCTCAGTATCTTTCATTATCTAAGCTATAGAAGACAGAGTCTGTTTTCTCAATCAGCATAAGGCAACAAAATACAGTTTACTTCTTATGGCTGTTCTGTTGGTTCTTTTGATAAAGGAAAAGTATGACTCAGGTACACAAACCAATGGCTGAACCTCAAACCTTTCATGGGCAAAGGCAGAGATGACTTTCCCAACTCTGACTAAGGATCAGCAGATCTCTTGCTTCTAATTAGACAATGGGAACTTCCAGGGTCCAATTTCCTTACTGGAGTTAGTGTTGCATATGGCTGAGGGTTGCTTTGATGGGGGGAAGCTGAATATCACATAACTGTGTCTCAGCCCCCTTTGTAGTTGATGTTAACAGAGATGCAATATTTAAATGGCCTTCGCTGCATATGTACTGTTACTGTTTCAATTACCCGTGTTTTTGAAACATAAATTTTCTCCTGTAAAATAACAATCACAGAATAAAAAGCTTTTTCCTACCATGTATGCAAAGGTATATCTCTTTCTGCTGGTTTTTTTCGGTTGTGGGTTGTTGTGGTTTTTAACATTGCAGTACAATGGTTCATCTCAACTCAGCCTCTTAAACGCTAGTAGGATTTATGCTGGTAAAGCAACTTGAGTTTTATTAGGTTTTGGAATAGTGATATGAATTTATCTTTCTATATATGTGTTACTATTCAGTCCTTGTGATTAATAGAAGCTTGGTGAAAAAGTATTTCATTTTATTTTTAACTCTGAGGTTTGTGCTTGCTCCCAGTTGTTTATTGCATAGTTTACTAGATTTGATGCAACTTTGGAATACAATGCATAGAAATTACTGAAATTACTGAAAAACATCAACAAATATCTATAGCATGAGGCTGTAACTAGTGTAACTAGCTGCTCAATGGCTGTGTGTACCACAGTTGTGGTGTTATTCCTGCCAGTACTCTGCTACTAGGTCTGGGTAGTGGTACCCTGTTCCTTCTGCTGGAGAGAGGGACAGCCTCTCCTGCTGACAGACCAGGGCAGCTGGTGGGTATGAGGGCAAAGAGGGGATGATATGAGGGCTGAGGGCACAGACTTTGAGCTGTGTTGTCCTATAAAGTCACAAACTGCGTTTTGCAAAGGAGTGTGGAGTAATCCCAGGATTGAGTTGAGAGGATGCGAGTTCGCATTTATCCTCTGATCAGTTTTGTTTGTCAATAAGCAACAAGGATGAACTTGATCCTACAAGGGTTACTTACCTGTGTATGGCTGCTGAGAGCCTTTTACTCCTAGCTTTGTGATTCAAGTAGCATCTTGTCAGATCTTCTACACTGGAGAAATGCTGCCACCCCATGTTTCTCTCCTACCTAAATTCTTTTGTACTGTGTCTCCCAAAGAGATGTTAAGGTGGACAGGAAGAAGATTGTCGTGTGTGTCTGCCTCATATGTAAACTGTCTGGAGCCAGCCCCTACTGAGCTGCCTAGAAACATAAACCTTGGACATCATTACTTTGCTTTTGTAGGTGTTACAGTCCTGTATATCAAGACATCCCTGAGATGGCTTATGAAAGCACGTCTTTGTTAATGTGGTGGGGACCTTGCTGTTTGCTTTGCTGCTCCAGCATCTCCTGGTGATAACATCTTACACCACAACTAGTGGAAGCCAGCAAATGAAAAAAAAAAAGGAAACTTGAGGAAGTGCTGTGTAAATAAACCCATGGCATAATGTAACAGGAAAGCAGAATGTGCCTGTTGCAATGGAAAAAAATAAATAATCTACAGACAAAATGAACAATTCTGCTGCTCTGGCAGGGACAGTAACAACTGTTACCAAGTTTGTGGGAGAGGAGGGAGCATGTTTGTGTCTAGCTGGTTTGGTGGGCAGGAGAGGTCAGCACAGAGGCTTGGCAGTGGACTGTGGGGCAGGCTCTTGGGTGAAAGGCCATGACACTGAAACTTGGATTTTTATAGATGGGGTTAGTCAGTTGCACCTCTAGCACATGAGCATTGTCTGGATAACTGGATTAATCTGCTAGTAAATGTATAGGGTAGAAGTGATTAACTTTTATGACAATTTTGCTAGCTCTTCAGCTTTTTCCATAAATGGATATAAGCATATGAAGTGTGTGAGTCCATTTAAAAAAACAACAAAACAAACAAAAAAAACCCCTAAAACTGCATGTAGAAATAACATGCAGTTGCTGATACAAAATCCACACAGAGCAGGAACACAGGAGGTAGACTTGTGTTCCTGAGACTCTTTTCCTTTCTACGACTTCTGCTGCTTTGCTTAATCTATGTGTAACAAGCTGGAAACTGGAAACAATGATCTTGCCTTGTGCTGGGAAACCTCTCAAGGTTGCTCTTCAAGGCAGAAATGTTAGCAGTCACAGTTACAAAGAACTTATCTACACAGAGCAGATAAACAGGCACTTCTTTTATTCCAGCGCTGGGGAACACGGGGGATAGCTCCACCCAAGACGTGTTCACCCAAAGGTACAAAGCAGAACACATTTATACAATTTCTAGCAAAGATCATTGCACAAAAATGCTCGCCGCTTAGCTTGACCTTTACAATGATTGGCTTTTGATTGCTTCGCTTTATCTATATTCTTATTCTATAAAATTCATTGGTTAACTATGCTGATTGTTTTAAATACAAACAGGGGAGGGTGATGATTAGCATGTTCATGTTACTTCCTGGAAATCATTATCATATGTTAATGTCCTCCGCACACGCGTAGTTAAGTTGAGTGGGGGGTCCTCTGGTGGTCATCGATAGTCTTCCTCACTGTGTCCGCGAGTGAACCCCATCGTCGTGCAAGCTCACTTCGTCTTCGGCTGCTGTTTCATAACCATAGCCAGTTTCTTCACATACTTATTGTTTTAACTCAAGGTCCCTAACCAGTACCCATTGTTTTAATTCAGAGTCCATAGAGATTTTCCATAGTGATAAAGGCACACACCGTCTTGTCCCTAAGAGCCTTAAGATGCTGTATATTCTCATAGCTGCTATAACTCCTTTAAAATCAAAATCATATTCTAAACTAAAACCAAAATCACCTAGAAGCTATTTTATTAGGGTGACTGTAACAGAAACACCTTTCACCACCAGCAGATCTTTGGAGAGTGACTGGTATTGTGTATAGCCTTGTATGGTAACTTGTATGTTACCATAGCCTAGTAGCGTAACTCGGATTTTTGTCTTGGTAACTTTGATCTGTGTCGATAGTTTTGAATCACTGTTCAAATGGTGGTGGCATACAGTAACAGACTGAACTTTGCCATTGAACATTAAGTTGCAGTTTTACAATATCATGTTAAAACCACCTTTTGATGATGATTTTTTAAGTGACTCCAGAAGAAGATCCAGATCACCCATTTGGGACAAATTGGTGTAGTCTGCAGGATCCTAAATCAGTATTTGCAACACTTACTGAGTAGGTAAATGCTGGATGCTACAGGATGTAGAGCACATCCCCTTGGTCCAAATCAGTTTAGCTATCATTTGAAGCTCTGAGCTTTCTTTTGGAGCATGAGATACCTGTAGAAGATTGATACCTTATGTGCAGGGGTGTGTGAGAGATGTAAACGAATGGGGTCAGCAAACAGGAAGAGAGCAAGAGCCTGCAAGTGTGTGCATATACTAAATGTGTTGAAGCAAACTAACTAATCTGAAAATGTCCCGGTGGGGTTGGCAGCAGCAGGGAAGGCAGACTGCCACAGTGTGGTAACGAGAAACCTGCCCAGACCGTGCTGGCAAACCATCCACTGGCTTCCCAGCAAGTTGGGCAATATGTGCAGTGCATTCCCCCCTAAGGCCTTATCAGAGCACTGCCTCTGAGCGAGGCACACAGTAAACAACCAGTGACCCAGAGACACATTGTTTTCTGCCTGACTCCAGCACTTCGGCTCTTAGGCTCTGCAAGCAACAAGTAACTAGGTATCCTGCAGAAAAAATGCTGTTCAGCTCCTGCCTTCTCTGGAAAACACTGGTTTTCATAAGTTTAGCAGTGCTTCCTGCAGGTAAGATACTGTCATTCTTGAATATGACTAACGCTAATTTAAATAGTAGCTGTCAGAGAAATGAAGCACCCTGCTTGGGAACCCAGCCCCAGGTGGCCACGAACAGGTGATCACAAGCAGCTTAGAGTAAATTAATACTTGTGAAGTTTATTCACATTTGAGCCCTGATTGTCTCAGGCATACAAGGTACTGCTAGGACTGCAGAACAGCAGGAGAATTCCCATAAACAAGTATTGTTTTGTGGTGTTTGGGGTTTGGTCATGTGTCAAGAGGGATTATTAGCCAGCTGTATGTACCTGTTTGTCTTTCAGATTTTGCCAACAGTGGAGCTTTTACCAGTGCAAGTGAATGTAAAAGTGCAACAATAGATGATATGAACGAGAGCCTTGAGGTAAGAGGTGGGCTGTGTTGGCCAACCCAGGACCTGCTTTGCACACACTTTCTCTGGTGGTGGGGGGTGCTGGGCCCTGCTGCGTGTGCCCACGCAGCTGGATGCGCTGGCTGCACAAGCACAACCTGCGTACTGGTTTCATAATGCCTGGCTCAAAAAAAAGTACGGGGAGGGGACCAAGCAAAGGTTAGTGTCACTTGACCTGACATATCTTTGGCCCTGCTACTAGTAGTAAAACAAAAGTCCTTGCAGGTGTATTTTTCCAAATTTGTTTTGCTCTAGATGTATAGAAATTAGCTTGAACATAAACAGTTATGTCTTTTGCCTTATGTTCATAATGCTGTTTTCAATCCTGCTTTCAAATATAAAGTGCTAACTGTCTTAAATACAAACAAGTAAAACCAGTCAACTGAAAGCCTGTATTTTATGAGTTAATGCCCCTGTCTTCCCTGGGCTGGGCATGTCATAATAGACTGATCAGACAGTGGCCCCTGTATGACACAAATAGTAAAGAAATGCCAGGGCAGAGCCTATAAAAGCATTTCAAGCACAGTTGAAAAATCGGCCTGTAAAACAGCAACATGAAATAATAGCTGGAGTTGGGTCCACATCTGTATGTGATGTGAGCTTCTGCCTGGAGTCTTGTTCTCATCTCATGGGGTCGGGGCAAGGCTAAGGGCAACACTTGCCAAGGTGTTTGAGACTGCGCCCCCAACCCTCCCACCCCCCCACCCCGCCCCGAGACTTGAATTGTATTATTTTTCTTTGACTGCCCATTGCTTTGAACAGTGTTTCTGTAAGCTTCAGCCTGAGAAGCAGAGGTACCCATTGCTGGCTGGTACATCAGCAGCCATGATGAAAGTGGGACTCTTTCTTTTTCTTTCATCTGTGTAAGTTCAAAGTAACCATTCTCTGTTATAATGCTGGCACTCACCTGTACTTTGGTTTTGGGGTTTATCACAGCTCTGCACTACCCACACGTGTGCCTAGGCATGTATGGACCAAAAGCTATGGATATGGGTATAGAGCAAGGGCTAGATAGAAATAAAGGAACTTCTTCATTCATACACACCCATAATTTGTGTTTCTACACATGCAAAGTCTGCCAGATGCCAGCATTTAGAAGGTAAGAATAACAAGCTGATCTTTTATATAGAAGGTACAGTTGTTTTTAGACAGCTTTTCATATATAGGGAAAAAACCCTCAACCCATACTACTAGTCATCCCTCCTGAACTCAATGTAATGGAAAATCCCTCTCTACTCACACTGTTCAAAAAAAGTTACTGAATTTCTTCCAAAAGCACTGTTGGGAAATTAGCACTACTTAAAGCTATATAATTTTCAAGTGTGTCTCTCCTTGTTCTGCATTAAAAAAAATATATATGTATATATATATATACTTGACCACTTTGCTATATTAATTCCAAAGCCTCTTCAGCTTAAACTTTTTCTCCCCTGACTCCATAGAAATATTCAAAATGCTTTCATGAAATGATCGCCAAGGGTGGAAAAGCTTCAATCAATTCCCTTGTCTGGACACTGCAAGAAATGCTTGATCTCCTGCGCCCTGCTCAAGAGAAATGTGAGAGCCCTCCTAAAACAATGCTCCTTCTGGATGGGTGTTGAACAAAACGGCACTGGAAACTCACAAAGATACCTTTTTTTACCTAAAATTAGTGAGCTAAATGTCTTTATTTCTTGTGGGGAGTGGGTGGGGAAACAAGATCAAAGACCTATCAACAACAAGCCAGAAAGCAAAGGTGCTTCACCCTTATGCTGGCAGGCAGCTGGGAGATCTGGGAGTCACAGTGGCAGCAGCATGTGGGGTCCCAATGTCCCTGCAGCCTGTCTATCAGTGCGGGATGTCTTCACTTGTGCCCAGGTCAATGAGTATGCCTATGGTTTGCTTGGGAAGGGGAGAGACACCCTTATGCTTAATTTCACACTGATGTGTTGTTTCCTCTCTCTTTTTCTCTTTGTATTTTGCTTCCTCTTTTTAACCCATTCAAAAGTTTGCAAGCAGCTGCCTCCATGCCCACTCCCTGTAGCCCCGAGGAATGGTGGGCTGGTGTGTGTCACCATTGACAATGCTCAGTACTGCAAACCCATGTGCAACAAGGTAATAGGCATGGTTTACTGCTGCTGTATTGCTGACTCCACTAATTTACAATGAAGGGCTTATCGTGCAATGCATAATTTTCCTTGTTATACCTTTTTTTTTTCTTTAGGGGAGGGAGAAGTTGTAGTGTTTGTATTGATCTTCATTGGCTGAATGGTTCATCTTCTGGTTACCATGATGTCTAAGATACTGTATATTTATTTCTTCTCTGTTTCCCAAGGGTTATGATTTTCAATTCCTCAGGGCTAGTAGGCTGTTTGAAGTATGTGGCAATGCCACTAGGTTTTCCTGGACAACACAGCTTGTTGGGGGAAAGGCACTGGCTGTTTGTAACCGTGAGTATTTCTCTGACACATCTGGTCATGGGGCAAGAGTCTCGGTCTGTTTTGCTGAGGAAAAGGAGGAAAGAGAAGCTTCTCTTTTCTTGGCATGTGTGACACAGAGCAGACAAACTGCTGAACCAGAAATGGTATTTCTTTTAGTATTAGTTTTAAAACTACCAGAAAAGCCTGAGCATCAGTATTTCAGCTTGGGAAAACAACTACAACAAGACATGTATTTGATGTTTGTGGGAAGATGTACTTTTAACCTCCACCCCGCCCACAAACAGCCTTTAGGCATCACTGCAACAGAAGCACTATGTTGCACAGTGTCTGTGTGACCCACTGGACAGCAGTAGAACATTAAACTGCTGTTTGTGTGGCAACAGCACTTGAAGAACCTCAGCAAGATTGGCCACTACCTGCACTGTTCACTTTATGTTTGTACAATAAAACCCAGCAGCTGGCCCCAGCCAGCAATGCTCCTTTGCTCATGTAGCAGCCCAAGGGTTTTCAGACCACTCCCGTTGTGTCTAGCAAGCAGCCAGGAACCTGAGGCAGGCTGACTCCATTGTTACTGCCTTGACTTAGAATTAAATATATACATACATAAAAGGGCCAACTTATCTTTCCTATGGTTAATGGAAAATATTTTACTGTTGACTGTGCCTTGTTACTACAGGAGTTGTTTCCCAAGGCTTACCAAAGCAATCACCTAGCCATTTTTATTCCAAGTTGAAGTCTTTTATCTGGAAAATAGGAAAGCTCAGGACAAATCTAAACTAAGTAATCCAGCTGCTTTTTTGTCATCTTTGATCTTTCCAGCCTCTGAGATGGCCATCAGTGGAGTTAAATCTGCCTATTTCCCCACTAACAGCACCTGCCTGCACACCCTAGCCTTCCCTGAAACTCAAGTAGAGCAGCTGAACATCTTCCTCAGAGAACTTGGAGAGCAAGGCATCGATGGCTCCAACCGTGACAAGGAGTATGATTGTATCATCTGTGGCTACTAGCACTAAAAAGCTTGCACCACAGACCAAACAGTTGTCTGCAATATGACATGGGTATTTTGACAAGAGAAGCAGAGCAGTGAAATCGTTGCTAAGACATGTCAACATATAGTGTTTATTTAGGTAAAGGGCTGGAGATTGTAGTTGTGATTTGACCTCACCTCTTGTGAACAGAGATACAGGCTAAGCCTACTCACATAGCTCATGGCCGAGGTCTTTCAAAGAAAGAAGATCACTTTTAAGGCTTAAATTTGTCTGGCTGGAATTAAATAAGATTTAGAGTTCATGGATGCAGTCATTAGTTAAACATATGAATTGTTATCAGAAATCATCTTCTATCAGGTGTCATCTTCACTGAGAAAGGGCCATACATTCAACTGCTTTTATGGTTGCCAATTAATCATGATTATTGCTCTGACTATTAAAGCAATGCAAGTCTCAACACTTAATTCTTTATTTGTGTGCCTGTATGATTGGGGGGTTAAATCAGGCTGTATGCAGAACTGGTCAAAATGCTTGTGCATGCATCTTTTGCATGAGCTACAACTTCGAACCACTGCAGTTTATTGATGGGACAACTCAAAGTTTTCTCCTGTATTTATCACCTTAAGGATAACATGTAGGAAGATGTACCCTTTAGGTATACTTCAGTGCATTTCTAGGAATCAAAAGGTGTGCTGTATGCTAGCTGCAGCCACATAAAATGGCAGGAAAAATGTAACATCTCTGTCCAGTACAAAATGTGAGAACTGGGATTGTCCTAAACTGGCAGTTATTTGTATTGTAACTTTTCTGCCCAAAAGACCAAGGTGGGTGTTGAGGGACCTGCATGGGAAGCATTCTGGTTTTTTAGTGTACCAGGGATCACCTTCAGTCTCCTCTCTAAACTGGGGGAGGTATGGCTGTTGCCACATTGATTAAAAAATATTAACTGGTCATCTGAATTTGTAACATTTTTCAACATGAACAAATATCAAAGTGATTTTTTTATCCTTGATTCTTGTGCAATTTAAACACTTGTTCCTGTTCCAATGTCCTACTGTGAGCTCTCCCTCCTTTATACAACCCCTGTGCACACAAGTACTTTGACAAATCAAAGCTGCAGAGTACGAAGTGAAAGAGCAGAAACCCCAGGAGGCTGGCCACCGGCACTTCGTGCAAGTGAAGACGAGAGCACGAGTTTATTTGTGGAGTGGTACCTACAGAACAGACAAGCATGTAAATTATGATGAAATCTAAACAAAAAGGTTAGTTACTGCTTACTTGGTTTCCCATGGAATCCACACTCGGGGTTTTGTTTTGATTTTCTTCTGTTGAACAAACACTGATGCTGTAGATCTGAAGACAGCCAGCTCATCTGTTTGTGTTGCCTTTCTCTTCTTTACCTTTTCCCTATTCCCGTGAATCTCTGACACAGACAGCATAGTTCTGCGGTACACGATGTTTAATTGACCTTTTCCTCATTAATCAGTGAAATGATTCAGATATATAACATTGTGCACTATGTTTCTGACGCAGAACCCTGTCATTAGAAACAAAAAAAAACCTCATCAGTTGCTTTCGGGCCCAGAACCAGTCAGTCATATGTCTGTAAGCTTAGCAGACAATTACACCAACAAGGCAATGAGTTAGCTGCTTTGTCTGCTTATAATCTATGAGACAGCAACATAGGTCACAGTCTTGGAGACAAAAGTGCTGTAGTCTTAAAGAAAAGCAACACTTTTTCAGTCACTGGTGGCTTTGTTCATTTCTGGCAAACAAATAATCTCTATCAAATGAAATTGTAATGTCTTTGAGTCTTTCTTTTCCAGTCAATTCGTTACCAGCTGATACTCAGATAAAATACCCGAAGCACTGAGTACTTTCTGTTATTTTTCTACTGGTGCTAAAACCCAACTTTTTATGAGTGCTATTAAGCCATTCTTGTGACTTTCCATCCCAACTAACAAAAGAAAAAGAAGTAAAATATTGGATTTTGATGCAATTGAACCCGTGGCTCTTGTAAGCCTGCAGAAACTGTTAAATCTGCGCTTCAGAAGTCCTGCTAATGCATGTCCTGTAACATGGGGGAATTAGGCTGTAAAGCCTTAATTTGATGTTGTATGAATTTGACAATAAGATGGAGCCTGGTTGTTTTGGTGGTGCGTTTATTATGTGTTGGTGTTATTGATAAACTTGCAGAGAAGCATTTTAGTCCTATTCCTACCACTCTACTATTTGTATAGGACAAAGTGAAGTTGAACCAATACAGCTATACAACAAGGTTAGAAAGTAAACTCAATCACATTAATTTCCTAGAATGACTTTACATAATGTAATTCAGGCAAATAGCTGCTGTATGTATGCATTAACTTTGACGTGGTATCTGGCTGGGCATGTTTGAGGATTGGGTATCTCTCATGTTCCTGCTCTAATTCTGAGATGGACAGGGCTTTTTATTCCAGCTTTGGAATTGCAGAGAGACAACTTTGTATGGAGGGAAAGAAATTAAAAAAAAATCATTTTCAGATGAGACAAAAGGGTTTTATCCATGCACCATTGCCTGTTGGGTTCTTTCTTTAAGATTTTGTGGTGTGACCACTCTAAACCAGTACCCCCTTGGAGTATGCAACTAGCTTTTTGTATGTCCACCTGCACAGCTGTCAGTCATCTCAGCTAGATGCTCTGGTAATATTTACAGAGTAACTATAGAAATGCAGGCTTTCTTGTTATTGATAAAGGGAATACAGTGCTGTAGTATGCTTGCTTCTCCTTCAGGCTTGTTTTCAGTCCATTATAATGCAAGAGAAGTCCGTCTAGGAACTAAGCCAATAAAAGGAATCACAAGATAGTTAAAAATTGGAAGTCACAGGGCAGAGCCCTGTAATACCTACAGACAAAATTAGACATGTTTTCTTTTCACAGGAACTTAGCAGTAATAAACCCACTGCTTTTAGCTGGATCCCAGGCAATAACACCCATCCACAGAGATGTTGTCATTCTGAACCATCCTTCAAGGGGATCGGTGGTGTTACAGCTTCTAACAGGGCTGGCTCACACAGAGCCACCCAGGGAGATCTGCGGCACACGCTTCATTCTCCAGATGACCACGGCAATGGGGGGCAGAAACATGAGAAAACTCATTATCAGCACGGCAGCAAAAATGACCAGCAGTATTTCCCATGGGGCCAGGATTGCTTCCACCATGACTTCCTCACTGTCAAGAGTTTGAAGCTGTAAAGCACAAAGAACACTGCATTACTGTTTTGCAAATAAATAAGCATTATGACTGTATAGGGGTGTGTGTGTGCATGTTTTCCCCAGCATAGGGCTGTCTGCCTCTTTTGCTTATTAGTTTTTCTTTAGCCTGAAGAACAAACATATTTTCTCCAACTGCAAAATCCGGAAAAGATCTTGCTGCCTCTCTCTGTTCCCTTGTCAGCCTTCCACTTCTGGCTTGCTTTCATTTGCTGAGTCTGATGTAGGTCACTTTCTCAACTCCAAAGTGCTGGATCTGAACCTTGGACAATCTGCTGTCAACTTCTTTTTTAAATTTTGATTTTAAAGGCCCTCCCCTCTAGCATCGTCACACAAAAGGACCATTACAGGGGCAAGTACCAAAGCAAACTCTGAAAATAAAAGGATACGATGGGAAGTAGGAAGAACTGAACCTAATCTGCTATCAAAATGTCATTTAACACTTTTTTTTTCCTCTATAAAGCAGGATTTAGAAATATCTTGCTCAAAAGAAAGAACTTCAATAGATGCTTGGTAAAGAATTAAGTATTTTTAGATTAACACATATCTATAGGTTAATAAAAGTGCTAGGAGGAGGAGGGGACAGTAAGGAAGAGTCAGGAATAGTTAGGAACAGTCAGGGGCAGAGAGGGACACTAAGGGGCAGGTAGAACTTGATAGGAACAATAAGGGACAGTCAGAGACAGGTCTGAACCGTCAAGGACAGAGAGAGAGGGACAGACAGACTTCAACAGGAACAGAGAGACTTTGCTTATTAATGACTCAAGGAGAAAGGAAAAGCTATCTTGAAGCCATTACCTTATTTTTTGTTTCTTTGTCAGGTAACTCCTCTCTGGTAACACGAGTTTCCTATTCAATCAAGGGTTCAGCTGATTTCCTCCAGCACATGAGCCACACACCTGATCACCATAACGAAGCACAAGCAGAGGGGAATAAAAGGGGGCAGTTACAAGCTTGCAAAGGTTCTTCACTTCTTGTTCCTGAGCTCTAGCCACAAGGAGGCTTTGTGAGGGGCTGCATGGATACCTTTGCCTGAGACTTTGATGGAGATTTCACCAGGAGAGCTTTAAGGTTTTTGTATATTTTTTTCTTCACAGTGGTTCATAATACTGTATTTCTTTGAGTAAATCCTAACCCTTACAAGGCAGAGACTGAAACAGAGTCCAGTCTCACAACCTTGGGAAAAGCACAGAGAGCATGGGTGAAGCTGCCCCTGCTCAGAGCTGCTACTCCCCTGCTAGCGGACACACATCCCTGGGTTTGTTCCCTGCAGGCCTGTGTCACTTAAGCTACAAAGTTCTGAGACTTGGTATTCGCCTGCTCAAACCTGCACCTCTCACTGACCAAGCCTGTGCTCCGGTGCTTGTCAAGCCATAGGATAATCTGACTTTTCTTGTGGCTTTTCTTCTTCTTTCTTTTCTGTTGTTGGATAAAGAAAAGTGTGAGGCCATTTGCACTGGGGGAGGCAGCTGGTGAAAGAAAGGGTTTTGTGCTCTGGGAGCTGCCTTGTGCTCCTTGATTACTGCTCATGGCTGCTGCTTTGCAAACAGTAGAGGTGGGTCTCTTGTCCTCTAATTCAATTTTCTTTGTCAATAAATTTGTTAAATATCTTCACTTCTGACTTTGCTTTGTGGTCTCTCATTCCCATGTTTTTCTCTGTCAACCTTTTGCTGCTGGTACTTTGGCTTTCTTCTCCAACCCTCATTTAAATTCTCCCTGTTTCTTACTTTATTTTCTGCCTTGGTCCTCTCTTTCAGTCTCTTGTGATTCTTCTTTTTTGGACAAGCAGTTATGCAGCCGTAGTTTGTGTGGAAAATTCCCAGGTGTCTTGTGGGGAAGCACTCCCCAGGAAACATTGCTCGGCTTCTGTCTTCCTTGCTCCTTTATCAAGAACTGCAATGCTCTGTAGTCAGAAAATAATGGAGAGTCTGATATTGCAGAAGTAATTGGAAGCAGTGGGGAGGTCTGTGATAGTGTGGACATGGCTTCAAGGAGTCAAGTTTGCTTAGCTCAAGGTTGTAAAGAGCAGCAGTTCACTTGCCCAGGGCTTTTTATTCCCTGTTGGAGCAGTTGGCCATGGCTCTAGCTAAAAAAGCAGCTGATGGCTAGTAACTAATTATTATATAATGTCCCCAAATTATTAATTTGCCTTTCACTTACCTCTTCTGTGTCTTCCCTGTGCTCATGTTCATGTGTTTTAAGGCTTTGTGCTTGTAGCATCTAAGTGAGTAAGTTCTTCACAGCCCAGGGTTGTGGTATGCAGTTTTCTTTGGTCTTCTGGTGACTGAATGCATCAGCAACTCTTCATAATTATGCCTACATAACAATCATACAACAGTATTACTATATTACATAATTTTCAGAAAGATACATCATAAATAAGGTACAGAAATAGGAGCACTGACAAGAGTCTGCTAAACTGCAGGGCTGTGGGACCAGCAGGTACAGAGGATGAAGGCTGATGCTCCATGACTGGTGTAAATGCAGCCTGCCTGTATCAGCCAGGCTGTCTGTCATTTGGCACAGCTGGAAAAGATCTGGGACACTTCAGTTCATGTGGTTAAATAATCCTTCCAAACAGCTAGTATCCCTGCCAACTTTCTAAACCTCTAGGGTTTGATTATGGGATGATAGGAATGAGTCAAAATACCAGTCAAACAAACACATAGATAGTTCTAGAAGTATAAAAGTGGTGGTATTTCTTTCAGCATAAATACACACTGTTGCTGGAGCTTTGCAAGTTCTTTATCTCAACTAAAATACTCATTAGTGAATGTGTGAGTTTATCAAATCTGGTCTCTAAACCACAAAATATTGCTGTGAAGGATGCTCTAAATCCCCTAAATTTAACTGGGTAAACTAAATTTAACTGAGTAAAGGCCTCTGCAAGGGTTGTAGCTGAAGGCCCTGAATGGAATAAACACTGCCTTTACAGAAGTAAACAATAGCCAAGGCATTTGGGGAGGGGAAGAAAGAAACCTGCTGTCCGAGAGACAGGATTTCTGATTGTACCTTCCATTTCTAGTGTTTAAGGTTTGCCTGAATCTACACAAAATATTTTTTTCTGAACTATAGTTGACAAAAAACCTTTTTGGATGCTAAAGGAGGGGTTATCTTAGCAGAGTGGACTTTATCCTTTCTTAGAAGAATATTTAGAAAGGCCTCAGAAAACAGAATTGTAATCTTGCTATGTACAATGAAGCTGCTATGTGTCATTAACGGCATATGTTTAATGGCATTTAAAGTAGGCCTTGTAAAATGTTATGCCTTAGTGGATTGTTTCACTGCTCCCCTTATCTTAGCACAGATCCATTTATGAATTGTAATATCATTAAGAGTATGGCACACAACTGTTGTAGAGGGCTATCTAAGCAGGAAATGAGGGATTTGCACTGTTGTATCTTTAGCTGATACTCTTTTCTGCCAGCTTATAGCCTGCTGCAATATGGACAAGGCAGAAAATATTGTCTGACAATATAATTTGAAATCTTATGTTTTGATTATAAGAAAAAAGCAAAAACACACATAGGCAGACAGGATGACAGGATGCCCCTTTGGCAGGGGCTGCCCTTTCTGTGAAGGGGATGAGGGGAGTGCAGCTGAGATGGCTGCCTTGTGGCTTCTGTCCCACAAGGAATATCCCCTCATGTTTCCCTACTGTCTGAAACTAAAAGCGCTTGTCTTGCCTGCTGCAGACATTGCTGTGCTGAATGTAACCTTAGATTATAGCTGGGGATTCTCATCTGCTGGTATTCTGATCCTGTCATAAAAACCTTGCTGCTAAATATTTGTAAAGCTAGCATAGACACACGTCAGGCTGACACTCTGTCATACTTGTGTGACTGAGTATTTATGGAAGCACATCAAGGAACTTAGACCCTTGACTAATGTCCAAACAGGTGAATTCAGTGTTTAATTCTGTGCTGGGTGGCTTGCTCCAAGATTTTTGTTACTAATGTTACTTGCAACTCCTGGTAACAGCATTGGATTCTACCCCAGATGTTCTTGCAGGCAAGAAAATACTGTCAAATGTAGGCATATGTATCTTGGCAATAAGTATCATTCGCAAAGATTTGGCTGGAAATGTGTATTGGAAGGCTTGGTTTTGCTGCTTGTCCCTGAAGCGGGCAGCAGGGTAGTGGTGTTCATCATGTATTTTGTCAAGTAATCACAATTTGCTTGATGGCCTTTTCCCCCATCCACTTGGGGAAGGGGAATGTGTAAGGGGCTGGCAGGGAGGAAGAGGAAAACTATTCCTACATCAAAGAAAATGATTGTGGCTATAATCAAAACCTATCAGCCAGGACAAGTTTTCTACCAGAGCTCCAGGCTATCTGTTGTACTGTTAAATAATATGAGAGAATAAATCCCTCCATTCTCAAAGACAGAGTCCGGTATTCAGCATAGCCTTGGATTTTCATGATTGCTGCAGACTGAAGCTAGAGTAACAGCATAAAAACTTCTATGTAACATAGTTGTACTGGCACTTTGTGAAATACCTTGGTCGCACAGACTTACCTCCTTGTAATCCACTGCAGAGCTCAATTGCTAGCTTGCCTGGTGGGGATCAACACAGTCAGATTAGAGGAAAGACTACACTCAGTAGTGCTGAACAAAGAACATGTGTGTGAAGTGTTAATGATTGAATATTAGTTATCTCTTTACACAATCATTTTTGATATTTTGGCAGGTCAGCCATTCCTCTAAAGCGTGCTGGTTTAGCAGATAAAACCAGATAAGTGACAGAGAATTTCCGGTATCTTATACAAGCACGGCTTATACCTCTTTGTGGGGAGGGGTTTTATTATCTGTCTGAGAGCTCTGCCTAGTTAGATGCACAGATGGACTCTCAGTGGCTTTAGCACAACTGGAGCTGCAGACCACTTCCCAGCACGCGGAGATGTGACCACCTCTTCTCCCTGGCATGTACTTATTTTAAGAGCAGAACCAGTGAAAAGGGCTGAACCTGCCACTGCAATGAACTTGTTCTGGTTCCTGTTCCACTCAGAGAACACATACACAGTAATGCTTGTTTTCCCTACTTGAAGGCTATTTAAATTGCTAACATAACTGCCAACTTCCTACTAATATTTAAGGATAATTACACATGTCCAGGCTAGTTTTCTAGAGAGGTCCTTGCTGCTGCAGCACCCATAGTGTGCCTTGTAACAGTTTGCAACTTGAGAAAGGTGAATTCCTATGCAGCTTCTGTGTTTTTTAAGCAGAGGAAGCACACGGTAGGAATGTGAAAAGTTCTGAGACTTGGATTTCTTGGACTGTAATTGACTCAAAATGAGGGTGATGATAACTATTGCTACAAGTTGAAAGCATCACTTAAAACTGCTGTTAAAAGCAGAAATCAAATCTGTGAATTCATTACCTTAGAGAATTCTGTATTCAGCTACATAAAACCTCAGAAAGATCTGATAGCACTGGTCTGATCTCTAGAGGGCAAAGCTTTCAAACCATGAGTATTATGAAAACACTCACAATCATAAAATATTAGAAGACATATATAACTTCCTTGTATTATAAATGTCTCCTCTACAAGTAACACCTGAATAGAGTGTTAATTATAGATATTTCATTTTGTAAAGGATTTCAGCCTTTAATACATGCTCTAGGTTAGTCTGGTTATTTTTAAATAAAACCTGTGTACATTTAGCTTTTTGTCACTACAGAATGCAAATCCAGCCTCAAGAAATTTAAAAAAAATATGGACCTTGGCTGCAGAAATTAATGTGTAAAATCTGAGAGAAGAGGTAAGAAAGGTAGGATGAAGAGAAGAGCATGTTTAATGATGCAAAATTAGTATAGCACTCTGCTGGGATTCTGCAGATCATGCCTTTACTTGCAGTATGTTTCACCTCTCTTCCCAAGTAGGCAGGTGACTGCAATGAAAGTTAAAATGCAATTGAAGTGTTTTTCTGCTGCTGTTAAGGTATAAATAAATCAGTTTTTCAGGACATGTAAATTGATATTTGTATTTCCTCTAATAAGGTGGTTGTATGGTTAGCTTGGAGCTCCTGGAGTGTGTCTGCTAGTTTTCTGACTCTTGAGGGTATTGCAGAGATGGCTTATATACCACTATAAGTCACAGAGACTTTTCCTGTTCTGAAATATTTAGACTTTAAACAATTTTGATTCAACTCATACAAGCTGTCTGTTAACTTAAGACAGGTCTCCCTTAGACAGTGTCGGCACTTGCAGATGTAACTCTAAAACTACGTAGCAAACTATTTTGATATTAGTGACCTTACAATAAATTACACAAACAGCAACTCTGTATTTTCCTCTTTACGGCTTCCTTGCTGACAGTCTCTTAACCAAACTAGAAATACTTTATCTATTCCCTCACGTTTGCATAAAGGCCAGCAAGTGCTTGAATTGGAGTTGAATGTTTGCATCTTTCTTACCATGACTACCTGAAATAAGTTCTGGCTTTCTCTAAAGCTTGCGTGGTCCCTCATTCAGCTATTTTCTGTCCACTCTTACCTTCTCAGCACCCTCGAGGTATCTCAAGTCTTGTAGATAAAAATCATGTTGTTTTGGGGACCCATCCTCTACTGGCAGGCAGCAACAGAGTGTGTTGGAGAAGGTGGTGTTCAACCTGCTGGGCAAACCAGGGAGGGTGAGGGCAGTGTCCCCTCAGCTGTGTGAGGCTCAGGTGATCGTGGCAGCCTGCACAGGTACCTGTTTGTGCAGTGTGCCTTTATCACCTCCCACTTGAGCTCTTAAAGTGCCACGATCCTCTCCAAAGAAAGAATAAAGCAGTTCTTCCTTGATCAGTTTGCTCAGGAGACAGTCACTCTCAGTGAAAAATGGTGGCCTTTTTTTGCCAGGAAACCACTTGAGTTTTCCTGGTAAGTCATCATCTTTACTCAGAAGTGAATAATCTGATAACTCATATCCTGACTGATTATTTAATGAGTGGCACATGTAGCCTTCAGAGCATGAGAGCTGATATCCCTCAGGTTCTTGCAGATCAAAGAGTTCATACACCCAAGGCTCTTCCAACTATGTATATTCAGCAACCCACTTGCTACTTACTTACAAGCTAAGCTTTAAGTATTTGTAAAATCACCGCTGTAGGCAGACTGCTGCAATATCTATATTACATAGAGTAAAAAGCACATGGAAACTGTTGAAGAACAGCTAAAGGAAAGGGGGCATGACCCCCAGGAGGAAACCCTTTCAGAAGTTTTCCTACACTGGATCTGGCTCCATTCTTTGCACTTACTGAAACCAAAATTCAGATTTCAAGCATGTCCCTTTAGACCTCAGGCACCTAACAGGAAATAGTTGTGCTTTTAAACTCTTATAAAACACAGAAAATATGAACTAGGGTATTTTTATAGGAAACTACAATTACTTAGAATAATTTTTGTGACTGATAAATTTTTATATAATTAAAAAAAATTCTGAATATTTGTTTGGAGAAAAATAGTTGTTTTCCATTGTACAAGGCAGAATCAGTAGCACTTTCCCCAAAACACTTGATGTGCGAATTCCATCTTTGATATTAATATTTCACTGATCTTTCCCAAACAAAATTCCTCTTCAAGTTTCTTTGCAAGAGATCTGTTTATCCTGTTTTTCAGTAGCTCTTAAGATTAGTATGATTTTAATCTATCTTGATCCTTGTGGCCATTCAATTAATCTCACATTTGTAAGCGTGTTCTCCATTGGCCAAAAATTGATCATCATGGTCTGGCTTGTCAGCAAGCTAGGCAGCAAGCTAACCCTGATGTGATACAGGATTCAGTAGTTTATAGTTTGGCTATGTTGTCCAGAAACAGGGCATTAATTAACAGTTTGTGGATTTCCTTATGTGCCAGACGGATGCACGGGATAATCTGAGGGCTTTGCTCACAGAACTTTTCTCTCTGCATATGTTGGCACAAGTACTGGTAAATACACAGCGAATGGTGGAGGTTTTATAAGACACGGCTCATATTTAAGGTTAGGACACAATGGATTTGGCTTTCAAAATAAGTTCATGTATGTTTCAGAAAGCAACTCTGAAGTGAAGAGTTGCCAGCCTTGGGGAATCCTATCTTTCTACAAATTGGATGGTGGTGTCCTTCTGTTCAGATTTAGGAAATAAATGAGGTGCTAAATTCATCTCCTTTCCAGGCCAAGACAGCTGGTTCCAGACTTGCCTGCTGTCAGTAGGTTTGCTGGAGAGAGTGGCTTCAGGCAGGGTGAGAAATATTTGCTTGCTTTAGGACCTCCTCTAATTCCACAAGGAGTTGGTGTCCCAAGGGGGCCAGGCCAGCTGCTGTAACTGTGGAGTAACACATTAAGTCCTTTACCCTCATCCTTGGGAGACCATGTGGAAAATGCCTAAGCTTGGCTTGGTGGGGGAACTTTTCTGCTGTGAGGCATATTCATTAGATTTACACTGAAGGCAGACACTTTCTTTCACTAACTTGCAATTACTTCTGAGATGAGACTGTAACTCTATGGAGACAACCAGGATGTAAAAAAAAAAGCAAAACAACTTACCATAGCTTTAAATGTTTGAGGGGGTCTGACTTCATTCTCTGGCTGATGTTTATCAGTGCAAACTTCCTAAACTGTCACAAAACCACAAGTGGAAAAGTACTGCATGAGGTGATGCCTGTGTGCCTGTTTCCTTGTGCTCATGGTAGGGTTAGTTTCACAACAGGAGTCACGCAAGGCTGAAGACTGTAGGTAGGTACCCTGGTGGATACAGGTAGATAGTGCAGACCTGTAAAATATTTGTGAGTAAAAATAGAGTTTGGAAGTGAAACAGTGCCTGTGGACTCTTAAGTCCTCATTTCCCTTCTGTGTACCTGCTTCAAATGGCTTGACATAGCAATGTATCAGTCTGTCTAACCCTGACGTGATACAGGATTCAGTAGTTTATAGTTTGGCTATGTTGTCCAGAAACAGGGCATTAATTAACAGTTTGTGGATTTCCTTATGTGCCAGACAGATGCACGGGATAATCTGAGGGCTTTGCTCACAGAACTTTTCTCTCTGCATATGTTGGCATATCTTTACAATTCTCAGAACAGGGAAACAGTCCCATTTAGTACACATTATACTGAATAGCATTATTTAGTATTCATTATGCTGAATAACCAAAGTGAATAATGAAGTAACCTGTGGAGGCAGACCACCTGCAGGCACCTAATTGTTCAATCAGAAAGGTGGCTTGGTTTGATGCTAGCCCTCTTGCATTAATTATCCTAAGTAAGTATGTGTAGGATAAATGGCTTAGTTTGCAGAGAACAGTAAGAATGGTTCACAGGCTGTGACACCGAGCAGAGGGCTGAACAGAGGCCAGGAAGACCCATGCCTTGTCATAGAGCATGTGCTGAGAACATGTACTCAAACTATTTGAGTAATTGAATTTAAGACACTGCAGGAATGTTGTGCGTGGCCATTTGCTGCTCTGGAATTGCAGCAATGTGCAAGCCTGTGAGGGTCCCAGCAGCCCTTTTGCTGTGCCCTGCACTCACACTAGCTGCAGGCATGCCTCACCTCCTCAGTTACCTTCATGCTTTGACTGTTCTGCTTCTCTGTGCCACAGAGGTGAGAGGAGCTGGTCTGGCTCTGGAACTGTCTGTTTTCTTGCTCAGCTTTCCAGGTGGGAACTAAGAAAGCTCATGAGTGTGAGCTTGACTGATAGCCAGGCATTTGGCTTGGTGTATATGGAGGCATGTCTGGATGCTCAACCAGCCTTTGCACTATTGTCATGGAGCTTACACAGAGCCTTCCTTGTCTAAGGGATGCTGGCTTCAGCTGCCCCAGTGGAAGAAAAAATTGTAGACATCTCTGTTGCACTACACAACTGAGTTTGTAACCCTGGGAATACTCAATGTCAGTAGATGACTGGACCCCAGTTGTTGAGAAAGCTTTGTCTTAATCCTTTGGCTTGAGCTGGAGAGAGCAGGCTTTAAGAAGATTCTGCAATGAATACAGAAGAGTAGAGGCTGCTTTAGAACTGTAGGCAACCACCAAGCTTAGCCCCAAGAGAATCCAGATTGGGCTTTATGGAACAGCTCTGCAGTGCCCACAAATTAGTAGGATCTGAATCTCTCTGCTACCTAGCTTAAAAAAAATTGTCCTTGTGGTGGCTCTGCTGCTCTCCTCAAACCACACGGGCAGTTTAACTCCCATCAAATCCTGTGGTTTTGCTTCCATGCATATCTTATGTGCATGGGATTTGGGGGGATCTTGCACTGTTGCCAATGAGTTGGGCAAGGGATTAGGAGGGGGATATAGGAAAGGTCAAGAGCTTTCCCATAGGAGAAGTGTAAGGTTGTTGAGTCCCCCTTGTGCTCATAGGTGCATCACCCTAGCTCCACTGCTTATTTCTTCTTTCAGAGGGTCTGTTAAGGGTGAAGCTGGCCAGAGAAATGCAGGCTGAGCAACAGTAGCAGGAGTTTCTGTGCAAGTAGGTTTGGTAAGGGAAACATATAGAAAGGATCAAAATACACACAAGTTAGAGGCTCATGGATAAAGGGGACCCAGAACATCTTGTGGATGCAAGTCACTTTAGGTATGTGCCCAATAACTCTGCCTTTTGCTCTTGTAATAAGTCACCAGGTTAATGGAGCAGCAGTAGGAACCCAGAGGCAGTCCTATCAGGAAACTCAGTGGGTGATGAGCAACAAAAGAGACACAATGGTCACTGCTTTGGTTATTAGTAATTTCTATTTTATGGCTCGCATTTGTTTAGAAGAAAAATAGAGTGGGAAAGAACTGCTTTTCTTGTTGATGATCTGAGTTCACTAGCTACAAATAGAAAGATGAGGGATAGACAAGCGTGTTCCAGGGAGCCTGCTGGTGAGGGCCATGGGAAGCACTAAAACTGACAGACAATAAGGCGATTCCAGTAGCATCTTTTGTCATTCCAAGTGCCATCAGTGTACATCTCCACACATTCCTCTTTGCCTTTGCCAGAAGGTTCATTTAAATGCCAGTTAGTATAGCTCAGTTGTGTACCATTCAGGAGCTGGAATTTGCTTGGAGTTAGAGATTCCCTTATCCCCAGGTAGGCATAGGTATTAAAACTTTTCACCAAGTGCAGAATGGCATTGTTCTCACCCTCGTTGCTTGGAGTGGCAATAGAGCCCCCAGCCTCTTTGCATTTTTTCAGTGTAGTATGAAAATCAGCTTTTTCCCCATTAGTAGCGAATATTTTTCCTCCAGATGCTGTTATCATCTTTTCCAACTGGAGGGCTGGAAGATGAAGTGAAAGCTGTTAATTTTTTTATGCATTTTGTGGTCACTTTGCTGTCAAGTGTAATTACTGCTATTTTCTTCCCTAACTTTAGATTAAACACAAGAAAAGATAGTTAAGTCAAAGATTAAATAAAAAGAAGAAAAAGGACAACCCCTCAAAGCCAGAAAAAAATCTGAAGAGATATGGGGAGGGGAAAAAGGGCATAAACACATCAAGACTGAGACAGTGAAATAGGATAAGTAGAAAAGAGGTTGGAGAAGGAGGGAAGAAAATGAGGAATTCTACCTTTGGAAAAACTATATAATTTTCTTTGAGTCTCTATACTCTGTATAGGCTCTCTGAGATGCTTTGCTGTATCCAAGAGTCTACATCAGTCCTTGAGTGAGTAGGATCGTAGATGTGATCTGTATGGGATTTTTTTTGTATCTTTTCAGTGTTCAGTGTATTAGTCTGTTAGGAGCATGAGGTGCCCAGGAGCACTTTGGCATAGGCAGGGATTTTAGTCTGGTAAAATTCTGACTTGCTTTCACCTGTACTGCAGAGCCAGGTGTCTCCCACTAGTTAAGAAAATCTAACACAAACAAGCACACACCCCAGCATCTGAGAGTTATCACTCTCCTATCTGTCAGTGAGCAAAATTTAGATGGAATGCAATAAAACTGTAGAAAACTGTTTTTTCCTTAAGCTGTTTTGGTGCTCATTTTTCTAATGCCCACTAATCCAGCTACAGCAGAAGTAAAGGCAGACAAATTACCTCTTTCAAGCCTGGAGATCTGATGTGCTAATTGACAGATAACCTTTTCCACTGCATTATCAACTGGCGGTAGCACACCTATTAACAAAACCAGCTATTAGGCACTTTGCATTACAGTTTGAATCTCTGCTTTCAAGATAAAACAGAAGTAAAGATGTGAAATGAAGAACTTTCAAAATGTTTGACCTGTTTTACTGCTGTGTTTTAAATAGGGGATCTCTTCAGACATTGATCTTTGGAAGGATAGGGGATGCAATCCTGGAAATTACCTACAGCAGAGCAGTAGTGTTTATGGAAAACATGGATTAGCAAACTGAGTTACTCTCCACTCTGATTGAGCCAGTCCCAGCAAAACGCTGGCACTTGTGCAGCAGGTTTAGTTGATTTTTAACTGTGTCTAGGGACTGTTGACAGAATCCTTCAGGCTGTTCAAGCACTTCCTGGCAGCTCCAACCTAGCAACAAGTCTCTTGTGCTCTGTGTTACAGAAAGTAACTGTGAACTTCTCTATGAACTGAATGATTGCATCATTGAGTAGGAAATATTCAAGCATCTTCATACAAGGAACTAACAAAGAACTGATTATTTTCTATCTGGTAGAACCAAAAGCAGACGACAAGATAATACTAAGTTTACAAAACATAAAAGTAGAATTTGACAGTGTATCCAGATAAAAATTGAGATGGTAACTCTATGTACCTGGTATAAATCCATCTATCCCATCTCCAGGCAAGGGCACAGAACCAGGCAGTGAAAGAATTCCTGCAGGTTTATCATGAGCGCAGCATGGGAGCAGGAGAAAGGCTGCTCCTAAGATTTTGTGGAATAACTGTGGAGGAAGCATTATTCAAAGCCAAGTGTAAAATGGGTGGTTTACTCTCCAGTGTAGAGTCCTGCATCAAAAAAAAAAGCAGTGTTTCAGAAGTTTGCAGTGTGGGCTTGATATTAAGTACCCACAGCTTTGCCCTTTGTGACAACGTCATTGATGTAGTTGCAAGGTTTAGGTTATTTCAAATAATTAAAATATCTTTGCTAAAAGACTGCTAGTTTGCAAGAGTCTACAGAGCAAAAACCAAAACCCTAAAACATCCCCTTCAAAGTTCTTTTTTGTACAGCAAATACCATTATATGCCACTTTTCACATGCAGAGATCTATAGTTTCCATCTTAACTTTACAAGGCAGCAACAGACATCCGCTTCAGTAAGAGAAATCCAGGTTAAGATAAACTGGGATATGCTGTCTTTATCAATTGCTCTAGAAGGGAAACTATTAGTCAGCCCTTATGTTTCCATTATGGCATCTATCTTTTTAAGTATCTTCACCTCAGGTGAGATCCTTTGTATAAGTAGCTGAAAGATTTAATAAAAATGTTGAAAGAGGGGGAAAAAAGGAAAGGTTTGTGAAAGTTTAATAGGTTTCAACGTAATTTAAACAGAAACCTAAAGATGTTCAACTTACCTAGCAGCTCCAATATGAAATAACTGAGACTCCTTAAATTGTCTAATTTATAGGTCATGTAACTTGAGATTCCTGTAGGAAATACAAAGAGCATGTAATATGATAGGAATTTATATATGAATTAAAATTAATGAACTTTAACTTGAATAATGAAGGGTTGTTTTCTTCAGGAGGTAAACACACTTAGATGTGAAGAATATATTTTAGGGCACTTGCTTAATTTGTAGAAACACTTTCGTATGTCCAAAGCCACCCAACCCTGGAGCAGACAAAGCAGTTTCTCAATACATATTTGAAATACCTAATGTTTCCACAGAATAGCTGTGCAAATGTTAAGTTGTAAATGTCACTGAAGATAAGACAAAACAAGTTCACCTGAAATATAATATGCACCAAGAACACTGTCATAATTTCTGTTAGACTGAGGACTTAGCTGTGCTAATTACCAAAGACTTATAACTAAACAGAACATCATAATTGTATCTGAGATGCAAAAAGACAGTGGTAGATCTGCAGCATATGTAGAGCTAATGGCCACAGAAGCATATACTTACATTTAACTTACAGACTATTATGGGGGGGAGTTTACCTATAAGTTAGTTTTATCCAGCAGAAGAGAGACCCTTTAGTGAAGGAAAAAGCCACTCTAAACTGGTCCCATAAGTACAGAGGACTCAAAAGGTAGAGCACCACCACAATGGAAATGTGTTGCCATGCATTTTTAAGTTACTCTCAGCTGAGTTGTTCCTATCCAATGGAGGCTTTTAGGAAAGGAGTTTCAGGTTGTTCAAACACATAAGATGAGGGCACATCATCCTTGCGGTGTCAAGCCAGCATCCTGATGTTACAGAAAGGCTAACAGCTTAGTGGTTTGAGGAATAGGTGCTTTGAGATTAGACAGGCAATGTGAGCAAAATCCATGTTGGTCTAAGCAAGCCTAGATCAGCTCCACAGGCACCCTGCACCTGTACCCTGCACCTGCATACTTACCTCAAGAACTGTTGTAGTCCTTTGTCATTAGTGGTGTGTCCACAGAAGCCTGATTAGTTCCTGCAGCACTGTTTATCCAGTGCCCTGGTAAAGGCACCAGTCCTGTGAAAAATAAACAAGCAGAACCCAGTTATTTGTACCTTGACAGAAGAGGGTTGTTCTAAATTTTCATGAGTAACCTTCGTTTCTCATTAAATTTAAAGTTTCTTAGCTTTTGAGTGTTTGACTTAATGCTTTTAACATACTTTTGGTTGTAGTTTTCTAATTGTTTTATAGGGGGAAAAACCAACAGAGAACATGAGATGAAGCCACTACCTGGGGTCCAGATAAGCCCTCGAAAAGGTTACTGTCAAAACCTGGGTCTTTACATTTGTGGTAAGGACAACTTCAGCACTTCAACTGCATCTGGAAGAAACCACAGGTTACAGAAGTGTGAGGAAAATAATGAGGCTTGGCCTCCATTAGTAGTGCATTTCACATGCTGACTGATGGCCTGGAAAACCTGGAGTGAGACAGAAGTTTTCTTGGGTGAGAGAGTGTCCTGAGAAGAACTGATGTAGATCTGTTAAATTCTAAACTTTTCTTCTTTTGATTTTCATCAACACAGTGATAAAATGGACCCAGTTAAAATAGGTATTTAAAAATACTTACATTTCTATGCTATGCTTACAATTGTCTAATAAAATAGTCTATATAACTATCACAATTTGAAAACTATTTTCAGATCTTTCTTTGAGCTCCATATCACAGCAACTCAGCAAAATTCAAGGATATAGATATCAGAGAACAAACAATTTTTGATCATTAAGGCAACTTTTGTTCTGTCTTTCTACATCTGTCATTAAGAGGTTTTAGAATTTCAGTGCCAGTAAAACAAATTAAGGATAATCTGAGTAGGGTGTATTGCACAATGTAGATAGGTAAATGCGTAGCGTGTGAAGGGCAAAAGTTGGTCAACACAGCTGTTTTTAGCTGTTTCAAGAAATCTAGACACTGGAGTTGAATTTCAGTTTCTGAAAGTGGGTGTGTGTACTTTCTGTGAGCCTGTTCTTTTGTATACTTAACTCCTGAAAGTTGGGTGGATTTTTTCCTTCGTGGTGCTAGTCTCAGCTCTGATAACCTTGAAAATTCTTTTCTTATTCTCAGTTTTGTGCTGTTGTCTGCCTCCACATTTGGCTAGCACTTTAACCCATGCTTTCTGCATTTTTTCCTCCAAGTTGTTGTCAGACTGTCCCCAGGAGCTCTGTTATGCCTGGAAATACTGGCAAGAGCAGAGAGTACGTGGATCCAGGTGTCTCCCCTCTCAGAAGAGGGCTGATGTTATTTTGTGAAAACAGGAAGCAAAGAATTCAGCAAGTTATGGACACCTGGGTGGGCAAACAAACATGTTTGGTTTGTTTTCCAATTATGAGATGTATTTTAGAGCAGAAAGTCTTTACTTCACGTGGTGACAGTACGATTGGTGCTCGTAAACACTACTGTCATCTTGCTCCGCTGACTTACATGTGAAGGATCCAAGTGGAGATCACTAGAGGGCTGCAGCCCAGCTAAAAAAACCCAGAGAAATAGCTTTGTTTATAACAAATAGAAAGCAAGACAATATTTCATCTCGTCATTAGTTGTTAATAGTAAAATAACAATCTAATGGGAGAGGGACAAAACCCTCATGTTTATAAACCAGATGAAACTATTATTAGGTGTATTCTGCAGTTGTCCACCATTATTTGCAGAAGATGGTGAAATTGTTCACTATGGGTGTTATTACTGTAATTAATTGCTGCAGCCTCCTTGAGGCCTAAGGTGTCCTTGCTGTGTCCTTTTGGCTCCTGAGCCACAAGGGCAGAGAGGAGTGAAAGTTTCCTTCTGTGTTGCGCCTGGCTTATCACCCTCAAGCCAAATTGTGCCAATCCCTGGTTTCCTAACAGGGACTTCAACTTGAATCCAAGGCCTCTTATCAATTTGAAAAGTGCTATTCTAATTTCAAAGTATCCTGTATTGATTGTACTTGAAACTCCGGTACATTCGTATAACTGCAAGTTAATATGATTTTATAATAGTACATTCCAACTTCTGATAATGAAAATCACTTGCAACCTGACACATTCTGAAGTCCAAACAAGGCTGCTGTTATACCATTACATAATACTTCCAGGAACATTGCTTTCCTCTGGTTCATAAGAGTTTGTGACAGGGCCATCAGTCTTTCTACCACTTCTCACTGTGGTTTCAAAACCACCTAATTAATTTCCTGGTGGCAAATAGCTCTACTCCTACTGGCACTTACTTCTGAAGTTGTTCTTTGTGTTCTTCTAAAGAAAAGCTGCATATAAATGTAGAATGTATGATTAATCTTTACCCCGCTTTGTATCTGCAGCACTGCTAGGATATTGTGGCAGCAAGTACTGGTATTTTTCCACCATATGTGTTCTTTTCTCTGGAAAATAATAGGTAAATAACATAACTATTGTACTTTAAATTTGACTTAATTAAAATAAGGAAATAAAGGAGGTGCTGGTTGCAATTTGTACAAGGAAAGGTAGGCCCACCAGCCTGTGTCACATCCTGCCAGTTCCTAGGTTCACTTAAGGTTGCATTTGAACTCAATTTTCCTCAAGACCTATGGTGCTTGTTATTTTGGGTTATTTTACATTAAATTTCTATGAAATCAGGAAGCCACAGAAAAATACTTACTTGCTGTAATCTGAGGTCAATTTCTTCACATGTGGTAGCAATTGATGGGGGTAGGAGTGATGTTTTTGAGTGCTTGAAATTGCTAATAGTATTTCTAAGGTAAATCATGCAATTAAATTATACAGGTATAAAAGAGGATATCACTCTAGACCAGAGAGAATCCTCTCTGAAATCAATATCAATCATTTTTATCACCAAAATGCTCACTACTGCCATAATAATTGTATTAAATTGCTCTTGTGTGATATGCAATCCATTTGCTTCAGAAGGGACTGAACTTTTGTGACCTTTTAACTTCAACTAGGATCTTATTTCTCAATCTGCTTTTCTAGCATTTAAGAAGAAATCTTCTGAATTAAAGATCTTACTGTTAAGATTTTTTTTCTGTAGCAAATTATTATAAATAAAGAAAAAAGACTAACCTGGATTTTTCCTGGTCTGGTCATTATATACCTGGTATTAATTTTGTTCATTGCATTGTTAAGGAAAGATTTTATCAAAATCATCCTATAATAATACCAAACTAGCTTGGGTTGGAAGGGACCTCAAAGATCTTTTGACCCCCATGCCATAAGCAGGGACACCCTCCACTAGCCCAGGTTGTCCAAAGTTCCTTCCAGCCTGGCCTTGAACACTTCCACAACCTCTCTGGGCAACCTCACCACCCTCAGAATAGAGAATTCTTCCTAATGTGTAATCTAAACCTACCCTCTTTCAGCTTGAAGTAGTTACCCCTTGTCCTATCAGTACTGCTGATGAGCAGTCCCTCCCTCACTTTCCTGTAGGACTGACTCCTTTAAGTATTGGTAGGCTGTAATTAGGTCTCCCTGGAGCCTTCTCTTCTCCAGGCTGAACAAGCCCAACTCTTTCAGCCTGTCTTCACAGGAGAGGTGCTCCAGCCCCCATGATCTCATCTTCTCTCACCCCCATTCCCCCTCTGGACTTGATCCAACAGCTCTGTCTTTCCTGTACTGAGAATAAAGTAACAGAAAAAAAATATTCAATGTTGTCTTGGACCTGAACACTCTGTGGTCTCTCAAAAAATAATTCCATTAATACATAAACGCCAAATTTTGATCTTTCACTAAAAAAAAAAAGGCCAAAATGCTTATAAGTGCTTTAAAAAGCATTTGAAGGTTTAAACTGACAGGGTTATACACACACACAAACACCCACACATCTTAATGAAGAAAATAATGATTTCTGCCTACTTTTCTGTTCCTCTTGGTAGCAAAGAGCTACCAAGTAACTTCTACTGAGTATGTACAGTCACCGGGTTTTTAATTACCACATAGCAATCTGTGAGATAAAAACATCTTCCAAATGTGTGTAGAAAATTGCTTTTATTAGGGAATTATTTTCCATGAATGATGGTTGACACAGCAGTACTTTTCTTTTTCTTTCTGAAGCTCATTAAAGTTAGAGGATACAAGTCCATGCAAAAGAATGTAGACACTGTTTTCTATGAAGGAGGCAGGAAAGTGATAATTCAGTTTTATATGATACAGTCAAGCCTTTGGACACAGCAAAAAGAGGGCTGCTTTGCAATGCTGTAAGGGGAAGGCTAGAGCAAGAGAACAGCGGAACTTGACATTATATGGAGATGCTTTATGAAAATAACGCAAGAGTTGTTAGTTTATTTATTGTAACTTTTCAGTTACCTCAAATATTGCAGATCCCGGTGGGAACTGCAGAAGGGAAATGCTGCCTAACAGCTCTTTGACCTGAGGAGTTTTTATTTTTAGGTAGCATGTGTATCCTTGATTTCTTTGGGGGTTTTTTTTGTGTTTATTTCTTTTCCCTAGTAATAATAGTTTAAGCAGAAAGAAATTTAGAGTCTGAGACCTGGCCTAGGTGTTATGTTTATGACTGAAAATTTTAAAAAAATCTTGTTTTTCTCAGCTGGATAAAAAGCACTCAAATGTCCTAGTCCAAATTGGTTTAGAGAGATGAGATATATTGTGTTAAACCGTTTGTAAAATTCTACAGATCAAGGATTTTAAAAGATTTGTGTAATCATTTCGTAAATGCAAATGAGGTGGAAATAAATTGTTGATTAACTAAAGGATTAGAATACTCCAGCCCTAGCTGGAGAATATGTGAATTGGGTTCAGAATATAGTAGGGTGGTAAGTTCGGGGGGTTTTCTGTCCTTCTCCAACACGATGCCTTATGCCACATAATCATCTTGATTGAATAAAGAATCTGTCCAGTTAAAAGATTCAAAAATAGCTAACAAGGTTTAATCAAAAATACTAATAATTAAAATGCTAAAAGTAGAGGTAGCTGTAAGTAAATCTTCAACTCTCTTTTCTAGCAGATTTAGTGCAGCTGGTGAGAGCTAAGCCCAAGAATACTAAATGACATTAATGTGGCCTTATCTTTTCTCAAAATAAGCTGAGAGTCAGAATTTTTGTCATGGCATGATCTGTTCCCTTTCTGTTTCAATTTTTTTGCTGAACAGGTGTCATGGTCGTAGCTCTCAAAAGAAGCTATTTTGTAAAGCAGATTGACACTTTGAAATCTATCCAACATGGTACCGGGTGTACTTTTCCCATTTCGAAGTCCCTGTCGGTTCTCAGATCAGCAGGAGGACTGTATGCAATGCTGGACATGAATCTGCTGCTGCTAAAAGTATCCCCTTATCTCCTGCATCTGAAGATGCCAAAGCTTTCCTACTTCAATAAGGCTTGAAATGACCGTGTGAATAGATCTCATCTCTTCCTCAGCACAGGCTAGGGTCAAGGGACATCATGGCACAGACTCAGGTTCAGGTTCCTACAGGCTGCCTGTGCAGAGTCAGATGTGGGGTGGGAGGAGAAAGTCAAAGTGTTTATGCATTTAGTTTAACCCAGTGTTTCCTTTTTTCCCCTCAGGTGATGTTGAAATGATAATGGATGAGCTCAGCACTACCTCACTGCAAGGTAAGTGTGTGAAAATTTGCTACTCGTGGTATTTTGGGTCGCTGGTGCACAGAAGGAGCTCAGGAAACTGAGTAGAGGTGAAAATATTTTCTGCAAAGGTGTCTCTTGATCCCAGCAGATTTGAGTCATGGTCTGACTGCGTGCTTGCTTGGCATAACATCAGCAGACAAATGACTTGTGTTTGAACTGATTAAACTTGCAATCTTACCTGCTCCCCCAGAATACTATGCAAAAGTTCAGTGGTTTGGGAGAAGACAGGTGGCTGCTTAATGTTGCAACGGTCATTGCTTTATGAGGGAATGTAATATTTTAGCAACAAAAATGTCATCTTTGGTATTTTACACAAATTTCTATCTTTACATAGATCTAATGCAATGCTTATCTTAGTGTTTCATGGAATGTAGCTTCTGAAAATTAAAGAATTAATTGTAACGGGTACTTTTAATATTTTTATAAAGCAAAGGTAAATATGGATGCTGAATGAATCACTATGTGCTGCAAAGTTACAAAATGCAAGCGCTGTAATTGAGATGCACAAAACCTGAGACCATGATTGCTCCAGTGAAGTCAGCCTCTGTTGATTTCTCTTAAAGCACAAACTATTAAATCCTTGGAAATGTTTCTACTCTGAAGCCATGAGCAATTTTAACTTCAGACTTTTCCAGTATCCCAAGTCATACTTTCTTCTAGCCTTCACAAAGGCATAGTACACAGAGCCAGACTGCCACAAAGAATGCTCAGTTATTCCCAACCCTCCAAAAGAGATAAACACATGAGATTAGGCTCATTTTAATTAACTTAATCACTACCACATTTGTCATTTTCTTAAGGATAAGAAAATTACTGTAATATGATTAATTTTAGATTTTCTGACATAGAATGATTGCAGAAATTGCATAAACCTGAGACATGCCTCCATTCTCTGAGGTGACTGAAAGGCCATTGTTTAAAATTCACAGATGGAGAGGCGATACTCCTTGCAATTTTTGTCATTCCAGCTCCCATCAGTGTACATCTCTACACATTTTTCTTTCCCTTTGCCATTCGGCTCATATTGGTGCCAGTTGGTATAATTCAGAGGAGTGCCAGTTAGATACAGAAACTGGCCGGCAGTCTCACCCTCTTTAATACCCAAATAAGCATATTTGTTGTACTCTTTCACAATACCCAAAATAGCTTCGTTCTCCTCCTTATTTCTGGGGGCTGCAAGAGTTCCTCCAGCCTCTTCACAGGATTGTACTGCAGATGCAAAATCAACATTCTTCCCACTGCTGGCAAGTATTTTTTCTCCTATTACTTTTATTTTCCCAGTCAAAGCAAGCACTAAAACATAAAAAGATAAAATCTAGTTAGCTTTTTTAATTTCCCTTAACTTATTGATGAGAAAGCAAAAGAAGAAATCAAGAGAGATAAGAGGAGGGAGTAGAAGGCCAAGAATGAGAGTAATGGATGAAGAAGAATAAAAATCTTCAAAATTTTACCAACTTAGTGGTTTGCTACGTGTATTGTTATGCTGCGTGTTCTCAGCCCTTTTATATTGCATGTAGTCCCTAAAGAGGATGAATTTGCTTCAAATTTGAGCAAGTGAAACAAATTAAAGTTTCTATGAATTTACCACACTTCAACAATCTGGTAGATAAAAATGCTAGCAACGTGGTACAAAGCTGAGGAGTTCCCATGAATCTCTGTGGAAAGTGCAACTTCAGCTGGATTATTATTTTTTTTGATAAATCAAATTTTAAAATGTGCATTAGTGTTCCTGTGAGAAGTGTTTCTCCAGGCAAAATAAGTCCCCATCTTCCCTGTTTCTGATGAAAAAAAAGAGTTTTGGGATGTAGTACAAATTTCAATCATGATCTCTTTCCTGATTGAGTTGAAAAAGTAAAAATTACCATTTTCAAGTCTGGAAACTCGATATTTCAGATCTTCTAATTCATTGTTGACTTCAGTGAAAAGAGAATAAGGCAGACCTAAAGAGATGAAAAAATAAAAGTTATGTGATCAAGCAAAGCTAGGCTTTGCTGATAAGAAAAATTTCTTGGATAAAACTAATTAGCACACACTGTAGTTATTTGAACATCATCTGCTATAAAATAATTATTTCCTCAGTATTTTTTCGTATGGTCATTAACCTTTATTCAAGCAAACAGAAAACCTCCTCCAACCCTCTGAAAAGCTGGTAATTCCCCTCTGCACACTAGAAAATGAGTTTTTCTTGGTTGAAGCCTTATGTTTGTCATGTGCAGGTAGCTTGCCAAAGAGAATTTGTTTCATTCTAATAACTGGTAGTGAACAGACACAAGGGAGATTTTGGTGACAGAACAGGTCCTGTGCCTCACACTGTTTTCTTTTAACTTGTCAAGTGAATGCTTTCTGTTTCTACAGTGGGATCTTAAGTTAATGGAAACTAAACGCTGGCATAGGAGGGTTTCTGTATAGATTATGTGAAATAGTCCACCCAGCACTGCTAGCTAAAGAGGGAACTCACTGTAAAGGTAGATATTGATACAAATTTCCATGGTTAACAAAGGTCCCAGGTGCAGAAAAAAGGGTAAAGTGTGTTCCCTACCAGACTACTTTTGCATATACCATCTTTGAATACTGCAGAGAACCATGCCAGAAGCCTATTAATTACACTTGTAAATACTGGAAAAACATTTTCTTCATACTTAACAGACAGAAAATATTTCTGCAATTCTTCTTGGAATATCAACAGAAAATCACTACAAAGATATATTTATGTCTATTACATGATATGTTTAAGTCTTGATAACCTGTTCATTTCCCTGGTTCTCCCAGAAGACAGAGGAGGCCTATTTTTCAGGGAAAAAAATAATATTAAACTGACCATTTGACCCATTCAGTTTTCCCTCCTCTGCTTCCTCAAGGACACATGTTCTTCTGTGTTAACTGTTTTCATGCATGCAGCTTTCATGATGAGGATTTGTTGCAAGAAAAAAAAAGTAAGCTTACCCCATAAACGTTGCTGTTCTTTCAGACCAGCTATTCCAGACAGTTGAGAGTTACCAGGCAGCCCAGGAATTCCTGGACATTTACACTTTGCATGGCAAGTCACTAGCAAAGCAGCTGCTGCTGTAAGCACGTAGGACAAGTAAGAGAACATGACTGCTCTGGTCAGCTGTAAGAAAACCCACATGTTTCAGTCAATGATTCTGTAATAAATTGTAGGCATTGGTTTATAGAATTGAACGCTTTCCCCCTTCCTCTATCCCTTCTTGAAATTTGCATTTGTTCTTTATTAGTCTATAGTTTAGGTATAAGAGAGATCCCAGATTTATTTTGCTACCATTTCATAGTTCGCACAAAAGCTAGTTTCTAGACCGACAGCAATTGGTATGCTCATTACAGGGTGGCAGCTACACATTTAGGAGTAGCAAAGACAAATCACCCCTTTTGCTACCACTGCCTGCTAGTTGTATTAATCCTTGAGAAATGATGGGCTCAGATGTAACTTATCATGCTTCAGCCGTCGGTTGTCTGTAAGGGCTATAATCACTCGATGAAACATAGATGCATAAGCTACCGACCTGAAAGGCACAATCTGTGACAGTGGTTGTTGTGATGGTTTGGAGCTAGTTAGCAGTCTCTTTAAGCAAAATACTATTTAAGCACATTTCTTTGAAATAAGCATTCTGAGAGTGTGCTTTACACATGGGCAAACTTTTATAGCTCAATTGACATTCCTTTCTTGTTTTGAAAAAAAATCTAGAAGCTTGAAAATGTCAGAGTTAGTTTTGTAGAAAATGCATTTTTGCTGGTTAGCAATAGGCCTATTCATCTTATTTTAGCCTTTCAGATATAACATTAAGTAGGGCTATGATCTTAGTGGCTCAATATCATGACTAAAAAGCACTCTGAAGCTATAGATCAGGGGTCTACAATGCAGTTAGTAGGTATGCAGCACTGGTAACACTGTGTGGTTATAAAATCTGAACTGATGGATTATCAGATGCTATGGCATGGAGATAGCCAGTTACTGACATCATTCAGTTAAAATAAGGAAAGGTAAAGAAAGGTTCAAGATGCCAGAATGGGGATCCCTTTCTAATGACATGACCTTGATGGGCTGACTCTTGTACAAAACATATACTTGAATACCCATACTTTACCTTTGGCAGAAGCTGGAGATGATCAGGTATTACATGCTCTTAGAAGCTTTCATCCTTAATGTATGTTCTAAACCCAGCTCCACTTAAAGTTGAGAAAATAGTCTTGGTTGACTTGATCACTATAAGGTTATTAATACCTGGATTCACCAATTAAGACCAGGCGTTTGTTTCAAAGCATATGCAGCAAGCAGAATAAAAAAATACCAGTTTATGATTATAGCCACTTATTAAATGCATACACTAATGCACACACTTATTAAATCATACACTATGCTTATATCTTCTAGATGGACTTTATTGCAGAACGTTTTTGACATTATTTTAAATCTGCATCAATACCAATTAATTTAAGTTCATTTGTTTTTCTAGGGGAATGTATCATCAAAATTAATTCAGTGGGACATACTCCTGAACGTAAGAATATGCATTTTGCTGCATATAGAATCTGTTCAGGTAGTAGTCTATTCCTCATGGTCAAGAATTTCCACTTTAACAAGTGGAAATTTCAAATCTACCTGAGAACACGTGGGCTGAATTAAAATCGCTGTTGCATTTTCTGTATTAAACCCAAAGTGTGTCAAGTTGTTTACCCTTTAGTAACTTGAGGGCTAGCAGACCCCTCTGACAATGCTGGCTAACGACTCAGAGGACTATTAAAGTCTCTAACAGAAAACTACCTTTGGTGGCTAGGAATACTTATGTCCCTGAGATAAGGAAATGCAATTACAACAGGTACTCTTCATCTGGTGCTGATCATTCAGGGAATTGCATTTGAATGGACTACTGCATCCAGCTCATAATTGGATTATGATGCAGAGTCAGAGTCCTGATGAGTTCTATAGCAAAATGGAAAAAAACCAGCTCTTCAGTTTTAATCCAATTTTAATGACCTTCAACAGTCAGTACAATCTGTTGTCCTTCAGGCATCTCCTCATCTACTGCGATTGCTAATATAAGCAAAGTAAAAAAAAAATTACTAAGAAAGGAAAATTAAATTTTAAAATGTAAATATGAATGCAGATATAAAAAGAAACAGGTTTGCCTTCCAGCTGAAGTTCCTTGCTGTTTATTAAATGGAAATTGCACTTACCCTTCTGCTTCAAAGTGAAATGAAAAAACAGTTTGCACAGGTCCCCTTTATATAGTGTTTTGTGTGTTAAATGACACCACTGAAGCGGAGACTGGATAAGCACATGAGTGAGCCTTTTTAGTTTTGCTTACAGATGTTATGCAAATACTGAGAACAGTTTTAAGGGTTGAGGAATTCTTTTGGCCTTCTCTTCCTGTAAAGTTGGTGGAAAAAACAGTTGAGAACAGGTAACTCCAGATTTGTAGATGCATTAAAAAAAGTATAAAAATCTAAAGAAACTTTCTCCTTAGTAATATTGTCACATTTTTTTTCTTGTTTTATAAAAAAAACCACCTCAGCAAGTGACTGTTGTAGACAGAAAGGTGCTCTTGTTAATTAGGGAAGCACATTTGCTTCCATATAGTCTGACCTGATAATCAGAACTCCAAATTTTGCTTCCCATCTCTGTATAGGATGTACATACCTAAATATAATTTTCTAGCTGTATGTAGACTTGATGTTCCTGTGAACATCCTGGCTCTTTTGCATGTAGAGTACAGTTGATCCTCACTTGGTCAGAGACGGATCCTGGAAAAATCTGTATATAGGCACAAGACCCTCAAATAGACAACACTTTCAAGTAAAAAACCCCAAAGGGTTTGGTCCTCCAGTTTCCTGGAAATGAAGATGGGCATCTTGAGAGTAATCAGCATATGCTGGATCTGATGCCTTCTGCTGTTTGATCCTAGCT
This sequence comes from Porphyrio hochstetteri, assembly GCA_020800305.1. NCBI lineage: Eukaryota > Metazoa > Chordata > Aves > Gruiformes > Rallidae > Porphyrio > Porphyrio hochstetteri. The sequence goes on from CM036911.1 coordinate 12,869,055, forward strand.
GAGGTTTACTATGAGCCACAGCAAGCTAATCCACCAGTACCTCATCTGTAAGAATGAAATACCTTTGTTTCACAGCTTTTCTCTGTGTAACCAATTCACTCTGTGGTCTCCTATGAATAGAATGTTTTTTACTTTTCATTTGCATTTTACTAAAGCTACTTAAGTTTTGGTGTGATCCCTAACTATAGTATCTTGTCACTCAGCAGACTTCACAGCTGCAAGCTAACATCTTTAGGCTCCTTGTTCAATGAATACATAGGTAACTAGGTTGATACTAGACAAGAGAAGATACCAAAGGAGAAGTTATGTCTAGGTTTCTGTTTTAGAAGTAACTTAGTCACTTAAATCCACATCTGTTCACAACAACGAACCTGTCTTAACTCACAAAACCAAAACAAAGCAGCAAGCAAACTGAGGTAGTAACAGTGTCCTTTTAAGCAAATATCTTAAGACTCAACAAGTGTGTGTTATAAACTATCTTCAGGTCCTCCCTCTACCTGATATGCAACAAAGCTTACGAATACAGGTCTTGTCACTTTACAAAACCTCTAATCGCACCAGTTGAAACTGTTTGCTTGTGTTGTCCAAAGGAGGCAGATGAAAAGAACTGCTGTTAAATGTGTAAGATGTGGATTAGTACCCAGTAGGTAGAATACCTTGTTTCTGAATCCTGCTGAGGTCTCGGAATAGTTCAGATACCAGGCAACTCAGCACACTCAAGACATGGGTAATTCTGCTTCTGACTGGCAGCCAACTTCTAAGGAATTTTTGTGGTTGTACGATAAGATGGAATTTACTGGATCTGGATTTTGGGAAGTAATATTTTAAAACGATTAAGTGCCCAAGTTCTTGAGAATCTACCTTACTGGAACACAGTCTCATGTAGATTCAGTTTCTAGGCAACTCTGCAACAGTTGTAAAGGTTAAGAACATCCTGGGGTGTCACTGTTCATACACACCCTCCCCATACCTGTACCTGCAATGTAGATACATGAACAACATGATAATAAATCTTAGCAAACTTGCAGTATTTCTTTCACCTAACACAGCTTCTTCTGTGTTAATCACAGAAGTCAGTAAAGCCCCAGTGGCTACACAATATCTCTGTTCAGGAAAGCGTGGCATGAGCAAAATACAGCTTACAATGGCTGAAGAGGTAGAAAAAGTTTATGATTATCTTTTGCCCAGATTTTCAAATGCCAGATATCACTTGATGCCAGTTCTTCTCCCATGAGTCAGGTTATACTTGTACAATAGAAGCTGATAAGAAATCTAAAACATAATTCAATGTGAGAAATTAGTCATTAGATTTACTTTCCTTAGTTATTTGGCAGAGAATTAGGAAAGCAAATATGCTGCAATAAGGCAGAAAGTAAACATTTTTTCTGCAACCTGGCACCCCTGTAGAATAGCTACAAAGCTTGGTATTCTGAAATTTACAGCTGAACCCGTGTGGTAATGGCTGAAGACCTTTAGCCGGGTAACACCCACAAAATTCAGCCAGGGAACACTAACAGCTTCAAGAGGGCCCCAGATCCTCCACCCTTCTTTCTGGCATTAAGCAGAACATTAAGTCCTCTAATACAGTAAATATGCTGTGGTGTTAACACCAGTGAACAAAACTGAAACCCCACGATGGCCTGCTGAACTATTAGCAAAGGAGAACTTGTGTAGGGGGAGGAATCTGATTTTCAAAGACATCATGTACCCACAGAAAGGCTCTTTATATAGCAACTGTGCATGCTACCCTCGAAAAAGAAATCTGAACACCAGTAACTTTCATGGTGGTTTCAAACCCAGAACTAATTTTACATGGCCTCCAACCTCCTAATTTTCAGAATACAGGGTGAAGTGTCTGTTTTGCTCAGCCCACTGTTTTGAAAGGTGCTGATTACTAGCAACCTTATCATAGTGCAATCTGCATAAAGCTGTGCCGCACTCTTTCATGTCAAATGCAGTACTGTACAGTCACACTAGTTTATTTTAGCAATCTGTGAGATATTAAGCTTATGTGTGTCGTTGTGTTGCAAGTTCCTGATATCAGCTCTGAGCTTGTCCTTGACACAGCATCTGTGTGGTAAGCAGGTGCAGTCAGTCCTCCATCTTTACCTTGTTCAAAACAACATTTGTTTTTTTCTATCTGTCTAGAATTTCCACTGTAATCTGTCTGCTCTGCTGCTACAGATCTTAAAATCATCCAGACTTAGGTGCCTATAGTCAGTCTTAAGAAGATTCATTGGCATCAGCTTGAGCCCTCATCAGAAAGAGAGAACTAAACATATGTCACGTATTAATTAATGAAACAATCCAATGGGTAAAGTTCTGCCTCCTCTCCACCCACAGTTTAATTTTATTGAGACAAATTCAAACAAACATGGAAAGGTCAACAGTCTTCGTGACTTTGGAATATAAGAAATATGTATATAATAATTTTTATGCTGGTTTACAGTGCACTGATGCAGGAATAGATGAAAAATGTAGAAAGTGTGATACCTTACTATACTGTTAATATTGAAAGAATACAAGTTCTGTTGTGGGTAGGTCTTAATATTTGTAATATAGCTACTTGTATACTAGATGTCTGCCACTAACTTGGAGATAAACATCTTACAGGAAGCATGTAATTGCTGGTGAGACATATATATGAACTGTGACATGCTGTCAGCTTAGTGGTACACTGTTATTTGGGGGAATGGATCCCAGGGCAGAGATTTCTAGGTTCAAGTTTAAGCAAGCGCGCAGAGGAGAAGAAGGAATGCTGAATATAGATGATGAGGTTCCTAAAGAGAGGACAGCAGGGATGGGGAACTGAGCTTGGGGTAGTGGATTTTAGAGCTGGTTCCACCAGGCTGTACTGAGCAGCCCTTGCATAGCATTGCTCTTGCAAACAGAAAACACAAGTTTAAGACAAAACAAACAACAACAACAAAAAAGGCCTTGAAGTAATTCAGTTAACACCAGCCCTCTTCAATTTGCTTTCCATTCTAGGAAAAACAAATTCAAACTATACTGTTGAGAAAAGGGATGACCAGTTTTTTCAGAGCTTTTGTTAAAAAAAAGACATGGACCTCTCCTGCCAAAATCTTACAACCTTAAAACTATGTTAACAGAACAACTACTTGTCCTTTGGTTTCAGATTACATCCAATTTGTTCTCTCTCATATCCTCAACATAATTGATTTAAATTACAGGTTCACAGCATACTACAGGACATCAGTCAAGTGGCCTCTTGGGTTATATGAAAATGGTATGCAAGTCATTTTGACTGAACCATTATTTCTATGCCTTGTAACAAAAATGAGAGAAAAAGCAACTACTGCACATAAAAACAAAGGCGTCAAGCAGCTCCTGCTTTGACATAACCTGGTGGGACTTTAGGCATAGCCTTCTTCCTTCAGGCAAGACAAATACTCTCCCCTTCTCCATTCCCATATTCTCCCTGCAGGTGTAGTAAAAATATAACTATACTGTAATCAGCCTTTGTCTTGTCCTTTCAGAAATGAGCAGAAACCCAGAAATCATCTCATTCTAACTTCACAACCTAATAAAGATTTCCAGAAAGTTTAGTTCCATGGCTAGAGAAACTCCAGTTTAGAGAGATGTTATCCCTAGGATTGCTGAGGAAGCTTGTTTTTTCCACAGCATCAATATGCTTTTCTATTCTCCACACAATGCTACCAACTCTAAAATCCATCCTTGCATATTCTGTGCTAAGCACATATCCCTCTATGGGAATACTACACAACATTGGGGGAGACAACTTCTAATCCCTGGCCAACAAAGCTACCTCCCTAGTATCAATTAGTAGCATCATGATGGAGTCAATTTGCACTATTTCCAGTAAGAAAAAGGGTAATAAAGTAATTGTAGAGGTGTCCTGCCATATTGTGTTCCCATGGAAATGAACTGTACCGTGTGCCTCCTATCAAAAGTGGTAATAGGAAGCAATTTATGCTTGAACAGGCACTGGTCAACATTGCCTTGGAAACATATGCTTGTAATTCATATCTTGCCCTTACAAAAAGCCACCTGGCCCTTGTTATCAGTTTTAAATGAAGATAATCTATCTTGCAGATAGCAAAAAAAAAAAAACCTTCTGCTAAGCTGTTATTACATTGTTATTGCTGGGAAATGTCCCGTCTAATGTCTCTGATAAGTCTTGTGACATATATCCAAAAGCATTGTCAACACGGTATTTGCAATTGAAATTCAAAGTCCTTGGGAAAAACTTGTTATCAAAAAATACATGGCAGAAAATACAGAGTTGCAAATGCAAATAATAAAGTCACCAGGCTGCTGTTAAGGTCTGATGGTCGCAGTAAAATGAGGTTGTTTTGCATCTTACTGAAGGCACCCCGACTGGTAGTGAATTCCCAGGAAACACCAGATATTGTATGTTGTTATTGCTATTATGAGCTGAAAATTACGACCATGGGTATTACAGAATTTCATTTTGCACAGAACTTTTCAGGAGACTGATCCCAAGCTTCCGTCTGTTTTAGCTGATTGTGCTGTTTGACACATACAGTACTTAACATACTGAATCTGTGCCTTTTGTGATGATGCATTCTTAGGTTCTAATTAGTGCAAAAGCATAGGGGAACATGCTGTATCTCTTTGGTAGCTAATAGATATTAAGGCAGTTCATTACTTGAGTTTCCATGAAAAACAGAGCTCCAGAGCACCTCCCTGGGCTGGCAAAGCACAGCCGTGCATCCATCCGGCTCCTGTGGTGCAGTGGGGTGGTTCTATGCTTCCGTAATGCTTTGGGGCCTTACCTATAGCCCCTGTGCCTCTGCCTGGAAATCCCCAGCACCTTCAAGCTAGCTGTGACTGGGAGCACAGCTAGAGCACTGAGCTGCCAGGGAAGGGCCACAGAACCAAGTGCCCAACAAAACCGATTCATCTCCTTACCTTTTGTCCATACCTGGGATGACTCGCAAGTATATAAGGTGCAGTTATTGCAGCAGCTTCTATGTAGAAACATTTTTGGAAGATTTCTGTAAGGGATGAAGAGAAAAACTCAGCTACAGATATATATACATGTGTATAAAACCCTTTTCCTTTCCCCCAAGTGTTCCCTGACTATAGCTGGGCATCCAGAACAGGAGATTCTGGAACCCCAATACTAATGAGAGTTATTTTGTAGTTTTCCACAGTAAGTTTGTTTATTACTAAGTTTTCAAATATCTTAGGCTAAGAAAGTCATTGACACAGAATCACAGAATTGTAGGGGTTGGAAGGGACCTCCAGAGATTGAGTCCAACCCCCCTGCCAAAGTAGGTTCCCTAGAACAGGTCGCATAGGAAGGTGTCCAGACAGGTCTTGAATATCTCCAGAGAACTGATGTTCTGAAAGATGCTTATAGGTTTACTCTTTAATTGCAATGCAATTTTCTTGCTGAGTTCTCAGAAAGATTTTGCAAGCCAAACTCTTGGCTTGCAAAAAATCCAGCTTGTTAAAATTGTTTGGGTTTTCCCATATATAGTGAGATATGACCAAAACCATTCACCTAGTAACAGATATAATAAAGCGGATGTAATTAATTATAGGAACAAATTACCTCATAATCAGCAATTGGGTACTTAAGTAAGGTTAAAACTGAGAGGGTTGCCTCAGTAGAAGATTGGGTTACTTCAAACCAAAGTGTCTTTGTTTGCATCACTTTGTGGCATTGGTTCAGCATATACATTGAGATGCTTCCTGAAGGATGAGAACTTGTGTTTTCACCAGCTTGATGTAGTAAAAATGGCAAGATTTCAGCACAGAAATTCATGTCAAAAAGAAAAGCTTAAGGCCTATATCGGGTGCCCTAATAAAAAGCATGACCTCTCCCTGCAAACATGTGCCATGTTTATATCCTTAGACTGTCACTGCTAAAACTACACTCCTGTTATAACAAGGTTGCTTGCTGTTAAGGCAGTCTGGGATACGCAGAGTTTTTTGTTCTGACTATAAAATGAGAACACTGATACCCAGAACTGGAATGATTAGCACAGTGAACCTTATATATTAATTCACTTGTGAGGATTAGAAGGCTGCTGCAATCTAACTGAAATCCAAAGAGCTGAACCTATGGTATTTTAAAAACCAGTGCAACACCCAATAGTACTTTTTCCATGTTTATTTCTTTGAAGATCTCAGTAAAATATCCACATGGAACAGAACAGAGGCAAGGCCTTGGTTTTTTTTTTTTTTTTACTTTTTAACCTGCTGTAAAGAGTATTTTTGTACTTACCAGAATGATTCAGGGACCACCACATAATAAGGTAGGAATATGCAGCTGACTTTGAGTCTTAAACATAACACCTACACTTCTAAAATCTAATTTCTGGTGACCTGCAAACAGAATTTGGTACTTAATTGCCCTTTTGGCACATAAAATCTTCTGGAGAAACATGAAAAGCAGCAGGGCATGGGAAAATGTAGAGAAGAAAGGCCTGAGAGATCACTGGGAGGAAATTATTCTCTCTAATCACATATCAAGAGGGGAAAAAGGTGGGTTCTTCAATCATTGGTTAGGATAATAGCACTGCTGGCATTTTCCTTATGCCAAGCCACAAGTCACTGCAACCGTAGTGCAAGTTGCATGAAGAAAGGCACTCCCATCTGTTCTCTTTCAACTCTGCAGTGCCTTTTCTTTTTCAGTTAGCTCATTAAAGTCCCTTGGAGTTCATCTAGCAGATAAAAACAAGGAACAGATGAAGACCCAGAGAAATAGAAAGAAAACAATAGGCAATGAACATAGTACTACAACCTCAGAGTCTCTCTGGAGAAACAGGGAGATCTCGAATATTGCTTGAGGCCAGAATGATTCAAACTACAGCTGTTTAGTAGGTTAACAGCACACACAGCAAACTTTGCTTGCATGACAAATCACAGAGAACGTTTAATAACCCTGAGAAATGTAATAAGCGTGGATGTCAACTACTTAACTAACAAAATGTTGTTATTCCACAGGGGTTGCTCCTTACAGCCTTACAGCTTTATATGAGGTGCTGAAGCTTAAACATTATTTTCCTTAGTGAGACAAGAGACACTCTACAAAACAATTAATAACCGTTTCAGCTACCTGTTGAATTTAATTTATTGATTTTTTAAATTTGGTTGGCATTTACTGCTCCAATTCAGAGTGTCATTCTCAGAGGCTGAAGAGCAGAAGTCGTGTTCCTAGTGAGGCAATCTGAGCTACAGCCTGACCTGGCGATTTCAGATCCATTCTGCTAATCAGGAAAAATATATGCCTACCTGTACAGTGGCCTACGTGTGCCTTCATATGTTTTGTGTCCGAAATGCAAAAGCACAAACAGCAACTTCTTCTCATTTTGCCTCAGATCCCAACATATGTATGTACCATGCAACTCCACAGACATTATCTAGTTCAAATATTATCTTCGCAGCAGTAACCATGAAAGATGTTACAGACCGATGCCCTATATATCCTGTTCTGGAAACTATGGGTACCCTTTTGTGTTGACTATTTTTTTCCATTCATTTTAGCAGAGATGTGAGCAGAGACATGAAGCTGAACTAAACCAAGCCTTTTCACATCTGTGTAGCTCATGTGCCACGTGAACAGTGAACTTTACCTAAAGGTCTAGATCATTGGCCTCAGATAAGTATGCTAAATCACTGGACCAGTCATTGCTCTGCTAATAGTATTTTCCTTTTCTCACCTTTCTCTCTTCTCCTAAAGTCCTCAGTGTCTTCTCACATCTATCACCAGTCATATGCTTACCTGTTCTCCAACTACTCTTGTCTATATTCATGGGAGGGAAGCAGGTTGTAGCATTCCCTCTGTAAAAGCGGGCTGTGATATCTTACAACCTTTAGTTTGTGAGGGAATGGACTGTGACAGAGATGTGCCTGGAACATCAACAGCTGGCAGGAAGGAATACGCTTGTTTTGTCAGGAGTGGGAACCTACACCAGAGCATTTCCAATAAAGTAGCATTATTGTTTGTCTGTCTTACCAGATTACCTCAGGGGTTCAAGCTAGAAAACATGCGTCGCATCAGTTTTTTCTAACTGTGAATTTTCAGCCCTGTGCCTGCTAAGTACAGAGAACACCCTGCTACAAGGTCAGTCTATATCCACCCTTATCTCAGAAGATCATTTAAAACTGAAGTGGATCTTATGTATGAAAACTAGTTTTCAAATCCAGCAAAGAACAACTGTGCTGCTGACAGTTTCAGTACCACCGTTACTGTGTAAATTAGACATTGCATTTCTCTAGCATCTATTTCCACACAAATGGGGCTCAACTGTCTAATAACTTCCATTTTTTATGTTCCTTTACCTTTCCACAGTAACCTACTTTGCTACTGTAACAGAGATAAATGATATAAACTATTCTACTCTCCAACAACTCTCCCAATTTGCCAGAACAAAAGCCAAATTCAGAGCAGTCCTGAGAGTGTTTGACAAAAATAAACTTCAGGACTGCAGCACTCAAAGCCCCTGGAGAGTTCCCTGTAACTTGAGACAGAGCACAGTATACAATTTTCAGTGCAGTGACATATAATATACTTAAGCTTTGTAGACAACTTCTGAAACATTTCTTAAATAGCTTTTACAACTGCTATTGTGTGATGAGCTGGCAACATAAAGAGTCCTGCCATACTATTCTTGATACTTAATCCCCATTTGTTTAAATTACAGCTTCTGCTTTAAGACAGACATGAGATTATAAAGAAACACACATTTTCACTTTGTTTGTAGAACTTTACAGTTGAAAGCCTTTAACCTTTTTTCACCATTAGTCATAAAAGCTAGAAATGCACTTTAGACTTGAAAATGAAAGCTGAGCTTCTCCAGATGCTGGCAATTGCAGCTTTAAGCTAAATACTAGGTACTAGAAAATAACAGCACATAGAGGGCAATCTGAGGCTTTATGATAATATTTTCTGCATTAGTTTTTGATGCACAAATAAAAGATCCATTTAACAGGCTTAGGAAGTACATTAATATGCCCCATTTTTCAGATTAGCTGTAACTCTCTATAATAAAAGATAAGCAGCTAAAAAGGTTTAAAAATGCATCACTTCTTCCGCTTGCCTTTCTCTTTTCCTATCTTTACCTTGTTTCCCTGAATGCATATAACTGCTTAAGTGGAGTGGAGAGGGTGTAAGAGGACAGAGGGGTTAAAAGGCTGTGATCTGTAAGCAAAGTAAGATTGATTACACCACTTCTGGGTAGGACACCCTTGCACAGGTGTCACAGGATCCATAAAGTGCAAGTAGGAGATAATTAAGACAGTAACTGATGTATTAATCGTTATGTGGCTTATGAGGTTTCAGGATTTACAGCTAAGTTTGGTGAAATGCTGTGCCCATCTCAGTTAGAGCAGCTTGAGGTTGTGGACTTTCCTTCTCTGGAGAAATTCAAAACCCACCTGGATGTGATCCTATGCAACCTGCTCTAGGTCATCCTGCTTTAGCAGGGATGTTGGACTGGATCATCTTGAGAGGTCCCTTCCAACCCTTACTGGTCCATGATTATGTCAAGTAATTTAGCTTACCTTGTATCAAAACAAAGGTTTGGATCGAAAACGTGCTTGAGAATAATTCTTGGGGCAGGGAGAAGGTTGCATAGAATATTTTTTGTACAAGCACAAGGCAATGGTGGCCAAGAGTTGTGCAGATGGGAGGAGGAGGGAGAGATGCTGTCCTGAGCTCTCCCAAGAGACTACAGAAAACATGACGGGGAAAGCTGCAACAAGGCAGCAGGACAAGACATTTTAATCCCTCTTTTCCCCCTCACTGCTGCTGGCACACCTCTGAAATGCATTCAAGTACAAGCTATGAGATGGAGTGGAACAGTTAGGGATGTAAATATTGGGGACTCATCATGAGACAGTTGCTATGAGTATCCAAAAGGGTAAATAGGCGACCAAACTAAGGCAAAGCAACACACAGGAACAGCAGGCAGCTTTGGGGTTTTGAACACTGTGAGACAATATACACACTCACGCATTTCTTGCAGCTCTGCGGTAATATTTTCTGTTAAGGCTGCAATGAAATGCTGAAATCATCTGCTGCACTGCTGAGCTGATGCAGGCTCATTTCCATGAAGCCCAGCGTTAGCACACTCAAGGCTCTGAAATCAGACACCTAAAGGTGAGTTTACTAGTGCTTTCACATACTGTGTACTTAGTCCAGCTACTTTTTCTGTAAAACACCCCGGAAGGGGATGCCAACCAGTCAGACACTGTAGAGTCCTCCTCCCACTGTGAAGCTGCCAGAAGCTTCTTGCAGAGTTAATGCATAAGCTCAGCTCTGTGGGACAAACTGTGCTGCTAGTTGAGGACATAAACAAACCAGACAGCCAGGAAAAAGCTCTTACAACTCTACCCTGAAGCACTGATCTAAACAGTTCAAGCTACTGAGGTCTGAAACATCCCTAGGGTCACAGATCATAAAGAGAGATGTTAACTGTATAGGTGCCTCAGGATAAATTAGTTCCCTAGAGATAACACAGAGGATCCAGGTATGCTGCTAGTGTGGACTGGTTTGGTAGAGAGCTTATAAGAGGTATGAGACTGCACCTACATTTCCAGGTTCTCCTGCATTATTTCTTCTCCTGGGCATTATTAGCTAAACTACAATCCAGAGATTATTTTTCTTTCCATATGTCTCCAGGTGCTAGACCAAAGGGTAGAGCTTCTTCAGCAGCACTAAAGCCATAGACATCCCTGCATAACACTTCTCTGCATGATTCTCCAAGAGCATGATGCCTTCTTCCATCACAGGGAACAGGACAGAGCAAAGGGCACGCTTCTCCTCCGCTCAGAGCATAAGTCAACCACCCCTTCCCCCATAGTTCTGTGTTAGCATTAAAAGTAACGCAGTAAGTACAAGTTGCTACTGATTAAAACAACTTCCTGTTTCCACCTTGTAGTTCAAACTGCTGCATGAAAAATAAAGAGAAGGAAAAGAGCCTTTCTGAGACTCTTTTTTCATGTGACAGGATAGCTCTTCTTAAGCCTGTACTTAGCCTGCAATTGCACTACGTTTTAGAAAGATAAACCTGGCAGCTGATTAACAAATATTGCTTTCATCCTGAATCCCTCAGAAGCTCTGCAGAGGTCATGTTAGCACCAGAGATGGTTCTAATCAAGCTATAAAAGCAAATATATAGTTTAGTTTATAAATAATGCAAAATTAAATGATCATCAGGGATGCTGATCTAAGCTTCCTGGAAGAATATAGAACACAATTTCAAACTCTCTTTTCATCACCTACTGAAGAAAGGAGTCCCTAACAGGCATGCTGAGAAAGGTCAGAATTTATGGTACATCTGATAGTACTTTGCTGAATTTAAAAGTTTCAAGCAATATGACTTAATAAAACCTCATTTTCTACTTCCATGTCTTGTTCCAACCCTGCAGACTTTTGTCCAGCCTGAGAAGATCGCCCTGCTCCCACAGAACAGCCTGCCAAAGCTCCCAGATTTCAGTACTGATATTCTGCTCAATTCAGGACAGGGCAGTTAACTGGGTAAACCCAGACTAAGAGCTATGCCTTCACTTACACAGCTGCATTTCTAGGACAACTGCACCAGAAATGGATTTTCACCAGTGTAATACAGAGCAGAGTTTGGTTTTCTAGAAAGAAAGGGAAGCAAGTGGCTTCCCTTTTGCACAAGGGGTGTTTCAGCTGGGGATCCATTTTCCTTGAGATGATTTATACCAGCATAAACCTACAAGAGAGGGAATTCTGGGCACAGGAGAAGGGACACCAGACTGAAGCATGAGAACTTAAGGACCCAAGAGATGAGCTGATGGGGAGTTTCAAGCAGATTCAAGAGAAGCAGCTTGGATTTGCCATTAACACCATCCTTGCTATGGGGACCAATTACATTTTTCATATACACAGTCTGGTAAAATTATCTGATAACACTGGACTGTATGAAACTGAGCATACAACATGAATGTTCTCCCATTCTGCTTCTGTGAACTTCTGGGGATTTTAGCAAAATCCCCAGAATGGGATAGCATTTACCAACAAACAGTTTTGCACTTTGTATAGGTCCCATTATAATGATGTCTAGTGCTCTCTGAACGCAATCTTAACATAAAGTTACAAGAAGCTTCATAAATTTCTAAGAACTGGAGATTTACTGAGTAAAATAATGTTAAAATTAGTCTAAATCACATTTCAGAACCAGACTCTAGCAAGCATGAGCGACATGGCAATTAGGAAGAGTATTTCTAAAAATTAATCAGTTGAAAGAACACAACCATTCACATCTGCAAAATTCTACTCAGTCTTTTTGAAATCAGCAGTTTAGTCATTGTAACTTACTGCAACACTGGGAGCATAATACATCTTTGCTCTTAGTCCAAATCCAAATTAAATGGCCAGAAAACACATCACACTATTTTGGAGACAACCTCAAAGTAGACACATAATTATCTCAAATAAATGCAATGGAGACTGAATTACCAAAGATCCCTAAACCTTGAAGCACAGTAGGATTGCACCTACTCTCCAAAGTGTCTCTTTCTTGTCCTAAATTAACCCAAATCTGTCCTTTAAATATCACACCATATCCTGCATTATCATATAATAAATACTGATTAAAAACTCAGAGCAAAAGTTACTATTTTCATAGCTGCAGGACACCAATTAATGAAGAAAAGGAATGCAGTTCACTCCAGGGCTGTGAAGATATGTCTTACCAGTAATGACAAGGAGAACAAAATGCAGATCAGCAGATTAAATCATACTCAAGAAAACTCATACCCTTCACCAGTTCCAGGAATTGATTTTTTGCTGTACCTGTATAACCTGATGCAGAGTAAAGAAATGTTGTTACTTACAAAGGTAGACACGGAATTAGGCAGTGAAAATAACAGCTACAAGAGATGAGCTGGGCACCAAATGCTCCTCTGTACATTCCTATGGTCCCATGGGTCCACATAACTTGCCAGCGTAGACACAGTTCTCCTCTCCATAGACAAACTTAGCTTACATTTTTCAAACTAAGTGGAAGAGGAATTGAAAATATTCTGCTCTTCCATGGTCAAAACCTGAAAGTAAACTTTTTTCTTAATTGTCAAACTTTTAGTATAGGGCCCTGTTGTCACAGTATTCACATAGTGCTAGTTAACCCAGTCTGTAGCTTACCTTTTCGTAGTTCACTTGAGGTGAAAGAAGCTCCCAACAAGAAAATTATAAAAGCCTGTGGTATCACTTATCTCACATCAAGGACCTATTCACACAAGGCCTTTTGCTGGTTTTCTGCATGAGCAAAATTCCATTTGGAGTACATTTCATCAGTAGGCACTTCCTTAACTTAAGACAAATTTTTTTCTTTCTACCATGTTTAAATCTAGATCCACATCTCCTGTATGTCAAATGCCTATAGAGTGCTAAAAACGATCTTGCTCTCTTCTGATTGTTCTACTGCACAGAAAGCATCCTGGCTGGGTGTTTTACTCCTTATTCCCCTGTTGTTGCAGCACATTTTATTTCCTATCCTGTGGAAAAAACAGGGGGGAAAAAAGCGCCAAAAAATAAGAACTTACTTTGCATGTCAGTGATCAATTGTGTGCAATTGGCCTCTGTACCTAAACAACAAATATCACTCTAGGTTCTAAGTGATCATTATCAGTCAATTTTAGAACTAGAATAAAAGCACACTAGGAGCATAAGCCATCACTAAATACTGAAAAAACATAGGTCTGTATACACTGTCTATTATTCACATAATAAAAGAACATATCAGAAGCAACATGTGGAGAGTAATCTTCACTGCTCAAATTGTATATTTTTTTTCCCCAAAGATTTCAAGATTATTTTAAATATTCCTCATTCGTGCTGCATTTATGAGGAACTCACAGGAAAGTATAACCACCAGCCAGATGAGTATGACATAACTTACTAGCCTTACTACCACTAACTACCACTATAATAAACCCAATTTAATTCATCATGATTGAAAAAGTCAGATCTGTATTTTATTGGGAGATTCAAAACTGAATGTCAAAAAGAAAACAATTATAAATACATTCTGGTTATTCAAGGCCACCTTTATGGGAAAAACCTTCTATAAAGCAACCAAATAACTGAGAGAAAAATCTTTGGGTTTTCTTAGATTAGCCAGCTAAAAAATTCACAAATAATTAAAGCATGTGAATTTAAACAATTAACTGCATTTTCCAGAGTCTTTTCTTACTGGTCAGTCTTATTTTTTTGAATTATTTGGTTCTCCCGCATTCCAACTTCCAGGAGTTACAGCCATTTTCTATAGTATCTTCTTTTCCAGTTGAGTCTAATATTTTTACCAATACCTGTGCCATTCTTTAACATCAAAGCTAGAAATAAAAGTAAATGTAATTGTATTATACCAAAACCTGATCATGCTATAGTTCCTTATCAATATCATGACCGTACTTCAACAGCACCTAATACCAGCTATGAACAGACTATTTGCTGAAGTGGTAGGCAGAGTCCAATAGAAGTAAAACATAATAGACACAAAAAGCCCACAATTCAAGAAAAAATGGAATTTCACAACAAACTGGATCATAAGTCTTATTCTAATGCTTTTCATTTCCAGTTCATATAATATTACAGCTCTTGAATCAGGGTCTGAAGGAATTCACACTCAAATTGCAAGCCTGACAAATTAGCTTGCCAGGTTTCAATGCAAAAATCACAGCTCAATTAAATTCATACAAAGGAAGAGAGCTGCAATTAGGACATCTTCTGTACCCATTGGTTTTCTCTCAGAAACCAAATGTGAGAGACTATAAGGAAATTCAGGGTTTAAAATAACAGAACAGAAAGAAGAAACATGAGGACAGCTTTAGCGAGCCTGGGAAGCTGAGTATTTCTCCAGAAAATAGGAATTATCTTAGGAGAAGTAGGAACATATGGCTCACATGCTTGACAGGCTTTAATGAAAAGCCATTGGAAAGCAAGGCTCTTGTTCATTTGGCAGATAAAACTGCTTGCAGCAACTCTTGTGAAACACGGTTGCTGTCTCTAATGGGCAAGTTATTTTACCTTACTGTCTTTGACAGGCATCTGGGATCAGCATGAGTCTACCACCCCTCAACAATGATACAAAACCCAGGACATAAGCATAGTTAAATATTCCCCTGATGCGGGAATGGTACCAGCACAACACTCCTGTGGGCAGGGAACCCCTGCTCGGCTTCTGTGCCAGGTAATCCCTCAGCAATGGTTTCAGACATCCTTTTCTAGGGTGCTGACACACAAGCACAGGAGGACAAAAGGGAGGGGGCTGTCGAGATTAGTGCTGCCAGTTCTTCAGTTTCTTTGCACTCTTAGATTTCTTGCTGCAATTTCAGGTTTCTTTCAGGCTTTACACACAACTACAGCTTCAGAGCTGTGCTTTTTCCAGGGAAAACACTCCCTTGGAAGGATGGCCAGTGGGTGGTGCAGAGCTGCAGAACTACATTCTGCTGATGCTTGTGATGTGGTAAATTGCAGTCTGTGTCATTTCCTCCCAAGTTAATTTAAGAACAATGATGGACCTTGTGTTTTTCCTAGTGTGGTATTTGTACCAGGGCTGGTAGTGCTCTGATAAGACATTCTTTGAAAGTTTTCACACAGAATCTCTTAAGAAATTACTTGCAGCCAGGTCCAGGTAGAGAGCATCCTGGTTCACGTCAACTTTACCTAGAACTGAGGTAATAATAGAAATGTAATGCAGTACTTAATGCCTAAGCACCCAGAGGACAGTAGCTGATCCTGCAGTCTGTGTAACAAAGCCCCTGCCCTGTATGCTGGGAAAGTGATCCTTAAAGTTTAGCAAGTCAGTTCAGGAAGAACATATTCAGTGATTCAGTGTTTAATTAATAACTGTCTCCCATGAGCAACACAACAGAAATTTGCACTATTTGTTCCAATCTCCTATTTTCAGTCCCTTCTCCAGCACAAGGATGTCCAACATCTTACCAGGCCAAAAAGAAAACTAATCAATCATTGCACCTTACATTTTCATCTCTCTTTAGTACAGACTTCAAAACCTTTACTTTTGTTTCCATAGCAGTTATTTGTCATGAGTCACTACAACTAGGAGTAAAGGGTGTTATGTAGTAATTTATGTTAAAATGACTACACAACAACCATCCCAGAGATGCTGAGCTCTCTCCTGTAACCTGATGCTGTGTAAGAGCTCTAGTTAGTTTCCAGAGTGAAAACCCCAGGACACAGATTTGTTCCATAGAAATTTGTCCCACCAGGAGAGCCTTATCCATGCTTGTGTGGTGGCCTTTGAATTCTCAGGGCTGCCTAAGTCATATTCTATTCAGAGGGAAAAGTCCAGTTCTCAAAGGCAACACACATGCGTAAACATATTAAAGTGAATTAAAATTGAAGTGAGAAACACATGAACAGGATGGGAAAATCTCAGTTTATAATATGAGATAGAAGGTTTATTATTTCAGCCACAGACAGCAATAAACTAGTGACTCATTCCAGATGCATTTCCCATCTCCTCTATATTGGTACCTTCATCTCCTGTGTAACAGACGGTTTATCTTTCTGCTCCTCACACTTCTGGAAATCACACATTTCCTCAAGTTTTGTTATAAGAATACTAGACATTATCACACCTTTTTTTTTTCTTTAAATATAGTAAAAGGATGTAAACCACATTATAGAAACACAGGAAATGTACTTCTTTCTTCATCATTTTAATTTTTGTTCTTTCTTTCCTTGTGGTCCTAAATCTCCTTTTATTCCTGAAGATCCTGCATTTCCAGGGAAACTCTGTAGACCTCTCAATCTTTCTCCTAGATTAAGATTTAAAATAGAATTGTATAAACGTTACTAACACTATGTTTCCTAGTGCGTAGAGAGAGCACCAAACAGTGATAGTGGCACTTTTTTTTTTTTCCTTCCTCAGGAAAATAAAAACATCTCAGGAAAATTGAGTTGTTCCTGTGGAAAGCTTCATTTGCTAGGAAACACATTACTTTGATGAAAAATTCTTTACTACACCTAACTTATGGCACTGAAAACCCAATTAAATAAATGCTGTCTCATGTTATTGCAGAGGTACACATGCTCTAAAACCGGAAAGCCAATATACTTCAGCTGTAATCCAATCACACATCACAGTATATGATCTAGAAAATGAGCTAAATCTTAAGATTAAGGATACCTCCAAAGCAGTTTGTTGAAACAGATAGTGCTGGCTTTACTTCTTTCAACCATGAAATTGCAGAGGGCGTACTGAGGGTGTCTGGACCAGAAAATGACTATACAGAATGTCAATATATGCCACTGAAATTTTATTTCATAGTTCATATAGAGTGGTATTGATAATGATGGGAGCTTGCACGGAGGTTGCAAAGCAATTATTCAAGAAGCGTGGTATATACATGGTAACACAGACAGGATATGGTAAGAGAGTATACAACTCCCAGTGTACTTACTAAGTATTTGGACAGAAATTATGATTTGGCAACTTGGGAGAGCAGGTGACTTACCTCTACCACATGACAAAAAGTACTTGCTGATCTGTTTGCTCTTTGCAGCAGTGCATGAAAAAGGTTACCTAACTGACAAATCATGCCCTGGGAGAATTCTGTTGTTGCAACTTAGCGAGTATGAAGCAATCAAGTTATGACCATCAGATTAGTAACCAATTCTAGCAAGCATGATTTCTGGTTTTGAGTGCTGGCCCCTGGAAAGGAAAAGCAGTAATCATTTAGTAGGGTACTCTGCATATGATTCAGAGCACAAATGGTACAATCAGATTAAAATCTCATAACATATCTGTTTTATGGGTTGCTGCAAAAACTTATTATATTTTTTAATTTATTAAAAGCCAAGTATCTACAGTAGCATTATAAATGCAGAAAGCATTTTCAGCTTCCTGAAACTGTGCAGATCCTAGAAAAGGTTAATGGTGCAGAAGAAAAGGAGAGAAGTAAAAAGACAAAAATGAGAGAATGAAGAAGGCATGAAACAAGACTAATGGGATGATAATTCCATGTTGGATGGGGCTTTAAGCAACCTGGTCTAGTGGAAGGTATCCTTGCCCATGGCAGGTGTGTGGAACTAGATGATCTTTAAACATCCCTTCCAGCCCAAATCATTCTATGATTCATTCCATGAGTGTCAAAAATACAATAATGCTGAATGGTCATAGCTCAGTACCTGGTTCTCCCTTTTCACTTTTGACACCATCTCGTCCATCTCTGCCTGGTAAGCCACTGACTGCAGGAGCACTGAGCTGCACTACTGGGTTTCCTTTTCAGGTTTCTGTGTGTTAACTGAAGTTGTTATCATCAACAGTGAAAGCCAAAGTGCTAGTGTATTAAAAGGCTGAAGAAGAGTCATTGCTAAATCCACAGATTTGTGAGAAATCAAGCAGAGTTAATTCATAAATGTCTCTGCTTACATAAAGAGTTGCCTATGAAAGAGTTGCCTACATTACCTAGGAAATAGTCAAAACCAAGAACAAGAGATACTATCTGAACCATTTCATCTAGCCTCTAATTGCATCTTTATGTATGGAAACCAGAAAAGAAACAACCAGGCCTATAAGAATCAGAAAATCTCATGGTGTAATGAAAATACCTAACATAATACCAGTCAGTAGTCTCACTGTGCTGCAAATCCATGTTAATGTTTTGTTCATTGTATAAATTTAAGGCATTTCTCTTCATGCCTGATAGAGTATTCCAGGCGGGGATGAATCCTGAACTCCACAGCTATTGCGTTTCTGCCAGGACTCTTCTTTCCACAGCTATTGGGAATGCTGTATCTAAATTTACAGCACTTAAACTGTTTCTCTTGATAGCATCTCCACTGATAGCAAACACTCATGGCTTAAAGAACTAAAAGCTGAAGTGCATTTAAGTAGTAACAATCTGATTGCATCCCAATTTTTCCTTTCACACTTTGAATATTCATAAAATAGATTACTACCTCTTCCTGAGTATAACAGCTCAGAGCAGAAGTCCTTTGGATCCCAGATCTGCAATACGTTGCTGTCCTCTCTGAGCAGAACAGAGGCAACAGGCAATAACATCTTAAGGTAAAGCTCTGCATTATGTTCTGACAAGTTGAACCACAGTAATTGTCCTTGATTTTAATGAGAGCCAAATTTCAGCCAATCGTGTCCCACGTATTCTGTGTTTAACTGAAAAAAATAAAATTAAACTATCACAAACATCAGCTGACAAACTTTTATAGTAAATAAGCCACATATGTAAGTCAATTTGCCTTATTTTCTCCCAGTTCTGCCAGTCAAAATGAAAAACAAGCCCAAGGAAGCACTATTTGGTTGACAGATTGGGGTAAGGAGAGAAAATCAAATCCAGTGTGAAATCTGCTAGTTACCTCAATTATTTCTCTTTATTTTAAGCTTCAGAAAAGATTACCCACAGAGAGCAGCTTCTCCTGTCATGTTCCATCTGATAAAGTACAATATAATCACTAGCATATTACTGTGGGAACATTACTGTTAGGATAAAAACAGAGTTTAAGAAGCACCACTTTTCTATACACTTTGTGCTTTCCCCCTTGGACTCACATAAAAATCTTGGCATATACCAAAATAAAATAAGGAAAAGTATTTAGCTAGCTAGTCTAACAAAACTCAAATCCTGGTTTATATTTCTTATCTAACTTCATGGATTTAAGTTAGTTCTTAAGAACCTTCTAAAGATTTCCTTCTGATTAATTTTTATCCTGTGTAAATTATCCAGTACCAGGGAAGTTGACATTCCTGCTGTTTCTCACAAAGGCAGCAAGACAAAGCTTGAAAACGAAAATTTAACCTCTCAGAGAAGTCCACTCCCTATAGAGATTCAACCTCAAGTACAAAAACCTTTGTTGTTTTTGCATGCCAGGAGCTAAGATCTCTTTGCCTCCAAGGTTTACCAAGTTGACCACTCCCAATCTTTTATTCTAGGACAGCCGAAGGGTCTGTTTACCTTTGGAAAATTAGTGTCGGGGTTTCCTAGGAATAAATTCTGCTCTCAAAGAACCTAATGAAAGTCTGCACCAATAAAAAAAGATAAAAAGGAGAAATGTTCCAAATTTCTCATGCACAGAGAGTAAATCTTAGGGTGCTGAAATACAAAACAGAGAAATAGAAAAGACAGGTTTCAAAATCCATGTTTATAATTAGAGAAGATGGAGAATCCACATGCAGAATCACACTAGGTGTGGATGTTGCTTACAATTGAAGACTTTCTCAGTGAAGATCAGAATTAGGCCTTGAGGGATGCTATTAAGTTTTTATATTTAGAAGGTAGATAGTTCTAGAGGTTCAACTTAAGACATAGATTGCAGGGAATTCTTTTGTTCCTCCATAAAAAGAGCTTTAGGACATGATTCACTTAAAGCAGGCAACAGCAGGGAAGGGACCCTGGAAGAGGCAGAGGGGAGTCCTTGTTCTAGACCTAGTCTTGGAGGAGACAGCTCTGAGTCATTATCCTAAAGCTTGAGAATCTGACAGTACAGGATTGCCCTACTCAAGTCAAATACTATGGAAACTGTTCCTCAAAAGCAGATATTATGTTTATACAGAGAATACTCAGGAATAGAATGATTTTAAACTGATGTTATATATTGCTAATGGTCCTCCTCATCAGCTTGCTGCTCTTGTAGGGCAGGCTCCAAAAGTCATTTCTAACCAGTGTGTCTGTACCTGCAAGGGTTGTGTGGTCAAATCCTTATCACAGCAGAAGAGATTTTTTACTTACCAACACCTTTACTCGTTCAGTGTGAAAATCTTATCACGACATTGGCTTCCCTGAAACAACATAACATAGTAGAGAAGAAACAGAACAGAAACCTCCTGGACTTTTACCACGAGGATGTCTACCAAGAGAAAAAGAATAATCCCCTACATTTATGCTAAAAGCTGTACTTTTATGCTTTTTTTGGGAAAGAAGTTGCTTACTGGCTTATCTCTGTCTTGCACAATCCTAACGATTGCCTACCTCAGTCTTACCACCCCTATTTACAGGTAGTGCATATGACATTCTGGGGGTGAGCCCTTTGCTCTTTACCTGGCCTTGGACAGACATTGGCTGTGTTGCTGTACAAATGAACAACCAGAACAATCAGAACAACTGCAGACACTGAAAGCTTTGACCATAAAGTTTCTCCTCTTTATTCAGTCAATGGATAGGTTTTTGCGTAACCTAGGAGAGGGAAGGTCGTTTGAGGCTTGCTTAACTGCAGCCACTGCTTTTCCTGCAACGTACTCTGAATTATCCCCTGGAAAACACTTCACCAACCCAAACACACCCATTTATATTTAAAAATGGAATGTGGGATTTGGGAAAAAGAACATGGGGTGAAGGAATATATTTTTAAATTTTTTGGTAAAGTCACTACTTGTCTTCCTATAATGCTAGCGATACAGTTACTGATTAGAATAAACTTCTCAATAGAGCTTGCACTGTTCAACCAGCTGTGGCACCATTGTGTGGACATGAAAAAGTACAGCAGCAAAAATAGTTTGTGGGCTATTGCCACAGGTGGCTCTGCAAATTGAACAACATAAATTATAATGCTGAGGAAGAGATCATAGAATCATAGAATGGTATGAGTTGGAAGGGACCCCAAGGATCATAGAGCTCCAACCCCCCTGCCACAGGCAGGGCCACCAACCTCAGGCCTGGATCTACACTAGGTTGCTCAGGGCCCCATCCAACCTGGCCTTGAACACTTACAGGGACAGGGCATCCACTACCTCTCTGGGCAGCCTGTTCCAGCACCTCATCACTCTCTCTGTAAAAAACTTCCCCCTAATATCTAATCTAAACCTTCCTTCCTTTAGTTTTAATTCATTCCCCCTTGTCCTGTCATTGTCTATCCTTTTAAAAAGTTGAATCCCCTCCTGCTTATAAGCTCCCTTCATGTACTGGGAGGCTGCAATGAGGTCCCCCTGCAGCCTTCTCTTCTCCAGACTGAACAAGCCCAGCTCCCTCAGCCTCTCTTCGTAGGGCAGGTGCTCCAACCCTCTATCATCTTTGTGGCTTCTCTGAACCCTCTCCAACAGTTCCACATCCTTCTTGTATTGGGGGCCCCAGATCTGGACACAGTACTCCAGATGGGGCCTCACGAGGGCAGAGTAGAGAGGGACAATCACCTCCCTGTCCCTGCTGACCACCCCTCTTCTAATGGAGCCCAGGATACCATTGGCCTTGCGAGCTGCAAGAGCACACTGCTGCCTCATGTTAAGTTTCTCATCCACCAGAATCCCCAAGTCCTTCTCAGCAGGGCTACTCTCAAGAAGCTCTTCTGTATCTATGTCTGGGCATATATGAGATGTCTTGGGCAATTCTGCTTGCAGAAAATTTTCTTACCCAGAGGAAGATGTGTTACATATCTCCAGCTGCAAAAGCCAACTCAAACTCTCTGTCATGCAGCAGCATCAGGAGTTCCTTTGTTCCCAAGATCTTATTTCTGGAGCTGTTCTCCAGTAAGGTGGTGGCAAACATATTTAGCCTCAGTAAACAGAAAAAGAAAACATCAGTTCAAAGTATGCTATTTATCAGGTACAATTTGATAAAAACATCGTAGCATCAATATCACTAAACAGCTTTATTTTTAATTTCTTATTTTTAATCAGGAAACAAATTTCCACACTGACCTTTCCTATTTTGGCAAAAAACCAAATGTAGTATCTATAATGTTGTCAACACATGACATCACCCAGGGCTCATCATCTAACCCTGTAACCCACAAAAATGTCAGGTTTTTGAATGTCTGTTGAATTTCCCCGAGGGTTGCTTGCCTGCAAAAGCAGAAGTATGAAGCAGATAGGGGTCTCTGTAGTTTCCACACCCCACTTCTCACCAGGTCAGGACACCATCTTGCTGAAATGGAGTTCATCACACAATAGAATTTGTGTGGCAAAACCAGCATGATTATGTGCAATATCCAAATGTCTGGCACTATTGTAAATTCCTGCACTGGGTGACAAATAAAAATAGTAAGGGCAGGTGTCTTAGTATTCACCAATTATTAAATGTCCTTCTTTATCGGATTTGTAATTTCATTTTCAGTGGCCTTATTTCTACACAGCCTTCCCTTCCTCCAGAATTATTTGGCTTTCCCGATTCTCAGTTTGAGTTCCGAGATCCTCACTATTTAGTTCCTTGAACGTACCTTCTTTCTGCATATCATCCATTTGGGGGAATGGTCTTATGTCTGGCTGCTCTGTGATATCTGGCACAGCTCTCTGCAGATTTCTTTGGAGAAGCAAGCAGCTCAGCATGTGAGAACACTTGGCTTTTGAAGTTTGAAACTTGCCTTTGGAGCCATCAGTTTTGAGTATTCCTCGCCAGCCACAATATCAAATGGGAATTACAGAAGTGGGAACTATATCCAATTATTTTCAACACAGCAAAGCAGGGTGACAGCTTCTAGACACTTGCAAAAGAATATATGGCTAAAGTAGCGGATAGAAATGCACAGCTAGCTCATTGATTCACTTTGATGTCAGACCAACAGAGTGCTCTTATCCCCAAACTAGGAGTTTACAAAGTATTTCAAAATTTTCATTGAGACAACTAGAAGCAGGATTAAAGCATTTTGAAGAACAACACCCTAGGAATAATCTTGTTTCAGAAAAACCTCAGACCAGGCATTATGGAGCACTACTCTTAATGGGTGCTCGTAGAGTGAGGGTAATTAGAGCTCTTAGAAAAAAATATTAACTGGAAGCCATCCTGTGCAGGATGTTTTTTTCTGAATTAGTAGTGATTTATCCCTTGCCCGTGTAACCTACCATGCATCTGTACTTCTGCCCAGTAAGAAGGGTGGAGCAGAGCTGAAGTTCTTCATCTATTTCTTTTCACTTGTCAGCTTGCCACTGAGATGATGCAGATGAATGGTTGGTTCCTTCCTCTCTTGGGCTAGTACACTGAGCCAACCCTGTTAGTGGTAATATCTGTGGATGTACCACGTCTACTCTATGTATATCATAGTAATAACACAGATGAATAGGAATAGAAATAATACTGTATTTCTACAGAGTTTTGCCCATCATTCATGTTAGAAATTAAACAGCATAAGCATCAGCATGTATAATACCCTGACTTCATGCCTAGGTATAAAAATCTAAGCAAGCAGATCCCAGCAGGTTTCCAGTAGATATTAATGACAGTCAATCTTTCATTCATGTTTCTGTCCTAGGCCAGACAGCTGACAGACTAGAACAAAACGGAACTTTGTACCACCTTCCCCTCCCTCAAAATTAAAATGACTGCATATTAGTCTGGACCTAGGCTTATAAACCAAAAATAATTCCTGTTTCTCATTAAAAAAAGACTTTGCAGAAGTGTTGAGTCTATATATTAGATGTTGCAAACTCCAAAGTATAATTGAACAGAGATAGTTCTGAAGCAGACCAGACCAAAAAAAACCCCAAACAACCTTCCTAACTAGAGGAAGTTCTGTTTGAGATTCAGACCAAGTTTGAAATTCACATAGGATCCCTCACTCAGGGTAGTCACTGTTAAGATGACACATACCAAGTTTCTCCTCTTTTGAAAATTGCTGACTGAGCTTCTTGTCACCTGAGCTAGAGGAGATCAGAGCTTTAAAAGCATGAGATTCAGAAAGAAGATAACATCAAGATGCTATTCTTACCACCCAGCCAGCTATTGTGCTTTACCTACATTGTACTTCGATCTTCACCTTTGTAGAGATTTAAGTGAATTTACCTTATACATTTGCAATGTAGCTGTGTAAGGACCATCCATCACTCAAGAACAGTTTTCATCCAGCCACTAGCCACTTTTCCCCCAGCTTTCTGTTTGACTTTTGAAAAGAAAACATTGCTTAGTGCAACTGGAAAAACTAAGCACAGGGTAAAATTGTGACATGTTTACACCTTTATATTTAAGAGCAGCTACAATTTTTTTCCCAGTATCAGAAGAATTAGGGAGCTGGAGAGATGGAGGATTTCCCGGCAGGTTTTTTTCTGCTTCAACATACCCACATGCACAGAGAGATTACAGTGTTTCACAGTATAAGCGTGGTTTACATCCTCATATTTACTCAACTGAATCAAACAAAAAAACCTGCTGACACTCACATGGGTGTAGGGGGCCAGACTGTTCAGTGCTATACTGCTCTCTGCTAGAAGTGCTTAAATCTTGCCGTCAAAAATTGACAATGGGTGCCATTCATACACAGGTCAGAGCACATAACCTCACTGTTGGGCTCATGGGGTCTACAGAAGAGTGGGGAATTTCTGCCATTCATCTTGGAGGAACAGGGATCTTCTCGTTCTTTTCCTTCGCTTCCCTTTCACCCACTGTAAATGAAGCATGAGTGGAACGTGGGTTATTTTCTGCTCAGACTTCTTCACATACAGGCCCTTCCTTGATATTTAGGGGCTCATAAAACACCATGTCCAATTTCCATTTTTCAGTCTAGCTACGATACAAGATGCAGAAAGGCACTTTTGCCAAAGTGGAGGAGTTGTTCGTGTTTGAGAATTCCTTACTAATGAGTTTTCTTCATGTTGCAACAAAAATTTATGAAGCACTGGCCTCTTCTAATGTGCAACAGCTGAGATAGATACACACACAGTTGAAATAACAGAAGCTGCAAACACATTTTGCTTCTCAATTAGCATGTACATTGAGAAACATTTTGAAATGATTGAGCAGGTAAGATTCCAGAAATTAATCCCACATAGATTTAGTAACATAGGATGTTTGCACTGAAGAATCTTTAATATGCGCAGCAAAACTTGCAAAGGATGGGGTGGTTACCAAGACGACCTACCAAGATTATGGAAGCAATGAAGTCTTATATTTCAGCAGGGTTTTGCCTTTTTGTTTCACAGTGATTCTAGAAAAGATTCGAAGTCATTAGCAGGGTCTCTAGGACCTGCGTTTGCAGAGCTGGTCCAGAAGTACTTAACGTAGAAAACAGCAGATGCTAACCAGGCAGGTGAAAGCACAGCCAATAATGAATAAAGTGGCCTGTAAGTGACCTCTGGTGGACAACCACCACAGTGTTAAATTTGCATTTTTCAGGAGACTAGTTTATCCATTTAACTAGCTTACATCCATCCAGTTAAATGTTATCTAATAATCACAGTAATCAAAGACATTTTCCACAGGCACCAAAAGTATTATATGCAAAAAACCTGAAGGGAAATACAAGAATAGTAAAGTTTTGAATTTTAAACTTGAAAAACTTCTGTAACAAGTTCTTGACATGTAGTGACCTATACACCAGTAACAATATGCACAATTATCAAAATGAAGCTAAAGCAATCTTTCAGCTGATATAAAACTCATAAGCAATCTCATAAGCAATTTCAAAGGGAACAGAGTAGCCCTTTTGAGGGTCTTTCAGCCATTCCAAAAAGCCACCAGCATTTCCCAGGTTAGGAGAGATGGTAGAATCTGTTGCTTTCAGCACATGCCAGAGTACTGAATCCAAAGAAATTTTATCGCTATATACTACAATGCAGGATATCCCTAAGGACCTTATGCTATTCCCAAGTAAATATTTTTAAGAGAATTGTAAGCTTGGGAATTAATTTTGATTGTATGGCTTGAAGAGACTTCAAACACTGGGTTTTGGGGCTCACATTTGCAGAATACTCATGCAGTCTGATAGGCCATAAACTTTGTGTAGATCCATGCAGGACTACAAACTCCCTTGTGTCAATTAGACTTACTTTCCCTTCCTACTGTTTCCTAATTTCCACCTGGAGATCAAACTCCAATAGCTTCTCACAGGTCTAACAATAGACATGGGAGATGTGTTGCCGTACAGAAATAACACAGTGAAATTGTTCCCAAGGAAAACCAGTCTGTCTTGGCAACAGTTGTCCTGGCAACTAAGTCTCTCTGCAGAGGATGATGGTTACTGATCCATGGAAACGAATCCATGAGTCATCTTACTCAGACATGGGGGGCTAGGCAATTGATCTGCAGAGCCCCCACCATTTGACTTCCCTCCCTTCAATCTCATGGAGAGGGAATTCCCACCAGCCAAAAAGGTTATCAGAAATACTGCTTCTTGAACACAGATCCAGGTTATAATAATTACTAGGCATATTAATGTGTTGTATCCTTACAGACACTTTTTTTCTTTTTTTTTGCTAGTTATGTTAAGGACTGGTTTAACTCTCCATCATGAGAAGAAAACTGCACTGGAAAAATCACATCAGAACATAAGTCAACACAGCCATGACAGCACTAAGCAGAGCAGAGATAAAAATGTCAGAGGACATTTCTAAGTAGTTTTTCAGAAGTCTGAAAGCTTTGAAGAGCTGCACAGCTTTTGATTTCATATCTTACAGAGAGTGACACAGGTGCTCATCAGGGCTAGCACTGCTCGAGGAAGGCTGTGCTGTGCATGTCACTGCTCAGCCCCAGACCTGAGCCTAAAGTGGGCCTAAGGCTCATAGCAAGGAGCTCAGATGGCTGTCTTTTACTGTGGACAGCATTCCCATGTTCAGCTCTCCCCGATTGCCTGTTATGACTTCATTGCTCTTCTTGCCAAAGTGGCATTACCACAAGTTAATATCACTTTGGGGCAAAGCACATGTGGTATCAATCACCACTCCCTGCCCTATACAGCGTATGCACTCATTGAAACAGACAGAAACACAACAGTCAAAATGGCTCCTTTTCAGCACCATTTGCCCCCACACACCAGGTGTGAGAGCACACTAGATGAGGCCTTGCTTCCCAGCCAAAACCCGTGGTTCCCTTTTTCCCCCTCACACTCTCACCTCTGAGGCACCTGAGCAGTTAGGCTCAATATCTCCTGAATATATCCAAAATCTCCCAACAAGGCAAGCCTCAACTAGACGCAGCCATGGGGCTCTGATGCCAGGACAGCAGCTCCCCTTTAGGAGGAGGATGAGCAGCCGTGTGGCCACAGAGCTGGCGGTATCCATCCAGCCCAAAGACCTGCACAGACCTGACATCCTGCCCTCGTAATTTGAAACTAGACCAATAAATACCTGAGTCCATCCCATATCAAAAGGGCCAGTGTGAGCAGGGCTGCGTCAGGACATCCACACCCAGAAACAGCAGCATTTCCAGCAGTTTCTCAAACACTGATCTGAAAGAAATATTCTTGTTTCAGAAAATATGATATTACAAATTAAAAAATTATTTCCTCCTATATTTCTCATGGTCTATTCTACTTCCTTAATGTGAATGATGCCAATCTAGGCATACTATTATTTATGCAGTTGTGAATATTTGGACGCTTGCATTCTATACAGGAGGAATGCAAAAGAGTTTTTTAGATGATGGCCCAATTGTCACATGAATTAATATTCATATAAGCAGAGAAATGTTTCATCATTATACCCTTCTCTTTCCATTACCTGCACAGTAAACTCAAACAAAGTAAATATTTCAGGAGGCATGTGGACTCCTGGAGACTTTCAAGGAGAGGAAAAAAGCATCTCAAGCAGTAAGTCATACACCATGAAAATTGCACAGTAAATACTTGGAGATATGTAAAATCCCACTTCTGACCTAAATGAGTAAACAAATTTGAAAAATGAGCTCAGAGATAAAAAAATATGTACTGACTACAAATCAACTGCAAACACACATTAAAGGCCTATATTTGTTCAAATAATTTATTCATAAGAAATAATTTGAGCTGTAGTTGTATGCAATTTACATTGCATAAACTTAGGCAAATACTTGTAACCAAAAGCTGATTTAAAGAATTAAGGAGCAATCTCTAAATAAAATTCTATTATTAAATCATTTCTGCTCTGACTTGCAAAGCCATATGCTTCCTTCGGTGTATATTCCAATACTTTTATCACCAGCTGAGCTCTGTAACGTTGGGCGAGTAACAAACAGTTTAGGCCTGATAAACCTCCCATTAGACAGGGCTGGTGTGAGGTGAGGTGAGGAGAAATCACTGGGTTTGAAATGTTCTTAAAGTATTTACAGTTCAACAGCAGCACAAGCCAATAGTATGTTTATGCTGAAGGGCTGCGTTTCTTCTTTAGGAACAATATTTTTACAATACTCACTAAACAAATGAAGAGAAGGGGAAACACACTTTTCCACCTCTACTCAAGGACTTCCCTTGTCTATTGCTACACTCCCCTGGACATCAAACTTAGCAATGAACATCTCAGGTTAAAATGTACTACATTATAATGAGGTACGTCTGCAGAGTTTAAATTGATGAACCATGCTGACAGTGTTAAATGGACTATTTAATAATTACAAGAAATTGGAAAATTCAGATTTTAATCAGCCTTTTAATCAGCTCTCTCAAAACCTTTTGCTACAGGCTCTGCCAGACCTGTGTCATTTTCAGTAGAAAAATCTTTCAAGAACACCACAGTTAGGCATGATTACCCATCAGAGGGACATGCAAACCAGTAAGTACAACCCCAAGAAAGGTTTGTGTTGGGTTTTTTTTTTTCTTTTAATCCATCCCTGGAATATCCTTTCCCTCAGCTCTTTCCTTTCTCTGCTGGCAAAATCTCTCCAGCGTGGACACAGAAAAGCATGCCCATACACGCAGGTGCCTGATTGACCTTGTTTGTGTCAGGCCACAGCTTCTCTGAACTCGGTGCTAGCTAGAGAAAACCACGAAGACCGGGCTTGATGTGCTCTAACTGCACTAACTCCACTCTGCACTAACTCTGGACTAAGTGTACACGTTTTGCTGAAGCAATACCGAAGTAACACTAGACTTACTTAATGAACAAATAATACACATTTACATATGTTGAATAAAACCAAACCAATAAAGCAGTACCTAGCATCACTTTCAGTTTGGTGTGACTTTTTGTGCTGAATTCACCTTGCTCAATCTTTATAGAATTTAAGGTAGAATTCAAGTATGTGCATTCCCGTGCCAAATCCATTTCCATGCCCTACCTCACTACTTACTGGTGTTCTACAAATTCAACTCTCACATATTTTTCTGTAATTTCTGATATTACTTAAACTTACAGAAGCCTTAGTAAACCAGATGCTTAGAATTGTTGGAGATAATGTGGAATGTCCCCAAATTAACACCATCTCCAGTCATTACCCCTCAAAATTGTTACCCAAGCAGAGGAAAGAACTAATCTGTCTTCAACACTTAGCTTTCTACACTCAATTTAATCAATACATACATAATGGGCTTGACCAACAGTTGAGATACTGTAAAGCTTTCCATTGAATTTTTGTACTGATGATTAAGCACATATCAGAGACAACTAAACAACGAGTCAATCAGCTAATATTTGTACAGAAATTAAAGACAAGAACTAGTACAGTAGCTCATATCACCCACTTTCCACTAGTACTTGACCAGTTTTTCTGTATTCACTTTGTCACATGAACATGAATTGTTCAAATAACTTTCTATTATGTTCTCATTTACCCCCTTTATTTCAAAACCACTTATAAGGTTCTGAACAGTTTTGGATTAGTTTCACAGCTTGGGCACCAGACAGATGCTGTTTTGCAGATTGAGCCTCCTTAGAGAAACGCTCTGAGCTCTACTTGCTTCTTTGAGATGCACCCGTAGGCTGCTACGTGGTGGATGGACAGTAATGCAGAACAAAATGTTTCTCCTCAGTGCCTCCTCTGAATCTGATGCTTTGAATATAAGAACAAGAGACGAAGTTTTGCATTTATAAATGTGACAGAAAATTTCCTCACATTATTGCCTAAATCAAAATGGTCCCCTTTTTTTCCTCCCTATTTCTTTGTTCTAAATCCACTCCCCATGATTTGGATAATTTATGGCAACAACCAAACAACTAGCCATTGCCATAACCTCTGGTAGAATTAATACTCCTTAGAAATCAAAGACACAGAAGAAATTGGAACCACAGCAGACTGTTATCCTGTTTGTCACTTCTGTGATACAGTCTGAATAGTTTTTGTGTGACCAGTAATTTGAATATAACCTTTAATGCCAAGTGAGGTATATAATGAAACAGGATCTTCTGGCACAGACCATTTTCTGTTAGTTATGGCTCTAGTTGATGGGCAATGTCTAGCTTGTTACGCCTCTACTGCTCCTTTTCACTACATCCCAAAGACATTGCCATTTTTTGAGAAGTCTGGTACCCCAAAGATTTCAGTGACCTCAGAGCTGTGGGTTTCCAGAATTTTTGAAAACCTACCTGCTTTATTTTTTTGTTGATAAGCCTGATTTTAACATATTAGTTTAAATAATTCTAAAAAAACCCATGGAGAAGATCCCCAACAGTTTTCATACATACAAAAGCCCTAAAAAACCAGCCATCATCATCATCTCCCAATGTTTTCCAATATTTTTAGATAATCACAGGATAGATCACGGCCCTTCACACATAAGGATGAATTGACTAGCAAATGATAGAGTCATGGGAGGGTTTACTGTTGCTAATACCACCTTGCAGTAAGGAGGAATGTTCACCTCCTTTCAATGAGTCACTATTTAGCACGCAGTTTCTGGTTGGCTAAAAGTGATAAGAAAGGCAGAACACAAGAAAATTAACATTCACGGATGACAAAACGAATGAAGGAAGAAAGTCACAGTCCAAAACGTTCCTCAAATCTGATACACTGACAACACATAAAGCATCGTGCTCAGTTATACCAAGTGACGAATAACTGAGGAACAGGTAGTTTCACAGGATCCATCTTAAGCGTTTGTCCATTGGTCTCTTAACCACACTGTTTCTTTCTATCAATTTCCAGTTTGAGTTGTAGGATTTTATTACTTACATACCTAAGCGTTTCTCCTGCCTGTATATCATCTATTTCATGTAATGCTCATGCCTAGCCTCTATTTATTCCGTAGTGTTGCTCCCTGCTCACTTCCTTAGAGAAGCAAGCTGCTCCGCAGCTTGGCAATGAGGAGCTTTTGATGTCTCAAGTCACCTTCAAAAACATCAAGTTTGAATATTTTCCACTAGCAATCATGTATTTTGGGTACAGGAGAATGAGGAGGACCCAGAAGCACAATACATCTAAATTACTTTCAGCACAGCACAGCAGAGTGGCAGCTTCTGGGAGGCTTGCTGAGCAAGGCCATGTTATTTCCCTGAGTGGCCCATGTGTGAGAGTGCTGCATACAAATACATATCTAATTTCCCAATTTACTTTGATGTCAGTTCAGCTGAGTTTTGCTATTCCAAATAAAAAGTTTAAATCCATTTCCGGCTCTATAATTCTCTGAAAGATCTTGGGGGGGGGTCAGGATCAAAGCAATCCTTTGAGACCCTTTAAGATGGCCTTTATGTCACACTGATGCTACGAAGATTCTGGAGAATTACTTCATTCAGGTCTCTGAGGAAGCTACAGTAACTGGGAAGTAGTTTTTCCTTGGAAGAATATTGTATTTCCTGTACACCCCAATTTGCCATGGTTTATGCCATCAGTGTACCACCACCAGCCATGTGACAACTTGGCGCTCTCAGCTGAGGACAAAACAAAATCTGCAACCCCACAGGTGCTCAAATTGCTTGCAAACACCATCTCAATCTGACTCCCCTCTCAACATGTATCTCTAGGGGGAAAGCACTATGTTATGGTTTTACCCCAGCTGGCAACTAAGCACCACACTGCCACCACTTATTCCTCTCACAGCGGGATGAGAATTGTAAGGATAAAAGTGAGAAATCTTGTGGTTTGAGATAAAGACAATTTAACAGGGAAAGCAAAAGCCATACCATAAGGAAAGCAAACCAAAGGATTCATTCCCTACTGCTCATAGGCAGGCAGGTGTTCAGCCATCTCCAGGAAAGCAGAGTTCCGTCTGCTTAACGTTGACTTAGGAAGATGAACACCATGCCCCTGCCCCCTGTCCTTTATCCTCCCCACGCCCCTTAATAAACTGCACATGACGTCATACTGTATGGAATATCCCTTTGGCCAGTTGGGATCAGCTATCCTGGATGTGTCCCCTCCCAACTCCTTTGTGCACCCCCAGCCACCCCACAGACCCCAACTCTGTGTAAGGACTGCTCAGCAATAACAAATGCCTCCATTATCAACGCTGTTTCCAGCACAAACCCAAGCATGCCCCTTACTAGCTATGGTGAAGAAAATCAACCCTCCCTCAGCTGAAACCAGGACACACAAAGAGAAGCTGCTGTACCTACTCTACACCAGCTTCTATCTAACATAGGAGAAATGGTGCAAATAAAGAAAATTACCACCTTAGTCTCATAGCTTTATAAACATTTGCAGATTGCTCTTAAAACCACTAGGCACAGGCTGTAGCAGCTAAAAGGAAACCCTAATCTTTTACTGCAAATGCCAAGTATAAGACTTGATCCTCATGGGCGTTAACTGGAATTGCAGAACCAACAATATTCAAGAAGTACAGGTACTAGCATTTACATCCTTGAAAAAATCCCTGTAATTGCCTGAGTATGGCTTTTAATCCTTCCTTTTGGCCTTAGTAAAATTATTTAAGTGGAAAAGAGGCTTTACTTGCTGTGCAAGTTTGACCAATCAAGCTTTGTAAAGTTACCTGATGGAGGAGGTACAATAATGAAAACATTTCAGTGCTACACAGTAGATTTTTTCTTTCATCATGGGATAATGTACACATTAGTCAATTTTCCACATAAACTAAACAACTGCACTGACCCAGACACGTTTGGAATATATAAATTATCATTTCAGGAGAAAATTCAGTCTCCTGAAATTAAAATGAAGCAGTAACCCCCCATACTGCACTCATTAAGAGGCGATTCTCTAGTAAATAGCAACTGCTTTGTGTTACTGAGTGCAATCACAAATTTTATCACCTTACTTAATTTGAGAATATATTGAATTTATTGAAAAATGTAAAGTGATGATATTCTATTTATAGCAGTGCTATAATGATGAATTACCATTAGGTCAAGTAATTATGGTGAGTTAATACTGGCCTTATTAGTAGCATGTCTTGACCTTCGTCTCTATTACTAGCTAAGCTGGGAGGCTCTGCCAGCTGGAAAACAGCTGCTGTTTCATCTTGGTCTGCCCATCTTTCTTTAGTATCCTCCTCATCATCTCTGCTGCTCTCAGGAACTCTGCAAGGAAAAAAATTGCAAAAATTTATTTCCTTTCTCCTTATATTTTCGTAGAACGATATTAGACACTCTTCCCAATGAAACTTCTAAAGAGGAAAATATGGAAAGCAAGAGGAAAAATAGACTGCCCAAACACTTGTCCTGAGTGGACACGAGTCCACTTTTGTGCAAGTATGGTGTATTTGAGAGACATTTCTGCCATCCTCTCCAGGCTGATTACAGGGAAACTACAAGTACTGATGGAAAAGATATAGAGAAACTCTAGATATCTGCTAGCAAAGTAAATAAAAAAATAATTTGAGAAGTCCCTAATAACATTCACACACAATATTAAAAGGTTGTGCAAGAATTGAGGTAGAGTATGTAATTACAGAAGACACTTTTGGGGAGAACTAATGAAGTGGTTAGTTTGCTAGGCAGAGAGGGCAAACCTGCCGCCTCCTCTGTCGCTGAAGCAAGGGCATTGATACACAAGGCTAAGCTATTTGCCTACAACCAGATCTTCTGGCTCCCTTACCTTCCTTTCACATTGCGCTCTTCAGCTGCCTGCTAATATAGATGAGCAAGGAAGCCATCATCAGTTCTGCTCTCTTTAATCAGGGCGGTTTGCATTTTTCTGCTGAAGTATCTTCAGTGCAGATGCAAAGCGTTCTGCCTTGCACTTTGCTCTGAAGGCACTATTCTTCTATCTCTCCTTCAGACAGAGAGATGGGTCACCTGACCTTTCACAACCTTCAGCAGCCCTCTCTTCTATACTGATTTTTTTTCTATTGTTTTAACATCTTAATAGTATTTTCTTGCAAGCAGCTTCATTTTATGAGCACTCCATCTCTTATGACGTTTGCATCAGAGGGTTTGGGGTTTTTTTCCCTTAACTTGGTAGTGGGAAAATTTCACATTTTCTCTGAAGTTAAATTTATTTCCTTTAGGGCTATGGAATCACCAGATTTCGGCAGAACTTAACAGGAGTCAGAACGATGCTTCCAATGGGTCCAGATAGCTTCAACTTTTTGTATTAACTCCTTTTAGTTCTAACATAAGCATTTTTAATTACCTTAGTAATGAAAAGAAATTCTTTAACTTTAGGTCATTTTGAGCATGATGGGTAAGGATGTTGGCTGAGCACTCCCAGACAGCTAATGAATTCCTCATTATTAGCAACAGCTTACACCAAAAAGAGTTCTTAAGTCTACAGATTGTCCCTTATTTTGGTCTTTCGTTTTCTACTTGTTGATATTACATAGTATATTTATGCTTCCTGCTTTAGTGGAAAATACTGAACTTGGCTATATCTTATACAGCGTCGTATTTTCCTTTAAGAAAAAAAGCATGAAGAATTCATCTTCAAAAACTTGCTGAAATGTCTACACCAGGAACAAATTTAATTCACTGCCAGATCAGAACAGACTTAAATAACCTAGAATTGACAGATCCATAGAACAATACTTGCAAAATATCCCACTCACATTTGCATGGTGCTCTCACGTTCATTTAGCCTTTCATCACATAATCACACAAAGATTTTATAAACCATCAGGTCAGCGATGCTCCCGCAAACCTTCTAGCCATCCTTGGCAGGGCGAGGAGGACTGTACTGAGCACCATTTTAATGAAGAATAGCTGAACAGAGTTATCATCAAGAAAAATGTGAGACAGACATTTTTCTGTACCTGGATCCCTTGTTACTCCTATTTCTTTTCCATTTCCCCTGTCTTTGCCTGGCTTTCCATTTGTACCAGGGCCACAGCCTGGTGTGGGTTTGCAGTGATGGAGCATTGTGGGACTGATGTGCCCAGCACTGGCTGCAGCAGCCCTGCTCAGGAGTCCAGTCTGGAAGAATTAACAACAGAGTTAGTTGGAGCTATTGACTCTTTTTAGCTGCTCATGCTCCGTAAATCAACTATATTAAATTAAGGCGGGTTGATTGCCACTTTGCATTCTGATTTGCTGCTTTTAATACATAGCTTGAGTGGTCTTGGACAGCTTTCAGCCTCTTTAAGAAAGAGACTCTTAATCATAGAATCAGCTAAAATTTGGAAACACAAATTGGTAAATAAGGTTTCATCATACTAAACTGTAAGAGTGCTTTGGCATGTAAGTACTCCCAGACACATTTTCCCTTGCTCACAGCTAAGGATCTGTGATATTCCCTGAAAGTAAGAGGACTTCAGAAAGGGGGTAGGTGTCCAACACACTCATAGAAAGGTTTCCAAGCATAAGATGCTGAGCTTGTCAAGGCCTTTAACTGATAGTTATGGGAGGTATATCTGTTAAGCCATTGAAGTTACTCCTCGAAAGCAAAATTCAGCCCTTATAATCCTGTCTCTTGATATCTCTTGTTGTTTTACTCCTTTGCTGTAGCTAATGTCCAATTGCATCTGAGCTCACTGTTGCTCTGGACTCACTGAGTTTGTTCAAACAGAACTGCACTAAAATCCAATTTATTAAGGGTTTTATAATCAGCAGCCAAAAACCATGCAGACTGGATCTATCAAATAAACATTTGTCTTCCTGACCATGAAAAGATGTAGATGCACACAGATAAGCAGCTTTGTGTGAATGACACCAGTGCAAGACAAGTCCAGAATTGTGAACTCCCAGTAATAAGAAAGTTATGCATATTGACATATCTCCTGTAGAACAGGAGGCCAGAAAACTGGATTATTTCAAACACATTTAATGGGTGTCACACGTTATGTTAAATTCAGCATTAGTACACTGGATGTACCATCAGAACATCATCTACATAAATAAAGAATCTCAATAAAATATTTAACCCCCCCCCACCTTTTTGCAGCTTCATTATGGAAGACAAAATGAAAACTAGAAGGAGAGAGAGCTCTCAGATATTTACTCTGCAGATTTTGTTGCTTAGCAGAAGTAATTCTGGAGTTAAACCTTCCATTAGCCTGCTAAGCAATTAGTAGAATGTTCTCAAATTTCTCCCTTATTCCAATTTATTTTTGGTACATTTAAATAATTTATCTAAACAAATAATCTATTTTTCTTTTCATGGTAAACAATTAGATTGTACAAACAAAGCAAGTGCAGCTGATAGCTAATTAACTGATATGCCTTCTTCATTGCATAATAGAGACCAAATGTATATCATAATTAGGTTTCCAGAGTATTTGATAATACCAGAAACAATGTCTGTGTATATTACTGCCAGCTACTGCTTAAGCCCATCCAAATTCTACATTTAGGACTGATCAGAAGTCTCATAAAAGCAAGGAAAATACTTCTATGGACTGCAAGAATTCTGAATCGTGCCTCTATTGGAGTCAATTTGCACGTTGCTGAGTTTAGCAGTAAATCCAAAATTTGAAATACAAACAGAAAAGATTTTTCTTCTGCAATATATTCACCTCAGTTCATATTCTTCAGACCACATCTGGAATTCCCAGCAATTTTTCCCCACTCCCAGCTGTCATTTTATCATCTATTATATAAAATTGATACCTAATCATGGGCTGCTGGGGAAAACATTCCACAGGAATGCCCATATCTACAGCAGAGAAGTGAAAAAACTAATGATTCTTCTTTTCAGTTTTGCACATGATTTTTTCCCCCCCATAATCAAAATGTCACTTTTTATGATTTCACTAATTTATAGCCCAGGGCTGAAAAACTATCAGAGCTGAATAATCAAAATATTAGAGCTTCATAAGGCTGTCTGCCACAGATAGTCACCATAGGACTTCTAGATGAGAATTTAATGTACTTCTAAATGGCGATGAGCTCTTCCTTGAGCCCTGATGAGGAAAAGCAGGGCATACTAAGCTGCTATCTGTTTCAGTAATGATGTGGCCAAACACGGTTTTGAAAAGTGATGGAGAATCTGATTTTCCTTAAAATAGTGTAAAAGGAATAAAATTATTGGCACCACATGAAAACAGAGCCACTCGAATTCCTAAAAGTCAGGTCTTCTCATACTGTTTATCAAAGGAGAATATTGGGCCCAAGTCATTCCCTGTGACTTCAGGGGAGCTAGCACTTTAAAGGTTGTCCTCATTATCTCTGGTTACAGAAAGTCTAAACACAATACCTTCAACCTTCTAAAACTTGGCTTAAATGACAAGCCTGAATTTATTTTTAACATGTTTCTTCGGTTTAGATCAGCTCTTAACCACCTTATGTTCCTTCCTTGTATTACTCTTGCATCTGATTTAGATTTAAAATTGTTTTCTTCTCAGGGATTGTATTTTCAGTGAAACCTGGAGAATTTCTAATCCTGCTTTAAAATGTTGAAAGGCACTTTGCAAGAGTAGGCTAATGTTCTAATTAAACTGGAATTTAACACCTATGTTATGCCACTTGTGAATGCACTGACATTAAAGAAACACTGAAGGGACTCTAGTCTAAAGAAACCTACCTGGGCATCTATGCAGCTTTGACACCACCATGGTTGATGTCTGGTGCTTACCTTCATTTTGTAGCAAGTTGGCAGACACTAAAACCCTGGCAGCCAGCTTTCTGTTAGTCAGAGATGGTTGTCAAATAAAAGTCTGCAAAAAATTTCCAGACACCAAAAAAGAATGCTTATGATGGAAAAAGAAATATGCCAGCTATGTATCTTAATTTGTCCATATTACACCTGCTAGATCTACCTTCATGTGGTACTTCTAACCCTTCTCATTGTCTGATTCAAAACTCCTTTCACTAGTGTTTCATGGACTTATGGCACAATTAAGTTTAACTGATCTGATTTTGACAATACAGAGTCTGCCTTCTTCCAGATTCTTGGGGGGTTTTTTGCACATCAAAAGAAAACAAACAAAAAGAGGAGCACTGCTGTTGCAGTTAACAAAAATTCTCCAAACAACAGCAACTTTTTTCTTTCTATCATTTGTTCAGCAATGTTACCTTCAATCATCACTGCCTTTCCTGTCTAAGTGGCAGCACCAACAGGCTTCTGAAGCATCATCTCACCATATTTTGGTGCAGCTGCAACCAGCTCTTCTCTTGAGGATGCCATACAGCCAGGAGGACCACTCACTGGTCTGGCAAAAGGTCAGCCTCAGGCTTCTTTGCCATTCAGTCATGACATGCTTGGGGATATTGCATCTAACCCAATGCACGTCCTCACCCTCTCCAAGTGTGTCTTCAGCCTCAGCCCCTCATGAAAGCACAGCTCCCAGCCATTCTCCATGGGCTGAGCTGGAGTCCCAGGAGTCCTGTCCCAGGAGCCCCCATTCCCCTAAGCCACCTCCAGGGCTACACCACAGGCATCCTGGCCTGTAACATTCCCAGTGTCTGTCTAGATTTT
This sequence comes from Porphyrio hochstetteri, assembly GCA_020800305.1. Taxonomy (NCBI): domain Eukaryota; kingdom Metazoa; phylum Chordata; class Aves; order Gruiformes; family Rallidae; genus Porphyrio; species Porphyrio hochstetteri. The sequence goes on from CM036911.1 coordinate 12,908,310, forward strand.
GAATGTTGCTTTTGCTTCTTTGTTCCAAGAGTTCAATGTGCATCACAGTTTAAGGACATCCAAATGTTTCATTCTTGAGCAAAAGTTCAAAGCAGGTTTCCAGTGTTACACGGTATAAAATACAAGAAGCATTTTGTACTGCTGGCAGGAAAGGAACGAATTAAAATCTAGTGCTACTGCTCTAAATAAGAAATGAGCACATACTGTGATGGTTGCATAAGAGAGCTCCATGTTTAATATCTAAAATGCAAATGCTTCAAGGAAACAAGACTTTGGAAAATTATGTACTGCTTCAGCTTTTAAGTTCATAATTGAGACATAAAAGACATAAGTAATTTTGAAGTTGTGTTTTAGAGGATCCTTAACACGAACCTTTCCCTTAGACTCTGGCACTTTATGAATATACATGTATATATGTACACTAGGGATTACGTGACCGGAACTTTGGTTTCTCAGCTGTGCCTGTTTACAGTAAGCAGGAACGGCACCTTCCATCCCTGAAGCTATGGCCACAAGAGAAATTACAAACAACAAAGTTTAGTATTGGAACAGTAAAGAAGGATAAAGCATACTGACCTGACTGCTGCTTCATTAGGTGGCCCCCTGCCTGTCCCACCCTCGGCCCTTCCCATCACACCCTGTTCTAAAGAAGCACAAATATCAAGAAGAGATAAACTTTATGCATGCTTATGGGTATATAGACATTCAAGTAAGTTGTCTTGACAGAATCTCATTAATTGTGGATATCACAAGGGCTGACCCTTAAGAAGAGATTCAAGCACTGTTCTGGTCAAATGCATCCTTGCTAGAACTGTTTATATACTTTTCAGCCTCTGGCAACCTTCAAGAATTCTTAATTCTATACCTTTCCAAAGAACAAACTAACCTACAACCTGACCTGACTAGGGGTAGTAATTAGCAAGGGAGAAAGCTGAGCTTATGGTAGCAGGAATTCTTTCAGAAAATACATTCCAGCAGGAGCGCGGGAGGACATGCACTAGTATCGAGAGTTGATCTTGGCAGCCCAGCAACTTTTCTTAAACTCTTAAGACCATCAAATTACTATTTCCAGTTACCAACAGGTTTCAACAGATTCTCACAGCAGAGACTGACAAAAGGAAAAGATCACGTAGGGCAGCTAAGACTGTTCTTTCCTCCAGGATGAGACACAAAGGGATATCTATGGATGACAGTCCATCCTGCTGAAATACCTCACCAATGCAGGCTCATTAAGCCATATTGAGGTCAAGAACTCTGGCCTGTACTCCTCGGGTCATTCACCAGCTTTACCTCCCACAGCTTATAAATCAGTTCTTGATCCCCTCCTCTCCAATCAAAGTCTCAAACTCAATAAAGCCTTTTCCATCAAAGCCTTTCCATTACTTCTTTTTTCCTTGCATGTTGACTTGAAATTCCCCCTTACCCTACATAGCCTGCACCAGGGTTAGTGAATGACAGCATTTTGTTCAACCTTTTTCAAGTAACACACATGATATTGCTGACTTTATTCAAAATTATATGTGCTGAGTTACCCAACAAGGTCCTGCTTCCTATTCTGGCAGCTAGCAAAACATTTGTTATGACTCAGTCAGTTCTAGCCTCAGGGGTTTACTCACAGGACAGACAGTATTTCACTCAGTACTTCTATAACACTCTATCAGATACAGCTTTTTATCTTAAAAGAAGGACAGAATTCATATCTTGATCCTAACACATTTTTCCCCCCATGTCTGAAAGTTAAGAGAAGTCCTAGTGATATCTGATGGACTAGTTATGATAAAAAGTCATCACCAGGGTTCCATTTCAAGCCAAAACTGAAGCGATGAAATGGATAAAATAATCCCTCAGGTGAAACACTTCAGTACAAATGACTAGGAGCAGGGTATTCTGCTGCTCAAACATCTGATGACTGTAACTTCCATCTGTGCCTGGCTGAATTCTGGCAGCAGGCAGGATTGCTTAGCCTATTGTTGATCAGGCAGCGGGATGACTTTGTTATGGCAGGAGATGTGGGACAGCTTTCTCAAATGAAGGCAGCTATCAGGACAAATTGGTGACTGAAGAAAAAGGGCTCCACTTGAATGAGCTTGTGACTTGCTTATCTACAAGCAGACAAGGCATCAAATAGGAATTGGAGTAATTTGTGCTGTAGGACATTTAGATTTTGATTCAGCACATATCACTGCCTCTTCAATCCATAGCGCATTGTCACCCAAGGTCTACTGGTAAAATTAAACCTTTTCTCTTTAATAAATAAGAAAGGTGTTTCTATTGTCACGTGACACTACTAGAGAAAAATTAAACATCACACCCTAAGTGAAATATGTTCCAGCCAAACCACAACATATGATACAATATTTATGCTCACCTGGTATGTCATGAATCACAAGCTATAAGCCATTCTTTTGAAAATATTAGCTCATGCTTTGTTACTTCAAGTGAAATATGCTTTAAGACGTACTTTTATGGTTGAAGATTGTATGTGCCACTTCAGTATAAGCAAGCCAGAATTTCATTATTTAACTATGTCCTTTAATTACGGGATTAATCTTCAAAGCATTATGGAGAATATCTGAAAAGTCAGAGAGAGAATAAAAGGATTATAGAGGATAAAAAAAACATACAGAGCATAATAGCTACCAATAGTACAAGCAAATGGTAATGAAAAGATGCACATTTGCTAAGGCTATACTTATACACCAGGATTATACAGCACATGAATGAAGAAACCTTGATCCTTCTGTCCCTTTACACCTTCACAACATATCAAACCAGCTGTTTGTACTAGGGTAGTCTAATATTTTATAATCAGCTCTTTCCTAAAATTGAACTTTTATGTATCCGTCATGATCATCCTTGGAAGGGCAACTTCAATATATTATGAGCCTTCTCAACTACAGTTCCATGGAATCAGAAGGTGGTAATTTCTGATTTACTATAGCATCCCACACAGTGTTGTTAGGCTATTATTTCAAAAATATCTTCCTTTTTTATTCACTCTTTTAATGAGCTCTCCCAGATGTCCAATATGGAGGTGTGCCCTTGCCTCAGCTTTATATAGGCTTTAAAAATTCCATGCAATTAAGTCCTCATCCATACTCATGGTGGGCTTTGGAAATTGCCAGTGTACTTAAGAATCACTTATTTAAATTAACATCACATAAGGAAATATTCAAGTATTGTTGAAGTATTTTAAAATGCATTTTTACTAGGAAGTGAAGGAAGAATACCAAACTGGACTGTCTCAACTTCTATTTCTTCTCTAATTTTCTACTTTTTATGCCTACCTGCTAGATCTAGCAACCTTTAGTGTTTTCTTCCCAAAACATTTAAGATAAGAATAGTATCTCAGCTGCAGAGCATCTTCATCCTATTTTGACCTCTGAGAAGCTATGATGAAATGCATATTAATTCACAATCCTTGCAACTTGAAAAGCTATATTATGGGTTAAAAAAATATACACAATGATTAGTCAGATATTTTCTTAGTTGAGGACACGTGATCCTATTTCTGTTTAAAAATCTCATGGCCAGCAATTAAGCACCACACAGCCACTGGATCAGCATCCCCTGCAGTGGGATGGGGGAGAGAATTAGAGGAGTGAAAGTGAGAAGACTCATGGGTTGAGATAAAAACAGTTTAAATGGGACACACAGGAAGGGAAAATAATTAAATATATATATATTAGTAATATATATACAACTGATGAACAGCACAATTTCTCTCCACCCAAAGTCCATGCTGCATAAGACCACCCTCAGCTGTCACACAAGATCCCCTGAACTGCCCAGCCTCTCAGCCTATGAGTGCAAGCAAAGGAAGACAAGGAATTAATTCACCACCTCGCATTGGCAGGCAGGTGTTCACCCCGAAGCTGATGCTGCACAAGACCCCAGCTGCCACACCAAGCCAGCAGCTGCTGCTCAGCTCCTCAGCCCACCCTCAGCTATAAATGGAACATGACATCATATGGTGTGGAATATCCCTTTGGACAGCTGGGATCAGCTGTTTCAGCCACATACCCTCCCAGCTTCTTGGGTACCCTGTACCTTCTCAGCAGGGCAGCTTGAGAAGCTGAAAAGTCTTGACTACTTGGCAGACAAAACATCAGTGTGTTACCAGCATTTTTCTCACCCTAAATCCAAACCACAGCATTATACCCACTGCAAGAGAGAATATTAACTCCATCCCTGCTGAAACCAGATTAAGAGGTTATTGAATTAAAGCTCTGTCACTGAATTCTATAAAGAATATCTAATATGGAATCTGATTACTTTATCACTTTTCTTAGCCATTTCACTTGCATCTGAAAGGGAAACGAGAAATTATTTCTAAAATCTATTGGCTCACATTTGTATTTTCAGTATAAATAACAGCAGTGCAGGAAACTGCTGTCAAAAGCAAATCCCAAGGAGGAAGCAGCATGTTGCACCACTTGCAAGGAGTTAGAGCAGACCACTCTGACTTTAGGTTATGGACACTATGATTATGTTGTAGATAACCTCAGCCTCATTTTAACCTCCTTAGTCTGGCACAAAGAGCAGGGAAGCTTTAGGAGATGAACTAGACATACCCACCCTGTGCCAATGCTGAGAAGACACGGGCAGCCCAGACTCAGGCTCCTGTCATCACAACAGCATTTCATCCTCAGAAAGGCCAAGTATTTAAATAGCCAAAGCTATTTCAGTTACTCTGCCATGGTCTTTTCAATAAACAATTAGATGATCACTTATTGACACAGGCTGACTCACTGCAATCATTAATTGAAGTAGGAGGAAGTGGGGAGAACTAGGGGGAATATTTTGCATGTTTCTGGGCTTGCACAGAGGGTAGTACAATAGCTTTGGTTCCCACACCTTTGGGTATATGTTTGGCAGATCAGAAGGCAGGGCACCTTGAACACTTAGACTCCTCCAGTGAAAGAAAGAAAAATCTGAAAAATAAATCAAAATGGTCTGGATCTTGGTACAAAAATGTGAAATGTTGGAGTATTTTTCATAACATCTGTTGCCATTTTGCATTAAAAATATAGTTAAAATCAACTGGATTTGTAGTTGACAAAGAAAAGAAACAAGTCCCTATTGGACTCCTTGAATTTTCTGTCATGATATAAATGATCTACCTCTAAAGAAAACAAGACAGTCATCTCTATTAGCAAGGCTCTTCCTGTGTCTGTCATGCTGCAGAGATATTTTGACTTGAGCACCTGTGATTACATTACTTTTTTATGCTATTTTTCTTCATGAAAAAGCAGAACAGTCAATCTTTTGACATGAAATCTAACCTAACAATACAAGGAACACGAAGCATAAATTATTTGAGAATATTGGTTAATTTATCCCCAATGGAATTAATATCTGTGCAAATAATTAGCATAAAATATATAGAATACTTAAATAAATGGCTTATTTTAGATAAAGATGTCTAGCTATTTCACTCACACAGGATATACTCCTAGACAGAAATATTTCCTTTATGTACACAAATCAGTTCATTATTTTCCCTCTTAGGCATTAACAAATGACTTGTGCTCAGGAGCCCATGGCATTACTTTAAAAATCAAAATTATTTCCTAAAAACAAAAAGAAAAAGACCCTTTTGGTTCATGTAAACCTCTACAGTGCACTGAAGTCCAATTTTTATGTTGGGGTTCCGATGCCAGGACAGGGCTGCAGGGACAGCAACTCCCCTTCACGAGGAGGATGAGCAGCCCACGGCCACAGAGCTGATGGTGCCCATCCAGCCCACAGACCTGAGCTGACCTGACACCCGCTGCCCAGGCAAAGCAACGGAACAGGAAACAGTCATTTCATTTCCATGGGCTTGTTATCCCCAAGCTGTCCTTCCCAAAGGACAAGTGTGACTAGAGGCTCTGGGCAACCAAACAACGAGCAAGGAATTCAGTGGCAAGCAGAAACTAAAGCCCCTGCAATTTGAAATGGACCAAGTCAGAAGAAACAAGAGCAGTACCTGAGTCTATCCCACATCAAAAGGGCCAGCAGGAGGGTGAGCAGAATTTGTAAATTCAGAGCACAGTTCACATAATACCAGTCTAACAGAGCACTGCACAGCCATAAAAGTAACATGAAACAAACTTTGTAATTTAGTTTCCAACTGCATACAATACTTCCAATATTACAAAACAAAAAATGTTGTCTTTAGATGCATCTAAATCACACAAAATTCAAGAGGTTCTAATTTAAATTACCATAATGCAATCATTACAGATTGTCACTTGTGTCACAAAAATTGAATTTGAATTGAATTTGGGATAGGTAGGAAGAGAAATGGTACTGCCGCTAAATTTTAGCCATTATTCTAGTCACTGAGATAACAAAGCTAACAAATACTACTTAGTTTGTTGTGTGTAATAAAAGCAATAAATAAACTATAAAGCTGATGCACTCATAAAATCCAAGGGAAGCATTTCTGAATGCCTTTGTATCCCAAGTTACATAAACACATGAACTAACAAACTCTATCAAAGGACTGTAGATACTTTATTCTGGATGTATCCAAAGTTACATAAACACATGAACTAACAAACTCTATCAAAGGACTGTAGATACTTTATTCTGGAAAAATACGCTTGCTCTGATCTGTTCCCTTAATCACCCTTGATTCTTCACCAAGAACCCTCTGTTCAAAAGAAAACTAAGGAATAATAAAGTATATTCTGATAACAACAGTGGAATAATAGTACAGTATAGCATTCATCCAAACCCACTTCATTTTCTTGCTCCTATAGACCATTATCTAAAATTCTATTGAAGTTGTTTCTCCTTTCATTTGTGTTCAGTACAACAAACGTCTGCACAAATATACGTTCATGTGACATGGATAGACAAATGGGGTGGCTGCAAAAACAAGAGAGGGTCGGATATCACTTAGAAGGCGTCTCCCATCTGCTGACCTAGAATCAGCTCAATCAGTTTCATGAGAACCATAGAACAGCTCTAGAAGGAGACATTCAGAACCTGACAGTGGTTTTGTGGCTTTCTCTACTATGCTATTCTTTAATACAGCTCCTGTATTTTCTACCTGGCACACAGAGGTGATCATGAGCAGAACAGATATCAAGATATCAGGAAAAAGCAGGAAACCAGTATTAACTGTAAAGCACGAGAACATATTACTTCATATCTAAAGCCCTCAATATCTTGACATAAAAATAAATTGTCTTCTACTTTGGAGCCAAGGATATTTAAAGTACTAACTCCAGGTCGTTGTGAAAACAGAGGGAGCAAATAAAATCCATAAAGCAAATGCAAGTTATTACATTGATACGCTTCTTTTGTTTACCAGTAGTATCTAAGTTTCATGTTAAAACATGCTGAGATATAAACCGTACAAAAGGTCAGACAAATAAGGAAAATTCAGGATTTCTACATATCAAGGGATCTAAACAACTGACAGTAAAGCTAAGTGACAAAGATTTTTTGGTGTGTGTTTTCTTCGACTTGCCTTTGTTTCCACAGTTTCTTCACATAGACTCTCTTGGGGCATTATCCACATTTTTCTGTCATTTTCTTCCTTCTACCTTCTCACAGGCTTGTGCAGGCTGCCACGATCTCCTGGTATGGCTTTGATGGGCTTTTCTTCAGTCTGGCCTTTAAGATTAAGCACAAGAATTATGTATCTGCCACTCTTTCCCCTCTAAATCCATTTCTCTCATAGTTTCCACTTGAGGAACAGAAGTGCAGACACGAATGCATACTAAATTAATACGGATTTCTGATATGCAGGGTTATGCAGTGGTTGTTTTTTTCACCAAAAATCATCTAATCGCCCTTTGAATTTAAATACTTGTCCTGGAGCGAGTCCAGAGAAGGGCAACCAGGCTGGTAAAGGGGCTGGAGGGCAAATCCTATGAGGAGCGGCTGAGGGAGCTGGGGCTGTTTAGCCTAGAGAAGAGGAGGCTGAGGGGAGACCTTATCACTGCCTACAATTACCTGAAGGGAGGTTATAGAGGGGTAGGTGATGGTCTCTTCAGCCAGGTGACAGGAGATAGGACAAGGGGGAATGGCATGAAGCTGTGCCAGGGCAGGTTCAGATTGGATGTTAGAAAAAAATTTTTACTGAAAGAGTTGTCAGGGCCTGGAACAGGCTGCCCAGGGAGGTGGTCGAGTCACCTTCCCTGGATGTGTTCAAAAAAAGGGTAGATAAGTACTTAGGGATATGGTTTAGTTTAGGATGTGAATGGTTGGACTTGATGATCTTAAAGGTCTTTTCCAACCTTGTGATTCTGTGATATGTTTAAATAATGTACAAAGCAACACAATACTTATTCAGATGAAAGTTTTGAAGACAAAATTGTCTACTACACTTCTCACAATGCTCTTAGATCTGCTGCACTTTCTATATGCTCCCACAAACCAACATGGTCAGGGTTTGAAATAGCTTCCAAAGGCTGCATGGCTGCTAAGGTGCTGGAAGAACCAATTAACGTAAGTGTGATCAAAACAGATCAATGCCATCAAAATACTTTGTATCACCTGAAGGAGCAGTCTTCAGTGGTAGAAGATGAGGAGGACCAGTAAAGCAGCTGACCTGTTGGGCTGAAGCATCTCCCTGGGCAGTTATTAACCTCTTCAGAGTGTTTGCTTATTCAGCACATAAAATAAACCAAGGGCGAATTACTGGGTTCCAGCCCTGCAAAGCACTCTGTTCACTTCCTTCCCACCTCCCGCTGCTGCTGTCAGGCAGGGCCGGGGAAAACCGGCGGGGGGGGGGGAGGGGAAGATGAAAATAAACGTGCGGCTCACGAAGGGAGAATGAGCAGTGCCGAACCCGAGCGCTCCCTCCTCCCATGTGGCTGGTACAGCGGGAAGAGCGGGGAAAGGAAGGCAGCCGGCCGCGCTCGGCCCGCGGGTCCGGAGCATCGCAGCCACGAGGGGGCGCGTCAGGCCCAAGAGTTTGCGGCCAGGCAGCGGGGCCGGGGCCGGGGCCGCCGGGGCTGCCGGGTGCCGGTCCTGCTCGGGAGTTCCCGTAGCCCCGGCGGGAAGCGCAGCGCTTCCTCGGGGCCGTCTTCACCATCGCCTGCAAACGCCTTGGCCAAAAGCAATTATTTCTGGGGGCAGAAAACTGCCACCCCATTTGGTTTTGCAGGACGTAAGGGACAGGGGAAGGGAGGCTGCGCAGGATGCCCTTATTTCCGTGTGAACTCTTTACCTGGCAGCGATGCTGACTTAAACCCCGGGTTGGAAAAGCTGGGGGGCTGCTGCTGCTGCTGCTTTACATTAGCCTAGGCCAGTAGCTTTATTGTCTGCATGCAATCTGCTTCCCTGCGATGAACGGTAAAGTCACATTCTATAGAACACCTTTCGTGATGGCATCTTATATGCTTCCAGGTTCAGTAATGGAGTCAGAAAGAATCAGGATTCCTCCCTCAGCTTGCCACTAATACTTTTATTTCTCAGCTCCAAATCATGCAGTGCTTTCCAACCTTGCCAATAAAGACTACAGTCGCGAAACACCCACACTGCCATCCTGCCCGTGCTCCTCAAATGCAGTTATATCCCTGCTGCTGCAAAAACAGTATTCCAGACCTGCTTGTGGCCCTTCTGCATTAGAGAAAAGCACATTGCTGGGACAGGGCAAAGCTTTTTTTGACTTGTATGTCCCTGCTCTGTGGCTAGAGAACACCAATTACCAGCACCTCTCTTCTGATGAGATGTACTGCTGGTATGTTTCAGTGAGATTTTCTCACAGAACATTATGGTCTCTTGGTAGGACTGTCTTACATCTGAATTGCTAATCCTAACATGGCACACATTCAGTTACCCTATTTCTTTTTAAATCTAAATTTGCCCAGGTTCCACACAAGCATATTGTTCTTCTGTACCTAAATTGTCAACCCCACCAATGCAGAGTCATGAAACTGTAACTAAAGATGTTCCTTATGGCAACAATGTAAGTGCTGGAGCAACTGATGATTCACACCCTTCCTTTCTCTTATGGAGTCTTTATGCCATAGTTAGTTGATAATTAATTAGAAGATATGAATGAAAATGTCTTTCCTCTCTAAGTAATGCTTCTATATGAATTTTAATCACGCAGCACAGAGCTCCAAACTTGCCTCACATACTGAGCTGAACAAGGTTATGTTGCTACATCTAAGTCCTAATCCCTTTTCTGCACAAGTACAGATAGACGTTTTTAACCTATTTAAATATGCCTTAATTCTTTGAGTCCACAGAAACTGACTGTACTTTCTTCTTTTTTTTGGGCAATTCCAAGAAATTAATATGCACTAAGCTGTTTCTCTAGATATGACAGACTTCTGTTACCAGCTACAGTTACCAAGCAAATACAAAATGCATTCCCTGGTGATGCAAAGACACCCTGTGGTGTTAGCCACTGCCTGCTTTTCCCTTGATATCCAAAGACAGATGAAGCTTCGTCATGATCTTAGGTTGCAAATGGCCATCTAATGCCTCTGTGCCACTTAGTCACACTGATAGGAATCCCTTCTTAGATGTGGAATCAATCCCAACCTGCCTGTACCAAATTATCAGTCTTGAGACTGCAGGAGGAAAACTGGTTGCCCTTCATTACACAGCTGCACTGAATGCAGACACGTGCCACCTGGACACTGCCCTCTACCCATGCAGCACTATGTTTCTCAAAGAGATTGGCATGTTGTGGTAAAAATGTATTTAACAAAAATAAATGAGAGAAAACACAGAACTGCATGTATGATAGTCACATGGGCAGTCTACCTCATGCTCTTCTCTGATCATGCATAGGAAAGATTTTTCATTTATGTCCTCTTGCATTTCCCTTAAAGCACAACTTTAACAATTATTCCTTGGCTCTGCTGCACAGGACAAGTAATTCCCAAGCTAATTCTTTTTCCATCAAAGCATTAGGTTTTTTTACTCTGACTATACCCACCTTAAAATTGAAACCCCAGAGTCAGATACTGTTTCTCTTACCTGATTAAGTGTGACGTGCTTTAAATGGAAGAATAATGAAATAGCATCCCTAAGTGCTTTCTGTAAATCTGGGATTCAAACACTTTACTGCAAATACATAATGGCTATTCAAAAACTCCCATATAATAAGTGCTCAAGACAAGTCACAGTGAACCAAAGTGTCACTTTTGCCATATTTGCAAAATTTTCCTACATGTATGTGTTTTACTCAAGTAATTTTGCTTGTGAAACTTTAGCTGGTTTTGGAAGTTGACACAAGTTAGAAAGTTCAAAGACAACTGAGCACGTACAAAGTTCCTAGTGCAGAGCCCTGGTCCTCTAAGTAACAGCAGTGTCACCTCATTAAATCAACTTCTTTCTCCATTGCTACAGAGCTGTCGTTAGAAACTCCTTTTCTAATTTTGCTGTCTACAGTGCTTATGTGGTGCTTTCTGTAACTCAGTGCAATTCTCCAGCTCTCAAGGTGGAGGGAGGATTTCCCAGAGCTGCTCATTAGGTCTTTAGTATCTTACCTGCCGATACAGGAAAACGACAGACTACTAGGAAATGAGAACACCATGGTCACCAGTTCTGTGCAACTTCCCCCATCGTCCAAGGTCACTGGAAAACAAAACAGATTTGGGTCTTTGTAAACAATTAATCATGTTTCACAACCTTTTATTTACATTCTAAATTGATATAAAATTACTTTATTTATTTTTATATCTTTTCATGCATTTTTATTGCCATAAGCTTTTTCTCCAACCCTTTTTTTACTGGTTCCTTAGTTCACAGAGTTTTGTTTTCAGGAGATAAATGTAGAACTAAGGAAGGACAGAAAATGTAAGTTCCATATAGAGTTTGGGTTTGGTCCTATTTTCTTGATCTGTCAAACAGCCTTGTCTTCTCAATGGATAAACATTTCTACATCCCACCTCCCCTCTGTCAAACGTTTGTGTGCACTATACTGATCTCAGTCCACAAGACAAATCTCTAGCAATGTTACTTTATGAAAATATCCCAGTAGCTAGAAGGTTGTAAAGTAAATCATAATCTGGCCTATAATTTTGGGGGGTATTTATTTTTATCTCATTTCAATTGCTCCTCACATCCCCCCCCCCCCCCCCTTCCCCCCCAGCATATTGAACATTTTTTTTTTTTTTAAGATCACATCTTGGAATTAAAACATCCCAGGTTTGAATGAGTGGGTTTTTTAAGGGAGAAAAATCCATTTGGCTACATTCCAGTTATACAAAACTAAAACAAAATCTTTACTGACTTAAGAAAAAACCGCTTATGCTTTCACTTCCACAGGCATCATAAAAATTACTTCAATTCATTAAATTTAGCATGCAAAGAATAATCCCTTAAATTCAAACATTGTGACCCAATTCCAAAATTTTGTATCTAAGTTTATTTAAGTGTCCTAAGATATGAATATATTCCATATTTATGAAAAATAGGTACCCTCTCAATTAAAAAAAGCCAACATTTTAATTTTCTGATCTCTCTCCCCCATCCCACTTTTTGGAGAAACATATGGCAATGGAAAATCATGATTATTATTTTTTCTCGCATGTCTTTTAAAAGACTGTTTCTAGCACTGAGTGGACTTTAGTTATTTTACTAGGAATAGGATCAGGTCCAAATTGGTTTTTGCTTCCACAATGACTGATGTACGTAAATATTCATGAGTCAACACCTGGGGTTGACCATCTTCTAAAAACTGTATATCTGTTACTGCAGTTGTATTTCTGGACTGTAACATCTCATTTGAATTCATGAGACCTGTTATAAATTTTAAATATATATGAAGTGATATTAAAGTCTAATGAAGAACAAGAATCCCATCTGCTACCTGCAGTCTAGTAATACCTGCATAGTGTAACAGAGGGAAACAGTAATGAAAGCAATGAGGATGGAAACTTGTTTGTTTATTAAAACTTCAGATTTGTTTTGATCATTCCTTCTAATCCCTGTTGATAAAAATCATGTTCCAAAGTGGCTTTTTTCCAGATCTCTGTAGAGATCTTTGTGTTTTAACCCACTAAAAGTTTGGCAGAGCATCTAACTGCCATATTTTTCTTAAAGAAGAAAACTACTTGAAATCTCCAACAGCAGCTTATTTTATATGCAACTTTGCTCACACATGAGGCTCATTTGAAGATTTTTTGAAGATGTTCTTTTATTTCTGTGGACTGTAGGACAAATTTAGTTTAGGCTGTTCAACTAAGTTTTGTATCATGAGAACTGCAGGGACAAAAATGGTATTAGCTGAACATTTATACTACCTATAAAGATGCAAGATGTTCCTCACAATGCTAAACAACATGTTGTTTTCTCATTCTCAGGCATGTTTTCCTATTTTCCACTGATACCAGCAGGGCTGGTACTTCACAGTGACACCCTAGTCTGGGCCACTGGCATCACTCACAGTAACATACAAATGCACCATCCCCAAAAAGCCCTAACCAACCCATTCACAGAATAGCTGTAGTGTAATGAGGTGTCACCACTGACTGTAACTTTGCCTAATATGTAATAAAAGAAAAAATTAATAAAATTAATTGACTTTTCATGAAATCTAGAGAGTAATTGAAGAAGTTTGGCATGCTGTTCTGCTGTGGTTAGAGGTTAAGTCCCAGGAAAGCATTAAACCTGTGTGTTTTCATATAGGTAGATACTGTAAGTATGCCATATTTTGCTGAGAATATTTGCATTTGCTACCATACAAATACATGACAGTACCCAGCAGCCCAACATACTCAAAATTATTTTCATTATGCAATGCCACTGTAATCCCTATACATGCTTCTGAACAGGACCAATGATGATATTTGACCTCCAGGAGCAGCAAAGCTCTAGCTGGAGGAAGGGTCAGTCATCACTCTCCAATGCTTCAGTCCAATGGGATCATAAACCCAGAATAGACTTGGAACTCTGTACACCAGAAAACCTGTTTAAGCTATTGAAACTCAGCATTTTAGGTCATCAATTCTTGTTATTTTCTTATGTTTCTAAATATGATGGACTAAGACTAAAACTTTCCATTCATTAGTAATTGTACTGTCTGTAATAATTCATGCTGCCCATAATAATTCTGGCCCTGTAATACCGGTCAGAAACTGAAAAAACATGGACAAAATATCAGTATTTTGAAATATATATGGATAATATCTAACAGAAAAGGACATGCTTTTGGGTTAAACTCTAGTTACTCATCACACCAGAGGACAAACAATGTTTTAACCTGAGAGCTTCCTGACATCTCATTTTCCTTTTAGTATTTTCTCAGCTGTCCATGCTCACATGCTTCCAAGTGTAAATTGAAGAATCTGTCATACCACCAGAAAAATAGTTGCTTGACAGTTATTTCCATAGTCACTGAAAGCAAAGGTATTAAACAATTACAAACAAGACTGGTTTGTAGGGACTCACCGATGCTAACTTTGCGCTGTTCATGTAAAACTATGCACGTTCATAGACAAGTGGTCATAATTATAAACTAAAAGAAACAGTCTAGTAAGAATATTTACAGGATAAAAGCAGTCTCAGAGAGCACCAATGGAACTGCTTTTAGGTAGTAGGACCCTGTAGGTGCTCGATTGTGTCTTACGAAAGACAGATTTGGACTTAAAGAAGGTCTTATACGCCAAGTGCTTAAATCACTTCTGAAGAAAATCCACACTACCTTAGATTACACTCTCATCTGTAGGCTTTATGGATTTGGTTTTGGGGGTAAGGGAAGTTTTTTGTTCGTGTCTCAACACTATCACATCCAAACAGCACTCTGAATATTGCCCAATCACATCACGCTAATGCATGATGCAAGGCTTTGTATATAGTTACGACTTTAATTCTCTATAGTTCCAAAGCAGGCTTCTAAAGGAAACAAATAAAACCACCAAGATCCCCAAACCAATCAAAACATAAATGGGCTTGTTCTTTCACAACTTACAAGAACTTGCAAACTTGATTTTTTTTTTAGGTCCTACAGCCACCTAGGGAAAAAGTCTACAATAAGCCTAAAGGCTATTAGAAAGTAGATAGATGGAAAGCCACTGACAAAATATTATCTTGGAATGATCCCGTCACAATTTCAGGATTAAGGGGAGTAAATTCTGACCTCAAAGCACAAAAATCTGCACTAAATTTTGTACAGTATATCAGTGGCCCAGCCTGAAGAGAACAGAGACTTTTTCTTTGCACATATCTGAGCTTAGATCCATCTGAAATCTACTACGCATTCACTGTGTGTGAGCGAGCTCTTTAAGGAGCTCTGACAGATCTGTGCAGAGTCATCAGTAAGTTCCCTATCAAAGAGCAGGAAAACACAGGGCTGAAGTCTGGCCATTGGGTAGCACATTTTGCATAGGTAGGGTCAAGCGGTTTTTTCCATGTTTCTCAAAACAAAGGAAAAAAATTAATGGGGGAAAAGGACAGACTGATTTCTCCCTTTCTTCCTCCTTCCCTCTCTCCCTCTAAAGAAGGGAGGATGGAGGCAAGAGATAAAGCTGTAGTAACAGTACAGAGAAGAATTGAAAAGCTGGGGTAACAAGGAGTTACATGGACAGACATAGATGACATCCATTATGTAGACTGAGGAAAATAAAGTTGGTTTTTTTTTCAAGTACAAATTGAAAGCAAAATATCCTAATGAAATTAAAAAAAAAAAAAAAATCTGTTTTCCCTAGATATATCAATCTGGTTTACTAGAGACATTTATAAACTGTCAATATTGTAACCCTTGTGACCGCCTCCATCATGCACTATAATTAAAGAATTTCTGTCTCTGTATTATTGAAAAATATGCAATCAGCTAGAGCATTTCCCTTGGCAGATGCATTTAAATGCTCCAGTGGTGCCACACACTGTCTTCTACAACTGCCTTTCATGCTGCAGCTGCAGGAACAAGAAGAATACGCCTCTCCAGAGGTAGGAAGAAGAGGCAGCAGGAAAGCTGACTTGTTACCATTGCTGTCACTCGCACAGAAGAAACATCTCTGCTTCGCTAACAGAAATCTGAGTGGTTTACAAATGGCAGAACAGGTGCAGTGCACTGATGAAAGTGATGTAGACAGTGATGCTGCAAAAAACTCTTCAGGCAGAAACATCGTTGTCATGTACTGAACATCTCACACGTGCATTGCCACGGCAATGATTTTCGGAACGTTTTGTGGGGCCCTAAGCTAAACTCCTGCTCTTCCTGAAGTATTCCTTGGAGTTTTCATTTCCAGATGGAGAAACAATAGAGGTGAGATCATAATGTCATCTTCAGGATGACATCTTCCACAATGAAACGCCCCCTGTCACTGGAATACAGTGCCAAGCATTGGGTACGAGCCTAGTACATGAGGTGGAAATGAAAACCACGGCCTTCTGCTGCAGAGATGCAAGCCAATAGTTGAGTCATCTCAAGACCTTCACATAAATCCTTATTCACTGCTTTTTGCATTAGAAAATGGATATATTGGTAAAACTATGTGCTGCCAGGATCAGGTCCTTCAGGTGGCAGGAGGGGAATAAAAAGCACAACCATGTAAGTAGGTGTCCAGGGTGAGCTTTCTAATGCACAGTATCCTCCTTATGCATTCCTGGAAGCATGTCAAACTACAGCAAATCTTAATTCAGATGAATAAATAGAATAAATAAATTCAAGTTTGAAAATAAAAATCAAGACTACCTGAAAGATAAATCAAGACCTTACCTTAGCAAAGAGGTTGGTGAGAGGATGACTGGCCAAGAATTCATTCATAGCTGATCTGTGCTAGGCGCGCTGTTTAGCTGCATTATCCAATGCTACACCATCTTCTGACTCAAGGTCTGCTGCATTTGTTAGGTCCTGTCCTTTAATCTTCAAATACAATGGCAAACTGATTGCCATTGATTTTGCACTTTTTGGTGCCCAGGACAATGGGACTGCTCAAAGACCTAATGCATACTTCACAATGAGAAAGGAACGGCCAAAGCCACCGAGGAAACTTGGTTTTTCATTCTTCTTCTCCCACCCCATACCATTTTTTTCATTTTGGTTTTTTTTTATATTCCACAACATTTCTAGCAGCATATGGAATTTTCAATACTATATTCTTAAAGTGCTTGAGATTTTCTTAAAGTAAAAAGGCATGGCATATAGAGACAAAAACGTTCATCTGGTTCATCTGGTTAAAATATTCAAGATTCATTCTGAACTGTATTAGTCCACTGTGATTCAAAATGTTAAATGCTTCATCAAACACTACCAGATAGAAGGATTTCAATAGCAATCTGTGACTATGAAAGTGAAGTAATTGCACAGTGGGCTTCTACAGCAGCATATAATCTCCTTAACTCTTAAAGAGGAACCTCAGTTTGACACTTGCTTTGCTTCCTGCAGGTAGCCTGTGTGCCTGGGATGCTTTATGTCCTTCTGACTCATTAGAAACGACAGTATAGCTCACTATGATTTAAGTCGACCCTACTCACTACAACAAGTTTCAAAAAGAAAAGACATTTACAGAGAAAGAAATTAACTTAGCCCCCTCCTTCACTTTTTCTTTGTTCAATGTTAGATATCTGTACATGTATGAAAACACATACATTCCTCGAATCCAATTTCTTCTACCGCCTAAGCCAGGCGTGAAGTTGTAATTCTGTATCTGCAGCATTATTCTTGTCCCCAGAATCAACTGACATTTTACAAAATCAGCAGTTTAGAATTGTTCTGTAGAATAAATCAAGGAGAAAAAAAAAGGATCTAATCCTGTATGACACTAGATGTTGAGTGTAACAGTAAAAGCCCTTGGAAAAATAACTGTATAAAGGGCTTAGGTTTATAGCAGTAAAATTCCAAGAATCCAAAAATCAATACAGAGAAAAATAATTTTGTGCAAGAGGGAAAAAAATGTCTGTACAAACAACATGCCCATTCTAGCAAGCATTATTTTATACATAAAGTATACACACACATGCATACATGCACATCTATAAAACTGTATTCCAAATATTTCAGAATTATTTTCAATTTCATTTTATAATGAAATACTGATTAAATGCCAGCTATGGAGAGGAATACAAGCTCTAAACTTTTAAACTGTGTGGAGCTGCAACTTAAAATGAGATTAAATTTCTTTCAGTCTTTGCTTAAAAAATAGCCCATGCTGCACATGCCAAAATAAAAAAACCACAGTAGCTTAAAACTAGATTGATATTGATCAAGTATACACTGAAATTTCCTAAAACAATTGTATTTATGTGGGAGGGTGTGTCTTCACTGAGAGACAGATGTAAGGTTTGCACCTTCATCAACACTTGTCAGGAAATTAGAAGGACAGAATTAACAACTGAAGTCTAGGATCCATAAAGATTGGTCTTACAAAGATGCTGTAACGATCTGTCTCTGTTCAGGAGACTGACTGCTCAGTCGTCTGAGAGTGGAGCTATGACACCACCACCAACCAGGTGTGGTGTGCATCCCATTTCCAACAGGCAAACTCTTCCCTAACACCAGTCTGTGTTTCTATCCTGGGTAATTCTGAGTGCACTTCATATTATATTACCTCCCATGTACGGGAACAAAGGAAACACCTGCTTCCTGTAATGGCTAGATGATACCACTTGAAGAATACTTTATGCCAAAAATAGATAAAACATTGAAATAAAAACCTTTCTATCAGATGTGTTGGCAGTGTAATTTAGAAGACACAGGCAGTGTTGAACAATAACTGAGGCTGCTGCAAAGCAAGGAAGCTTTCTTTAAGGAGACTTCCCATTTGGCAAAGTTTTGCATGTGCTGAGACAGCTAATGGCAAATAACTAAAAATCTGATTTACAAAGAAACGTGTACTCATTCCCCTGGAAATACTTTCCTCTTTGGCACAATTTTCCTGCAGGCTCAAGAAATGCCAGACAAACATCTTTCTACATCAATATCAATACACAGAGTATAGATAACGTAAAGATAACTGGGACGTAAAACATGTAGTTAATATCTCAGAGAGTGGGAAGCTTTCAGGACAGGAAGATTAGCATCTGACAGCATGTAGACTTACGATGACAAGACGGTGCAATAAAATACTCCATTAGAATAGCAACTAACCTCTTGCAAAAGGGATGACATGAATTATAAAATTAAACAGATAGATGAAACTACTGCAAAAGGAAGGATTAAATGCTTCTGAAGCCCTGCTTATCCTGAAACATGATTTCTTTGGAAGCTTTGGGTAAATAGCAGAATGACCTCAACTGTTTAAAATAAATGACAGCAGTGGTGTGGACAACAATAAGAGGGGGATAATTAACCTGCTGACAACACAACAATAAATTAAAAAAAACATTCCAGTCAGCTCATTTAAAACCTGTAAATAGAGGACACGGTCTCGGGAGCATGCTGGAGGTTGTTACAGTTAGTGTCTTACATGAGTGATAGAAATATGATGTCTTCTGCCAAGAGGAGATAAGGATCACATGCCTCTAATAAACGGCGTGTTGAGCCCCAGAGAAAAGGAAAATGAAACCACAATTCACAGAGAGCACTAAAAACTGATGCACAAACCTGCCATGCACCTGCATCTGCAGATAGACCCACTATCCTTCCAAGAGATACACACAGGAATATAATGCCTATCAGCACCTTTCGAGGGACAGCTGTAATTAAAAAAACGCAAATTTGTGTTCTTTGTTGTCCAATTTGATTTCAAAAGCTCTAGAATGTAATGGGTGAAATCCACTGCCATTAAAGTCGAAAGAAAACCTCCTAGTGATTTCAGAGCAAGTTTAATTTCATCTAGTGATTTCATAAAATGTAATGAAACAGGGAAATTTCTTACCATTGAATTATTCCTAGTCCTAACCCATTAATGCTAATTTTCACAATTCCTCTCAGTATTAATTCTGGCCCATAGAAATTTTGTCACCTTCACTTTATTCTTTGAGACAGGGAGCTTGAAGATTTATTTACAATCAGTGATGATCCAAACTATTCTTAATCAGAAGTAGTTACAAATTAGTAATAGAACTAAAATGATGTGTCCCAAGTATATTCTGCCAGATGAAATGAACAATGACATGAAAATCAGAATTGAAATAAAATCCTGCTCAGGTTTTATTGCAATGCACCCGCATTTTTGGTGATTTTTTTTTTTTTTATAGTTCTGTTGTTTTACCACCAGCCTTGCATTTCCATGGCTGGAAAGCAAATTACTTCTCTTTTGGGATGAGCTCACATTCTTTGCTGATGATATCCAAGATCATTCTCTGCCACATATAGAGGTTGCCAGACTTCATTGGCTTGATCAACACTTAACACTTCTGGTGGAACAGCATATGTATTACTGTAACTAAAAATCCTGTAAAAGGCAAAAATTAAACTACTAAGTGAATCCTGCAAGGACAGTGGATCAAGTCATTATGATCATCCACAGACCATCACATACATCCTCTGTCAGCACAGACCACTTGTGCAGCTCTGCTCTTAACCACTGGACTGTGGCACCACATTGTTTCCAACCAGAAAGATGACTGCCTTTTACCAAATCATTGCCAAGACAACCTGCAGTACCAGTATATGAAACCCTAAAAGAAGACTGAAGTTATTGTAGGAAAAACTTCGAAGAATGTCATCACTGCCAGCACTCATGTAGCCATGGGCTATATCTATAATTCATGGTTTAGATATTTATAGCATGAAATTGTAGTATGATTTACATCATGAAACTGCTGATATCTATACAAAAAACAAGTTTCCATGTATTTCTTTTCTTTTTTCTTATTAAACAATGAAGTTACAGAAACATTAGTAGCATCTTCCAAACGAAATTATGGTTTTAAGGATGGGAACAGAAGATGACTGTACTTACTGTAGTTAATGCATAACCCAGTCAAATTTGACTTTTAAGAGATCAGCTTGAACTCCAGCTCTACTGGGATCAAATCACACTTAGGAGAAAATAAAATGGGGAAAAGAGTGAAACAAAGAACATTCAGACTTTAAAAAAAAAACAACAACAACAAAGCAACCAAAATAAACTAAAAAAGAAACTAAATGGAGAGTCTGAAGAAGAGAAAAAAGAAGGGAGAAACAGAATTTCACCAAAAAGCACAATACACTTACTCAACCTGAATTCTGTTATAGCTGATGCAGTCTCCTTTGTGCTTTGCAGCGAGCCCTGTAAAAATGAGGAGAGTGGGTTTGAACTAGTTGGTGTGTTAATATTCATCCTCCCTAGCACATAGATGAGAAAAACCTGACTTTGAAATGGACTTACCTTTGGAGGAAAGAGGGGGGGAAAGAAAAAAAAGGAAAAAATTAGAGAGCAGGAGAATAATCACTACGGAGCATAAAAACAAGATTCAAAGGCTTCAGATAGGTTTGCAAAGTAATTCACAAAACCTCAGTTACCACCGTAGCAATTGCATCTGATCCCAAGTGTCTCAAGAATGACTTTAAGAATTGTGAGGATCACAATAAGGCAGGTATTCTTTCTTTCATAAAATGCTGACGTCTGAAGCTAAAATGTCCAGTTCAAATCAGTGATATCAACGCCCATTATCTCACTGCTTGTGAGAAGACAAAAGGAAGATGTTAACTGAGACTCCAATATGTTCAGCTTCAAAATTTTGGTAAGTTCTCTCATCTATTCCTTATTTTCAAAGTGGACTGGCCTTCACATGTATCTGGACATGGAGAGCAACACTTCACAGAAAAGCAATTAATATATTACAAAAACCCCTTACAATTCAAACTTAGAGTTATAAAAAATTTTTCTGTGATCACTTTTGACCACAGAGATGCTCCTGCTGTTATTCATATCACAGCAGAACTCCAAGTCTACAGGTAGGTCATAAATATCAATTGCTGGGTTTTTTTGCTTGCAAGTTACACCAAAACCACATGGATTTTTAACCATAAATCGCTATAAAACCAGAATCTCATATTCAAACTGGTCTGTTGTTCACTCTTTTCCAACCAATTATCTGTTTTCTCAAGTATCTGTTTTTCCTGCTGTTTCTTCCACTGCTTTAAGTATAGCTTTATTCACAGTCAATGTAGTTAAAATTACTCATGCCACATTCTAGATAGATCAAATAATGTATGTTAAAAGAATTTAGTCATCTAATTCTATAATGGGAGTGATCTCACACGGCACAGATGACATTAAATAACAATGTCCAGAGACTGCAAACAGTGTGAGGACAGATATTTTTTCATATAAATCACAAAGAAACACAATCACACAGAACCTATGAGTATCTGTAAGAAAGAGATTAAATGATTCCTGGGGAGACGTACCACATTTGCAAGCTCATGCTGCAGACAAACTTACCTCCAGTGACTATCAACGGAAATGCTGCTCTTGGCTTAACCCTAACCTGCACACTGTGTTCATCTTTCTGCTCAGCCTCACACTAGACACAAACCCATGACGCACAAATTAGCTCACACAACAGACCCTGAGATCAGACTACCAACAGCATACTGAGGCTTACAAGCACAAATACTGCCACTTTCGTAGGGTCCGGGATTTACCTGTCCCAAGCATTTGCACAAACAGGTTCCAGTCAATATACCTTGGCATTCACGAAGGAAGAAGACTGACTTAGGAGGTGACGAAGAACAGTTTCCTGAACTACGTGTCTGCTGTCACAGATGGTGTCAGCACACTAGACCTGCTTGGGGCAGAGACAGCAGTGGTTTGGGCACCCAGTGGCACTGACATGGACTGCAGGCACCACATGGCGGGGCCTGGGGAAGCAGAGCAGGGAGCACGCCCCTCCTGCCTTGCCCCCCTCGCTGGCTCCCCTCACCGCAGCCTCTGACAGGCTTAGCAGGTGTTAATTCGTCAAACACGGCTGCTCGTTTCCCGCATTAGAGGCCCTCCATGGCTGGGTGAGGAACGCGGTGCAAACACATAGTCCTTTGGACATACCCATTTTCACTGTATTTTGCTCTCTGAACAGCTGCCCACTCTCTGCTGAGGCATTTCACACTCTCTTATGTTTTAACAGCTCTGGTCCACTGTCAACGTGCCACTCCCAAAGCAGGTATAAAATGAGGAGTGAGGCTCAGAGCTGTTGGCATTTTAGATCTCAGGACATCTGATACATTCCTCCCACAGACAGACTTTCCATGCTCTAGCTATGCCAAGTTCATTAAGCTTAAGAGCCGGGCTAAAAAGAGAAAGGAAAATTATCTCTGCATAGCCCTTGCAAAACAACTCATGTGGGCCCAGCCCCACCCTGCAAGATGCTGGAGGAGATGCTGGAGCTGACGAAGGTCAGCACGTGGCAGACTGTGGAAACAGCCAAGCCTAGACAGAAGCAACTACTGCCTGCCTCCTGTCAGGCCATGAACCTCTCTCTGCTTACCTCAGTCTCCCAGTCCCTAATGACAGCATAAACATGGACAGAAGTGAGCAGAAAGGTATTATTTATCCATGGACAAAAAAACCCCACTGCACCTACCAGTCTGTTTAAGAGAGAATGTGGAAACGAAACAAGAATCGATGTTCTACAAAGCTCTGTACGAACTATTAATGTCCCATTTCCCCCCACCCCCCGGCCCCGAAATCTATTTTCAGCAATAGACATTTCAGATATGTTTCCAATTGTATTGTTTACCGTGTGACACACAGAACTAAAGGGGGAGATGGATTGCAGTAATATAACAAACAGTTAACAGAAATGAATATACGCATTACAGTTTTGTAGCTCCCCTGTGAATGGAATGGATTCCTGTAAGCTTTTGTTTAAAAACAAGTAGCATGATTAGAGTGTAAAACAACAGAAGCCCTAGATGATTTCAACATACATCTGAAATACTAACGTTAGTCAAAATAGCTTCCTTTTCCCAACTGTTTTTCCTTAGTGAGCAGATTTAGATCAGGTAGATTACCTGGTTTAGCAGAGATGTTACTTCAAGATGTTGTCAGCAAGAAAAGCAGAAAATGCACAGGATATTATTACATAAAAGAAGTGCTGAGACGATAATGCCCACTCATTGTAATCGCATATGAGCACCAAAACTTTACCCACTTTGGATGGCAATCAGACTGTACCTGCTAATTACTTGTACATATGAGGGTCATGTTGGCTTTTGCTACTGGATTTATTCAGCTACACATAAACCATGTATGAAGGCACTGCTAGAAGAAAACAGAAAAGGAGGAGGTTAAAGTATTAGAGTTTGTAAATACTATTTTTTCTGTTATAACTCACACTAGCATCACACAAATTTTGCATACATATGTGAGAAATATATATCAGAGATGTCAAAAGGGGAGAGGGACAAAAAACCAACAAAGAATCATTTAATACATTCAAAAGGAGAAAAAAGAAACAACAAGTTCAAGAAATAATAAGTTTAATTTCACTATATTATGGCAATTATGTCAGTTTTCTTCCCTTCACATGTAAGCCTTCACAAGGAATCATTCGTAGCTGTAAAAGTCTTTTGCCGAATACTCCTATCTTTATATCAAGGAGAATTCCTAAAACGTAACATCCCTGCCTCAATTTCACACATTTCCTGTATCATCAGATGAAAAGAACACAGCATCAAAAAAGTGTGAATCCTACCATGACAAGAAGGAATCACAGGACTTCTACCACTACAATTATTATGGCTGCAACAGTTGCTGCTGTCTGCTTACATTTTCAATAGAAAAGGACGATATAAAGGGAGTTTTATGTGGCTTAGGTACAGTTTCTATTAGAGATTTAGGCATGAGGCTTTTCAGCTTTTTCTCATCTATTTAGAAATTGTATGTCCTAAAGAATAACAGTTTTTGTTGGAATACAATGCAGGCCAAGACTATGTTTCCAAAGAGCCACAATACCGTACTGAGAGCAAAGCCATGCAGAAACAGTAACATCAAATACAGCTTACTGCAAACACAGGAAATATTTTTTGATTTTATTATCTATACCTGTGAGGATTTGTACCAGAAAACTACAAAAAATTGCTTATATATCACAGCACTAGAATAGTGTTAGTTTATGAAATGTGTTCAGTAACCATGGGTACTAAACAATATCATAAGGACTTCACATAATCTAGGAACTATAAGTAGATTTGGAAACAAAGTAAGAGCTTAATTGCAGTATCCAGGGGTTGGGAAGCACAGTTTTCTTTGTAGCATCATTTATTTCTGTGTGTTCCAACAAGAATTTTAAAGGTATGACAATACCATCATATCTTTTTTTTAACCTATGTCCCCATCTCTTGTGACTCAATCAAGCTGAGCCTGGGCACTAATTAACAGGGGAGTAATCATAAACTCTTGCTCAATTTATTTAAATTTTAGAGGAAAGACTGCAAAGTAATGGGTACTAGCCAACATCAAGAAAAATTAACCATATGCAAGATGTACAGAGTATTAGGCAAGCTAAAACACAATAGTGTTTCTTCAATGGTATAATTTTTTTTTAAACTCTTTGCATATTTACCTTAAAAATCAACCAAACAAAAGAACAGAAAAGGCAAAAGAACTGGATAGGTCCTAAAGACAAATGGATAAATATTGTAGACAGTTCCTGATCTGAGCTGTGGAGGACTCAATATGCATCTAGGTAACTCAGTTAATCAAATAATTTAAATCATGGTCTAAACTGCTTCAAAACAAAGCTAACAATAAATCAGGTCCAGTATTGCAGCTTAGAAATCCATGATAATATGGAGAACTCTGCTTCAACAGAATAGGGGGTGCTATATTTATAACTTCTATTCATATTTTAGCATCTTCCTTCATCAACCACATCTCTCCTTTTCAGTGCCTGTGTTTTGAGGGGGGGTGGCGTGGAGAGGGGGAAAGAAGCCTGGAGAATTTGGGGGAGATTTTTCTAGTGAAACAGAAAAAAAAGCAGCAGCTTGTTTCATGATTACTCAGACACCTCAGAATGAAAATGCTCCGGCCTCACAAGCTGATTTTTTTTTCAACTTTGTGAACATTTTGGATGATCTGCTTACATTTGAGTGACTTATTCATATTCCTACTCAGCCTTATTTCACTGCAGTATTAGCAAAAGCTCTACATGCATTTATTTCCTACAAAGGAACTCCCATCCCATCACCGATATCTCAAAATTAAGAAATGCTTCAAATCTGAACCAGCCAGCCTAATAGGGGCTGTAGTATAATATTCAAACTCTGCTGAGAATCAAAGCAATACTGCAGTGGTACTTCCACCACAAGCCACATTTCAAGTTAGCCTAATCCATCATCTGTTAATCAAATCACTCTGGGCTCCAAGGCTGTGGCTAGGCTGGGTGAAATAACTGGCAGCAACGCCTACAGTGGAGACAAAGCCTGGGAGCACACCAAGCCAAATCCAAGCAAACGCTTCAGCAGTTTTTCTCTGTCAAACTAATTCAAGGGTGCTCAGTTTTTAATGGGAAAGTCTTAATGACTTTAACACAAATGGCTCTTTTTCTAAGGCTTACTAGCATATGGATTTATACTTACATAGCTGGAGCTAATTACAGGTTTTTCATGTTTTTTGGCTACTCTTATCATTAAAGTGGAAAAATATGTACAATGCAACATTAAGGCAAATAAATGTTTTTCACATCCTACCCAGAAGTCTCCGTTATTAGATTCCTCCTTTTGAAATAAGTCACCAGTGATCTTTGCCAGCACTGGCTGGCCACCATCAGCATGTTAGCTAATAGCTAAGCAATTTAATTGTCCAAAGAAGATATTCATTACTTACCTGTGAGCATTTAAAGAGTTGAAGTTGTTGATGGTTTACTTGCACTCCACACACCAAGACACAGACTGGAGGCAGACCCCAGGAAGTTTAGGGGAACAAAGATACATGCTGGGGCTCTTCAACCTCAGCACATCAGCACCCAGCCCAGATTCCCCACCAAACTGCCAAAAGAAATACACTCCTCCTGGGCAGGCTTCTGCTGAGGGAGAATGATGCTTTGCAAGGAGACACACAGCAGGAGCTCTGAGATGGAGGAGGAAGCCAGGAGGCCCACTACCATCCCACTCTGGAATTGACTGGTTCGTTCCTCTGCAGTCTTAGTGCTTTCCCATATGTGCTTGGGACTGCATTTTGGATCATTAGTCAGAAATTATCTTTTTCATACATACATATCTTTGTGATCATAAACACCCACCCCTCATCCCCACCCCCAAAAGAAAACACAACTCCAAACTAACTTATGGGAACAAAAGTTTTAAAACAAAACTTACCTTTTTCTTAGTTTATTCCAAAGTTGTGCTTACCTTCACTTTCATCAGTAGACATCCTCACAGTCAAGCTTGACATTTAAGCTCTAATTAAGTTTCAGAAGTGTGCTTACTTGCATACCTTTCAGCTGAAACGTGTCCATTTAGGTAGGAATTTTGTTATATTAGAAAAAATTAAAAATACTACCCTGTTTTGTTTTTGCAGTGTTCTCTAGAGAAAGAAATCCATGTCAATTATCCCACAAGATAGTGCTTTGTCCCATGAGGGTTAGAATCTTAATGCAACTGTAAATTAGGCTCTTTGCAGAAGGCAAGGAAGCTTCATTAATTAGTATCACTTGCAGATGTGGCCACCCACCAAAAATGGTTGGCTGCCAAGCATTTTCCTGCTTGTAAGTCAAAAACCTAGCACAAAGCACAAAGGTGACCAAATGTTTGGCAACATAAACAGAAGTAGACCAGGATATAATTTAGATACATAATGTGACTGTCAAGGTAAAGGACACATATATCTACCTATCCGATGATTAGTGTGTACACATCCATGAGAAGGATAAGATGCATCTGATCCTTGTGTTGATAATTCTCTTTTCAGGCATTAATTCTAATAACCAGCTTTCATAAATGCCAGAAGTTGTTGAAAGTAGAAATTAATACCTCTTCAGTTCAGGCCATTTTCTTTTCTTCAGAAACTACACTGAAATATTTTCATAAGTTTTACCCTGGCTGAAGTAAAACCTAGATGTTTTATTACTTCATCCAAACATGAATAAATGAAAAAGACAGAAATGGCAATTACACAAAGAATATGTGATGATTCACATATGAGACCTGTAATCTGTGAACATGAGAAATAGGGCAACATTATAATCACTTATTTTGAAGGAATTCTAGTTCATGGAAGAAAATTTATAGAAAAAATAAGAGAATTTTAAAAGAAATATTTAAAATAAATACACACTAGATATAGCAGAACACATTCTTAAACACTTATGAATCTGTATTACTAATAATACCCAAACACTCCAGTTATTTCTCTAGCATGAATGCACTTGGGTTTTGCAATAAACCAAGAGTGCTCCCAACTTAAAAATTGCTCAAAATCTTCGAAGGCTTAAAAAAGATTCTGAAAATGCTGTTGAAGTCCCTTATGGAGTATATATCTTAACATGGCCTTCAAGCCAGCCAGCTACTGAAGAAACTGAAACCTCCTTCTCCAACAGCAACAAATATTCATCATTGGAATCCTGCAAATGAGTATGGAAGTTAATATAGAACAAAGGCATTAGCGATTAGAGATAAAGAAAAAGCTTAATTTGCATCATTAAGTGAGTTAATTTCTTTGATCAGCATTATCTAATGGAAAGGGCATGCAAAAGTAAATGCTTTAGGGCTAATATATGGGCCAAATTGCTCTCTGTCAAATTTAGTGGGACATTTAAAGAAATTCACAAAACAACACAATTCATCACACACTGGCTTGCTTGTCTGAGGTTAGCCTGACATGCATCTGCCATCAGCATCTCCCACAGACTTATGTGCCGGTGTAGTCTTCCTATGAAATTCAGTTTTGAAAAAAAACCCCAACCAAACAAAAAAAACCCCAAAACATCCATCCAGCCACCATGTTTACCCCTCCCGTATGGCTACAGATAGTCTTTCTTTTAATGCTAGTGTTAACCTTACAGCACACGTGATCTTATGAAAGACACTAAGCACACTGGTTTTCTACCTCCATGTTCCCATCAGAAAGCCTGATTTCTTCTTTCCATTGTTGGAGACAAAATCAGTGGCCTGCAATTTTAGATTTTATGGGAAGTAAGCTAATCAGGGTGTTGGCTTGTTTGGTTTTTTTATTAAACACACTTTTGAATTCAGATTTAAGGCTTCAGTATTTTGAAGTAACTGATTTTCATTTTGTATATAAGAAAAAAACCAAACCTGTGTTTTATTAAAAAGTAAACTAATTAAAAATGGTCTTTATTTTTCATAAATTTTTCTCTCCTTCCCTGACCCTGAAGTTGCCCAAAGGTTTTAGTGTTTTCTATGTGAAGGGCAGAAGACAGAACACAGAAGATACTGTGGGTTTTGCCACTGACAGCCTCTTTGATTTGGCAGGCTACATGGAACCTACATGCCTCAGAACACCATTTAAATAACTAGAAGACTTCATAACTGGAGATTTTAAGGTTAACTTCAAAGTTCAAATTGCTATGAAATCTAAATGTTGTTTAAAAGGAAATACACAGCCATACAGACAGCCATGTAAACACAGCTTCCAACATCGTATCATGAAAATCTGCATTTCACTGAACTCAGCTAACATGAAACTGCAAAATGGTCTTTCTAGGCAAAAAGCTCCTTCTTGGACAGGTTGGCGAGTAGTTTCATACAAGACCGTAAGTTGTGCAGGATCTTTAAGTTTTCTATTAAAATTCAAATGCAGAGAGAGTTTTCTCATGCACATTATCATCCTCAGGGTTTGTTTTATCTTTTCTAAGGGACAAGCACAAATTCCACCACCAATTCCTGCTGCAAGGATGAATAACTTCAAGTCTGAAGTTGCCTACTGTTACTGTGGTTACCAACATTTCCTACCCACTGAATCGTGCTCCAGTCTGAATGTTTCAAGCTGGTAATTGTGTTTTCTCTCCTCTCTGCTGTTACACAAGCACAAAAGTATATTCTACCTTTAGAAAAGCCTTGACTTCCATCCTCTGGCTAGTCTCCCACACCGCCTGCTATTCATTTCGGGTCCTTTCATTTACTCCACCCTACTCCACGATACCAAACCCTAAAAAAAAATTGCTTCTTGCAGTGGAAGGAAATGAGTAAGCAAGCAGAGGGAACATGGAGCATCTTACAGCCATGCATTCCCAAAGGTATCTGCCTGCATTGCAGGAACCACAGAACCGAGCAGTCTGATAAACTAGACAGTTACAGATTAACCCCACAAAACATACTTTGTAGGGCTAGCAATTTAGAGAGGCATTGGACTTCCTAAACACAGAAAATCAACTCTGGAACAGGCACAGGTTTTCTTACTGCTTCTAGAAAGCTGTTTGGTGAACAGCATCATCAGGAGCAGGGCAGCGCTGCTTCCCCGCACTGTTTTGATAATAAAACAAGTAATTGTTTTATAGAATTCAAATTAGCAGCTTTAATTCAGTGTAAATGTCTGGTTGGACCAGACTACAAAGAACTTATTGATGCAAACCCACATAAAGTCATTCTTATGCTACGTTTCTACCAATATTATGCTGAGACTATTAGAGCAAGATTTTGATGATATCAAATGGCATCTTTGATATCATATATGCTTTGCCATTGCTCACTTTTAAAAGTGTTCTGTCAATCCCACTAGGAAACACACAAACATGTATCTAATATAGAAGTGCAACAACTTCCTGAAATAATGTTTGAACAGCAGTTCCTTGTCTGAATTTCCCTTCTTATTGTTTCTCCAGGGTATATATACACTTTCTGAAGCATTTTCTTTTGTTCCTTTTAAATTAGCAACAATTGTACTGAGCTTTTTAAGTGAAACAAACCTTTCAATCCTGACAGAATTTTATTAAACCCATCTTATACTTTTTTAATTTTAAAATAACTGTCCTTGGGATGGGGGAAGGCAAGAATAGCTGAAGAATCAATGAGTGACCAAAGGCATTAATTGAACTCAAACCGGGGGGAGGGTGGGCTATAAAGACTCTCAAAGGAGTTACTAAACATTAATTTGCAAGTTCTAATGTAAGAATGAAGATAAGAAAATAGCCTTAAAATTTTCTAATATTCATATCCTCGGGCAACTGGCAAATTGGGAAACTAACTTACTAGGTACACCTTTTAAGATTTCTAGGACGTTTTAAAGAATAAAACGTTGATCCTTTTGCATGTTTTCTAGGAAAACTTTCAAATCTTGGAATGGACTCACCTGAAAATTACTTTTCATCGACTGTCTATGACTGTACTTCTGTTATAAGGCTATGTCAAGTTCAAATAAGGAGAGCGTCATGGAAGAAAGCAAGGTATACAAAATACACTTGAAAGCTTGAATCAGTTTATCAATTAATTAAGCCATTACAACTGTGCAAATAATTCAGGTTTTTTCATAGAGATATAAAATTTAGAGAATAACACTCATGTAAAACAAGCAGATAAAAAAATTTTATGTAATTTGCAATGATTTTTTATTTTTCCTTTTAAATAAAAATAATGCTCTTAAACTTGTTTTAAACTCTTGAGATTTTAATTTTTTTTTGTTTAAATTAATTAAAAGGGTAATTGCTTGACCTTAGGTTTTATATAATTTGTCAGGGCTGAAATAATTTTAAGTCTTCATGCAAAAACCTATGTAGATTAACTGTAGTATCATAAGCAATGCTCAGCAAAGTGTATAAGCAGTGCTCAGAGTTGGCAACAGGGACAACAAAACCAAGAAATCCCAATTGTTTTGGAGCTTCAGAAGGAATTAATTTTCACCATAAAATTAGAGGTGACTAAAACCAGAAATAAATTGGGGAATTGCTGAGATCCTCTGCTTCCAGGACAGCTGTTAGAATATAGAATAAACCTACGTGATAAACTCCCAGGAATTTTTTATTTTATGAATTAGGGCCTTCAGGGTTCATGCTATATATAAATTAATGAGGTCTATGTATTGAGATAGAAGATTGGCCTCTCTTTGCCCTCTGTTGACTGACAACACAGTTTTCATCAACAGCAAGCCATTGAGAAATGAGCATATGAACGTTTTTAAGCATGGATCAGAAAACATCCAGGAGCTTCAGGGTCCTGCCTAATACCCAGAATATCAGAGAGTGCCATTCTTAAGCAGAGAGAGATGAGAAGCCTCTTCAGTGACAATGCTGTTGTCCATCTGCCTGTAGACAATCAGATCTATTTATGACATCACAGTACGGACCCTAAAATCACCATGACTTTTGAAAATCTTGTCCCTGCTGAATTTCTTTAAGCATATCCTTTCATATGGTGTCCTGTTGGACATAAAGTTATAAAGTTAAACCAACACTGTCACTTCTCTTGAATAAGATACTGTAACTTGAAAAACCAAGATGATGGCCAACAGACACAAAAACTGGTCCGAGGCAGTAAAAGCAGTTAACTGACTGGGACAATCACAGAAAACTACTGTATAACAATTGTTGTACACACACAAAGGGATGTTTGAGGACTTCTGAACTTCAAAGGTGATGAAGCACAAATGAAGTGATACCTGATTTGGAGAACTATGCAGATGTTGGTATGCTATGAGACTTTGAGTTCAAGAGGTGCTCGCCCCACCTGCCCTTAGAAAGGTCTAAAAGATCACATAGAAGAATCATCAAGACCCAACAGTAATACAAAGAACTGGGCAGACCAAACCCATTTTTCCCAAATTTTCCTAATAAAGTGCTGATTAGACACACACTGTATTAAAAAAACACCAAAACCTGTCAAATGGAAACTAACATTTTGTGATATGCCTGTTGTTAAACCATGGTGTTTAAGGTGCCATTAGCAGTAAGCTGATTCAATCTCTGTTTAAAAGGAAAATATACAATTTTAATTCCATTTACTTTTGCAGTGCCTTTTTAGCTGAGCTTTGACAGAAAGGAATTCAGACATCTGGATAAATGAGCTAGGTTGATTGAATATTGATAAGCCAATTTTTAATTTATCAAGGTTATCTAGAGGTGCTAACCTGACGCTGCATACTAACAAGAAATATCAACACACTAAGTGATGCGTGCAGTGAAATATTTCTTTGGGGAAAGAGCTCTGGATGGACTGGGATTGTTAAAATTAGAACCTTGCAATGGGGATAGAAAGTGACTTCCTAAAGGGAAATTAAAAGCAGGTGAGAAGTGTGACAGAGAGACTGAGATGAATAGGGGGCAAATTTTATACTTTGAACAGACTGCAACATAAAACTCACATCAGATCAGTATGGAGGAGAGAGCCAGAGAGAGATCTACCTTTGTAAATGTAGAGTTAACATGGCACAGAAAAAATGCTGTTTCACTTCTCCAAATCATAACAAGCCATGTAGTCATTATAGACCTTACAGTACACTCTCCACATTGTCAAAAATCTGCAAAGCTTGGCAGCTCCCTACAAAACACAATGTCCAAACCACTGAGAGGAAGCAAGTGAGCATTATTTTTCAGTCTTCGGAAATCAGAAGAGAGCACAGTGCATCATAGCAAGAATAATGCCAAAGGAATATAAAAGATTTCAGAAAAAGAGCTCTGATTCTTCTCTTGCCCCAGAGACAAAATTGAATAAAATGACATTTTAGAGCAGCACTGGCCAAATCTCAGATGTTTTCATTACTTTAATGGAGATAAGTAACTAAAATACGTGATTTCATAGATCTATCAATAACTTCAAAGCAACAGAAGACTCCAGTATACATCAGCATGTACAAGAAATACTAGACATCAAGCTTTTTTGGGGGAATTGTTCCTGCTGTAAAATTAAAAGTAGAAGCCTTACTTAAGATCATGTTTGTGTTTTAGCTTTTGCTCACTCTCTACATCAACAGTAAGTAGCGTAACTGTGGTACCTTACCCATATACTGACTGATGCTAGCCAGGACAGTCACAGCTACCAGTTTCTCAACAACTGCTGGTAGCATAGCACTAAGCATGAATTTTCTACTATAGCGGTGTTAAGATCTGGATTTCATACTGCTGTCCTGCATGAAAAGTCTCTGATCTAAATCTCCCATGCCAATACTCATTTTTACATCTTTTCCGTTTCTGCAAAACCTTACTTTCTGTAATCTTTTCTCTGTACCCATAAAAGTATGTGGCATATGGATTGAAATAGCATTGCTCCAACTTGGACCGTAATTGCTTCCTTTCATCAATTTCTGAAACGCTTTTTGCTAATATTCTTGTAAACTTTCATAGTTTGCAATAGATTAATGCTCTAACTATACTTCAGAAAGAAAACCAAAAAAATGTTCTTTCAACATTGCTCCTCTCACCCACCCCTCCCAGAATATAATCTGGTAGACTTGAGAGTTTTATCTCCCATTTGCATTTAGCATTCTAGTAGTGTGCTTCTCATCTCTTCATTATTCTACATGTTCTCCTGTATGAGATCAATTGATGGGCATGCTTAGTTCAGGGGTCTATTACTTCTTCACTCATTTAAAATACTATCTCCATACTTTCTTAACGTTGTTTATCTGTCATTAGGAATATCCCGTTTGCCTTTTAAAAGGCAAATCCTTTTACACACCATACATTTGCCCTACGTGAGTTTGGAGTTAAAATCTCTTGGTCATGACTTCACAACTGGCTACATTTCAGCACCAGTGATATTACCTGCTCATGTTTTGACCTCCTTTTAGGACAACTTAACACAACCACCATTTGCTAACATCTGCATCAGTCACATCCATTAGGACAGTTGGGTACCAAAGCAGGTCACTGAAAAGATACTTTCTCATTGTACCTTAGGACTCCTCTATTTATAATTCCCAATGCAAGTGACAACATAACTATAACTGCCTTATTATTTCTAAAAGCTTGCCTTCATGCTTGCATACAAACCCATCACATTTCTTACTTCTTCAAGAATAACACTGTTTTAGGTGGTTACAACAAAGAAACAATCCAAGTTGTTTTCTACCAGAAAATTCCCCTCCCCCCAAAACACGAACCAAATATTCATAATCAAATTCCTATAACATTTTAGCAAATAATTAAAAAATATGCTGCTAATGTCTAGTGCCTAAAGCTACAAATTTGAGGTAGATTGTGTAAACTACTGCACATTGCCATAGGGGTTTTGTGCTTATGTAGGGTATTCTCTTTAGCATTGCAGCTGAGAGACTTCACTGATGTTTGTCACATCCCTCTCAGAAAGGATGCAGTGGAGCATTGTGAAGCTGGAACTGAGAGACACAGTCTGAATTTGAACTCTTTTGAATGTCCCACACTACTGTCGTGGTTCAATTCCTCTTATCTCTTAGACCGTATTAATTGGAAATAGAAATCTGAAATATTACATAGATAACGCACAGCTTTTAATTTCCTTCAGACATTATCATACTGCATCAATTTGCACAGCTCTGAGAATCAGTCTGTGTGAATTAATGATGCATTTCCATATCTGCATGATAAAGATAGAGGGCTGTGACAACATTTACATCTGATACTATTAGAGTCCCTCCAATGATAATCATTAACAAGTCCATTAATGAGAACATATTTCCCTGAGGCACTGTGGCCATTCGACATTGTAATCTAAATCTATACTCTCCAGCAACTCTATTCAGAAAGCAATGAAGTAAGTCCCTGAACTATATAAAGGTTATCAGCCAAGTTATCTCACTGAGCGAAAATGATAAGAGAGACTTCCTTCAATATTGGCAGTATGGAAGATTAAAATGTACAATTGGGTTTGTTTTTTTTTTTTTTTTAAATGAATAACTGTATTACAAACACAATGGCTGAAAGCTTCATCCCAATGGCTTTGAATAACTGAGCAACACATACTAAAAGCTAAGGCTTTGAGAAGGTTGTATTTAAATGAAATAACAATGTTCAGAAACTCGTCATACTGATTAATATAGTAATCTAAGAAGAAGGACTCTGATCCGTTAAAACAGAAATCCTGTTGGCTTGAAGTCTGTCTGTACCAAAACATTGCAGATCTGACTGAAAGAACTGCTGCAATATGCAGTTCCTTAATCGTCAGGAGACAAAAAAATAAGACACAAAAGAACTACTTTCATTTCAAAACTACTCTGTTATAAAAATATATTCAGCTTTCTATTTTCTATGAAACTGTTTTCACCTCAGGCATAACAGAGTGATAACCATTCACCTTACAACAGAGCAGCAAATTTGTGGACAAAAATAGACAGCTCTTCCCAAGTCCCAGTACTTACAGCAAGAAAAAAAACTGGAAGGGCATCACTACCGCAGTCTCTCCCTGAATAAATCTGGGAGTACACAGAATTTCAGACCCCTGGACTGTGTACTTGCTATCCTTCATCTGTGTTAAATCAGAAGTTTCCTAGAGTCAAAAAAACATGAAATCCTCTTTTAAATATGCATTTTTTGAGGAGAAATCTTTTTTTCTTACATTTCCACAAAACCACACCCAACTCTTTAAAATTATCATTAAAAAGCACTTCATGAAGGCATAATTTCCAAGTGTCAAGTACCAAACAAGTCCACTACTTTGCCATAAACCTGCCATGATGGCTTTTGCAGATAAACATCCATTTATCTTAAAGTACTACAGAATTTGAAAAACAACCAGCAAAAAGTTAATTGCTTATATTTTGATGCAAATATACACACTGCGGGGTTTTTTTAGGGTTATATGTTTTTTGTCGCAGCAATATTCTGTTGATATTTAGAATCTATGTATGTTGTTTACTCCATGTACCATGAGAAGATCTGACTAGAGACTGACAGCACAGTATTCAATACTAACACCTCTTCATACTTCTGTTATATTCATGAGTCGCTCTAAGTTTATTAGCAAATTGAGATGAGAACTAAAAAATCTGGAGTTAATAAAAACCTACCTGTTTAATATGAGATTCCTCAATTTTTGCTGTAGCCTGTTAGGATCAGAAGGTGAACCATCAGTTTAATCCCATATAGGAATTTCTGTCTGTATAAGCACAATCTAGTTTAGAAAAGGTTTAAAGCAATTTTATTATCTCTTAGGTCTCTCACAGACAACTTAGGACAACATGTATGATACCCATGTCTTTACTCAGTTTCCTTAACCATGTTACTATTTCAAAGCTAATTTCCTAGAGGGGAAAAAATGCTTAAAAATTTCACTTAATACTGCTCTTAGCTAGAAAGGAAAGCACATTGTCAACAGTCAGATTAAGAGCATCGAACTTCTGAAGCTATTATTAGTCTCTAAGAACGTAATGTTTAAAAAGAGAACTTGAAATTTCATATAATATGTTATAATTTACTCCGTGATCATCAAGGTGGCTTCCAAACAACTGCTTGTAAAACGTTACATACAGAGATGTAAAGCGAGTTTTGTGTTATAAAATTCAACGACACATTTTAAAATCAAAATCCCTTCCCTTCTTCCAAAGGAACAAATTATTTTTTCCTAGAAACCAGCATGCTGCTAGATTCAGATGCTGTTTGCCAAATCCGAGTCTGGATGAATGTTTCACAGTGAAGACATAATACTTTGGAAAGAGAAAACACACATAACGAACCTGACAAGAACAGCAGTGCATACAGGGCTTAGCCATGGGAACAAGCACTGCGCCAAAATCAATCACATCCAGAAAAGTACAACTCCTTCATGTTCTTCTCCAGTCCTTGCAAATGGTGCTGACAACTTTTAACATGAAGCAATATATTAAGAGGGTTTTGAAAACCTGCAAAGGGATTAAGAAATGGTGATGCCTCCTCATACTCAGCTGAAGCGATAACTGGCAATGAATTTTCTAAAACACAGTAACAAACCTACATCAGCACACAGGTCACTATATTTGTGACAATTCTCAGGAAAACTTGAATTCAAAGTTCCCAGTGACATGTATCTCACCCAGTATCTTTGAACCACCTGCAGTGTTCTAACACTGCGGGCTCTCATCCCTTGTTGCACTGGCTGAGCAAAACATCAGGCAGAGTTCTGCATCAACACTTCTGTCAACCCACTTGAATGCAAATTCTTAATAAAAGCACATTTTAAGAAATCATCTTTCTAGATTTTCACTGTGCATACCATATAACTTTTCTGTGATACATGGAGTAGTAGTTGCTTTTCTTGGCAAATCAACTGCTTTTTTTTTTTTTTTTTTACTGGCTCAGAGGAGC
This sequence comes from Porphyrio hochstetteri, assembly GCA_020800305.1. Classification (NCBI taxonomy): domain Eukaryota; kingdom Metazoa; phylum Chordata; class Aves; order Gruiformes; family Rallidae; genus Porphyrio; species Porphyrio hochstetteri. Next base: position 12,946,230 of record CM036911.1, read on the forward strand.
TTCTGCAAAGTTTATAGCATCTGTTGCCTCAAGTTTTTCCTATATATGCATAAACATCAGTTTGGGATCTTCAAACCTAAAAAGATATTTAATTGAAGATTTATCAAGTCATTGGTGCAAGATCATCTCTCTAATATTTTGCATGCAATACAGGATTGACGCTTTCCAATTCTATTTCAAGAGGGGCACTATGTGTTGTCTGGTTTTGGATTCCATTACATTCTGCTTAGGAGTCTACTAATGCATGACTTGTTGTACTACTGAATTGTCTCCTTGAGATTTGGCATCTTCTTAACAAGGCCATCTTTGGCAGGAATGAGGCTTCTATGGTAATAAAACAGTAAAGAGATTTCTAATTACCTTTGGACAGCTAACCTTCATTATTGCTCCATGACTCCACTGAGTCAGTGCTTCTGGAAATCACTCATCACAGGTGATGTCTCCAAACAGCCTGACTCTGCAAGACAGGAAAGCAGCCTGTTTTAGTGATTTCAGAATAATAATGAGAAATATACAAAGCAATGAAATGAAAAAGAAGAATGAAAACAGCATGCAATGATATAAAGGTTTGAAGGAAGGAAAATAGATCAAGTGTGAAGGCAAACACAGGTAGAAGATAACAGAATGGAAAGAAAGCTCAGGGGCAAATGTAGGAATGACTACTCCTCTTGCTTCTCCTTAAGCAGGAAGGTATGTCAAGTATCTAAATCTAAGTATGTACACAGAGAAATCTCAATGTGCTTTATTCTATAGTCTGTGGGGGTCAATTAGGAACTTGGACTCAGGATCTTCCAGAAGGGCTGCAAACTGAAAGGGACACCAGTTTCCATGGACAGTTTCTCCCCAGCGTGTGTAGATTTTACTAGAAAAAAATACAAAATACTTATGTCTGACTCTCAAGATTAGCTTTTCTGGATCTCCACACACACTTGGCACAAATTGTTTGGCAGTCCATTTTGACTGAGGGAGTTTGCAGGTTTTGGCAGGTCACAGTCTTAAAGTAAGTTTCCAGTAACTTCTGTTAACTTCTCTGTGTGAATATAAAATAACCTTTTCACCTCTCCTGTACAGAGGGCACACAGATCTTCAGACAGGATGATATCTTTTCAAGGCTGTTGCTGCAAATACTATTTTTACAGTCTCAAACTAACATCTTAAAATCTAAACACCTGCAAGTCTCTGATATGGTTACATCGATTGTGACTGGTTCACACAGCATTGAACTGTCAAGTCTGTTGGGTTTGTGCTGTTTTCTCCTTATCTTTTGCTTTTTGGAGCCTGCGACAGCTTTATGGGAATGCATTAGTCCTTGGGAAATTTAAGACCTGCACAGTCTTTTCAATGAAAGACAGTATTCACTGGTTTTATGAACAGTAAAAAAAGGGCGTAAATGGATTCAGAAGCATGAAACTGAGGAGTTTGCTCCCTGGCTTCAATGTAAATAACATGTAACGAGAGACACGAAGAACTGACTACAGATCCCCACGCTGCTATGCTGTTGGCATGAGTTTGCTGCTCTGTACTTGGGAAATATATCTCACGTGCTCTTGTGTCTCTGACTGATGATAATCATGAGACAAGCATTATTTTATCATTTGTGCCCAGATTTACTGCAGTATCTTTCAACTAAATGGAGGTCTAATGCCATAGTTTCTCATAACCTCTTGGCCACCACAAAGTACACATGAACTTTTTAAATTTCAGAGTCGCTGCTGATGTTTAGGCAAGTATTCCCATTAAAATATTTGCCTCCCCAATTTATTTTCACAATAATTTTCCAGGGAATTTCAGATAATAATGACCAGGCAAATTTCCAAGTTTGACAGAGAAAAGAGATGTCAGATGGTAGAAACCTTTCTGCCAGATCATGAAGACAAAAACTCCTAACAATTGTCCTTCCTTAACCAAGACTGAAGCAGTGGTTACTTTCATCTAAAGCTCTGCCTTCATAAAACTGTAGAAAACAAAGTGCAAAGATGATGTGGAAGTCTCCCAAGTGTGTCTGGTGTTCACAAATGCATAATGCCAGGAGGCTTGAGAGTAGGGTTAGTATACAGATCTAGACCTCAGAAAGGCATTCCAAACACCTAGTCCAAAACTTTTTCTGCAAGGAGTTGGCCAATTTTTTCCAATTTTTTGCTATTTTAATTATGCAACAGATGCAAGGACTAAATCCCAAATAGGGCAAAAATGTTAGTTCTCAGAGAATAAAATATTTTCTAAAACTGCATTTACCCCTTTTTGATGGAAATGGCTTTCAGAGGTCTTCTGAAATAAGAACTACTTTTCCAATGAGTTCGTTTAAGCCTTTTATTTAATATCATGTCTAAAATTCCTTGAAAATTTTAGCTTCGTCCTAGCAACCAACTGCATCCCAAAAATAACTTTTGAGCTAGGTAGTTCTAAATCTTTTGAAATAACAGCTACAACATGGCATAATTGCAAGAGATGTTTTGGTAGTATAGAGAATATAATTACATGGTATTTCATATATGAGTCATCCTGGGGACAGAAATGAAAGGAAGCAATAAAAATTAGTCAGTCATATGCTTAAAATATTCTGGTCAATAAATTTAAACAGCCAACACGCTTTACATATATGTGCTACAAGCAGCTCCCGGTAAATTATGCAGCACCTGGCAAATACTGTTGATTCCCTTGCACCCAAGTTAATTGCAGATTCCAGCAAGCAATCAGATAGGACTAAATTACATTTTTGGAAACTATCAAATGGTTCAGGCTGAAGGAAGACAGCTTAAAATAGACCTTTAAAAGGTAGCACTAATTAGGCAAAATCTTAATTCTACTCTTCTCTCAGCTTCAGAATTACAGGGACAAATTTTGCTTTTCAGACCACCATGTGAAAAACAGCTGACATCACCAGGACTGTACAGGTAAACCGAAAGCAGAATTTTAACCTCCTGTGGAAAATTTCTTCTGACCTCCTTTACACTCCAGGAAGAAGTGTTCTACAAACAAACAAACAAAAAAAAAATGGTTTTTTTAACTTGGTCTCCACAGTGCCTTAGGACAACTGGTCCAGGCGCTTTAGAGTATTTGCAGAGGAGTTTTCTTCTTCAAAAAGGTACTAAGTTTGGGAATGCTGGAATATTCTGAAAAAAAGAGGTCTAAGAAAACAGCTAAGCAAGCAGCGTCACTTGAGAAGAAATAATGAGTAGGGAGAGGAAAGAGACGGGAGGTCAGAAACTCTCTGCAGTCATTTGGGAAGCTGTTTTCAACAATGCAATATGCAGAATGCTCTATATCACCCAGATTATAAATTATGTCATATCTCTCTCTCTCTCTCTCACATCTGCTGTCATCCAGACCTGTTTTCCGTTTTGATTGAAGTAACCTGTTCTTCACTGACTTCCTTTACGCTCATCTCTGTCTTAATGGTTTTCATTGTTCTAAACCATGCCTCCCTTAGTCACATCAGAGCCCTGACCTCCCTTTTACATCCCATGTCCATTTCTGATAGCAATAGAGACTCCAGTTAAACTACCGAGCTCAAAAAAAGCCATGGTTTTCACCACATGAACCTAACAACACAGCAAAGTGGATCCTGAAGCAAATGATAAGAGCCTTCTCCTTCCACAGTAAAAACAACCTTCTGTACCTACTGCACCAGGAAACGGACTGAACAAATATCATAGGGTAGCAAAAGTGTTTTTAAGATCACTGCTGAAAGATAGCAAAAGATAACTTTGTACACCCAAGCTAGGCAGCACAGCCATGCTGTAATAACCACTGTGCACAGTAACAGCCACTTTTTTCCTACTCAACACTCCAGGTCACTGCATCCTGCCGAAAGGCAAGTGGCAAGCGCCTTAGGCAGAGATAAATCTCAGATGGCATCTATAATCGACTGAATGCCATGGCATCTTCCAATTTTTTGTAAATGCCAGGAAAAGGAAAAGCACATTTTAAACCTTCAAAAACCTACAAACGCTTTTTATGATTAGCAGTACTGAGTACATGCTGAAAACTGAACAGTTACAGAAAAAGGCAGGCATCTGTTTTATTTTGAATAATACACCAGTAATACCTTTCACATTTTTCATCTTCAGTGGAATAAAACTATTTTACCATACTAATACTTTAATCTTGAATGAGTGTACATATAGTTTAACATAAAGAGCCGGGAAATATTAAAACAGTACTGGAAATCTCTGGGTTTATGAGTTGTTCTAGCTAAAGCTCAGGCATTTGGAAAACAGCAGCAACCAATTCATTTACTCAGCAGTATATTTTCCCACTTGTAGCATATTATTTGTTCATCCATTTTGTATTACTGAGCCCCAGAGCGGAGTATTTCAGACTAAGAGAGAAAGGACAAAGTGTGGGTGGATAGACATAAAGTGCTCGTACATGCCAGACTGGCTGATCAGAAAAAAGGAATTACTCACAAATGGGACTTCTGAGACAAGTATTAGGCACAACTGTGCTTCCTAGTCCTGTAAAAAATTAGAGAGACAGCCTCCACTCCATTGAAGGTAGAACTAGTGTATGTAGCAAATCTTTTTTTTTAGTTTTTTCTGATTTCCATGACTCAGATCACACTGGTGGAGGGCCTGATGCTTGCTTCCTAGCAGCTGTGAACTTTGTTATGTCAGATCCCATGAAAAAGCATGGGTACTGCTACATTAAGCAAGGTCAGTTACTTAATGTAATTGATATGCTGGAGGGAGATCTAGAGGAGCTCCCAGAGGCCCCTCATGAAAATTTATCCATCAGACTGAGGGAATAATGGATGGGATCTCCTTGACTTAGGTAGAATCGATTTCCTTCAGAGACTCCTGAACCTTTTAGGTACAGAGCACTTGTAAGTCCCAGGGATATAAAAGTATATCTGAAGATCTTACTGTTTGGGCTTTTTAATGGAGTGATTACATCACAATGCCAGCTTTATAGGCAGATTATCAGGAGAGGAAAACTGTGAATCCCATGGGAAGACCTTTGACCCCATACTTGCTTAAACTGCTATTCTGTGACTAACAAGATGATCACCACATATTTTGACACTAATGAGGAGCTCCCCTCCTCTAGCATAAACTCACCTATTTCTATGGACTATACTTTGATATGTGTTGATATATTGGATACGTTAGTTGCCCTTCTCTAAAGTATACGTAAATACCCATACTTCAAATGGTTACACACTTGCAACAATACAAATAAATAGAGGGTCTCTAACAGGGATATCTGTAGCTCTTCTGGATCACCTCCTCTTTACCATTCTCATTTAAACCATTCACTAATTATTTTGGGCTTTGAAAGGTGTACATTTACATACCCAGAAAGAAATATTAAGTACAGTGGATACACAATAGGATTGATCAGAACAGCAACAGCAGTAGATGTGCTGTGGCACAAACACCACCACCAAAGAGAAGTAAATCTAAGAACCAATCCAGGGAATAAAGTTGATGAATATATTTACTCGTCTCCTTGATTTTTAAAAAGTCATCTCACCTTTCTTTTCTTTCAAATACCACCTCTCCACCTTCATAATAAATACAGCCTGCACCTAACTGCGTGTGCACATGGGTAGAAGGGTAACATTTGCATCTCTTTGTTGTTTGGAAGCTAAAATTCACACATTCTTTTTTCAAAAGCACTACACAGCAAAGTATTACATAATTCGACTACAATTTCTTCCAGAAATAGCTCTTGCTGTCAGCTTACACATACTAAACGCTATAGAAATGCAAAGAGAAACAGACCAAGAACACTGCAGCTGCCCCACAAACAGGCATGTGTGATGCGTGTGCCCTTTCTCTCAGCAATAAACAACTCGGCAACAGGAACGTTACCATGGAGCAAGGCAAAAATTATAGAAAACGAAGGTAGCTTCTAAGAAAACCTTCTGCTCTTTTAAATGAAACTGATGTAACAAGTATGAAGTACAAGACGCCTCTTACTCAACAGCAGTGGCTTTTGAGCCTAAAAGATGGGTCTGAGTCAGTGGCACGCCCTTAGTGAACAAACCATACCAAGCCAGTGTAGTTACAGTGCTGTACCCAGTACCGTTTTTAAACTGAGCTTTCTTAAGACATGCAAATGCAACAACAACTTGGCAGATAGCAGAGCTTCACAAGGAACAGACTCTAAAGGACACGTATATAATTCATTGTATCTTATCATTCTGCACTGCTTAGGGTTCGTTCTGCTGCAGCTTCCTACGTTTTCCATAACAACCTTACATCTGTATCCAAGTAGAACATCTCTAAGGAGAATGCTTTTGACCTGTAAGTACTTTCTGTTTTTAAACAGGATTTTCTTCCAGGAATTAGACAGATAGTGAAGTTTTCCAGCAGAACCACCGGTACCAATCCAGATGACACTGACTATTGGAAATTTGGTGACCAGAACTTTAATGAAGTTATTTTTTGAGTCAGTTGCATACATGCCTGCATACCCGTACTGGCATATCACTCCTATTCGTCCCTGCAACCAGACAATGTGTTTGCAGTTGGCAGAAAAGCCAATAATCGATAGGAATGAGAAACAACTATTCTGATCTTTGAGCCTTTCCTTCAACATTATTTGCAAAGAACAAAGGCAGAACAAAGAGGAAAAACTTGAAAGGCTGGTTCCTGTTTTAAATCAGGTTTTACAACAAAGCCTGCAGAGTTGCTATTCCAGCAGCTTCCCTGAGCTCTGAACACATGCTTTGAAAGCTGAGATAAGGATCTGTAGCCTGTGGCTTTTTTTGCAATTTGTAATCAACACAGTAACCAGAGACTACTCCCATGAAAAATACCTGGTCTTAAAGTAGGAGGCAGTTTATTTGACACTGGGAAATTCACCAGTAGTTTTTCAGTTTATCACAGTGATAGTCCATTGTGATATAAAGCCAAGCTACAACTTCAGACTTAAAAAAAATTATTATCGATGCAAAAATTTGATACTTCTCCTTTTATTTCAGAAGGTATCGGTTATTCTAAACACTAAAACATTCAAACTAGCTGCCACTTCATCACTCTTGCATACTTGTGTGCTAAAATTTCCTGAAGCACCTTCTCTCTCCTACTACTTACATAAACATACATTTAAGAATTCAGAAACACAAAGATTAAACTTATTCTGGCTTTTGGGGGGGGGGGGGGGGGGGAGTTGGTTGTTTTGTGGTTTGTCGGTTTGGGTTTTTTTTTTTAAGAGTTTTTCAAACACACCAAGATTTGACACTATATATGAATGATAAATTAGGTCATACTAAGTAAACCAAAATAAATTTATAAATAAAAAAACAATTTGAAACTAATGTCTAAAATTTAAATGCAGCAGAAAGTTAGGGTTTAATCGTTCATGAATTGTCTATTCAATTACAAACCCCTCTCAGTAATTATTTTATTTACACTGGCTTAATACCATTTATTCTGGAGACAATATCACAACATTGAGAGCAACCTGATTAATTAAAATCATGTCAAAAGAGAATTTTAAGCTTTCTCCACATGGTTTCATTTAGAAGTACTTTATCCCCATAATACAGGACGATATTATCAGTACAGCTCTTTGCTTATGCAAATACCATTAGTCTCCTTTCATGTCATTCAGGAATGTCCCTAAATATAGGTACGCAGGTATCTTTTAGGTAAATAAGGATGTAGGAGAGGAGTGGCTAGTGTTCTGGGACAGAAAGCACATTTCAGTGCTTGATACTGTGGGACACTGACAAGAGTGCCTTGGTCTTAGTGAGCCCCATTTCTCACCTTTTAAAGAAAAGAAGAAAAATACTTCAACTCTTACCCCCTAGTCTATAAATTAGACTGTTCGACAGAGTTCTGTTTTCTTTTTCTTCAATTCACCTAAAACCAATGAACCAAGCAAGCCAAGGCAACCCCCCAAAAGTGCCACCAGCAGTTAGGGAATTACATCTTCATCAGAGCACGGGGAGATCAGAATAAAAACGTTAATCAGTAGCAGACATTGATTTATTAATGTAGCATCGTATCAAAAGGAATTAATCCCCTTAAATGCACAGGAGCTGCTTCCTGAATTCCTCCTTATTTGTGCTGCCAAAGAACAGACAAAACCAGAATCTACGCCACAAGAGAGAACTAGGTTTCCATCCCTGTTTTCTTTCTTGAAATACCTGCATCACTGAGATCTACTTCTGCCCCAGATTCCTTCCAATGTGATCCAATTAGCCAACAAAATATATATAACCATTCGTCAGAAACTGATGCTCAGAAAAACAAAGTCGTATTTAAAATAGGCACTTTAATTGAAATGTTTGTTAGCAAGATATGACAATGACATGAAAACGCACACCAAAACTGTGTGCATTTTCAAGCTCAAAAACTTAATTCCTTTTGAAGCAGTGAAAGTTTTGATGGTGAATGATGTGTACAAAAGGTAAAAATCCTGAGCAGTTCATTTAAATCCACAGTATTAATTTTGCTTAAAATTGAAGTGAAACAAAGGGTTTCTTCCCATTTCCCAGAATCCAGAATTTGCTTCTTCAACACAACAGTGCTAAACTAAGAAAAAAACTTCGACATAAATGTGGTTAGCAAATTTGCTGGTACATCCACTAAAAGCCCATAGAACACACAAAATGTTAGGCTTGACGTCAAGAAGTTACAAATCAATTCAACACACAAAACAGCTGAAGGACTCTGACATCAGACAAAGTTTCCACCAGTGGACTGGAAGCGTGGTGGATGACACTAGCATCTGTGAATGGCACACATGCTGACACAATATGGGGGTCTGGGCTTTTAACCTGCCTATCTAGCAGGTTTTCTAGATGAAAGCAGTTTTCTGTCTGTGGCCAGCTCAGCTGCTATGTATGAATATTTTAACTCTCATAAAAAATACATCACCTCTACCCTGCACTTACAGCTTTGTGGGGCTGCTTAGTGCATATGTACAAGTTACCTAGTTTCTCTGAAGAATTGCAAGAAACACTGATTTTGAGACTGACATGTTTGCATTATTTAGTGGATATTTTTTGGGTGTACTTGATCATTCACAAAATGACCTTTTCCTTCTGAAGAAAAGACATTAGGCTGACGATTGTTTTGGGATCCCTATCTCAGACCTAATCATCTTAGCCTTCCATATTTCTTTAGAAAAAGGAAGCCAATTTTATCTCTGTCCTAGGAAAAAAGTTCTTTGAAGTGTTTCACTCAGTCTCCACGTTGTCATCACTTTCACTCACTCCAACGCATCTCCAACGCAGGTTCCCAAGGCCTGCTCTTGGGTTTATCAAGCCTCAGCAGCTCCCTCTCCCTGTAGCTTCTTTTCTTAGCTGCCTTGCACAGTCGACACACTGTCTCTCTTCTTTTTCTTCCCCCTCTTAGTTCAAAGAGCTCTTGGGCCCTTTACTTAGCCTATCTTTGTACATGTACCTGTAGAGCAATTTTTCACAAGCCATACAACCTGAATTATTAGAAAGGAAAAAGGTGAAGGATACAAGACTATATGAAGGGTAGCTGTAATATGCATTAATTCACTTATAGTGGGGTTCTTCAGAGCTGAAAGCCATAGGGATAACTTAACACAAAAAGAAATTTAGTGCTGAACCATATCAAAAAGAAGAGATCTATGTTGTATTAAAGAGATCATATACATCATCTAAGTTTAATATACTAATTTTAAATTGCTGTTGATTGTGTAAGACTTATTGCAGTGTTGAGCTCAAGACTTGAAACACGCTATTAACATGAGAAAATTCCATTGAGAAAATAATTCAGAATCTTCAATAATTTAATGGATACCTACGCTATCACTCTTCCAGTTCCTCACTTTTGCATAAGCATCCACCCAATTACTTCACAAGACAGACAAAGGGTCAGAGATCGTGGAAGTGAAAGCAATCTAATTTCAAAAGTATCTGCTACTCCCTTATGAGTTTGAATTTGTCTTTTATCCTTCTGGGGAGATAATTAAAACAGCTTCGTGCAATAAGATTGGCAGTCAGCTTGCACAACAAAGGACAAATCATTATTGTTTCATCCTAACACACTGTAAAGCCACAAGTACTATGGAAAAATACTGAAGCAACGGCATAGGGATGACTGGATGACTGAGATCCACCTAGCTCTTCAGCTAACTTCCCTCACCCAAGAATATACCTTATCAAGCTATACTACTCCTTTGTTTAGGGTTCAATGCTTGTTAAGCACAACCACACTCAAGGAGTTCTATAAAATAGCACTGCTCTTGACTTTTCATTAACTTTAGTCCTGCTTTCTTTACCTTTTTTCTGCAGTGCTGTATCAGTCCTACCTGTTTAATAACTTTATTTTGTTTTTCACTAATAGTTTGCCTTTTTTATTATACTCTGAAACAGCAGGGGTTTTCTTCTAAAAATAATTTTTCAAAAAAATCAACCATTGAGAACTTATTTTAACTTGACAGGTTTTCCATCACAAACCAACAGTAAAAAGCAGCAACTATTATAACTCGTTCTACCTAAATTGTTAAAAAAGTACAAAAACCACCAGGGAAATCCTGATAAAACCTGCAACATGTCAGGTACAGCAGGCATGTGCTAAAGAGTTGCCTTGAAACCCTTGCATGAGTTGAATCACTAAAAACAGAAAAAGATTTCTGCCTGCCCTCTGCCTGCCCTTCCACTGCCCCACAATCATTTCTATCCTTCCCAGCTTGGTTCTCTCCTAAAATAATTTCCTCCCTCCCTCTGGCTATTATGGACTGCCAGAGGCAAGCAAAGATCTGAGGACTGCTATGTTTCTTCATTAAGATCAGTGGGCTACTGAGCAAAATGAAGCGAAAAATCTCCCTTCAAAATGGTGAAGGATCATTACTTTTTGGTAGCAAGTCAAGGAAATGGATTTAGAAACTGGAGTCTCTGTCTGTACTTGCAACCTATGCTGGTGCAGTGACGCCCCTGCTCTCACAGCTACTTCAGCAGGTAACACCAAACAGCAAAGGCAGCAGTGCTGAGGCAGCTGTGATCACCCCAAATTGTGGAAGTGGAGAAGAAAAGGAAAATAATTCCACAGGTAATACAGAAAACAGTTTTCCAAAGAAGAGGAGAGAGCACTCACAACACACAGCCTCTCCTCCTTCAGACCATCGAAGATGTTTATCTAGTTAAATGCCAACAGCCTGGTACTAGCTTGCTTTGTGATTCAGTGAAACACTGATGAAAATAGCTGGGGTTCAAGTGTGAGAGAAACGCACTTCCTGGTGCTCCTTAATAAGCCTGACTTTTTACAGCTGACCTACTAAAAAGTCTCAGAGTGCTGCACTGATTCGGCTACAGACAATGTCCTCAAAGCATCTCTGCTGTCAGTAGAGAGTTAACAACTTTCTGTCTGGTCATTTCAAAAGCAAACCATGTTTATACCTTGCAGCCAGCATCCAGTGATTTGACCTCCAGAAACCATTCTGCAAAGATTACCCCAAAGCTGTGATGTAGCTGGAAGCGGTCGTCTCCACTGCAGGGACAGCAGGACTCTAATCCCTCGAGGAACCGGCTGTGCTGCCCCCCTGCCCCTGCAAGGTACAGTGACAGCTATGCGGCTGCTTGCTCACAACTGCTGCAGTTCCTGTGGCAACCATTACTTCACATTGTGTCGCAGAAAAGTCACAAATAAATGTGAGAGATCGGATAAGGTAAACAAGTTAAAGAGCGCATTCAGAGTTACAGAGGTTGGAGTGACATTCACTTAGATGTCACCTGCAAAACAGTTTCATCCTATAGCTTAAATACACATACTAGACTGTAAATAACACAATAAATAATGGAAGGGAAAGGCTGTTACACACTTAGGCACGACTAACATACTTGATGGTTTATACATGCTTTTCACCCCAAGTTTGCAATGGGTGTGTATCCACATCCCTGAATTTGTAACAGTTCCTACTCATATGCCTCCTCGTGGGCAGAATTAGGAAAACAGCCAAGATGTAAATGTGCAGGAGGAAAAAAACCCAAAGCTACATTTCTACTGCTGGAAGGGATTCACAAGTGCACAACAGCATTTGGGTACCAGGGCGAGCCGTGGCAGAGAGGCAGAGCAGGTGCTGACAGTCGCTTGCTCCCTCCAGGGCACTCAGCCTGGCACCGCCGAGCAGCACCGAGGTCTCACCTGCTCAGAAATAAGACTCACAGGGCTCTCTACCGTGTTGGAGTGCTTTTAAGTGGTTCCCAGTTCCCAGTAAGGACAGCCTAGGACTGCCTCAGGCTCACAGCCTTGGCATGTTTGGCAGGCCTGGATCCTGTGCCTGCCTCCTTTACATAAAGGTTTTTGAGAAAGACTAACAAGCAACGCCAAAAGAAATTTGACTATGTGCCATATTAGCCTTTTGCCGGAAAAAGGAGGAAAGGGGAAAGTGCAGAAAGTTCTAAAGACGTTTTTTCTATGCAAATCTCCTTTTTCTGTAACTTTTAATGAGTTTTAAATAAACCTGTTATCAACAGGCGTATTATGTGAATTAACGCAGAGCACTAGAATGAAATGTAAAATGTGTTGAAAAAGATAAAACAGGGCAGCGTTATTGGCTGTCACTTGTTTCACTGAAATACTGCATTCCTCCTACAGTACCATCAAAGCTCATCTCATTACTTTTTATTTGCTTTACTTCCCTATAATACATTTACATAAAGAATAAAAAGTCATAATTTTATGTGCTGTGAATGGGACACGATAACAAGGCAGGGAGAATGTTTTTGCACTTCATAAAGGAGAGCTTGAAAAAAACCAAAAGTGCCTCTGAAGAAGGAAGTTTACCATAGAATACGTTCATCAAAACCTGAGTGAACACAGTATCACCTCTGATAGGAAGCAAGCTGTTCTGGGAGGTCCGTCAGGCTCCAGGTCAGACTGTCCCTCGTTCACTCTGATAAAATCCAGAGCACCTCCACTTAATTTTTTGCCACCTTACCCTCAATCAAAATCTTGTTCAGAGGTCTAAGTTCCCCACCAAAACATATTGGCTTCTTTCTCCTATGATGTGACCTACCAAAGATGTCACTAGGTACAGTCGTAAATCCCAGTACTATTCTTAGCTGTATAACCAAACTGGCATCCAGTTTATGCTCCTTCTTAAACGAAGATGATACTGTCTTTCTAAAAGGATTCCATTACTCCAGAACAAGGTGTAATATGTTAATATTTCAAAAATTAATTATCAACAGGTTTTGATAAAGCTATACAGCATCAATTATAACTTCAATGGTAATTTTACAAGACAGTGAAAATAACAGAACCACCAGTATCAATCCAAGACTGCTTCTGCAAAGTTTGCTATACAATCCTCAGAGACTTATCTGTTTCTTGGTTTGACACTATGTATGAAAGACAAGAGGTCATGACCTGGTTTATGGTTTAAGAATTGAATATTCACTGAACAAAGAAATACATCCATCTGAATAACCCACCTGCCTTCCTACAGGATGGAGATGTCCGTTCTGAAAAGACAGGAATCCAAATGCTACTTCATAGTCCCAGTCATAAGGAAAAGAGCGCTGGTACAGGTTTTACTTTGCATGAGCGTAAATTCTTAACAGCTTCACTGTCTCAATGTGTAGAAAGGTAACCTGTATATGTAATCTTTTTAGCTTATTACAGAGCATCATGACAGAGGTCTTCAAAGACTAAAAGGGTTGAAATTTATTGGTATTTTACTTGTACTGTATCTATGGACAACACTGCCCTTTTGAGGAAAGGTTTTCAGCTTGAAGAGTTACACATAGTAGATGAATTACACACTAATTAATGTTGTGAGATGAGATACATATGAGGCTTGGCATTTTTTCCCCACTTGTTCCTAAAAGCCACTATTAGGATACGTTAAAACAGACTAGTACTAGACCTGTACATTATGGTCAACACATGTATCAACTCTCGCCTGCGTTTCTAGATTTGCTAATTCAAGCACAGCTGTTTGGATTCTTTTTCCCAGCGGAAGTATTGAGATATTAAACTATCTTTATGTGTGTTAGCAGCTCTGACTTACAAAATTAAATCCATATTCTCTATGTGTGCTTGGAAATCATTTACATTCTTGGCTACTCTCAAACACAGCAAAATTAATAGGAGAACCTCCACAAGGTCATTTTCCCTTCAAATTCTGGCTTCAGTATTTTAAATATCATTAATTTAAAATGATACTTGATCTAGGGTCAAAATGTGCTGAATATAAGATCTTAGGAGTCAAATGTCTTCATGTCACCTCCAGATGAATTTGACTCTGCAGAAATCGAGGTTGCAGAAGTTAACAGCAGTAAATCGAAAAATCAAATGTAATAAGCATGCAAGAGGAAAGGCTGGTTAAAATGTACATTCTCAATGAAATTCATAGGTATCAAAAGATGAAGAGTTCTGTCAATGTCCTATTATTACTTAGGGGGTTTTGTTGATTAAAACACAGAAAATAAATCTTACTAGAGTAGATCCATACAAAACAAAGCTTTCATAAAACTACTGATTTGGATTACATGGTCTTTCTACCTGTGAAATCTCAAATGTATGTAATATGGAAAGAGGACTAAATGCTTTTTTCCTACCTGTGGACCTACATGTTTCCTGAGCAAATCTGCATACACTGAGACTGCCCAGAGCCTGTCACTTTTCCTTTTTGCTGCTTCTTCCAAGCTGTCAGTTTTGACTGCTTTGTCAGATGATGAGGCATGGCTGTAGTTATCAAGAGAGTAATTACTTCAAGTTCAGAGAGGTCAGCGGACCTAGCTGACAGACAGATGAAGTGAATGCTCTGATAAAGGTGGTGGTCTACAAAACCTTCCCCATTCACAATATACAGTGTGGGTTGGCATATGCACATACACCTAATTTATGGATATATATCCATTTTTACATTCTAATTATGAAGGTATTTGTGGCCATAGCTCTGTAGACTGACCTGGTAGAAAAAAAAAAATTCCAACTGAGTGCTTGTTTAGACAAAGCTTAGTAATGCAAAACCAGTGCACGATTTTGTTTCTCTTGTAGCACAGAGCTGATAAATGTCAGAAGACTAAAAAGCACTATAGAAGCGAACAGTCTTCAAGCCAATATATATATATCTATGCCATCAAATTCAAGAGGAGGAGATGAGATTAGAGTACTTCTAACCTTCATTATCCAAGCTGCAGCAAAATGATTTGGTATAACTAGGGTATTAGGCACTTCATTAAAAATATCTTCCTAAACAAAACACATTTATAATTTTCCAGACCACTTTCTCAGAAGCTTTACTCATTTCCTTCTTCTCTTGCTCCTTTAATTTCCTACTAGCATAGACATTTTGTACCAACCACAGTGTGGAGGTTCAATTCACTAATGAGAATTCAGCTTTAATGCATTACCCTTTGTGCTCTGATGCTGGGATTTTAAATCCCAGCTGGATGTTCATATTCATGATGAGACTGCAATTATTTCTGGATCTCTGTTTTACTAACATGAGATCTTCGCTTTCAGCAATAAGCAGAGAGGTTGTAAATTCTCTCTGCATATGTGAGCATTTGAAATAGTAAGAATCCAATAGAATTTTAATTACCCACCATCCATAGGACCATAAGAACTCTGCACATTCGTTTTTAAAACGGGCATTGCAAGAAACCACACAATTTCTCAGGGTTTTTATAATTGATAGAAATATTCAGCTGAAGAAGTTTCCTCTATGTAACTCCTTATATGTAATATTTTGAGTGAGCATTGCTTTCCAATTAAATTTCTGCAACATGGATCTTGCCTGGGTGGTGATGAGAGAAAACTGCTCTGAAAGTATTGCAACGGTAACTCCTACAGCCAAAAGGGGTAGCTGATATCCTATATTTACTTTAGCTGACTGCTTTTAGGTTACTATTATATCAAAAATGAATTATGTTTTAATTTTCAGACCTCTCAAAATTGTTATGCGTAACTAGAAATTGTAATTTTGAAATAGTAAATTTTGAATAATTAGGCTGAGGTTCTCAAATAGAGAAATTAAGCTTAGACCTCTAACAGTGGATAAATTACATTAGTACTATGCCTTCTATATCGTCTAGAGCATGAAGGAGCTAAAGGAGCCTATAATGAAATCACACATAAACAAACTTTGTAATCATTCTGCATGAACTGAAGTCTGTAAAGAAACTGCCTTATTACACATAGAGCACTCACTGGTAGGTTAAATAGATTTAATCAAAGACCTGATTGCCCACATTTTCTACCTGATCCCTAATGAATTACGCTGTTAAGGATCATTCCTCTAGTCAGTTAATAAACCAAATTTACTTTTTTTCATTTTGAGGATGTAGCACACTTTGTATAATGTCTCTATATGCCTTATTTTACAAAAAGGAAAATTACAGACTGTATATATTGCATGTGTTGAGAAATTATGACACTTTTGTTTCATTATAATATCCTTGCCAGAAAAGCAGATCTGGGAGCAGAAGTATTCCAGCTATAGAAAGAATACAGAGAGTAAATCCAAAGAGGGCAGCAGCAATTACTATGCATAACACAAGAGCCAGTATCTTGTCAGAGCCTTGAATGTAGGTGATAAATTACATTAGCAGAGAGTTGAAAAATTGCCTTCTTAAAATACAGTAGTAACTAAAAAGGGAGCTGATCCTAACTAGATTAGATCTAAACACAACACTCTTCTTTTTCAAATTAATGATTACTGCATAATACAACATTATGCCTATTATGTGTACCTGATTAGAAACAAATTTTCCATCTTTTTGTTGTTTGAAGTCAACAGCTACAAAATATATTTGATTTGCTCTTCTCTGCCTAATATTTGCTTAGGTGACAGGCTCTTCAATATACCAGGGAGCTGAAAACATGCAGTGTTCTAAGCTTGTTTGAAGTCTTCCTCCTCTCTCCCACAAAGGTGTGCTCCAGGTGCCACTGTAGCTGCTGGACTTGATAGTTTGGGCTTCCTTTTCATTAGAGAACCACCTCTCCTTCTTTTAATCCCCACCCCCTGTCTGCAGAACTATGATTTTAATTTGGGCTGGTTACCAGGATGACTCAGCACGTTTCTGCAGCATGTCCCAAGGTCTATAACGTGGCCTCTGATGTCATTTCCAATATATCTTTCTCAGGAGAATCAACTGATCATTCCAAGATGGGAAAACATCATTAAATTGTCACTATGCAGTCCCGTACAGAGATAGAGGGGTGCAAGCCAGAATCTCCAAGTAACTGGTAGATAACACTCTGAGCTCATCTCTGGAACTTGACACAGCAGCCTACAATCATTCATAGTTCAAATAAGCCTTCTACTAGTGTATAATTTTCTGACCAAGTAAATCTGCAGTTGATTTCCAGTAGTCTGTCTGTTGTCTTCCATGACCAGTAGATTGGTCTATCACTCGGTAAGAAATGGATAACTTTTTTTTTTCTTTTTTTAAATTACTTTTACCACTATGAACCACTGAAACACTATGCAAAGCATTGAATTTTCATGGCAAATAGAGTATTAGTATTATATGAAAATGTTACTGGTAAAACATCAAAGAGGAAAAAAAGTCACACGAATTCTGCTAACCCATCAAATTGCATCCAGTGGAATCCAACTAAACGAAATGAAGAGCTAAAAAGTAGCATGCACACACATTTGTCCACACAGCTACAGAACCTCCTTTCCTCCCCCACCATCCACAGCTTTTCTGAATCTGTCTGATGATATGAAGTTTCATTATCACAAGCCATTCACCAAAACCAAAATGAAATAGTCATCAAACTGCTTATTTTTGACACTGAGCTACACAGTAGGACAGACTAAAAACCAGTGTGCTTTCTTTTGGAACTTTGTTTCAGTGTTATACACGCTATTTCAACCTCCCATCTTGAGAGCTTTATCAAACCAACCAAATAAGATAGCGTGCTAAAGGGACATTATTCCCCAGCATTTAATGTTTACATAGTACAAAATGGCCTGAAAAATAGGAATTTCCATGGATTTTTTTCTTAAAAAGCCAACTATTCCTAAAGAAAAGTTCCCAAAGTACATCAACATATGACTTTACCCGCTTTCTGAAAAGGTGAGTTTAGGTTTTTGTGACTAATAGAGTGAACAAAGTTCACAAAGCAATTTGTGTTGAATGATATAGATTGCAGCAGTCATAGGAAGCAATTAATCATTCGGTATCTTGAATATTAGTTTCACTGTAGTACTCCTTGCTAGCTTGTTGTGAGATCCCAGCCCAGTGGATTACATGGACAGTTCTAATATGCCAATAAAACCTTTTTTTCTGGTAAATATAACTTCCCTTTGCTGCTGCTTGTTCAATCATGCTGAAAAAATTATATCAGATCAGAGACCATTAACTGTCAGGAAAATACATGCATCTTAACTACAGCAAGGTTAGACCAGCCAAACCTAAACTATTTTAGAGCCACACAACAAAATGCAAATCAATTTTAAGGACACCAAATTTAATTACTAAGTGAAACAAGTAAACAAATCAAAGCTTAAACAGCAGAGAGAACTGATGGCCCACTTGTGGCTGCAATACATCTTATAGTTCAGTTTCATCC
Source organism: Porphyrio hochstetteri (assembly GCA_020800305.1). Classification (NCBI taxonomy): domain Eukaryota; kingdom Metazoa; phylum Chordata; class Aves; order Gruiformes; family Rallidae; genus Porphyrio; species Porphyrio hochstetteri. Next base: position 12,964,694 of record CM036911.1, read on the forward strand.
CAAAGAAATCCAGTTCATGAGCTACAAGATTTCTATGTGATATCAATTAAAGTATGGGGAGCAGGGATCCACTTCAAAAGTCCTATACTCATCTGAACTACTAAAGTAGGCACACCTACAGTAGTGGAAGAGGAAAACATCCCTTTATAGTTATGGTAGAACCAATCAGTAACAAGCTCTCCTGCTTTACGGATTCCTTCTCAGTTTCATAATAAATTCTACCTAAAGCTGCAGTTTTCTTGAGTATATGAAGAGTCACTCAGCTCATCTCCTTTTGTATAGTGGCCAGCTATTGTGATTTGACTAATTAGGAGATAAATAATTAAATTACAACTACCTGAAAGAGTTCAAATCACTCCTGCTGAAAACAGTAACAAGAAGGTTATGCACAAACGTTATATACATTTTGGCTATATGAACAGATATATGCAAAGAGACGAAAAAGCAGACAAATTCCAAATAACTTTGCTTTTCCTTAATATCATCAAGCTTGAGAGGGAGGTAAACGCTGAATGCCTCCAATTTTGTCATGAATATTTCACACATCTCTAAGACTAACAACACTTACATACATCAGAGGGGTGCTATGAGACTTAATTAATGTTTGCAAATCACTGAGACACACAGGGATGAAAGGTGCTATGAAACAGTAATATGTCATTGGTAAAACTTTTAAGAACAGATCCTCAGATGGTGTTAGTTGTCAGTTCCCCTCCAAAGTCACTGACTGAAGCTATCCAATTTATAAGTGCCAGATCCTCAATTCAAATAGGTTTGGTAAGAGGACAAATACCATTCTTATTAGAAAGATATCTGCAGAATAAAACACCAGCTTATCAGCATGGTCTCCATACTGACTGAATTTTAAGATATACTTTATTTCTGACAAGTGATTTTCTTAAACCACAGAAACCAGTCTGTGTTTTTTTAACAAGTGTGACATCTCTAAAAATAAAATGCTGTTGTTACTATCAAACTCTTGTTTTCCTGTCTATCATGTATAGATATAATGATCTATAACTGCTGGTGATCTTAAAGGCCTTTTCCAACCTAAACAATTCTATGATCACCACCTAAAAGAGATTAGGAGACTCTCAACTGGCATACGTGTGCACTGTAGTCAGAGACAACCAGGGCAGGTGCCTTGGCCATACTCACCAAGCAACTTGAATGTCAAAATAAAGCTCTGTTCTGTTCTACGTGGTTTTGTCTCTGAAGAACTTCTGATGCTCAGCAGACTACAAAAAAAAAAAAAAAGAATTAAAAAAAGTCACCCTACAATTCCTCAGCTCTTATGCTTGCAGGTGCAAGCGGTTACCAGGGTGACACACATTCACAAGCTCAAAATCGCGTGTGATTTCTTACCACGTCTTGCGACAAGCTGCTGCACCAGAAGCCAGGATTCCTTCTGTGAGAGCTCAAGTAATTAACCCACGAGACATGCACCGAGAGAGCTTGTAATGGTAGTAAAGTACCAAAACCGCGTTAGTTCCCTGCCTATGTCTTTAATGCCATCTGTCAGTATTGGCTATTACAGTTGCTTTCTGAGGCCAGAGTGCTTATAAAAAAGTTGCAATCCTCTGAACAACAGGGAGCACTTCTTGCTAAGCTTACAGAGGATTTTTGTAATGGCCAGCTTTGTAACATCACACATGTATTTCTCAAAAACGTTTCTTAGCCACTCAGTTTCCCTCCCTCACCCCTCTGCCCCTAAACCAACAAAACCACAAGCTTGCTTTCAAATAATTACTTTTCAAGGTATAAAATGAAATGTAATCCAGAGTGCATTTAAAAGTACCAGTCCTTGTATATTAAAATATCAAAGAATAAACCTAAGTGAACAAAGCAGATCCACTTGCTGTAGCTGTTCCTAAAGCTCTTTGAAGACCCTGCAAATCTCTCACCAGGGACAATATGAGACTCGCACGTCTGCGATAGCTATCACCTCGCCTGCAGCCCTAAGTTTTGCCCAGCTCCCTGGGCATTGCAGAATCATAACATCCACATCATTATTACTTAGGAAAATGTATCTGTAATTTTACTACACCTATATGCATCCAAGCTGACAGTATCTAGCAGCACTCATGCGCTTTAAAAGATTAAAATGATGAAATAATAAATAATCACATTTATACACACCCTTCCTTAGAGGATCCTTGATTACTTGGTGAAAACATGATTTAAGCTTCACCATGCCTTTCTGCAGTCACATTATTCTTATTTTATCAAAGGGGAAAATGTACAAAAAGATTAAGGGTATTCCCTACGGTCAGTCGGCCAGTCAGCTGCAGCAACAGGGAGTTTATTTTATGAGATCTGAATTCTAGTCAACAGTTCTGCTCCCTGAAATCAGGAAACTCTTCAAGTTACATAGCACTATATGTTCCCGCACCGCCTGGTACATTTTCTTTTCTATGCCATTTGGGAGAATACCATATATACATTTCAACTCATTACAGCACTGTTCTCAACTTCAAAGCATTTTTGAGCATAATTAAGAGTTTTTCAGATAATGAAGGTGGTTGTAATAAAATGCAATGCAGCTAAGAGTCATGGGACGAGAGTCTGATCCCATTCTGTGGAGATCCTGTGCATTAAGGGACACACACCAAATCATGAGCATAAATGCAATTAATTAAAAAGAGTACTACACTTACATCATCTCAAAAGGCAGTTATGCTAGAGGGATGCCACTGTTATGGAAGTCATCACCAGCTTCCTTCTCTGTTGAGACACAAATGATGTAAAATACTAATTTCATAGGTGAAAATATGTGAAATATGTGATCAATAATCTCAATTATCACAAAAATAAATGCCTGCCTTCCCTCCTCCCAGTTTACCAGCAGGAAACACACTGCAAAGCCTAGGACAAAAACAGGATAAGATAGCTGCATTTCAATTTTGACAAGTCTTAGCACAGATTGCTTGAATGATTCCTTCTGCTCAACAGGGACATATGCTGGCCAAGAGTCAGAGTGCCAAAACGCAGCCCTAAGAGGAGCAGACTTAAAAATCAGTGCTGTGCCTCATTCAAACCTCCAAGTTTTCTTTTCCCTTGCAGATTTAAGCTCCCCTTTTCAATCCTCATTTCCTAAAAGAAGTAAAAGAATAGTACTGTTTCTGTGAAGCAGACACTGGGGTGAGGGAAACGGGATGGCTACAAGCAGAAAACTCATTCTGCTGTGCCCTATGAACAGCTGGTGAGGTTTAGGACACCATAGTACCAGGAGGAATATCCTATTTAGTCACAGAGAGGGAAAACCTACAAATCTTACCTTTTTTGAAGTTTAGAATAGACTTCAGCTAAGTTTTGAGCATCTGGGGGCCAGCCTGCAGCCTGGGTTTAGAAAGACACCGTACTTTTAGAATGGTACAAATTTTACTAGGAAAGGCTCCTCTGAGTGCCTCAAAGTACCATCAGACTGATTTTTTTCTTTTTCACATTACATCAAAAGAGCTGAAGAAATACATTTCATAAGAAGCTGCAAGAACAAGGTCAGGGTTTTAGGCACACCAATATCAACTTATTTGGACTGATAGACTCCTTAGTGTGTTTCAGTTATGGTGGACTCCTGCATGATAACTTTTCAGCCTACAGTCAGTAAGCATTACCTTTTTCTTTACTTTTCATTGGCCTCTAGAACTGATCTGGGGGTCTGGAAAGAAACTCTACATTAAGACCAAAAATGCCACAAGCGAATGCAACAAACTCTTATCTCCTGTCAAGATAACCAAGCAACTCAAAGCAAGAATGCAAAGAGAAGGCATAAACCATCAGGAATTTGGTCTTAGTGTTGAAAGGGGGACTCAGTTGGGGTACTTCACAAAGTGATTCGTCAGGGCAGAGATTTCATCTTGCACATATAAAATTATGCAAAATGATAACCCGTAAAGAACTTTACACATGGGTGACAATCCCCTAAACAGGATGGTGTTAATGATTCCTACTCACCATATCATTAACATGTAGGATATAATTTTTTTAGAATGTTGTCAGATGTTCATGGTTCTCAATCGATCCACTTTTTATATGTGAAATTATTTGGGAGGAAAGATAAATATAATAGCTTAAAAATTTATGAGTTTAGATTTATGACATAGGGCATTTCTGAATATGACGTCTCTGATGTCATGGACTACACATCCAGCTGCTTGGAGCTGGGACAATCTGTCAAACCATCAAAGCTTGTCCTTGCTAGCTGACCATCTCAATCTTTGAGCCCCAGCAGAACCACAGCCACTCCTGCAACTGCAGATAACAGCATTATAATTGATTTGGCACTGAACAGTCCAGGTTTAGCAAGACTGGGATTTAGGAGAGGCTGCAGGGCTGGTTGTGTGTAGGTTTGATTCAGAGAGTGGACTGCCTTTCCAGGCCCACCACTGTCACTCCACAGGGTGGGGATAAGTTGCTTTCACATTCTGTGCCTAGAAAAACAGGGATGATGAGAATATGTGCTGGCTTGTTGGAAAGCAAACTCACCTTATCTGAGCTGCATGGGAAGGACTGTCGATAACTCCTTCCTTCATAAATAAAGGGTGATCACAATCATAATACATTTTCTCTTCCATACTTAGCAACCCTTTCTTTACTAGGTATTTCACAATTTTAAAAGAAAAACCATAAAACACATTACAGCAATACCCTCCTTAAAAACAGCATGGAAATTATATCACTCTAACAACAAATCAGTTCAGATGATGTCTCTAACATAGCCTTGATTTTGCAAATCACTTGCGCATACGTTTAACTTCAAATCCCAGAATTAACGTATTAAAGCCAATGAGATCTTTACTTGATGAAGCACTCTGGCAGATTAAGGACTTTCTTATGATTTGTGTAGGCCTCTTCATTTTTATTTTTTAAAACACACATTAAGTATCAATGTTTAAAAAGTAAAATCACTCCATAAGTAGCATTTGTGTTTAACATCCACTTTCACATGAATAAATTATTTAAAATCCACAAGACAGAAGAAATCTAGTGAGGTCTACCACAAGGTTTGGAGATACATATCCTACCAGGACTAGCATTCTGTATTTCTCATTCAAAATAAGATTCCAAGGCTTTCCACAGCAAATATTCTATCTGTAAAGAAATAGTTTAATATGCCTTGAAAAGAAACAGTTTTTTGCAAATTCTGGTTTTGATTAGAAACGGATTGTTGTTGAAATTACGCAAGAGTTGCTGCTACTGATTGCTTTTGAAAGACTTGGTTAACATCTTCATTGTTTGTTTTATATTCAGATTGTTTTTTTACTGAACTAAAAGCTAAACTTTAGAAGGAAATATTCTAAAAGCTTCAAGGAAAGCACTGGGTTTCTCCTCCTCTTCTGGACCTTCTTGTTTTTTTGGATTAAAAACAACAATGTCCTTTTTCAAACAGTATGAACTCAGACTACTGGCTGACTTTGCGTGCCTTGTTTACTAACTTTATACGGTGGCAGTAGTGGTCCAGGCACTATTTACTGAGGTGAGAGGAAAAAGGGTTTTGCTATTCTGCATCTTTCAGGTTTGAGTTGCCACCTCGCTACAGTAGTCACTTGCCCTATTTTTAAGAGTGCGGAGACCACAGCACGTTTTCTAGGTGTACTTGAGCCATGGTGGGAAAAGCAATCCTACACCACATTCTGCTGTTTACATACAAGAGCATGGCAGTATTAAATTACATGGTCAAGTTCAATTTGATGCTCACGCTCAAATTATATCTTCTCTTCCATCATTTCTTCACTTCCACCTCCTAATCAGCACTCTCTGAATCAGCGTCTGATTACGCGATCCCAAAGGGACCACTGTGGCATTTACTGGTTCAGTTTCACTCTTCTGATTTGTCTACTGCTCTCTACTTTTTATGGATGTCTTTGCCTCAGAATTAAATACTCATCCCATTATTTGTGTCATCCATGTATTTCAGCAAATTTCCCCTGAAAATTGCACGACACTGATATAAGAACCACTAAACTGTGGTGAGAACTTTGCTTGCTTCTCCTCACTAACTGCCAGATTTGAAGGCTTTGATTTGAGGGTTTCCTTTTTCCACTCAACCAACAGACATCTAAATCTGGCCAACTTCTTTCAAATCAATTGGCACAGTGTCTTCGTTCTCCTTAGAGAAGAGGAAGCCTTTTTCCATTCTGAGTCCGCAACACACAAGAGACAATTCCCTACGAATAATACAAACACTGAATTGCCACTTGAGAGGGCAACTATTTTAGAAGAATCACTTTACACAGGGGAAAAATTGTTTACATCCTTGCTACTGAAAGTATTTATTTCTGTATAAGTTGTCCAAGTTGTCAACAATTCAGGATACACTATTGTATATTTTCTCCCCTGTCCGGCTGAAAAGGGGAGTGATAGAACAGCTTTGATGGGCATTTGGCCTCCAGCCAGGGTCAAACCACTACAACTGTAAATGGAAGTTGGCTTGTTCAAGTGTGCCTTTGGTTTATCAATGATCTTTACTAGAGCTAGGCATTGCTTTTGTCTTTCAACAGCAAAGCTGCCACAAGTTTCAATTAAAATTGATCAATCTCTCTCCTGCTTATCTGCTACTATCCAGTTGTTGGATTGGGTTTTCCCCCCTCCCCTGCTTACAGGTGTGAAACTGATACAGTCCCAGTTAATTGTAAAATCTTGCTCCATTAGACAGATTACAGAACACACCAATTTAGACAGTTTTACTACTCCCTCCTGGGTTACCCACTTTTATCATCCACAGCTATTTACAGGTAAATTTTTCATGTCAGAAGTTAGAAATTTCAGTAGCAAGCTGTACAGGAACAGATCTGTTTCTGACAGCATGCACCCTTCTCAGCATCAAGATTAAAGATGTTTTGATGCCTAAAATGCACTTTGGAATATTCTCAGCATAAAGATACACTGCTTATATCCTCCGTGTAAGTAAAACCTGCTGCCTGGCTTTCCCTAAGAAGGAAAGTGGAATTTTGAGGTTATATGTCCATTCGATATATAACCTCTCAAATGAGGAATGATAGCAATCATGGCGGTGAAGCATGTCACACCACCTTCTATCCAATGCTCCCCATTCCTTCCTAAAGAGGACATGAACTTCCTCATCAAACCTTAATGGTGCAGAAATTTCCCTGACTACAGCAGTCTATAGCAAAGTAATTTATTGCATTTAGGGCTATAAACCCATGTTTTACTACTGAAACTAATTGTGTCTGACACTTCCATCACATTAACGCACATTAGGCACCATGACCTTTGGATGATCAAGGAAGGCCTAATTTAATAATTTAGAGACAACGTGAGGTCTGAGTAGGCCCCAAAGGGGAAAGAAACATGGTATGAAAAATGATCCTATTTCGCTAGTGGGGATATTTGCTTACTAAATCTGCCAGATGGACACTGGCTGGTACTGTACCGTAACATCTATGGGTCACACACAGCATTCTAAGTTCTCAAAGTCCCCTATAATGCTGGCCATGTAATGCCTTGTCAGATACCCTCTAAATTCTTAGAAGAACAATCCACTTTTGCCTGTAAGACTTCACCCTCATAACAGAAGTGTTTCTTAAACAGCAACTGGAATAGCAGACAGGGTAACCACTTACTCCAACCAAACAAAGGCAGCCATACTTCACTTAAAGTTTACAGTATAAATTTGACATCTTTAAAGAAATAATTCCCAGAAACAGCATAATCAGTCTTAGCCGTCACTTACAGATGACTGATTCGCATCAGTTAAACTCAATCTTCCTGTGAAAGCAGATATAATTCAGCAAGAATAGGCAAGTTGACAGAAAGCACGTGGGACTAAGATGAGCAGACAGACAACGTGGCCAATCCCATTCAATTTAAAAATATCGACGCCCCAGGAAAGTGCTCAGTATGCTCTTAACTTTACAGCACATACTTATCTTCCACAGGTGTATGGGGGATGCAAAGGGGTATAACATAACCTCATGGAGGTTTACACACTTTGTAACTAAAGCACATTTCTCTCTGGTGTTAGGGCCTGAGTGACCTGCAAAAACAGACTGCCAGCACCGTGCAAGGGAAACTGGAAATCTACCTTTCTTCTAACCTTTCTTGTAATTTATTTTAAAAAATAATTCCAGTAATGATTCATTTGTTAAAATGGCTTTTAACAATTCTAAATTAAAATTTTAGCTTAACCCTAGTATGTCAATTATTGTACAGTGATGTCTTAAAAGGCTTTTTCCTGAAGGTTTAACAACAATGTAGTAGTTATGATACAGAGTTTCATCAGTATGACTAAGAAAGGGGGAATAAAAGCAAGACACAATGTCATTTGCTGCAATGAAGTTTAACACCTGACAGTATGTGCCAGATTAAGTGGAAAACGAGTTCTTATTTATAGACAGATATGGAGCCATACAATTATCCCCAGTCTGCATTTCCAAGACAATTATTCCTTCTTTGCTAATGCTGCTTATCCTTTCATACCCAGACAATCCTTTTTCGAAAGCTCATCACAACACAAATACTGTGTCACTTGTATTCGACTCATCTGCTCTTCAGGACTGAGGACCTGCAGTTCTTACCTGTGGCCCAGGTGGAAGCAGCTCCTCTTGCCAGAACAGCAGCAGGGTCACATTGCTGCTGGCCCTTACTGCTGAGAATAGAGTTTTTAAGTGGGCCAAATCTAATGCCTCAGCTCCTCCCTACCACAAGCTTATTTTCACAGCTGTTAATTGCCAAGCAGATAGCAAAAAAGGCATCATAGATTTAGAAGTGTGAGAGTAAGTTGTTTGCTTTGTCTGAAATTAGTTCCTAACTCTTCTGCTATGATGATTTTAAATGTGAAATTAGTAAAATCTGGAGCAAAATAATTTTCTTGGTATATAAAAACACGCTGTGCTCACTGTCAGGCTCAGCTATGTCCTAATGCACATTAGTAAGCAGTAATAAAATAAGCAAAACCATAAATAGTAATAAAGAAAATATTAACACTTAATACAAGCATTAGCTATTTTCTAACTGGTTAGGGAAGGATAGGTGATGATGTGAGATAGTAGAAGACCTAGAAAGAAGAGGAAATATTTTAGACCGGGAAATGAAATGGATCAAGAAAGATAGAATATGATAGAGTAGTTGCAATGGATGCCACTATATGATACCACCAATGATGGAAGAAACCAACCAAATCAATAAGACAATCAGAACTCTTAGTGCTGGCAAGTATATATTTATGCAAGACAAGTAACTGTCTCACACAGGTACCCATGAAACTGCTGCAATATATTTATGTAAACACCCACTAACATTGCCAGAAGTTACAATCTCTCAATGAGACTGTACAGTTTTAGATGTTAAACTAGTACAGGAGAACAACATTTAAAAACACAGTCTATTTTCTCCCGCGTAGTGAATTTAATGCTTTTAAGCTCCAATATGAAAAACAAGGTAAAAATTGCACTTTGGAAGCTGGTTCAGAAGCCTGCTATGAATCCACTTCATCTGGGATGGGACAAAAGGATGGAAATGCACAAGCTGGTAAAACACAAAGCCTGCTTAGCTTCTGACTGTACTTCATGGACTTGATGAACCATGAACATCTTGATAAAACTATAGCCTGAGAACAACAACTTGTTGATACAAGACATAATTCACCACATAAAATGTACAGCAAACACAGCCAGATTAATTTTCTTTCTTGCCATAAGAATTAAGCTTCTTTCCAAGGTACTAACAAGAATACATTTACTTTCTGCCACAGCTGTAATGTCAATGCTCCTCCAAAGCAATTAGCAAAGTGACAAGAAAGCAGTTACATTCACTTTACAAGCAGAGGATGGTATTTATACTTATGTTATTTTCACACCTTGAGCAGACTGTCCTAGATTTCCAATTTTCTTGCCTCTCCACACTATTAAAAATTGTGTCATGCTTCTCTCTTTGTAATGCAAGCAATTTTGGTTTTGACACAGATTTACAGTCCACAGCATTTAGTATACTTTCATGAACAACTTCTGTGCTGGTTAGACTAGAATTTAATATGATTTCCTTGTAAAGCAACTCAACTCATCTTTGGTTTTAGTGTTTACTAAAACAGAGTTGCTAAGAAATCTGTATTCCTAAGTAGGAGTTTGCCATGCTATGGGGTGATTCAGGACACGTTACCTGTCATTCTGCCCCTCAGCCCACCACAGGCCTGGAGTAACAATGATGTATTCACAGGCACAGGGATTCTTTCCTACACTGTCTCACTATCGGCATCAAAGAGATGCCAAGTGCATACTCTGACTGTTTCCCCTCCCTCCCTCCTCCTGCCTTGTCCTGATTGGGTGGGTATTATTTGATCATTTATACACACACTGATGCTTGAGAGAGAGAAAATAATTATAAATTGAGATTTATACCTCACGAGATGCTGTCTGTTCTCTATTATGCTAACTCTGCTATCTCACTGTTAGAACCTCTGATAAATTAAAGCTTAATTATATCTTGACTAACTGAAGAGTAGGAGTAGACACTACATTTTGTTAACTGCAGGTATGGGGCACTGCTTACAGACCCCTTTAGATAGCTTGGACTAGGACAGGTTTACTAGGGGACACAGAAAACCTACTCAGTTTTCACACAGCAGCTTCCTATGCCCTACTAACACAAGTACTGTGGAAGCAACGTGGACGTGCAGCATCCATCTCATATGCACAACACTCCCTGTTATTCTTTGTGCTAACCACTCAACACAGGAGAGTACAAGGGAAAAATCTGCTGCTGTTAGGAAGTTAATTGTTTCTATGACCACAGGCAGTGCAGCAATCAACACTTATGCATCCACATCCTTGGTTTGCAGGGTGAAACATGATGCTGTAGAATGTTAAAAGTGCAGACAGAATAGCCAACTTACTTGTGTTATAAAAAATTAGTAAAAGTTTTTGTTTAAAACCCCTTTGTTTTGCCCCCGCAAAGCATTCACATACTGATGGGGAGCAGCTACACTGCTGGGAATACAATTAATTCACTAAAACAAAGCACAGTTTTACTGTCATATAAACTTCTGCTGGGGATGCAAATATTATTCAAAGTGAAACATAAGGTTTTTCTGTGTTACAAATTTCTGTTATAGGGATCTTATTCAGTGTCTCCACTCTGTTTTTTCTAATGGATGCCTAACATGAAAGGAAATAGCCATATTCTTATCATCTTCACTCAGCCTGCTTAAAGATGCTTCTTTTAATTGTCACATCTAAGAACCCATTTCATCTGTATTGATCAAAAATACATAATTCAATCAACTGTATGTCTCAGCCTGCTTTGGGCCAAGTTTGAGAAAGCACAGAAACATGCTAAAACCTAAGTCAAAAGGGATGCTCCCCTTTCAGATGGTTAATCTAGTTGCTTTGCTTTCAATGTGGCAACACAACATTAAGTCCTTTCAAAAAGATGCAGTAAAATTCCAAACGCACTTGATGTTGCTTAACATATACTACTTGCTATTGTATTATCGTTGGTATTAGGGAAAACATAGCATTTGTGTAGCAGTTTCCATTTGACTGGCACAGTTTGCTTCCCTTTTGGTCTTGGATCTTTTTCCTATTGTGGGACTCTTGCGTTTATTGCAGGGGACATAATAATACTGAGAGTACAGTTTGAATCTCTGCAAAGTGCCCTTTGCTGCTCAAGTACTCCCTGTCCTTGAATACCAGGGAATTAATAAATATGATGACTTTTTATCCTGCTAAAATGACAGGGCTTGTCAAGACTAAAACACACTTTTCATTTATTTAAGCAAAGAGTCTCTGTTTACCTCAGGCAGAAAATTATCAATATAAAGTCATTACTGTTGGAAGTAAGAGAAGAAAAAAAAAATATAACCTAAAATTTGAGATACACTTCTCACTCTAGAAGGGAAAATTTCATCTATAATTTAGACAAACCACTGAACAGAATGGCATTTTTTCTTGAAATGATTTTCTCATGCTCTAGTGCTTACCTGCTTTGATATGATAAGTGAGCTTAAAAGTGCTGACTACCCGCCTAGAAAATGATGAGGGAAACTTTGGTTCTGCATATGTTACACAGAACAATTTGGAGGAGAGCAAAAGGAGTGTGATGTTTGGCACCATTTTGTATATTGGCAATAGCAGACAAGAAAAATATCTCAAGGAAATTCTTCATATAAAAATGTTCAAGATGAACTCTGGCAACATTCACCAAATACTAATTAACTGGGCTCTAAAAAGGCTGACATCAACATTTGGGGGGAGGGGGAGAGGAGGCAGTGGAGGAAAGAAGAGGGGTAGCAGGAAGGAAAAGTAAGAAACTTCGGAAGAAAAACCATTTTCATAAATTCCTCACCCTGGATTCTTGCTTGAGATTTAATGCAGAATGCAGCTAAAACTAGACCAGAAAGCACTGCTGTCCTGCAGCACAACCCAGCTCTTACAACAGAAATGTATCCTGACTCAAAAAGATGCCAACCAGCATAAAACCCTGACAAACCACATAAAAATAAATATGAATGGCACTGGTTTTCATCCATACCCTTCATAAACACTTTTGTCTTTCAGGAGTCCTGGCAAGCCAGTCCCTGAAAGTCAATGCGCACCTTGACTATGTCAAGTATTTTCAGAAATGCCTTACTGATGGTATTCACAGATACAAGTTTATTTCCTCCTTCTTTACTATCTGTCCCATGAACCTGGAACAGGAATTCCTCAAGTACCTTTTCTATAGATATTACAGCCAATGATGGAGCACCGTTTCTATTCCTAAACCTCCATGAGCACTACTGAAACGGACATTTTTTACTTCATCTGTTATAAATTTCCATACCAGAAACACAGAAATAGGAATATCTTAGGTCACTCCTAGAGTTGCTTCCCTAATAAAGATTTATGGAAGGATACTTGGCCCACAGTCACTCCATGAAAAGAAAATTTAAGAAAATAATCAATATTATGAAATGACATTTTTCTACAGTATTTAACATATCAGAGCTGTTCTGCCTCACAGACTAATCCACTTACTAACTTTACAGAATACAACTGCACAATTTTAACTATTACACACTGGCCCAGCATTTATATATTCTTTTTAAATTCAGAGACAGGTGTCAAGGAGAAACAAGAGTCTTCATAATTGCCCTCCAAGGAATATGTAAAAAAAATGTGAAAATAAAATTCTTTTCAATGCCTCTTTTACCTTTATGAATGGCAACAGAAAACGAAAATCTCAAATTACTGTTAAGAATCTCAAACAGTATTCCATTTTATTTGTTAGCAAATCTTGAGGTCACAGTGGTGTTTTTCTTCTTTAAAATGACAAGAATAATCTGTTCATGTGAGAATCTTAGCTTTCATCAAACAAAGTTTAATGTGGTGGACAAAGGCTTCCAAATGTGAAACCTTAATGTTTCAAAACCCAAAATACAAAAAGGAAATAAAATTTAGACTAGTTTTGTAATAGCCAGCTTTGTGGGTTTGCCTCATGATATTTTAGTTTTAGTTGCTGAAACTACCTCTGTTGACTCATCAAGGTTCTTGAGAATGTATAAGCAGAACAAGTGAAAGAATTTTCAAAGATCAGGATGTGTATGTGCCAATAAACTTCATTTCTTCACAGTTTTCAGATGCATCTTCTCATATCAACTCAAGTTCCTATACATAGGCATTTCTATTTGTTTTAAATTTTAGGCACTGATACACATTGTGATCTTGTGATATGGACAGTAATGAGAGTTCTTCACAGAGAATTAAGGTTTGACACCAGCAGACACAAAAAAGAGAGAATATCCTTCCAAAACTTTTGCCACAGAAATGCTGCTCCATTTTCCAATCTCACTTTTTCAGACTTCACTTTTCAATAAGGAAAAAATTTATACACAGCTGTCTTGCAATAGAGAAATGCTGTTAATTTTTCATAGGATTTATTGCAAATATGTAGAAAAAAGAGAAAAGTTTACTTAAGTGCAAATATTTCCATTTTCCTCCCCACTCTGAAAAACACCTCTGGTGCTTGTATTTCTTGGGAAACAGGAATAAAGAAGCATCAGTATACACAATAAGTATAAGCCCATATTGCTTCAATAATTTCAGCATGCAGTAGCAGGGCTGAGTCACGTGTCTGTAGAAATGAGGAACTCCACTCATCTTGGGACAAATTTCTTGATCAAACAACAACAACAACAGAAAAGAGGTTAAAGAAACAGCCTTACCCATGAGAGAAATCCCATAGGATTGTCCAATCTGTATTCCACGGCCTGTTATGCATCATTAGTCCTAATCAAATCTGTGATCATTGCTAAGAACAGAAAAGCTAGACTGAGACATCTCAGTCTTACTCCGGGTGGCAAAGTGACAGACAACAGCTACAGGAGAGCCAGGGGATATTCTAATAAATAAAATAAAATTTTAAAAAATTAAAAATTAAAAAGAGAGAGAGAGAAAGCGAGGGAAAAAATAGGAGTCCAAGGTATTTACTAAATTTGGGAGGTTTTTATGGAATGAACTGGAAAAGCAGGAAGTTCAGCAGCTTGAGGCAGAGCCAAGGCTCGCCACGTTTGGAAAAGGTTGCCTAAGAAACCGTGACCAGTTTTACAGAGAAACTTCTTTAAAGCTGTTTCTCTGTTGATGCTGTATCACTGCAGGGGTGTTCCACTGCAGCAGTCTCCCAAACCACATCTTCTCGGATACAGCCATAAAACAAACATCTGGATTTCACTGAAGTGATAATGCTTTGCGTAAATATACAAGCATGTAGAGGACAAAATCCTTTTAAAAAAGCAGCATAGGTGCACGAAGTATGTTGTCAACAAAATATTCTTTGTTACACATCACCAGAGCTGCACTGCAGAAGTGATTACAAGTCCAAAAAGGTATATGATAAAATTTAGAATTCAGGTGTGAAATTTTGGAAAACAAGTCAGACATACGACTAGCTCCTCTCCTTTCTTACCACTCTCCACTGATTTTCCTCCTGCTCCCTCCCTTTTTTCTGCCTTTGATTTTTATTTTTTTTAAATACATTTGATTTGATTTGCAGAAGAGTTCCACAGACTCATTTAAAACAGTTAGACTTTCTCCCCCAACATTACTGTATTTTTTGGTAGTGTTCCAGGGTGTGGTTTCCAAACGTTTGAATCACGTATCAAAATTTCAGGACAGAAAATGAAAGGAAAACAAGATATAAGAGGAAAAACATTTTCTTCCAGCAGATACTTGAAGTGATAAATGAATGTAGGTGAAGACAGAGCAAGGCTGTCCCAGGAGCAGCTGAGAAGTCTGCTTGCTGAACATCCATCGGGTGGCAAAGAGGCAAGGGCTATGCTAATGCCAGCTAAGCATGAACAAGGAGGAGGTTTTCTCCATCTAAGTATTTTAAAGCAATGCTTTGTGGCAGCACTGCTGTTACACTGACATACCCATGTAATCCTATTTATCCTGTATACCCACAGGACCCTGAAGCTCACAACAATTTTCTGAAAGTTTGTTCAGTTTCTCAAGTGGGTTTCATTGCCAACAACATGCCTGAACTATTGCCTCTCCCTGACCAAACTAGTTTCGAGCTGGATTCGCTGTGCTTCAGTCACCACATTCTGCACATGTCCTTACAAATCCCGCTGTGCAGAGCATGTGGAACACATCAGGGTGCTCTGTCAGCCCACAGAGTTCTGCTCTTCTAAGCAGCTTCCTTTGCCTAAGGTATGTCCTACAAGTGTAACTATTTCCAGTGAAATAAATCTGTTAAAATGTCCCACGTATTAAAAGAAAAGCTTGGAGTTCATATCAAGTCAAGTAACTTCATTGCCTTCCAACACCTTCAGCAACTGAAAAAATAAATAAAGAGCCAAGAAGTGACATCCACTTATCCCAGGAATACGAAAACCACACCAACATAAGACCTCAATGGAAGTTTTTCAGCTGAACTTGCTAAGGTTAAAGAAAAAAAAGGGAAAAAGAAAAAGAGAGGAAAAAGTAGTGTCAGTTTGTTGAAATCTTAAACTTACGTGAAATCATCTATTCGGACCAAAAAAAAAAAAGTTCACGGGAGTAACTTCTCAATCCCCAGCTCCTGGGACCTTGCACCACGGTTTGCTGAGCTGCTTTCATATTCCAAATTTTTCTCCAAGCTGGAAGTCTTACAGTTCACTAAGAAACTTGCAGGCTTTATCCTGGGAAAGCAGCAGATTTTTTTCACACTCTCAAGACATCTGGAAATAGAAAATCTTCTTATGACTCTGAACTGTTGTTCCACTTACAATACCTCAGAATATTTTAAGAAAACATTTTCTTTATATGACCGTTCATACAATTTGAATAGTTTATTTCTACCATGGAACCTATCACAGTCTAAAATCAGAAATACCAAAGTCTCCTCACTGGCTTTAAAATCCCTTATGTGAAATGATATCAAACAGAACAAAGCACATCAGCTCTTCAATATCTGGCACGCTTAATACAAGTGTTGTGAAGGGGGTGCAAAACAGACCTTTAAGAACAATTCTAAAAGTTCTAAAAGGTCTCTAAAAGACCAAGAAGTCAAGAACATCACCAAGATAGCTACAAATGTGAAAAGCTGGCTAAACCCGTTAGAAAATACTCCATCCAAAATTAGATATCTCCCAAAAAGCTTGCTTACTGAGAGCCAAAAAGGATGTGATTTACCTTGCTCACTACTAGAGAGATTTGCAATACCAGACCCTGAAGATCCTTTCTGACCTATCTGAAGGTCACTTTTGTTTATTGAAAATTCTGTATTTTTGTATTGGCATAAAAAGTGCTGTTGGACACAAAGCTGTTTAAAGGGAGCTCTCAGCTCATCGCAGAGTCCAGGCTTAACTTATTACAAATTCTCATGAGAAGGGCTTTTATGAGATAAACAGCCATTTGACAATTTTTTCAGCTGGAATACATACCCTCTGGTTTCCTTTGCTTTCCAATCCACATATGAGGCTTTGTTTGTTTTGGTGCTACATGCAATGCAAGTTTCCCAGAGTTTGCTGCTTAATACAATCAAGAACATTAACAGCTCAAGTAACAGAGAAGACAGCTCATGCTCTATCCCCACACTCTGAAAACCACGAAAACAAAAAACCCCACTGACTCATGTGGTGCATAACTTCATTTCTGAGACATCCTGAAATGCTCAAGAACCTGATACTTTAATGGGAAATTGTGACAACTTGCTTTTACTAGAATCTGCTTACTAGTGTTTTATCCAGCATGTACCTGTGAGTTACCATGGTAGCTGACAAGACTACTGCAAAACCTATAGATGAAACCTATAGATGAAAGTCGTGTCCTCAAACGAAGAACCACAATCACATGCATGTACACTGGTCCAAGAGACCACGTATTCTTAGCCCTGCCTGTGAGTAGCACACATATGCTAAGAGGATCAAGTTTACTTCTGGGCTGGTTCAGCTCCTACAGGCACTCCAGAGATTGCTTTGCTGTGTTTTACAGACATATCTTTTCATGCTCCACATTAAGCCAAAAAGATGTAGAAAGGAGCTCTAACCACAGATGCTTAAAAAAATCTGTAGAAGTTGTCAGTTCATCGCATGAATTCACTACCATCCAAACCAAATACTGTTGCACAGTAACCTCATGGCCAAAGCCAGCGAGCAGCCAGTCAGTGCCACAGCAACTAGTTGCAAAAGAAGTGAAAAAAACAGAGGTCAATCCACATGGGGCTGCAGAAGCAGAGCGTGTGCAGACCATGCTAAACACACAAATCTGTTCAGATGAGGAAAGCATGAACAAAAGCACACATAGTTGTGGCTTTTTATTCAGAAAATTATCTGTTTCTCTTTTGGCTATAAAGAAATCTGAAGAAGGAAAAAAAAAAGATAGCAAACTCAGCTTTGAAACATGAAAAAGGAATGGCAAGACATAAATTAAAATCTGTATTACTGTCAATTACCCAACAAGAGAACAATCCCCTAGGGCTCCCTTTAGTATTAATGTAACTATTAAAATATGCACTGTTCTTTTCTTATACAGCATGTTTTCTTTTGTACTTTTCTTCATGAAAGTCACTAAGATAATTATTTAATTACATAAGCAAGAACTTATACATTCATAAGTCTATATGCCTTCATTCAAGAGAAAACCTCTACTCCTTGGTCATAATATGTAGCTATTTTGTAGTCAGTGAATTGTTTGCATTTTAATCTGTTGCATCATTGGCTTGCACTGGTTAATTAAGTTCCCCATCCCTCAGATCAACCAGTCATGGATTTCAAACGAGGAATAAGAGCAACAACACTTAATCTACCTGTATATTCAAGTAAAGCCAGAAATGTTATTAATGTACTAATAGGCAGAAAGTAAAACGTACAGGAATTACTGCATTGTAGTCACTCACTTGAGGAAATTCCATTTATTCAAATAGAATTGAAAAAAGGGTTATAATCTTCAATGGGAAAAAATTTACATTTTCACCAGTTAAGCAGTTTGAAAAAAAATTAGATTTTAACGTTCCTAAAATTTTGAACATTTACCAGATAAAGGGCTTCACCTAATACTTATTCACATAAGACCAATCCAATTAAACTTTAAATAAAATCCAATTTGCTGCAACATGACTGATTGGAACTCTGAAGTGCTTAAAAAGATGTGCAGCAGGATGGCAGAAAAAAAAAATGGGCACAGTCTTAACCGCAACATTTAGCACAATAAAAACAAGTCTGCTTTCCCCTTCATATCTATCCCAAATATTGGCTGTCTTAATACAAACTACACGCTACAAACAACTCCTTCTCCAAGTGAGGTTCATCAGTATGCACCAGCTTATTAGCCTATAAATCCAGCAAGCACAGAATGCATCACCGAATTGCAGCACATTGCAAGCCTAGTAATTGAATGCATACTTGGAGGAGATTTGCTTTCTTCTAATATATCCTGGTAATAGGACAGAAAAGAGTCAAATAAAGGCAGGTTGGAACAGAATGGTCTTTGAATTCAGTAATAAGGCCCCTGCTCTTTTACATGCACACTGTATAAGTAGCCTTTAGTTACACTGACAGATAATGTCGCAGCATGGCAAAGATGGTACAATTAGTAGCCACAAATCACCTAATCTGAAAAGAGTGATCATTTCCATTTATGAACAATCAGTGACAGACTTTTACAAGAGTGCAGGATGATGGTGGTTACCTATACAATCAGATCACACCGGATGGCCTTTTCCATCATACACACCTACATTGTATTAAACATCACTATTACTTCTATACTCCAGTTCAACTACTAGTACCCACCCTGTACAAGTAGCACTTGGTTGCCATTCGTGCTCTTGAAGTAGCAACTGTTGAGATGCAGGCATTTCACCAGGTAACTTCAGTAATACTAATATTTTCTGATATGTGTTGCTTTAAAGTTGCACATCCCAGCTGAAAGCCAGAGCAAGGCAATCTCAGCCTCAGTTAAAGGTGACTGTGAGGGGAAGAAATGTGTTCCAGAGAAAAGTAGAGATAGTGCCAAGAGCAAAGCCAGAAGGTACTAAGAAAGAATTACAAGAAAATCCTAAAATTTTATCATTTTAATTGTTTTCAAGCTTTCTGTTGACATTTGTGTGAGGTTTTTTCCAGCATACTCTCTAATTAAAAATATTTTTTAAGACTGATAATCCACTTTATTTCAAGGTAAAAGAAAATCTCACAGAGAGAGAAAGGGAAGAAAAAAACACCCCACAACTGAGATGTTACAAGACTGGCAAATACTTCAGTAACACAAATAATACACACTTAATTTGTTGTCAATAAAAAGAGCAATAGCTTCCCAAACCTCACTTCTTTTAAGGTGAGCTATATATTAGCCAACAAGAACAAAGTACAAACCAGACAGGCACAGAAGTGCACGTGAGTATCAAGATAAATGGACTAGGTTGAGAGAAGGAGATTTGATAGTGGAACTTACTTCCAGCAAAAGCCTGAAAATAACCAACTGGGACAAACCAATGGGGAACAATGTAAAAAGACCCCAGTTGCAGAGTCAGTTACCCTACCTGTGGGAATGCTGGAACCTTACGTAGGGATCCATTTTAAAATGCACTGTGCAAAACAGCCCTTTCCCTCTCTTCCACCTGTATTTCTCAGAGGTGACAAACAGTGCAGTGAACAGCTGGAGCATCTAGCATTTCCCAGGGGCAGTACTGACCCAGCAGTAACATCATGCAAGTAAATGCAAAGTCACTAAATCACTTCCCTATACAGTGAAGAAGGAAGAAAGATAACATGTAGTCTTGGACAGACTTAAGAAGTTGGCAAGTGAGGATGAATGGATTAGACAAGAATAGAATATGTTCTTCACTCAATTAAAAACACACCAATCCACAGGCGATTATTTGAAGTTAAAATATTCAAACACCAGTTGGAAACCACAGTAATATCTCAATTTCAGTATCAACTACTGATTAAATTTCAGGAATATCGCTCTATTTAGAAAGATCTAAGAATCAAAATAGACAATGCATCAATTCTTCTCACCTCAGAAGTCCCAAGGGCAACTGATTTGATCACAGGAGTGGGGATCTGACCGTATGCCCTGAAGGAATGGTCCAACATAGAACAGAGCATTTCTTTCAGAATCGCATTAGCTAGAGAGGAACAGAAGACAGCATGTTTTAGCTTAATCAGATAACTATGAATTAGTGAATAGAAATCAGTATAGTTTAAAATGCTGTTAGAGCTCCAGAAATAAAACCACCCTAGCTTCATGCAGTTTTCTGTTTATTCTGTATTTCTGATCTCCCTGATATAGAAGACATACATATATATGGGGGTTTTTTTTTCTGCAAATATCAGCTCAATATTGGAGCAGAAAGCCAAATTGGATTCTCATTTCCTTCAGTGCCAACAGCAGGTGTAAAGCTTCCAAAAAACAAATTATGGCTCTAAGTTTCAGCTCTCCAACAGAGCTGCCCTCAGCACATACCTCACCATTCCCATGACCTTCCATTTGGCTGGCAGTAAACTGCCACAGCATTACTAAGCATGGTCATACTTCACATTGAAACAGTATTAACAGCTGAACTGGTAAATCATGACCACCAAGACCACTCCAGTCCACTTTACTCAAGGTCTATTTATCCCGAGCTGACAGTTGGGTATTTATTTTTGATGGGTGAGTAACAACAGACTGAGAGGACATTCGCAGTAGCTGACTTAACAGGTATTCAGGATTCCCCTTTTACCCCCAAATTCTACCACAACGCTTGCAATTAACGAAAACAAAAATAATCCATCTTTCATCGGGCCGTGGAGAAAAGGCTTTGCTGGGAAGTATTCCTGGAAAACCATAAAAAAATTCCCATTCTTTAAGAGTAAGGCTGCTGCACAGCTACAGAGCTGCTGAAATACCCATGTATTACTGCTGTTCCACATCAGCCTTTTTTTCCCCCCTGAAACCCACAGCAATCTTCAATAGGATCAGAAATTGAAGTAATCAGACCTTTTCTATCTTTTCTGTACAGTAAGTCTCAAATATGGCTGACTTACACAGAGAGGTGCCCAAATCCCTAAAAGTTGTTTGGTTGCTTTTTTTGTGTTTGTAATTTTTTAAAATATTTTTTAAGCAAGGAATTGGAATATTTATTTTCTTCTTCATCCTGTAGATACACGTGCCACATTCCTCTGAATTGAGTGGTACAGGACTCAAGAAATCTTTAAAACTTTTGTGTACCAACAGTGTCACAAATTCTTAGGCCTGTTAGTACCTCTCAATGCTAACCATAAGATTTGCGTCATATTTGGGGTAGAATTGTAAATACTTAAACTGGGACCTCACAGGGTCTTCAAACATAACAAAAAAGCTTCTTTCTCTGCCTATTCCAAGTCATTTATGGTATACATTGTATACTATTTTAACACACTGTATTTCTGAAAATACATTTGCTACTTTTACAGTATTCCAGATTTAGTGAACTAACTGACTTTATCCTATTGCACCATAACTGTTTGTAACTGCTCAGAAAGAGACATAAAGCAATGAAAAATGGTACATAACATGATCTATTTGTAACTGAAGGAATGTTATTTAACTACGAGAAATATAAGGGAATTATGATTAAATTAGGGCATTCTTCAGGGTCAGAATATCATATCACAGAGGAGATGATGTTTTTACATCATAATAAATCAGGATCTATTCTGTCATTTTAAATTAAAATTGATAGGCTTTTTATTAACTCCTATATATCTCATAGCTCCAAGAGTTACTGCTGGTACATCAACGGAGAAGTTTTATTAAAGGTGAAAATGCATGAATATTATAAACCTGATTTTGATTTCTGAAACATAATTAACTCCTTCCCCCATAAAAAAAAATCTAAAAGAGAACTGCATGTAGAGAAAAGATCACACTGATGAAAGAAGAGAACACTCTTATACCCTGTCAACATGCACAGTAGTTCTGTTTCAACATGATTCCATCAGCAACAGACTACAAATTTTTTTTTATAAAGTTCCTCTAAAAACATGCAGTATTCTTAAAGGGTGGGGGAGAGGGTAGCCTTCATAAGATGATGCATGACTTCTTTGCAAAATCAAAAAGCAAAGGTAAACAGCTATTATCACATGACTCTCCCCACTAGTCCAATTGTTTTCTGCTTCTTAAGTGATCACAGTCCTAGTCTACTGATGAGAAAGGCATTAGTGTATAATTATCTGATTTTGCCTCAATCCATGGGCTCAATTTCTCCATTATCCCATTAGTGTAGGATAAGATTTGCATTGCAGAGGGATAATACAATGAACACAGAGAAATCCGGATGGTTAATAACTTCTCCTTAATACACAGGCTGTTCTTTACATTAATGTAACTCTTTAGTGACAAACACTGATAGTTCACTTAGTAAAAGTGTGCCAAGTTGTAAGATGATTAAGTCTAATATACCGACACAAATCCTTCTTGCTGTTAATCATGCAACACTTCAGTGCCTGGTAGCTCAGTAGTGCAGTGAGATTAGCTGTAGGCAACTAGCATTCACAATCATCCCAGGTATCTTTCCTACTCCTACAAATGTGTCTAAACACCCTCAAAAAGGGCTGTAGGCTCCTCTTACATTCCAATATGTCATTGATCTAATGCTTTAGATCATTTGAGTAACAAAACTCTGACATAGTATAACATTAGTTTAAGAAACTCACAACAGGTTTATGCCTTTTCTGTCTAGTGTTTGAAGAAAAATGCTCACAGCAAGACCAGCTTTCAACCCTACTGACCATCTTGCATTTTGAAATGTTAACTGCACAAAGACAGACTTTTAATAAACGAACACAGATTATCATTAACATGGAAAGACCTTTCCCAGTATGATTTCAATAGCTATAGGTGCAAAATACCATCTGCTGGAGACACTCACTCTCAGCCTTACCACTCTAAATTCAGCCCAGATTTCCTCCTTTGCAACCAAGAGCTCATTTAGTGCACAAATATATCGGACACATCTATTTTGAGAAACCAGTTTGAGTCTCTGCAAGGAGCAAAGAACACGCAGCACTTTCTGAAAACTTTGTTCCTTGAAAGCGCTTTTTTATGGGAGACACAAAATAAAAGCAAACCTGTTCACTAAACTTCTTTGAAATTCTTGCCCGTGAATCAACAAAATCCTCAGTCCCAATCCAAACTAAACTATTGGTAGTGCAAGGAATGGTTTAGAGGCTGGTAAATCTTCAGTATGGAGATGAAGGTAATACCTTTGTCATCTGGCCCCACTGAAGTTTCCTCTACTGGTATTAACTAGAGTTCAGGCCTAATAGCACTCCTAAAACAAAAGGTGCCTGTCTGCACTTGTTCATCCTCTAGCCTAGGTACAGCTCTTCTAACAGAGACGGATGGCCTTTGCCCACACTTTGGCAGCTAATTTGTTCCAATTTCTAGTGAAAGCAAATGTCTACTGTCAGGATTTTACACGCACAGAGGACTTCCCAAAGATACACAGGGTATCATTTTGAAAACGGCAAAGCTCTGTCCTGCTAGATTGCTAGCTTCCTTCTCCAAGCTCAGCAACACAAATAGGACAGTGTAGGAAGCCTGCTGCCATTGCTGTTGCACACTGTTCTTGAATAAAGTTTAATTTCCGATAGCATAAACCTTAATCTTTTATGAGGCAGAATGCAAATACTCCTAAGTGTAATTACTCAAGGATTAGCACAGTATTACTATAGGACCATTTCCTCCTGAGGTCTGAGGGTTGGGTTTTTTGTAGTTTGTTTGTGGGGTGTTTTTTTTGTTTGGTTGGATTTTTTTGATTTCTTATTTTTTAAAAAATTTGTCCTACAGCACAGTGTCTTCAAAATTCTCCGTCTCTTTTTGGAACACCACCCATCCCAAAGCATATTTGCCCTGTAACCTGATACATGCCCTCAAGTTCAGGAGTGAGAAAGAGTGTTTCATCTAAAATAAAGTATTCTTCTCTGTCACTTTTTGTGGTCAAACTGTACAATGCCTGGCTTTAGCATGACTCATACACAGCACTCTGCAGCAGGTGTTTTACTGATGCTGGTAAGGCAATTACATAGCCGCAATGCCTCTCTCTAGCCTTGGATGAAAGCATGCTAAGGACAGGAAAGCAAACTCTTTTCAACTGTTACGCACTAGTAGTGCAGAAGTCAGTGGCCCAAAGAGCCCAATATACAAATAAAATGCCTTTTTTTTTTTCTCCTTTTTTTCTTTTTTGCTTTCTTCTCTCCAAACCCAGTAGATTAGAAATGAAAGTGTTCTTGTGTTATAGGATTGCTGTCTTCAAGGTGGAGATTGGCTGAATAACCCTTACCTCTTTCATGCAGGTTATTTGATGCTGAGCATTTCCTGCCGTGCCAATTTTGAATATTGCAAAACAAATTGTTTCCTTCAGACTCTGCTATAGCATAGGAAATTGAACTGATTTGAGAGATTATGCCAGTAAAATCTGAATGGAAAGATTTGTGTAATATCAAGTACTGATATATATGGCATAATTTACATAGCCCAGGCAAAAGCTATCCAACAGAGACCCATCATCATCCGGATAGCAAAAAACTTTTATAAATTAGCTGTTATTAACATTAATGAAGGATCACAAAGGGTTTTGACACCTATGAACATTTGTGTTTTGCCCCCATCCCATGGTGAGAAATGAGCCCACCCCAGTAACATTATTCTTTGTTTCAACTTAGGCTTCACTGTATCTGTTCAAACACTGGTTCTGCAACAACTTTAAAATGGTTTTCGAAGGTACTAGTTTCCCATTGGTTTAACAGAATTCATCATCAGGAACCACTATAAACTCTTCTGACCGCAGTTGTGCGAGAAAGAGACAGGACAAGTTTTGAAGTTACAAAGAAATGAAGAAAGAGGAACTGAAGGTGAACATTAGTTCAGTCTTCTCACTTGAGACTGATCAGTTTATGTTGCAATTAGCAGTAATGTGGCTGCATTAGTGCCGATCTGATAATTACATGGAGTTCAAAGTTTGTTTCCATTAAGTTCCTGTGTGCCTACCTACAATGAAAATTTAATTTTAGATTGAAGGACAAACAATATCAGGTCTTCAAGACTGTGTTTCCCTCAACTGCCAAGCTAATAAAGAGATGAATAGATTCTTAATTAAAAGAGAATATAGGGTGGAGCAGATATAATCTCTGGAATGTTAGGCAGACCATTTAGACCTATGTCACCCCAGCACCATAAATCCACATGGCTTTTGCAATACAGAACTTCCCTGAAAATTCTCAAACCAAGGTATACTCCTGCCCTCACCTTCCTCAAGTAAAATTAGGGAGCCACAACTAGCTAACACAAAGCTAATACAGGTAATAATCATTAACAAACAAACAAAAAAGTACAATGTAGCAATAAACTCGCTAAACGTGGAAGCTCAAACCTGTGTGTTTTGTTTGAAAAGCAGGGATGTCTGAGAAATACTTCAGAACTGAATTGCAGAGTCATCATATAGAAAAAAGGCAAAACATTCCTCTTTCAAATCCAGTGTCTGAGCTGCGAAGAAAATCCTCAAGCTGTAGGGTATATCCTCAGCTGTAGTAAAATAATATAGCTAGCAGGCCACTGACACAGATCTAATGTAATTTTAATTTTTCCCCTACTGAGGATTTTGAATCCTCAAAACTGAACCCTCTGCATCCATTCCCAGGACTCTTCTCAAGGCTCTTCACAGCACCAAACAGTAATTCCCAAAGTTCCTTCAGCCCACAGGTGACTTCTGCAAGACAGGTAAGAGCATGCAGGGCTTTCTTGGGACTAGAGGTCTTTTGAAAGAGCTGTCAGTCGGCTGAGGAAACAGACCAGGTCAAAGTGAACACCACAAGGACCTTGTCTGGACTGGTCTGGTACAAAGTATCTCCCCCGAATGGGAAGGATGCACATCCTCAACTGCACAAAGGGGTTCTTAACCCACACAAATAATCAATGCCTGCCCTAACATTTTGAGAGTCCATGTGCCTGAGATTTTCTTTCCCAGTTTCTGAGTGTCCAAGGGAAGTGCTGAGAACTGCAGACGGCTCTTTTAAGATCACAGGGACTGCAGAGAAAGCAGTAGTTAACACTACTCCTCTGCCTTTGGAGCAGGGCAGGGATTCTTTCACTCCACTCAAGGACTTAGTGAAAAACAAAATTGCTTTGGAGCAAGCAACAACTCCTCCTTAATTGGTGACATTTGTTAGTACAATTAAAACAAGGGCTGCATTTGACTGCACGGTTTTAAATTGCCGTGGTTCTTCGTTGGAAAAAATAGCACTGTAATGTTTACCAAGAACTGCAGAAAAATATAATTCAATTTATAAATCAAAGTCAACTTCATGGATTTCTTCAGCATTTTCCTCATATAACAATTAAAGCAAACCAAAAAACCGCTTGCATCTTTAAGCAAACTGCTGCGGGGGAGGAAGGGAAGAGGAAGCCATGTAAACACACTTTAAATGTTAATTCCAGAGTTTAATTGTAGCTCACTGCAAGCCTATTAAACTCTGACTAAGTGCACCTGACAGACTGACAACAGCATAATGCTAATGCATGCCAGGGAAGAGCAGTAATTAGCTTCTTTAAAAGGCTGAGATTTGGGGGAAACTGCTAACAGAACAAAAGAAAATGGGGGGAGGGCGAAGGAAAGGAATGATAACTTTTTTCCCATTATACCTTTTTACATCATATGTAAATCTCTCTGCAGAACTTGGGAGACTATCAGGATTCTGCTATGAAAACTTTTAAAATGGAAAAAAAATAATCCCAAGACTACTGTAGAAGACAAAAGGACTGTTTAGTTTTTACCTTTTTATTTTCTGTGTGGACATTGTGAACAAACTAGGGTAAAGCTGAAATACAGAAAAGGACCTAGAAAGAAAGTGATTTGCTAGTCTGGTATTTCTGCCAACTCCAGAGAGCTGGAAACTTACTTAGTGAATCATCTTCTACACTGTAGTCTTCCTTGCTTTTCCTGTGTGCATCAAATGACAGAACTCCTCCATGCAGAATGGGAGGGAAGCAGCTCATGTCAAGCAGTATGTCATAGCTGGCCATCTCATCTCTCTCAAGTTGCATTACATTTCATTGGGCACCCAAGTTAAAAGCGAATGCTGGGCTTTACAGTACACGCTGATTTGTTTAATTCTAAACAGAGATCAGATCCCTTCGCTGAGAGTGGCAAAACCTTAGGGGGGTTAAGCTTAGCTCTATAAAACTATGCTGAAATATATCATGTTTACCTGTATGTTACATTCAGCCTACTCTAATGACAATAACAAGGCAAATTTCAGAAGGAGTATGAGCTAGTCTTGTTAGCTTAAATTTGAACTTTACTAAAACTTTTCACTTTACCTTTTATTCTAAAACATTAACAGAGAATTTCATGTTCTGTATCTCATTTCTTTCAGACTGGACATTGCAGCCTCATTTGTAATGGGCATACTCTCAGGCTGTTTGGCAATAGCTAAAAAATAACATTGCTACAGAAATCCACAACATTTCCAAGATTCCAAACATAAGACCTTTTGGTGCTAAGACTGTTTATAACCACAACAATTCTTTCCCGGAGTAGCATGGCAGTGATCTAACAAAGGCAGCATCTTATCTTGATAAAAAGCTGTGATACAAATCTGTCGCAGTGAAGGAACTGCAAAAAGTTAACAGGCTGAGACCAAGGAGAACATCGCTTCTCTTCCACTTACAGCAGATATTTCATTAAGACCCCAGAGTACATTTATGAAAAGCAGATCCATTATCTTAAACCACAGAGGACTTATTTCAAACTGTAGGAATATTTTCATACATCTGCTTCCTTATTTAGCTACCTTTGTGGCATAAGCTTAAGCAGTATTTAAACTAAAATGAAAGAAATGAAACTTCATAAACATCGCTATTATTATTAAGCCAATTCCTAATGTCTGCACATAATCAAAGCAAATCACCTACAGTACTGTGTGTTTTTTCAAGTTATTCATCTTACAGACCACGGTTGATTCCCAGGCCCTGAGATTTGGAAAGAAAATAAGAACAATTACCTTCCATTTCTCTGGAAGAGCATTTTGTGCACCTGGTGGGAGACCTGTCTCTTAAATAGCTGCCCCAGGAAAGGGGGCAAAGTCCAAGAATTAAAGTGCCTCAGTAGCAATAACCGCACAAGCTGTTCCATTGGCTCCATGCTTGCTCTTTGTTAGAAACGACCTTGCAAAGGTAGAGAAGGCAGCAGGAGATCCTGAAGAAACAAAAAATTATAGGGAAACATCGAGCAAGATCACGTTCTAGGAGAGGGGAACCCGAAGGCTCACGAAAAGCTGTCTTTTTTATTTTTCAGTTTACTGTAGGGTACAAAATTCCACACTGGAATATCAGATTCTTAATTTGCAATTTCTTTTATAGGTGGATAATATGTTTAGAATGTGCCATTAACCACCTATTAAAAGATCCTGGGTTTTTCCTAGATCCATGTACCTCTCACTTGGGCTAGCAGTAAGGCACAGCTGTAAGCAGGAACCTAGACGACTTAGGCAAGTTATAAAGACATTTCCAATACCCATTTTTCCAAGACTGATCCTTTTACTGTTGGACTCTGTTTGTGTCTCTAATGGCGCACTGAAAATTGGAAGCATTTGTTCACAGCTGCCTCTGTCCCCGAGTCTGGATCCCTTCCATCACCTCTGATTCCTTGCAGGGGGCTGCGGCAACTCATTTGATTACGCCCCCTTCCTCACTGTGCTGCCATGTGTCGGTTTTAGAGCAGCTGCTCTGCAGGCCTGTGGCTTCCCTCTCACCTTTCCCAGTTGTCATTGGGGCCACGTGGCAACTTGGCATGTAGGTGAGAGATTTAGCATCGGGGGAATCTGACAGTGCCAGGTACTCTCTGACGTACCTCGCCTTCCTAACAGACGAGCGTGTAGCTACGCTCAGGGGAACCAAAACACACCGGCTTGGAACAGGCAGAGAAATTTCGAGCGGGGTGGCAAGGCTGCCTGTGGCTCCTTTTGTTCCTTGCTATTATTCTTCAGCATTATTACCATAATCCTCTCCAGATAGCAGCATTCAGTGCCCACTCCAAAGAGCCAGTAACCATCTTCTATTTGTCACAGCCAGAGGGTCTTGTCAGCAGGGGCACCTAATACATCCAAACAGTGTCTTTGCAGTAAATTACAGATCGCCACAGCAGACACAGCCATCCTGCTAGATTTGTGAACACAACCCCTGATCACGTCAGCTGACTTTCACCCACCATGTGCTGTGCTCTCACTCAAAGCACCAAGCTGAGAAGTCTCACAATCTCTCATTTTCTATTTTATTTCCCCATGACACCTGGGAGGACAGCCAGGGAGATCGAGCCAAATTTACTAGAA
Organism: Porphyrio hochstetteri; assembly: GCA_020800305.1. Lineage (NCBI taxonomy): Eukaryota > Metazoa > Chordata > Aves > Gruiformes > Rallidae > Porphyrio > Porphyrio hochstetteri. The sequence goes on from CM036911.1 coordinate 12,994,461, forward strand.
CTGTACAGGAATAGCACTGAGGAGTACTGCAGTTCTCCAAAATATGTCTAAGGACAACATGTTATACCTCTCTGAGCGTGAAAAACTTCTGAGACTTTTCTCTTTCGTTGAAGAATCTTCCCGTTTCCTTTTAAGTAAGCAGACCACTTTAAATAAGCTGACTTCTAGCCTTAATTTTACGATGAGACTAACCTCTTGCCAGGCTTTCTTATATAAACCACATTTATTTATTCAGCCTTGTAGTTTAAAGACCCTGAAAGAATACTAAAAAAAAAACCCAACCAAAACCCAAAAATAAAAAGGTACCAATCAGAAAGTGAAGATTATTGTCCTTTGTAAGCATAAACTTTGATTTCTGATATGACAAACTGCAATATCCTCTACAGAAAACAGACAAGAATGTTGATGAGAACATACTTGGTTTTGGGTAAGACATCTTCTAGAAACCCTTAACTAGCTCTGTCTTTCTTTTAATATTTTATAACGCTCTGGTGCAATTTGCAGACAACGCTAAATCAGAAGAGCTGTGGACATCAGTCAGAGCAGAGAAATGTTAGTGACAAAGCCAGGGCATTAGTGGGCAGAAAATGACAGCATGAGTTTCAATTTAGAAAAATCCACATTTAACACACCTAGGGAGATAAAAAACCAACACGTGGCTGGCTATTCACTGAGTGGAAGAAATTAGGAAATACTAACAAGAGAAGCATGGGCAATAGATACTCCAACGTAGTATCGGGTTGGACCCGATGATCTCTCGAGGTCCCTTCCAACCCCTACAATTCTGTGATTCTGTGATTAATACCAACAAAACTATGCAAGCTTAGTCTAGCTGCAAACTAAAATCCATGAAAGACAAGGCATCATAGAGTGAAGAAACATTAATTGCCTGACCTTTGGACAGTTTTTAGTGTGAGTGTGAATTCAGTGCAGGGCATAATGTTAGCTGTAAGTCTGACAAATTGCAGTGATTTACAAAAGGACCAGCAATACAGATTAGAGCATGGCAGAGCTGATTTATGATGGAAAAATTATATAATGAAATATTTACTAAGCTGGCTAGCTGAACCTGGAGACAGGGTGGGAAGACATACTTGAAGGGTATTAAGAGTGAAAACAGAATATGAATTACGCCTATGTCTGCATTACATTGGTGTGTGCCATTTGAGTTCTAGCACAAGTTTTAAATACTGAGCCTTAGACCATTACTCAGTGAGGCAATACAAGCCATGCTGCAAAATGAATGGTCTCACATCAAAAACAAAATACTGAGTGTATGGAAAGTTTAAAACTAGGCTGGAGAGAATTCTGGCAACAAGGCATCCTACAGTGGCACCGACAGATGTAGCAGAGCTTTGTTAATTTCTCAGGAGCTGTAGAGACTGTGCTGTGATATGCCACTTATTATGTTATATTATAGCTCTACAGATCAGGCAGGACAGATATTCACTTAAGTACGACTGTTCACAGTAGCCTTAATGTGCACTGAGAATTCCAGAGTCAGGGAAGTGCTCAGAAGAATAAATCAATTTGCCTGCTCAGAGATGAATATAATAAACATTGGTGAAATTACACCTGTTAAACTATTATTTGCTCTAAGCTACAGTCCTACAGACTCTAACTTCCCTAAGCTATAAACTGACAATATTATTCTCAAACATTAAATAAAACCTTGCAAATTTCTCTATGCAACAGAATAACTCAGCCATCTGAATGTGGGAAAACTAAATGCATCAGAAGCAATTGAAAAACATGCTTCAAAAAGCCATGATTCTTACGGTGGCAAATGAAGTCCTGGTTCTAACCAGCACAAACTGAAACAACTATCAGCAAGGGAAGACAGAGATAAGCAAGGTGACAGAAGGGAAAGAAAAAATCCATATGATCTCTAGAAAAAATATTCCAGGATTCGAGTCTTTTAATTTCTTGCTTTGTTTCACCCTTCAGTCAACACTTGTGCTTGCTTTGCTGATGCTGACTCTATCTCCTGCCATTTACTTCATCAACCACGTGTGTAAAAAATACATGTGTCAAGTTTCTCTTTATCCATATGCAGAAGCAGGACCTCCAGCAATGTAAATGGAAAATTTTTGCTGATTACAAGATCAGGTGTTGGGACCTTAATTCAACCACTTGTGAAGTCTCACTAAAATTTTTGTCCCTTTCCATTTCCTTTAGTCTAATAACAGCAAATTTTTTGTGTCTGCTCTTCACAGCTTCATGTACCTACTTGTTTAGGGAGTGGGCAGGGAACTACTGCTGTTATTCACTATTTATGAATAGTAAAAAAGCCTCTGACAGATCCAGAGTCTACACGGGCTGCTCTGATGGAGGGGTGAGGCAGGTGCTGTGACTCTCAGGACAATGAACCACCCAAGGGACAGCACCAGCGAGCAGAGCTTCATGGCAAGAAGCAAACGAAGCTGTCCAACCTCAAACTCCCACCATTCTTGTTCCTATCCCATTCCTTAGATATCTTAAATCTGCAGTCTTGCCCTGAGTTATTTTACTCTCCCTTTTCTCCTTTGCTTGCAGATTCCCAAAGCCTGACACCCTCCATGGTCTGGGGTGGAGGGTTAGCCCCTTTTTGCTCAGATTTCACCATGTTGAAACTGTGGTGCAAGCTTCTGTAAGGGGATTTGAGTCATGTCCAAATGTGGCAAGTTTCTCTTTAACATATGCAGAAGCAGGACCTCAACACTTTCCTGTCTCGAAAAGATGAGGCTTCAGACCAGACTGTCAGTTTAGCCCACCTGTAGATGGAAGCAGCTGCCTACACACTGTCATCTGAAACCCCATGACAAGATTACTCACCACAGATTAATGTTGTCCATATAGCTATTGACCCCAGCAAGCAGTGCAAATACAGTACAGCTATGTATTTGTAACTACTCTCATAGCAAAAATAGGAAAGAAAACTATTCCACAGAACATTCATTAGACATAATTAAATGTACCAAGTCTGCTCAACTTAAAACGTTTCTGATACCACACTGCTTTTCAGTCACACTCACACTGCAGTTTTTCACTGATAAACAGATATACATTCTCAAAGACTAAGACACATAACATTGACTTTCCAAGCTTCAGATGAGAATCTGCTGCATTTACACATATATTCTGGAGAGAATATTCTAAATTAATTTGTTTTATTGGGGGGAAAAAAAAAAATCTATCCAGGGCTATAATATTTGCCTAAGATTTGCAAAAATTTCGGGGAGAGTTAAATGTATTATTTGAGAAAAATCAGTGAGTACTGATGTTATCTTCAGAAAGAGGAAAAATTTCCTTTTTCTTGTAAGAGTTATTTAAAACCTTGCACTACTCCAAGAATACTCATAATGTTAGCAAATCACAAGTAACAAGCTCTCTTAATGAGGTATAAAGTGTTTCTGATTATCTTGCTCACCATATATGGGATAAATAACGTTCTAGGTAGCAATTTCCATTTTTTGAAGGCTCCCCACAGACATATTCCTTGGCCATCTGTTCTCTGGACCCAATGTAAATGGATGTCTGCACCATGCCCTACCTGCTGGGCTGAGGCAGACAGCTATCCTTGGTTTCATGGCACTGTGCTTGCCTCCCAAAAGAGGTATTTTTCAAGGAATTAATGACTGAGAAGAACTATCACAGAAAGCTATAAAATCATGATTAATGCAGAGAAAGTGAGTGGGAAATTAATATTTACTATTTCTCATCATACAAGATACATAGCCAAATCAGTGTTGTGAGGCAGGTGGCCAGAACAAGCAGAATAAAGTAAAAACAAGATTATTTTGTTAATATTCCTATTCAGATAGACCAAAGTATAAATTGATCCAAAATTGAAGGACAGGAATTAATAGAAAACATGTCCAATGGGACCTACAAAACCAATGATTCACATGGAGCCTCTGATTTGAGATGTCCCAAAACTGGTAAAGACATAGTCAGGGCATAATGTTTTCTATAGGCATAACGTTTCTTACCTTCACAGGTCACTGCCACAGGCAGGATGCTGAGCCAGAACTTTTAATCAAATTCAATATTCCAGTTCTTATATTCAGTGTGGGGTTTTCTTTGCTGGTTGGTTCATTTTTCAATTGCCTTTTTCCCCTTCAAAATTTTATACTTCAAAACTAAATGTATTGCTTTGGAATTACTTGGTTTAAAGAAAACGTCTCTATCTCTGAAAAAAACCCACCTCTACCCTGGCAGTTAAAGTTTTTTACTGTACAAATACAGAACTACTAATTAACAAACAGAACCACTGTATTCAGCCACTTTTGAGCAGCCTTAACTCCACTGATGTCCTCCCTTTGCAAGCATAACACCAGCAAGCTATTAACTTCAACACACAGGACCATATTAACTACATCTCCCACACCTGGACTCACATCTGAATCAAGTTACCATTTCTAGACCTCCTCTACCTCTTGTTGCTTCCTCTTTCATTTTGACACTATCTGCCTGGTTCTCCTTTGCTGCACCACCTTCCTCCTCTCTTATCATCCTCTGAATCTTTTCCACATCTAAGAACATTTCTTTTGTTTACACCCAGTATCTCAAAATCATCCCTTCCCCAAGTTCAGTCATCTCCTTCCTGATGCTTTCAGTCTACTGTTCCTCTGCTTTCGAGGAATTTGGTTACTAGACACTTCCATCTACTCGAGCATAAGTAGTGCAAAGAATATTAATTCAGCATAGAATATCATCATATAAATCTAGTTGTCACTTGATAAAAAATACCTGGGGGGGCAGGGGGGTAGGGAAGAGCTGAAAATACCCTATGTTCTTTAGTGATTCACAAATTAATCCAAAGGATGCCTACTGTAATTTATGAATTTGGATCATTCCATCTACAGTCAGGAATTATTTCTGAGGAATATAATTTTTAAATTAACTTTTAACAATTACTGTATATGTGCATTACTAAGTGACATTAAAATGACAACACAACCTTTTTAAAATAAAAGCCATATATAGTTTCTTGCCTACCACATACAGTTTCTTGCCTACCACTACGGATATATTTTGCTTTGTATATGAAGCCATAAGAAAAATCTCCCACCTATGTGTTCCCATTAGCTGCGGATGCTGCTAGGTTAGTACTATCAAAACAAGCAATAGATGTTCATGTTGCTAGACAACAAGTTCTCTTTTTAACCCAACTGACAGCTCAAGCTCCAAGAGCAAGGTGGAAAATTGACAATATTTTAGGAAGCTCTTCAGTTATATTTATGGTGAGTTAATATTTCTATTTTTTTTAATTAAAAAAAAATGAAGACTTATGGTCAGCTTAAGTCACACCCCAGATTTGGCACTTACTGATAAGAAGGTTACAAATAAGGTTTCTGTTCTATAACAATTTTATTACAGTACTAAATTGATGCAATATCAATTAGAAATTATTTGGCTTAAGAGTACTTTTACATATATTTCTATTAAAACATAAATATGGGACTTTAAAACACATATACTTTGCACTTATATTATTTCCAAATTACTAGCTAATGGTGAACCACTGTTTTTTTCCTAGTAGCTTCTGCTAGTAAACAGGGAAGCACAATGAATTCATAGATAAACAGAAATCCAAATGCTCTCCTAGGTCATTGTATCTACCCCTAGGTCCCTTAAAAAAACCCTAACAAATAACTGAGAAACCAAAAACTCAAGAGTTGAGAAATCTGAACATTTCATTATCATAATTATCTTAGTTTACTCCTGCCTGGCCAAAATTGCTACTGATACTGTATCAAAGACTCATAGATCCCTGATAAACAGCTGAAGAGCCTACCATCTGGTCATCGCCCAGATAACTGGTACAGAATCAATCTGTTTGGCTTTTTCATCTGCATTCAGTTTCTGTGCAGCTGAAGGGCTACTCACAGTAATACTAAAAAAAGAAAAAATAAAAAAATTCCAAGTTGCCTCCACTGCAACATTTGATCAGAGTGCAACACACGTTCCAGAATCATGTCCATAAGGGAAGATGACACAGAAAATGTTACACTGGGGTGATGAAAAAAAGAAAAGGCTTTGTGCTTGTGATTTGCCTCGTTTTGATTTTTTTCCCCCCAGTCTCACTTTGGCACTGAGATTGTATTAATTTGGTTCAGGCCAAGTCACTGGAGTAAGATTTTTATCATCGTGCCCTTCACCTACCTCATGAAAACACTGAGCTCCTCCTGCTACACTATGTGAAATGACCTCAACAAAGGCTTTAGAAACATAGATAAAACCACATTTTCATCTTGAAGCTGGCCAAGCAAACTCAATTCTGCATATATCATGTTTATTAGACACAGAAAAAGTGATATACTGTGGGTTTCATCTAGAATATTATACACACACAAACATCTCACAGCAAAACAGCTCTGCCAGTTTATATTGAGAGTTGCAGATATTGGAGTTCTATGTTCCTCTCTTCTCCCATAGGATCAAAACCAAAAAATGTTCAAATTAGAATTGAAAAATCCATTGATTTTTAATTGCAGTTTCCAGCCTATATTACAAAGCAGTGGAAGGTTTGTTTGTTTGGTTGGTTGTTTTTTGGTTCTTTTTTTTTCACAAGAACAGCTAGTTGGGATTCAGATTTCATTTTGTGAAGACCTAAACACTCAGTACTAACCCTACAATGCTATAAGTAAAGACTCAAAGTTTCCATCCAGCTGAGACATGCATAGGTAGGAAAAGAGACAAGTAGAAGTTTGTGACAAAATAATTCATCTATTGAATTTCCAGGTTTTCTTTCCTTGGGGAAACTGGAGTGGTATTTTTTCTTTCTCCAAACAAGAACTTAATTCTGAGAGGCCCTTCCTATATATAAATCCTGGCTCTGCTGAGGTCACGGGGAACTTTGCCAACAACTTTAATAAAAGTAGGTTTTCACCTTTCACGGTTAAACTGATCTAATAGTGATAGCTAATAAGGGTCAGTTTTGAACTGCATGACTGGGAGAACTAATATTCCTGTCTGTAGAAGGCTTAATCTCCTAAACACCAAATGTAATTTTCTTTAAATATAAATTGCCCTCTCAATTTGAAGAAAGGATTCAGATGTTTATTACTGGCCTCAATAAGTTTCATAACTCATGAAGTAGCTTTAGCTGCAGCAAAATCCTTAGAAAAATAAATAAAAGGGATGAATTCATGCACTTACCCCTAAGATGTATACCACATCTTGGGAACTGTTTTGAGGAAGTGTCTTGATGTAGTTGGAAATTTGCAACAAAAACAAGAGCAGCAGTATTTATTGCAAATAGCCATCCCTAGTAAAATACAAGAGAGAGCAGAAATATTTTCAAGACTGGGCCAAGGAAAGTCTAGTATTTTTTATCACGTGGGAAAATGTACATGTTTTCTTTCAACATTTGGTCAATTTTTATTAATAACACTGACCATATCCAGATGGTTTATGCCATTTTGCTGATAAAGTGCCACATATACATAGTTGTAAACCGACCAACCGAACAAAAAAGGTTGCTGACCCTTAATATCATTCACTAAAGGCTCTTCCATGATAAACAGATTTTGAAACAAAATCAAAGTGACAAATGAGCAAACCATAACTCTATTTGCTGACACTATTCAAAAGGAATTGAGCAGGCAGGTATTTTACAAGAAGCAAACAGCAAGTGAGCAATAATGTGACAAGGATTCTTAAAAACTCTAGTTCAATCAGCAAAAAAATACTGAAGCAGAAAGAAAGGACAAAAACCTTCCAGCCAAATTTGCTAATCAGTTAATTGAGAAATACTCACACAGGAAACAAATGACTCCCCCTATTTAAACATCATTTGCAGAAGAAATGAAATCAAATGTATCTGAGAAGGGGCCAAAAACCATGTGAACCAGATAATTTTGAGATAATTGCAAAGATAACTGCAAAATCAGGGAATAGAACACAAATTTGCAGTCTAATAAGTTTCTTGGATGTTTTGAAAAATGAAAGACTTGGCTCAAGAAATTAATAGGCCAAAGTGGGGTAAGAGAAGACTGATATTGGTAAACTTTTCATGTATTTAAAATTTTTACAAGTCCTGATTTCAGAGAGAGCAGTATTTTTTGCACTGAAAAATATGCCTATATTCCTTGCTTTTCATTAGAAAGGCTGCATCTTCCAATTCTCAAATACTGATATAGTAGCATTAATACCATGTCTCATTTAAAAAATAAAATTTCACTTTCTTAAAATAAAGCTTATGTTGCACCCTAGAGAAATATCAACTTGTTGGGATATTAAAAAAAAAAAACAACCCTAAACCAAAACCAAAAATCAAACAAAACACCACCACCACCAACAAATACCATTTTGGAGTTTTTTTGAAGGAAAAAAACCCCAAAATCCAAACTTCCTCTGGAAAGGATATTTTACGTTCATTTACTTGAGACAAAGACACGGATCCTTAACTCATGAGAAACTTCAGAACCTCTCCTGTTTTTTACTGCCTAATTTCAGAGCCTTTCTCCCGATAAACACTTTCTGATCAGAAACTGTGAAATAATTTTTAATGTAGACGGGCTGATTCTGGAATTCAGTGAAACAATCTGTTAAAGAAAAGCAATAAATTCTCCAAAAGTCTACCCTGAAAGAGATTACCCATGCAAGACATTTAATTAACTTCCTTTATTAAGCAAATTTACTTAATAAAGTCAACTGGTCACAGCTACTCAGTGCTTTATTCCCACAGGCATGTTGAGTGCTGCGGCGTGTGGCTAGTACGAAGCAGAAGAGCAGGCTGCTGCATCTGCTGCAGCAGTGACTGCTGCTGTAGCCCTTTTTCCCTGTCCCCAGAGAGCAAGTCAGCCAACAACCATTATGACTGTTCCAAGCCAGTCTTACAAACTGGGATGTTTTCAGTAGGTCTGGGTATAGACATTTTTGGTAGCAACGTTAAAGACGGCCCTAATAAAGGCGTCTTAGTAGTTGTACACTTTGTCTGTAGCTCATAAAAAGGGGTTTGGATCAAATGGTTTCCTGGGTGTAGTTTTTTTATACACACCAGTTCTCCTGAGTATTTGCTGTTTGTTTCCTGCAACCAGAAGACCTGTTGAGAACTGATCTTAGCCCCTTGGAAACTAGTAGCTATTATTTCTTAATGGTGTGTGCAATTAAAGATATTACAAATCTAACATTAATTGCCACCATTAAGAATAAGCTATATTCATTCACATTCCTGGTATTTTGGACACAACTGCAATTATGGGACAAACTCAGGTTGTGGGACACAGGTAGGGAAGAGGTGGTAAATTCTGCAAATATTACCTTCTTGCAAGGCAAGCACAGAATTCAGTCCAGAGCCAAGTTAGTCTCTAAAAAGGACCTCATGTTGGCCAGCCAAAAGGAGTCGGAAAGTAGCCCCCAGTACTGGATGGAAGGACCAAAACAAGTCAGGTTTAGCCATTGTTTCCTCCAGACCAGAATAGTAAGAGGAAATGGGAATCATTTGCCTCCACTGCAAGTCTTAGATGTAAGAAAGAGCTCCTCACAAGAATGTAAAGGCTCTTTTTCTACCACTTGAACTGTGTCAGAAGTTATTCTGGAAAGAAAATAAAATTCTGTTGCATAAGCAGCAGCTGACTTCAGATGCTTGCGTTAAACTTTTAAGTTATCTGGGTTTATATAAATGATCAGCATTTACTTTTGGCCCTGCACACAATGCCCAGATTATTTTTCTGGTCTTTATTTGCATGATCACCTCAGCATATGAAGGACAAAGAGAAGACAAGCTTAAAACTGGCAGATACCACACCTGAGGAAAGTGAATTCTTTGTTTGCTGTGTTTTATCTGCACCAGCTATATCAATACTAATAAAAAGATCTAATTTTAAAATTATGTCAAGAACATCCAATGCATAGATGTTCAGTTTTCAAGTTCTGCTGGTAACAAAGTTAACACACCATCAGAGAAAACTTGGTGAGTTTCCCTTTTTAGTCAAATTACCCAGATTATTTCTTTTTAAAATCTTTCATTATTAAAATACAGATTACAGCTTCTGCAGTGAAAAAAATATAGATACAAACCCACTCAGCAGTCAGGAAAAAATATTTCTATCTAGCACTCGAATATGCATGACACGAGTACAGTTGCATTTAAATCTCACCTACCATTCAATGAGAGATGTAACAAAGAAACTGCCATGGCTTATCTAACAGATGCAGGGGTCCAGTCTTCGTGATTTTGGAAAGACTTAACACCACTGCTTCTACTAGCTCGAATTTGCAAAAACTAAAAATGACATCCAAATATCATAACTGGGCAAGGCTGGGAAACAGCACACTCAGAATTGTCATTATTAATCAAACTGTCGCTCTCTTTACACCTCTCTCCATTTCTGTCATTATGTATGATTATATCCCTGATACTACAAACCATTTCTGACTAGTATATGTAGCAGTCTAGCATGAAATCTGTCCACAGGATTCCCTAAATTGCAGCAGAAATAGCTGCACTGCATTTCGTTTAGACAGTTAATTGCATAATGTATTATTCATTTTGGCTGTTATTCATAATAGAGTCATTGATTGTTATAGCAGATTTAAGAGGAAAAAAAATATTAGAAAGAGAGAAAAAAGGCTTTCTTCCAAATTCTCCCATTCTCTTTTTCCATTTTGCCAAATTCTAACAAGGTCAGCTGTGAGTTTCTGTGCTGATTACCCTTCTGACACATAGTCAGATTTGTGTGAGAGTTCAGGCACATTCAAATGCAAAAGAAGGTAAAATATTTTTTCCCCTTATAAAAGAAAATATTGTAATTCTGACACAAACTTACTCCATCAGAGCCACGATTTACATAAGGAATTTTTGGCTTTTGTTTGGTAGGGAATATGCTGCTTTGGTTCATAACTCCTTAAAAATTAGCCTGTTATGAACTTGACAGTTTTTCAGTTAATGCAGCTCAGTTCAGTTTTGCAAGTGAAATGCCCTGACGACTGTCAGCACTCATCTGGCACAGCACAGAACACTCATCATGCACTTCCAGGGCTTTTTACCTTTGATGTTCCCCAGTCTGTTCTCTGCCTTTTCTATAGCTTTCTGCATGGTACCAATAAAGCCTAGTCATGACAGCTGTAAATAAGCTGAGACATGAAAGGAAAGCCAAAGATGACTTCTACGGTCAAAATGAAGCAGTAAGCTATTGCTTGGGATTGAGGATGTGGCAGAATGTGGTGGGACCGTGGGCCAGTGACGTTGACAGAAATAAGACGTACACTGCAAAAGCCTGACTTCATTACAGGTTGATAAATAAAAGCACTTTGTTTGCCACCACTGATTTCAAAGATACTGAGGACTTAAAATTATTACACTACATACATATATACACACTACTCCAAGAACATCGTCCTTCACATAAGATAGGTCTCACAGTGCAGAAGAACTGCACGTTTCCGACATGAATCAACGCAAGAAGGCGGCGAATTACTCTATTAGAAAATGTATTGATCTGTTTAGATGGTTCTTAAAAGATATTTCAGGAGCACCTGCAAAGAAGTTGTCTCCAGAAACAAACTGGTGAGTTTACAATGAGTAAAGACAGCAAATTAGTTTGACATAAGCATTAATACAGAAAAATAAATCAATGTAAAAAAATACAGCTACAAGTATAATTTAATTCAGTTCATGGAAACAGTAGGAAAAAAAAATCAGCCTTTTATTCTACCCTATGTTTCAGCTGAAGAAATCAGGCAAACACTACTGCCTTGATTTAAAAACATTTTATGGTGTTTTTTCGCAAGAAGAAAACTTACAACAAATACCCATTTCTCAATTAAGTGATAACTTTTTTAACAATAGAAACTTCTTGGAAGCTTGGTGAAAGTCAACTTGAAGAAAAGAAAAAAGGCTCACATTTTTCACTATTGTCTTTCTAATTCTCTAACTCTAAATATCAATAAACCTTTTTTCCACACCTGTATGCTTCCTGTATAAAGGAAGAGTGGCTGTCCTTGGTAAGAAGACTTTAAACTGATATTGATACTCCTAACATTTATTACATGGATTCTTGATTGATTAAAACAGGTATAGCTTCTCCTTATTTGTGAGTTACCTTTATTTACTACTTTTTAAAAATGATGCAACACTATTTCACATCATCCAGGCAAAGCCAAAATGTACTTCAGTAATGAAACTGTGATGCTGCATGCCTACCTCTTAAAATTACTGCTGAATTACATGTGTGTAAAAGGGCAGCAAGATCTCATAGGTGTACGATTTACAGTGTGGCATTAAAGAACTCAAGATGTGCAACCTTAAGCCCTTCAGGCAGACCAAGACTTATGCCTAGCCATGGTTATGCATAGCAATAAAGTCTGAAATAACACTTGTGAGAACATAGTGTTCTACTGCTGAAAGGGACAAGGGGACACTAACATGCTACATGCAAGAATAGGAAGCAAGGCAGCAAAAGCAGAAGGAAAGTTCTGAAGGACCAAACAGCTATAGAGTCAACAAATGTGTGCTCTGTGCAGTAAAAGATGAAGTGAGCATAACAACTGTATACACTAAGAATGAGGTAGAAATTCTGCTGCTAAAGCCACAGTATGGATAAAACAGTGTCAATTGATATAATATCCCTTTAGGGAATGATTATAAGCAGGGGTACTGGAAGAAAATTGGGACGGTATAACCTGTCATCAGGACCAAATATAGCCACATGGAAATCTCGGTATTATTACTTGAGGGAAAAAACCTGAAAAACTAATAAGGATTTGTGTTTTTCTGGAGGAGTAATTTTCCAGGGGGGTGGAGAGGAAGTAGTTAACTGTGATAATCCAGATATATCTCAGCACTGTAGCCAACAAATTTCCCTGCTTTTTGTTAGACTGGCTTTGGTAAAGAACAGTCAGACTAGAAAATATTATTGGGTGGAGCTGTAGCAAGTTGCTTCAGACACAAAGGAAGAGCGGTACACTCCAGGAGTCAAAAATGTAGGGATGAATAAAATATTTTTTAAAAATTCCTATATTAGAGGTTAGAACAGTTGAAAGTTAAGCAAGTTAAAATTTGGAAATTAAATTGAAATAAATAGCAGTGGTCACGCATGTGGAAGATGACCAGGAAAAGTTAAAAGATGAAACAGGAATGGAAGCATCCATGTACTTAGATGGTACCATCCACTTTGATGTGGAAGCAAAATTCAGAACAGAAGCATCAGACTAACTGGTGAGTGGATGACCTCCAGCTCAGACTGCAAATGAACTAGTATGTGACATTGTAAATGCGTGAGCCAGGTTTTTAACTAAGTTGATTGCTTTGGTCTGGTATTACATCACTAGACAAGAGAAAACATAAGAAACTATTTAATAAAGAACATGTTAAGAAACTGCAAATTACATGTAAACTTCAAAGGAATACAGACTGATTTAGGGGTAAATTAGATAGAATTTAAGGGTGAAAAATTCCAAATTAATACTTTCCCCTAAAACCAAAAACCTTATATCACTGTAACTTCAAGAAATCTATTTGATAAGGTAAAAAAAACCCAAAAAATTACATCGTTAATGATTTAATGAAACTAATTCTACGGTATGCCATGCATTAAGCAGATCCTTTGAGTCCTGCGCTTCTAGTTCTAGGCCTGTTTAAGCAGATAAAAATAGAATGATTTGGCATCAAAAATTTTCCCTTAAGTTGCCCCTATAATAAAATTACTAATACCTGAGCATGATGTCATGGTGACTGGGCTATTCTGTCACTATGTTGCATAATGTATTGGGTATCCAACAGGAAGGCAGGAAGGCTGAACCACTGGAAGAGAGTCATTAGAAAAGAAATGAAGACCAGAAAACTGAGTTAAGTTTTCTAAGATTTGAAAAACAAGTCCAGGATAGTTTCTTTATCATTAAAGAGGAAAGGTTTGCTTAGAAATAATAGCTGACAAACACTCCTAGTGGTGTAAAAATAGAATATCTCCTTACAATGAGTGTCCTATTTCCAGATTTTAAAAAAACAAACCAAAACAAAAGAAACCCGATTTTTCTTTATTGCTGTGACTTCAGAGGCCACACTTCAGTCAAATCAGGCATCCCTGTGTGATTAGTCTGAGCCCTCCACAAGTCTCATGCAATTAAAAGCATCAATACTGACACACATTAATGACAAAAAGTTAATGCAAGGGCTAATTGAGACCATTTCCCTCACAGGCCATTTCACAATATTAATAGCACAGAAAACAGCCATTAATATGTAATTAAATTTCTGGGATGCATGGGCTATCAAAGCCAGGTAGCTGGAACCCTTCTTCACACTTTTTAACCTCTCATTACCTCTGGAGCCCAAAATAGCTACTGTGCCAGGCAAGACTGTGTTACTACCTTCCCCTACAAAAAGACTGTGTTACTACCTTCCCCTACAAAAGCGAACTGGCATGGCACCAAGTACCAGTTCTGCCAGCAACAAAAGCCAGCCCAGTGAAGCAAGCTGCGGTTCCCAAGCTTTACCCACCAGGGAGATAAGCAATTGACAGATTACTAACTAGTTTTTCTAGGGTAAAGGTATGTAAATATTTTGCTAACAGCAGATACCAATAACTCTTTAACAGCCCTGAACAATTTGTTCTAAAATATAACTATATTCCTCTCATTGAAACAAATGGATTCTTTAATGAAACAAAACAGAAAAATAAATTCCAATTTTAATTCCTTCTGAATCTTTTCCCACACTGTATCAGCTGAAAAAGATTCAAAGTAAAAGATCAGTCTTGCTAGTCCAGGGTTGAGAGAGGTGCTTCCACAATGTTTTAGGGGGAGCACTAAGATTTTACAGAAAGGTCTTGCACATAGGTTTTTATATAAAAAGTAAAGGAGATATACGTTTTTCAACACTGAGCATCTAGCTTGAGCTACCCCAAGTTTCGGAAGCAATTAGCGCTACCCAAATACCAGTCTGAGTATTCCTCAGTACGAGCTCACTTCCCACTTAATGCTTTTGAATAAACAGTAGACAATCTCTCACATCAGCCTCTAATAAGAATAAAGCTGAAGTGTCCTGTAAGGAAAGGCATTTGATTTATCGCTGAACCCACATAAATGGGTTTATTGAACTGTCTGGTCCCTTGACAGCTACAAACTTCTTGGAGGTTTCAGGGTTTTTTAAATTTCAAATTTATTTGGGCTCTATGGCGATCTAAAATGAAGACAGTTCAGTAATTTGGACTAACACATGATATGGCACACTTCCCAGGTCCTCTGAGTCAGGGACAGGTTCTTTGTCATTCAGTTTAAGGCACCAATTTGAAGCTGGTTTCTGAGACGAGTCTTAACCACAAAAACCAGTTGGATCTGAACCTATCATTCATCTGCGTGAACAGGTCCAGAAGTTTTACCAAAACAGACCCATTTCCACTGGCAGGAGAAAAGAAGTGGGAAAAACTCCTGCTAGCCAAGCATCTGAATGGACTTAATTTTCCCATGTGAAAATATTTTCTTAAAGAATTTTTGGCCTTAGAGTTTTGTATCTTTCTGTGTTATAGGTAAACGCTGAGAGTTCTGCTTCTATAATCGTATATGAATTAAGACTGAAAAAGTCTTTTAAAAGCAACAATGACCAAAATATTTTTGTCACAATTTAATAGGGAAAAGTGAAGCAAAATAATGTCAGGCTTGTGCCCTTAAACAAGAACTGAATCAAGGGGATTTTTTTTAAGTTTTTTTAAGACACATCATTTCACAATGAGAACTCCAACTGAACTAAGCTCTACAGTATTACAAATATGTTACAAAATCTGTTTTCAAGGGCTCAGCATCCACATAAAATCATATAGTGCATGTTATACATCAAGGCTATTGCTTTAGAAACTCAAGATCATCTCCTTGGTGCTCAGGGATATTGATTCACTCATGCAGCCCTACAGAATTAAGATCACTTGAATACTCTGCAGGAAGACCATCCATCTGTTTTCTAAAGTATCCTCTCATGTGCCAATACAGTGAGAGGGAAATGTTTTCAGAGACAGGTTGCCCACCTCATGAAAATGAGATGTGGGCAGACACAATAACTGGTAAAAAGCTGCTGCAGAAAAGGGAAGAGATTAGTCAGCTCCCCTTCTTATTCGTGATTAGGGCAAAAAGTGATGGTCAATTTATTCCGTTGAAGCATCACATTAGACATCAGGAAAAGAAAATCCAAAACCAACACCACCACAACCCCACAAAACCCAAACTTTCTCACAACAAAATAATGAACTACTGGAATAGGTTGCCAGGGGCAACCGAGGAATCCATACCACCCGAGTATTCAGAGACGGCACAGGCAAAACCAAAAATGACAT
The DNA here is from genome assembly GCA_020800305.1 of Porphyrio hochstetteri. Taxonomy (NCBI): domain Eukaryota; kingdom Metazoa; phylum Chordata; class Aves; order Gruiformes; family Rallidae; genus Porphyrio; species Porphyrio hochstetteri. The sequence continues at coordinate 13,010,714 of CM036911.1, forward strand.
GGGTTTACCTGCACTATGGTATAGGAATGAAATAGATGTGATGCAATGCAATGCCTTTTTTCTAAATTTTTATTTTAAAATATTTCCATCTTGTTAGAAAAATTACTTTTTTTACCTTACCAATTTTATAGGAAGTAAGTTTCAGCTTTTCAGTCAGCTCCAGCAATCATGAAATATTCTCACCAGTTAATACTACAGCTTCTGTATGTACAAACAGTCCTTTATCTTTCTTAGATGGCCCACTTGTGTTCTCCCTCAGTGTCATTCCTCATATTTAAACAGTAAACAGAAACAGAGTTCTACCTGCAGCTAATGGCAGCTGACTACAGCCATCTTTCTGTCAGAAGCACTCATTCATAGCATTTGTTTAATTTAAGAATAAGAGTTTTTTCATACAAATGACTTTATGGACATAACTGCCATTCAGAAAATACTGCTATTAAATAAGTTCAGATTCTTGAAAAGAAATACATTTCCAACATCCAAATGTAATACTCCAGGCTGCAGACTGAGTATTGACAAAAAAATAAATACATTTGTAATGGTTTTGCACTCTGGAATTGTACTTTGTAAATCAATGAGTTCTGTATCTAGTAGCTCATCACTGGAGTAGGTTTGCCCTTAACAGTCAAGGTTAAAGTTCCTCTCAAGTTTATATTACTTTCCAGAACTCAAACTCCATTACTTTAACTTCAAAACAGTGTTTGTGAGAAGAGATACGGACCAGTGCTTGGAGCTGGTTGCTGGAGTTTAAAATAGCAATTTTTTTCAGCACCGAGTTTGAAGTGCAAAATTTTGACTTAAGTGTAACTTCAGCTGGAGTCTTAACTGCGACTAAGCACATAAGTGTATGCCTTGGGAAGAAAAAGGAGAAATAAAATAAAACACTTCGTTCTTTGTTTGCAAGTAAAGGCAAAGAAGTGTGAAGGGATGAAATTGAGAAGCAAGAACTTGGATGTAGAAGAGTAAGAAATAAGTACACGGCTTATATTGCTTCAGAACAACTCAGGAAAACCACAGGTTTTGATAATTTCTTGGAAGATGCCCAACTACTCAAAAGCTAAAACTAAGCAGTCACAAATGTGATCCTACGACCAAGTGATTGTGATGCAGTCAACGGTAAGTCAAGGAAAAGGATCAGCCCTGACCTCGTTCCACGCATGTATTCAGGGACCGTTTGGCACGTGGGAACGAAAGACAATCAGTGCCACCGTACTCACAGTAAAAGCTTGTTCTCTTTTCTGTGCTTTCCTGAACTGTTTTTGAATACTGCAGTGATACAGATGTCACAGCCTCCCCAGGCAGCCTGGACTTCACAGCAGCTATGGACAAATGTGCCTGCACTACAAGTTTCTGTACACAACCCTGCCAGCTTCTGACTTAAAATTTAATTTAATTCTTGACCTGCTCATTATCTCTGGAGCAAAGGCTTCCAATTATTTTGGCAACTGGTATCCTAAGGACTAATTTGGCATACCCAAACCGTCTCTATCAGCTCCCAGAAAGGATGTAACCAACCTCTCCAGACTATTAACGTGCCAGTCATCAGCAACTGCTTTTACAAAAAGTCATGGGTACCAACAAAACAACAAAGCAAATAGATGTCTGAGCAAGAGCCTTGCTCATGCAGCTCTTGTAACATCAAGCTGTACAAGTGTAATTTGAATTAGAATTTACTCCATATTGCTAATCTGATAGAGGAGTTTATTGCCAAACTCAGCAATCATCCCCCAGACAAACTGGGGACAATCTGGGTCTACTCTTCCTTAATTTCAATGGAGAATAGAATTTGCAAAGAACTAATACAGCATCCCCTCAGGAAGTTGAAGGACAAGGCAGAATTGACAGACAGATTTTAAGTGAGTCCTTCCTGCTTTAAAAAAAATTTTCATAGTTATTTTAGTATTAATATTCATATCTTTTAAAAATTTTTTCATAGTTATTTTAGTATTAATATTCATATCTTGTTGACAGGAACTCTGTTCCTACCATAGAGGCATCCTCTATGCCATACCAAGTAGACAGAAAGGGAATAAGCATCATGGAAGAAGTTAGACCTGTATTAAAGTTTAGGAGAGTAGTGTTAGCAGATAATCAATCCAACTTTAGTTTTTGTTCTAAGGATGAGCATCCTTCTATTACACTGTTGCACCACAGTCCATTTCGGGTTAGCTATCAGCACCTCGGATTCCGAGCACAACTGGCTCCAGACACCCCTGGATGTGTCTCTGTGCTCCCACACTCCTACAGATACCCAGCTTCACCTACTACTGTCACTTCAGACAAATGAGTTTATTTTGTGACACCCTCTGTCACTGAGATCTGTCCCTGCATTACCTCTCCACACTGAATTATCCCAACAGTACATGGCTCTGAGTTATATTCTGTTCATGATACCACACGAGATGTGGAAATTCCAGGGTAAAAAAGGTTGCTGTGGTGGTTCAAATTTACGGGGGAAAAAAAAACCCCACAGTGAGCCTAAGGAAACATTTCATAAGCTCTTGAATATGAGCTGCTGTTCTGCTTCATTATGAATTGTGAGTCTGGTAAATCCCTAGTACCTTTAGCAAAGTCATAATTATATATATAATTTAATCAAACATTAAAAAAAGATCTGAAGAGCTCGTATCTCATTCTCACAGGACCATCCCTAGCTGGTAACACCAGAAAAAGAAGAAAGCATCGTTCAGTACTCTGCAGAGGGAGGCACAGGCAGAACACCTCAAGGATATTTAACTGGCGCAATCATTTGGAGTAGGTGTGAAAGTTTTGTACATTCGGCTTTCTTACCAAAAATGCATACGTATTTTAGCTCTTCTATCTTTTTGACATTATTTCTTATTTCTTTCTCTAGTTTGTTTGGGAATTTGGTGCCAATTAATATGGATTAATACCATCCGCTCCCATTCACGCTGCAAGAATATGCAATATGAAACTCTTTCTAGTCACAGATGAATGTGACATATATTCAGAGCATTTGAATAGTTTGACACAGAACTAGTAGTGCTTTTGATTTTATTAAGATCCTGCTACATATATTTTAATAAAGAGCCTTCAATAAGACCTGTAAAATCCTTCCTGACTTACTCTTTGATAGAGGCTAAGAACTAGTTAGCGAACAGTGGGAACCTAAACATTTCATCCTCTTTCCCATGACACTAAAGTATTTACAGCAATCACCAACTTCTGTGAGGCTGACCTGTACTAGCTTACCAAGAAACATGTGTGTAAACAAACATGAACGTACAAGGGGTTTGAGTGTAATGCAATGGTTAAGTTGTGCGTTAGAGACTCAGGTTGATTAGAAACTAACAGCATTTCTCTAGAGAAACTTCTGCCATTTAGTACCATGCTGCCCACTCCAACAGCGTTCTCTCTGCTTTTTGGTCTTGAGGATTATTTCAGGAATCCCCAGGAATGGTTCTGTCTCCAGTACCAGTTTCTGATCTGCACTTACCCAAGGATGGTAAACCTGAGGCTCAAAAATGATCCCAACCTTCCCCTGTGTCAGGAGTATTCGAGAAACGTCTTCCTCCAAAACAGTCTTGTATACAATTATGTGCTCCCCAAAATCTTTTTCGTCCCCCCTCTGGTATCAGCATTACCGCCCTGCCCTTGGTTTCCCCCTCTCAGATAAACAGCCTATAGAACTGCTGCAAGAAGCCCCAAGTGCTGCTTCTCACACAGCCACAAGGCAGGCTGCCTTTACTCAACACTCTCTATGCACAGCATCCACACAAGCCTCCGAAAGGCAGAGACGATAATGTAATCGCCGAAATGCTGATAAGTTCCTCCAGGCACAGACCGAAAGGAGGGCAGGAGCGAGGAGGCTCTAAAACCAGAGAGCACATCCCACATTAAGAAGTAACTTTTCGGCAGCGCGTAGAGAGGCTGAGCGGCAGGCGAGGAGGGGGGCACGCAGCCACATGGTATATTCCTGCCTCTGCTCCGCTCCTCTCTCCTGCGGTCCCTCTCCCCGGCGTTGTCTCCCACCTCCTCTCCCCGGCGCTGCCTTCCCCTCTCCCCCCGCCGCAGGCTGCAGAATGGGACACGCTTGTTCCCCAGCCAGCCGGCAGCTGTCACACAGCGGAGGCAGCCAGCAGCCGGTGCGAAGAGTGAGCCTACTCTGTCATTTAGGATGACTCACTGGAATCTGGCATTAATTTCTCTTTTTCTGGTAGTGGACGGAGAACAACCCAAAAGCTACACTGGACTAGACCAAGGTAAGAGATTTAAAAGCCTATTTTAACGCTGAAGTCGCCCGACGCGTTGAGGGTGCCGAGCTGCGTGCCGGAGCTGGCGGCGGGGCTCTCTCGGTGTGCGTGTGAACACCTGGCATTCCATGCCAGCAGTGTGTCTCTCCAGGGTTAACCCTCTGAGTGCCACCCAGCTACGCCCGGGGGCAGGAGGCATTTTGCCCGCAGGCTGCATTTCCTCCCCTCAGTGCAACTTTCGCAGCGGCGCTACCACCTGCTCCTGGGAACGCGAGAAGCTTCTCAGTGCCGCTAACCCATCAGGCTGGCTTTGTGTTCCGCCGCTGGGAATACAGCGCATCGGGCGCCCGCCATGGACTCCGCGCGGATTCATTCCCACGGCAGTTGTTCCATCACTTTAATGAGTTGAAATTCCAGAGTCCACAGAAACGCTTCCCTACCGTTCCCCCTCCCTCCGAGGGATTCTCATAGGACCGTATAGATGCGATCCATTTTCAGGCTGTTCAAAAGTGGTGCTGGCTGACACCGCCAGAACAAGTCTGCTGAATAGCCGGCAGCGCTGCGCTACGCGTTCTGTCTGCGTTCTGCGCTGCTTTTTCTGCTGTGAATCAAAAATCCAGTGTTGCAGGAGGGTTTCTGCAAGGACGCTACTCATCCCTGGCACAGCAATTTCGATTAAAGGGAGACGCTTCTTCTCCCAGTTCTGAAATCCTGGCAAAACTCCCTCCCCTCCTGAGGAGGCACGGTGTTTCAAGCATCGTTACCCTTAAGCAGGTTTCTGCTGGGGCTGACAGGCAGTTTTTGGTTGAGATTTTAATGAAAAGATTTCACTGAATGCCTACAGCTTCATTTCTGTCACTCCAATGCTTTTTATCAAATGGTTTACTCCAGAGGATGACACCTCTAGTATTAACCCAGCATCATGCACTTCTAAATCTATAAACAGAGTATCAGACTAGGTAGGGCTCACTGCAGAATGGCACAATCATACCTTTTAATGGTCTAACTGAAGACATTTGGTTTGGTTTACATGTTCTCTCTACTGTGACGGAATTATAACTGGATGTACCTCTGTTTTTTATACCTTATACTGGATTTTTCTACAATATCTTACACGTTCTACTTGTTTGCACCTCCTGCGTACTGGCAATCAGTTAATTCAGAGTTGACTTTTAAACCCACAAACAACTGCCCTGACATTATTGCTATGGGAAAGAATTTCTGTTCAAAAACACAAACGGGGTCTTGATCACACCCAGAGATGACCAAACAGGTATCAGCAGTTAACACCAAACACAATTCAGCTTCCAAGTAGCCACTAAGAACCACAGTCTGCTGACGCATAATCAATACTTTTGGAAGGAATTCAAAGATGGCAGCCAGACACTCCTCTTAGTTACTGCCCCTCCACGCAAACTTTTAAATAGATGAGTAGAAAACAGATTCTTATTGCAGAGAACTTGTAGGACTTTGGTACAGATCTTCAGGAAGAGGTAGAATGATGGCTTGATGTGTCAGGACAGATTCTACCTCATTTTCCATCAGAATACAGCAAATTCTTCTGCTTGATCAAAATGGAAAGTGTTTACCAGCATTATGATTTAAGATTGCTTCTAATAATTTGGACAATTTCAGAGACTTCTGTAGCTTTTTTTTTTTTTAAATTGCATTTTTTATTAGCATTTAGATATGCTACCTGGATGCAAGAGTACAAGATTTTTATTTTTTTCCCCCCAGGGTAAGTAGCTGTGAAGTGCAATTCAGACAACAGATCATTGTGTTCCTGTCTTTAGGCACTTAAAAATATTCATGCTATTTATTTTTAAAACAGTAGCTATTTATTGTATTCAAGTTCTTAGTCGCTTGCTTCTGTAGCACATGTCATAGTCTCTGGGGTCTGAACAGCTATTTTTGAGCCTGTCTGGCTAATGTCTAGAATACGCAATTACCCTGTTTACAAGTTGGGTCTTTCTGTTTTATTTTCCTCTCTTCAGATACACCACTCTATTATCAGTTTTTACCAGTATGGGTATTTTCAGGTGGAATCTTCATCCATTTAAATACAGACAATCTACTGTGATAACGGTTTAGTGTAACTTGGCAACAAGAGAAAAAAAATCAAGTTACATCCATCACACATGCAAACCCTGTTTTGTGCTGCCCCATACTCAGCAAATTAAACCCTTGAGATAAATGACATTCTAGACTTGTGGACCAGTCAGTTTAATATCATTAGCTGGGCTCACCGGTTGTCCTAATTACAGAAGTCAAAGACTGCAGAAAGCAGCTGCAAAGTCAGCACATGTCCAAGGAGTGGTTTGTAAAGCAGAAACACATGCTTTAATTTGAGGCTTCTTTGTTGCAACATGAATTATTAAGGAAAAATATGGTGTTTAATAACACTGTTGAAAAAATGGTCTGGCTGTGGTCCAAGTGATAAGACTTGTATGGGGTTACCACTGGCCTTTCTGTGAAGCTTCATTTCTCCTCCAGTATTTTCACTTAAATAAACAAACAAGCACTTCCAATGCTGTTTAGCTATGGCCAGGCTCTTGGGTCATTCATTTATTGTTTAGATAGGAGGACAGGCAAAGGGAGATCAGGCATGCTGCTAGAGAGCAGCTAGTGCAGTACTACCTACTGTCCTACCTATCCCAATCCAATAGAGAACCCACTATCACCATAACTACATGTTCAAGACACAAAGCTCCTACAGTGGAATCAGTAGGAAACATCCTTAAGATACAGAAATGCTCAACTTTGGAGCTCTGATTAAGCTTAAAAAGATTAAACCAACCATAAACCACCTGACTGGAGTCAGGCAGTCTGCTTTGTCAGGTGGCTGGAGATCCCATCAGCTCATCTCCACAAACTGAAGTCAGGAGAGGCAGAAGTTTAGCTATGGTTAGTTAAGAGGACTTAGTCTTACAGCTGATTTCCTTCTGAAAAGATGAATGTTCAGCCAAGTTCTTCAGCTCAAGAAATCAACTTAAATAGAAGCTGCTTCACTTCAATTCTCCTTTATTTCTGTAGATTTTTTTTTGAAAGTAAAACCCTATCCAAAAATGAAGAGCTCTAAACAAATCAACAAAGTTTTACACATCAGCAACATACCTATTCTTGGTAACAGCCTCTAGAAAGGTATTAAATTCATCCCAACTACTCAATAAGCCACACTCTCTTGTACATAGGCATGCAAATATGGGTAAAATTTTCAGGCAGCTGTAGCTCTATTCATTGCACTCAGAGTCAAGATTCCCTCCTCCTCATTGCACAGTACTTTAAGTAGTAAACAAATAGTACTTTCAAACAACATTTTGGACAGTTCTGTTAATCATCATTAAAAACGTATTTTAAGATGAAATGTGCACAGGCAATAGTTTTAGAGCAAGAAACATTTCACACATTGTTATATTGCTTTCCAGGAAGTTCTTGTGACAGTCTCACCAATTAACATCAAATCTAATCTTAGTCTAAGAACAAGGATGTCCATAGGGATGAAAGTAAGGCACGTATGCTATGTGAAATAAGCATCCAACTCTGATAGTTAGACATTACTTTTCAATGAAAGCATTTTTCTTTTCTCAGAGTAAAGAAGTCTTGGTTTCAAACAGCCTGCGTATTAAGGATGAACAAAGCTGTTGGAGAGGAATTATTGTTTCTTTGCCCTGAATTTTGTATTCCTCAACAACTTGACCACAGTCAAATTTTCAGTCCAACAGAATTTGAACCCTTGACAATGAAGCATACAACCAACTCAACTGTAAAGGACTAAGAAATGTGTAGCGTATCTCAGGATACATATGTGTCAAAATCTAATATAAATACAAGGTTATATATCCATTTTAACTACAACAAGTTTTTAATAGACTACTCTTTAAAATAATGGCAGCAATTTTTAGTTCTTCTTCCATTAAAATCTGTATTATTGCTTTATTTATTCCAAATAGTGCTCTGTATTGCCTCCCAGATATAATATGGATGGTGCAGTTTCCAAGGCACCATTTCAGTTCTTTCTTACTCAAGCAAAATAAAACCAATATTGTGTTCAAAGTAGCTTTGCCCATGCTTTTGAGCATTGTCATGTAATTTGGATTTGTGAAAACTGATGTCTTTCAACAAATGGAACAGAAAAATACTTTTTTTTTTCTTCTTTTCATTAACATGGGAAAAGTCTTTTCACACACTATCAGCTTGTTTATTTGTTTTGCTTTTATTGTAATTAAAATTTCCAAATTATGAGAAAACTAAGTATGCCAGGCAGGTATTCTCTTTAGCTCTTGAGGTGATTTCATTATTGAGTTATAGGCTACTTTAGGAATGCTGAGTTAAAGACAGTCTTTCTGAATAACAGCAGATCAAAGGGAAACACCTCAGAGCAGAATACCTTCTCTAGAGCAGTTCCAGTGTGTGACACATCTGAAATAGATCTTAGACATAATTTGAATTTTTGGCTATATTTAACAAGCTCTGTGTAGCTTTTCCTTCCTATTTCTCTTTGTGTCTTTCCCAACCTTGTCATGTTCATGGTCTGTGTTTGAGAAAAATGTTCTTATTCCTGAGGGCACCAACAATGTTGAGTAACATTTAGTGAAGCATGTATCATCCAAGTGATTTGTAGGTTACACAGAGGACAGTATCATGATCCACAGGATAAAGCAGCCAGAGTAAAAAACATCCAGAAGCAGGTTTTACTAACAAAACTACTGAGATCCTTGATTTATAAGGAAGCTTGGAACTTGTAGGTCCAAGCACACAACTTGAAACCATATACCCAAGTACCAATTCGCATGCTACAGAGATACTGGAATTTTATGGGACAAGACCAATGCACCAAGATGTGCAAGTGCAGAAACAGAGCATTGTGGTGGAAACAGCAAATGAGATACATAACACTCTGGCACTTACTACTTTCATTTTTCTACAATGAAGAGATTCAAGTTTTTTTTCTAGACTGTAAGCATTACAAGTTTTGTCATCAATGTAGAGATAAAACATTCAACAAATCCTATGAAGCTCTATGCCCAGACATGTGCATGTATGTGGCACTGTAACAGTTCCAAATGTTAAAGAAGAAAGAAAAAAAAAAAAATCCCCAAAACATGAGTGCAGCTTCACAAATCACACCTTGTCATTCTGAAGCAAGGTTGTAGGCAGAACTAATAAATGCAATTAGGCATCCCCACAGAAAGGGAAAAGACCAGGGAAGCTTTGAGCAGACTGTCCTTTCTTTAGTTCATAAAGTGCCTACAAACTCAGCCTTGCTTACACCCACATCCTCACAACTTCACCATCACCACTACATCATATTTACTATACTGAATGTATAGTAAATTAGAAATTATCCCATAAACCTCCAGCACACGGTTAAAGTAATAAAACTCATTAGACCCAAGCATGCCAGGACACAGTTCAGGCTTCCTTCTTAGGGCTACCACGACGGCGGTGTGCCCCACAGCAACGCCATATCCTGCCAGGAGGCACCAAGAACTGTCCATACCCCATCTACTACTGTCCTTCGAGGCCAGGCCAGAACAGAACTGGGAACCCAGAAAAACATCAGGCTGACCCCCCTGCCATGTTACCAGGAACCACAGAAAGTATCTACTATGGTACAGCTGTTAGCTTCATTTCTAGCTGCTAACTGATTTGAAAGGAATAGAAACAAGCAGAAAAAATTGCATTTCTGAGAAAGCCAAATAATTCTACAGCTAGCTTCTTCACCAGGGAGATGGAAGAAAGAGTTAATTAAAACTGTTATCTGTGGTCTGAAACATTAACCTGACAGTCATGTTTATCTTTTGTGCAACAGCTTTAATAATGCTATTTATGCTTTTACATTTTTCTCATTGTTTTGCTCACTGTCCTCTGTTGCCACTAGTATTATTACACTTTCAGTATTAGTAATAAAACAATTACTGAACCTCTCTGCTGTTTAATGGGTTTGAAACCTCAGGAGTTGAAAATCATTAAGTTGGATATTTGTGCTTGCAGTGAAGTCTGATGAAGAAAGAAAAAATCTAACAGAAAGATCCATAAATATTAAAGCCAAATGGGACCACTGAATAATTGAGTCTGACTTCCAGCATACCACAGTAACCCTGTAATTTCATCCAATTTTACCTGTGTCGAGCCCAGTATCTTGTATAGATAAATCCATTGTTATAAAAATAGTTCCAGATCTTGACAATGATAGTACAGGCTGCAAGCACAGGACCTTACAACTGCTGATCACAATGGAGTGGCATCATTCCCTCCTGCTGCCTGCACGTAACTCAAAGCAGCTAAAGCCCCCCTACCTTGCAACACAGTCACCCTGCCTAAGCGTGGCAATTTAATCTCAAAATGCATTTCTCTCAGCTGAGAAGCTTAAAAGAAAAGGGAACGCTAATAGGGAAAGCTAATGGAGAACATGAGCTAGATTTCAACACAGATGACAGGCACTTCTACCACTTACTATGAAAAAAAGTTATTAATAATTCCATAAGTCTCAGGGGAATTGCAGCAACATTACAGGATTACTTTTTTCCCCCGCCTGAACAATGTACTTTTTCCTTTAGCATATTATTCCTAGGTACCATAATGGGGAAAGAGGACAAACTGCCAGGTTTCAGATTAATCTAACGTTTATCAGTGCTGCACCTCAAAAGGTAGATGCAGATGTTAACTTTCGCTCTGCACTTCCTTGCAAAGGGAGTGCCTACATTTCTGTGAAGCCAAATACATACAGGATTTTAAAAAATAAAAAAGCTTTTATGCAGCAGGAGAGAACAGGACCAGAAGAGACTAATATCCCTGTGCAGCATTATGGTAGGATTTACTGACAGAAAGAACTCAGTTGCCTCAGCCATTCTCTGCACTCCTCACCGCTGCAGCACTGGTACTGCTAATGAATAGAAGTAACTCAGCTGAGGGGGAAAGGAAGAGAGAGCATGATGGGAATTGGTGGAAAGAAAGGAGAGGGAAGAAAAAGGAGGAAAGGACAAAGTATTTGCTCCCCCTCCTTTATTCTCAACATTTCCCACATTTATGATGGAATTAGGGAAGAATCAGTAAGGAAATGACAATTCTGATACAAATGAATACAAAAGAAAACAAATGCAAATGGAATGAAAGAGAGTTGTGAACAGAATATATAGGTGATGTCACAGATGTCATCTGTGGTCCATACTGTGGGCAGGAGCTAAAACATATGTCTTTAGATCCAAACCTTGTGACAAGGCACCTACTCCTTCAGCTCACAACCCTTGTGCAATGGTAATGCCTGCTGAGAGAGTGCGTGGGCACGGGGATGTTTGTGGTAGAGAACCGATACCATAGCAAAAGATGATTGTCTCTATGGCTTTAGTTTATAGTAAGTTACAAAATCAAGTCAACATCTTCCATAGTCTTGTTACTCGTCATTCTGAAGCACTGTGGGACAAATAGATTTTCTCTGTGGCAGTGAGATAGGGAACACAAATTCTGAAACTTCTGTTGGGCAGCTCAGTATCTGTAAGTCGTCAAGGCAGCAAAATCCACACTGCCTTTTTAGTCTCCCACTGCCGGCGCACCAGGGTGGGCATCCAGAAGGAGCAGAGACTTGTAGATGGTGGAGGTATCGGACAGTGGATTTCGTGATGCACAGAAGAAAGAAAAGACCACTGAATTACAAAGAACATGGTACAAACATCTCCTTAAAAACCCTGAAATGGTGGAGATCTGCAGAATGCTGAAGAAATAAATAAAGAAGGGAAGAAGTGTAGCTGCTAGTATATAACTAGTATAAGAACTGAAAGCTGTAGAACTAAGTAGGGATTTGATTTTAACCTGCTGCAACTCAGAGTCATGCTAAATCATGACAGTCTTTTTTCAGTGAACATCTTAGATATATCAGGGACAAGCCTTCTACACCAGTCAACCTGCTGGGGAGGGCAAATTCTGTGGTATTAACTGAGAATTTTGCTTAGGGAAAACCAGAAGAAAGATCAGTAGAAAAACAATGCAATATATAATATTTAATCTAACATCAATATATAGGTGCTAAACAACAGCATTGTTTTTATCCTCAGATCCGCAGTCTTAACACACAGTAACTAATATCCTATTCACACACCACTTCTTGATATGTTTTGACAGCCAGAAAATTGTTCCTCAGCCTGAACTTAGGAAACAATTTATTTTCTGAGGTGAAAATGTAAATACAACAAGACACAGCAGAAATAACCCAGTCCTCCTCTGGCAAATATGACAATTAGTGGTACATACATTCAGCCCACATTCAGAAACCTACCATCACACACATTTCTGAGAGTACTGAACTACTTAGAGGGTAGGGCCTAATATTCCTAAAAAAAGTTATTACTAACTCTTAAAACAGCACATATGGGACAGACACAGAAGAGAACAATAAATCAACTTTTTCAAATTGCAGGTGGTATGAAAATTGTCCCAGAGAAGGGGTGGAAGATGTGAGGAAACAAAGTTTAAGGTCCGCTGCTCTGGAATGCAGACTTATGTCCTTTAAGTGGTATCTTAACCTTCTGCAGTCAACTTGTGTAATTATATTTCATGTAAATACAGTGCTTTCATTGCCTGCCCATTGCTTCTGATTGTTGCTTAGGGTCTGACTAAAATTTGCCAGCTCTTACCTAGGCCTCTGTGAATATAAATAACCAAATGTCTCCAATAAGCCAGGCAACAGCTGACTCCGGGGTTTTAAAGGTCAATAATTTCTTTTTAAAAATCAATATATTTGTAACTAACTAGTAAAAGCTTCCAGCCTAAAAATGGACTTAAATGGACAATCCAACAGGGCTTTTTTCCAAGCTGCATGAATTTTAACAGCGCTCGCACTTGTCAGTTTTCAAATTGTCAGAAGGCCTTTTATTATAAAGGATGAGGGACTCTGAAGATTAATTCTGCTCCTTTCCAGGAAGCCACCGCTTCATCATCCCCTATTCACAGCATATCAAAGACAATGGATACTATTCAACAGCGACAACTCAGGTACACTAAAACAGTGAAACTGTGTAAGCAACAGCAGAACAATGGTATTTCATTATGTCAAGGGGAAGTGGGCATGGTGGTGTGCCAAGCTTTCCTGAAAGAACTTACTTTCAGCTCACACTGTTCTTCACCTGTTGCTGTAGGAATCATCACTGTTTTAATTAAAAAAAACCAAACCCAAACCAAACAACAAAAAACCAGAACCAGGGATTGTCTGTGATCCAAGAGAAGTGGTTGAAGATAACACACAACCCTTTTTGTATAAATGTTTGTGCAATAAATAAGGATGTGAGTGAATTCAATCACTTGCCTTTCCTAGAAACCTTTTGTTTAGTTAGCTGTGATGTATTTAATTTATTATTTATATGACTAAACTTTCACATTATAATGAGACACATCCAAGAGGGCTTGAATACTAGCATTCAAAATAAGCAAGGCTAGGAAACACATTTCATTGAAAGGAATTAAAATAATTTGATTTCCCTTTGTGCTCCATCCCTTACTGTGACCATAAGGAGCAATAAACTGTGATAACTGCTGCCTAAATAAAACCTTAAAGGAAAGGCTACAGCAGGGTACATCTCACACAAGCAAAAGGCTACATGAAAATAACTGCAAAGTGTTGCCTTTGGTTAAGGTTTTAGGCGCCAAAGAAGCCTCAGATATTCCCTTGTAAGAGGGGCTCATGGAAAATAGGCTAGGGAGTAACACAGGCCCCGCAGGAGCTAAGTTCCCTAAAATTAGGTCAGCACTGGTATAAAATTAGATTCAATCTTCTGCTGACCGACCCAAAAAGAGGAGTGATTTTTAATCAAGTATTCTTGAGGGTAATGATATAGCTTGCTGGAAGTCACCAAGTATGGTCCACAAACTTGCACAGGGGTTAGCTCCTTCCTCTTGCCAACATCTGCTAACACTCATTTGAAGCTTGAGCACAACTGAGAACTTACAAATTGAGGGCCAAATTATTTAAAGTCAAAACAGGCAGCACTATTTAGACAAATGACTACACCCTATACTGAAAGGGCATTCATATAAGACTTAGATATCTGCTATAATGAATTTCTCAAGTTACCAAATGAAATTGGCTTTCTTTGTTAGGCAAGAGAAACAAAAGGAAAAAATGGAAAAAAGAACATACACAACCAAAACCCACTTAAATTCAAATCACTCAAACATTCAAAACACATCGGTGAAGTGGAGATTGTAATTATAAAAAAGTATGATGTAGCAACCTTGGAACATACTAAACAATAATCTTGAACAATGACTTCCTAAAAATCAATTCTAACCATCTACTGTCTTAAAACTTATCTCTGAGGCTTAGAAACTAAACTCTGGGGAGACAGAATCATCACTGTCTAGTAACTAATGAAATGACCTTGGCTTAAAGAACCATCTGAGCAAAGGGACTAGACTGAGGCAATGAGAAAGGAGGCTTCATGGAAAGCAAAACTCATTACACTACCTTCTCAGTACTGCAGGACTATTTGAAAATATTTTATCATGAACTTATTAGAACAACATTATTCCATATTGTTCTGAATTGGGGTACACCACATACCTATCCACCACACTATTCAGTCTCACTAAGGTGACATTCCCTGTGGATACCTCTCCAGATGGCTGGGTATGTGGGCTAAGGGAGATCCTACTGACTGCAGTCAGCATAAGCAGCAATTCAGAAGGAATCCCAGATCAGCATCTACTGCACACACAAATTCAGGAAAGCCCTTTTGGGGATTGCAGCAATGCGTAAGGATGTTAGAATCTGCCAGGAAGGTTATGAAACAGACTTTGACAACTCCAGGACAAAATTTCCCTGTGTAGGGAGTAGGCCAGTTAGCACAACACAGGATTTTGTTGGTTTGCAGACACAAGTTACTCCACAAGCTCAGTATGAAATAATCCAGCATGAACCTATCACAGAACTGGACAAATAAGTCCCATTCCTTCAGCATCACAGAAAGCCCTAGCCAGTACCAGAGGCTATAAATTATCTTTCCCAGAC
Source organism: Porphyrio hochstetteri (assembly GCA_020800305.1). Lineage (NCBI taxonomy): Eukaryota > Metazoa > Chordata > Aves > Gruiformes > Rallidae > Porphyrio > Porphyrio hochstetteri. The sequence continues at coordinate 13,025,930 of CM036911.1, forward strand.
CATCTAACATTGATACAGGTTCATGGTTAGTAAATGAGACATTGGGAAATAAAATCCTGGGCTACTGGCCTGGATGAACTTGGGATGGAAGTTTTTAATGCTACTGTGAGGAAAGTTTATCTAGAGCTGATAACCACAAGGAGTACTACTCCCTCATCCTGCAGAGCTTGTACAGCACACCGGAAGAAAGCTTACAAACACCAGTGTGGAAGCACTAATGAAAACCTAACAACTGTGCTTTGAAGAGATCTGGCTTTTCTGCAGAGAAACACGTAACTTCTTTTCCATAATCACTGACTAGGAACTTCGTACCACGCAAGGTCTCTACCAGGATGCAGAGTTCTGGAGGAACTCATCCTGCCTGTCCTGCCACAGCTTTTGAGGTTTTACCGTAGAATTTACAATCCAAACAAATAATCACATTATTTTCCTTAGGGTTCTCTAGGGTTGCTTCAATGGACACTTGCAACACTGATGTATTTAAAGCACTAACAACAAATTTATGCAGGCTCATACCCTGCTGCACTCCAAATAGCATCTGTGAAAACAGAGACAAGCATTTACTCATAGAGGGAACTCTAAGTGACAATGGATGCCATAAACAATCCATACAATGAATCAGCACTTCCAGGAATAGCATCATATGTATGTGCATTTCTTGCACATGTGGCAGTCTTAATGAGTAATGAATTGCTAATAGGCATGCTGTTTTGTGACAAACTGCTCTGAAACATATTGTTCTCGTATGTGCTGGGGTTGTGAAGTGCCAGTTGTGCTTATTTTCTAAAACTTCTTGGATGAAGAGCTTGCCAATCTGCATGTGGTATTCTGTGGCTGATGAATTTTATAGATTGTGCTAGCTAAGAACTCTGATTTGCTGAATCCAATCTCAATTTTAATCAAATTCTAGTTGTTTGCCAATTTATAGACCCAGGGTGCCACTTTATTGGTTTCTGTAGACTGTTTGCTCTCACTATATATAAATAGCTCTGAGAAACCTTTTGGCATACCTATTTTCCTTCCAGAAGGGTGAACCTACACAAGTTTTTAACAACAGACCTCATTGCTTCATACAAAAAGTAATTTAAGAACAGTGCAGCTAATTCATTTATACTCATATTTGTAGCTTTCTAATATGATAGCACATGAAAAAAACAAAGTTCACATTGAAAACAACTTGTAAACTGAAGCACAACACAAACTCCAAGCTTCTTAGATATCCGAAAATATTACTTGTCAATAGGCTGCTGACCAGGTCCTGAAGAGGAACAAAAAATCCTACCCCCCCAGAGTCTGCAAATGTTACAAAAGATGCATGAATCTGTGTGTAACTCTATGGGAAACTGTGGGACCAAATAAGGATTTGTAGGCAGTTCTGGTTTGGTATCATGCTCAACATAAAATACTCTGCAGGCTCCTGGGTCTGCTCCTTTTCTATAATCTCCACTCTTCTATAAACTCATTGTGTAAGTCAACAAAAGCAGCTTCTGTGCCCCTGTTCACAGTATGCTAACATGAATTACATGAAGCCAGTGAATATCTGAAAGTCATTCTCCACAGGATAATTTCCTTTAGCCATATGATGCAGTATCTCCATGCCCAGGCTCATTTGAAGGTGTCTGATCTTCAAATTTTGCAATAATTGCATAGCTGAAAAACATCTTTTAGGTCTGTTTTTAGATTCAGAGTGGTTGTCCCAATATGTTCTTCACATGGCAGACCCATAGATTCCTTCAAATGCAGGGCTTAATCCTCCTGTATTTGTGACTTTGTAAAAAACTGACAAGAGTTTTGGAACGCTTTTTTTGTTTGCTTTAACATTTGCTACTTTTTCCTAGGTGACATGTCACATATCAAAGATAAACAGAGACAATTAGCTACCCTGAGGGTTATTTGTTAGGCTGCCCATTGAGGACACACACACATTATGGAGCTCCTGAAGTAGAAAAAAACATTTCAATCCAGGACAACAGAGATTTTTGAAAACATGGACACCATAACACATACATGAATGGCTTCTTTTCATGGCTAAAGGCAGGCTTTGCTAACCAGCTGCATGACAAGTTTGCCAGAATCACCTTCTGGCAAATCATAGTGGGTGCCAGGTCCAGGAAGAGTGCTGACCAGCACTGATATGTTGCAAAGTCAATGCTGTCTCACAGACACTGAATGGCTTCATCTAGCATCCAGAGAACCACTTCTGCTATCTAGAGAACCATGAGAAAATGGAAAAAGGAAAAAAAAAAGGCAAAAAGAACAACCACATTTTAACTACAGATTGTTTTAGTTATTTTATTTTAGTTATTAACACTAGATAGTCAATAGTAACCTTGCAATAAAACTGAACTACTCTGAAAACCCTACCAACAGAAAGGACTTATTTTGTTGATAAATCATGTAGAAAGAAACAGGGACAAGTCCTTGTGCTCATTAAAACTGATAGATATAGTTCATTAACAAGACTATACCACCTCCAACAAAATTAAAAATTCACCAAATTCCGTGACCTTGCTTAAGCTGCAGTATAGGAATCATTGTTTCACAGATCATGACAATGCTTAGAAACATTAGCTGATCTTCCCTGAGAACTCCCATGAAACATGTGCCTCTGTTTTAATTTATTTTTTAAAAAGTCCAAGTGATTGAACTGGAACTATAGGTTGACTTTATCTGCTACATGCCCTGGCCAAAGCCACATTCAGATCAGCCATTCTCTGTCCTTTGGACTTCTGAAGTCCTTTGACCCTCAGAACAACCCCTGAGAGTCCTCACAGATAATTGATTTCAGGACATCTTTTGAAATGGGAAACAACTGGATAGGAGTAAAACAAATTCTGTATTTTCAACCATATTTTCTATTCTCAGACACTGAGCTTGATTCCCTGCTAAACTGGAGCAGGCCAATCCTATTGCTTCCCAGTCCAGACCTTCCTAGCAGCTGCTTTTTACCTGTTACTTCCTAGCCAGCTCAGCAGTCCAGTTTTCCCTTGTGCAAATGGCAGTCAGAGGAAGAGAGGAGTTGTACTGAAATGTAACATGCACCAAGATTTTCAAATGGGTGGTCTTTAGGAATACTCTCAAAAGACACCTTTACCTCAGAGGAGCCTTTTGAGACAGTTCCTATGAAGCCACCTAGACTTTGGCAGTTTTCCAGCACTGCAGCAGGTTGTAGTAGGGACAGCACAGTTTCCCAAGCAAGCACACAGGTTGTGGCAGTCTCTAAGATCAGCAGGAGATGTTTTCAGTAGTTTCTTCTAGGACTCCAGCAAAGGACTGCAGGCTCTGAGAAGTTGAAATCCAGCTTTGAAATGGGATTGTGATGTCTTGCCTATATTTTTCTTTAAAAGCACAGACACTAAATCAAGTCATCAAGCTAATGTGTATTTGCTGGCTTTATCTAAGCACTTGTAACATGTGTGTTGGCTATGATAAGCCAATTAGACTCTTTTGAGACGTGATACCATCTGTCGAAGAAATCGCTAGCAGTCCAGCAGGTAGTAGATCTCTCAGTCCCCCAGTGGGTTTCACATTTTGCCACTCAGAACTCACAATTACCCTTCCCAGTGCCAGAATGGAAAAGGAAATGAAAAGAAGAGCTTTAGTCATTATCTATTGTGAAAAGAGGCAGAAGAGACAAAGCACACATCTGTGTATGTGTAAAGTCGGTTCTTGTGCTCGCTGCACTTCTGATTTTACCTTGAAGAGATGTAGGTTTTCAGTTGCCATAGCAACCATATTAACAAATAGCAGCATAGGCTTTACACAAATGATGTGATTGTTGGGAGCTGGGGATAGTCCAACAGGTTTTTATTAGCTTCCATCCCCCCGCTTCCCCCATCCCCCAGTTTGCATGCTTATTAGCCAACATAAATCCATTGCTTGTTTTTCTTTACAGCATACTTCTCATTTCTTAACAGCAAAGGTTTTTGTTTAGGAGGATATACCTATATCAAGAGCCTTTAAATTTGATATACCTTAATCTTTCATTCCTGAGGAAGGCATCACATGATTGCAGCATTCTTTAAAAGGCATAAACTGATTTGCATTAATGCTTCTCGGTGAGCTAACTAGGGGACTATAAATACAGTTCCTGTCTTCAGGATTACTTAGCATTTTTCCTCCGAAGGGAAGGAAAAAAAAGGCAAGGAAAAAAGATAATCTTCTGAGACAGATGGAAAGGGGGAGAGAATGTTCTGTACGTCATCCAAAAATTAATGATGAATCTGTTGGTTGCTTTAAAATGTAAAGGTTTATAAAGGCTAAATTACACAGATTTCCACACCTGAATATTATTACTGTATGTTTTTTGAGGTTCATATGCATTTCTTGAATAAATTTCTGACACTCCACTGGATTAAGTATTAACTTTGGCAGATTTTCTTTCTAGAGAGACCAAATCTTAATTTTAGCTGAAGTATAATAGTATTAACTGTTTGCACTTCACTAACCTTTTCCATCTTCATACTTCTTTCAAAGCACTTCAAACATCATTTGAAACTATTAATTTGAAATCTGACCACATTTTAACGATAAAGAAACTAAGATCCTATCTCAAAGGGACAGGAAAAATCTAGGGATCTAGATCGTGGTAAATGCAAAGAGGTCATTAATTATTCTCCATACCTAAGCATTTGCTCAGCTGCGTATCAGCTGAATAAGACAAATGAAGTTTCCCAAACAATGTCACATAATGAGCAAAGAATTTATGCATCTGTTTAAATACAACCACAGTGTATGTGCACGGACACTTGCTTAAAAAAACAAAATAAACAACAGAGCCAGCTGAAGGATTATTTTGAATTTCTATCTCATCTCCTTAGCCAAGCAGCAACTTACCTCCTGCACTAAATTTGCTTTCCACTTCATACACGTATTATACTAGCTGCAAAAATGGCTTTCTTCCAAATTCTTTAGCTAGCACCACTCAAAAACTATTCAACAGAAGTGCACTCTCATGGTGCATGGCAGGCAACATTTTAGATAGCTGCAATTACACATTTCTACTCAACCATCCGTTCTTACTTGCAGAAGATGTTAGAGCCCTGAGACAAAAGTGTACAGAAGATTCTTACAGCAGAAAAATGAAACAAAGTCCTGCTTTTCCTTAGTTTGTATCAAACATGCTCTCCATGTAACTAAAACAGACTACTCATAGCTGGAGAATGGGTAAGACACTACACTCTCAACCTACAATTGCTTTTTACCTCTACAATAAATCCTGTTTCCATAGGGAATCTTTCAGCCATATCTAGTTGGCTTGATAGAGCTAAGAAGCCATAGATAAACTTGTGTTTGGATAGTTTAGCCCACTGTTCTCCTGTTTTTCACAAATAATAAAAAATCAAGTCAAAACAGGTGCCACTAGGAAGATTTATTTCCTATTAGCTTCCTAAATCTCTGTAAAGGGTTGGAAAGACCAGCTTTAACATTTTGACAATTCTAGCAGCAAATGTTCATTGCCAGCAAACAGCAAGTGGGCCACCAGAGCAAATTCCCTTCCTTCCTTTCCTTGGAAGCCATATCACCTTTCTAGGATAAGCAGCCACTTGTTTCACCTGCCTTAAAGGCTGACTGAGGTATTCATACATTTTCTGTGTCTGTATACCTTGGAGAGGCTGCACCAGCCGACCAGGCTCTGCGCTATTTCCACAGGGAGTTATCTCCCAATATATTATAATTATGCCTAAAACATTTATAGAACAGCTTCCATTTTAAAAATAGCTCACAAGCCTAATACACCATAGAGTGGATTCACTTCGTCTACCCCAGGCAGACCACGTAGCAGTTTGACAGCTCTCAATGATACCACAATCTACATTTGCAATATTCCTGTGAAGGAAAAAATATGTCCACTTAACACTTCAGGGGAAATTTTGATAGATATATATACTCTGTTATAACTGCATAGTATGGAGTGATATTCAGACTCAGATTAAAAACTATGAAGGGTGTGAAAACTATCAAAAGGAACTTAACTGTCCATCAGTTTATGCAGCGCTGATTAACAGTAGATTACACAGACATTCTTTACCAGCATTACCATATGACTTTTTTCAAATTTTGTTTAAAAGAAATTGCCTTTTTTTTTTCATAATGTGTTTAATTTGAAAAGGTTGAATATTTTCCAGTCAAGAATGAACACTGGGATTTAAACCAGAAGAGTCTCTACAATATTTAGTAGCCCAGGGTACCTATGTGGGAGAGGCAAGTCCCTATTTCAAAGCACTAGGAACTACTTTTTGAAATCACATTTACTGTTTTCAGGGAAGTTCTCTTTATAATATGACAAGTGAGAGAGATTTATTGCCAGTGCCTATCTGCCGCATGGTTCCAGTTTAACAGTGGTGTGCAAAATATGCAATGGTTTCTCTGGGTTTCCTAGGAGCCCTAGATGCTACAGCAGCTAATTTGAAGAAAGACCAAGATAATTTTGGGGTGGTTTGGCTGAAGGTTTTTTACCCCTGTTTACTTTAGGCCTATAGGAATATTAAGCCAAAGCCTGAAACAAAAGCTTACAAGAACAGGTAGGCCAGACACATTCAACCCATGCAAGAAGAAACGCTTTCTGCTTCTAATCTTTCTTCCATACTTGGCTGGATATGTGCTGAAGTTCTGGTGCCAGAGATGCAACAAGCAAGACCTAAACATTCAGATATCCAAAGTTCAAGCAGATTATCATACACTGAATAACTCAGACCCACAGGCAGCAAAATGTTAAACCAAGCCAAACCACAAGAGGACCAAGAGCGTGGTCTGTCAAAAAGTTACTCTTTAGATGTAGCGTGCTCTGTCAGTACCACATAATGTAACATTATGCAGGGATACCCAAATTAACCTAAGCATTCCAGCCAGAAAATAGAGCACACCTGCCTTAATGTACTCCTCTGTCCAGTTTCATTAATCCTTTTGAGAAGCACCTTGCCAAAATGGCAAAACCAGCATCCACATGACACTACGTTATGACCCTAAGATTTAGAGCAGCAGGTGACTTTGGCATACACCAGGTTTTAAAAAAAGCACCCTTTGACTTTTGAGACTAATTACTAATTGTCTTACTGCTACATCAGATCACACATTATATGAGAAGTCAGTTAATATAATTTTTTTTTAAATTGAATAATACTGCATTGGTAAGTAGGTAAAAGTGCATGGGCCACCTGCGAGGAATTTACATTGTGCTTGAGAAAGATGCCAGACTAATACAGCCAGGGAAATTAGACCACTCCATTCAGTACAGACAAGTACAGCAAGGGTAGGAGCAATGCAAGCTGCCTTCACAGCTCTGGCAGCCAAATTACATTCATCATGGACACAAGGGGACAGATTTAAGTGTAAGGGTAGCATTGCACATCTACACCCATACAAAACTTGGCCTTCCTGAATTATTGTCAGGGAATGCCAGCTGCACGGTGCAGACAGCTGCCCACAAGTCACCATCCAGAGCCGTCAGTTTATTGAATGGGAAGAGCCAAACAGCTATCAGATAGCAACAAATTTTCATCATAATAACCAGAGGAAAAAAAAAATTCTTTGCACCATTACTAACCTTGTGAACCACCCTTTTGTTCCATTACTTTAAGACATGACTAAGAGATATGCTGGCCTCCAATTTTTTGATTTCAGTTGCAGTACACAGGTGGAAAGCGGCATGTTACTGAATCAAACATAGCCCTAACCTTTACTGCTATAAGTTTACCATGAAAAGTGTTTAAAAGACATTACTCCATTTGAATGTCACTACTGTCCCATTTATACTATTAGTATAAATATATCATTTATACTATTTATATCATTTATACTGTTAGTATCACCATCAATATTACACAACTTCCTGCTATCTCAATATGCACAGAGTACAAGACGTTTGAAAATGACAGCAGGGAGAGAAAAAAATACTAGATTGTTTGTCATACTACCTCCTTTTTTATAAAACACGTGGTTTCATACAACTCATGCTACCTTTCCGAGGCTTTTAATCAGTGATTTTAAGATCCTTACTTGAAGCCATGAAATATCACAGTAATTTGGAAAGATTCAGAAGTGGAAGTTGAAAGGAGAGGCAGCTACATCACCCCTGTGGTTTCAGTCTCTCTCACACAGACAAACCTCTCCTGAGCACTACACCCTGAAAAACATTCTGACGCTCATCAGCGAGAAACATACATGAACATGGAGGCAGGGGTTAGGGAAGGGTACAGGAACAACATGAGATGGCTGCAGTATTCACATTGCTGTATGAAGAGTTGAATTCCCACCTGCACAATCTTGGGCAATACATTCCTGTGAATATTTCCCCCATTTGTGTGGAAACAGCAAAACATAAGTGTCCTCACTATCAGTTAAATCTTTTTTTGTCTAGAGCTTGGTAGCGCTACTATTACCCTTGGTTGGTCTACTATTACCCAAAGTTCATCACAAGCTCGGGGTAGGCTCATTGAGTATCACAGAAGTAAAGCATATTAACTGCCCAACCGGAAATACGCCTGAGCTAGGCCTGACACGCATAAAAATGCTCTTCTTTAAGCTAAAATCAGGCACCATTGCACAAACATCAGTGTAACCAACTTGAGTCACTGGTCAGAAAGGAAAACAATGCAGGTAGAAGAGCAATCTAGAAACCACTGCAAAGCTTCTTTTCAGGCTGCAGTGGTCTGGGGTTTTTTTGTAGTGCCTGCGAAGTGCCAGATACTTCAAAACAGATCAAAGAAGGAAGCATAAAAGCAGTGAAGCTCACTCTTTTCAAGTTTCGTGCTTACTAAAAGTGAAAAACATTAGAAAAGTCAATTGCTCAACACAGGAGAGAAGTGTAACAGCTACAATCTGGGGTCAGAAGAATTCTGTCTGTCTTTTTTTAAATCAGCAGGAGAATAAACAATATTAAGATAAGAAACATTCTGTGAGAAGGTTGCCAAGAGGATAGGCAGGCTGTTTACAGAGGTACTTGATGGGAAATAATTGGTACAAGTTGAAAAAACAAAAAAGAAGTTCAGGCTGAGTATGAAGAAAGTTTTCTGACATGAAGACAGACAAACAATGGAGCAGATCGCGCAGAGGTTTTGCCATCACCTGGGCAGGTGAGGTTTTCAAGACCAGCCCAGACAAAGCTCTGAGCAATCTTGTTTGATCTCTTTGCTGACCCTGTGTTGAACAGGACGTTGGACCTTTTGAGAACCCTTTTAAAGTGATCTATCCTATGATCCTAGGATCTGCCAAAAATAACCCAGAGAGCTCTATAGAAAAGCATTCCATGCATAGGAAAGATCAAAGAGTAATTCAGTCGAAGGGGAGAAGGCATGCGTAAAAGGGAGAGAAGGGCCATACATGTAGCTCTTTCAGATGCTTATGGAGACATAATAACTTTGCTTTTGCTATGTATACAGGTTTCTATTTGGAGAAGAAATGCCACTGTGTCTTTGAAGAAAAAAAAAATACAATAATCCCTCATCAAAATTATCCTGGTACAATAACCTCCTTATGAAGTAGACCATTTATGTTGAAAGTATCACCAAGACCATTTTTCCTTCTAACTAAGGAGAGCAATATTTATTTATATTATTTATTTCAGGGAAAATTAACAAGATTCAAGACTAAACTAAATGAGCAATAGAAGTCTTCACCCTATGTCAACAAGGAATAAAACCTAGGAGATCTCTACCCGTTTCACCCATCAAAAATTTAGTAGCTATTTTCTGTCCTTGCAATATTTACCAATTCTTGTCTTCACTCTCTCTTACTCCTTTCATCTCTCTCACTCAGTGGTTAAAAGGCAAGTTATACATTGTTGTCCTGTGATTCATCTTTAATGCAAAAATACCCTTTTAGTATGACATGTGGTGTTAATCACTATCTTCCTCTCACTTGATGTCAGAGTTGGCAGTTTTCTAGTATCTTTCCTGTGTGGCCATGTGTACATCTTTTCCCATTCCTTCCTTGCATCCAAATGTTGGTAGCAACTGCAACTTAACTAACCTGATCAAGAGGGTTTTTTGTTTTGCTAGCGTTGGATATTAGAAAAATTTGACTATTCTCAATAGCAATGGATATAAATGCATCTTATAATGTAGTTTGTTTTTTGTTATCCATGTCACTGTATTCCTTGCAGCTATTTATATGAGGGGAAAGCCAAGTACATTTTTTCACCCCCTGCCAATAAGCTGATTGTTCTTTGGCTCAAGCTGTTCAATATACTCCAGACTAGAGCAGGGAAGTTATTTGTCCTAACAGTTTGGCAGTGTTCTGCTATGTTAAACAGATGCTGTGTTTTACACCCCATTGGTAACTACTTATCACTGGTGGACTTAAAAATCTCTGTACATTAGCTCTTCTTGGTTCCCAAAGGTCAGGATGTACATTAAAATATCTCATTCTTTCCTCCTCTATGTTTCTGCTGTGTGCAAATGCTATTAGAAAACTGTTTAGCTCAAGTTGAAGCATTTGGATTCTTTGAGTAGGTTCTTCTGAGCCCTTAGGGTTTGACAGATAACACCACTACTAAATTCCTTGTACAGTATCTGTTCTCACAAGGAAGCAAACTCAATGAGAGCTCTGAAAACTGCAAACAAGTAACAGAAATATACAATGAAATTGTAAGGGAAATTCTCTAATGTGTTTAGTTCTTGGACGTCTATGAAATGAATGGTTCAGAACATCCCCTTGTAATTGTACAGCTAATATATATCAGCCTCTCTGCAACAGCAAGGGTAAACAAAAAATCTTTTCACTTCATAAATATTTCCAAAAATAAACACCAAATTCTACATATATGTGCTGTTAGATATTACTCTTGTGCCACTCATGCTTCAATTATGCAACTTCTCAACAGCCTAGCTCACTGCACCCTTCACATCTATACCATGTATTTTATTCAATTTACACAGTTTGTTCAAAATAACTAATAAATAAGATAGATACCTGATAGAACATTTCAGCCTAGAAAGTGATAATTATACTCAACACAGGACAACACAAACATGTAAAAGATGTGCACAAACAGTAATGCACACCTCCTCCAGTAAAACATCTAGCTTTACACACAATGAGAAAGGATGGTTTCATTGTCAAGGTTAGGTTAAAACTCTAGTTGATACATAGTTATCGCCTATAGAGGAGTTTACATGGGAAATTTAGATTGTGGATATTGTTGAAAATGAAGGATCAGAACAAAAAGATAATATGAAGGAGACTGGGGACTTCTAATGAAATAGCTCTACTAAATTGACAAGTATGATCCAGCAGAGAACCCTCTACAAACATGTAGTGATAATTTCTTATAGTACAATGCTTAGTAATAAATCTTTTGATCTTAGCACCAAAAGAAAGCATTTTTCCCCCATGTTTTCACATTAAATCTACTCAGCAAAATAAATCACAGAAGGTCAATGTACAGAGGAAAGAATAATTTAGGTCAAAAGGTTTATTTATAATATCCAATGAAAATCCATCATCACAAGTAACAGAAAAATATTCCCTGCTCTAGAAATGCAACTGCATGGAATGACACCCAGATAAAATTATAGTAGGAACCTAGATAAAAATCAAGCAGATAAAGAACTGATGAGGAACAAAATAAAATTTTAACAGGCCAGCAGCTAGTTAATTCAGTATTGAACAACACTTTTGATGAAATAAAATGGTTTCCAGCTATATTTTTTGGTTTGAAAACGAAGTATAATTTGTGCACTGAGGCTACTGTGTCACACAAAACTGCAAATCTGCACATGTATCTGAGCAAGATTGAGCAGTTCATGGAAGAACACTCGTGTTGCCCACACCCACACGAACTGACACTTTGCAAGAGGCAAGTAGGCCAAAAAGGCAGGGCAGAATACAAAAATATTGGCATTTACATAATATTGGATCACATATTTTATGTACAAACAAGCATCTCTGCTCTGACAGTATTTTTACAAGAATTATATTACTAAGGAATAGAAAAAAAAAAATTTCTCCAAACATTTTTCTAACCAGTAGGAGGTAAGGAATATTTTCTATATAAGGAAAAGCAAGTAGACTAAGATTTCACCATCTGGCTTAAGATACACAGTATGATCAAAGGATCATTTTACAGGAGTCTAGAAAACCACGAGGAACAGGAAGAATAAGGTCTTCACTGCTATTTTTGATATGAAAATACAAGTAGCATGCATCAGATGAAACTATTAAGTAGCAGGTTAAAATCCAAAACATAAATATTTCATAATATCTAGAGCCTGAAACTCACTAACATGGATGTGGCAATTAGTAGGGAAAGTGTTTTGTATCTGCAAACACTTTGAACACCTGCCACCCCCCATCCTGGCCTTAGTGAACAAGTAGAAAAAGTTTTTTGCACAGAGATGCAAAACCCCCATTACTGTTACAGAAACATTTTATTTTTGAGGTCCCACCCATCATTTTTATTGTTCAGTTGTGTGCGACAAGATAAATATGGATAACGGCCTATTATTTTACTTTTGTGTGCACATTCAATCTAGAGGCATTACCATCAATGCATACAAGATTTTAAAACAAACAAAAAAATAGAAAATATATTCTTTAATAGCAGAAAATATTCATTTATTGAAGATGTATCAGCCTTGTGTCAAAGCCAATACTAGCTTTATGAATGCATAACCCTGTTGACCAACAGGTAGTTTGGAAAACATTTTCTCAGGACCCGTTTCCAATATCCAACATTGCTATATTGAGCTGTTTTTCAGAGCGATCAGATCCCTCAGACACACATGAACATAAAAGCTCTGGGGCAAAGAAATGAACATAAACACATGGCATGAGTGACTTAAGTGTCAAAGTGAAAGCTGGAATTAGAAAGCTGTTCCACGTTTCAAACATTAACATCTTATCACAGCAGTTTTTTAGAAAACCACTATTTTGCTTTTTTAGAATGTCAGTCATGTGGATGGCAACGCCCTGATTATTTCCTGCCATTGCTTGGAAATTCTATAAATACGACCTATAATCCAAGAACTGGTTTTCTTTTGCTGTGCAGAATTATTCTCGCAGTATTAGTTTTTCACTACTAATAAACTCTGTATTTTCACTTTTTAAAAGTTTACTTGCCCTTTGTTTTTAATCACCCAGTGTACATTCTAGATCTGTACACCATCTTGAATTAATAACTGGAAGAAACTGTAATGAAACCGTGTAAATAGAAACATAAAAACAATTCCTATTTAAAAGTACAAACTACACTTCTACAGACAACTTTTCAATTTATATCCTTTTTCATGAAAGCCTGGCAGAACCACATACATTTCTCTAATGACTCCCATCTGCACTCTCACCTGTAATAAGGAGCTCTTATCACTATAGCACAGGGCATTTTTTCTACCAAATTCAACACAGACTTTGAAACCAAACCCACCAAGGCACATGGTTTCTCAGAGCACTGCCTACAGAAGAGTCTCTCATGAGCTAAAACCTTACTTGATTATTCCTCTAGTCTGCAAGCAAAGCCTATTGAATTAATGACAGATTAAATTTCTCTTCAGAATGCTCTATTTTTAATACATTTTCTTTACTCACCTAAGTTGGGGAATAGTATTTCACAACTAAGGTTAAGTAACGGTTTCAAAATTTTTTTTCTATTGGTTGCTGGGTAATTTCTTGTAAAAATCTCTGTCATTATGCAGCCAGCTCTATTGGCAAATCATTAAAATAATTAGCTTTTGTTTTCCACCCAAAATTAAGATGCTCAGAAGTGGAATAATAGCTCCAAAATTTGATTCATCTTGCTTTGCATACCACCTGTTGCTGTCCTTGTGAACAGCCAAAAAGAGGTTATGGCATCATTAAACAAATCTAGAGAATTAGAAGAAAAACACTAACACTCAAGTAACAGCAGTCTTGACCACACTATACACAAGCTTTTCATTTGCAACTTTGTGTAATAGAAATACGATAATACTATCTTGTGGCCATCCTCCTCCTTGTCAACAGCCCTGGGAGCAACCGTACGTAGCAGAACAAGCAATGACAAAGGACCAAAAAAAAAAAAAGTATGTGGCCAGCCTCAGAGAAGACCTTGGTGAGAACACACACTATCTAATATCTCTTTATTTCCACTTTAAAAAGGGAAAAAATACTAATTCCTCTGTTGAATGTTTTTTAAGATTATTTTTAGTAGCTACAGAACTGTTCTGTAAAGCCTGTAATATTTTGGATGTGTTAGCAGGTAGGGTTTTGTCTCAGGCAATGCCTAATAATAAAGGCAATATCTTTGTGCCAACACTGTCATTGGAAAGAACAGAACGTACAGATGAAGATGCACATAGTCCTTTGATAGAGAGGTGTTACGCCCAGCTTCTCTCCAAATGTTCAAGTAGTTCGTAGTAAAGAGTAACTTGATGCCAGGCCACTGCCAGCTTTTCATTACTGCTATTTTAATGTCTTTCCATAGAAGCATAATCTCCTATTTTATATCTGTCAAATGTGTTATGAAAATAAGTAAAAATCATGTTAATACAAGTTGTGTTGAGCTCTACATTTCACCGTAGGCAGTGTTTTCCAACAAAGTTTACTTGACAAGGAATTATTTCCTTTATGTTTCTCAGGGATTTCTTTCATATAACACTTCATTAAAAATGCATCTGCATACTGTTAACTGTACATGGGAAAAATGTGTAAATGTTTCTTCTCTACATATAAGTAGTAAATTTATATTTTAAAATCCAAAACCCAAAGGGCGTACAACAGATTTTGTATGCCCAAGGCTACACATCTGCATATCTGCTGTTCCAAAATGTACCATGAGGTGTTATTTATGATGTCAGAAAAGGCTGCGTGCATCCAGGACACTAAAACTTGCAGTAGCACTTGAATCTAGTCATGGTTAAATTCAGCAAAGTGAATCATGCACCATGTTTCCAGCAACGTGCACTATCCCAAAAAGCTCACCTACAGAAGATTTATTCTGCTTCCTAATATACCTGCCTCTGCCAGCAGTCATACCACGCTGCACTTCCATTCCACCATAGTTTCAACATGCCCAGGATAAAATGGCCTTGGCATTAAGGAGGAAAAAATCAATTCGCACATCCAAGGAAATTTTCATTTGAGAAGATAACAAATCTACAGTAGTGTTTCCTGGTTATCCAATTCCCCAAGCAATTTCACACAAGTGTAGGTCAAGTGCCTTAGATCAGCCTGTGTCCTCAGACTGCAGTTTGGTTACCTCCATCTTTCTTCTTACCCAGTTTGGTCCAAATTGGGTATTTCCCCAAGTAAAGCCTCATTTGTTTTTTAAGCTGTCCTTGATCACTCTTTTCCGCCAATTGCTTCCTAACCTGTGCCAAGCCCTGTAATTTCCTACCAGTACTTACATCACCCGGTACTCCACCAGAAACAGTAATACTGGGAATGCTGACCTATGAAGAACACCATATGGCTGCAGATGTTCTTAAGTACCACACTGTCTAACCCACCTCACAGCAAGCCCAGATGATGTAGTAATTAAAAGCTGGATACCATCCAGAGGCGAGTGTACAGCACACTCCCAAAATTTTCCAATACGTAGAGATACTCTAATTTTATTAATAATTTTAGGAAAATAGATTTAATGAGATATACAGCAACAGTCGCAAATATAAACTAAAATGTGCATTTGTAGAAAGTAACTATGGGTCATCCCCATGTGCACACACTGTTGGTCTAGATAAAATTTAAATATTCTCTAACTATAGTGCACCAGAATATTCATGAAGGTATGCTTATTTCCTTTTTCTTTTGGCTCATTGAATTCCAACTTTTTTCTGTAACATTACCAGTAAGAATTCTTAAATATTATAAGCACTAACCACAAGTATGAACATTTACACTTTATTGCACAAACACTCAGGCTAAACAAACATCAAAGGGGTATGTCCTTTACCAAAGGCACCTCATTTAAAAATGTAAATGCTCATTCAAATGAAATTCTTCACTAATATTTCTCACTATGCTCTGGGAACACAGAAGTTACACTATCCACAGCTTTCAGTCAAGCATTTTTATGACCATCAAATTAAATGATTAAAATTGGTTGGAGACTGAGGAATGGTTCCCCATGAATTTTTCAGTCCTATCAGTTGCCAGTTAGGAATTGTCCTGGAGTACTCTGAACAATTCCACCAGTGAAAACAATAATGCAACCATGATATGCCTACACATGACACCATATAAAAATGGAGTCACTGGGTCACAGCCATTCAATTATCACTTACTTTATCTCAGTAAGTAGTTGGACTTTGATGTCTCTTATTGATTTCTACTGAAATATGAAGTGGCATTCAAAAAACAAAAAAAACACCCCTGTTCGTTCAAGGCAACATAAGACAAGAGGAAAAGGGTAAAAGAATTGCATAGGATCTATATGCAAGCTTTCCTTTCAAGTTTTGGTAGGTCCACTTGTTCCAAGAACCTACCATAACAGTGAACAGATAAAATGGCTGCGTGAGTTGTCTTAACCTGATTTGATCAGTGTGAATTCTGAGCTCACAAGCAGTGTTTCATTCTTTTCAAAGCTTCTTTGTCTGTTCTGGGAATTTGCAGCCTGCCCAATCTGATTAGTTCATCAATAAAGGTATAGAGGACAGAAGTACACTTCTAGAGGAGAGTTTGCTGTTCATTGAGCACCTTCGGTTACATTATAGTAACGTATCATCGCCACCTTCATGCAGGTCTCCTTCAGGACTGAATGCTTTTACTTCTGTAGAACAGAGCATTAAAAAAGAAAATCTGGTGTGCATCAGCAATATTAATTAGAAATAAACATGACATCCCCCACTATGGCAACAAGCTCTTTACAGAAAAGGATATGGACAAGAATGACCAAGTATTCTATTGTCAGTTTTATAAAGAAACATCTCATTAGAGTTATGCACTAACATCTGGGGACTCTGGAGTCAACACCCTGCCACTGCCATAGGATATACTTTTTCTGCAATGCAGGGACAAGGCAAACATAAGCCTACAGGAGATAACTGCAGTTGTGATATGAAATGCTCAGATAATGTGAAAATAGGAAACAGATCGTTTTCTTAGAGAGAAGCATTTATCTGAACAGAAAACAGTATCTTCCCTGATAGACAGGAGGATCTATTAATGAGAATATTAACTAAATGCAATAATGATTAATTCCATTTACTAAATGGCCTAAGTCTGCCTAGAGAGAAAAAAATGGTAGAACATCAACTTTCCAACACTGGAACTGAAATTTCACTATACAAATTTCACAGTACAGACTGAAACTGCAGTGATAAAAATGAGCAAGGGTCTTTCAGAGCTTTTCAGATCACAATGCACATGTGCAGATGAGATGATGCTAGCTCTGTGGTTTGTGGCAAGAGCATGACAGTAACCAAGACAACAGCGCAAATGCTTACTACAAATCCCCCAGTGTATCCAGAACGTGGTCACCACCCTATTCTTTCCTCCAGATACAGCCCAGTCATCTATATTAGTACAAGATCTCATTAAGACTAAGGCTTGTCTCAGATAATTAACATTAAATCTTCCATTTATTTTGCCCAGTTTTAGCCAGCTGGTGCATGGTTAGGTGTTCAAATCAGGCAGCAAACAATGCATAAGTTGTACCACAACACTCAACAGAAGCAAACCTTAACAATTTCCCAGGGCAAAGCATGCAGGGTAGAAATATTTGTATGAAGATGGGCCCCTACAGGTATACTGACATAAGAATGATAGTCTTCTGCTGCACTATATAGTATTCAATAGAGCACTTCAGCACACATTCTATTCCTCTTTACTTCTGTAGGATCTTAGCACATACTTAAATCTTCCAAGCTTGTAGAGCGACATTGCATTTGAAATTGGATGCCTTTTTTACAGGAAGGATGAAACAACTCTCCCATAGTAATCAGTCTTGAACTTTAGCAACTCCAGCACAACCTGAATGTATTTTGGAACTTTGAAATAGGCTCCATTAAATTTCAGTGCACCTCTACTCTTACTGCTTTCTAGTCAGTTGAATGCTTATCTGTACAAAAACTTCTGAGTTATATTCATCATTACTTTCAGGTTCATGGCTGCTCTAGCTTCCCTGGCAGCATCAGAATTAACCTCATTCTTCACATTCATTTGTTCTTTCCATAAATAAATTTCTCAGGTCACATAAGTTCATTTCAAAGAGGTGTCTTCTTTTGCTAAGCATCATAACATGTCAGTCACCCAGATGTGTGATGGTCTTCAGCTACCTAATTCATCATGTCTCAACATACACCTTTCCTTTGCACTTACCCACAGGTTTAATCCAAAGCTTACTGAAGCCACAGTGTTTAAAAGGAAGCCTTTTTCATTTTCAGCATCATTTTGATGAGCTGTATTTTCTAACCTGCAGTTCTTGTTTACTTGAATGTAATTTTTAGTAACATGTTTCTGTCTGTTCTGGTGACCAGGCATTTTCAAATACAAATCAATTCTTCCCTTTTGAAAAAAAAAAAACCAAAACACATCAGCACCATCTGTGGCAATCATGAAAATAACTCCACTAATTTTTTAAAAATACTATTCCTATTCTCTCTTGTTTAATAAGCTCCTGAGTCATTACAGGAAACTTATTTCAGCAGAAGGGCTACAAAATCCATCCATCTAAAATTTAGCATGGGTATGTGCACTAAAAAGACATATATTTGGGTCTCAGTTGTTCTTACTAAGAGTCTGACATTTTATTCAGTCACTGTGGCAGTGGAGACAGAATAAAATATCAAACCTCATTTTCTTATATAAACTATTTCCCCTTACAATGATTAGCTTTGTCAATAGCTAATTATCATATTGCAAAATCTCACAACTGCACTTATTTTTTTTTTCCAAGAATCAGTACTTTATTATATGTCTAAGCTATTTATGTATTTTTTGGTATATGTTTTTGATAACTTCTCGAACACATCTGTGTCCCCAGAATAGGTTTCACAGAAGAAAACTTATCACCATTTTATAAGATGACAAGAAATGGCAAAAGTAATGCTTACTAAGAGACACAGGGCATCTTACAGGGGAATTATTTTGTTGCCATTGTAACTGCATGCCAGGACTTTTCCTCTTTTTATTTAAAAATAAACTTTTTTGTTTAAAAGTTCTGATCATAGAGCATTGCAAACTTACAAGCTATGAGATTACTGCATATTTGCACTTTTTGCCCTAATGGTGGATTTAGAGAGATGCTGGTCAGTTATAAACAATTATTGATGGATACTAAAACAGAAATGGAGTGGATTTGTTCTTAATTATCCTAGAAATCTGTTGCCCATTGTTATTGTTTTCTCTGATGCTATTCCACAGCATCACAATTAAAAGGCACAACTGGTTGAGAAAATATGAGTTATTGCACTGATATAACCTATCCTGGGAATTGAAAAAGGCTAAGGCTTTCTCATCAAGTGGGAAGGCTTTTTAAGAAAATCATCCACAGTTGCTTCTGTAATGATCATTTGCATTATCAAATACTCATTAGTTTCAAGTGGTGGGAAAGTGTTTATAAAAGGTCAAATCCATATCCTCTCTCATAGCTATTAAAGTAAATTATTATAACATATTTAGAAATAATTTTAAAATATTTTAACAAACATATTTGGTTGCTACATGCAACTGTTTATCAAAGATTCCTGGGTTTAAATGTATGATTTTCAAGTTTTTCATGGACTGCATGCTGGTTAAGTACCACACATTTAAATCTGTGCAAGACAGGAAAAAAAAGGAGTCAAATGTCAGAAAAGATATGAAGAAAACCTTAAATTTTAGAAGTTAAATATATTAGGAATTCCCAAAGGTAACAAAACAGAAAACCAGTAACATTTTCTAACACTCATGAAACACCATAGAGTATCAACTTCCCCTGCCCTCTCATTTCAACATGTTCTTCTCTGATGTATCCAAATTGTACACGTTTCTAACCTACATACCTTTCACTGTCTTATGCTGTTGATTAAGTCTGCGTGCACATTGTTTTATTATTGTATTGTTAAACTTACAACGTTGTGAATCATTTAACCAGTTCAATTTTAGCAAGTACATAGGGAAAATCCTAGTCTGCCTTCACTAATGTTTTATGAGGGCACTCAAAATATTATCAAATTTACAAACCTTTTAAACCAACAATGTCACAGGCTTTTATTATGTCATTAATAGATTCATCATCTTTTTCTTGCATTGAAGACAAAACCATCAGACCCCTAACTGTCAGACTGAATTTCCTTCTGCTTGCTGCTGAGACTGACTCTTTCTAGTTGTTACTGCCCCACATAAAAACCTTAATACTGTCAGCCATATTTTAGGACATGGTAGACTTTATTTTTAGATTCTGGAAATCAATCATGCACCAAGTATAAAATCTTTTCTACCTCCAGGTTCAAAAGTTAGTAACAGCTATATAGAAAGCCTGTGTATATGGACAACTATAAATAAATTCTTATAAAAAATTCTATATATATTTTATATGCATATGATTCGTGTATATATATTCTAAATTTATCTAGTCTTCACTCGGTGTACCAAGAAATCCATATTTAATATTTTACCTGTGTAACACCCAATTTACGGCCACCAAACCATGTGGGACTAGCTAAATGCAGGCTAACATTCTCTAGATCAAGCACTGCCCATAACTGCTAGTATTAATGGGTTTCTTGTCACTATGTTACTATAAATTCCCTGTTTATCTTTTATGTGAAGCATTGAACAGATTACAGAGTGCAGTAAGGAGTTGCAGAAGCCTTTCTGAAGGCAGCCAAGAACCAGCACCGTGTCATCCAGAGCAGTAAGACATTATCTATCATGCATATATATCCAAGCACACTTTTCTCTGTAAAGTAAAACTGAGACCTTTAAAAAAGTCCCACATGTGAAGTGCATGGTGTTTTCTGAAGAGACCATTTGAGACAAAATAGGCTAGACTTGTCAGAGTAATTTCACAAAATCTAACCATGCCAGACCTGAGCTTAGTGTCCCTCACCCGTTCCCATAGCTGATTCTGCAAACCTACATAGGTACCTTTTTTCTCTTCCTTGGCAAACCCCATGCTGTGGAGAGGCATATGCGCTAAAAGCATTTCTGCTTCTCACTTATATTCTTCATGGCTCATAGAACTTTAGAGACCTCCAACTCTCATCTGCTACAGAGGCACCAAAACTTCAGGACAAGAGAGAAACGAACATGTTTTCCACTTAAAGGATGAATTAGTTTCTAAAGGAGCGAGCTGTAAAGGGGAGGTAAAGAAACACTTGTTTTCTTTCCAAATTACATCATTAACATAAGAATGACTCAGAATATTGTCTGCTTCCTAGACAGCACACACAACAGTACACCTACTGGAATGGTTTCAAAGCCTTTCAAAACCTCTTTGTGTGTCTTAGCTTTATTCCTATTGTCTCCCAGGTAGCACTGGCACCTGGAGTGTTTTGACCTCTAGGACAGCTACAGTTCAGTTCAGTCATCACCAAGCAGTACCATCATACAGCCACCTAACTGCTGTGACAGACCAGAGATTTTGGAAATAGCAACTAGAACATTTAAAAAGAATTTTCTAGTAAAATTATCTCATTTTACAACATAGCTGAAACTCCTCAAAAAAGCCAACAAATCCATTATAATTATTTTATTCAACAATATACCACCATTCTGTAGGTCTGTACATGTACCATCCATCCCACATAACGACTACAGTGTCAAAAACAGTTAAAAGATCAGTGAGTTGTAACTCTCACACTGCACATCTTTAGTTTCCAGTCAGTTGTAAGCTGGTCCATACCTGTTTTATTTCTTTTCCTTCCATCTTAGGCCTTCCTCTGATCTGCCACTCATTCATAGTCCAAAACAGGCAGAAGCCTCTACATCAGCTATTATAGATGAACTTGATAATCTTTTGTGCTTCCTACTCACCTATTATTTACATTCCTAAGCCTTTTCCCAGCTTTTTAAAAAATGCCATTATAGCAAATATTTGAAAGGTCACCTTGCTTCTAAGACCAGGCCTCTCTACCAACCTAACCAAGAGTCTGTACCCCAAAAAAGGGATAAAAAAAGTCCCTGACACCAAATGCTTCTGTTATCACAGACATTAGTAACAGGGCTGACAAAGCTACCTGTTCTTGGCCACAGCCTCTGCCTTTCTGAGGAACACTCTGCACTCCTGCAAGATGCGAATAAAAATTGTGGAGGAGCATATTGCCATGGAGATATTTACAAATGCCTTCATTTCTGAGTCATGCTACCATAGGGAGTTTCCAGCTTGCTGGGAATGACTCAAGTGTTTATCTCCCAATTGCAAATTATATCCCAATTATGTCTGGATCCTGAAAGTATTCCCTTCTCTCATTATTTTCTCTATGCTTTGAGGTTCACAGCTTCTGCCCCATGAAACTCCTGACTTTACTTTTTTTTTTTATTGCTTTTCCATTTGTTTTAAACATATCCAATGAGAAGTTACAAGTTCAAATATAGATTATTTGAAAAGAAACAACCCCTTTTCCCAAGTTTCATTGATGTTGACACATATCTAAACAAGGATCAGCATTCTTCAGAAATGTTCCCTGCTCTTCAGCTCCTACATGAACATTTGCAATCAGACCTTCATTAGGAACTACTATTCACTTTCAAAATATACCTTAGCAGTCAGGCTACAGTGTGCAGCTTCATTTATCTCCATCATCCCTCCAGTGCAAATTAACCCTTTTGTTAGGGCAAACGTTGCTACATGTTATCTGGGAGTTAACTTGTGTTTTTATGCAGTCAGTTTCTAGAAAACTAAAGCACACTTTCTCATATACTGTCAATTCCCTGGTCTTTCTGCATGATGCAAACTCAGTGGGCACAAAAACCCAAGGAAAGATCACAGAATTGCAGGGGTTTGAAGGGACCTCAAGAGATCATCAGGTCCAACTCCCCCCCATGCAGGTACAAAACTTACAAGTGATTCTTGTCACTTATTAAATCTTAGTCTTGTAATATGGATCTGCCCAACAGAATCCTCCTTTGTTTTCAAGTCCATGAAATCTAGAATTTCTAATAGCTGTTCCATTCTAAAATTCTTAGGTATATCAAAATACCTTCCCTTGCTTTAATCCTTCCTGATAAGTGTTTTGACTAGCAAATGCAACAGAGGTCAGTACAATGTTTTACTATTAGCCTTTAGCAAATATTTTGTCTTTATCAGCGTCTTTTCTTGAACAAATGGGGGATTTTTTAAAGGTGTAGATTCTCTTCATTTTGTAAGAGTGACAATTGGCAAATGACCTTTAATATAATGAAGTAAGAATGAAAATACAAAGCTAATCATTTGCAGATAGTAATGAGCAGCATTACAAATTTGCAGCTTAACCTTGGCTGTCAAGAGACAAATCACAAATACAAGATGCTAAGCTGACAAGCTGTAGTAAGTTACATAACTGATTAAGAATTAAGCAACAGAAAAAGTGATAGTTCAAAGTACAGCAGTCACCTTTATAAGACTACAGTGTACATCTTGCATCCTAACTTACCTCTGTACAGTTCAACTTTAGATTCCCCGGGTGCTATCAAAGCAATTAAAATTGGAAGCATGCTAGTAGTCATCAGGAAATGCAGACCTGCATGTTATTGATCCTCCCATGCCTTTGTCCTATCCTGCCAGCCTGTCCCCTTCTCTTAGAATGCTGTGTGTGATAAAATACTTGTTTGCTTAATTACTTTCATTAACAATGAAACTCAAGCTTCAAAACATGCCACAAAGACAGGAGACTAATTAGGTATTGAGTTGTCTTTATCAGATTAAATTCAGTTAATCCATGATTGTTCCCATTCAATTATTTCAGAAAGTCTATCTCCTCTTCTTAGATGAAGTTACCATCCAGTGAAAAAAGTTGTCTTTTAGCCCCACTAAAAGTACAGTAAGCCATTTTATAATGATATCTTCAGGAGATATGTAGAAGATATAAACAGGTTTTCAAGACAAATTAGCAAGGAAATGAGATGACAGTGTTCTCAAGCAATTTCAGTCTCCCTCTGTTCAAAGGGAAAAAGCATGAGTAAAAGGGAAAATGTAATTTCTTTTAAAATGTGATGAGGTTTTATCTGTCCTAGAAAATTACATAGCACCTGTTGATATAGTTTTCTGACCTCTGTACCACCACACCTGTTGGTATTAACATACCGCAAAACTGAAATCATAATGTACAAAATTCACTGCTCTAATGCCTATGTCTCCATTCACCTCTTAAAAGTGTTGCAAGGTTACCTGTAATGCAACTAATCCCTATGCATTTTTAACACAACAAAAATCATGAAACTGTCAGAAGTTACTCGGGTTCCTGGAAAGCAGTTCATTCTAAATAGCAGCAGAGTCTTGTAGCAATGGAAAAAAATACCTTCTGTGAGGAGTAACAACATTCCCACTTGGTCACTACGCACAGAGGTGTATTTCCTTTAACACCCACCTGCTTCCCAAAAATTCCTGCTGCTTCACAGAGAATACCAGCTCCCTTGAAGGAAAATTCACCATAGAACTGCTCCCAGGAGAAACCATGGGCCAGACCAGGACAGCATTTCCTTTTTTCCAACCTATGCAGTTCTCCATCCTTTAAGCCTTACACACTTTACATAACCTTGCGCCCTGAAACATAAAATGCATAGCCACCACTTCAGGTTACAAACATCAGCAATCTGATCAAGGGCTGTTAGATCAGTCTAATGCAAGGGAACTGGAACTAAACAACATGTGTAAGAACCTCCTGTGCCACTGGGCCAGGAGATCATTCCTTGAAGGAGAGTCACGTGTAAGTAACGATGCAGTTTTATTTCTGTATCTGCCTACTGCTGTCATTCACTTGGGGCTTTTTTTTGAGGAGGTGCCAGGAGCAGGGGAATTGTGATCTGATGCTATGAAGAAGAAATATTAGATTAATGGCTCTTTAACATCCACAGACTTAGGAATTAGCTGTGAGTCTGTCACCTGCTGAAAACACCTATTAAAGTAAAAGGAAAAAGTGGAAAAAATTAAAAGCAAAAAAGGAAAGAGTAAACAGAACTGCAGTACTCTGCTAGTCTTGCTATATGGTCATATCCAGTTGTTTCCCATCACATATACAGCAGCAGCCTTATATATGACACCGGCTTTCTAACAGTGCAGAGGACTGTGATATACAATTAATACTCCTGTGCTTATATTAAAGAAGTTTCTTAATTACAACATGAAAATAAATATTCTTCATTATTTTTGTTCTATCACTCCAAAGCAGTTTGTAATACTACATTAATAATATTATGTATAATAATCAAAATTTTAAGTGGGAAAACCCCAAAACAAACAATTTGAAGCCAAACAGATCTTTCTTTCTTACCTAATAGTCTCTCTAAGACAAGACTACAAAAGAATAAGTCCCTTGCTATAAGAAGAGAGACCTAGATTTCAATGAGAAGAGTTAATAAAAAAACCAAATGTCATGTCTAACCTCAGAACAGACTTTACAGTTAAAGAAAGCAACACAAAGTATCAGTGAGGGAGACTAAAGCACTTTGAATGAGGTCAGTATTTAAACACCACCATTGTCTTTTTTTTCTGGTAAAACAGCAGCCTACAGCCTTGTCTGACAGGAAACACATAGCCCAAGTCACCACGCACACACCAGTGAGCAGCAATGGTCCACATAAGTGCTCTTAACAAAAGTATAGCTAACCACACTAGATTAGTCATTAGTAGAACCACCTCTATTAACTCAATTCTCTTAATTTACCTTGGGTTAAGAGCAAACACATAACCAACTATCAGGCATCAGCTCATTCTGATCACTTTATTGAACGTCTACACTTTACCCCACCGAATTACATAGACAGAAAACCTCAAAATTAATACATGCAGTAGAATTAAAATGGCTTTCCTTGAGGAAAAAAAGGTTAATCAGTTAAAAAAGCAACATGGTTCATACTGTAGGTTCGTTTAAATGTGGTACGTATACTGCAGTGAAATCAGACAGAACTGTATTTCCTTACTTCGTTCTTTTAATATTAAATGTTTTAAATATTCCTATAATGGATATATCTTCCTTTTCAGGAGCTGTCCTACTGCAGAGATGATTTGCATACAGGGCCATCTTTAAAACCAACACCAGTTAGAAAGCCTAAATTTGTTGCTATAAACAAAACACATCAAATATTGTCTGAAACTTCTTCTGAGCTAGATTCTTTCTGGGCTTTATTTGTACAATACCCTTCCACCTATACTGTTAGCATGATTACAGAACAGGAAGTAACGCACCTTTTTGGCCTGGCAACAATGGTGATTCATTGGAATGATTCTGCATGGCCCATAAAATACAGCAAAAATCACCCCTCATTAGCAGGCATCCCAGAAACCTTCAAAGATATTTTTATGGAAACAAAAAGATACGGTTTCTCAGTAACTAAACCCATTTTATAGGGTATGCCTTAAAAAGACTGCCTACAACCATGTGAGTAAAGCTCAGGAGAGTCAAAACACCAAAAAGAACCAACCACAAACAAAAATATGCAAAACATAAGAATCCAGTCATAATAAATTTAGGTAGCAAATCAACAGATGAAAATGGGATACAAATGATTTTTTTGTGTCATGACAAAATCTGCAAGGAACAGTTTACCAGAAATTCAAAGTCTGGTGAATAAGCCCCTAAAGGCTCACTTGGAAAGGCTTGAAAACTGCCTGGCATTTTCTCATCAGGCACAGGATGAAAAAGCAAACCTGAGAGCTGCCAATATTTATCTCTCTACAATTGGATGCTGTGGTTTTTATCTGTGGAGGAAACCAGCTGGGGAGGGCAGAAGCATAAAGACTTTGTGAAACCAGAACAAACACTTTACAGTTCCATTTTTTCCCCCACAAAGATTTCCCTACTGACATTAATTAAAATTTCTGTTAGGTTATGCACTTGGAGAGTTTGTTTTCTTTCCATTCTTAAATAACTTATTCACCATGTGACAGATTCTGTTCTGCTCAGTGCATTAAATGCTCCAGGTCAGGAAGAAAAATCTGACAGGAAGATGCCCCTGCCAGGGGTCCAAGCATAACTTGAAAGTCGGCACGACAACAACAAAAAAATAATCCAAATGTTCAGTAATGAAGTGCTTCAAAAACCATCGAACATCCAGACAGTTCTTGCCCAACTCCTTCTAGTTCAGGGATGACACCTGAAGGAATTGCACAGTGCACTCAGGCACTAGCTTCATCTTCTTCAGAACATGCTTCCAAAAAGCAAGGGCTGTAACACACAAGCTGCAGCACATCCTACTAGAACGTGTTAAAACACTACTACCGCAGACATCATTCCTGTTTCTCTGCACTGTCACAGAAAAACATTACAAGAATGGTAATGGTAGAAATAACTAAATATCCCTAATTCGCACCAAGTCAGCTACTCTTCACAGATCAACCCTACAGGTTGTTCTACACAACTCCCCAGTGACCTCTCTGCTCCCACACGATGACTGGTAGGAATATCAAGGCCTATTTCATGCACTAATTGTTTGGGGGTTTTTGTCTTAGTGGGTTTTTTTTTCTTTTACACTAGAGAATCAATATTGATTGAAAATAAGTGAAACTTCATCATAGATGACACTTAGATGACAAAGTTTGCTATATATTTACTTGATAGTGTTTCTTATTCAAAAAACTAGATGAGACCATGTGTGTGTGTGTTATAGTTCATACTGGTGAGGGTGGTACCTTAAACCAGATCCTGAGCTGAGAGTTGTTTGAAATAAGTATTAAAGCAAAAAAAGATTATAAAACTCTGACATTTCTCTAAGTTTTCCAAGTCTGCAGAACTTGGCAGAAAATCTTGTGAGAAATCGTTAGTATTTCCACTGTTACATATTTCCCATCAGATCCTGAACACTGAGAGTATCTCCTTACACAGTAGTACGGCACAGAGTTCTTAAACTCAGTGTCCACAGGTTCCTGTGAGTAAAACATAATGCAATGCAGCTTTTTCACAAGACTGGATGAGCTAGGATATCTTACATGCCATAACTAGATTTGCCTTTTTAAATGTTAAAAATAAGGCCCAGCTATAAAGAAGAGGAAATAATTTTTTTCATTTTTTAGTACTCAGAAAATTTTAGCAGCACTAACGGCAAGACTTATCGGCGCCTTAGCAACCCTCTAAATCCATGTGTCTTAAACTGCCTTGAGAGTGAGAGCTGTGGCAAGATCCAGATGAGCAAAATAAAGTTGGGTGAGCAATGTAATGCCATCCCACTGCAGTACAGGCAGCTCCTCTAACGACAGGAGAGCGGCTATTGAACGCGTTGATTTGAGTTGTCTCTCTAGTGATTTGGATACCCTTGTTTTAGAAAAAGTAAGAACTTCTGTAACCTTTGCCTAGAAAACTTCTCTAACCTAAGAGCTAGTGACTGTTCCTTTGACTTATGCCCCAAAACATCTTAATTTCCCTATGTAACCCTTGAAAGCTCTCTTCTTGGTATGTATCAGTATAATTATTGTACTAAAGTTGAAAAAAATCTTAAACCAAACAGTATTCTATAAAGGTCAAATCAATTTCAGTGCAGAATCGCAGTGCTTATGAAGAACCATTTAAGACAATCCTACACAAGGAATTTATTATGAGATGCTAACACCTCCAAATTATTTCATTTAGAAAAAAAAACCCCAAACAAACCACACATTTTAAACTGATAAAGAAGTTTGATGTTAAGTGTTTCAGCATGTTAAAAAAAGATTGGAACAGTAATTTGTTACTGAAAAATTAAATAAGCATTTTCAGTAAGGGAAAAAAGTTGTGTTGAAAAATCTTAACAAGCTTTAGTGAAATCAGGACACCAATGGGAAAAGTTTTGTGAAAACTTAAATCAGGAAGATTAAATGTTAATATAATAATATTAATGTTTTTTATATTTTCTTAATCAGAGACAGAGCTCCCATGTTTAGTCTTTGCTTCAAATTGAGCAGAGTGAGGATTTGAATCTGCATGTTTCACACTCAAATTTGATGTTATTACTCCACTGTATCAGCAATTAAAGAAGCAGCGTGGGGCCAGTTGTATAAAGGCGTATGATTTCCACAAGCAGTTGCATGATGGACATAAGCAAAGCAGAATCTTTAATGGAAATGGTAAAGTTTTATGTCAAGGCACCGGCATTATAGAAAAAAATTATACATATTTTGTCAAAAGATTCCATCAAAGTTCTGAAAATAATCATAGAATCATAGAATGGCATGGGTTGGAAGGGACCCAAAGGATCATAGAGCTCCAACCCCCCTGCCACAGGCAGGACCTCCAACCTCAGGCCTGGATCTACATAAGGTTGCCCAGGGCCCCATCCAACCTGGCCTTGAACACTTCCAGGGATGGGGCATCCACGACCTCTCTGGGCAGCCTGTTCCAGCCCCTCACCACTCTTTCTGTAAAAAACTTCCCCCTAATATCTAATCTAAACCTTCCTTCCTTTAGTTTTAATTCATTCCCCCTTGTCCTGTCATTGTCTATCCTTTTAAAAAGTTGAATCCCCTCCTGCTTATAAGCTCCCTTCATATACTGGAAGGCTGCAATGAGGTCCCCCTGCAGCCTTCTCTTCTCCAGGCTGAACAAGCCCAGCTCCCTCAGCCTCTCTTCGTAGGACAGGTGCTCCAGCCCTCTAATCATCTTCGTGGCCTCCTCTGAACCCTCTCCAACAGTTCCACATCCTTCTTGTATTGGGGGCCCCAGATCGGGACACAGTACTCCAGATGGGGCCTCACGAGGGCAGAGTAGCGAGGGACAATCACCTCCCTGTCCCTGCTGGCCACCCCTCTTCTGATGGAGCCCAGAATACCATTAGCCTTGCGAGCTGCAAGAGCACACTGCTGGCTCATGTTAAGTTTCTCATCCACCAGAATCCCCAAGTCCTTCTATTTTCAGACAGAAGACTATGTAACCTGATGGCATCTTCTGTCTACTGAGTTTAAATCTTGTATATTTTGAGTCACACTGAATAGAGGAAAACAGTTTAGATGGAAAGCTTGAAGTTACAGACTCATTTCTTCAGCAGTCCACCACTCCTGTTAACCCATGCCAGTTTGATCACTGGGAATCTTCCCCAACTCATTGCTATTTTTCTGAATCCTTCAATCAATGGCCCCTTTGCATGTAGTGGACTCCCAAATACTGATGGCTATGTAACATCATGCTACTTTAACCAGCATACTACGTATTAACTTTTCCTTACTAAAAAGCAACCCCTGGAATCCCTATTCTGCATCCAAGCAGAACCAAACACAGCTGGTTAATGTGTTATCATACACACCACCACCACCACAACTGGCGTGTAACACAACAATTGAGGTGTCACTGTATTACTCTCTGAAACATATTTTGATCAAACCACCAAAGACAGATGAGTGTTACTCTGGCCTAATTTACAGTTTGTCAACTGGAAAGACAATTTTTTGTGTTGAAGGTTTCTGAACAGATCTCACCAGAAATGCCTCAAGACACATTTTCCTTCACTTGAAGGAAAAAGTTTTTGATTACTGATTACATGCTGTAAATTCTAAGTACAAAATCACTGTAAAGTCTGCTCGAGTATACTCTTAATTGGCCAGTTCTTCATCAATTAATACATGATTTTACATTCCCACAGAATCACAGCACTGAGTAGCAATTGAGTAGCAATGACACGCATGAAATGCTATGGATTAAAGACAGAATATGCTACACACTTTACAGTCTCATAAAGTACTGTTGTGCTATTATATGTATCTCTAAGAACTGTGTTTGACAAAAGGGAAACACAGTGTTATGGACTTTCCTCCAAAGGTCTACCAACTATCCATTAAAGTGCAGTTTTCCATATCAAAATTCATAAAAAAAAAAATCCAGATTTATTCTGTGAACTGCAATTGAGTGTCTTTTGGTAGACAGCTGTTGCAGGGTTCAGTCATACCTCTTCAAAGGTGTGTCTCGATATTTAGCTAACTAATATTTTAATGTTTTTAAGAATCATTATTGGATTCTCCAAAAAAAAAAAAGGATATCAGATTAACTCTTATTTTTTATTTAACCTGTAACTTTTAAAGCATTCAAAAAGCATCAATGAAAGACAGGCTAAATGCTTTAAAAATAACTTATATATTAAAAAACATTTTCTTCATCTACGGTCAAAAAAAAAGAAAAAAAGAAAGGGAGAATGCTTAACTATGTCATCAAATTAAGCTATCTTTCACACAGGTTTGTTTCACTATCAGTATTACTTATGTCATAATGCTGAAGAACTGCTCAGCTACAGCATATAACATTCTTATCAGGTCCAGGCTCCTCTGAAGACAAGAAATCAGCTTTTCCTTAGTTTAACAGCATTGCCTGTTATATCTGATTTTTCTAATTCCTTTTCTACAAATAAACCAGGCTGCCATTTACAGGTATAAAGTAATTTGTTAAGTAAGCATTCAAGCCCTGCTGGAAATAGTAAAAAGACAGTGAAATAAAACAGATGCTTAAAGCATCTTTTGTTGAGAAATTCTTTAAAAAGTAGCAAATATGCTACTTATATTCAGCAAACACTGATTTAACTAGCAGCACATGGAAAAATCCTTTTTTTTAGTTGTCAAGTATCTATGAATTCTACTAAAAGTTCTTGGGGAATTTAACTAACAATTACTTATTTAAATGGCTCTTACTCTGTAAGAGAATGATAGAAGACTGAGTGGGAAGCTGCAAAGAACCATTACAACCAAGTCTGAACTGGCAGTACAAACCTGAGATTCAGTAGGAATATTTTTAGGCTGAATAATGGGTAAGAAAGATTCTGATTGAGATGGGAGGGGGAAGGGGATGGCAGGGAGAAGAAAAACCCAACTGCAATTGATTCAATTATTAGTATTATCTAATAGATTATGTGTGGATTATTTATTTCAGCCTTTGTAGTGACAAACCCCCCCTAGATTGTTACCGAATTAGTTATGCTACAATCTATCTACACTGGAAAATCTCACCCTGTACAGATCAATCTCTGGTTTGAAAAATGCCTTTCACCAAGTACTTTTCTAAATTACTCCACTCACCACAATCTAGGCACACCCATATGCCACGAAGTACTAGGAAATTCATCACTGAAGTGTTTGTTTGAGGAGGATGAGGGGGTGAATCAAACCCATAAATGGGAAATTTTTTTTTTTTTTTTTTACTTCAGGCATACAACTTCAGTACTAACAAACTGTTTGTGAGCACAGAACGCAGAATTTAACTTAACATAAGCTAAAAACCCATCAGCTTCTCATGCACCAATGTTTCTCAATCACCAGTACTGTCACAGATAAATTGGACCAATGCTGAGGATATTATGAAGATGGCTATTTGGTGATACTGTGAAGATACTGAAAAGGAAGTTGGGATTTACTAGTTTCTAGGAATTTAGTGGAGAAGCTGCTTCAGCAATTTGATACAGGAAGAGTCCATTCTAGAGGGAAGCCAGCCAGTGTATATTTGTAAATAGTCAGAAAAAAATGGAAAAGAAAATTAATTTTTACAAGTGTAAAACAAATTCTAGACTTCCAGCATGTACATATGAAATATATTATACAAAAAAATATTAAAATTATATTAAAACTATATATAGTATGTAGTAATGTAATACATAATACATAAATTAAAAAAAAAAATCAGTGAAGCATTTCAATAATATTTCCAATTGTGTGTCTTTGACCAGCTGTTTCTATGTGTTTCACAATCCCATGGTTTATAACTCGCATTCAATGAGCATTTTATGAGAAGTGATTTGGGGGCTTGCTACACAGCTGTCAGTGAAAAGAGACGTTGAGTAAATTAGGCAATCTCCGGGTAGAAATCAATCACGAGCACAGGTTACACAAAATGTCAGTCGCAGAAAGCAGCTACTGAGACCCCCACATGATTGAAGTTGATTAGACAGAAATGTTTTCAGTACAGTAAACAAGAGTTTTGAACATTCAGCAACTCGAAAGGTCAAGCCTCAGCTTTACAGAGACTCCTTGTGCATGACATTAACAGAAAAAGAGCACTGCAATCGGTACAGTTACTACAGACAAAAGGAAAAGGACACAACCAAGATTAAGCAACACGTTGCCGTCATACACAGGTTTCCGTCAGCAATCTGCACCTGTTTGGTTTATTCTGAAGAGGGGCTCTAAGTGGGAATGGAGGAAAATGTCTGTTTCGTGAAGGCCACAGTCCAATCCGATTCTATGTACAGGACCCTTAGAGGAGGCTATCTGCAGTGCAGTCTGCAGGCAGTGATAAGCAGCAGCTTGCTCCCCTCTGTTCACATTCTTATTATATCATGACTTGTTTTGTGGAAATTAGCTCCTGATTAGATGGCTCGGGAAACAATTGCCAGCTAACGTGACTGTGCTAGCTATCAGATGATATTTGTGTTCCCACTAGCAGGACTCAACTTTTCCTCCAGATCTATACAGGTTAAAAAAAAAAAGAAAAAAAAAATCAATAGTGTGAGGGTCTAATAAAATTGCAGCAAATCAATCCAGTCATCTGTTTCTAGAGTGAGGTAACTTCTGCCTTTT
The DNA here is from genome assembly GCA_020800305.1 of Porphyrio hochstetteri. NCBI lineage: Eukaryota > Metazoa > Chordata > Aves > Gruiformes > Rallidae > Porphyrio > Porphyrio hochstetteri. Next base: position 13,059,423 of record CM036911.1, read on the forward strand.
CTGCAAAGCCTTTTCCTACTGCTTCTACTGTGGTGGGTAGGATTCAGATTAGAGCACAGGTTACACTAGTATTTATGTTTTTTCTAACAAGATCATCAATTTCATGATTAGGTAGGCTTTATATTTTTGTAAATTTTAATTACAATGTTACTCTCTGTAGAGCTGACCTGTAATTGTACCGGCATGTTCTTGAAGCATGACGTCCTGAGCCTGCAACACATTTAGCAGAGCACTCTACCCTTGCAGCCTGCCGCCTTCTAACCATAGGATTGGTTTCTCAGGGAAGATAAATCTGGTCCTGCGTAAATTAAATTAAGAGGTGCATAAATATCTCTTATCTAAGTATTGATTTGGTCAAAAGGCTTTTTATTTATCTCTATTTTTTAAACAACCGCTACCACTGGCAGTAGAGGAAAACCTCAGCATAATTTGTTCAAGGAACGGAGCTTTCAGAGCTGCTGGTTTCTTAAAAGCTTGTTGGAACAAAAACAACTCCCCAACATCGATAAAATAGGAAAGACTAATCCAATAATTCCCTACCTTGAAATACTAAACCAAAAGAAAAACCCCAAACCCAACCTGCACATAGGCACCAGTTTATAAGTGACCACAACCCAGCACTGCCTTCAGCAGTTAGCAGTTTTACACCATCTTCCTCTCCAGTAGTAAAAAGCTGAGCCTTCTTAGTGCAGAGGCACTTGCTTCTGACCTACAAAACTGATAGCTTTCCCATTCAATTGATTTCTAGTCTTAATCCCCACTTGCTTCAACCTCATTAAAAATAGCTGCCAATTTGCATGTAGCATAGCATCTAGAAAAAAAACCTGGGATTATACAGAAATTGTGTGTTTGTGTGACTACAAACAATACCACATACTTGTGGGATAATTTTCCCTTTTAGAACAGTCATCCTAAGTCAGAAATCCTTTTATTATTATTGAAGTCTTACCTAAGGTTTAGCCTGTTGTTCTTGTCTTGCTGATAGAGCCAAGATTTCTTTAACAAAACCCAGGTCCTGCTGCCTTGCAGTTGTTTGTTTATTTGTTTTGGGAGCTTTGTTGAAGGTTTTCTGTTTATTTGTCAGGGCTTGGGTTGTGGTTTCAGGGGGTTTTTTAAGGCAAGATTTGTCCTCGTAAGGTTTCGCTTCTGCTTTTCTCCAAAAACATGCTAAAAAGTCTTTGCAACTGTTTACTATGAGAAGCCTTGGCATTAATCCTTTTCTCTGATCCCAAGGTTTCCCCAGTTTCCCCTATACAATGAGCTTTATTGGAGTACCACAAAGCTCCTAGTTCTAAAATGTAAAAGGCTAAACAATGTAAAAAGTTTCAAGTTTCCTTTCCTGATAAATTTCTGCTGCCCAAACCTTGGAAGCACTAACACACAGTGTCTCCAGAGCACAGGGCTCAATTTTTAGTTCTGCCACTGGTCACCTGGAACAGGTCATCCTTCTTTGTGACACAGGCATCTTGGTTTTAATGGAAAACAAAGTGTATGACTGTGTGGATTTCAAAATCTCTATTAGTAAGCTAAATACTATTTTAAATTATTATAATTTCCTGTATTTGTAGGGCCAACATTTACCTATAAAAATGATACTGTGTTGCAAAATGTATGGTTTTATTTTCAGGTACACTAGATCATCAGCATTTGACTAAAAGGATTACTCTGTGGTAATAAAAAAGCTTCTCCCTAAAGATTTTTTAAACAGGAGCTAAAATAGCAAATTTGCTTGGCAGGGAAGAGTTATTACCTGGGCACATATACAAGGATAGATGCTCTAAAGAAACTTGATGTGAAAAAATAAAAATAAAAAAATTTGTAGCTCTGACCTGCATAAATACTTCTTCTTAAAGCATTAAAGGGCGAATATTTTGCAGCACAAGTAAATATAATGAAAGCATATGGTTCAGTACTACATTATAGTTATCCATACTGTTTGATTATAAGCAGAATTTAATACAAACATTTTTTTCCTGGTACCATTCATTGCTATTTAATTATTTTTTTAATGAGTTTCTGTGATACATCATATAAAGTGGATATCCGCTAGCAACGTCTACCAAAATTTGGATTAGAAGCATGGAGACGTTGAACACTGTCATCTTTGAAAGATGAATTAGAATAGAACTTAGAGTAGATGACATGACCCACAAATTGGCAAGCTACTTAAAAGTAGCAATCAGGAACTCATAAGTAACCTATGTGACTAATCAGAAAACGCTAGAAAATCATTAAAGGAGATAAGAAAGTAAACTTTGTCAGTAAACTTTGAAAGCTGTTCTGTTCCCTTCTAGCCCTTATTTTAGACACTTTTGTGCACAGTACATACAAAAAGGAGGACCTGAGGTGGTGTTAGTTATTCATCAATGTTTGGTGTCCATGGGTAATTCATTTCATGACTCTCTCTAGTGGCAGCAAATGGCACTACTGCTTGGTATATAACTCAGTTCAGTTTTGGAAATGGTTTTATTTACAGGTTACTGTAAAATGAGCTTGCTCCTACAGCACATTTGAAAGTTAATTATAAAAAGAAACTAAAGCTAGTGAAACAATAACTCAGCGCTGTTGAACAAGGACAGGCCATTTGAGAAAAGCCATTTTCCAACAAACTGATCCATTAACATAATAACTGCACAGCCAAGGCAGCATCTGTCACCACTGATAAATCATGTATCTATATCGAGAGATAATTCAAGAATGAGGAGGACAAGCCACAGCAAGTTCCTTAACTAGGTTTATAAGAGGTGTGAGATTGCTGAAATACTGCGCTTTCACTAAATACTAGCTTTTAACATAACTCACAGTAATACCAGACAGCCAGTTCCCCTAACAGCCTGCCCACAAAATTAATTTCTCTACATTCAGACTGCAATGATGCAAAATAGGCTGCTTCAGGATGAGAGTATAAAACGTGAATCTACTAAATGAAACTACAGGCTACATAACTAGTTTTCCTTCAGCCACTCGTCTAAGACTTATCCTCTAGAGCCTTAACAAGCTTCATTGCTCTTCTTTGGACATGCTCCAGCACCTCAATGTCTTCTTTGTAGTGAGGGGCCCAAAACTGAATGCAGTATTTGAGTTGTAGCCTCACCAGAGCTGAGTACAGGGGGAACAATAATTTCCCTAGTCCTGCTGAACACACAGGCCAGGATGCTCTTGGCCACCTTGGCCACATATTCAGCCAGATGTTGACCAACACTTTCAGGTCGTTTTATGCCTGGCAGTTTTCTAGCCATTCTTCCTCAGGCATTGCATGGGCTGGTTGTGACCCAAGTGTAGGACCCAGCACTGAACCTTGTTGAACCTCGTAGAGTTCTTGCTGCTCCTGCTTTACCACATACCGATGGATGGTAACGGAAATGTTTTCCCACTTGGAATGCACATTGCCACCTGAAGACAGCAGTGAGGTACCTGGTGGGTGGCAGTAGCACAAAGAGTCACCACAAGGTTTTGCAGACCCTGAACTGGAAACAGCACGTCAAGGGCTGAGCAGACAATTCAGTCTCACTTTCTACATATTTAATTCTATTTAAAATAGCACTTGCACACGTAAATATGTTTCCATGCATGGTTACTTATGAGAGTATACAGCTTAGAAGTCTGTTAACCAAAATCAGATTTGCATAATTGAAAGCTACACCATTATACCACATCGACAGAGAAAAGCTTCCTATGTTACACTATATCCAAAAAACACACTTGGCACGATTTTGGAAACAGAATCAGGAACATGAAAGAATTTGACACCTGGTGAGTTTTGAGAAACGAAACTTCCAAAGGAAATTATTGGCCTACTGTAATAGTCATAGCATTTTCAGGCTTCAAAACTAGAAACGTGGAGTGCAGATCCTTTTTGGGTGTCTTGTGCCTCAAGGCTGATGACAAGAAGCGGACCAAAAAAAGCTACTGCTAGCACTTCTTTGGCATGATACTTGCACAAAATGTTTGCAGTGTCGTTTTTGCAAGATTAATGTGGTAGGAAAGGGCAAAGGCTCTTAATTTGCTAACCTCTTCATGACTATAATTCAAGAGACTCAGCTATCCAAGTCAATCACCATATATATTTGGCTTTCAACAAATGCTTGCTGGCTTTTACATTGTTAAAGGATTAATATAGTATAACTGCTAATTACATGACATGAGCCATTTAGCATTGTTCTTATCAACTGCATACAATGGTATATTTTTCACAGATAGATGATTTCTCCTTTCTGACACTAAATGTGGTTATACTTCATGTGGCATATTTTTATTTTGCATCATGGGTAACAAGGTTTATTAAAAATAAGTCATATCAGCCTCACTTTTTAATACTGCTCAATGAGAAGGGAAAAAAACAACCCAAGAACTGACAGCTCAAAACCTTTAGAAAAATTAATTTTTGGCATGAAGTTTCAGCCTACACTCAAATCAGCCTTCAAAATCAGTGTGTATTACAAAGGCACACATAAATTATGTGTTTTGAAAGAGCAACATGACCCAAACATCTCCTAGCCTTTATTCACTGCTCATTCTGACATGCAAGCACATAGCTTAGTAATAGGATTATATTTATATCAATCCTATTACACGATTGGATTACAGTCCCCGATTCCAGGGATGCTTTTCAGCCCTAACAGGGTTTTTACATCCTACACCTTTAAGGACCAGCAGTTTGTCTGAGCATCTTAGCTTTGAAATATTTGCAGATATAACCAGATACTGAATCAGGACAGATTAGCACATTAAGTGCATGTGCAAACTATAATAATTTCAGAAGTTCTGCTAATATAATTCACCACTTTTATATTGTTGCTATGTTCTTATTAGCCTAAATCAGGAAATTAAAAGCTACCTTTGGCAGGCTATGTTTCAGGAAGAATAGAAGACAGGGCACTCCAGAAGCAAAGGCTACAGGACCTTTTCCAACACTATTCTACTGAGATGAAAAATAACTTACTCGTCCTTCCTACACTTCAGTCCCCATCTTGCATATTTAGACTTTATATTGTGTCCACCTAAGAGAAGTTATCTTTTACCCTATCAAAATATGGTCTGAGTCCTGTTATGTCCTCTCATATTGGTTATGTCAGACTTCTAAAATAGTGAAGGCTTTCTTCTTTCCTAATGTAGGTCCCTTGCTGAATAAGGAGGGTGTCCTGGTTACGGGGGATGCTGAGAAAGTGGAGATATTGAATGCCGCCTTTGCTTCGGTCTTCACTTCAAAGGCCCCCCGGGACCCACAGACTCTGGATGAGAGTAGGACTGATTGGGAAATGAAGAATTTCCCTCTGATTCAAGTAGGGGAGGTCCAGGAGCGGCTCAAAGGGATTAATGCACACAAATCCATGGGCCCAGATGGGTTACATCCACGTGTGCTGAGGGAGCTGGCGGAGGTGATTGTTGAGCCACTCTCTATCATTTTCGACAGGTCTTGGAGGACAGGAGAAGTGCCTGAAGACTGGAGGATAGCCAATGTCACTCCAGTCTTTAAAAAGGGCAAGAAGGAGGAACCTAGTAACTATAGGCCAGTCAGCCTCACCTCTGCCCCTGGAAAGGTAATGGAACAGCTTGTTCTGGATGCCATCTCCAAGCAATTGGAAGAGAAGGTGGTCATGAGGAGTAGTCAGCATGGATTCACTAAGGGGAAATCGTGCTCGACCAACCTCATAGCCTTCTACGATCTCATGACAGGCTGGGTAGATGGAGGGAGAGCAGTGGATGTCATCTACCTTGACTTCAGCAAGGCCTTTGATACTGTCTCCCATGACATCCTGATAGCAAAGCTGAGAAAGCATGGGATAGATGAGTGGACAGTGAGGTGGGTTGAGAATTGGCTGTCGGACCGAACCCAGAGGGTTGTGATTCGTGGAGTAGAATCTGACTGGAGGCCTGTTACCAGCGCTGTTCCCCCGGGCTCGGTGTTGGGTCCAGTCCTGTTTAATATCTTCATTGACGATCTTGATGAGGGAATAACATCCACCCTCAGCAGGTACGCCGATGATACAAAGCTGGGAGGAGTGGCTGACACGCAAGAGCACTGCGCTGCCATCCAGAGAGACCTGGACAGGCTGGAGAGCTGGGCAGTGAGAAACCAGATGAAGTTCAACAAAAGCAAGTGTAAAGTCTTGCACCTGGGAAGGAACAACTGTTTGTATCAGTACAGGCTGGGGGATGACCTGCTGGAGAAGAGCTCTGTGGAGAAGGACCTGGGGGTCCTGGTAGATGACAGGTTGGCCATGAGCCAGCAGTGTGCCTCGGTGGCCAAGAGAGCCAATGGGATCCTGGGATGCATCAGGAGGAGTGTAGCCAGCAGGTCAAAGGAGGTGATCCTCCCTCTCTACTCTGCCCTGGTCAGGCCCCACCTGGAGTATTGTGTCCAGTTCTGGGCTCCTTGGTATAAAAAGGACAGGGATCTCCTGGAAAGAGTCCAAAGAAGGGCTACGAGGATGATTAAGGGCCTAGAGCATCTCCCCTATGAGGAAAGGCTGAGTAAGCTGGGACTGTTCAGCCTTGAGAAGAGAAGACTAAGGGGGGACCTAATCAAAGTTTATAATTATCTGAAGCAGGGGATGCAGGGGGAATCGGCCAGCCTCTTTTCAGTGGTCTGTGGGGATAGGACAAGGGGCAATGGCTGCAAGTTGGAGCATAGGAAGTTCCGCACCAACATGCGGAAGAACTTTTTCACAGTGAGGGTGACTGAGCACTGGAATAGGCTGCCCAGGGAGGTGGTGGAGTCTCCTTCACTGGAGATATTCAAGACCCGCCTGGACGCCTATCTGAGCAGTATGAGCTAGGGAGCCTGCTTTGGCAGGGGGGTTGGACCCGATGATCTCTCGAGGTCCCTTCCAACCCCTACAGTTCTGTGATTCTGTGATTCTGTGATTCTTACCACCTCGCAGAAGAACCAGTCGTCATGACTATATACTTGAATGCATAGTAACATTCACGTTCATTAAATTTTAAAACATCACTGTTATCAGAATTGCATTGTCAAGACAGAACAAGTATAAAACATCTTAATGCTGTCTGGTCTGGCCCATCTGGAAGGCACCAATTTGCTATAAGCATGCCATTCATCTTGCTAATTCTTACAATGCTGCAGTACTATTCAGTCATGCATTTTCCTTCCATTGACACAGGTTATGGGAACAATTCATCATGATTACCAGGATAGCTTTGCTTTTACAAATGACTATTTTACTGCTTTTACGTTTAAGATAAGATACCCTGATAGAAACAACAGGAAACGATGAAAGATGATTATAAATCTTGGTGTTAGCCCATTCTGAGTCAGTACTGAAAATAGCTCTGAATTGAGGACAAGGAAAACTTCCAGTATGCATCCTTAAAAGACTCACAATTGATTACCAGTGCTCATATTGTCATCATGACAATCCTTCCCCTGTATCTCAGACAAAAAGGTGGTACAAATTCTTTTCTATTAACTCCAAATCAAGTTTTCCTTTGTGCAGCAATGTGTGTGTGCGGGGGGAGCGGGGGGTGGTGGTGGAATAGAATAAAAAAAAAATAGGAAACCCAGATGGTAAAATAGGTAACAAGGTTTCGATCATGAATGTTGATATAGTTAACAATTAATAGGCAATAAAAATTAATACATAAATAGTGACAGACTTCAAAGCTTATCACAGCATGTCAAGCAAACAGATATTCTGACAAGAATATCTTCCTTCCAGTTTTCATTAGGCTAAAGTTTAGCAACTGAAAATTAACTAACACACTCTGGCAGGCTGTGTCTCAGACCTAAATTAAAGGGGTATCAAGTACAAATCTTCTCCTCCCTCAAAATAAGAAAGCCCCCTAATAATGTGTAACATATTCAGTTGTACTTTGCAAGTATTTCAACCTGTAATAAGAACTAGAACCTTTGATGTTCCAAAGGTACATAGATCAAGAAATCTAAAGGGACCTATGGTCCAGTTTCTGCCTTCAAAAACCCGAAAGACAGTCTCTGGAACTTATGCTTCAAATCAGGATGCATTTAGTCCTTCCTTAGTCACATTATAGAAAACTGTAATACAAAATTAAATATTACACAACTGCCTTTCAGGTATTAATTAAAATATTTTTCTTTAATGGCAGTCCCTTGCCATTCCTAGATTTGGCTTACTGTAAACGTAGACGGGACTAAACCCCATTTTTCTTAAAAGAACATACATGTTCTGCAAGAATTTATCTTGCTATATTATGCATAGAGAAAAAATTCACGCATTAAGAGTGTGGAAGATCCACACAAGAAGTGCCTGATTGAAAGTCTACTGAAATAAAAAGACGATGAAGCCACAGAAGCATCATTTGCTTGTGAAAGTACCTAGCTTCTCCCAGCTGAGAAAAAAAATGAGACTGCATTTTCCCCGAGACCAGTGTTTTGGCACTCTACTTCATTAAACTATTTTAGCTCAACTTTCTTCTTAAATATTTAATCACATAAAATTCAGAATCTACAATCTTATTTTATATACAGAAGCACTTGTTTAAGAATAATCACCCTGCTGATTAGATGTGGAATAAAAATCTGCAGTCACTGACAAATTTGCCCATCTGATACTTACGACATTTTGCTTAAAAAACAAAAAGGAAGTTGGTGAGCTGAAAGATCGAAATGCCTGCACAGCAGTGTTCGCTTGTGCCTGCTTCCCAAAGTCTCACACTGTGAATTGGACATATGATGTACACTACAAGGTAGTAGCTATCACTTGAGAATTTAACAGCATAGAATCAGGTCAACACATTTTGGGGGGGAAAACTGCTTACAGTGCAGAGCTGCGAGTAGCCATGATGACTTGCCAGATGTGATCCTGCTCACTGTAACACATTCCCCATATCAGCACTTATTATTAATCAAATGTTATAAGAAGCTGCCCACAACAGCACTCTGCAACCATGATTAATTAGCCAGCAGGCTTTAAAGGGAACCAAGTCACTTTCTCACAGCTTAGAGACTCTAGATTAAAAAATTATAAGAACAAATGTCAGACTGCAGTGTGTCGACTGCTCAGCTAGCTAATTGCATCCATCTTGAATGACAGAGGTGCACTTTAGGCAAATTAAACATTCTTTCAGTTCTCATCCAAACACACTGTAGATAAGCTACACTACATGGTGGTGAATTGTCTCTGAAGAGTCAACAAACAATGATAATGCTTGGCTTTCTGTAAATCATGGATTCTCTAATGAGAAGATAGGGCCGAAATTTGGTGACCAGTGGCATATGTCTGAAATTTAGACCAAGCCTGTAGCTAAAATGCTTATGAGTAAAAAATCATCTTAGATTGACATAAGTGGCAATTCTACCTCACTAAAGTCTGAATAAAAACTGAATAGGAGTTTGGCCTTAACATATTGCTGAATAGCCATACTCTACTGGAAAAAAACTAGTGAACAGTTTTATATCCTTTATAAAGTAAGCAACAGAAGTACATGTTCCAAAAGCCCTTCTTGTTAATGAAGAAAAAAATAAGTCATGTCACATTCAGTTAACAATTTAGCCGTTCTAGTTCCAAAAGTTAATCACACGTATAGCATCACAAAAAAATGACAGTATTGCTACGAAATTACACTTTTTTCTTTCCTAACTTGACATTGTTCTAATCCCACTCCATTCATCCATGTAATATATTATCCCTTAAAGATTTTACTACATATATACCAACGTTTGGCCAAGCTCACCTAGAAGGTGGTTAGTGTTTCCAGAATAAGTTTCTCAGGAGTCAGTATGGGGCTCAACTCCAACATCCCAGACACAAAAGAGCAGATGCATTACATTGTTATGATAGCCCATTAAAATACAAATATGAGCAGCCACTGGTGGCAAAAGTGGAAGACATGGTAATAGGAATATATTCATGAAGTACAACAGTTAAATTCCTTTTCTACCATGCGTGCAAGGGATGGAGTAGCATATACAACTGCATCAGTCTTAGGAATGAATTATCTACTTCGAATATCTGCATTCCTTTAACAAGCCCCTGAATGAACAACATGGACCTGACTGTGCTGAAGGCAAACACTTAATGGTTTCTAATACATTTTTTTTAAAATGACTAAATGAAGTTTGTTTTATAGCAAAAGCATCAACCTACAAATGTTAAGAGCTGTCAAACAAAGATACCCAATAGGAAGCACCAAACAATCTCTGCGAGCACTATTTAAACCACCACCAATTGTGCTATCATCTTTGTGTGTTCTTCATGAGAGCTGTTTCCAAACTGCCAGGCATCAATTTTAACTCACATTTATGTTGCACAAATACACTTGCTAACACTGATTACAGCAACTTTATCTGCAAGCATAGAGCATATGGCTTAAAATTACTCAAGACATGCAGCAGTTTACATAGTTCCTATTTACCAGCATAGAAATAACCACCAGCAACCAGAACATAAATCAACTACAAATAATCCCTTAACTTTTCAAATTACTGTTTTCACTTATTACCAAATGTGGATATGCAAGAGCCACATACATGCCCCCCAAAAAATTTTAAAAATCCAAACACACCCAAGGAGAAAGAGAGTTATAAACAAAGGATACAGCTTAAACACATGCTATCTCACTGTTGCAGAATGTACCTGTGGTGCAGGTAGGCAAGTTCTGCTTGCAGAAGAGTGTGAGTAAAGCTGGCTTTCACACTGCAATCACAGAATTGTAGGGGTTGGAAGGGTCCTTGAGAGATCATCTGGTCCAACGCCCCTGCCAAAGCAGCTCCCTAGCCCGTATTGCACAGATAGGTGTCCAGACGAGTCTTGAATATCTCCTGAGAAGGAGACTCCACTACCTCCCTGGGCAGCCTGTCCCAGGGCTCTGTCACCCCCACTGGGGAAAAGTTCTTCCCCATGTTGGTGCAAAACTTCCTGTGCTCCAATTTGCAGCCATTGCCCCTTGTCCTGTCTCCACAGATGACTGAAAAGGGGCTGGCCAATTCCCCCTGCATCCCATACTTAAGATATTTATAAACATTAATTAGGTCCCTCCTTAGTCTTCTTTTCTCCAGGCTGAACAGCCCCAGCTCACTCAGCCTTTCCTCATACGGGAGATGTTCCAGACCCTTAATCATCTTCGTAGCCCTTCTTTGGACTCTCTCCATGAGATCCCTGTCTTTTTGATACCAGGGAGCCCAGAACTGGACACAATACTCCAGGTGGGGCCTGACCAGGGCAGAGTAGAGGGGGAGGATCACCTCCTTAGACCTGCTGGCCACACTCTTCCCGATGCATCCCAGGATCCCATTGGCCCTCTTAGCCACCAGGGCACACTGCTGGCTCATAGCCAACCTGTCATCCACCAGGACCCCCAGGTCCTTCTCCACAGAGCTCTTCTCCAGCAGGTCATCCCCCAGCCTGTACTGATACAGATGGTTATTCCTCCCCAGGTGCAAGACTTTACACTTGCTTTTGTTGAACCTCATCTGGTTTCTCACTGCCCAGCTCTCCAGCCTGTCCAGGTCTCGCTGGATGGCAGCGCAGTGCTCCTGCGTGTCAGCCACCCCTCCCAGCTTTGTATCATCGGCACTTGCTGAGGGTGGATGCTATTCCCTCAGCAAGGTCGTCAATGAAGATATCAAACAGGACTGGACCCAACACCGAGCCCTGGGGAACACCGCTAGTCACAGGCCTCCAGTCAGATTTTGTTCCACCGATCACAACCCTCTGGGTTCGGTCTGACAGCCAGTTCTCAACCCACCTCACTGTCCACTCATCTATCCCATGCTCTCTCAGCTTTTCTATCAGGATGTCATGGGAGACAGTATCGAAAGCCTTGATCAAGTCAAGGGAGATGACATCCACTGCTCTCCCTCCATCCACCCAGACGGTGATGAGATCATAGAAGGCTATGAGATTGGCACGATCTCCCCTTGGTGAATCCATGCTGACTACTCCTCATGACCTTCTTCTCTTCCAGTTGCTTGGTAATGGCATCCAGAACAAGCTGTTCCATCACCTTTCCAGGGACAGAAGTGAGGCTGACTGGCCTATAATTGTTAGGGTCCTCCTTCTTGCCCTTTTTGAAGACCGGAGTGATATTGGCTATCCTCCAATCCTCAGGTACTTCTCCTGTTCTCCAAGAGCTGTCGAAGATGATAGCAAGCGGCTCCGCAATCACTTCTGCCAGCTCCCTCAGCACACGTGGATGTATCCCATCCGGGCCCATGGATTTGTGTGCATTAATCCCTTTGAGCCGCTACTGGACCACCCCTACCTCAACTAGAGGGAAGCTCTTCATTCCCCAAACACTCTTACTTTCATCCAGGATCTGTGGGTCCCAAGGGATCCCCACTCCTGTATCCCCTCGCTCTACCAATGTTGTAGAATGTGTGTGAAACTAAAAGCCTGCCCAAGTTAGGGCTCTTAAATTACCTCAGCAAGCTTGACTTTTGCATCAATACCTTTGGCAGCAAAACTACTGGCAGAATTTCTGCATGTCAACAAGCTGTTGAGGTGTCAACACACAGCTGGCACTGACCCACAATCAGTGGCATTGTTACAAGCTGCTGGCTGTTGGTCAGGCAGCACATAGTGTCACACCTACCTTTCTGTGCCGATTGACAGCAAACGTGGTAGATTGCCAACACTACAAAGGCCTAAACTTTATATTCTTTCTCTCAGATAGCGATGTAACCTTCATATCTCTTCCAGTACTAGCCCAGCAGATCCTTGATGATCTATCTCTGTAATTATCAAACTGGATTTAGGAAGTAGTGAACTATTCTGACACATCTTTATGCACTATCCTAATTACTGCTTTATACCCCTATGTCCTTTAGTGACTATCATCCTATTTCTCATAGTTATGTGGATTTTTTAAACACTTCTCAGAGTCCAAAAGTGTTTTTACAAACCAGAACACAAGAACATTGAGAGAGAAGGAAAATGGCAAGAAAGATACCTTTGTACTGACTTATTTCTCCAGGAAGAAAAAATTTAAAAAAACCCAACAGCAAAACCCCTTCATAATCTTACTCAGATACCCATTTGTGCTTGTAATAACAACAAAAAAATTCATTTTGACAGCTGGCCTCACTGTGCAACTGCAAGCTTAGCAGCCTATCTGCCCCTGGGCAACACACAACCCCATAAGCAACCTCACTGACCTTGGTACCACACTGATTGCTCAAGGCATTTGTAAAATCAAAACCATTAAGATTTGGTGCCAATAAGAACTCTGAATTTATTGTTTTCATTGGAATTCTGACAATTCTTACCTACTTTTTGTCACATGAAAGCAACTCCAGATTCTCAGACACGTTTCCCATACCACACAGTCACAATCTATTTCCTACCTGCTTGCTTTCAAAAAAAGCTTCAAACATTATTACCACTTTATTACATTGCACAGTGGGTAGCAGCATGTCAGAGAGGACATCAGTTATGATGGAATGACACTGGACGCATTTCCTCTTTCTGTAAGAGTTAATGACGGTGGCTATGTAAAGATTGTATTTTCACAATTCAAGTGTTTTGTTTTGTACCCAAATGAAATAATTTGACATTAAAAAACTGAAACCTACACTGAGACAAGTACTGGTGCTGACTAGCCCCTAGTTAGAAAGCTGGTGCTGATAATGATCCATTGTCGCAGACAGGATGGGGTTTTGGTTTCTTTCCTAAGAGCAACACAGCATTTTGGAGATTTTCTTTCTTTTCTGTTCATTTTTAATGGGTGTGACATTTTTATTCTCACCCCAGGCACCTCTCAGCTTTGGATTACGAGTAGTGTGTGCTCAGAAGCAGGACAGGAGTGCTCGGGACAGGACAAAACTACAGCAGCAGAGCTGCTTGGGGGCAGTTTTCAGAAAGACTTCCTAGCATGGGCTCCAGCAAGTGTGCTGCTTTCCTCTCCAAGCAACCAAAACGTTTACCATCATTCTTTATCAATAATGAAAATAGCGATGTAATACTACATGGAAAGTAAATATTAATCAATCTAAACATAGTATCACCTATTCTGACACTGCCTGAAAATAAAACAAAATCCAGACACTTAAGTCCCACTTCCCATCTGATATGCCCTCAGCTGGTTGCCAGGCAACCAAAAAAATATCATCGCGCCTGTGAATTAGGAGTGGCTAAAGAAAACACAAAAGCACAGAGGAAATGCTTGAAAATATTATAAACAGCCCTCTCTCCCACATGGTTCCTAGGACTTGCATGCCCTGAGCTACGCTTGCTGCCTGCTGGTCCCAGGACAGGTACACCCATCCTGGCATGTGGCAGCCCCTGTGTGAGACTTCCTGACCATATCTCCTGCAGATGTTTTAAAAGTAGCTCATTAAAAGATGGCAGGGGTTGGGGAGCTCAAGTCAGTAGGGTGGTCTGGTTATTGAACAAGGTTAGGGGGTCTAGCAGCACTTTCCAGAGGAACAGCACAACCATATGAAGTCCCATACGGTTCCACTTACTTCTCTTAGGGAATCAGCACTTTCTTGCTCAGGGAAGGGATAACTCTCCTGCAAATGAGTGCAAGTGGACTTGGAACACTATGGCAGGGCCCATAGGCTGACCAGTAGCTAATGTCACGAGGATACTACACATGCACACATCTCACTTTTTTACCAGAGGGAATTCTCAGTGATGAAACAACCCAGTATGCCAATTCAGTAAGTGATGACAGCTCAGAACTGAATTTCATCATGCAGTTAGAAAAGCTACTGCAATGGTAGCATACTGAAAATGGGGCTTCTGAGAGAGACAGGCAGCCCTGATAGCAGGATACCTGTTTTCCACCTGTGTCAGGATAGCTGAAGTGTGGGCCAAACTTCTTGTCTTCTCAGGGATAGAACAAGCCCTGCAGCTTAGTAAAGTTATTCCAAGTCATTCATCATGTAAATGCATCATTTCTTAATAATAAGGTTTATCATGGAACTGTATAAATGCTGTTTGGAAAGGGACAACATGGGCCTGGGATTGGAATTGAACCAGAGGTTTAAAGATGGAAGCCCCAGAGTCCTATTCCTTGTCTCCAGAGACAGAATGATTTACAGCTGGTGAAATAAAACAGCTGGCTTAAAAAAATCCCTCACTTGACTATGGCAGGGCTTCTAGAAACTGCCACCACTTGTTATGATCGAGATATTAGTAAGAATATCAGTGAAACTGACTTAATTTCCAGTTGAACTAAACAGTTGGATTGATTTTCATCTCTTCTTCACCCTTCCCCACAAATATACTGAGTCCGAGGATGAATTTCGATTATATAGCTCTCAAATATACATTTCAGTAAGATGAATATAGATTTGCATCTTGAAACAGGCCAAGGAAAATCAATTCTTTATAGATCATGTTTTTAGGCACAGGAAAGCAAAAGCCTGTGAGTTTAATCTGTGAAATTATGCACATTTAAACATGCAACTCACATAGTACAATAACCCCATAGAGCAGCAATTTAGATTTAAAAACATTCATTCACTGTTCTTAACACTTAGCTGGAAAAGGGAGAGTGCACAGGGCTTCAAGGAGACCACTCCTGACCAGGAGAGAAGCAGAACAAAGAAACAAAGTACTATGCAGAATTCTCTGCATTGATTTTGACAGTGTGTGACTCCATTCAGCGGGGTACCGGCACTCTATTTGCATATATTCATTTCCTGAGAGCTACAGAATTATTGCAGTCCCTTTCTAAACCATCCACAAACAGCACAGGGAACTCACACCATCTGTGAGGAATTATGCATCTTTCAACCCTAGACTAGGTTACCTCTACAGATACCTCCAATCAAAGCTGAACTCCACAAATATCAGACCAAGCATCAACATTATATTGTCATTCACTCTAAAAATCAAAAAAAGATATTGCTCTTTTCTTGATAATGACAATATTTAGACATCCTGTATAATAAACACATATAGATTCCAGCTTTTCCATAGTGATATTTTGGTTTTTGTTTTTCCATAACCATGGTACAGTAGCAAAAAACCTGCAGATTTTCTCAGGTGGCTGGAGTTATACCCTCACTACAGAAGATTACATGCAAAGACAATTAGTTACCATATAGAAAAACACTTCCATAAATGCTTTAAAATATTGTGCAGTAAGCACTCAACAGCTATAAAATTCACATTGGTTCTACCAGAAAGTTAATCCCTACCCAACAGCTTTGTTTAACCACTAATGATCCTGACAAAAGAGAAAGTTGTCCCCAGCCTCACTACTCTATATTCCAGTGTTTTGTCATACCAGAAGCTCAGATCCAACATACGCTTTACAAATTAATACCTTTACCTGACACCTACAGCAACTACATAGAAGATGCCCTTATCCCCATGGACTATAGGTTACTAGCAATGTAACTTGCCAATTTCTCTATTTCCACAGAGACTGTTAAAAACATCTGTCATTACTGCCAACCCCAAGTCCGTTTCAAGGCGAATGTTTAACAATGGATCCAATGTCAACAACACGTTGGTCAGATGAATCTGAGGACTTTGCTACCTCAAGTGCACACCAGCCTTCAGTCTAGCCAACTTCCAATACAGGCAGCAGCTTCTGGTTCCAGACCTTAATAACTTAAGTAAGAGGGCCTTCTCAAGAGCATTGTACACACACTAGTCTTAAAAGAATATTTGTTCCTTTCCTATTCAAATTTTCACTAAGAAATGCTTCCTCCCACAACTATAACATATCTCAGCATGTACCACATATAGCCTAGACCGTTCCTTGAGCCATCCTGCCCGAGCAAGCCTGCAGTCATTTCTCCCCCTCCCCAGCTTCTGCTGAAACAAGAATACTCTTCTCAACCCTGTTAACAGCCTACTCAACTGCCAACAGCACCTTTAGTGTTTTCAAGGTAATCTACACAAAAGAAAAGTAATTTGTCATGCACACTGACTGACATCTAGCTCTCATCTCACAGGCAAGAAAATCATCAAGGCAAAAAACATGTCTTATGTAGAACAGATAAAATAAAGCACATGAAATGCAGGATGAATTGTATGCCAAAACGTTGAGAGACACTGAGATGCTTTTTTCTTCCTAAGACATTTGCAAGGGAAACCGAGTATCAACTGAACTGTAAACTTCCTAGGCTGGGATATAATATGGAAATAAACTTACGTATAGCGTAGTGCCCTCAACATACCAGAATTGGCCGTGTGCTAAAGAAGCCCAGAAAAGTATTGTTTGCATTTCTTCCTGCCACACAGAGCTAGAAGTCTGAGAGAAATAATCAGAAGAGACAGCTCTGCTCCAGGGACTGCTTCGCAGATTAATTTGCACTTAGTAGCTACCTAATAAATGAGGTGTGCCAGTTGGTAACATTGATCAAGGAAAGGGACTGAGTGTAAGAAATAACTTCCAGAACAGCAGCTCGTATTTCGGGACTGCGATGCTTGCTCTGGCAGGAAAGACCTTTACTCAGAAGTACAGGGGCACATTTCAATATATCATGACACCACCTTTTGCTTCTGTTCTTCCAGGAATTTATTGCCAAGTTGATAATTGAAAAGTTAGTATTTTCTTAGCAAGAAAGAATAAACTATTTCCCCCACATAATGCAAGCAGTCTGAGGGTAATAGGACAAGCAGAGTACTCTTCTCCTTAAGGAATGGCAAATCTATACCCAGTCCTGACTACATAGAAGGGACAGGCTGCCAAATGTGTTTGGGGATTCACAAGCGCAGAGTTCCCTAATCTGCAATGAATCATTTGAGATCTGGTGAGATTAGGAGCACAGTTCTCAGTGGGCAGTTCTCCCCAGCAAGTGTAAAACAGCCCCTCTTTCAAGCAGCAAGGAGTGGGTGGGGAAATAGTTTATGAACCCAGGAGGACTAGTATGTGCTATAAATATGAAAAATGGAAGCAAATGTCTGTCATGTTAGAGTAAGCCTTCCTCAGAAGTGGTGAGACATAACCAACCTAAGAGTTCACAACACCTTTTAAGACCTACAGAGCAGTAACATTTTAAATCCTTCTAATCTGGTATTTATACTACTGTATAAATAGCTACCATGTCCCTCTTTATGCACAGGCATGATTCATTTTATTCCTTGCACTCCCCTTTCCATATTCCTCTTCCCACAGGCATCTAGTTTATTTCTCAGGGTAACTGTAAAGGAGTGGAAACGAAAGAAAAAGAAAAAGCCTGGGAAATTTAAGAACTAAAATAGTGCTTATGTAACAGAAAATGCAAACAAAGGGTGGAAAAATCCCAGGACAAGAATGAAACTAGAGGCTGAGACATGGGTTATGATTCACTTACACAACAGCAATACAAAGACCTGAGGACTCTGAGGACTGTAAAACTCTAGTACAATACTTACAGTATTGATAAGAGCAGCTTCCAGTATATATGATCTACTGAATCACTAAACCTTCAGTTCTGCGAAGTACTTAAGCACGTAATTAACAATAAAGACATGCTTAAGTAACATTGATTTTAAAACAGTTTAGACGCACATAAGTACTTGCAGAATTGGTGGTGTCAGAGGCAGCCCATCAGCTGCCTGGACTTTGAAGTGAGCTACCAAGTACTTCAGATGATCTGCATTTAAGTGTTCAGTTTTGGTCCACTGCATCAAGGAAAGCTTCTATTAGCCTTTTCTCACACCAAAGGCAACCCGTATCTTTAAAAAGAAAAGCAAGGAATGTGATTTGCATGCATTATGAGAGTGCCCAAATAGAGACTTCGAGACTTTTGCATTAATCAGCCCAATTTGAGATTAAATCATTATCATCAGCACTTTTTTTCTCACAACAGAGAACTGTGCACACCTTTAAACACCAGTATACAGCACCTACTACTGGTGTCAGCCTATAGGTTCTTTCTCTAGCTTAGCTGCTAGAAGTTACTTCTCTTTCTTCCTGGGGGATGTGGAGCAAGAACAAGACACGTGCAAATACTAAACACATATACATGGCTGATTCAATCCTCCTTAATGACACATTATATTAAAAAATAATTCAACAGTTAATAAAAAAGCTGAAGAGAAATACTTTTTCAATAATATATCCCCTTTTTGACTGAAAAACACTGAAAATCTTCAGTTGCATGATTCTAGAATTATGTGGGATACCATGAAAGGATCTGGGAGCATGTACAGGAAAGGTTATGTGTTTTTCCCATTTCAGAGAAAGACGACCATAACAACTATGCAGCCTTTCCAACGTCATACTACAACACAAGTAGCATAGCAGAGATAGCCCAAGTGGCAGGGAAATCCTGAATCCCTCTACATTACAATCCCTTCCAAACAAGACATCAACAGCCATTTGCCTTTACATCTCAGCTCTATTAAGCACACCCATCTTAGACTGTTATCATTCTTTTCCAGGAATATATGATCCATCACACACAGTTAAAGTGTTATTCATCACATTTTCAGCTACATCTTTTGAGCTCCCTGCTTATATAAGATTTGTTCAGCATATTGATTTTTTTCTGCAGATCTTACTGCGCCTTTTCCTACTTTTCAACAGATAAACTTTGAATGTAAGTCATCAATTGGATTAGTCGTGTGAGCAAACTGCTTGGCAAAGCGAGTGGTTCATCACAATCTGACCCAGTATATGAAATGGATGAAAATATTTATATACTTACCTCTGTAATGTGTCATATCTCTAAACAAAGGAAAGCTGAATACACAGAATTTCCTTCATATTATAGATGGTCTTTTAAATGCTGTTTATAACTTTTTTTATTATTTTCTGAAACAAGATTTTTCGGAAATCTGCAGGTCTGTTACTTAAAAATGACTGAAACAGGACTCTATATGACTGAATAACTTCATGCTAAGATTTTTTTAGACTACAAAGCACTGCGATTCAAAGGACAGAAAAGACTTGTCACCTATGTCACAGAGGAATACCTATAAAAACCTATATGAGCACACACACTCACACGTACACATATTGCAAAAATTGCATACAGTTTTATAACTAACATAGTAAAAAAAAATATTATAAATCCCCCTCCTAAGATTAGGTCTTTTGAACAGACAAAATATGACCAGTAATCTGACATACACTTACCTATCAATGTAAGTGCTATAAAATTGTCCATTAAAATTGGACATGCTCAGTTCAGTGCGTATGAGGAGATAGCAAGTTATTTAGGTGTGGATATTCTACTCCCTTAGACCTCAGACTTTTCTCCGTGCCTCTGGCTTGCATGCAAGATGGAACTTCTGCAAAACTGCAGTACGAGGTCAGCAGGGGACCTGCGCAGGTACACACACCTTTTACAGCTACATTCAGCACTGCTAAATTCAGATGCTGTTTAAACCTAAATCTGGCTGAAGGAGTAGGTCGCTTCCCTTTAAATCTAAATCTGGCTTAACTGTTCCTGTTCCTATGACAGATGGACTACAGATGTGGTAAATTTTAAAATTCTTTACATCTTTCTGGTGTACCTAGTATGAATGCCAGTAAATTCATTAAAAGCATAAAGCAGCTTTTCCTTGTTCAGGATGCTTTTTAGAATGCCTTGGTACAGACCACAACTGTAGGTGTTCAATTCAGAGAAATAAAGGAAATGATAGACTGGAAAATGGAAATTACATGGGACAATATTGCATTTTTCCCCATGCACAGATAATATATAAGTGTATTGTATTTGTGTATATATAATATAGGCATATAAAATTAACTGGCTTTTGCTAGTGTCAGAACTGAGGAGAGTTATTACAGGAAATAGAGAGTAAGGAACAAATAACAACTTTGCAAATTTGGTAGGAAAATCACTCCATGCACAGAACAGAGAAAGGATGAAGACGAACCAGAATACGCTGGGGACAGATTTTTGCAGTCTTTAACACCAAGACAAACTCTACCTGAAATAAGCCTCTAAAAACTGTCCATCTTACCAAATATGTTTATTCCTAGGCATCCCATTAACTTTCAAGACACGCTGTCAGTACAATTGCTGCAAAGCACTATCACTGAAGGTTTCAATACCAAGCTAAGGTTCTGGGTTAAGTGGCTGTTAAAGGGAAGTTATTAATAGAGCATTCATTTTGTATAGTATTGCTATATCAATTACATCATTTGCACGTCATGAAAAGCAGGGCAAGCCAAGATACCCTAAACCTGAACCAAGTCCAGACTCTGTCCTTACTTTCAGTGCTTCAGAGAGGCTGAATACAGAGTTTCCCCAGCTGTGCCATACATTTGAATCATCTTTGCAGAGATGATCAATTTACATCCAAAAAGCAAAAATGTGCTGCCTTTAATACTTGGTTTCCTGCATGAAATTTCTGCCCTATGACAGCATCAAAACAGGGGAAAGGCTTCCTCCCTCCTGAAGAACCACTGCATAGTTAATTCGTGAGGCAGCGAAAACCCCCAGCCAGCCAGGGGGATTGCTCTGGCCTGGAAACACTTGAAGGACAAGGAAATCTCCCCTTGCGATCCCCAGGAGAAGGGGAAGGAGATGCAGCAGGGAGAGGCTGTGCGTCTTTGCTCATCTCTGGGCTAAGGCAGTCAGAAGTGATTTTCCAACAGAGGCCGCTGCAGCCTGTGGCACAGCCGGGAAAGCAGAGGCGGAGAGGCAAATGGTGGGGACAGCCAGTCTGTGCTTCACCCCTGCCTGCTGCCGGAGGGGTCCCAGGCCTGGGGTTTCTGAAGCAACCATGCCTCGCTAGTGACGCGCTCCAAGATGAAACTAAAGGTTTATTAGGCTCTGTCGAAGGCTGCTTCGATGCAGCTCTTCACTTCATGGAGACCTTTCTTTGTTCTCTGCCATCCTCGCACGGCCTCGTTGCACAAACATACCCTGCATGCTACCCTCACACTTTTTGCATTTCAATATATGTCCTCCATAGCTTTCAATATATGTACTTCAGGCAATATGGATTTTTTACTGATGTGTGAAGTTCTTATATTCTTATTATCAGCCAAAAAGGTCATTTTAAATCTTAGTCTGTTAGTACTCGTTCCCAGGTGGGTAATACCAATTAAATGCAAACACTCAAACATTTTTGATGACTGCTACAAAAAGGAAATCCAGTGCAAATGCAGCTAATACGTTGACAGCATTATGCACGGCACTAATACAAAATTCAAATGAATGAACAGTACATTCACATATACTTGGGCTCTTCAGTCACACGCCTTTTGTTACAGAAAGTGGAACAACATTCTCATTTGGTCATAGCTGTAACTGTATTTTCTGATGCAATGCATGTGGAGGAGGGAGTTCTGCTCGATGTATCAGAAACATATACTGGGCTGATACTGCCTTAACCGAGGTCACACACACACCCCAGTGGAAAAGCAACAAAAGTGGATTTCAACTCAAAGTGCAGGAAAGGACTTCTACTTAAGAGCCTTCATAATCAGTGAAAACATTTCCTAAACACAATGGGTGGAAATCCTTGTTTCCCCTTCTTCCCAGTATCTGGGCACAGAGTCCTCCCCATATGTTCCTTCCTCCAAGTGACAACCACTAGCATATCAGCAAGCCAGGTTACATTAGCAAAGCGTGCAGAAAACTCCATCTCTCTAGCAGAGATGGGAAAAATACCTCAATCTGGTACTGTATTGTTGCTGCAGTAAAGAGCTTCAGCTCAGCTGCAGCCAAACTTCAAGAGAGTTCATCTTGGTATGATCTGAGAAAAAACAACTCAATGGATGCCTCTTTACATATATTACAGCAAAGAGCCTTGATTCAGGGGAAATTGAGTAAGGACATGCTCTTTTCTGGTCTCCTCTCCTACTGCTTTTACCACATGAAGGAGTGATTTTGGAGCAGACTCTTGTAGATTACCTTACAGCAGTGTTTCGGGGCTGGTGGGGAAAGAAGTCTTTTAATGAATATGACGTATATTGCCAGTCTCATTTTCAAGCAATTCATGAAACGATATGGAATGCACTCCACACAAGTTTTCTTTGAGCTTGTTTCCTTCAACAATTTATACTAAATTAAACCCACGTTGAATGGTTACAAGTGATCGTGAACAGTAATAGTGAGACTCAAAGGAATCAAAACAATGACACTTAAATTCATAAAGCTCCACCTTATATGCTCTTGTAAGATTTCAAAATCAAGCCCAAGTGTATAAAAACATTGTTATATCTGGCTTTTGCACTCGAAACTATCATTTGATAAGTTAATACCACTGGTAAATGAGACATAAACAGCGTATTTTGAACTTTATTCAACTAATAAACTCTAAGATGTGACTCTGGAATTATCAATGACAATTGATCATTTATCATTAACATGATTTCATAGAATTCATAGGGAGAAATATCCGTAACTTTGAGACTCACATTCATGTCTTGTAGGAAAAAGTCATAAATGAAAACAGAGAACTAGTGGAATAACTGGGAAATAAGAATTCCAATTTAAGTCTTTGCTCCACATGTAGAATATGCAATACAAACGGTGTCACATGTGTCTTTTTCATGAAAGTATGGATATTACAATTGCTCTTTAAATTACTGACTAATGCTTCATTAATAGTTTGACTAATGGACAGCCAAATTTTTCCTGGGAGGATTTCACTTACTTGCCTCATTGTGGCCTTTTTTTCCTACTCACAAGAGATATATGATCGTGGGCTTTTAATCTCGTAAAACAAGGGTTGGCCTACATCAACTATTTCAGCTAAGCAATTCTAATAATTTTTAGAGAACATTGGGAGTCATTTAGAATTGGATTGGGCAGCAATTTCTAATACAGACGATGGGATGAAATGTGAAGAACAGTATAGGGAGGCCAAGACCTGAAGCAACACATCTGAAGGCAGACCAACTACCCTCTAGCTTTTGGTATTTACATTATTAAAAGACAAACATTAAAGGTCTAAATGAGATCAGCTGTATGCTTTAAAAAAATTATCAAGACATTTTGAAAGCTGAAGAGATTGTACTATT
Organism: Porphyrio hochstetteri; assembly: GCA_020800305.1. Classification (NCBI taxonomy): domain Eukaryota; kingdom Metazoa; phylum Chordata; class Aves; order Gruiformes; family Rallidae; genus Porphyrio; species Porphyrio hochstetteri. The sequence goes on from CM036911.1 coordinate 13,083,234, forward strand.
ATCAGGGTCATTTTGGTAGAAGTACTTGCAAACACCCTTTTTTTTCCTATGAAGATTAAAAAGTCAAGGTCTGCAGGAAATGAAGTTATAGGCTGACTGTTCTTGGCACTATCACTCCGTCAACATTTCCAAGGGGTTAAGTCTGAAAATGAGTGATTATGAAACTAAATGTATGTCTGCACATGAAAACATTAATTATAATTTCTCAAATGAGTACAGAAAAAGCCACACATCTTTTAAAGAACCATATGTTTCTGCTTTTAAAATGAAAACAAATTAAAATATCCACAGGAGCTTTTATAGTGATTAAGAACTGCCAACCAACTGAGCTAAGTAAGTTAATTAGCACCAAAGAAGCCTCAAGTGATCTGCAGATTTAGGCACTATTCCTTTCTCTTAAATTTAGTTGACTAAGGTTACTTTATACATGGAAAAGATTTAAGTGCCTTGGTAAAAAAGACAAAGAGCAATTTCAGACTCATTTTCACCTAATTTCTTTTCAACCATATTTCCAATCCAAATAATAGCAACCATTTCATAACCATTGCTTTACAAAATACAAATGCTCATGAAGAGGAAATTTAATTTTTAAAACCTCAAAGAAAACATCGGATAGAGCTAAATGCTTAGCTATAGCCCAATTTAAAACAAATACTAAAAAATGCCCTTTTTTGGGTCTTTAACTGTTGGAAGCTTTTTGTACCATTTTAAAGCTCTCTCCTAAAATAGTTGGTATTACAGCTTTTCCTCAGAAAACTAGCAAGATGTACTGAAAACAAAAACCCTGATATTTGTTAGTTGCTCTCAACAGTGACCAACAGCATATACACACACTACGTGCTTCAACTAGTCGTAACAAGGAAAATAATTTTTATCTTACTGCTACAAATAGTTCTGTGAAAACACAGAAAACAATTTTCTATGAATACTAGTTGAAATTTTAAATTAATCTTCCATTGTGTGTATGAGCATCTGTGTTTATTTTCTCTGAATAGTCTATTTACTGGCAGCATTTCTACATGAATAAAGTTACTGGCAGCACAATTCACGTAAACAGAATTTACTTCTTGCAAGCATTCACACCAAATCTGATTCAGCAAGGGGCTCTTCCAGTGAAGTAACAAAAATAATAAATGCAGAGGAATAAAATGTGAGGGAAGTTAATGACACACCTCTTATATCAGCATAGGATCTAGGACCGTGCAGCTGGGACAGAATATTCAGCTAATTTTCCTATAACCAATATGCACAATTGCTTGGTAATGAGCTGATGAAATTATTTGATAAATTCTCTATGAAATGCATTTGGGAAAATGCCATCCATCAGTGACAGTTTGTAGACATGAAAGAACTAGAAATTAGTCAAATAATTAGTACCAAATTGCAAATAAAGAATTAATTTAGACAAGCACTTGAAATGACCAGTGTACTCAAATGAAGAAAATTAATAAGAATTGTAGAAATCCAATCTCTGTGCAGTATGCAGGTGCAGCGGACCAAATGGTTTCTTTGAACAGATCATTTACTTTCTCTCCTTGTTCTTGAGAAAACGAAGAGGTGAAAATGTAGCCCACTGCCCTTAGAGTTCTTTGTGAACTTAAGTAGACTATGATGAAAGCATCAGAGCTTTTGCCAAGCATCCTAAAGAGTGTCACTGGACTGCCAGTGGCAACCTGACACTCCAGGCTGATGTTCTCAACCCATACAGTAATTTCAAATTATTTGGCCAACTGCAGCGCAACTTTTCAACATTTTTTACAACTTTTTCGCCTCTAAAACATCTCAACCTATTTCAAAGCCCCAACACAAACCACATTTTGCTTAACAAAGTGGTATTATACCATCATAACCCAACCAGTGAAAGAAGCTCTGCTTTTTTACTTGCATTACTGTAACACCACAAGGGAAGTACATATTTCTAATTTTACTGGTGTTATTGAACTCCTTCTGCAGGGTTGTCTTTCACACTTACACAAGCCTGCACTCTATAATTTGTTGCAAGTCAAGCAGTATCTTTACAGTGTTCAGCTAGTTCAGATGCCTAGAATGTTAAGGAATTATTTTTTTTTTAAGTCCATGAATGGCAGAACCACCTTTAAAGACCAAGCATAAGAGAAAAAAAAATCATTATTATGGGAAACTAATCAGGATAATAGCAGTCTCGCTATTATGTCATTAAATTTGTGAGGAAAAGTGACAAAGCTAATACTTGACTAACTCCTACGTGTTTCTGACTGTACATATGTTTTCAGCAAGAAAACTTCAACAGCACTTAACCTGCTCTAGGTGATTCTGCTTTAGCAAGGGGTTTGGACTAGTTTATCTGTTACCTTTGTACTGTTCTGTGATTCTGTAGTGAGGTCATCATCCCTGGATGTACTTAAAGGGTGTATAGATGTGTTGCTAAGGGAATGTATTTTAGTGGTTGACTTGGCAGTGTTAGGTTTATGGTTGGACTCCATCTTACAGGTCTTTTCCAACCTAAACGATCCTATGATGTATTACAGAAAAGGAGAAATGAGGAAAGTAAGTCTAAGGAATAGTGAGGAATGGAAGTAGATGTAATTTTTATAGGGTTTGATGGATTTTTATAACTAGCCCATCACAGCTGAAATCTGCTAATAGGCAGAGGAGTTTCTTCTTGGCTGCTATGATATTTTTTCCAATACTTGGATAAATTTTAATCAATTCAGACTAGACTTAAAACTCCAGAAGTATTAACTGAGGGTAGACCCCAAGGCAGAATTTGAACAACTTCCAACACATTTCCCAAAGGCTGTATGTCTAAGGTTAAAACTGGAAAAAATGGTACACATTCACTAACTATATTCTGAAACTGTCAATTTCATTATGAAAATAAATTGGAAATTAGATATGAACTACAGCTCCCAGTCAGCCTAAATGGGTCACACAGCTAATGCTCACTCCATTTGAGCTCAGGTTTGTCTCTTCAGCCTGTTTCCAATATCACTCAGCTCAGATATAAACATTATGAGGTCAGTTTGGTTCTGAATTGCTAGTTAAACTATTTAAGCATTATTGTTTAAACATAATTATTTAAACTAGTTAAACAATTTCAAGGATTGGACACAACAAGGAATGTTCAGACATTACTTACAGTGTGAATTCTTTTTCTCTAATTGCCACAAACATGACCAGAAATCTTGTTTTGGTTCAGTTTAAGAATTTGAGAAGATGACAGCATAGCTAACAATTCTTAAAGTAATTTATTTGTAGCTTTTTCTGCATTTTAAATAGCATGCTGTGCTCCAAGCATAAAAGAAACTTCATTGAAATTAAAACTTCATATACAGCAATTTATGGCAAATACTGGCCATTCCCAAACTGCAACAAAATTCCTTTATTTTGTGTTATTGTAGTTTACATGTGTGTACAGCAGATATTTGGAGCCCTCAACAGAAGGAGGACATGGGCCTTTTGGAGTGTGGCCAGAGGAGAGCCACAAAAATAATCAAAGGGCTGGAGCACCTCTCCTATGAAGGAAGATGGGCTGAGAGAGTTGGACTTAATTCAGCTTGGAGAATGTTCCAAGGGGACCTTATAGTGGCCTTCCAAACATGCCTACAGGAATGCTGGGGAAAAACTGTTCACAAGGGCATGTAGCAATAGGACAAGGGGTGATGGGTTTAAACTAGAAAAGGAGAGATTTCAGTTGGATATTAGGAAAAAGTTCTTCAATATGAGGGTGGTAGATCACTGGCACAGGTTGCCCAGAGAGGTAGTGGGGGCCCCATCCCTGGAGATATTCAAGGTCTGGCTTGATGAGGCTATGAGCAACCTGATCTAGTGAAGATATCCCTGCTACTGCAGGGAGGTTGCACTAGATGACCTTTAAAGGTCCCTTCCAACCCAATGCATTTTATGGTTTCTGATGAAAATATTTGTTCAGTACAAAAAGTGAGGAGTAATCAATCTTGACTAATACTTCTGACTTTCTCCAGCATTCATCATCACAAAACATTGAATTGGCAAGTAAATTAGTCATCTACAGGACAGATAGCTTTGTTTGCACTTGTGGAAGAGAGCCATTCCTGTTAGAATAAATAATACAGTGAATTTCTTCTAAAAGATCACAGAAAAGTAGCAATGCATAGCTGGAAGGGAAAGGTGAAGAGATGATATAAGGTAACTGCTATTTTGAATTAGTATCCTTGTAGATATCCATCTAATCCTTTTTTAAATACTTCAAAAAAAGCATTCAACAAAGACGACAGGTCCACATTTTATTTCTTAATCTACAAAAACTGCCCCCTTAATTTGTTACCTAAATCTCCCTTGGTACAATTAAGCAACATAGCATTTGTCCTGCCCTGGGTGAGAATACTCCTCATGACAATCTTTTTCAGATTTTTAGAACTCTGCCCTTGTCTCTAAACTCAGCCAAGCAGTTCCTCAAACCCTTCCTCACAAATTCCGTTTTCTAAAGCTGTCATTTCTTTGCAGTTCCTTGGACTCTTTCCTTCCTCTTGCTCTATGTTTCCTATATATGCAGTGCACATAATCAGGCCAGCCTCACCACCTGCACACCCTGGTAGGGACCAGGAGGAGATGATTGTTTCCCATGGTTTACATACACTGCTATTGCTAATTCCACCCTGAATGGGCTCTGCCATTTTCCCATACCGTCACACCGCTGCCTCACATTTAGCTGTCTAGCCAGTCGTTCCCTTTTTCTGCATTTGTGGCTTTGCATCTCCAGGCAGCACTGTGCCGTTGTCTTCCTGAGTGTCTTCTTGTTGGTCTCAGACTGTTTCACCCTTTTACCAAGAGCTCTTCCCCCTACCAATTCCTCTCTCTCATCTTGGCATCACCTGCAGAGTTCACCTAATCCCAGTCACATTACCTAAAATGCTGAGAAGTATGAATAGATCAGGAAACATTAAGCCCTTCCAGGAAATTAGATAAAATTATGTCTCCTTTGATGCATTTTACAGACAACTATTTTTAAGTGCTCCACAGCCATCTGTTAACTTGCTTCATAGCAAGTTTACTGATACCGTTCCTCTTCATCTACAGATCACCACCCTGAATAGCATTATAAGTCACTTTCTGCTCAATCACAAGTAAACCCATTTTGAGTTGGTGTATGATACGGAGCTGATGAAGTAACTGTCACATTCAGAGGAGCTGAGTGCATGATCTGTCCGTTGGAGGCCATTTCCCCAGCAGGGACAGTGGTGTGTGGGACAGGCAGAAGCAGGGTGGGAACACTACTACTTGCCTTTCCCTCACCAGGCCAGCCATCCTCTCAGCAAAGGCAAATTATTTATATCTTATCCCCGTGTTCAAAAGTTTGCAGACCAGTTAGTTGGGGTCCCACCTGCGAAATCAGTCACTAACATTTCAGCAATACTGTTGCAGTTACTTCTTTACATAATCCAGAATTAACTAACTCAGAGCACTCGTATTTCATAACATTATTAATTACTATATTGATTGCTGGTTTTAATGCACTATTTCAATGTGCCATCTCCCTAGTATACCCATCAATGACATGAAGTAGAAGCACGGTTAGTAGAAAGAAAAAGCCTTATCCAATATGATATTTAACTTCTGTATCTCTAGCTGTCTAAAACTTCCTTAAACAATAAGTAATGGGGAAAAAACTAGTTAAAACTTACACAGAATGGTAACTCTGATACTCAGCTACAAATGCTGGAATCAGAATTAGGGCTCAAGTGCAATCACTCACTCTCCATAAATCTTATTGGACTGCTGCAGTTTATCCAATGAATGTTTTGATTCCAACTATGCTTCTTACTGAGGCAGTCAGATCCTACTTCTAGTTCAAAGTGCATTAAAGAGTCCCTTCTCTTCTATAAAATCCACTTTAAGACTCATTCTATTCTGATTGATATTGTCAATGGGGAAGATAATCTCTGATATTGCTGCATTTGATACACATCAAGTCTCTGAAAGTTGACAAAATGTGCTCTGTATCATTCTGCAGACTGACTGTTACTGCTTTCTTTGAGTAAATGTTTCATCTTGGGCAGAACGTCTTTAGCAAACAATTAGTTCCAAACCTTTACATACTCTATAAGTGTTATGACTATGAAATCATATGTACACTGTGTTTTGATCCGTAATTTATTCCCAGAGAACACCCTTTCCAAAGGATAAGCCTGAAACTAATAGGAATCTGCTTGGGGAGTTCAAAATAAATGCCATAAGCAGGAAAATCTTTATGATACCACTGAATTGACTAAAATACAAGAAGGTTCAAGGCAAAAAGAAGCTGAAAGGGTAATAGTATGATTTTTTTTTTTAATGTATTGCAGTGCTTTTCTTTTTCCACTCAGGTTATAGATCACTGCAGTGACTGGCAAATGATAGTTTCACTCGTGTGTAGCACAGGAGGTGGCAGAAACCCCTGTCGTTTGCATAGCTAATGGAACAGATTGTTCTAAATCAGAAACGAGTTCTTTGCAATTCGTCTGTTAAATTTGTACCCAAGAAGCACTTTCCTTTTGGAAACCCAAAAGCATGAAAGCAGAAATGTGACTGTGACAGAACATTTGCTCCTCTAAGTAGCTTCTTTTGGTAGATATTTCTGGGATTTGAGAACAGAATCAAAATTGATTCTGGGCAAATGGAGAAGGCAAATTCTAATTAGCAAACTGAATTCTGCTTCTCCAGTTTCACACAATCAGAAGCATTCAAATGGGCAAGTAGGGCCTGTACCTCACTATTAACAGTGTTTTGACAAAACCAAAGGTTCAGTTTTTATTCATTGGAGGGTGTAGCCTCTATTCAGAAGTGGAAATTTTAGATAGAAAGTCAGAAATGCAGCTGTGCAATTAGCACTCCAAGTGGCAAAGGCCACCACAAAACAAAACAGCAGTCAGTCATGGATCAGAGCAGGACTACCCGCATTACCTGACCTGTGGCTGCCCATACTTAGCTTCTCATTCAGGAGGGTAGTGCATTTCAAATACAGTGTACATACAAAATTTGTGAGAAATCAGAAAAGGAACACAGAAATCTTTCCATGAGCATTGTTCTATGACTTTGAAAAAATCCAACCAACACACAAAAGGGACAATAATGTAATTTGTTTAAGCTCACCATGCTCCTAAACCAAAACTATTGTTATTCCGCAATATCTGTTTAAAACAAAGATAACTGATTCTGAGGAAAAGAATGGAGTGGAAATATCATGTTCTGAAAAGAATGGAAAATGAAGATAGACTGTACAAGAAACTTCAAAATCAACATACTTACAACTACTCACTAGCTACGAACCCAACATGCTACATAAACTGACATATCTAATGGTGTCATCACGTCACCAAAAACACGTGAAGTTATCATGACTATGAACTCTAACCCAAAAACTTCACACCCCTTCATACTTTTGATCTCACTACCATATAAAAACACTGAAACACGTTCAGACTTGAATTCCCAAATGAGTCTGTCTTCCCACCAACAAGAACCTATTGTATGAGGTGCTGACTGACTCATTTCTCAAGTGTACATAATTGACCAGTTTGAGCTAAAAGCTGGTGCATCCTGTCTTGATTACAAAAATAAAGGGGCCAATTTAAATCCCAGCCCCCTCCTCCTTCCCCCTCCCCTCCCCCCCTGCCTTAAAGTGATTGCTGTCTCAGTGTAAGATGCCAAAATGACAGCTCGGTAACGTAAGCCTCACCATTAATCACAGGGTGGAAACAGTTCAGCACCAAAGTCAGCAGAAGAGTCTCCAGAAGCAGCTGCGGCAGATTTTTTTTCCCCTCACTGTCCAGTCAATTCATCTGAGCCAGTAGCAATTCCCCAAGCAATTGCTTTCCTTGTTTTTCCTTCTCAGCTGTTACTCCAAAGAACGTCAACTAGGACTGAGTTTGGTTGTTGGGTTTTTTTTGGTTTGTTTTCCCAAAGATGGAAAGACATATCAATAATGCAAATATGTGCTATGCAGCCCAAACTGGTAGCCCACTTCATGTGGCTTAATCAGGTAACAGCCATTGCAGTCACTTCATTTCCCATTGAAATCTTTACTGCACACCTCTTTTCAGCTCTTGAACTGATTTCAAATCAGCATTTCTAGGATATTGTGCCAAAATAAGTCACTATTAGAAATAGCTTCACAGACTAAACTTTTGACAATGCTCATGTTATTAAAATGGGTTAGGGATAGAAAGAGGAATTTACTGATCTATTGAAACTTCATTCATTTCTCTAACAAATTACCATTGAAATTTCAACCTGCTTTTTAGCATCACAAATGACAGGAGTTTTTAGAGCTACTGCACAACTTTTTGAGAGCTCAGAAGTCAGTCTTGTGGTCTGATAACAGATAGGGAATCTACAACTACTCAGAATGCAAAATAACATAAAGCTGCAATCATCGTCTGAAGAAAATACACGAAGCAAAATGTTAAATCACAATCCGTGACAAATTTGTCTAGCTGATGAGCTGTTCCAGACCAATAGCCTTAAGCTTCCAAATTCTTTCTGCTCACAAAATTAAATGAGACAAATGGAAATGGAAAGCCACGAAAGCTGTAAACATGAGAAATGGAAACAAACAATTAAAAACATCTGAGAGTTCATGTCCTTTACTGTCTCCTAAGAACAGACTGTCTGGAAAACTAGTAAGATAATATTAATGAAGAAACATAATAGAGGAGTTGAAAAACAATAGCATTTCTCTGGACCTACTAGTTACCCAAAACAAAAATACCCTGAATTGGGGAATGGCTGAAAATCTTTACCCAGTTTGTCCGATAACATCATGTTAGATATTAGTCTTAATACTAGAAGACAGAACCTCACAGCAGGCTTCTAGGTGAGATCCCCTAAATGCAAGGTTTATGCTCATGCATTTAGATCTCAGGAAAGGTAGCACCTCGACTGTGTTTTAGAACCACATTAGGCAGCTGGAATGCAGTAGCTACTTACTCACGATGCAGGAGCTGACAACGCCAGTGAGACACATGTAGCTAGACACAGCTACTTTGACAGCTTGACACAGGGAGGTCCAGCTATTTAACAGAGCAGAAACCTAGAGTCGTGGACACACAGTGTGAAGACGGGGCGTAGGAAGGTGGTTAATGATTTTTACATAGCACGTGAGGAGGCTTCGATTACAGGACTAGGGGTTGGTATAATTCCCCAGGAACAAAGCAGAACAAGAACTCAGCACTGTTGTTTAAATGCTGCCCTAACAAGCTAAGCTACTCACCAGCTTTCCTTCACAAGTTTAAAAGACACCTTGCTAACTTTAAGATAGAAAGGGTGAATCTTAGCCACAGACTTTTTCTTACCTCTAAAGAAAACCCTGTCACGATGAGCCCAAACTAAATTTGTAACCACATGCTTTCCTATTCCTTCTGCCAACAATGCCGTGCCTGCTTACTTCTTTTTACCAAATAATAGCTGCATTTCAATGATACTTTGCAAATACATTCTTAGACTGTAAAGCCCTTAAATTGAAATGCCTTATATACATGTATATTGTGCCACAAGTATTGTCAAGCAAACACTAGCTCAAAGACATGTAGCAGTTGCTAAGAAACACTACAGCAGAAGAGAGATGAGGACTTGTTTACCAACACACAAACGTATATATATCTTTTTGAAACGTTTGGTTCATCGTTGTTACTTGGGGTATTTGCACCTCAAGCAACACCTATATATTAATAATGATAAATTCTAATTTATATTTTAATTTAAATTCTCATTCTGAAAGAATCCACATGTATCTCAACACTGCTGAATTAATTTCTCCCAAGCTCTAAGACTGTAAGCAAACTAATTCCTGGGCTTTTTAGAATCTATTGATGGTTTTGGAATGTTTTGTAGCAGACAGGACTCTACCATTTTTGTTAGATAACTGCCATCCCAAAGACCTGACTGACCTGTAGGAATTCACATCCACCCTACATGGGCTCCAGCAGACTTGATATCAAGCTATTTAAGAAAAGTCTAACAACAAAAAACCCTAAAAAGAACCTAACTGCACAAATGAAAAAAAAGCCACCCTAAAACCAGCTTTCATTTACTTTCAGGCAGAGGAATTATATGCATAGCTGCTTAAAAAAGCACCTAGAGGAAAATCAACATTCCTGAAACTTTTGCAAGCCATAAGCAACATAAAAAGTAAGATCTACAGTGTTATGTAAGCTACTCAGGTTAATAAAAAGAATATTGTCAAAATACACAGCTTCATTCTCTGACTCAGTGCAAAGTTGAAAGAATTTCATCAATGTAACTTATAAAAGACAGTAAATGAGATCTGAGCAACAACAAAAAAAGGAAATAGCAATTTTGGTAAGTGCAGTCATACATTGTAGGAACAACAGGCAAAAGCATGTTAGGAAAACTAAGTTTCTAAGTCAAACAGAAGGTAGAACATAACACAAAACAAAATAAGAAAAATTCCTTCATAATTTTAATCTAGTCCTTGAGTACACATATATCATGATAGAGTGACAAAGACTCTGAGAAAACCCATTTTGCCAAGATAGCATTCAACAGCTTAGAATACTGCATTTCTGCCTACAAAAGTGTAAAACCCCCAATTCGTACAACACCATACAGAGGTTTCCACAAAAAAAGCCATGGTCACAAAGGTGAGCTTTCCTATACTTAAAGGAATCAACCCATGGATAAAACCCGCTACTGTAATTAGGAGTATTTCTTACTCTAAAAAAGAAACAGAAGTTTCAAAAGCTATTAACTTATCAAAGTAACAAAGTGAAATATCTAAATGTATTAACACTTCCCACTGCAAATCTAATAATGTGTAGAATACAGCCTTAATGCATAAGAACAAATGGAAAAACCCCCAAAGTTCTAGCACCTTGCACTATGCTGAAACCAGCGTGAGTCAGCAGCAGAGTCAACTAAATCGCTGAAAATTTTGATAACTTACTCACATTGTGAAACTCTATAGAAACAAATCAATTCCGACAACCTTTCATTCAATAAACAAAAAAGAAAGAAAGAAAGAAAGAAAACCCACAGGAGGCATTTCAGTAAGATGAAATTTCTTTCTCCAAAGTTCATTTTTAGACTGCAATTTATATCAAAGAAAGCAAACCAAACACCCAACTGTGAATAAACCTGTTTGATTTTAATGAAAAACAGAGCATTTTGTCTAGCAAAGGCAGCTATAGCTGCTGTCATTCTAGGTGATAAAAGTATACTTAGCTGGACTCATATGGGGCCCCAGATGGATTGGAACTGTGTAGTGATCACTTAGATTAGCACGTGCCCAACACACATTTATTTCCTCCATTTGAATATTTTGCCCAAGCAGATGGGGAGGATTTAGTACATTGTCTGCATCCTACAGCCCAGCTGCAGCCGCCTGAACATGCCACTGTGGCCCCAAAAAGCCACTCCTCAGTGCACAGAAGTCACTCCGTCACCCAGGCTCCCTCTGCCGCATCTCTCTCAGTGCTTCCCAGGTTTAACAAACTCGCTGAGAGCAGGCTATGAAGCCCAGGCACACATACTTCCATCTGGCAAATCCATCAGAAATATGACAACCACCCTCCTCTTGTGCACTATAAAGGCCTGATACAAAGTATGTTAATATTGTTCCAAGAAATTACCTCTAGAACATATTAGCAGGAGAAAAATCCTATACCTCTATTTCCGAATTTATTATCAGAAATAGCTGAAATTAAAAAAATGAAAGACGAAAAAACAACCCACCCACCACGTAATGGGGAGTGTCTGTAAATTTTAGTAATTCAATACTGTTAACCATCTCGCAGATGAATGATATCCACAACGATCACAAGTGTCGATCAGTAAGTATGCAGAGAACCAATTTTAAAAACTCTCCTTCCTCAGTTTTGAGTTTTTGATGTCATCATAAGTAGAAATATATTAAGAAAATTGCCATGAACCCAATTATGATTTCATTCTATGTCCATTTTCAACAGAAAATTAAAAGGTAAAAAAAATTCCATCATCCATTTTATATAGGCTTGATGCTACCTCATTATATTGTGATTATCTGGGTATAGAAATTTTAGGCTGAAAAGGTTGCTTTCAATATTACTGGTCATAAGAAAGAGGGGATGAATAATAGACTCCTGAATAGCAGGGGAAAGATTCATTCTATCTGCTGGGGACAGATAAGCATTCATGAGCAGATTCTTAAAGTGCAGATGAGTTCCAAGGGAGCATGATCTGTCAATCACCCTGGTGGCTTTGGGAGACAAGTCTGCTGAATGGACATTTTATCTTCCACATAAACAATTAAAAAAAGTAAGCGGTCTTAAGCTGACACTATTGGAGTTCATTGGGTAAGACCAAGATGACAATTTTAACACCCCAGGAGTTTGTATTGAAAAAAAAAAAAAAAAAAAAGAAAGTAGAGAGATCTACAATATAACAATTACTTGTGCAAACAGTCATTACCCAAACGATGAACTGACACATGAGCTAAGAAGGAACAAATATGCTCTACCGCAAACTAATTTCAGTTTCTATCCCAGAGCACAAGCCAAACCTGGGAAAGAAAGAAGAGCACATGATTTTTGGTCTGCTCTTAAATAGTAAAACCAGAACCTTTCTGTTTAAGATAGGAATTTGGAGAGGCTTCTAAGTCAAGAATGCAGATGAAAGCTTTGTGTGAAATTTAGAGAAGTACGTGCACGTGGTAGCCCTTCCCCAAATAAGTGTGCACTGTTATCAGTGTGAACACCTGAAAGTTTTTGTCATCACTTGCCTTCTTAGTAAATTGATACAAATCATCAGATTTCAGAGCTTAAAATGTGCTGAGGATTGAGGGTTTTCTGGGGACAACTTTTCCCTTTTCCCCAAAACGTGATTTGTAGCCTCAATTTTAATCATTAAAAAAAAACTACATAGGAAGATGATAAGGATCCATCAGTCTAAAATTAGAGTACTGAACTCATTTACGTTCATATTATAGGAAATACAATAAATAGATATAAAACTAATAAAATATAGAAGTAACTGAAATCATGAGCTATGCATTACAGAATGTATCAACCTTCAGAAATTAAAGTTCACACGCTATTCAAAGACCATTTGCTGATGCTTAACAATACACAAGCATAAGAGTTTCTTCCCCTCTTGTGGATTTACTTACATTGTATCACCTAGCAAAAGAGAATCTGTCAAGATAGATGGTACATTAGATGTCAGTTTTCTGAAGATTGCTTCAAAAATAGGAATCCTTCAGTGTCCAGCACTACCTTCCTGACAACTTTCCTATATCTAGTTTACTGATAAGAGTCTCCATCCATTCAGGAGCTTTAGAAATATTTCCTTCCCGAGGTCACTTAGAGAATTTCAGCTTCCACCAAACATTTCACAGCAGGCAGAGCTGTAAATTTTGTATGGTACATCACCTACAATGTGAAGATTTGATCATCTGTGTAACCAGTATCGACTCTGACTCCAGCACTCAGTCCTGCAATGCAGTTGCTGTCATTGCTGCAAGTGCCTGATGTAGGCCAGGATTGACAGAGATCCCACAAGACATCATTATAAGCTACGTGATAACTGCTCGGGAAGCAAGCGAGCTAATGCAGAAGTCAACGAAACCATGGGTATTCTCAGATGACCTGTGGGCTCCTTTCAAGTTTGACACCCACGGCAACTTTACCAGACCTCAGGTCAACTATATGTCACCTAACAATAATGTGAATAGGAAGGCTAGAACAGAAATGCAGCCCAATTCAGAGATGGCCAAAATGTACTTTGTATTTACAGAGTCATTTGAGCATTTAAAACCTACAATTCTTACACTGGAATCATCATCAGCAGTACGATCAGCCACTTGAGTCAGATATTCTGCGTTTGTCAGTAACTGCAGTTACTGCTATGTAGGGCTTACAGAAATTGTTTCTGATTACTCAGGTAATTCTTTGGTGCCATTTATGACTTAGATCAACAGTAGTATGTAGATTTAAAGAAATACTGCTAATCTTAGCTCCCATGAGACTTAATGCAAACACCTACCATTCAGATTATGCTTTTGATACTCTTGTATTATTCCCCTCCTGAAATATTAAGGTGGGGGTGGGGCAGGGGGGCACAAAAAATTTGAACAGTCTACACGACAACACTTCTGCCAAAGCAAAGAAATAAAGCATGGGAGCAGGAGGCTGGGCTCCTTGCCTGCCCGAGGTCCATTTTATCATGAGTATCCTATAATCCCATGAACCCATCGTTCCTAACTCTTCTGCCCTCTAACTTTTGTGTTTGTCCTGGGCATCAGTATAACATCAAATCTAACTGCAAATTTTCTTGTTCTGAAAATAAATACAAACCTAGCCTTACTTCTTCTCAGACATTTAATGTATAAATTACTAATAATCAATTTAAATTTCAAAATAAGAACAAAATCTCAGGAATTAACCCCAACATTCCCACTTGCCATCATTGTACTTCACTGCAGAGTCCCCTCTTTTGGGCTCTTTTATTTGCATTCTACTGCAGCACTAACTCAGGCCCATGAAGGCTGAAGCCTGCTGTGGTAAATTAAGAAGTGTTTTTAAAAATATGCAAAAACCAAAGTGTATACATGAAAGGATTTGATGAACAGCGTTTGCAGAAAAAGAGTAGTGATTCCTATTTCACAAATGTGTTACTCGGGGAAGAGGGGTCATCCAGGAAACAACCTCCTGAAGGGGTGACAACCCCACTCCAAAGAACACCTACCTCACATTGCTCTGCTAGCGATTCTCACTCTTTCTCATTAAGACCCTTGAAGCAAAATAACGCCAGGCTTCTTAAACTCACATTGTCCAGGATGAACATAGTGTCTGTCACCAATCTTGGTTTTCAGGCTTTATTGGCCTGGCATTTCATCTGCTCTCCAAGGCTTCAGTTGGTGACTTCGTTCTTTCATTTCGTATGTCAGACATTTAACTAATACAGATTCTCAGCTCAGCAATGAAGTTATATATATATTTGCACAATGAACTGCCTAACAGCTCAAAAGGGGGCATTACGGACTGCTACATAAGTGAATATGCATTTTTAAGTCATCTGTTTACCTATTGAAATTATTGATGTGTTTCAGGGCAATACAGTGTAATTGCACTGTAAAATATTTTAAGAAGAGCAAAATAACCAGCTGCTTAGCAAGATCCTAATAAACACTAAATGTAGAATCTTTCTTAAGTAGACCAGGTAAATCCTAAGATGTGCAAGTACAACATACATACATTAAATCCTATTTCATTTACACAGCGAGCAATTCCTTGTGCACTTAGTTTCTCAAGCTGCTATTCAGAGGCAGCAAGGGAAGGAAGTGTTTGCAGACCAGCTGTGAGGGAACAATCAGAGGAAGAAGTGACCTGCTGGTGTCAACCCTGTGGGACATCCCCATTGTGTCACACCTTCCTTGGGGTCCAAGGGACATGGGAGGGGTGGAGAGGAAGGCCTCAAAGTGAGTACAAGTTGTGCAATCCTTGAATGACTACTCGTGTCTTACAGACTTGAGCAAAAGGGCAGCCAGGATCACCTGAGCCAACCTCAATCCTGCAACAACATGTAAAAACTTTCAGTAGGAAGAAAACCTGGCAGCAGATAGAGCTAGCTGGTTTGGTGGCTCATACTGGCCTCAGGCCTGTGCCAGCTTAGGAAAAAGATTTTCCTGCAGTATGTACTGCTGTTGCCTCTGAGGGTGTTTGTCCCCTTGTTCAGAAGCAGGCCACGTGCCATACAGATGGACAGTACAGAGGTATTGGGCAGTAAGAGAGATGCAAAGTTTGATGCCCAGAAGCTTCATTGGCACAGTAAGCTGTGGTGCTGGGATCAGTACTGGCACAGCAGTATCTTAACTACCAAGAAGGAATACCATAAAAACAGGTATTTTGATCTGTAGCTTTCAGAACACTTTAAAAAGATGTTTAACCATTGTGATTCCTAGCTGATAAATGCTTAAACAATCTTAAGAAAGATTGCAGACAGGTGCCATGGCTATTTAGCATTGCTTTCATACACATTTTTGAGGCATCCATTGAAAAAAGAAAATACTGGGACTGCACTGAAGCTAAGTAAGGTAGCTGTTTGATGACATTATCACAAATTCCGCTTTATGGTAGCAATATCCAAGCAAAAAGCCAGCTCCTCACATATTTCAGCAGTCGATGGTTTCTCAAAATCTAAAATCATTCTTGATAGAAATACAAATTATAGTGCAAAGATGGGAAACATTTTAGACGTAAGTGCAGACACAGCCACAGAAATCACTGGAGTAAAAATTGATTCCATTTGCTAAGAAAAGACAAACACTTTGAAAAGATTAGACTGTGTTGTGTTATTCCATTAGAAAGCTGATGAAGTTTGAAGCTCTGCGGAGGCATTCAGATTAGGCCTATGAAGAGCTAGCTCTGACAGAAACATGCTGACTAAGAAAAATCCCCTACTATATTTAAAAATTGCAGCAGATGGTGCTAACAGTAGGATGCTGCATCAAGTTGTTATGACTGTGGGCACTCTCATCTATCACTGAAAGTCTCAAAATGCCATCACCCTACTGCAGATCTCAGCCTGAACTTTACAAAATGCTCCAAGTACTAATGTGATTTATTGGGTACCAAGTGCCACTGGGTCTACTTCTTTGGAAAAGATTCAAAAAATACATTCTATGGCTTAGGAGATCTTGAGATGTTTTAAAAACAGCCAGAACATTGGATATTTGTGTCCTTATTCACTAAGCAAAAGTTTTCCCTCACTTCCAGCACAATACCCAGAGCTTTTGGGAATCTTGGGTGTTTGTACATAGCATAACAAAGATGCACTCAAACCTGTTAGCATGCCAGAAGGGGTGTGAGGCAGGGCCTGGCACAGAGGGGACAACTCACAGATGGGAAAGCGGCCGCTGACAGATGTAAGCAGCATCTTCAGCCTTCTTTGGAGCGATGAGGCACATGGGTTGAGGGTCCATTTGCTAAATACAAGGCTGCACAAGCATAGGTCTTCAACTGCATCAGCTAAAAAAACCATCCTCAGGCTGAAAAAGCATGCTGCCCAGCCTCTCCTCCTCCTCTCAGGGGAGGCCCAAAGGGCACTAACAGTCTCCTTGTCCTCCCACACTGCTCTTGGTGCTTGGAGCAGCACTACTCCATCCCACTCCATCCCAAGGAACCAGGCTCTCTTTGCCTGAAGGTTTGAAAACGCTCACACCCCTGTCAAAGCTAAAAATCACACTGTCATGTAGGTACCCCTTCCTGGTCACCTCTGCTTTTTAGCAGCATGTACAATCATCTGAACAGAACGAGACAAATCAGTGAAGAAATTCCCTCCCAGCCTTCTGAAAAATCCACAGTATTTTTTATGAGTTATTAAGCACACAGCCCTGCTGAGTGATGATTTTGGAGTAATAAAGGTATTCACTGCAGGAATTTTTTTTATTCTTTCTCTCTTGCCATGGCAACCATGGTATCGAAGTACTTCAGAGGCAGACAGCGCCTCGCGGTATATAAAATGTTTGCAGCACATCTGACTTGTTTCTTTTTTTAATGAGTAATCATTTTTAAAGCTCTTCGAAAAATTGGTTGAAAAACCAAAACCTACACAGCACAATCTATTTCTGCCTGCTTTAACAAAAAGATGGGAATATAGTCTACACTTAAAAGAATTAGAGGGCCAGGATTCTAATAAAGGGCAAAGATTGCAAAACAGGACCTAGCTCATTTTCTTACAGCTGCAGAGCACACCTAAAAGACCTGGTAAAAACACCAGAAAACAAACCCAAACAAAATCACTTTGTCTTTTAAAGTCAGTACTGTGGAAATGCATTGATTTAGATAATTTTTTTGTGTGTGTTCAATGCTCAAAGTTCAGGATCCTGCCTCTGCCTATCTTAGCTGCATGTACAAGACAACAAAAAATATAGGGAAAAACTGACATACCTAAACCACTGTGTACTTCTGGAGGGTGGGAATTGATAGCAGAAGGACTCCTCTAACCCAGGTCAGGATGAAGTCTGTAGTACTCATCCTACTGATAATGAAGCAGATTTTTCAGTCCTAAAACACCATTAAAAATTTTACATTGCTGTTTGGATGGTGACACAATCAGTAGACACACAATGGTAATGATTCAACAACAATTCTTCAAAAAGGGTTGTCAAAGTCAGACTGATTACCATAAAAAGATGACATTCCATTAGTAGGAATTGTCTTGCTTTTCTTGTTATCCTTGTTGAGGCAACAGAACTGTCTCCCTAACACTTATTTGAACAAAGATAAATTACTTGCCTTAGGTAATGTCTTACGACAGCGTTTTCAACCAGCTAGTTATAGTAACACTTCTCTACTCTAAATTGTTTATGTATACTTGCTTTCACATCCTTTTATTCCCATACCACAGAAATTGGGAAGACTGAAATATCTTTCCCCATTTGGTGAAGTCTAAAATCGACAACAGTAAACCAACAGCCTCTTAGTGGCTTCATCAGACAAAAGAATAAGATGGAGCACATCTCTGCTTTCATCCTTCTTTCAGTATTTTAAATAATTAATTAATTAAGATAGTGAAACTGAAATAAATAAAACCCCTAAGAACTGCTTGGAAGTAGCTTTTAGGCTTTCTGAGCACTATGGCAGAAAATGAGGTAAAGGATTTTACTCTCAAATATTATTAAATGAAATTTCCCAGACTGAAAACTAATGAATGCTTCTAGTAATGGACACTTCCCAAACACTTTTGCACTTGTATTGATTCCATTACCCATTTGCTGAAGAACAGTTATCTACTCTTATGCAAATAATAAACCAGAGTGAAGAACAAACAGGCCATTTCTATAGAAATCATGACAGATTCTTTAGTTACCAACAGTTATTATATTTTCCTATCAGATAACATACACACAATTGAAATCCAGAGGGAAAAAGCCCAGCCAGACAGTACTGAAAACAGATTTCTCACACATTGGATTTTATGAAATGAATCAATGTGCCAAAACCAAAACCAAATTCTATCTTTCAGTATCAACTGAATTTTGGAAAACTTTCAAAGACTAATCATCTGATAATTGTTTTACTGCCCATCATAAAACAAATGCAATTTTGTATCCATCATCCTAAAAACATTTCTTTTTGCCTATTTCTCAAGCAAGTTAATTTACTTCTTTTCCCCTTTATCTTTTCTTTTTTTTAAATGTGCTTTATTACCAATCCATAATGCACAATAGGAAGGAGGCTTATTACTGCTAAAAACAGCATTGCCATGGCAATACAAGTCATCTATAGCAACAACCTCTTATTCTTTCCCAGCACCTATGACTGCGTGAGTTTTGCTTAAAATTAAATAATAGAAGACAGTACAAAGAACACAATATCAATAGAGACTTTAGTGCTTCCCTTAGGTATCTTAAAGATTCTTGGTTTTCTAAGAGCCTTTAGGTCATCACACTTTTTAATCAATTAGAAGCTTTTTAATTAGACACAGGTACACACAATGTTGGCACACATTTCCAAAGTCAAACTCAACCAGACAGGCACTTAAAGAAGTCACGAGTAAACGACCATAGCTACAAGACCAAATGTTTACTCTTATGTCTTTTGTAAATATTCTAATGCAAATTTCTTTCTGTTGAAAACCCTGTAAGAGTACAGTGATTTTTTTTAATTCACAGTAGATGTGGTGCATAGGCACACATAAGGACATGCAGTAGCACTACGTGCTTGTACTTTTTACTTACCTTCAAGTCATTACATCTGTATAATTTCAATAAACTCATCTTTAGTCTGACATACCAGCCTCATTGATCTCTCTCCAAAGCATGCAGCTGTCCAAGTCAATTAAAGATATTGCAGCTGAGCATTCAAAGTTGACACAGAAATAACAATTCTGATCAAACTCTGTAATATACATAGTTCATATTTGAATCTTACTGGGGGAAAAATGGATGTAAATAAGAAAGAAATATTTATATCCTAATTATTCTCTGATTTGGAAACATATGCCCTACTCCCCTGCCCACAAGGCAAAATGGACAGGTGACTTCCACAACCAACTGCAAGGAAGAGTTGAAACTTGATTACTGAGCTGCAGCTGTTAAATTTGGCATTGGTTTTCACTACACCTGAAAGACAGCATAACTGACATAAAAATGAAGATATTTTGACATAGAAAACAAAGTATTTTATTTCTAACCCTCACTGATAATTATCCCACTTTCACTCTGATCCAGCTAAGAGGGAGCACAAAAGCCTATTATGAACTCAAGCATATGGCACCAATCAAAGGATTTCAACTTTCTTTTCCAGGCTAAAATCATTTTCTTTAGCCAGACCAGAAAGCAGCATCGATCCGCTGCTCTACTCTTCACGTTTTACTTTAGCAGGATAACAGCAACTCAACGGCATTGTCAGCAATGGACATTATTTTCAAAATCACTAATTTAAGGCCTGCTACTCATTTAATGGCAATGCTGTTTGTTTAGTAGAAAGAAGGCTGGATGATTGTTTATGTGCAAGCAACAGTTAAATCTGAGGAAAAGACTGATTATTTTTTTTAATCTTAATCTGGAAAGGCATCATACCATTCCCCCCAAATGAGTGGTTAATGGATAAAGTGCCTTTAAAAGGGTCGGTGTCAACCAGAGTAAAATCTAAGATAAAATTAAGATTCTGACCCACTCTAAATAACAGCTGCTACATAAGAAACGTTCCAAAGAACAATTTTCCAACAGAAAAGTTCAGTGATTTGGCATTGCACTACTGCATTGAATATTGACACTGATGTTGAAATGACCCTGCTGCCTAATACAGAAGCACAACATACCAGGGCCATTCTTGGTAGAACTGCACTGAAAAACAGCTAGACCTTCCTGCTTTTAAGCTTTGCAATGCCATTCAGGAACAGTCATGGTCCCAGGTGAAGTCCTGCTGAGAAAATATAGGAGCTGCTCGGTGAGTGAGGGAAGGACTGCGTACAGATCCAACCTAAGTCAGGGAGCAACAAGCACTTCGTGTGCTGCCAGACTGTGGGCATACGGATCAGTAATAATGGCCTCTACTAGCGTGCAACTTCATTGCATAAATATATCAAATTCTCCATGCTGCTGCTACATTGGTGGCAACTATATCTTTTAATATATTTGCAGAATCTTAATTAAATCTTGTGATCGGGAAAATTCTCTGACTGCAACACCACACACAAGAGCTAGAAAGTTTCTCTCATTCCTTGCTTCATGCAGGATCTTTCAGGGGCGTGATACACTGCTATTTTCCCCTTCTTTCTTAAAAGGAGCTTCTTTCTAGTGGTGGTCCTCAACAGACCAAGAGCAGTAACCAGCAAAGACAGACTCCAACTTCTTCTGCAGTTATATCCTCTCATATATTTGCTTGGTACCTTAGAGAGCATAGAGCTAAGAAGAACAGAAAGGTAACTTCATTGCAGCTCTAAAGAAAGAAATGACTGCTATTAGTTCTCCCCTTCTCAGAACATCACACAGCTGACTAAGTCTCCTTACCTCTACCTACACATAACTGCACATGAAATAATTTCCTGTTAGCAGTCAATATAGAAACGCCAAACCAAATATCAGAAACTTAAGTTAATAGTAAGGCTAATCTTAGATTTATTTCACAGGGCTTTAGCATGAGAGCTAAAACATCCCAGTTTTCAAGCTGTTCGGCAGACCCGTTTCCAGAGCTAATTTTACATAGCGATTGGCTTAATGTTAAAAGTCTCTGTATTAAATGTGCCGGAGGAGCAAATTCAGTGGGCAACGCCCAACATAAACCATTAACCAAACTGCAGCTTTGTGGAAGACAAAGACACTGCATAAACTGATGGTGTGTGCCAAAAGCTTCTCCCCTCAAAAATGTGACAAATTTGCATTGATAGCTTCAAGAGCTTACATATGGGTCAGTGGCGTTTTTCATTGCATAGTGACCAAAATAACTGTGTTAGGGGAAGGGAGAAGAGAGAAGTGAGAAGACACGTGACTAATAAGGACTGAAAGAGCTCATATTAAATAGGTACTTTCTTACCTACTTCCACATACCTGAACAACAAAACCATAAAACACACACACACGCTTCCATTGTCTACAATAATTTGTGTGTACTGTGGGCCATGGTGCCCAGACCAATTATTCTCTCTCACTTTAGACTGGGAAGTGTGGTACAAATTGCTACTGAGCAAAAATGGAATATATATCTTCCTATGTTCCCATGTGAAGATGGAATATAAAATCACAATCAAAAGACTGTGCAAAAGAGAAGATTATTAAGGCTGCAAAAAAAGATTGAGTAATCATTGCACGTACAAGTAAAGCATTTCAAAGTCAGGCAAGGCCTTGATTACAGAGGTCTGTATAATTTTGGCTTCATCCTCTGGAGTGTTACAATTCAGTCTTCAATTGACATAATCATACTTTGCTCGCTATGTGTACCGAATAGGCACCACTCAGTGAACCAGACACCAATTAACAACTTGGTTTAGTCTCTCTGTTCTGTGTAAACTACCACATACTGATAGAAGACGTAATGACAAATTACATACTAACCAAAAAATGCTTTAAGACAGGATTCTTTCTGACAGAGCTTTCCTCACTGGCCATCACTTCAGTATCCAAGTGCTTCACCAAGATTTTCTACTTTGCCCAGCTATGTGAAGAGACACTATTATATCCTTCCTCTTTGTGGCTATGAGGTTCCCTACTCAGCATCAAACTTTGGATTGCAACTTTAAGATCCAACAGAGAAAGTCTCTTAAGCCTGTTTCCATCATGCTAGTAGAGGCCAAATAAAACACCTTTCCAAATAAAAAGCAGATTTCTAATTGACACTGTCCTGTTCTTAAAAAAATATATATATAAATAGCAAAGCAGTTTCATCCCTAACTTTTCACAGAGCCTTTGTAGAAACAGACACTAAAATCAATCTGAACTTGCATGACCCAATAAATCCTAGGATTCTCTCTGAAAATCCTCCTGTCTCAGCCATTTTCTTCAAAGCCTCTCTTCTTCTTACTGGCTTGGAATTAAAAAGACCATATTGGTCTTGGAAGAAAAAAAATCAACAGAATATATCTGAATTTCCCCATAGATTTGAGCAGGTTTTATGGTGATCTTTTCTATTCTGAAAGGTTTTGTCATGATTGTGTATTTTCCATATTGCTTTTAATGCTGCAAAAATTCAAGGGAAGAAAGCAAACATCAGGGTATTATATAAGCTTCTGAAGGCACTAGTTTAAATTCCTTCTTTTGCCAAATATTTCAATCAAATGGTTTTGGCATTTTTTTTAAATAGAAGTAACTGTTCCCGGTGGCAAAAATAAGAACTGACAAGTCATTCCCAGACTAAGGAAAGTGAGGGAGAACCACACAAGACTTCTGTAACAAAAAACACCCCAGCCTTTTTACATAACTACACCATGGGACCCCAGACATCCAAAGCATTGTTGAGCGACCAAGAGAAATACGACAGCTAACTCAGAAGTATACAGGGATTCTTATGCAGCACAATTTCTGTTTTCAGAGTTTTGTTAGAGAAACTGTTGAATGATTGTATAAGAAGGTCAAGAAAAAAACTTTTCTAAACAACAACAAAAAAGGTAAAATCCCTCATAAATACAAAAATCCCTTTTTTGACATCTGTCCCTGCTTTTCAGTGACAACAAGCAACACGCAATAACTTTTCTAACAGTTGAAATATACTCTAAGAATAGCTGCTTATGTATTCATTCATAAATCTCAGTTTCTGAAATATTTTGTTTTATTGCATCCTGGATTTCTCAGTGAGAACATATTTGGGCAGAACCCCTGCACAAGCTTAGTGTGATGCTTTTTAAAATGAGGTAGGGACTCCACCTTTCTAACCAAGAGATTAGCCCAAACAATTATGTTTTGGTACTGGGTTGTAATTCGGCTGACACAGCTGCTTAAGTAAGCATTGGCTTCTTTTTGCTTAGTACACATGAAATAGTTTAGATGTGATGTGTATGTTTTAATGTTCCTGAACCTAGGACAGCAACATAAATAGCATGTTTTCCTGAACTACTTTTTGTCTCATCTTGGATGACTTCTTCACAAATGCAGGCTTTTCTGTTAGGCATGATTTGACATGGTAAGATGTGTGTTTCTCCAACATGCACTGACCCTGGAGAGAATAAAAACAGAATAGCCCAGGCAGCAAAGGTATCTGTAATGCGAGACAAAAAAGCTTTTAAAATAAATAGTTAGGATACAAACTGGGTCCTTCAGACTAGAACAGTTCTTTGAAGGACTCAGTCCAGTCCTAGAGTGCTGCTAGATATCTTTGAGGCAGCAAAACTTATATATTTTTTCTCTTTGTTTACTGCAATCACAGAACTTCTTTTAAAATATTTAGATATTGGAAGCTCAGAGAAGATGTGTTTACATAGCTGAAACTGTGAAAGGATAGAGATTTCTTTGGTGGACAATGATCCAAGAAGCTTTATCTCTGGGGCAGGAAATACTAGTACTTTAATCAAGATAAATTATGTTTTGCTAATGCAGACAGACACTAAAGAGGATATTTCTCAAACAGTGTAACACAAAGTCACTTGCTCATACACTATGCCAGATAACATTTGGGCAAATGAGTATTTCAAGAGAAAGCAAGCAACAAGATCAAACATTTTAGGACCAATTTTCATAGCAAGTTAAGCAGAAAAATTAGTCAAGTGGTTGCTAATGGAATATACTCACATTACCAGTAGTTTATAAACCTCCAAGCAAGAATTTTTAAAACCAACTGGACTTTTTTTTTTCCCCCCACCTGGAATTCAGTGAAGCACAAGTTGTGTACATTAATTAGTAAGAAACAAAAGGAGTAGAGAATTTAAAAAAAAGGAAATAGATACAACACACCTGCTTGGTACTTTTCCTACTAGAAAAGGCCAAATGTACTTGGTCAGGAACTGATACATGTACAAGGTATGCTGTCAAACAAATCTGATGGAGCTTAAATGGATCTTCTTTGTAAATAATAACAGAACTCAATTTCAAGGTCAACCGAATCGTTGCCTTCTCAGCCATAACTGCCTCAAAGCAGCTCAGCTGACCTCATATTTATGTATACCTTGGACTTGAATATCAACAGAAGCATCAACATTCATTTTACAACAAACCTAAAACTAACTGCTTCAAGAGTTAGCATTTACAAGCAGTTTCTCCTGGAACACTGGCATGTACCACTAGATGCTTCTTTGATGCCAGACTTTTCCAAAGGGTAATTTAGGATGCGGAGAGCGCAAAGTATCACTGGAATAAAGAACAGAGACTGTTTGGGGTTTTTATTTGGGGGGGGGGCATGTTGGGTGGATTTTTTTGTTGGGTTTTTTCTTTGGTTTTTGATTTTGGTTGGTTTTTTTTTTTTTTTACAATGTGAAGGAGGAGAACTACGAATTGTAGACTTGTCAGCCTACACTGCAGCACTGCTGAAAACTGCCGGAGTGCTAATATGAATCATAGTTGAGTCAATTATGTAACACTGCAGAAAAGAAATGAAAGCAGTCCTGGCAGGTAAGGACAGGAATATTCTCTGCTACATGCGAGAGAGAAGTAATCGGGCCTTGCTTGTCAGTACGTTCCAATGGGATACCGGGCTCAACCTGCAGTTCTTCACAGTGGAAAGGATTCTCACTGCCCAGGAGAGAGAAGGAGAAATGAAAATACGTTTTGGGAAATGCAACCGGATTGTTTCATTTAAAAAGCACCAAACTTCATTTCCCATTAAGTAAAATAACTGCCACAGAGTGGACAGCATTAATAGTTCTCAGTGGCCACAGGTACATTGGGGATTGGAAAGGGGAGGAAAAATGAGGCCACAAAGGAAAGATCTTTTTGCAGCAGGAACCATTAAGGTTATATATAGTCAAAGCATTGACCTGTTCTCACTGAATCACTTGGACAGGGCAGGTTTTCAAGCAGTCTTGGTCTGACAAAAGAGTACAAGCTTTGTAGAATACAGAAATGAACCCACCACTAAATGTTACAAAGGGGACAGAGAAGTGAGGAATGGAAAGAGGCTCCTTACAGAAAACACCCCCTAATCACATGAAAATATTAAACTAATTTCTTAGTATAGTGCTTTCTTGATATTTGCAAAGAGCTCCAAAATAATATCCTCCAGGAAATTTTCAGGTAAATCTGATCTTCCTCAGTGTAGGGTGCTGAACTCAGAAATCTCTTGAAGAGGAAGAAGCCTTCCTTTCTATTATTCTATTATTAAATACAGGGAAAAAGTAATTTTTGCAAGTAAATTATAGTGTCTAAACCACAGCTTTAACTGAGATTATTAGGAAGACAGTGATGAGGCTCAAGCCCTATATAAACTTGCTGTAACATGGAGATCTTTGTGGGTTTTAGGTTGGTTTGATTTCTTCTGATGACATGAATCAATTGACATGAAGTATTTCAGAGATAAGTCAGTCAAGCAGCAACCATGGTTAACATCTTTGCCCTTTTGTACTGCTAAATTTTACTTCTTGCCTTGAACAAAAACAATCAGCTAAATATTTTAAACCAAAAAAGAGCTAGTTAATCAGCTTAACTTGGGCTTGCAGGAAAATTTAGGGTTCTTCCAATTTCCTAGTAATTTCCGAGTACAGAAAAATCGGAAGATGTCAAATAGATTGGATTTAAGTTGTTTCCCAGCAGGTGTGTTTCCTAAGGACTGCCTCATGCTGTGTAGCATTTCAGAGCCATAGCAATCAAAATCCCATTTTAATTATTACAGTAATGCATTGCCTGCAGCCATGACCTCATCACCTCAGCAAAGCGCTGGCCAGTATTTAAGGGATCCTTGATGGCTGCCTGTCTAGCATCTGTAAGGGTTTGCGCAATGGGAGAAGCATAGTACTTGCTCATGGCTATTCACTCACGCTGTCCAGTTCAGCTTCTAAATGATCTAGTTGCACTTTGGCTACTTCAAAACACTTTGCTATAGTGTGAACATGGATATGGTGCGTTACCACATTTCCTAAGCAGTACCACCTAGGTCCTGCCAAGTCACCTATCACTATGTCTCATACCTTCCTGAAATGGTTCTCATTTACTCCCCCACTCCAACGACTGAATGGATGGCATTGGATTTTTCTGTGGAAAAACATTTTTGCAGTGATTTGATGAAGATCCAAGAGGAATAAGTCTGCCAGGAATAACACTACTGTTCGACCCGAGAGCATCCATTATGAGCAGCATTGTGCAGCTTTCGGGAACTCACTGTGTGGCCTCCCGTGGGTGCTTGAAACAGTTCTCTAATACACTCTGACGCTAGAAATTATAACAGCACATATCACTGACAGTTCTCTCACCTGTAACTTTCGTCACGTGAAATATCAAGCATTGGGTGTTATTGTACATTTTTTACTGCACAGCAGCTATTTTTAAATAGATCGTTTTGCAGCAAGTACCTGTGAGCATCTGTTTTCAGGCAGGTTTTACATATTCACTTGAACAAGAAGTACTAAGTTTAACACATGGTTTACACCTTTCCATTTTGGTTTTCTTTTCAAAAGAACAAATTATATGAGAGAAAACAACAGAATCCCTGAAGTACAAGCACAGTCAGTAATTTTATGTAGTTGTTTAGCTGATGTTTATGCTTCTGAGATTTATGACTTGCACATTATCTCTCATTTCCAATTACTGCTATATGTGAAACTTGCAGGATATGTGCTATGCTTTATCACTGCCATATGGTTCTGAGTTCGATGAATTAATCTGTAAGGTTTCCAATCAAAGCACTGGTGTTGGGAATAACAAGGAAGATTCAGTTACAGATCTCCCACATAGCAGTAATTTATATAACTTTTATTTACCATAGACTGCCCTTCATGTAGAAGTAAAATGCCTGGTGGGGAAGAAGCATTCACTAGTCCACAGCAAAACACGTGTCATTAGAGATGCCTTTATAATGGAATTTCACTTAATGGTGATGGAGGCCTACAGACATTGTCTTAACACTTTACAGTAATAAGGTTGCAGCAAGCTTTTAGCACAATATAATGATTCACCAGGCTAAAATTATACACTGAGCAGTGCTTGGTTGAACCAGCACATTATGTTTTCAGTACATATTCACACAACTTGGCAAAACACAGCTCCTTCAAATTGCAAACATCATTTATAATTGGCAGTATCTTCCACTTGTGCTGGCACTAGAAGCTCTAGAAGAAACAGGGGTTAAACTATCCACACACCATCATTATGCACCTCATTTTATGACTCCCTTCACAGATCTTAATATTAAAACCACAGATACTGCTGCTTATGGGAAATTCATAATGCATAAAAGCTAAACATGTTGTTTTCAGTAAGAGACCGTTTACAGACTAGGTACTTATCTGCTCTGTAGAGGATCCTTTTAGATGAGCTTGTGGAATGCCTTGGTGGAGCAATAAATACCAAAAATTACTGTATGGGGTTTTGTCAGAGTTTAGTTTACATTAGTTAGACATTTTAATTAAATGCAGTACATGAAGTGATCAGAAGTGGTTCTGTGACCTCTCTTACTAGAAGCATAACACGTAAGATTTTCTTGCACTTTTCTTTTTTTGTACCTGTGGGCTTTTCCAGAGCTGATAAGATTAAGTCTTTGCTGCGTTCAAGGCGAGTTTTAATATGTATGGGAAATGACAAACTGATGGATGCTGTGACTAAAGCAGCCTGTTTATCTAAGTGATAGACATGACACAGACATTCTCAGGACAAGTTTCCCTTACACATGCTCCCCCCCTGCTGATCTGAAAATTTGAAAGGGTTTCCTAGTCATTGTGGAATTACTCCTCAGCCTCTCTGCTAAGACTATGAGCAAAGACCTACTTCTGTTCAC
The DNA here is from genome assembly GCA_020800305.1 of Porphyrio hochstetteri. NCBI lineage: Eukaryota > Metazoa > Chordata > Aves > Gruiformes > Rallidae > Porphyrio > Porphyrio hochstetteri. The sequence goes on from CM036911.1 coordinate 13,112,018, forward strand.
TATGATAGGGGTGGTTTTTCCACCCACAGATGACTGGGATCCACTACTCCTCAACCCAGGCTGCTTAGATAATCAAGGCAGGTAGAAATGTGTGTCAGATCACAAATAGGCTTTCCAATATAGGATGTAAAAGCACCTTGCTGTGAAACAACATACTTTCTCATGCAAAATGGCAGCCAGAAAATCTTCATATTTCAAAACAGTTGTATGAGTGTGAATCAATATAAATTTCTTAGTATATTAAAAGAAGAAACTAAGAAATAATGCCTAATTCTTTGGGCTGAGATGATGCAAATATATGCTTCATACTACAGGCCAGTACCAAAAGTCAGATGTGCATCCAAAAGTCAGATATGGATAACAGCAAAGTCAGATATTTTACTCTGTATGTTTGCAAGTGAAATACCCCTGCAGTGACAGCCAGCAAGTGAGAAAGGGAGCTGCAAAAGCAAATCAATAATCCTGTAGGATTATTACACGTATCTATGAATTAAGTGGGTGTAACTGGGTGCAGCAAGAGAAAATTGTTGAGGATTATGAAAACTGGATGGAACATTAGGAAATAATTTAAAATATCAGTATTCATTATCTACATTCCCATACTACAGTCTTACTGCACCAAAAATTACACTTAGATGAACAAGTGCAGGGGTGGTATTGAATGCTTAGGTGAGTTGGAGATTTGGGATACATCATTAAATTCCAATACTATTTTATCACAAGCAATGACAGACGATGACCAAAAAAGGAAACGAAACTCTGAGAAAAGACCCCTGAAGCTGGTAGATTATCAGACACACACTGATTAGGCAAATTTTAAGGAACATCAAATTTTTTTGCAATCCTTGCAGTATTAACTTTCTCAAAACCTGTTTTTATGTGGGATGCTCAGTTGCTAGCATATTCACTAATAAAAAAACCTTGTAGGCTATTTCTTTGTTAGCTGAAGACAAACAAAGGTCTCATCTAGAAACAAAATAAACTGTGACAGATTTCTTCTTGTCCTCTAGAAATTTGTAAACAGGAGCAAAACAGGAAAAGCACCACAGCAGATTTCTTGCACCTTACAGGCAGACTTCTGCTCCCAATTCTTTTACAGCTTTCCATTAAAGATTTAATCGAGCCTCCCAAATTTCAGGAGTGAATACTTGGGCAGCCACTGAGTGTGCCGTTTCAGGGCAGCCCAAGCCTGCCTGCTGCTGGCCCCCCCCATCTATCCTCCACGCCCGCTTGCTCCAGGCCATATATTCCAGCTCTTCCTTTTGCATCAATCCCCACACAAACCAGTAGAAAGTTCATCAAATTAACAAAAGCAAATAGTTTTCTTATAACATTTAGTGACAAAAATAATTCTCTAGAGGTGGCAATGAAGATTGAAACTGCTTCTGGGGATGTCCTCTCCCCTGCCCACCCAATGGCAACAGGAACCTGAGTGAAGAGGCAGAAACTGTACTTACTTTTGGAAGCATCTCTAACTGTGGGCTTGTCAGATGTGAAGGCAACCTAGGAGTGAAGGCTTCTCCTCTGGTGTTAACCAAAACTTGAACTGTAAACAAAAAAATAAGAGTCTGATTTTACTAATGTATTTCCCAAGTCAGCAACCAAGAGCAAATCAATGCATGTTTAGCAATATCTATATCACCATTTGTTATGAAATACCGAAATACATATCCTAGCAATACTTTTTACAGAATCAAAATACTCAGACAAAAAAGAAAAAGTACTTTTCCTTTATATGTTGCAAGACAAAAGCATGTTTTTTAGTTTTACTATTGACATACACAGAGCAAACTGATAGAGTTTACATTCTATATGCTAAATGCACAGCATATCTGATTTCTTTTCAAAGGCTAAAGAACAACATACTGGAGGGCAAACAAAAACTGTTCTAGAAACAAACCCCACAGCTCTTGAAGAAGCATTCACCAAGTCAGACAGGAATAATTATTAAAACAAACAAACCAACCCTAAAATATTTTTTAAGGCAAATATGATTAGCTCTGGTTTTGACTACCTCACTTCAAATTCCAGATGCAGAATGAGAGACAAGTAACAGTACCACTGTCCTTAGAAGGCAAGTGGGATCAGCTTCAAAGGCACTTCTTTATCTTTCCCTGCTCTGTGACTTTTAGTACTCCCTAGCCTGCAACAGCACTGCATTTCTTTCCCCAGACCAGCTCCAACAGAGGGTTAGGTCTGTAGCCTGTCCTCCCTTGCCACATTCAGAGGTCTACAGGGAAAAAGCAAGTCAACAAAAAGCTGATGTGCTAGGACTGCATGTAGTCCTAGAGCATTAACTTATTGTTAGGTCTTTGTACAGTTGTTATGTTCATCTCAAGTTATATTTCTGAGTGACTATGGGAATACAAACTACTTTTTAGTAGCTATTGCATCTCACTCTTTGCTCTACCTATATTGTGATCACCATCAGCATTTCACACATAAAGTCACAAAAGTGCAATTGATTAAGCTAAAGGAGATTATGGCAAGCACTATCGTTTTTTAAACAATGCTGTTCTATGTGTGTGCAATATCTACACACACACACAAAACACACACAAATCTATATGCATACAATATTAACAGAGCCAGCTAGATGAATGCCAACCTGTCACTCTCAATAATGCACTGTCCCTGTGCTCAAATAGTGAAGCTGGGATCAAGACAATGCTAGCTGATGGTATGCAGATGGAGACACTACAGTTTGCCGCAGTGTAGTTTTCAATTATTCTACCACAATGATACAGATTAGGGTACCACAAAGAAATAAAATATTGCACCTTTTGCTTAACACACTGAACATGTTATTTCAGCAACAGTGCTTCCTATTCAAAGTCCTAACTCACACATTCCACATCACTAAGTTGTCACAGCACTCTTACTATCAGTTACAATAAACTAGCCATTTTCATATTATTTTGGATAAGCCTAATATCCCAGAACAGCACATCTAACTCAGTGGATGCCAATGCTTTAGATGAGTTTGCCAATTGAGACTTAAGTGAGAGAATTAAAGTATTCGTGTCACCTCCTGTTTTGTGAAGTACAAAATATTTAAGCAAATACTTATAATGAGAAAAGAGAAGATGCTTTTAACTATATAGTAATAAAAAACTTTATCAGACAAAGAAAGCTATCTAGGTCTGAACATATAAAAAGGAATATTTGGAATTCATGAAGTGGGAATTACAGCAATGCTCCAAAAGCGTAGATAATGAGTTTACACTCTAAAACACAAAAGATTATTTTTAAAATCAAGAACAGAACTATCCTCTTTACATAGAGTAACTACAAGCCTCCAGAGGCTATGATACCTTGGCTATTTCATGAAAGGCCTACTTGTATATGTATCAGAGAATAACATACTGTGTAATTTTTTTGTTCCTAGCATGTCCATCATGATTTTCAGAGTAGTATGATTAATAAACCATATTTCTCTCAACACTGAAAAATAAATTAGTACCCTAGTAAGCTTCCTTAAACGTGATGCTTTGGTCTCCAGAAATTGGAGCTACTCTATAAAATCTCTGCACACAAGCCATCACACATGTTATTAATGGTTCTGGCGGTTATCCTTGCATAGGAAAATGCTCATCAACAGAACAGAGGCTGTGATTAAATGGGGCTGCTAGTGTGATTTATAGCAGACTGATGGCATTTAGGTGATCTTTAGCCCACAACAATCCTGTTAAATTTTGTGACTTTTAACAGGATAAGTTCAGGATAGATCTGAGCATGTTTCCCTTGATATCAACAGAAATCCCCCTACCAGCTTCAAAAAGAGATCAAATCCAGGAAAGCCAAATCCAAACCCAAGACACAAAAGCTCAGAATAACTAATGTTTCTGAATGAGATGCCTCATTGTTGTGCTTTGTTACTCAGCTCTGGATACATGAGACCTTGTCTCCTTGGCTGACAGACTCCTTAAAAATACAAATTCTAAATGATAAATTATACTTGTCTTTTTTCAGGACAGGCTTTTTCACAGCAGATTTTTATGGTGCTAAGAAGAAAGCCGACAGTGACTCCACAAATTCAATTCTAAAATGGAGTTGACATTAAATGACACAGATTAATTTTTTCTACAAATTTAACTCGAGCAGTCTGTATCTAGAATGTATCTTATCTTAATGTTTTTGCTAGAACTAATGCATCCAGAGGGTCATTTTTCATAATCTGTATTCCTAACATTGGTATTTTTGAGGGTTAAAGAGTGCAGGTGAGAAGTACAGGAGGCAACAAGAGGACCTACCAGTTCATGAAGCAGGATACCATGAATGGGCGTAAAAAGACTGAGAAAGTTTTGCTCTTTCAAATGCCATCAATTTAACTTGTGATAACAAGTTAACATTCTTGAAGCTCAAGAAATGTAGCAGATTTCCTGCAAGCACATTCCGGCAACTGCTTGCAAGTACACTTAATGCTAGGCTTGGGAATAATCTCTCTGATTTGCAGGAAACAACAGCAACTTTAAATGGTTACACACGTTCTTGAGAAATAAGGATCTGGGAAAGGATAAGTAGGCTTTGCACAGATAATGCAAATATGGAAAAGAAACAAACATCTGGATACTGACTTGTCAGTTAGACCCCTTTGCTCTATTTTTTGTTTCTTTAGGTCTGAGATGCAAATAGATCATCACCAATTTTTGTCATTAACCATTTTCATCAAAGATACTTGGACGTATTTGAGCAGCAGCTGTTAACGTGGATTGCAGACATGCTTCTCTTAGTTGTTTAACAGGATAAAACATATATTTGGAACAGGGCTGGAACAGGCAGTTGTTATGGTGGTGCAAAAACAGCAAAAGTTGTCCTGGAAACTAACTGTATTGTACCAAGGATTTGTTGTTGTTGTTGTAGCTGGTGTGCAAAAAATCACACCAAATTTCACATAATAGTATTGTGTATGACTCAAAGCTGAAAAATCAGTTAGCTGTAAACATTTAAAGTTTGTTCAAGCTAATTAATCCTCTAATAGCTGCAGTATTCTGATGAGAAGCTCATGAGAATAGATATGTAATTAGTTTTCCAATATTCCATTTGTGCCAACTCCATAATGTTCTGTTTTGTAACCAGCAAAGAGCATAGAAGGGGAGATGCTAGATTACTGGAGAAAGATAAAGGCAGCATTTTAAATGGCAGAAGCAGGAGGGACTTGCTGTACTACATAAAAGGATGCTAACTATAATGCTCAGGAAGAAAAACAATTTGTAAGCTCCTGGAGCACAATAAAATGATGTGAAATATCTAACAAACTTGTCAAGAACAAATCATGTCAAATGAGTCGCATTGCCCTCTGACCAAATAGCTTGAACATAGTTAAGATATGTCACTCCTACTGCTCTGTCCTAGTCACTAGGCCAGTTACACTGTCAAAGAAGAAATCCTCAAATGGAGCCTAAGAAAGTTTCCACCGCAGGGAAGCAGGATACACAGGATCCACAATCAGCTGGAAAAACATAATGGAGCCATAGTTATCAGCGGCTTGCTGCCATGTTAGCAAGCTGTCTCCAGTGGGATTATATAGGGTCTGCACTGTGTTCTGCCCAGTCTATTCCACATTTGATTAACACTATCAACAGTGATACAAATTACACATGAGAAATTTGGGAACATTCCCAAGTGGGAGGAGATGTACTTGGGAAGACAGCATTTAAATTCAAAATACTCCTGGTAAATTAGAATTTAAAAATAGCAGGATGAAGTTCAAATTAGGCAGGTGTACCCTGAGAACTGCTAGCAAATGCACTCACACAAACAGAGGAACTCAGTAAGGAGGAGGCATGGCAGAACACAATATGAACCCATATTATAACTTGGCGTGATTGTTAAAAAGTCATTGTAAGAGAGAGGAGGAATGTTATATGCAAGCAGTGGTGGTAACTATTCCACTCTGTCCCATGCTGGTGTCTCTTCAGCTGGAATGCAGTGCCCAAATTTGAGTTCCAAATTATAAAAACGCAGGAAGCATCCAGAAAAAAAGCAAGAGAGATGAAAAATATGGAAAATATCCTCCAAGGAAAGACCGTAATTGCTTTGTTTACAACACACACAAACCCGTCTTTCGTTAAAACCTTTAAAGAGCCATTTCAAAGCCATGTGCCAAGAACACTGTGGATCTTATCTTGTGTGGATTTTAAGGGATGATGCCAGTCTCTTCCAGGCCTCATTTCTATGATTCTCTTCCTGAAATATTTCCAACAAGACAAAGCACACCCCAGCACTGAAAGTCTTCATTGTATAAAACAGATGTAAAAGCAGAAAGGTTTACATAGACTTGCAAAGGATAACGACTTAATGAAGTATTTCATATAATTCAGAAGTAAAAGAGTAAAAACCTGCTTAATCTGTACCTAATCTAAAATTAAACTATGTAACATTCTTTGCGAGAAGCACGAGCCATAAAAAGGTAATACAACACGAAGATCAAAGAACTCCTACCCTTGATATTAAGAGAGCAATCACTGCTTATGTCCCTACATAGTACAGTAATCAGAGAAATCTTAAAAAAAAAAAAAAGAGAGAGAGAAAAAAAATTCTACTCGTTTCAGATTTAGCATCCAGTAACTGGGGAAACGCTGCTTTTTCAGCTGCATAAAAGATAAAAAGAATAATAATACCTGTCTTCCAAATCAGCTAAGATATATTTAGTAATGCATAATGACAACAAGGAAAGAATTAAGAAGATTCCTAAAATATATTCAAAAATATTTTGGCACTCTGGCACTGACCTCAGTGGATGGAATTAAATTAGGCTTGTTAAGTGCAGACTAATCCGGCTTTCCACAGGAGATCATATGTCTACGTTAACTATCTACAAGAAATTGCAACTCACTTTCATAGGGCTATGATGAATTATGAATAAGCTTTACAAAACTTTTTTTTTCAAGTGAAGTCTCTTTTCAGTTCAGTGAAAGCTAAGAGGCACTTAAAATTGCTTTACTTGTACAAACTATACATTATCTCTATTGGAAATCTGCATAAAAAAGTTCTCCCACACATACCTGCAAAGGAGTAATGAGGTCAAAGAGAGACAGTATTGCTACGGGTTTCTTTGCGTGTTTTATACCACTAAATGAGCATGAGCTGAATGGATTGGATGCTGTGGGAGCTGGACCATTTACCTGTATCTGCCATTAACTCAGAACAGCATCAGGCAAAAAAAAAAGAAAAAAATTATAAATCACTAAGTGGAGAGAACCCATTGCCTTATTTGAAAAATAAAGTTAGTGGTATCACTTATCATTTTGCAATCTCTCTCAGTCTATGAAAGGAGATTATTAAATTATTATCCTGAGACACAAAAAATACAGTAACTCTTCATCGACGACCTTGCTGAGGGAATAGCATCCACCCTCAGCAAGTGCTGATGATACAAAGCTGGGAGGGGTGGCTGACACGCAGGAACACTGCGCTGACATCCAGCGAGACCTGGACAGGCTGGAGAGCTGGGCAGGGAGAAACCAGATGAGGTTTAATAAAAGCAAGTGTAAAGTCTTGCACCTGGGGAGGAATAACCGTCTGTATCAGTACAGGCTGGGGGATGACCTGCTGGAGAAGAGCTCTGTGGAGAAGGACCTGGGGGTCCTGGTGGATGACAGGTTGGCTATGAGCCAGCAGTGTGCCCTGGTGGCTAAGAGGGCCAATGGGATCCTGGAATGCATCGGGAAGAGTGTGGCCAGCAGGTCTAAGGAGGTGATCCTCCCTCTCTACTCTGCCCTGGTCAGGCCCCACCTGGAGTATTGTGTCCAGTTCTGGGCTCCCTGGTATCAAAAAGACAGGGATCTCCTGGAGAGAGTCCAGAGAAGGGCTACGAAGATGATTAAGGGCCTGGAACATCTCCCGTATGAGGAAAGGCTGAGTGAGCTGGGACTGTTCAGTCTGGGGAAAAGAAGACTAAGGAGGGACCTAATTAATGTCTATAAATATCTTAAGTATGGGATGCAGGGGGAATTGGCCAGCCCCTTTTCAGTCATCTGTGGAGACAGGACAAGGGGCAATGGCTGTAAACTGGAGCACAGGAAGTTCCGCACCAACATGCGGAAGAACTTTTCCCCAGTGAGGGTGACAGAGCCCTGGGACAGGCTGCCCAGGGAGGTGGTGGAGTCTCCATCTCTGGAGATATTCAAGACTCGTCTGGACGCCTACCTGTGCAATATGTGCTAGGGAGCTGCTTTGGCAGGGGGGTTGGACCCGATGATCTCTCGAGGTCCCTTCCAACCCCTACGATTCTGTGATTCTGTGATACAAGAGCACTCCTGAGACTTTGCACCCTATTTTAAGTAACTCGTTCTACATCCTGTAGCAAACAAACCAAGTTGCTCGAACATAATCTAATCAAGTCCAGCTCCCCATAGTAAAGATTAATTGGTTTGGCCCATAATAAAAAAGGTTAATGTACGCAGGAGGATTGGTCAAATCCCCTATCATGCGACAGAGGAGTGGGATAAAACTAGCCTATGTCTGTAGGAGCAGGGCAGAACAGGCACAAGCGTGTCTTAGGTGGTTGGGTACAAGGCAGTTGCCACCTGGAATCTGCAGAGGTAAAATAAATTTTACATTAAAGAGCATTTTACAACATGATGCTCATCTGTCACTGGGTGGGATTTACCCCCGTGGGCATGGCCTCAGAGTTCTGGGGCTCTCAGGTTGGACTTTCCCTGAATTACCAAGCCATATAGAAATTGCTCTCGGTCAGCAGTCTCTGTCCACAGAGACGTATTTCCAGTGCTTCAGCAAGAATCAGACTGCAGTTCGGGGCAGGAAAGAGCATGGGACCTGGATCTGGTGTCATTTATTTATATATATTGCCTTGTGTGGCACTGAGCCTCATTTTAATCTGATGCAATGATTTTAGGGTAATTAACATTTAATTCAGCTGAGAATCCAATGAACTGTCACCTCCCTGGACTTCAAAATTAAAATAAAATGTCAATTGTAATGATGGCTTTGAAGTTTACTCTTAGGAAAGCTTGTGTTAAGATACGCTTTAGCTCCTGACCTTTTCCATCTCTGGGACCACAGCAGCATCCAGTGCTACATTGTATGTCTGTTACGGCAACTCATGCATTAACTCTGTGATCCATTTTGGGTGGACAGCTCACTGTGGCCACAAAAATTAACTGGTCAGGTTAAATTTCCACTAAATACTGGCTTTCAAAGTGGTGTGACTACAACACACATAAACCTCATGCTAAAATACTAATCATAAACCAACACATGGATTTATGAAAATAAAAGCTTAAAGTAATCAGGCAAGGTAGAAATAATTGCATTTCTCTGTTATTCCTAATCAGCTCAACTTGATTTGCTCATGTCACTGTTACACATCCTTCTCCTGAAGCACAGATGAATGTATTTCAAAGAGTAGAAATCATGCTCTTCTAAACAAGCTCAGTGACAGCTACCGAGATGCCTGTTCACCTCCGAGTTTCACCATATCATTGCCAGAATGGGGCTGGGCAAATAATAAAACCAAGGAATGCCAGAGAAAGAGGGGGATATATGTATGGGGGTGCCATGCTGGAGCAGGCATACCTGCCCTGGCCCTGAACAGCCTCTTCCTTGCATTGCTGCTGTTGGGAAAACCGCTCCTGGGTACATAAGTTTCTCCACACCTGACCCGCACATCTCACATCATCAGTGGCAGGGAAACCGTGCCCAAAAAGAAAATAAAAAGAAGCAAAGCAAACCCAAAAATAAAACAAATGCAAACCTGAGAAGATATTGCTTTGCATGGTGGGAAAACCTAAATGCAAACAACTGCTAAGAGGTGCTGGCGACCAATGCGCAAAGTAATTGCTATAACAGAGGAGGGACTTGAAAGTACAGGTCGTAATCATAATTTTAAGCACCCCACTAGTGATTTTCCTTTTTTTTTCTCTGCCTCTCTGGTGACAGTCTCATTTCTGTAATCATCAGTGTCTTTGCTGGTCATGTTTTCCTCATCACAGCAAGCACATAGTGCTAATGAGAAGTTTTTCCAAGAACAGAAATATACACTGACAGCTTTTCAAAGTGTAAACTAGAATGGAGATGTCTCTGTTGTGAGAAACTCTCAACAGCCACCACCATCAAGTCAAACGCTACCCTCTCGGCCACTGGTTATGAGAAAAATAGGGTAAAGATGTGCAGCAGGGTTGCTTGAAGGAAAGGTGACTACTGTTTCTGTTTGGGTTATTTTGAAGATACCTTTTCTAAATGATTTCTTGCAATTTGCCAACAAGATCCCTAAGCTGTTTATAGTAGCCCATGACAGTTTCCATTATACCTTTAAACATTAGCAAAAAACCCAAACCCTTTCACTCAACTAATTTAAAGTCAAGGTGTTGATTCAGAGGACACTGCCTGATGAGTAGGAATGACTAACTTCTTGAGACTCGGAGCTACACACTACCAACGGTGCCATATATTATGATGCCATATATTATGGCATCATTGCCGTTCTCACAAGCTGCAGGCTCTGCTCAGCACAGCAGTTTCCAATGACTTCCCCATACTTTTATCCAGCCTAATGACAAGTATAATATGGTGGGACAGAGTTTCTCTCCATTTTTTTCAATCTGCGTGATGTTTCAGTCCCAAAGCACTGAGCACAGCCTAACACTCACAGTTCGAAATACATACACCAATAAATAGATAAAAGCACCACAAAAGAGTGTGGCATACTAAAACAATCCAAAGGAGATGCAGCCTGAGCTTCAGCAAAAAAGCTCCATATGGAAACAGAAACTATAGAAGGCAGGGGATGCTTCTACCATAATCTCGTGACAAAGGAATCCCAAGACACATATCTGGTAAATATGCTCAAAAACAGGAAGGATATGGCTAACAGAATTACCCCTTTTTATTCTGAAGCCAAGAACCGTACATTTTCTTATACCACATTATCCTGATGTACAAGAACTGTGCTCTTTCTCCTGTATGTGGGAGCACACAGCCATAAGGTAAGAGTCTGCTGGCTGAGGCATTCCTGGTACATTTTCTAGTGCAGAACAGAGACCAAGTTGTAACCTTTTTTGTTTGGGTTTTTTTTTTTCTTTCTTTCTTTTTTTTTGGTTGCATATATCACAGCAAGCTTTATATATTCATTCAAGTCAATCTTCCATAGAGTGGCCTTTTGCATCTACCAGGAAAACAACATGTCACTGAGAAAAACAACAACATCTTGATTCATGCTAGAAGCAGAGTTCACTGTCTGCTGGCCCTCAGCCCAGATCCTCAAGTGTCCACGCTTATTTTGTAAGCCTGCATTACAGTAATAGGAATATTTTATTAGCAGGGAGTTTAAAACTCTTAATGTATGTCTGGCTTTTCATGGATGTATAATGTATACGAAGTCGAAGTTTTTCTTCACTTCCTTTTCACTTCAATACAATGAAACAACCTGGCTGCAACACCAGCACCCTCCCACCCCCCACCTCTTTATTTCCAGAAGTATTCTGGCACCCTCTTCCATATTGCCCCTTTTCTTGGAACAAAGTCTGCTGCTCAAACATGTTCACCTTCTTCTACATTATCACTTTCAAACACCTTTCATAGCAGTTCTCCTATTGTGACTGTATGAACCTTTTTGAGATCAAAGAGTTTGGAGTTGCCTGTAAATAAGAAAAATACTGAAAATTTGTGTGAGAAATTGTTTGGTGCTTTCCAGGCTATGTTTTTTTTACTTGAGTTGTTGGGTTTCTCTTTTCAGAATTCAGGATAGTTGCTTTTTCCACAGCTTCTGCTTTGGTCACATGGGGTGACCGCCTGAGGCCTCATGCTCTTTGGAGGATCCTCATTCTATTCTGGGACACAAACTGGGGTACATCAGACAACACAAGATTGCAGTAACAGATAAAAACTGAAAGCTTATACACTGACTGCTCACACTGAATGGTCAAGTTATAAAGAGCCACCTAAACATAAATAAAGCCCCCACAACAAGACAAAAATCAAACAAACCCCTAGATTTTAACAAGTTTTCCAATGGAGAGTGTTTTAGGAAGAGACAAAGTATGGGTCAGCATTAATGCAACTACAAAGTGATTCACCAGTAATGACACTTGTTTTTAAAGGAAATAAATGTTCCAATGTGATCTGAGCATAAATATTTGTACTAAGAAAGACGATTAAAAAAAAAAGGAGATGGGGTGCAGGAATGGAGATAGGCCACTGAAAACTTGGCTCAAAAGTTGCAAACATTGAGCCCATGCCAAGCAATCCCCTACACCAAGGAAAACCCCAGTAAATAGCTTATTTCCTGAAAAGTGTACAGCAATTCTACAGCCAGAAGTTCCTCTTCTGACTTGCAAATGGAAATCCTTTTTAAAAAAAAAAGGCAGCAGACTCAGTATAAGTTATTTATGCCCTGTAGTCAGCATCATCAAGAGTTCTACACAATGAAACAGTAAGACGTAGTATAGCCTTGCCAATTAGTTGCCAACTTCCAGTTTCAAGTGCTGAAATAAAAATGTTCACTAAGATGTGCATAAAGATGAAACTTGTATTAAGAAATGGAAAAAATCCTCCACTACTCCAAGAATTCTTCAGAAAAATAAGAAGAGTCAATGCCAATGTAGCCACACAAATATCCAACCAGAGACAAGGGAGCTGACACAAAGCTCACATACAAAGGAACCTACAGCAGAACTGGAAAATGGACTTGGTCTCAACCCTTCAGACACTCACAAGATTACTGGTATTATAAATATGGTTAAAAATATACATAGCTAAACTGTCAGTGGGCATATATACCTTATTCCATATTCTACAATCATTATGATTAGCAAACCATCACATTCCTTTGTAAAGAATCAACATTCAGTAATGATCTGTTACTTCACCCAGAGAACAGGAATTGTAGTCTTTATGCATTGCCAACACGGACAAAACCCTATCATCAACACCACACTGATGTTCCCTGCTCAGGCGGCCAAAATGTTTGCTACCCTGAAAACTGTCTACAGACAGCATCTATCTAGCTAGCATTTGTAGCATGGGGGTGCTTGGCTCATACTTGATCATAGGGGCCAGTAGAGACAGGACCACAGAGCTTGTGTCCTAAGGTCCGACCTCTTTACTTGCCATTACGATATTCTGAGAAGTAATAAAGCCATTTAATGCCATCTACATCAGCGTGCCAGGAGCATCTTGAACAAAATGCAGAAAAAGCTGTGTGAATTACATACTCCTGAGCATCTTTGCTTAACAACAAACGAAAAGAGCTCACAGTGAAACCAGTACGGAAGAAAACATTTCCTTTTAATCTACCTCTCTCCATGCTTTTTCAAAATTGAGTATGTAACTAAACATGGTCAGAGGGAAGAGCAAGAGTTGAGTCTAACAGCAGATTTTTGTATTAAGTGGGAGCTATGAATAAACTCTGAGATTAAAATACAGCATATCTCAAGGTCACTTTCCAAAACACAATCAAAAGATTAATAGCTCCATCTTCTTGTATGCATCTAAGGGAGTCACATTACCACGTCAATCGGAGTAACGTTACCCATGTTTTGTCCATTTTTTAAGGGTCTAAGTGTTGCAATGAATTGTACAGGTCTAAGTCTCACTCTCTGGTGTAAAGCCTTGGCACGATACTGGGCTAATGCTGCCGTGCTGCTTCCATATGTGAGCGAGCACTGCTAACAGCACTGATGCGCGCTGCACGCGGGCAACAACTGAAGCAGTGCAGCCTGGGGTACCCGCATGACTCTTCGCTGTGCAGTGAAGATGTGCTCTTAGAGACTTGTAAGGAATTAGGAATTTTCACTTCCTTTGCCAGCCATTAATCTATAAGCAGCATACCACGGAACTTTGTCTGCATTTTAATGGGAAAAAACTAGGATTGTATCAATCATAATCTGTAAGTTTTCCTGACCCATTTCCAGGTTTATTGCATTTTCAAAGTTTAACTGTCAAATATAATCAAAATTAGTTTCCATCCTGTTGTCATGACTATCAGAAAATAAAGGAAAGGTTTACTTAAAAATGTGGACCTGGTTTCAAGGGTACAGTTTCTCTTTCTCACCAAAACTCTGTTAAACAGGAAGTTTTATTGTACAACCAAAGGCATTATTTACAAAGCTGCAAATCAACAATGATATTCTGGGTCTTTTTTAAAGTACTTGCTTTTTCCTGCACTAAATAAAACTGAAAGATTACACAATTTTATTCACAACATATGAGAAATAGGTCAGAGTTAACTTAATAAATAAAAAAAAAAATTGTGCATTAAAAAATCCTTACAATTCTCTTTCATTTTAACTATTCCAAATTTACTCTTAAAATTAAAGTTTCAACATTTAAAAATGCTTAGCTTCTTCAACCTTTGCAAACCCTTTCCTGTAGTAATAGAATGGAGTAACATGTTAACCACCTCTTCCAGGACAAGTTGCTACCTCTACTGTCTCAGAATATGCTGCTTGACATTCCCTCTCTCATAACTAGCATCTTCTCCCTTCTGGCAATGGGCATTGAAAATCTAGTAACAGATCCCTGTTCTAAGCCAGGATTCCTTCCTAGCAGGACCTGCCAGCAGAGCCACAAGTAGGGACCTTAGCAACTAGGCACTGCAGAGGGGTCTTTGGTATCTTGGAAAGACAGCAGATGCAGCAGGGTGCCAGAAAAGCCTGACCACCCCATCAGCACCAGAGTGCTGACACCGCTCAGGTTACTCATCTGTGGCCCAGGGCTGAAGCACAGTAAGTAGCTCGAAGTGGCAGCCAACTGAAAAGGACTCTGCATTACTTCCCATCACTACTCCATCTCTGAAATGCCACTTAACCCTCAGGATTTCCAAGAACATACTGTGACAACTTCTTACCTGGTAAACAATGTATCTTTTGCTATCCAGCTCCTCATGGTTATCAACTGACTAGAAATAAAAAAACCAGCCCTGTTAAACTCTCTGGGTTTCCTGTCCTCCTCTGCTAAAGTTCCATTTTTCTAAGAGCAGAAGCAATGACACTGATGAATGACAGTTACAAAGCAGTACCAAACACGAGGAGAAACCAGGAGAGCTTCTAGCATTGTAATGAAGCAGGAGTCAAAATGAAGGTGCTATGCACGTACAAAAAAATAAAATTAAATCCATATGCATATTTTGCAGCAGCATTGGCATTACTTAGACATAATACTCCATCAAAACTCAAGTTCAGTAATAATATTCAGAAATGGACTCTGCTGCCGAACACTCGGAGTCAATCTTCACATACCCAAAATGCAGGGGAAAAATGTCTCCTTCCAAATCCAGAGACTTGCAAAGATAAAAGAAGATTATATCTGCATTAACAACTAGAAATATTAAGCACAGTCTACCCGCGTAAGACACATCTTTTGTTTAACAGCACTCTCACAGCTTCCAATTTTAAGTCTGCAGCATATATGTGTCTTTTGTATCAGGAAAAGTCACAACCATTTGTGTTCAACAATGAATAGCACTTCTACATTTAAGAACTATATTTGGGACATTAATAATTTCGTATCATCTCAATAAGGAAGACACAGCAGAAGCAGCTTTACTGCTTTCTATTACCAAGTATATATTCTCTAATATCAAGTTCTGCAAAAACATCCCCCAAAATTCAGTGATTTTTTGGGGAATTTATTAGCTTATTTTGTCTTTTCCTCCAAATCACAGTATACAAGTAACTAGGTGGATGGTGAAAAAAACCCCATGAGAACTTTTTCCTCCCGCAGTACTTTCCCACTTCTCAAAAACAAACATGTCATTATGTTTTTACACTTGCTGTAGGTTCCACTACATAAAATTTTGAGTGGGATGGGGGTTTCCACTTTATACACACACAGTGATATGTCACACTATCTGTGCTAGCAGGAAGCTGCTCTCTTTACAGAAAGGGAAGCTGGCTGCCTGCAGTTTTTTGAAGTTACAGCCTATTTTAACCCTATATGGGCACATCCACCTTCCACTGAAGCTGAGCCCATTCACTTTTAAAGTGTGGTATGTGGTTGTGAGAAGCAAGATAAGAAGCAACAGAGTAAGTGTTAGTTACACCCATGCATATGCCCACTTCATAGTGCAGCACCTACAAAAGGTCACATCTTGCTAATACTGAAGGTCAAGACAAACTGTGCCTGGTAACTGAACATGGATCACCTTTTGGTGATCTATGGCATTAAGGGGCTTCCTCCTCAGTACATCTCACCTTAGACTTGTCATCCTCTTAAGTAGATGGAACAAGCAAAGGGAGATACCCCGTAATGGGAAGTCAGTACCCTTTGGTGTTACAGCACTTCAAGCTTTATTGAAATAAAATCTTTACAAGGAGACTGTATAAACATAGCTGGCTTCCTGGTAACCACGTTTACAAACATCAAAACACAATTGTGCATTCCCACTGCTTTAGGTTGTGATGGAATCTGCTTAGAGCTTGGAAAGCCTGACAGAAAGTCTTTAAATTATTTATACAAAAGTCATCTTCATCCTCAAAGTCATTGGAGAAGCTGTCCTGAATAAGGAACGTATCTATTGATTTTTAAAAGAAAAACCCACAAAAAACCCAAAAACACAATCAAGAAAAACCAACAAAAATATCCCAAAACCTCCCAACAAAATCGACAACAAAAACTCTTCCTACAAACAAAACATTTTTACTTCAGTTCCAGGCAAAATCTGCAGCTGTTAGTGTGGAAGTGAGGCAGCATTAACACAGAAAAGCCTTGTATCATATTAAAGAACAATGTACAACCAACTCAAAACTGCATTTTCATGTTTCTCTCTCTCACATCCTATACATCCTTTTGTTTGTATAATTAAAATCAAAGAAATCAGATTTTTCTTTGAAAGCCGACAGTTTTTTTGATTTAAAATGATCAATGCCACATGAGCCCTAGTAGTTTTCTAAAGCTGGTTTAAACTAAGAGGTAGATCAAGCACTAACTGAAAATAAAGTTAATTGATGATGTTGAACAACTCTGGAAAATTCAGGCTGGAAGGTTTAAGTATATGAAGATTTAGTCCCTAATTCCTTATGGCCATGAAGTCATTATCACTCTCATAGCTGACAACCTGCTTGGTATAAAAACTTATAGAGTATTTATGCATTTAGACCCATTCCATTTTGTGTGCAAATAAGTGTTATTTTTTAGTCTTACTTTCAAGTGAAATGAGTTTTGTGTGCTTATTCCATGTTTTTGTCAAGCTCTTCCAATACTTAATTCCAGTTAATAAATCAGATTTGGATAAGGTAGAAGTCTTGGTGCTAAAGAAATACCTGCTTGGAGAACAACTTGGGTTAGTGCCATCACTGAAGGCAAAGAGCTTCAGCTGTAACAGACCCATATGGCTGCTGCCAGCCAGCAAGCTCACAGCTAGTTTAATTTCATACAGGGGTCAGGGTTATGGGGCAAAAAACCCCACCTTGAAACTCCCAACACCTGCACCCAACTCAGTGGTACTAATCACAACATGGTAATGCAGCAACAGTGAGTTCCCTGTAGGAAAAAAAAAACATAACAAAAAGCAAACTACCCAATTCCTACTAAAATCCTAGAAGACTGTTTTGAAGTTTGCGGTGAGTTTTCTCTGTGTTTAGCATAACTACAGTATATCTTGAAGCAGCTGAAACTTGGATTCTCTTCAGTACATTTTATCTTACTGTCAACAGAATGACTGCCTCTTTATCGATATTCTTTATTTTTATGTCATATTTAGGACGATTTAGTAGATATTAAACACAGCTAATGATTTATCTATCATGCTGATATTATCGTGCTGTCCCTTTCCTTTATGCTGCCATAGTACTTCAAGACAAGAAGAGTTATCATTCCTCTATTGCACCGAGGAATAAAATTCTGAATTCCAAGGCTTTTGCTAAACAGTTTTCAGCATGCAGTTTAATAACCAGTCAATTTAGCAAAGTAACTGTTATTACTATTTTACTATATATTGCTTCTTAATGGCCATTACAAAATTGCTGTCATTGAGGGTTTGGGGTGGGGGCTTAACCCAACTCCTCCCCTATCACCCTCCTCTTGGCATCTAGTATTTAAGTTCTGCCTTTTTCCCTTTTTGTAACACCATAATTTGTCCTATTTCGTCCTTCTTATGACCCTCCCCCCTCTAAAACTATGCATGTCAAATTTTATTCTGATACTACAACGCATTTTCAATGGAAAATAACAGTGTGTTCCAAATAGTAATCCATTGCACCCCTTGTTTTAAGGGGAAGGAGGCAAGACATATGACAAAAATCATAGAGTGAAATAGCTGGAATTCCACCCACTGGGAAAGGCTGGATGGCAGAACCACTGTGCAAAGCTGTTGTAAAGAAATGCAAAGTAAGTAGTATTTTACTTTTTATGGTTCTTACAAAAAAGGTTTTTTTTATTTTATTTAAAAGCACTGGTGTAGGATAATTTATAGTTAGATATTTGTATTGTTCAGAAATCACACTGGGCAGCCTTAGACTTGAATAACAATTAGTTCAGACATTAGAAGACTCTAAGCAGGTACAGAAGAAAGAATCTTGGAACTGTTTGAAGCCCTGTTGTGCACTAGGAAATGCAAAGACCCTCAACAAAGGCAACAGTTCATTGTAAAATCCAATATTGTTATTTGCTTTCAGAACTCCCTTACTGTCCCCTCATCACCATCCATTCCTTCCACCACTTCAGATAAACCTCCGATTATGGTACCCATTATGTGCTCCTCAGTCATCTGCTTCACCAACATCCGTTTCTCAGATCTTATCTAAACACACACATCACTTGTAAAAGTTAAACCCTTCTTATCTATAACCACTGTTCAGCTCAGATACCATGGCCCATGCAAGACCAAATTAAATGTATTCCACTAACTTCTATTTGATCAGTGTATAATCGCATCCCTGTCTTGTTATTTCCCCTTTCTAAACTATGCCTTCACTTTTCCATAAAGGTATGTCATTATCTTTTGCAGTCACCTTTATGATTTCTTCCTCATTTCCTTTGCAATTGTTCAGCCTCCCTAGTCACATTACTACACCCTTATTTAAATCTCTGTACCTTTATACAGCCCAATACAAAATACACCTCACCACTTCATTATGTTCAAACTAACATCACCTACATGGAGGAAAATCAGGAAATAGCAAAAGGATATTTTTTTCTTGGAAGATTTCACACTGTAGACATATGGGAACAGAGAGAATTCCATCTTTCTTATTATTTTACTTATCAAGGATATAATACCATTTGGGAAACCAATTCAGGTTTCTAAACAGAACACATCTCATACTTTTTACATATGATTTAACTGAGCTTCTGAAGAATGTTTGGTATACTGTGGACATTGCTGTGCTAAAATCAAGTACAAAGACTGGTCAAAGGAAAACTGATTTAAAAAGTAATAGTTGTCAGCAAATTTAATTCCAGAGTGTGTTGGTTCCTAGCTACCAGATTTCCACAGAAAACACTGAAAAATTTCCAGATCACTTCGTAGAAATTTTGTTTTCCAAAAGATAATCAAGTCAAGACATTTGAGGGATTCTGCTCTAAACTCATACCAAAACAAAACCGGAATTTTGGACAAATTTAGCAACAATGCTAAGAAAGCAGCCAGTTAAAAATGCCAACCCAAAACATACTTCCTTTTCTTTTCAATGTCTGTGAATAGCTCTTAACTAGCATGTAAGTTCCTATAACCCTATGCATAGAGAGAACAGCAACACAGCCTTAGCCTTGGTTTCGCTGCAGCTGAAGGGCAGGAATGGAAGTTCCCAGTCACTGCCCAGCACATGACACCTACGCAGTGGAAAGTTGAGACTCAGAATTTCCTCTGGTATGCCCATCCTCGTAGTACTTTCAGTTTTTCTGAGTATAACTGTAATGGAAAACACAGGGCTCACCACAGTCCTCAGCACGCTCTGCCTGAACGTAGACGTGAAAGAGGAGTGCTGAAGCAGCCCTTTGCTTCTATGGAAGCATAAAGCAAGGACAGACTCCGGCACACAGGGTACTCCAGCTGTGAGAAGACATGGTCCTCAAGACCCCGGTAAGTTTTGCGTAGTGCTGTGCTCTATACTGACTGTTACCATGTGCTGCTGGTGTTTTGGAAGGCATCTATGCCTCTGAGCAAACTACAAGTGAGAGCATCTCTGCACTAGGTATTGCTACCACAGTGATGGCAGAGTTCAGCCACTGAGATGCACATAGCCATGCATGATTTAGTCAAAGTAATCTAATGTTATGTTACAGAGAAAGCACATTTAAAATTGTGGTGCAGTTTATAAATTCATGGGTTATTCTGTGTATTACATCATACTTGGATCATATGTAATGCCATCCATAAGGAAGATCACATGGTGGTGGCTTTATACAATGCTGTTGTAGAGAAATGGAAACATAGGTTGATATTTCATGTTACTGTGGTACATGATTTTATATCCCCATCCCCCCTGAGAGGAATACTGAAAAAGACAGAAACATCACTTTGAATGAATATGCACAGAGATTGTTTCAGTATGGAACAGGCAGGTTTAGAGTGATGCAGTACACTGAGAAGCCCTAAACACAGAATCAAAATTCAGTTCTTTGGGGATTGTTTGCATTTGTCTTTTGGGGCCAGCCCATCCCAAACTCAGGTGGCGCTCCCCAGAATATCAGCAATCACATTTCAGGTATTTGAATCAGAGGTATTTTGTGTCCAAGTTTTCATTCTCATTACCTTTATTCCTCAAGTTAATTATACAAAGAGCAATAACACTGAAATTTCAACAGTAATGGGTCATTTGAACTGCCACAAAATACGCCTTCTGTCAGCTTACACAACTGAATAACAAATACTGTCTGCAAAATAAAAAATAGCAGGTGTCAGCATATTACAAATAAAAACAATTATAAAGTGAGAGCTCATCTGTTTAGACATGTTAGATTTGCCATCTCCAGGAAAAGTTTCTCAGGGGTGTTCTCAATATAATTTCCGCTGGATCAAAAATGCTGTCCCAGTACATTTATAGGGAAACGAAAGCTTCTGCGCCAACAAAAGAATCCAATCCCACACCGAGCTTCTCAGTCTGGTGAATTTAAGCTTTAAGTGGATTGGTAGGGACCTGATGCACATAAACTGTGCAATCCCTTGAGAAACATTTTTAAAATTAACTAATGAGATATTGCACTGCCTACAGCTTATTAGAAAGAAATGGTGAGCAGCAATAGCACATAGCTACTATACCTGGGATTTAAAAGCTGGATTTAGCTGTCATGTCCATAATCCTTAGTGCATTGGTTATGTAAAGGAGTGTTTAGTTTCATATTAAGGAAAGTAAAAAGGCTCTATGGAATGTAATTGCAGGATTAGTAAAAAGTATCAGGCAGCTTTGCTCCACTGTTTACATATCAAGGTGTTTTATGGAAATCCTCATATAGAAAACTTCAATAATTGAAAATTAGATTCAGAAACAACTTGCTCTTAAATTAAAGGACAAGCAAAGGGTATATCATATTATTTTCCATGTTAAAATATTATATGTAGAGAAGAAACCGGAATTTTTTCACAAGATAGTTCTAAAGGTTATCTCTCCAGAAAAGGAGAGCTTCTTGACCAACATTCATAGTTATAACAGAAATACCTCTGCAAGTTTCCAGATATCCAAAGGATAGTCTGCATGTTCACAGGATTTCTGTGCACAAGAACATTTTGACAGTAATTACCATTCATCCCAACGTGGGCAGTTAAGGGTAAAAGGACAGAGGAAGCACATGCCTTGAGAATAACCTGGTAAAGGTAGCATTATAGTATGTGGACAACACTTAAGAACAGAGAAACTATAAAGAGATGAGATGGTCTCTATGAACCTATCTGGCCAGAAAACAACAATTATTAGAATTAATTACAGAAACTGTCAAGTCTGGCAGTGAAATGTACACTGCTGAGCACAGAAAATAAGGTTATCCAAAAAACAATCTTCAGCAAAGCTGCCACCTCAAAAGCAGACTGTCACAGAAGCCTGAGATTGCACACCTGAATGCATTAGGGAAGACTACCAAGGTAGCAGCTACATTTAGGAAAAAGAAGTACTAAGGAAGAAAATTACAAGGCAAGAGACTTAAAAGTAATTAAGTTCAGCCTCACAGAAATGTCATGTACTGGTGGAAAAATGATCTAGTTGTATATGATTGCAAAAAGCGGTGATTCAAACTATAGAAACATGACAAAGGACCGAAGTGAAAGTGCTTTGCTTAGAATACAAGCAAAAAAGCCAGAAACTACTGCTTTCTAATTTGTGAAACCAATTCCAGAACCTTCCCACCGAAAGAGAAGTTACCATCTCTTAATAAAGACAATGTTAGAGGAGATGAAAGTGCACTAAATACACAAATGGTTCACTTGAAAATGAGGGTTATTAAAATAGCTGTTTGATGTTTGACATGTAAGCAAAGACCTCTAGCATCAACCTTTAGCTGCAATCGCAATGAAGTCAGATTACCCTTTGTCACACAGCCATACTTGCACAAGCCCTTACTCAACTTCTCTCCTGTCCTAAAGAGACACAGATCAACCTTGCTGTCACATCTCATTAGGAGCAGAGCTGATAAAATGTACTGGGAGTCCAAGGTGACATAGCTTCTTTCATTACGTTTGTCACAATATTGATTAGATTAGGTCTGAAGCCCTTCTTTGGCCTGCTACTGACCCACAACATCTCCTGGGAAATTCTGCAAAGTGAGAAACAAAATTGAAAGCGACTGGAACAATAGAGATGTTCAAGATGGTTATAAACTCATGGGACTCGCATAGATGTGACAAGTGCCAATTTTTACTAACTATGCATCCTAATCCATTAATCTCAAACTTGATGACTAAATATTACATGATCTTCTTCACAGTTGTTAGCCTTTGTGAGCTTAATAGCATGAAAATAACACATCAAATATTTTTACTTCTTCCACTCAAATAAACATCAACACGGCCAAAACGCTGCCTAGCTGATTCCTCCCACCAAAAAGTTCAGATGGGAAGTGAAGAGCAGGTAGGTTTGCTCTCTGTAGAGTCTTCTATCAGGTGGCTTCCGCAGTACGTTTAGTTTTAGATATTACAGCGCAGGCAAGATCACTGAGGATGTTTCAAGTCAGAGAACTGAGCAACTGAGCCATATGGCATTCAGTTAATCGCAGCAGTCAATAGCTAAAGACCCCTTCTCTGCTCTACGTTTTCACCAGGCTTTACTTACTGACATTAAACACTTCTAATATAATACATGCCCTTCACTGATGCAGCCTTTGTGTGTGACAGATTTGACAGTTCTGAAAACACAAAGAACTACTCTGAATTGCTAATTATGTTTTTTGATTCAGACAGAATGGCGGCTAGTGATTTTTTTTTTTCTTTTTAAGCATAAGGTCATTTTTTCCTCTTTCACACATGAGCTACCCCTACAAACACTATCAGTAGGCACATCTGAACTACAAGGAGTCCATGCAGTAAGTTCAGTAAATGTCATTCCTTTTCCCTAAGCCTTCACCTCCCACGTACAACACCCACGCCTCTGACAGCATCAAAACTATGGTTTGATCTTTCCTTTCTTCTGAGTGGTCCCTCATCATTTTCACACAGCTTTGCAAAATATGGTAGCTAAGCAATTAGCATCCTTTAAGTAAAATAAACATTCCTATTTGCAGTAGGAAAATTGTAGTAGCTCTGTCACATTTGGTACCACCACCCGAGATGACACACACTATGACAGCCTGGGCACCCCAAGCTCCCATAAAATATTAGCTTGCGAAATTGCTTCTTATACACTTTGAGAGATAAGCATGAACATGTTTAGAACATGAAGCAGAACAAAAAATGTGTATTTCATTCCAGTTTAGCAGAACAGAGCATTGCATCTGGAAAAAGAGAAAGAAAAGAAAGAAATCTGGGATTTTCTTCTAACAATTCAAGTATCCTGAGTTGGAAGGGACCCATAAGGATGATTGAGTCCAATTCCTAAAAGCATTAGTTACCTAATAAAACATTAGTTATATAAATGAAAGCACAGGTTGCTACTTTGATCATTTTCACAACTGCTAAACTTTCCTCAACATGAAATGCAAGAAATTATTTCACCCTTAAATTAGTCATGCTTTTTTTCACTCAAATAAAAGGGATTAGAGTTTCTCTTAATATAACCCTTACTTTCTTTAATAGAACCTTTATTGTATATTACTGAAATATTTGATAAGGTAATTAATGTTTCATTATTAAATGAAAGGGGAAGAACAAGAATTGATTATGGATTCAGTTTAATTAAGCTTGCCATAAATATGCTCTAGGATACTTAAACTGAAAGAGATTCATCTGTCTATAGCCATAAAAATTACTCCAAGCTCCGAGAAACTCAATTTATCTTCATGCTTTGCAAAACCTTGCCTGTAGCTTAGCACTGTGCTGACTTCAATTAAGATGCAGTAACAGTTTTCACATCCAAACACTGTGGGGTTCGCACCTTGAGAATGTGAAAGAGCCAACCTTCTGAGGGTGCCTGGGAATAGCAGGTTCATTTCTTTTAGTCTTTAAGGGCTGAAAATTCTGGGGGAGGTTTCAGACAGAAGGGGAAAGTTATTCCTTGGAAGGGTACAGAACATATCCCAAATAAAAATGTTTATAAGATCCTCTCCTAAATTGTCAAACAAGATTCTCTAATTACACTAATTTTGTTAGACACACACCCTTGCTCATACCCTTAAATTAAAAGTGGGACAACAGCTGCATATTATAAACTAAATCCTGAGCACAGACCAAAAGAAAAATGTAACCACTCCTCAACATCATAATATACAATTTGGGGAGGGGAGCGGAAGAGAGGTGTCTTTATTGTACACTTATTTGTTTTAAACACAGCCCAGAAAAGGTTACACGAATCTAAGAGGACATCAGTCTTGAAACTCTTAATTCATACTAACATAGAAAGTACCTTTCCTTTGTCTAAGAAAGTAACATGCAGTATGCATCCATGGAGGAAGTACATTTTGAGACATTTTAAATGGCTTTAGTGCTTTAAGGTCAAAGATTGTTGCACACACTCTACTAGGTCTTGTCCCACTTCCTCATTCCTATCTCTTCATCCTCTCTTCCGCATTCCTTCCTTACCTGCAAGACTTTACCAGCTCATCTGCATCTCCCAGCGCTCCCCCCAGCACATACCTGCTCTGCCTTGCTCCCTTCTCCACACTGATCTGACCATGCAGCCCAGCTGCCTTTTGTAGCATTCTTAATCACACTCCTCTCCCATCAACTGTTGGCATCTTCATTATCACTGTGAAGTACAGTTACCAGGGATAGGATTTATTCCCAATCCTTGCTTCCCTTCACCCCTCAATCATCTAAATGAAGAGATACGCTAGACCCACACACACAAGCCTTGACAGATCTCCAGCCCTGACAATGGGTAGTTTGTAAGCCAGGAAGAAGAAACATTAACTGAAGGCTTTGGAGTTCTTGTAAGGTGTAGATCACAGAGTACAACATAAATGCACTTGACATAGCTGGTTTTGTTTGATGGTTCCTAATGTCTCTTTCCACTACAAGAACAGAAAGCTAAGTCATCCTAACTCAGCTGGCTCTCAGCTGTGTGAGTTTGCTACTTTGCCAACTTCAGAAGGAGGCCACACAAAGAGGGTGGAGACATAAAAAGCAACGTCATTATTTTGGACTATGCACAGCTCGCTTATGCCAGGGTGCCTTCCTCTCCCTCTGTGAATGATTTAGCCTGAGAGTCCAAGGTACAAACGCATCCCCTCCCTGCACTCCCTTCTCACCTGCAGAGAAAGAGCTTGCAAGCCAAGTTTGAAGAGTACTGTAGAGCATGTAAAAAGAACTGTACAGGAACCCACTTCTTTGAAATTGCTGACACGAAGAATGAAAGAAGGTTGAAATCTCCGGGGCTCTAGCCTCATCGTCACTTAAAAAAAACCCCCTGAAACCCCTTAAAAGAACTAGAAAAACTGCCTCTTTCTGTATTTTGATGTTCATGAATTTAAGTCCTTGAGGAAGGAAGGAAGTTAGGTAACTGACAGAGAAAAATATAGATTGAAAATAAGTCTTATTTTCGGACTAAAGTTTTGTCTTTTTTTTTTAAAAAAAAGAGAAACAGGTCTTAAAATGAAATAAAAATAATATGGAAAAGCAATACCAACACAATTTAGCCATCAAAGGGCAAGAGGTTAGGAAAATACAGACTAGAAATAGTCTGTCAAGATTTAATTTGCTTTCAGGGTCTGTATGTGTTCATCATCAGCAATAGGCATCCCATTCCAAATTTTGCCACTGAGAAATAACAGAAAAACACTTTTTTGTTTGTTTATTTAAATAAAAATGTGTGTAGTAGATGGTCTTGCAACACAGAGTAACTGAAATATGAAACTGGAACTGTCTCAGTAATACACACATCCATTTTAGCCAATCTGGATTTATGAGAAAAAACTAGAATAGCCTTAACCTATCAAGGCTAACATTATTGATTTCATAAGCTGATGATGTCTGAATAACATATTGTTAGCCTTAATAATAATTTGAAATGAGAAGAATAAGTCTGCTCTGCTTGTAGAGAAGGGAGGTGGGAACTCTAGGATAGCAAAGCAGCAGCCGAATGTTGTAAGCTGAGGTGGGGTACGACCAGATCCCAGTTATCTCTGTGCTGTGCTGGGGTCCCTGGGAGCCACAGAGACTACAGACAAGTTAGAGTAGTTGCTAGGTTTCTGATTTGTGCTAGGGAGTACCCACATGTTTCAGGACTACACCACAGACAGCAGTGCTGAGTATTTCCCAGTTATAACCAGAATCTAGTTTGGACATGTTATTTTATATTACTTTCTGCCATATCTTTTGACCTTGCTTTTGCCACACCAAAAAAAAAAGCTCTGAAAATATTGTTTCCATACTTAAATGAGAGAAGGAACTGGCATCCCCTTACCATTTTTCATTTCTGAAGGTCTTAAAGGAGGAGTGAGGATGCTCTGTAAATAAATAGCTTAAGTTTAAAGAATGGACTGCAAGCAACTGAAGGTTTGCCTCTTGCAAAATTATAAGTCAGTGTGATTAATGGCTCAGGAATTATATTAAAGTGCAATGGCTTTCCCTACAGACTGGTGATACCCAGGAGAAAAGTGTCTGCTTTGAACAAGAACATGAAATTTGATTTGTGTATTTAAAAAAACAAATAATAACCTCTTAATTTAGACAGATCTCTTTACAAAAGCAGCATCTTCCTGCTTTCATCATAAATTTAACAGGAAAAAAGTAAGTAGAGAAGTCAGGAGTCTTTCAGTACATGAAAGAAAAGGAGCAGATTCTACTCTCTGGTAATAATAATAAATCAATGGCTATTACATCTGCCCAGCACCTTCCAGTATCATGACTCAGAACCACACTCTAAAAGCTGTATACACTAACAACTTTCTTAAAGGGTTTTTTGTGCTAAAGGAAACAAGGAATTGTCAGCAGCCTAAAGAAGGTTTTAGAGTTTCAGTTTCTGATGGGCGAAGATAATATCTCAGACACTTTTGGGTTTGTGTAGTATGCCCTAATTTCTTGCTACTTACCATTCAGATCAAGCAACAACAATCAGGGATATCCACAAGGATTAAAGTTAAATGCAGAGTACACACACGTGCGGATGTAAATCGGCACTAAGCCAGCGCTGCAGCTGAGGCGCCCTTACAAGGCTCTCCCCCATGCCAGCGACTTGGTAAGGCGGGCTCTTCCCAACGCTGCCTTTCCCACTGCTCCCACGGAGAGCAAGCTGGTATTTCACCAGAAGCTCAGCAATTCTTTTCTGCACCATAGTCACTGGTTAACACCCTGACCCTTGACTCGTTAACCTCAACAGTGACAAAACAGAATGCAGAGCCTCACAGCAGCAAACTTTGAATTGGTTTAAGGACAGACCTTCCTGTGTGGCAAGGGTGGGACTTGAGGAGTTGTTCGTGTGAATAAACACAGGCTGGTTTTACCCCCCTTAGCCTTCTCTGAAATTTAGTAGCAATAAAAAAGTGAATAAGTAACTGATCCAACACAACCTCAAATAATCCAAAGGATCACATTCTTTGCCTACCTGAAAATCCAGAGCAGCAGTAACAGTAAACAAGCTTTTAATCACCTCTAAAAAAATTGCCATCTACTGAAAGATGGCAGTAAGATTTACTTTAGTTTCTATTGGGCAGAATTTACAAGAGCCTGAACACTCGCTCCTCTCACAGGAACTGAAATAGGAACACACGTTTTTAAATAAACTACTTCTGGGCACAGCTGCAGGGAACAGTTCTCATGCCATCTGCTGTGGGCACAATGCAGTTTTAATCACTGCAAGGAGCTTCAGCTACGCCTAGGAGTTCTGTCCCTATAAAAAGCAGGTCGCTGCACCACAGGGCACTCAAACGTTTCCTGTGCTTCCAGAGGGTGAAGCTAAACTAGAACACAAAGTGGAAGTCAAATGTTCAGGTAAAACCTGGGGCTTGGGAAGAAAGAGGCGACTGGCGAAAAGTCCAGGACACCTAGGTTCTCCCTCCAGCCCCACAATTCACCTAGTGTGAGACCCAGTGCCATTGTTTAAGCCAGCAGGCAGCTTAGGCAACCACACAACTTTTTGCTCAGTGCCAAGGCTAGGGGAGAGAACTGAAAAGAGGCAAAACTCATGGGTTGAGAGTAAAACAGTTTAATAGGTTAGAAATGCAAGAGAATAATAAAGAAGATGATAGAAGAATATAAAAAACAAGTGAAGCATTGCACAATTGCTTACCAACTGCTGATTGATGCCCAGCTAGTTTCTGAGCCATCTCCAGCTTATCTACTGAGCATGGCATCACATAATATGGGATACCCCTTTGGCCAGTTGGGGTCAACTGTCCTGGCCGTGCCCCCTCCCACCGTCCTGTGCATCTCCTGTGGAAGGCTTATGCCTCCTCTCTGGCAGGGCCTGGGAACTTGATAAGTCCTGGCCTTAATAGTAGACACTGCTTAGCATGCAGAACATCAGTGTAATCAACATTATTGTCTGTTAAATCTAAAACACAGTGGTGTATCAGCTACTAGGAAAAAATTAACTCTATCCCAGCAGACACTGGGGCACCCAGGTCAGCTGCTTCTACTTCTGTCTTCCTCAGTTTCCCCACATGCAACACACAGGGGCCAGGGACTTCTGCTGGAATGCCTTCTTGCTGCCTGGCTTGGGCACAGCTTCACAACAGAGCCTCAGGGCACTCCTGCAGCTCACAGGACACACACACACAAACCAGTCTGTGATAAGAGAGTTGTGAGAATTAACTTGGAGTTTCAGTGGTTTGTTTGAAGTACAAGGGAGTGATAGCTACATTTCAAAGTAATTCCAGTGTCAAGTAATAAGAGAGGAGGAGTTCTATGCTTTAAAGCTTTGATTTCTTCATTTTTCAAATGACTTTCCCTCTGCTGTGTAGGCTGCTAGGGAGTGTGCCAGCAGGCACTGCTCCTGAACAGCTGGGAGAGTAGGCACGGGCAAGAGCACACATATGTAGCCTTAAGGATACTCACTGACACCAGGAAGAACCGACGCGCTGTTCGTGTGCCAGTGGCGGAGTCACAACAAGCTGGCACTGTGTTTGGCAGATTTCAGTTGCTTGCTGCAGTGATGTGCTTTGCTGTACATCAGCACTGTAACTTACTGCTACAGACCTCTACTTGAGATACCCTCATCCGAATCTTTTGATCAAATTCTTTTTCAACCCTCAACTAAGTTACTTTAGGCATAAACGTTTCCCACCCACCCCACCCCCCCAAAAAAAAAACCAACCTGGGACAAGAGGGAAACATAGTTGATTGTGCCTATAATCTTACAGCTAGATCTGTGATTTCAATCAAAAATTATTCTTTTACATGATTGTCAGGCAGAGAAAGCTACTGCCAGCACTTCACACCCTGGTTTTGAGCACTGACAATGTCTATTTAAATTAGCAAGCAATCAGCACCCACAGTAATTAACATCACATACACAGTAATCCAGTTGTACATTCTCTAGTCATTGTTTTCTCCCATGGAATTCTTTATTGCACAGGGCTTATTTTGACAAGTTATCTGGTTTCTATTCAAGAAGTCTAGGTACTTTTCACTCAGAATTTCGGTTTCAGTTAGTCACTCTATCTTTGAGGTCTAGGTACTATCAACATAAAATAACAAACAGAGATCAACAATCAAAAAAAAAAAATTCCTCTTTTTATGTATTAGGACTTTTTCTCCTGACTCCACCAGGGAAATTGAGGACAGATTTTTCAATATCAGTTATGCATTAATAGGAAAAGGTAACTCTAAGTGGAATGGCACTAGAGACCAACAGAAATCTCAATTTTGGCAATTCAGTCTGAATTTTAGCCATAACCATCTGCATATTATAACAAGAGTCAAAACTGCCTGATGTCAAAGGCGTTATCACAGAACCATAGAATGCTTTGGGTTGGAAGGGACCTCAAAGATCATCTAGTTCCACCCCCGTGCCATGGGCAGGGGACACCCTCCACTAGCCAAGGTTGCCCAAAGCCCCATCCGGCCTGGCCTTGGACACTGCCAGGGAGGGGGCAGCCACAGCTTCCCTGGGCAGCCTGTGCCAGTGTCTCACCACCCACAGAGTGAAGAATGTCTTCCTAACATCTAATCTAAACCTACCCTTCTTCGGTTTGAAGCCATTCTTCTTGTCCTATAACTACACTCACAGATAAACAGTTCCTCTCCCACTTTCCTGTAGGACCCCTTTAAGTATTGGTAGGCCACAATTAGGTCTTCCCAGAACCTTCTCCAGGCTGAACAAGCCCAACTCTCTCAGCCTGTCTTCACAGGAGAGGTGCTTCAGCCCCCGATCATCTTCATGGAAAAACCTACCTGAAAAACCTCATCTTTGTTATCAAAACTTAAACCAACGTTCAGCTACACTGAATCTATAAAGCACACATTTCTTGGCAATTCCCATTCCTTTTCAATTCATAGTCCCACACACAAAGCATCTTCTCCCATAACTGTCATTTATTTTTACATATGTGATGATACCAAGAGGGCTGCCAAAGCATTCATCCCCAAAGTATTATATATGGGACCATCCATAGAACAACCACTGGATGCTTGTTCTGAGTAAGTTAGGGACCCATCTGATACAAGTCACACGTGACATCTTTCATCACTGGTTTATTCTCTCATTGACAGTAAATATTCCTTTAGCATTGCAGACATAGAACAGATACAGGCACAGTAAAAAAATAATTTTTGAAGTTGTAACAAATAATGCCTTCCTATTTCTGACAACACGTGGAATGAAAACATACAATTCCTGATGCGGTTGGGTGTTGAGGTCATGTTACTATTTATGATACAGAATTAGTGCAAAATAGGCTAAGAAAAATCTCCAAAACCAAGCAAGTGCCATGCTAGATTAATGAGGTTTTCACCAAAACTGAGCTAAGTTTCAGCAGCTGTGCCAGTGGAGCTTTGCATTTGAATTTCCAGGGTTCTTTCTTACCCCTATAAACTCAAAACAAAACTCAGTTGGAGTGAAGTGAAACAAGAGATTTGACTGAAAAAAAAAAAAAAGCTTGTGCAAACCACTGAGCTTGACAATCAAAACCAATGTTGGGACCTGCACTGTGCACACGCCTGGCAAGCCCAATGCAAATGTTAGCTTTCCTTGTATATAATTCTTAGCCCAGCTAATTATTTCACTGACACAAGGGTTTGGGGGCCAGGGAAAGGAGGGAATTAAATTGAAAAGGCATCCCCTAATGGGCAAATAAAGATCAGAAACCTCAGGATCTACTCGTGCAAGAGCAAGGAAATTACCTTTGCACACTGGGTTTTCAAGAGATGAAGGGGAGAAAGAGAGAAATGGAACTGTAGCCACAGGGGGAAAATTTATGAGAAATGCAAGTTGTGTGGTTCAGTCAGCTTGAGGGAGCACTGAAAGATTTCAGAAGGTGGACAGATTCCTTTCTCATTAATGAAGGGGCCCTGACTCTAGATCCGCTGAACTCACTCTGAGTGGAAGGCTATTCAGCGCTCTCCTTTGATTGAAAGCAAGAGCCTGTTACTTAGGAGCTCTCCGGAGCTTTCCTTTTAATAGCGAGTTGGGGGAAGGGGGAAGAAGATGGCTGGAGCAGAGGAAGGAAAAGATGGGTAGCGAAAAGTGCTGGTAGCTGAACATGGGACTTCAAGGGATTTGCAGAACAGGCCTTTGGGGAAAGGTTAAAAGCTTAAAAGGTAAGTGATGCCTTCCCTGGGCTGATTTTTCTTTCCTCATTTTTCACTGACATGTTAATAAGAAAACTTCTGTGCATCTTCAATCCAGCCTTACCCTCCAACTTTCTCACTGTCTTACCAAACTATTTATTCTACTAACATGGAACTAAAAGAAAAATTTGCTGATTTCCTTTGTTGGTTTGGGGTTTTTTTTACACCCTCCCCCCCCTCCCCCCGTGGGTATCAGCTGTATTTGAGTAACTCTAAAAAAAAATCCCATGAAATAAAGAAACTCCTGACCATCTTTACTGCTGCAACAGGAAACGTGCAGCTTGCTGTTATAAATTGTAGACAGCCGCAAGCTCTTGTCAGATTTGAAATGGGTCAAAATGTTCTTTAAGTCCTTTGCAGCTGAAAAATGAACACATATTATCACTAAAATGATACGAAAGATGATGCTGGCACATTTGCCATAACTACCCAGGATCGCTCCTCAAAGTGATCACAAGTGTGAGCAGATCACTTAGCTAGCTCAGTTTTGAGGACTGTATTGCCAGCTAGCTGTTTCTGTTAAAGGTTACCTTTTTTATGGGGGTTGAAATACAGTTGAAACAAACCCAAATGCCTGTGGAAAGGTACTTGCTTGTAGATAAAGGGCAACGCACAACAGCGCGTCTAAGCTTTGACATGTGCTTTAAAGGGACAGAATCTAAACTCCTGTTGAAATCATTTGGCTGTAACTGCCTTTAGTGAATTAAGATATTTAAACATTAAAAAAGCTTAAATAAAAAATAATATTAAGTATTTTCATTATTATAGCAACAATGTAAGCACACTTCTTTTGTAACATGAATTGTAAAATATAAAATTTTAAAGACCTAATTGATACTTTTAAAAGATATATTATTGTTAGTAGTTGAATTAGAATTTAAAACTTTCAAAAGCAACAGTTACAGGGAAAATTTATTTGGTTTCTTCTAAGCACATTTCATGCTATTTATTCATTGATGATAGAAAAAAGATTGAAAGGTACAGACAACTGTGATCCATTTACAAAGCAATGGACTAGATTTTTAGGTACAGCTACTAATCTTGCTGGTGTCTATGAATGCCTGAATCCAGTTCAAACTATTTTCTTAAGTTTTTATCTGTTGCCGAGGAAGACATATCAGCCATTTGGCATCTATAATAACTTTGGTTATCTTCTAAACTGAGCAGAGATCTCGTCAGGAAACTGAATGGGCAGCTTCAAGATAAACCTAAGTACTCCCTATGTGTATTGACTTGGGGGGTAATAACTTCAGTGCTGTAACATGTGGAGTGCTATTATCTTGATTTTGTGGAGTGCATAGGAGTGTAGAATATTAATAGTCACTTTGATAGAGACAGTATATCCAGGCTTAACTAAAACATTAGCAAAATCTTTTTTTTTCCCCCTCATCCTAGGCCTTTTTGTACCTGTGTTTAAAAACCAAAATACATGCAGAATCAGACTGGGAAAGTTATCATCATATAGAGAAAGGGATTATAAGGAAAAACAGTAATAAAGAAAATGAGGCCGTTTAGCTCAGTAATGAAAATAGTAACTTGTAATCGTAGAAAAAAGTAATATGGCTTATTGCAAATTATTCAGTAAAGCACTTCAGTGCTTAACATGCTAATCCCCAAGAGAAAAAAAAAGTGTCCATTCTTTCATGCACTACAAATGTCCATAAGCATATGTGAGGGAGAGGCTGTTTGTAACTGCATCTAGCTTGCAGGGAGAAAAAGGCACTGTAACATTTTTGGGGTTGCATGAAGGTTTAAACAACTGCAGTTATGATGGGACATTTGCAAAATTTCAAGCAGGACTTAAGCACACAATACAGTTGAGCCTCTGCAAGTTTCCTGATTTGATGTGATGAGATTCGAGCCAGCTGCCATGCAAAGCAGTCCCAAGCAGCACTCACCAGCCCAGACCTAAAGCCTGTTGCCCCTGTCTCATCAGTCTCTCAGATACTTGGCATTTTCCGATTCATGCAGGACAACTCATGTGCCTTACGACATTATCAGTTTCTTAGGAAACTGCTGTCATTTCAAACCATAAATTTTCTGTACATCAAGGGCTATAATGCAGCAAAGCTGGGCCATGCAACACTGCATCCTCCCAAGCAGTACTCAAACTCATCCAGCAAATCCCACTCCCTGAACAACAAGCATCTTCCCAGTCCCACTGCATTCCTTATGAGAAATTTGGCTCAGTTTGGAGGAAAAAAAGAGGAAATCAGTATGAAAAGAATAGCAAAAGAAGGGCACCACAGATACCTGGAGGTATTTATGATTTCTGCATTGGCAGCACCAAAGGGGAGGGAATGATTAGGTAACCCTGAGAAATCAACCTTTATTTGGGGCTTTATCTAAATCCAACTGAAGTCAACTTTGATGAGTTCTGGTGCCTCCAGTGAGTTTTGTGCTAAGACCCAGATCTGCAGCATTGGACGCGTTAACCAATGGCACCTCCTCTGTAAGATCATTATAAATTTATCATCATTTAATTTTGAAAGATGAATGTCCCAATATCGCTAGCGAAGCAATATTTCCTCCCTTGAAAACACACGCATACATATACCACAAGAACAAGGTTGATTGCTGACTTAATGCTCTTTGATGTGTGAACATATAAGACAATTGGAGGCATTCCAATTATCTCCAGTTCAAAGTTAGGCCAAAATTAGAAGCAGATATGAATAATGTATGATGTTTTAGCAAAAGCAGCAATGCTGAGCAAAATAAAGATGAAAGTTTAGCTTAGCTGTAAATACGTGAAACAGGTAAGCCACAGCGCTTCCTTAAACAGACTTATGGAACTGCACATCCTCAGAAGTTCAATTAACAAAACATGTGTCAAAACAGAGTTTTGTGACAGATTATAAATTGCTTTCAAATGCACTTCTGACATTTTCAGGATAATATCATAAGTGTAACTTTTCTGCAGAACTTCCTCTAACTTCTTTATGAGGCTTTTGAGAAGAAATAACCATGTCAAACCCCTTGTCATTTACCACAGTAGCCTACAGGTTGGTTCACAGTGAAAAGACGTACCTTAGAATGTTCATTAACTGACACACTAGCCCAAATCCTCAAAGGGTGGTGAGCAGCCTGTCTCAATACATTTTAGAAAGCTTACAAATTTCATGAAAATCTAGCATTTTAATTAAGGAATAAATCACTTCCAAGTAGTAATGCTTCTAGTTGGATAAGCTATGCTTACTTGGATGTCTGTATTATGTTCCAGATACAGATGCCCAGTGGACATTTCAGAGTTCTCTTGTGTTCCTACAATTCTATTTTCATTTGTAGATTTTGTGGAAAAGACTGCATCTCAGAAGATTATCATGATAGTGCAGACTCTGGAAATTAGAAGATGCACTTTGCATTTTGCACTCTAATCAGGGACCTGTGTTCCATTATCTACCATGTATCTCCATAGTTCTTTGTAACTGTGGGCAACCTGAAGTAAGCTTTCCCAGTAAGGCAATGGCTGGCACTTGGGCACAGTACCTTGTTATTGACAGTTTTGACAAGGGCAACTGACAACAGGCCAGAGATGATTTTTCAAGGTTTGTGCATGAAAATATCTATAATGTGATTTAGGTGCCCTTGTTGAAATCGTGTGTTGCCTTCCTTCACTGACTTCAGTTTAAATTCACCAGTATTCTGCAAACCATAAAAATAAAGTGACTATATAAAGTAATCCCAAATTCTCTAGATTTTTAGTAGCAGTAAACAAGCTTCAGCAGCAACAAAATATGTTATGCCACTCAATAGACTCACTGGGAAATACAAAACAGTAAAGCACACATTTCAACAGATTCATAGAACATCTGTTATAAAAGTTAATTAATGTACTAGCTATTATGAATTACCTTCTATGTTATGCAATGCTGGGGCAATTCGAGGCTTTCATTTACTTTAGAAAATAACTACCCATGAAAAGCATTATGACAGTATTATTATCATATACAGTGCTTTTTATCTTTTTTAAAAAAAATTAAGTTCCATTCCTAGAACACACTACTCCACTTGAGCAAACTCTTCTTTATTTCAGCAAAAGTAGGTTTGACTTCATCTACCAAAGGCATGCAGCAGGATTGTGCTGAACTTAACAGAGACATTTAAAATGCCAACACCAAAGTGCCTCTATAGTCTCAAATGTCTCCCATATCAACCAATTTTTATGCCAGAACAGATCCGATAAACAGGAAAGTAGGAACAATGTGATTTTTCTGGACTGGTCTTGCATCAAAGTAGAATATGACAAGAAATTCCTCAGCCTACTTAGCAATGCCATGCAGACTGCTGTGCAATCATGGGAAAATTTTGGCAATAATGTTTCATGTTATGCTCATAGTTATTCTTGGAACAACACAAGTGATAGAATATCACATCTTCAGTTAGGTAGAGGACTCTCCTGATTAACATATATCTATAGCACACATATTGAATACACACAATAAAGCATTTTTAAATCTCACTGATTAACATTAGGCTAGACTTCATTAACGAATTTGAAAATATAGTTATTTAAGTAACTTAATGCATTTGCAACACTTCATGTGAGCCAAGTTGGGTTTTTTCCCTTCAGGATTAGGCTGCATGATTCCCTTTTAGTTGAATCTATAGCAAAACTACATCCCAGTGGGATGCCTTGTAAATTTAGGATTTCTAGCTCATCTAGCCAAGCACATATCCTATGGGAGCCACTAATGAAAAAAGAGCAAATTATAAAATGCTCATAAGGAATTAGACCCCTACTCAAGAAGAAAAAAAAAATAAACTAAAAAATCCTATTTTCAGTGAAAGTTCTCAAATTATCAGTCAGTACCTGCAACGCACTTAAGTCATTACTAATAAACGGCTGCATGTGAATACAAGGCACTTGGAAATTATTTTCCTGCATACAGTTGTTACAGACATGTAAGTGTACAACCTGACCAAAACTCCCTTATAAATAAGAAAAATTTAATGGCATTATGATTATGAATAGACCACCCAGGAAATCTGCTATTACATAAAAGGCTTTTACTTTCAAATCACCAGCTCAGACATCACAAAGACAGTAGATAATTGGGTATGACTTCAGGACACACACTGGAACCAGGAAGGGACAAGGAAGGAGAAAAAAAAACCCTTTGATTCTTGCTAAGCAAATAACTTTTTGTTTGCTTATTTTTTTAAATTACAGTGTAATATACATATAATCATAGAATGGCATGGGTTGGAAGGGACCCAAAGGATCACAGAGCTCCAACCCCCCTACCACAGGCAGGACCTCCAACCTCCAAGGCCTAGATCTACATGAGGTTGCCCAGGGCCCCATCCAACCTGGCCTTGAACACTTCCAGGGACGGGGCATCCACCACCTCTCTGGGCAGCCTGTTCCAGCCCCTCACCACTCTCTCTGTAAAAAACTTCCCCCTAATATCTAATCTAAACCTTCCTTCCTTTAGCTTTAATCCATTCCCCCTTGTTCTGCCATTGTCTACCCTTTTAAAAATGTTTCCCCTCCTGTTTGTATGCTCCCTTCATGTACTGGAAGGCTGCAATGAGGTCCCCCCGCAGCCTTCTCTTCTCCAGACTGAACAAGCCCAGCTCCCTCAGCCTCTCTTCATAGGGGAGGTGCTCCAGCCCTCTAATCATCTTTGTGGTCCTCCTCTGAACCCTCTCAACAGTTCCACATCCTTCTTGTATTGGGCGCCCCAGATCTGGACACAGTACTCCAGATGGGGCCTCACGAGGGCAGAGTAGAGAGGGACAATCACCTCCCTGTCCCTGCTGGCCACCCCTTTTGTGATGGAGCCCAGGATACCATTGGCCTTGCGAGCTGCAAGAGCACACTGCTGGCTCATGTTAATACATGTGTGTATATGTATATATATATATGAGCATGAGCTTTACATAACATTTTTGGGTTTGCATTTACAGTGATGCCACTTTGTTTTAAAAGTCTATGGAGAGAAAAGCAAATAAACAGTTGACTATATTTTCCTGAACAAGTGGAAGCCAATCTTCTGAAACACACTTAATTCTTTATTCCATTCATTGTTATTGCAGCCATTTTTCAGAGACCTGTTTCACAAACCCAGCCTATATCACACTATAGCTTCTCTCCTCAGATACACCTATGCTATGGACACATTTTTATCTTGGCTAGCTGTGGAGGAAAAAAAAATAGTTCTGGAAGTAGGAAACACAGGGAGAAGAGCATCAACCACAACAGCTTTCTGAACTCTACAGAGATTACAGACCTCTGAGCTCTAGTTCCTAAAATCATTCACCAACATAAATATTTATTTTAGTGAGCTTTGGCATCCCCATACAAATGAAAACAATATTTATTTTAAAAACCAAGCAGAGATGAGATTAAAAAAAGGCTCCAGACAGACTAAAACAGGTTCTGCCCATTGTACACACAGTTTTTGCGGATCGAGAACCTAGTCTAATGGGGAACACAAGCAAGTACCAGAAGCAACAGTCTCCCCCTGGGGAAACAGTATCAGCATTAAGTTTCCCACATGTTCATGCCTGGGGAATCCCCGTTGCTAGCTGCAGCATCTGTTTCACACCACCTGAGCAAGGCAAACAGCAGCAGTAAGGTTGAAACCCAGAGACACTGGAACGTACAGGCATCTTGAATTCACTGTATTTCTTTTACACTGTTCGATTCTCCCTCTCCTAGGGAGACAGGAGGGCAGGGGAGTGCCAGTCCTAAATGGCAAAACCAAACCAGTTCAAGGCACGCACTGTTTTTTCATCATCACATATTTGAATTGTGACTTAATCACAGAATCACAGATTAGTAGGGGTTGGAAAGGACATCGAGATCATCGGGTCCAGCTCCCCTGCCAAAGCAGGTTCCCTAGGACATATCGCACAGGTAGGCATCCAGACGAGTCTTGAATAAATATGGAACACAGGTAAAATAAAAGGTCCAGGAAGACAGTAAATGTTTTTTAATTGAAGTTCACTTACATTTATTTCCTTATATACATAATGTTGGGACAAAGTAGCTGTCATGTCAATTCTTCGGTAAATTTATGTCAAGATGCTTTAGCAGAACAGAATACTAAGTAAGCGTTCAGTTAATTTCACTAGCATACAGGTAGCTCACTGAAATTTATGTTGGGTTTTTTTCCCCACTTTCAACATTTATGCATATATTGCAGGTGGCCTGTTTACCTGCAGATTAATCTTCAGCTATATTAGGTGCAAACCTGACCATATAGGGTCATCATATTTTAGTGTTTCATGTTCAGTAGTTTAAGCTTGAAAGATCTGAGGCTGTATCCTAAGATATGTAAGACAATATCCTATATTCTGTACTACTCAGCATCAGTATACATTTGTTTATTCACAGTGTTTGTGATAGTGCAAGTCCTTCCCACGTAGCTCAAACTGCCGAAACATACTGTAGCTGATAGAAATGTGCGTATAGATGAAACTAAGTAGGCTTGGGGGCTCATCCATCTGTTCACTAGCTCTTGTCGTTCATCAAAATGCTTTCTTTAAAAAATAATTAATTTCTGAATACTTAATTTCGTGACAACATCTTGCTAAAGTTAAACCACATTTAACTTTTTTTCCCCCCAGTATTTCTCCATAGCTTTTACTCAATAGATTGTTAGGACTAGCATACCTTGATTCTATTCCAAATAAAATCGTTAGAATTAAACCAACAGCTGTTAACTGCCCTGTAAACTGAGTAGATTTTAGCCTGCGCTAAAACTTCTGTAATAATTGCTGCTAAAATTCTGGGCTGTGTCTGGAAAAAAAAATTAAAAATCCAAGCAATAAATGTGTACAGAAAGAGAGAATTACCTGCAGGAATTCAGGTAAGACAGATACACATCAAAAGTTTAATGGAAATTTGTTTGTCCACTGGAACGGCTGCAACTGAGTTACTGCAAATGAGCTCATCAGCCCAGCATTTCTCACCATCAGCCGTAAAATAAAATTTGCAAAACCAAGGAGATGGAAAATGGGGGAAAAAAGGGAAGAAAAAAAAAAGAAAAAGATAAAGAAATTGTTCCCATCACGAACCTTAATGAATCTTCTGAAATACCTGTGGGAATGCTAACAACGTTGCTGTCATAGTTTCTGCTAAAGCAAACAGAGTTGACTAGTCAGACTGGCAATTTTGATCTGCTAATTGTGATGCCCTAAAGCTTGTAACACTAAAAATAAACTTATTTTTGTTGAGCTAGTTAAAAGAAATAGCAACCCACGTGCATTTACAAAAATACCGTATCAAGAAGATTGACATCAGCAGACATGCAGATTTTTCCTCCCCTGGGCACCAAACTGCTGATGTATGTACATGCTCCTTTCTTGGCATAATTGATTCACATTCTGCACAGTAGCACATTCTTGGAATAGCTGGTGTCACAGCAAGCATGAATATGTGAGCTAAGGACACACTAGCTAGAATAAGACCAGAATTCCTTCATCTTAAACCCAATTTAAAACAGAATATCAGTTTTAAATATTCGGCTTAAAAAGACCATAAATAAAATAAAGAGCACATATTACACTAACATACCATTTTTCTTCTATGTTATAATTCAAGTCAGACCAAAGCACCAGCATTAAAAGTAGCTTGTTAGGTGCTTTTCCTGTCCTTTCTTGGAAAGCAAGACATGAGTAACAGTGAGCACACTTCATCATCTCCAGAAAACATATAACATGAATAAGGATGGAAAAAACCCTACAACCACAGTAGAAGCAGCTGTTCAACTACACCCTGATTGCCTAAGTTGTCATTTGTGTGTGACAAGTTGTAGCAGTTCCTTTAAGCATCACAGGCTTTGCCAGCTATCTTTCTCTGGGATCTGTTTCTTTCCCTTCACTCTCTTACTAGCTCTCTTATACATTTAAGTGTCCTAAGGTCCTCAGACCCCGGTAAGAGGTATCTCTTACTACAACACTGATCAAAAGGAGAAGTATTGTCCCTTTTTATTTGCTCCTTTTTTTTCTTTTTAACTAAAGCTGATTCATCCACACCATTTAAGAATAAAATAAGGACATCCATGATGTATTACAGTGTTGTTTCCCAACTGGATGTACCTTTGATGATCTCCGTTAGCAGGCAAGATTAATTCCTAAAAACTACAGAAATCTATGACCAGAGCAGCTATGAAAATCAGGAACCAAACTGACTACTAGCAAACTTCTTCAGGCAGCTGTGCCAGAATAATCATTAAAATCTCAGTTACTAATTAGCAGCCACACACCAGTATCATAGGCAACTTGTGTCAGCTTATGTTAAATCTCCTATTTTGGCAGAGGTGCAAAAATCTGGGGATTAACACCATGTTGTCTCTAAATCCTGGGGAAGAGCTTTCCTTTCAGTCCAAGAAGGAGCTACAGTACTACTGAGCATCAGTGGGGGGGGGGGGGAAAAAAAAAAAAAAAAATCAGCTTCACACTGCTCTGTAGAGTTATTCTCAATGGTGTCACAGGGCTGACCTGATACCAGTGAAAACAGTTTGCTGCACAGATACATAACAGTTTTCACAAGTAGCATTCCCTTTCAGGTAGAACTGGAAACAGACAGAGCAATTAACCACATCTTAAGTTCTTACATTTTCAGCTTAGTTTGCTCTGAAAATGTCTGGATATCTCAGGGGTAGAGCTAGTTAAGACCTCTTCAGCAGGACATTTGAAAAACACCATTTTTCCAGCTACAATATTCATTGGCTCTGACAAAAGCATTATGGGGAAAGATTCATCATGGCCCAGGTGAGAGAGAGAGAGAAAGGCATGGTCAATAACAACCACAGGCTGATGGTTAGAGCATTCAACCTCACTTCAAGTCTCAAGCTTTAAAAGCTTTGCTCAGTTCAGAACCACGATTTGAAACTCTTTTCTCCCACTCCCATCTGCTACCAAGTTATTAATGTGCCATCAAGTTATTCCACAGCATGAATCTCTGAAATTTAGAAATCTTCAAATTCATCTAAAAGTGGCTGGAGAACAGCTTTCAGATTTTAAAGTCTGTATGCAACAAGACGAGTTTGAACATCTATGCAGCCCTACAAATAAGACTAAAAACCTAATGTTCCCTAGAGACTTTTGCCTGAGGCTTTGAAGCTCTGCCTACGTTCATGTTCCAAGTGACAATATTAGGCTCCATGCCTTAAAGCTTTCCAAAATGCAAGAAGCAGAATATACTGCTCTAGCTATACTTGTAAAGGTGATGGGCACACAAAACAGTTTCTGGAATCATACTGCTTTATGGGTATGCACTACTGGAACTGAATGTCACACAGAAATACAGTGACCCTATATACCCTGGCCACTTTCAAGGCCCACAGATCTCTGGGCAACAGCCCAGACAGCCTCGGAGCAAGAAACAAGACTATGCACTAAACCAAGTTGTGCTTCAAAGACCAAAGCAATGTGGTATACTCATGCAGTATACTACTGGGTACGTAAGAGAGTGGGAATGGACAGATGAAGACTTGATCCCATTTTTAATCAACGCTACAAAGAGTGCCATACACGACTAAGTCCACTTCCTATGTTGACTCCTCTGGTTTTGTGCCCCTCTGCTTCCTTCACTGCAGATACTGGAGCTTTAAATGACATTGATATTAATTGTTAAATGAAAGCAAATGTTAATAATAACCAGATCTGTGTGGAAGGTGACCAAGAAGTGACTTAAGTAGCTTAACAATGACACCTCCAAACATCATATTTCTGCTCAAGGTTACAGCCTCAGATCAGCATTAATAACTTCTGTAATTACTTGCCTTTAAATACAGTAGCAATTTAAATACATGCACAAGCACATTTGGGTAAGTTGTTTCCAAAATTCTTTTTCTAAGACCCAAGTTTCATCTTCCCTAACTTGCATATCTAGCTTTATAATCTTCACCCTGAAATCAG
This sequence comes from Porphyrio hochstetteri, assembly GCA_020800305.1. Taxonomy (NCBI): domain Eukaryota; kingdom Metazoa; phylum Chordata; class Aves; order Gruiformes; family Rallidae; genus Porphyrio; species Porphyrio hochstetteri. The sequence continues at coordinate 13,155,099 of CM036911.1, forward strand.
TTTCTCCTTCACCCATTTTCTTTGCTAATATTCCCTAATTTTACCAAATTACAGACCAGCAACTTTCCAGTGAAGAGGACATGTAACTACTAGGAAACTGTATTCAGATTGTACTAGGAAATACAGTAAAGCAAAAACTTACTGTCTACATATAAAAACATACACAGTAAACACAGTAGTGTGAACACATCCTTATCAGCACCTCATAGATGAATGCTGAGGCACAGAGAGAATTAAACACTTTGAACAGCTAGACCATAATACAAGCAGGAATAGAACCCAAACACTGCAAACACCAATCTAGTTCATTAGTTGTAAGATAATAGAACACATTATACTGCTGTTAACCAGTATAAGAAAGGCTGAAGCAACCTTCAAGGTTGAGGCAGCCATGGCATGACTGCTGCTGACTCACTCTGCAGCAAGATACTCCTCTGACCAGCCTGATTGAACCGCAGCACTGTTGCCTCAAAAGCAAGCTACGCAGGCTCTGCTGATTGAACTCGCTCTAGGGTCCACCCACCAGTAACAGGAGGCAATGCCTAATGAAAACATCTTCAGAATGCAAGCAATTTGTTGAGGAACAGAACTTACATAACTACAAAAACAATTAGACCTTAGAGAGTTTCTGTATCAACAGATTTCAACATTCAGAATATAGCTAGCTAAAGGTCATCATCCATACTTTACAGAGAAAGACATGGAAATAAAAGGATAACATGATTCATTTGTTACATAGTATATAAGCTTAATGTAGGTCTTCAGCTTCTCTGATTTATAAAAACTACATTCCAACCCACTGCAGGACTACACAACACAGGGCCTCCCAAAATAAGCATCACGTATGCTAGAACAGGAAAAAAATAAATACACTTCCCCAAACTTGCATTCTCTAACACACCCCAATGTTTATATATACATACGTAGGTATGTATATAAACAAGAAATACACACACCCCTTTGTGTATACATAGAAAAAAATCTAAACAGAATTTGCTGGACTGCAGAATGGAGAAGTATGGAAAAACACTTTGATATAGTGCCAATACACACAACATAAGGAGCTGTAGAGAACAGGATAAGTCTCAGCCATTTGTCTCTACGTATATTACTTTGGATTGTATCCAACTATGGCAGGAATCAGCTCCTATGCAATCTGTACTCTGGGGAAGGAGTACAATCCATCGGTTATTCCAAACCTTGGTAGAAACCCTAGGTGCTCTTCCTGGTGCTTACTGTGCAGTGGTATAACAGGCCTTTGCTTACAGAGCACTGATGCGTGCCTCTCAGAGGAGAGCGCATGCCTAGCTAGCATAGTTTTCCTTAGTTATATTTAAATGTTTCTAAATTCCTACTTTTCTTAGTTCAAAAGACAGGATACATCTAATTTCTGATACAGGAAAAAACCCCTCAAAACCCAAACAAAGAAAAAGAGCGGGGATTGTTTTTACAACAGATTGAATCTGTGACTAGAGCTTAATTAGCTGTGAATGGTTTGCTAAGATAAATGGATGTATACTTCTACAAGTCTCAGCAAATATTTGAGTAAGGTGGAAAAATAGAGCAGCACAGAAATAGAATGGTATCTGATACTTGGTTTTCTATGTGCATTTATCTGCATGGCTTCCTGGTGCTGTTCTTAGATGTTAGAATGCGTTTGTGGCCTTCAGAAAGAAGTGTTATTGTATTTACATAGAGCATTAGACTATGAATTCCTACCTCTGGCTTTTGATAACTTATTATAAAGATGTTCAAGACGTTTGATTGAGACATGACAAAACTTGTCCCTCACCCTGCTCTACCATTACACACTAACATCCCAGCACCATACTGCAGCAGATCAGACCTTGAAGATCATGCTGCCAGGGACTTGTTTGGTGCCCAAGGTAGGCAGTGCGATGTAACTGATGTGCTACAACACCTGTGTGCTCTAAAGGTTGCAGAGTACAGATGCAAAGATGCAGAAATGAGACTAAGAGCAAAGCAGGCTCGGCAGGGAGGAAAAGGATTGACTTCTTGCATTGTCATTTAAGAGAAAAAAAATTATATATAAGGAAAATAGACCTCATAGCAGATTTGTTAAAGATTTGGAAACCAAGAAGGAATTTAGTAGGCAAGCAGTAAAGATGATGACTAATTTTTTTTTTATTTTTTAATGACTGTGTTTAGGACAGATGACAGTGCTCATCCTCACATCGTGAGCTAACATGAACATATTCCTATGCTCTCGAGTACGTGTGCATTCCCGAATTCGTTTGCCCTGCCCACCTACCTAGACTTCCAAAAAGGCTCTTCCCACATTAATCACCGTGGAAACCAGGGAAGCCTTCAGCTACTCAAACGGAGCCATTAAATGAATACGTTCCATAATCAGAATTAACAAATGCCTGGAGACAGTAGGGAAAATACTAAGAGATCCCCATTCAAATATAGTGAGAGACGGACAGTGGAGGTCTGTTGATGCGGAGGGAGACTGGGGACACCCTCAGATGCTCCTGGGTGCAGGTGAGGGAGTTTGCGGGGCGGCTAGATATTTCTGTGGAAGGCAAGACAGATAGACCGACAGACACACGCCCAAGCCCGCGTGTGAACAACTGGGCTGGCCCCGCACCAGCCCCACGGCGTCCGGACCAGCCCAGAGCTATCGGGTGGCCGGCTGGGCAATTGCGAGAGAGGAACAGCTCCAGCAGAAAGGGCAATAAACACAGCGATTAGCAGGCAAGGTAGGGCGGCAGCCCTCGCTGCTGCAGCAGCAATTACGGCGGGTGCTACCACGCGTGCCGGCGTAAACAGCTTCGCAGGGAGAACCGCAGCCCGATCCTCCCGCGCCGGCTGCCCACTTCACGCCCTGCTTCGCCAGGCGTGGGATCTGCCTCGGGGCACGGCCGGGCCAGCCCCGCGCCGCTCGGGAGCGCTCCCCGCACACAGACTAGGGGCGTTCAGACACTACGCTGTGCTGCGGGAACAACAAGCGGGCGTTCCTCGGGAAAAGCGTTTTTCCGGAGGGGGAGAAACGCCCCAAGCCAAGTCCCCATCAGCCAAGCGAGAGAAGCCCACAAGCGGTGTAACAAGACAACCGGTGTAACAAGACAACCGGTGTAACAAGACAACCGGCCACCCCCCCGAACCGCCCTCTGGGGCGAACAGCGGCGCTCAGACCAGCGTGAGCCCGAGCGCTGCCAAGAGGAAGGGGCGACCCGGCCCGCGGCGGCGCGGCGCAGCCCTACCGACCGGCCGCCCCCGCGCCCCACGGGCACGGCCGGGCGCGCGGCGCCGCCCCGCACGCGCACACGCCCCCGCGCCGTTGACTCGGCTCCGTTTGAACCGGCCACGCTCGCGCTCAGCCAACAGGGCGCCGCGCTGGGCCGTGACGTCACGAGCGGCGGGAGCGGGGCCGGGCCGGCCGTGCCGGTCGGGCGGCAGCTCCGCCACGGGCGGGCAGAGCTGTCAGCTGCGGGGCCACCGGCGCTGCCGCCCCCGCTCACGCGTATGTACACGTCGCCCAGGAAAATGAGGGTAAGCGCGTCGGGTCGGTGGCTGCCGTCGCGACCCTCACCCGCCGCGTGCGGGCACCGGGGGGACTCGGGGAGGGAGGGGTGCGGTATGCGGCGGGGCAGAGCCCCAGGGTGGCGGCTTGGCGTTACCGAGGGGGAAACCCGTAAAGGTCTAAGGGACGGGCGGGCTTGTCTCAGAACGGCCCCTGCGGCGGAGCCGGCGCACCGCACGCCGCAGTTGGAGCTCGCCCCGCTTGGGGTCGTGCCGAGCGTCTCCCGCACCCACCAGCGGGGGTGCAGCGGCTGGCCGCTGGCCCCGGGGATGGCTGGCCGCTGGCCCCGGGGATGGCTGGCCGCTGGCCCCGGGAGGGCGCTCAGGCGGCAGGTGCTGCCCAAGGGCGCCGGCTGCGGCAGCCGCCGCAGCGCTCCCCGCCCGCCCCCGAGCAGCGGGGTCTCGTTATGCTGCCGGTTTCACAGAAACTTGTGGATTGAGGGGGCTGAGAGTGCGGGGGCTGCTCGCTGAGGTAGGAACTGCCTCCCCCGCAGCGGCGGCACCCGGCGGATCGGGGCCAGGGGGCCTGGCCCGGCCCCGCAGGGAGCGGGGGCTGGTAGCAGCAACCAGCCCCCCTAGAGAGCCAGGACTCGGCTCCCGGTCTTTGCAATGGGGGTAGGAGCGGTAGAGCCCGCTCCTGACAGCGATCTTTAAAAACATAACTAATACAGTAGTGATCGCCTTAAAGGTTAGAACATTTGATGGCAAAGTGGCACGAGATAGCTTTCCTCGGACAGCATCTTTTCGGGGGGTGCTTAGTTGGTGGTAAACTTCCCTTACACCCCTGTGCAGCTTTGTAATTTTAGCCAGAAGTGCCCATGACAGCCCGGCCAGGCAGGGAAGCAGCTTTCAGCTCTATTGCTATGGACCTTAAAAGGAAAAAACCAAATAACTGGCAGTTACATAGCACGCATAGCAAAGCTGGCTTCTTCAGCGTATGCTCCAGTGATTTGTCAGATTGCTCGGTACTGCAGAGCTTAGGCCTAACAGATCAATCTGTTAAATTCGGAGTATCCATAATGCCTGTTTATGCACAATCATCATTTCTCATTTGTTTCGATGTGCAATCGGATTCCACATTTTCTGTTTCATTTCACTCTGTCCTGATCTTCTGAAACTGAACTTAACTCCTCAGAGTAGTCTATGCTTCCCTCATCTCTGTGATGTACAAATACCTAAAGGTCTTCTGGTTAAAGCCACAAAAAAGTTTTACTGATCAACCCGATCGATATAACTAAATCGGTCACCGTAATGAACTAGTACTGGTAAGGCAACAATAGCAGCATTAATAATGCAGCCAGTGTTCAGCTGAGCTTAAAAACAGAAAAATTATTTTTATCTCAGGTGGTAAACGTGAATGATCACTTTGGAGAGTTTGAAAGGAAGAACATGCCTTGCATTAGAAGCATCCAAAGTGCCCTTCTGCTCTGCAAGTGTTTCAAGCACTACCTAAAAGGAAAATGGAAATATTTTAAAAGCCCTCATAGCATTGAAGGTTTTCAGTTCTTAAACTAGTTATTAAAAACTGCTACCGAGAAAGAGAGGACTTAGGTCCATACGACAGGAGTGCAGTTAGCAACAGCTGTCAGTTTCAAGATACTGGTAATGGCCTAATCCCTTTTATCTACCTAAGTGCTTTTCAGAGCGTGTCATTATCATGTTTGTTTCATAAATGGTGAGACAGCAGTTAGAGGTAAGGCTGGCTTCTTTTCTCTTTACCTTCTAAACAGTCTTAACTATTTCAGTAGCCAGGAGAAACACTTCTGGTACTGATGCTGAAAAGTATTTTCAGCCTTTACATACAGTAGCAGGATGTTTTGTTTAGCCTCCTGTATATATTTAAGCTGTAGCCAGTTTAAAACAAACAAAAAACCCCAGAGTTTACTCACAGTTGGTAACTATGGTGTGTACTGGTACAATTTGTGGCCAAGGGGAGGGAGGTTGAAACCCCAAACCTTCCTGTGTTTAGTGTTGCAACAGCAGGTTTGTTTCCTAAGCAAAAGTCGCCAAAGGGACATTAGAGTAGTATATTACAGTGTGTCATAGCATTCAATTCCACTCCGTTTAGTTCACATCCACGTTTAAAAAAAGGAAGTTCTGTTCCACTAGTATATCCCCCACTGCTTCAGTGTCACCTGTGTGCTGAAGATCCACTTCTGTTGAGACCTGGATTACACCTAGCTACTGGAGGAGTGAAGGATTTCATCACTACAAATCAAGTATTTTGGTCAAAGATCTGACTTGTAAAAGAGCTCAGAGAGGGACATGAAGGCACAGTATTTTTTTGTCTGTTTGTTCAGTAAGGTGCTGCTTCAGTATCTTTGAAATTGAGAAAGCATTTTACACGTTCATTGCTGTATACTCTTATGCATAGAGCCAGAGGAGAGCTAGGGAGAAAGAAGTCAAGAACAGCCAAGGAAATTCTTACAGCTTCTGCATCTGCTGCCTTAGTGACATAGTTTAAAGTGCATTTCAAACCCCAAAGACAGCTTACAGATGTGTGACTGCTTGGATTCAGAACTCAGCACTAATGCGCAGCCTGCATTCGAAAAATGTGTAATTGTGTTCGATGTATGCTTCTATAAAACCCACATATGAGACATCCCGAATGAAAGCTTAACCCTCTTTTTTTTTTGCTGCTCCTGCAGGAAACTATGCCCCAGACGCCAATATTTTCCAGCATGCTTGGTTCCAGTTGTAGTGGACAAGTGCAGCCAGATATGGGAGAGAGATGCGTGGACCCTGTTTATCAGGATGGGAACCTTGTTTCTGGATCACTGGAGGCCTTGATAGAGCACCTGGTGCCCACTATGGACTATTATCCAGATGTAAGTAGACACTGAAGGTTTTTTTCCTTCCCATGATATTCCTGCATTATCATCTAGATTGGTTCTTCCTCAAGTTGTTCTGTCTCCACTTGATTTGAGAATAAAATGTAGGCTAAGATGCATTTATTTTACTTGAAGTATTCATTCAGTAAAGATGTTGCTCAATAGGGATACTCTCAGTTTTTAAATGAGGACACTTGTGGCACTTGTTAGAAAGATAAAGCCATGTTGAACCCAAATGGGTGCCTTAAGAACCAATTAAAAGCAGCATTAGCTACAGAATTTTCAATCCCTGTAAGCTGCTTTAGCTCTAATGCAGCCAAGATTAACTACTAACCAGCTCCTACCAAGGAAAGCAGACCTGAAATCAGCTGTAGATTTTTTCCTTACTTTTCTATGCATCTTCTAGTTATGCCATCAGAAAAAAAATTAATAGATTAAAATGCTCTTTCTCAAGACACTTCAATATACCAGTACTGTAACAGTGTATGTTCCTGAGCTGGAAAATGATTTTGCAACTGATTAAACATCCTCAGAGCAGTCCCCTGAAGTATATGCTACTTACAGCTTCATGGCATGCAATAATACTCAAAGCCTAGGATATTAAGAGATCACTTTATGAAACTGACCCCTTGTACCCATTAATGAAAGATTATTTTGAACAAGTTGCCCAAGATCATATACATAGAGAGATATATGTATGCCCAAGATCATATACATAGAGAGATATATGTATGCCCAAGATCATATACATAGAGAGATATATCTCTCATATATTCCATTTGAGCTCTGAAAAAAAACAGCAACTGTGGCAGAGGCAGCCCAGCACTTTGGAAAGACTAACAAGGGGGAAATTGCAATCACTATTAACTTCTATGTTGAACTTAACAGTTACAGGAGTGGGCTGTGCTATATCTTGTGTGTTTTTCCATCTATTTTGCATAGAAGGTTTTACTGTGGTTTCACATCAATCACAATAAAGCCCCTCCAAACTCCCACATGTACACCACCCACCTTCACAGTCACCACACACAAAAAAGGGACTCCCCATGTGAAAGTTCAGTGGCGTAAGCAGCACAGCGATCACTAGAAGATTAAAAGAAACAAAACCAAAAAGCCCACCATGTTTTAATATTCCAGTTAAAAAGTAATCCTAAAGTTTGCATGTAAATATGACTAAAGTACAAATGCACTACCTTTGACAGATGCTGACTTTGTGAGGGATAACTGCTGTTAAACCTTAAATGTCTGCCCACTGCCCCCAAATACATACTGTAGAACAGATGCAGAAGCAAGCAGCAGGTAGAGCTGGCATGGCATACTATACCAGTCGAACAGCTTTAGGCTGCCTTAGTTAAGCCTTTCAAGGAGTCAGTTCCTTGCCTTCCATGTAATACTAGAACATAGTTACTTGCTGCTTGGATTTCTGGAATATTACCAAGTTTAAGTAACTGCTAATGCACATCCCTTATTGTAACTCGTAACATAAGATCTACTTCTAAGATAGCTACTCTGAAAATGGTTCCATAAAATGAGCATTACTGAAGGGGTCTGCAGCTTATTTTGGAATGCTACTAGTTTCCATGGTGCTATCCCATACACTGTGCAAGAGAACATTGTAAGCCAAGCAGCCACAGACCCCACCCTGGGAGGCTGCAGTTTAAATAGACAGCGAACTGACAGCCGAGAGATACAGCAGAAGCAGTCAAGGGAACTCTAGGGAAAGAGATGGGAAACAGCATTAAGCCAGATTCATCTCCTCTACAGCAAGGCACATTCTTTTAGTTAAATCAGATCACCCAATTTAGCTCAAATGATTAATTATAAAGCACATAAATAAGCTTTGAACAACATAAAGAAGGAGCTATATTTGAATCCTCTTCAAATCCAAGTTCTCTATTTCAGAGCAGTTGCACTTTTATATTTAATTTCATGTTCGTTTTTATTTTGGGGGAATTTGCCACAGAGGGTTGGAGTGATAGCCATTTACACCAACATCCTGTCAGAGGAGTGGCCCACACTGTATGTTCAGAAGAACAATATAAACTCCTTTCAGTCACATGTCTCTGGCAACACATGCCAGGAGAGGCAGCAAGGCATTGCCGATTACTTTGCGCCACGATGTTGGTAACGCCAGAATTGCCTCAGCTTTGCAGGGGTGTAGCTTTAAGTTGCAGTACTCATCCAAATTTTTGAATTGGTACATCTGAGCACAGTGCTTAGAAGTCATTCCCGCCTCTGTGGACATAAACCTAAAGATCACAGTAACCTTGCAGACAGGAAAAAAAAAAAAGGTGCAGGAAAAAAAGCAAACACAGTATTTGTCTGTGCTGGTTACAGAGGTAAAACAAAAATATATTTGCCATGTTGGCAGAACACGAGACAGGCAGGGGAGGACAGGAAAGATAAGGGCCTACATTTGCGTACTGCTCTTTTGAGGCTTGTTTGTGTACAGGGACTTGTTCAGCACATGGAGAAATGTATACTCATGAGACAGAGGAGTTCAGAAGGTTAGGAATGGAATGTACCAGGCTGCAACCCTTGTGCCCAAGCAAGAAAATGTTTCTAGAAAATATTTCACAAACAAGAAGTTCCAGAATGAGCAGCGAATGCAAAGAAATTAGTTTTTTTTCCCCTCCTTGAGGAGACATCGGTGCATTCCTGGATCAGAGAGTAACAATTCCTTCTTTAGTCTTGTATGCTCATGCTCTTTTTTTTTAAATATAATTCAGCCCATCTCATAGCAACAACTGTAGGCACTAAAAGAATCTGGCTTCTTACTCTATTGTAAAGCACAAGCCTCTTTTGTGTCAGCTTATGTTGTTCCAAGCACAAAAAGGAATTTTTTTTTTTTTCCTCTCCTCCCAAATACCTGTCACTTTTGTAGGATAAATGGAGTGTAACTTTCAATCTCGTAGCTTATGGAAGCATTTTTTAAATCATTCTTTGTCAAGCCAGTTAGCTTCATAGCTAAATTTCTTTCTCCAAGCCATGATTAGGGGACTGCTTATGTGAGTGTAGGCTTTTATGCTGTTATTTAGCTTGTGTTACAGTAGTACAGGTGCAACAAATCACAGAAATCCTTGATCTAGATAAGGCCTATGACATTAGTCTGAAACATTTCCTATCCAAAACAATTGCTCCTAACCCCCGAGACCCACAGCTAAGCTGAAATGTATGGCTTAGTTCAACTTCAATTTTCTTTATTGGATAGGGAGTGGCTATTAGCAGAGAGGCAAGGAGATGGAGGTCAATACTGCTGTCAGACCTATTAATTTGGTTCTTAATTGCAGTTACTCCTTGTTTATGCCAACATATGCAATAAAAGTGTCAAAACCACCCTACAGTTAGATACCAATATATTCTAAACCAGTACATCTTGATTGACTGTAATAAGAGCGGCTTTGTTTTCCCAAGTAAGATGACTTTTAAGAGTCATCTGACAGTTCCAGTAAGATGATTTTAAAAAATTGTTATAAAAATATAGCAGTAATAATAATTTGTTCCTAAAAGCTTGTAGTCCAGAGTTGTCTGGAAAAGCATTGCATGGGTCTGATACAGATATTACTGATTACAGAGAGACATCAGCAAGCCCAAAATGGAAAGACTGCTCTTTCATGGCCATGTATCTTTCTGCTCACAATTCAGCCTTTTTTTAAAGATCACATAAAACATTATCAAAGAAACCAAATAAAAGCATAGGTCATCAGGGTCACACTTCTCTTGTGGAGTAACAATAGGAAACCATACTCAGAGTGTGCCTTTCAGAGTCACTCTGGAAAAACACTGTCCACATCCCACAAACTTCCACTGAGGAGACCAACACTGGAATTAGTACAAGATGCAAAATTATATCTTTCCTTAAAAGCACGTGTTCCAGTTTATCAGAGCTAAGGTCAGTGGCAGGACAGCACAGCTTAAGTTGTGGTTCCCCACGTCTTATAGACATAGGCATATTTCAGACAGGCTTCTAAACTCCCAAAGCAAGAATGTAGGGCAGGGATAAAAGTATCAGAGTTCATGATTTTTTTTTTTTTTTTTTTTTTAAATACTCCATCTCTCTTGAATTCTAAATAGCATAAAGTGAGGGGTGCTTCACATTTCCAGAACAAAAAAAAATTTCACATAGCCTCATGACAGCTGACACACCCAACAGCTAAATTCCTTTCCCAGATAGTCCAGACTCATAGTTTTAAGTTCAGAGACAACACTGATAGAAGTTAACGCAGAAATTGGCTCCAAAAGTCAAGAGAAGGTAACTGGGCATAGTTTAAAACTCTCACCACCACCCCCAAACCCACAAATCTCACAACCCATGCCATGACTCTTCTGTCTCGTACTTTTATTCTGAACAGGCAGCCATCAGTTTAGGGATCCTTCTCATCTACATGAGAATAAAAGATCTGATAGGTTGTCCCAGAACACCGCCCAGTCCCCTTTTGCGAATCAGATTAGCTCTTCAGCCTAATTTTAGTACCTGTAACATACCACATGCAATACTATAGATTTTTTTTTAAACAAAGCTTCTTCAAAGCTAACAGGATGTTGTCAACTGTTTCCAGGCATAAAAGCTACACTGAAATTGTTTTTAAAATCTAGAAACTTCAATTTTTTTGTCATTGTAAATATAAACCAATATGAACTCTGAAATCCTGGAGAGACAAACTAAATACCAAAGAGAATCCCAGTTTCTTAAACTTTCTCAACTGTGGGATGTTTGCAGCCATGCCATCATGAAGGGAAGCCACACTGTCAGTATCCTGTCAAGTAACCTTGCCACCTGCTTCAAGCCACTAAGAGCCCAATTATTAGGTGGCCCCAGTTGCTCATCTTCTGCAAGCACTAGTGAGAGCACTACTCAAGAATCTGACCCAAACTGTCCATCCAGTTAACCCTTCTGCTCCACTCTTCATAAGCCATAGACGAGGCAAAGACTACAGATTAAGTCTGTTGGATTGCATAGATTTAAAACATGAACCCCAGTGATAATCAGATCTTCAGATCAGAATGAGCACTTTAAATGCCCCTGCTGTATCACACTCAGATCTTTCATTAGCTTCCTCCACAAGCTCAGGACAGAGTTGGACGTTTAATACACATATGCTTAATCTAATATACATTCACTCACTCCTAGAACACTGTAACTTGTAGTTAATTTTATTTTCTTAAAAAAATATAGGGCATACTGAGCCCTGAAGACATGGAAACACTTTTTATTAATAGCCTGTTTTATCGTGATTAGAGAAAATCCCATAACCCTTTAAGAGTCCTGAAGATGCCAACTACAAGTGTGTTTTAGAGACCAAGCAGAAGAATTGAGTAGCTAATAGTAGAGACGCCATGTTTTAGACAAGCAGTCTTAGGTTTCTGGATGTTTAGATTAAGTTTCCCCATCCAAGGTTGTATATAGGCACACTGACTATATACACACACACCTGACTGTGGCCTGCCAGATCACATTTTTAAAAACACAGTGCAAAGTAACAGTACACACTGCAAACACAACAGAGTAGAGTGCATCATCAAGCACATCTCCTACAACTTCCTAATTCCAAATTTTGTCAGAAAGCATAGAGGAAAAACAGAAATGTTTATGAAATACTACTGTCATTATTCAGACAATTACATTTAAATACAGAGGCCAAGTTTCAAACACTGAAGCAAGACTAGGGCACAAAAGCATTTGCACTTCAGCTAAATTGACAGAGTATGACTTGGCATTACAATGCATTACAGCTTTAAAAATACAAACGGAGAGGCTATTTTTAATAAGAAATAATAGTTGTGGGCATTTCTTAGCAGTGTTCTTGCTCAAGACTGTAACAGGCCCAAATAAGAAAAGTCAAACTTAAAGCTGAAGTTGTCATATGGCCACAATCTAAGCTAAAGCTGGTGTCAGTGATCGTGGGAAAAAGGAATGAAAAATCCCCATACATGAAGAGATTACAGCTGTGGTTTGGAATACACATGAAGCAGGTTTCTGCAGCTCAATGTCAAAAAAAAAATCCCTCTTAAAGAAACAAAACAGCAGAAATACTGGTGTTCAAGAAGCATAAGTACCTATTTAATTTGTCTTTTTGGTGAGCAAAGACTAGTTAGTCATATTAAGTTTGGCATTTTAAAGGGAAATAATTTTGGAATCTGAAAACACTGTAGTTAGCACCCTTGAAGCCTATAGCATTTCCTTTTAATAGAGTTACGAAAGACCACTGCATCTTTGGACACGGGAAAGATAATTTAACTGAGAGTTATGTTTCTGGAATAGTTTTTCTAAGGAAGGCATTATTTATGCTAAAGGTATTCAACTTGTGTGATTCCCTCCCCCCCCCCCCCCCCTTCCTACAGAGGACTTACATCTTCACTTTCCTATTGAGCTCACGAGTCTTCATTCACCCACACGAGCTCCTGGCTAAAGTGGGGCAGATCTGCATTAAACAGAAGCAGCAGCTAGAAACCGGGACCGAGGCAGAAAAGGTAAGTGAGCCATTATGTCCTTCAGTTAGCTGTGCTAATATCTTGTATTTCCCACACTCAAAAGGTAAATAAATTGATAAAGAAGTTGAAATTGTAGTTGGCAAGTGTCACTGGATGCACTTTTACTTCGGTCTTCTCCCTTGAAGCGCTGTTGCTTCTTTGCTAACCACAAACACCAGTTATATACCACCTCACCCATGAGATACAACAGCTGGAAATACAGCTTGGCTCATGAGCTCCAGGTTGGTGCTGTGCACTGGAGTCACCTTATCTGCCATGAAACCTGCCCAGGAAGTCGCTTTTTGCTTTTGGGCTTTCACCAAGTCAAGGTCTTCCTTGAATCAGGTTCCCCTATCTCCAGTCGCCTTCACCATCCTATTAGCATTGGCTGCACTGCTGTAGGTTATTGGTGGGGTGTTTTAAGTTGGTGTACCAGTAAATCAGAAAGTTACTTCTCACAAAAATTAAGGGATGCATTACTTAGAATGGCAGCCTGTGCTGACATGTGTAACCATGCAGATTTACTACAACTGGATCAATTTATAATACATACTTAAATCCATCTAAGTCTCACCATTATGGAAAGTGTGTATTAAAACTGAAGAACCAGGATAGTCCAAGCTGGGATGCATTAGACAGTGACAGAAACAAAGATAAGTCAACAAGGAATTTAGGTCTTTAAATACTTAAGTCCTGGGCACATTTTGGATCCAGTCTTCTATGGTGAGAAATTACACGCTCACACTCCTATTCTGCAGCATGATGATACCCCAATGAGAAAACAAAATGGGTCTGTCAGGACTGTGAGTGGGAAGCACAAGGCAACCCTGTAGTTTGACAATGCAGAAGTTTTGACAGTAATGCTGACCTAAGAGCTTCCTTCTCCCTTACTATTCCTGGGGTGCGGTCTTATATTACATCACAGAATTACTCCACAGGAAAAACCAACCACTTGGTACTGAGTTATTTTCATCCAAGTCAGTCCCCTGATCTACTCATCAAATAGCTATGTAACTTATTATATAGGTGCTGAAGAGTTCAAGGGGCTGGGGAAAGAAAGTGCAAGAACCACTGTATCCAGCTTTGTAAAGAGGCAGTGATAGATCTCATTGCCTTTACCAAACTGGTTCATGACTGAGCAGCCTCAAACTGATGCTCTGAAAACTGTAGGGGTTCCTTGGCAACATGTAACTAAACAACAGAGGTAGAAACTTCTAAGAGACACTGGGACCATGGGAAGCATCAAGTGAGCAGGGCTGATCTGTAGATTATATGAAGAGGAAGACTGCTGTCAGTAGCTAGTGTCAGAGATACATAAATGAAATGCTTTGATTTAAAAATTACGGGATATAAAAATGAAACTTCTGTGAATAGCAATACACTTAGTCCCCAGGTATTGTTTTGACTTTAAAATCTCCTAAGTCACCTGACTGTTTAAAAATATCAGTTGTGAAGTAGTATTGTTCTGTCTTTTCAGCAGATGCTTTAAAAAAAATCATGGCTTCCACATGGGAATGAAATAGCACTACATCCTAACAACAGGATGTAAAATAGAGCAGCTCATATTCCAAACACCCACACTCTTACACATTCTGCTGACAATTTGGAAATGGGCCTACAGGAAAACTGACGAAGAGCGGGTAACAATAAAACATAAGTGTTTGGGAAGCTGCTTTATTTTACATGCTCTGCTGGTCGCTTTTCCTACTATGCCCTTAATCCCTTCCTGCCCCCTTAATATAAACTGTAATTTTGTCCTGCCCACTAAACACAAAGTTCTTGGAAACACTACATAAATTCCTGACATACCTCTCAAAGGACTGCTTTACTGTCCTCTACTGCATGCACCTGTACATTTTACAGAATCATTTAGCCACTAGCATTTGCAAGTGTTTGTTTTCTTATCTGGCAACAAATAAAAGCTCATTTCACATGCAGCATAGAAATTCTCTACTCAAGGCACTCTACATATTCACAGTCATAACCCATTAAGGTATCGTCAGCTACCCACACCTTCTAATTAAGTGGCTCCGTAGCAGGAAATAGCTGGCAAAAGTAGTTAAAGCAGCTCTGATCGTTTAGGATAAGGGATTTGCATAAGCAAACGAGAAGCTGGCTGACTTGTTGCCTAGATAGTCAGTGAGGTGAAAAAGTGGCAAGAAGCCAGGTTTTGAGGTTACACGCCACAGTATTTACCATTCCTTTGATTTTGAAATCACTGGCTAGTCAAAGAGTCCTATAGAAAATAAGCCAGGTAAAAGTGGATTAGAAATAAAACTACTTTGGGATGTCTTCGTGTGTGTTTAGAGCCCTTTTGGCCACTCAATAAAGAGAAATGTTTCATAGTTTAAGACATCAATTCTAACATACAAGTCAGTAGTTAAGCTTGACGATAAAACATAAAATTTAACTCTCTGTGAGCTCATTATAAATTAAAAAGACCCAAACAAGACTGGTACAGGAAAAAAAAGCAATTGTCCAGTATTGAAGTGGAATAAAACCAGTTTTCAAAACAGGTTTTTATTTCTGCAGCTTGAGGTTATTTTTAAAATAAAAAGTTAAAAACCTTGGAATTCAAGAGAGAAATTAGAAGTTAGTTTCCATTAGGCTTGTCTCACCTGTCTTGGAATACACAAGTCCATTCAAAAATAGTTATTTCCTTCAGTCTTTGTCACTAGTAAGTTCTCCTTTTAAAAAACAATATTCAGAACTGGATCATTGCCATTAAACCTCCCTTTCCTACAAGCACAGTACTGCTATTGCCCTCCTTCCTAACTGGTAGTCATTTCTCTGTACTGTCTGTCTCCTGTCACGCATAAGAGGACTGATCCTCAGTACTTAAGTTAGTAAAGGTTTTTTCTTCCCCAAGAAATATTTATGGGAGAAGTAGTCCCATAGACTCCAGAGAACTCTGCATTGGGCCTTGCAAGGGAAGGCTCACATCTGGAGGAGGACTGCAGAAAGTAGGTTGGTAGGTTTACTGCAGTCATGACAAAAAGGAAAACGCATGCTGCTACCCACATACCGCGTGACTTCAATCTAGGTTATCACAAATTATGTGCACCAAGCCTGTCACGTTGCTTTGGGTTCCATCAGAGTGCACGTGGAATGGGAATCTCATGTTTTGCTATATTGATGTTTTGTAGTGCTGCTCTCAAAGCATACATTATTTTCATGAGCATTAAAAGCATCTGATAAAAGATTAATAATTTTTACACCCAGAGAGTAATTACATGAAGAGTAACATGGCTTGCAGTTTGTCTTGCAACAGATGCCTAGCTTTCCACTGTGAAGGAAGGAAACCCTAGCACCTCATGAGTAGACACATGAAATAGGAAGTCAGTGTTCGTCTGGGAGATGCTTGCCACAGCCTAAGGAAGGCTTTCCTTTTTCAGTTTCAAAAGTTAAAAAGATAGTCAGGATAGTTAATAAAAAACCCAGTTCTGTAGAGGCTTTTGGTAAACAGAAGTGGAATAGGCATGAACCTGTTAACTTGAATTGAATGGAAGCGTACTGCCTAGCTAATTAATTCTCCATCACCACCTGCAGATCATTCTCTTAATGTCAGACTCCATGCATTTCCTGGCAAAGAAGTTGGAGTTGTCTTTTCCCCAAGGCAGATGACAATGGGCATTTGGAGGACAGACAATTATAATCTGGAACTCTGTCCCACACTGCTTAGAAATACCTTGAAGCTGGGCTCCACAGGAGTGGAATTGGCAGAGATTGCTTTGCAGGAATGCCCACTGCTGGCAAAGAAAACCATGTTCTCTTTGCCCTCACAATCCAGTTATTCTGCTCTTCTCTTACTAGCAGGATCAATCAAATGCTATCAGTAAGCAAGTTATGGAAAACATGCCAGCAGAATACAGTTTGCAGCTCTGAAAAAAAAAAAAGCAGCAAGAGAATTCGCTCCAAACTTAAAAGGAGCGCTGGCTCATTTTCAGTTTAATGATTTAAGGGTGCATGGCTGAACTTCCAAGTTCTTATTAATTATTATTCATATTCCCACTGACTGAATACCAGCAAGATGTAAAAAACAAACCAAACCAACAAAACCCCAAAAAGCTTAGTTTGACTTGTGTTTTTCATTAGATAGTCTGGTTCATACTATGATCAGATGATCTTTTAACAGTTCCTACCAGTTCTTGGAAGACATTCTCTATTTCTCTTAAAAGAAAATACACTGACTTCCTGTAGCGACACTGACATGCTAAGTCACCCTCTGTAACCCCAAAGATGCCGATGAAAAGGGCCATGAGGAAAGAGCACTGTGTATGGGCAGAAGGAACTGCTGTGTAGTGGGACTTCTTCTGTAGGTTGCATAAGTGAGAAGGTAAATACAAGTGAAAACTTCCTCTTTCGTTAGTGCATCACAAGTGGGGTTGGAGGATAAATATAGCCTGAATTAAGTTTTGATTCTTTGTTTTTGTTAAGAGTGTTCTTAGCACTCACATTCTCAATTTTACAAGAGCAGTCCCTTGGATTTACTGATGTTGCTCTATTGCTATGATAGTGGAATAATTAGCTTCTCATTTAAGTCTGTGATAAAAAGCCCTAGATGATTTGCAGGTAACAGAACAACTTAGAAAACAGGGCTCCTTCCTTCCTTTTGTGGTGGATAGCTTTTTGAGTAAGAGTCAATACTTGATTTTCAAAGTCTATTTTGATTTAGATTTCATTGAGAGCATATACACATCTCCTGTTTATTGTAACATACAGCTCAATCTGGAGGGTCTGATTTTTTGTTCAGTAGAATTTGTCTTTGTGAATGTTTCTTATTAAAGATGCTTGGTAAAATACTGCAGTTTGTATGTATTTGAATTTAAACTATACAGCACTGCTGCTTCAGGTGGCAAAAAAATAAGTTTAAGTCCCACTGACTTGAGTCAAATAAGTTAAACTATTCTGTCATCTCTCTGACTTCATACAACTAACCTTGAAATATCTTGAGAGCGCTTAGTAAGACGTTAACAGCTATTGTGAAAGGATAGTAAATCATACTGTTTAGCATTCTGGCTCACAGTTAAATATTTAAAATATCACCTACTATTAATGCTAAGTGTTTTCAAGAGTGTCTTTAGTTTTACATGAGCCTTTATCAGATAATTTACTCTGCAGTCAGAAGGGTCCGAGGTCAGTAATGAAATACTTGTTTCTTTCTAGGCAAAGCTGAAATCCTTTGCTGCCAAAATAATTCAGCTCCTGAAGGAATGGACTGAAACTTTCCCCTATGATTTCCAAGATGAAAAATCCATGAAAGAGTTGAAGGAGATTTCTCACAGGATCACACAATGTGATGAGGTAGGAGTGTGGGGGAGAAAAACCGTTAAGTGGAAAAGCAGTATTTGTCAACCTTTGTATGTAGTTTATGGTACTATATACAAGCCCTTGCTCCTGCATGCAGTATTGTCTAAACAGACTATAGCAGCAGTTGCTAAGCTGTCAGTGTAACTGCAGGACACGGGCTGAGCGATGAACTTAATGGTCCATTAGCAGAAACTGTCTATTTATAATCACACAGTGTTAGAGGAAGAGGCAAAATAGTCACGACGATATGAAAAGCGTATGTGGTGCAGAGGGAGAAGGGAAAGAACAGTGACTGCAACAGCACAACATAGTTAAATTTTGTAATGGATTATGTTCCATCCTTTGTACTTTATTACTCCTCTATACATTTAAGTCCCAGAAGACACATCAACTGGTTGTATCAAATGTACTCTTGCTCAAGGTGAAGATGCTTATTATTTAATAGTTGATTCCTAGCAATAATCAGCAACTACATTGTTGCTGTTTCAAGTAACATTCACAGTATTTCCACTAAGGAAATTGTATTTGAGCTCTACTAGCTAGGCAATCACCAGTCTTAACAGCTGAGTTTCTAGCCTATGAAGAAAGCTAGGCCTCACAAAACACTTCTTTAAAACAAATAAAGCAAATGCAAATAAAACAAGGACTGATAGTTTTCTCTTTATTTGGGGTGGGGTTGTTCTGGGTGTTGCCCCCCCCCCCCCCCCCAACACTCACAAAGCCTACACTCTTTTCTCATTGAGAAAGTCACTAACTACCAATAGACAAAAGGAAGGATATAATCAAGGTAATTAATAGTAAAGTGTTTGTATGAACATGAACTTTACAGACATAGAAGCTTCTCCTTGTTTTTAAACCCACAACTTTAAGATACTTTTGAAAAAAATTAGCAGGAAATGGGAAGACAATTGTATTAAGTGATTTTGTTGATTCAGGTTCAGAGAAAATGAAGAACAGCAGGTTTGACAACACTGCATGAATCAGCAATAGGACATAGTACAATTAGGTGTTACCAAGATGTCAAAAGGAAGTATGTCGGTTTTGTTGCATCAAAGCTGTTTACCTGGATGCTACTACGAAAATGTCAGTGCCTTAGGAGGAGGGGAAAAGGAAATAGAAATATGATATGCCCTCTATTCCCTTTGCGAAGGTGAAGAGGTGTATGTTGGTAACAATGCTACTGTGAAAGGGGATTTGGCAGAGGTTTTATTTAGCATCTGTGTCTTAGTATTTAATTCCCAAGTTACTTTGAATTAAGAGTTGGGACCTCTTGCTTTCCCTCCCCTCCCATTCTGCTATGCATGAATAAGTTGTCATTTGAGAAAAAAAAACATCTTCACTGAGTGGCTCAGCACTCTGGTGTTGGAGGCATCTGACAACATCCTTTAATTACAGCATCACCATATTTGTCCCCTTAACAAGGCTACAAGTTTGATCAGTGAAGAGCTATGCCACATCTGACCCCTAGAAAACAATTTGACACTGACAAAAAGCAACTCTTGTTCTCAGTATTTATCATCACAATAAATTACCCACACTTTACTTCAGCAAGGGATTATAGTAATAGTTTGGGGGTTTATTTTGCTTTAAGACTTTTCAAATCCCTTTAAGACAGCATTTTCCATACATAGGATAGAAAGTAAACAGAGAACTCTCACAACACTAGCACAAGCACCCGACTGTTCTATCAGACAGCAAACCAAATAGCTATAATGACAGCCAGGGTTACACCCCAAATGAAGTGCAAATGCCTTGTTTGTACACAAGTTATTGTATACTTATTGACTTATCTTCCAAAGTTATTAGAAAACTTAAGGTCAGGCTAGTAATGAAACTGCTAAAATTCTAAGGGCGTTAAAGTATGAAGACACTAATAAATTCACAATACTTAAGCCATAGTTTTTCATGTCACTGCTTGCTTTGTTCACTCTCACATAACATCTGCAATACTCTCACCAGCCTTCAAGTTTGATTTTCTGTGATCCACATCTAAGATGCTTGCCTCCTCCTGGACACATGAGTAAGTCAGGCAGAGCAGCTGAAGTCAAATGATTTACAATAAAGCTCAACATATCAGAGAGCAGAAATAGTGCTTTATTTTTGTCTCCCACCATGCTCCCTTGGCATATCAAGCACTTGTAGAACAGTATCCAAAATGGCTCCAGCCAGCTGCTGTTGAGCAGTAATCCAGTTGCCTCATCAAAATGAGCTACACTGCCTTCAGCTTTTCATTTGATTTCACTTGGGAGTCCGATTATTGCCTTGTAAAGCAACATTCTGACACTATTATTGCTTAATTATAGCATGGAATATACAAGTATTTGGTAGTCATTGTCTCTCACATCTGCTACATAATTTCAGTCATCACTGCACATTAGGGGCTTCTTTGAACTATCACAGATTCATTGCAGTTTTCTAGTGCATCCAGTTGACTGGCAGAAACCAACACAGCAGGTTATAAACTAACCGTTAACCTTGTGGCTAACTTCAAGAGAAATCATTTGCATGAGAGCAAGAAAACAACTGTGTAGGAAAGAGGACTGCAGAGTTAGTTTTTCCAGCCACAGGAAAAACAGGGTTGGAGAACCTGGGTCATTTAAAGGAATAACAAGAGAGATGGAGGAGTAGGAAGGTGATTGTTAGCTCTTCAGGGTTAACCTCAAAGAGAAGCGTATATAGGGCACAAACAATCGGTGACAAAAGAATTCAGCTTGCCTTAGTTGTCAAAACACTGAACAGATGGGTTATATTTCTGTGGTTTTACCAATATGTCTCCTTATAGATCCTGTGTTTGAAATGTGCACCTGATGAGCAGAAAGGCATCATAGTTATCCAAGAACTTGATGTATGTGGTGCTCTCACCTAAATCTTAGGATGTTGCAATAGCTCAAAGCCAAGCCAGGGAACACCCTGGGGGTACACTCCTAGACATCATGTGAATTCCCTGGTTTCTACCTGGGCCAAATAGAGTTGATCGGTGGGGCTGATCAGAATGGGAAAGAGCTTTTTGGCAGAGCTTTTCTGGCAGTACGCAGAGAATGCAAGTGGCCTCGTGCAAACACAACCACCTTTCCCTATACCCACTTTTAAGGGATGCCGTTGAAATGAGGTACTAACCAGGAACTGCTGCAAGGAGCAGTCCAACCAAGCAAGTGAAACAGTTAGGAAGACAGGCAGACATAACAATGTCCTTATGAAGTTGTGTGGGCAGTTAGCACAACTTCATTTGTCACAGGACGATCAGCTCAGATAAGATGAAAGAAAATGGATGATAGGCATTTATTTTTCCCCACCAGAAGTTATTTGGTGATCTGTGTCTGCAAGAGCTAAAGGGTTTTAGCAGTCATTATTTCTGCCTTCTGCCTAGGAAAATGGAACAGTGAAAAAGATCATTAGCCAGATGACACAGAATCTCCTGATGGCCCTCTCTGCACGGAGCCAGTACCAGGAAATCAGAGAGAAGTTCCGGCAACCTGTTACCGACAAAGGCACCATCCTCAAAACCAAGCCACAGTCAACACAAAAGGACATTCTGAGTGTGTGCTGTGACCCTCTGATCTTAGCACAGCAGCTGACCTATATCGAACTGGTGAGACAGTAGTTTTTGTGAATTGATTTGTTGTCCATTTAGTAAATATTCAGAAAGCCTCTAATGTTTCAATCAAAAAATACAAGTAATGAACAAGACCAGTTAGACACACCAATAAATACGCCTCACATCTACACCGTGGAAAGATCAAAGTCATCAAAATGTTCTCCTACCTTTGGCTTTATTGACAGATTTTCACTGAACTCCCTGTTTATCTATACAGTGACAATCTCTTATCTCTGCAAACACAGGAAAGGGTGAGCAACATTTACCCAGAGGATCTGATGCAGATTGTCAGCCACATGGACTCCCTGGATAATCACAAGGTATGAGAAGGGGCACAGAGGAAAAAAGAAACCAAGAATAACCAGGGTAAAGGACCTGCATGATTCAAGTATAGCCTGTGAAAGAAAGGCTGCCACTTTCTAACCCTTTCATGCCTTAAGAAATAGCCAACAAAATTTTATCAAGACATGAAAAGGAAGTTTATCTTTTGGTATGTTGGTTTTATCATGATACAGGACAGGATTAACATGTGGCCTCTTCTCTTACAGTGCCGAGGCGATGTGACCAAAACCTATAATTTGGAGGCCTATGACAATTGGTTCAATTGTCTCAGCATGCTGGTGGCTACAGAGATTTGTCGGGTAGGTATTCTTTGAAAACCAGATAGCAGAATGATGCTGGCCTTAAGGACAAAAGGCAGGCAGTGGTCTAATAGAGATTTAAATATTAGCAGTGCAATTAAAGATAATGGCATTACTCAAGCATTACATTATTTGCATGCTTATATGATTAAGAGTTCATGGCTATGTTGGGCTTTGCATATATTCTCTCGGTTTGTGTAGCTTCCATAGGAGCATTAGTCATGCAGTGAAATGGCACTTGTGTGGAGTTTCAGTTAGGAGCTCTTTTGAATTATTTTTTAATTTTATTTTTAAATACATCCATAAATTCTCAAAGATACTCATCTTTAAACACAGATTTAGTGATGAACAGCTGTTCTGCTGCTGCATTTAGGTATCAAAGGTAGTATCACAAGTAGTAAAGTCAGAAAGAAAATGGACTACTAGAGAGATTATAAAAAAGGGAGCAACAGCATTATCAGAGGTTAAATTCACTTCTATATACTAAAGATATGCAGAGTATACTGCCCCAGCAGCTTTTTTTTTTATTAACATGTGCATTCCCTGTCTTTATCGATCTCTATTAATATGCACCAATTCCATCAAATGGGATTTTTTCTCTCTATTCCTGCTTTGTCAGTAGCTCTTCTATGGAAATCCAGAATCCTGCTGCAGTTCCAAGTCTGATATATTGATGCTCATCTCTTAAGATTTCTGGCTTTCAGAGAAACTTATTACAAGAGCCACACCAACACATCTTGCAAAGCTGGCTGGCATGACCAAAGCATTTATTAGAACAATTAAATAAAAGCTATTAGCATAATAAAGGTGAAGCCAAGCCATCTACTACTGACCCATTCCTTTTTGCTGACACAGAAACTAAAGTATTTGGTTAAGAGGTTTTGGGGTTTCTTTTAATAGAAAAAGGGAAATCTCTGGTGCAATAGTCGGCAGTCACCACTAATTTATTTCTTTTTCAAAGCCAGATGAAACTTCTAGATCTAAACATGAGAAAGATTTTTATGAATGAAATCTAAGCAGTAATACTAGTTTATTTAAAAAACCAGGAGAAATATTGATAGCTTTCAGAAAGATTGATAGCTTTCAGAAACCAAGTTGAGATAATGCTACATATTAATTTTGCTTTGCCATTTATAAAAGAATCTAGCATGCAGATATTCAGCATCACTTACTAGACCCTTTGCACGTTAGCATGAGTGGGGATTCATATATTTGATTGTCCTCACTACCTGCTCTCAAGAGGTCATTTAAGAGTATACACAGTAAAATGAAGAAAATCAGGACACAGCAATTGCTCTCCCTCACATTCAGGTTGCATGTCATTGGTTTTAAAACTGTCTACTGCTTTCCCCCCTTCTTCAGAGGTTTAAAATTTTTGCATATATTCTTTATGATAGTAGCTTCATGTTATCTCCCTTTTCCACTAACAGGAAATTCCCCAAGACATTGAACTTGAAGTATAAACAAAAGTTTGCATACACACTCCCACCCTAACTGGACAAATAATTGATAGCAGCCCCAAATACTTCTGCTATATTATTAAAAATTAATCTTAACAAAATACCCTCAGGCCTGTATCATTGTAAGATTTAGTAGAACTATTCAAACAGCCTGTAGAAGGCCTTTGACTGAACATCCCCATCTAAAATTCAGGCCATCCCTTCCCTCTTTAACAGATCTTGCTTTTTTTCAGGTTGTAAAGAAAAAGCAGCGTACAAGAATGGTGGAATTTTTCATTGATGTGGCAAGAGAATGCTTTAATATTGGAAACTTCAACTCCATGATGGCTATTATCTGTGAGTATTCTTAACACAGATGGCAAAGGCACTCCATTTTATAGCCTGTCAAGTTTATGCTCATGCTTGCCCTAAATCAGCATATACACTTCTACAGGGGTGGTATGTACCAGTGACAGATTAAGGTGTGGGTGCGTGCTAGCTATAACTTTTGTTTGTCAAGCTGAACTCCCTTCCAAAATGTGTGGTGCTAATACATAAAACAAAAATGATGTTAGCCCCATAATGTTTTTTCCAACTCAGTTGTTTCTTTGTCTCTCTCCATTCAGCTGGCATGAACTTGAGTCCTGTGGCACGGCTAAAGAAAACTTGGTCCAAGGTCAAAACAGCCAAATTTGATGTTTTAGAGGTATGTCTAAAATTTGGACTTTATATAGAAGACCACCAAATAGTTTCATCCAGACCTCTACGGTGAAATCACCAAGTCAGAGATCACAGAGGTACCTCTGTCAGTGGTCACCAGCATAAAAAAAATATTAGGGAGCTCATTTGCTGAATTGCAAACTCCCTACTTGCCTGCAAAGCAAAGTGGATGCAAGTTTCTTAAGGTTATTTCTTCCTGGCATGTTTTTCCACTTGGACATCAAGGTAGTTGTCGCTCAAGTGAATGCCATTTTGCAACCCTTAAAAGTGATTAGAGTGCTCCATCTAGTGGATATCTGAATGAAAAAACCTTAAATGAAAGAGTCCTCGGAAAGACTGGTGACAGCAAGCCAGAATTCTGCGGTGCTGTCCCTGCCCAGTAGTCATTTATCACTCCCTTTCACTCTTCCATGAATCACTGAAGCAAGACATAGATGTAAAACACTACAGAACCCTCCTTTAACACAAAGTAGAAATTACAAAAACCTGAATCCAGACCAGGTCAGTATAAGGTACTCTGTCTTGAAAGCTTCACAAGGGCCCTAACATATTCATGAAGGATGAGCTCTCTGATGGTTACATCAAAGCTTTTTACATTCAGGAGACATGTCTTATTCGACTGTCTTTTTCTCTCCCCCAACAAACACAGCATCACATGGATCCATCCAGCAACTTCTGTAACTACCGCACAGCGCTGCAAGGGGCCGCGCAGCGATCCCAGACTGCCAACAGCAACCGAGAGAAAATCGTCATTCCAGTTTTCAACCTGTTTATTAAAGATATCTACTTTCTGCACAAAATACATACCAACCGCTTGCCCAACGGGCAGATCAACTTCAAGGTAGGACACTGCTATTACAGGAACTGTAGTCATAGTTAAACATTGTGCTTTACAAGCGTTTGCTGGTTTGGAAGTTCTAGCTCATTATATTACCAATTCTTTCAGGATTGCTGTGATGTAGACATACAGCAACACCATTACCTAGGGAAAGTGACATCACCAGATTCCTGTGAAAGCTAGCATTGCAGTTGCCATGTGTGTTGCATATCTAGCAGATCCCCAATGGCTTATACAGAGGGAAATCCATTAAAGCTTCTGGAATTTAACTGCCTTCAGTTAAAAGATTAGTTTTAAAGCATACAGAAATAAGTTTTGTTAGTTTTACATGAAAATGGGACAGAAGCACTGCAAAAGTTAAAATTCATATAAGCAGAACTGATGGAAATAACACTGATTTTTTTTACCAAAGCTGATGCATGAGAAGATGGAGAAAGCCAAACCCCCCAGCATTAAGAATTACTCAAGTAATACAGAAATAGTGCAACGTTAGCCAACTGAAAAAGTAAACCTCTTCAAGGAACATTGTACTCTGAGAACATCTGAAGTAAAAGGAAAGAACTTCAAATCAAGGAGTGCAAGAATTTTAGTGTATAATGGCAGACAAAAGTTTCCCACTCTTTCCTGCCTTGTGTTCAAAATGGATTGGGGGAAGCAGAAAGCAGTAAAGAGCAGAAAGTAAGCTTTTCTGCAGCAGCAAGCTGTCCTATCCAATCAAGTTATAATAAGTAATTTCACCCTGAATCATCAGCATTAACTGATATAACCTCATCAGGTTAGATAGCTATAAATGCCACATATAACCAGTACCTGGTATTTAGCAGGTCTTCAAGAGAGTTTCTACAGGTTCTGGATTCTCCCTAAGTAATAAGCATATACAAAAGGTAACACGATAAGCATACACATACAAAAGACCACAACCTATCAAAAGTACTTTTGAACATTTTTGTCATTATTTAGGCTGCGTAGGGGTATAGCAACACACAGAATATACAAAACAAACCCTAAGTAATTATGCATTACTTAATTCTAGAAAGGAAAAGATATCTATAGTTTCTGTAGGTGATTTTGATTATTTCTTAAATTTCAAAAGTGCTTTATGAGAAAGTCACATTCCATTGAATGTTGGAAACATAAGTAGGCAAATAAAAAAGTTACTGACTAGTTCCACTGGCAGACAGAACACAGAAAGCAACAGCACTTTATTATACATGAAAAAAGGTTGATGACAAAAGGAACTGAATGCAGACAACCAAGTAGTTAGCAGGGATACGCTACTCAGCTTGAGAGGCTAACAAGAGATGAGGAAGTAGGACCACAGGGGGGAGATGAAGGGAGCAGCAAGGAGAAAGGATGACAAGGAAGATGACTGCATAAGGGCTAAGAAGAGAAAAAGCTTTAAGAAAAACAAGACTGAGAGGCTCTGAAATTTAAATGAAAGAATGAATATTTGAAATAAACAAGTCTGATTTTAATTACATTCTTTTATCTCATACAGAAATTCTGGGAAATTTCAAGACAGATTCATGATTTCCTGACATGGAAGCAGGTTGAATGCCCTTTTGAAAAAGACAAAAAGATCCAGAGCTATCTACTCACAGCACCCATTTATAGTGAAGAAGGTAAAATCCTTTATTGAACGCTATAGCGAGACTTCCTACTTGTTGAAATGCAGACAATGTGCACATAAGAAAAGTTAACATGCAAAAAACCCACGTGATAAGTCTGCATTATCATTTTTGTATCATCTGCAATGAGAATAAACTTTGTCATGAAGCATGCTAAGTTACACCCACTATATTGTAACTTCTGATTATTGTTTTTTCAGTTAAAGAACCCACATCTGATTGTTCTTATTTTATTTACTAGCTCTGTTCATTGCATCCTTTGAAAGTGAAGGTCCAGAAAATCACATGGAAAGAGACAGCTGGAAAACACTCAGGTATAAAGCTTCCTCAGAACATGAGCCTTTTAGCAGGCATACACAGGCATGTGATCATCGGCTTCCTCTCTCCTATTTCCACAGGACCAGCCTATGACCATTTTGCCGCCCCCCCCCCCCCCCCAATTTTTTTCTTCAAAATCCAAATCAGAAAAAATTCAGTAGGGCTTGGATTTTGGTACAACTTTTCCCGCTAGATCAGTTTGGGGTACAAGATTGCTGCTTGGACTATGAAAGAGGATAAGCTTTGTTTACACTATCAAATACAGTGAAATAAATCTACATTTGCAGCAGTTTTCAGACATGCTTTTCCCAAGGTAACAAATACATATACATAGATACTAAGAAGGTGCTTTATCATACCCACATTGTTACAAGTCATATAAAAGGATGACGTGTTATATGAACATCCTAATTTCCAGCCCACTCGTAAGAGAGAAAGTCTCAATGATCCCTCCCTCTATTTGAGAGGAAGAAGCACTTCCTTCAGGTCCACAATGAGATCAGTTAGCTTTCTTGTAATACTGAGGCCAAGACAGAAAGATTTAGACTTGAGATTTGACATAACTGTACAAATAAAGAATGAAGAAGTCTGTATGTCTTGAGCTGCAGTTGAGCTGCTTTATGACAGCATTTTCCTAGACAAGACACTGTTCTGCAGTGATCCCAGGGTTTCCTGGGAAGTCTACACAAGCTTCTCACTTATGACACCCATCCAATATACTTTGTATTAAATCTGACTGTTCAGCAAGCAATAGTTTAGGATGACAGAAGAACAGATGTTATTTGCCCAAGCGCATCTTAAGGTTCCAAAGTAACCTTTCAAAGGTTAACTTCTCATCTAATTTCCAGTTGGCATCTTTATTGGAATGCATAGATGTATTCTAGTTTGCAGCAGTTGGAAGTCTGTCACTTGAAGAAGGGCTTCCAGCTAACAAGGCAAGATAGATCTATTGCCAACCTTTACCAAAACTGTAAAACCTTTTGTTGTGACAGAAAAGATCATTTTCTTTTTATTACTACTTCTTCTAGGACAACTCTACTTAATAGAGCCTGAGATTTTTGGATCTGATCTGCAGACTTTGAAGCACATCAAATGAATGAGTTTTTACAACCCGAAAGACTTGGACTGAGCTAAGAAAGACCTCACTGGCTGAGGTCTCTTTTGTATATACAGTAACTTTTATGAAATGAAATGTGGTAAATATTTCACATGTCAACCTTAAGGCACTTAAGTGAAGGGTTTTGGTTTTTTTTATTTTAAATACAAGGGCAGGGCCCTGTTCTCAGAGACAAAATGTATCATGGGAGATGGTATCCCTGGGGAGACCTTATTCTATCAGCATCCAAATTTTTATTTTGTTTACTTCCACCAAATAAAAAATTGAAACACACATCCCAACTAAAGTCAGTGTTCAGGTTAAATACTCCATTGGACCGGTGTCCTACAGAACACTCAACACATCTCTCTAGCTTTGAGGTGAAGGGTCTCCTTCAAATCAGTGATACTGTTCACATGTCAGCGAGCGTTTGCAGAGTCAAGGCCTTAGACATCTGCCCCGAGCGTGTCCCTCTCCTACATCAGAAAATAGTGCCTTACAAGGTACTTTGATCCTTTAGTGTACCTTCCATTACGCTGGACTGGAAGTAAAGAAAGTAAAAATATGGGTGTCTTGAAACCAGCTACAATGTACTTTTTAAATAAAATGGAGAATATGGCACATGAAGTAGAGTATACCTGCCTGTAACATTGATGGTGCAGCAAACATATTTTTGTTACATGATTTAAAGAGCTAAGATGGGGTAACTGCTGGGGGACGTGCGTTTGTGTGCGAGTATGTGTGCGTGCATGTGTGAAGGTGCACACATGTCTAAGTTTTAGTACTTCTGGGATCTATCCTTTAAATTCTGGCTGTCAGAATAGTTTGTGTTTTCCTTTTTAAAAAATCAGGGAATTTCTTTTTTGTTTTGTTGAAAAGAAGGATGTCTAAACTAGATTATCTCTGCAAAACAGGCTCAATAAGGTGATTTTTTTTTTTTTTTTTAAATACTTTTTGGAAAGTCAAGAACATACATGAGCTAGGGAGAGGGAAGTAAACTCAGATAGCCAATTTGAATTTAAGACTGAAATTTCCAGAGCTTAAGAAGAGTTTGTAAGCACTGAACTGGTATTTCATTCCCATGTTTCCTTTGAAAATGCTAGTCTGCACTTACCAGCGATTAAAGCAAATACTCACTTATGATACAAGCTTTTTCTAGTATTTTGCAAGCCATTATTAATGGTCCAGGCCAGAAGCCACTGAAATCTAAGGGAAAACACCGTAAGAAATTGGTCAGGCCTTTGAACCCAGATCAGTACCAAAATTAGAGATTATCTGTAAACTTGCTAATGCTTACCATTCCTAAGTTATCTTTAGTCTTGAGTTTGCACCTAATTTGGCTACTAAATGAGCACCTGAGGAGTTTGTTAAGATTTAAGGTATTTATTTCCTGGAAAAAATACACAGTTCACGTCTTACTTTCTCATGTGATCTCTGAATCAAGAAAAAAAGGGCTCAAATCAAAACCTGTTTTGTTTAATAAATGATTACCCACTAGTATCTACTGTCCTTTCCTCTAATTTTTGTCTTAAGGCTTGAGGGCTGCATGTTCGTAAAAACAGTGACTTGAGCCAGAAAATGAGATTTTTATTTTTCTTTGAGCAAAGCCCTCTAGAGTTCAGTCATTGCAGCCACCCTCAGAGAGGGCCTCTGGAGGAACTTCTTTTAAAATCATCCACTCTAAGTAGATGGGTTTTACCTTATGATGCCTTCTGTTGAAGAAGGGCCAGGACTTGCTGAACCAAGAGTCCAGTAGATTCTTCTTGCTGAACCAAGAGTCCAGTAGATTCTTCTTGCTGAGTGCCTACAACCAAGAGCACTGCCCCTGTTTCATATCACATCTTAATCACTTAGAAGTTATTTGCTGCATAGGCCCTGTAGCACAGTAAAAAATTAAAGAGCCTTCCCTCTTTCCCTGTCCCCCCTTGACAAATACTTAAAATTAGAAGAGTAAGTTGAGATAAGGAAGGGACATAAATCAAGATATTGCTCTTCCCATAGTACTGACATCAGAGAGAAACAAAAGCAAGTCATGCCATGAAGAAGGAAGAAATAAAATACTAACATAATAAGAACTGCCCAGAAAAGGGGAAGGGATAATTCTTATCATCTGCTGCTATTTTTCCTGTGCTGAAGTACTGACCTTCAGACCTGGATTAGAGTAAGAATATTTATACTGTATTATTACAGTGTTTTGCACTTTCAGAGATGTTCTAGCTAGTAACCTTGTCAGACACTATAAGAGGGATTGTATATCAGCTTTGTTTATGTAACTGAAATTTAAAAGGGATGCTTAAAGTTTAAGAAAAAAATATATATTTGAAATGCAATTTTAGAACACTTTCTGTAAATGTATTAAAAAAAGCTTTCACATGAATGTGCACTTCACTGGTCAATCAGTCCTAGTATATACTTGAAATCAACGCAGTATCTACATTGGTTCCTTTTTATTTTTCCTCCCTCGGTTTGATACATTCCTTAAATACTGTGTTTTGCTATTCTGAGCTGAAATGCTAAATATAAAGCTGTACCATAAAGCAGGATATTCCGTGTTTGACTGGATGTGCTTGCATTAATAAAAAAAATTGCTTCAACCAGGCCTAACTTTTCCCATGGTTATTTGTCTCTTGCAAAGTGATCAAGCCACAAACCAGTGGCTGGACAAGGGAAAGCAACTGTGGAAGGCAGTATAGTCACAATGAGGTAAATGACTACTTAAATTCAAGTTCTGACTTATGAATATACATTATGAGACATTTAGATATCTTCTAACAAAGGCAAGAGCGACACTAAGCCAACAATATGCTGCCACTTCTCACATGCTCTCTATGACAGTATTTTATGGATTTGATACAGTGTCCCTGCTATAGAATATTTACATTCTCAAGGAAAGCAATTAACAGTTCCAGTGTATAAACACATTCTGCACATCCCAAGAGTTATATTTCACTTTTTTCCCCTCCCACACATTTATCCTTTTAACAGGAAAGCGCAGAAACGCCTGCCAGCTGCAGCACACCACAGGGCTTCCTGTACAGCAAGATTCTGTCAAAAATTCAGTGCTCCAGGACCTCTGGGTGCAACCACTACCCTTTTTCATGCCCTACTTTACAGAAGCAGAGTCACTTCCCCAAGGTCACACAGGAGAGCCCACTTTCCTGAGCCATTCCCCACGGTACCTCCTTTCCCAGGAATAAAAGCCTTAAAAAAAAAAAAAGAGTCAGACCATGCAAGCACAGGAACTCTGGTAATGCTGCAAGCATTTTTAATCTGCTGAAAACTCTCTGGGGAAATTGCTTTGGTAACCAGACATCCACAACAGCCTCCCAGAGTAGAGCAGTACTACGTTCAGTCATCATGGCTCATTAGAAAAGATAATGATGTTTACCAGCATTAAGAGGATCAAGCAGACAAGAGCCTTCCTGATGGCCAGTTCACACTCATAATTAATATGCATATTACATCCTTGAAAATGTACTTCCAATTATGTCCCATTCAGTCATTAGGATAAATTAGCTATTTACACAGGCATAAGAGTAAACAATGAAATTGCTTTCCGGGCACTTTCCTGCCATTAGCGCGTGAGGCAGTATGACAAACAGTAACTCAATGCCAATAAGGTATCTTTAGTTACGTTACCAGCAACTTGATTTATCAAGTTAATCGGCCCCAAGAAATAGCTTTCTTCCAGAAAACAACTCACGTAGCAACAGTCAGCTGAGGAGTCAGTTAGTAACTGATAGGAGCACATCTTTTGGAAGGAAACCAGTAGTCCTTCTGAGGCTGTGCAGACAGATCTTCCCTCTCCAGTCTGCAGCGTATGTAACTGTATCAGGCCTCCCAACTAGCCAGAAAAGCCTGCAAGCACTGCATGGAAGCACAGTTTTCTCTTAAGGCTCTCTGGAGGCATTAAATAGCATCATGGGGACAGTAAGTAAAAAAAACCAAACACACACCAGTGCCAATTGCAGAAAAACTTTATCCTAAACTGTCAGTGCATGCTATTGAGGAACTTTCCAGACCAGCAAGCATGCAAGTATTAGAAACAACTGCTTTCATCTCTTTTCTTCCATGCTTGTCCCTGGAAAGGCAGTGATAACTGGGTATGCTTTGAGATTTCGGCCCGTCTCTACAGGCCTCCAATGCAGGTTCCCCAGCACTGCAGAGGTTTGCCTGCATAAGTTTGCCATGCCCAAAGCTGACTTTGGAAAAGAGAGAAACAAATCTGGGGGGTTATTTCTGCTGTAATTTGGAGGCATAACCTAAAGCATAACTCTTTCTAACATTGTGACAGTGGAGAGTTTACTCATCTCTAATATTTCCGATGTAAGCAATTTCTAACATCAACATTTTTGTGGATTCTCGATACCACATTGAGCTGCTGTGGAGAAAATGGATGCAGCTGCTTGCTGCAAAATGACTTTGGGATATTAGTTTATCTTCAACAGGAAATACTAAAAAGCAGTCAAATTCTGTGCCATGGGGAGCGCTGAGGCAGTCTCAGACTGATACCCCACCTTCTCAAGAGGTGTGTAAGGAAGTAATTCCTACCACCAGAAATACAATGGTAATTAAAAACCCTAAGCCAATAAACATCCCATTTCTGCTCTCCTAGGGTGCATACCTTACATTAACACCACCTAGGCATCTAACAGCTAATAATAATTAAAAGCACTTCTATGTATAAAGTTCTGTAAGAAGCAGCGTTTGGCAGAAATGGTATAGTTTCTTGAAACCCTTAGTAGCACCTACCAGAATGTGCCACCCGAAAAACCAAACCAATAACCCACCCCAAGAAAATAAGACCCCCAAAGCCAGGGCAATTGCCACACAGAGGATTCCTGTTAACATCCCCACCTAAACACAAGCTGTGGAGATCGTTTTACTGGGTGGAAAAAAAGCTCCACGTGAACAGAAACCGAAGGACCAGGTTCAAACTACTGGTGATCTGAGCCAGGAAAGAAGGAACTTGAAACTTAGCAGCAATTTCCTTCCAATATTTCCTAATTTATCTAGCTTCTTCAGATAAAGCTGGTATCTTAATCTTAAAATTGATATAATTCTGTTTAGAGGCAGAAGATCAATGAGACACTAGCAGAATCTCATTACACAGACATAAAAGTGTGTAACATCTTTTTAATTGCTGTCAATGAGCACATTAAGGCCTCCTCCTATTCCAGGTGCAGTAAACTCAAAGAGACTTGCTACACAGCATTAACATTGTATGGTTCCTTTCAAATACACAACATCCAGTGGTTTACACTCAATACAAAGACGATACTACTAACCACACTCCACCTCCCCAAGTACCCATTTAAATAGCAAAGTCCAACCCACCATCAGTTGAGGCAGCAGAGCACTGTGGGGGGGGTCTCAGCAAGCAGAGCTGCAAATGATGGATTTGATAAAAGCCTTTAACACTTATGGTATGGGCAGAATTTAATGAAACGATGACATACTCCTGTGCACATGGCTCAGTGCAGAGCTAAGAGCTTGTCTCAATTTGTAAAAGCCACTCCTAAAATGCTTCAAAACATGAATTCCAAGCAAATTCCAACAAAGCCACAAAAGTAAATATTTTTTTCCCCTGTATGTCTCTTAATTCACTTCTAAGAAGCATCACAGTATCCAAGTATCCCAAGAATTTCACAAGAACCCAGCAGCCAAAAAGTCACTTTGACAAGGCTGTAAAAGCAAACACACCTCAAAAAAACCCCAACAACTACAGCACATGGATGGCATTTGCCAGCCAGAACACCATCCCAACTGCTCCCCAGTGACTCCACAGCCCAGGAAAGCATATAACTTGTATGCTGAAAGGAGTCTGAGCTTTATCTGTCTTGAAGCACCTCTCCAAAGCATACACCTGCACCAAGCTATCTTAATGGTTTCTCTTTTTTTTTTTTAAACTATCTCTTTAAAACAGTCATTTTCCCCATGGCTTGTAAAAACATCGGAGATAAACCACCACTTAAGCTTGCACAAGGCTGCAGGAAATCCATGCAAGAGCTCAGGCCCTTCTGGGACTAAAGCCACTACTGCACCCGTTGGCTTGAATTTCCACAGCTCTGAACAGCTTCACCTCACATCCCGTCCCCTCCACGCTAACACACACACTGCTTCTCACAAGATCTCCCTGTTTGTTTCACAGCTGTGACCCTCCTACCTGGGCACGCTTGCCACCAGCTTCAGCAAGAGCCAGCCAGGTCACACACCTTACCTGGGAAAGTTGTTTTCTAGCCTCTGTGTTAAGTTCTATTTTACTCCAGTAATTGTTTTTTTAAAAAGCATTTTTGCAGATGCTCAAGAACACTTCAATACCAGCAGAGAGCATAGATATCGAAGCAGTTATAAAAAATTAGTCATTAGAATCACACACCATCACAATCACAAAGGTTATCTCTGAGAGTTTAGTAAGCTACTGGCACTGCAAATGGCAGGAAAGGGTTAACATTCTCTTTTACACTCAAGTACTACAGAGCAAAACACTCTGCCTAGGGAAGAAAATGATAGGTGCTCAGAGGACATGGGCCAGGATACTTAAGTCATGTGAAACACATGAGTCCTGTAGCTACAGGACAACCTTGAAACTGTTGGGGTTAAACCCACTCCTCCTGAAAAACTCAACTATTTCACATACAAACTTACCTCAGTTCTAACAAATCAGTCAAACCAACCCAGACTCTTATCTCCCATGCTTTGTTTCCAGCTTAGAGAGACTCATTTCACTTAACCCAGAACAGAACCAATATAGACTCATGCAAACACTCAGGCTGAGGCTGAAAAGTGAGAGGGATTTATTGAGCATTCCACCATCAGTTCAGAAGCACTTCAGTGCTGCCATACAGATCACAGTTACACTCCCCACACTTCAAACACAGCACATGTCCTGTGCAGAACCACACAAGCTCCCCTCTTAAAAAGAGAGAAACCAGCCCCTTCTCAGCATAAACTCATAGTAGTAGAGCCCAGAAAAATAAAACAACAAGATTTACCTTATCCTATCCCAGAAGGAGGGAGAACCCACCAGTCAAGAAAGAAGTGGAGAGACCTTTTCTGCTGCCTTCAGGAACAAACTGAGAGCAGCCAGTTACTTCCCAAGGCCCTACTTAAGCACACAGCTGCCGTCACTTTAGTGGGGCAAGATGAGGTGAGCCTAAAAAAGTTCCCCAGAGCATCCCCATCCCCCAGGCTGAGGGACAGCAGAGCTCTGCAGGCTCCTCACAGTGGGCAGGGGTGGTCTCCCAGCTGGGACCAATTCACTGGAGGCTGAAGGCAATCCTGGAGCTCAAATGTGAAACAGGTGGGGCCTGGGCCTTGGCTAGCAAGGCCAGCGTAGGGGGTGGTGCTGCACCAGCCTGCTGCCAGGGGCGTCCTACACAGCCCCAACCCCCAGTGCACTACTTGCTGGGACGCATTAAGAGAAGTTGGTAGCATGTCGATGAAAGCAGAGATCTGCAGAGCTGGTGCAGCCACAGGAACACACAAAGCAGTATTTCATCCTAGTCTCCTTTGCAGTCAAGTTTGTGCCCTGAGGACAGAGCTGGAGCCCTCAGCAAGCCGTCAGGGGCACCGTGGGGGCACGAACCAAACACTGCTTAACTTTGGCCAGATCCTGACATTCCTCATTTTACCTGGCAGCTACATAAAATTCAAATGAGCAATCTCTTCAGGGTGCAGAGGGGTGCCACACACACAGCAAGTGCACCTCATGCAAGCCAAAGTGTAAACCACCTTTGCTACCTACACAAAACAGCGGTGCAGCAGTCAGCGAGTTGCTGCATTTATGCTGAACCATCATTTTAAAGGCTGTTTGAAGTTCTTTCCCTTCCATTCACTGATCTGACAAAGCAAAAAGCTGTTTCATTTTATTCTAAAGTTTATATTCCAGCATGCACTAAAAAGTGCAGCTTAAATCCATGTCTAAGTTCAGAGAGAAGCACGTGAGGCTTACCCACCACTTCTCCTTCTGTCCTTAGGCAATTCTCCAGTCTTACATGCTGAGAAGTACAATCTAACCAATTTACAAAGAAGTTTTAATAAGTATTTCACAGGTGTGTGTATGACAAAGTCCAAAGGGTCACAGGCTTTTAGGAAACTTTAAAAAGTACCACTAAGTATTTTCTTCTGGATGCAGTGGACACAGAACCAACTTCTCTGTCCATTTTCCACTTTTCCATCTGTATTTGCTGATTGAGAGTAGCCCTGCTGAGAAGCACCTGGGTGTCATGGTGGATGAGAAACTTAACATGAGCCAGCAGTGGCTCTTGCAGCTCGCAAGGCCAATGGTATCCTGGGCTCCATCAGAAGAGGGGTGGCCAGCAGCGACTGGGAGGTGATTGTCCCTCTCTACTCTGCCCTCGTGAGGCCCCATCTGGAGTACTGTGTCCAGAGCTGGGGCCCCCAATACAAGAAGGATGTGGAACTGTTGGAGAGGGTTCAGAGGAGGGCCACAAAGATGATTAGAGGGCTGGAGCACCTGCCCTACAAAGAGAGGCTGAGGGAGCTGGGCTTGTTCAGCCTAGAGAAGAGAAGGCTGCAGGGGACCTCATTGCAGCCTTCCAGTACCTGAAGGGAGCATACAAACAGGAGAGGAATCAACTTCTTAAAAGGGTAGACAACGACAGGACAAGGGGGAATGGATTAAAGCTAAAGGAAGGAAGGTTTAAATTAGATATCTGGGGGAAGTTTTTTACAGAGAGGGTACTAAGGTGCTGGAACAGGCTGCCCAGAGAGGTGGTGGATGCTCCGTCCCTGGAAGTGTTCAAGGCCAGGTTGGATGGGGCCCTGGGCAACCCGGACTAGATCATACCTGGAGGTTGGTGGCCCTGCCTGTATCAGCAGGGTTGGAACTCTTTGATCCTTGGGGTCCCTTCCAACCAAGACCATTCTATGATTCTCCCCAACAGTATCTAGGAGGCCCGTTGAAAGACACATTTTTAAACAAATTGAAGTTTGCGAATTCACAAGCACAACTTGCATTCAGTCCCATAAAGGGTCTAATGTAAAAGCGTGCCCTCAGCTAATTTCGTTCTGCCTTCCCTTAATTGAGAACACTTCCCCTTCCCCCTGCAGATTGCCAAAGTTCCTCAGAAAAGGTTACAGTTAATGTGTATAACAGGCACCACCTAAAAATAAAAAGAAAATAATTGCTTCTCAGTTCAGGGGAGCACGTTCCTATTCAAACAAGCGTTACTATATTTACTCCTCTAACATGAAACTGCAGTGCCTCCTCCAGGAAAACACAGCTGGCTTTTTACACTTGGATCAGAGCTTAAGAAAGGGAAACAGCGCATTACGTAAACAGCATCTGTCAAAACATGGTGACACAGCCCAACGCCTGGCCACGTAACCTGAGCTCCCAGCGTGGGCAGAGGGTTGGTTCTGACTCCAAAGCATAATATTTTCATTTATTTTTGCAATGCCCCAGCGGCTGGCAGCCCAAGCTGAACAGTGTGGGCTTTATTCCCCCTCTCCATGCAGAAGATGCCATGGGAAAGGTCAGAGCAGGGTTCCTCCCCCAAGCCAGCAATGGTTTGTGCATGGCCGAGCCCGGCTTCATACCCCCGCTGCAGCCACACAGGTTGAAGCCGTGACAGCTGACAATGACCCAAATGCACATTTCAAAACCTTGCTGTTCCCCTTTTCTCCAGAAAGTTCCTGTGGCTCCAACCTCAGGGCACTGACCCTTCGAGCTGAGGTGGTTTTGCTTTTTCACCAGCTGAGGCTGGAGGGGACCAGCAATAATGTGAGGCAGTATCAATGCTGAAGCCTTAATAATTAAGTTACTGGACTCATTCTGTGAATGGAGCCAGCCCTTTGGCTTAACTTCTCCCTCGAGTAACTCAATTTCATGTGTGTTGCTAAAGCAGGGAGCAAACCCCAACCTCAGATCCCAACCCCAGCAGCTCCTGTGGCACACAGCGGCTCCCCTCCATCAGGGAGGACAGAGATGCAGTTTGCAGCCTCCAGCAGCCCCGTTCCTGCTGCCTGACCCAGCAGCCAGGCTCTTTGCACAGGCTGCAGCCCAAGCAGCAGCACCCCATGGTACAGCACCCCGAGGTGCAGTGCCCGGCTGTGGATCCACATGGTAACGGTATCTCTGCAGTCCCCCACCCCGAGTGACAAATTTGAGACCAGGCACTTAGCTAACCTATTCCAGCTATTTAGCCAGAAGTATGTCTGTGGCAACATGCAGAATAGATTTTGTCGTGCAAGTAGAGAATTCCATATTTGAAACATGACTAATTTCCTCCCTTTCTTGGATGAGGTTGGGAAACACCTTCAAGGACAAGTTGCATATTTTACTAGGGAAGGGGAAACCTCCCTGCCTCACAGCACCCAGCGGGGATAGAGAACAGCAGCAACAGAGCTCTATACAAACAGATGCACCCGTATAGTGACGTGGCTATACCACAACACAAGCAGAAGTTTAATACACCCACATAAGTGAAATCACTTGTAAACTCACTTTATAATGAAGGCATGTTCTACTATGTCTGTTCTGGTGCCGTTACAGAGCAGAAGCAATGGTGTGCAGCACTGGGTACGGGTAATGGTCTTAACTCACTGCTCTTTGGCATGAACTGCATGTTGCTGCATCCCAGCATGAACTACTTGGACAAGTACAGAAATAAGAAGAAAGCCTAATCTATAGTAGAGAGTTCACGAACCAAGTCCTCTGTGGCTTGAAGGCGGTTCTCTGAGCTGGTAAACGGCAGAGGGCAGTTCCTCCTGTCCCACTCACAGGGTCCGGCCAATGGGTATCAATGCCCAGCCCCACCACAGCTCCGTCAGCTGGGACCTCCAACGACTTCTGCATTGCCAGGGCTGGAGCTTATAAAATGCTGAAGGCTTTAAGGCACAGGGATGGAAGAAATAGGAGAGGAGCCATAGCAAACTGAAATTGGACTGGGTGAACAGGAAAGGTAGCACACAGACCAATGAAGCGCAATGCAAGAAAATTGGTGAAGAAAGACAGAGGCCGACACAATGCAAGATTCAAAGAGATGAAGAACCATATAAGCTTTCTAAATATATTTATATAGCATGTGCAATTTCTTTTAGGTATGCTAAGGACTTGGGCAAAACAAACTGCTCTCCAGATAGATGCCTTTTTCTGACTGGTGCTGGGCAGTGACTGGTAACAGCTCAGGAGCACAATTAAATGTCTCTGCCATCCATTGCTGCACGGAAGAGAAGACACTTGGGATAATGCATCAGTAATTGTGAATAACTGCAAAACTGAAGTCCTGAAACTGGCTCTACCCATGGCTTTCCTGAAGCAGTTGTGTGAAGCACTTCCAGAGGACTTCACGCTGGAACAGGCTGCCTGGGGGGCTGTGGAGTCTCCTTCTCTGGAGATATTCAAGACCCATCTGGACGCCTATCTGTGCGACCTGTCTTAGGGACCCTGCTTTGGCAGGGGGGTTGGACTTAATGATCTGGAGGGCCCTTCCAACCCCTGCAGTTCTGTGACTTACTTTTCCAGAAAAACTCCCAAAGAAGGATGAAAAGCAGAACAGGACCAGGAAAGCAGTTACCCTGTGGTGATCTTATGGAGTATTTGTATAAATCTGAGTAACTGTTAGAGCAGTGCACTGAACAGAAAGATTCTCTCTGCAATTCGTAGGTCCCAACAATTTCTCTATTTTGGGATTACCAAGAATATATAAAGCATCCTGTCCTCTTTTGAGGTATCCTTGTTAAAATAGACAAAATAATACATCAGTGTGATATTCATGAGTTAACTCCTTTCACTGAGGGCCTTACTTACAAGAAAACATTGCACCTTATTTTGAAAAAATGCCTATTAATTCACTGAGGGACCTTCATTATCCAAAGCAAGAATTCTAAGGTATCTTTTTGAACTAGTCACAGCCTGCAGCCTAGCCCAAAAGCAGAAGTTAAAATACTTGAGAATTGTAACACACACCACCACCCAATTTTAAAGGCTGCAAGTTTAAGGTAGGTATTTATAATTTTTAATCTAATTATATAATAATTTAGAGAAATTAATAGGTTAAATGGTAAGTCATTAGAGAACATGAACTGCACGTGATTAGTAATAACTCCCTGGAAGTGCAAATTTTACATCATGAATAGCAGCTTTTAATTAAAGTAACTGATTTAATTTCCGATGTCAAAGTTGCTAATAAGCTACCCCACAACCTGTAAAGCAATATAGAGCTGAGCGTGTTCTTGCTGTAAATGTTCTGCAGATTGATTGGTAAGACCATCTTCCCGCAGAGGCATGCCGCGAGGTGCCTGTACCCAACCCAGCACCTGGCAGCAGCAGCAGGTCCCCAAGGAGATTCCACCCTCACACGTACTCCTGTTGTACCACCAGGCTGTCAGTACCTCACATCCACTTAATGTGGCACACGGCCCCTGCCAGGATCTCTGGCTTTTGTAACCAGCACATATAGGCGATGGCTGCCCAGGCAACTGATGAGCTGCCCAGGCAACTGATGAGCTGCCCAGCCGACATGTGCTGCAGCAGCATGTTCTTGCACTGGCAGTGACTGCAGCGAGCTGAACTAAGACAAGAGAAAGACCAGGCCAGCAAGGGCCCCTGAAAGTTCAAGAGCCCTAAAATAATCAGTCATTCGGACTACTAGTGTCAATACTCAACTGGGACATTAACTGTTTCTAAGGTTTCTGACCTTTTAACTCCAACACATCTGCTTCCACATTTTTGGGATGATGAACAGAAAAAGTTTTCAGAACTGGTTCCCATTGACTGCAATCATCTCCAGACTGCCTCAGTTGTGTTCCAGCATCAACACTGTAGACAGTTTTTGATTGCACAGATGCAGACAGCTCACACCATTCTCTTTCCTGGCCATTGCTGATAGGCACAACCACCCAGTGGAAAATAGCAGATCAGGCTATCAGCAGCCTGCTGTGTTTCCAAAACATGGAAGCTGGGTCAAACAGATCCTTCTGAGGAAGCCAACTAAGCAATACTCAACCTCCTAAGCAATACTTAACCTCTTTGCACCACATCAGTACCCGTTCTGGTGCACACCAAGCAGCGGTGGTGGCAGCAACAGGCACTTGTGATGCTTATTCTTGCACAGCAGAGCCAGGGCAGCAGTAGCAGCTTAAGTTTTAATGGCTGGAGTCATACCTTTGCCCCAAATCAGCATGCCTGTGAGTTTAATATTTTCATCACTGGTACCTTATCATTTATGTAAGAAACCAACAAGATGTCTTAAAGTAAAATAACCTCTGGTATAAGTTTAAGTTGTGCCTGGGGAACTAGCTCTGCACTTCTGTATCTCGTCTGGGTAGTCAGTCACTTCAGATGCAAAAATGAGCTGGCTGAACCTCTCACTGTAGATACTATGCCTTGTAACTGGTGTTCTGCCTTGTAAAATACTATTGTAAAAGCTTTTTTAAAAAAACAGCTTAAAACAATTTCTAAAATGCAGAAATTCCGTTTATTGTATTGAGAATATAAATTGCAAGAAGTCTTGCAATGCATTCTCTTCACTCTAAGTACAATACAGTACACTGTTCTCCACAATAAGTTACAGAAAGGCAAATTTTATGTACATATAAGGATCAGTGCCCAGAACTATTTGCACAGTATATCTGCTATTCTGAAATCAACCATTTATAACTTTAGTTGCCTTCAGAATTCTCAAAGCCAACTGAACTCATAAACAGATTTTAATTACCTGATTTGAGAAGGGTTTTCAACTAATTTCTAACCTCAGTGGAGACCATGCAAATGGTTTAACCACTGAATTAGCATTCTCAACATTCATTCTATAAACAAATGTATTAAAAATGAGGCATGCCATATGGTAGCATATAAGACAACATGGAGAAATATGAGATAGCTGCATTTAAACTGTATACGCGTCCCAAAATACCCAAAAGGGAAGTACCAAAGTGTTAGTGCCATTGTACAAGGCACTAATGAGACCATAGCATGATTCTGCTTATGCATGCTCAAAAAAAAACCAACCCAAAAAACCAACGCCCCAAAAAGACACCCTCCCCACCAAAAAAAACCCCAGCGGAAAAAAATCCCAAAACAAACCAACCACCCTAAAATACCCTCAAACTGAAAAAAGGGAAGAATAAGACTGCTGGGAACGGAGAGCATTATATGCAGAAAAGCTGGCATAGCACTTGCTTTTTCTGTCACTGAAAGAGCTAAAAATATATGATTGCTTTCCAGAAACATCAGGAAAACACCAGAAAGAGGAAAAGAAAGCCAAAGGACAATACTGGCATAATAGTAAATGGGCCTCTGATAAATTCATATGGGAATGAAAAGATAGTTCCTCAGTTTAAAGGATGAGAAGTACAGGGAGGGTCTTTGAATAGAGAGTGGGGCCAAAAATCTTTATACAAACAAGTTTAAGAGCACATCTCAGTTCATGGGAGGGATTCTGATGTGGTGTTTAGTGTGGGAAACGACCAGATGCAGAAACACCCAACTGGATCATTCCCAGCTTGTCTGACCCATAACAGAGGTAAGAGGGTGGTGTCTCTTTTTGCAGTGTGAAACTACATTATATGCTCTAACATTCCACTTCAAAAGATTTTGCTTCGTGCCCTCCCCCACCATGAATTATTCCACATTCAGCCATGTGAAGGTCTGTTAATACAGCAAATGCAGCACCAAGCCCTGGCTGTGAAATCAGCAGCCTGAACAGCTGGCACACCAGTCAGCACGTCCCGTATGCCTTTCACAGCGAGAGGCATTCTCACACCTTGCTCTTGTTTCTGCAATGGAGTGTAAGTACAGCATACTTCTGAA
This sequence comes from Porphyrio hochstetteri, assembly GCA_020800305.1. NCBI lineage: Eukaryota > Metazoa > Chordata > Aves > Gruiformes > Rallidae > Porphyrio > Porphyrio hochstetteri. The sequence continues at coordinate 13,198,311 of CM036911.1, forward strand.
GTCACAGCACAGTGAGCAATACAGACCGAAAATACTCCAGACAACACAAAAGATTATTTAATTTAATTCTTTAAATAATGCAAATATAAGAATTTAAATGTACCGTGTGGAAAAGGGCCGAGTTGTACATTCCCCTGATTTTTCCAATTGATACTGAAGACTCTTTCCTTGAACTACATATGCTTTCCAATTTGAGGTGCTGGATCTTGCAAGATATGTCGGTAACAGCACGTCAGTCAAAGAACTACTTGGAAAACAAATAAAAGAGCCAACCCCCCCCCCCCAAACTCTTCTTCATTGAAAAAGAGAGGCACTGCATTTTTAAGCTGAATTAAGGCTGTAAAATGTTGCTGGTTCATTGTGAATTCGAAGTCATCAAATGTCACGGGGGTGACATTTAACCCACTGCTTCGCTGTTAGTCCTGTAAGCCTGCTTACGGAGGTGAGTCTCGATCTCCTCCCTGAAGACCAGCATGCCAAGGTGCGAGTGAGAGGCCTCATTCATGGCTTTGGACTGGATACACATGCGATACTGCTCCGGAGTGAGTTCGTCTGCGCAATGCTTCTCATGCCAGAGGTGAAAGAGACCAGGCACCGGGGTCCTGATCACAATCAAGTCACCGTGCAAGTACTTTCTGTACAGGTGAACGTCCTCACCGCCCCAGCCTTTGACTTCCAAGTCAAAGCCCCCTGCAAAAACAACATCAGAAAACATTTTGGTGCACAGGCCAGATGCAAGGCAAAAAGAGCAATGTTCTTAGTATAACCATCACTAAATCTGGTAGGACATACCAAAAGTTCTGGAGCAATTAACTTAAAGTTCTCCATGCCAAAGCATGCCGAATTGAGGGAGATGATCTTCAAGCCTACCACATCCTTTGTGGTGGAAACTGCCCAGGACACACATCATGCATTGCTGACTTCTGAAACTCTCCTAGAATAGTGTCTCCAAATCACATTATGCATGACATCCCATGTGACAGCTGCAGAAAACTGCAGACAAACCTCACTGGCTATACTTTTGGGTTATTTTTAGCAATCATAATGGATTTTAACAGCTGGAAAATTAAAGCAGTCATGCACCACGTGAAAAATCCTATCTAAACATGCCAGCAGTTACTCCATAGGTGACAACTCAGACAGCTGGATTCAGGGAAGGAACCTGTTCCACCATCTTAAGTTCTCTTCCATTTTTAGGACCACAGTGAAAATCTGCCCAGACTCATGCACAATTTCAAAAGTCTAGATTTATGAAGTCATCACGTACCATATGCCATACACACAGCAAAGTGACTGCTATTAGAAATCAGCCCGCATTCAGGGCATTACACGGCACATGAGGCTGTTCCATTACACCTGGCAGACCAAGTTTAGGCACACAAAGCTGTTCTCAGTTTTTAACAGCATGCCACACGGGGGTGCCAAAGCTTATTTCTAATGCCTTCAACAACTGTTCAACTACTCAAGGTTACTTATAAGGAAGAATTTGAATGCTTCTTTCCTACGTCAATAGTTTAGTCGAGGGACGTGTTTCTCACACTTGATTAATTTGTTCCAGACAGTCCCACAGTACAAAAAAAAATGAAAGATTTTTAGAAGTTGTAAAGTGTTGTTACTAAAAATACTGTGACTTTTAACAAACAATCATCAGATGGGACATCAATATCTAGAAAAACTACTTTATTTCATTGGTCAGACCTGCTAAGCCAGTCTCACTGCAGATCTTGGGAAAATAATAAAAGAAATAAATGCCTGCCTTTATTGTCCTTAGATAAGAACAGAGAATCGATTTTTAAAGAAAACAAAAAAACCCACTCTTTTTTTTTTTTTTACAGTTTCTCTTACCAACAGTCAGAAAGTCTGTCCGATATTGACAGGTCATCCCAAAGCCAAAATCCCTCCAGAAACCAGAATCTTTCTTGTGTACCTGCAATTTTAAAACAATATCATTTTGAAACGCAAACTATATCAAAGGAGGTACGCTGCACTTGTTTTTGTAAAAAGCTAATTTCTTGGATCATTTTCTCAGTGGGGGATAAAGCATGTAACACTTCCAGTATTCCTGTGTCATGCACAGATGTGGGCTTCCCAATTACCTGCTGTTCATTTCACCCTTTGCCATCCAACTCCAAACACTTGTCTCCCTTTCTGCCACACCACCTCTATTTTCTATGTATCTGCTCAGACCAAGCAGTAAATGTTTGGTAGTCTATTGCCAAATCAGGTCTTACCAATACAACAATTGCTGCCTGGTTTCTAAGGCCCTATTGTCTCCTCTTGTTCTGATATGACAAGAACAGTAAGTTCTGTGACTGCAGTCAGCAACCATAAAGCTGTTGAATTCCAAAAAGCGAACAGCAGAGCTGTCAGGCAGGAGCCCACTCCTCTCTGCTGTGACTACCTGAGGCCATACACAAAAGCTTCCCTCCGACTTTCAGCAAGATTCTTGCAAACAACGTCATGGCTGAGGGTTACTATGGTGGATTGGTTTGGCTTTTTTAGTAAGTCTGTTTTTCATTCTCTCCCCCCACACCTGTCTACCTCAGAAGTCCCACCTGAAAACCCCATTTAATTCAGTCTCCTGAAACAGTCAAGATATCTTCAGGCAACAAAGACCCAGAAATACAGTACTCCCTTCTCTCTGCTGAGCCCCAAATTGTCCTTACACCTGTTCTCTTCAATGTTTGTAGCGTTTATTTGCTTATTACTTTGACTACAAGCTTCTCTAGAAGCAGTGTTTCTCATTCCAAAAAGCAAGATGAAATTAGAAGAATAGCCAACGGTTCTGGCAGATGCTGGATGACAAAGGGAAAGAAACATTCTGCACAGAGTACGGCTGTCCACAGCATGAAAAAAGCGACCGGCTGAGCATCTTATCCCACCTGGAGTTATACAGCACACCTTCTGCAGCTACTGTTTGGTTAGCAAAGAGAGTCCATACAGAGGGAAGCTCATCAAGCACTATTCATAGGGGTTTTTTGTTTCCTTTAACCACTTCTTTGTGCACTGGAACCGAAAACCAAATTGCAGCCATGCTATGCTGCTATCCTGCTAAAATACTGGCTTTCCCAGCCAGAATTAAGCAATAGATCAGAACTACCAACTTTAGTTGATTAATAGCACCTTTTTTTTTTAATCAAGGTAGAACTGCATGTTTACCTATGAATCAGTTTTGTACTGTTTGATAAGCTTTTCTTCCAAGTGATTTGCCCATAATGGAGAGAAGTGTTTGGAAACACACTGCCAAATGTCATAAAATATCCCAAACAGACTATCAAGTTACACTTTTATTTTAACACAAAGCACAACTAATTCTATCCCGAATAAATCACACTGCTTACCAACTGTTGCTCCACAGGGGGTGGTATATCTTGGTTGGCATAGACAATAGCAGGATTATAAAGGCTGAATACCACAGGATAAAAAACCTTTTTCCCTAGAAGTCAAAAGGCAATTGTTACTCTCTGTGGGCATACTTTCTGAAGGCAAGAGGAAAACAGAAATATTTTCTTTACGTAAAATATTAGCTTTCGCTGTCTAGTGAAAACAAATAAATAGAAGGTCTAACTGCTAGGCTGTCCCATTTAGGTAGTCCATAACATCTAAAGGGGCAGAGCCCAGAGGAGACATAATTATATATACTCTATAAATTTATATACTGTTATACATACTTTATAAAATATTCTATACCAGAATACTGCATTAGATGACAGCGAAAAATCCCTTCAGTAATAGCATGCAGTAAAGCTGGAAAATAAACAAGTCTAAGTAACACCTTGCAAAGCTTGAGTTTTTCTGAACTTTATGAACTCTTCCCACAAGTGTGTACATCTGGGGCATTTCACATCCCAAGTATTCTGATTATGCTGTGATACCAGTTCTATGCCTATTACATAAGGCAAATAAATATTTTTCAAGGATCCCTTGCATTGCCAGTGCTGCGATGTTATCAACGACAGCCCACAAGAATACACAGTACCCTGATTTGGGCATGAACTCTGAACCTGAGAGCAGTATTTTCACATCTCACTTGAAGCCAAGGTGACAAGCTGTCAGGATGAATTGTCAAGCAGTCTCTCAAACTCCCTTCCTTGTGAAAGCTCACAAGACTGCTCCTAATTTTTTTCCAATTATTTATACAACTCATTTCTTGACGTGCAGAGACAGTCAGAAATGAAAGAAAAAGCAGGAAATAGAATCTAAATATCTGGCTCACAGCAGATTTTTGGACCTATTTAAGTGAATAAAAAGTTCCAAATTGACACTAGGACAAAATGGTTTCTGACTGCAACAAATCTGGAATAAGAGTAAGCATTTAAAAAAAAGAATCCAAACAAATGTTTGACAGGAGAAGGTCTTAACTAACACATTTGTTAACTCAAGAAAGCTTTATCCTTCTTGGCAGAAGCTGTTAGAACAAGCAAGCTCCATACAAACTTGAGAAAAACGGTCAGAAAATTTCAGAGCTTGGGATGTAAATGTGGAACATGAGCTCAGTCTCTGTTGGGAGCACGTTGTGGGGTTCTGCTGGAAAACACTGATATGTGATGTGTCTCAGCTGTACAAGCGTGAGAAGACATAAGCTACACTTGTTAGACACTCCTGTGAAGCAAAAATCATCCTCCACCACTGCGTTTTGTTATACAAATTTACACGCAGTCTAATTGTTACAGCAATTAAACTGTTAAGCTTTTAGGCAGTCAAATCTTAAGAAACTGTGAAAATTGTACTGTACAAAAGACAACGTGTTCTTAAAACAAGCTGCACTAAGGCAAAAGCTATTTCTCAGGCTAATTATTACTGTCTTCTGTGCACACAGTATTTTGCATATTCCCAGGCGGAAGCTCTACCATTCACGTCAGTTCCAGATATGCTCAACACAGGTCAGCTTAAGCCAAGCAAGATGTCAAGACTGGCTTAGAGCAACTGTAAAGGGACATACCAGGCTCAGCGTTCAAGCGGCAACTGTTGAGGAACTCGGCTGTGAAATACACATCAACATCACAGAAGAACATCAGGACCTCGCCCTTTTCCCAGGCTCTGGCTCCCATGTCAAGTCCCCGGCCTCGGTTAAATTCCTCATTCAGAGAGACCAGTGTGTAATTGTGGAAGTTAGTCTCTCTGCAAGAAAAAACAGAGCCAAACCCAGAACAAATCAGGGGGTGGGTGGCGGAAGGGACTGTTTATACTTATTTAGCATTTTACCATAATTTCACTCCAGTATTTTTAAAAAGAAAAAGTTACCACGATCAGAAGAAATATCTGTTTCATTCACTTGCCTGTGTTAAGTGTGAGAGTTTAGACACTGTAAGAAGAAGGACCTCAGTCTTACTTCATAACTTCACTTTGCATTTAATCAGATTAAAAAGGCATTTTGCCAACTGACATGAATTAAAGTGTCCCCTGAAATTACAATGACACCTAAAATTTGTCCCCACAAACCAAGAAGTCCTGACTAATAGAAGAACACTTCTGTCTTCACTATGGCAGAGTAGAGCAAACAGAAAGCCAGAGTCCCAGCATCACCACACTTGTGTTGCAAAAAAACATCTACCTGGTGATGCCACCATACGCCAGTCAGTTTGCCTCCCCTTGTTATTTCATACCACGTACTTATCACAGAAGAGGGATGGAGCAGCAAAGGGAGACTGGAAATACACCTGGGGAACATCTTCAAGCAAAGTTAAGTGTCTACCTCAGAGATACTTCAGAGGCCAATCCTTGCAGAGAACAGTGTGAAGATACTCAACAGGAGAACCACTAAGAAGCTAAAGAACCAGATAAATGCCCAGTGAGTTCACAGCACTGGATCTGGCTCAATGCTGTGAGGAGGAAGTCTTCTCACAGGGAGCATAGTAAAGAGGCCTCCGAAGCAGAGGCTGCTGGCACATGCCAAGCAAGGCACCAGGAAGGCTCTGCAGCAGAGCAGCAGAAGCACTCCTCCCTTCCTAGAAGATGTCTGTGCATGCCAGGCCAACTCAGGTCACATTTAAGTGATCAACACTATAGTCTGTGCCTAATACATTGCGTCGAGCAGAGCCTTGGCCTGAGTTGTGCGATGGAGACACTCGGGAGCTGGGTAACAAGGAACAGGCTCCCTGCTCAGGGACAAGCACATGAGCTCATGTCAGAGGGGAAGTATGGGCCCAATTCCCTAGTACCTAGAGGTCAGAGGGTAAAACCCAACTTCTCAGACTCCACAGCCCACCTTACTTTGACTACATTTCTCTGCCCTAGCATGAAATAAAATTGATCCTCCAGTGAAGATCAAGTGAAGATCTCCAGTGAAGAGCGAGTCCAGAGAAGGGCAACCAGGCTGGGGAAGGGGCTGGAGGGCAAATCCTATGAGGAGCGGCTGAGGGAGCTGGGGCTGTTCAGCCTGGAGAAGAGGAGGCTGAGGGGAGACCTTATCACCGCCTACAACTACCTGAAGGGAGGTTATAGAGAGGTAGGTGATGGTCTCTTCAGCCAGGTGACAGGAGATAGGACAAGGGGGAATGGCATGAAGCTGTGCCAGGGCAGGTTTAGATTGGATGTTAGGAAAACACTTTTACAGAAAGAGTTGTCAGGGCCTGGAACAGGCTGCCCAGGGAGGGGGTTGAGTCACCTTCCCTGGATGTGTTCAAAAAAAGGGTAGATAAGTACTTAGGGATATGGTTTAGTTTAGGATGCGAATGGTTGGACTTGATGATCTTGAAGGTCTTTTCCAACCTTGTGATTCTGTGAAAGAATTATCAGAAAGTACATCTCACTTGCAAAGAACTTTAATTCTGATCAATCTGTTAGCATCACTGAAACAGACAGAAGCCTCAGTGCCACTGCCATTAGCCTTTTCTTGGCCTATAAAACTTGGTTTTCAGTAGTCTTCAGGAAACCTTTGCAACTTAAGCTGTAACATGCTATCCAAAAAATAGTGTACTGTAAATAAAGCTTACTTCTGTGAAACTGTAACGAACTAGAACATTTTTCTTTTTGCTATTTCATCCTTTAAAAAAAAAAAAAATGCCAATGGATCTTGCTTGTATTGACTGACACTGGATGGACACTTACCTGGCTACAGATTCTAGGATGCTTTTTACTTCTGATTGCCCATCATGACCAAAATACACCACTGTAAGGTGAACGCGCTTATCCTGATGAATACACACATCCCTATAAGCACAAAGATAAGCTGATATTAATAATTACTTGCAACACAAAAGAAACTTCAAGTACTTACAAGCTATTGCATTTAAAAGTATTAGCAGATTTAATTATTCTGGTCAGAGTCCAACTAGCTTCTGAAGATTTTTAGAAGATTTTTTTAAAGATTTTAAAGGTTTTCTCCTCTTCTTTCCCATTTGAACCAGAAGGTTCCAATACCATGTGTCTCATTCCAAGACATTATTTTATAAACAGGAGCTCAAAAGCTGGTGTAAATACAGAAACAATGTTCAAGGCCACTGGTGCCCAGTTTCACAGTAGCCCTGGCATTTTGTCAAAAGGGTTTTCGTGCATTCTAGAAATCTCTTAAATCCTTTTAGAAGGAATATTTTCTCCATACAATAGATGTCATTACAAACATCCCAAGGCAGTTGCACACAATGTTGGAATCATTATTTCTGCTGCAAATCCACCAAAACAAATTAATTTCAAAAGACAAACAAGATACTGAAAATCAGCAATATAGCTCACTATAATCTCATGCACCTACCTAAAGTTTTGCATAAATTGTGCAAATGCCTCAGTTCTTCCAGCAAGAGGGACAATAATGTTAATGATTGATCTAGAAATATCGACCGTTTCACTCTTCACTTTCATGAGGGGTCCAAAAGGTCGGAACAAGGTGACATGCCTGTATTCCATGCCATCCATCTTCTTATAAAACAGCTCATACTGTGTCCCTTTATCTCTTTCTGTACGATAGTAACCTGAAGAATAAGTCACACAAGTAATTTTTAAAGTCAAAGATCCCAGCAATTGTAGTTCAGAAACACTGTTTTTTTCTGAGAACTATGAAGATGCAAAAAGAAACTTTGGGGGGTGGGGGGGGAAGCTGCTGTGCTTTTCCTAAAAACAAAGCAAAACAAAATAATCCACAAACCACCAATCACTATCCCACTCCTACACTTTCAGATCTGAAAGGTAAATCTCAAACTCATTCAAGCTTTCCCCTGCTTCTCAGATAGGTTTTATGGTCCTACATCAACTTCTCAGGCAGAATTAGAGTTGGGTCTTCCCAACAAAAAGGCAATTCAACTATTCACTGTGGAAAAGGATGGCTGAAATCTAATATTGCCGGTTCTTAAGAGCTTCAGTAAGGAACTTCCCCTGAGCTAGTCCACAGTAAAAGCTGAGATCATCTGGCCAGCAATCAACACAACTGTGGGCAGAACAAACGATCTAACTCACTTGACAAAGCCTGTAAAATCTGAAATGTGATATCTGAATAAAAATAAATCTGTGTGATAAATGCTGGAATGCTTATAAACTGTTTTCACTGCTGCTGACCAGCTACACTGCCTTCTATCCCACAAATAAGGGTAGTGGTTCTTTACTGTAGCTACAGTCCTCTAAGGAGGTGGGTTTTCTACATGGCTCTTAACGCTGAGTTAACCAGTTCCCTATAAAACAGGATTACCTATTTAGAGACATTTTACTCCCAATGGATAGGGAAACCTATCCAGTTCAGAACAAATGACCATTTGGGTCACTTATGGACCATCAAGGAAGCAAGTCAAGTCAACAGTCTCTCTAATTTTATGACTAAGACTCATGTGTGGCTTGGACCAAACTGAGCTCTGCGCTGTCAATTCCTTACTTAAACTAACCTGAGGTATGGGACAATCCCCCAGCAGAACTGCTTTCTGTTCAGCCCACCTCAGCAATCCTCTTCCCGACACAGAAGAGATTTTATGGTGAAGAAACATAAGCCACACCATTCAGCTGAGCTGGCGTCAGAGACCGCTGAGAAAGTTAGGCACAGCTGCATAGTTCGAGGGGTGATGAACACACCTGCCTTTACACCACACACGCAGAGCACTGCCCTTCACCTGGATGCCGAGCTACATCTTCTCCTGCAAGCCAGCCTCCAGAGCAGCTACTGTATGCAGCCTCACTTCTGAAGTCCCCTCCCAGCCTCCCATCCAGAGAGAAAGTGGCAGGGGTTGAGACAGATGAACTGTCCTGGTGAAAAATTACCTTGTGCTCAGTACTGAAACAGTCCTTTTTGTTACCGTCTTTTTTGCAACAGAAATCAGGAAGACTCACAGTAGGTAAAGAGAGCAGCCCTCAAAGAGCAGTTGGTTTTCTTTGTCTATCTCAGGATGGAGAAAGAAGCCATTTACCGCTTACAGATGTGCTCACCACCTTGCCCTAACTTCTTCCCTCTATACCCTAAGCTCCCTTGACAAAGAATCCTTTCCCTAAGCCTGCCTAACTCCCTCCATGTTCCTCCACTTCACCTCTCTTCCCCAAACCAAATCCAGTTTCATTCACTGATGTCCCCTCCCTCTGCCTTGTCCTGTATCAGCCCAAGAGTCTCTTTTACAGAGGGCTCCCTATTTATTCCCCTCTGATATTCAGCTCTTTCTTGATGGCAGGCATGTGCACTGGCAGACCTGACAGCAAACACAGATGACCACTACGCTGGATCTGCAGGACACATGGGGTCACAGAAGCAGCTGGTTCCATCATGCTGTGAGCTAATGGTAACTGAATCTCACCTTTCAGCTTGAATGCTTTTCACCCTTTGAACAAGTTTTGCAATGCACTCCTTGGAGCAAGAAACCCATGTTCATTGATTTGTGAACACAGACCTACACCTTAATGATCAGGAAAAGCATGACAGTTTCAAATTAGCATTAATTGCGAGTACCAAACAGTGTGTTTCAGTCAAACAGTTAAAGTCCTCAATGTTTACTGTTAGAAGCAGAAGGTCTTCAGTCACTCTTAATCCTTTTCCACTCCAACCCTTTGTTCTGCGTAGTCATTCCAGTGCTGTAGCTCAAAAACAGCTTCTTGGTTATGGGACCAGCTGATGCACCACAGTGCTGGCACACCAGGCTCTCACATAACACACAGCAAATACTTTGTACCAGTACTCCTGCATAAATTAACATTCAGGATTGTATACTACATTCTTTTCTCTAGTATCCAATACCTGTTTACAGATGAAAACACCATTTACAATATCAGTGAAGTTTTTAAATGCATGTCACAGTTGCCAATGGCTTATCTTTCATCAAAGGACAAACTCAGATGTCAGGTTAAAACAGAATGCTGTAGTGCAGAATAAAAACACTCTAGATTAAAGTAACTTCAAAAAAACCCCATGCTGCTGTAACTTCATAAAGACTTCAATATGCAAGCCTGAATTTGAGTAGTGCCTTGCCAACATTTAATTGCTGGAACACGGTTACGAACTTTTGAATCTCTACAGCCTACCAGCACCACACTTCTTAGGAGCACCCTACTTCTTTCCAATAGCAGGTATGTGCTCCTTGAATTACTCTTGCTGTGAGCTTGCCTACATGCGTAACCTGCTAATTTGAATGCCTCTATGGGATTAAAGCTTCTATATACAGAAGCCAGAGTTGAGAACAGCCAGAGAAAGAGCCCACATCTGTTTTAGTACTTAGTGGATTCAGGTTTTTAACATTTGGGACCGACTCATGTAATAAAAACTGCAATCTCACCTTCCAACTAGCATACGCTGGCTCCCATCCAAAATACAGCTCTATAAGCAAAGAGGTAGAAAAGCAGCAGAAATAATTTAGCAGCTGTTATTCCTGGTCCATGAAGCCTTCCTGCCTTTGCAGAACTTCTGTTTCTCACCAAACAAATTAAGTCTAGGGATACTGGGGATCAATTACTATCAAAGCTAAAAAGCTGTTCTACTATCGCCTTTCTTGTTTTACCAAGAAAGTGTTTGGTCGATGGAATTTAAGACCTATGTCATTTTTTTTTTCTTTCTTTATTTTTTTCCTTCATATTAAAATTCTCCATTGAAGTTCCCAGGACACTGGCCAGTTTCTGGTCTTATGCAGACGTAATGAAAGGGCGTTTGCATGACACACAGACCACACTGTTCTACGGATGGCAAGGACTCTTCCAGAGTTTTGACTCCGGGCTTGCAGCACTGGGATACACAATTTTTACGTGCCAAGGATGGGCAGGGAGTCTTCCCTTGACATTCAGACCTAAAGATAGTTCCTGGCCTTTGCCCAGTTCCAACTGGAAACACAGAGCAAGAGAAACAGACCCAAACAGCAGCATTTGAATTCTAGTAGACAAGATGACCTTTATTAGAGATTAGCTGATTGATAATTAACTTCTGAATATACGCCAGTGCCTCTTTTTTCCCAAAGTTAATTTTAAATGTCTATTCAATGGAAGAGCATTTTATCTCTTGATAAAATAACTCCGTTACACTGATAAACATAACCCAATTAAACCAGCTACTCAAAGTACATATAAACTACAGTTTACTGATAGCAAAGTACAGATATCCATGAAGGATCCTCAATGAGTTCTGCATCACTACTGAAGACTTTATGTCACTGACTTCTGAAGAAAGGGGGGACAGAGAGAGGTAATACTGTTGTGCTCTCCTCATCTTACTTATCCTCTGTTTCTCAATATTATCACACATACCTCAGAGAAATCTATTTTTAATCCAGGAGTACCTTAGAATGCCCAATTTGGCACTCTGGTTCACTGTTTTTAGTCCTAGACCCCTTCATTTGAAAAAATACATAATACTGCAACTTTTGTCCTCTCTAGGGATACTCTTCATCCAAGAGAATTAGTATGCTCCTGTTTCTCATTTGCTTAGATCCAATGGAAATACTTAGAAAAAACCCTTCAGTGTGCAACTGCAGAACAAGACTTTTTTTAAGGTCAGATTTTTGTTCTGTTAATATTAGAATTCTGGGAGTTTTATTCTGGGTTGCAGCAAAGCAAAGCGAGTAACAGTGCAGCCAACAGAACCCTACAGAGCTGAGAAGCTTCCTGGTTTTATCTGCAGAGCAAGCCAGCTGAGCCTTGTGAAAAATAATTTGGAGCTTTCGAAGTATCTTAGTGGTACAATGCGTACTTGCCAACCTTAGTTCTATTTGGTGTTACTTCTTGAAGTCATGATGTGGCTGTGGCAGCTCTGCTTCACCACAACTCCAGAACCATTTGGATAATTACTTTGCCTTGCAACACTAAAAAAAGCCCGATCAGTTGAGGTAACACTTGAACAGGTTGCTCCCTATCATGGATACACCTTCCCTGCACGCAGCTACCACTACTTTTGTAGAGATCACAGAGGCTGAGCATGAGCAAAAGAGCTGCAGGAACACTTAAATTCAGGGCACAAAGCAAAATAAGGAAACAGAGCAGCAAGAAGAAAGTTGGCATTCATCAGCAAGTACTTTGAAGTTTTTTAGCTTGTGTAATAAAATTCAGTAGATTCAGACAACCATGTATTATTGAGTAAATAAGTGTACTTTTTCAGAAAAGCTTATTTAGGCTATTTCTATTTATAAAACAGACAAATTTAAATAGTCAGAAAGCAGAGTAATTTTAAATTGATGTTGTTAGTCTATGTTGTCATAAATGATTCTGATGTAGATAAATACTAAAATACAGTAAGAAAAAAAATACAAATTGAGATAGTGGCATTTTACTGACTAGGCATCATAGGCAGTGTCAGTGCAGGGAAGAACCTCAGACGTATTTAATGGAGATGAAAAAGATGCAATTAAGTAAAACTATCTATAACAAAAAGATTCTAAACTTACACAAACAGCCACCAAATTCCCTAAGAATTTACTAAGACACCTGAAAATACATACCACAAAAGACTGCATAGCTCTGTATTTCACAAGTCTAGGAAAAAAGCTGAAATAATTCCCAGAACTACACATTTACCTACATGAAAATTTAGCTTTTTCAGGTAGGAAGCCAGAATACTTCTAGAATAAAAATGCCTATTTGTAGTGTAGCTTGAACTCACGGCACAGTTTTGTGGGTAAGTTTCTGTACATAGATATATGCTAGTTTTGAGAAAAAATTCCTGCAAGTCGTAACAACAGCAAAACCAGTTTTTATAAATATTAAACAAAGTATGATGGCTATGCATTAACTAGTGTAGAATCATGTTTTCTCTCTTGCCCCAGAGGAAAAAAAAAAAGCAATCTACACACCAAGTTTCTCCACCTCCCATTTGAAATGGCGTAAAAATCTAGTCTTAGTCCTAAATCACTTATTACAAAATCACCTATTAGCAATTTAACAGGATACAGCAGTTCAACTATTTGTTTTAACTCAAGCTGATTTCAACAAACTGTTTCTCTACATAAGCACACTAATCCAGCAACAATTCAGTTGTGCTCTTAGGCCAGTTAGAGGACCTGTTGTGCCTTCAGTAGATACATCAAGTCTGCTGTGAAGCTTGAACCCACCAGTTTATGATGGCTTAAGGGAGCAGTATTTTTTAAATGAAAAGGCATGAGCTTTCCAACTGGACTTCCATTGAATGAGGACACACAAGCTGCCACCAGCAGCAGTGCACTACAGGCCCAGGCAGCAGGCTGCAGGGTGAGGGACCTTTAGGTACAAATCCCAGTTGGTTCCATTTCTCACCTCTAAGTTTTGAAACAATAAGGGAAAAAAATGAGTTAATATGCAAGCCTTTTTTTTCCTGGCCCAGTGTCTAAATTAGCCAGTAGTGCTTGTAGATACAAAAACACAGAATACCCACACAGCCCACAACTTCCATCTGAAAAGACAACACTGATATTTATCACTATGGCTAGTTGCTAACACACCCGTATGATATACTTTTCTATTTCAGTATTTCCTGTAACCCTATGCTTAAAGAGACTGCCTTTAGAGCAAAAAGGAAATTAGTTTGATTTCTAAAAACAATTATAAATATACTGGTGTGCAGAGGTAGAGGTGTGAAGTGCAGTTATACGGCCCTAAATCTGCTTGCTTTCTTGGAGCTCTGCAGTCATTACAGGCAGTACACTAAGAAAAACAAGCAGCTATTTCAGTATCAGTAAACAAATAAAAATAAAATCACTAGAATCTAAGCAGTATCTTAAACAGCAAAAGAAAAGCAGCTGCACACTTACAAGAATGACTACCTCCAGACCAAGTACTATGGTTTTAAGTAAAAACTGCACTAAAAAGCTAACACTGGGCTGGCTGTGTAATACTGACAGAGTTGAGTGAACTGTACACCCTGCCCCACCTTCTGGAATGAAGAAGAGTACTTGCATTAAACTTTAAACGTGGTAGCTGTTAAAAGCAGAGACTTTTCATACTACAGACCCATTCCATCATCTGAGACTGAAAGAACTGACTATTTCCAGGCCAATGGTACCTTTCTCCAGCACATCTGCTTACTGGTGCAGACAACAGTACTCAGATCCAGTATCCCTTTTAGAGTAATGCTCTTATAACATGGTCCAACGTTTGGGGGCTTCATGGCAACATGAACTGTATTTAATATTGGAAATACAAAGAAGAGGCACTAGGGCAGTTTACTTATCTCCCTCAGCATCTCACTGTACCTTGAAAGTCAACTTTCATAGGAACTATCACTAATGCATCTTTTAAAGGCGTCACTAAGTATTGAAAGCATAACTGCTATATTTCCTTTATAATATATGTTCTGTAATTAAACTTAATAGCACTGAGAGAGAACAATTTAAGGTGGGGCAGCTTAGCAGACCTGTAACTAGTATACCATGAAGGGTCTACTCAGGACACCAAGGTCTTCAGCTGATGTGACCAGAACACGTTAGCCTACCGATGCTCTCCCTCCAATACAAGTATGCCAGTTTGAAGAGTCAAAAGCCTGGATATCAAACAAAAATGGCATAGAGATGAGTGAAGGAAAACCCTGCAGTTTCATACTGAATTGCTTCACTACAAGGTACATGGGATGAATCAACTCCTCCCACTGTCAGTAGTTTGACTGGAAGGCTTTCAGTTACTTTGTACCGTAAGTATCTGCATCACACTGACTTCAGCTAAAATCACTTATGAATGCATTGGCATTTTAAGAGGATAAAGCTTCCCCTACACACTTCTTGTGGTGAGCTCTTCCTCTGAAATGGGTTTCTTGCTCCCTACTCAAATCACAACATAATGAGGCAGTAATATTCTCATTATTAGAAATAAAGGTTCTTCCTGTGTAATTACTGGTCAAGACTATAATCAAGCAGATAAACCCCTTAAAAATACACACACCATTAAATGCCTGTTTCGACATTCTGTTAACAGGCTGGAAAGTGTATAAAACACATACCTTCTATGAAATCATTTTCACTATACAGCTGCCTCTCTCCTACTCCATCATCTTCATCTTGTCCGTCTTCTTCATCTGGATTATTGATAACTTCTAGGCCAGCCTCAATAACTTCCACCAATTCATCACGTTTATCCTTTCTAACGGGTTTCTCTTCTGGATGCCGAGTGAGCCCCATCTCCAACTGGAACACTTTCATGGACGTAAAGCTTTCGAAAGGAATGACACCATACTCACTAGGCAGTTTGGCCCCCACGCTCACCTCAGCTTTGTCAATTTGGGAATGAAGAAACTCTAGGAGATCATTGGATGTTTGTTCTTTGGTGCCCTGGTAGTTCATACCATTGACCTTGGGGCTCTTTTTTTCCTGCAGGGATTTCAATTTATCACTCATTTCCTGAAGTTCTTGCTTTAACTGGGCAATCTGTCGTTTCAGACTGGTAGCTCGGTTTTGATAATGCTCTTCTTGTTCCTGCAAGAGAGCTTGATAGTATTCTTTGCCCATGTTTTCACCTACGACACCAGGCAGAGATCCATTACCATCTGTTTGTGGGGCACACTCGAGCAAATACATGAGCAAAACTAAACTGAACAGTAAAGCAAGGCCCACTAATAGCCAACGAGTCCTGGCTTGAATTACTAAGCCTCTCCTGGGCATTCTCATATTAATTCTGTTTTCAATCCAAAAAGATGACTTATCTGCTCATGCCTTCCAGGGAACATCACCCCAGAGTTCAAATCTTAGAAACAGAAAGTATGACCATAATAGTTACTACAAGTTTTGACACAGTAGCTGGTGAGCAGTTTTCAACCGTTGCCTTAATCACGTGTCATTGCAGAGGCATAAATCTGAAGTTCCTATGTCATCCATAACCATCAACTGTAAGTTTGATTGACGCCATACAATTTGTTCAGGATTTCCTACCCCAAACAAAAAATCGTGCAGAAGGGGAGGAAAGCGGAAGACACCAGCAAGGAGTCATATTTCCATTTCCTAATTCAACTCTAGTTGAAGGGTTTTAGCCTGTTTGAAGTTCAGCAGAGTCTGCGAAAGTAACCGACAACCATTTTTTACGCCCGCTCTAAGTGAAAGCACTCTGCAGTTTAGTAACAGTATTTTTCATTGGCTAGTCTGGCTTTTCCAGTGGCTCTTGAGTATTTTATTCTACTTCCCCTCCTTTTCTTGGAATCTGTAGCTTGAGACAGCAAAATGAAGACAGAACCTAAAAGTAAAAGAAAGGTGCATATTAGAACTACAAAGCAGCTGGTCATTTGGAAAACACATTAATGAAGTTGTATCACATGGATGCAAAAGATTGCTGGGGGAAGGGGTGGGAAAAGGAGAAAGAGAAAACATTATTTCTTTCCACTGCATCAGCCATAAGTGATTCCTTTTCACATAGCATCTGGAAAGCAACAATATGGACAGTCTAATGAAATACATTTTTCACACAGGTAGCTGAAGTACTAAGGGTTCTTCTAGTCTTATCTAGTATCATTAGTTTTAACACCCCCATTCCTCCTCAAGCTTTGTTTTGTTTTGCTTTCCTCTGTGGGAGGAAATAACCCAGCAACAAAGCCCATACTCTTCCTATTCCTTTAAACTAAAAAAAATAAATATATATATATACATATATACACACACATACACATATATATAAAACAAAAAAATTCCAGGAACTATTTTGCAGTAGCAGAAGCTTGCATTTCCATTTGCCTTTACTTCAAGTATCTTTTAGGGAGTAATTACTCACTCATGAATAAAGTATTGCAGATTTAAATATCAAAGTTGACAGAAACAGCATTTCAGAATAGGTCAAATTCCACAGAAATTCAAATTCAACCACCATTTCTTGACTGATGAAAGGGAGCCTCAGACTATCCATCCCCTAACATTTCCACCTTTTGATGTGATTACACTAGCATGAAGAAGCATCGACCATTTGCACAGGTCACCCTCTTACACTGCTGACCAAACCACCTCATGGGAAAAGATGACTCAAAGACCACAGTTACACAAGAGAGGGATACTCTACTCAGCAAAATGGTTTATGGGCCTCGGCAATGACAGCATGCAGACATAAGAAGTAAGCTCAATGCATGTTAGTTTACTGTCTAACACTATTAAAATACTTTTGTTTAAAACTTGGTTGTAAAAAGTAAGTGATGCTTATTAAAATTTATCCAGAGATTTCTTAGCTCTACATCCATTTCAACTCTGTTGTGTAATTATTGTTTGGGGGAAGTTCTGGGACTTCAGTTTAGTTGCAGTATGCTTATGCAATTTGAAACAACCTGCCCACTCTAATACTCCTTGTATGTGCGTTAGCCAGCTTGATATCTGATGGCGCCAGCAGCCACAAACCCCATCTTCCTCCATCCTTGCAAATCAGTCACGCTGCCACAACGCACACCGTGTTTACAACAAATGCCTTGGGACATTTATCCCCAGTTACATCCCTGCGACCATTTCTCCCTTCCCATTTGGCTTCCAGCATCAGGATACTGCTTGGGAACCAGATACCACATAACACTGACATAATGACATTCAGCATCCTCCAATAACAAGGCCTGAAAGACTTGAATCCTTTATAGCGCCAACATCAATGTCTGCAATAGCTGATCCTAAGTTTGCCCGCATGTCATGCAGCCTAAGTTTTACAAGAGCTTCATGCCTTAAAGTTGTCCAGCTGCAGTCTACAAGACTGCTTGAAGCAGTTATTAGTATTTCTAGTGCTAAAGTCCCAGCCTATTACCCTGTTCACATCTAAAGTATCCATTATGTAGAAATTCTCAATGCACCAGCTTAAAGGCAATAGTTATCTGAAACTGAAACTTTCTGAACTCAAGTAAAGCTAGTGGATGCTTTGGTACAAAATAAGGAACAGTTTTATCAACTGAATTGTAGATGACATCCTTTTAAGTCCAAGACAGAAGTTAGTCACTCCTCACTGCCCAAACACAACATTATATAAATGCAAGTTAAATGCCTATAAAGGGTGATCAACACCAGATGTATCCTCAGACTCTTGACCAGGGTCCAGATGTGGTGAATAAAGGGAGACTGAAGAAAACACAATTTTGAGGATAAAACCAGTTCACAGAAATGATGTAATTTCATCCTGAGCTTTCTTTAGTACAAAGTTCCCTAAATGATGTTTTTTCACATCACTTCCTGAATACTTGTCCTGTTACACCGCCAAGAGGTGAAGCCATGATTATTAACAAAGAACCGTATGTTTCTTTAAGCCTAGAAAAATGCTAGACTAATAAAGCCACTCCGTGCAGAAGCTGACATGTCTTAGATCACTCAAGGCATACTGAAAAATGATCAAACTACCTGACTCGCATAAAATAATGACACACCCAGTCCCAACTATTTTTTACTGCACAGCCTTAATACTGCTGTCAAGGACAATAATATTTTTGCATCGCTGTATACAGAAACACAGCTACTGTATCACTACAGAAATCAGCTTTTCAAGTTATGAAGAGATGCTTTTGGTACTGGGAATGGGGTAGGAAACAAGGCTGAGTCTTACAGTTCTGCAGGACATGGAGAGCTTTGTGTTTTTCCTTTACCTTTCTCTTCACTTTTACACGATAATTAAAGAAAATGAAAGCACACACTAGAAAGCAGGAGCTAATATTTCTAGTTGAGACAGATTATTTGGGCTAACATGGTACGGTTTGATAACAGGCAGCGCGGGCAGCTGCATACCATAGTTTGACGCTGAACCTCTAACTGAAAGGCACCTAAATCACCCAGCCGCCTACCGCCAGCGGCTCTAAACAATCACTGCTGTTAAGCAGTGACAAACAGGCACCCCTGAATCTGAGACAAGAGCCTAGCAGGTCTTTATTCAGTTGTTGCTGTACCACTGAATTGCCCTGTGTTCAACTCCGATGAGTCACTAAGTTTCTTTAGGTCTCATTCAGGTTTTAGAAGCAAGTTACAACAGATTTCCTGAGGTGGTGTCAGGAGGACACAATGTACCCCGAGATTAAGATTCCCTCAGACAAAGCTGGAGGCAATGAAAGAGCAACTCTGTTCTTAATAACTTCCTTAACCGCGGCCAAGTGTGCATCATCACTGTAAGCCTGGCTTAAGGAAGTCAGCACACCTCCACAGGATCCCTGCTGGCACTGTACAACATGAGCACTGCAGATTATGAACAACCGCAGCTATCCCAGCCTGCCCACTGGCGCTGTACCTACTTAGGCTTGAGGGCTGGTTTATGAGCGCTGCCTTAAAGGGTGCTTAGGGAAGATAAACAATAAGCCTTTTCTGAGGCAATGGAAACTACGCGTGGTGGGCCATAGAGAGCTCCTGGTTCTTTTCCTTCTAGGCTCTAATTACTCCCTCATTAGCTGAAACCCTTTTCTAGTGAGCAAGTGACAACCTTAACAAGACAGCCTTTTTGCACAGAGATAGGCCTCACCTATTTATTTCTGACAGCTTTCACAGGAACAGGCATTTTCCCCGCTGCAGCTTCCCCGTGGCCTTTAAAGGCAAGGAATGTTTGTGCAACCAGTTATGTTAAACAACATTAAAATCTTGAATTGCACATGGAGAGCTGAAGGGGTGAGTTTCCTAAAGCACTGGCGTTTGAGCCAATTTGGCATCTCTTCTTTTCCCAGTATTACTTCTGCTGAGAACAGCCATCGTAACAGTCAGACACAGCTTTCATCTTCCCTCCTTCAAGGAGTGAGAGGAGCCGGTAAGAATCTTAATTCTCATCCCGTCAGGAGAGGAGGGTTTACAAGGCCTCTATTTCACTAGCCTCTCTTTACAGAAAAGCACCAGTTTTACATATTTAAAACCCAAATTCGACATGAATTATGTCTGGCACAGCACTATTTTAGGAATTTGGGTAACTACTCCCAAGCTGTCGAGGGCCATGACAAGAGAAAGCCGGCAGGGAAACCCCAGAATTAGCAGAGCACACAGGATCCCAAGAATCACAACAGGAAAGTTAATTCAGTGTCACATGGTACATTCTGAAGTTTATAAAAAAGACCAACTACCTGAAAATAAGCAATCACGCAGCAGCCCCCATGATCAGCATTTAGCGTTTTAAGTTCTATACCTTTACATTGCATATGCTCATAGTTCACTTGATTTCAATTCTTTGAAACAATTCTATCTGCAACACTCCCTATGATCTCCAAAGAAAGAGACATCTGAGTGTTATACAATGCTTAGAAAGATCTGAAAGTTTTCCAGAAGCAACTGGTTGTTATTCTTTCTGCATTTCCAGGGCCTTATGTATATTCAGCTATGGAAATGTTTCTGTTCCTTACAAAAGAGCTCATTCATTCTCCAAGCACAAGGGAATAGACCAGCATGCTAATTGAAAATGCTTTTAAATTTGTTTTTATTCTATTATTCTGTTTTGGTTCCTCTTTGCAAAAGATGAGTACATCTTTCTGAAGAGGGGAAACATTCACACTTAAAGCAGTGACCTAATACAGTATACATTTGCTTCACGCCAGCCTGTATGGATGTTCCTCATTTTAGTATATTCTGTTTTAGACATGTCCTTTTCATTCAACATACCCTAGATGGTCATAGTTTAGCTGCTTATGGAATTTCAGCCGATTTTCATAGTTATTTTATTGTTTATAATTTCACCCAGATGCCACAGATACTCAGTGTCTCAAATCCCCTCCACACACACATACTTCTCTCTTTGGCAAGTTACACAATGAAAACTTCAGGTCCAATGTCATCCCCTGAATATTTTATCTTCTGAAGAAGAGCATCACTCAAAACAGAGTTGTTTGTTAAAGAAACATTGCTCACACAGTTGTTTTTTCACTTGCTAAAACCAACACAAAAGCAAGTTGGCAGTCTCTGCTGTCATGGACAATGTTTTGCATAAACCCTAGAGTGAGAAACCTCAAACCATACCTTAAGTATGCGGAAACAAACCATCTCTGCTTAGTCTGTTGAGGTGTGGCCTCAGAAAAGACACAAAGAAATTTGTTCAGGGCTTTATTATATAGTTCTAGACAAATGACCACCAAAGTCAGGCTTTTCTGCTGTTCAAAAGGTTAACAGAATGGGAAATGCAAATGTTATTTAAAAAAAATCCAAGGGAAGAGCTGGGGTCCATAGTTGCCACTTTCCACAGAAAACTCATCCTTAGCCTAGTACCTCACCCTTATTGGACTGACCATAAATAACATGTCTCTATCACAATTCCACCATCGGATTTGCTTTCAGCTACAGCTCTGAAACCCAGGCACACACACTCTACAGGGCAGGAAAGTATTTGAAAGCAGCTATCAATTTATGGAAGATCTACATTCAAGAAAGCTAGCAGGAAAGTGAAAGTAATCACAAAATACTGCAGACCTTAAAAATTTCAGAATAAATCCTGAAGAATTTAAAAGTTCTACTTAAACACATCCCAATCATCGCCCACAGTAGAAAATCACATCAGACACAAACAGAAGCTTATTTTCAATTATTTTCAACTTTAGAGCATAATACACTTTTCCAGTTCATCACAACACGCAAGTTTAGTTTGTAAGCACAGAAATTCAGCTTTGCTACTCACAATATCTGACTGACACTAAAGTGTATTTTTGTTTCAGCCACCTCTTATGACTTTCATGAAGATTTCCTCATGTCCTCCCCTATACCTCCCCACTATTCCTATCACATGGCATACTACCTTGGCATGCTCGTGTGGACAAACCTGTGTCGGGTAAAACCTGCCAGAACACACCCCAGCATTCCTCAACAGGACAGAGCAATTCCTGCAGAAAGTTACTTTTCCAGACATCGCAGACCTAAATCAGAAGTCCAAGATTTAAAAAACCCAAAACAACGCGACATCTGCCTTGCGAGACTAGGTGACAGAATCGTCTCTCCATCAGATCTATCTCAACCTCAAAAACACTGTGATCTTAATTCTCATATGCTTATCAGCTCCACTTGGATGATAAATGCAAAGATTCAGCTTGTGTCCATCCATCACAAGGGAGATTCCAGGTGGTATCAGATATGCATTTGCCTGTGCTACCACAGCCAGCCTCACCCGGCTGCTCATCAGCTAACAACCTGGGAAAACACCAAGCTATCACTTCAGCACTGCTCCTATTCACTCACCGGTTCGGTGGTATCCTGTCTCCCTCTGCTTTCCTCGTTATAAACTCCCACCAGTAAACCCTGCCAAAGCCAGAGTCCCTGGGAAAATGGGAGGGGGAGGGGGACAGGGGGGACGGGACGGGACAATGATAACTGATCACCGAGCATCTTACTTCATTATTAATTAAGGACATGGAAAAAAACCCACACTACCACAGTCAACACAAGAACCACTGTATACATTATGAACAGCCTGTGATGAATTATAAAGTGCAAAAGCATATCTGCAGTAGGTAACTTCAGACATTTGTTTGGTTCTTAAGTGGGAAGGAAAAACATTCATGCCTTTGGCACAGGGATCATAGTAGTACTCGCAGTGTACCAGGAACAAGTAATCCAGGCATGGGAACCCGCAGGAAAATGTTACTTCAGTGATAGGTGACAACAATCACAGGACAGTGAAGTGACTATGAGTTGACTTTTATTTCCTGGCCTTATCTGAAATAGGATAATACTGAGCAGCTGAGGTAAGGTCTAGCTGCTTGGGTTTCCAGTTCCAATTTCAACTCAGCAGTTTCCAGACAAATGGGCCTGCTCTGGCCAAAGCAAGGCTCCTGTTCATAAGCTCAATGCTTGCTTTGGATTAGATATGAAGTAAATAATGTGAACAACGTCGTTCTTTCATTTATTCACTTAACTTGTATAGGAACAACAAAGCTTGCTTCTCTTAACATATGGGAGATAAAACTGCTCCAGCAAAAGGCCGTTTTTCCCCTTGTTATTTCACAGTAAATTAGGTAAGAACTGCATTTAAACCATTTCAGTACAGTTAAAGATTACTTCATTTGAGGACGATAGCATCACTGCTTTTTCCAGGTGCTGTCGTGGCAAAAATTACCACTATTTCTAGGTTGAGAACAGAGACAGTAAACCCAGTGTTCAGTATTACTTCCTACTCTGTTAGCTTGGCATGCTGATATACCTTTTGGTCATGTTCATGGGGTAGGGAAGGGGTGTGTGGTGCAGCAGCAGGACA
This sequence comes from Porphyrio hochstetteri, assembly GCA_020800305.1. Lineage (NCBI taxonomy): Eukaryota > Metazoa > Chordata > Aves > Gruiformes > Rallidae > Porphyrio > Porphyrio hochstetteri. The sequence goes on from CM036911.1 coordinate 13,221,732, forward strand.
GGTCCTTCAGACAGCCCTGACAGCCTGTGGTGTTACTGTAAAAACAAATGCCAGCGGGTGAGTTGAAATTGAGGGGGGATTTCAAGAGAGGGTTTGGGAAGGCTCTAAAGAACACGACCTGTTTGGTTGTCCTTCATGCTAAACCTAGGTAGACTTGATGTTACAATAATTGAGCTTCACTATTAAAATGAAACCCTACTCTTCTCTATTTTAGTCTGAAAGTTAGTATGAAGTGGGCTGCTTCACTTGCATCTCCTGAAAAGATGCAATTAATAAACAGCATCAGAGCCTGGCAAATAGTAGAATTTCTTACTGATGAAGCCTCTCCCTGGTGTGGAGAGTGAGTTGATCTATTGCCTGAGATAAGGAAGGTAAGAAACCCTGTCTATATTCCCTTGCTTGGCAAGAAAGAAGCTACAGGAGTGTCCTAGGTAAGGCAATTGAAGGAGTTTGCTTTGTTTCCTTGCTTGTTTTAACGTTATTATTGAATAGCTATCCTGAAAGACTCACTACCTTCAGCTTCCATAAGATAAAGAACTGCTCCATTTTATACACCTTTTCCTACAGATCATATTATTATTTTGTGGGGTTTTGCATTGCTGTAGGCACTATTCCTCTTTCTAAATTTGGCAAAACCCCAATCAACTGCAAACTTAGGGAAGCAACCCTTCTTCCTCTTACTGCAAGTACTCAGTACTATTATCAGGCAAGTACTTTCTACTGGTCTTCCTAACATCTTGTAAACAGTAATTAATTTTTTTTACACAAGCATTAGGCAACAGTCTGACCTACTTTTACCCCGTGCTTTCAAATAATGTTATTAACAACATATGCTCTGTGAAGGACTGCATAAATTATATGGTCAACTGTAACGTGGCAGCAAGGTTGGTTCTTCATCCAGGTCACACCAACCCAGCAACCCCACCCAGCCGATGACAGCTCTTTGCTCTGTTCACTGGAAGCCAGCAGAACATCCAAACAGTGCACGTAACACTGCACAGTCAATCAAGGGCTCAAGGGCAGAAGGACAGCTGCACTGCTGTGGAGGACAGCATAAGCAAAACGAAATCACAGTTCTTAGAGCAACTTGAGCTTAGATTCAAGGATGCAGTGAAGTTTTTACACTCCTTTCAGTATGACACAGCAACAGGTGCAGCAAGAAGCAGAAATAAAAACTGATGCCCAGTGGTCTTTAAAAAGGTAATGCTGTAGGAGGGTTGTTGAGGGGGGTGGTGTGTGTGTGTGTGTAGGAAGAGTCTGGTTTAGGACAGAAAAAACCCAGTTATACTTAAAATGCATCACCTTATAGTGCATGAGGAAAGGTAAAATACAGACACCCAAAGCGTCTACACATCTTAAATGACCCCCAAGTAAATATTTCCCCATACAAAATAAACATGTTCCAAAAAACACAACAGAACAGTAAAATAACTAGTGAACCTCGTTCAGGTGCACAGCACTTGCCCAGCATGCCTACATTTTCACTGGGGCCACCTCCACTAAGACACCCAAACACCAAGAACAACCAGAACTGTCTGCTATAGTAGCAGGCAAACACAAAGAGCTGAGAATGACGTGGTCTTCTTGGAAGTGCTTTGCCTAAACGTACCACATTTAACTATGATATCAGAATCAAGTCTTCTTCTGTTTTCTCACATCTCTTAATTATCTATTTCTCTACATACTGAGATGAAGACAGTGCAGTTACTGTACCCTGAGCACAGTGAAGAAATATTTATTCCAATATATGTAAGCTCTTTTACTATTTTTAAAGGATAGTTGCTACCCAAGTTCACATGCAGAGACAGTGGATCATTTCCCACTGCGTGAGGGAAGGAGGGAGGTCATGAATTGAGTTTCCTTACACTCGTAAAGCCAATCTGAAATGCTGTAGAGCAAACCAGTTTCCCTTTGAAGCTCTCAAAGGTGACTAACAGGTGGTTATCACACACAGATTTCTTCTATTACCCTATGAAAAGAAGAGATGGAAAAGGACAGTCCTTAGCCAGGGTGGGCTTTCTAACAGTTCCAGAGCTAATCAGCCAGCATTTTAAAAAAGCAGAGACGATCCTGTGGAAGAGTTGGATTTTTTTCATTTTCTGTAATTTTTTCTATGCTAAGAGCTATACCACATTAAAGGAAGTACAAATTCAGGTTTTGAGCAAGCTGTAGCAGTTGAATTGGAAACAATGAGAAGTTAAATTCTCGAGTGCACCTGAATCTTTCTTAAAAAGACTCTCAGACTTCTATTAATATCAGTCTTAAAAGAAGAAGTGTATAAAGGCAATTAATGTAAATTTCATGGAAAAGTTTCTTTGGACAGCTATGCACTAAGTAGTACCAAAGGAAGAGTTATGATAAAGTTATGATTTATTGCCAAATTTCATGGGGTTACCCTGGACCAAGTAATACTGGCAAATATATCTCTTCATGGCAAGTTTGAAGAGCAGTAAAACTCTGCAAGAGACCACTGGAATACGTTTCTGTACATTTTGTCTAACTAGCAGTTTGGCTTGAGAGTTTTAAGGCACCTAAAAATCAGTTTAAAATACAGTTTGATACAGAAATCTTGAAAAAAATGGTGCCTTGAACATCAATCACCCTAAAGGTTTTCTTAAACAAACTGAATCAGCTAGCTTAAGTTGACCTGTAGTATTCAAAACTGGACTAGTTTTGCTATTCATCAATCCACGAATCTAAGACCGAAGTAGGAACACAACCTACAAATATTTTTAGAATGGCTAAAAATCAGCGTAGTAGTTTAGGTTCTGCTTTCAGCACAACACATCAGCCATGAATATGTCACCAGAAGTGAAAGCTGGGTGCCAAACGATTGGGAAACATCTGGTGCGTTCCAGAAGCACAGCTAGATGCACTTATGTCATCTGTAATTTTTCAATTTGACATTATAACTAAGCATTAACTTACTCTTAAAGGACTAGCAATACCAGGCTTCACTGACAGCAGAGGAGCTAGAAGTTTGTAAGAACTATCTATCTTAATATTTGGTTTCAGTTGTTTTGCTTGGTTGGGTTTTTGTTGGTTTTTTCATTTGTTTTTTTGTTGTGCTCTTTGTGTTTGGGGTTTTTTTTTAAGTTGCCTTGCATTGAAGGCCCCAGTAAAAAACACAAACACCAAACACTCAACACTTCATATTACCCTATTCCATGCCTTTGTTTTGTTTTTCAAGCCCCTGAAGTCACTCTCTGGACCACTTGGACCATCCTTCCTCCTCTCCAGGAAGAGATGATCATCATTTGGAGGGGAGAGAAGCCTAGAATTTCCATAAACTTCTGTCGAGATTTTGCAGGTTCCTTATACCATTCTTCTGCTGTGCTCATATTTTACAATTTAAAAAAAATAACAATGATTGTTTTGCTTCAGAGCAGGGACATATACATTGTTATCAGAAGCACCTGCCACAAACTATTCAAAGTGCCATATTTGACACATGGTCCCACTGGCAGCAACTTCTATTACACTATTTTAACATTTGTTTAAAGTTTTGTTACTCTCTCTCTTCTTGCCCCTTGAGACAGTTGACTTAAATCCCTATCACACTTCCACCTCTCCAGGCAAATCTCACCTCAGCAGCTAGGTAAAACTTATAATAGAAGCTCAGGACCTTCCACAACTTAGGAGCAGCTCTGAAACATTCGAAGTCACTGGGTTATGTCTGAAAGCTGAAAAAAAACCCAACTTAAAGAAACACACTTAATAGGACTTCATAGCAGAGCTTGTCCTGCCCAGACATCCTCCTGGAGCACTGCATGCAGACTGTGCTGGGAACAGGCAGGCATCACCAGTCACAGGCCAGCACCAACTGCAACCGATACCCACCCTCCTCCTTTGCAAATCGGATGTCTCTTCAGAAGACTTCTATCCGTATGAGAAGCTCCCTGTTCACATGAGAGATGGACTAAACCACTATCACTCAGCAATCTTAATTTCCACTCTGGTAGAGTGCTAGGAAGACATGTAAGCCATCTGCTGCCCCCAGGGCTGCAAGTAGTATCAACAGTGCTGACAAGTGTCTTATCATTTGTGACACCACTGCTCGGGGAAACCTTCAAGAGACAGCAGAAGTGCTACCACAAGTCATCTGAAAGCTATCACCCAGAAGACACTTCCAGGACAGGTTTTACTTCATAGAAGTTAATGACTTATCCCTCCATATAATTCCAGAGAGTCTAAACTGTGCTCAGTGCTAGCAGTTTGTATTTTCAGAGTGTGCTTCAAAACACAAGCTCATTTCCCACATTTTCACTGCTTTAATACAGCAGTGTTCCCAACAAGCTTCGGTTGCTTCCTGGGCATCACAGCTCAACATCTGCTCTTGCAAACACAAGAGCAACTCAACCCAGAAGAATTAAGTATTATTTCTACTGCTTCTACAGAGACAATACACCTAACTAAACACCAGACAGGGACTGCAGTAACAAAACATCTGCCTGGTGAGCTATCTTGCTCCAATTAACTATCAGCTGTTAAATGTCACTGCATAGACCCACATCATCTACAAAACAGAATTGTTCACAGTGCCTCTGCACAGCAGTGCTCCAGCCATCACATTTAAACTCTCGTGACACTCTACAATTACACAACCACAAGCTAGAAACTGTTCTTACATGTCTCTCTCTTGCAATTGGCATCTGAAAACTTACTGGGATCCTTTATCCTTACAAGATTATCTGAGACCTGTCACCCCGATTTCCAAATCCTAATGTCAATACAAAACTAGCCTAGCTTTATATACAGTTTTTTAGGTGTCCTACAATACTGATTTTTATATGAAAGCATCAAGATAGTATATCAGCAAAAAGTACAAATAACAGTGCAGACCTATTAGCCTCACTTTGTGGTCGATGTTGATTTGTCAAAATTAAATATGAGAAGCAGATATCTATATAGGGATAAAAAAGCCCAAGCTGTTTAGAAACTTCACTTGGAAATATTTACTACGTGCAAGTATTGTGTTTCTAACCGTGCCTTTGAGTCCTAGCTGTTCTGCATTGTATCATTTTAGCTTTGAACATGAGAACCAGTCTTGGGTTATACTCAGCTCAGAAAGAAGACTCTTGCCTGTGACAGCCACAAAGTATGGGGCAGGACCCATCTCCAAAGGATTCATTAGTCAAAGAATTTTTCTTCTGTTCTATGCAACTGAAAAAACCCATTTCCTTTCAAAAAATGGTTTGGGTTGGAAGAGACCTTAAAGATCATCTAGTTCGAACCCTTCACTAGATCAGGTAGTTCACAGTATGCCAGTGAGGAGTATATTTAATTCCCTTAGTTTTTGAGAGAACAAGTGCCAAATGTGCCTACCAGCCCAACCCCCTCCCAGCGTCAGCCCAACCATCCATCCCCAAACTGCCCACACAACTGTGCTACCTCATTTCTGCACGTGTTTTCTTTCATTGCCTATTGTGTACTCATACTCAAAACTCCAGGGTAAGTGTTCTTAACCCCTCCATCTATCAAACTAACCCATTAATTGACAACTTATGTAATTTCTGGGCATAGCAGAGAAGCTGCTAGAAGGACACGTGTGCTGGCTACTGGATGCTGATCCAGGCCTTCCAGACAGCTGCCCAGAGAGATGACCCACCAGAGAGCCCAGTACAGAAGAGTGAAAGCTTCACCAGTGTAGCAGCACTGCTTAGTACAGGGAAGGAAAGGGCAAGAAAAACAGCGAGACAGAGCTTTATCACCCACCCATGAAAGATCTGTTTAATACGAAAGAGGAAGGTGAAAGAAAAACACAGGCAGACCTGCCCTTTTTCACCTCTCACACCAATTGAGAAGACATGCCCACCCACCACCGCAGGACAGGGGGCACAGATGGCATCCACTCCAAGAACCCCCCAGGACACTGCTGGGGACTAGAGGAAACAGACCCAAGCAGAGCATGGTGCTGGAAGGCACATATACTGCAGGCAGATGCTAATGAGTAAACAGGCCAATCACTGTAGTTATTTTTTTTATTACAGTTGGAGATGATTAAGAATGGCAGGAAATGGTTAGATCAAAAAAAAAAAAAGTACATTCAAGATTTCCTCACACGATAGCTTCCTTGCCTCAAGTCACATTTGGATGCTCTAAACTTCACTTTGAAACACTGACGCCCCATTGATGCTCTTTCCAACGCTCACATTTGCAGTCACAGCACCAGCAATGGCTTGCCAGCTTTATTATCTGGCTGACTGGAGTCTTACAGTACTTGGTTTGTGAACTGGAAGAGCCTTTAAAAACAGGTAAGGTAAAGCAGAGGTCATCCCAAGCTATTCGTGCCTCCATACCTGGTTGTGAAATAGCTGTGGAACAAGCATCCCCCACCAACCTTACTATAAACAGAAGAGACACAGTGTGGACAGCCTAGTGCCAGCCTTGAAAGAGTACAAGCTTCTCACCCATAGTTTAGCTTGCCATACGTTCATGTGCAGCAAAGTCTTCCAGTGTTATGAATAAAAAGCTCATTTTCCTTTTTCCTTGTACCGCTGATGTTTAGTTTCTGCATGCAGCTTGCAGCGATTACCTAGTTACTCTTTAAGAAAAAAGTTTCTCAGCTAGCAGCAACCATCAGAACCAACACTTTAGATAAGACATAGAGTTTAGGGTAGCCAAGAACTATTAAGCTGTCCAATGCTGTTGTCTACATTTTTAGGTATGCACAAGATACCTGCAGCCTTACTAGAAAATTTTTTAAACAGGCTTAGACAAAAGCAGCACCTAAAAAAAGGCCTCAGACCATATCCTGTCCCATTCCTTTAGCACCAGCTGACACTCATGACAAGAAGGGCTGCAACTCGCAGTGCTGTTCCTGCCTGCAGAAGTGAGTTTCAAGAAAAAAATAATTAAGAATATTAAAGTCATTGTACACTCTCAGGTTTTCCTAATAAAGAATACTAATGGAAGAGCTGGGTTTTTTAATCATCACTCAAAATGAAACTGTTCTGGCAGGTAGTGAGAAGTGCTCTTCCATAAATTCTTCTTATAAGCTGTGGCTGTGACTCAGAAGTAAAACTACACTGCCTGTCTCTTAAAAAAACATTATATTTCTCTATGAACATCTTCTGAGTTATGATCTCGTTTTCCCATTTCCAGCACCAAGCTTGCAAGAACATAATTATCTGCCTAGACAACGCACAGGATTTTTCTTTTTTTACACAATCTATTATGCCCCTGAAATATTTCCTTTCCATTGTACCCTTTGAGAACTTTTTTTTTTTTAATAAAATCTTGCCCTTGAAATCCCTGCCTATTTGCCATTTTACTTTTCCAGAAGCAAGACTATTATGGACTCTTCCCATGCTTTTATTCTGGAGGGCTGATGCCCTAAGAGGTTAGAAGACAGATGCGCTAACTGAAAGCCAAGCACATTATCAGTTCCAGTGCCACCGAAATCTTTAGCCAAAGCCTGAATTTCATCCCACCTCCATGATTTCACTTCAGTGTTATCTAAAGAGAAAATACTGCAAGTCACAAAGCTTGTTTCATAATGACAGACTATTTCAGATTTAAGAAAAATATTGTGCAATTTGTTTTCTACAATAAAATAACAAAAGCCTCATATTTCTCATACCCTCCCTCCCCCAAGCTTAGTTTTCTTTCTTTTAGAAGTTAAGGCCATTCTGGTGATCCTTTTTACAAAGTTCCACAGAACACTTCTGGCAAGCATGAAAATAGCAGACTGTGGTGCACGGGTAGAAGCTGTCATGCCAGTATGTTTGTGGGTTTTCTTGGCAACAAACCACAATTGCTTATCATTTAACTATGCCCTCAGATGACGTTTCTGACTGAGTTGGGAAGACCCATATCCTGAGGCTGGAACTTAACATTGAAGAATTTAAATTCAAGAATAACTTGGTGCAACTTCTAGTGTAACAGCCTTAATGATAGGTTTGGGGCTTTCTAGTTGGTATTTTTTTTTCTTCCCCCTTTAAGCCTGAGCAGGACACCAAAACAAAGTCATGGGATCTAGAAAGGGAAGAACTATTCATGATCAACTGATCTTAATCACACTGAAGTTTTCATGGCTTTCTTCCAGGAACAGACAAGCTAAACAATTTCTATCTGTGATGTACAGTCCTCTACTTCTAAATCATTGTTCTTCCTTCCATTCTCAGTTTGCCACTGGTTTAGGGCAGTGGTGCTGTAGCAACTCTCCTGATCCTTATGATAAGGACTTCCTGGCAGAGGAGTCTCCTATAAAAGCCTCAGGGAATCACCAAGGCCCATAGCTAACACCCCTCCACAAAACACATCTGCCTCCACTGACAGCTACTGGGAATACTTCCAAGCTGCTGTCTTTGACAGTGTTTGGGGACTCACTATCTAGCTAATAAATCAAGGGAAGCCAGAAGTTTCCTACAGACACACTGAAGTAAGATAGGCACTCTCAGCTAGTTTAAGCTGGAGAAGTAGTAACTGTCTTATTCATGGGCTCTAGCATAGTCTCCAAGACAAAACACCAACCAAGGAATAACTTTTTTAAAAAGGAAAAAAAAAGTTTTTATGTTGTATGACCTTAGCTTGAGGGATATTCAGTCTGTGTTAAGACAGAGAGTTCACACTGTTTTGCAGCTCTTCCAAGTTACTCATCAGAGCAACGGAATACACTTAGTCCTTATCCATCATCTACAAGTTTAGCAGACGAGATCAGTGTCTCATTTTCTCCCCGATAAAAGGACTTGAAAAAAAAGAAAAACACAAACTTCAAAGCCACAGATTAATGTTAGTTAAGCAAATCTGTATTATTCTTCACTGAAAAACACATAGCATCAAGTTTATGCTCACTTTAAAAACTGTCCTGCAAACGGCAACCTTCCTGTTTCTGCTTTAGTATCCCTTCTATAAAGGGGTTAGTTTCAAGATTAACAGACTGATAACAAGAACACAACTTTATTTTTGATGTTCAGTATCAAAACATTCCAACTTTCAGTTTACAACAGCACAGAATGTATGGAGCAAGAACCTGGCTACCAAAAGGCAGGAGATGTAAGCCACAGTCAAACAAGTCCAAGTAACCTACTGAAAATAATTACGTGAGCTCTCATCATCATTTCCTCTATTGAGAGGGGAGCACTGGTGGAAGCAATTGGGGTTTCTAGCCGTATCAACAGGTTAAAACCCAATCCCCACCCAGCCCATGCACCGAAATGGGACGTGACACTCTCAGCACCCAACTTCGCACTACTGCCAATCAAACCCGGTCACAAGAAGGTAAGGGAGATGAGAAACGATGCTCTCTCCGGCGATATTAAACCTCACTGCAGTTCCAGCGCTGCCTCCACATACGTGCATCTCCACAAGCGCGCTCTCCGGCACATTTAAGGCTACTCGACAGAATGGAAACGCAACCGTGAGGGGCAGGAGAGGTGAATTTTATTGTTGAAACAGCGCTAAGATAAAAACCGAATGAGGCGCGTAAGGCCCCCGCCAGACGGACGATTAGGCGCAGCCCAGAGCCGCGATCCCATCTGCTCGGCCCCAGGCCCCGCTGAGGGGACACCGCCGGCCGCGCCCGCCCCGCCCCGGGCCGTTAGCTCGGGCTCCGCACCGCCCAGCGCAGCCCGACCCGCTCCCGGCCGGGAGACGAAGACGGACCCGCCGCGATACCGCTACTCGCCGGCCGGGCGGGCGGTTCCCGAAGGGCTGGCTCGGCACCCTCCCCTGGCGGCAGGGAGGGAGGGAGAGAGGCGGCCGCTGGCCAGCCCTCTCGGCGGGCCGAAGCCGGCGGGCAGGTGAGGCAACGAAGAGCCGGGCGAGGAGCGCAGCGAGCCAGGGAGGGGAGCGGGGCGAGGGAGGTGCCGGACGAGGGGAGCGGGAGGCCCGGAGGCGGCAGAGGGGCGCGGGACAGCCGTACTCACCGCGCGGGCCCCGCCGCGGAGCCGCGGCCCCACTTCCTGTGCGCTAGGAAACGAGCGGGCGGGGCGCCTCCGCCGCGGCCCTTAAAGGGGACGGCACCGGCCGCCCCCGACCGCCTCCGGGGCGGGACCGGGCATCGATCGCGCTGTGGGAGAGGCCTCCACACGCGTCGAGGTGTTTCCCGGGCTGCCCATGGGAGGCAAGCGGCGGGGCCGCTGTCCAGCGGCGGCTGCGAGGGGCCAGCGGGGCCCCGCGGGCTCCGCCATCTCTCGCCCGGCGCGCGGGCCTCCGCACGTCGTCAGGCTGGAGGCACGTTGGGCGCTGGCGCTGCTAGCGAAGTACGCGTCCGAGAGCCGCTGGCAGGGGCGCGATAAACGCAGCGTGCCAGGCCACGGCAGGGGCGAAGGAAAGCGCAGCTGCCGCCCGACCTGGCTTGCAACGGGCCGCTCCGCGGGCCTGGCCCCGCAGCGTGCTCTGTGTCCCGGCGAGGGCCTCTGCCGCCACACGTACTGCCTGGGAAGCGGCCCTGCTGCTGCTCCCGCCCGGACTTGCCGCCCGCCGGCTAGTGTGGCTGCTCAGCCCGGACAGGGACTTCTCACCCCTCTGCGCTTGTGCTCTCCTGTGGGTCTGACCACAGCACCACCTAAGGAAGGAGGTCAGACGCTGCTCTGCCAGCTGTGGAGACCAGAAGCCTGCTCCACAGCCATGCCCATCTTCCACAGTGAATGAAACCTAGAACTGTGACGTAGCCTTGTTGTTGGAGGTGTAGGGTGTACATCAAGCAGAATTTGCTGACAACTGCTTTCTTCTTAAACAAATGTTTATTTATGGCTCTGTGTTTCCAGAAGAACGTTTCGCGATAGTTTTTTTAAATTCTCTGCAGGACTCTGCTTGAAAGGAAGCCAGGCTCAGGATCTCCTGTGCTTACCAGCTGTCTGCATGAAGGGTGGCCTAGAACAGCTTGAAGGGGAAAAGGAAGGGCAAGAACAGCTCAGGAAGCCGGTGAGGTAGTAATGGTCTTTCGTAACTATGTATCAAATTGTTCTGGTCCCACTCATCACAAACAGGGTGAAGCACACTCAAAAGCAAGTAAGGGCTTATTCTGTAAAGACCCATACCCCCCATTTGACATGACTTCTGGTTTGCCTGTGACTTCTCATTTGCCCAAACTGAAAAGGATGGACTATGTGCTTTCCAGAGCTAAAACCTTGATGGTTACAGGGGTGGCGGCTGCTACTTCTGTCACAGTATTGCTCTGTTAAGGACTGCACAGCATTGAGCACAGAGAAGCCCTTTGTCTTCAGGCAGACAGAAACCTGTTCGTTGATAAACATCTACACTACACAGCCTGGGTGTCCAAGGATCTGGTGTGTTCAGTCCAGATTGCAAAGTGTCAGACAACAACAGTCTTGCCAGGGAAAACCTGAAATAAACTGATTTTAAATAGATGGCCCACCCGCAGGGAGAGCACACTTGGCTGGTGTGACCAGCTGCTCGTGCACGTTCCTGTCCCTCAGATCTTGTCATGAGGCTGGATCATTAAAGTTAGGTATCCATCAAAAATACACTTGAAGAGGCTCAAAGAGAAGAGAGCTAGCCGAAAGTTAGATATTCACATATGTGTTCCTGAAACTAGGTAAATGTGGGTTCATTCTTTTTTTTAAGCAGTATGTAAATATGCTGCTATTTTAAGACTGACACCTCATGTGAAGTTTCAGTGTTGCGTATTACAGATGGCTGTCTAGTACCCCTCAGCTCCTGCTTGTTTTCATAGAATCATATAATCATAGAATGGCATGGGTTGGAAGGGACCCCAAGGATCATAGAGCTCCAACCCCCTTGCCACAGGCAGGGACACCAGCCTCCAGGCCTGGATCTACCCCAGGGCCCCATCCAACCTGGCCTTGAACACTTCCAGGGACGGGGCATCCACCACCTCTCTGGGCAGCCTGTTGCAGCACCTCACCACTCTCTCTGTAACAAACTTACCCCTAATATCTCATCTAAACTTTCCTTCCTTTAGTTTTAATCCATTCCCCCTTGTCCTGCCATTGTATACCCTTTGAAAAATTTGTTTCCCCTCCTGCTTATAAGCTCCTTTCATGTACTGGAAGGCTGCAATGAGGTCCCCCCGCAGCCTTCTCTTCTCCAGTCCCTCCTCTCTTCGTAGGGGAGGTGCTCCAGCCCTCTAATCATCTTTGTGGCTCCTCTGAACCCTCTTCAACAATTCTACATCTTTCTTGATGGCTCATGTTAAGTTTCTCATCTACCAGAATCCCCAGGTCCTTCTCAGCAGGGCTACTCTCAAGGAGCTCTTCTCCCAGTCTGTATTTATGTCTGGGATTCTTCCAGCCCAATTGCAACACCTGACACTTGGCAGTGTTGAACCTCATTAGGTTCACCCTGTGTTGTGAAACATGTATAAGAGTTCACTATGGAGTCGGGTAATTTTACTCATACCGGCAACTATATGGTTCTGCAGACATATTGTTTGTAAGTACAAATGGCATAACAGAATGGAATAAATCATGGATTTCATTAGCATTACAATGCCTATCTCGAACTTGACAACCCTCCATCACCCACTGGTTGATATAGGAGAGCCTTCAGGCTTCCCAGGTACCGCTCTTCTGCACAACAGCCAGTTGCCACCGTGTGGGGAGATCTCTACCAAGCCTTAGGAGATTGCACACAGAATACAATACTTCTCCAAGTGCCAGGTTGCTCTGTATACCAGAAGTCCTTCCCTTCCAGAAAGATTTTTTTTTTTCCGTATTGAGAGAAGGAAAGAGTAATAGGTTTCTTCATCTCTAGTAGTAACAACTTGAGTATTTGTAATATAAGAGGTCTACCACAACAGGAAAAACGTTTTGGCAGTGGTGATGTGTGTAACTTCCTGACTCTTCTATCAGCATGAGCTATTCCAAGTTGAGACATTCCTTCATAACTCAGACCTATATTTATGCTGACAGATGCTGTAGATCCTATTTGGTGTTAGTCTCACAGGCCCACAGAGGAATGCCTGGTTTATTTATGAATAAAGTAGGCAATAAAACATGTAGCAAATATCTGTGTTTTAAGACAATTTCATCCTAGGGATTCTCCTTAGCGAAGTATTTCCAGACCTCCTAGGATCCAAAAGAAATAGGTGTATAGTGGTGACAAAGCTTTGAATTTTATTAAAATATGATGATTATTTTAGAGACATAGAGACAGACTAAAATGTTTTGCTAAACCTTGGTAAACACTGTACTTAAATTGGTACGGTTAGAGGAAAGACAGTAGCTGGCAATGGCTGAATCAAAAAAAGATTTTTCTAGAACAGCATTACATCCAGCTTTTAGCAGTCTTCGGGGTTTTTTCCTTTCTCTTTATTTCTAGCCTTTTAATTTTTTTTTTTCCCCCAAGCATATGTGTGGGCTGGAGGGGAAGAAACAATAGAAAAAAGAGAGAAGAGCTAATCTGACAACATGATGCAAAAGTGAAGTAATGTAAATGAGACCAAAGGAGAAAAGAAAAAACAGTGGATATTTTTGTTCTCTTATCCTCTCGAGTCAAAATGAAACGTGTTTGTGGAGTAAGAGAAATGGTCTGTTATTTTGCCTGAAAATTCAGAGCTTTAATTGCTAACAATAGTCATTAGTTTGGCTTGACACAGGGCCTTTTGTCAAACACTGCAGCTCACTCAGCCTGAGTGATGGCACCAGTCCAACATGATCTCATATGAAGCTGCTCTCTTTATCCTTAATTGTTGCAAATTATTTATAACTGTAAATTACACAACTAAAAGTATAAAGAAATTTTAATAGCCTGTGATAAACCATCCTACAGTATTTTGAGCATCTTGATTTATATTTTCCTACCTTAAAATCCTCATTTTGAGGTTTTGTTCCAAATGATTTTCCATAACCCTTTGTCACTGGTCCTATCCAAACACATCTTGTTGCTGTGGTCTATGAAATATGGGGCCGTAGGAAAGGTGGTGCAGTAGAATTAACTTATGTCTGGCTTAGGGCATGCTAACCTTGACCTCAGGCTCTGCTGACAACACTGTAGAGCGTGAGCATCAGCCAGGTCACTGAAAGGGTGACCTCAGGCTGGCACTGTGCATACCTCCCAAAGTAAAAAGGACATCATTGAGATCTTACTGTTATCCTGGGGCATCTACAATGACTATGAAAGGTCCGTGGAAGGTCTGGATATTTTACTTCACTGCTTTAGAGATTGTGTTCATCCCTTGGCTTACGATAAAAGAGACAGTACATACATAACCTTACCTTGTACCAACACACGAGCAACTCTACCATGCATCAACCTTCCTATATTGAATTTTACTGTCCCTTTATTGTGCATTGTTGTAACATTTTGATTTTGTCAATACTTAGACTTTTGGTCTCAATATTTTTGAATGTTGAAGAACTCTTTACATTTATATAGTGGTTTGGTATCAAATAAATACAAATTCTTTGGTATTGTAACGTACTAAAATATGAAACATATAATTTATATAATGTTTGGGAAATGAACTGCTATAGAGTGCTTTTTCCTGCTGCTTCAGGATCACAGTTGCTGATTAACTTCCTTTCAGAAATTCCTGTCAGAAAACAGTCCATACAGACTCTATCAACCAACTTTAAACTCAGATAGAGTCCTTCCATGCATTAAAGCAGACTCAGTAATTTTTATACTCATTCATGAAAATAGAAGGCATTCTGTATCAGAAAAGATGATCAATACAATCACAGCTATAAGCAACAAACATACATAAGATTTAATAACTTTACTATCTGAAAAAGCTTTCTTCAAGTGACAAAAATGCATTTTATAGTCTACTTGGTTTTTTCTTTGTATAGTGATATTTTAGTTTAACTTCATCAACGGTATTGGCATCTGGAAAAGTGTATGGAAGATTGTATGAGAACTGTTAGGATACAATCTCTCAGGATAACTTTTTCAAATCAACAACTTGTTAGGAACAAGTGTTTGCTGAGCTCTTTGATGGCACCAAATGGATCCCAGAGACATGACTGTACAGGAAACTCAGGCCTCACTTTGTTTTGTGCCGCAGAGGAAAGGGAATGTGCAGAAGGGGAGTTGCAGGGGGCTGGGCTAAGTGCCTGGGCTGTCCTGCCTGCTCCAGCTGGGAGCAGCAGGCAATATTCTGCAGCAGTGGCTGGTCATGTTTCCTGGCCACATGGCCTTGTGTTTGCTGGTAGGCACATTGGGTCGTATGCCCAGGGCTCACTTGGAACTGCACCAGGGTATCATACCCAACTAACCAGTAACATGTATGGAAAGTAAGTCACATACGTAGTGCTGGATTGGTTAATTTCTGGCTATTCCGAGACACCTTTACTGTATAGCTTCTGTCTAATGACACGAAGAAGCGCCTTATGTGCTTTTTCTAAAAAGAGAAGACAAATTTGTCACAACTATATTAGCTATAAAGCAACTCTGAAACAAAGCCCAGGCAGCTGTATTTGCTACCTAGAATGGAAAACAAATTAAGAGGACTTAGACTAGAGAACTCAATATTATGCAAACCATACCAAAAATGACACATTCCTCTTTTTTTTCCTTCTCCAGTATTGCAGAAGAGTAACCTGTTAAAACTATAAAGTAATATATTTTAAATCAGTCCTATTAAATTACTTTTTAAACTGTAGATTTTACTGTCTCAGATGCAGAAAGAGAAAGAAGTTAGGTTTTCTATATATGAGATTGAAGCCAACAATCTTTGATGAGCCCTTCTCATCTGAGAAGACAGCAGTATAAATTATCAAGGTCTTTTGGTTGGTTATCTGGTTGAGTTCTTTTTTGTATTTGAAAACCTCATGCACCAAAGCTTGTTATTTGGATAAAGATCTACATTAAATACAGTATCTTTAGAGAAGGAAATAGTTGGGCTTCCTTACTCTGAGATGGTTCATGTTTTATGCAAAATACTCTGTATATCAGTATTTAATATGCCTTATTGCCTAATCTGTTTACCCACTGGGCCTGCCCAGCAATCAAAAAACCCACCACCCCCCAGCCTTCCACACAGAATAAAGACAAAGCTGTAGGGAGGTACAGTACAGACATGAACATTCATGCTGACACATGAGCAAACAGGACAAAACTGGTATTCATTTCTCTGTACAACAGTCAGGGCCAGAAACAAAGAACCTTCTCATGTGTTCATTGTCTGAATTGTGCTGGCCAATTTTTTGCAGTATCTGTCTACTCCACTCCTTTTTGTTTGTTTTCCCCCCAGGCTTTTGTTTATAACTGCCCAAAAACATCCACCACCCCCAAAGTCCAGTTGGCTCATAAAATGTTATCTTGCTCTTTGTTTCTAGTACAACTAACTGTTGTGTATACATTGTTAAAATGTTTTTAGGTGCAATATTTTTCCTATTTGTAAACTATTCCTCCCATAAAATGACATGGAAATAATACATTACTACTTTGATTTTATTAGTAGCACTTTACTTTCAAGGACTGGAAAAATTATTGCAATGTTGAAATAGTGTAAGACAGGGCTAAAGGAAGTGGGGGGCACACTGTTCCGTCCTCGAGAGTACCATAAACTATCAACATCAACCAGGAAAAATACCACACTGCAATTGAGCAGTGTTTAGATTTCCATGGAAATTGGCATCTCATCCCGTGGTGGAAAACCCAGTGCCTGATTGTGAGAGACATGTTAAAGCATGCTGCTGGGACCTCACTATCATCATAAAACCAGTTGGTAAAGATGAACTGATCGGCAAACTCAGGATCAGCTGTCACTGCGCTGCCTTCCTCCTGGTCTCACAAGGTCCTCTAATTTTTGACTTGTAACAATTGTTTTCTCTTACCTTTGATAAGAAAAAGCTTTGCTAATAAGAATCTTGCAATGGCTCACATCTGTCGGTACAATGGAGCTCCAAATGAAATTAATTCAAAGGAAGGTTTTGCATTAGGCGTGCAATCATAGGAGAGCTGAATTGCAAGACGACTTGAAATTCACTTGAATTTGTTCCCATTTCTCAAGAGCGAGGAAATTTTTTTCCTTTTTTTCCTTTCCTGATCCTATTTTTAGAACTAGAATAAGAAAGACCTGATCTGGCAGCCTGTGCCCCATTTAAATTAAGAAATATCTGAATCAGAAGTATTTACTAGCAGGAACTGAATGGGTTTTTATATATATAAAAATAAAATGTTTCTCTTTAATTTTCATTTCAGGAATGTCAGTTACCATTTCTTTGACTGTGCTAGACTAGACAAGTGACAATTTGTACTATTTTAAAAAATAAATCATATATAATGACAGAGCAAGGACAGAGATAAGAAGTTGTTTACATTGAGTGTTTCTGTGATGCCAGCATCTCAGAGACCGTGTGCAGGCTGCGTTACAGTTACTGAAGCGTATGCAAAACATGAGGAACTTCATTACCATTGCAGACTGGTTTATAGAACTTGGCCACGTGTAGCAGGTGATTAGGATGGTGCTCCCATGTAGGCTGTTTATTCAGGGAAAAGGCAGCGGGGCTGGGGTGCTGGAAAGGGGAGGTCCTGCCAGAGACAGGTAACCACCCACAGCAGCCCGGCACCAACTGGCACAACTTTCTGCCCCAGCTTCCCAGGCCAGTAGAAACCTCCCTGCTGCAGAGCGAGGTCAGGGCACAGCAAACATAGTCCTGGGGATGGGGACCCACCAAGGAGCTTTGGGGAATAAGCAAGCAGACAAAAAGCTCTAACTTTAGTTTTTAACATAATTCCAGTATCCAGATTAACTAGGGACTCTTGTTTAACTGTGACATGTACAGAGGTGCTGCTTAATTACTGAGGGGTATGTAGTATTTTTGTACACTCTGTTGCAATGTAGATTATGGAATCAACGTGCAAGGTACAGTTCTGTACCTTCTCCTCTGCACCCCTGAGCTATGTGTTCAGGTCATTACTGTATGTTTGATGCCTTTTATAGCAATAAAAATACAATGTGCTATTCATATTACTGCATTTCAAGGTCTAATACCACGAATAGCGTTCTGTGTTGCCTAATAAATATATGATTATCATTTGGAATGGTAATTGTTCTAAGTAATCTCTAGTTTAAGGACTAGCATTTCAAAACATTCATTTCACATTTCATAACATTAGTAAACCATAATGGAAACTCAGTTAAGTAAAAATGATTCAATAAACATTATTTCTGTTTGGGTAAAAAAATGTCTCTGGTGTCTTTACAATGCTCCTCCAAACTTTTAAATCATATTGAGAAGATGAACCCATTACCAGCTTCCTCAAGGAAAGAGAGCAGCCTCATCTGTCCTATCAGCCACCTCTTACACAGGATTTCCATCCACCCTTTGGACATTTTCCTTCCTAAAGAGATGTAAGGTTGCAATTAAGGTATTCCAAATATCTTAATTTTTTGTGGCATACTCTTGAATAAACAGATACTATTCTTGTTATTGGTAGCAGTTTAGAAAACAAGTAGGATTGGCATATCCTATGGTCACTGGTCCTATTCTATGGACTTGCATTGGTCTCTAAGCTTACTTCTTCACAAATCTGAAAGAGGAAGTGGAATTGTTATTTTTTCCCTGAAATAACTTTAAAATTTCCCTAAATATAGGCAAGCAAGATTCTTAGCAAACCACATACTTCTAATACAGGTTCATTTGATGTAGTTTTATTAAAAAAATGTAAAATACTTCCATCCTTGAGCATAATAAATTCAGACAGGAAATTGCATTGGCAGCTGGCTTTGAAAGTGGCACATGTTGCAAATGAGAATCAGTGCTCACATCAAACTCTCTCAGTCATGATCATGTCAGGAGCAAAAGCCCTGAACAGCTGAAAAATTATATAAGGCCTTTAACAGGTACTCATGAGACCTGCAGAATACAGAAAATTCAGATGGGAAACAGCACTGTTTGCCTGATATCCAACTGCAGGCTGAGTTGCTACAGGAATTGAAACCTGTGGCTACATCACAGGCTAAAAAAATTAAAGTTTGGCAGTCCAAGTTTCTTGAGTTATTCTAGATGAGATGTCTACCAGCACAAGGCAAAAACTTGGGGATGTGCATTTTTGCTCCAACCAAACCTGCTTTGTTTGCATCTGAACACAGACAGGAGCTGTTTTCCATCTCCAAAGCCCCTAAACATGCAGAAAGTTTATTTGGGCATTTCTAAACCTTCCTCTTGACGCTGGGAATTTGTTGAAATTAAAAATCCAAACTTTCTGGCTAGTGATAATTGCATCTAGAGACAGCTGTATAGATGGGTTCATGGTGAGAAGCCAGCATCAGCAGTGCTACCGGGCTTTAACAGGTACAGGTTTCTGTGGGAGGAGGCATGTTAGCTGCAACCCTGCAGAGGTAAGGAGAACTCTCTTTTCAGAACAGCCTCACAGCTCTGTGCACAGGCAGTCACAACCCATGCTGTGTTTTTTAGGTACCCACTCTGGTAACGTCAGAGGGTTACATGTACATTAACATCTCAGTTCAGATCAGGACTATAAAGTGAACCTCTAGTCTTTGACTTCAGATTGCTTTGTTACATTGCTGGGTTTACGAAGGTGTGAGACTACATCTGCGCTTCCTGGTGGGCGTCGCTGTGAGCCCACCTTGCAACACGTTCTGCATGGCCTGTGCCTGGGAGGCAGAACGTTTGTCTTCCACCAATTCTGTCTGGTCAGCTTGTCCCTTCAAAAGCTTCAAGAGCGAGAAGATAGGGAGCCCCATCCTGCACAATATGAATAGAAGAAGGGGTCCCTACCTTCTCACCACCTCAGGGCCTTCTGCCCCTGCAGACTACAGCATACAGAACAACCTGTGGGCAAATTACTGTTCCTACCCAGATCAGACCAAATGGGGAGTAAGGTAACAGCGGAGCGATGGCAGCAAGAAAGGGACCACACATATTTGCTCTTTGCAGTCATCTGTTGGCTCCTTGTCCAACAGATACAGCGCATGTGTGGTGTGCAGTAACTACACAAATATTTTTGTCAGCAGTGTTTTGAAAGGGAAAAATTGTTAAGTCTCTGCAGTAGTCACGAATTAATTATTTTGCAAATATAATTATAAAGCTAAGGCCTTAGATGTGTTGACTTCCATTCTCTTCTATCCTCCACTGAGAGAAAATTATAAAATACATAAAACCTTAGTCCCTCTGTAGTGTACGTGCTTTCTAGCAGGGACTTCTGTTTCACTTCTGAGACCTGCCAACACATTTCTCAAGAAATAATCATAGTATCTGGCTCTCTTAATAACAATTTCTTGCAGAGTGAGAAAATGAAGCTGATACATCACATATTTATTCCTCCCAATCTGTAACTTGATGCTTTATTCGTATGTCATCTTGTAAATGCAATAGGAAATGCACACAAAGCGCAGGGCTAACCTAACTTCCCCCAGGAACGAGGCTGAGGGGACCTGCCCCATCTACAGAGCAGGCAGGAGCAGTGGCTGTTTGTACCTTCATACCCTAACACACATTTTGAAACGCTGTGTCTATGCAGACACAATCAATAACCACGCAACCAGGGTTCCTTCCAATAACTAAATCAATATTGATATTTTAGGTCAAGATTTGCCCATTAGCTATACTTTCCCTGTTAAAATCAGCCGATGTTTACTAGTGAGGGGACCTAGGTCAAAGCCAAGTGCTTTGTGAAAACGCCACCCGTTTTATATTTGGGAGCTGGTTAAAAAAAACCCAAACTAAACAGAAGCGCCTACTGTAAACAATGCTATTTATTCAAAATATGCACATTACTTGCTATCAGTGGGGTAGTTTGAATCTCTGCAAACTTCTGTGCTTAGCTGATTAAATGGAAAGCTTTTTTTCGTGGCAAGGTAAAAATGCACTTAAACCAGTTATCTTACACGCTAATATGTATTTGCTTATATCAAGGCAAGGATAGAATCAGACTTGTGGTCTGACACCTAATGACAACAATCATTACCTTGTCATTGATTTCCAAAAGTTACTAATTATTTTTTAACTGCCTTTCAGATGAACACACTTTTCTTTCATTCTCTTTTATAAGAGAGAAACTTGGAAAATTATTTCTTGACATGTAAA
Source organism: Porphyrio hochstetteri (assembly GCA_020800305.1). Classification (NCBI taxonomy): domain Eukaryota; kingdom Metazoa; phylum Chordata; class Aves; order Gruiformes; family Rallidae; genus Porphyrio; species Porphyrio hochstetteri. The sequence continues at coordinate 13,242,659 of CM036911.1, forward strand.
GTACAACTGCGGTGCTCTTAAATTGTTCATACCATTTTGGATTGGCCTGTAATCCATATGAAACAGCTTCCAGATGAGATGAATTTGCATTATTATGAAATGTGCCTTATCAGCCCAAAAAAAGAAGTTAAATATTTCAGATGAGCTTAAGGGGAAGTGTACTTGTCTCTACACAGATCCAATACCTTTAAGGAGCCAATACCTTCATACTTGATTTCAGAACATTATCAGCAAAATGAACTTTCATAACAACTCAAAGAAAATGTTTCAGCAAGTAATTTGTTGTGTTGTGATACCATGCAACTCACCACAAAAAGAGAGGAACTGTTCATCTTCTCAAAATGCATTAAGACAATACAATTCTCTCTCTATCATAATGGGAAGACATGGGTTGTTGTGTCACAGAATTAGAAATGAGAAGCAAACGTGGTTTACATGAATTTGTCTTTTCTGAAGAATTGGTAAATACTGAAAAATAGTTAATTTGCTGTCTCTGGGTATACATTAGAAATATGTTTGTGCTTATCTGTCTTTTAGTGTACATTACCTACTCTAAGTTACAGGACTGTGCAAGCGATGAGTAGACCCCAGGCTATTGCTACTTTGTCCATATTTTGATATTATCTTTTGTACTTTCACTAGCAGGCAGTTGGGGCATTCGATTTTAGCCCAGTAAATGAAAAGGAATAACTTCTCAATAAACCTACTAACTTCAGAGGGGCTACTGAAGTTACATGAAGTCAGATGCAGCAGACATGCACAGCTTAGGTTTTCTTATTAAGGTTTTACATACTTTTATACATGTTTAGGGAATCCGAGGGTTATTTATCAGAGAGATGGCTTGGTCTGGAGAAGTCAAACCATTCCTCTCACTATGGGCAATCTGCACTGTGTTTCTGGGGACTGTTGGTGCTACCCTAGGAGCTGGCAATGCTGAACTCCTCCCTGGTGTTTTGTTACCAAGTTATCAGCCTGGCTGCAGCAAGAGGGAGGGCTTTCAGAGGGGCTGGGTTTTGAAACATTTCAAAATTAAAAGTGATTTTTAAAAAAATTTTAAAGTTACAGTAGAAATATCCTTTTTAGATATATTTCTTGGCTTGTATTATTAATATAACATTGATTATAAAACATTTTACTGTACATTTTTAAGAATTTAAACCAGGTCCAGTTGAGCATACCACAGAGAATTATCCATATTTTGCATCACAAACTCTAGATAAAACCACATGATCTAGATATTATGTACCTTGTATTACTGGGAAAGGATTTTTTTTTTTTAATTTCTCTATGGAAGCAGGCTAATGTCTGCAGAAGAAAATCTGAAACCTCGCAGTACGTTTTCTGAGTATCATACCTTGAATAAGATTGTAGAAAACATTACAGTAACTTCCTTGTGCTGCTGTGGTGACAAGAAGGATCCCAATCCTTCACAACTCGAAGCGCAGACCAGGTAAACTGTGTCATCCCTGCTGTTATTTAGAAAAGGCTGACAGAAATTCTTAGAACTGTTCTCCCCAACTTGTACATTTAGGTGAGTCATTTGCTCCCTTTGATTTCGCTTTCCTCAAGGCAGCCAAGAGCCTATGTTCTTTCTGGCACCAATGGAAACAGTCATCTGCTGTATCACTTTTTTCCCCACATGGGAAGTACATTTACTCTCTAATGGGGAACTGAAACAAGATTCTCACCATTCTGACTAACGGCAACACAGAACAAATAGGAAACACTTCAAGGGAAATATTTACAAAAATAGCGTACACATAAGACATAAGAAGCTTTCATATTGTGCATGAATACTTGAAAGTAATAACCTATTCATGAGCAGGAAGGGAGTAAAAATCAATTGAATTACAAAACACTTGTTCAAGATTATCCATTAAGCTGCACTTAATGCAGGTAATTCTGGATGGCAGCTATAATTATGAACTGTATATGCAGAATTGATGTCCAGTAACATAGGTGAAAATAACTATCAGTGAAACTTTTTGAAGGAATTAATAGTTGAAACAACATTGAGTCACGCTGCAAGTCTAAAATGCACAAACACTTTCTGCATCCGCTGTTTATTTCAGCATCACTTACGATCCCACTCACCTACTGTGCAGCAATGTTGTCACAGGGCTTTTCAGGTAACAAACCAGGCACTTGACATATCCCAGTTGAATACAGTTGCTGAAGATAGCTAATGAAAGGAAGTTCTCAATTTAAGGAAGAATTTAAAAAAAAAAAAAGGCAGACCAAAGCTAACAAAAAATCTTGATGCCTTGATTGCTTGTGACAAATAAAGAATACCCATTTACAGATGTAAAATACAGGAAAAGGACTGGACAAAGCAAAAAGTTACAAGGCCTGTTTTCTCTCCTTTCGTCATAGGTCTCTCAGCAGAACAGAAGCCCATGTTATGGGCTTCATTTCAGTGCCATTTATTTTGAAAGTATGCATCCTGACACTTGCCACTGAAGGTGGCCATTATACCACAACTGACCCCCTCCTGTATACACAGCTGTATCTGCTGTACATAAGCACACACAAGACAACAAAGGTTTGTACAAAGGAAAAGTCACTCTGCTTTGTGCTTGTCAAAAACCAGGACAGGATCAAGTATGACACCCGACAGTGAAGGTGCTTAATTCCAACACAGCACTTTAGATCCCACTTTTTATAAAATGAGAATCTCTGTTCGTGTTTCGGCAGTCTGACTCTTGTTTCTGAAATCACAGACTTTAATGGAAACATAAAGTTGCTACACAAAACATCTGAAAACAGCTAAATTGGATGGTAAGTGACAGGAGCAAGCTTTGGTAGAATTGGATTATTCAGAATAACCGTCACAATGCTAACAACGAGTCACTGGGATTTACGTCCCAACATTTGTAGCAAACAAAAAGTTATCTTTAACCATATAAGATTACAAATAAAGACAAAAGTAGTGCTGATCATTTACTCTTCCACATAGAACACGACCCATAGTCAGATTATTCTCCCAAATATCGAGTCAGTGTTGTAAGCACAACATTTTTATGCTTCACCTTATCAAATTCCAATGAGATTTTCCTTGTATAGTCTCATTAACAGCAGAGATTTAGACCAATTTTGCTGTGCAAGTGTTGTTTACTCATGACTTCAAAGGTAATAGGCTTATTTGGAGCTATGTCATGGCAGTGTCCTGTGCATGGCAGTGTATCAAACTTGGAGCCAAGAGGAGGGCTCCAACTCACTATACGTGACTGAAAGCAAAATCTCTCTACTTGAATTCAGTCTAAAAATCCTGTTCAGTCTATTTTGAACTTGTAAGAGGAATTATGATTGTACAAGATAGTACATTTAATATTAGTAAGATGTAGGTGAAAGGAAATTGTGTCAGATGAACACTCTTGATTGCCATCAGTCTATACAGCTTATCTTGTATCAAATTTATCTCCATTGTGCTAAAGGTAAGAGAAGTTAAGACTAATAAAACGAACTCTCTTCTCATTAAGACAAGACAATACATTTTACAAGACTTCAAATGTTGAATCTCAAGTCCTCTATTGAGTTATTTAGTGTTTGCTTCCAAACCAAGATACAGGCTTCGTTAGTGCCAACATCATCGTAACAATTTTCATTTTATAGCAAGCTCAGTAAATTTGAGAGCATATTTCCCCCCTCCCTTCCATATATTGTTTGTGCTTCCTCCTTAGATCAAGTGGCTGCCTGCTAACAGCTGCTATAAAAGTAGCAGTTCAAGTACATTTTCCCATCCAAGAAAGCTGTAACACAGGATGGTTAAAGAACAGCAAGAGTGAAGTGCAGAGCCATTTGCAGTAAGAAGTTACCAAGAGGAACCATATGCAAAATGGCAATCTAGAAAGAAGTACTGGAACTACAACTCTTATCCAGCTTGATATGTTTTCTGAAAGGGGAAATCACCAGTTATAATCTTCAGCATGGATAACACACTTTAGAAACTACCAGTAAAAGGGTTAGCCAATTTAAAAGTTAGTTGTCGGTTGTACAAAGAACGAGCCAATGGACTTTCCATTCTTTGCATCTCTGTTCCCCTCAGGAGTCCGTTACCTTTCACAAAGAAAATTTTAGCTATCAAACTTGTCCATAAATTTTGCCGCTGAGTGTGAAACCATCCAGTTAGCATATACACTATCATTTGCATATCTTGAAAACACAGAGTTAGTGCCATCGAATCTTGTGAGTGGAACGGGGCTCTCCTCAGGCCAGTTCGGGTATGACATGCCTAAAAATGAAAACAGATAATTTTTTCTGCACTGAAGAACCATAACTTCATGTGCAGACAGTAAGGCCCTTGGCAAAACTCCCTTCAGTATTTTAAGCCAGTCCACTGGATTTTGTCCCAAATCAATTCATATAAATGATGTTTCGAAAGCCCTGAAGCACAAATTCAGATGTAGGCAAAAACCCTGAAAAAATAAAGTGCTTACTTGATAAAAAATTGTGTGCGCACACACACGTGTGCATGATAAAAAGCTAATAATTTTTCTTCAGATGAGCCTCCAACTTTCCATAATTTTCTTTTTTAACAATCATGTAAGAATATATTGCTTTGCAAGAGGAAGCTCTTGCTGTACAGGAACTGCTCCAAGAATTAATAAACCCATTTGGGACAGGATCCAAAGTCCACTCCAATGACTGGAAGTATTTCCGTTTACTTAAATGGGTGCCTTTCCTTTGGCTTCAGTGAGGTTTTGGGGACACCTTCACACCCTCACCAGGGGTCCTCTGCTTAATTTTAGGAAATCCCAGGAGCACAACTGAGTAAAGTCCAACAAAGTCCTGAGCACTCTTGTCTTGATTCAGCATTTGAACATGTGTTTCTGGCATGTAATTGTTTGCATCGAGTCCCACAATTGCTTCTCAGCTTAGGCACAAGTGACCACCAAATGGAAGCAGAGTGCTTAGCACCATGTTGATCCAGCTGTGCAAGCAGAGAACCATACCAGGGTCAAGACTTTCAAAAACAGAAGTCTGATTTTGTTGCTTATTAAGCATTCAGCATCTGCCATCAACCTCGGTGGCAACTTTTTCTGTAACTGCATTCTTTTGACAATCTGGCCACTCAAGTGCCCCAAAGTGAACAGGAGTTGGGGGAACCCTATTAAAGAAAATTATAGCTAGGTACAGATCAAAAATAGACCCAAAGCCATGTATTAATGGCAACTTTTAAGCTAAAAGATCCAGCTTTTCAAAAGTCGTACTGCTTGAAGAATGAAAAAAATATATCTGTGATGTTAGTAAATATCTAAAAACAAATAGAATATTTAATCAGGAGACAAAATGTAGGAGTTTTGGCAAGAACCATTTTTACTGTCCATCTCACCATCACAATATGAAAGCATATGTTCTTTTTAAAAACACTTGCTACATCATTCAATCAAGGCTTAGTACTGACATTTTCATAATAAATCAAAGGACGTGAAAACAGCTGAGTGTATTTTCAAAATGCCCATTGTTAATTCAATTTCCAAGGACTTTACATGTTGATTATTAGTTCTGTATATAATACTTATATACAGTATTTCTACCTTCTGTATAGAATACTCTCGTTTCACTCCATGATACATTAAATAGACATTTCAGCTTATGGTTCCAGAATGCATTAAAAGCAGCTGAAATTTAGGAATCCATCTTGAGAAATGAAAAATGTTGCAGATGGGCCCTAACACTGAGCTATGACAAAAGAACCCAATATTTAAAAAAAGAAGTCTATTGCTTAAATTAGAGGTGCAGAATCTAACATAACTTTAAATGTTCCTCGCCCCCCCCAACAGGATAGTTGAATTAGATAATCATCACCATTTTATATTTCCCCTGAGAATACTTCCCTGATCTTTTTTTTTTCTTTGATATCTAGTCATTTTACTTATTTTCACATCCTTTTAAAAACATTTAAACACAGCTGCAAAATGACTAAAGGATGATCCTGATGCAAACTTTGACATTTACCAAAAGAAAAAAACAAACAAAAAAACCCAAAAGAACCTTCCAAGCAAATTTTGATTGGCTTCATTCAGACAAGAAACACTGTAATGGGGTTACAGAGTCTGAGAACAGTGCAGAAGAAAAATAATTTTTTTGTGTGTTGCTAGAATCTAGTAAATGCATGTGAAATTCTACCATAGAGTTTGTTTTCAATCCATGTGGAAGGGAGGGTTCGAGGGAGGGGAGCATTATTACAGTCCACGAGTGGTGTCTCCTCTTCTGAGAGCCCATCATCATAAAGTAAAGAATCAGAAGGTGTGGAAGCTGCAAGATCTAAGTAGTCCTAAGAAGTGAAAACAGAAAAAAATGGGTTAATGCACTCGGCAGTGTTGCTGGTTGGGTATAAAGGCTAAATGTGCATCTGGTTTCTTTAAAACGGGTAACCACAGGCCACACTGTGTTTGTCTTTTGATAGTTACTTCTAGGACCTGAGTAGGCTCTCCCTTCCTGCAACCATAGCATCTTTGGAAGTGTCTGACTTGCCAGAACGCTAGACGTGCTAGAGACATGTTAATACTTCCCTTACTGAATTCTGCGCATCAGTAAGGTAACCTAGAAGTTAAAGGGCTGTGCTGATCTGTCTGACAGGCAGCTCCTGCTGTCCCCGATATATATATGTGTCTGCTATACACATATACATAGATAGATACGTGTGCTTAAAGGAGAAGGTACTCAGATCTCATAATTTTACAAAAGCTACTACATAACCATGTATAAATGTAGCTATGGAAATATTGCCAAATAAAGCTTTTGCTATTATTGTTCCAAAACTAAATATTTAGGTCAGCTGTAAGAATTCCTAGGTTTTCATCTCTGCCGCTGAATTACTTTCATGCAGAAAAAACAGTGAAGCATTTTCAACTAATCTAAATTATTTGTTCCTTTCAATATTTTTGACATTTACTGAACTTCAAAAAGGTGAAGTTACACAATCTTAGAAACTGAAAAAACCTTCAGAAGTTTTCATTTAGCAAGGCAAGAAGAAAAATTACTAATTTGCTGAGCTCTTTTTTAGATTGGTTTGGGGCTTAAGTATGATGACATCTTGCTAACCTCTGTGTTACATGTCTGTCACTGGACATGCAGATTGTTTGCCTACTGATTCTCAGCAGCTGACAAGCCAGAGTGATTTTAGTGCAACCTAGACCTTTCACTTTGCCATTTTTTATTTAGAAGTTATTTTTACATTCGCATTCTGAACAGGATTGTTCCCTTTTATTTAGTCCTTTTTGTACCCAATGTAAATGCCATCACATTCTCAAATCTGGTAATTGTTGTTGTATTTCCATTATTTTATGTGTAAGTAGGTCTGTATACATTTTTATGTTTTTAATATATGCAACTTGGACTTATTTTTAGGCTTCAGCATTCATTCATTCAAAGAAAGTCTATACAGGATTGTGATAGTTTTAAATCAACTCAGAATGGTGGGATCATACAGTTTTCTTATCTCTGTTGCTGTCATCGTATAACTAGATCTGAGTCAAGGAAACACTACATTTTTCTAGCTCTAGACTTCCTAGGGTTACTTATTCAAGGGTGCAATTTAGGGGTAACATTTAACAATAATTTTAGGGGTTTTTTTATATTTAAGGAAGCTAGAAAAATTAAGGATAAGTCATCTGCATTTAGGGTTGAAGTCAGCACAGCCACTATACAAAGAGGTACCACTTGCAAAAAGCTAAATGCGTTTGGAAGAAACCAGTTATTTTAATTCTTCAAAATTTGATGAAAAGTAAACTACTTCTCTCTAAAAAACACCTCACATTATTTCTATATATTCAAACACAAAACCTTTTAAAAACTCGTGCTTTCCCACACTTACCCTACTCTTCACCATCATTTTCTCTAGTTCCTTGCTGATCTCAGCAAACGTTGGTCTTTTATCAGGTTCTTGTTTCCAACAGCGCAACATCAGGTTGTACCTGTAACCCAACACAAGGTGAAAAAAATATTGTTACAAGTGGATTGTGCTTCTGCTGAAATAATTTACAGTACTGAAGCTGAACTGTGGCATGAAGGCCACTCACAAGCACATTAATCTTTGTTGTGTATTCAATTAAACATTCCCTTGAATCATCACCTGACATTCAGAAGAATGGGCTTTTACTTTCAGAGTCTTTAGGATTTAAAATGGTGATGCAATTGACTGTCCTTGAAGGACTTTAGGTTGGATTTCTTTCATTATTTTCACTTCCTCAAAGGACCACTTCATGTAGACAGTATGCCAGACTTCTAACTGATTTTGTTTGCATATGTCTTTCAAGAAGTTTATATATCAACGCTGATATATGCATCTCTCAACCTGGAAAACTCTCTTATTATATCAGAAAGTAGAATTTTGTTCTTCACTTCTTTAAATTTTGCAATGTTTCTTTAAACTTTTCTTACAAGTGAAGCCTAACCCGAGACTTTCTGCACAAACTAAGATTCCTAGGATTACTTGTATTGCTATTTTGATTATATCTATTCTTACTCTGTCTTTAACCGCCTTCTGTAGCATACAGTATGGAAACAAGGGCAAGCAAAATTAAAAAATTTTGTAGTTGAGACACACTGGCCTAGTTCTAGATGTGTGACTCCCCAGCCTGTGTGGTCCATGTTATTTTTCTAGGTGAAGTGCTCTCAGGACTAAGTGATCTAGTCACAAAAATGTTCTAATTGTGGAAATAACTGGCTTCCAGAACTACAGCAAGCTATTGAAAAGCACTGCAATTTCCCCCCTCATCCATGATGTCTTTCTTACTTGACTGGATAAAGCACAGAATGCATTTTAAGAAAGATGGTCCTTAAAGTGGGCTCTCAAAGGCTGTCAGAAAAACTTCTGAGTAAAACAGACAAAATCTAAACCAGTCAGAAAACCATGATGTAGCTTAAATAAAAAAAGAAACTTGGATGTGATCAGCTTGCCTAACCTAGTAGTACTTATCAATGATATAACATATGTTTGAGGAATTAAGTCTTATTCCTGGTTGGTTAAGATGTAACAAACAAAATTATATACTAAGGATTTGCTACAGAGTATTTGCCATTGACACTTTTAAACTTCTAACTGGCCCTAAATTCAGAAACTCTTTCTGTATTTTCTCAGTCTGGATGTGGACTGAGAAAGCATCCTTCATATTGAAAATCGGTTAAATGGGTTGTCATAATAATTATAGCATGGTAACTTTCTAAAAAACCCTGGCCATGACCAGATTTGTGGGCTCAATGTAGAGTCATGCCTCATCTCCAAATGCTGTAGAAGAATCACAGAAATAAGACATTTCAGACAGTGTTTTAATAAGTCAGTCAATAAAATATGAACTATCCCCAAACGGGAAAGAAATTGCCATGAACTTAGCAAGTTAGAGAAAATTTATTTCTTCTAAGGTATAGATTTCTTGGTCCAGGTATCCTTTCTCCTGCATAATGCCAGGACAACCAATAGACAATGACTTTTCTTTAATATTTCAGCTACCACTGTGTTTCATTAAATTCCTCTCCTCTCCCCAGTTTTAAATATTCCAACTCTAAGTTGTCAAATGTTTCATTCAATATCCTACAAATATTTTGGATGAAATTACAAGCACTCAGTTGGCAAGTCTTTTCCTGCCCTGTTCACTAATTTCTTTATAGTCTTTTGAGCACTACATAGTTTGATTATATCTCTGCAATATACAGAGTAATATTTATGTGGTATTAATTTAAACCTTTTCTTTTTTTTTTTTTTTTCCTTTCTTTTAATGTATCTATTCTAGAGATGTCTTTTGAATCTAATCAGATCCAGAGCTACTTACATTTCTTCGCTGCAGTTTTCTGGCCTCTCCATTCTATAGCCTGTTTTTAGGAGGTTAAAGAGTCTTTCAGGAGCAATACCTGGGTAGGGATTGCCTCCCAAAGTTACAATCTCCCATAGTAGAACTCCAAATGACCACCTGAAAAAGAGAAAATAAGCTTTTATTTAGAATGGTAGGTTTCAAGAGCTTAGTGTGGCTTTCACCCAACAAATCTCTTTCTCAACCAAATTCAAGACATTGCAGAGCCAAAGAGACTGTACAGATGCAGATATGCAGCCATCCCTGTTCCCAAATACCATTCATTAAACAGATCAGCAACCAAGACAGTTGAGGTGAGACATATCCCTCTTTTATTCATAGACAAAAGCTAACTGCATCCTAGGAAGGCTCAGCTTCTCTAGACAGCAGAAGGAGAAAGTCCTTCCCATGTTGGCCTAGCCCAAAGGCATGTTGCTGTTCTGTAAAGTACTCTTGGAGGTGCCTCTCTTTTTCCTTTGGCTACAGAGGGCGGCTAACCTCCCTAATTACCCCTTATAGCCCTATTCAGAAATAACTGTCTAAATTTGCACTGGCGGGCTCAACCATTTACCAAGGGACTGGTTTGCTGTCTTGACTTTGGTTGCCCAGGGAAGTGGTGAACGTCCCTTCCCTGGCAGTATTCAAGTCCAGGTTGGATGGGGCCTTGAGCAGCCTGGTCTAGTGAGAGATGACTATGAGGTTGTGTTTCTTTATATGTACAATGTGTTTATTTCAATCATAAGCAACACCTTTGATTTCAGCTGATCTGTTGGGCCATTTCAGTGATTCAGGACTAAATTTTCTTCTTAGAGTTGATGAAAGAACAGGAAACAATTTATTCTGTAAACACATAATGCCTAAAATACAGTTTATCATAGAACAGAAGACAGAAGAAACTGTTTTCTTAAGTGAACAGAAGAAATGGTGACTTTTTTTAACCTACTTTATTGACAAGCTCAAATGAGTTGGAAATACTTAAATAGATTAAATTAGGGCATTTTTGGAGGGCAGGCTAGGAGAAGAGAGGCAAAAATGCTTTTTTGAGACACAAAGCAGCTAGAAATTACTCTGAATCTGCTCAACTGACAGAACTGCCAAAATTTGGACAAAGGAAACCAGCCAACACTGTTTCACTCAAAGGGGATACTCAGTGGGATGCATTTGGAAGCAAAATGACAGAGAATTTACAACAAATGTCAGCTTTTGGTGCTCTTGTCATTGGGTAATTTCTGTGAAAATTCCACTTTCAAGATTTTAGGAAGTGTTACACACCTAATGCTAAACCAAAAAGCAGTGTCTTCATTCCCTTTGAAAATTCCATCTCAAAAACGTTTGCCACAAACCTCACCTCCTGTCTAACTACATTCCATCTGTGCTTCTCACATCTTACAGAGCAATGGTAGTCCCTAAAGTACAGCAGTACCACTTCCAGAATGGGCAGGAAACCCAAACTGTGTCTCAGGCACTCCTAAGTGGTATACTGCAGTTTTTCTCTCTGATGCCATTCATTGAATTAACTTTTAATCACGCTGCACATTCTTGAAAGCTAATGAATATTTATAGCATTTTCATATGCCTTATTAATATACCTCCTCGTACCCTTTTTGAAGCCAATTATGTCTGCCATCAGGTTATAATTCTGTCTGTGATTAATTCCCATAAACTTGGTAGCATGGCAGGTTTTATTTTTAAAACCCACGTCTTCTGCTTTAGACGAATTTTACAGAAGATGGAAGGAGGGATCAGACAAGTAATTTCTTCATCAAAGCTCTTTAGTAAATGGGCATATTGGAATAGAATGCTGCAATGCTCTCAAATCATTATACAAATTAAGTAATACGGGAGGAGAAGCACGATATGAATGTTTTCCATTGTGCTGTTTATTGCTGAATAAAAATGTGATCAGAAGAACATAATGTGAAGAGGAAGACAGTGGGCTAGCTTTCCACTGATGTCACTGACCTCTGAAGCAAAAAGAGGTTTTGTAAATGCTGGCGAGGAGTACTGCTATTAAGCACTGCTAACCACTAACTGTAGAAAGGCTTTAGAAGAAAGAGGCTGGAAAATAGAAACACAGAGTATCAGGAAGAAAGAGCATATTGGATTTATTCTTGGGTATATTAATAGGTATGTTCATCTAAAATATAACCACACCACCACAAACAAGAATATTCATTTAAAAATATTTTCAGTGAGTGTAATTATCTGAAATATCAATCAGAACCTCAAAAAAAGTACTTCCTCTATCAGTTTGCTGCTGTTGGAATGGCATTTGTGGAGGGGCAGCCCTGGCTGTGCAACTCTGGGTGTCTCAGTATAGGTCTTCAGGGACATGGTAACTTTGGAGCTGCTGTATAGCACTCAAATTACTTCATGTATAACAACACAAACAGTGAAGGTGACCTCACCAGTGAGCCCAAGGCACCACGTATGTGTGGGCAGATTCTTAGACCATTTATGCCACCGTATTGACACAGACCTACAAAGCACTCTGCTCCATTAAGAATACCTGATGCATCTCCAAGAAAGCTGGTACATCAGCATGGCTTTACATGGAAATATTAACCCAGATCTGGGAAGCAGTAAAGCTGCACAGCACCACATGCTGACCAGGGCTCTGACATAGCTGGTCTGATGCCAGCTGGGCAGTCTCTGCATGGCATTGTATCCCATGTACAAGAGATGGGCACCCAGGCTCATGAACAGCCCGTCAGGAAGGCAAACAGGGAGGAAGGGTATTGGATCCAGATCAATCAACAATCAAAGAAGAAGCAGTTCCATGACAACACAATCTGCTCTGGCCCCAAACCATAATGACACATCTATTTTGCAGGAAGCAGAGAAATTAAAAATACACTGAGATGGTTTTAAAGGAATTTTAACAATTCTCTAGGGAAAGTTATTGCAGAGAAGCAGGTCATCACAATGGAAACTCTGAGAAGGATAAAGAGAGACCCAGAAAAGCATGTAAGAAGACATGTGACACTCTCCCAGTTACCCCAATCTTTTTTCTTTTCCTACTCCAAGTGAAACAATGTAAATTAAAATATTTTGGAAGCCGATTTTGCAAGGAATTTCCAAGGCAAGCAAAATATTTTATTTCACTAAAACTGCTCTGATCAGCAGAGAGAAGAGTAAAAGATGAATGCACATAATTTTAGAGGTACAAATCCAAAGCTTCCTATTTGCACATACTGCTATTATCAATGTGTTTTCTCCCAGTGTGAAATGTCATTGAGATTGGTAAATTTTACTCCATTTGAGTTTAATGAAAACAGTAATTTAATCATATTATCTTTCAAGAGAAATTTGGAAGGTATCAAAATGCTACCTAAAATACTACCTAGCAGAAAATCAGGCTGCTTTTGCAGTCCCTTAGTGTTTTTTCTCCTAAATAAATACTTAGTTTTACAGTGTCTTCCTGGTGACTGGTCACAAGCATCATTCATCCCAGAGAGAAAGAAAAGAAAGTTCTAAGTTGAATATAGACAAACTCTCCTCTGGCTGGCTCCTTGCTTATCAGACATGAACACAATTTAGCTGTGGTCACCGTGCCACCGGCTCATCACAGGTGGGGAAGGAGCACATCCATCTTCAGGATCTCTGTTTCCCGAAACATGCGAATTAATTTGTGTCTTGGCACTGGAACTAGACTAGTTCCAGTCCAGTTGGAGCGAGCTGTCATTAAATTAATTGGAGTTTTGTCATTGATTTCAACAGGAGTGAGGTCAGGCGTTAAATGCCTCTTCCTTTCTTCCCACCCCATCCCTCACCTGCCAGCAAGTGTTACAGCAAGAGATGAACAGGAACTGGGAAGTTTGGGTACCACCATTCTCTTTAGCAAAGACTGATAATTTGTGTCTACATACCCAAAGCCAGCCATGTCACATGAACAGATCCAATCCTTGTTGTTTTCAGCAAAACCTATGTACCTAAATACTTCTGGTAAACTTTTCTTCAGATTTAATTCAACAGCATCTTGCGTATCATTGCCAACTGATGGTGCCATCCGGGCTGTGTTGCTCATGTCCCTTACAGAGTAACAGCTTTGGCAACTATCTACCTTCTTGTGCTTCCTCGCTTATCCCCGTAACCAAATATAAACCTTAAGGACTGGAAGAATTTGCACTTACACATCACTTTGTGTTGTATAGATATGATCAAAGAGGGACTCTATGGCCATCCACTTAACAGGTATCCGACCCTAGGAGGGGAAAACAAGCAACAATGGAATTACTGGTCAGAAAATTTAAGTTTCCAAGTGGAAAATCAAAGTATTTCTCTTCAAAACTGTAACAGATACTGTACCCATACTCTAATACTTTAAAATATAAGAACAACATTGAGGAGAATAATTGTAAGAGGTTTTTTAATCACTCATTCATTTCATTCCACACACTTCAGTAATTTAATTATGTACAATAAGGTATCAAACACGAATGTGTGCCTTCTAACAGGTTTCACCACAGTGCTTTTGGGAGATGAGCACATGCAAAAATAATAAGGAATGATGATTAAAGAGGAAGAGTTCTCATTTCTATCAGGGATGATGCATAAACGGAAGTACTGAAAGGTTAAGATACCTTTGGCCTCAGAACTCTACCTGGGCAGTCATATTCAGCTACTGGTTACTAAATTGAATCTACAAGTTGCTACTTTCCACTGGTATAAATTCACTGATAAAATCTCAGAAATTTGTCCCAGATATTCCTGAAAACCTAGCTTTGCAAAATTCCCAGATGTTTCATAACCTTCACAATACCAGTAGCATTCAAATGCCTTACTACTTCTTATAAAATTCCTATCTATATCTACCTGTGTATCTATCTATCTATCTATCTACCTACCTACCTACCTATCTCTATATACATATATGCAACAACTGTTTCAGTAGGATTTAAAACTTCTCCTCCTTCCTTTCTCTCAATGTTTTTCTTTTCCCAGTTTCCCTATGCAAGCAGGCAGATCATTGTTAGGCTCTGAATACTACCACAGCGATGAGTGCCTCAGAGGTCAAGAGAAAACAATCATTCAGTACATCAACAGTGCACCAAATAAAATGAAACAGCCTTTGTGTAAATGTGTCATCCTTAAAATACTGAACTGCTACAGATGAATGTAAACCACATAATTAGGAGATAGCTAAATGAATGTTGCAAAGCCCTTTCACATATCATCACATCTTCCAGAAGGTTTTTTGTTTGGTTGTTTTTTTTAATTTGTAACTTAGGAAACATTCGCACAAACTGGCCTGAAAAAACAGGGAAAACGAGACCGAAAATTCACAGTACTGAGGGAAATCTTTTCATAAAATTCTAAAGTTTTCACACACAAGAAATGCTGTTGGCAGCTTTCATTTTAAGTCATAGAGGGAACCGAACCGATCTTCTAAAGAGTCAAGAGCCAGTAGCAGTAGTGAACATCAGGCAGGCCTGGGATTGACTTGTAAAAATTCTGCTGATGTCAGAGACAGGATGATGCAAACAGGCGGGGTTTGGCTTGCTGTATTTGGCAGTATTTTTTACAAGAATAAATGACAAGCCCCAACTTGTGTCCTGAGTCTCAAAGCTACGTGCAAATGTTTCTTTTCCGGGAAGTAGCGATATGAGTCAGTGACTCATCTTTCTGTCAGACTTCCTTTGCGCAGTCCTACAGGTGTGACGCTGCCATATGGTGGGTGAATCCTGCCGCGAGCACTGCGAGCAGACAGAACTGCCTCTAGGCTCCTGACAACAATTTACCGTGTCAGACAGAACAGAGTTGCTTTAAATAACTCCTGCCAGGTAGCATTAGCTCTTAATCTACCCTAACCAGCCATGTACTGCTTTGAGATTTGGAAGTATTTGCAGGAGGCCTATGCTTCATTCTTTTGCACAGATGTGATAATTCCTGAAATTAAGATCTTTATAGAAACTGTCTGCATTTTTTTTTTTTTTCAAACTCCTTGGGATTTTTTTTGGTTTCTATTTTTAATTCTAAATACGAAAAGAGACAGAGAAAAACGATGGGTTTTCTTGTGTTTCAGGCAGTGTGATGAGGAACTGGACAATTAAGAGGGCCAGTCTCATTTAAAAATGGGCTGCCCTCTACCTGTAAAAAGTTTAGTAGTTAAAAGCTCCTGCAGTGAAAAAAGGTGTCATTCTTCTGTACTTACATTAACTAAATACATATTATTTTTAAGAATCCTGTGTGAACTCTTTAGCCTTAAGAAAAAGAAATAATTTATTACAGACTATTTGGCACATGGTTTTAAAAAACAGCAGATTTCCTTCTACTCTTTACTTATTTTCTTGCAGCTTTTCACAGAATCATGGAACCACGGAGGTGGGCAAGGACATGACCCCTCTCTGCTCAGAGCATGGTCAGCCACAGGAGGTTTCTTGAGGTCATTTCCAGCCAGGTTTTGAGTATCTCCAGGGACAGAGATCATCTGGCCAGCCTATTCCAGTGTTCAAACAGTGTTATGGTAAAAAAAGTTTTTTTTCTTTTCCTTACGCAGAATTTCTCTATTTAAAATAGTGCCCATTGCCTCCCATCCTGGCTCTGTTGACTTTATTCCTTCCCATACAGTATTTATACACATCAGTAAGATCCCCCTGAGCCGTCTTTTCTCCAGGTTAAACAGACCTAGCTTTATCAGCCTTTCCTTGCATGTCAGATACTCCAAGGCCTTAATCCTCATAGGAAGCCTTTTACTTTCATTGACTTTCACATATTAGAAATTAATTGCTCTTGTTTATAAGTCGACAAGTCCTGCAGTATCAATTAATTCTTTTGATTAGGCAATAATTCCCACTGCTGTTTCTTAAGTGAACTGTACCTTGCTCCTCTTGACATATGAATCTTCTTCATATACATCACGGGAGAGGCCAAAATCAGAAATCTTCATTTTGCGCCCTTCTGCCACCAGTACATTTCTGGCTGCTAAATCACGATGGACAAGCTGTTAAAAGAAACCAATAATATTGTTAATGCTTCTTGTGGGGAAAGCAACTGCTGACATGTCCTTCTATCCCAAGGACATGCTGATATCACTACTGCACTGTCCTACCTTCATTTCTGCAAGGTACTGCATTCCCCGTGATATCTGCCAGGCAAACGAGATCAGATCTCCCATTGTTAAGGCTCTCTCGTCAGGGTTATCCAAGTAACTGGAATTTCTGTTGCCATCACTACCCACATAGCTTGGTCCTACTTTGCGACTTTCCCTGAGAAAACTGCGCAAGGAGCCATACTTGGCGTATTCCACAATTAAATACAGCGGGCCTGAAATAAACACACACACACTGATAAGTAAACAATTAATAGAGATCCATGTTATTTTTTTCAGAAGGGTCTCTTCTAATCAGCACATTGAACAGTCAGATGCTCCAGACACCCCTGGCCTTTATGCAAAAGACACTGAATCGGCCAGGGGATCACAGAATATTTTTAGCTTCCATTCTCTGTGCAAAGCGAGTGAGTTTCAGAGCAGAATTCAGGCTCTTGCCTATATTCTCTCATCTAGATAATTTGAGCCAAAAACAAAGAGAAAACCTTCTTAGAAAACTCATCTGTGAAACAGCCTAACTCACAGAAACTTTTCTCAAGTGTGTGACACTGAGCTCCCAAATCATCAGCTAATTCTAGTGTTGTATTTAAGGTGCCTTTTCAGAGCACTTAGAAACATTCTGACATTTCAATCCATTAGTTTCTCCTCCCCGTTACCCACATGAATAATATCCACTCAGTGCTTTAATGCTAAATACATTTGTCTGCTGTATGAAAGCCCTCCTACCCGATACGCTAATGAATTAACTCGATATTTATTAAAAGCGTGTGACTCAGAAACAATTCACTTCCTTTGGGATGAAAAAATACATTGTGCTGAAGAGAAAAGAAAATGTCCCCCCCCGCTGGTTCATTACCTTACTAAGACTCAGAGATGACTCAGTCCAGAATTACATTCTCTGTCTACAACTAGAAGTGCCGCTCGCAACAGAACCCGGTGGGCAAAGATGATAGGCCTTCGCCCAAGGTCGCAACATGCATACTGTGATTTTGGGCTGCATAATTACAGATGCAAAAGGAAGATGTTGCCATGCAACTTCATTTAACATGAACAGGAATCATTCTGAATAATTTTGATGCAAAACAATGAAAATCTGCTTCGTTCACAGTTTATAATTTATGTGTCTGCAAATTTCTTCCCTTGAAATATACTTCCCAACGAGTCTGGCTTTTCACAAATATTTCACAACAAGAGACAATAGTTTTGTGACAGAGGAGAGCTGAGTGTCAATCTAACTATCCAGCTATATGGAACAAAAGGATCGGCCCTTGTCTTTTTGGTTTTTTAGTTTTTGGGTTTTTATCAAAGGGAGATCCCACTCCCTGGCTCAGGCCTCGAAGCATTGTTTTCATATGAACAACAACAACAACAAAACCCCATTAAATCATAAATACAGCCCATATTTGAAAACACTGAGCATCAACATAAAATATACTGACTGGAAGAGAATTGGTAGTCGATTGGTTAAATTTAAAATGGCTTCAGAATCAAAATTTGTATTTAAGAAAGCCACAGGAAGAAGAATTGGTTATATTGAATTAGCGTTTGCCCTTCCTTTTAAATACTGTTTTTCTTATACATCCTTCATTTTTTCAGCCAGCAGAGAAATTTAAAAGGTGCTCAGAAACTCTAAAGCAGTGGTCTAAACCCATCAACTAGCTCTTTATTTCCTTCCTTCATCCTAATAGCAAGCTTCTAATATTTACCATCTTGACTGCAGGCTCCATAAAGTTTGATGACATGAGGATGGTTCACCTGTTTCAAAAGGTTGAACTCTGAAAGGAGATCTCGCAGCTCGCTCTGGGAGGCATTTTCTGCAGAAAGTGTCCAAACACACAGTTGTGGTTAGGAAAGTACTACTCAAGAGTTCTCTACATACCATCTGAAGTATGAGATCAACCACTTCTACAATTCACAAGAAGTTGAAAAACTCCATACTTCCTCAAAGGAGAGAAATTTTTCCACTGTCCCGCAGTCATTTATTTCAGAACCAAATAGGATAGTAGCTGCTCTGGCATGGTAACCTGCTCAGGTACAAATGACTACCATGCTCTGGCATGGTAACTCTGCCCAGGTACAAATGACTACCATGCTCTGGCATGGTAACTCTGCCCAGGTACAAATGACTACAGAAAGAGTAGAGTAGCCAAGAACTAGGACCACAGGTTGTAACATCTTGAAGATGCCATGAAAGTATTTGCAGCCTTTTTTTCTTGGGTTCCAAAGCAGCTTTGTAGGGTGAATCAGTGCAGTCAAAACTTCAGAAGTATATGAAAGCCAGGATCTAACAAAAAGAGATTCACTCAGTTAACTCCCATAACATAGCACTCCTCCTCCTAAATATGTTTTCTGATGGAGTAAAACTCCAGTAATCTACTGTTTTACACTTACAGCACACATCCAGATTTAGAGTTCAGAAACTAAACTGGGAGACATATATGCAGTCTTTGCTGATGTCAGTGGGAATCATATAACAATATATAGCTCCAAGAAGCTTTCTTAGCCTTCCAATCATTTTCTTTTTGCAGAATTCTCAAGGCTAACAAACTTCCCCTTTGAATTCAGTGGGGCTTCAAAGACAGCACGGGTCAGAGATAACTCTTTTCTTACCTCATCCTTAATCTGACACACAGAACCTCCCTTGATGCTTCCTGCAGAGTGTTATTACTGGGAAGCTGACAAGTATGTGGTCACCTTTACATAAGGCTAATAAAAAACAAGCTCAGCTTCTGATCTTTGGTACCATGCTGTATATTTTTCCATAAAGGCTGTAAGCACCAAAGGATTTATTTACATATCTGTTTAAAATACGCATGCTAATAGTTTACCCTGGTCATAATAGATTTTTATTCTGTTCTACTTTATGTTTGTGTCTGCTGTATATTATCTTATGGTCAGAACCTCTGCCCAGGCTTCAGAGTCTTCTACCCCAGAGAGTGCAAGATCAGATGGTGTCTCACTCCTGATCGGGACTACAAACATGTGAATTTATGTAAATCAAAGATGAACATCATCAACTTAATGCCTGCAAGAAAGTCCTAGTTTTCAGCTCTGGAACTGCGTAGCATGTGTGAGAAGAGAACAAAGTTTCCCATGTACCAGGCCTGTTTGTCTGCTGGAAAAGCTACCTTTGATAGTGCACAAATAGTGACAGTTAGCTCTGAAGCTTTACACCCCTTGCTTTTACAAATTATAATAATATCTATTTACGTATTGGTTGGTGTTTTCCTCTTTAATTTTATCCTAATGAGGGCATTCGTATCATGCAGGTCAGATGTAATGCCTATCAGAAAAGTGGTAATACTGGGCTGAAAAAATTTTCCCTCTGTTCCTTTAAACCTCTATCCCTCTATCCCTAGCTCCAAGACTATTTTGACTCAGATTATTACTTACTGTTCCGTGTTCCCTCCCCAGTACATAACAAAGTTGACAAGGTAGGGAGAGTCCTACCTACACCAATCTTTTCTTAACCACAGAGAGTGCCCATCTATACAGCTCAGGCAGGAGATCACTTCTATGCAACAAGCAAGAGGCTTTCTCCTTTAACATATTGGTATACTTATGATCTTTAAAGATCAGGCTGAGTAGAGTCCCTAATACCTGGACAAACTACCCCCTTTGCATCTGCTACAGGGAAAGAATGGCCTAATCCAAAACAACTGTCCTTTATACTTCCTGACAGCATTATAAAGACCTCTGTGGACTAATGCAATGTTTCTTATACTTGAGTTGTCCTGTGTTAACAGTAAAGTTAAACCGGTAACAGATAAATATTTGCAGAATGACGAACGTTCTCCACAGTTAAGCTGGGAAATGGCATTTCAGGTGACTATCAGCAATGCAATTTACATTACAATGGGATTCATTAGAGCCTGAAGTATTACTGTAAATGTCAGATCAATTTATTAAAATAAGGTGCTTAAAATAAAGTGTTCCTCCTTCACAGTATCAATTCTGTCAATTCTTTGCTTTGTAATAGCTAGGGAAAGCTCAATGATAAATTAGCTGCAAGTAACAGCAACGTTTTTAGCACTACGTACGTCTTGGAATCTTAACTCAGTGACGTGTTGTTTATGAAAATGTGCAAGAAAAATCAGTGACATTAAGTGCACAAATAAATATGAAATTAAATTATTACTAAGACTGTTCTGTTCATAATGATGTACAGGTTGTTGAGTAGTACAAATAACGGTTCACTAGTCATCACTTCTGAAAAGACTTGGTTCCTAAATTTCCTCGATTTCCTACATATGACCTGTTCTTCACCGAACCTCTTGCAACACAGACATGCGCTTCGTAATTCATTTATTCCTTGGGTAAAATGATGGGGAACACAGCATCTTCGCTCTCAACCAGCAGATGTGTTGGTTTGTTGGGGTTTTTTTTAAAAACAATCACCTTGTCTTAAATAAAAATGGTAATAAGTAGTGTCACATTTTCCTATAATTACATGGTTTTACTCATAAGCAGCAGTGAAAGTCACTCAACTAAAGCGAGCAGACCAGCTAGAGGAATCTTCTTGCATGCATAAGGCTTTCTGAAAGCTGTTTCCCTCCCCTATCTCATACATTCCCAGGTGCCTGATATGTATGGCACATATGAATTAGTACAGAAGATGGCAGAGAACGACACGATTTTCTTTTCACGTTTCATCTTTTAGACTGTGGTGAGCCAGTGGCCTTCTGAAGGAACTGGTTTAAGCACTTCCACTGATCACCTTCGCTGTCACTCCATGCCTAGTGAAGTCCTTATTGGAAGCCAGGCTCAGGCATTAGATATGTAAAATCTGAACTGTATGGCACTGTAAAGGTGGCAAAAGCCATGCACTACAACCGGTTCCACCCGAAATGTACAGAAATACTCAACACTTACAGAGAACAAGCACAACCATTAATTTCTTCATTTTCCTTTCAGTACAATTTCTATATGGGAAAGAAATGTGTATATTGGGGCTGAAAACTACTGAACAGCAACGGGAACGAAAGCTCAGGGTCTCACATTATCATCTCCGCATTATCTAGGCATACTTTCCCCTCCCCACCAGCTTTAAAGTTTTAAGGAAAACTGAAGATACCAGGAGACAGCACTGGGTGTTCAAGCCAGTTCGGCAGAGCTCCTAGTAATTGAAAAGCAGATCAGAAAACATAAAAGTAGATGGAATTCTCAATTAGAAAAGTTACTTAATAGGTCTGTTATCTCTCTTGACATGATTATAACATGCTGTATTTTAAATGCTTTGTCAAGGAAAACTGAGAGGAAAAAAAAAATATCAGAATGCTTCAGAAAACCCTGAAAAAACAAAATTAAGTCAGAGGGTCCTTGCACATCATGAATTATACTTTGTGGAAATTAACTTATCTGGATCAACAAGATGCTAGCTCCTAAAGTAAGAAATCTGTCAGAATATAACAGGATGCTGGAAGAAATGGAAGCTGTGACAATGGTTGGTTTGAACTGAGTTTTTACTTTCAGGCTAGCCCCTCGTAAAGTCCATTTAGAAGTTACAAAACATAGTTTTCAAATAAAAAGACTCAGATGCGAATGTACCTTTTAGCATTTTCACTGCCACAGTGGTATAGCCAGCCCTCCCCTTGAGTCGGAATGCTGTTGCTTTTACGACCTTTCCAAATTCTCCTTCTCCAAGAGTCTTGCCCAGAACCAGGTTCTTCCGAGGGAATTCCCACTTTGGATCTTCCTGCAGGAGAGAAAAGGAACCCTATAAAGATGAAGCAGGAAGAGGAGTGGCTAGCTGCATCCAAAGCACTACTGTTCAATAGGAGAACATATTTTCAGGGATAGGTATGCTCCGGTGTACAACGTTTTGTTGCTCTTTCTGTCAGTATCAGTATATTCCTATGAGAGCTTCTGAAACTCTAGGTATTTTGAAATCATTTTTCCATTACCCTGAAGCCACCCACTTCAAAGCAGGCTGTATATACATAATGGATTGTATTGGCAGGTTGGGAAAATCAGATACTAATTAAATGTGAAGCAATAGAGGATAAATGCTCACTTTCAGAGTATCTATGAATACCTGACCTTGGACTTCACAGAGAAGTGAATCAGTTTCACAGAATCACAGAATAATAAGGTTGGAAAAGACCTTTAAGATCATCGAGTCCAACCATTCACATCCTAAACTAAACCATATCCCTAAGTACTTCATCTACCCTTTTTTTGAACACATCCAGGGAAGGTGACTCAACCCCCTCCCTGGGCAGCCTGTTCCAGGCCCTGACAACTCTTTCAGTAAAAAATTTTTTCCTAACATCCAATCTAAACCTGCCCTGGCACAGCTTCATGCCATTCCCCCTTGCCCTATCACCTGGCTGAAGAGACCATCACCTACCTCTCTATAACCTCCCTTCAGGTAGTTGTAGGTGGTGATAAGGTCTCCCCTCAGCCTCCTCTTCTCTAGGCTGAACAGCCCCAGCTCCCTCAGCCGCTCCTCATAGGATTTGCCCTCCAGCCCCTTCCCCAGCCTGGTTGCCCTTCTCTGGACTCGCTCCAGGACCTCCATGTCCTTCTTGTGGTGAGGAGCCCAGAAATGGACACAGTACTCGAGGTGTGGCCTCACCAATGCCGAGTACAGGGGCACAATCACCTCCCTAGACCTACTGGCCATACTGTTTTTGATACAAGCCAAGATGCCATTGGCCTTCTTGGCCGCCTGAGCACACTGCTGACTCATATTCAGCCTGCAGTCAACCAACACCCCCAGGTCCTTCTCTGCCTGACAGCTCTCCAGCCAGTCTCCCCCAAGCCTGTAGCGCTGCATGGGGTTGTTATGTCCCATGTGTAGCACTCTACACTTGGCCTTGTTAAACTTCATCCCATTGGACTCAGCCCATCAGTCCAGTCTGTTCAGATCCCTCTGAAGAGCCTCCCTACCCTCAGGCAGATCAACACTTCCTCCTAGTTTAGTGTCATCTGCAAACTTAGTGAGGGAGCATTCAATCCCTTCGTCGAGATCATTGATAAAGATGTTGAACAAGACTGGACCCAGGACTGAGCCCTGGGGGATGCCACTCATGACTGGCCTCCAGCTGGATTTTGTTCCATTCACCACCACCCTCTGGGCTCGGCCATCCAGCCAGTTTTTAACCCAACTGAGGGTCCCCCTCCAGGCCAGTGGCAGCCAGTTTCTCAGTCAGAATGCTGTGAGAAACTGTGTCCAAAGTCCAGGTAGATCACATCCACAGCCTTACCCTATGAGTTCAGACATAGTGATCCTCCTCTTATGAAATCAGTGTTATTAAACCTTACAGTGGCAAAATGATGACAAATGTACAAACCAGACAAGTAATTAAAGCAAATGGAACACAAGGTGTGTGAAGACCTCAGTAGCTAACATAAAGACAGATTCAATGTTGCCACAAGTGTCCTATAAAGTGGCAGTGTTTCTCTACCATGTTGGTCCATGCACATGCACCAGCTGGCAGGCATCCTGAATAGTGGGTGGTTCAACACAGAAGTAGTAGATTATATGTACGATAGTGTGACTGGGCACACATCCTTAGTATGCGGGTGAAACTCACACTCCAACTGATGACTACAGTCTGTTTTGTACTAAACTTACCCTCCTTGTGATACCATGGCTCATCACAGAGACTAGGAACCTACTGGTTATTAATATTTAATTGGACAAAGTAAAACCACACTACTGAAAAAAGTACCATTATGTTTAGAAAAAAAACACTGGCTCAAATTAGGTCTAAGATGTTAAATTATATTAAAACATAAAAATAGAAGAATATGTGGTTTATCCAGTTACTCATTAAGTATCTTCAGTTCCCTGCCTGTACACGTCCCTTCCATTTCAGTTATTTCAGTTGGATATTTCTACAAATAAATAGCATTTCTGTAACATTCTCTGCAGAGATAAAGAACATGCTTTAGGAATAAGACAGGCATAAAAGAAGAGCTTACAAAATGACATCAGGCTTACTGGTATTTTAAAGGTGTCTACAGATACTTGGTTCTCCATGGAATCTAAAGAAGGCCGGCGGACGTTAGTGGAAGAATAACTGATGGGGTAGGACTGGGCTGGGCGCCGGAATGTCATTTCTGCTGAGGCAATAGGTGGCTTTGGAGAATTCTTGTGGTAGCGGTGGATGAAATAGGAAGAAAGCAGCACGGAAATGATGAAGGACAGCAGCACTGCCCCTGCTATCACAGTCTTGCACACGTAATCACATAGTTGCTCTGTGGAGCAAGAAGAGCTTCTTAGAATTTGGCTTGTTGTTTTTCTACTTCCAATTTGGCAGCGTATATAACTCACGCAGATGTGACAGAAACAGAACTCAAAATCATTTCAAAGCATAGACTAAAACCCGTAGCTAATTCTCAATGAAACTGAAGAATTTGCAAATGTGCCCACCGCACCTACATTTTTGGTTTTTTTTATTTTGGACACCAGCAGGTAACTGCTTGCCTACCTGCATATGTAAGGATAGGTAGCTCAACACCATAGTCCTTGTCTTTATAGATGTAGGCTACTTCTGACACTGATCTTTAAGGCCCAATCTACCATATATTAATCTTCTGATACTGCTTATCTCTCTGGAGACATGACTGAATTTTGCTTTTGGACAACAGTGTGTGGTAGGGTCATTCAACTCATCAAATAAAATCTTCAAATGTGAATTGAATTATATCAATTTTTAGACATTAAAGAAAATGTCTCTTGAAATTTTTAGACTGTAAAGACACTTCTGCTTTGTATTTATCAAAAAAATTATTTCTGTAAAGATTGCCTAATGCTGCAACTCCTTCTAAAGTAATATGCTTTTATTTCCTCTCCATTTACTACTTCCCCTTTTGCAGAAGCACTTTTAGTGTCTTACTTGGGAAACCACATTTCCTTAAGCCTGTGTGCCTCTAAAGGGCATTCCCAGGGAGTGGCTTCTGGAAGAAACCGAGAGATACAAAATACCATCCTTGTGCTGTTGTTCATCAGATAATCCTGACTTCAGATAATTAGTTAACTTAGGTACATGTGCAACCTGCACCCCAGAAAAAAGTGGAAGCAGTACAATATCCTTCTAGATTAAAAAAACCTCCCAAAAAACACAAAGCAAAAAGCTTTATTCTTCCTCTTTTTCTTCTTATGCCGATACAAAATTTACTCAAAACAGTAAATATATATATTCCAAACAATTCCATTTTAAAGATGTATTTTGTGTTATATTTATTAATAGCAATAATTATTTTAAAAAAACACAAACCCACATTTGAATCCTCCTCTATCTTTTTCAAACAACTGCGAAGGGGTTTTTGTGTTTAAACAAAGGTCAATGACAATAGTCCACTCCTCCTGACACAATGGGAGCTGGCTATCTCTGACATTCTGAAGCTGAGATTTTCAGAAATGATTGGGAGGCTAGAATTACTTGTGAGTAACAGAAGTTGTTTTTCTACTTCTCCTCTCTGTCTTTGCAAATAGCAGGTGAGTCTCAGTGAAATGCCAATGCTGCTGGCAATCAAAGGATGATCAACCTCTTTGTCATGTAGTAATGGATGAAAAAGAATCTTTGGCCAGGGATAGAAAGGCCAGTTTTTAATTAATTTTATATTAGCAGCCTCTGACCAAAGATGCTGCTTCTTAACATGCCCACAAGTTTGGAACGTAGTATATATACAGATCATAGATACAAACAAAAGATAATGGTTAGACTTACCCTTGATATCATCTTTCTCACAAAAACAGCTCTGTCTTGGAAAGCAGTAACAAATCCCATGTCCTGATTTAATTCCAAGATTTCCAGTGCCTTTCCCATGACCACCAATAATGTTTCCACCTAATCGAATACAAACACAAACGAAGATTCTCATGTGTAGTGTAGTTACAGTGGCAGGGGGGAAGAAACCTCTGTTTTCCATGGTTTTATCCTAGTATGCATCTGACATTTCACAGAGCAGCACAATACAGCAATGAAGACAGGGATTCCTGGGAATTAGGGGAGAGTCTAAATTCTGACATTTCTGAGATCCTGAAATGAAAGCAGCTCAGACTGCCTAAACATCAGCCTGATTAGCAGTTATCCCCATTATGGAATATTAATTAAAATTCATCTATAATACAAATATGATAGTTATCTTTGCATTGCATAGTCAGGATACTTTCCTAATTTCACGTACACCTTAAAACCTTAAGTAGAATCCCATTAAATAATATCAAACATCTGCTTGATCTACTCATGGCTGTCCTGACTCAGTTTCCTCAAAAAGCTTTATGGTTCTGTATCAATAAAGTCATCTTACATTTTAAAATTCTCCCTAAAATACCTTCTCTAGCCTACTTTTTTTACTTTCTCTCTGCCATTGTCTTAGGTGACATACAGTCCAGTGGTATAGACCAGCCTCAAGTCTACAGGCTTGAGTTCTGTTCCTGGTTCTGATGCCAGTTTCCTCTTACCTTGGGAAAGCAGGTATACTGTTCTAGGTACCACTTGTTCCATTGCCAAATGCAGATAACGATATTTAATCGCATTTGTAAAATGCCACGGGATAGGCTAGTGAAAGTACTCAGAGTAAGTGCCAAGTGTAAGCAACAGAAAATTAAGCTTTAGTTATCTAAAAAAAAAATACCCCAGTGTCTACTGTTAGGAAAAAAATGCAGCAACTCATACAGAGCTCTTGATTTCAAGCAGGAGTTCTTCATGCAGAGTAACTGCAATTGTATTTCCAAGTAAATTACTTTTTTCCTGCACACATTAAAAAAAATTACCACTAGGCATGACATTTTTTGTCTATAAACTGCCTTTAATCACATCCAGCATTGTATAGATAGAAACCAATCATATTCTGCAAGTTTAACTGCTCAGAAAAATCACTTATTAACCCATAAAGCGATTCAGAAGACGCACAAGGGTTTTTTTCCAATATGGCCTTCTTTTAATTTCAACTGATTTTACTCCATCCCATCTAAGTCGATAGTAGAGTGAATTGCTTTCTTTTACATTGCTTTGGATGTATAACACAAATTGAGGAAGAGGATATTTTTGGCAACAAACCACCTTTTTTACAAGAAGTGAAACACAGACTTGAATGTTTAAGCAAAGTAGACAGATTTTGACCATCCTTCTGGAGAGGACACACCTAGTAAATTATTTGCAGCTCAGCTGGTTACTTTTGAAGAGACTGTGCTGAGTCACTGCTCACTGAGCTGACACTGGTTTGAAAATGCGTCACTGTTCCCAAAAATTCTTATCCCTCCACCAGCCAACTTGACTGTGATGATGTGATGAAAATAATGTTTCCATTATCCTCAGAAAAATCCTATGTATTTATCTATATCTGCCTGTGTTTGAGGAAGGTGTTGAAGGGGGAAGCAAGGGATGAGCAGGTTCAATCTAAACTGTTCTTGGTTGAGGGATTTGAAGACAGGTTTTTACACAGCAGGGAAAGGAGTAGTACATTTTCACTGCAGGTGTACACTGGAAACATGGAGGTTCCTATACTCCTTCTAGAGACCCAAAAATGTCTTTCACCAATGCAATGCTGGTATGAAAATTCCAAGAATCATCAGTATTGTTTTGAATTGTGTGGTGTTTCATATGCTCCCGTTTTAAATCATCAGCTGTTTTCCATTGCCCTGTGGCGAGAAAGAGCTTTCCCTTCTTCAGGATCATTTGGAAGAAGGAAAAACAGCATCCCTATACCACACACCATGTAGAAACTCCAGAAATTCAAAAAGTAAAACCTCTGGCTGTCAGACAAAACCAAAGATGGTTTCCAATTACAGCTGAAAACAAAGATAGGCAAAGCAAGCTAGAGACCTAAGCACTATGGTGGGTATTTTTCCCCCATTATCAGAAAGCCAAAGTTCAGAGGAATCTACAAAGATCAGTCACTTGCAAATGTTCAGCCAGATTCAACCAGGCCCAGAGCAGTTAGTTACTATGAAAAAGGCTCTTGCTCAGAATGCAGTTAGGCTGCCTCTATTTGATAG
Organism: Porphyrio hochstetteri; assembly: GCA_020800305.1. NCBI lineage: Eukaryota > Metazoa > Chordata > Aves > Gruiformes > Rallidae > Porphyrio > Porphyrio hochstetteri. Next base: position 13,271,454 of record CM036911.1, read on the forward strand.
GCACAGACACAGCACCACTAGCTTCAGCTGAGTGCCCTTGAATGCAATATCCATACTGTTGGCATGAGAGAGCAATTTTGGGACTGAAGTACATAGTCATCATAACAATAGATGAAATATAAAAATAAGTGGTTTAGCAATTGTCTGTACTTAAAAATATCCTTGATCTTAATGTGTCTAACACATCTTGGGCTTTCTATTTATTGTTTGCCGTTCACAAAGAAATGTCCTCTGCCTGTACAACATGATATAATGTACTCCTGCACCTCTGAGATCCCCAAACATGCTCATTTCTTTGTCTGTAAACATTCAGCTTTCAGGCACCAACCCAGATTCTGGATTGCATCAGATCATGTAGAAAATTATCCAGCTGGGTTATTAAAAAGGCACACATAGCATCTTGAAAGCCTGTTTTTCTTGCCTGCTTCTATTATTGAATAAGAATATTTCTTTCCGTCTTCTGTCGAGCAGAACATCTGATGCTGCATATGTTGCACATTACATATTTTAGCATTGCAGCCTCTGGCACAAATATTTCCACTTTTAGACTGACAACTGATTGCAATTACTACCAATAAAGAATAATTTTCAGACAATTAGAGCAGTTACTTTCATTCACTTCAAGCACTTCTGCCACTTTAAGAATTGTTTTCACGCACTCTAATGAAATAATTATTTTTGTAATAAAACTCATTTACAAGTCACTTTCTTGCATGTAAGAAATACAAAGACATCTCTTGATTCATTGATTTTATAGAGGAACATAAATCCCAGTCTCTAAGAAAATGCTGTTTCCTCTAAGACACCATTTTAAAATGTAAAATTGTAGTATGCAGTGTCAGAGACAGAATAATTATTCAAGAAACATCTGTCTTCATTCTTGAATTAGAAACTGATAAATAAAAAGATCCACTTCAAAATTATCATCTCACAGAAGCCTGAAATTGCTCAAGTGCAATATACTTTTTTTCTAACCTTTGTATCTTCTGGGTTATTGGGAACTTGCAGGTCTATAAGTGGAAAATAGAAAACTGTTCAAGAATAAAACAAATGCATTTAATTTCTTCCTTTATAAATGCTGTTCATATGAATCTCTGCCTGTTCCTTCAAATAGATAAGGCATTGGATCATTTTGATGGTCACCTGTCAAATAAGGCCAGGTGCATTTCCCCAGATGATGCTCTGTAAGCACATTTATTTTAAATTGAAATTTGTTTCTTCCTACTTAATTAAAGTGAAGCTTGAATAGTTTCTATTATAATGTGCCCAAGTTTGGAAATAGGGCATTAGCTTGCCTAGAACTTATACCTGTTTCAGCAAATACCTCCACTGAAAAAACACTGCTTGCAAATTAACAGGTGCATCAGAACGAGAATTACTGATAACCTTATCTTTCCATCACTGTCAGCCAGTAAGTGTTGGCTGACTGGCTTATGGGAAGAACAGGATTAGTCCCCATAACCTTAACCCTCCTGCATGATTCAAATGCAGGCATGATAATGCAGAGATGCTAAATATATTGAGTTTGTAAAGGCAGCTGGAATCAAGCAGAACAAAGCCCATCCTAAAAAATTCCATACTTGTGCAGTCTTGGGGGCACACAGCCAGATCTTTGCTTTCAACCACATCACAGGTGCCATCTGGACAAGTCTTGATACTTGGGGTGCAGGTGGAGTAGTTTGTGGTGATCCCTGTTAACACAGAAACAGACAGCTGCACAAATACCACGAGGCTTTGAAGGAAACCTAACCACATCTTCTCAGTGCATGTCGACCAAAAGCACCAAAGCACAGGTTACTTTTCTTTTTAAAATAAGCATCTACCAACATAAGTACCATCTGCTGAAGTATCAGGCAAGACAACAGCTAAAAGTAATGGGAAGAATTATATTTTTCACCAGTTTTCTGGTTTTGACATCCCTTTGGGCATATCGCTTGCAGTTACAGTATTATCTGAAAAAAGCTAGCTGGCCATTTTCAGTCTGTAGAGTGACTTTCACAACTAAGGATGCCTCTACACAATTTCACACATACTTGAATATGAAGGTTAGCCAAGAAGTCAAAAAGGCGTAGTGACACTTGTGCAGTTTGAAGGGATAAAGCACTGGCACAGCAGCACTCTTCTGGAGGAGTCAAGAGTACTGTCACGTGTCAGATCTGTGCTACAGACCACAGAAAGTAGACAACAGAGACACAGTTTCTGCGCTCACACCTGCTCAGAGTCTCATTGACATGTTCCAAACTGCATTCATGGCCAGAGAAATTATCTTGCAAGCTCTAAGTCACCCGTTCCAGTTAAGAATGATCACTCCAACTGAACCTCACTTTCCTTCCTGACGCCTGTTTCGATTGGGTGTTGATTTTTCTAGCCCCAGCTTTTGTGTAGCTTACTATACCATGTTGTCCAGGCAGAGTAAATCAGTCTACATGTACGGAAGTCTAACGTACTGTTATGACAAAACAGATTTCACGCAACATAAACGTACCTTTCCCACTCCCCTGTCTCCACTGGCACCTTCCTGTAAGCACGCCCAGGCCACCGCACTCTTCGCATTCAGCACGATGCTTACTCTCAGCACAGGAGATAGGGCAGTTCTCCTCTTTTTTTAAAACTGTTGGGAAGAGTATTTGCCATCAGCATGAGACAAGGGAGATGAATACACAAGCAGGTCAGCCCAAATCAGAAGGGAAACTCCATTCTTAGGGGTAGATAGGAAGGAAAGAAATATGAAAAATGGAGAGAAAGACTGAACGCTGACCCAACTGTGAGTAAACCTAGGTAACAATTAAAGTCCAGGTGTTTCTATTCTGTGAAATAAAAGACAAATATGGTGGCATTGTTATCTTTGCTTGATAGCACACTGCTAACACCTACAACTGTAGAAACCTGCTAACATACTGATAAGAGAAAAATGGGGATCATAAGTACTTATAGCTTCATACAAAACTTTAAGGGAAATTGGAGTGAAAAATGTGGAAAAAGATAATTGAATAAATATACTTAGGTCAGAGATTTGTGGTTTCACATATATATATGCACTGGAGTTTTTTCTTCCATAAGAATATGTGAAATACAAAATAAAGGTCATTGAGACACACAAAAAAGATTCCTCTAAATCCAATATGATCATGAATGTTAGGAATTGCATATGGTATACCACCTTAGTTCTTCAATTATTTGTTAGAGGCAGATCTTATTCAGAACTCAAAATGCAAACTTTACAATCTGTATCATGTAATTCAGACTGATAGTCATTTTCATTGTTAACACCATCAATTTTTAGATCCCTCTACAAATGGAAGTCTTGTAAATAGTTCTAATTGACTCGCGTACTTACGAGTTCCTTCCAATATGACAGTGAGGAGGGTTTTGGTATGTTTCCTGCTCTGCTTGTCTGTAGCTTGAATAGTGTATTGTATTTCCTTGCACTCAGGTCTTCGTAGGACAGAGGAATCATTTACATAAAGGCTTCCCCATTTGTCTTCTCGGCCTTGAAGTACACTGACAGGATAGCAGCTTACGTTGGGGGACAGTAGCTTATAGGTGATGTTCACACCACGGAATTTCATACAGTTTTCTATGCAGATTTTTCCTATCTAGGCTCAAACACCAACAAAGAAATCACAGATAGCAGAAACAAAACTATGCATCAAAAATACTCTGTGCTTCCCAAAAATATCTCAAAGAAAACTGAGCATATTACACTTCGCAGAGTTCAGAACAGATTCGATATTTTACTACCAATACAGTATGTGAACATTTCAAATGTGATTTATTCCTGGATAAAATACGAGGTGAAGCATTAGCATTGTCTTCAGACTAACAGTGGAAATGCTAAAAGCCTTGATCCAGAGACTCTGATACCTGGTGCCTCCCGCCGATGTTCAGCAGTGCACAGTGAGAACAAGACCCTGGGATTTGGTAAGTCTGAGTTCAGTCCCTGCTCTGTCCCGGGCTGATCACTGAGAAAGACTTTGGGTTTGCTTGAAAAAGCAAACAGCTCTGTGTGAAGAAAGCTGAGACTCTTTTCAAGACAGAAATAGAAATTCCTAATACATAATTTTCATAATACTACAGTCGAAAAGTTTCTGGCCAGCAGCGTTGCCTGAAAGCCTTGAAAGGAATAAGAACCTCATTGTTTCCCATTTGCAGTTTTTTAAAACATTTTATGTAAAAATGAAAATATGTTGGTTTGCCATATTTGAACTTCTGCCTGCCAGAATATCTGTGCTACAGCACTCTTCAGTCTGAAACAATTTATCTAAGCAGCACAGGAATGTAAAGCCCCATCTCCTGTCCAGCTCCTACAGGAACTGATCCAAAGCTCACTTCTCTTTTTTCCATTTTCAAGAGTGGGATTCGGACCAGGTCCAGAGGCACTGGCTTTCCTTGCAGGAAAAACCACAATGTGAAGGGTGGGGTGTTATTTAAGTGGGGGTGGGGTAATGGTTTCTTTTCAAATGCTGCAGTTAAGATGTGTTTTCAAGTAACAGCACTTCTGGTAAAAGCATATCTGTACATCTTGGCTTTAGCATTCTCATTAAAGAATGCAAAAAAAAAAAAGCAAAAAAGCAAAACAGTTTTTCCTACTAGGACATGTGCCTATAAAGCTGGACTATTTTAAAATAGGACAGGAAACTTTTGCAGTCCCAGCAGCGTACTTTGTCATAGGATCATCCCACTTCATCTAACTTTTTCCCATTCACATCTCAGACTGGTCACTTGGCACCACGTGTTGGGCTTTTTGGTGGCAGAATAACATACAAACACCATTGAAGCAGTCAGAAGCTAGGCCACTTCTTCCACAGTCTCCTCTCCACAGCATGCTGGGACTGGCAGGAAGAGTAGTCAATACAAGACTTCAGCTATTCATAAACCCTGTCTAGACACAAGGTCTAGACAGGTCCCTTCCAGAACCACACTGTTTTAGCTTTGGTGCCTTCACAACTGTCAGTGTTTTGCAACTGCTTAGGCGGTGTTACTTTGAGGCAGTGGGAGAACATAATGTTCCATGACTTTAACCTCTATATAGACTAAACTGTCCTTTCTGCCTACCCTGTCATAAATGATTTTTCCAGACACCTTTCTCATCAACAGAAATTTCCTGCAGAGGGGATGAAGAGAAAATCCAGGGTCCCTGAAGAGCAAATCATCCTTTGAGTGGCACATGGGCTACTTTTGCTTTCTCTATAATTTGAAGAGATGTTAAAAATGACTCCCCACCCTCCCTCAAGAAATGTCTACAAAAAAGATGGGCTTTCTCTTTTTGCCCAATTCCACTAGGTAAAACCCAAGCTTGCAACTTCACCCTCCACCACAGGTTCTGGAGTCAGCACAGCTCTCATGTGGCAGAGCACAGCACCAGGGGAAGGAGGCAGAAGCAGTTTCTCGTTGAGCAGATGAAAAAGAGCCCTATAATCAGGATTAACGTTAACACGCAGGGGAGTAACCTACAAAGGTGCGTTTTGCAAGACACATCATAGTTAACACAGAAAAACCATTACCAGAAATAGGAGTGGAAAAATCCACCTTTTGAGCTCCAGAGTTTAATAAAGTCTGGATAATGATAATGTTCCTCTTCACTGAACTCCAGGGGCATTTGGACACATAACCTCTCTCACAATCTCAGCCAATGTTATTCATCATTTGTCTCAGTAAATGTCAATAGAGCTTTAAGTCTTTGAGAAGTTAAATGCCACTGGGCAAGCCTGTACTGTCAGGCCATGCTTCTGTTATTCAATTCATTTAGCTGCTCAAATAGACAAATGGCATCAGCCCAGCAGTTAATAATTTCTTCACGCTCTTGTGTTTTCCTTAGGGCAAGAGACAGTTCAGCCTTCATATTGATTTGGCCCAGTACTTTTCCTCACTGCTCTGGCACATCACAGCTAATTACGCAGATGACTTTAATCATGTGAAGTGCTGGGGACTAGGCTGCTTCCATTGACTTGTGCTCCAACCTGAGCACACTGTCAATTCATACCCAGCCTCAGAAGCGGATGACAGAAACTGACCGACACCATCTCCAGAGCCAGGATGACTTTTGCATTTTGCTGGTAAAGAATCAGAATAAAATCTCCTCGTGAATTTGTGTTTGGGCAGCACAAAGAAAGATCTCTTCCCACAGACTTGGAATTCCTGCTCGCCAGCAACAGTTCTCCCTGCTACTACTGCCACCCAGTGAAACTGCAGAGCTCGTGGGAAGTACCATTGTTTCCAGAAACCCTAAAATTCCCTTTCAGTTGTTTGATTGTCCTGAACACATGCAAAGCCAGCAGACATAAAAGTTAACCAGTTTTGTTTGTTGGTTTGGCATTCTGGAACTAGAAAACTGTATACTCCCAGACTTCAAACAAATGTGCTCAGGCAACCCAGGGAATGCACAGATAAACATAGCTGAACCAAATTTAATTGGGAATGAATTCATTCATAACATTATTGTATGCATGTACCTACATGTAAAATCTCTGTGTGTATATACATATGCACGCACAAATAAAAATAAATTAATATATATATTCATACACACCTAACAGTTAAATTTCATGCTTTTTAAAGTAACAGTCATACTGTGACATACATACAGTTGGGGCCCTCTTACATCTTAGATACATATGCTGTTATTTCTTTTAGGGGAAAACCCACTGATTTTACCCTATATCTGCAGGTAAGGGTTTTTTACACCACTGAGAATGAAGTTTTCATGATCTGGCGCTACAAAAACCCCAAACCTAACATCAAAAACATTGTCATCTGCACAAAAAGCACAGATTGTGCTCTGAAGTTTCTAATGGACTCACACTTAAAAGTTGCGGCCACAAGGCATCAGAAAATGTTGTAAAGCAGCAACTTTTTGTAGGTACTCTTTGTGTGAGTACACTCGGTTATCTTTCTCTGCTTTAGGATACTCAGTGCAAACTGTGGGTAAAATGTCCCTTGATTACACATTAGCACTTTTATCAGTTGTGTAAAGCTCTTCAGAGTAGGGAACAGGCTATCAGGCCATAGGGCATTTAATCAGATTAAATATAAGAACGTGTAATATACCTAACTTTCCTTTTTCTTTCTTTTAACAGTTAGCCAGAGGCTTAAAGATTAATAAAACTGAGTTCTTCCTTAGAAGTCTTCTAATAAATTGGTTTTCTCTGCAGTTGGGATGATCATATTTTAGTCTCAACCCTCTTTGCTACAAATACAGTGGCAGTCTCATAGCTTTATTTAGTTACGAGGTATACTTTCCAGCAGCTCCTCCAAAGATGCTCATCACTGATGGTTTTAATATTCACTTTCATAACATTAATTATATTCAACTAGTTCCTTATTAATGTCCATGTTCCATATGAATTACATTGTAATTTTCAGCTGATTAATGTCAACCTGTTAGAAAGTGTTTCTGGAAGGCATTATTAATGGCAATGGTGGTGATTAAGCCAAGATGAGGGTTAAATTAGGAAATACACTAATTACTAACTAGCCATTATCAAGAGAAAAGCCATTAACATACTGGAATGTGTAGAGCTGGGACTCAAATAGCCAGGACAAATTTCTTCTTTTGCCCTTGATATTTTTCCAATTATTTATGCCTGAGCCAGTCAATGGTTGCAAGCCCTTCTGTCTCTGTTTCTATTAATACTTCCATGTGTGGCCCCTTTTCTGTTACTATGGGAGAACTAGTGTCCAGTCTCCTGGCTACTCGCTGCATCCAGCAGCAGTCATATTGATAGACGGTTTTCATTGCATTCTACTTAATACAGCTACAAACCAATGCTTTAATGCATCTCGCCCCAGGGATCTATCTACTGAGGCCTGTCTCTAACAGACACTGAAAGTATAATTAACACAGTTCTTACTTGTGCAAAACGTTCAGCATTTCTGTTCACTGTAAACTGGTAAGTCACGTTTGGAAACTGAATGCTGACAGGGAGGATGGAGACATTGAAATGAAGCATCACTGTTCTTTCTGGCCCATGAAATTCTGTGTCATTCACCATAACATCCAACTGGAAGGAACGATGCTCTGTGACTGCAATACTTTTATTCAGTACCAGTTCTGCAAAAGAAAACATCAGTCTATTAGCGACCCATGTTATCTGCAAATGTGTATTCTGATACTGCAATCCCCCAAAATTACATCAAAATGATACGTTTCAAAGTTAATCCTAAGAGGAAATGCAAGAGGAGTTAAATGCAAAAATACGGTCCTGTGGAGTTATATGTTCTTTGCAATTCAAGATGTTAGGAGAGGTCCTCTTCCCTTCTAACTGCCATGCTGAGAACCCTACCATAGAACCTCTCACATCAGTATACACCAGATGACCCCGTGCACTCCCTATCCCAGAGATGCACAAACTCCATGTTTTCAGTACATGTTTAAAACTCAGTGTTTGCTTAACTTGAATTTTTTCAGCTTTCTCCAGCTCAGCAAAAAGACTGGAAAAGTTCAAGAACTCTCGATAAATAACTAACAAACAATTCCTTTATTTGAAGGAAGAAACCTTACTGTACTCGTGTTGAGTTCCCCTCACTTGGCTGCCATTTGGGCTGAAGTGGATTTCATCAAAGATGTGCTCCACGCGAAATGTTTCACTTATCCAGGGATCATCAGTAATGATGGTTCCTGTGTATTTCTTTCTGCTGTTTTCAAGGGGATAAATTGGTGTGGTATCTGCATCATACACAGTTAGCGTTGCAAGGACAGTTCCCTAGAAAGAAATAATAAATGACATTGCTGAATGACTTTGAAGCTTTTTTTCCCCCTGATACATGTTAGAAGATTTAAATACTGGTCAAATAAAACCTTACAATTTTCACTCAAGACACTTTAATTTCAGTTAATTTTAAGCTTCAGGTCACTGGTGTTTCACACTTACTTGGATATGGGTTAGAAACACAAAATAAGGTGGCAGTGAAGAGAAGAACTTGATATAATCATTTGAGTCTATGTCTAACTAGAGTGCTAAACTTTTGGGGTAGGAAATGAATGCACATGCACAGCTCTTGATTGTCTTTAATTTTTTGCTTTTTAAAAACAATAATCAATGTCTTTCTACAATGCTACTAAAAAAAGCAGGTAACGTGCACTTAAAAGACAAGAAAATACATTCAGACATGTCGGACACATTACCCGAAGTGACAGAAGCGGCCTGGGCTGGCTGCCTGCTGCTTAGTCTACTAGATTGCTGTTCTCTACCCGGGTGCTGAAGCCACAAGGCCTTTAAAATTTTCATTAGCAATTCTGTTGTTCCAAGTTTGTTCACTAGAAAAGATTGAAAGTTCCAAACGTGCTGCTTTTTTCCTGCTACGAGTCGGCTGGACGCTTTACAGACACGTAATTTCAAAGATAATATTTGACTTTATAAAGCAGATTTGAGATCTTTACTTTCTATCATCCAGAGTTAAATCAAACTCCCAAATCTCAACATTTTCAGAAGTTAAAAGGAACGGCTTTATGCCCATGCAAATGCGATGCGTTCATAGGGGTTTTAAACAATACTCGGTCTAGTCGGAAGGTGGCAGCAAACTCCCAAAAGCATTCTTGTCCCTTCCCGCAGAAACGCGAGCAAAATGCACTTAAGAGAGGAAATTTGACTGAAAAAAAATAAATTGCCGATGTTGAAACAAAAGTCCTCTCACGAACACCCCGAAAGAAGCATGTTCTCTACACCATTGACTTACAAAGGGTTGTTGCTCTAGTGACAAGAGTCAAAAACCCCCTTTGTATACTTCTCTACCGAAGCAAGGGGTATACGTGTGCGTGTAGGGGGCAGACACAAAGTCATCCTGGGGTTTGGACCTCTTGAAAGGTCACCTTGGGGCTGTAAGGGAGAAGTGGGAGGGCACTATTAAAGCAAGATCCTTAACAGCACGACACTGGAAACCAACATGTTTGCAGGTTCAATGTTTGTCTGCAGCAGACAATTGCTCCTCTTAACTTTCTGTTAATTGGTACAGCATCCTAATGTTCTGAATGTAGTTCTGATATCTTCTATAGATTTTTATATGTGGGAAGGATACAGACATGCACCTGTTGTAACAACTCTCAGCTTCAGTCACCTGGGGGAAGCATCCCTGTGACAAACACAGAGGAGAGCTCACCATGGGGAGATACAGTGATCTTGACCAGAGTCCTAGCAGCGGTCCATCCTGGCCTCAAGAACTGCTAATACCTCTTTATGCTGTTTAAATCCTGACCCAAAGTCTTCTTACAGACTTTTGGAGTCCAAATAAAATATAACTTGGAGAAGAGGAATTCTAGAGACAGAGTTTTATAGGCACAGCTCTGAAAAGTGTAGCCACATGCTTGGTGCTGCCAGCCATTACCCAGAGCATGGCGTTTCCCAGTCACCACACTTCCCACCATTGCACTTTTCAGGGACTAAATAGGAAGGAATATTACCTCCTTCCTGTTGAACTCCACGACAGCATCTGCAGTATCAGTGCCATTGGGAAGGAAGGGAGGAGAGTCATCTTCATCTAACACATTCACCAGGAAGGGCACCTCAACCTGCGTTTCCCTGAAGCCCTCTCTCACGGTACATTTGGCAATCAGCTCATATCTCTCTCTCTCTTCTCGATCCAGGCGCTGCGTCACACTCACGCTGGTGGTGTTCTCATTGTATCGGAAGGGCATACCCTCAGCTGAAAGACACAGTATAAATAGGGACAATCACCTTCCCATTATAGGACTCTGATAGTTTTCTTCTTTCATATTCTTTTGTAATCTAGTAAATCCATTTGAACATCATGACTGTGTGATAAAAGGCAAACCCAGAAGTAAAACAGAAGGAAGTTGCAGGGTTTTATCAGGTTAGCCAGAAAACACGGAATAGTTGGGAAGATCCTACAGTCTAGAAGAAGCAGAGTTTAAAGCTCGGGATATTCTCAATCTGCTCTTAGCAGGTGCAAACTTCTAAAACCAATCTTTTTTCCTTAGGGAAGGAGACAGTCCTCCTTCCCATCTGTGTATCTCAAAGGCAAAATCTTCAGGCTCAGCTCATGTTTGTAATGGAATTTCCTTTATAGAATCAACTTAGAGGATCTACCACAAAAGGGATCGATAACAGTGCAGCTGTTTACATCTCTTGCTGTTGCCTGAGTGTTTCAGTTCCAGTTTTACCTGCCAGCAGTTTGTAGGAAATGCTGAGATTCTGACACAGATGATGAACAGAGGGTAACTGGAGCTGATGAAACGTGCCAGGTGGTTTATTCTCTTTGATGTGAAAGGAGAGATCCATTTCTGTGAAGCAAAGCTGCCTTGCTGTCAGGGAACTGCAAGCTGGTGCTGTAGCATTGATCAAGGAGAGGGAAACCATGGCGCGTGTAGTAGAATCACATTCCTTCTCTTGGAAAGGGTGGGATGAAAGGAATACATGTAGCACCACCTTTGATAATGGCATCCAGTTTCCAGCTTCACAAAAGAAGAAAACCACAAAAGAAATACTTTATGAAAGGTAAGCCAACATTTCTTTTACCTGTTTTGTGCTGAGGTCCATTATTCCACAAAACACATATAGCCCTAGTACATAATAAACCAATTCCTGAACACGTCATCTGCTGTTTGTAAGACTCTCAACTTTAATAATCCTAGTAAGACAAAAAACCCCTATAGGTATTACCACCAATTTTACATCGTAGAAGTTGATGGAATCATATCAGCATTCTGTCTAGACGACACTGACATAAAGCATCAGTAATGAGCTTTTTGATTGGACTGTTTTTTGGAGGGACTAGAGCAGAGCAGGGTGGCATCGGGGAAGAGCGTGCAAAACAGTAACAAATGCTCAGAACAGACCTACAACAACTGCTGGCATTTAAGTAACAGCATTCTGATAGTTGATACCAGTTGAGGATATGCATGAATTGTTTATGCTTAGAGAACAAATTGCTTCATCATTATGAAACATAAAGAGCTGGTCAAAAGATAAGATGGAAGTTAAAATGAACCTGTTGCATCTACTAATACAGCCTCAAGCCATAATTATTTGGATTACCTTGCTTTGACTACAGACAGAATGATAGCATCTCTGTAACAGATCTAATTCACTTGAAAAGCTGATCTAGGTCACTTTGATCCATAGGAACAAAACAAGACTCTCAAGTTTTACCTATTCTTCCTCTGCTCAGTTACAAATAGCTATCCAATAGTCATGAACACCAATATGAAAACTTTGGAAAAGTGAATGAGATACCAAGCACTCAGTACTTAAAAAATAAAGGACTAAGTGTCTGAAGTTGAACATTAAAGCATCAAGGCACCCAAGTCAAAGGGTAGTGTTGATATGTGGTTCCTGCAAACTCAAGACAGTTACTAGTGACTCTCTCCACCAGCAGAATTTCTGCAACTGATCACAGTGGTATGCCATTAACTCCTCACCCATTTCCTCCTCCACCATCTAATGATACCTAATTTCCTCATAGATCAAAATCACCAAAACCAATTTACCGTTACAACATAAAAGAAGAGGGAAAAACACGAGATAATTTGTGTCTGTAGTTCAATAGTAAACCTCCCTAACAAAGCCAAATCTCAAGAGAGGGAGAGAGGTACACTTAACCATTTCTTCCAAGAGCTATTCGGTGGTACATGCAAATGTACTTTGTGAATCCTGGTTACCAGAATTTGAGGACCGTACATATAAGCAGGAACTAATCTAACATCATTGGCCTGGGTACTAAGCAGCCATCATTAACACAGTGGAATTGGCTTAATTTGCATCCACAGATGAACAAACTGCAAACCTCACTGTAAAGCTGTGACTTACACAGCTGTGAATTGGTGGGGGCAGGTGGGGGGGGGGGGGGAAGTAATGCAACTTCCCCACCATAGTGGACTCCCCAGTGTGAGCAACTGAATCTGCCCCAGGCCAGTGTTTGCTTTGGCACACAGATCCCTGCATTTGCTGTGGGTTTCTTTGGGTACTCATTTTAAAAGGGCAGATGTGTTTTTTCCAAATGTGATGCTTGTACACTGATGGATAAATCTCATGGTCTGAACGCACTTTGCATTTACAACAGAGACTTCAATAAAAAAAAGCTATTCTTCTCATACTTACACAGCATGTTAAAGTCTTCTCTATCCAGGCTTTTGCTGAGGTAGAGAAGCCCCGTTTTTTCTTTGATCTGAAACCAATGATTTTCATGGGATCGTGCTCGAGAAATGATGACAATCTGGCACAGACGAAAGTGGGCCACTTCCCCATGTGAATCCTTCAAGGCGTGGATGCGCAGGAGCGGCGTACCTGCAGGCTGATCGATGTAGACATTCTCTGTGTACTCTTTCCTGGGGAAGTAGAGACCAAAGGTAGCTGCAAAGGAAGGCACACAGGAGAAGTGTTCCCAGTTACATTATTTTTGTACTAGAATTTTTTGAGATGCCATTTTAAAGAACCAAAAACTTCACTCTCTAAGGATTAAAAAAGCATTTAAAAAAGATGTGGAATAAGGCAGATCCTCATCTGTTGTAAATAAATATAGTTTTACTACACTCCAGCCAGGAACATAGCCACCAAAAATTTGGCCTATGGTTTATGTTCAAATTACAAAATCGTCTGCTTTTTGAAAGCAAAACTGCTTTGCCATAAACCTGGGCCAGTTGAAGCAGTACACTTAATGAAGCTCTGCTTGCCAGATTTTACTTAAGTTCATATCTGGAGCTCTCAACTGTAATTCCATTATCTCACAGATGATATTCAAAGGAGAAAACTTTTGATGAAAAAGCACACTTTAGAAGACTAAACACCCTCCCTGTTGAGAGAAAACACATGAATACGTCAATGGCTTGCATGCTTTTCCTTGGAGTACATATAACCTCTCTTACATAGGAGTCCTTTTGTGGCCTACTCCCTTTGTAAGTAGGCTGCCATGATACTTTTGGTACAGAAAATGGGAGTGGTTTAAATAAAATTGATATGAAAGTCTTATAAGTATTTTAAAGATGACAGCTGGGAAAGCTGAGAATTGACTTGCTTGAAGTGGGGAGGGAAACGTACATATTAGTTTTAGTATGCTGGCTGTGACATTATTCTCTGATATTTTTCCCCCCACTGATATTGCAGACATTTACATTTAGTAGGTCTAAACTGCCCCTCATGCCTATTTCTTCAGCATATCTCAGTCACTTTGCAATGACCTCCCTGCCCCGTTCCAATGCTTCCAGTTCTACGGCTCCCAAATACCATCACAGTGGAATGCCTGACAGACAGGGAGGGTGCAAAGTGATGCTCATTGCACTCATATGCATTAACATACTGAACTGTCAGCCTTGTACTTCCCCTGCACTGACAGTCGGTACCTGCTCCCATATAAAAGCAAACTTGCAAATCACAGAATTTTGCGTCCATTATTCTGAATTGATAAGGAGAAAGGAATATGTCTCCCACAGCTGCTGAACAAATGGAAATAATAACCATTTCCATATGTTGCTAATACAAGAGTATCTTAGCTTAAATCAAGCCAGATACAACTGGAAACGTTGGTAATGTGGCAGTAAAATTAGGGATATAATGCCAAAACATCTTTAAAATAGTATCAGGCTATAGCACATACTTATTTTTTATTGTTATTGGAACCATACACTGTTCTACTGAATGAAGAGGACCACAAACAAATTGTAAACAAGAGACCTCTAATTTCATTTGGAAATGCCACAGAAACCACTATACCTTGCAATGATTCATGACATCATCAGTATCCCTGGATGCAATTACATCCATGAGATTTACAGAGGTCCGTTATTTTTTCTACATATACTTTGCAATGTATGAATAAAGTGGTAAAGTAACACTGTAGGTGAATTCACTCCCAAGTAATTAATTCCAAGGGAAGCCAATAATAACCTTTTTGAGAGTTTTAGAAAAGCATTAACTCCTGACATCCCTGGATTCTGATTCTATCTCCACCTTTTTTATAAGTTAGATTCCTGAGAATTTGTAATACATTTCATAATTTTGTCAGTCCCTCTGTCTTTTTTGAAGTGAAGAAAAACCTGGTCAATATGTACCGCTAGCAGTCCTAATGAACTGGTTCATTAACAACCAGAAAAAATGATATCCAAACAGCTAGCCCAGCACCAGTGCAGGCAGACAGATTTCCTTGAGATATTTTCTAAAGAAACCTCGATTCTAGAATAATGAAAACTTCCTCATAAGAAATTCAACACTGAAAATTTACTGCTCAAGACTAAAAAATGATCTTTAATCCACTGATGCATCCAAATGAAGCTTATACAACATTAACAATGGGACAGAGGAATATATACTTATTTTGTTATTTCTAAAGCTGGGGTGAACGGTGCTAATGTGGGCAGTGCTGTGTGCTCAGCATCACAAACACATCATGACATACAATGACTGCCACCATAGCAGACACATAAAATCACCTCCAGTAAAAGGAACATACAGAAAGTAGAGAGTGTGTGTGTGTATATATAAACAGTATGGATGTGTAAAATGTGAAGTTGGCAGAGGGAAAAACTTGAGTTGTAATTATTTATTTCCTTGTCTTAAGTGTGTTTACAATGCTTTGCTCTACAAATCTGGGCCCACATAGCATGCTCGTTTTGCACAGTCATGTTTAGTACATTAATAATTATGAGTAATTATGACAGACCTTGCTACTTAAATGTCTGAAATTTTGCATGCAACTACACCTCAGCAGAGGTCAGCATTCTGAATCCTCTGGATTTGAAATAAAAAAGTACTATTTGTGCTGCAGACTCTAAATTTTTTTGGCATGAGTTCACAGGAGCAGACTGTGAACTTCTCCACTCTCACAAAAAAGGGGGAAAAATCCTGTAACATAAAACATTTGATTTCTCTATAGATAGCAGACATACAAAACAACATTTTCCATTTTGAAAATAGAGGAGGATTCCTTCCTAAAACAATTTAGAATTTGCAGAACTAACCAGAAATGCTTCTGACAAATATAAAAGCCACTTTAAGAAATTAGGAAAAGCCACAGTAAGAAATTTAAGGAGGTGCGAGATCTTTTCACCCTGATACAAAAGTAAAAGATAATGAAACTAAATTCTGCCCACCAATAGTGTTAGTTTTTCAGTACAGAGTGTATTTCTGAATCAAAGACAGCACCTAAGGAGAGTTTTAAGTGACATCCAGGGATCTGGCACGCTTTCATGTTTTACCTCAAAAACACGTATTCAAGTGAAGAGGCTTTACAGCACTGCAGAATCTTAGATGTTAAAGTAAATTTTAAAAAACTACAAATCTGATTTAGCCACGTAACAAGATTCACCCAACATGGCTGATCTTGAAATTACTGGGATTTCATAAAGTGGTTTGTGTGACGCTCCAACTCCATTTCAAGCCCTGAAAGAGAGGAGAGGTACGCAACAGACTGCCCGGGTCACAACCACGCTCTGCATATAAATCTTTGGAGGCTGATTTTGAAGGAGACCTTTGAAGTAGAAACACAGGACCCACTTCTCCTGAGCTGTGTTCATTCCTTTAAGCCCTAGTAAGTTAAAACCAGATTCAATAAACTTGCCATCTGGCAAGTATGTTGCAGGAGGAAGAGGTTCTAATCCTGGCCACAGTTCCTCGTGTCTTGGAAAAAACAAAAAAAACCCCAAACAAACCAAAACAAAAAATCAACTCAATTTCCAATGACTTGTGCAAGCTTCCTATGGAAGCCAGATGGAGTTTTTATTGAATCTGCCATTTAAATAAAGAGGAATTGAGATTGTTACACTCAAACTTGAGGGATAAAGTGTTTTTGCTTAGGAATTAAAAGTGTAGAAACATTTCACGTTACAATATTGAAATACACTACAAGAAGGTTGTGCTCTGTAACATACATGAGTAAAATTATATAGAGAGTTATTAAAATATTTTTTAATCTCTGAACTTTTTAGAAGAGTATGCTTCAAGCTCTCCTCTCTTCTACAATCAGGGCAGAAAACATGGCAACCTCTGATTGATGAGCAATATTACGTGATAATAGCATATCAGTAACATACAGAGGAGAAAAGTGATCATGTTTAAGCGGATGTAATGCTACTGACTAATAGCTCCTACAGGAAATAGATACAGTTATGACAGCAGTTCTCCAGTCCAGGGAGAGAAAGCAGATAAAATGGGCGCGGGGAAATGAGATTAAATATATTTTTAAGCCTCAGTGATTGCCTTCTGAAATAAGGCAATTTTTCATGTGGCTTTTTTCAGTCATGAATGATTAGGTAAATAATGCCTTTTTTGATACAATTTGATTTTTTTGAACAAAATTTTTTGCAGAAAATATGTTTCTAGTGCATTTTATGGTTCCCACTACAGACTTGAGTAGCATAGGTGGACTACTCTTGATGAAAACTATTACACTGACTAAGGCATTATACTTTTACCATCAACAGCGATGAGGAAAAATATAATTTAATGGTTTAGTCCAAAAAAATCATAGAATCATTTAGCTTGGGAAAGATCTTTAAGATCAGAAAGTCCAACCGCAGGGGTGTGAATTTTTTTATGAGTAAGATGACTTCACTGTGAAAGAAAGCCTCCCAAACAATGCTTGCAACCATCTTTCAAGGTAAAATTACAGACATCAGAAAACACGTTTTGAAGCAAAATTATCCCAGTCACAAGATTTGCTAAGGACATGCTTAGATAACTGGGAAGCCATCTCAGCTCTACATGGATCACTTGCAGAATCAAAGCACATTGGAGATGGGGAAAAGAGAGGACTGCCAGCACACAGTGGGACCACTGCTCAGGAGCATCCTCTGTCAGCCTAGCCCACAAAGCAAAGGACCTGTCCACAACATCTTTTTCTAAATAGAAGCTGGTGAAAGTTGTAGCAGCCAGGGAAGTGCCAGTGAGTGAAACACAGCAGCTACCTCACTCTTGAGCCTGGGACTGAGAACCTGAGAGCTAAACCCACAGAAACAGTGAAAGCAGCGCACTGTTCAAATTCGAGGCCCACCACTTAGACAAATGGCTTACCCCAAGATAAACAAGCAGGTGTCTTATGGTGGTCACAGTGAAAACTCAGAGCTTAAATGACCACTGCTTGGTTTCAGCTACACCACGTGTATGAACATCTAACACATCTCTTTAAAGTTATTTTGGATGTCATTACTCACGTCATCTGAAAAAGGTCTTGCTAGCCTAAATCTATGTTACAATCCAGCTTCTTTGTACCAAATCATGTGTTAAGTTACACTTTTTTCCACTACATGAAAACCTTTACAAATTTTATAGTGTCAGCTGGGTAAACGTACATTTAAAAATACAAACATTTTGTTGTGGTTTTAAGAAAGTATTTTAAAAAATCAGCCGAAAAAGAAATTAATGAGGGTTGTTTTTTCTTCAACAAGTAATATACACCTACATATCCTGCATCTTGCAAAAGTTACTCAGATCTCTGCAGCATTTTGGAGGACAAGACAACAATTTGTTAAGAATAGAGCAGACCTCATGCAATCAAAATCCTTAATCAAGAATTGACATGCATCTCCAGGAGAAGGGGTATGCTTTTAATGCAATGATAGCCCTATCATTGTAACATACAGGATTTAATGATATAACAGATGAACATGGAAGCCTGCTGTTAATAAACCCCCATTTGTTGCACAGCATCAGATTTCAACAAGCAATTATCTGGCAAGGTTAGTTTTGTGTTCCTGAAATAATTATCTTTACTTTTGATGAGTAGCCATTATGTTCCATTACTAGTACTAATATGCCCAACGTTTGATTCATCAGAGAACAAGAGCAGCAACGCACTTGTATATTTTAAATTAAAGGACTTGTCCACTTAATGTCCTTCTAGCCCCTACAGAATTAAGAAATAAACTCGCCACCCTCATAAACCAAAAAGTCAGTAAATTAGAAAAAACACATTTACTTAATGGAAAAGTAGCATGAAACAGCACTGCTGGAACCAGTGCTATGTAGATGGAACACCCTGCAAGGTATTCAAGACAACATCTGCAATTTAACACAGGCTGATCCATCCCATAGGAATAAAAATGTTTTTGCCAGCATTTAGATGAACATCTCTTCAGTCAAAGACAGTTTAACACGGCAAACTATCTCCACATTACACAGGGAATGGCTCCAACCTTTCCTTCCGTTCAGCAGCAGGATTTTAAATGAAGAACTCCTTCAATGCACTATCCATCACTGCACTGGGAGTCATTTAAAAGGTAATCACAGAAGAAGAACTATTTCCAATAGACCTGGCTGCACATCACCAGAGATAACCACTCAGAGCATCAGCAGGGCAAAAGATAACCATGGTTTAAACAAAGCACCCTGAAAAGCCACTTGAACGTTTCTAAAAGGGACCTGCAACAAGGAACAGCCCTGGATCTCAGCTCCTACCTGCAGTTCACGGCAGAGCACAAGCTGACAGTTTCCTTTTTTAGGCCTGGGTTAGAGTTTCAGCATGGGAAACTGCAGGCTGGGAAGAGCTCCTGTCAGGCATCACCTCCCTCTGAGGTCCTCAGCCAACAGGTTAACGGCACAAGGCAGCCTTTGCCAGACAGGAAAAGGGCACTGGTGGGGCAGGGACCCGGCACTGGTGAGGCAGGGACACCTGGACCACTGTGCTCCCCTCAGCGTGCCTTCACAGCCAGGGTAAGGCAGCCCCCCGACCCCAATATGTGTATAGCCACTGCTTGCAGGAGACTGCTTCTTGTGCAAACACATCTACTAAACGTTTCTCCTGGTTCTGTACAGAGAAGTCAAGTCAAAATCTCCTGTCAGCTCATTGAAATCAGGCTGCAGCATTAGTGCCCTAGGTATAGCTCCTCGTGCATTTGAGAGTCACTGGAACAATGACTTCATTAACTAGCAAGCCATTAATGTGGCTCAGCAGCATGACAGTATTTATTTTTAGGTGTGTTATTTTTCAGCTGATCATTACAGGCACTGTAACAGATGTGATATGAACCAGAGAACATAAGAAACTGTATTATATTAAAGTGAAAATTAAATTAATTCCTATTTTTATAAAGCTGCTTCTCTGGACCCAAAGCTAGAGTGGATTGACAAAAGATCACCATAGAACTTCATACCAGAACTTTCTGAAAGTACATTCAAACTTTATGGAGCTGAGTAATTGCTAGGTTTCACCTGTTGTGTACATTTAAATGTAGCACAGTTGTTAGAAAGTGGTAGAATGAATTACAATATTAGCAGTATCAGTGGAACACGTGTTTTACAGAATACAATACTTCCAGAGGGAACAGGTCCTTACAAAGTGATCGTAAGCAGAAACAATACTTAACTGGAATATTTTCCAGGACTGTTAAACTGGTCTGCTTTATGTTAATAGCCTCTCTTGTGATTTTCCTCACCAAATTCCCATGCTCATATTGAAAACAACCCTGAAATTTAGGCTGAAAACATAGAAATTAAGTAGATAGAAATATTAGATTAAAAAAACCCTCAGTAAACTACCTGTGTTAAACTCCTAGTAGGGAAAATAAGAATGAATTCCACAAGATATTAGTAGGTTAGACCTGGTGAAGTCAACCGATGGATCAGGTAAAAAGGAAGTTTGCTTCCCTTATCAGGCATTAAAAGAGTCCAGATCGAAGAGTGACCCTAAATTTGTCCAAAAGAAAGTACTGCAGTTGGATTTGCACGAACTGCCAGGAATTTCATTTTTGTCTCAATTCAGGAATGGAAAATCCATGCAACACGGTACCTACCAGGGCATGGGACAATGCTTCTACTAAATCTCTGCAAATAGTTTGCTAATGCCCAGTCCAGACTGAGTTCAAACCTATGCCTACACTCCTCTGTCAGAGCCTGTACTTCTACGTAAGGTTCAGAAACTCACTTTTGAACTTCCTAAGTGTAAAAAAGGCTAGAAGGTGCCCTTCTTTCTTTCTTATGTTTTGATGTTTTTTTTTTTTTTTTAACTTTAGCAAGAAGGCAAGTTTTTGATGCTTCATTGTTCTAAATATCAGTGTTACTAAAACATAAAGCATCCCCCACAAAAATTAGCATGCACGGAAAGCTTCTCAAAGAGATTGCAGGGGGGGGCCTGAAAATTCTTCAGATCCTGATTCTGTCAATCCTTCTCATTTGTGTGATTAAATACTCCATTTTTAAAGCATAGCTTAATTGCTTGAGAATAACTGCATATAATTTTGCTCTGCATGAGTACAGAGCTGAAATGCAAGACAAGGAAACTGACTATTATATTGAAGCACAAATTACATTAATAAATGTTTAATAGAATTTATTTACATCTGGGCCAAATTTAGAGTGTTTATAAGGCAGCATTAAAAAAAAAAAAAGATGATGACATAATGTTTCATTTTCATACCACTCCAATCCAGCTCTGTTCAGACACAATGTATCATGTTCCACACTTCGTACTTCCAACGATCTCTCCACATTTTACTTGGACAAGTAATCTCAAGTTTACAAGCATCAGAGAAATGATCTTACAAGGAGAGCCCATGCTAAACGCTGCAAAGCTTCAGGGTTTGCTTCACCTTGCTTACCACAGGGAACAGGTAAAAAAAAAAATCTTCAATTAAAATCTGTGAAGGTAGAGAGGGAGTGTGCACGTGTGTGTGCATGTACATACTTAGTATGTATCAAGGTTAAAACAAAATCCTAAAAAAAATAAACAAACTGGACTACGTATTTGTGAAAATATACAAGGATACCCACAGAAGTCTGTATTTCAGCTGTTCCTTTGAATAGCTCAGGCAGAACAGCTAGCAGGACTGCCTGGAGGGGACTCAGTCTGGCTATAGGGAAGCAAAAGGAAAGAGCTACACTACCATGTCCATACGTGAGAGGCTTTTCATACATGTCAGCTCAACAGTCATATGCAGGGCCATACAGCCCATGATTACAAACAGAAAAGAAACATCAATCCACAAATCCATAATGTCAAAATATTAACTTTCTTATTGTTGGATCCTGAAGTAGCATCTCTAAGCGTCTATCAAGTATACAAACAATAAACAGGATTATCAATAGGTTCAAATTGTGTCCCCATGTACAAACTATGTAGCCTTTTCCAACTTAATTATGGAAGGTTAAGTGGAAATTTTTCAAACAACTATTTTTATTTTTGCATGAGATAATTCAAATCACATTTTCATAACTAAACAGCACCTTTTTCAGTGTGAATTAATCTAAAGCAAAAGGAACGCTATGAATAAAATTAATTTATTTTTAAAAACAGTGCTAGATCTTTGGAGATAGATAATCATAAAACACAAGGAAGCACCTCTAAAGAGATTGCTATAAGTACTTCCCTATCACTGTAACATCTTGTATAATCCTATGTACCAATTATTATTCTTTTTTAAAGCTAAATTGACATAATAATGGTTCATTAAATGCATTTTCTCATCATATTCTCCCCCCAGCAGGAACTGGATAGGGCTAAGCTAGCACTGCTGAAGGCATATAAATCTGAGATGCAAATAATCAAAGGTTCGTTTCACATGTTAAATGGTCATCTGTCTCCTGCATTACACAGGTTTATAGGAAGGAGATGAGCTTATCAAGAAGGCAGGCAAAACTGAGAGCTAGTATTACAATACCATCTATATAAAACTCACAGCTCTGTTACAGACAGGCTCTGCGACCCAAGTCACCCGAATCTACCACTTCTTTTTAGTCATGTTCTTTTGCTTTTACTAGTTTCAATGAACCTCGACAAGCCAACACATTTGAGGTTCACTCACGCTGCCCAGATTTCTGGCAAGTGGAATTACTCTGCACTATATAACAAGGGATACCAACACAAAACAGTGGACCCAGTCTGTGCTTTATTTCTAATTTTTTAAAATAAAGGCCTATTTTTCTACTCACTGTGTGCCTTCTAGAATGTGTTTGTGTATTACGTGCAGGCAGAGATTATGATACATGAGAAGCTAGAGAAGACCAGCAATGTATGTATCACTGTTCTGTAATAAAGCTGACATGCTAGTGGTAAATCTCAAACCCATAAAATCCTCGACTAATCATGCAGTGACATACATGTGCTCTAAACTCTTGTTATACTCCCATTAGCTTTCACACATACTTACACCAAAAATGCTGAGCTCATATGCACAATAAACATTTTAGTGCTGATTTGGAGAACAAGGTACTGACAAGTAAATAGAATTTAATTTCACAAAAATATAAGATTAAAATAAATCACGAGCATCTCTCATCCGCAGAAACTGTTCAGCATACTCAATGAGATGAAAGGATGCTCGAAGGTAAAAAACAGATAAGCTTAAATTTGTTATCTTAGCCAAAAGGATATCAGTATCACAATGCATTTCCTACATTAAGATAAGAATTTAGATCGCTTCACTGCTTCCTTAATAAAAATAAAGTACTAAACTTTCACAATCCCAAGTCATTAAGTGAAAATGAACAGAAAAATAAACTGTTGATTTATGACAAAGATTTGTATACACACACAAACTCCTGCATTACATTACTACTTCAGCTCAAGTTTCCCCATTTCCTTTCCTCCAGCTGCACTTGATTCTGCACCATCAAAATGAACATGAGCCCTCCTGTCAATTCTAAGTAGCCAGAGTCAAACATCAGGGATCACTTTCTGACAGCTCAGTGCAACTCATGCTAATGACCACAAACAGCTCCATTTATTTCCTATGTCTATGCCATCTTCCTAGGACAAACACATTCAAGTGAAGTATGTACCAATATTTCTCACAAATAGCTTTTTGTCCCTCTCATCATCACAGGGTGCAACAATTAACAAAGTGGTAACAGTACCAGTTGTGGATAACTGCACAAGGTCTGATTCTTCCTGACAGACAGCAGCGGCTCCTCTACTCACACCATGCTAAGAGGCGGCTGACTTTCAGAAGAAAGGCGCATGCAGCACCTTCTCATTTTCTGGAGAAAAATTTTACAGCATCTTGATGGATTTTTACTTTAGATTCTCCACTGTTGCATTTTCTATATTTGCTGTAGATGTGTAAAAATTCGCCTGCTAGACCTTATGTAGAGACATAGATATACCACTGCCTGAATTGTGCTTTATCCCTACCTAATATTTCGTGCTTCCCTCATTTTCTCCAGTTCCTGCAGCTCATGAAAGCAGGAGACAGCAGTATCTGTACTGCCTTACAGTAGGAGGCAATCAGTGAAAAATTTTGCTGCTGGTGGTTGAAAATTTGCCAGAAAAACGGTAATGACATGAACGCCCACCTCTCACAGGAAAGTGCTGTTATTAAGAGCTGCTATTCTCTTCCCAAACACTCAAGGGAGCTATAAGCCTGCAATTCAATTTTTCAATCCAGGAAGCGAAATCTCAGTGTAATTGTGAGCTTATTTATTTATTTAAAGTTTTGTCATGAATTAATAGAGCATTTTGGTTTAGTTTACTGTATTTTTAGGGGATCTAAAAAATTGAGTGCAGGCTCAATTCAGGTCTTCTCATTTTGTTATTTTTTTTTCATTTTTAGTTTAACATTATTTCCTTCTAAGAAATATACTTATATGCTTCAAATGAAAATATATAAATACTATTATGACACATCTGCATTTGAACCTCTAATTTCTTAAGGCACCCTGGCAGAGAATACATTTTCCTAAGTGCCCTCATAATACAGTTCTGCTTTTAAAATAGTTCAACAAAAATTTACATCACAGCTGCCATCATTAAAAAACCCAAACGAAAAACAAGAACACGCCCCATCCAGCTGTGAACATCACTGTTTAATAAAACTGAAGAACTTTTCCTTTGGGGACTTTTAGCCATTACCACACAGTAGTTAGTCATTATGCTGTTGTCTTAAAGTGTAAGTGTTGTCAACAGAAGGGCAGAAATTGTATTGACAAGGCTTGGAAACAGGCTGACCTAATACTCATGATATGCGTTTGACACTGATGGCTTTTCTAGGCAGCTCTTATCAACTAGCTTCAAGACAGACATGAGCTACATTATAGTCCTGACAAGATACAGGAATGAACTAGAAAGTCTAAAAGAAAGAGTAATAAAAGCAGCCATAAAACCTGGAATAACAGGCGCCTTCACAGGAGTTTACAAATCTTGATTTCCCTTTGAGTGATCATCCGGGTTTTAGCCCAGTCCTTTACTACAGGGCACGTCAAACAATCACAGATACCAAACAATCCTTCTCTGGTCATTAACAACTGAATATGCTTAACATATTTCATAGTTATTTCAATGCCCTTTTCACAATAGATTTTGACTGTGAAGTTAAATCTTTGCCCTATGTTTGTATCCTCCACTGCAAAAAGAAGAGAAGGCAATTCCTTTATATCTCTCATACAGTCACTTTTGATAAAGCTTTCACTAATCAGAAAGCAGCAGCATTTCTCTTGGGTAACTTCTGATCACTTATGGTATTTAATTATTTGCAATCTCTGCTACGCTGAGGTCTGAACCGAGTCCTGGGTTGCACTGATGCACACAGATAGTCCTTGATGTTGATATTTATTCTGAACTGCAAGACTACTGGAGGAGTCATTCCAATCACACGTTTTTTGATGTATCAACAAAGTGTAAGTGACAGCCCCAGAGTCAAAGAAAGCACTGTCACCGTTCAGCGATGAGCCGCTCAGCAACCTGACCCAAAGCGAATATTGAAGCACAAAGTTTATACATTTTCATTTTTCCTCAGATGGTGAAAACGATGCTCGCTCTCTGATGCTTTCTCATCTGTTTCCGAGCTGAAAACACCCCGGTGCCATCTCCAGTCTCAAGGAAGTAATCGGGTCTCGTTCCTGCACAGTATCACCATGCACATTTTATCGAGGCATTTTGATTTTTCAACTCCTCTGCAAAGGTACCATTTCATCAAGAGCTCCTGTCAAATTTAAGTGTCAGCAAAACCCCTCATTTCCTCTGCCTGCCCCCTTTCCTTATTTAGGCAGTAATATCCATAGGCTAACAGACTAAAATGCATAATGAATACAAAAGTACAGATTTCAATTGAACACCACAGAAATGTAAATTCAAAATTGCAGGTTGAGTCCCTCTGCTGCTCAGAAGCTCCTCCCTATGCCCTAAACTGTGCCTGCCCAAACACGCTGGCATCAGCAGCCTAGCAGGGTTTTGTGTCATGGCTAAGGCTCAAGTGCATTGACTTTTCCATGAATGCTTTTCATAAAATCGAGTTTCACTGAAGCAGGAATAAATAGCTGCCTGGCTCAATGCTTTTTGTTGTAAAAATGAACATAGCTTAAAATTAATGCATACACTTATTTATTCCCATTTTATCATTAATGGTAACTATTACATTTTATACCAAGAGCAGACCACAACATACAAACCTTTCTAACTTTCGGATTTCTTTCTATGCTACAGCTACCAATAAAATACTCACAGGAGGGTGTGCTCTTCCTTTCATAAACCTTCTCTGCTGACAGGTTCAGGCTGAAGACTGAAGCTAAACTTTTCTAGAATTTCTGAAGTCAAAGTGACAGAAAGAGAAGAAATGGGGAAAAAAACGAACTTGCTCGATTAAAGTCCTGGGGTTCTCATGCTAAACAGCAGTAAGAAATACTGGCTCGGGGAATTTCAGATCAGAAGCTCCAATCTGCAGTTGCAATTTAAAAAATAGAGAAAGAAAATATGTCATGATCTCTGTAGCATTATCTGTATATCTTTGCATTAAACACTTGAGCAGAACTCCAGAGAATATTTTTCTGGAAATAAAATGTGAGCTTAAGCATCATTTGGTAGCCTGAGCCTTGTGGAGAATAGGAAACCCAGTTTCAGTTTTAACATGGATCCACGTTGACTCTAAACACTGCCACCACGGGTGTAAAGCAAAATGCATAAAAGAATCGACTAGAAACTTTCGTAACTAATATTGTCCTAGTTTGGGGCTGCAGTATAGACGTTCCAGTGTAATCTTCGTGTCTGAGAGTTCCTCTGACCAGCACAGAGCATCAACCAAACACAGGTGCCAATTTTTTACATGTATTTGGTGCACATTTCTGCATGAAGGCACAGAAACTGTACCAGACAGCTGCCCACTTTTCTAACGAGACTTTGGTGTAAGAACAGTGACAGCAGAGTTGCCTAAAACTATTTTGTGGTTTCCTTGTTGCTCTGCTCTGGAATGAGCACAGGCAAGTTCTGTTGGCACTCACGGGGAGTTCCCACACATTGGCTGGCAAAGCTGAAAGTGGTCAGAAGGAAAATAAATACGCAAGTGTCAGTGCCTTGCATATTTCTCCACTTTTAAAGCAATTACTAATTTAATAAATGTTGATTTCAAGGAAAGAGCTAAAATTTGGGCTTTATGCTTGCATGAATCAGTCTGAAGGCACTACTGTTTCCAGTGACTATTCCCTAGTATTTTTTATGTTATGGGAAAGGGTCTGACCTCCTATATTTTTCCATGCTCTGGAGAAGACTTTGCTCAGCTAGATAATCCAATCAACTTGTACATTGGGAACACGAAGCAGAATTTCAACCCCCTATTTGGTTTCTGATTCAAAAGGGAGTGCCAGTGAAGCCTGGCACCCTCACGGCACTGTGCCCATTCCTCTGGAGGTATTCTGTGTATGTCTATCTCCAAGTCCTTCAGTCTATCAATTCCACTTACTGCTAGAAATACAGCAGCCCGCTGAGACACGAGACAATTGCAGGAAGCAATTTAGATGAAGGCTACCCCATCTGCTCCATAGGTGTTCTACTCACTAGTATTTTTAGGGACAGTATGACACATACAATATTTTTATACTACATAAAACATTAAGAGCACTGGAAGTGCCCAGCCTGTAGCCCCATTTCCTGTGATGCAAGCACAGTCCACTTCCCTGACTGACTGTGCTGCCTCCCACACACCCCGATGTGCCGGCATGTAGAACAGTGCTTCAGAAAGACTGAAAACAACTAACAGGCATCAGATGCTTAGTTAGATTATAGTTAGTGCTGAATTGAGGATGGAAATGTGGGTAACAATATATAAGGGCAATGATCACTGGAGTAGACCTGCTGTTTGCCAACATTTTTGAATAATTTTCAAGCCCACCATCTCACCTGTCTTGCTAGAACAGGAGAACCTTGAGAACCACTGACTGGTGATTATGTCTCATTAAAGGATGCACAGTGAGCTCAAAAGTTTCCTTAAATGCTTCAAGCTTTAAAGATCAGGTATTTCATCAGCATTCTTGGCTCTTAGATTGGAAACAGCTTGAGAACTGGGTGGAAGGTATAGGTATGATCAGCTATCCCTGCTGTGCCAAGCCTGCCCAAGGTCACAAAGGAGACCCTGGGCACAGAGCCCTTCAGCTCTCCTCCTCAGAGGCTACAGGTAAACGCACACACAGGTTCATACTTCTGTGTAAGTAACACTGAGCCTGAACTAGACTATAGACTCAGATAATGGACAGTGCTGTCACACCTTATGAAAATATCTACTTTTAATACACTCTTATTCAAACTTGCTGAGGTCAACAACCCTACAGATTTATAAGGTTTGAGACTACAGGCAACACTCTGCAAATGTTGAAGACAGGATAAGACAACAAGTTTCAGCAGTGACATAAATGTGTGAGAGTATGGCTTACACCTAAGGAGACAAAGATGTATGCTTGGGGACTGTTGCATAAAAGCGTTCAGTCAATGAGAATGTGAAGAATGAGAAAGTGCTACATTTTATGAACCTATGCTAAGGAAAACATACTTAAAGGTCTCAGCTCCTACTGAGCTGAGTAATGATATATGTTGTTTTAAACTTCTTTGTCCAGAATTCAAAATGGTATTTGGAGTATTAGCGCTATTCTAAGAGTTTAATGTGTTTAATGTGTTTCTCTGTAGCTGTAATTCAGTTATACTTTGTTTTTAAGGTTGGACAAAATCCCTTTTAAACCAAAATTAATGTAGCACATGGATTGTAATTCTTCAATGATCCTTGTCCATTTGAAGAAACGCTACTTTACCAAAAAGCCCAGTGGAGTCAGTCAGTCTACATATCATTAAACCCACTATTTTTATTGGATGCCATAAGGACTTTGTGAACCTACACAACCCAAAGCTCTTTGGCTGACCCAATTTTGCTAAAATACAGCTTCTTACAAAGATCACGCTGCTCTGACTCCCAAAATGGGAATGTCTAGCTGCATATATTTTGTTTTGTATTGTACTTTATACATTTGATTGGTAAACCTCAGAAAGGATCTCGCATGTTGCTGCAGTGATGATCAACAATGTAATTTTAAAATTAGATTTATTCATTATGGGTTTAATTCACTTTTCCCTGAATAAAGGCAGAGTAAATCAACTTATACAGCTGCATGAGCAAAATATAACTCTCTTCTGGAGCAAGAGACAGAGAGTAGAGTTATACAGCAGACCTCCATGGTCATAAGGCTGAGGTCCAAAATAGAATGGGCAACCACCATGGCTATACAGCTCGGATCCAGAGTAAAGTGGCTTGCTCCCTTGCAGACCATATCCCTGTTTCCCCAGCATTACCCTTATTGTGGTAGGCTGGGTTTTTTTAGACACCTTGTCCATCTCTCCATTTATCAATATATTTTCCACTTTAAAAGGAAAATTGAGAAAGCACAGGTGGCACTTGTTCAGAAACTGTGGTCTCGTGCTATAGATTTTTTTCAAATGGCACATCACAGAGTCACAGAACGCCTGAGGTTGGCAGGGACCTCTGGAGATCACCTGGTCCAGAGCCCCTACTCAGGCAGGGTCATGTAGAGCCACTTCCCTGTTACTTAAGATAATCTTTTATGCTGAGCCTGAAAGAATGCCAGCCAAATGACATATTGATCACACCAGGACTTTTACAGTCCAAATATTATTTCCTAGATTTTATCTTTGATTCAAGAAAATGAAAGAAGTTATACACAAGTGAATGATGACCTTCATAGAAATGTTTCTTTTCATGAAATGTGAACAACCTGCCAAAGATCATCATGCTAAATGATTAAAACTAGCAACTTTTTAATGTGGCTATGGATTTGGTATTTATAAAAATAAACTTATATACATAAAATCTATTAATAAATACATATGCTAATACAAACAGGACTGCATAGATCTTAAATATAATCAGGAAAAAAATTGCTTCAAACTTTAATCATGTTTCTTCTAGAGCAGTTTGGATTAAACCTGTCTCCTCTTAAGTATGCAGAATACCCTGTTCTCTAAAACAATCCTTTTACCCTGGAAAGCTTGTAAATGAAACTGCTAGCTAACATTCAGCATATCACTCTGTGAAGAGTCCAAGACTTAAAATACAGAAGCAAAGCAAGGACGAGATGAATGCTGCTCATGTTTCTATTCACGTTGAAACCATTAACATCTCAGCACTCGAAGTCCATATCAGTTATCCACAGACTAGAGGACGTACTAGCACATGCTAACTCACAAGCATGAATACACACCTGGGAAAACCAAAAGTTGCAACACAGATACACACAAAAAGACTTTGACCCTAACCTCAGATACAAGCAAGAGCTGTTTAGCATAACTGCTCAGATGAGTGTGTACAAACTTTATATCCAAATACACAGCTACATCCAGTGAAGCTTATAAAGTAGTAATTAGGTTTTCCATTGTTAACTTTCTAGAAGCAGCCTTGCAGTTTCACAGCCTTCCTTGGCTCCTGCACAGCTTTATGTCCAAGTTTTCTTTGAGTTGTCACAAGATTGGCACCTGCAGTACTCCAGAGCTCAGGCAGACAGAAAACCCTCTATTTCCATCTGAACCAGGCTTCTAGTTATCAACAGATAAAAGTCAGTGAAAATGGATTGTTTCCTAAAATAATGCACCACACGAAGTTTCCAGTCCTGAAACACAGTTCACAAGGCCAAATAGAAGCATGAGTGGTTCCCCTGAAGTGAAGGAAGTCACTCACGCACTCTGTTTGGAGCTTGTGCCTCACGGCTCTGTGGCCTCAGGGTCACAGACCTTTGCTGCTATCAGTAATGCAAGCAAAAGCAGTTCTCACCCTCATTTCAGTCTTTCTCTCCTCCTGCACCTCTGCCTCAGCTGTGCCGATGCATTGCAGAGCTCTGGATGGCTGAAGGAGCGAGCTGTCTTTAAATCAACTCTGCCCAGCAGAAAGACTGTATGACAACCTGGACCTGTGGTGCCCAGCCCTGTACAAAGCAAGTGAGAAGGGCCTTTTACCCATCCTTTCCTCTCTGACAGAGGCTGCCAACCACAGATCAGAAAACTTGACCTGTTCTTTACATACTGCTGCTCACAACCCAGCCTACTGCAATGAGACAAAATATGCTGAGCGAAGATGGCGCTGGTTCAAGGGGATCTCCTGGCAGTTTTTCACTCACTCTCAAAGTGCCATGTGTTCCCCAGGACAGGAAGGGACAGCAGCTGGGGCCAGCACGCAGAGAGCACTATGAGGCATTGCCAACTGCCAGTTAAAGCTTTATGGTTTCACTAAATCAAGCTCGCTGGCCACTACTTCACCAAGGCTGCAACCAAGAGCGTCTAGTTCATCAGCACAACTGACAGGATTGAGGAGACACTGGTGCTGAGTTGTTTGCTTGGGAGACACGTGCGACTTGTCCATCTGCATGAGAAACATACGCTAAGGTCTCTGAATGAGGACTACATTCAATAACTGATAAGAGAACAGATTATTTTTTTTACCACTTCCAGGATAATCCAGGCAGATTGTTGAGTAAAGATGGGGCAATTGCATGTATTTTCATTTTTGGGTTTTGCAGTTCTTCTGAAAACTGACAAAAGAAACACAGCAAAACCCCAATAAAAGAGTTGATGGCTTTTGTATTCGGAAATTACTTTAGTCTGCCTTTGGGATGATGAACTTTCTCACACATTTGATTGATGTAACTAGCTTAACTGATTAATCACTTTGCCTCCTAGCAGTTCCTTCCTGCTTATATCCAAGGAAACAGTCAATTAGGACTATAATTAATTCTTCCTCTCATGATGGGGTAAATTTGGAAGGTTGTGACCACATGAATGCAGGCAGTGCAGCTGGTTAATCTGCAACCCTGAGCCTCATGCTTCTAATGAACAAACTACAGCTCTTGTACTTCAAACAACAGACAAAACACCCAAATCCTCTACAGTCTGTTTGGATGCCTACAAAATAGCACATGGAGGAAACGCAACATTTAATCAGGCAGTTGCACTGAGAAACTATGAATGTGCTTTTATGTCAAAGCTGCATCAATGGGCAGCTCAACAGAAACCATCAGAAACTACAGGACAAAATACTGGAAACTGTAAACCAGGATTAAGCACATTGAACAGTTGGCCACGCACAGCTAGAGAAATAGGATAAAAATTATTAGCACAAAGATAACAATGAAAAACCTTACATGGATATAATGCAGATTCTCCATCACAACTTTTAAGCCAGTTTTTCTTCCAAAACAAGCACCACCATGACAATAGATCCTGAAAAGCAGAAATTAATTCAGGGAAACTGCAGAGAGAGGCTTTTGAAAAGTCAGACTACACAGCTACCACATGCCTTTCTCACCCTCAAGTAGAAGTGTTGAGGGAACATCTAAGGAAGAATTCAGAGAATATTTTAGTAGGTTGACTGCACTTTTATAATTTCCAATGATTTATCTGCATTACAGTTCAGTAGCATTGACTCCTCCTCCAAGGTATCCTGGATCTGGAGTTTATTACATTATTTTTGTGGAGCAGTTTTTGGAAATATGTTCTAAGAATCTTACAAGTATTCTGGTTGGTCCAATCGTGTGAAATTTATAATACTTCAAATTATTTAATATATTTTTACACTGAGGCAGATTAGCAAACTAGTGGGAATAAGCCCATGACAACTGAGCTAAAAAAGATGCCTTAATGAAAACTTTTTTGAATGAACAAAGAGGTGATACAGAGTTCCACATACACAAATTTACTCTCAGAGTTACAGATCTGGATAAGACTTCAGGCTGAGAGGTTCAGTTTCCTGTCCAGATCAGCTGCAGATCAATTTCACAAAATGACTACATTCAAGGGAAAGATATGAAAAATCTAAACCTCTGGTTTGCTTCAGCCTTAAAATAGGCTGAATTTACATTTAGTTTGAGTCTGTACTTGACTCCTTGGAGCATTCCAAATGGAAATCGCTTTATTAACTCAATCCAAGTTGGCATTACCTCCAGTCATTCAGCTCCATCCCCCCTCCTTTTTCTTTTTTTTTTTCTTTGAAGTCCCAGCAAAAGGAAAAATTGCTAACAAACGTGCTGAGTACCATCACTGTTCCATATTGCTCATATTATTTACATGGGAACAGCAAATGGGTACTTAAAATAATGATAATAGTAGGTTGGTAATTTGATCACAGATTCCAGATGATTTCCACTTTTTAGGGCTTTAACCACAATAAAGTTTGATTTATTACATTTTCTCTATTTATTGTACCATGAATGGGATAAAACTGTGTCATAAAGGAGCAGCAAAGTAAGACAACAATGACCTTTTATTACCCTGCATGTGTATAAACATGTGCACCCAGAAAAGCACTGGATGTACTTTTAATTAAAATCCAAAATGTTTCTTTTCAATCAAATAATATTTTAACTGATCACTCTGAAAAAACAAGTTAACTTAATGCCTCCCCCCCTCCACCCCACCCCCCCAATAACCAAACAGGTGTTCCAGTGAAATTTGCCATTATTCTTTCCAGGAGGAGATCAGTTATGATTTTTCCAATAACTTTAACAGAATTAATTCCAATTCTGTTTTCCTGGACAACATACTAGGAAAAAATGGGAAACTGCTTTCCTGAACATTTCTTATGAGGAAAATACCATTAAATCAATCCTCATTGATACTGCAGCACCAGGTTGAGCAGGCAAGCACCATATTCTGCATGCTATTCTACTCAATTAATTTGTTCTTTATATTTGTTAAAACTTTTAGGTGATTGCAAAAATTATAGTTGTAGTAAGGTATCATATAAAAGATACTGTAGAACAGCCAGGTGGCCATAAATACAAATCAATTTGTATTCCTAAACAGAAAAGTGTTTCTGTGTCCAGTGAGTATGTACTATTTCAATATAACTGCTCCCCAACTTTCCTGTATTTTCCTGTGCATCCTTAAAAACATGGGAAGCATCCTGCTGAACTCTTCACTGTTTTTAGGTTTTGACCTCCGAACTGAATTTGTAAATGACTACAAATTTGTCTGGTTTCCATGTAGGACAAGTCCTACAGCTGTACACAGAACTCTTAGGGGAAAAAAACCCCACCAAAACAACAAAACCAACCAAGAGTGAAACTTTAGAATTAATTTCCTGCTATTGGTTAGATATTATTAAGGGGAAAGGGTCAAAGTAAATGAATAGTTTATCAGGATTTTTGTCAAGAACATATGTGAGATGCGTTGGAGACATTCTAGTATCAACCTAAACACCTTAGAAAATGAAGATATTCTACTAATAGTTGGCTGAGACAGATGTAGGCTGGGAGCCCAGCAATTGGTTCCTGATTCTATGGGCACTTAGAAATAAAGGAAGCCTATCTCCTATCAGGAAGCCATGCAAACAGGAAGCCTGCTGCACTGATCACTGTTCCAAGACACTGATCTAACAGGCAAGGTTCCATAGCTTGGGAAGAAAGGCCTGGACCAGAAATCTTAACAATTACTTGAAAAACCACCTTCTTAGAGCAGCCTCCTGTATTATCCCACACTGCTGGAGAGATCATTTCAGTTTCCTTTAGTTATGTACACATTGTCAGGTGGTTGGAAAAAAGGAAAATCTGATTGTAAATGTTGTTCTTGCCCCAACAATCCCCCATGAGTACTTGGTACACTACTTCTGTTCTCAAAGTTACATCCACTGAAAGATGGCTCTAAGGTCTCTGGAAAAAAAAAAAAAATAAGGTTTCTGTCAACTTCCACTTCGAGGACCAAAACATCCACAAAGAATCTCACTGTCCAAGGTGTCCCAGCCCACATATCCTGTCCAAACCCCAGAAGTATAGAACAGTCAAACACCTTTCGTGCCAACTGGATGAGTACTCCCATGGTAACATATGAGCAGCATGGGGTGGGGGGGGGGAAGGAATCATGGGGTTTTATGCATTCATATTTGTTTTACAGTGTAAACAAAGTTTTTAAATCCCCAGCATATTTCCTTCATCCAGTTTCACAGACTTTATGCTCTTTTCACAGTATCTGACTTAGGACAAGAAAAAGCATTTCCAACACTAGGTTGATAAATATTTACTTGCCTAATGAGAAAAGGACAGGACAATTTGATTGTGCAGTTCTACAACAGCTCATCTAAAATGCAAAAAGTTTCTTCCTTGCAGGAGGTTTTCATAGAACAAACAACACCAATTACACTGTGTGGTTTCCATGTGGATTAGTGTTCCCAAGCCCTTAGAAACATAAATGTGAAATAGTATGTCCTCGTTACAGAATCCCTCCCCATCACTGTAGTACTAAGTGGTCTCACCATGTTTTAATGTCTTCCCACTTCCTCCTTGAATTGTCAAGATTATTATTCCCATTTTCACCTGGACAACTGGAGTACAGAATGGCTAAGGACTGTATCTAAATGGGTTTTGCTGGCAAAACTATGTCCATTGGGTAAAATCTCTAACACAGATGTGTCTTCAGTACAGACCTAATCCATCTACAATCTGTGCCTTTAAGGACATAATTTCCTTCCCAAAGAGGAGCTGAAAGTAGTAAGGGGGGGCAGGGGGGTGGT
Organism: Porphyrio hochstetteri; assembly: GCA_020800305.1. Classification (NCBI taxonomy): domain Eukaryota; kingdom Metazoa; phylum Chordata; class Aves; order Gruiformes; family Rallidae; genus Porphyrio; species Porphyrio hochstetteri. The sequence goes on from CM036911.1 coordinate 13,307,086, forward strand.
GTTATGATCCAAATACAAAGTTCCTCTCTAAGAGTGCTTTGCACTGACAGCCCTAATAGACTGCATACCAGTGGACCCCAGGGACTTAACCAAAACCACACACCCTGCTTTGTCACAGGCACCTCATTTAACTGAGGTCTAATAAATAATAGATTAAAGCCCTGGCTGCGATATCTCCTCTCTTGCTGTGATTCTTGTAAAATTGTACAAAAAAAAAAAATTAAAAAATGAAAATGGTCTCTTTATGAAAGCAGATACAAAGACTTACAAATAAAAATAGAAATTCAAAGCATTAGAGCAGGACTTTGCTCAGATGATTTCTGCTAATGGCCAAGGCATGCTGTGCAATGAGCACTGCATGCATCTCCAGAGCAGCTGGAGGAGATGCGAGCACCCTGCTCCCATGCAGCACGTGGGAATAACCTGGGATCTTCAGGGTGCTGGGGGGCTTCAGAGGCTCCTCTGCTCTACATGACCCAAGACCAGGGCTGCAGCCAGGATACTCAAGGACAAGGACTACAGGGCATACTGCACAACTCCCTTCTGTGCGGGGACCATCATCCAATGCTGGCTTCAATTTCATGGATTAGGGCAAAGCAACAATGGTGTTCCTGAAATAGGTTTGACTTTGGCCCTTAGGTGTCCTTAAGTTCCAAGATTTTAACTGATTTTTTTTTTTAAGTGCTTATGCACGCAAATAAGAAGGGTCTGATAGGAAATGTTCATCACAAACATCAGCAGCTGCTACCCAGAGATGGTACTGATATGGAGACAGCTGGGTACACATTTCTGCAGTCATTTCCTTGATGAATAGAGAGTGCACTGTTGCATATAAAAATGGCATTGTCAAGTCTCTCTGTAAAAACACTTTAGGTTCAATCCTGATGTGAATGACTAAGACTTATCTTTAAGACTCCAAAAATCTGTCAGTCCTTGTCCTGCTGACATTTCACTTCAAGGAAGACAATAGCTTTCACCAACAGGTCTCAAACCTGTAAGAAACGCATCTGATTCTGCAGAAGGTCACAACTGCCATGTCACTTAAGGGCACAGAGAAGAGAAGTTTTAAGAAGGATATGGGTTCAGCCAGCTAGGTCCTTGTTCCAGCAGGAGCCAGAAAAACGTGTCACAGGCCCTCTGGGAAAACTGAACTGTGAGTGCTCTGGGCAGGCAATCCAGAAAGGTCAGCAAAACAACATATGAGAGGAAATCTTCTCCTCAAAGGCCAACAGGGAAAGGGGCAAAATGTGGGCATGCCAAAGCCTGGTCCTGAAATGTCATTAGTCAAGAGGAAGTTAATGACTCTTTCCCTCATCCACAGGATGTGTTCTCCCCCCATAAGCTATCATTTAAAGACTCAACTAGTACTAACTAAGCACGCTATTAGCTGTTTATATTTAATAATACAGGAACAGAACTACAGTCCTGGCCTTGCCAGGCCTCTTGATTAAGGGCAGCATTGTAACTAACAGTGCCTTTGGCACTTTGACAGTGTCAGGAGGTTAGTGCAAATTTCTGACAGGATTTGTACATCAGTGCTTTGCTGAATCATTGACCAACAATTCAATAAATAGATTAAAATTCCTGTGGTTTCAGAAATAAATTAGCAAAATTATGACATTTTCTCACAAGGTATCTCCCCCGACCTTTAGATGTGGTAAAGAGTGGCACAGCAGCTGCAAATCTTGGACAGTTGAATTTCTCCATTGTATCTGCAACATTCAGTAACTGATACACAGGGGCCCCAATCAAAAACCACCCAAGAATGACCAATACGCCAGAATCCCACAGCACAGCGGGAAACTGTCAGTAACACAGAGAGTGGATAGAAAACTCAAAGGCACTACTAAATTAAAGTTATCAAGGTCAGCATAAAGAAAGATCTCAGAGCAAGGACACACCAATTTCTTTCTGTAGAAACCACATTTACACCCCATACCAGGGTTTGGGCACTTAAATCTGTTATGACTGTCACAGCCCCGAAAAAACAAATCCAAACAACCAACAACCCTACAAAACCACAAAAACAAGAATCCCAGCTATGCAAAATTCAGAAGATACCACCTGCACTAACCAACTACAAACTTTCAAAGGTTGTAAAAATACAGAAGCAGATAAAGCAATACCAAAACCTAGGAAAACTGTTTTCCAAGGTTCCTTCCAGCGAGATGAATGAGACCGTGGAAGAAGCCTCAGCACTCGGGACAGGTTGAACTGAGTTGGACAGAGCGTTGGAAAAGCACGCTGCAGGGAAATTTTGAAACCAGACGCCTTCAAAGGTCCTTTCCATCAGCAACATTAGTTATTCTATGATTATTCTATAACTAACAGGTCTAATTTGTTATACAACTATATGGTTTCCACATTTTCACTAAAACAAGGCTGAGATATTTGTCACTGCAAAGCTCCTTCGAACAGGCAAGCCACAGTGGCTCAAAGAAACAAGATAAAACAGTGAGATGTCAGAGCTCTCCTGCTGAGTGCTTTAGTCTGAGCGCTCCGTTTAGCAACACGAAGATGTTTATGCTGGCTGCAAGAGGACTTCAAATGGCTTGTCTACAGAAATTATTTTAGAGGAATATTATACATGACATCATCCAACTACATTAAGTCAGTTCAATTACTGCTAATCAACTTAGAATATATCTGTGTAGTTATTTTTAGAGGTTTTACTGAGGTTTATTAGGAGAACATATTCTAGCACTCCCCCTTATTAAGATGCCATGATGTTCAGCTATTTTAAAAAGGAAAATTTTATTTTTATGCTTTTTGCGTAACATTTTGACTTCTCAACAGTTTTATCCTTTCTTACACTCCTCAAGGTTAGTTTCCACTGAGGAAAAATGTTCATTCATTAACAAAGAAAATACACTGGTTGCACAGAATTTAATTAGGGGACAGCCTACAGATTGCCAGGTGTAACTATCCAAGAATTTGCTTCTCCCTTCTCATCTGAAGCTTGAGGAAAACACTCAAAACCCTGACAGCATCCACTGCAGTTATGCTTCTTGTTTTCAGAGTTCAAAATTATATCTATTACGCCAAAGACAGTCAATTTCCCAATAAATATGCTTTTACCTTTGGGATGCTGGATGCTACTGGGGGAGGACACTGCTGCTTTGCTTTCCTGAAGAGAAGCTTCAAGTTTCCATTTTTGACTTGGGCAGAGCACTGGGACATCTAAGGACATTCTCACTCTTTCCCTGCAGCTAACACTGTATGTTGGTGTCAGGAACTCACTGGGGGGCTCTGTGCACCCCTTCCAGTACTGCGGGGTGGGCAGCTGTGCATGGAGCCTTGCAGCACAGGCTCCGCACTACCCACTGCTGTACAAAAGATATTCAGCAGCACATTGCTATGGCAGACTCTTCCACCATACAGCCACTACACGGGAAAACTTCTCTTCTTGTACTTTTGGGAGCAGAGAAGGGAAAACCTTTTCCAGCCCCTCCAGTCTCCTCTCTAATTTTCTTTAAAGTAAGCGTATTTTAAAGTCATCTTCTGCTTACCTATTCCACATGGATCTCCTGTTACCTCTCATGCAATAATAAATCAGGAGTGAATCCATAAAAAATATTAAACTAATATTAGTGGAGTGAGAGCAAGTTAAAGAGAAGGCAAGTTTAAAAAAACTCGTTACCTTCCCACTCCCTACTTCCACACTCTCTTTAGACTAGTTTTTATTACTTGACCAACTTTTTCTAAAGGTCTGTTTTGCTTTCTATACACATGTAACTCCCATTACTGCCAGTGGAAATTATGTATGCACATCAGTAGCAAACCAGACTGCAGGATATTTAGCTCTCTAAGGTATCCATGTCCCTGTTACAGTCATGTTTCAGGAGAAAAGCCAACTGTATTTGGAATTCTGCCTTTAAACAAACACCATATTGCAGTGGACACAAGTACTGCCTGATTCTTCCAAATGGAAGAAATATAAAAGAAAGAATCCTACTTAAACCAACAAGAGAGTAAATTAACAGCATTTATGTTTTTCCACCATTCGCACAATGTTGCAACGTCACATGTGATGAAGTTGGTAAGAAATACCTCTGTAAGAGAAACTAAGAAGTGGTTAAAAATTTACAGCAATGTTTCAAAATAGCAAACAAGAAAACTATAATATTTATTTACTAGAACTAAGAGTGCTTTTCCATTCATAGACTACAAAAAGCTTTTACAATATTCAATCTCTACTGCCATAAACTGGAGAAGGAAATAAAGGATGAAATGGAAGGGATCTGGCCAAGAACTGAAAGGACAAGGAAACCATTTTTTCTAACTCCTCATCTGACATTTGGTCCACTGCAGACTGTCAAGCACTTCTTGATGAGCCCGTATGATGCCCCCTCAGACTCAAGAAACCCATGAGATCATGTAGGTTTATTTTTTTCCACATAAAGAATCCTGATACACACAAGCTCAGACAGTGACCCGTTTGTTCAAGTTCTTATTCTTTTCCAAAGCATGAACAAACCTCCCTTCAGACACCTACACTAATTTTCTTTTTAAGACATTTATATTAAGTGTTCTCTACTTCTAAGGCCGAGTGAAAAACGCACATTAGCAGCATCATATTCATTGCTGTATGCCTTAAAATCAGAGGAAAGCACTTGATTTCCAGTAAGAGCACGTCTTTTCATTCCACTACTAATCATCTGACACTGCAGTGTTTTCCCTAAACCTCACAATGTTTTTATTAAGAAATTAAATCTAATCATGAACACAGTGATATGAACTTCAGCATCTTTAGGCACCAACACTTGTCCTGCCAGGTTACATGCCATGGGACTATAAAAGCAATCATGGTTTCTAAAACTGCATTTCCTCAATGAACATACTTGCTCCCTCTGTGCCAGATGAAATTCTGACAGGGTCTCAAAACCAACACAAAAGGTGAAATTGAATTTAATGAGAGTTTTGCAGCTGAAATACACAAAGCTTGATCCTATCCAAAGTTATTTCACTTCTATCACTGGAGGAAAATTCATAATAGACCTTAAGTTTCCTTTGAATACCTCTATTCAATGAAAACAGACCCGTATTAGCAGTGTATCAGAAGTCACAAATGCTAGTCTACACATTGCAGCTCCAGTCTCCTCCTTTAATCTTCTCTCACTCGTACGTATCTCTATGTACCAGGTTGCATTTGTCCCCATGTTTTTCTTGGTAACGCAAACATCTCAAAGACCCTGGCTTGAAAATTGCTCTATAAATATCCAGAGCATCAGTTTCACTTATAGAAGTGATTAATTGAATAATCTCAGCTGTTACTACCTTGAATAGGGAATAAAATGTCACTCCGCAAGCCATAAATCATGAAAGCTGCCAATAAAAAGCACCTGAACCATACTACAAATCAAGAGGTATGCAAGCTTACTATCCAAAAAAAACCCCACAACCTTGAAACAAAAATACACTTTTCAGACAATAGCCAACTTTATGCAAAATATCCTTGCCTGATTTATCCTAAAATGGGTTATAAGTTTGTGGATAAAATCAGTCAGCGATTTTTAAAAAAATTTTTAATTTGTTTTCAAGGGGGGGGAGTCATAAGGATTGATGCAAGCCCTCTGAAGGCAGCAGAGCTTGTCATAATGTTTGGACAAAACTTAGCCATCCACCAAAAAGTTTATCATATTTCCTAGTAGTTCATTTATTTATTTGTTAATCATTTAACATACTGTCATCAAAGAACTGATTGATTCTCAAGTAATATATTAAGGAATAAGTGAACCTAATTAATTAATTTAGTAAAATTTACTACTAATGGAAATATATCTATCATAACAAATTAATTTTATCAAACACACTGTCAATTAGCTTGTAAAGAAATACTGGAAAATAAAAGCATCTTTGCTGGCCTATTGTATTGTTTTCCATAAGGTGTTTGTTAAACAGTGCAGGTATATTGTGATAATGGCTTTCATTATCAATCTGTTTATTTCACCAGTGCTTTTTTCTCTATTGTCAATTAAAGCCCTTTTGCATGTGGTAGCATAGGAACTAAGACCACCTTGGTAAGCCAACTCCTACTCTTGCTTTACAATGAATTTAGAGGGATGGCACTGAGTATTGCTTTATTTATCTTTGACAGAGCCAGTAGAGAGAGAGATGTATAGCATGTTAAAGTGTACATTTTAACACACAACCTATCACATTTTTCACTTTTTCACAGTACAAATGATACACAAAAACCATTATGGACCTAGCAGTTTTTAATAAATCAAACATCCTGATGAAGCAAGGTATCTTAAGTTGCATTGTTCTCAGGAAATTAAAAATGGTTCATGGTGCATGATATGTATCAGGAGTTGTGAGTAATTATAACCATAGCCTAGCAGAAACAATCCACTTCATAATTTTTATAGTGTTTGTGACTATCAGACCTAAAAGCTGCCTAAGTAAATTCGTTCTATACTCAAAAGATTAAAAATGGCTGTAATCTCAGAACAGGTAGCTCTCTCCTTAAATTCGTCTTGTACATGGCATTTCCTAAAATTTTTAGGAGCATTTTGAGTGGGTTTCTCCAGTCCAAAAGCAGTCTTTTCACTGCTAAGCTTCCCCACGAGCAAGCAACCTGATTCTGAATTTGCACATGCTTCACTCTAGGTCTTGCAAGATGCCTTGCTCCAGAAGAACCAAGAAAATCAAAGGGTAATGTTCTTGATGTAGACCAAGTCCAAACCTAACTGGAATGCCTTTTTGATCCTGCTCCCACATTTGCAGTAAATAACATAATTCCTCTGAGGCAACTAGTGTCAACAGCAACAATTTGACTATCAAACAAAACAATTAGCCTTTGCAGATCAGAAGCAAACCCAGGTGATGAACAAGGGAGTACGGATGGAACTGTTGTACAAAGAGAGCTAGATACAGCTTGTTTCCAAAAAAAAATTACCTCTCTGAAATATCCTTCTGTGGCTTGTTATTGCATTCATTTTTCTTGTTCCTTTGCTGCAGCTGTCTTTTAAAAGAAAATTAAGAAAAGCAAACACAGGTGTTTACTCAAGGATCAATTCACCTGCTGTTCCACTGCTCCACCTGCCCCTGCCATCTCACTACCTGGTCCAGCCGTACCAGCTGGGATGACTCATCTCTGCATGAGTACATTTTGAAATTATGTATTTTCAGGGGTTTGTTTCTGCAAAAGGAGAAGGAAGGATAAAAACCTTTCTTTAATGCCACATCACTTACCTGTTTTGCATCTTTTTTTTTTTTCTTTAAGCAGACAAAGCACAGTGGTTGAATCCTTCAGGCTTCTGAATGCCAGGCTAATGTGCAATTCACCCCTTCATAATGAAAGGCATCATAATTCAAGGGCATCTGCATCACCCTCCTCCAGATAACAATTTACTGAAGCAGTGAAAGGGAAAGGGCTTTCAAAGTTTGTTGCAAAATTTCAGATCTGTGTTTGAACAGAGTTGATGGATTTCCAGAAGCAGAGTGGAGTGATCTGCTTTGAATTAGCCATTATCTTTTACATCCCTCCATGTTTCCTGTCATCACAAAAGAAGATGAGTTACCCTTTAACTTACTGTAGAATAATCTCTGACTACCAGCAAAGGGGTAGTTAATGCTATTGGCAAGGATGATTTAGGAGACTATTTCAAAGCTCAGTTAAGTATAAAAACAGAAGTCGTAGTAAAGCAGCCCCATTCACTCCACACACGGAGGGTGAGGGAGGCAGGGCTTAATGCCACAGCTGGGGGAGATGCGGCAGAATGACAAGAAACGGGAGTTTCTCACTTTCTCATTTGACAACTGTTGCTAAAAATAGAATATATAAAGCATGACATCAGTGCCCAGAACCATCCTTGACCAGATCTGACAGGTCTAAGTGTACAAAGAGGAAATCCTTACCTTACAGATCAAGCAGATTGATCTTTACTTTACAGATTTCTTATTTAAACTAAGTAGCCTGACAGCTGCAGACAGACCAGACAAACCTTTAGTATTCAGAAGAAGGCTTGCTTCTAAATTTATTTGTTAACATATTTTTAAGCCTCTTATAATTCAGATTCCCATTATTTCAGAAAGTTGCTTTACTTTCTGTGCCCTCAAGTCATTTGATAGAAGTTTTTGGTTGCTTGGATTTTTTTTCTTTGATTGGCTTATTCTTACACCATTAAATGCTTATACTTCAGTATTTCCCATGCATAACCAAGCCTTTCCCAAAAAAAGGGGCAGCTGCATATCAAAAATTGTGTTATGGAATATCATCACCAACACCAGGGCTTCCCAGCATTTTATACCACTGTACATCCTTTGATCCTCATACCCTCATTTATGACAATATACAAGTTTATCATCAAGGTTTTAATTGCAATCACTACTGAAATAATTGTCTGATACAGCTTCTTGGATCTTTTACTATGGCTGACAGACCCTCAGGAGCATGAAGACCACAGTTCAAGAACCAGTGATCAAAATGTAACACATTTTTTCCTGAATATTCAGCTGCCTGAGGGACAACACAGAAACACTGACACTGAAAGATCACCACCATCAGCGTATCATGTTCTGAACTGAACCATAATTTGAGAACTAGGATTCCAGAGAGTAAAAACAAATGAACTTGTATATGTTTACCGCTGTACTTGACAACAATTTAACTCTTAATTTTATAATGATAAATCCAGACTCCTGCAAATGCAAAGCACCTTATACACACCTGATTCACCTCCAGCATTTCCAAAATAACAGTAACATTAGTGACACAAAATCAGCAAAACAGTCCATATGGCACATATAATTTCTACTTGCTACTGTAAAACAGCCATAGGTATTTAAAACAGACACTGCAAAATTTCTGTGTCTAACTCCATCGGTAGCATTGCCAGGTGGTCTTGGCCAAGGACTTTAAGACCCTGTTAAATATTCACATAATTCTCGCAGTGATTATGATGCCCATCACTGGCCATTCGTTTCCCACAATTATCCAAACTGGTAATTTGTTTATCTAAACAGCTCTACCAAAATCATCAGCAGTGAGAGAGTTGCCAATGACCACATTTAAATGACTTTTAAGACTTCAGTGTTAAGGTCTCATTGAGATAAATAACGCAATCCTTCCCTTCTACAGCTTTTATTCCAAAGTAATTTGCAAGCTCTGGAAGTTGCCACCAAATTTGTGTCTCATTAATTGATGTCAGGAAAAGTTACCACGGCAGAAAGAACAGAAACTAGTCTCCATGTGCTCTCCAGAAGCAAGTATAGCATCTTCAAAAGAAAAAAACCACACTATTAATAATAGTGGCAATTTCATTCTTGTCTTAAGTATATTACAGAATCTAGTGTGGGGAAAACACCTCAACAATCTTCATTAAGCGGTGCGAGAAAAGACTGATGCCATTAAACAGACTGGTGAACCATTACATGAAAATCTTGCCCACTCTGCTTTTGACAGTACTTTCTGCATTGTCAGTGGTGTGTTTTCCTGGGTAGAGGGAAATATTGATCTGACATTAGCAACATAAAAGAAACATGCATTTTAACACCAACTGTGCTGGAATTTCCCCAAGCAAGTAAAATACGTGCATAAGCTGGAGAGTAGCACTTGGAATAATCTGTAATCTTTTTTAATTATTAATTGATTTTCTGATTGTCAACTGTTGGTTTTAAGCTCATTCTTTCAAAGCAGGGCTACATTTGGAAGCTTTGGTCTACCCTAACTATGTACAGACTTCTAACAAAAAAGGCTACAGGCATGGTCTCTGCACAAACGTCGGTGTTGTTAACAGCTGAGGCAGTATACTCCATGATACAGGGGTGTATCTGCACCTATTGTCTCTGAAATCTAAGGGCAGTTGTAATTAAAGTTGCTGAAAGGAGGTGTCTGTTGTGAGAAGGGAAAGATGAGGCTTCTGCAGTTTCTCCAAGCCAACTCTGTGACAATAACGCTCCTTCCTATCTTTCTAATTAATGAAAAAAGAGTTAAGGCTCAAGGTTTCCATTCTGTTGTGAGACTGATGGTACCCACAAGCTGTTCAAAAGCTAGATGGGAAAAAATAAAATCAAACAAAACATTCCTCCCATACACAAATCACATGTCTAAAAAAATCACAGATGATGTGACAGTGTCTGCACTCTTTATCAGGATGTTTGGAAAGGTAATCACGTAGCCCAGTGCAATTTCATTTTCAACAGCAGTTCCACACATTTGTAGGTTTCTGTCCAAATGCCAGAAAAGGTGACAGGGTAACGATTCTGCTTTAAATCAAGACTAACTAGGATAGAATTCAGTCCTTGGAAATGAGGAATAATAGTCTCTTTCTTCTTCATAATGATTTCCTGCCTCTATCTTGCATTCTGAATGGGATACCACCTATTGTTATGCCATGCTGGCATACACAGGGTAAATTAAAATCTCAGAATGAGAAATAGGATAACATTATAGGATTGCACCATATCCCCCCTTAGTTTTATTTTGTGACCTCTCTTGACCCCCCAATACCTTATCAGTTCCTCCCAGGACACCGGACCTGCCAACCAGCAGCAGTTAAGTAGCTCATGCCCCAAACCCCATTTTAAATTTAGCACACTTAAACATAAACACTTAATTTGAAAATGTTGTGGAGTTACAATGAATGCAGTGTTACAGTGAAAGATACTAATCAACAATGAAAAAATACCAGCTGCAGTTCTTCAAAAATTGAAACATAGCAAAGTATTGCTTTTATCAAAGTGAAAACCAGAGAAGAGTTCTCAGCAGCAGATGTCAAAGACAAATAAATGGTCCTGGCAATTGCAGTTTAGGATTCAGAGTGGAAAATATTGACAGTAGACTTATAAACCCAGCACTGTTTTCCTCATGGTCTTTCTGCTATCATTAAATTCTCATTTAATAAGAACTGCCTAGGAAACTATAAATCCAGTTTAAGTCTTAGGAAAATGGATCTTCAAATCCCATGTCTACTTCCACAAATACTGTCACTCCAATGTATTTCCCTTTCTGCCTGAAGAAAACAGCACTCCCTCTATGCTTCTGGGTGACAAGGTTAGGCCGTACATGCATAGACTTTTTCAAGGCTCTAATTAGAAATGCTCAGCGCCAGTGTGAGGTCCCCAGCTCATCGCCTGGGATTTGAGAGAGCTAAGCACAGTATTAGAACTTGATTTTTAGAAAGACAAAGACCACTACATATTGAGTGTGTCCCTGGGGATACTCATCTTGACATCAAAAGCATCTTGCTCCTGTCTATTCAGCTGTTGACGATTAACAGTATATTGTGATATCAACTCCCAGATTGCATTGACCACAGACTCAAGTTATCATGATCTTTTAAAGTACCCGGATTGATCAAACACCAGGCATCAACCAGCAGGCATACAAGGGCTCCATTTATCCTATTTCTTACACCCTAAGGACAAAACCGTAACAAGTCAAAAGTTTCCAACAAAGGTTGTACAATTCACCCAAGATAGGACTGATTATACAAAAGCAACATCAATACACCACTGTCCCACCTGTTCTTAAGATATTCCCAGTGACAGAAATCCCACAGGGACTGCAGACAACTGATTCCTGTATAATACTTCTGCATAAAATGAAAATAGTAATAATAGTTCTGTGCTTTCTCAGTTGGCTTTGTGAAGAAATATTGCAAATCATTTCTATTTTTCTTCAAAACCAGCATTTCCTAAATTTCTTGTTATTATCCTCTGCGTTCCAAGAACTATGAAGATCAAAACCGGATACTGCCTAGTCATCAGGAACAAATAGCCCACTGGGCCAGATGGACTTCTAGTATGAGTCCTTGTGGTAATTCTTACAACACCGCTACCACAGATTAATGGAGGAAGAAAAAAAGAAAAACAAAGCATTTTGTCAGTGGGAGTTTTTAGAGCAATAGAATATTTTTATAAAATCCTTATTAGTCTCCTTATTACTCTGACAAATGCAGTATGATGTCAAAAATAAACTGAGTTAAAGATTACCAAACTAAATACTTAAATAATGTTCCTTTCACTTATTGTGTCCTAGAAGTTGTGCTGTGGGCAAAACCATTCTGAAAAGCCAGAGACTTGTATTGTATACTTTCTTCTAATTTGCTTTCTAATTATCAGGTAAGCAAGCTGACAATGCGGTGATGCCAAGATTTCCTGTACAAAGGACAGAATTTGTTTGATAAAGAGAAAAGTTCCCAACTAACTACATGATAGCAGTTATTGGAAAAATTATAAAAATGCAAAAAAAAATAGTCTGTGACAGCCAATTAAAAAAAAGGAGGGGAGGGGGATATAGCAAGTAGTAAAACCTTACAGTTTCTATTCTTATTTTCTTTAGGCATTTACTGTCCTGAAACCCAATTTTAATTTCAAATTTTATTAGACTACAATCTAAGAAAGGAAAGCGTTAAAGACAGACCCTTTCTCTAACAATATCAGGCTCACTTAAATACATCAATATTACAAGAAAAAAAGTAATTTAAAAAACGTTTCCCTTTTTGACAGAGGTTTTATGGGTGAACTATCACAGTCTTAAGATGATCCTGCTTGTTGTTGAATTTACAGAAATTAAGGTTTTGCAGTTTGGATTCTTTTATCTCTTTTTTTAAATACAAAAGGATCTGGAAAGTCTATATTATAGACTCTATCAAAAAATCCTTGGCAAAGCAATTTAGGACAACAGATCTTCACAAAGGCAAAAGTTTATCAAAGCAATTAAACTGTTTAAAAAGCTTTCTCAGTCAGAGTACATCAGCAGTGCTGAATTTAAATACGCAGTAAAATTTCTATTACAGCTACATTGTGTCCTCCCCCCATTACTTTAAATCTTGTATTACTGAACCCAAAATTTAAACATTCCCATTGCTTCTTTGGTTTCATAATTGGGATTGAGATGAGCCATTGTACCAAAATAATAATTTTAATTCCTTTTTATTTCCCTGACATCCACAGGCTCAACTACAAGACCTCTACCCTGAATGGCTCAAAAGCAGTAACAGGCAACCGTAGTTTCTTTAGATTTGTTTCTGTCTTTCTCTTGAAAGACACTGTGGCTATCAAAATACAAAGGGGTACCTAGTACGTAACTCCCAGTTCAACAGCAACACAAGTAAGCCAAGGTAGCAGAGCACCAGGAACCATTGCCCAGCGTCTTCAGTTCAAGGAAACAGCAGGCCTATAGATAGTTTCAAGGGCAGTTCTTACCTCATACGTAAATAGATATATATGCATACACATAGAGAAAACTTTTTTCATGCTGTCAGTGAAAAGTATCTCAAATGTGTACCTTGGACACATTGAGAAGATGGTCAGGAGCACTGAATCTAACCCTCAGGTGACAAGGCAGGACAAAGACAGCCAAATTAGCTTAACACTGCAAGCTAAGGCAATGTGGAGACCAATGCACACTAACCTCACCTACATCCTGAATAATGGAACATACTGCTTCCAAACTAGACAGGTCTTTGTATTCTGCAGGCAGCAAAACACATTTGAGATGTCACATGCATTTCATCGCCATGACAATGGCCAGTCTAGGACCCCACCAAGAAAGGGAAACTTTACAGCAAAGGGTAGCAAAGGGATATTTGGCACCTCACCATACAGCCACAGTTTTAACTTTGGAAATTTCTGCACAATTCTTTACCGGGCTTTGATTCAGCAACCCAGGCCTAAAATGCTTTGCTGACTCAGGATAAACATGAGTGCACGCCTAAGTACTTCAGAGATGTAAGAAGGCTCTGTTAAAGCACTTAACAAAACTATGTTCTACTGGAGGTGCTAAAGCAGCACATAGTGGTTGTTAACAATGTGTCTTGGATACTTTCTCCAGAGGGTCTGTCAGAACTTCCCAATTATGACAGTGCAATTTCACGTGGCAGTAACAAAACAGCCAATGCCCTACTCCCAATTTGAATTTTTAGGGTTTGGGGTTTTTTTTCCCCTGGAAAATAAACTTACTTTCCTAGCAAAATCAAAAGTCTAAGACTTTTCCTGATGAAAGTCTGTGTATCCTCTCCTTTCCCCTCCTGTTATTTAGATTTCATGAAAAGCACTCTATTTTCTTAGTCGTGCAGACCACAAAGCAATGGCAATACAATTTAGAAATATTTTCATACAATTTGCCAGTGTTTGTTTTTAGTCTTCATGGAAAGAAACCTGATTACAGCCCTAGAGTACATGCACATTTCAAACCCTCTCCTACTTTGACATGACCGACTGTCATAAATGTATGTATTAATCATTCTATACTGGGTGTTCCCATCCAAACAGACATAATTCATTTCATGTGAAAAGCAAGATCAGCTGTTTAAAGCCACAGATGACTGTTAGGGGCTAAATTTCAGTAGGCCATAACTTTTCTGTGACTTTACATTCCACTTTATTTGTATTAACTTGAATTATTCTCCCCTCCCTTCTGCTGCTGTGCAAAACAGCAGAAACACAAAGAGCTACTTTCAACCCAATAGGTAATTTCTGAGGAACACAGTGGTAGGGGATGGAAAAGGTAACCTAGAGAATCAAATCCATTCACACCCACGCTTTGTAAACCATTCATATTTCTTACATCCTCCTTTCTCTTTGCACAGGAATACTTTTAAATGTCTACTCTAGAGAACAGGATATGGAAAGGCCACCTTACCAACCAAGGCAAAACAATTCCAGACACTAATTAGCACAGAAGTATCCTCTTAGAGTAGTCAAAGAGAGCTGCTCTGCAACATCCTTGTTAGGGACCAATCTAAAAGGCTCATCTCCTGATGTATAAACAGTGCAATAAAGAACTACCCAAAATTATATATCTACTCTTCACAAAACCAGATAAACTTCTCTGTGTCTATAAGCCACTGGGAGATCAGTGACAGTATCATCTGTCACTGCTATTCCAAAGCTGACTTGGAGGACTACTGGATGCCTGCTCTAATTCAGTGGCAAAACTAGACCTTGAGGGTTGTCTGGCCTACTGATGTCAATATATGTTGTGTTGGTTTTGCACACGAAAAGAACAGATAATGGAACTATTCGTATCAGAAAACTTGGTGTCTCTGAATTAGGAGAAAAACCTAGATTTAATTTTATTATCTGAGAGCAAAATTTGTCTCGCTTAGAAGCCATAATGGACACTAAAAAAACACCCATTACAGCAACACAAGCAACTTTGTTATACCAGTTAAATATAATGTTTAATTAGTTTTCTAAATGCACACACTGAAAAGCCATTAGACAACCATTAGGAGTAATATATCCATTTTCCTTTTACAATCACCTGATTTAGTTAGGCAAATTTCTAAAGTCATTCAGTCAAACAACATTTGTTTTTGGCATTCTTATCCCAGCAAAGTTTCCGATTCCCTTTTTTGACTGTGATTACTGCAACTTTCCCTTAAGCTCTAAAGCACTGATGATCATCATCTTCACTTCGGCAGATTTACAGAGCATTGCTCTAAGGTAAAAACGTGCCCAGTATGCTTATGGTCCCATTTCAAGATCCAGGAATCTGAAACTATTCAGCTATTTTTATGAAGGAATCTGTAACAAAAGAGTTTGCTGTTCTTATTAGGGGGGAGCAGGATGGAGCAAGATAAAACATCTAAAGAATAAGATAGTTTTAGATACCTTTGTGGTCCCTTTATAAACAGCTGAGCTCTGAAAGCAACAAAATCCATCTGGCTATTCACACCTCAGCTGACTTACTATTCTATTAACAAAAGCTATCTTAATAATGTTATTGACTAGAAACATATCTACATGAAACTTGTCAGAAGGCTCACGATGACTTTGCCAAAACATCTTGCCAATATATCTCACCAATGAAGGATAAGATCTCCTTGTAAGAAGATAGCTTCTAAATAGGTTTTTATTCTACTGCTACCTACAACTTCTCTCGTGCTGATTTATCTCGATGCATCATCACTCTAGAAATTCTGTAAAGTTTCAACAATTTATTTCAACTCCAGCATGCCCCAGTATGGGGTTATGTGATATGACATCAACCATGAATATGACATGCAAAGGAAAATGTTATTGATGGTGCTATTCTACTGAAAGCTGAGAGACTGAGACACAGTGAGCAAATCTGTAGAGCAGCTGTTAACTGAACGTGAATCCTGATCTAACCAAACTAATATGCAAACCTCAAATCTACCCCTCTCCTACAGCAATTACTTTATTTATCCTTGCAATGCTTCAGTTGTTTGCTTTCCAAAATCTATGTGTTTAGAAAACAAAAAAACACCACACAAAACAAAAAAAACACATCTGGAGAATAAACAACTCTAAAGTTTCTTTTGAATAATTTGGTGAATTAAGCCCTGCTTCTGCCAAATCAAACAAAAGTTAAAAGTTTGAATGTGCCTCAACCCTGAAAAAGTATGCTCTTAACATACACCTTCCTCGTACAGAGAATCAGCATCTGTGTTAAAGTAAGTTTTGCAATGCTAATACAAACACAATGGGCAGTGTTGAGCAATTTGTTACATTTCAAAACCAAGAAACAAATCCAGTCCATCACCAGCTGGCACCACTCTAAGTTCTTTGCCAGGAAGCTGAAGGATGCCAGCGTATGAATAAAGCAAACCCTCTCCTCACCACAGACAGAGTCTAAGTGACCTTTACACAAAAAGGCTCTCTAGAAAACACCAAGCTCTATAGAGCGGATTTTTGCCGACTCATCACATATTTGTGTTTGATAGTTTGATCATGGAGAAGAGCGGAGTCCAAGGCACTATGAATTCTTGTTCAGTGTTAGTATCTCTCCTTCCAATACGCAATATGCACAAAACGGAACAGTTGCTAAACGATGCGCTGAGGAGAGAGCTACTATGTGGTTTCCCTCAAGCCAGCTACCTCAGTTCAAATCCTAAAAAGACAGAATTAGTACTTGCCTTGTTATCAGCCTGACCAGCACTGCCAAGAATGCAAGAACAGCAACAAGTGAACAAATCTCTTCCCTCCTGGCAGGGCCCAAAGCAGGGGAGAAAGAAAGAAAAATACATGTTCTCTCACCAGTCATATCTGTCATTTCAGTTAAAAATAAAAAATAAAAAGAAAAATTAAAAGCCTATACTATGATGTAGAGTCGTGGGTGTCCTCCTGAACGTGCATCTTGCATTCAGGTGCTACAGCAATGCTGTCACACAAGCTGACTGCCTATCTTAATGCTAGAAGAAATCTTGTCTGTTAATCAAAGCATAATGAACGAGTTTCTTAGCATTAAAATACTGGCTT
This sequence comes from Porphyrio hochstetteri, assembly GCA_020800305.1. Lineage (NCBI taxonomy): Eukaryota > Metazoa > Chordata > Aves > Gruiformes > Rallidae > Porphyrio > Porphyrio hochstetteri. Next base: position 13,324,264 of record CM036911.1, read on the forward strand.
TTTGTAATCTTCATACTAATTTCCTTTATGACAGTAACAGACCCCATGAATGAAGCCAAAGACCATGACTCCAGCAGACTGACTGGAAGAACTAATCAAGACAGTTGATCACATATTGCCCTGACACACGCCCAGAGAAGACTGGCAGATATGTAAATACAGGCATCTGAGGGACAGAATGTACAGCAAAAATTGCAATGGCAAGTCAAGGGAATTAAGTACAACACAGGTACGGATCCCATTAGCCGAAGTTAAAATACCCCAACACAGTACAACGCTTTTTGTGAAGCGGCAAATGCTGCAGGTTACCAACTTCAGCACAAACATTAGTTTTCTGAAGGACTAGAAGGTGAAAGACCCAGGGACAGAGATCAAATGAGGGGAGACATTAAGCTCACAGAGGGGCCAGGCACCTTCCCTGGAAATTAGCAGGGTCTGGGATGATCAGTGCTGTGTGAGTGAGCCAGCAGTTTCACGGTCCATGCCGGCAGAAAGCATGACTGGAGGAAGCGCTGATGCCATCAGCCTAGAGAAGAGCTAGACATTAAGGCGAGAAAAATAACAAAGTATAAGAGAACCAAAGTGTTATAAGTAACATTCTTTCTCCTACCAGAAAGAGCAGTGAGGTTTGAAGTTTCCTCCTAACTTCGACCCTCTACAAAGAGGACACATACGAGGTAATGAAGTGCCCCTCTCACTTTTCTCCACAGACTCACTCTACCCTTGCCCTATAGTCAGCAAATCAAAGCAAAGTAAAATCAAAACCACATATTGTCTGACCAGATCACTGCCAAAATGACAGACGCACAAACATATTTATGTCTAGCTTTAGCCTGGTCCCTGACTCAGGCCAACGGTCTGTGCTCCACCATTTGATCTGATTAGCACTGTTTTGATCTAAACATGTCAGTGCACAGGCCATCTTTTCTTTTTTTTTTTTTTCTGAAGAATCACATAGGTGTTCTTTTCCTAGGCAAAACATCAGTTTTCTATCATGAAATACAAATATTACATGAAATATCTAAACTTTGGGGAGAAGAATGTCAATATTTGCACAGTTGGTTTCTAAAGTCTGTCCTTGATCTGGATGCATAAGTTGAGCCAGGACTTGTTGTAAATTACTTGTTGCAACCAGTCAAAACAAAACATTAACAGTAACCCAAGCAGCATGAAAAATGCTGAATCAACCCCATACAGCTTAAACGAATATCCAAACCAATACATTCATCAGGAGTTTCATACCACAGTCAATAAAATAGAAAGAACTCTCCATAATCTGTATTCAAGAGCACATCTATTAAGTAGCATCTCTATTTCCATGTAGAAGCAGGTTTCCCTTATATTTTTACAAAACATGTGTAATGTAATGCTTAGAAACTCAATTTTATTCACCAAAAATAGATTATCTCTTCAAAAATATTCCCTTAACTTTCCAGACAAGGCAATTTTCCCAAATCTTTCCCACAGACACTCATTTCTACACTTAATTGAACAAGGTCCTTCTCTTAAATCAGTGAGCTTTCAGAAATTAATCAAAGTTCCAGTGCCAAACAGCCATGCAGCACAGTGTGCAAGTAAACATCCTGAGCCCTGTGACTGACAAGATGTTAAACTTCTGAGAAATACTTGTGCACGCTCCGTAATAAAAATCTGCATTTCTTTTAATTGATATTGATAGAAGAGACTGAAGTCTTCATTTGAAAATAAATGTTTCTTTTATTTTCTCTATTTCTAGGCTGCTGCATGTTAATACCAGTGCCTGCAGGAGACTCACACATTGCTTACGGTGCAAAAGCAGCAAGGCTGCAGCCTTTCTGCTTCAGAACAAACGGTCCAGTGTGCTTTTTGAAGCCTGCTAATACAAAAGAACCAAATCTAATCCTTTCAACGAACAGCACGCTCACCAAATTGATTAATCCAGCTCACTTGGTAAAAGGCAATCATGTTCCAAGTTAGAAAAAACCTTTGGGTTAGTTGTGAGTACATGTTTCAAGAACTACTGCAGTTTTAAGCTTCCCAAAACACCACAGTTTGATAAATCAACGATGCGTCAACAGGAGGTGAGCACAACACTGTCGCTGCATATCAACTCTGGGTGACAATCCTCTATGATAAGGTCTTGCCCAGGTGAAAGAGATTCCTTCACAACACCCACCAAGAGCACAACCTAGTTACCACTGAAGAATCTCTGGCTTTCCCCTAGGATGGAGCCCACTGAAGTTTCTCGGCCGTCACCCCCCTGCCAGGAGACCACAGCATCACACATAAATTGGCTCTCTTTCTAAACTGCAACTCTATGCACGCAGGAATTTTGCTAATACCTCTAAGACATAACAACTCATCTTACCCCTGTTGTCAACTTGGCTTTTATGACATAAATAGGAATTAGTGTCACACATCTAAACAATGTGAAACAGTGCTTCTCCAGCAACACCCACATGACATTACTAATATGCTAGACTTCTTGAAATAACTATGAATACAATTACCCTAAAGTGTGATCCTAAATGTACACAACTTTTTTCTTCCCCATAATTTTAGTAAAAATTTGGGGGAATCAAGTATTAAGCCTCACCAGTCAAAGCTGAGGGGGCCAACTAAATTAATATTTGCAATTATAAGTATAAGCAAGTGGTATTAAAAAAGTCTACTTGGCAGTCGATCCTACTCAAATAAATTAACTTCTATAATATTCCTCCAAGCTATAGACAGATCCAAGACTTAATTTATGGTCACATTTAATAGCAAAAAGTCTTTCCAACAGATTTCCAACTGCTTAAGTTTGATACTTAAAGAAGAAGGGTTTACATATCTATCTTGCCTTGGAAGGACTCACGGGGACAGCTCCCTTTCCCACCCATGACTTTTAAAATGAAATTTGTATAAAGTTACACAACTAAAACTAAATGATGGTCCAATTGAGACAGAAACAATGAAGAAAGAAGCCCCAAAACAGATGAAAAAGCAGCTCTGAAGTTCCATGCACCAGGCGTCATTTACTAGGAAAAGTATTCTGCGGCATCACAGCATGAATAAGTTCATCTGTCCAGCTTAAGCAGAAATCACGACAATCATCTTGAAACAAATGCATGTGACTCATTTAGGCTAATGAAAACATACCACACAAACTGTAAAATTTAGGTAAATTACATTCCTCCTAATTCTGTCAAAAACATTAAAGAAAAGAGATTTACCAAAGATAAAAGCAAAGACGTTGTGATAGATCATCCATCAGCAATATAAGTATAGATAATTCTTCCTGACAGTGAAATGATTTGGGATACAACACATTCTGTTTTGGTTTGGGGTTTTTGGTGGGTTGTTTTTATTGTTGGAGGTTTTTTTAAAGTGTGTATTCCACATATTTTATTCCCTAACATCTTAGGTTTGAGTTCTAGTGAGTTTTGATGAAGATCAGGCCTAAATAATAATGTACCAGGAAGAGAAAGAATAAAAGCAACTTGAATAATTTAACCACGTTAAAGAAAAAGTGAAATAAAATTGAGGCTTGATAATCTCTGCAAGTTGCAGAGACAGGTTTAAGAAGGTGTGAACTAATACAATCAATTCGAAAAATAATGAGAAGCAAAAAGTTGCACATTTTATGGAGAAGCTCAATTACAGCATTAATATTCCAAAGTACTCTGTTATACCAACTAGTGAACTGCTGGGGCTGGTTTGGGTATTGTTTGGAGTTTTTTTTCATAAATGCATTTTTGTTGAACAAGGTTGTACTGGATTCTCTAGCAAACAACAACTTTGATTTACTCATGTAAACATCAGAAATGCATAGGCAAACAAAGCCATATGGAAGAAAGAGAGATATAATGGATTTTCTGTTTGCTTTAGAAACTTGACATCTGTGGATAGCATCATCTAAGTTACAATCCCATAACTTCTCATATTTTGGTCATTTTCATTTGTCAGTCCAAACCCCACTTTATTTGATGATGCAAAAAGCTCTGGGTGGACACCAGAGAAGGAATAATGTTTTAGAAACTTAAAATAGGAAAGCACGTGAATATTCTTCCCTTTCACATCATAAATTTAAAGAATAAGGAAACCTCACATCTGTTCTAACTTAGCCTTAGAGCTTAAAAATCAAAAACAAAACAAAAAAAAAGCATTAGGGTTCTTTATATCTTGTTTGTATTTTGGCAAAGATTTGCAGAGTGGCCCCAGTTACCGGTGGCATCGATCACCTAAGCTCCGCAAACTTCCCGGCGGGCCGGGCTCGGCGGTACTTACCCCCGCAGAGGAGAAGAAAGCCCGCCGTCCGCCCCGCGGAGGGCATCTTCCCCCGCGCCAGGACTCCTGCGGCTCCGCCTCGGCCGCCGGCGCTCCGGGCAGCACCGGGCGGGCTGCGGGCCGGTCCCCACGGGCTCTCAGTCAGGCCGGCCCATGGCCCGGGGCGGCGGGCCGCGATGGGACGCACCAAGCCGGGCGGGGACGGGACGGACAGCGCCGGGATGCCTCTTCGGATACGGGCTCCTTCCGTCTGTCCTCCTGGGTCCCGCCCCGCCGCCACCGGCCGGGAAAAAACGCCCTTGTCCCCTCAGCGGTGCCGGCGCCTCTCGGGCTCTGCGGGGAGAAGCCGAAGTCACGGGCGAAGCCTCGCTCCGCCGCGCCTGCCGCCGAGCCCCCCACGCCGCCCGGGCGGCGGCACCGCCCGGCTCGGGCCAACCCCCGGCCCCTCCTCCGCTCCCGGACGAGGCCGCCGGTCCGCGCAACCCGGGACCGCTCGGGGCCGCCCCCGGCCGCCCCGCATTGCCGCCCCGCCCGGCGGGCAGCCCCCGCCCCGCCCGCGGAGCCGCCGCGGAGGGGTGCGGTGGGGGCGCGGCGGCGGCTCCGCCCCGAGCATCCCCGCGGGCGGCGGGCAAGGTGCGGGGGGTTGAGGCGGCTCAGAGCGGCAGCGCGGAGCCGCCTTCCGCGGGGTCCCGGTGCACTGGCCCGCGTCCCCCGGTCCCCGTAGGAAGGTAGCGGGGCGCGGGCGGGAGGAAGAGGCGGCGGCGGCTAGGGGGGAGAGGGGGGAGGAGGACACGCGAGCCGCGCAAACACACCAGGTGCGAGACAAAGCAGGGACAGGCGCTGCGGCACCAGGATGTATCCAAGTGGCCGCCGCCTCCCCCCCCAACCCCACCCCCCCCCCGCCCCGCTTCGCCCCAAACACATTAAACGTGTTGAATAATTAATCCTTGGGAGAGGAGACAATTTTTGCTTGATGGTAGGAGGATGCTGCAAGAGATGAGCTCTACCTGGCAGGCAACCAAAGTAACCCGGAACGCAAGCATCCCGCTTAGCGGCGAAACACCACTTTGAAACCGCAAGCGGGGCAGAAAAAAAATATTAAAAAGACAGAAAAATAATCTAACCAAGCCAAACCAAAATACGCGTTAAGGGCAGGTCGGGCTCGCCGAGAAAAGCAGTCCGAAAAAGCCGCCGCTAACAAACACCGCCCAGAGCATTTGGTTCGGCGCTGCCGGACCTGCCTCCGCCCGGCAAACCCCGCCGCAGCGCCGGAGATCACCCCTCGCCTTGTCGCGGTCCCAGGCTGCGGCAGCCGCGCCGGACCCCGCCGCCAAAGCCTCGGGACGGGGCGGGCGCAGCTCCGCACCGCCCGCCGCCACCGCACCCGCGCAAGCTGCGCGCTCCTCAGAGACAGGCAGCGGCCCCCACCCTCCCGAAGAGACCGCACCGATCTCTCGGCTGAAGGAAAACCCTGCCCCTTTCGCTTCGCTTCTCCTCCCCAGGTCACTTCAACCTGCTGGGGAAGTATTTTACTTCCTCCCCTTCCCCAAAGCTGATGCTGCCCCGACACAGCCGCGCTGCTCCACAGATCTGAACGTCAGGGTTCAGACACAGATCAGCAGCTACACAGCTCCCATCTTTCCCAGCCTTCACTCTTTGAAACGGCCGAACAGCAGCAAGGAGACGCACAAAGTAGAATGATACTCAGTGTAATTTCACGTAGCAAGAATTGCTATAGATTACTTAATGCAAATCAAATAGGAAGTTCTCGGTCTTGCCTAGTAAAGAACTCTGCTTAAAATACACAGAGGCAAAGAGGGAAAACAAAAGGAATCACCCTACCGATGCGATGCATTCCCATGGTCTGCATCAGGGTTGGGAAACAGTAAGGCAAGTGCAAGCACCTGAAGGCGTAATAATGAGTTTGAGATCAACATTAGCGACAGCCATAAATTAACTGTAGTTGAAGCTGCCTGACATAGTATAAAATAAACTTTTTGAGTACTTACTCACATGTACAAGTGTTTAAGGGGCTTTCACAGATGCCTGATAGAGGGAACTGAGAAGCATATTTGAGATGTCTCAAAATAAACCAAGAAAAAGCAAAGAAAAAAGCATAGAAAATGTTAACATTAAATCAATCCTTTGTGGAGAAATATCCTATGTTAAGCTGAGTTTTATCTTAAATCATATTTAAAAGCTCGCACAGTATACAAATCAATATTGATGCCATCTAAAATACACCACTATCATCTACGCTGATAAATGCCAGCTTCCATTCAGGACAAAGTGACTTCTTGGAAGAATTTCAAGGACTTCCAATCTCTTCTGGCATCTCAGCCACTGAAGCCAAAGCTGCACTACTCTGCCAACTTCAGGCTCTGCTCCAACACATTAAAACTGGGTTTAGATGCCATCATGTTCGTCATACAAGGAGCAGAAGTAAGGTCACCAGAATAATTTTTTCATTTGATTTCCAAGCTTTTAAGTTAAGCAGATTTATAAGTTTTCAGAAGATCATATCTTACGCACAAGCACACATTCGAAACAGTTGCCAGCTTGGATGAGAAAGGGACTAAATACCAGTCTCTTCAGTGTTCCAGCTACTGCGATCATCACTCTAATGTTAATGTAGTCAACCATCCTTCCTGGAGCTGTTATCCTATATGGTCTCCAGTTCACCATAAGCCTTCCAAACAAGGAAGAGTGATGGTATAACTGAGGAAACGCAGTTCATCAAGGAAACACAGCCTACCATAAGGAAGACAAAAATAACTGCAGCATCTCACAAACCCCTGCAAAAGCCTATCAAAATGGAGGCATTTTGAATTTTGACTCAGAATCTGAATTTCAGGGGGAAAACCAGAAATACGTCCTGCTCAGCCTTGTTTCCACACCCCTGAAGAGGCCCAACACAGCCTGTGAAGCATATGCCCTTGAGTTTTTAGAGGACTACAAGACTGTACCCACCTCCTTCTAACAGCTAACTTCTGCTCCAATATTCATGAAATACATGCCCATGTCATTCACCCAGTTTCTTTGAAGACCTTTTGAAAACCGAATGAAAATCACTGAGAATAAATGGGGAATAAAAAGCTAGGATTCCTTAACTCTATAGACCATCTCAGGCTTTATGGTGATGTCTGCCATTGTTCTCCTAGCAAAAATACTTCGGAAATAAATTGATGCTTTCCTGCAGGCTGGTGCAACCATGAAATTATGGCTCATACTCTTTTTCTTTTTTTTTTTTTTTCTCCTTTTGCTTTGAGTCATTCATTTGGCAGGGCAGGCTGAACTATTAAATTATTGTTTTGTTTGGGGTTTTTTCCTTTTATAAAGGCACCCTGAGATGTCTTGATATGATAATGCTTCCTGAAACTGATGCTAATTGGTAACTGTTTCTTGGTTTCATCAGAAGTCTTAGGTCATGTTCATTTAGCATCAGGACACTTGAAGACTGCTCCAAGTCTTTTCCCAAGCATTCATGTATGAACATGGAAATATTTCCACAGGTGAAACTCCTAGAGCATTATGTTTGATATCCAATTCTCTAACTTAAACACTTTTTTCCCCATGCTATGAGCTTGGTTGTTGCTGACCCTCAGATTCCAAAGTGGTATTGTTGGAAAAAAATGTCAATTATCAAAATTGCCTATTAACATTTAACACTACTTTGCAATCAGACCATCAAGTCTTTTGTACAGTTACAACTAGGACTGCACTGAACAGATATTATTCCTAAGGTAGAGCTGAGGCAGATCAAATTTTGATCCTGACAATGACAAAGATTTCATCTGCATGGCATTCTTAATTCAAGTTGTTATATATACATTTTTTTTCACACTCTGTAGACTTTATTTTCTTACTCTTCTGTCTACTCCTGTCTTCCCCACTTGTTACATACAGCTAACATTTAAAGTGAAAGAGCTGAGCTACAAGCAGCATGTTTTCCTGGAGTACTCATCCAAAAGCACTATGAAATGCTCAGAAACACACAATATTAGAAGAAAGCAGTAAGCCTATGCTAAAGAAAGTGTCCATTGCAGCACCTGGAGAAGGGAACAAAGACAATGTTTCCTTTCACATCAAGAGGAAATAAATCATTCTTGTAGACAAAGAATATCACCAGCTGTCCTAATCACAAGAAGTTTTAACCAAGGGGTCAACGTGGTCCATTTCATAGACTTCACAGCAAAACCAGTATTTCTGTAAAAACAGTGACAAGGGACTGACCCAAGTGAAAATACTGTGTGAGGGAAACCAGCTCAGCTTTCATATCATTGCTCTAAGAATAGTTCTGGGAGTGCTATGAATGCTACCTATGAGGTCATTTAAAAGGCATATGAAGCATATGTTCATCATGATGCACATCGACACCGAACTGCTGTATTTTCAAAAGCCTAAGTCTCAAAATCAGAGCCAAATCCAGATCTGCCTTTTGTAAACTTTAGCGGACCATCAGGATTACAGGAGTTCGATTAAAATAGAATGTAAACTCCTAACAGCAACAATGAGCACTGCCCCATGTGAAAGAGCCTGCAACGTCACAAGGCTGATGTGCACGTCACGGGGCACCCAGCAGAGCTGGGCCGGTGGCTGCTATTCCATCCCTGCAAGAACATCCCCTGGCTAGTATCAGGGACAGCTACTGGGCTGGTGACTCACAATTATCTCATTTGCACAGACAATCCGTTTTGCCTGGAACCATACTATAACATAATCCCAACAGCTGTAACCAACAGGCACCTTGGCATTGAGGCTCAACATTTACTGCATTACTCAAGAGGCATTAATTTCCCTGGGGTATTAACAGACAGCGCGATAAATTTCTTCACAACAGTATAAGCAGTTAAGTTCTTCTGAACTTGGAAGACCAGCTTTTTCTAGCTTTTAGACAAATATTTTGAATCTTCCTGGAAACATTATGAACACGTACAAGCATATTCACACATCCCCCATCAGAATTGAATGGTAGGGGGTAGATATTATTCCAGAAGTTATAGTACAACTAGTTCGAGCAATATATTGAAACTGGCAGCTGATAAATTAAAACCAGCTAACAAAATATAAAACATCTTTTGTTGACTCTTCTCCAGGTCCGTTTCCAGATAATGTACTACTGTGATCATAATGATAAAAAGGGTATTTTCATCCTTGGTTCTCAGAATTCGGTGTCAACTCTAACAGCCCACCCGAGAGATGTGAAAGCTCAATTCCCTCCTTATTCATAAAGAACTTGCAGCACAGGTTATGGCCAAGGCAGGCTTCTTGCTCACTGCCTGGCTGAAGTACCCTTACAGCCATCCTGGGGGGGAGAAGGGTGTGTGTGTGTGTACACAAGTTAGTGGTTCTGTTCAACATATAGTCTGATTTACCTACCATGTCTTACAACTCATCAAAACCATTTCGGAAGTATGTAAATGTTTGAGAGCCTCAGCTTTTGTTTTATTTCTTCTTAAATAGTACACTTGGCTGCAGAGAACTTCAGCATGACTGCAGCATACACTGGAGGTTTCAAACCTGAAAAGCAGGTCTATGGACTTTCAAATGCAATCATTTTTAAAGTAACTAATAATATAGAGAAACTAATTTGAAGCATACAAATGCTTGGGGTTCAATATGAAATGTAGTTAAATAGGACTAATAAAACTGTATCTTCCTTGAACAGCATAAATCTGATTTACTTTAAGTTCAGCAGTCTTCAGTCCTAATGCATACCACGGTGGGAACCAGGTGGTTGGAAGAGCATAGTTGCTGCTGACTTACCACCTTACAGAATTCTTATACAAATCAAACAAAATCCATGACAGAGCGTCTATCGAGACCAGGACCAAGGGTGCTAGACATGAACTCTCAAATCATTCTGTCTACCTCAAAAGAAGCTACCAGCAGCAAAAGTGCTACACCCTACTACTCCTATGTATGATCTAGTAGTAGAAGGAAAAAAAAATTACAAAAAGCAAGCAGTTCATTTTCTATAACTTCTTTGTAACACAACAGCTTTTTGTTATGATGCAGGTAAGGTCCTCAGTTGTTGTTAACTTTCATACGTTCAGAATATATGATAATTTACCTTACTGGTGGATTTGCCCCAATACCGTAAGGGGAAACAGTGACCTGACAGCTTTCTGTCTGCTAAAGTCTTCAGGTCAAATTCTGCCAGGGAAGAGCTGACAGAATCATGACCATTATTCAGCACACTAAAGTTAATGAAGAGAAAATCACGTTCAATGGAATAACAATTAATTTTGTCACTATAGGAATTAGTATAAAAATATTATATTCAGGACTTACAAGGGACTTCACCTCTAAGTTAACCTGTATTGGGTTAAATGATCTGCATAATCTGATTTACTTTCAGCACCACGTGTTACTAAATTGTAATCATTGAAAGCAGGAAATACGATCCTTGGCTAATTCAAAAGATCTGGATTCATACTAAAATGTATCTTTAAATATATGGTATCATGGTCATAAAAGAAAGCACTCAGATAGTCAGGTCACACATCTTCATTCGCGCCACGGTTTATAGAGGCACGTTTGCCTCTGCATTCTATTGATCTAACAGGATGTGTTTTTCTATTACAGATGCACACAGTCTCTACATTTAAAGAACATTACATTAAAAATGAAATTGAGAGCTTGCCTGTGAGGAAATGTGAGAAGGAAGATTGCCCCATACATTTTTTATTTGCTCTCTAGTACGTCTTCTGAATCTCATTCAGGAACAGCTAGAAGTCAGTGTCAGAACTGGTGCTGGAACTTGTAAATTCCTGGGGTGCAGTCTAATATTTTAACTTCAAAATAGTATAGCTGAGCCTAACAGAGGACTCTGCTTTGTTCTTCCTGAGCATATACAAGAATGCTATTACATATGCTCTAACAAATGCTCTGCACAAAGGGGGTAAACTCAGATGGAAAAGTTAAACTTTGTTCCAATTTTGAGTGCTTAATACTAGAGCAGTCCATGAACGTAATCTTTCCCAGTATGTCATTTCCTAAAATCTTTGAAAATTTCAGGATTGCATCATGTAGAGGCACACTGAGTGCTGCATGAATTACCAGAAGCGTTTAAATGGCTGAAAGCAGGAATTTAAATGGAAAAAAGCAGTTTGTTGGACAAATTACTGTATGTAGACATGATATATTTTAAATATACAAGATGCGAAGCATATCAGTACAACCTCTTTTTCCTTACAAACTATACGAACTCCAAAACTAAAACCACCATAAAATGACCAAAGAAGCCCCATGATTCACATCTGTCCCTTAACTTGAGGACTTAGCCAGAACTAGAAGGTTCTGAAAATCATCATGAGAAAGGGATGCTAAGTCACGGCCAGCCAAGTAGAGATTCAGCCCGAGACTAGAGGTCCCTGACCCTCTAACATCCTGCATGGCCTTAAGGCTCTGTAGAGCGGAGAACACATTACAGACAAATGGGCCACTCTGGGATTTTAGCAGAAAGTCTTCAAAGTGCTGCGTATGCAAGTTCCTTTAGTCAGAGGCTTAACACACAGGCAGATGTGGGTTGATTTTCAAGGACATGGGAAAAACCCAGTCCTCTCTTCCCTTAGGTCTCTGTTCAAAATGCCAGGTCATGGCACGTTTTCAAAGCATAGACTGAAAGAGGATTTCCTGCGAGTTCTTTTAGAAAAGCCATATCAAAGTGAAAAATACTATGTAAATTGAATCCTGGGCAGAAGAGACAGGGTCTCTGTCCCTCTTAACAGTTATCTAGCACAAGGCTTTGTCTGCAGTTTTTTAGTACAAACCACAACAACAGCACAAGATAACCTTAAACAAGGCACTGCCTGTAACATGCATAGTATAAAAACATTATTTAAAAAGTACTTTTTGTCTTAGTGTTGCAAATCAAGTCACCAAGGACAGTTCCATATTTATTCTTCATGTTTTCAGATAGAAGAAAATATTTCTGGTTTAGTAAAATTCCACCTACTTTTGCATACAGGCGTAGAAATAACATAAGTCCTTAGAAATTCATTTTACTATTCCTTTGTGTCTTGACTTCCATGAACTGAAAGACTAGGAATCAGAACCCAGGGGAGGAAGACAAGAGGAGCTTTCAATGCCTAAAGCAGATAACCATAAGTAGGTTACCATCATATTTTTAATTTATGCGTATTACAAGATGAGATGACAGTCATATATATACATGTCTCCCATTATCAATGGCCTGGCAGTTTCTCTTTTAAGTTAGCACAGTCAGTTCAGCTACTTTTATTTCTATTTGTTTGGGCTGTTGAGCATCCTGTATTTGAGCTCAGAGAAATTCGTCCTGCTTGCAATATCTCTGAAGCAGCATATATGAAGGTAAAAGTTTCTTGTTTCTACCTCATAACTACATGGTAACACGAAGCAATTCAACACAGCCATTAGTTAAATGCTACTGTACCTGCTAACAAAACAAAGAGCTCAGTGAACGCAAGCAAGGTCACAGTGGCAGTGTTTGATGCAGGGCAATAGCAATGCAGCGGACACACCGTCCTAATGTGAAGAGAAAACTTTGGAGTATTGGCTATTTTTCCTTAGACTCTGACAAACAACATTCATGAGATACAACCTGAAATCATCTTTTTTTTCCATTACACTTACTACACTGAAACATTGCTCAGTTAACAGCTGGGAGAAACTAGTGTGACTGATACAGGTAAAGAGAAATCAGGTAAATCAATGTTCTACCAACCTGCAATCAACATTTTTACAGCTCCCATAGTTAAATCAGACCTCTTCAGCTCTCCTATAATACACCTCATGCAAATGAGGCACAGCTGTTCTCTCCATCAATAAATCAACTGTTGAAGGAGTAACAAAATATATACAACTAAGGCACAGACAGGACAAAAGATTGTGCTTGAAAGAGAAACTGTGCAGTGAACCTAAGAAGTCAATTCACAGAATCTTGATGTGTTACATCAATAGGTACCAAGGAAGTGCTCCCATGAGGGAGGTGGTTTTGTCTTCGTTTTATGTTGGTTCCTCAGCAAATGCTTTGCATAAGCTATCTCTGAATGAAAGGGATGTCTCATTTATAAAAACCTGCAATTCCTTTAACTACTGGCTCCAGAGACTGTAAGAGGTAAAATTCTAAAGCAGAGAGCTGTAGGGCTGTTGCATACAGGACATTGACTTGCGCAGCAGGGAAGTGCAGTCTGCTCTCATGCTGGCAGGCTGATTGCCCCAAAGTTATGGTGGGGGCACGGAAGCAGCCTGATTTGATAAAGGCTTCCTCTATACTACAGTTTGACTCTCTATATAATAACTATTTATGTATTATTTTGGAAGGAAATTTAAGCAATCTCAGCTCTATTTAGAAAACACCATAGAGGTGTTGCAGTCGCTCTTCTCAAGGGGTGCTGTATGTCTACATCCAAAAGATGCTTAATGTCAAACCAAATTAGACAAAAAAAAAATATATATATATATTTATGGCACACACATCTCCCAGAAAAAACCCAAACCCAAATCTGTCTGAAATAAAGCATACATATCTTTTTATGACACTGGTCAGAAAAGCACTGGCTAAATGCACCAGAGGCTTAATAGAGGCTTCTAAGAAGCTAGAGAGGGAACTGCCATTGGTGAATCTACTTTTGTTATTTTGCATGCCTAGCACAATAATTCTTAATGAGATTCCAGAGATAAGAGGACATGAAATTAAACATTTTGCATGGAAGTACAATGTTAGACATTAACCTGACAGTTCTCAATACCCACCATCTAAGAGGCTAGCAGGAAATGGTGTCAGAATAATAAGACATTCACAAGAAAGGGCCATAGATTAAGACTCTTTAACCTTGTTAACTACACTAGGGAAACACTGGTTGTCACGTACTGAAGTTTTTGTTCAGCAGAAAACTGAAAACAAGAATACCTGCTGTGTCAGAGCTAATTTCCAAGTCACTGGGGACTCGAAGAAGTCTAAATAGACAGAAAATGACAAGAGGCTGTAGCCCAAACCAACTTGAACCACACTGTCAGAGCATGAAGTTAATAATATTTAGTGTACTTAGTTTTTATAGTTGTTTCTAAGCTATTAAACAAAACCCCCCAAAGTACAATCCAGAAGTCTTAATCTTAAACATCCTATAACTTTCAACATCTTCCATCTTGGATTTCAAAGCTTTAACATCACCTAACAGCATCCCATGGATCCTGAAGCTGCTGGTATTAGCTTAGGAGCCATGTTGAATTAAACTATTTGCTGGATGTTTTCAGACAAAGCTATTTTGCTTTGTGCGTTTGTTGTTAATCCAAGCCGTTTTTTCCACATACATCTGAAATGCCACTGTGCCTGAGTCTGCAACATGTCTATCCCTTTAAACTTCCTGTGATTACTCATGGGTTAGAACATCTGAGAAGAGTTTTCCCTTCAGGATATGCATGAAAAAAGACCCAAAAGAAGTTTCTATTGATTGTTGCTGTAAGAAACCTGCAATGACTTCATCAAGATGATTCAGAGGTTAGCTTAGGCAGAGTGACTTAATGTCGCCACAGAATCCTACATGAATAGGAATTCAAAATATCTCTACTATGTGATCACACCAAAAATTTGTCCTCTGAACTTTTCTTTTTTGTACTTCAACTTCCTCTATGAACTTTGAAATACTCTTTCAGCTTGCCTACATCTTATTTTAGTCCCTATATAATTCCTCTTTCCACTAGATGAGTCTTCTCCTAACAAATGTTCAAGTCCTTCCCTGAAGACTGTATACTGTAGACACAAGGCCAAGGCTAATATAAGACAAGAGGAAGGGACCTGAATTAAGAACATGTGTTGCTGAATAACAGAGCAGTGAATACCATCCAGCAGAACACCCTCAGTCCTTGTCCATGTCCTGTCCAACAGCCACCTTCCAGGCACCAAAGAAAGATGAGGATTGACTTAAAACTTTTTACCCATGTAGAACCTACCAGTATCACCTCCCTGATGGATTTAGGGTCCCAGGTCCAGTTTGCCTTCTAGACATTGATACTAGGTGGCTGTACCAGCTGCAAGTCACAGAGCAGTGACAAAGAGGCCTAGAGTCTGCTGACACATGAGTGGCCTTGTTTCTCCAAGCTGCTCAGCAAACCTGAAAAAGTGGTTTTGGTGCCACCCCTGACCCAGTACAAATTGGCAAGTATCTCACATATGGCTCACATCAACCTGCAATCTTCCAGCATCTAAACCTAGCTCCAGGTGTTACAGCCTGCAGCGTTTGGGACAGGAGTGATGATCAAGTTTAAAGGCAAAGGGAACAGTCAGGAAATTTCTTTCCCAAACAGGATGTTTCACCTGTTCAAATGTTTATCCCACAGTGCAGCACCCTTGACTCCAGAGCTAGCAGAAGGGCCTCATTGGCTGCACTGGGTTCCATTGAATAAACCCAGCGAGTTTGTCACCAGCCAGTTGAGACTCAGAGCCTCGCTGAGGCAGCTGTGCTGTGTCTCCACCATGTGAGTGGACGTGCTCTGAAATACCGGGTCTGGCATGACAGGTTTCCCTTTGCACATCATCTGCTTCACTGCTCTTGCATAAGGGTGATGCAAAGCTCAGTAGATACTTGTAGCTGGAAATATTACACACACAAAGTAATTATGGTAATACTCTTCACATTTGCAGAAAGCAGGTCATTCATTAGCTACCTATAATAGCTGAATGGCTCAAGAAACAATAGGCATTAGAACCACCAGGTAGCAAAGAAAAGAGCTACTCTGCTGCTGCAGGGGTGCAGTATTGCTCATTTAGATAGTCACAGAGGCAAAAAAACATTACTACTACTACTCCCTGTCTAGATAACAGAAAAGTAGTAAACAACATATTTGTTTTTGTTGCCACTATGCAAAAATCCTTATAACTTATATTTCTGTAGTACAAATAAAATATTGTTCCTGGAAATAATTCACACATCTGTTGGTTTTAGTGATGCATGAGCATTAACCACACACCCTCTGTTCTCAGAATTGTACTGTCCACCTCAAAAGGGACTCTGTGAAATACACACTTACTTTGAGAGACCACAAAGGTGGACCATAATACAAAGTGAGTTGCCCAGAGTCAGTAGCATAGCAGGGAACAGAATTCAGAGTTAACATGTACATACCTGTTCATTGCACCATAGTGTTTGGGGGGCAGGAGGAGTCAAAGGAAAACTCACCTGACTGCTGGAAGTTGGTGTGGAGCCTCTGGTAAATTCTCTGTGTACATTCCTCATTCCCTGTGCCTTGCAGCTCTCAGAAAGCACCCACTACTTGCTACAGCTGAAAATCAGTTGCCAAGCTTCTTCATCTCAAGTCAGTTAGATGTTTTGTCCTTAAGCCTCCATCCCTTGAAAATCACAAAGATGTGATTCATTCCAGTCCTGCAGGGGTTAGTCAAATTGCTAGGCCCATGGATGAACTAACAGTAGTCTTTGGAGGACTTCAATCACATTGCTGTGTAGATGTTCTGGGTCACTAGTCTGATAAAATGCATGTCTCAAAACAGAAACATGTAAGCATGAACATTTTCTCTATCAAGAGAAACAGCCAACGCAGTCAATGACAGACACGGGAACATTAAATAAAAATATATTAGATGCTAGAAGAGTATAAGCCTCTGAGATGAAGAAAAAAACCCTCTGAATCCTGATCCTGATCCAGGACAGTAGTACAGCTCAATCTATTCCCCCAGAAGACTCAGTTTAACAGCTTACTTTCTAAGCATGCATTTAAATTGCTAATATTAATGGCAGCTAATTGCTCCATGCAAGATGGGTTGTTGCTCTTGCAGTATTTTCAGGCAGCCTGCAAACTTGTTTCTGGGGTATATAGACACACAATATATTTGCCAGTCCATAGATACTACCACAAGATGCAATGACATGTGTGGAGAATCAGGATCCTATGAGCCAAGTTGGTGTCATCACTTGTTTACTGTGATGGGTCCTGATAGCTACAGCAAAGCCTGCCTCAGATTTATGATGAGCGAATTCGCGTGCACGTAACTACCCACGATAACAGTTTGCCTATTCAAAGTGGGGAGAATGTTTGGGTGAGTGTATACCTGTGGATATACATATATCTAAGTGTTTGAGTTGAGGTGATAAGAAAACTGTCAACAAGCTTTAGGCTTATAATTCAGTGAATATACAAGTATGTATGAATGATGAGTGTTATTTCAAACCACAGGAGAAGTGTGACAATACTAATCTCTGTCTCTTTCATCATAACAATGTTTATTTGTGGCAAATGGCTGTAGATGTCAAAAAACTGTGTGGACCCTCACACCTATTTCACAGAGGCTCCAAATAATTTTTATCAGGCTAACACTGATCAGTAGTACCTTTAATATCTTTTTTCCCCTGAAAGATATCAGGATTCTTTTCTCTACACACCCTTTTATTCCTTCATTCCCTCAGAAATGACGAAAACCCTCTGCATTTTGATAATAAAGTATTTAGTTTAAGTGAAAAATCACAATAAAGCCAGTCTTAGCCATATAAAAAAAAAAAAAAACAGTGAGGATTTTTATTAGTCAATCATGTAACTAATTAAAACCACTGATTGATAACAGACAACACTGCAACAAAGTTATCTTACTCCTAACCCAGCGAAATGATCTGCCTGCTGCACATATAGATAGTATGGGATGACCTGCTTACAGATAAGTCTGCAACTGCTGACCAATCTATTTTGACTTAGTGGTACTATTTCCCCAGCTCAGCAGTTCTGACAGATCACAGCTTTGAGTCCAAGACATTTGTGAAGCATCTCTTTGTTAGTCACAAATAGCAAAGTGCACATCGATAAATCACACCCTTTGTCTCTTTCTTTTCCCTCCCCCATTCAGTTGCTGCTTTTTCCTGTCAAACCAACCCAGGCTGAACGCTCCTGAATCATCTCTATTAACCTGTAAAAAAATCCAAAGAACAGGTCCTATGTAATAGAAAATGACCTCAAATAATTAACATTTTTGAAGTGGTTTTTCTCTGAATTTTGTCCAAGGTACATAAATCATCATTCATCTTTCCTCTTCCTGGCAGTGCACTTAGACATAGCAAGTCTTAAAATTATGACATCACCATCCCATGATCCTTCATTATAAGTAATTAAAGCAGTAATATGCCTCTTCTCATGCACTAGTCATCAAGCAGACTTACTCATATGAAATCTCAGGCATAGTGCACCTGAGGTGAATCAAGAGAGCACAGGACTCAATGTTTTTGGTGAACTGCTGGTACCTTTGTGTGAATTTATTGCTGCTGAGAGAATAGTGCATGTTAACATGCAGGGAGACTAAATTCTGCTATTAATCCACAAGACAGGCACTGCAGAGGTAATATTAGGTTTCCTATCCACGTATAGTATCAAGGCCTTGACAAGGAAGGAAGGAAGGAAGGATTTAGTTTAGTCTGTGCCTCCTCAGGTTTTGGCCTCTCTCATAAACACACTGGCAAAGCTATCAACAGTAATGTCTGGATAATATGTTCGGTGACGGGGACAGTACCCAACAGGAACTCTGTTAGACACTCAAACACCTTTCAGCAAAGACGAATGATGATGAAAAGTTTCTTATGCTGCTCAACAAGTTTTGGTCTGAAATCAGTGAGCCAGATCAACTACCCAATAGCAGAATACTCATCCAACAATGTAGTCATTACAGGGTTTTAACCTGTTATTACATGGATTCCAGTGTATTATTTTTAATCATTACAAAATTACAAAATATGCACTACTACTTTCTACATAGCAAACAATAAAGCATTTGTCTTTTGTGAGCAATTGCAACATCGTTGTACTTTAATTCACATCTCACTTGGTGATCTCATCTATGTATTTAATAGCAACTCCAAAATAGGGGGAAAAGATTCATTCCAGCTTTAGTTGCTTCCATATATGTAAGAGTTTGTCATCCCATGGCCATAGCCATATTGATGCTACAAGCTGTTCTGGATGGGTTTATTTGTCCCATTCTAGATTCCATTGTCCTGGCATCATCCACACTATTCACCTTTCTGAGCTTAGTTAGGTGACCATTGTGTTTAGACCGAAGATTTCTTGCAAGTAAACCGATATGCAAGACAAAAAGGCATCTAGGAAACAAACTGTCAAAGTTGTTCTTTATCTCTTGTTTTACTCATGACAAACAAATTCTGGGTTACAATTCAATATTTCTATTTCTCAGGAAATTTACTAGATTAAATGATGCTCGGTATCCAAGAAAATTTGGAAGACTGGCTATTCAGAACATGATAATCTAGAATAACACCTTGATTTATTTGGCCATGTTGATTCAAACTATGTGCACACCTGTCCCACACCTACTTTTATCTTTCAAGTCTAACTCCTGCCTCCACCCATCCCAAATCCACACGATGGCACTAACCACACCTGCATCAAAAACTGTCAAAAAACACCACAGCTTAGAGCCCAGCATAAGAAAGAGGAGAAACTTCACTAAATGTCAGTTAGAACCTACCTTGTATCACACTAAGTGTAAATCCTTATTTTAACCTTCTCTCCAGCTGGACAATGTGAATAGAAGCAAATCTGAGAGTACAGGGAGGATCCAGAGGCTGGGGTCAAGGCTCTGTAGGTATGATCAAACTTAGGCAAAGCCCATGGTATGCTTTTAGGAAAACATCTTCCATTTCATCTAGAAGCAATGAAAAAAAGGAAAGTGAAAAAGAAATTTAAAAAGCAGAAATTATTCCATATGGAGAAAAAAGATTACATGCATCCAGACTTTCTCATCAGTCTTTTTAGATAGCTAATGCACAGTTCCTTCCACACTTCTACAAAGGTTATATACCCGGTTCCAGAGAAAGATCAGACATGACTGTCATTCCTAATATTTGCCTATTTATTTCTAAAATGGAAATTCCAGAGCCTGACAAGGCTTTCTGTTCCAATGCTTTATATCCTCAATATTAGAGGATAGAACATTTTTTTCCTTATATCAAATATAAATTTTTCTTGCACCTATCTTGTTTTACCAACTGTATTTTCTTCTATCTACAGTAGAAAAATATATTTTCTTGTCCTTATATCTACACTCTCAGTGATGTCCAATGACAGGACAAGGGGCAATAGGTGCAAGCATAAGAAGTTTCCACGTGAACACGAGGAAAAACTTTTTCACTGTGAGGATGACAGAGCACTGGACTGGGCTGCCCAGAGAGGTTGTGGAGTCTCCTTCTTTGGAGACATTCAAAATCCACCTGGACGTGTTCCTGTGCAACCTGCTCTAGGTGATCCTGCTCTGGCAGGGGAGTTGGACTAGGTGACCTTGAAGGTCTTTTCTGACCATTCTATGATCTTTTGAGGTCTCTTCCAACCCCTAACCTTCTGTGATTAGATATGTCATTAGTTTGACCTTATTGTTCAGGTAAATAAACCAGAGAGAAATTATGCTCCAGTATTTTAGGAGTAGAGAGAGAAGAGAGGTAAAAGCAAGGAAGCAAACCAGCTTTTCAGCCAGTGTTCATATTATAAAAAAAAAAAAAAAAAACAACAAAAACCACCCACACAAAACCCAACACACATAAAAATCCTCACAAAACCTTCCTAGAAACTCCATAGGAATACTATCCAAAGAGATAAAAGATGTTCTCTAATTTAGAATTCAAGATACAATGATGGGGATCTTTTAATAGCAGATATTATCAGTGACCCTTCAGTCTTATCAAGTATTCAAAAAAATATATTTCATAGCTGTATTTCACCACTACCTAGCTTGGATAAAGAGCATTTTATATTTTTGACCAAAAGATACATGATTGGCTTTTTGCCTTGATACGAAAACCACCTTTTTCTTTCCTCATATCATTATCATCTCTTAATTAATCCAATACAAAAGGGTTGTTTAATTAGTTAGTTCTTCCATTTATTTAATCTATTTACCAAGCAACATTTTTCATTAAAGAAGAATTGAACTGCAGGCATTAAAAAGTGTGATCATGTCTATAAAATTAAGGTGCAATGCATATTCAAGTATGTACTGAAGCTTATAGATAATATTTTAAAAAATATATATTTCCTAATTATAATTCTAATCCATTTCTTCTCTGTGTGAGGAACATTAATAAAAAAGGGTTTATATTTCTTTGTTTGAATGAACATTCAGTTACAATTCTGGTTTATTTGTTCAGACTGCTGACATTTCCATGGTCTTTTATTAAAGACCTGATTAACCTGCAGAAAGAGCACGATGTTTGTACAGAGCTTATGTTCTCTAAGTCTACTTCACACCCACATATTGCCTTCTGCTAGGGGAACACTGGTAATGTCAGCATCCCCTATCATATGACAACACCTTCAGAGAACTGACCCCTCTTGTCAATACCATGATGCCAGGAGCCAGAACACAAGTAATACCGGAGCATTAGCCTGAGCCTTTGGTCAGTGCTACTGCTGGGTTCTGGGCATGCAGGAGATAATGGACCATGCAACTCTGCTAACATCTTTATCCATGTTGCTGTCCACTGTGCCAGTAGCCATAATAATCAACTGACTTACAGCAGGCTTGCTATTTCTAGGCAAAAGTATTGGCTCTAAATAACTGAAGTGCTCTGTTACTCCCTCAGATGTGATTAGGATAATATTCTTCCCCAACTGATCACTCTTTCCCTGGTTCAGGTGTCTGCAAAAATCAAAGCACTGTCTGCATGGACATGGAGAAAATTAATAATGGGGAGAATTTACCTACACTGTTCTTAAAGCAAGCTGTGGGGAAGGTGTTGAATCAAATAAGACCATTCTTTACAGCCTCAGTAGCTGTTTTCCCATTACGTGATGACTCAGGTTATGATACTTAAAAACAACAGCATAACCTAACCAACAGATCAGTACTTCCTCTTTTATCTAAGCCAACTGTTCAACAGTTAGAGACTCTAAATTCAAAGTGTAATTATTAATATTGCATGGTAACATGAGGTCCACACTTAAGATGCAAATTTTGCAACAGGTTATAAAATTCAAGATACAACCCCAGTTAGACAAGATAATCTTTTGAGGTCCCTTCTAACCCCTAACATTCTGTGATTAAAGTTATTAGCAACTAATTTAAGATATGACACTGTGGCAACTAAAGGGAAACAATGTAATTGTGAGAGGACATGACAGGTAGAAAGGATACAGAGTTGTGTAATTACTAAATCAAAGACAAGTGCAAAGCTGAAGTGATTAAGTTTTCTCCTAACAAAATCTTTTCAGTTTATTGATCTATTTTGCACAGGCTAAACCACCACAAATATCTTATAATTTAAAAAACAGTATCACAGTCAGGAGTTTCATTTTTCAAGGCTGGCTGCATGCTGTTCATCTTTCACTTGTGTATGATGTTTATATCGTTTCTCAACTTTTTATTTCCTAGAAAAAAATGTGACTACATGCTCACCCCCCCAAAAAAAAATTTTGCAACTGTAAAACATATACCCAAGGTTTATGTTCCTCTGTGCATCTTCTCTCAGTGCTTCTTTGTAATCACACAGGATTTAATATTCAGTAATTTAGCCTGGTATTCAAGGAAGGCATGGACTTGCATAGATTGTACAAGTTTTTTCTGTCTTAAGAATCTGCTGAATGCAATAAAGGTTGTAGAGAAAATCCATACAAAAACTCCATGAAAATCTCTTATGCAACGGGAATATAAACACAAAATTATGCTTGTATATCCACGCCTACCCATTAAGGTACACTGCAAATTCAGGCCTCAGTGAATTCCAGATCCTTTTGTTTTTTTTTTTTTGACTCAGATAAATCAATGTTATGCTTCTACTCTTGCCAGATAGCTACACATTCTACTAAAGGGCTTGCCAAATCCGCTCAGCAAAAGCTCCACGTGACAGAAACATGAGTCTTGGAGGGTGAGAAGAGATTTTCATGCATTTTCTGTCTCTCTGTACATTTCCTCTTTAAACTCCTGTTATTCCCTTTTATTTCCTCTGTGTCTGTTAGCACCTCAGCTCAGCCTGCTTCCTGAGTGTTAGCAGTCCCAGGAGGCAGGAGACAGCAATTTCCAACCAGCAAGGTACATATTGACAATCCAAATCTTCACAGTGTTCTGGGTGTGAAGATTATACACACTGGAAATAGCAGGGTAGGAGGAGAAAGTTTGTCTTTCAGGATCAGATGAATAGCAACCTATATTACCATGCAATTTTCTTAGGACTAGTAAGTCCTGGAATAGTTTGGGGCCAAATTTTGAACAGCGTTGTAAAAGTGTTTAGGTGGATATATTCACTGAAGTTAAAGACTTTTCAAAGGCTGGATCCTAGATTTTTAAGAGCATACAATACCAGAAAAGTTAGTGAAAATTATACACCATATTTTTAAAGCGTGACCCTTAACAATGCTAGATATAAGATATAGCAGATATCAAACCAGAGCTAAACACGGTCTTAGCCAAAAGGGCACTTGCCTGTATTCAGTTTTGAGCAACATCTATATCAGATTGGCACTCATAGCCCATACAATGACCTTTTTAAAATGCATTTTTAACATTTGGTTTTATATAAGCAAGGAGAAAAGTTCAGCCCAGATGCTGCCTTTAAAGGAGCGCTTTTGTACTACAGAAGGGAGGAAGATGGAAGCATCTCATAAGGACATAGCTGTTATTTAAAAGAAAACAGAGCATCTATATTACTTAAAAGTATAAAAGTCTCATTAGGCTGTCAAAAGCAAGTTGTTCTCAAAGAGGATTAACCTTAAAGAAAGAGTTGGATGTAAGCTAGGGCAACACGGTATGTTGTATATGTATGAGATCTGGGATAAAAATGTCGGGGTTTAATGGAATTGATTACTGAAAAGGTTTCTGTTTTTATTATGGAAAGAACATGTGCTCCTAGTCCTGGCAACTGAAAAGTATAGAAATAGCTGAGCAGCTATCACTGATGTCTAGAATAAGGCTGAACATTTTGCAGCGTTTTGCAAAGGCTTTTCTTGCCCAGCTGGTTTTAAACGATACCAAATACAAAGTCCTTTGGACTTTAATCATTCTAGCAAGGGAGAAGGGTTGGAAGAGTTTAATACCTAACCCTTAATCTAGTTGCTCTCTGTTCCAAGGATGCAGGGAAATGGCTGTTTCAATCTAATCACTTTCCCATTTCTAAATTCTGCCTCTCAGGACAACAAAACAGCAGCATTCTTCTGCTCAATCAGAAAATGAGACTCCAAGAAATGCAATATCAAGTCTTGGAGGGTGAATATTAAAGCAACCTTCTTCTCTGTACAGCCAGAGCTGCAGTCAAACACGTATGAGTTCTGCTGACAGTGCCTTCATGCTGGCTCCAAGTGACAGCGAGCGAAATAACGTAAGAAATATCTGTAGGCTTGTCATGTGCTAATATCCTTTTGATAATGCAAACTATTAATCCTAACCCAGGTAAAGAGAAGAAAAGAAATTGGGTTCTTATCTTAAAGAGTCCACATTGGCCAGATGAACACTTCAAGGTCATCCAGTATTGCTATAAACAAAACAAACCTATCAGCTCCATTATGTTGCTAAATTCCCATCTGGCTGACAACATTTTCACCCAACACAACCAATTTATTTTTGTTTTAAGCTTTAATTAAGTATTATAGATTGAAGTAATTAATAACTTTAAAGTACACTGACCACAGAGAGCCAATACCTCAGTCCAGTGAAGCCTAGGGAAAGGAAATGCATGAAATAAAACAATTTTTTCCCCTCAGTCTCTCCTAGTAAATCAAAGACAGGATTTTTTTATATTAATTGGCAATGAGTCTATGTCTAGTCTGACTGCTGACACAGTTAGTCATAATAATAAAAAACATTTCTGTGGGAAGTGAAAATGCTATTTGAATGTTAATAACACCTTCATTTTCTGTCCTGATTGATTAGTTTGAATAAAATTCAAGCAGCAATGCTCCTGCCCCAATTGCTTATCTTGGGAAAAATCAGAGAAATCAAATAACATATGAGTTAGCAATGCATGTAAGTGACTGTCTGCATTGGGAGTTCCATTTCAGACACTTTTGAAAAAACATAAGGGTGATTAGGTAGGAAATCATTGCAGAACAAGCATTTTTCCATTGCTTACATTTAGCACAGATAGAATTTTCTTAGCAAATTCAGTATGGAAAAGGCGATTTAGTGCAATCTGGACAGTAAAATTAAAATTACTTGCCCTATGTCCTAAAAAATATAAAGTATTCAGACCACGTTTCAAACGAATAAACAGATAACATGTTCTGGCTCTCTCCCCTAAACCTCAAAACCTCAAATGATTAAGCATAAATTAGTTAAATCTTTCAAAAATCTGACTCAGCTTGCTGATACATGCAAAAGTCAGTATTGGTGAACCAAGTCTATGTATTAGGTTTGCATTTAATTATGAAAGTCTGGGCACCACGTCTTTTAAAAATGTTTAGTGTATTTACATTTCCGTTTTCCAAACAGCTGAGGAGTTATACATTATTAAAAGCAGTATTCTTAATCTTCTGACACTCAAAACCTCAATTTCAATGTTTTCTTCATATGTCAAATGTCAGTGACCGGTCCTCTTCATGAAGTTCAGAGCATTAAACTTGTGCTTATACATTTGTTAAAGGTCTTATAGGTCATTTGAGTTCTTATTAATATGGAATAAAAAGAGTTTAACAGCATCCCTTACAGTAAGAATTCCTGTTACATCACCTGAATCATTTTCAAATAGGCAAATGAATCATTGGGTATTTGCTGTTTATCTTCCTCTGTAAGAAGCAGTAGTTCTTAACAATATAACTGCATCTGACAGCAATGTGCCCAGTAGGTTTGGAAAGAGGAGTTGAGGTTTGGAAATTTCATTTCCTAGACAAAAGGGAATTAGATGCTCCAGAATTAGAGTGTTTGTACCTTAAAACTATGAAAATCAACCACCTGGTTCCTCCTTAGGATAAAATAATACTGCCCATGCAAACATCAGAGATGAAAAATCTGAAAGAAAAAACATGTTTAGAAATTGAAATATGAATGAAAGGATAGCACACAGTTATTTGTAGTTAAAACCCAATTTCCCATATAGGAAAATAAGAATTAAAAGGGAAGAAATCCTTGTTGTGAAAGACTTGAAAACTTAAAGATTATTTCAATTTCTTTTTGCTGAAATCAGCCCTGGAAATCAGATTTTTAAATGTTTTGCCTGCCCCCTCTCTTGGGGTTGAACATCAACAGTCCACTGCTGTGTACTCAGAGTGTTGAATTATGACCTGCTGCAGGAACAGTACATTTGGCATCACAACTTCATAAATTACAAATTGATATCCCTGAACAAATACACAATTAAGTAGAGTTTTTCCAAATGTGTCCAGAGGAGATTCGGGATTAAGCACAAATGATGAGTGATTTATCCCTGACTTCCCTTGGAAATATATACCCTATTTTCTAAGCGGTTCATGTTAATAAGCACTTAAAATACATCAAAGCACTTAAAATACATCAAAGAACAGCCTTTTAACTTATTTGGATGGATATTGTGGCATATTAGATGAGCAACAGGGGTTTATTCACACAGCAGTTATTTTTCAGTAAGCCAAACCGTTCTGGGAACAAGCTTAGTGTCCTCACTGCCGAGCAACTCCCGCATAATTCCTTTTTTCAGCAACAGTGATTTAGTTCCAGCATCCTTCCCAAGATAAATGAAAGGCTGGCCACTCTACCAGTTTTTCAAATCAACATCACATAACATTAGTTTCCAAAGGACAGAAAAGAAACAAATCACTGTAGTCAGAGGACAGAGATATGACGAAAGAAAAAGCCCTTTCAGATCAATAGCAAGAAATGCTGATAAGCCACCACCGTTTACAGTGAACATTTAGATTTACTTTCACAACTGCAGGGGAGAAAAGTATAGAAAACAATCCAGTAGCACAGTAGCAATATCTTGTTGCATTGATTTTGAAGAGATCAGAAATATTCATGGACCTGGATCTTCAAGCAGATGTACCACAGCATTGCTGCAGTTAAGGAGAGCGAGCTGTGTTGTCTTCATGCTTGTTATAGGTTGTCCTTGGAGCTGAATGCTTCAGCTTTAGTAAAAGGGATGCAGTGAGGTTTAACTTGGGTCATTAACAAAGACCAGTAAACCTTCCTTATGTGCAAGGCAAGCACAAATACCAAAATTCAGGCAGCTAGCTGGAAACAGCTGATTTGTAGCTGATTGTCACCAAGAACTACAGAAGACATATACCATGCTAACAGGGACACCATCAGTAAACTTTACTAAACACATACAACTT
This sequence comes from Porphyrio hochstetteri, assembly GCA_020800305.1. NCBI lineage: Eukaryota > Metazoa > Chordata > Aves > Gruiformes > Rallidae > Porphyrio > Porphyrio hochstetteri. The sequence goes on from CM036911.1 coordinate 13,351,735, forward strand.
TAATAGAAGCAGAAACGGTCAAAGTATTTAAAATTGACCAAAAGTGCTTAATTCAAACTTCCAAAAGAAAGGGATATAGCCTTCCAAGAAAGTTTCAAAAACTATCTTACCATTTGGGAGCCTAATTCAACCATACCAGCTCTTTCAGATCTTGATAAATCTGTTATAAACACAACACAGTAATAGCTTCAATGCATTCAAGTTTGGATAGACTTCTAAGTATCAAAGGAAGACAGAATGGCAACAAAACCAGTTTGATCCTTACTGACTTGCATGCAGGATTAATATGCTTGATTTGGAAGTATCACAAAAATAGAATAACTTCACAGAAGACATACTGAAACTATAGCTGGCCATTTTATAATACTCTCTCTTATCTTAAAGGTCTTATGCTGAATTGTTCTGAACAACTTAAACCCCATAACAACAACAAAACTGAAAGCAACACACAAAACCACACACACGCAACCAACCACACAAAAAACCCCACAACAAAGACAAAACCAATACTCAAAATAACAACAATTTGGGCCAGGGCTTACATAATAAAAGTACTCTGGACAAAGCACAACTTTCACGTGACAATCAGGAGGCATAGGGCAGAAACACTTAACTCTCTGGTTCCCTGTGAGGCCAGGATACATTAAATGACCTGCAAGGACAGACAGAAATACCGATGTGTATCCCTGGATCTTGGGCTTAGAGCAACACAAACTTTTGTTTTCCCTTTTATACTGAAGGCTTCTTGCTAAATGATATCTTTTCTTTATTGGGCCAAGATCAACACATAAAAACCTGCAATACTTAGAAAGTTACAATTATCTAATAAAGAGATATTAAATAGCTCTAAACATTTAAATGAGGGTTGCAGAAATTCCTTATGCTATTATGAAGTGTCAATTTTCATTAGGTTTTCAATCAAAGCAACATTCAATTCCACTTTTTTCCCCACTATTGCAATATTCAGAGTTTTTAAATGTAGAAATAGATAAACAATAAAAATATTTAGCTGTTACATTTCCATAAAAATGAACACATTTACGTTTTCTGCCTAGAACTGACCTAGGTAAGAGTCAGAAGGTACATTTTTCCCTATTAGGAACTGTAATACTTCAGGAATCAAACCAAGATACGTACTCTCCAAGACCTTTGCTTCCCATGCCCATACTGGTTGTTTCATTACTAAGTCTAATCTTTTTCTTTAGCTTTCCTAGCTATCCGTTTTAAACTTAAACGTTGCCACTACCAAAATGTCCAGTAATTCCTATGATATAAATTAATTTTTGGTATTATAAGCAGTGGCTGTTTTCTTATCTGATTTTGACAGAGGACTCGGAAGAGTAAGAAAGTACTAGTGTTTACACATTGATTATAAAACAGCAGAAGAATTAGGGGACAAGTAGAAATCTTGTTATTCAGAGATGTTTCAGTATCTGGACCTAAAACTTTGCTGACAGCTTTTACTAAAAAGAAATACATACATACATGAATTTGCAAAAATTGTCAGAGTACACATTAGGGAAGACCAGGCCAACAACTTCTGCAGTGGTGTCAAGGCTAGCTCCAGCATGGGGTGGGATGCACGGTGCCAAAGTTCAAAGGCCTTGGTGGGCAGAGGCAGGGAAAGAGTGATCCCCCACCTAACAACATAGATACACAACAAGTTACAGAGAAGGTGGGCAGCAGCTACCAGAACCCTAAGAGCTTTCTGCCGGCAATTTTTAACAACTCGTTCAGGGTACAGTGGCTATCAACAATTGTTTTGATTGACCTAAACCATATGGTTTTCAGCATTTTGTTCATCCTCTGTACACATTAAGACAAATATCAGAATCCCCCCAAAAATAAGAAGCCAGAATTTTGACAGACTATTGGACCTTACAGACACAGGCATGAGGAGAGATGATCACTTGAAGTTCCCCAAAGTTTTGCCCAGGAACATCCTAGGAGCCAGCCCTCCCAGAAAAGCTAAAATTTTCACAGAAGCATTTGTCTTTTACATCTGGAATTACTATTTTGGCCCCACTTAGTGCTTGGAAAGTCTGAAGGCTAAATCTGTCACTACTCCGTTTAGGAAAGCTGAATAAAGAGCCAGGTCTGCAATTAATTATTTTCTTGAGGCATCAGGAGTGGATACTGAAAACTCTTACACCTCACCACATCCATTCTTTAGCATAACCAATAACTTATTCATGCCTTCACCACTCATAAAAGCAATGCAGTTATCCAGGACACATGCCAATATCATCCTTATAGCACACACTTGAGAAGCTATGAGGCACAAAATATTCCAGAACTTTTACATTGAAAAATTATTTCAATGTCACATGTAAAATATTTCTTTGTATACAGAAATTCAAATTCTACACAACTAATATTCTCTTGATACATCTTGTGGAAATGAAGCCTTTTTAAACACGTGAATTTTGTATTGGCAGAAGTTTACATTTCACACACCGAGGCCACAATTTCTGTGCCTTTTTCTCCTTTTGCTAGGAATTTGTTTGCTAAGCAGGCTCTTGTCAACATGCATTAACACCTTATACTGCTTCGTTTAAAAGAGACATTTTTCCCGTCTCACTCCACAGCATTTGTATTGAAGTTCATTGTTCTACAAGTTGTATTGATGTTGCTGTGCAAAGTTCAGACCTAGCAAAGCTGCTTATCTGCATACTGCAATACTCTAAGTAGCAGCCTATTGATTTTTGCTTCTCCTTAAATGGTAGAAGCCATGATGGTTTTATTCTTAAACACCCAATGTAAAGGAATGGAAGATAATACAGAGACGCAGTTTTTCAAAAAAACTTGGAAAGTCTTAAGATTAGTTAACTCCCCCCTTAAAAGAAATGCATTTCATGTGTTTCGTGAAGAATATAAAATAAATCCAACATCTTAAGTGAAATCCCCTTTATTCGTTAGGGAAATAAATATTCAGAAGGACATTGTGAATTAATATATCATGTTCTACTCAATACCATATAAAAATAGTTGGGTTTTTTTCCCCCCACACTTAAAGATCCTCTAGAAGTATAGTAGCCTTACTAGAATCTCTGGACATAAGCACTTTAAAAGGCACATATTAGAACCATTCAATTATGAAGACAGACAGCAGTATTTTTAGCAAGACCTTTCTGGCAAGCCATTTAAGATATATTACACATAGTTGCCCAGAGTCCTGTCATATATCTTGGATGATATGTCTGCAAGAACGCTGTAGTTTCCTGACAATTTCTCAAATTCTATTCATGCATTTAATAATTTGCCCATTTTTAAAAGATATCACCTATTTTGGTCTTCAGAGTCCCGTCATTTTATTAAAAAGTTAATTTTTGAAAATGGCAGCATGGCTCTTAGCAGACAGAAAGCTTTAGACTTATGCTGTCTTTAATGATCACCTCAATACTGATTAAAAAGACATGAATATTTGGAAAGACAACCTCCATTCTTGATGGCTCCTAATAATTCTATAGATGGGCATTTCTTCAACACACGACAAGAACCTACTGTCTTTCAGCTATCAGACAACTGCTCCTGATTTGATATCTTACGGAGCATTTATTATGTTCTGGTAGAATAGCCACTTTTTTACATTGTAATATATCTACTGTATTTGGTAACTTTCCACAAGCTTTTAATTTGGCTGCTTTTTTGTGTTGGTAGGCAAGATAGACTGCCAAAATTCTCATCCTGAGCACCACAACGTTACTTGCTTTGTCCAAAAAAAAAAAAGACCGGTAGAGACCATTACTAGGACTTTTTCCCATGCTCAGAAGGCTAAACTCAGGTCCTTATTCTGGTGACTCATGATTCAGTTGTGATTTGTCTAGCTTCTCAGTTTCATGCATGCTTTTGAAAAAGAAATTTAGGAACTGTTTGTAATGAAATAAAGCCTGTCAGCAGGTTTGGATTATGAAACCTACATTTGGGCCCTTTAAAAACTTTCTCCATGATCCCAGGCTGAGTGACTGTGAGCAGTTTTATGATTTCAAGTGGAAATGATGCTGAACTCAGAAGTTTTGTATCATTTAATGTGAAACCAGGCAAATCTTAGCAATTTTGGATGACATTCTGTACTATTCCAAAGGTTCAAACATGAAAGTCAAAAGAAGGCCAGGGAAAGTACAGAGACAGAAAAGACTGCATGAATCTCTGGAAAGAAAATAGTATTTTTGCCTTACTTGAAAAACAAGTAGAAGGATTTACACAGCTGGAATACTCAAGAGTTTCCAATACTACGTAGTTTGCAATTTTCACAGCATTTACTTTTCATTTTGGTCAAAGGGTACTTTTACTCATGGTCTCCTGTTTATCTGCCACCAAAATAGTCTCTGCAAGTTTCTGTTATCAATGTGATACACAGGCTACTTTAGCTTAAGTGCAGCATGTTTACAGCCCGGGCAAATACACAGCAGGTCATTACTATTTTGAATGGCAACAGAGCATTAAAGCTGTACTTTACTCAGGGAAGATGACGGCACCTTTGTCACTGACATACAACCAGCCATGGAATTAAAACACATGACACAATGATGAGATTTTTGAGGGCAGGAAGAAAATGGAGTGATCACACTGTGCAGAGGCAAACACTGAAGACAAAGCTATGTGGCATAAAATGCAGAAGGAGCAGAAAGACAACCATAAAGAGCATAAAGGCAGGAAAATTCTAGGAGTAGAAAGAGAACTCTAACCTGACTGGCGAGGGCAATCAGAAACGATGATTGTAAAGAGATAAATACTGCTACCAGAGGGCTCAAATAGCAATCAACAAGAACCTTGTCTTCCAGAGTGGACTTTAGAGGAGGCTGGCAACAGGTTGCACAGTATGAGCATATCCTGTCCTTTACTTCAACTTAGATCTTGCCATGGCCAAGGTCTTAATCAGACCTTAATTAGATGCCAGCTGTCATGAAGGAGCAGTGGTTTCAAATATTTTCCTGATTCTCAGTAATATTCATTGCAGTGACTTTAGATACTTATCCACAAAAGATCTTACAATCATTTTGAACTGTGGAAACAAAGATAAATAAATCCCTTTCTTTTTTATTTAGCCACTTATCTCTCCTGATGGCGAGGGGCAATAATATATTTCACACCATTAATACATTAACCAAATCATGTCTGGTTTGATTAAGACATCTCAAATGACTACTAGTAAAAGCATGTTGATAATAAAGTAAATAATTAAATGTTTTTCAAGGACTATAGTATTGAGGCTATTTTTAAGAGTTGATTTGATAGACTTTTGATGGATTAGCTTAATTTCTATGAATTGCTTGAATTAACAGGTTCATACATATTTCTCTACTAAAAAAAGTAAATGTGAAAGTCAAACATTCCATGTCTGACAGCTAGGCATAATTTTTATTAGCTGCTTAGTAATGTTGAGAGAATCTATATGGAGATCAGACTTGTGATTGAAAAGCATTTCATATTCATTTCCTAGGCAAACCACAGTTTCATCTGGAAGTGATGTGGGTGGTGCTGGATTTCAACTTTAACAGTAGAGTGAAGAAAAAAAGAAAAGAAAAAAGAGTCACCTGGAAAAAGACTAAACACAGCCCTGGAGGGATCTGCCAAATTTAATGTGATCATAAACATCACCCTCCCCATTCAGCATTAACAGATACGATTTCTGGCTAAACGTAATATTTTCTACTCTATTTCCTCATAACTATCAACTTATGTGCATGCTGCTTTGGATTTGAAAGCACTTACCAGAGAGATTTTTTGATAAGAACGATCCTTGATTTCACGTGCACTCAGCTAGGGCAGCCAAAAGTAATCCTTTTAGGAAGAAGAACCAGGACATGGGTCCATGACAAACAATACCTAGTGTAGAAATCACAGAAAATAAAAAGCAAGAGAAGGAAGGGAGGCATCAGCATCCATACCAAGCTGTAAGTGTTCTTATTGATTGGATAATCAAAAGGTGAATTGCTCAGTAAGAACAGCAGTTAACCTACACAGTAGTAACAAGAAACCAGTTCTGATTTTAGGTGTGGATCTGTTGCTACATGAGAATTACAAAGACTCTTTTATGGAGGAAATTGCGTTAACTCAGACAAACTTCACTGAGACAGAAAGCAAATCCAGCTTGATTGCGGCATAAATGCATACATTTAGCTGTACACAGTAGGTAAAAAATACTTAGAAATGGGTATTGTTACACAAAAAGATTTTCTATGTAATTTAATCTTATCTCACAATTCTGTAGACTGAACTGTCTATGCAGTTTTTCCTCTCATCTGTATCTTTTGATTCTGAACTTAAAAAACTTCCAAAAAGTCTCAACCCTGGGTCCCTTTTGAAATTAAGATATAGTTCCTACACTCTTTTGACTTTTTTAAATTCATTTTTTCCCCTCCAAACTACAATCTGATGATACCTTTTATTTTATTTTTTGAATGCTGCCTGGAATTCTAGGCTTACCATCATAATTCTAGCACCGTGGAAACAAGCCTAGTTTCCGTAATAACATTTTTTCCCTTTGTACTGATTTTATCCAATATTGTGAAATCAGTACAGCCAACAATACACACCACTGAAGCTTTTCAGATGAAGTACATACTTTTTAACAGAGCTTTTATTGTACAATTTTGCTACTAGGGAAAAAAATAGTTTCTGTGGTTTCACTCCATAGAAATAAGCTGTGTTTTTAAGTAAATATTTGTTTATGGGAAAAAACCAAAATACAGTGCAGAAGACTGAATGTGTTTCAGAACTATGAAAAACACAGCAAGCCAAATGAAAATTAAACACAGAAAATATTTCTACCATCTCTGGCTTTAAAAAGCCTAGTGTATTATTTGGGGGCACACAAAAGGTGCTCAGACTGTGGACACTGTAATAAGAATCTTTTTGCCCACTTGCGTTCTTTTTCCCGCTAAAGATAATTGGTTTTATTTCCTCATAAGTGAGAATCGCCAAATTCTTATGTCTTATAACTGCTGCATGATCAAAATTACAAAGTAAGTGTTATAAATGCAGATATTTTACAGTGAAGTAGTTAAACTGCGCTTGATCTTTCACTGGGACTTAGCAAAACCCTTGCCCCCATTTTGAGGAGGCACTGGAGAAAAATGAAGGGCAAACAATTTGCAACTGACTTCGTCTGGATTCTCTGAGTTATGTCCACCCAGCCAAGAAGGTAACTACACCTCTCCTGCTGTCTCTTCTCATGCACACACATACGTACACATACCAGAATATATTAAATTTTTAATACTTCTGTTTTATTTACATGTCTTATCTATTTGATATGATGTTTTTCAGCACAGGAATCATAACCTCCTATGTCTGCATACAGCTGCTATGAAAACACATGCCCTAATTTTCCTGTTTCTGCATTATATATTAATATAATGTCAGCCTACTATTATTACTGAAACCATCACTAGGAAAGAGTCCCGTGTTTTTGCACCAGCATGATACCAAATCACAAGACAAGCATGGATTTGTATTGCTACTGATTTTACCCATGGAATTGATCAACATGAACAAAATAAGAGGGTGATCTCTGCTGTTTCAAGATCATATCCAAGAAGGGTAATCAAGAACCCTATTCTTAAAATTGTTAACACCCCGAGTAACAATTTGACCACAGATGCATCCATATTTCTGCATGAAACATTGTGCAGATTCCAGTTACTACAGATGCATCGCTGTGACAGATGCTTTTTTGGTGGAGAGGATAGATGGCTGTTTTAACTCTAGCATCATAACACAAGATTGAAGCCGTGAGTTCTGCTCCATGGCAGCGCTGTTAGCAGCTTTAGGTCTGATCAGCTATTTCAAACTCTCTCTTGGCTGCAGCTTGAAAAGAACAAGGGAGGACACAGTGAGGCAGAGGATACTTAAAATAAATCTTGGCTGGTTGCGGTGACTGAGGAAAGAGTTACACCACTTTATCACATACCCTTTGTACAATGTTAAATCTAAATTAATTAAATAAATCAGTTGATGAAATCACCCTATAAATGTGACAGCACATCATAATTCACTGCAGCTGCATGAGCAGGGAGCAGATGGAAGACGCTGGATTTTTCTTTGAGCTGAAGTGCCACTTTGCTGGTCCCACTCTATCTCTTTTAAGATTATCATAAGTGCATGTGTACAAAGGGCCTGATTCTGCAGCTGCTTCTTGCACAGTACTTCACTGTCAGGAACTTTCAATGAAAACAAAGCAGCTGCAGAACTGTACCTTTCCCTCTTTGTTCACTCATAGGAGGAAAATCCTGGCCTGTGTTATACTGGTGGAATTGAAGACAAAAGCGGGTTTTAAGTTTAATTGTATCCACTACCAAGTGAAATGACCCTCCCTGTTATCCTCTTGTTATCCATTGTACATTAAACAGATTTCTTCCAACAAGGGTAATTGTTTCCTCTGAAGTTCAGGCTTCAGTACCAACAAGCAATCTGCATTTGGTCATCTCAGGCAGCAGCCTCAAAGAGAATACTACATGCTTTACGTGAGCTAGAACTGAAACTTCTGAATTCACCTTTGCAGCATGCAAAGTGAAGAAGGCGGAAGTAAAAAGGATTTTGAGGAGTCAATATGTCCCAAATGAAAATGGAGATGACTTGGAAATTGCTTCAGGAACAATTTATAGCTGTGCTTAAGTTGGAGCTGCCAGCCAGGCTCCCAGGAGAAGGCTGACCACCTCAGCCAGAGCTTGTGCAAGCGAATTCACTGCATATGGAGCTGCATGCTGCTTGCAGAGGAAACCACCAGAGCTGCTTTGCTCAGCTCTTTAATTCTTGAAGTCTTGGTGCAGTGATGTGGGAGAACAGGAGGGTGACAAGCAACATTTTTATCTTCAGGTTCCAGGGGGAAAAAAAGAGCACAGAGCAGAGCAACATATGTTGTCCTCCTCAGAGGAAACCAGCATGCCTGCTACTCCCTGTCCTGTGGAGGGACAGTAATGCTCAAGTACCAAATTGGGTTTATTTGCAGCAACTTGTAGCCTCACCCAAATGTGTAGCAAAGGAATATAAATCCTTCCATGCGTTTCACTGGATTGGAGTTTATGGGGTTTTTTCAATTCTCTCTGAAAATTGTCCTCAGGATTTGATGACTAGCAAAGGTAATATCCAAAACATGAATCAAGTGGGAGAGGAGAAAAAAAAAAAAAAAAAAAAAAAGGAATCTGGTAAACGCCCATATCTAGGTACTCTGCTCTGACCTATGGAAATTATTCCCATAGAGCTGAGGCTGCTAGAAGGTTGGGACTCATCTCCCCCTCTCAATTAAAGCTGGCATTAGAAACGAGGATTAATAGTGGTAATATATTAAACATTCTCATAAGTATCTGCCCAAACACTACTAAAGATAATAAAGGACAGAGAAAACTACCCTTACTTTACTGAGAGCATTGCCTGATGGTGGTGGTATTCATGAACAAAGCTCAAGCTGTAGGAGAGATGGGCATTTTTTTTTCCACCGAGATGCCTGGACATGGTTCCCACACAGGAACGTCACTTTGCCTCCAAATTTACCAGTCTGCATCCTCATGGTTTATAGACAAAAAAATGCAATATGAGATAATGCAACTATTTTGAGGTGAACACTAATCACAAACAGAGTCAGTCTTAAAATCTAAGAGTTTCAAGAAGCCAGTCTGTTACTCTACCTTCACATTTCATCATCTACCACAGCTTTAAACTTGATTTTCAAAGATTAAGGATTCTGTACATCATTATACCTTCAACTTATTAGCAACTCATTCTGTCTTCCTACTCTGTTATTTGTTAGGCATATTTGAAAGCTTAGACTTTTAAAACAATCCTTAAGCACTTAAAGATCAAGAGTTAACTGTAATTGACACAAATGTTACAACTTCTGAACTACAAACCACAGATCCAGAACGTTTGCTTTAACATTAACTTTAAGATCTCATAAACTAGAAGCCTATTTATATTGGAAGTTGAACATTGATTTTGTTTCTCTTTAATTGTAGTATTCAACAGGCTATTTTTGTCAGACTCACAGTATACTGAAGAACAAGTGAAACTGCTGCACAAAACTGTGTGTTGTGTGGTCTAAATAAAAAACCTTAATGATGGCCTCTTAAGAGAATTCTAAACTTTATCAGTTTCAGAAAAATACAATAAAAAAATTATTTTCCAGTCCTTTATTTGGGGGTGTAGGGGTGTGTGTGTGTGTGTAGGGGAAGAATGGTGATGGGTGGAGGCTAACGCTAGTTTATACTTGTATCAATACCTTGAAAATGAGAAGGAATCGTGATTGAAATGGTTGGTACTGACCTGTTGAAATAATAGGCTTTTAAGGTCTGAAAATGGTTACAATGGTTTTGAAATCAAACCTTTGGGGTGGGATACAACTGGGAGGGAAGGGGACAAATCTTCTGTAATTAGAGAATGAACAGAAACAGTTATTTCCAATGGTTCTGCATTTCAGCCACTAACCTGGAAACAAGAAGGCGCACAGGTATGCATTGAAAAGGTGGCTAATTTAATAAAGTGGTAAAATTAGAGGGGTTTGTTGTTGTCAGGTTGATTTTTTTTGTGTGTGTTGTGGTTTTTTTGTTTGTTTTGGTTTGAGGTTTTTTGTTGTTTCATTAGGTTTTTTTCCTATTCTATTATTCTCTATTTTAAAATGTCAAATAAACAAAGCTCTTCTCACTGTTGAAAATGCCTTTGAATAACGTATTTTTGTATTAAGAATAAATAGGTGAAATGCTTTTAGCATGCTGGTTACAATTTGGTTAAAAAATAAATATTTAACCAGACTTCTGATCTTAGCTTTATTTAACAAACTTCTGATCTTAGCTTCCTAAACTTGAGTTCACACTACTGATACAGATTACATTACAGCTGTAATATGGAATATCCTAGCTAGCACTTATATTGTTATTCCCAAAATTGCAATACTGTGGCCTTAAGGCACTTGAGTGAATGGAAGTTATCTTTCTGACTTGGGCAAATACTGTGTGGATATGCCATAAAAGCACACAATGTTCAACACAATGCTAAATTAACAGCTGACCTCTCTATGTGCCAAACTGTCTCACATTGATCTGTGGTGTCAGAAATAGAGATCATAGGAATAAAATCAAAAAGAACAATAAAAATAGCAGCACATAAAATTAAGTCATCATCTTCCAGGAAAAAAGAAAAAAACACCACACAAAATTGGATCTTCTTCCATTAGAGAAGAATTCAAGCAGCCTAATTCAGGTATGAGTTTGAGACTAGTCCTCAAAAAGCTCCAGTGAAAGAACAGGAAAATTCAAAGTGGACTATGGGCAGTATATTAAATGACTTGGTTCTGCTAACTAATGCCATGCAGCATGTGAGAGTGAGCTTTGCGTAGAAAAAGAAGACTTGAGATTTGCAGCAGGAAAAACAGACAAATGGTTGGTCAGGTGTGACTGTGGGATCCCAGGAGCAGCTGCTCATTCTTGACTTTCTGTCCCTTTCTAGTCTACACTATGGAATAATAATAGGCCCATCGATAACAACAGATTTCATAAATAGATAAACTACCTCGAGAACTGGGGGGAATAAATTCCCTTTATCATGGTTTAATGGTGATTTTATCCAAGAGTAGTAGGTGATATGACATCTTTTCCTCTAAACCTTTCAGTTGCTTATCCTTCTGTTGTGACAGATGGCAATCATAAAGCGCTGTGTCTTTATTTTACAAGAGTACTGGAAAAATAACCAAGGTGATAAATCCTGTGTATGACTTTTGTCCTCCTGCTCTGGTGATGAAAAGCTTTATAGTAGGCTTCCTTCAATGATCCATAATATTGATTTTAGGATTTTTAAATACCTAATCCAATGGTTTCAAATTAAGCGAAGAACACTGCACCTGATTTGTGAACTGTCTTAATATGATGAATAGCTAGAATATCTCTATCAGCCTATTTATATAAACTCTAAGCTTTACACAATACAGCTTGAACTCTCTCACCTGTCATTACTAGAAATGCTAACTACCTTATTAATATTACATACATCTACTCATCATTATGACAGAAAAACAACATGTTCATATTTACAGCAAGAGTCACAGCTGTGGGTGTCCCTTACAAAATGAAATTAGGTTTGATTTTGTGTCATGACAATGTTCATTAATGACACATACTCTAAAAGGGCAAGATCAGACAGATCCATGAATCATGGCAACAACAAAAAATGACTATCTCAGTGAGGGTCCAAACGCCTCTCTCCTCTATCTGACTTCCCAAATATATTACATGCTGGAATTTGACTCTCTGCCCTTCAAGGAGGAAGCCCTTAGAACACAAGGATGATACTATACATACTTACATACATTAGACCAACAACAAAGGCTCAATAGGCCACATTAACCAACTGAATAAACACATTACCTATATGTAAAATACAATAAAACCCAAAAAACAAAGACTGTGACGACTCCCCACTTTTTTTTTAACTCATGCTAGAGATTCTACTATCAGAAATCAGCTAGTTCTCAGAAAGCCCTTAGCTAAATTAGAAACACAAGCTTAAAATGCTTAATTTTGGAAAAACAGTTTCAGCATTTTCTGAGAAGCTTACATCTGAAAATAGAGTTACCTAAGTTATAAGATATTTGAAGCAAAGAGTAGTTTTACATCTGCAAAATGTTTGATAAATTCTTAGGAAATGGTTCAATAATAATTACTATGATTTCTTAACTGAGAAAAATGTGTACAGTTTTAAAATCCTGGGAAAACCACTTATCTATACGATACTGTAATAGCAAAAATTATGTCATTTATAAAGAACATAAATTGCTATGTGAACCAGAAATGCTGGAAACCCTGAAATAGTACTAAAACTTGTCTCTATAGGAGAATAGAAGGCTACAGTCTAGAGATCTGCACAAATGAGTTTCAATTCAGCTACATATAAAAAAATGTTAGAAGATTAAGTTTAAATAAAATAATTATAAGGAACTCTTTTGGCATCCAGTTAATTTTCTATCAAGATTATAATTACCGTATCATTAGATTTGGAAGTGCAACATTTTTCCCTCCATGAGTAAAGTAGCATGAGTACAGCTGGTACACATTGTAAGGAAGGAAATGTCACAACTTTCCTCCCCTAAAGTTCTTTCTCCTTTTCTTAACTTAATATATATTAAAATTAAAAGTTCACTTGTTGAATGAATGATTGCACTTAGAGGATATGTTCTTGACTTTTTTAATTTGAAAAAATAAATTTATTAGTTTTAATAAAATAGCAATACTTTCACAGCAAAATTTAGACACAAACTGGATTTGCCTTATTCTTGAGAAACTGATTTTAATGTGCCCTGGATAAGCACTAAAGGGAAAATGAGGCATTAGGTCATAATTTTCTAGCTTATTCTAGTTAATTACTTTGCCGATTGAGAATCTGGAGTGTTTAGAGGACCGACAGTTTAAAACACTTGTTCACAGCAATCAAAACTAGGAAAAGCCATATGTGCTTATTATCTGATTCACTTTTTAATTCCTCTCAAAATAACTTCACAGATTATTACTTTCCTTTTACATCAGCCCACTCTTTAAACTATCAGGTAAGATAGAATTCTGGTTTGTTTCCACTGTCTCAGAAGAAGCCGAAGGTCTCCAACTGGTACCTGATCCTCAAATCCGTGTAAAAGTTCATGTGCCCTACAGGAATGATCTGCTGCCTCTTTTGTGAAGTTCACAGAAAATCTTGAATTTTAAATATCCTGTGTAATTACGACTACTGACACTAAATGCATAGTCAAACTTTTTATTTTCCCTGAGATGGACAGCACTAAATAATACTTTGTGAAACATATGTACAGATATGTACATATAAAGACACCTATTTCAAATTACATATAGCTTAAAAAAAGATAATTTGTGGTTAAGATTCATTACTTCAATTTTATTCTGGAAAAGGAACAAAAATGCTGAACTTTGTTTGCTAAAAGACTTTGGTAGAAGACCACCATGTAGTACTAAAGATAATTTCCCAAACTTGAAGAGGATTGCTGATGCAAAAACACAGTCGGAGCCCAACCAGCCATCACTTCTTCCTCCATATGTAGAGGAGAGACAGTAATATTACAGTTTCTGAGTAGCTAGTGTTAATTTAATACCTAATAAGACAAAAAAGCTGCAAGAGGTAACTGCAACTGCTCAGTAGGAGTAAATAAACAAGAAGGTACCTGTGCTGAAAGGCTGTGCTGTCTCAGACACCTTATTTCATACATTCTTTTGATAAATGAGACAGGAAAAAAAAAAAACATTATAGGGTACAAAACTACTTCAAGCAGGTGCACTGCAGGCTCCAACCAACTTTTCAGAGCTACTAGGAAACATCTGGTAGGAAATACAGTACTGGAAAACCATCAGCCCTTCAAAAAGAGAGAAGAATGACTGAAGAGGAACATGTGTCAGTCTCTGGGGCTGTTTCATACTGCTAATCAGGAACAATTCCACCAAAGTTAACTGATATTTATAAGCATAATATGAAAATAATGGTAAGACCATTAAACTTCTCCTAAGGATGTAGTTACATGCTCATTTAACTTGGTGACAATGCATGTTAAACAGGCCTTAGCACTCTTTCATGTCCTGCTGCGTGTTTATTTCTACCATCCAGAATTATAATGCAAAATACTTCTTAGTGCTGGCCTTTGAAAAGCATTTATGTAAACAACTACATAATATATGTGCTCACACATAAAGCTACATGACATGAAAGAGAAACTGGCCTACTAAAATAAATAAAAACTACAATCTTAACTAGTAGGAAATAGTTAAAAAAAACCCAAACAACAAACACAAAATAGTCCCCAGCAAAAATACAAAGAATTGTTTCTATTGAACAATTATTAAGGGTAGGTTTTTTTGGACCATATTTTAAAAATATATGGCTAGCGTCCTCTGACAGGCTACATTTTCAATTTCACACATTATGTGAGCTTGTGGATCAATGGCTCAGAAATTTTCCTGTTCAGTCTAGTCAATTGTACCCTGCAGTCTTGTTATACCATGGCTGGGCAGGCACCCAATTCCCAGCTAGCCACCTAACTGACAGATGTTAATTCCAGGGATGTTGATAGCTTCTAAAGAAAATGCCAACTTAAGAGTATGTGGTAGTGGCCATCTTGCCCAAAACAAATTGTACTAGTATGATATAATCCAGGCATAGGTGAGCCTTTGTCACTGTTGCTTCATACTGGTGCCTTATACCATTGTGCTCGCAAATCTCTAATGAAAAACAGTAAGGGTAAAATAAGATGAAACCTCTGAAGAAATAAAGAACACCCAACTCATTTAAAGAACCAAACAAGACTTAACCGTGTACCTATAACTCAAATTGCACTCATGGGCCAAACAGTTTAGGATTTTTTTCCCTTTCTTCCATTCACCTTAAATTACACTTTGACTTTGAAGTAAACAAAGCTGTTATGGCAGCAGGTTAACATTCAACTGTTCTTTTTTTAAATTTATACATCGATTATTTGTGTTTCCTCTCACTAAATGACCTGAAAGACACCACCACCACTTTCATTTTGATGAATCATCCAAGTTCAGAAGGAAAAGATTTCCAGGAGTTCATTTCCTCTGTGACACTGCTGAGAGAAGACAATTTGGCAAAAGAGGAAGTGGAGCAAAGTCTCTAGCACAGAAATGCCTGGAAGCATACAGTCATGATAGATTACATACTGAGGAGCAGCCACACTTCGTAATTTTAAATCCAGTGTCAAAAGTCCATAGTCTTAAAGACTTCCTCCCTGATACTACTGTAAACCTCACTGCATTAAGTAAATCTATCAAACAGACTGTTGTTGGCAAGTGACTTAAACACAACATACAAATTCAGCAGAGGTCCTGAACTGTGGCAGCCGAAACAACACAACAGCTGGTTCTGGAGTTAGAACCAGAGTAACAAGCTCTTTAAAACTTCTTTCAGACTGCGCCCAGCTCTTTATGAATACTCAACCTGTGTGCAAGTTGTATCTTTTTTTTTTTTTTTTCCTTCTGCTGAGGTGACTACTATGTTTGCCAATTTACAAAGATGCAGCAAATCTGATTTTAGTTTTATATTTCATGGATGTGACGCAAGTGGCACCTGCACACTGTGGAGCAGAGCTCGCCTAGCACTGACCCTGGGCCACAGCACTCATGGTTCTAAATGGATCTCGGCAACCTGTGATTTTGTGGAACAGATTATTAGATGATTACTATGGAAATATAGGGCAGTAGCAGAATATTAGCATAACAAAATATAAGCCAATAAATACAGCAGTTGCTCGTTGAAATATAATTTCCAGTCAGGCAACTATACAGCATTACAAACAAAACAAAACAGAGAGTCTCTATCCCCTTTTAAACATTTAGCCTTTGAATCTTCTGGAAAATTACATCAGGGTTTTTGTTGCATTTGGGGTTTTTTGGTATGGTTGGGTTTTTTCCCTAGGATATTGCATATGCTTCTCCCCACTTTCCACCCATGAGGCTCACAGTTCTTATTTCTCATTGGCAGTCTAGTAGCTGAATAGCAAACAATCAGTGTTGATTAAGTTTATAAAAATTGAGTTCCCCATCTTCTAATCAATACTTTTGTTGAATTGCAACACTATAAATTTTCTTAGCCATTTACTTTATTCCCCCTCCCATATGAACTAACCCTTCCCAACTAGTAGTTAGGAATGTAACCTATTCACACATTAAAATGATCTATTACCCAAATCCCCAGTGTGCTGTTTTCTGTAATAGATGTTTAAGTACCATACTTTATATGCACACACAAATGCACATGAATGAATAAATCACTGAAATCTTCCTGAGATTCATTCCATTGAAAATACACATATTCCTTAATCCCTCCCAAAATTTTGACCTTTCATTAACCTGAGCCACAAATCAACATGCAAATCTGTATTTAAATTGCTTTCTTCTGAAATAAAGATGCTCTTAAAATTGCCTCAACATTCCAAAGTCTGAAAGAAAAACTGCAGAGACAAAGGAATGAATGAATATTCATGTATTATAGCATTTTTTTCTGACTAATATGCATTACATTTTTCCCTATGCTGTTTCTAGTATTTTTCCATATTTATAATACAGAATGAAATTTTATAGAACTTCACCCACCTTGCCATGGTTGTTTTCAGCTGTGACATGAATGGGAATGCTATGGAAACTGTTACTATTTTCCCAGAAGCATATATGGCATGAGGTTCTAAAGCTTTAACTGTGCTCCCTACCCCTCCCCTCCACCACACATAAGAACTCCAGTCCATACTACACAGCACCAAGCTTTCTTACAAACCGAGGAGTTCAATGATGCACACGGTGGCACGCCTGTACACGGTGAAGCGGATGACAGCTAATGACATACCTAGTCTTGAATACCGTGACAAGTACGTCAACAGGCCACCAGTTTTAGCACATGGTTAACTGAACAAAGACTGATTCACCAAATGTTTTTTGTCCTATCTTAAACCTATTTTTCAAAAGGTGCTTATATTGCTGTCTTCATTGCCACACCTGCTCAATGCCATGACCCCTTCATAGCTACATCAGTCAGGAAAAGTTGTGTTAATTCTTTGGAATATGCTTTAAGATTCATATATTTTAAATATTTTTTTGAAAAAAATCAGGGATTTATCTTGCACAGCTACAATACGATCAGTTTCTCATATTAAAAAAAAAAACAACCCAAAAACAACCCTTGAGTAAATATGTCCTTTTATGTTGACTCCATTTGATTTAGACACCTGGATTATCTGTGCTAAGGAACCCCTTGATGGAGGGCAAGGAGTCAAATGGAAAAGCTGTTGCAGAAAACACTACCAGCTACTCGTGACAAAACACCTTTCTGACCTAGAAGTGACATGTTACTGTTCTCAGGTATCACTACAGAGAAGACTGCATGTTGTTACACTTATCAGAAATCTCATAGCTTTTCTCTATCATGAAAGTCACTTCACATCCCATCAGCAAAGTAAAGGGAAGGAGTCCAAGTGTATGCAACAATATTGAAATCAGGATTAAAAGGCTAAAGCTTGAGCACTCTGGTACCCTTTATCTTTTTAATTATGTAGAATATATATACCCATTCAGTCCTCACAGAGTCCCCCCAGTACTTTAGAGGGATTTGATAGCTTTTGATCAATTCTGTTGTGTATACAATGAAACAACAACTGCTCAGTTAAAATACACAGAACAATATAAGGTATATTTTGGAAATATGCAGAATGGTGTTTACATGGCTTAGAGAATCATAATCAACTTTTACAGAGGATATGTTTAGCTTAGCATTCTTAATTATTCTGGTTTTAGAGTATTGAGTGTGAAGATTAATACCCACCCAACTAACTTTAATTTTCTAAATTACAGGGTACTATCACATGAGAAAGTGCCATATTTCACGTATATGATGAAAGAAATGCTCTAAAATACATACAACACTAAAATTGTTATCACAGGCAAACTTTGTAACAATTATGATACCAGAGCAAATGTAGGCACTAGAGAACAGAAGTTATTATTGTGAGAAATGGTTTATATGACATAGAGAACCATTCTTAATTGAGAACAGTATAAAGCCTTTGAAACATTAAAAAAGGCAGCAGCATTTGGAGGCACAGAACCAGGTACCTTTAAATACATTGTGAAAAGTATTCACATGCTTAACTATGCATACTATCCTTCTGCCTAACTTGAAATTTTGTGAAACATATTATATCCTCAGATGACCCTGTCAAATAATTATGCCTCAGACTAAGATATCTGGGTGAAAAGACACCTAATTCTTCTTCCGGTCCCTCCATTAACTTTTCTGTGATCATTGGCTTATTGTTGAGATGGGATTTGTAACAGAGCCTAAAGGAATTCTGCAGGGAAATTCCACTGAAATTCTGTGACAAAAGGGCATTTCACTTCTTTACACTTCAAAAGGCTCAACCATAATATTCCAGGGCATCAGGTTCACCATCTATGGTTCACCATAGATGGAATTAATATTCAAAAATTACTTCAATCTTTTATCTTAAGAAGTGTATACCACAGTTGGATAAAAACATACACATATTTGAACACATACATGAACAAAAGTATTATTAACACTAATAGATCTACTTCAGCATATATGTAGAAACCTATTATGAACAATTATCATCTCCCTCGTGCATTTCACTGGTGTCTAAAGGAGTTCAACCCATTAGGATATGAAGCTCATTTGTGCTAATGAAGACATAACACCCCCTCAAAGGTTTGTGATACTGGCCACAGAGAAAGAAGCAGAGGTGCATAGACCAAGAACTAGACACCAGAGAGGTAAAGATGGTCAGTACGCTAAGCGTTTCAGTTTGAAGTAGATTGCTACTAGTGTGAGCTCACTCTATTAGTGTATGGTTCTAAGATGAACAACAGAAAACTTGCATACTTGCACACTTATATATACATAAAGTATGTATATTCCATGAAAATCAGAGCGAGTGACAAATAGATATGCAAAAAGCATAAAAAGCATGAGGATGTTGAGTTCTGTGTCAAGAAGTGAGGAAACACCAGAACTTCTGTGACTTGTAACTCAATTTTGGCCCTGTATAGAAACATACTTTGATCCAGCCTTTGATTATATGGTTTTGCCATACGTTTTCTTCCGCAAAACCAGCATAATTTAGGCTGTGGGTCTGTTAAATTGTACAGTCTCCTAGGAAGAAAGGGAATATAGAAACTTCACAAGAAAGAATTGAATGTGGCCTTGAAACATTTAGAGATTCTTCCCATTCCAGTTCTAAACCTACTTTCTCCTTTGCACTCCACACATGTATAGTGACCACACATACGACTGCGCAGAAGTAAGTATAACATTTTGATGTGGTGACTCACACTTCAGTTCCCATTAGTTTAATGGGTACTTTGGTTTTATACATATAACCAGCCCTTGTGACAAAAATACTTCTGAAAACTGCATCTGTGTTCAGAGTATACACTGGAGGAAGCATGGGACTCAGAACAGACAAATAGTCCATCAGAATAAAAAACATAGAAACTGCATATCTAAATGACAGTGCACAGAAGTGTAGTTAGGGGGCCAGTCAAGGAAGATTTGGTTGCTCTGGGTTTATACATCCCTTGCTAGGAGGAACGTTTGGATAACCAGTTACAATACATAAGTAAATGTGCGAAGGATTAGAAGTATTTTAAATGCAAAATATGCCCCTAGAATCCCACCAATTATACTGCAACAGAATTATTTGGAAAGATGGAGTATAAAGTGTGCCCTTGCTGATCTTGCTGTTCAAAATTACTTCCATACATGGGCGACAGAATTAAACTTCTCCCAGTAATCTCCTCTTTTCATTGATCACCAAAGAAAGGATTCTGATTTTTATATATCTACAAACACTCACACACGTAAACATGCATGCAAACACCCACCCACACATACATGGTGCTTAGGAATATTGTAGTGGAGATAAGCCTTCTCTTGCTATCATAATTTAGGACAGAGGTCTTGCATACTCCTGAGTCACTAATGCTTGAACTAGAACCTCATTACCACCCTAGAAAGTACGCCTTATGGAAACTGCTATTGCATGATAGACTAGTGTCTAAATCCCTGCAGGGAAGCAGAACAATTATTCTTAGACATAGCACAGTTGTATTTGTATTAATGGGAGGGAAGAAGAGGATCATCTGCAGGGCCTTCTAATACACAGCTGCAATTAAGAAATACCCCACTAATTTCAATGAGCACATTTTTGTTATTCTCCTAGAAGCTGTGAAATCCCTGCCTTGGACACTGCAAGACTGAGAGCAAAGCAGTCCAAGTAGGACTAATAGGCTAATTCTGCTTTTGCTTTTAGCACTGCATGCATAAAGCAGCAACACTGATTTCATGGGGGGCGGGAGGGATCGGAACGTTAAGACGTGCACAACTAGATGGCTATCAGACAGACCCTGAAGGAGCAACGCAGACACTTACAGGATGAAAAGAAACTACCCAGGAATAGGAAATAGACAATTTGTGTTGACTTCCATGAACACATTTAGAAGTCAAAAGGAGCCAATGGAAAACATAGCACATAGCATTGGTCCTCGGTCTCTCTGTGACCTGAAAATTCAATGACGGTTTCAGAGATACCTAAAACACACAGTTCATACAAATAAAAGACAAACAGCATTTCAACAGAGTAGGTGGTTCTTTATCAACTTGGATGTATAATTCCTTCAAAGCTGTTTGCAACACAGCTGCTTATTACTTATTTGTAAAGAAATATCTTACTAATAAAGATAGAATGAAAAGAATGGATACAGATACACATATACATTTATCCTACACTGAGCTAGGTTGCTACAATTTAAAACTGTATTTGATGTAGTCTAATTAGAAATATTGATTAAAATGAAGCCAGCTCACTGGAAGGATGATGATAATAGGCTAATAATAACAATTGATTTTGCTTTGATAAATGAACCAAAATGCAAACTGAAGGTACTTCAGTTTTGACCTACATATGGCCCACATTCCCTTTTCTTCTTTGCTTTGTTGAGTTTCTGAGATTTGTTCAGAATATAATGATAAATCTGAAAACACATAATTCACAGAAGGATTTGACATCAGACACTTCTGTGATGGCCCATTTTGAAATGCAGAGTTGTTGGGTTCCCCCCTCACTCCACTCCAGCTTTACTGAATTACATGTAGTGTGTGAGCAGCAGTAATAGTAATTAAAAATAATGAGGCCTGCTAGGTCTGCTAATTCTATTATCTTTATAGCATCAGGCTTCAAGCAATTCACCAGCAAAACAGCCCATATGAGAAATCTCTTCAGAAGGTTCAGTGGCTGTTTACGCTGCAACAGTATAATCTTTCTAGCCTGGAAATAAATAAATAAATGAAATCAGAAAACAAACTCGAAAGCAGACATTAGCAGACAATGTTCAGGAAAAGCAAAGGTTAATTAGTTGATAGTTGGCATAATTTTTTTTTTTCTCCCCACAAGAAATTCTGGGGTAACTATATAAGGTGCTGCATCATTAATTTTATTTATTTATTTAATTTTTATGTCTTCGCAAAACCTATTATTTCTTCATGGAATAAAATGAAGAGTAGAACTTAGCAGACACTGACTTTCTGTGTACCCTATTAACTCAGTGTAAAACCCACAAAATTTTTCCAGGACCTTCTGCTGCTTTCAGCTTTGGTGGAATCAACACCACTCTTCCAACTTGCAGGGTGCTAAAAAGCAAAACTGAGGTGTAAGTGTAACACAAGACTATAACACAGTAGGCCCTTTGTCTCTCAAAAAACATTAAATGCAGAATTTTGTTTTATTACTGCTACACTCTGATTCCATCTCTGAGCCCCACAAGCTAGAAATGCTCAGTAGGAGATGGTTTCTGCAGCTCACTAATACTTAATTCCTTACATGTCAAGTGAAACAGCAGAATTTCAGTTCCTTGGTTTAACATTTGCAAAACAACTGTCAGAAGATGATAAAATGTTGTGCAATATTCCTGTTTCTGCAGGCAACCAAAACCAATAGCCTTCTGGAAAACTATGAATAGCCACCCTCTGACTCAAGAGTCTCATTCAGCAGCTCATTTGCGTTCACTGCATCGCCAGCTCTCAAGTAATGTCTTTATCTACAATGACTGGAGGCACATTTTCAGCGTTAGCGGTGAAACGCGCACGTGTGTTCACAAACACACAGGGGTCTGGGGGAGAGGAGCTTGCAGTACTTAAATACTTTTGTATCCTGCATCACAAGGTTTGCCAAAGGAAGACGGTGCTGATTACAGCATTTGGCCTCACTACAAACATCCTTAAATCTCCTTTGAATCACAAAGGTGACCGATGTCATTAAGACACTAAAACACGTAGCTATTTAAGATGATCACAGAGCATCACAGTTTTAACACAAGGAAGTCACATATTACTATTTAGAAATGTTTCCCAAAACCTTGATCCTCTCACGGCAGATTTTAGAAAGTAATCCAAACTGGCAGGCACTGCAGTAGCAGATATTGCTTGCAGACAAGGGGTGGGGAATAAAATTCAAATTCAATTCAAGAAAACAAACCTGCCTTTTGCAGGGAAATAAAAAAATCAAAGTAATCTAAATTTTTTTATTTTTTTTTTTAAAAAGGAACTGAGAACAAAAATCTCTCAATTATATTGTCACATTGTTTGGAAAATTATACAAAATAATGCCCCTGACATTAAATGCCATTTTGCTATTTAAATGTCAAAACTGAACCCCCAAGTGTACCACAAAACAGATTTTTTATTTTTGATTTCGTTTTGTGATACCACCCTCATCTATTTGGAATATTTTAACTAGTTCCAGGTCTTTTCACAAATTACACTAGGATTTATTTTAGGATATCTTGGGTTTTTTAAAGATATATATCGTAACATTAAGAAGTTTGTAGGTTTACTTTTAATGGTTTTTTTTCTTTTAAGGTTTGGTTTGGTTTGGTTGTTTTTAAGATGACAGAGCATATCTAATAATTCTGAAAAAAAATGCACTTACCCTAACATATAAAAATATAGAGAACTTTTTCAGGGTTGTATTTGTACTCCTGGATTGGGAAGTAATGCTGCTAAATTCAGTATGAAGTTGCTTAATTAAGGGATAAGTAACAATGAAATGACTGTATTTATAACTTAACACAGTAAAAAAAGTTAAAAGAAACAAACAAGAAGATAATATAAAACTTTGCATGAGAAATAAAAGAGAAAGGTACACACTTAACTATTCAATATCCCAACACAATAGACACAAGCACTGAGGCAGTTTTTCCCATATTTCTGTTTTCCATTTCCTAGAACAATACAGATATCTGAATAATAATGAAGATTATTTCACATGACATGCTTTCTCCACAATTTGCTACTATTCTTTTAACATGTATATCTTATATTCTTATTTCCAGTATTTTTGTAAAATCATCACATCCTACACCACATCACTTGCATACATACAAATACGTACGTAGTCTCTGCAGCAAATCTGGTTGTCTGCCTGAGCTGTGTTGCCATCTGTCTGTGGATTCCTCCAAATCAGAAGCTACAAGCAACAGCAAAAGCAAAGGTCAGAGACCAACTGCAGAAATTGAGAAGTATCTCACCTCTATTCCTATAAAATAGGTACCAAAAAAAAAAACCAATCTTAAAATTCAGCACCAATGAAAGCAACAAAGAGCAACACCTATCTGAGATGTGGTAACTAGCCTCTGGGACCTGTGCATCACTTGCTGGAAACAGTTGGACGTGGGGGGACCTGCACGAGATGCTTGCCAGCACCTTGGATACCTAGAAAAGACAGTATCATGAGACTCTTCCAGCTAACCTGGACTCTTGACCTCCTTTCCTTCATCAGTACACAGCCCTGTTTTTCTGGCACTCAGCAGAAATCCACTATCCCATTTATCTTATATCCCTACTATCAATATGAACATTATCTAATGTGGATGTTGTTATTTTAGGACATATTCACACAAGAATATTCACATGGTTCTCTACATATCTCTATGTGAACATGGACGACGTTTCCATCTGTTTGGAAAAAAACAGTCTGGCCTTGGTTCTTACATGCAGAAAAGCAAAGACAATTCAGCACTATGTGCTTCAACTACCTTAACAGATTGAGATAAGTCCAAACACAGACTTCCAAGAATAAAGATTGAAGCATTGGATATGCAAGCATAGAAGTAGAATCCTTGGTGATTTTAATGGGAGTTTTGAAGAGACTCTAAGTTCAGAAGCTATGTATTTGATTTAGCAGTGGTTGTTTACCAACTCATTTTTCATCCTTAATATCCTCTTCCAGCTATCTCATGTATCATACTCATAATTGCTGTGGATTGGAGAACACCATTCTGTGGATTGAATGGAAATGGAAAGCATAGGAGGGAAGTCACAGATAATTACACTGGTTAGCATTAGTCAGAGTCCAAGGTAGTGCTGGCAGAGAAATAGAAGAAAACATGAAATTGCTTTTCAGCCCAGTGCTGGAGAGCTGCTGTATGGAATCATAGGGAAGGCGCTCAGGGAAAAATGTATTAAAAACCAAGTGGTATGTTCCAAAGAGAAGCAGCACATCCCTGCTTCCTTTCAGGGATTCATAACAGAGCACTGGAACTCCTAAAGGAAAAAAAAAAAAAAGAAAAATCAGTAATTTCAGCTTTAACCTCTTAACAAATGTATAAACAACTTCATTGGAATTAAAAAAAAAAAAAAAAAAAAGCAAAAGAGAGCAATAGACTCTTCTGAATATGTGGATCCAGGCAATAGAAGCAATCAATCTCACCCAAGCATGGGGAAAACACAACTCCAGCGAAACAGATCATGTATCCACTCTCCTTGGGAACTTTCACAGCAATCATCCTCATTGTTGTTATTTTTAATTAAATGCACATTGACAAAGTGGTGATAAAAGACTCGTGACATATGAGCAAAATGAAAGCACACAAGTAATAATTAGCAAGTAATTTATGAAATCATCTTAATCAAATATCATTACAAGCTGCCATGTAAAGCATGGCTTTACCCTCTGCTATCAGTTCTTTGCTTGTACCTTGGCCTGATGACAGTTAATGACCACACCGCTGTAACACATGCTGGATCAGGAACCCGATTCAACCAAAAACTCACCAGATGAAAAGGATTGGTTTCTTAGGCTGGATCAGGTCTGTTGTTCTAGGTTCAGGGCATGATCACACACTCACATACTCAAGCACATGAAGGAACACAGGGTGAGCACCTACCCCTTTCAACAGCACTGCAGAATTGTGTCAAAGGGAGCTGGAATGGTTAACCTCAGTCTGGCAACCTGATCTTCTCAGAGGTTACAGTGTTAAATATGTTCTGCTGAACCAAACATGTCCCAGCATACATGCAACTGTCTGTCCTAAAGCACTTCTGAAACCAACATAAAGAATTGCTTCCGTGCCTATCAGCAGAACGGGGAAAACCAGCCTTTTCAAAGCTGTGAAAAAATTACAGAAAGAGGAAACAGCTAGGCAAGAAGAGTTAACACATTTCTCATCAATGGTTTGATAAAAGTTCATTCTACACTCACTCTATCTGCTTACTTACCAGATGGAATAGACTAAATTAATTGGATTAAGCATATTTTGCTAATGGCACTGTAGGAAGGGTATCCACAAACCTACACTGAACAGGTACAGCAGCTATGCAACTGAACTAACTCTGCAAAGGACTACAGAAAGCCCTGTTTTCACTTACACCAATCACTTACAGATCTTTCATATAAAAAGCAGAAAGGGAATATTTGTCTAAATAGCAACAGTTTCTTATAAGGTCCTGACTTGTGCTGTAGCCAACCTCTTTCCACCATTATCAGCCTTTGGTATAGAGAGTTTCAGATTTGCAAATAGACTGCTATTTTAATTACTTCCTGGCTCTCATTAGTGGAAATTTTCATCTGCTGAGGTTACTTATACAAGAACAGGTCATTCTCCTAAAATTAATTGTATGCGTGCTCCCCAAATCCTACAGTAATAGATAGCTCAAAAATACATGCAGATATAGGAGTCCTACTGAAAACAGTGCTAGGAAGAGCAGGCAAATTACAGAGTTTAGTCCTCAGCATCACCCAGTGGTGTTTAGTGAGGATCCTTTCGAGTGGGTCATCAGTAGAAAATAAATCAGAACATCATAGCCTCGTGTTTCCTATTGACTTTGAGATTAGGACGAAGCTTTCTCTGAACATGTGCCTAAAACGCTTTCTTTCATGACTAAGGAGGCTTTTGCATATGATGGGCACATCTGCACATTTCATTTTGCTATTTGTTAAGTAGAATTAAAACTTGTTCTGTCTGAATGGCTATGTTAAGTTGAAATAACTCTGCCACCAATAAAAGCAGATGCAGGAGCTGGCCTTCCTAAACTTGAAGCAAAGTCCGTCATAAATGTAATTACAACTGGTTTGGTCTTGTCTTTGTACCACTGTGTCTTTAATCTATACCATTTGTAAAAACAAAAGTACTATCACAAAATATATTTGCTATACCACTTGCTAAAAATTACTTTACTATATATCTCAAACTGAACACTTTGATCTGTCTTCAACATACATATGGAAATCATTAAAAAACTGTACTCATGTTCTGTCCTTTAGCATGCCTTCCAAATTTTACAGAATCTTCCAAGATTCAAAACCATGGGAAAGTTAGACCAGACTCTGCCATTAACATATAGTGTGCTACCAACGCAGAACTGAAGAAACACGAGTGCTCATGAAAGTCACCTTCACATGTGAAAAGAAATTCAACTCTTTGACCTGATGAGTACACATCACTGAGGACACCATGCTGGTCCTGGATTGCCATGATCTGAGTCCCAAGTATGCTGGCCCTTTCCTCCTCCCTGCTATTCATTCCTACATTTCCCTTTTGCTATCATTGCCATACACAGACAGCCACACCAAGAACTGTGTTCAAGGAACTGATTCAGCTGAAAATTAGCTGAGGAAGAAGACAAACAGGGCTAATGAGGGTCAACAGGAGCAACCTGAAATTAGATTGGCTTAAACTGATCTTGAAACACCCTTAGTACCCAAAAAGGCTATTCTCTGTATCTATCAAGATGTGCACAGAGTCAGCTACCCCATTTAATTGCATAGGCATAGCTAAAAGCTATGAATGAGAGAGGAAGGAGATAGCTTTGTCTGAAACTTTATAATGCAACCTGGTGCGCTGTAGACATAATAGAATTATTTGCTAAGCCAGTCCACACATTAGAAGAGCAGCTGCCTAGTGCCTAACTACAAAATTACTCTGTAAATGAAAAGCAGGAATAAAGAGTAGCCAAATGGAAAAATACTTCCTGACCCAGCCAAAGAAAATAATTTACAACAGTTTCCCAGCACAGAGAAAGAAAAAAGGGCGCATGCACAGCAGTAAGATGTAGAAACTGAACTTCAGGGTAGGCAGCAAACCTTCTGATATTTGAATGGGTGTTTCAAAGTTATCTGGAGGGGAAAAGGTAGACATTTTTACTATACAGTTTAATGAAGGGGATATTCAAGACCTAAAATTTTCTGTTTAAGAACAAGCAATTGATATTGTATTAACATTTAGATTGTAAAAACATCTGCTGATCCTTACTACTTTTCATTTAGTGATCCCCAAGTTCTTTAGGCATGGTATACAACATTGGAGAATTAACCTTGTTTTTCAAAGTCAATAAAGGGACTATTAAAATGTCTAAAGTTAGTCTGTCCCTAAAGGGAACTCATAGCATTTTATAAGCATGGAAATAGTCACAGGTTTGCCCCATTGCATGGCAAACAGAAGAAAAACCCCAAGTTGTCATTCCTTCCCCAGTGAAATAAATGACAAAAATCGTATTGGTCTTCCCTTGTGCTTTTCACCATAGCAGTTAGATTCTTAACAAGTTTAAATTATCTTAATTTCAATTAACTTAATGGATCTATAGCAATTTACTCCCACAAATGATGTGCCTTAAGTATTCTGAGGTACCCATTCAGCTATAACTAGGGGAATTCAATTCTAATTACTGCTCTCATCCCCCACTCCCCTCCCCCCCAAAAAGGGGATAGTTTTATACTTTTGCCCATAACAGCTTTGGGACTATGGTAAGTAAAAATAAGCGCCTGCCTTCTTAATCTTGTCATCACATGGCTAATTAGAAACATGTCTCCATTTTGGAGGCCCAGGTCTTGGAAAAACACAAGTTTTGGCAGACTTGTCCTAGTTGCTAGTATATATTTATTCTTGTTATGCAGTTTTGGACTGATAGTGTTCTGCACACAAGAGGAACAAGAGACATAATATTTTCTACAGATATAAAGAGAGAGACTTGAGAGTGTAATTTGCACTGTACTGCCTCCACTGTACTCTTACCAAGATAAATGCTGTTGATATAAAAGCTCTGTACCTGGCTACCATAATCTTTTTTTCTTTTTTTTTTTTATTTTACCAGCTCTACCAATTTAATTGAAGCCTCACATAATAAGGGGCTACATATGGTCTGTTGACCCACTGGTTCTCTTGGATGCTACAAGTGAAATAAGCATTACTGAACATTGTGCCTAAATCACCATGGCACAACCAAAGAACATTTTCTCAGAGCTAAGTTTTAAGACCACAGTAAAAACAATGATGGAAGCCAATTCCCACAAGCTTCTCGACTGCACCTCGAGCTTCTGAGTGCTACACATTCTTAAAGAGATCTGGAGTTTCAAGGGAACAACAGAGACACTTGAATTGGTGATCACTGTTTCATATAAGGATGCAGCTCTCCCTAACTTCCACATCCAGTTACTGGATACATACGGCTTTTTCATTGCTTAAGTTTCATGAAGAACACAAAGACCCAGCCCTGTCCCTCCATGAAAAAAATTATGCCTGTGAACAACATGGTTTCAATAACTCAGTAGGTGATAATCTTCCCTCTGTTACAATTTATGAAAACTTTCATTCACAGGAATAAGAAGAAAAATACTTCATTACTTTTCAAACATGATAAGGAAAGATACAAACAGGCTGATGTGCTAGACCCATTCTTATTTGTGCATATTGTCAGAAAATTGCTAGCCCTCTTATGTATGGAAATTATCATTTTAGATTTTATCTGCAAGTTATGTACCTCCCATCATTCTGCAAGATAAACAAATTCAGCGGGTTATTTGGGTTTCCTCATGTAACAAAAAAAATCCACAACAAAACAAAGAAAAAACCAAACCAAAAAGCAAAGTCATAGCACTAATAGTAGTGAAATAGCTGATATTGTTAAATCTGACAGTATGTAAAGGCACCCATTCCCAGGGCTAAACAGAACAGAATACTGAAGAACAACAAAAAGACATTCAGAAGCCAGTAATAAAAATGAGTTGATATATGTTAATACAAGAAGGTGGTCTCTCTTTCCCATGGCATATACTATTTCTTTCCTCTCTTCCACTTATAAGCCAGGGAATACATTGACAGAAAAGAAAAACCCCAACAATATAGCAAAAAAAGGGTTCTGTCGTGCAAAAGCAAACATGTACTATATGTTATTTATCTATTATAGCTAGCTAGCTAGCTATATCTTTTGAGACATTCACCTTTTGACTGCTAGAGATCCCTGTCTGGAAATGTGAATGTTTGGTAAGCACATCTACTGTGAATGAAGAAACAGAGCAGTATCTTTTCCTACAGAGTGAAATAGAACAAAAGTGAGTTCTATAAGCTCAACTGTAGATCATATAACCCAAAGCTGACTCAATTTCCTTTTACAGTTAACAAATTCAATCAACACCCTGTCACCAACTGACTTTCAGAAGATTTCCATGATTTAATGAGCTCAACTTAGAAGTGCCAATGAACCAATATGGACTTGGGAATTAGTCAATACTTCTGCAAAACAAAAAAATTACAGCAAACATACTGTTTGGCAGAAAATGAACTCAGATTTATCCGAGAATATGGTGTGCTCTGAATAGAAAGTAATAATAAAGCATTAAATTTTCCCAGTCCAACTGAAAAATTGCCAAGTAGAGACATTAATGTAAATAATTAAATAGGAGAAAAAGAAAATATATAAATTTATTCTTTAGTGATAATTTCTTCTGATTCTCTAAAATTCTAGTGAACACTAACTTGCAGACAGAAATGGATGTTTCTTCACCCAGAATCAGAGTAGAGGTGAAAGGAGCCCATATACATCTTGGCAGACTAATTTATAGTCCTCCTCTTAGGAACATCATTTTTACACATCAGCAATGTTCTACACTTCACTTGTTTATTAATTCAAAATCTAAATTTTCAGAAATGCTTCTGAGTACATCAAATTTTTGTAGCATTGATTCATAATAATATTACTATTTATAAAGAGTTCTTGCTATTTTTATTCAGATATAAGATACAGTATCACAAAGTTTCAGAAGATTCTATTCTTAAACAATAAAATTGAAAAATGCAACTGTAGTATATTCCTTCAGAAAATTTTCACTGAATATAGCCCTTCAATTGGAACAGAATTAACATTAGAAATCCTAGACAAAATTTACAGAAAAGTGTCTGTAGAAATAAATTGGAGGAAGAAAAAAACTACCATAGAAAAGAAAATTTAAATAAGGATTGGCGATACAATTAAAGCTGAACAAAATATTCCATTTATAAGGAAAAAAAGTTATGAAGAAATATGACTGTATTTTTCTACCTGTTAAGCTTTAAGTGATACTTAAAAGCTATTTGAACTACCACTCCATGGAACGAGCCCTGGTCTAAGCTGGGCAATGTCCTAGTTAAGGAACTTGCCTAGCCAGAGCATTCGGTAGAAGGTGATGGACACAGAAGGACCAAGATGTAACTTTAAGGCGTTTCAGTACTTTCATGCTTTCTGGAAGAGATGATTACAGTAATAACTTTTTTTCAGTTGATATTACTGAATGAAACACTGCAGTACTCGCCTAATTTTTACTCAGCTGAGCTGCCTACTTACTGTATGGTAGTCATTCAGCATCAATTCAGTTTTGGCCCAGGGTTTTCATTACTGAATTTCTGTTTGGATAGTCTCAGACGTGGCAAGAATGTCAATATGCTGAGGTTTCTGGTGGAAGGCTTTTTACACATGTTTATGAGAGCTTTCACATTTGTGACTTCAAGCAGAGTATTATTCAGTGCTACAATGAGCATAATTGAAATCCACAATTTAACAAGTTCAGGGGGTTGGGTTTTTTCTTAAACACAACTAATTAGAAGTTAGCAATGCAAATCATTAATATCAGGGTTCACAGTTCTGGGAAAAACCTACTTTAAAGCCAGTCAGGCAAAACTGCAGCCTCACTTACCTCCGTGCAGCATGCAGCGACCTGGCTCTTACTGCTTACTTCCTAGCATGGTGGGAGCACACTGTGCCAGCTTGCCACTGTGTATTAGACTCCTCTGAAGGCCAAACTCAAAATCATCAGTCAGTAGGAGCCTCTTGGCACTCTGCAAAGCTGTAGAAGGAACGAAAACAGCCGTTAGTCATTGTTTATTAGGCTTTTTAATGCAAGTGTGGTGAATGATACTTTTCAGCCTGTTTCTGCCTCCCCACCACAGCTTTCCTCATCTCCTAGTGAAAGGAAACAGATGAAAAAGAAAAAAAAACCCAAAACACTAAGGGACAACACATGGTAGCTGATATCCCATCCTTGACATTAAACTGGGACTTCAAAACGGTATATCTGGGACTGCAACGTCCTTACAAAACTGCCTCAGGGAGAGACCAAGACATGAAACTGCCAACCTAAGGAATGATATTTTTCCTTTTCCTGTAACTCAAAAATTTTACATTTTTTCTCTTTTTGTTCTACGTATTTTTCCAATCAAGACAGTCTATCTAAGAGAATGTCACATTACATTTTCTTTGCGGGAAAGTGCATACTTGTAGCAATAAGGTGGCTGGCAAAGAAAACGTCATAATATATTTAGACTAAGAATTTACCCTCATCAGCTATATATGTATTTTTATTCAACTGCCAGCTATACACATTTTGATGTTGATTTGAAAAGTAAACAATTTTTTTTATTCTTCATCTATTGCCACTAAGAAACATGCAGCTTAACTGTGTACTAACAACTTCTCTGATCACCTGTATCTCAAAGACATATTGCAGATGTGAGATTTGCATACAGTGTCCTATTTGCAGTTTGTAAAACTGAGGCTTGTTTGTTTGTTTGGGTTGTGTGTTGTTTAATTCAAAACAACTGCTAAACTGAGCTGCACAAGTGTATGGAAGCTTGACAAGCAGCTTGCACTATGGTAGTCAGAGTAACTGGGCATGAAAAGCCAGGACTTTGGCAAGCACCTAGAAGTCTCCTTGAATAAAATACATTTATTGAGATCTGTAATAATCATGCACATTCAGCTTCAAGAGGAGCTTTTTGTTTAGATGGGATTTTGTTTAAAACAAAATCATTATAACTTTCTCAAATGTATTCTAAATTTAGGATTTTTTCCCCGAGAGTTTGATTACAGATTAATTCTGCTCACCTGCTTTGAAGCACACATTCCCAAATACTGCCAATAAACATGCCAATAACCTGCTCCAAGAGAGCAAAACCTGTGGTTTCGTTATACCAAAATTGATCCTTCCATGAAAACAAAACAAACAGGCAAAGACAAACAAAAGAGAACTTCATACCACAGGCTGTTTGCTGGAGACATTGGATAACAGATTTCCCATTTATAAACCATGATAATTTACGTGCCATTGACACTGTGAATGAAAAATCACCACAAAATTAAATACACACCAATGGGCAAGCAAAAGGAGGCTGGTTTTCTCCTTCAATTTGTTTTTATATTGCTTTATGGTTTCTATGCACCCTCCACGTGACAAGAAAGCAATAACAAAACCTCCAGTGAGAGCTTTCACTGTTTTCCATTTTCCGGGGTGAATGCTTTGGTTGAGAAAGAGATTGGAAGGATTTAGAGACTTACTCTAAACTGGAAAAACTGATAAATAGCTGGTGGCCAGAGGCAGATACAAACTGAAGTTGGGTAGAAGCAGAGACAGCTCAGCAGCCCGGGAAGTAACATGCCAGGGATATGGCCGCTGTGTCTGGGTCTTTAGATGACTTGTGCCTTTCCAGGGAGATTGCTCCACAGTGCCTCAAACACAGGGCAAGTTTATATATTGTAAAAACTGCAATTGAAAACGTGCATTGTCATGTAAATTACTGATATTTCTTCTTCATATCAGTAACAAGTGAAAACGCATTAGTTACACTGCAATAGAGGGATAGGACACAAAAAGAGTGAGAACACAACAAAAATATCAACTAATTCACTATGTGCAGACTTGAAGTTCATCATCCATGACTTCAGATGACTAAAAACTTCAACTTTTGTAAAAGCTTGAGAAGTTACCATACATATGGTTGTATTGGGTTTGCATGGCAAGTTTTCCATAGCAGGGGCACGAAGGGGTGTTTTCTGTACAAAGCTGCAAGAAGGTCCCCCCATGTCCAATACAACCAGCATCAGACAGCTCCAAAAAGACACACCTGCCACTGGCCAAGGCAGTGCTCATCAGCAACAGTGGCAGCATCTCTGGGATAACATAGTTAAGAAGGGGGAAGACAATAGC
The DNA here is from genome assembly GCA_020800305.1 of Porphyrio hochstetteri. Lineage (NCBI taxonomy): Eukaryota > Metazoa > Chordata > Aves > Gruiformes > Rallidae > Porphyrio > Porphyrio hochstetteri. Next base: position 13,385,804 of record CM036911.1, read on the forward strand.
AACTACAGCCAGATAGGGGAGTGAGATGTGAGACACACAGTTCTGCAGGCAACAAAATCAGCGAAGGTGGGGAGGAGGTGTTTCAGACTCCAGAGATGGATTCTTTAACCAAGGGATGGTGTACTCTGCTCCTGGCATGAGTACTGCTAATGGGGCTCACCTGTCCTATAAAGGAAAGTGGATCCTCGCCCAGGAGATAGCAGGGCTCATCGATCGTGCTTTAAACTAGTTAGGAAGGGGGAAGGGGATATTAAGGCGGCTGCCAGGGTTAGGCTTTGGGAGACACAACGGGAGTTGACGGTGGGAAGAGGTAAATACCAACAGCACAGTCGTGGACTTGGGGACGTTTTTCCACGTGAGAGTAGGGAAAATTCTGTGGACTGCCCTGAGTACTCCTCCGTGGAGCCACTTTTGCCAGTCCCCTGTCAGAAATCTCGCTGTGGGCCGTTGAGGATACCTACATCTGCTTCACCACTGAACTGTCTTTACACAAATGCACGTAGCATGGGGAACAAACAAGAAGAACTAGAGATCTTTGTGCGGTCGCAGGGCCATGATCTCATCGCAATCACAGAGACGTGGTGGGACAACCTGGACGACTGGCACACTGTCATGGATGGCTATGTGCTTTTTAGGAAAGACAGGCTAGGGAAGCGAGGTGGAGGAGTTGCTCTTTATGTGAGAGAGCACCTAGAATGTGTTGAGCTCCACCTGGGGAAGGATGAACCTTCTGTCGAGTGTTTGTGGGTTAAAATCAAGGGGCAAACCGGTATGGGGGACATTGTTGTGGGAGTGTGCTATAGGCCCCCTGATCAAGAGGAGCAGGTAGATAACGCATTCCATAAACAGTTAGAAGTAGCCTCAAGTTCCCGGGCACTGATCCTTATGGGGGACTTCAACTACCCAGATATTTGCTGGGCAAGCAATACAGCCAGTCGTATGCAGTCCAGACAATTTCTGCAGTGTGTTGAAGACAATTTCCTGCTACAGATGGTGCAGGAGCCCACAAGGGGAGGGCGGCTGCTGGACCTTGTTTTCACTAACAAGGATGGACTTGTTAGGGAAGTGAAGGTCGGGGGCAGCTTAGGGCAAAGCGACCATGAAATGGTTCAGTTCATGATCCTGGGTGGAAGAAGCAAGCCAAAAAGTAGGATAGCTACCCTGAATTTTGGTAGAGCTAACTTTGATCTCCTCCGCCACTTAATGGGGGCTATCCCGTGGGCTACGCTGTTTGAAGGAATGGGAGCCTGCGAGAGCTGGCTAGCATTCAAACAGCACTTCTTCCAAGCACAGGAACGATGCATCCCTTTGAGGAGGAAATGGGGAAAGAGAGGCAGAAGACCTGCACGGATGAACAGGGAGCTATTGAGCAAACTCAAAGAGAAGCAGAAGATCTATGAATCGTGGAAAAAGGGTCTGAGCACCTGGGAAGAATACAGGAATGTGGTCAGGGCCTGTAGGGATGCAACTAGGAAGGCTAAAGCCCTCTTGGAAATTAAGCTGGCAAGGGACATAAAGGATAATAAAAAGGGGTTTTTTAGACACGTGAACAGTAAGAGGATGTCCAGGGATAATGTAGGTCCCTTGCTGAATAAGGAGGGTGTCCTGGTTACGGGGGATGCTGAGAAAGTGGAGATATTGAATGCCGCCTTTGCTTCGGTCTTCACTTCAAAGGCCCCCCGGGACCCACAGACACTGGATGAGAGTAGGACTGATTGGGAAATGAAGAATTTCCCTCTGGTTCAAGTAGGGGAGGTCCAGGAGCGGCTCAAAGGGATTAATGCACGCAAATCCATGGGCCCAGATGGGTTACATCCACGTGTGCTGAGGGAGCTGGCGGAAGTGATTGCGGAGCCGCTCTCTATCATCTTCGACAGGTCTTGGAGGACAGGAGAAGTGCCTGAAGACTGGAGGATAGCCAATGTCACTCCAGTCTTTAAAAAGGGCAAGAAGGAGGAACCTAGTAACTATAGGCCAGTCAGCCTCACCTCTGCCCCTGGAAAGGTAATGGAACAGCTTGTTCTGGATGCCATCTCCAAGCAATTGGAAGAGAAGAAGGTCATGAGGAGTAGTCAGCATGGATTCACTAAGGGGAAATCGTGCTCAACCAACCTCATAGCCTTCTACGATCTCATGACAGGCTGGGTAGATGGAGGGAGAGCAGTGGATGTCATCTACCTTGACTTCAGCAAGGCCTTTGATACTGTCTCCCATGACATCCTGATAGCAAAGCTGAGAAAGCATGGGATAGATGAGTGGACAGTGAGGTGGGTTGAGAATTGGCTGTCGGACCGAACCCAGAGGGTTGTGATTCGTGGAGTAGAATCTGACTGGAGGCCTGTTACCAGCGGTGTTCCCCAGGGCTCAGTGTTGGGTCCAGTCCTGTTTAATATCTTCATTGACCATCTTGATGAGGGAATAACATCCACCCTCAGCAAGTGCTGATGATACAAAGCTGGGAGGAGTGGCTGACACGCAGGAGCACTGCGCTGCCATCCAGAGAGACCTGGACAGGCTGGAGAGCTGGGCAGTGAGAAACCAGATGAAGTTCAACAAAAGCAAGTGTAAAGTCTTGCACCTGGGAAGGAACAACTGTTTGTATCAGTACAGGCTGGGGGATGACCTGCTGGAGAAGAGCTCAGTGGAGAAGGACCTGGGGGTCCTGGTAGATGACAGGTTGGCCATGAGCCAGCAGTGTGCCTCGGTGGCCAAGAGAGCCAATGGGATCCTGGGATGCATCAGGAGGAGTGTAGCCAGCAGGTCAAAGGAGGTGATCCTCCCTCTCTACTCTGCCCTGGTCAGGCCCCACCTGGAGTATTGTGTCCAGTTCTGGGCTCCTTGGTATAAAAAGGACAGGGATCTCCTGGAAAGAGTCCAAAGAAGGGCTACGAAGATGATTAAGGGCCTAGAGCATCTCCCCTATGAGGAAAGGCTGAGTAAGCTGGGGCTGTTCAGCCTTGAGAAGAGAAGACTAAGGGGGGACCTAATCAAAGTTTATAATTATCTGAAGCAGGGGATGCAGGGGGAATCGGCCAGCCCCTTTTCAGTGGTCTGTGGGGATAGGACAAGGGGCAATGGCTGCAAGTTGGAGCATAGGAAGTTCCGCACCAACATGCGGAAGAACTTTTTCACAGTGAGGGTGACTGAGCACTGGAATAGGCTGCCCAGGGAGGTGGTGGAGTCTCCTTCACTGGAGATATTCAAGACCCGCCTGGACGCCTATCTGAGCAATATGAGCTAGGGAGCCTGCTTTGGCGGGGGGGTTGGACCCGATGATCTCTCGAGGTCCCTTCCAACCCCTACAATTCTGTGATTCTGTGATTCAGGCTCCAGAGATGCTTCAGGCTCCAGAGGTTTCTTTGCAACTTGTGTGAGAAGACCATGCTGAGGTAGGCTGTCCACCTGCAGCCCATAGAGGATGATGGTGGAGCAGATATCCACCTTCAGTCCATGGAAGACCCCGGGCCAAAACAGGAGGAAGCCTGAAGAAGATTGTAACTCCATGGGAATCCTGCAGTAGAGCAGGTTCCTGGCAGGAGTTGCGGACCTGTGGAGACAAGAGCTCACCCAAACTGCAGCAAGTTTTCTGGCAAGACTTGTGCCAGTCTCAAAGGTCTGCACCCTGCAGAAAAAAAACAGTTGGCAGTAAAATAAGTAGACGGTGAAGTTCCTTTTGGAGAAAGTTTAACAGATCAACTACTTAGTCTCTCAGAAGGGGCCTAGCCACTGACATGAGACTAAGCATTGTCCCAGGGAAATGAGACACAGGCATAAAGTGCTGCTTCAATTCAGATGGAAACCCTAACCACTCCTTTGGCTAATGCTTTGCACATATGCTAATGTCAATAACAAATTTCAAAACAAATCCTCTATTGAGTTACAAAAATGCTGTGAAGACAATATATAATCAACTGCTCTTCCTACTAGAGCACCAAAATCTATAACGGTGACTAAACTAATTTAAAATCATACTCAACACCATTATGCTCATGTATACAACTAGAGACTTTTTTCTTGAACAACTGTGACTGAGGCAATATTAAAAGACATTGGGGGAAATACCTTTTCCCCAAAACCCATCATCAAAATAATTTACAATTAAATTATTTTTATTTAATTAAAATTAATTTGAAATTCAATGTTATCTAATTAAAACATCAAATCAGTTGGTCAAATCATGAGCAATAAGTAAGTTAAAACAAAGCAATTGTCGCAGAAACAGCTCATAATGACAAAAATTCATCAATAACTACTATATGCTTTCAAAATTAATATATTCAAAGAGGAAATTACCTAAATAAACAAGATTAGGAACAAAATGGTGAAATTAAAAAATTAAAACAGGTAAATCTGGATGAAGTATTAAAAGTCCAATTTGGCAGAACACTTCAAAATGTATTTGTTTTTATTTAAATCTGAGTCTTTGCTTATTGCAAGTCCATGCTTTCTCTTTTTATACTGTGAGGGAAGGAAAGCTGTTTTCCTATTCACACCTTTTAGGAAAACTCATTTTTATTTCTCAAAATAAGAAGACGGGGTAAAAGAACAGATTTAGAAAGGATGCTAGGGACCTAATTCACCTCTTGGGTGAAGAAGTTTGAAAAGTTTCAAAAACCCTCTTTTGATATTCAATGTGTGGATGAACCCCACTGTATAACTAAGAATTGCACTGCCCCAAGTGTGACTGCACTGGTGTAATGTTTGAGAAAAGAAATAAACAAATCTCTATATAAGTCCTTAAAAAGCTTTGAAAAATATAGCAGTGCCCTGTCTGGATCTAGTGATGCCACAGCATGCAGTTTAGAGAGTCTAACCAGACTTTTTTTCCAAATGGAGAAGATAGAAAGGAATCAATCACTTTCAGACCAAACCAGAAGAATTCTTCCTGATACCCTTTTCTAAAACTATTTCTATATCTATAAACAAATATGAAAAGCGCTTCCGAGCACCTGCATTAGGGTGTAAATTTTAAATGTGTGTGCCTGGTCTCTTATCAGTGAGTTGCGAAGGGCAACTGGTGGTTAATGTCTTATCTGATGAGAACTCATGATGAGCAATATCAGAACCACCGCAAAATGGCTTATCAGGAAACCCTCATGCTCCCATCTCAGCTTACAAAACACAAGTCTCTTTGCATACGGGGAGGAAAAAACCCAGAAGAAATAGACAACACTGGTGGGTCCTTTACCACATATGGGTGGAAGAAAACAGTCATTTCAAATAACTTCAAAAAACAATCCAGTTGGCTAAAGAAATAACTTTTTTTAAAAAAAGTCTTGTAGGCAAGAGAAAGACTGCTACTAGTAAGCTCTCTCTAACTCTGCTTTAAAGATGATTTGTCTAAATAAACTTAGGCTAAACATTCCCCTTGGCTGTTAATATAAATGTCTGAAGCCATAGAAAGAAACTTGATGCCATAAGGGGTACTTAACCAGTAAGTCATGACACAAATTCTGGACCTATGTTATCTCAGGTGCATTGTAAAGCATGGGGCTGAAGGTCTAGATTGTCTTATCTTTCTCAGAAAAGAGGAATTATGAAAAATGTGGGAAGAAGTCATCAGGGAAGAGTCATAGTCCTACGTTCCCAGAGGGGTGTCATGATTGAAATACAGCTCATAGTCAAGAGGAGAGCTCTATTTTTGGTCAAAGGCTAGTGAATTTAATGGATATGAAAGGTGACTTTACCTTAGTTTAGGTTTAAATTTAAAGGCTTACCATTCATCTGTCACTGAATTAATTTAGAACTTCTCAAGCAGTCTAGCACAGGGATTTTAGAGCTTTCCACTTTCATATTTACAAACAAACCAGAAAGCAACCTAAAGTATTTGAAGAAACATCCATGTGAACTGTAAGTCAACACCTTTACAAAGCTATACCAGGGAAAATTATTCAGGATAAGCAAGAAGATGTCTGTCTTCAATAGCAGAACACTCTCAAGTCCCATGAAGCATTTCAATGAGACATATAGTTACCAACTGCGTTTTTTCTTAATAGCCAAGTCTGTCACTGGCTTTTGCAAGCCAACCCTTTTTGTTCTTGCATTTAGCACTGGAGCCTTTCTGATCTTCCCCTTTACATGCTTTGTCTGCACAGACAGACACCTTTCCTCACCTCCCGCTTGTAGCTTCACTGCAAAGGTAGGGTGTTTGCAATGTTATTACAGCAGTTTTCAAGTTCAATGTTACAATCAAAATCTGAAAGAGACCTTAGAAACTATCCCTCAACTTCTAAATATTCAGGTGGATTAATTCAACACGTCCATGTGTTTCAGTGGTGCAAATCAATAATAAGTGCAGGAAAAAACCCCACCCTTTTATTTGGGCAACATAGTCATTTTCACATCTCAGGAGCCATATCACCAAGCAGGTATTTTACACACTTTTGATCTACCGTTATACTATGGAGGCAAGTAGTTATTAGAATTAGGATTATCAATTTGCCTTTAAAAGAAAATTTACAGTTTAAACTAATTTTTTAACAGGGGAAGAAAAAAAGTAGGAACCTCTATTAGATAATTCAATGCACAGAGCATTCAAATGCTCTGCTCTTCAAATTGTCAACATGATAGTCTTGTTTGATAACAATACCATTTAATGTCTAGTGAGTTGTTTCTTCTAACTTTGTAGCCATAAAGAGTTATGTGAAAAAACTGAAGGTAAGAGCTATTCTTATATGTTTGCCTTTAATTTTAGCTACAACAAAGTACCCAAAGGATTTTATCTGACATTTTAATCTCAATATTGATTAAGGAAGACGAAGGAATTTGTTGAGCTTGTTGTTTTTAAACTGTGATTTTCTACATCGGCATTATGACTCCCATTTGTCGGCTGTCTCAGATACAGATCAACAAAGAAATACTCAGTTGTAACAAACCAACCAACCTCCACAGACACAGAGGGAAAAAAAAAAAAAAACAAAACAGAAAATTAGACCCAGTCCTCAGTCAATTCTCTGGGTAACCTGTAAACAGAGCTCTTTATTAAATAGATGTGACTGAGGTTAGAGGTAAATAACCCTTGTTCCAATTTCTTTGTAGGTGGACTTATATTATCCCAATGTAGCCATTCCAGAAGATAAAACAACCTACCTAGTAAGGAACTGTGTTGTTTGAATTTCACATTTTCTTAAATTCCGCATTGAAGCCATAGCTTACTTCTGGCCAGTAGAGTTTGGGAGTACAGAAAACTGTACATTGATAGACTACCTTGGAAAAATATTACATAGCCTATTCATCACAGGTTTTTACAACTACTAAATAAATATGAAATATTTTGAAATAAATGTTTGCTAGTCTCTAAAGCAACAAAATAGTTAAAAGTGCAGAGCTGACACCAGGCTAGATTAAACAGTTTCCCAGCAAATTACCCAGCAAAAGTCCGTGGGGATTTCTAGCGTACACATGATGTCACACAGCAGCTGTATGGGAAGGAGCTCTGCTGAAAGGCCACTGACAACACTGGAGACACACTGGGGAGAATGTTCTTTCTGACTTGCTTGCTAATCCTCCTTCTCACAGCTGACAGCCCTGACACCTCAGACAAGGCTGAAAATTAACTGTCGTTATAAACTGAGTGAACAAGAGTCTCAAAGTTGAGCAGGCTTTGAGCTTATGAATTCTGCTGGCAACCCATCTTTGAGCAAGGGACTCATAAAAACTTTTTTTTTACTGCAACTTTTCTAAGAATTAGTGTCCATTTTTAAGAATTTTTCAACTGAGGTTACAGGTCTTTTGCTTTTTTTTCATGTTCTCATTGAAACAAGTCATCTGCCAAACAGCTTAGGTCAGAAAATGCCTGAAAGCAAAAAGAACACACACATTTTTCTTCTAAAAGCCCCAACCCAGTACATTCTAGGATTATTCTAGTTAGGATTGAATTTTGAGAAAGAAGAAAAAGCATTTGTTATCAGTGTTGGTGGGACTGCAAGAAATTGCCCCTCTGTCAGAGCCTTATAAAAGATAAACAGAAAAAGCAGGAGTCTGGGTAGACTGGTGGCCTCATGAGGAAGGGATTCCGGATAGTATTCTGCCACAGAACACAAGCTACACGTACTTTGTAAGAAACATGCTTTTACAAATTGCCTGAAAGTTGTGCTGGAAGTACCAGAGGACAGAAGAAAGAGTGCTCACTAATGAACCATGGAACTCTGAAACGTGGAAATGAAAGAGATACACTGGGTTAATATCCAGTCATGCAGTAGTGGTGCATAGTTCCTTAGAGTACATTTTCCTGACCCTTTCCTCAGTCTTTCTTAAAGGTCTTAAACTAGTGGATTCCTATCTCTTCTCTTGACATATAGTTCCACTATCTAATAAAACTTCCTATCAGTAAATGTTTCGTGACACTAAGCCTAAATTTCTCTTCTCTCAATGACAATGCACTACTCCAAGCTATAACCTCTTGTCCTTTTGCAAGGAGAGAAATGAATTTTTAACATTTATCCTTCACAAATATTTATTAACAATTACATTCTTAACTCTCTGTCCATTGGCCAAGCTTTAAACATATTGATCCTGTAAATCAGCTGTGGTACTGATTTTCTTTCTGCAGTCCCTGAAATTGCATTACATTTTTTAATGCTAAGATTCCCATACAAGGGGAGAGGTAGGCAGGTGGCTCATAAACTGTTTTCCCCCAAATGTTCATGTTTGCTACTTAAGCAAAAATTGTTTTACTGGACAAAAAACCCCCAAACAAACAAAAAAACAAACACAAAACCCACACTCAACAAACAACCAACACCACAAAAAAACCCGCTCCAAACAAAAACCAAAATGAAACCACTTTTCCACAGTTGCTTCAGGATTCTGGTTTCTCAGTTTCTGCTTTAAACCTAAGAGCTATACAACTTTCTTCTAGTTTATGGCAATAATGTGCATTACAAGAGCCTTTCTACTGAATGAACATGAACAAAGGCAACTGGCTGATAATATTTCCACCTTCAGTCATTCTGAGCTTTCCTAGCAGTGTCAGCAAAACCAGAATACAAATAGCTGTAGCATGCTGCATGACTGTACACTGTGTAAACAGTCAAAACAACTACTAGCAGTGTATTAAATATACACAAGTCTTGGCAGGAGACAAAAATCATCCAACACACAAACACACACTGAATGGAAAGTCCTTCCGAACTGATGTACCAGTGCATGTGCAGTGTAACAGGACTAGGTCTGTGGGTTTTTGAAACCCACTCTGTGGCATTGTATCTTGCCCAATACTCATTCAAATCCAAATCCAAGTCACATTCTATCACAATATTTAATTGCCTAATTCCTGACATAATCTTGGCACACATAAAATAGGGCACAGGTTGAGATACACCATTTTGAAGCAGCAAATGAAGATGTATTTAATTTTTAATTTGCAAAACAAGTTTGCTTTATCATCTTGAGCAGTGTCTTTAGAACAGTTGCCTACATAATAATCTATCATGGATGTTGATATTTTTAAGCAGTAAAATTTAAGATCTGCCAAAACTATTTTTCCTTTAACAAAGATCATAAACTATAGTGCACAAAGGAACTATCAAGCATACTAGCTGAATAAAGATCAAATAAGATTTATTAAAACAAATTTTTCAAATTATTAATCTTTCTTATTAATTGCTTATTAAACTATGGATACTAGTGAATTATTTGATCCTATAAAATGTAAACTGTGGACACTCTGCAATTTTTTAACTTCAAACTGAAGATCGAACCAAAAATTAGAAAACTATTCTTCTATTATAGACACCTTATTTTATATTGTTTTCTTTTCATATATCCAGTGAGAGTCAACACAAAGGAAGTATTGCAGGGGGACAGGACACACAGTAAAAACTGTATGCATTTATTGTTGCTCAGTAACAGCCACACAGAAGACCAACAGACAAACATTTGGAATAAGTCTGAACCAGCTGGAAAGGGAAGGGATCTTTGCTCAACAGGCCAGGTGCATGGCAGGCTGGCTGCTGGCTTTGTCTTTTTACTTGTTCTTTTTTTTTTTTTAGCGCTGCAAATAGGATACTGAACCATCAATATTTTTCAGTATGACTCTTTCAGTGACTTTTTCCCAAATCTTTAACTTATTTCCCATTAGACTTACAATATTAAATAGCAATTTTATATTGTATGTAGAACTATGAAAGTAAAGAAAGAACAAGCATCACTGCGATTACCTAAGAACAGGGTTATAAATAAGAGTGACAACAAGAAAGCTAATGGTTTCATTTACCTGCCCTGTAAACCGACTCTACGTAAACACCTTCAGGGTCAGAAGGCTCTGCAGTTTTAGTCACTTCCCTCAATGAAGAAGAAAAGCAGCATGTTGCTTGCATGAAGCCAACACAGTGATGCACTTAGAGTAGAAATCTGAAACAGTGTCAAAAGAAGGCATTAGGACATACGTAGTTCAGCTACCTTTACAAGAGAAACCTGTATACAAATTTCCAATGAAGAGGATTAAATGGAAGCTTGTCGTTTTTGCTAATGCCATTGCCTGAATATATGCTTTGTTTAGTCACTTTTCTCCTGTAGTAATTTTACTACTTTGGCGGGACAAAACCAGAAAGAATATACAACAGTTTTGAGTTCTTTTACCTTCCATACTTTCTGCTTTCTCTACACACAAACACACTTAAATATCAGCTTTATACATTTAATAATCTCTGGTTTAAAGACCTCGCATAATTACAGAGACCAAATTGTTATAACAGTAGGTAGAGTCAATTCTTATAATTAGGCTTAGGTGAATTTTGAATTAACTAGTTTTAATGATAGGTAAAAATGGCTCACAGAGCTTCAAAATATATAATCTTATATAGTGACTTCCAAAGGTATAATAAAAAAAAGGCAGGCAATAGTACAAATGTATTTTTTAAGCTCACTCTCTAACGTAATGTTGGGAGAAAGGGAAGCATTACCATTCTTTTTAATGGATAGGATTGTTCACCTACCAAGCTATGTGTACATGATACATGATGAGAGCCTGAAAATTGTCAGTAGGATATTGATGTCATGTTTACTATGTTTCTTCAACAGATCTGCACAGACCCATTTCCTGCCCTATACATGGGAGAGCTCGAGCCCAGGCTGAATGCCGGCTGTCCTGGCTGCAGCCGCAGAGGCCAGGCAGGCTGGCAGCCAGCAGGAGTTCGGAAACTTGCAGGACAGACATGGGCCAAATTGCTCCCTCTGAGGACAAGTAAGCTCATCACTGGTTTTGGCTATTAGTGTAATGGTGACTTTCCCCCCCTCCTCCTTTTAAATTAGAAACACGCTCAAAGGATTATCTCAGACAAATGTCTGAAGAGCAAAGCGGGGCCAGAAACTTAATTCCAACCATATTTAACCCTAAATCAGATGGTAATTAATATCTAAAACCCTGGGGTTTATTCCTTCTTGTTGACATAGTTTATTGACCAATATCCATCTTCATGGATTACTGAAAGAGCTCAGTAGGCTGCTGGGTAAAGCTGGAAGGCACAGATCATTCTTTGCTTCCAGTCCTGTAGCACTGAAAGTGTCGTTGTAGACAGTTAAAAGCTACTGACCTTTTTTTTTTTTAGCTTTGGAGAACACAATACAAAGGCCTGCTCTAAACCCCATTGTACTTTCGGGATTGTATTCGTTTGACATTACCCTACTTTTGAATCAGGCTTTACGTTCATAATTATCAGCGAGCATTGCTAAAGAAGTAATGCATGTGAAGTGGCCTGCAATCCTTGAACAAAGCAGACCTTGCTCCCCCCATCATCATTATTCACCAGTCATGGCAGAATGAAGGGCTGAAAGGATCAAAGAGCAGAGCAGCAGCAGTATCTACTAATAATTGGCAGTGTAAGCAACACCACTTATCAAGGCCAAAATACAGGACATCACAAAGGACAGACATTCAGGTTCTGTGGCATAGCTGACATCATTTAAACTGGGACCAGTCAAGCAAAATCAAGGAGAGTCCTTTAAAAATAAGAAAAGTTTTAAGTAAAATAAGTGAGAGCGAAGTTGCACTTGCTAAAATTAAAAATAAACCTGAATGTGAAGCTATTTCAGCTAATGTACTGTACTGATATTTTCTGAACCTTCTCATTACACAATAGATAACTGATTTTATGCATAAAAACAGGTGTAGCTTCAGAAATTAGCAGTGCCATTCACATTTTACAGTTTAGATTTTGCATTTCTTGATGTTTTCTTTAAGTCCAACATGCCAAAATGCTCTCCTTGATTGTTAAAGGAAACGGTTGAGAGGAAAGCGTTGGCTGTTGTCCTGACCAATATTGACTTTCATAATCACTTTTTCCCTTAACTTAAGTGCGCTTGTCAATTCAACCATTTCTACAGAAGAAAATATCATTACCATTTAGATTCTAATTATCTTATATCCCCAAAAACCACAATGAATTTACTCCCATTGTAGTCAGTATTCATTGTCTTTAATGTTGAACAAAACTGTTGTTTGAGTGACTAGAACCTTCTGACAAAGTCTAGTAAAACTATCTACAAAGAACTTTGTTCTCCTCTAAGGAATAACCAAGTCATTTAGATTTACCAGCACACTTTGAACTTGATCCAGAAAATTCAGCTCTAGCAGAGAGGTAATTTAGTTTCTACAGCTTATCCAAGCACTGACTTCTCTACCCTACCTGAAGTAGCAAAAACCTTTCCCAGCCATGAGAACTGGGACAGACAGCTATCTACTGTGATCCTTGTTCTTCTTGCCTACCATCTAATACACAGAAGCTATCAGAAAAAACAGCCTATATTTTATCTTTACTGAAGCAAAGCTTGTACCTTCATCCATGTTTTGCAATAAACCTGAATAATACAAGCCATTTTCCAGGAATAAAGACAGTGTCCCCAAAAACATTGCTCATAACTGCTAAAAAACCTGCAGGTACATTTCAAGCATTTTTAATAAACAAAGTACAGTGGGATAGTTTGCTATTCTGAAACATACTTCAAAGGAATTTCAACTGGGCTAAGTAAAAATATTCTGTGGCCTCAATTCTACATTCTGTTATTTAATTATTTTTTAATATTCCAGAGATATTTGAAGTTACAAATATCTGAAGTCATCATACCACTATGCTTCACTGCCAGGAACGGTAGACAGAGAACAATCTGTCATTTTTGTGCTTTCCCTGGAGCCACTGTAAGAAGCCATGCCATGTTCCCAAACTCAGCTGAGATCAATAATTGTTTATCATTTTTCTATGCAATATTCCTGATAGTTGAAAATATCCTGATACATAGACATGAGAAATGGATGTCAATTAAAATAGTAGAGCAAAAAGCAAAACCGCCTATTCCAAATGTACCCAGCAGAAACACATTGGCCCAATCACAACAGAAAGTTTAAAACATCAACATAATACAAATTATCAAAACATAATTAAATATTTAGAATGATAAATGAAGTATCATACTAAACACTTAGCAGTCAGGTAGAAAATGACTAAGAAAACCACTTTTGTCCATTTGTGGTTATTTGAAGGAAGGTCAGCTTCATCTTCAATGTAAGGCAAAACTTATTTTTGATGTAATTCATTATCCACTGACAAGGAGGTTACAGGTGGAATAAACCTGACCTGTTTCCTTCAGAACCCCTCAAATTCCTTCGGGGTTTTTTAGTTTGGGTTTTTTTTTTTTTTCCAGAATACAACATAATAGCCTTTCAAGCAGCCAAACACAAGCACTGCTGCTACTATTTTTACTGATTAAGGATCTTTTCCAAATGAAAGGAGAATCACAAAAGTACACGTTTCTCCAAGTAAACATCACAGCCCTAGTAACACAAACATTTTAAGTTTCCTGTTCTTCAACAGATGTGAAATCTAAGATGATTTAATCCCTTCTCTTATAATTCTAAGGCTACTCAAATCGTTGATGTATAATCAGTGTTAACCGTAGAAGCTAACGTTATATCATCACATTACTTGGCTGAGAGGGCTTAGCTGAGTGAATTCCTGGTATTCTGCTTTCTCAGCCAGCCTGCAGTTTGCAATGAAAAACCACTTCACTTTATATCTAGAGATTTTAATGCAATTTATAGAAAACCATATTCCACATGATAGCAGCTTTGAATTGAATCAAACAGAAGTAAACGTACCTCCTCAATTCAGTTTTACGGTCCTGGCATTATTTCTTTTGTAAAATAAGCAAACACAACAAGAACTTAACATTTTTATATTTGATTACTGTTCTTTTCGTAGTGTGCCTGTCACATCTGTTAAGTCATCTTAGAAGATTTTCTATGTTAGCAAGGTATTTCTCTCAAAATTAGAGGCAAAACAAACCACATCTTTTAATGTTCACAGTCAGATAATCCTTTCTATGACTGACTGCCTTCATGGTAAGGCAGTGGTAGATACGGTCACCTCCTGAACAAATCTGCTGCTTCTCTTACACAATTGATGTCCTTTCTATCATCCCTTCAGATCCCATGTAACTTCTGTGCAAATCAAGCAAAGTTCATCACAGCTACCATGTTCCAGCTCTTAAGATACATTGTCACAACATCAAACTGATATTACAACGGGGAAAAAATTAAACAGAATGAGCAGCTTCGTTTGCCATTCATGGTTTTCACTTAATGTAATAGAATACTATTTTTAGCTATAGCCAGCCTGATGATACAAGAACCAGGAAAAAAATCCTTTGCTTTGTTATGTTTGATCTTCCACTCAAACTGGATTCAAATTAGAAGTATAATAAGCGAACAGAAAATATTTTTCCTTAATTGAGATATACCATCTGCTACAGTAATCAGCAAAACACATCTCAACTCATTTGGATGTTTGATGCACTGTTTTTGTACAACTGACAACAGGAAATATGATCATTATTAGAATACAAAGTCATTTTTGTCCTAGCAGGATTTCTTTCACACGTGCTCAGAGCTAGCTTGTCCTGCTTTTCTCCTATCCCAAATATGTTTTATAGGTATTGCATACTCAGAGAGTCTGAAATAGGGTCTAGACACTGAAAATGTACATCTAAGTGGGTTTTAGATGGGAAATTATCTGAAAGCAGATATTTTTCACTCAGTTTTCACACAGATTACCTGTGCAGATGAGTCACAGAAAGCTCCATTCTAAACTACTCTATAGTTTGATATTCCTTCCTTTTTTTTAGCTCAAATGCTTTTATTAAGTGAAATATTTAAAATTTACAAGTAGATTTGCTAGTTTGAAATAGGATTCAATCAGTTCAGATACCAAAGCAAATGTAGTTTAGAGTTGGGAGTTTGAGATCCATGCTAATTTAGCTCAAATTAGCCTGTCAATACTGATGAAGCCAGAGTAAAGGATTTCTTCCAAATAGATAGTTTGCACCCTGCAAAGGGTGTTAGTCCTAAGAGGAGGTTTTTCAAAACAACCCCCATCTGAAATAGACAGGGCTCCCCTGCCAGAGAATCATTTTACAACTTAAGGCAAACCAGCTGAAGGAGTAACATTAAAGAGGCAGTTTTGAAGCTGTTGTATGTAAATCAATCTTCCCTTGTAGGAGGATTAACTTGCAGTGTATCAAGAGCATTTTGTCTTAATCTCCTTGTGTACCTCATGTAAGAAAAGGATTTTGTGTTACAGGACAAGGATAAGACAGGGACATTTAAATGTCATACAAACAGAAGTTTGCTTTTGCTGCCTATATGAACCATACATGAAACAAGTCTTCCCTTCCTCTTAAACAGTTAAGGTTCACAGGCAATCAAGATTATCAATAGGCATTTTCTAAGACAATTGTATAAAGCCTGAAGTTCATAAGGGCTACTTTTTCTGGGAACTAGAAATTTTAGCTCAAACTAATTCAAATAAATCAATGGTTCAGTTGAGTGTAAAGTTCTTATTTTACTTTTATTTTACAGGACATAATTTCAGATTCACGTTGAAAAACCTTTTGGTTTTGTAAGGTTAGTTTTCCTTCATGAAAGAGGTACCAAAGTTTGGCACTGCTTCTGAAGAGGGGAAAGTGGATGAAAAATAGTATTTCAAGGCCTGAAACAGCTACGTGATGACCAGATTTGTTTTAAATCACCTGTAACAGAAGATAATCAAGAGAAAGAGACACATGCAAAAATTCCTTTTCCTTATTTTCTAGAATCTGTGTGAAGGAAATAGGGATTCAGAGCTCTGGTTCCTTAAGTTCTCACCTTTTCTGTTCTTTTGTATTTAGGTTATCCCAATTATAATTAGTGTTCCTCTGCTTTGTTTTAATCGAAAGGTATATGCAGAAAAAAATACCCACGAAGAAGGCTTCAAGAGGAAGTAAGAGGTATGAACATACAGGGAGGTATATAAAGGCTCATCTAGTCATGTAATATACCCTGCAGTAATAATAACCCTCAGTGCCATGCTTTTCCACTTCAGATCCCAAAACCTGATAGAAATTTTTCTATTTAAATACAACATATGTACTGAAAGCAGAGCGGTCAAATAGTAGCAAGGTTCAGAAGAGAATCAAGGTGTCCCTTTCTCCCACTCCTTTCTCCCCCTTAGTAGTAGTCTAATTTATATTAATCAGATACAGTTAGTTGCTAAAATAACAGCTAGTATAAGAAAAGTCAAACATTATTCACTTCATCAAGTGATAGATATCAGAGGGTTTGTATCTTAACGGACAATGCTGTAAAGTTCTGTAGTTATTGAGATAATTTGTTTCAGTTCTATTTAAGGGTTTTGTTTGCATTAATGGAAGATATTTCATATTTTCAATTTTGCAGTGAGGTCATACTAAAATTTCTAATTTTTGTAAATTATCTACTCAACTTTGTAAATATTATTTAGCTGTGAGTATCTTGTATTTTTACTGATATCTGTAGAATGATAACATTCTTCATTAAACTTAAGATCAAATTCTTAACTTCAGAAATATATAACCGCCAAAAGTCATCGTCACCCACATGGAGGTAAATGCTAGCCTTGTTTTCAATTTTCCTTGGCCCTAACTTGGGCCTATTAGCAAGAAGGCAGACTGTTTTATTATTAGAAAAGCTGTTCACTGTGATTTATGGCCTTGTATTAGCCTCCTCATCCTGAGATATTAGACAATCATACTTTGTCATGGACAATCTGAGGTGGGGAAAACATACAGCATTCATCTTTTCTTGCTATCTAGGACACTTCACCTATTGTTTTTTCCTCTGGCATATTGTTTCCTTGTAATCAATTTAAATTGAAAACTTTAATGACCTTGCCTGAGTGTTACACTGTCTTTTCACATACTCTGAGGGTTTTTCTGCAAAAAGAAAAAAAAAAATCAAAGCCCTAAAACCTTTCAAACTTTATGGCTTTTTGTCTACAAAAATACATGCATGTCTCATTGATGACTAGCAAAAGGTTTTAGCTAATTACTAATTCGGCAGACTCAAAACACTTTGAGCAAATATTCCCAAATTTTTGGATTATATATAAAAATGTCTTAAAAAAAAACCCCCTTTTTTAAGGTGGTAAGAATTTGCACACACTCTTCCTTAGAAATTGAGAGTGAAGGCTTCTAAGACTCAGATTCTGAAGGGCAAACACAGTCCTAATTTTTGTCAATGGGTGGTGAGGGCTTTGTTCAATTATTTGTTTGTGGGGTGTTGGGGGTGGGGTGGGGTGGTGTTGTTGCTTTTATTTGTTTTAAACTCAGTCACTAAAAGACCAGCAAAAAACCGAACCATCATACATTGTTGTCGTGATTCATTGAACAGCATCAGGTGACCATAAAAAGGGTACACTCAAAGCTGTTCCTGATCTACTTTTTAAATCCTCCCACTACATTTTAAAATCTCCATGTTGAATCAGCAATAGGTTTACTAATTCAGGCGAAAAAAATCTGAAATATGAACAAGATCAATATATTCAGACAGCAAAAATGTAATTTAATACAAGGAGCATGCAGTAAGGACTGACAGGAAAAAAGAGCACCCCAACCCTACCCTCTCTCTACCTGTACAAATGCATTCTTCTCTGGCTTAAGAGTTTAAGTGTTCTGCAGACAGATCAATTTACATTTAGTAATACAGTGATCTGTAGAAAAATAACTACATCTGGCATGAAAACTGAATGAAAAATACTCTTTTAAGGAGCCTGCTGCAGGAAAATAAACAAAAAACAGGAAAATAAACCCTAATATTTCCTCATTGGAAATAACAAGTTGTTGGGGTTTTTTAACATAGAGCCAGCTAACAAGATTGTTGCCATCTCTGTCTATCAAGAGAAATGTCAACATGCTTTACTCTAAGCTAACAAAAAACTACATGCAAAACGAAAACAGATACTGACATTTGAAACCACTATGCCACCAAGCAACTGCAAGCCTCAGGCAGAGTCTGGCACGGGTCATTTAAAATAATAAACCAAAAGGTCACATGGGATATAATAACAGATCTTTACAATTGCCTTTCTGAAGGATGTATCACCTGAGGACAGTTGAATGGCCGAAGTGGAGTCACAGCAATGAAAGAACAATGAAAATACAGAAGTATAAAGACATTATGGCAGTTTTTATGAAAGCTTGGAAATAAGAGTATGGTTTTGCTGTGTAAGGGCATAGATGGAGATGAAATGTTAACCTATGTTCTTGCCTTTAAAATAAAAGGGGCGTTTCATGGGGATCCCACATATATATTCCATTATACTAGGAGGGGAGCAGAAGGCAAAAAATCTGGTATTTATGGATTTAAAAAAAAAAAAAAATCCCCCACAATTGTAGGAAAGCTGTGCTGCTTGCCTTGAGGAAGAGCATCTGATTAAGGGGTCTCAATGCCAGGTGAGCACCCTGATACCAAGGCCACCAAACAAGTCTTAAGTGCCATCCTCTCTTTTTGACACTTTTGAAATCTCTTCAAAACTGTATCTGAAGAGACATATCAGGTTTTCAAAGAAATTTTTATTTCAAGCAGTTGTACCATACTAACTTTGCGTGGGATCAGGATTTAGGTTTTCAGATCCAAAATACATAAGCCGAATTCAGAGCAGAGGATGGAAATAATACTGAACATTTAAGCAGCCTAGAAATTCAAGAGCCTCAGAAAACCTGAGCATTTAGGACCTGAAGTCCAAGCAAAATATCAATAGGATTTAAGTCTGATCGTACCACTGATAATTCTGAAATTACATTTCTGTCTTCTTTGCACTTAGTTTTGTCAATTATAACAGACTGACACGATTCATACAGAAAACATTCATCTTCAAACTGTGTAAAGCAACAGCACAATGTTGTCAAACTCATTTCAGAGATAAAAAAAAAAGGCTAAACCAAAAGAGCATTTAAACCTAGCCAGCAAATTATTAAGGCTTCTATTTGCATTATTATTTTGAGTTATGACAGACATATAATAAATGCCTTGGTAAAATGATTAAACCAGAAAAATCTGTCAGCAATTCTACAAGTACATTATTTTCAAAAACAAGGCTAAAACTCCTAATCACTTTAGTGATTTTGAGACTACTATTTCTCATCAGCCAAAGGGTGCCATGTAAATTGTGCCATTATAGATATTCCTAGGTCACCATAAATTTTTCTGCAGGCAGAGACAGATAAAAAGATTACTTTTGAGATATGCTCTTCTGTTCACAGTAAATCATTCCCACTGAAGTCTCAGATACAGAAATAGCCTTCCTCTTGTCCTGTGTGTTCACCCTTTGAAATTATTTTAAATGTCTTTACATCAAGAAGCCTTGAGATGGTTGTCCTGCTGAAATCACACGATTAGGGAGCTGGGCAGTTTGAGAGGAGGAAGGATAGATAACATGTTCACATAAAACATTGTTTTGGAACAAAGGTAAAATTAAATTGTAACAATTTTTTTTAATAGCCTATATTTTCAATTGAAAAACCTTTTCTTAAAAAATCTACAAGAATTATATAACACCTTTCAAGCATTTTGATGATTTTTTTGCTTCAGTTGGCTTGAAAAACTCTGTTGTTTGGTATCTTTGTGGTTTAAACAGAAAATGCTTTTGTGTCATTTGCTCAAATGACATATTTCATCAACCAATAGAAGACTGAAACAACAACAAAAAAAAGAAAAAAACCTTACACATTTTGGTTTTATGGTAGTGACATACCTGAAACACTCAGGTGCCAGCAGGAGCAATGTCAGACAGCGACACTGCCGGCAGAACAGCAATGGTCAGGAGGGACAGCATCCCTGACTGGAGCCCAGTGGCTGTCAATCAGAAAAAAACACAACAAACATTATCAGAGAAACACAGTTGGCAAGGTCCACCTGGGCACTTTAGAAAGTCTTCACATGCACATCAATATTTAAAACGTTGTCATCTTTCATACGAATCAGCAGGAAAATCTGTTTTAAGCAGACTACAGACAGTCGAGAAAGCAGCAATTAAAATCTGTTATCCACATCCTATCACTTCCACTTCAGGGATTTCTTTTCCCCCCACTCTCCGCAAAACCAACAATAGAAGGTTTTGCCTTTATGATGAAATAATTCTATGTTAGGACAGTTTCAAGCTTGCACACACACAGGCACACAGCACTGTACTTAATGTTGTGCAGACAGATGGAAACTTGTAGAAGCTCGATCCTCTATCACTATCACCCTGGCTCCAGGAGGCTGCCAAAAAAAAGTTAAGAACACAACATTTTGATAACTCACTTAGCAATGGGCACAGAGGTTCTAATAACAAAACTCAGAGGATGAAGACCAACAAGGAAAGCCCCAGCACTGCGAGCCATCGGCAGTGCAAACCATCAGGACAAGAGTGCTGACTACTACACATTTAAGCTGGGATTTACAGTTGAAGCCAAAGGACAGCCAGTTTAAATCATGCCTGTTATGTGGGTACAAGATAAAGACCAAGCTCCCACTGCCCCAGCATGGAGTGCTGTTGACACTGTGCTATACCTAAATTAACAGGTAAGTGTGCTCTTGAGAGGCCACAGTGGTTTAAGCAAAGAGCTGCTCAAGCACAAAGTGGGAATTAGCTTGTGCCTTAACCAGGCAACCAGGCAAGAAAGCTGAAGACGGGCCCATATAAAATATTTCCCTGCTTCATGTCCCCTGCACTCAGCAGAACTGACTGAAATCATCTGACAAATATTCTGGGAAAAAATACCAGCTGCTGAGCTGTTTGAATCTATCCAATTTGACAAGCTTTCAGTAAATCAATAGCAAATTTCTGAAGGATTTTAGTGAACATTTGCAGCCTTCTTCAAACTAATACTTTCATATTAATACAATAAAGAACAGTGCCTAAGAAAAAAATATATAGGTTATTGATCCAACTGCTTTGAGACATAACTGAGTATTAACGTGAACAAGTAAGAAATATTACCCTTTGGTTCAGAGCAGTGTAATTAAGGTTATTAATCAAGTCCACGTGGTTTTTTTTGTGCAGATTCTTGTCTTTGCTATGAATAGTAGCTTGGGATCCAAAAGGGTAATTAACACTGTAGCTAGCATAGGAATAACCACACAGAAAATGGAAAATTACAGCATCAAATGGTAGTAGGTTCAATCATTCCATTATCTTCAAAACAATTTTATTTATCTTTGAAATACAACAAAGTATCAGCTTTGGAAATAGCAATGGCAAAAAGCAAATGATACTGGTAGCCAGCAGCATTTCTACAGGTGAATACAAATTGCTAGAAACTTTTTAACAAATTGCACATCTAAACAGTAATCCAACATCACACAGAAATCAAAAGCAAAAGGATACTCTCTATCCAAAAATATTGTCATCTTTAAAAAATAAAAAAACACTGAAAACCAGATGATACTTCTAAGAGGAAAAGAAAGAAAAAATGGGAAAAAACCTCCAAAACCACAATGGCTCACGGACTCTGGAACAAGTTCCCCAGCAAAACAAGAAGGATAAAGCTAACTTTTGGTCCATGTTCCCAAAACTTCACAGAAAGCCTCTCTCAATGATGTGGTTTCTTAATAGCTCCCCTCAAATATCTCAGTATGACCTGGTGCTTGTCACTTCACTATCTGCAAATACACACCTTTTGATAAGTCTTCATTGCATAAGAGCTACCATCATTTTCAAACTGCCTTCCTAGACTTTAAAGTGCCTACTGTTACATATGAGAAAGATAACCTAAGAATTAATCAACAGGGTCCATACTCTTAAGTGTTGGGCTTCATCCAGCCTGTATTGTCCACTTCGAAAGTATTCCCATCAGTACATTACTGCCATTTATTCTTAATGTACTCACAAGCTTTTGTTATGCAAGCATAAAGGGGACAAAGACCAACAAGGATGATCTTTCAGAGAATTCTACTTTCTAGTTTTTCCCCATACAGAAGAATCTCTGTGCATAAAGCCCAGGGTAGTAATGTTAAGGAAAACTGACTAGCCAAGAAATATTACTTGCAACAAATAAGCCAGTGTTCCCCCATTCTTTTCTGTATAGCTTTTTCCTCAAGTATTTATGCATCCATTCAGAAATCCCCTTCAGATTTCAACTGGAACATTGAACATTAAATGAGTTTTCCAGGTGAAAAGACATGCCAGTATTTTGTACTAAAGAAAATAAAACACCACAATCATTTGCATGTAATTATGTTGTTCCTGTACAAGATACCAGATCTGACAGCTTTGCAATGTAAGAAGTTGATGTCTGATCCCCATCATCCCCTACCAGGACTTCTCAAGCAAGGGCCTGCAGACCAGGGCAGCAGCTGACCTGCTCTCAAGCACCAGTTCGGTTCCCCTTGCACATGACCCATGCACAATTCTGAAGCATAAGATCAAAGGTAGGTGGATGATATGCTACTGACTGCAGTCTAAACAATATGTAGGTTTTATCTTATTTTGCCCACACAAAAAAAAAAAAAAAATTGAGAAATAGTCATTTATTTGTATGACCTTCAAATACTTGAATTTTAAATTTAAAAAACCAAACCAAAACAGATTTTTAAAAATCTCCTAAGATTTGAATACTCTTAGGGTCATCTTCCCTGCAGACCACATTCAGATCGCAACTTCACTTTCATATTTCTATCACATACAGAAGGGTGAAGAAATGTCTTAAAAAATGCCTCTTTTTCAGCACTGATCTTTACTAGGCCTCCACAATCTCTCCCTTACTAGCTGACCTGATAACTTCAGATGAAACTGTACAATACAATTTCCACTTGGCTAAGTTTACATGGACTCCGTATTAGTCTAGTGATAAATAAGAGTATTTCATGTAGTTATGTGTCTGAAACTATATAAGATGCTGCATTAGAACAGACCACTTTCTTGTACAAACTGAAGACGGATTCTTCCGCAGATGTCTTTTAGCTGTAATTAGGCAGAAGGACCAGCTACACATACAGACAATATAAACTTCCTACATTATAGTGTCCAGATTTAACACCACAAGTATTGTGAAAAATTATAAGATGTGTTCCTGTAAGTCTATCAGCTACTTATACTTTGAAAATAAATTATTCTATCTATTTATTTCTTTCCCCAAAAAAGTAAGTGCATCTTTCTAAATAGTAACATGAGCATTAAACCCAACAGTATGAACAAGCATGGCTCAGGGTATTGATTCTGCAGTGTATATATATTCTTCAAAATGAGTAGATGAGTCATTCAGGTAAATCACAGCATAAGATGACTCCCATTGCATCATGAAGTTTTTGTTACAATGTGTTGGGATGTCATTACGTTAGCATTCATTTTGGGAAGATGATACTTCATAGCGTCCCTGTTGGGAACATGCTCAGGACTAAAAGTGAGACATGCTTTTTCTAGTTCACAAGCTAATTTTTAGCCAAATTCAGGAACCTGAGAAGAATATGTACAAAAATTCTTGTGGTATACCAGCACCGTATCATTTAATACAGTATTTGGCATGCTTACCTCATTTATTTACTTCCCCTTTCATTAGGAAGGTTTCACCAGTTCTTCTCCATACAATTTATTTTCAGAAGCTTGACTTTCTTTTCAGTCTACACCGGAACACTTAGCTTTTTGGCACTTAACTGGTAGAATAACACTACTGTATCTAAACATACTGCCATTCACCCGGGGATCAACACTTCATTGTGCCAAAGTATTCTAAATGACTAAATTCACCCTGATTTTCCCCAGTGGCAGCTAATGCCTATGCATCAGCTACCGGCCAGCTGGCGGCTTACTCAGAGGAGAAAGTCTTTTGCAGGTCCTGCTAATAGTACAGCGGACTGCAGGAACAGGGAAGTGCTGGGGAAATGGAGGGCGCTCAAAGCCATAGAGCATGAAGCAACATAAACATCGTACAGCAAACTGTGCAGCAGAGTCACTTAGTATGCTAACCCTGCACATGGTGTGCACACTAACTGGCTATTGTACCACTGAATTGCACCCATGAGAGTGCTGCATCCCTAGAGAAAGGTGCAGCAGCCTTAATTTCCTAAGGCAAGCCTAAGTCAGGCATGGTTCCAAATGACATTAATAGCACGCCAATATTAGAGGCAAACATTTGAACTGTGGTATATGCCACCTACCATCTGGAAGTTCATAATCACACCAGACAACGCTGATTTGCTTATAGCATCTAGTTACATAGCTTGCAAAACAGAGTATGAAAGCTTAGACAGGAAGTTGTGGGTTTGATTCCTGGTGAGTTATTCTGCTAGATTTATGAAGGAGTCTACTGTATATCCTTGCTCTTTTTTTGATTCTGTAATCCAAATTTTAAAACATGCATAAGAACATATGTTCTCCCTCAAAAAATTAATCTTAAATTTACTGATATTTTAAATATTGAACTGAAACATCTAACAAAAAGATACAGACTGTTTATGCAGTAGTTTGTTTTGCCTCCAGTACCAACAAACATTTGCATTACCAAGAATGCATTATCTATAAATCAAATTTAATCTTTGTCAGAAATATAACTACAATTCAACAAACCTAAACACAGCTTTGTGAGAGTTCTATTCCAGAAACCAAACCACCAAATATTCAGGTCTGACACATGCACATTCTTTGTATTTTATCCATATACAGTGCAGAAGTATTTAGGATACTGATGCTTTTTCCTTCCTTCTCTCACCTGTGATCACTTTAACACATGGCAAGAAAAAAGTAAATGGATGGCCTTTGGAAACTTTTGCATCCCTGTCTCCCACAGTCAAAACAACCGGGACATGTGAAACACAAGCAAGTCCAATCCAAATCTTCCTCATACAAGATTCCTACATAAGCCTGGATTTTGTTGTTGAGACAGACATTGTCAATGCAAATTAACTGAGGCATGAAATATCTGTGCATTGCTTTGAAACTCCATTTCATACATGGTACTTTTTCAAATAGATGATTCAGAGAATCACATCACACATGGCAAGAGGGAAGGTTCAGCTCAGGTTACTCTTCCCTTTGTCATCTTCTTACAGAGGAAAACTTCAGCTTGGGCTACCCTTCTCTTTCCCATCTCCTTGCAGAACACACACACTACAACACTACCTGTGTTCCTTGGACACAATTAATCTAACTACTAATTAGGTCCTTTGTAACCTTACTTTGAACTAATTAGGATTTTTTGAACTTGCACATCCTTTTGTTACCTTATCACTAACTGAAGAGATCATAATTTCTTCCTCTGGATAAAGAAGATAAATTAATCTGATAAATTAATCCCTGATAAATTAATGCCTAAAACAAGTAATACATGCTACCTTCTTGCATACATATTCGTAGCTGTCTTCATGCTAATCTGCCACAAAAGCGAGGCATAAAATCACTGCCATCATAATGAAGAGAGGGTGAAACCTCTCCATGAAGCATATCTGCTTATTATCACTACAAAGGATTCAGACTATTTCACAAAGCCGCATGTCCACACCTACTGGCAAATCCTTCACTCTGGGTTTTGCCTTTGCTCTCTTAGATGCCACACAGGGTGTAAAAAGCCTCTAGAACTGTAGTAAGGTGCAGCTCTCTTAAGGTTTATTGTAAATGAGCTTTCAGCAAAAATGTATTCAGTCATTGCCTACAGATCTTCAGCACAAGTCTAAACCACATTTGTCTGCAATTAAAGTACCCGGTGGCAAGATTTCATAAACCACAGTAAAAACAAAGTTATCAAGTATCAATGGTGGGAGAATCATAGCACTGTTGTCAGCTCTAATAGCACCTCAGAAAAACTTCCCTTCTGAGAAGAAAATAATGGTTCTAACAGATACTTTTCCAGGTTAGTTCACCCATCAAAACTAACCCAAAGTGGTTAACCAGTCATATTAACATGGCAGAAGGAAATTTCGCCATGGGAAACCTGATTCAGAAACACAGAAAGGAGATACGAACTCTTTCTATCACTTCAGGGCTATCAGGAAAGCTCACGTGTGGATCTGTTAATAACCCAAAGATGATATGGCCTTGGGATCTATGCACACCTTGGATAAGGTCTGTGCATGTTCTCAGCAAAATTTTCTGAGGTTCTCCTGGTATAAAAGTACTTCTCCCACATCTTCAGTATAAACCCCTTCTGCCAATCAGGGTTTTTTTGCTTCTGGTATCCAGAGATACCAAAACAAGAACATCAGTGAGTCTTGTAGGAGCTACGCATGTCCTGAGTACCTGCGTCTTCTGTGGCTGCCTCCTCAAATAAAACCAGACCACACAAGTCACTCAGTGTGCAGCAATGAAAGAGCCCTTCCCAGTTGGGTGGTATTGCTATTACAGCAGACTGGCACTGGTAGCTGATGCAGAATACTTACAGAACACACAGAAAACAACAACAACAACAAAAAAATAACATATCACCATAGAATCATAGAATGGTATGAGTTGGAAGGGACCCCAAGGATCATAGAGCTCCAACCCCCCTGCCACAGGCAGGGACACCAACCTCAGGCCTGGATCTACACTAGGTTGCCCAGGGCCCCATCCAACCTGGCCTTGAACACTTCCAGGGACGGGGCATCCACCACCTCTCTGGGCAGCCTGTTCCGGCACCTCACCACTCTCTCTGTAAAAAACTTCCCCCTAATATCTAATCTAAACCTTCCTTCCTTTAGTTTTAATCCATTCCCCCTTGTCCTGTCATTGTCCAGCCTTTTAAAAAGTTGAATCCCCTCCTGTTTCTCTGCTCCCTTCAGGGACTGGAAGGCTGCAATGAGGTCTCCCCGCAGCCTTCTCTTCTCCAGACCATGCTCAGACAACACCTGATACGCATAGTTCTAAGGGAACTAGGATGGGACATGCCTATACCTCAGCATCAACTCACTCAGAACAAACTTAAGTTACTTTTTGAGAAACACCTAGGAAAGCCGAATGTTTTAGGCTTCCTAACAGCCTTCTTCAGATCCAGTCCAATACATTGTTCAAATGCTTTAGCTATTATCTTTCCCCTCATCAGGTACCAGATACAACTCATGGCAAATCTTGGCTGTGGGTATGCTCTCAGTTACAACAACCTACCTCAACTTACTCATTTATGCATAGCTGCTACAAGGCAATTTGCCTGCTGTTTATGTCAGCTTTGTGGTTAACATCTTACCCGAGTTATGTACTTTCATTTCCTTTCTGTAAAAAGAGCTCCTTTGTCTTGGCTGAGCAACAGCAACTGACCAAAACAAAGAAATGATTCAGTAGATAAATGAACCACTAACATCAGCAATACTATATATATTGGTTTCCCAAAACAGTTTCAGTGCCTAAAGGCTTTGCCGTGGGGGCAGCAGAAATGATCCACCATAATTGTTGTTTCTGAAAGTCTCCAGATCTAATTATTTGCACTAAAAGTATCACCATATTTTACTAAACTGAATTAGGGAGCTATTCTTGCTGGAAGCAGCAAAGTGCTAATAGCTTGTCCTTACGATATTCACCACACTAAACGCCTGGGCTTTCACAGAAAATAACTTACAGTGCTGCTGGTAAATGCTGCCCACCGTCCACTGCAGCATACAACAACTCTCAAAGGAAAAACATCGATTATGAATTTGCCTAAAAGAATGCTTAGCAGAACGCCAGGATTTTATTAAAATATGTTGATGATGTCTGTGGTTAAACTTCTCCATTCCTTTAAAATATCAGCATTGGTGGTCCTCTAGCAAGTGGCAGCATCTCAGCCACAGTATGAAGAAAAATGGTTTAAAATTACAGAGAACGCAAAGACCGAATCCAGAGCTTACTAAAATACAAAAGGATGCATTATCTTGGTAAGGATACCTACTAGGCCACAATCCCACAGTTTTGGACTCCAGAATAGTAAGGCTCCTGTGCCCAAAGAAGACTTATAGCAAAACTGATTTGACCTAAAGGAACAGACAGAAAATTTACGGTCC
Organism: Porphyrio hochstetteri; assembly: GCA_020800305.1. Classification (NCBI taxonomy): domain Eukaryota; kingdom Metazoa; phylum Chordata; class Aves; order Gruiformes; family Rallidae; genus Porphyrio; species Porphyrio hochstetteri. The sequence continues at coordinate 13,414,014 of CM036911.1, forward strand.
TGATACACCAAGGAAAAAATTGCTAGACCTGCATGTTTAATAGATGTTTTCGGTGCAACAACAGAGTTATCTTTGATTTCTCAGTCAGTCTCAACAGTGCACAAAAAAGTGAAATGAAAATTATTCTTTAACAGTGTCACTTTTCCAGCTTTGTAAGATATCTTAAATATTTTCTAAATATTTTTGAACGTAAAACCACTTTTTTTTTTAAACAATTTTTTCAGGTGGTTATATAGAGATAAACTTGGTATTGCTGAACCACCCCCACAGCATAAAGCACTCAAAGAGCTAACTAGAGGTGGATAGGATAGTATTTTTGTGCTAACAACCTTGAGATGTTAGTTTTACCTGGTTTGCATCACATTAAAACCAAGATACTCCAATTTTCAGAAAAGAATGAGAGTGATCCCAACCTCCCAAGTGTCAAGGTCAAGGCAATTACATACTATTAATTTTAAGAAATCGATATTAATCCAACACAACTAGTCCGTTAAATATTCCCAGCAAACTCAGTTCATATCTTCTTTGGACAGCATAAGGTTTTAAATAGGACCAGCAATATAAAAACATTAATTCCCTCCTGCATCAGCATTTTTTTTACCATTTCAGTTCATTTCACCTCACGTTCCACTTACTGATGAGCAGCTCTACTCATAAGAGCACATGAGGGAATTCAGTCACACTGAACAACACTCTCCAAATCTTCACGTTATCTCTGCAAGTAAAACCAACATGAACCTACAATAATTCAAACCAACTAAGATAAAATTAAAATAATAAATAAATGTAAAAATCCTGCACAGTGCAGTAGAGAATACCATGACTTTGTACTCATTTATACCTGACTCCCAGTGCAGATTGTCACAACCATAGACTTCTGTGGCCTGAGCTCCAAACAAGGCACTGTAGCCACCTCTTCCAGGAAGGCAGGCTTCCCCCATCAGCAGCAACATCACACTCCCCCATATATATATACACACACACACACACACACAAACACATTGAACTTCAATCACTTCCGTTTTTGACACAGAAAAAGCCAAAGCCAATGAAGTCTTTATAATGAAAACTGACTGCTGATAAGAGAAATGTGTCTACATTAGGTAGGATGTCCCATTTGTCATTGTTCCCATCAGTTCAGAGATTTCAAGTTCATGACCAAATACCCAGGTTTCCGCTCAGATAGTATTCATTTTCTTACTGGCAGTGGGTATAAGTGCTGTGTTTTGGACTTAGGATGAGAATAATGTTGATAACACACTAACGTTTTAGTTGTTGTCAAGCAGTCAGTAATTTATCTTCTCATACTACGTTGCCAACGGAAAGGCTGGGGATGTGCAAGAAATTGGGAGAGGACACAGCCAGGACAGCTGGCTCCAGCTTCCCAAAGGGATATTCCATACCATATGATGTCATGCTCAGTATATAACTAGGGTTTGGCCAGGAGGCAGCGCAGCTCAAGAAGTAGCTGAGTGTCAGTTCTGGGTGGTGAGCACTTCTACTGTGCATCCCTAGTTTTGTATATTCCACCATTATTATCATCTTCCTTTTCTGCCCTATTAAACTATTGAACTGTCTTTATCTCAACTCACGAGTTTTACCTTTTTTTTTTTTTTAAGATTCTCTTCCTCATCCCCCTGGGAAGAGTAGGAGTGAGCAAACGGCTCTGTGGTTGTTTAGCTGCCTGCTAGGTTAAACCACAACACCAAAGCAAGCCCCATAGTATAGAAGCAATTTTATTATGCTATATGGTTTCTAGTCACAAACAAACTGAAACACTAGTGAGTCTTATTAAACTTTGCTACTTCAAGAAAAGTGCTCCAGATGTGTGAACAGAGGATCAGTGACTAAACAATTTGTTCAGAAACCTTTTCATTTTATCGTATTCTTAAACAAATAATAAATTGTAAAGGAATGCATTTTCAATTAACAGGAAGTATAGAGCAATTTAAACTTTGTACAACTCCCCCCCCATCTATTTTGTGCTTCAAAGCTCTTAATTATTCTTGCCTTGTGCCATACCAAACTTCTTTTCAAAAGACAAATAATCACTGATGCTCTGGAAATGCACCTTCTTTTCCTTTTCTTGATCTTTCTTTTGGGCAGATTGAAAGCCATCAGCACCCCTATTTTTGATTTTACGTCCCTATTTTTCTTTCTACAATACATCTGATACAAACTGAAGACTAGCACAGCTGCTTTAATGTTAAAAATTATAAGTAGGTTCATCACTTGTACTTATATTAAACGTTGAATTTTTACTGCAGTTGAAGCCATACCAGTTTAATAGCTAACAACTACTTTTTCTGCTTCTTTGTGTTTACTTTTACTAGTCATTTGGTTTTGTACAGCTGTTCTTACCTCAGCTTGCAGAAAAAGTTCTCGCCTATAGCTCTCTGTGTGTATGTACGTATGTACATACATACATACACACACACATATATATATAGGTTAAGCCATTCCATCCCTGGAGAGAGATGAAGGGACAGTATGAAAGGTGTTACCCATGGAAAGAAAACCTGACAGTTTGGTCTGACACAGCCAGCCAGGACTCCAGACAGAGCAGACAGAGCGTGCAGAAGGTGAGGGATGAAGTGCTTCAGAATAAGCACTAGTAGAAATACAGGAAAAGGTTCTTTCTCCAACCAGCTTGGAAAGAACATCACTGACACAGTGAACACAGAATAATGGATTCTGTAGGAAGGACCCAGTTGGGACTTCCTCTGTGGAAGCGACTTTCCGATTCTTGCAGCTGCACAGTGTGGGTCACCTTGCCTCCCCTTTTTTGCTCTCACAGATGTTATGACGAATATGGCAAGCAAATATGATTCGGCTCACAAACCTTGCATCACTCTCAAGTCTGGTCCTGATGGACATCCAAATCCTCCTCAGGCAGCCAAAAAGCACATTCCACTGACATGCAGCAGCCGCTGAGGAGATAAGTATTTCCTGGCAAGCGGTCAGGTCACCTGTAAATGCAGTAGAGTCAGAGCAACACAGGCAGGTAGGAATGCCAGGCAGAAATGATGGCATAAAGATCCCCCTCGAGCTTCACAGGCTCCATGCCAACCTAAATAGGCCTGTAGCTTAGCCTCTGCCAGACTGGAAACGTTAAAAATCACTGGCAGTACAAACCTCCACAGACCACCCTACGTCACAAATGTACAGAAGCAATTGATCTTCTTCAAGAGCTGCCTCCAGCCTGGAAACAGGGACAGGAAAAACTACGGTGACACAAACATCGCAGTACCATCACACATGCAACCCTCTGTGCACGTTCTCCGTGACCCATCTGTGCTCATAACTGATATAGTGGCGATTCTGGCTCCTCTGTAGGGCTGTTCTAACCTGGCCTTCTTTATTTTCTCTTCACCACCCTGGATACAGCACACAAATGCAGTACTCTCACATTTGCAGCATGGTCCACTGTCACAAGTCACTCTCAAGTTCTCGGATCTCCTAGAAAAGCTGTGCAGGCCACACTGTGGGTACAAAGATTATAACCACTAGCAAAATCTGTCAGGCTGGTACTACATCCAGCTGCTAGACAAACATAAATATCAATTGCAAGTGACACAGGATGCTCCCAGTACTGGCACATGAAACACAGTTGTCACTAGCTGTAATGTTAACTACAGGTAAGGACATACACAGCAGCCTGAGCTCAGATGGCATGTTAGAAGCATAGAAGACCAGACCCACAAGTGTTGCCTTCCAGCTCACCCTACTTCCCAGGAACCTGGAGACAAACCAAACCACAGAGATTTCTCTCAGAAACACTTCCTTTTTAACTGAGCTTGCATCTGACAATTTACATAAAAATCCAACGGAAGCATAGCACAGTCTGGAATATCAGACAATATACCTAAAATGGTATGTTGGCATCTAGCTAAGCCAATTGAGACAGGAAATGAGCTGATCACATAACAACTTGCAGTGGATAAAATCTGATCCAACAGATGATGTAGATACACGTAGATCCTGCATAATTGCTCATGAAACTAGAGCCAAAAGTCAGCCCTTCTCTCCCAATTCACCATCTTGCAGTGATGCCACAAGTTATAAAGGCCACTACAGAGCAAAACAGAATTTCTTCCCAACTTGGTGATGTAAATCCTATAGAATTTTCCATAGAATTTGCTAGCTAACATTTAGGCTATTCAGTGAGCATGAGTGGTTTTCCCACACAACACACATATCCATCCACTTGTGTTAATTTATATGACTGGTGTCAGCATCTGCAGTTTCATCAACTAGGAATAAAGACAGGACCTTTCAATACATATGCTACAGGGCATATGCTGATCACGGGTTGGTGTCAAGAAAGAACATACCCTCCTCGCACACTATTATATAATTACAGGTAAACATATTATGGGGATTTATATCTTCATTTGAAGCATCTGGTATAAATCAACATTGTGGGCAGGATACAAGATTAGAAGGGCCTTTGAGTCTTTTCTGATACACAGAATAATTTACTCTGTGTTGAGTGAAGTCCCTTTTTTTTATTTAATTCTTTCTTTCTTCCTTCCTTCCCCAGTTCCAGTAACTCCATTCAACAGCTTCAATTTCCCTTGAATTGCTTTCTTGCAGCCTCCTCAGTGCGTCAATCACAAAGCAGAAGCAAATCTTTTCCACTTCCCCAAACATCTACTAAATAGGATTCAGGCAAAGAGATTAAAAAGCTAAACTCAGCAACTTGTTCTGACTCTCCCCATCGCATTCCACTCACCAAGGGGGTAATTCTTTTTGCTTCAAATATAAAAAAACATTTATAATGGAGTTTATTTAGACCTTCTTGCTTTAAGTAAGCAAGTTTTTAATCTATCACATACATTCCTGTAATGTAGGTTTGATGTTAATGGGTTGTAAAGTGGGTAATAATTTTCTAACTGACCTCTTCAATCAGATTAGATCATATTATTGACCATGCTGTTTGTTTTATAACCACAATCATATTGTGGAAGAACATCTCTTTCAAGTAGCATATTTGTAAGTGCCCATTAAGGCAAAGGATGACATGTCTGCATGTTTGGCACTTTTTAAATATTTCTTTTTACCTTGCTGGCAGTATTCCCATCAGTATGCTAACGGTATCCCTTGGTATGTTTCTGGGTTCCTACTGCTGGGGTTTTTAGTTTGTTTTGAAAAAATGCTGTACTATGAAAGCAATAAAATCTAAAACATGCAAGCCTGGTAACTTAAATAAAAATTAAATAAATAAATAATTTTAAAACCTCACCCGAATCCACCAGGCATTCCTCCCTTTTTCTGAATGGTTCTTTTGGTCACTGCAACATTTCTTCTTAAGAGTAAACCCTGGAAATTGTTTTACAGTGACACTTAGTGGGAATTTTTCAAACATTTGTAAGAAAATGACCATTCTTGGGCTCTTTTCAGCAGCTTCTTGTGCATTCAATAGCTGCATTTAACTGCATTTTTTGAGCTCCTTATACCTCCTAAACAGCTCATGATCAGGCAGGGCACAGGGGCTGAGACTGATCCAGTAAATCCCCTGTCAGGGACAAAGTCAGCCAACAAGTGCATCAAACCTTGAGTTTCTCAAACAGTGGTTCCACTTTTTTCCCCTCACAGTTTTCAGTCTCCTGGGAGTGCCACTGCAACTCTCTTTGAGGACAGACTGTGATCAGACAAACAATCTGAGTACAAAATACAAATCTGAAAAATAGCAGCACAAAGCAGCAGACAAACAAAACAGACCAGAAACTGGTTTTGCTGCTAGAGGAAAAAGCATCATTTTTTCCTCATTGAGGCCTTGAGGGTGGCTTGGGCAGAAACACTTTGCTCTCAATGTATCAATCGTTCCTCCTTAAAATGAAGGATTTTCCCTCTCTACTCTCACTTGTTGCTTTGTTCATCAGGTTTTAAGGTTTTCAAGGCAAGATTTATAATCATGTGCTGTTCAACATAATAGAATCCCAATATTAACTGCGGATATTAAAAATGAAAATACATTCCCATAAAGATTTCAGTTGCATGACATGAGGATCCCAACTAAAACAGCTGCAATATTTATGACAGGCAAGCAAGGAGAAAAAAAAAAATCCTGTGTTCCATTTTCACTTTATTACACTTCACTGAGTTTCCAAATTGTGTTTCAGAGTTGCAATTGAAATGATAAGCACAGAAAAGTAAAGGCAAATGCCAGAAGGAGTAGTAGTGGTGTCAGCTACACATTATTCTTTTCTAGCTGTTATTTCTAGCAATGAACCAAGCTGTTTTTCTCCATTATAAATTAATGTAAATATCCACTCTCTTGCTGCCTAACATGTTTTTTCTCTGAGCAGGTTCTCTATGAAATGACCGGCTGATGCTGACTTGTTAGGTTTTTATTACTAAAGTCTTCTTTCCATACAATATAAAGATTTCTCAAACTGCAATTGAAGTAACTTTTCTACAACCGCCTAAAGAAAATGAGATTCTAACTGTTGCTAAATCTGTTACTAAATCCCTACTGAATTTTAATGCAGAGTAATTTGAGTAATCTTTACCCTGCACTAACTTGTTCATTAAGCTAAGCTTTTATGCACCTAAATTACCCAATATAATTTGGAATTGTGGAAAGTATTTCTTCACTCTGTACACAGAGATTATTCAGTTCTTAGTCAGGAAAACATCAGTTAAGAGTTAAACTGAAGAACTGGGATTCAACCCAACAACTGGTCATTGTTGTCAGTTCATTTAAATTAGGCTGCAACATACTTTTTTAGGAAATTGAAACATGGTACAAGAGACATATAGAAATTCCAAAAACGTGAAGTACCTCATCTGTCAGTCATAGCCATAGAATGATGGAATTACTTATGTCAGAATAGACATTTATTTTTACTGAGAGTGGTGAAACACTGGCACATGTTGCCCAAAGAGGTGGTAAATACCCCCACATCCTTGGAAACATGCAAATTCAGATGGGATGGGCTCTGAGAAACTTGATCTAGTTGAAGATGTCCCTGCGCCTCGCAGGACAGTTGGACTAGATGACCTTTAAAGGTCCCTTCCAACCCAAACTACTCTATGATTTCTGAGTCCAACCATTAACCCAGCACTGCCAAGTCCATCAATAAACCATGTCCCTAAATGCCACATCTACATGTCTTTGAAATAGCTCCAGGGCTGATGACTCAAACACTTCCCTGGGCAGCCTGTTTCAAATACAGGCAACTCTTTCTGGGGAGCAACATAGACTACTGTCATGCAACATTTAAGTGACCCATTGCTCTAGGACAACAACGCAGATTCTGGTGCTAGCTCAGGCAGAGCCTTTTATAAGGTACCCTGAGTTCACGTTAAAATGTGTTATTGTTCACTGTTACCTTATATACCTCTCATGTATTAGCTTAATGGTCAATTCAAAGAAACCAAAAAGAAAAGAAAACACTTTTCTACACCAAAGCTCACTGAAGTTCTCTTTGAGAACACCTCATCCCCACACAGTGCTAAACTAAAGGCGGGGGCAGAAAAAGAAAAAAAAAAAAAGACTGCGCTGCAGAGTTGATTTCAAAATGTTTTCCAGCTTGGTATAAAACAAAGCACGATTATATAGTAACTATAAACCTATAAACACAGGAAAAAATAAGAAACTTCCACTTGAACTAAACATACGTCGATGGGAAGGTAAAGCGTACATCTGTAAATTCAACTGTTACTTCAGTATTGAAATCTTCCAGTGTTAGATTCTGTCAAGCTGCTTTGAGTTTTTCAGACAGAAACAGAGCTTTCTGTCCAAATATGTTTGGTTTTACAAAACAAATATTTAAAACTTTTAATTTGAATTTAAACTTAAACAAAAAAGTTATGTTCAAATTTATTTTCAAAACTACCAATTAAAAAAAAAAAAATAAAGTTAACCTGTCTTTTCCTTACACCTTTGAATGCTGTAGAGTTGTGTAACAGTTAAAGCCTCTTTTCTCTCACTTTCCCAAACTCTTCTAATGCTGGAATAGCCAGATGAGACATTTCAGAACTTACACAGTAGCTGAGACTCTTCCATTTTACCAGTCAACATCCACTTGTGAAAGTAGCAGGATTAACCTACAGATGTATGTGGTTTTCCAAAATTAAAATATATATGTAATTACAGTGTATGTTATGAAGATGGTGGTTTATAATCAGAATAAATTGATTTGTGAGTCTGAAGTACAGCAAGAAGCAATTATGGTACTTGGCATCTGACTGACTCGTTAACAGACAGCTCTGTACCAGGAATCCTAGTTATGCGTTGCTGAGACTTTTGGTGATAGTAACTTGATCTTAAAAGCTTCTCTTTAGCTCTCACACATCAATACACTCTGTTCAAAAGAAAAGATCAGCAAAACTGGGTGGTTACAAACCTTGCTCCAACGTAAAGACAGTCTTCATAGACAACATACCAAGACCATAAAATTAAAGAATGAACTCCAGCTAAATAAAGTAATGGTCCTCCAGTGGAAAGGCAAAACACAATTAGAATTCACATACTTATTTGAAGATCAATATTCTTCTACTGATTTGCTGAGGAGGCTTTTATGAAATTTAAGCATGGTTCACTTTTAAATACTCTTACCGCCAAAGGGTAAGGTAGGCTGTATTAATTCCGTTCCTTTTATAAATCAATAATTAGATTGGTGATTTGCTTAAAGTGCTTTGGAAAAAAAAGAAGGAAGATGTAAGCTATATTTTACCATTCTACAGCACGTGTTGAAAGGCTCAGTAACTCATGCCATCACACTTCACAAAGATCATAACACTCAGAAGAAGAAAAAAAAGAAAAAAAAAAAAACGAAATATGAAACTTTTTCCTCACATATTTTAATAAATAAACAGATAAGGGTTCGTCGAGACAGACAGCACCCATACCCAAATACAATTCTTGGGTTAATTCTATCTTCCAGTGTAACTTGTGCACCATAAGTATGGAGATAAATGTTTGTAGACTGAAGCAAAAAAAATATTAAGAGGATGACAGTTTCTGAGTGTTAAAGTGATGCCAGTATGATTTCTGGTAGCTTGAGACAGATGAGAATTGAGAGGAGGAGAAAAAAAAAGTTACCAACCAGGCATCATACAGATGAAAAGTTGCATCTTAGTGTGATGTTGTCCTGTACCATCCAGGCCTATTCACATGTAGGACTGCAAAACAAAGCATACTACAGGATCAACAGGAATGAGGTTTCCTACAGAGAAGGATTGTCATTTAGAGAAAGAGTACAAAGAGTGAAAAATTGTCTTTACTTGTGAGTAGAAAACCAGAACAGTCAGAATAGACACAAGTGGTGTAGAAAGGATTAAAATCCTCTAGAGTGTTTGGAGGAATACCTAGGGTATTTGTTAGCATTCGGTTTTCTGGGGCAGGCTGACCTTTGGGAAATCCCTAAGGAAAATTATATCACCTGTACCTTCTTTAAAAGATCTCATAAGAAATGAAGATCATTTCAGATCACTTCATTCCCTTCTGAATGAGAATAAGAGACAAAAGGGTATTAAGTAAATTTTTTTAAAACTCAGAACTAAACTAAACCCTCCACACTTTTAATTCTTTCCATCAGTTAGCCACTGAGGTAATAGAGCATTTGCAGCCAGTGAGTATCTAGTTTGCCTTACAACTATCCCAAGACAAAATTTCGGAATCATCATCCAATTTAACTTTCCTACCTTGCAATAATTTTCACAGTACCCTATTCTATAAGCTAACTTCAGAAAAATATTTTTTATTTTTTCAATACAACTGTAAAGAATTTTCCAGACCTTTTAAACAATCTTTTATTTCCTAAGGTGTATTCAACAATTAGCTTGATTACAACATTCATTCTGACTGACTTTAACTTTAAAAGGACACATCTGTATTTTCTAAATTAGAAGAGGAACAGGTCCTTCCATTAACCTTGAAGAAGGCCCTGAGCATGAAAAAAATCCTAACAAACATCAGAAAATTTCAGCATGGACCATACAAAAAATAAATCTATTTCTGGAGCATATATTTTACTTGAAGATTTCTATTCAGAAATTAAGGGTTAATAAATGCAAATGTTTTACTGGACTGAGGATATCCCCATCCCTGCACCCGCCTCCCCCCCACCAAAAAAAAAAAAAAAAAAAAAAAAAAAAAAGAATTTGGAGGCTGGGAGAGTATTAAGCAGAATTCTCAGAGATATTTGCCCTGACCTTCCATTTGTCCCAAGAGGTGTGGTTTTCTCCCCAGTATATACAGGATACAGGATCAAATGGAGCTTCGTGTATGATACACTCATGGAATAAGACTGAAAGTTAAAGCTGAACTTTTTGGCAAAAAAGAACAGATCCACAAAAGAATGATTCAAGTTCATTCTTTGTATGGAATTTAAGGCTACAAACCATTACCTAAGTCCTATATTCAAAAATTTAAAATAAACACACTTTCCTGATAACGAGAGAAGATAAGCATTGACTTTTTCCTGTGAATCACAAATTTTGCACTCCAAATTAATTTTGAAGAACAGTGGAAGTCCTTGAAGTAAGTATGACAAGAAGGCAGAAAAAACCTGAGTTTTGTTAATAATGATCTACATCTTTAACACATTTGTATATATGAATTCCATGTTAACCAATACTTGGTTAATACATTAAAATATTGATCTACTAATACTTAGTTCAGCAAAGAAATAGCATAAGTTCACATGTAATCATCAAGCCAATGGTAACATGCATCCTTTCATTAGCATTTAAAAAATTAAGTAATTCTAATTAAGCATAAACTTAATACACAGTGTGCCTGGTAGATCAATCTAATTGGGAAACATACTCATTCCCTCAAAGACCCTGGCATTGTAGACACTGCTTTGAGGTAGGAGTACTTTGTCCCGTGTCAGAAGGTCCCATACAATTCTTAATAGGCTGAATTTGATCAAAAGAAGCCTAAGTCAACCATAGATGGCCAGGGAAATATTTTTTATGGTTACACCACTGTGCATTCTGGCTTCTTTGGTCTATTCTGCCATTTCCAAATAAGTTTTGATCCAATAAGAAGTTGTTATGACTATGGAGATTAAGCCTTCTGGTGGCATGTGGGTGCCCTGAAATTGCCCTAATGGGTGGGTTGCAGCAGAGTCTGACAGGAGTGTGTGTCTCTCATGTTACACAAGAATCACAAATGCTCCCCTCGTGCAAGAATGGCAAGTCCTGGGCGATGGATCCCTGCAGCTTCCTTGCATTCAAGCAGCAATAAAGCAAATAATGCCTAACCTTTGCTGGCAGATAGCTGCATAAACAAAAACCTAGTTAGTAATGAGCAGCAGCTTTCTGAAGGAGAGATAACAGTAGTTGCGGAAATTGATAATTTTGCAGGTTTTGTTTAGGAAGGAGGCACCAGCCACAGCTTAGTATTAATCTGCTTTAGAGAAAAAAAAACTATATTGCTTTTGGCATCAGATAAATACAAAAAGGAGACTGAGGAGATTAATTAGTTTTAGTTTACTGAATGCCCTTCGTTATTATTGTTGGAAAAATGCACTTAGGCAGCTAATAAGGAAAGTATTTTAACTCTAATGGACATAAACATTGTATTAGGTTTTGGCATTAGAAAATGGAAGCAGAGTTGTCTTAAGGCTGGCTGACATATTAAATACCATCTTCTATTCTTCCACATTAGAAATGTTAATTGAACAACAGAAGACATCAATATACACCAGTGAAGTTCTCAAGTATTAGCAACTTTCCCTGGTGACCCGAGAATACTGGATAGGTGAACAGCTGCTCAGGAGTGCAACCATTATGAATTTTATTCCACTTAATAGCAGATGCAGGAAATGGAAGGTTGTATTACAGATCAATACACAGGCTAAGGGAACTTGACAACCTTTGGTTAGAATCAGAAGAATAAATGGCATTAATTAATTTGCAGAGTTGTTGAAAAAAATACGATTTTTTTGTAACTGAGACAGACCAGAAATGCTCTGCTCTGAAATACAATATTGATTAATGGGAAAAGCAGCCTCAGTTGTAAGAATCCTGCCACTGTAGAACTTGTAAATTCTATTTAAGCAGCCACTTGAAGAAATCTTTTGTTCCTCAAATATGTAGGTGATATTATTAAAACAGCAAGTGTGTTCAGTACAGCTAGATACTATCATAATGACACTGTTTTTAAAACTGTATTTCATAGCATCTGCAATTGTGTTTATATATTTACAGCCCCCTAACTCTGAAACTCTAACCTGGAATATCAACAGCATGTGAGAAACTACAGTTACAAACTCCACTTATAATTGGAGGGTTTTTTAAACTTATCACTTAAGAACTGTATAACAGAAGTGTGACACACTAAAACAGCACTCAGGCAACTTTAGTCTCTGGATGCATTCACACGATACAGAAATGTAAAAGGTTATGTCTGTAACAAGGGTTAGCACACATTAACTCCAGAGTGCTGCACAGAGCATGCTGAAAACGGACGTACATTCACAAGGGTTTATTAACGGGGTCCATCCCTCCTCCTAAAAGCAAAGGTTACTTTTGAGGAGAAAGAGGGAGAGAGGCAGGAATGGAAAGATTGGAGTATCTTTAATAAGTGACAGCTGCTGTGCAGCTGGTTGACAGTAAACTCTGTACAGGGAAATTATCAAGTCCCTTACTGCAAAACAAAAGTTGTGATCGAGGGGTAGAAAAAGGGGGGGAAAGGGGTGACTTTCACACCAGTATGAGAATTTGCCATAATAGCAACAGAGTACAGCTGCAAGGCCATGGGAGCAACAGCACAACAACTGCAAGGGAAAAATACTGCCCTTTTGCCAGATTTGGGATTTCAAGTGATTAAATTAGTACTTTGGGAAAATAAAAAGGAAAAAAACTGAACAGTTCAGACTATACATCTAAGATAAAATCTCATCTCAAAACACTATCACTTACCTTGATATTATACATATCTATGTATATCTCCATCTCTCACTATGTACTTTATTAAAGTCTAAGCTTCAATTTCCATTGAATGATTTTTCCTACAGCACTGCTCCATCCTTTCCTCCAGACCTTCCCAGAGTACAGCAGGATCTGCTACATAACCACATTTTAGCTACCGGGAAGCACCTGCTAGCAGAATTCGCTCAGAAACGCTGTTTTGCATCTCTGCACAGCATTCGATACCTCCCTATCAGGAACATACCCCAAAAAAAGTGAGCTAAGGAGGACAGGAAAGTGAGAAGGCTCACTCATCAAGTTAGTTCTTAATGAGACTTGTCCCTGAAGCTACTACTACACTGTTTTTTCAAAGTAAATGAGGACCAATTCCATCTTCTGTGTCCTCAGTGAACAGAAATAATACCACTTGTTCCTGGGGATAGGTGGACTCTCTACCTGATCAAAGCAGTGCCAAACCAGGGCAGTCAGCCTTAATGGATAATGAAAGACAAACCAAGCAAAGGAAAAGCAGCATGAGTCATTCTGATTTGATCTTTGTGAAGTGCTTGGGGAATTCTCTATATGCATTATGAAAGATAGATCTACAGGACCATTGGTGCCTTACTAGTTCACTGGTACAATGCCATTCTAAGAAACCCTGAAGAAATTCTGTATATACTAAAGAAAAAGACATGAAATCACTGTTTGATTCACCCCCTTTACACTCAGCTTACTGGCTCTTATGTTGTTCCTTTCTTGCAGCAGTGACTAAAGCCAGTTGTGATGAACTGCAGACCATGGAAACAAAAATGGCTCCGTGAATGCGTGGGGGAAAATTTACATGCGCTTGTTTTCTGCGCCTCACTAGCTCCTCCATCTTGAACAGCTAAGATTATTTGACTACCACCTTCTGTACTGATTAAAGCCAAAACTTCCCAGATCAGTGCTTCTCCTTCCCCTCTCCAGACAAGCTAGGGCAAGATGGGAAATGGGCAGGCCAGAGAATCCTCAATACTTTGTCCACATATTTGAAAGTGTTTCTCTCTTCATCTTTTTGCTGTTCTGTTCACTCACAGTAGCACCTATTCAGTCTGAAAGTGACAATTTTATAACATCTTTTCTTCCAGAACAAATACTCACAGTGACTTAAAATTCGCTAACAAAGCCTGATGCATCCTGGTTTACATCATCATCTCACCAAGCCTATCATTTTAGCCTGTTAGCTCTTTCCCTATTACCATTTGCAGTTCAAGTATTCTTTGTAACCTTCCTATACAAATATAACTTGCCCACAAGCTGCACTGTGTGGAGTTTCCTCTCTCCTGCATTCTCCTCCCCCCTGCTCATATTCCAGCGGTGTTATGGATTTATTTGGTCTTAAAGACTACTGATAATAAGAAATCATGTAGTCTTATGCCCTTGCAGTGGACATGCTCTCTGTATGTTATTTGTGCAATATTCTTGGAGAAGGGGTGCTTCTGTCTGTCACTACCTTTAGAAATACTGTGCATGTGAAGTTAAAAAAATAAATTTAAAAAATTGAGAAGGTACCTGGTAAAGTGGAGGACTGACTCCAGAACCAGGAAGAGGAGAATGCCTTTTAAATCCTCAAGATGGACCAGAATCATTTGCAGATGAGTAACATCTCTGAACCCCCTGAGGACTACATAGTTAAAAAATAATCTTAATCTAGAAACAAAGCATAAAAGAAGTGACAGTCTAGATGCAATTCCTGGCTGACCATTACTCTGAAACCCAGAAGTGATTCTGTTATACTGATCTTCTCTCTATAAGCATCCTACTAGGAAATTGTTCCAGCACACTCTCTTGGGGATGCGCAGCAGGATGACCATCCAATTAAAATTCATGGATAGTATTCCCAAAAGCCTGACACATTAATCTCCTGTAACTGTTAAGCAGCAGATACTGCATCTGGAAGAAGTCATACAGCAGTCCTTCCATAACCATAAGTTTCCTGTAATTTTGGCCAGGTTTTCCAGACTTGCGCTTGATTTTATCAGGAGCCATCTGGTAATTGTCTTTTCAAGCTGCATTTTTAGTTAGATAAGGGGGTTTTAATGTTATTATTACTGCCTGTAGCCCAAGATGACTCAGTCACCCTAGTAAAAGAATTCTTGTAGAAGTGGCTGTGGATTTCAAGCACCTCCATATAATTTCAACAACTGCTGAAATTAGTGTCAGTCGTCTTTCTGAGCTACAAATTCTATTTTAAGACCATTACTCATCTTCTAAAGTCCTTTCTGAACAAATCCTAGTAAACATATTCTTTTCCACCCATGCAACGTAATGGAAATGGATTTGTTCTTCAAACTAGACAGTTCTAGGACAACAGCAGCGACAAATTCAGAGAGGGTGCCAGAGGAAATGAGTTCATCCAAAATAACCATCAGTGGAACCTAAACATCTCTGCCCTGTCCTCAACAAGCTACAAATTATCATTTCATATCCATCCACCACACGGTCAAATCCCCAGGAGGTCAGAAAGGGACTTCCAAAGCACAAAAAACTCTCCTGGCTGAGAGAGAGACTGTACAACTTATTCCCAGGACAGAGCAAAACAAGAATACACCTGATTTGAAGGATACACCTCCCTGCATGGTATTACAGCTTTCAGCAAAGCAGCAATCCAATTCAGCAAAACCACCTTCCTCACTTTAGGGCTCTGGGATCATATAGCTTTGGCTATTCATGAGACCTTGAATCAGTCTGCTTATGCTCAGTTTGTGACCCTGTTACCAGGTATTTTTTGTAATTAAAATAAGAACTATAAGTGACTGATTGAATCTCTTCAAGTGAAGCCATAAAGCAAACACACAGATTAAATGCAATTCCCAGAGTTTGTGTTTTGGTGATGCTACATATGTCACAGTGATAAACATGATAGGCTGAAAAGCTGTGTAATTAATGCATTTTCCAGTCTCTTTTCTCTGCCTTGCCTGATTTCTGCCCTCTAAAGTATTTCCTGCAGCACTCTTAAATATTTTATACCCCTAAGTAATTTAAACCAGCTACAAACTTTAATAGTCACCTAGTCCCAAAACTGTATTTCTTCAATCTCCTCTCAGAAGCAGTTTCCTTCCAAAGACTCCTCAAGAGCTCGAATAGGTGAACCTCAGACATACAGTAAGTGGCATGGTTTTGTCAGCCTACAGGTAAGTCAGATATCTCAAGATGCAGAAAAGTACTCTTAGTACTTTCCTAGAGACGAGAGAGACAGTTTCCCATACTTTTGCTTTTACCCTGGAAAAACCTCAGAATAACAGGCTCAATAAACCGTGACACTTTCATTATTTATAAACTGTAATTTCATCCTGTATGGTTCTGTGGGAGCTTTGCCCAATTAGGATAACAAACAACTGAAGGATAAACCGGTCCTAGATAGTAATTTCTTAAAATATTTCTTCCCCCTCCATTAAAATGATGCTTCCCCCTGTAGCACTCTGCCAAACAACTTAACATGTTATTGACACCTACGGTTATAACTCATTTGTGTCTAGTTGCACCACAGAGCAATGCAGCATCTTCAGGACCACACTGTGATCCCTCTGCCACTTAGAGCAAAACAAAATACCAAAACACAAAACAATAAAAAACCCTCCACCCAAACAATAACATCCTTTTCCTCTATTTCAGATATTACTGCAGAGAAATTTTAAAAACTATTAATAGTATAACTGTGAGAACATAACCCACTCAAATATTGCTTTAATTCTTAGGAGAAAAAGAAATTGTGGAGTAAGACAGGTCTAGGCAATAGTCATTTTTAGTAGGAACTAATAAGAAGCCCAAGTTGGAATACTTGGAGTCTGATAGGCTTCTCATGCAAAGACAAGTTAAATCTTGCAGGGAAAAAGATGGGAAAGGAGAGGATCATATCTCCTCTCTCTTGCTGTCAATCTTAAACAGGTTGTTCTAAGGAGTATTATATCCTTCCCCTCAAGCCTTTCCGTATTTTTTGCCCTTCCAAGTGAAAAAATGTAGTACTGGCAACAAGGCATACCAATAGCACTAAATAAACTTTCAGGTTACACTTCATCTTACAGGCTTTCAACTCTCTCCAGGTTATCATCATCACTGGTGTTCCTCAACAGCTTTGGACAGAAATTCAAATTCTTTCTTTTGCAAAAGCATGGCATCAAATCAACCCATTACAATTTATGTACCAATTAATTCGATTTTTCTAAGTGCAGAATTTCTATACTTAAAAGGGAAAAAGCACCACAGAGATGGCTTACTCCACTCCTTTTTCCAAGGTCTGTGGGTCAGAGCTGTCAGATATTAGTATTCTGCTTTGCCAAAATGCATGTGTTGCAGAGCCATTACATGCAGAGCAGAGAAAAATTTTATACAGGAATAGATAGTTACATTTTCTTCAATTCTGTGTAATTTAATAGGAAGTATCAAGGTTCCTACAGGTCAAACAGTAATACTTTTATAGAGATTTTGAAGTGGGTATCAGCTGATACAGGTTTTACAGGCACTGACACATCTGGACGTACTATTTAAAATGTAAGATTAAAGGATATAATTGCAACTAAATGCCCCAACACCTAAATGAATCATATCAGGCATTCTCACCACACAGTTTCAGAGTGATCTTTGCACACTGAATAGGACTATTCAACAAAAGCAATCATAATCTGGTTTGTATGTAATAAGAATCATATTCCTAACCATTCAGAACTAATATGCTGCAATCTATTGGTATCATTTTGCTATATATGGTAAATGACATTCATTGCAACAGTAAAGTATAACCACACAATTTCATTTCAGTAGGTATGTCACAGTTTTCAATAGCTAAAGATTAAACTGTGTACTGAAGTCATGTTTTTGCAAAGTTTTATTGATTTAAACTGAAATTGTTCATTTAATCAAGCTAGTAGTTCTACTTGCTGAATTCTAATTTTTTTCACTTTTATTTCCCTATTGTAACTTTTCAGATTTTCTTCCCTTTCAAAATCAATTTAATCATGTTCTCCAGCAAATGAATACTCTCTTTTTCAATCTAATGTTTTTGTTTAGAAGTCCATTTTGCCAGAAACCTATCCATTATTGGCCTTCTCTATCTAATTCACAAGGGACATGATATCAGGTGCATGAGAATGTAAGAATAACTTTCTAATCTAACACTTATGTATAGAAGGGTGATTTGATAACTATTCTATTGAAATTAGGAAGCATATTTCAAGGTTTTTTCACTTTTACTAACAAAAGTCAACTTGAGGCAACAAAGATATTTTTCTTTTCAAAAGTAAAAAGTATCAGAGGAGTTTAACCTCAGCAGAATAGGGATTACAAATGCATATTCTGAAATAGAGACAGGTAAAGGAAGATGGCACACACTTCCTCAATGAGGCAAGACTGCAAGGAGATAGTCACATGTGTAGGAGAACGGGCTGAATACCCCCAGCAGTGCTTGGAGCCCGGAGTTATACTGGCTGAGCAATTGGACCTACCTATCCTTCTCGCGAGGTTTTCTACAAGTCTTGGCTTCAGACTTGGGGAAGCCAGGTCATGCATTTTCTCCTGTGCTTCAGCTAAGCCAGCACAACTGCCTTTAGGGCCATGCCCTGAAATATTAAATAGCTGCAGCTAAGAGCAAGCAAGGCCAATGACATCTCACACCACCATATCATGCTGCAGCGCAGCGTCCCATTGTGCCTGTAGAGGAACAAAACCGCCTGCCCTTTTCCCAGTGTTGTTTATATCCTCTGCTGACCAGCACAGCTATTTGGCCACCATGTTTTACAAGAAAAAACCTATGAAACACAAGGAATAAGATCAGTCTTCATATTCCCCCCACTTCCCGTGTCTGGTTGCCTTTCATCTGCTTCTACTGGCACTTCACATCTGCCTTTAAGCCCCTTCTCACCTCTCTGACCCATGTGTATGAACACTACTAGACATTTTGGAACCTGATTGTCTTGGAAGACTGCTGCTTATGACATGGGATTCCTCCTTGCCTTTCCTCCTCCTTTATTTGGGGAGATAACTTTCTCCTTGCCTCTTTTCAGCTTCCCTTTCTACCCTCTAGACAGATGCGAGGGTGTGGTTGAAGATGGAGAAGTGGAAACTGCTTTACAAAATTTACGTTTTGATAGCACTTCAACAAAAGTACATTAGGGATATTGAGAATAAAATAGTCTTCTTTGGGTTAGCTTCTTAAATGTTAACAAATTACATTCTTTCCAGAGATGTTTTCTGCTGCCACATATATGAGGTGGGAATGAAAGAATGGAAAGAGGAAAAATCCCACAAAGGTACAGTATTTATTAAAATCTCTGCTGTGAGACACAACCTTCCTCACATCCTTTTCCAATACAGTGACCTTTCACAAGTCAAGCAAGTTAGACTGGTTTGGTCAGACAGCCATCTACCAAAAAGTTCTATAATTTCATATGCTTAAGAATTCTAGACTTTGGACCCAAACCTAAGTGTTTTGGTAGAGTCATTTATACAATCCTCGTGTTAGTTTCTTTTCTTTTAAAACGTTTGCTGGGTTCTATAAACTATTGCCAATAACTTTAAATGCAAACTGTTAACATTTTAGTAATTAGCGGTCTTATAGCACTAAAGGGTTTTCAGTAAAGCTACTGAATTAATACTTTTTTGCAAAGCCTTATCTTGCCTCATTGAAATCAGAGCCATAACATAAGATTGAAGAGCAATTTAGTTTTTAATGGCTCAGGCTCTTAATTTTCAACTTTTGTATTTGGTTTAGGAACTCTGTGAAACTGGAATAAAATTTCTTTCCAGCAATGTTTTTTAAAAACAAAACCCACGAGTGTCAGTCATTTGTTTTATTCCATAAGATATTATCAAGTCATAAACTGCACAAATTTTCAAATTAATTTGCCCAACAAAATAAAGAAAAAGCAAATGAACTATATGATCAAGTTGTGTGATATTTCCAGCGCCTCCTTTTTCCTACAGCTAAGGATGACTTGTTCTGCCACTTCCCTGTTCTCCGCAGCCTTGGCCTTCAGGGTACATTGCACACACATAGAAAAGATAGGAAAGGTAAAGATGCTGTAAGAGGAAGACCTCAAATGACTGAATCCTTAGCTCTGTCTAGGTGATTGAACAAGCTTAAGTCTATACTTCTGAACCAGCATTTTGCACTGTCATTCTGTATGATTACATTCTGTTTATTTTCATCTTTAAGAGTCTAAGCTTTAGAGATGCATCAGGTCAGTAGGAAAATGCACAGAGTAAAGCGTACCCTTTCCTCCTTCTCAGTAAGACTTATAATTTCTCTGGACTCCTGTTATGAATATTTTCCAACAGAAAAACATTAAATGCTCAATTTTATGTTCCTTTCACTGAGGGGAAGCAGAGCAAATTTGAAAGTACAGAGTCTAGATGTTATTTAAAAGATCCCGTCAAATTCCACATGGGCAGTGGTGACAGGCATCACGTCAAGGACGCCTAGTAAACTCTCTTCAGCACTCTTACATCTCTTTCAGAAAAATACCCCATTTTATCATAGGGCCTAGGATCATTACGAACCTTAAGATTAAGCAAGTGAAGGAGGAAAAAAGGAAATTCCTTTTTTTTGGTCTAAAAATGCAATTCGGGATCCTTTATAACGTATGATCTAATTCTTAACTCTTTGCTGATTCAATAGAGATTGGTGATAAGATCCCTTCAAGCACATTATTCTAAATCCCAGTAGAATAGCCATTGCCATTTCCAGATTATACCGCAAGTTATTATACATACACTACTGCATTAATGAACTAGAGAAAGTATGATATCATAAAGTTTTAGAGTCCAAACTGGAAGGTTTTGAAATGTGAAACAGTACCAGTAGATAAAATGTGGAGACTGAACGTCATGCGTGGAAAAGACTTTTGGATATATTTTACTAATAACACATTTTAATCTTTTTGCATCCTCATACCCCAGCAATTTAAAAATCTTTAGACCCTCCACTTGCTGTCTACATGCACCCAGTTACAATTATGTCCATTAGTTGCCTTAGCAACAGAGGCAGAGGTTAAGTCATTTTCTAGAAGAGGCCCAGTGCAAATTATGGCATTATACCAACTTATTGCCAATCGTTTTAATTAAAACATTTCACTTTCAACTCAGCTAACAGCAGAGATCAGTAAACAGGGCAGATCAAATTACTGGTATTTAAACTCCCCTGCCTTTGGAAAAGCCCACTGCAACTTAATTACTGTTGGGCAGGACTGGTGAAGAGAGAATGAAGAACTGAAATCATTCAGGTATGGCTCAACATACGAAAGACACAATATCATAATTCTAAATGTGTCTAGTACTAAATGAAGCTGATATAATTTCTAGACAGTTATCACTGTGATGTGGCATCATCCATGATACTGACAAGAATGCCTTTCTCCATAACACACTGTCGTTTTTCCACCTCTTCCCACGAAGCATTTGAAGAGACAGAAGGTACCATTTTGCCTCTCATGGTGAAAACTGATTCTTGGCATTACCAAGAAACCTGAGAGAGCACAGCAGGTCTAGCATAGCTGAGTATATACTGAGTATTATACCTGAGTATATAGATACTCAGGTATCTAGGAACTAAGCGATCACCTTGCAGCCACAGAGGAGAGGATACAGTGTATGCAGTCTAAGTCAAGATACAGGGAAAGAGTCAAGGAGACTCTAGAACCAAATCTCAGCACAGGCAGGAAGCAGAAAAGACTGACATTCAGCATGCAGTCATTACTGTGGGATAGTCACAGCGTCACAACACTTGACAGCCAAGATGGAAGGAATCACTACACCCTTTTGTCAGTCTGCTCCCACACATTACATACTCACAGGAAAAAAAACTTTAAAAATCCATAGACAAGATTCCCCTGCTTATCTAATGCAAACTCTCTTTAAACATGGATGGCAAAAAAAAAAAATTAAATAAGCACCACTGCATTTTTTGTCTGTGGAATAATCTGCCACACTAGTAGTGAAACACTAACCATGTTCAAAGGGTTCAGGGAGGAAGGGCAACATGCTGTGAAATATATACAGTAGTTGGTGGAGGGGGACTCAGACAAACAGATTTAGTTGAATGAAAAATTGTCTCTAATACAGAACAGAAAAAACAAAGGTGGAAAAAATCACCTCTCTAATAAGCCATACTTTCCAAGGTAAAAATTCTTGGAGTCTAGTTAAGTACTGTTATAGAGAAAAGGACTTGCTCTTGGCAGCAAGTGAATTGTAAAAAATTATGCAGACACATTGCCTTCTCCTAAGTTCCTAAGTAGATCAATTATTCTTTCCAACCAAAATTCTTAGTGGGCTATTCTTTTATCATTAAAACACAGCTATAAATCTATTGTTAATTTATTGCAAACTAATACAGGTTGGTTGTTTTTCCTTTCCAAGCAAATGAAATTCTGAATATGTAAGAATAACCTGTGTAAATAAAAAAAAGAATAACTCCTGCATGTGCTGACAGATTTCTGAAATGCACTAGCACATATCCTTATGCTGGTATTTTATTGCACATCCCATTTTGATTCAAAAGTAGATTCAAAAGAAGAGGGTTAAATCAGAGTAAGAAGAAAATATCCATTAAGAATAAGCCATTATTCTTCAGCTAATTGCAAAAGCTAATGAGAATAATTAACCTAAGAGGAGTCATAAAAAGACCACACTCTAAAAAAAAATATACAAATGTATGTAAAAGTCTGGGACTATTTCTGCAAATGACCTTCTAAGTTATCGTAGTAACTACTGTAGCACTTTGATGCAGTCAGAATACCTGTAATTTGTATAGAAAAAGTTAGCAGAAAGAACGAAGTCTGTCCACAAAAATCTGTTTCCAAGTTACTTCAAGTCACTGAACAACTTTATTTTCTCTTCCTCTGATCATCTCTTACATATTTCCATGCACTGTAACATCAATTTATATGAATATTTTAAACTCAGATAAGTTTGCCACCTGTTTTTGTGACGTAGCTGGTAGCTACGTAGAGTTTTGTCTCAGATTAGAAGACAGATGAGCAGGTAACATGAAAACAAGACTTTACCTTTAAGCAATACCATATTTAATATGATAAATCAAAAAATTTTCTACTTCAAAAAACATTATTACACAAGCCCCTTGCAAGCTCTCAGCTAGCGTTTCATGTGCTTTAAAATCTTAGATCCTGAAGCCATGTTACAAGAACCTTTGCAAAATGAGGAGCTCTTAAAAAGGCTATTTTAAATCTTGTCTGTCCAGAAAACTGAAAATATAATTCCAAACAACACCCCCCACACCCTCAATTTTGCCTTCTTTATAGTTGCTATTATTTCCAGATTGATAAATTTAAATTGGAATTTGGGAGGGAGGCATAACAAAACCACAGGACTATTATTCTTTTATATGCTGAATTTATTAGCACTACCATTAGTTTAAGGAGAAATCTCAGTTGACACAAATACTGATATGATAAAGCTGTTTGAATCTGTCACTTGCTTTTAACACTAACAAAGATAGCACAGTGACAACTTAATGTTTCTGCTTTATCTGAAATTTGGTTTATGATATTTTGTCATTCCCTTTTAATGAAACTTGGTTTTTTAGTATTAAGTATCAGCTTCTCCCCAGCTCTGCAACAACACACTACCAAATCAAAATTTTCCAAAACCAGACTTGCTTCACTTCAAGTCAAGTTCTTAATTATTTTACCAAACCAAGTCCTTGCATTGAACAAAATCTCTCCCACCCCCCCCACTCCATCAGTACTTTAACATAGCCATTTAGGCCCACTACTTTCAGGTCCAATTCAGCAGAAAAGTAGGACATTTCATCCATCCAGTCCAAAGTTTCTAAATTACTCCTCTTCTGTTCCAAGTTCATGATAATATTTTGATGACTCAAATGCTACTTTGTTGAATTTTTTAAGCCATTGATTTGATTGATTGCAAGGTTTGAAGAAATTACAGGAAAACAATCAAGTGAAGCCTGATAAAGAACAGTTCAAATTGAATTTCATCACGATAAAGATGCTCTTAAGCCTACTACATGCTGTTCCAGACTGCATTTGATATTTGAACTCACAGAACAAATCTGTATTGCCAAAGGATTCTACTTTTAACTGACTCATAATTAAAGCTTATCCTCTTTTAAATAGAAAACACAAGCATCTGTGAATTCTATCGCATTTAACATTCTGGAAAAACAACACAGGGATAAACAATATTAACAGCAATTATAGCCTTTCAAACTGATAATTTCTTGTCTGCCAAAATTTACTAATATTTTAGTAGCTAAAAAAATGACAGTTCCTTGGAAAAGCTTATTTTACTAACAAGTGATTTACAAGAGTCAAATGGATGGATACATAATCATTTGAACAAAGGTAAAGCCTTTAATGGGGAAAAATTGCAAAAGAAACCCTAATCAACCTCCACCCACACTCCCACCACTGGTACTTTTAAGGGCATCAAGAGGCATTCCACCTTCCTCATCACTAGGTATTCTGTCTAGTACAAGGACTTTGTATACAGCATGGACTTATCCATTGTCTAGTACAGCTTCATTACATCAAGAATTTGTTTGCAATACTGCAGCTTCAAAAAGCCTCAGTTTTGGGCCAGTGTTCCATTGCAGAAAGAACCCAGTACAACAATGCAACATAATTTCTATCAACAAAATACGAGTACATCCATTTAAAAGTAATATTTGCAATAAGAATCAAGATGTCGACTAGATACAAAAATTGTTTTTATTTTTAGATTATTGCTTTCACATGATTTTAGACCAAACTTTTTCATTTAGTGTCTTCATAGGAAACAGAAGCTTTACAGACAGATTTCAGTGGATTTTTTTTTTTTAATTCCAAAATTCTTACCACCATAATTTATTCTCAATTTCAACTTCAGCCTCCAAAAGACCTACCACCTATTCTCTGAAGTCTATTCTCTAACATCACCTTTTTTCAAGAACATGATGTGCTCCGGTCTTCATCAATAGCTATCTGTCTCTTGGTCAAGATACTTGTGAACCACTATCCTGCAATAATGAACTTGTACTTTTATATGATGATATTTTATGGACGTCATTTAGATTAGGAAATTAGTAATTTGAGTCGTGTGTACTGGGTTTGGTTTGGTTTATGCTTGCATTCATTTGGTTTTAGCTTTTCCTCATGAAAACCCCTAAACCAAATCAAACTGATATGGACAACTCAGGATATTTCATTAAAATGTCAATAATTCAGGCAAAATATCTGATTTAGACTAAGAACACCAGGCTGCATAGGTGTGTTACTCAGGGATGGTGGACTCAGGCCAAGAAAGTCCTGAACATCCTATGAAGACAATTCAGTCTCCTAAGGACTGTATTATAGAAACATAAAACAAAGGGGAAGGGAGAAACTCTGACAGTGTAGACATAAATGCTGCTATGAACAATGCTGCATTTGAGACATTTTTTTTCCAGTTCCTTTGACAAAGAGTACTCCACATGTTGGCCTTAAGAAACCTGCAGTTTGGGGCTGTTTTTAACATATTTAGAAGACTAAAAATTCATTCAGGAGCACAGATTTTTGCTGGATCAAGAACTCTTTTGCATTTTGGAAATTTTCAGTGGTAAAGGGAAGGAATATAGAGAAGTAAGCCTCCCATCCTGGGAAGACCCTACACACTGTTCCTCCTCCCTCACTCCCACCCACTCAATATGTAAATGGAAATGTTAATTAGAATTACCTCAAACATGAGACACGTAGTATGCACCACTGGCCAAACATTTCATAGCTGAGCAATAGGAGGCATAACTTCACTTGCCTACCGTCAGAGTGTAAGAGAGTGAATCTGAGGTCCTATTTCAGTAACTAAGGATGAACCAAGATTGATTAGGGCTTTATTGCATTAGATTTCTCCCACAAGGAAATAAAGACATCTGCTGCTAATACTAATGGACCACCTGCCAACAAGAAATTGTAGTCAACTACACAACTAAGACAACATGAAAACCACCCTAAATATTACTGAAACTCACCCTGAAATGTAAATCCGTTCACATCTCCATCAGGTGCAAGAATGAGCCGTCCTCTCATTTACAGTTTCTTCCCTGAATACCTACATACATCTATTGCTTACTTCTCCTTATTGTCCCTTTGGGAGCAATGTCTGTTAATTGAAATGGCCCCCCTTTGTAACAGTCAGCAGCTGGCTTGATTACCGTATTCCAATAAATAATATGGCTGTATTAATTCAGACAGAGCAATTAACACACAGGCCAGACATTTTTACTGTGTCACTTTTGCTGTATACTACCAATTAGGTGTTTCTATCTGAAATACTATCCCCTATTGAAAGCCAAATAAATTCAGCTACACTTTGATCTTTCCAACAATTGTGTCTCCCATTAAGAAGTATCTGACAGCACCTTTCAAACCATTCGCATTGATCAGCCCTGCCTTGAACTCACATCTGGATTCACACTCAATCCTTTATGTTTACATTTTATTTTTAAGGAGCAAAATAAATGCCGATATTTTGGATCAGATACTAAAAAAATTACATTGGTTAATTAAACCCATTTTCCAGTTCCTGTTATTTAGATTCACCAAAAATTTATTCCCTAGAAATATTAATATTCTATCAAAACAGTGCTAAAACTTTACCAGGTCTAGAAGAGTGGGAGAAAAGAGGAAGTATTTGTAAAGCACGACAGTATTTGCATAAGAGCATCTCATCGTCTCTCAAAGATGTTGCATAACTTTCAAGGAGCATGAAAAAAAAATCAGTAATCATAAGTTGTGTTACAGCTGAAACTGAAGCATCACAGGATATGTTTTCTTCACTGGATGGAGGTTTTCTGAATCAACTAGGTTTGAAAATGCTTTATTATTTTTAAGTAGGATAAATTACAGATGTAATGGCATTTTTTCTGGGTTTTTAATTTTGTTTATGTGGGCTATATTATTAAAAATTTTTATAGGCATTTAGGAAGGTAAGAGTTCCTTGCACCCATATTTCTCTCAGGATAAGGCAGCTTTCCTGTTCTCGGCTTGGACAGTTCCATGACCATTTCTGGTGTTTTCCAAAGAGTCGGTGCTATTAGCATGATTCAGACAGACAGAAAGCTATTATAAAAGTTCATGGTACAGAGAAACTGAAGCTTTACTCACATATAAAGATATTTCATGCTTACAAATTTTGCATTGTCTTCAGGTTTCGTCACTGAAATGGAAGCAGTAATTACCATCATGTTTTCATATTCCCTTGAGTCCTGGTCTAAACAGCTTCAGGAACAATTATTTTTATAATGGGTAATAATTAAAATCAACACTTTTAGAAATATTCTGAGAACACTTTAATAGGAATGCAGATTGAATGCTTGAGAATGAGTCCTTGCTGGAGAGGAGCACGTTACATTATTTTAATTTTTAGTTTGGAGTGAACCTTCATCATACAGTCTCTGGTTTTCAAATAAACACTAGCATTTGTTATTAAGGCTATTAGACAGAAAGAGAAGTAAGTAACAGTGGTTTCATACTTAAGAGACCCGAACAAATTACTAGTTATCCCTCTCAGTTACATGACTATGAAGATCATCCAGTATTACACAGCGATAAAGGCAATGCAGGAACCCAGCAGCATTTTATTGCACGGTTTCTGCTAAAATAGGCTTCTCATCCTTCACTTGAATAAAAGCCAATTTGCAGAAATGTTGGATAGAACACATAATATACCAATTATGGTATAAAATATTTAGTCTTGATTCCTCTCTGCTTGCTGTAATTGTGCACTACAAACTGTCGTGTTAATTCAGAACATCCAAATTCTAGTTCATGACAGTTCAAGGAGGTGATAAACAGAGTAAAAACATGACTGAAATTACAGGTTCCCCTGCCTTTCCCCATGAACTTCTCCAATTTCTTAAAGCTTTCTGCAGCTCTTCACTGCAGAGCCAGGTATCAGCTTTCTCCCCACAGAGATCGAGAGCTACACCCCTGCAGATGGCAGATGAGAAATGAAGCAGAGCCAGTAAGTGCAGCAGCTTTACAAGTTTCCTTAAGGAGCCCATAGCCACTAAGTGTGGTAACACAGAAGCAATAGCTTCTGCAAAGCAAAACCTGCTTCTTGGAAGCTTCACAGAAGCCAGAGAAAGCAATTTCAAGGAATAAACAAGTATTTATAGACCTACTGCATTTAGGATCTCCCATAAACTCCTAGATCAGGCATAAGTCAGTGTAGGTGTTTGCTACAATTGCTTGAGATATGAGTGCAGGATGCACAAGTCAGTTGGTCTTTATTATCTTCCTGTCACCTGACTTGCTAATTCATTCAGATATAAATAATCAAGTGCTTCTCCGTCAAGAAACTAACGCTGCTTTGCAACATTAAGAAAATGTCCTAAGTCTGAAGTTATTTGAAAACTGGATTGAGTTCCTGACAAACTGCATGTTGACACGTCCAAGCACAATTCTCAGGAGCAGCAGTTCCTACTAAGCCAAAAAAACAAGCAAAAAACTTCCTTCAGCACAAAGTTAGAGGGCAGTACTTAAAAATCTGGTTTAGGAAGCTTCTGGGATTTACAGATCTTGTTTCTGAACTATATAGAATTACCTTCCCATATAGCCTAGGAAATGAGAAAATTGGGGTGAAAGTGGAAGGATACAATCCCCTAAAAGCATTGCCTTCCATCTATAGCTATGGTCTTAAAGGAGTCCCCCAACCACAGTGTACCAGTGCTGATCACATGACTGGTCTCTACCCTGCTTCTGCTAAGGTCAATGTGCTACCTTGGAATGTCTAGCCTCTTTCTGCTACCTGAAGTCATCTCGCAGTAGAGGATGCTTGCAGGAGTGGCTCAGCCAGCAGGCTGAAGGAGATAGCATGAAGCAGGAGGCACACAGTTCTCTGCTGACACCTTAGCAATGCCAAGCAGGGCAAAACTATATCACGTGTCATACAGATTACTCGTCTGTTTAGTAATCCCCATTCAGTGTTTCCTATCTTCACAACAGCATGACATTGCTGATTCATGTTCAGCTTCTGGTTGACTAAAATCCTAAATCCTTTTACACAGAAACTGTTTACATCTGTTCTTAAATAATTATTAAACTTGGATGTTAATTTTTCTGTCAGAACAATTCTGATGAAGTAAATATGCCAACTGCAAACATTCAGATCAGAAAGATCTGAATTTAAGTTACATGTTCCACAACTTAAAACAGAACTACTGGCAGCACATACTAGAACATATTACTGGATTGCCTAATTCCTTTTCATTTCCAAGAATACTATCTCAATTTCATAAGCTGTAGCATGATAAAAACAGCCATATGTCATGCGGAAGAGAAATGTAAAGGAAATGCATAGCATGCATATTAAATTCTTAATCAGATTGAGCCTTTAGAAGAAAAGACATTATACATCAAGGACAGCAGAACCCTAGCTCTAGAACTGCTGCAACTCATTAAGTGTATACACTTGGTTTCGCCTCTTTGTTGGTGGTGGGATTTTTATTCACCCACAGCTAGCACTAGAAGGTCTTTTGAACCTGTGAAGACTTTGCAAGGCAGTCACAATTTGATAGAAAACTTCTAATATAGGACACTAAAAAAAACCCCAAAAACCCACCTATATTTGATGTATGCATTGACTCCAAACTTTCAGGACCAAACTTTAGTCTCTGCTAGTTTAGTTTTACTGCATTACTTTATAAAGCATTGTTTCCTTGCATTAAGCAAGATTCAAACCCATTCACACAGCAAATAACAGAGAAAATTTTGTCCTCCTGGACAAAGGGAGATGACACTGCAGTACCTAGACAGCACTGGCAATTAGCATCCTCAAATCAAAAACTTTATTACCCTTGTTATTATAGGAGTATCATGAAATAAAACACTTCACAGTCAACCTTGTTGCTCTTTCTATTATTAACACAAGAAACACACACCATAAAATACTGCTTAAAAGGTGCAATAAATAGCACCCAAGAGCTGTTTTTGACATGTAATCAGTCTTGACAAGCTTTGGGCTGACTTTGTTGGCCTGTTGACCCTGCCCATAGGCAAAGCATGTCTCTTTGACACAGCTAATCTTTTCTGGACACCCCTGTCACAGTGCAACTCCATTTGAAACAGCTGAAAAGGTCAAAGACTCTCTCTCCACTTTCAGACTGAATTCAAGTCAATTCATATCTAAGCATCCAAAGTACTGATTCGCTACAGAATCTTTGCATGTGCACTCTGTTCTTTTTCCATTCTTTTCCCCCATGCCTCCACCACTGAAAGCATCTTTAATTTATTCATATACTTACAAAATTGTTAAAGGCCTTATTCCTACATTTTATAAAGCTGTGCATGCCCTGCAGATAACCACCAAGTGTAAATTTAGAGAGAGTAGGCTCTTCCAGTCACTTTTTAATTGTCTTTTACCAGGAGACAAAACGAAGAACTGAGAACACAGCCCCTGGAGTGAATTTCCCCAGCCCTGGCCCTTATGGCCATTGCAGTCACTGGAGTAATTTCCAGGCATTTTAGCAGTAGATTAGCACCTACAGAACTTGAAGTCAGAAAAGATCCACTGTTCAAAGAAACTCTCCTTCAAATAACTCTCCTGAATGTCCCTCATAGATGTGATAATGTGGCTGTAGAGCTCTTTCCTGGTTCCTGAAAGCCAGAGCAGTCACAAATTATTTACTGCCACTTCCAATTCCTTGCCACTAAGAGGAAGAGAGCAAAACCATGCATTGTACACTAAAACACCCATCCAGTACTGCAGGTTTCATAAGTATTTGTAGTATACTACCTACATGAAAGAACTGAAAGCTAAAAATTACCTCAAATGATCGATTTAAAACTAACTGGAAGAACAAGATGAACAGTAATGAAAATAATGAAAATGGCACATATTTGCCAAAGTGTCTAATCTATAAAGCACTACTTTAGATCATCTTATCTCCTAGTCAAAACTAGAAGACAGTGAGCTTTTTCAGAATTACCATAAAAGGACCTGTTATGTCACACAAGCAGCAGCAAAATTACCTTTGACTTAAAACCAGGCCTAAACCACTGGAAAAATAAATAAAGCTTTATTGACTATAACACAAACTGTGGAAAGAGCTGATTTTTTCCTCCTTTTAATTATTGTTTTCTCTTTTTTATTTCCAAGATGAAAATTATAGAATCCAAGACATTTTTTCAAAAAGTGTTTATCTAAAAGATCTTTAGTTGTACACACTAGATTTCTAAAAAATAAGGAATTTTGAAGCAACAAAATTAAATGAGGTAATAATCTCCAACACTCATCTTGATTAGAGCAGAACAAATGCTATTTTCTAGTGTGTAACTCTAAAACACACTTAGCCTCCTGGTCTTAAAAAGATAACACGATGACTTCCAAACTCAAAGTGAGGCAGGCTGTTTAGCAATGTATTTTAGCATTCCAGGAGCTCTAAGAAAGCAGGTGCAAGGAATGGAAAAATTACCACAGACAGGATAAAGTATATTTGTCTTCTGATTTCTGTTGCTTTTTCTCCCCATGTTTTCTCCCTAAAATTGAGTTACAGGGCATAACACAAAGCTCACAGATGTCAATGGAATGGCTTGACCATTTCTCATCAACATTTTTATCTCTTTTATCAAAAATGATGCACAATGAGAACAATATCAACAGAAATGTACTTTGTTGAACATGGTGCTCCTCTCATTTGAGAAAAAAAAAATATTAATTCCCTACAATTATAATTCCATCAGCACAGTTCCCACTGGAGAAATCTCCAAGAAGCTGGCTCCCGTTGCAGAGTCATTTTGAGTCTACCATCTCACCCAGTACATGCCAATAGTTTAACTAAATGCAAGGAAGCCACACAATTATCTGTTGTCATCAGTGGAAGGCAGGTGTAATAAAGCAGTGATAACGAAAGCAAAGATAGTTTTCATCATTCCCAGTGGAGGTACCATGCAGCACTTAAGGTTCATTATCGCATTATTGTTCCATGGTAACACAGAAAGGGGTTTGGCCTGAGAACGGATTTTGTGTCCAAGTCCAAAGCAATCAATGCTATCCGTGAACATAATCAAACTATTCAAGTATAAAATTCCCCTTTCAAATCTCTAAGGTGGATTTTACTTTAAGGAAGTGTTCTCATCTCCCTGAAAATACCACACACAAAGGAAGGCAAAGAGGAAATGTGCAAGGATGTAAGAGTGAAGATTTTTTTTGCAGGTCCTGTTTCCTGCACCTGATAAGCAAAAGAAAGAACACCAGTCTCTGACACATACTCCAGTTACTTTCTTTTTCTCTATTCCCTAAAAATAATTACTAAATAATTTCTGGTTTTCCCCCTTTTCCAAAGTTTTTGAAAGAACAATCAGATAAAACGGTTGGCTTTTTTGACACACACAACGGGACAGATCCCAGGGCTGTTCCCAGTGCTATCACTATAAAAAGTCAGCCCAGAACGATGCCTATGAATAAAAGTTACTGATATCTTGCAATTTCCTGCTGTCACAAAATGATGAAGCTCCTCTTAAAACGATGGTTCTGCTCTAGTGGATATCTGCAGCACACATAATATATAATAATATAACTTGCTCCATATACACATGACACTAAGCCTTTGGCCATCATGAAGAATGTGAACTGGCAACCTCCAGACTTACACATCTGTCCTGTTTCAGCCTGAGTTTAGAGCCAAGCAGCTGAAAGTTAGCACAGTACGTATCCTCCAAAGATTTTCTCAAAGTGGGCTTAAGAACCATTCACTAGGAACACACAAAAATTGCTTTTTACTACCGGAAATATATGTAATTGATGTAGAGCCTTATTTTCATACATGAAATTAAAACACAGGTGCAAAAATCCTATAGGATTACAGTCAGCTCCAGGTGAGATCCAAGCTCTAAGGCATAGGTCTACCTTTCTTGTCTTCCAAAGATTTTATACATACGAATATGCCTTTGAGCTTTTTGGAACAAAGAACAAGACTTGGATTAATATTTTGCTGCAAACTTACATTCCATAACAATTTGACATTTATTAAAAATTATCCATTCCTGCCACAGTTGTAAAGGTAAAGCAAGCAGAATTCTGTATGATCAACTGTAAGGTCACTTTATATATTCCAATTTAAAAAAAAAACCAACCACAAACCCACAAACCACAAAAAAAAAAAAAAAAATCCACCAAAAAATCCTAAACTAAACCCACATGAATTATTTGCAGTTGTTTGTAGTGCTGTAGGTGAGGTTCAATATGTATGCTGCTGACAATGAGTTCCCAAAGAGTTAATATATTACAACCAGAGCCCTCTCTGCCTGTGATTGCTTTTCTGTTTAGTTCTATAAATGAAATTTATTAAAACCATTACATGCACAGTGATGCCACAATATCCAGAGCAAAGTTACTAAATCTAAAAGAGCTTTTATTTAATCAGGAGATAGCTAACAGATGTAATGACTGGGAGATGAGGCAGAACCTGGTTTTGCATTCAGACCCTGACAACATGGTTTTATCACATTCAATAATGTGGATTCCATACTTCTCTGAATCTATTACTTTAAATAAAAAACGATCATTTCTAAAAAGGTCCCGTTTATTACACCCAAACCTTTCTGCTCCTGTGCCCAAGTGGAATTAAATATTTTCTTCTTTTCCAAAAAACTACCCCAGTCATTTTTTTCTTAACGAGCAGCTCTATCTCCCCATCCATCTTGTCTACACGAAGAAGGGATAACCTGCAGCTGAATTACAGAAAGCTTATTCTCCCAGTGGGATGTGAGATAAGATAGACTGCATTAACCCTAAGATTCATTTCCCAGCTAGGAATTCTCCCTAACTCTTTTAAGAAGATCACAGGAAACAGGCTGGATAATGGTAAGAGATCTATTGAGTGCACTTTCATCACCAGCTTTCATGAAGAGAGAAATGGTAATAAGGTCACAGAAGCCTGAAATGCTGTGGGTGGCTAGAAGACGTTTCTCTAAGTACACTGGCATTTCAGTCTTGATATACAATACAATATCTATGACTTAGTCTTGATATACAATGCAACACAACTATCCAGACATCTGGGATACTTTGTCCATATAAGATGGGTTTCCAATGAAAATAGATACAACCATTTCACTGACCCTCTCCATACGGTTTGCTCTCGAAAAGGAGTCATCAAAAAGTTATTGTCTATGTTGGATTTAATTCTCTATTAATCACAGTTTTGAAAACACAGGTATTTGAAATTTTTTAGAACTTCTTGCAAGCATGAACATTCTTACCTACCATCTAGTATACAGCCATCCTCCAAGCCATCAAGAACCAAATATTTTACACCATACAGTGAGTGTCTAAAAGTTCCCAAATATTTCCTACATATTAAAGAAACCACACAAGTCTTACCTTCTAACAAAAGGTTTTCAAAAAAATACTTTATGCATCTCTGCAAGCCCTACCAAAGTACAGAGGAAGATCGGTACACAGTAGTTTAATGGAAAATCTACATTTTATAAAGTTCTCCTGCTCTCTCTTTTACCCCCTTAAAACATATATTCTGTATGAGAACACAAGTCAAATATTTATTCCCACTACAGCCTGTAAGCCAAATGTACATTATATTCCATTGGTTTCCTCAGCCTAACAAAATACTCTCCCCACATTTCACATTACAATGAGAACATCAAAGTGCAAAGACATCAAACTTCTCACTTCTGTTTCCCTGATCCAGCAGCTCGACGACATCTCAGAACAGATGGAAAATATTATTTTGAGAAAAGGTCTTCATTTTGAAAGCAAATAGATGGTGAAATAATTTCCTCATTATTGTCTGTGTTGTAGTTCATAATTAGCCACCATCTTCTGAAAGTGAAGCCAGTTCTGTTACACACATTTGGAACATTCCAGTGTATTTAACCAGCTCATTTATTTCCCTTAAGCCTAGATGCTAAGAGAGACAAGGAAGCAGGGCTTCCCACAAATAATATTATGAGAGGCCTATCATTTTTATTACTTTAAAATATAGTTATCTATTGAAAATACAGTTAATATAAAGACAAATAACAGTTATGATACAGCACAGAATTCAGAAAGGAATTAAAGACCTACTTCGTAAATACTGCTTGCATCTAGCTTTTATAACCAGGAACAGGCAGGTTGAGACAGTTATTCTGAGCCACCCCTTCTCCAGCTGAAATGGACAGAATGGTGGGACCAAATTTGGGTTGAGTTTAGCCATCTAACTAACTGCAAACTAAAGTCACCTGCCCACTCTCCTGTTCAGGTCTTTCAAGAGTAACACCAAACAGATATTTTGAAGTTGTGCACTCATTAGATAATTCACCCTGTTTGCTTATACAACAAAGCAGTTTACATTATCTCAAAATCTGCTCTGCAGCTATCTTGTCTACAAAACCAATTGCACAGTTGATTTAATGTCCTCCAGGACAGCTTGAGAAAATTCTTCTACAGTTATTGTAGAAGCAATTTTTCTCTGCTCCACTTCTGGCTGAGAATACAGGAAAGGTGCAAAGTCAGGACAAATCCTCGGATTCTCAGCCACAGGCTGACCTCCATAAACCTAACATGAAATAGAGCAACCCTTCAGAGCTGCATGATCTGTGACACTCGCTGCACAGATGGGAGTCCAGCTTTCACAATGCATATGTTGCACAACCCTCTCCTCTTCTGCAAAGGGATGGTTTGTCTGCAGGTCACCTCCCAAAAAAAAGGTTGTAGGATCAGCAGCCCAGTTGGAGTGCATCTACACCAACACAGCATAAGCAACAGACAGCTGGAAGCCATTATGCAGAAGGAAAACTATGATATACTTGCTAAGATGGAAATGTGATGGGACGACTCACACACCTAGAGTGCAGCAACAGATGGCTTTGACCTGTACAGTAGCCTAGTTCACAGAGTCCCTTTGGAGACAGTCCTGAAGGGCAAAGGAGTTGAGGAAGGCTGGACATCCTTCAAAAAGGAAATCTTAAAGGTGCAGGAGCAGACTGTCCCCACATCCCAAAAGATGAGTTGGCAGGGAAGACCTCCAGTGGTGCACTCAGCAGTGCTAGATTAATGGTTGTGTGAAGGTTGCTCTCCCACTGCTGAGAAGTATTTACTGGGCACTATCTTTATAGACAGTTTATAGCATTACAGTGCTAATAAACAGGAATTATGTACTGAATCCCAAAGAGTCCTTGCCTCAAAAATTATGTAATCTATTCTCTCTTAAATCACCGTACAAGTCACAGGGGTTTTAGCTTAATAAACGCAGGAAAACAAGAGAGTACTCTAGTTTTGTTCCTACTTTGATAAAGATAAAAATAATTTTCTGGGAATTCGCTTTCCTGCAACCTGCAAATGCTTTTAAATTCAGGTAACCCTCCTCTTATTTACTTCACTGTCCATTTCAGTAAGTGGAAAAATACGTAATCTCTCTCACACCTTAAAACAAAGAGCAATCTGTTTTACAGCGTCTCAGTAAGACTCATGTGTCTAGTGAAAACGAGGTTATTAAGTTCCAACTTTGCTCATGGCTAAATACTATCAAAGGATTAGAACATAAATAAGATTGTATTCATGCTATTAATGGGAAGTTCTCATTTTATTTAAAGAATATTTTTTACTAAATATGCAACAGAAAAGGTCACCGGTGGAGAAGATGAGAGCATCACACTCTCTCCTTTCTTTTAGGAACTCCAGTTTAGAAGCAGCCCAAAATATTATGCAGAATAGATTTGGCAGGCAGACACTGATAAAACATAGCATGTTCTCACCATGCAACCAACTGTATTTGGCAGCATCTGCCTAGCAATGGACAAGAAATAAATTAGTTCAGAGGCCAAATGACCCCAATCTCATTCAATAAATTTAGTTCCTTCATACATGGGTTTGCATATTTGCATATGAAATCTGTATCCAACAAATGATGTATATTGTTTGCATTCTGGACACAGCAAAAGAAAACATCCTCTCTTACAAAAAGTTACTGTTACCAATTGCTGAATCTTCCACATTTGCGACAACGTAGATAACCCATTCCCTAATACCTACCCTACTTTGCATTAAAAAACCCCACAAAACAAAACAACAAAGTAGAACTCTAAATTTTCTTTCTGTTTATTGTGTCAATCCCATAGCATCATGTGATTTCTACTCGTCCATCCACCATGAACGATTGTAAGCACAGCTTTAAATGAAACAGTGTGCTGCCACTTAAACATGCCAGCACGTTTAAAATGCAAGAGGTGACTGGGTACTGTGTGCAAATATCTATGAATAGAACTGATCTGACAAACTGGAAGTTGTCTCGACTTGTAGCTCTGAAACCGCCAGAGGGACAATACATAGCATAAGCAAGTTTGGATGCTAGCTGAGAGTTCCCAACTATTGCAAGGGGGGAAGTAGCAAAATAAGGTAGTTAAGAAAATAGGTGAACAGATTTAAACTATTTTAAGTTTAAGTATCCTAAAGGCAACAAGTTTGCTAGAACTGTGCAGAAACTACTGGGATTGGTAGAGGACGTGTTTGGAACAACCACAGTCTAGAGGGCTACTTTGCAGGAAGATTTAGTGGTGAGCAGCAGCAAAATGCAAACTTGCATCCATCTATTTGCCAGAAGTCCTGTAACCACCCCTTGACTTAAACTTACGTCCTGTCTGTAAAAAGCTCAGTGAATGCAAGCAGACCATGACACAAATATGGTATATACAATGCTAGTGGGGGCAACCATTTTCCTACTCACCTTTCCCAACCTTGGCATGTAGCATGCAGAAGGAGAGTCTGTTGTACTTTGGAGCTCATGTGGACTTCTCTTTGTTTCCACAATGAAGCTAAACAAAAAGTAGTGTACCCTTCAACACTCTGCAGCTTTAACCCAGTGAAGATTAACACAAGATGACAGGGCACAGTTCCACAATAAGATTTTGCTAACTCCAGGAACCTTAACACCTCCATATTTTCAGACAAAAGCTATCTTATCATGTCTTCCCTTCCTAACTGGTTAGTTCAAGATAACACCTATGCTAATCCTCCCTTGTGTGTCTTTTTTCAGATGACAAAACAAATATAAAAAGTTAGACAGAATTTTTGCATGCTATCCTGTAGCATCATTCCCAATTCCTGTGTTAAACAGTGCCAAACCAGACAGTTTTTAGGTCCACAGGTTAGCATTATGCCCTGCTTATAGGAAGTTCTGCAAAGATAGTAATGCTTTGTAGACCCGATCTGTGAGCATATGGCCTGCCATATGCTCTACTTGTCTTCTCAAGGCATGGCTGCAGGTGGGGCACTGACTGTCCCAGTGCTGCTGTAGGTTTGACAGACTAATTTTGCTGGACAACAGCTCATGAGTTGTAAACACTGACAAAGATGCTTTTACAATCATTTTGCCATTAGCACCCTTATATCAACATTTACCATGCTTCATTTAAGGGATTTAAAAGATACTCCACATCCAACATCTTGACACTTAGCTAGTTATCCACAAGTCTGACACCTGCATTCAGAACTAATCCACACAGCCCCTTTGCTTTGGGGATCCTTTAAAAGTACTGTCAGGAGGGGAGCAAGGGAGGGGGAAGCTTATCTGCTTTCCTACAGCCAATCCTTTTGTGGAGAGGATTTTGACACAGATAAGGACTTTACTAGCTCTACTGGGAATTAAACAAATTGACTCTAATAGGTTTTAATGTATAATGATTAGCGCATTTATAAAAGATTCTACACAATCCACAATTATTTAGATATGGGTCAAGATCAAGGGACTACATCAAAATAAATCCTGCACCTGCACAAGAATTCAGATGTTAATTAAATGAGAAACAGATCGATGGACTCTAACCTCATACAGAGATGCAGGAAGAAGCATATTAGAATTCAGGAGAGTTAGGACATCACCACTCCATGTAACACCATTTCAAGTATATCAGCTGCTAATACAGTGCTTGCTGCTTTTTTCTCATCAGGCTGCATTAAACAAAATCATGGATCATGATCCATGATTCATGACCTGTCATAGGTGACATCTGACTCTCAAGTAAACATTAAGATAAGCAATTGAGCTACAGATTGATAAATGCATCATCTTACGCAGAAAGATTGAATGAAAATAAATCATGGTGTATGTGTCACATGACATCCTTAGGTTGAGATTCACATGCTAGGTTAAGCTTGAGATTCAGCCCATGAGAAACAGTTCAATAAGTCAGAGTTGATTTGCTACATATTAATTTGTCTTTCATTCCATGTTCATTGGGGTAAAGTAAAAAAATTGAAATGGAAGAATATAAATCTTGAATAAAAGAAATTTCAGCAGAAAGGATATCAATAATAACAATACTGAAGCTCTGATCTTATTTGGTTCCTTGATAACCAAAAAAATTGACCACAAGATGCAATTTCACCTTCTGGATAGTCTGCACTTCCTTTCCTCCAGCTAATTATTTTTATTTGGAAACAACCAATTTTTTTTTTTCTAATAAGAGACACACTATCTAAAATCTGAACTACCTTTCCATGTTTAAAAAAAAAAGAGCAGGGGGATTTTCACTAATTCTGATACTGTTGCCTAATACTCTTAAAATATATTAACAAAAGATAAAAGAAGTTGTTAAAATGTAAACAAAGATGTATGAAAATTGAAGGTATGACTCATATTCAAGGTCAAACTAATCTTTCTCAGGGCAACGGACTCACTTATAAATGCACACCACACTAAAAGGCACTAAACTCTACTGCAAGTAGGAGACATGAATATCCACCTGGAGATCTGTGACTCGGAAGTGCACAGCCAAAGCAGTTCTCCATCTGCTCCACTGACACCTTGCACCTAGACTCAACATGAAACTTTGGAGCACCTTCTACTTCTTAACTAGTACTGTATCACCAATAATTTCTGAAAATAGTTGTAGGTTAGTCACAGTGTAAGTATAAAAGATCACCTAAGGGCATAAAATCTAAAAAATACCTTTTAAAAAATAGTATTTAGCTTTCCTGCAACTGACAAGTATCATCTCCCTTCTCTGATAGATATTTAAAATTCCCTGAAAATGTGAGTCTTTTACACCATTAATTTTAACCTGTCCTAAGGTTGTACAAGAAACATTGCCTAATCATGCTGGCCTATTGGTTGGAATAAACCTGCTCCCATACATCTATTAAACAGGACTGCCTTATGAATTAGAAAATAGTCCAAGAAAGTGTCAATATAAATGCAAGTTTCTCCTATTGGCAGCACAGTGCATCTCCTTAAGAACAAGAACATTAAGATGCTTCTGTACCCTGTCCTAGTTACACAAAAGATGTTTATTGCACTTCAGCAACAAAAAGAGGGGAGCTAGACAGAACAGGATGCTAAAGAGTTAGAGGCCTTGATAACCTCATACAAAATGAAGCCTTACAGTGAATTCCAAAATAAAGAAGAAATAAGGAAACTAAGTTTTATAAATACCTATCTTGTGCAAAATCACAGATGTGGTCACTCATGTTGTTTTATTTGTTATAGTATAAATATATAGACAAAATACAGCTTAGGTTGCATATGTAATCAAGGACCACCTAGAAACTGATGAAGAACATGTATTGATTATGCAAGAAGCACAGCTCCTAGCTCAGGAAGGTAAGTAAAATTCGCTGTCCCACACATGCTCATACCCTAAAGCTAGCTGACACTCACCAAACACATACTCCTTGCTGGATTTCTGAGAACCACAAAGATATAAAGACAATTTCAGGAAATTGTCTCTTTTCTAGTCATATTTCATAACAATGAACAGCTTTTCAAGCAGTATTTTCTACAGTTTAGCTTCTCAATTGAGTAAATGTTTACTCAGATGTTATTTTCAACTGGAATGCTACTTTTAACTATGATACATGTCAAATGTAATACTTCAGTAGTGACAGGATCAACCCTGTGCATCCTGAAGTGAAACAGAATGCTACATACGTATCTGAAAATCCAATTAAGCCTCAGTGAGGCACTAGACTTTCCTAAATCATGTTTTTCTCCTTCATGTTTTACAATAGAAGAGCATTGTTCCTATCGAAAGCAGGCTTGTATCTCCACTGACCCAGCAGGCCTCCACAAGAAACCTAAATTGCCTCATAACCAGCTCAT
Organism: Porphyrio hochstetteri; assembly: GCA_020800305.1. Classification (NCBI taxonomy): domain Eukaryota; kingdom Metazoa; phylum Chordata; class Aves; order Gruiformes; family Rallidae; genus Porphyrio; species Porphyrio hochstetteri. The sequence goes on from CM036911.1 coordinate 13,454,941, forward strand.
GACCTCAGTGCCTTTTAATTATGTGGGTTTCCCTGTAGCCTTTAGTTAACATAGACATGTGGGGCAGGAAAGGGGAGTCTACAACCCGTGTAAAAGAGACACAGACAGACTGTGTATTTGCACATACAGATCTTTTATCTTATTTCTGAAATAGAAAATAATCACTATTGAATTTTTCAGATCTGCCATACTCAGTTGCTAGCCAAGAACAGCCTAATTGCACCACCCCTGCTGTGGCTACAGGATTACACACACACCCCTAAGCTACACTTTAGCCTAGGTAGATCACACATCAGCAGCAGAGAAAAAAACCTGGAAGGGAAATATTTGGGCAACTAGCCCATGCTGAACACTTTGGTGCTGCAGCACAGCTGGGATGCTCTTGGCATAGTAAAATCCCAGCTAAGTCTTCAAAAGGGCACTTAAAGTGTCTCTGACCACTTTACTTCCTACAAGAAAGTGTTGGTATTTCTTTTCAGTTTTAGATTCTGACTGGACTAGCTTATTTAAGAGGCATGTATGCATGGATAAGAAAGCCCAAAGTCCTGTATTCAATTTGCAATACTCTCTAGCCAAAAGGTTTTGTACTAAGATAGAGTTGTTTATGGCAAGTTTCACCTCTAGTCTTTTACTATGTAGGCATCTTAGCATGTGTTTATTTTTGCTGCTTAACAATACTCTTTTTCTCTCCCCCTCCATATTTGCAAAGTAACACAGGGGCATGCCTCAAATTAACATTTTCTCTTTCCACAGCATTCTTCTGCAAACTCCTGACCAGTAGAATGACCATTCTAATCTAGTTTCATTGATGTAACTTTCTTTCCTCTGAGACTCCTAAAGCAGAAACTTAAGAATCTGAGGGGTTTGCCCTTATCAGCATTCTTCAAGAACAGGCCTGAAAAAAATCAAATAAATCTATGAGTAATTGCCTTAAGAATGGATTAATATCACAGAGTAAAATGTCTCATGTTTATCCTTTGCAATAGCTGATCTGTTACATCTTTACACTTTGTTAGTTTGCAATGCTGTCCTGTTGTATCTGTATTTAACAAATATTTTGTACACAGACACACAAACACTAGGAAAGATCTTTAGTGATCCAGGAGGTCAAAAATTGTTTCTCCATTAGGTCCTAGAGAAGGGCATCCATTATTTCCGTCAAAATCACCTAAATGTTTTTAGGTCATGTTTTTCTCACTTCCTTGCCCTGTGTATCGCCTTACTGTTGGGAGTGACTTCAGTTCCCCTGCTGGGTTTCCTGACAGCCTGGAAGATGTTCTGCTAACCATGGACAGATAGCCCCCTCTGCCAGCAAGCAGTAGAAACTCTCCCTGAATTTTAAAAAAAAATATTTTAATTACAAAATCTACACCTACCTTTTTTTTTTTTAATGATGATTTGTGAAATAATCGTCAGTTCTCCCAATCTTTTGTGGAGATCCTTTATTGTCACTAAGTTCTAAAACACTTTTATTGAATGTGTTCCCTAGGCTGTGACAGCCACTGCTCAGAACACTCACAGGGTTTCAGCTGTTTGTGCAATGCAAATGGCTGTCACAGAGCACCAGTGGTGAAAGGATTCTTATAGCTTTTCCCTGTCCCAAATGCAGGCATAATATTTAAACAAAGCTGCAGACACATCAATAATGAAAATCTGGTGAACCACTTACTCTTGACTCTTATAGGAATGTTGAACGCAGAATATCCATTAGTTTCCTGACAACATGGATTATTTATAGGCAAGTCTGATAGCACCACCTATTATTAAGGTTGCTCAATACTTCCTATTATATGACCCCTGGATTCAAGTCTTTTTATACCTTTGCCACCTGGGATGCATTCTGCATACTGATGTCTGCTTTCAAGAATTCTTGTTGAAAGTTCAACCCTGCCAGGAGCAAGGATATTGAGAAAAACAAATGGTTTTGTCCATGTCTTACAGGAATCTGGGAACCTTACTGAAATTTTGTTTCTCTTATTCTGCAGGAACTCTAACTCTGGCAGAACAGAGCCTGCTTTGTAAGATAAATCCCCCAAATATGGCAAAATTACAAGCACCTAAAGGAAAAAAAAAATATCAGTTTTCATGTGTACATCAGGAAAAAAACCAAAACCACAACCAAATTAAAACCACTGAAGACCTCAGTGCCAGTGAGCAGTTGCTACTCGTATATGAATCATTCCCACCTAACAGGCATACACATTCTAGCAAAGGTCAAGGGAGGTTTAGTTTCTTTCCCTGGAATGGTTGCTCTGTGGTGTCCAAAAGAAACAAGTTAACATAGCGCAGGACTTAAGCAGGTTGCCTGAGACTGAAAGCAATGCTGCACAGTATTATACCACATTCAGTGATGGTATCAATTCACCTACTGACAGAGAAAAGCCTCTCTCTGCTGCCTGCCGCTTGTACCCTGAGCACTCCTACTCTGTTACATAGTGTTTCTTTCCAACTTGTGTCTATCTTTCTCATAATGATAAAATACAAGCGTTCAAATAGCAGAACATCCCATCCCTAACTATAAATGGAAAACTTCTGGCCTTTGGGTCAACTACGTAATTCTTCCAGTTTGAGTCTTTTTCAATTGTGGGTTTCAACTGCAATAATGAATGAAAGTGCCAGCAGCAACCCAAGACATTTTGTGATCCTATACCAAAGATGCTCCAGATTTGATAATGAGGGTTGTCTCCCACACAGCTGGGTGGCAAGGCTGTTGCACTGGGGACATGTCAGCCCCAATTACAATTTCTTGCAAAACATGTGCATGCTTAGAATCTACTGCTGACATGCATGTGGTCTCATTGAGCCAGATTTGTGTGTCAGGCATATGTAGAAACATAAGAAATCATTCCTGGCAGAAACACTATAGAATACTGAAAAACTAAGAGATCTAATCCATCCAGGGAAGCAAAAGGAAATAGGCTGTGATTCTTTGTGCAGCACTTTGATAATGCACATCATAGTTTCAGTGCAATCACAGCTTTGTTGCCTTCTGCACCTGTGAGGAAGTGGTGTAGAGTTAACGGCTAGAAAATGCTGAAGCAAATACCACAGCACTCTAATGCTTACTTCAAATTGCAAAAGCAATCTCCAAAGAAAGCTCCAACACTGAAAAAGGGTTAAACAGTTTTCCTTTTAGCTGCTGTCTCTCACTCTGTTTCCAAGATTCAGGCAAATAGACCTGAGAATAAGATGGAAAGTCAGCACAGCCACAAACATACCAAAACTTCTGGTTACCTTATTCAGCACATGACTATACGGGCATGAGCAGCACAGAAGAAAACTGGGGATACAAGGGCATAGAGTTTTATGTATATCACATCAGGGTGATAGTAATCTACAGAGGAAAGATCAGCTTGCTGTTCCTGTTCAGGAGAGTAATCCGGTCACTTTGGCAATGCAGTTGGCCTTTACTGGCCTGCCGCCTAGGCTGGAGTCATCCAGCTGTCAGGGCACCATGCTGCTCCTGCTGCAGCCTTTCATTCCTGCCAACTCCTGAATTACTGGAAAATTACCTGGCAAAATGACATGTGGCTAAAAAAGAGAATCCCAGAATTTCCCCCCCATCACAGATGAAAAGGAATATTGCACTGCTCTCCATGTTCTCTACTAAAGAAATAAATTAACTTGCATTACCTCATTTGAATTTCATTGTTTTTAACAGTTCTTATGGTAGATGAAAAAAGAGAAGTTGCTGAAGACTTCCACAGGTAAACTTAAGAAATATGAAAGTCTGCACTAAATGAATGCACTAGTATGCTAGACTTTATTACTTGTTCTGTCTTCCTCTGCCCAGCATTGTTCCAAGTGGAAATTTAGTCTTCAGCATTTCTCAAAGATTTTGGAAACTAGCAGAGGTTGAAGTAGCTAATGGAATAGGTGCCTCAGGCAATATAGCCTGAACTTAGTTTTTTGTAAAAGATCCCCACAGGAGAGTATGATTCTCAAACTAACAGGGCCGAAAGCATGAGATTTGAGGGTTTTTAAGGCTGTGCACCAACACTGAACTTTGTTTTCTGAAAAGGGATTCACAACATTTTTCTTTTAAAAAAAAAATTCTGCTACATTATTTGTCATAATTTCCTCTATGTTGCTACAGAACATCTATGTTTCTGTATCTTTTATAGCTTCAGTGTTCATCCTTAAAAGCCTCTTTTGCAGTAAACAAAGACAAACCCAAAGGCCCTAACAAAAGGTTTTCCTTTCTAAACAGGTCCAAAGACAGAAGTCATTCATGTTTAAGCTTCTGTTCCTCAGCTGATTTTTCACCATATCCTGAACTATAACAAGAAAAGCATACTACTTCTACACATTGCCATGCTTTTTGTCAAAAATTCACCAAATATAAAGGCTCAAAACTATTCTTCAGAAGGATTTTCACGTATTTAACATTTTCATCCAGAAAACCCAACAGATGTTAGCTTCCTTTTGTGATATGCTAGACAGATAAGTGACAGAGACAGCTTCTATCAGAGAACTTGCAATCAAGACATCAGGGCATGACACAAACAAACAAGGGTGGAAGCAAGGTAGAATGAAAAATAAAGCAACTCCAGTCAGATGAAGATACCCCAGTCAATAATTTGTTGAACAAGTCATTTAGGGGAAACTGTTAAATGCTCTACTCCAATAACAGCACTTCTAGTCTCTTCAGTAAATATGTAGCATAGCCCCACATTGACAAGCACATTGACAAATAAATGAGCACTGCAGAGCAGGTATGATCCAAAATTCCAGGAAGAATAGAACACGGTAGAAAAGCGATGCAGAGTTAGGGAATTTGGAGTTCCTCCATCACACATATATTTCTCTTACATCTTTACCTAGCATATCACATGGACATACATGTTTGTACTTTCAAAATATCTTAACAAGCTGGGAAAAAAATTTAAGAGCAGAACATCTGGATAGTCGTACCACAGGTCATATCCAGGATAGTACAGAAAGCATTAACTAAGTTCCCTAGACAAAAGCTTGTAAACAGAACAGTTATGATAAATATCAGTGAGGTCACAAGCAGACCTTTCAAATTTTCCAGGCTACTGGCAGCTCAGAGAAGTTTTTCACAAACTCTGTGACACTTTTAAGCCTCTTTTATCAATATATCTAGGCACAGGGTGGAAATTCAGGTCTCTGGAGCAGAGGACAAATAGGTAGTTGTGGAAGCCTACATAGAGCACGAAGAAGAATCCAGTAGGAAAGCTTCAAAATTAACATACCTTGATAAATAACTTCTGTCATGAACAATATGCCTTTGTATCCATAGGAAGTTTACATATTAACATTTACATGATGGTAAATCGGAGGACTGCTTCATTAGATTTGAAGGAGCACTTCTCCTCAGGCCAGGCCTCTGGTTTGACTCAGATTGAATTACAAAGCTAAACAGAACAGGAAGGATCTGTGCTCCTAATTCTGTTTGATAGATCTCTTTGTCATTTTCAGATGCCAGATTGAAGATAGCCGCCTCTTCCCTGGCAAAGAACAGTGCTTTTAAGCTCCAGGCTATCAGAGAGAGCAAGCGCCTACGGTACGTGCAGAGACTGACAGTTGCATTAATGTGTTTCCTGCCATTTCTTTAAAAACTTATGGCAACCTGCTCATTATTAGGCTTCTGTAGTTGGAGGTAGTTAAATCGGGTGAGATGAAGTAGAAGTCACAGCTGAAGATGCTCTGTGCTGTAGCAAAGCATAGTAACCATGCACCTCTGCAGATGTGCTGACTGAGGAAGTCATCCTATGGGAATAGGACCAAGGTTCAGCAGAGCTGATGCAGAATGATTGGGAAAAGTCTTCAGGAAATTAGTTTTCTCCCACTCTTTCTGAATCTGAGGGGATTCAAAGGCACCTCATTGTCATAACTGTTACATGTTTAGTAACAGTTATTGAAAGCCCTTCTCCTAATTTGCTGTACAATTCTCAAATTGCTGATTAGGGAAAAAAATAGATGAAACAAAGACAGATCTAAGAACATGTGGAGCCCATTAACAGAACAAATTCATGGCTTATTTTCTCTTATCCATAGTTAGTGTTTGTATAGAGCTTTTGGGTTTTGCAATTTAGCAGGTGCAAGCTGAACGGATATAAAGCAGACTTAAGCCAATACACACGTGTCCACACACAAAACTATCAGTTAAAGTAAATGCAATACCATCCTCAATGAAACTACTGTACCTCAGACATGCAGCAAAAACCACACAAATTCTCTCCTCTACATCATGCTTTTTAATATGCTAAACAATAAAAATTTTGGCATACGGATAAAAAAGACAGAAGGTTTCAGTAGTTTTCAGGGAGATGGTAACTAACTGTTACTCTGCTTCAGCAACAAGGGACACACGGGTCCCTAAGGCTTCTTGGCAATGAAACCTTAGAGATTTCTGATACACTTTAACAATAACGACATGTTGGTCTTGCACAGAACCTTTCCCAAAGAGGGATACAAAGAAGAGAGGAACACTAAACTTCATGGGGCCTCGAGAGGTAAGGTCAGTATTATTCCCATTTGACAAGACTTGTATAACCTAAAAATTATTGAAATTATATTTAGTCATCACAAAGCGTTTTTCAAGGATCTCACAAGACACTTCAGAGGCGAAGTCTGGTATTGCTGTAGACAGAGGGACAGAAGCAGTTTGCCCAGGCTAAAGTGAGAATCTAGTTATGACCGCAATTTGTTCAATTTTCCAGCCTCTTGCCTTGAAAAATCTTACTACAAGCACATTTATTCACTGTGTATTAATAAAACCTTGTTTGTCAGACTGTTAACTGGCCATCGTATTGAGAATTTGCAGTTGGAGGGCTGTCCTAGTTTCAGCTGGGATAAAGTTAAATTTCTTCCTAGTACAGGAATACTATCAATAATGCACTGATGTTTTGGTTGTTGCCAAATGGTGCTTACACCAAGTCAAGCTTCTCATACTGCCCTGCCACTGAGGGGTCAGGGATACACAAGGAGCTGGGAGGGGACACAGGCAGGAGAGTTGACCCCAAATCACCAGATGGATATTCCATACCATATGCCATCATGCTCAGCATATAAACTAAGGGGAAAGATGGTCAGGGGAGAATCCTGCTCCAGAACAGGTTAGGTATTGGTTGATGGTAAGCAATTGTTTTTCCATTTCCATCACTTGTCTTCCTTGAGTCTTATTTCTCTCTTTTCATTATTTTCCTTTTCATTACAATTTATTATTATATTTTAATTATTAAACTGTTATTCCAACCCATAAGTCTTCTAACTTTTACTCTTCTGATACTCTCCCTCATCCCTTTAGGGTCAGGGAAGCGAGCAAGCAGCTGTGTGGGGTTCAGTTGCCAGATAGAGTTAAACCACAACAGGGGCAGAAGAAGAAAGGGATGAAAATCTTGCTGATTTGAAATAAATTGTTATCTCCTGAAATTACTTAGGCAAAGCTCTAACATGCAGCCACTTCAAATCTGGAGGTGAGATTCTACCCCTAAAAGTGGATAGACATGAGCAGGTATACATGAAGCAGGGCACATGCTCTAGACGAAAAGAGAAATAAATCTTACCTACCTTCCCGTTAGTCCCACTTGTTCCCAATCCAGTTCAGAAGGCTGCTCTAAATTATGATTAATATTTAATACATCACCTTGCCTTCAAGTTTGCTAACCTGTGCGCTTTCAGTATCTTGGCTGATATTGCAATGCAACTGGAGGACTTTGTTGGGGGCAGGGGATGGATGGACAGACATGACTTACCCTGAGATTTTCCTTGCTTTAACAGCTGAAGAGTCACTAGCTTTAGCAAGGAGTCTGGAGATTTAGTAAATAGCCAGGATTTACTCCACCTGGGCCAGTCAGAAGCTTAAATTGTTAACTTGTTTAAACTTTTTCATTTATTACACATAATTAAAACATTTTGGGGATTTTTGAAAAGGGTACTTTATGGACATTTTATGTATTTTTAAGTAGTATAAATAACATGAATAAATATTAATGGACAAATAATGCAAATACCAAAATTCACATCTGTGTAAGTCTGGAATTGCCCACAAGCACCACCACAAGTACTGGGAGGACTCATAACAGTGGTGGAGGCATATAAGCAATAGGGGCTCAGCTGACAGAGCTCACATAGCAGCTGAGCTTTCAGGCACGGCATGGAAGCACTGTGTCCTGGTTTCAGCTATGATGGAGTTAATTATTTTTAGCAGTGGATGGAATGCCATGTTTGGGTGTTAGGATGAGAACAGTGCTGATAGCACCCTGATGTTTCTAGTTGTTGCCGGGCAATCAAGGACCTTTCTCAGCTCTGCATACTTCCTTACTAGTGAGAAAGGAGGGGACGTAGCCAGGACAGGTGACCCGAACTGGCCAAAGAGGATATTCCATGCCAGTTACGTCATGCTCAGTATAAAGGGGGACTGGGGGGAAGAGGAGGAGACAACACCAGGACGGGCAGTTTCCGGGTTCGGGGATGGCTCTAAGCTGTGCGGCCTGGGTTCTGTGGTTTGGTGAGAAACTGCATTGTGTATCACCAGTTTCATCTATTTTGTGCTTTAAACTTCTGTTATTGTTATATCTAGTTTTCTGTTATTGTTTAGTAAACTATCCTTATCCCAACCTGCGTGGTTCTGGTTTATAGGTTGTGGTTTCTTTTCCTCCTTCTTCCTTCCCTTTTCCCCCTCCCCCAACTTTCCCTCCCCCTTCCTTTTAAAAGTACAAGCGACTGTGTGGGGTGCGGCCCTCGGCCGGGGCAAAACCACGACAGTCATTTTGGCGCCCAACGTGGGGCACGAACGGTTGGGATAACGGTAGATCTGACCCTAACTATCGCAATTAAGATAAGCACTGTTGTTTAAGCAATCTCTGGTCACGATGCTGTGGTATTTATTCACAAGGCTGTGGTATCAAAACCATCGCATGCTGTATACAATCCTGGCAGGATTCTTTACTCTCTCAGGTCTGCGGCTCCCATATTTGTTCCCATACTTCATTATAGTGTATTTTATGATATCGGTCTATGATACAATAATATCGATGACCATGAGCTTAATCTGGTACTTGTATGAGGTTTTGCTGTCCTGTCCATTCTTTGGACAGGGAGGGGTTAATAACAGCACTGCTTTCTTTTCCTTTGGGCTAAATACAACAGCTCTTATGGCAATTTTTGAAAACCTTCAATATCTCTGGGATATTCAAACTAGCATTTTGCTATTGGTAGGTTTGGGGCAGATGGTTCAGTTTTTGTTATATATCAAGCATAGGTTTATGAATACCACTGAAGAGCTTTCTCCGAGACAGAATAATCACGAGTGGCAGGGCATGTGGCAAAGTATGGGCAAGTACCTAGGTACTTTCTCACGCCCGATGGTTTGGAACTTCACTCCTGAACAGCTACAAGACCCCGATCAAGTGACTGCATACCTAAAGAAAAATTGCTGTAGGTTTCCCAGAGATGGACACCTTACTGCACTGTGCTGGGCTCTGGCCACTATTTATCAAACACTGCTTGATAGCAGGCAGCACTGTCAGCACTGTCAGGGAGAAGGGAAAGGAAACAGACTGGCAGATACTATAGCTGCTGCAACCACTGGGGCTGACACTGCAGCTACTGTAATCTCTAGAGCAGACACTGCAGATGATCAGAAAAACCAACCCACACCAGTGTCTGTTGCTCCCGTACAAAAGAGGAAATGCACAAAGAAATCAGTTCGCACAGTGACGGATGATGATGATGATCAACCAGGGCCATCTCGAGGATATCAGGAGGAGGCAGAACCAGAGATTGTTACCCGATCCCTGACTCTGAGTGAGCTGCGTGAGGTTCGAAAAGATTTCACCCGCCACCCAAGTGAGCACATTATCACTTGGTTGCTCCGATGTTGGGATCACGGGGCCAATAGTTTGGAGTTAGAAGGCAGAGAGGCCAAGCAGTTGGGATCCCTAGCTAGAGAAGGAGGAATTGACAAAGCAATTGGGAGGAGGCCGGAAATCCTCAGCCTCTGGAGGCGACTACTGTCAAGTGTGCAGGAAAGATATCCCATAAAGGAATATATTACATGTCAGACACCCAAGGGTAACAGCATAGAGACAGCTATCCAGCACCTGAGAGAATTAGCTGTACGGGAGATAATTTATTATGATCTGGACAATTCACGGCTTCCCGCTGATCCCGATGAAGTCCTATGCACTCCAGCTATGTGGCGTAAGGTTGTACGAAGTGCACCAGCAGGGTACACCAATTCACTGGCAGTAATTGACTGGACTGATATGGATCCACCAACCGTAAATGAGGTGGCCTGCCGACTCAGGAAATACCAAGACAGTGTTTCCCTCTCCGTCATTGCAGCAGTAGAAAAACTGGTTCAACGACTTGACAACAATGTGTCCAACTCCCAACCCGTATGGAGCAATGTTGCAGCTACTGGGAGAAAGCGTCCATCGTTCCAAGAGGGAGAATACACACCACGACGTACATTGTGGTTTTACCTGCTTGATCATGGAGAGGACATGAGGGAATGGGATATGCAGCCCACCTCAGCCCTTCGAGCACGAGTAAATGAGCTGCGGGGTAAAACATTCGCACAACGAGATTCTGCCAGGAAGAAGGCTGCACCAGTTTCTACTGGGCAGTTCCCTAGACCAACTGGAAGGCCTACCTATATGTCTGATGTGTCTGATCCTCTTGAAGGGACCTCTAAGTCCTTTATGCAACCAGTGGAAAACAAATATGATCAGCAGCAATAGAGGGGCCCTGCCTCCAGCCAGGTGGAGGAGAGGGATAATCGGGTTTATTGGACTGTGTGGATCCGATGGCCTGGCACGTCAGATCCACAAGAGTACAAAGCTCTGGTGGATACTGGTGCCCAGTGTACTCTAATGCCATCGAATCATGAAGGGGTAGAACCCGTTTGTATTTCTGGAGTGACAGGGGGTTCCCAACAACTAACTGTGCTAGAGGCTGAGGTGAGCCTAACTGGGAAGGACTGGGAAAAACACCCCATTGTGACTGGTCCAGAAGCTCCGTGCATTTTAGGTATAGATTATCTACGTAGAGGGTATTTTAAAGACCCAAAAGGGTACCGATGGGCTTTTGGAATAGCTGCTTTGGAAACAGAAGGAATTGAACAACTGTGTGCCTTGCCTGGACTCTCGGAGGACTCTGCTGTTGTGGGGTTGTTGAAGGTTGAAGAACAGGAAGTGCCAGTTGCTACGACGACGGTGCACAGACGACAATACCGTACTAACCGAGATTCCCTGATTCCCATCCATAAGTTGATTCGTCAACTAGAGAATCAGGGAGTGATCAGCCGAACCCACTCACCCTTTAATAGTCCCATATGGCCAGTGAGGAAGTCCAATGGAGAGTGGAGGCTGACAGTAGATTATCGTGGCCTAAATGAAGTCACTCCAGGTATGAGTGCTGCTGTGCCAGACATGTTAGAGCTCCAGTATGAATTGGAATCGAAGGCAGCCAAGTGGTACGCCACAATCGACATTGCGAATGCTTTCTTCTCGATCCCACTGGCGCCTGAGTGCAGGCCACAGTTTGCTTTCACCTGGAGAGGCATCCAATACACGTGGAATCGTCTGCCCCAGGGGTGGAAACATAGCCCCACCATCTGCCATGGACTAATCCAGAATACACTGGAAAAGGGTGATGCACCAGAGCACCTGCAGTATATTGATGACATCATTGTATGGGGCAACACAGCAGAGGAAGTTTTTGAAAAAGGAAACAGGGTAATTAAAATCCTTTTAGAAGCCGGTTTTGCTATAAAACGAAGTAAAGTCAAGGGGCCTACGCGAGAAATCCAGTTTTTAGGAATAAAATGGCAGGATGGGCGTCGTCAGATCCCAATGGACATTATTAATAAAATAGCAGCTATGTCTCCACCAAGCAACAAAAAGGAAACACAAGCTTTCTTAGGTGTTATAGGTTTTTGGCGACTGCATGTCCCAAACTACAGTCTCATTGTGAGCCCACTCTACCATGTAACTCGAAAGAAGAATGATTTCCAATGGGGTCCTGAGCAACAGCAAGCCTTTGAGCAGATCAAACGCGAGATAGTCCATGCAGTGGCCCTTGGGCCTGTCCGGACAGGGACAGATATTAAAAATGTGCTCTACACTGCAGCTGGGGAGAACGGCCCGACCTGGAGTCTCTGGCAGAAAGCACAAGGGGAGACTCGAGGTCGACCGCTGGGGTTTTGGAGTCGGGCCTACAAAGGATCTGAGGCCAATTATACTCCAACAGAAAAGGAAATACTGGCCGCCTATGAAGGGGTTCGAGCCGCCTCAGAAGTGATTGGAACTGAAGCCCAGCTCCTCCTGGCACCCCGACTGCCGGTGCTGGGCTGGATGTTCAAAGGGAAGGTTCCTTCTACACACCATGCCACTGATGCTACGTGGAGCAAGTGGGTTGCACTAATTACACAGCGGGCTCGAATAGGAAACCCCAATCGCCCAGGAATCGTGGAGGTGATCACAGACTGGCCAGAAGGCAAAGATTTTGGGATGTCACCAGAGGATGAGGAGGTAACACGCGCTGAAGAAGCCCCACCCTACAACGAACTGCCAGAGAATGAGAAGCGATATGCCCTGTTCACTGACGGGTCTTGTCGCATTGTGGGTAAGCATCGGAGATGGAAAGCTGCTGTATGGAGCCCTATAAGAAGAGTAGCAGAAGCCACTGAAGGAAAAGGTGAATCAAGCCAGTTCGCTGAGGTGAAGGCCATCCAGTTAGCCCTGGACATTGCTGAGAGAGAAAAGTGGCCAAGGCTCTACCTTTATACTGATTCATGGATGGTGGCGAATGCCCTGTGGGGGTGGTTGCAGCAGTGGAAAAAGAACAACTGGCAACGTAGAGGCAAACCTATATGGGCTGATGACTTATGGCAAGATATCTCTGCTCGGTTAGAGAAACTTGTTGTAAAGGTACGTCATGTCGACGCCCATGTACCTAAGAGTCAGGCCATGGAGGAACATGAAAACAACCATCAGGTAGATAAGGCTGCTAGGATTAAAGTGGCTCAGGTAGATCTAGACTGGCAACATAAGGGTGAATTATTCCTAGCTCGATGGGCTCATGATACCTCGGGTCATCAAGGGAGAGATGCAACATATAGATGGGCTCGGGATCGAGGGGTGGACCTGACCATGGACACCATCGCACAAGTTGTCCACGAATGTGAGACATGTGCTGCAATCAAGCAAGCTAAGCGGTTAAAGCCCCTTTGGTATGGAGGACGGTGGATGAAATATAAATATGGGGAGGCTTGGCAGATTGATTACATCACCCTCCCACAAACCCGCCATGGCAAACGTTATGTGCTTACAATGGTGGAGGCAACTACCGGCTGGCTAGAAACATATCCCGTACCCCATGCCACTGCTCGAAATACAATTCTGGGCCTTGAAAGGCAAGTCCTCTGGCGACATGGTACTCCAGAAAGAATCGAGTCAGACAATGGGACTCATTTCCGAAACACTCTTATAGACACCTGGGCCAAAGAGCATGGCATTGAGTGGGTGTACCACATTCCTTATCATGCACCGGCCTCTGGGAAAATTGAACGATATAATGGACTTTTAAAAACTACACTGAAAGCAATGTGTGGTGGGACATTCAAGCATTGGGATACACATTTGGCCAAAGCCACATGGTTAGTTAACACTAGGGGATCTACCAATCGGGCTGGCCCTGCCCAGTCAAAATTTCCACGTACTGTAGAGGGAGACAGAGTCCCAGTAGTGCATATGAAGAGTGTATTGGGAAAGAGAGTTTGGGTCATCCCTGCTTCAGGCAAAGGTAAACCCATGTCTGGAATTGTTTTTGCTCAAGGACCTGGCTGTACTTGGTGGGTAATGCAGAGGGATGGAGAGGTTCGATGTGTACCTCAAGGGGATTTGATTTTGGGTGAGAATAGCCAATATAATTGATAGAGTAGAAATTATAATAATTGCCAAATAACCCATTATTGTATATTCATTATTGTTATGATTGCTGTATGTTGTACCATAGCATTATAGCCGGAGTCATACAAGTTAATGAAGAATGAGTGCCATGATGATGGAACTGAAGCCTGGCCTCTTAAGAACTTTTTTTCTCCCTTTGAAAATAAACTCTGACCCACAGACTATGAGCATGGACCATGCCAGGTGTATCAGTCAAGAGCCTGAGATGCAGCATGCAACGAGCCAATGGAACATACAATTATCCTGAGAAACTGTTACGACAAATGGAGCCTGAAAATCATGGACTAAATGAACTCAACAACTTCAGAGGGATGATTCACAGACTGAGGGAATAAGATCTGTATGCACGTATGTGTGCATACATGTGTACATACATATATGGGTGTGTGAAACACGAAACTGATTGTACCCAAAGAAAATTGTTGGATCTGGTCATGATGTAAATGGTATGGAATAAGGGGTGGATAATGTCCTGGTTTCAGCTATGATGGAGTTAATTATTTTTAGCAGTGGATGGAATGCCATGTTTGGGTGTTAGGATGAGAACAGTGCTGATAGCACCCTGATGTTTCTAGTTGTTGCCGGGCAATCAAGGACCTTTCTCAGCTCTGCATACTTCCTTACTAGTGAGAAAGGAGGGGACGTAGCCAGGACAGGTGACCCGAACTGGCCAAAGAGGATATTCCATGCCAGTTACGTCATGCTCAGTATAAAGGGGGACTGGGGGGAAGAGGAGGAGACAACGCCAGGACGGGCAGTTTCCGGGTTCGGGGACGGCTCTAAGCTGTGCGGCCTGGGTTCTGTGGTTTGGTGAGAAACTGCATTGTGTATCACCAGTTTCATCTATTTTGTGCTTTAAACTTCTGTTATTGTTATATCTAGTTTTCTGTTATTGTTTAGTAAACTATCCTTATCCCAACCTGCGTGGTTCTGGTTTATAGGTTGTGGTTTCTTTTCCTCCTTCTTCCTTCCCTTTTCCCCCTCCCCCAACTTTCCCTCCCCCTTCCTTTTAAAAGTACAAGCGACTGTGTGGGGTGCGGCCCTCGGCCGGGGCAAAACCACGACACACTGGAGAGCCAGGTTGGTTGGGTGATCTCCAAAGGATGAAAAAGATAGTCTTGTGGTCTGTGGACTAGTTTAGCTTAATGATTTCTTAATCCCATTTTAGACTTGAACCATTTGGGGAGGAGGTTGTTGGGACATTTTATAGTAAAGTCCAAAGCATGTGTTGCAAAGGAGAATATTATTGGGAAGTCTACCTTTACTTTCACTAAACCATTCAGTCATTTCAAATGAGATTAGTTGTATAATCTGGAAAAAAAGAAAAAAAAATCTATTTATATGAACCAATCTATTCTGCCTTAAACTATTTGTGGTAATTTCACCTTTTGAAATACATATAATTTCATCTTCAAGAAAAACAACTCAATGAAGTCAATCAGCCTCCACTACAAGATCCTGAGGCTGTGATAGAGTATCTGAGAACATACCAAAAACGTCCTGAGTTTCAACTTTACGCTTTGCTAGACCACTTTAACACCCAGAGTGCAGCTGAACCTTTTTCTTCACTTTCACCTTTTTTATCTGGATGTTTGTTGTATTCCAGCTGACCATGTGGTCCCATACACATTGACAGATGCAGGGGAATAAAGACCAAAAAAATACTAATTTTCAAAAGAGAACTATTTAGATATCATAGAGATTTGTTTTGACTCAAGATTGTATGGGAAATCCTTAGACATTTATTTTCCTGAGAGATCCTGGCAGTTCACACAAACAGAAAGCAAAAGGCAGTATTATTTCACAGATCATAGGTAACCTTAGCATCTGCTGAACAAATGTATGACATCGGTCACTTGAGAGGACCAAGGACTCTAACAGTTTACACAAGGTGAAAGACAACAGTTGTGTTTATTTTTCTGGTTCACATATTTCTTCAGATCACATTACCCAAAGTAAGATAATTCCTAGCTCTCCTATGAGAAATGTTGCTCTTTTATATTCAACTAAAATACCATTTCTAACAACTGAGCATATAGGGTATTAGATTATTGTGCTGCAGCTGGTGGTCCAAGGAACTGAAGAAGCATAATTCCTACAGTAACTGGCATATGTAATAATACATTTGGTGTGTGGACAAGGCCTAGATGAAATCATGTATTACTGTTATAATTTGAAAAGTGTTTTATGTTTATGACATTCATGTAAAATCCTATTAGTACAATAGCTTGTACCTTATACAACCTGAAACTTCTTTCTTTAGCCTGCCTTAAACTTTGTCAGTGTTTCCTCAATGGCTTAATTCCACTTGCTGGGAATTTGTTTATAATGAAAGCAAAAAACCCTCTGCTTTTAAGTTGTGATTTTTTTCCATTCCTTATTCCTGCTAAAGACTGACCAATTTTTCATTAGGCAAACCTATTTATTCACAGCTGAAGAGTAGATAGAAGACCATATAGCTACTTGTGGTTTATTATTAAGACATCTTTGCAGGCATACCAGACAAGCTGCACTAGAAAATAAAGACTATTTACCTGTGATTAGTAGCCACTTTACTTAATAAATGGCTCTTGTTTAAACTCGGCTCCACCAACTGTGACAGGAGGAACTCAGAGTATTGTTACTGAAGGAGCAGAAGATGTCAGTTCTACACCAAATATTTTATTATTACAGTCGGATATCTGACATGCAGTGCATGCAACTTCATTTCTGATCACATTTTCTATTATTGCTTTTCCAGACCGAAATATTATTTTAAATTTCATTTAGGAAAAAAGTCAGGAACTGCTCTAGATGGAATTGAGACGTTTAATCACTTAATACATCATGAAAATGTGGTAATTCATTTGCTATATTTTCAATAATTGGATAATCTGTTCTGCAAAGAGATTCACCAAGTAGTTCAGTGGGTAAGTACACATTTTTATTATAAGTTTTCTGTAATGTGCTAGTGCACTGGGACTTGGCATGCCTGCCTATCTCATCTAATAAAAAAAGAGATGATTCACTGATAATGGAAATGATTCCTGAAATAAATTGCAGCCTCTGCTGTGCTTTGGTATTTGTAAGCAGTAACTGGAAACCATTGTGGTTTTGCCATGAAAGAAGATAATAATTATGTTTTAACTGAAGTACGTCTGCACAGCTCATCAGTGTTAGTAAGGAGCTCCTTGATACATACACAAGCAAACACTTCTCTCAAACATAATTACTGCCCTGTAATGAATGAAGAGGCAAGAAGATGCAGTGCCCCATCAGAAGAAAGTTACCATTGGTACAGGAACTAAGTGTGAATGGTGAGAAAGTTCACCTTTGTCTATTCTGGTTTTCAAATCAGTCCTTGGGACAAATTCTAGGTTTTGTCTATTGTTTACAGTACAATCTTAAAGACTTCAAGAGAGGAATTAGACAACCAGCTCACTGTATTAAATGGAAGGCATTAATTTGACTAAGTGTAAGTGAAATGGCGCTTGCCAGCAGAAGGGAGAGAACTCGTGCGTTGTCAGATGTTACAAGAGAATCCTCTGCCAAAACCCTCCAAAAAGATATTATGTTAAAAGCACTGCATCATCAAAAGCTCACACTGGCAAATCACTCCCCTTGAACCATTTCAGTTCCAAGGACACCTTCAGCCCATGAAAGCAGTAGCTCAATCTCTGTTAACCCCTTCAAAAATGTCACACATTAAAGTGTGTGGGGGGAACACGACACACACACCCCTCATAATGAGATATGGCATACCCTTAATTTCTAGATCATAGTCATTTAAAAACATACAAGACTATGGGTTTACAATCAATTCAATCTTAACATGTACATAGTTAGCCCATTTATTTTGCTGAAGTTGAATCAGAATCAATACACAATACCTTTTGAGACAAAATCTGATCCAATGTCCAAGGTTTGCAAGTGATATTTCTTATGTTTCTTAAATGGGAGAATTAATCAAAACTCTTGACCATTCTGCATCTGGATTTGAATTTCATGTATCTTCTACAGTTTCCGAACAAAGTTAATGGATGCTGTTGTGACTCATATTGGCAATCATACCACATTAAAAAATGCCCTTTGAGATTAAGTGCTTGAGCTAGAGGGCAGACTGCATTCCCCATAAATTCAATTTCTCCTTCTCTTGATGAATGTTATCACTTTCTTTATTTCAGTTTTATATCATTACATCCACCTGATAGACTGAAGACCATTTCAAACCAGATCATAGCTGTGATCCATTTTTCTTATGGAATGGTGAGAATGAACGTTGTGAATTAAAGTCAGACTGCATCACACTTTAAAAATATCTATATGTTCATTCTCTGTTCTCATTACTGCTTTCTCCTTCTCTTTCCTACCAGTACTTTTATGACATGTGATTTATCACAAACCAGAAGCATGGCATACCCATAGTTGCCCAAAATGCGCAATGCAGTAAATCTCATCCTGAATATGATGTGTTTTTGCATTACCAGGCATGCACACCAGCTGCTGAACAGCGTGAGAGATACACAAGTCCTACCTAAAATAAAAGGCTCATAATCCTATCAAACTGGATACTTGGAATTTTTTGTCTTGACTTTAGCATTGATTTGGTGAGGATAAACTCCCAACTTAAATACTTACTATATAAATATTTATAATTATGAATATGTACGAGAATGTATAGTTTTCCTCCTTTACCTGAATCTATTTGTGATGCCCAGCAAACACAGATGATAATGTATCAAAGATTTCCCTAGCACCATGCTACCAGCATGAGGAGAGAAAAACAGAAATTACCATTGTGAAAGTCAGCCATCTGAAATGCAGAATCAGAAAGCAATTTAAATTGGAAAAGGCTCACATCTGCTGGAGTTCTGAGCATCTCCATTAAGACTATCACCTCTGTGGGGACAGTGTGTCTAGCTATTTTCACTATGATTTTTTATTTTCTTTCCTCCTTAATATCTCACAGGATTTTCCTTCATTGCTATCTGTGTCTGTTGCCTCTCCTCTGGCTCCATCTTTCCTGCACCTTCCTCCTGGATAGCTCTAGCCCTGCGCACAAGCCAGAGCTGTTCGTCAGCCCAGCAGGAATGCTGAGCAGACCACGCCACCTGCACACCATAACCCATTCTACAGCAATGCAGCAGTGGCTATGAAACAACTTCTACCTGTGTCTCCTCTCCTTTATAGATAGTCTTCACTGCCAGCAGCCAACCTGGTTAAAGATAATTGAATATATTAATCTTGCTTGAACTTCTGTGCCAGATAAATTCTTCTTATTCCTGCGTTTATCAGCTTCTGAATCTGAACCACTTGTTTGTATTGACAACTTCTAACAAGATTTAAACTATAAAATTGGACTTCCCCCCCCAAGTATTTCTTAAGTTTTTTTTTCTAACAATCAACCCTAGAACAAAGAGACTGTGATATAAATTGGTAGAAATATGCTAAAAGTAAGATCAGCAAATATTGTCAAACCCTTGATAAAACATTTCATTAAGCCCTCAATTTTAAAAATTATTTATTTGCCTTTCTTGTGCAGGTTAGAGGGGTGGCTCTGATCTTTTACCTGAACTGCCTTTCCTATTTTTGCCTCAAATTTCAGTGCATTTTATTGCAAGAGGCCAGATTCAGACCAGATGTTGTCAGGCAAAAACTGACCAACTCTTTCAGTGAAGAAGCTATACCCACTAGGACTGGATTTAACTCCATAAACACTCACTAGGAAAAACACAACCCAATGGTGCCGTCTGCCTGTCACAGCCAGACAGAACCATCCTACTACAGAGACACTGAAGAACATCAGGTTTCCGGCACCAGGAGCCACCTCAGCTGCGTGCCATTAGAGCTACTTAGGATACCAAGCCCTGTATAAACAGATTACCTAACAGAAATTTTTTGCCAAAATCTCTTCATCTTCTACAATAGACAGTTCTCATGTTATTTTAGTACTGCAGAAAGTGAATAAAAATCTAGAAGAAGCTACTCTAAAAATCTTTGAGCAAATAGCACTCCAATACATAACTCAGCCCATGTATCAGTACGAAGCACATAAAAATATTAGCAGAACATATATGAGGATTTTATACAACAGACATTCCTATTAATTTTTCCAACAGAAAGAAGGAAGTTGAAGCCTTCCATATATATATAGTCCACTCGAACTGAACCAACATTACAACATGCATTAACAAAGACAAACTTGATAGCTGAAACAGCTGTACTCCAACTTTCATTAATACACTCAACTAAGTCAGTTCTACTACATTATTTGTCAGTGTCTGCACAATACCCCAGTGGAAAATACAGGTATATCCACATCTGCTAAAATGCACCAGCCTTAATCAGTTTTCCATGAGGCAGTGGGGAGATGCTCTGTCCTGGCAGGCTGCGGGGCTCACCTTGGTCCCACCACCACCTCCATGCCAGCTCTGACTCCCTTGACCAGGGAAATGGCAGCACCGTTTCCCTGTCAGCCCAACCTCACCTGTCCCTCTGCACCAACACAGCTATTTGTAGGGTTGCAAAATGCTGCAAAACTAACAAAAAATCACCTAATTTGAAAATAAACTGCTTGAGGGTAGTGAACTGCAGAGTGCCAGCAGGAGAAGTGGCTGGGAAGCAGGCCCATGGGATTTTTCCTTTTGTACCTCAGAAAATGTAAGCAAATCAATACATTCATGCTCTCTGAGTCAGCCAAGCCCAGCTCAACAGGCGTGGGTTAAAGAGCACTTGTATTATCGACACCCCTGAGAAGAAATCTATGTACGGCTCTCCTCAAAAGCACATAAACCAAACGTACCCTCTGCTCAAAGAGCCACATATCTGAGCTAAAGCCTTGAAATCCTGAAAGTCATAAGAGTAAAAACATCACCCTAGAATTAAAACTGAGTTGAATATAAGTATTTTTATAATTGTGGCTGTCTTAAATAAATCACTTCAAATGTTAGTACATTAAATATAATACATTGTAGTGTGGATTATAGGCTGTAATGTCATTAAAGGGGTTGGGGGTTTTTAAGCTACTCAGGTCCTCAAACTTGAATCCAGATGGATTTTATATTTTTAAAAATAATCAACTTTTGACCAGGATTTTTCAAAATTGTATCCACTTTGGCAAATTATTTTGATGGGGAAGATGTCAGAGTTCTGTTGCAATATTTTCAAAATTCAAGACAAGCATTGTTTCAGGGCTGAATTTACTTCATCCTAACACAGTATAAAGTTTTCAGGTTTTCATTACTTCTTTGAAATAGAAGTCCTATTACTTCTTATTACACCTTGCATTTTAAATCTTGTCATGTCAACATAAAAAAAATGCTTTACTAATGTTTTACTGGTGAAGAGGGATGTTCCCAAATGATCTTTTTATACAGATAAGGAGGGGTTATTTACAGTTTGACAAAAATTATTTTTCTTATTCTACCTCCCACATCATCATTCCACCAAAATTTTCATCTTCTGCATACTCAGATGATTTATCATAAAGGCACCACCAAAAATACAGAAAACACCTGAATTTTAGGTATTGATACAAATAGAATCTGGGTATTAAAATACAACAAAACTAAAAGAAACAGAGGAAGCATAAAGCATTTGCAGATGTATTCAGTACTTTTAGTGCTCTACAAAATAAAAGTAGGGCCCAGGTCTATAATCTGTTATCCAGATGATGTTCTCAAATCAAGGGCAGGTTGGTTTTTTCTTTAATTTCAACAAGAACAAGCCTAGAGACGAACAAAATTAGAAATTATGGACTTTATCTACATCAAGTTATCTGTCAGCTAAATTATAACAGATTATTGCAGCAGAACCCAGTGGCCTTAAATCCTTGAATTTATTAAAACATTATGAAGAGATAAGAATTGCAGTCAAAGCCTTGGAAATTAAATTCAGACACAGCAAGCATTCAGTTCTTTAATCCCTACCACATGTTTCCCGCTCCTTTTCAAAATGGAAAAAACACAACCAAACAAAACAACAACAAAAACAAAAAACCCCACTCAACACCACCACCCTACCCCAAAAGATCTATTTCTTGGATGATCTAAATGGTCAAAACTCCACAAAAGCCAAAGAAACCATCCTCACCTATGCAGCCAGAATATACACTATTTCATCCCATTTGCTTTCTGAGTATTTTCGTTTTTAATAAAAAGCTACAGTACAAGGCACTGCCATCTATGCATTCTCTCAAATTAACTACATTTATTTAGCCTTGTTTTATTTTATCAATATGTCAATTTTGTATGAAAGAACCCCCCTGTATTAAAAAAAAAAAAAGAAAAATAGACCAGAGTTCATACATATGTTACTAATAAAAATATGGGACAGAAAGAGGAGTTTTACTGATCTCATTTCCATACACAGCTAGTAAGGAATCCTCAGACAAAAACATTTGTGTGTTCCATCACTCAAAGTAGAAGTTTCAATTTCGCCATCTAGGCTACCAGGTGGTATTTACCCATGTGGCAGACAGCTGGGGAGGGGCAACATCTTAAACCACTGCTGCTGAATTCACTAAACCTGACAGTTCCGTGTTCACAGTATGTAAAACATGGAAGATAATTCTTTCTTTCCTTTGACTGTCTGCATGGATGGTAAATCTGTCATGGCAGCTTTTCTCTGTGAAAAAAACCTGCCCACATAATAGGATAAGGCCTGCAGGACCGTTGAGAGCTTCTGAGCATCAAGCTATGACTACTGAGATAAGATGGAATTACATCAATCTTCCTCGCTGCAGATAATAAAGCAGATTCCTGTTGGACTGACTGGACATGGGCCTTGGCACGCATGAACTGAGCATGGGTGCTGGAAGTCTCCATGAGCTGAACACAATTCTTAAACAAAAAACTTGAAGAAACAAAACCAAGCATGTGCAAAGTAAATGTAGCAGGCACCTAACACCTAATAAAAAAAAAAAAAAAAAAAAAAAAAAAAAAAAATCCAGAAACACCACAGAGAAAAGTATCCAGACACTATTTAATCTACATGTAATCTTTCCTAGAATTAGTGTAGGCCCTTATTATCTTTCATAGCTTCCCTGTTATGTGCCCTGTTTCTGTTTGTTTCTGTCACCATGATAGCAGCAGCAGTGTGGCACCATTCTCATTGTCACGTCGTTATCTGTTGCAGCAGAAATAGTGCAAAAAGCCAGCAAACAAACCCACACCCTTACTTTTTCCCCCCACACTGACAACACCTCTACAGAGGGAGGCAAAAAGTCACAGACGATCCCCAAGGTAATTTAGTCAATGAATATGACTGCTATCAGTAACCACATTGGAAATGTTGTGGGAAGTTTTCTGGCCTGTTTGGAGATGGATGTGCTTGTTTTTACAAGGTTCTCCTCCAAGAACAAAACACCAGCAAGCCCTGCGTCTCCCTGCAGAGTTGATTATATTAGATCATTTTATCTTAGTGAGGGGAGAGACAGGCTGGGCATGATGAATGGCTATTGTTATACCCTACCTGACCACCCTGGCGCCCACCCAGGCACACAGCCTGATGGCAATCAGGTAGCCTGACTCACATGATATTTGACAAAGGATAGGTCAAGATCCTCCCCATCTGTTATCAGAAAAAGCCTTCTGTCTTCTTGCAGCAATACTCCAGTGTTAAATTTACCACTGAAAAAATGCATGGAAATAAGTGCAGTTTATAGGTCTCCCTGCTGTTGTATTTACATGATTAAAAAAGAATAGGAAGCACTGGAGGTGGAATAAGTGGCAGCCCTCTTCTGTACCACACAGCCCAGAAAACATACATGCTTAAAACAGTATTATTTGCATGTGAACAACTACAGTTAGCCACTTTTATCTATGCTTGACTGCCTAAATTATGAGCCTGCTATAAAACTTCTGTAGAACTGACTCACGAAGAACATTTTAGAAGACAGCACAGGAGTTAACACAAATCCCAGTATTTGGCTACATCTGATATAAGTAGCTGTAGCCTGAAAACTCAGAAATGGAGCATTTCTTTTGAGAGAGAAGAAATTCCAGGAACTGAAGTACGGAACTGCACACAGGGAATTGCTAATTGTAAAAACCTTCTCCTACCTCTAATGACTTAAAAAAAGAATAAAGAATGATAAGCAGTAAGTGCATCTCTAAGAACAAGCAGTATTTTAATTTTTGGTCTTCTAACATGAATGTCCAGGGATATTTAAGATGTTTTTCAACTGCAACAATAACCCTGCACCCTTGTGGAAAAAGTACCGAAGTACTAGACTAGATGATACTTTTCAATCTATTCATGTAACCCATGATTTAAGCACTTTATTTAAAAAGCACTTTCCACATTCAGGGGTAGAGTTGCATCCAGCTGCTGTGCGTTAGGGCAGTGTGTTAACCCTACTCAGTATGGGAAATGCATGCTTCCAGGCCACTTTTCTTGCCTTCATCACAAAATAAATTTTTTGCTACCATCCCTGTATAGGCTTCATCATTTGTCAATTTACCAGTTTTTGCAGAAAACTATTTATTACAGTCATTAATATCTATTAATAAATTAGCAAGGATTATAACTATTTCTTTTCCTGTAGAGCATTCTTCTTGATGGATGAAGCAGGCACGTACTTTCCTACGCTTAAAGCTGGCCTCGTTGCTAGGCAGCAAACACCACCACACACTTTGAAAGATATCACCAATTTATTTTTCCTTAAAGTGACCTGAGCCCAATACTGTTATTTCTCTTTAGGAGTTCTGTGGGTGATTTGGACTTTGTTCATCTATAAGTTCAGGGTCTCATTTTCTTATTATTCCAGAAAGCCATATGCAACTATTTCCTGTCTCCGCAGGCTGGGGACAAAGCTGATCAGCTGCAGAGTTTTATTGCTAGTGAGATCAGCCAACAAGCAATGTCTGTTCCTCAACTGTATCGTGCACAGCCACACATGATGTCACTGGACGACTTTCAGAAAAGCTAAAATTCCCTGTGAAAGCACACAGTAGCCAGCACGCTGAAGGGCACAAAACCTGAGTGCAAAGCTTGCTTCTTATACCACCGCTAAGGATCTGATTCTCAACACTAGCTGTGTCAACAGTTGAATTTGTAATAGTTGGGGATGAAGTCTGGACCTTATCTCAGTATATAACTGCTTTCAGAAGTTATATATTATAATTATACTGTACCACATAAATATAGATGCCTACATATGTTGTAACAGCAACTTGGGTACTGTATCGTAACAGTACTCTGATACAAGTGGACTGAATCATATCTAGCATGCAACTATAATGCAGCACACCCACAGAGGTCTCCAGCACACCTGTATTGCCCTTTATGAATTACTAGACAGTTAAGAGACAAATAACTTCTGGCCAAGTCAGTGATAGACAATAGAGTAATTAATTTCCTTGTCATTTGCTATGGATTGTCCTGATTGTTGGCTTAATGAGAAGCAGCAGATATAAATGAGGACCTTGAACACTCAGTTCCTCCAGCTGGGTTTTTCTTTCATACATTTCTGTAGTTCAAGCTGAAGCCAATTCCTGCACTACACCAACAGAAACAGTGACAAACTATTAGAAAAAAAAACAAAAATCCCCTTTCCATGCAATGCAATGCAATGCAATGCGAGGCATGGTATCACCACTGAATACTGGAGAGCAACAGGTTTTGAGCACTGGTGCCATCCTTGGCATTTGTGCTGAGAAGACTGTGGGTCCTCCAGATCTAAGTAGGAATGTTCTACACCTACTTTGCACTTCCTAGGTGAATATATAGTCCCTAAGGCAACAGAGATGTGCAAACACACACACACACATAGTAAACATGCAAGACCTAAGAAAATTAAATAGATGGGATAATCACAAAAAAAATTAGTAAAACAGCCAAATTACATCTCAAAGTTTGCTATACAATGAAAGTTATGCATCATAAATCATATATGCCACCTGACAAATGTCTTCACATTTTTAGTGCATTCAGTATAGCAATTTTTTGCAGTTAGAGAAAGAAAACCACCACTTTTCAAATTATGAACTGAGCCAAAAAGATTTGGTATCCAATATCATATAGAAAAAAAGATTATTATAATAAAGCAAGGGACTCAACATTATTCCCTTAATATGTAATTTTTTATCATCAAAATCTGAAAGTCTAGAACATAGATTACAGTAACAAAAGGGAAAAAAAATGCTTAAGATTGAGCACCCTCCTATCTTCCCCTGACAAAAGAACACTCCAATCAGATGTTACTATGCTTCACTCTGCCACTAGCTTCTAACTGAAAAGATCACGGCAAAAATGTCCCATTCCTTCATTTCAGAGCAGATCAATTTGGATTAAGTAAGATTTATGAGAAGTACAGATTCTTATCACTGAAAGACACAAAAGGATCTAAGGTTCAAAAAAAAGAGTAGTCAAAATTGTCATCGTTGTCAGCTCTGGCTCTTGAAACAACAGCTATCCCATGAGAAAGTCAACTCTGAAACTCCAGCATTCAAATAAAACATAAATCCCAAAGCAGTCATCTAGAGCATCCCATAGCAATCACATTGTATCCAGGGCCACAGTTTCCAGTTAGGCTCAATCTGGAGGACCTTCAGACCACTGCAGAAAAAGGCTGGGCTCCTTTTTTCTGACCACCCACTTCTGTTGCTTCACTTGCATCAGGTTTGGCAATCAAACAGCCAGAAGGCAAATCTGTTCAACAGCAAGCTGTTCTACGAGTTACCAGCCCACCAAAAAACAACAATGAAACAAGAGTTTTCTTTCAGTGCAAAACCCCCTCAAAGCTCTACTTGACTGCCCAGGCTTCAGAGTTTGTGAAGGAAATTGCACGAGCACACCAGCCTCAGCAAAAGGTGTTTCAACATAGGGATGCAGCTGAACTCCAATCAGTGGCAAAATTAAGTCACCCCGGGGACCAGTGTCACAAAGTCTGATACAAGGGGGAGAGAAAGATGAGTAACAAGAAAAAAAAAAAGCTGCTAAGCAGAAGGTCAGTTAATCTAGATGCAAACAGAAAACTGTCTTCTGAGGTTCCATCTGTCCAGCAATACGTACACCCAGCCTTGGCCACCTTTCTTTGGTAACAGCAAAAAGAAATTCCTGAATCACAGCTTGTGAAGGCAGGCTTAGTGAAGAGTAAAATTGCAACCCTCAGTTCTGCTAAAACCATTCTATTATTTCATGTTTTGATTAATAATAGGACTATGTTCCTATTAAAATAAATGTTTATAGCTATTGCCAACATTTTTGAAAGGCTATAATTCTCCGTTTATGCTCGGAGATGTGAGATTTTATGGCCACCAAGGTAGCTAATCATGCCCCGCTAGTTGGGCAGTAATGCAGTTCTCATGTCATTCGTGGTCCTTTTTGCTTAATTCACATAGGAACAAATCCATGACTTGAGATAAAGCAGCATCAGCCTGGTGAATATTTGGTACAGATCCCAAACTTCAGCTACCCCGAGAAGACACGCTGTGAAAGTCGGCAGCAAAATATTTTCAGATGGAAAGGACCATGTCCACAATTCTGATAAAATGTGGAAATGAAAATTGATGTATACATCTGATATATAGAGCTTCTGCACTCATACAGGCAAAGGCTGCAGTAGTATAGCAGGGCAAGTCATACAGTACTTGTACCGGGAACAGCTTCTATATGGCAACAGTGCAAAGCAATGGACAATAGCACAGCTTATGGGTAGGTATGATATGCAGCTCATTAAGCTATATGCTTCACAATAAGCATAAGCCTCCAAAGACAGCTTTGGACTTAAATAGCAAGTCCTGCATACTTTCACATCCCATGGCCGTCTCCCTGGAAAATAGTGCTTGATTGCTTATTCCTAGAATTGACTTGCATTCACGTAAAAGTGGGGAAACTAAGTGTTGGCATTTATTTTTGTTCAAGTTCTTACAACATATTTTTGTTCAAGCTCTCACAACATATGTCCTGATCTGGGATTCAGAAAATGCTGAAGGCAAACACAAAGCTGCACACAGATTCAGATTTATATTTACAGGTTACTGTTTTTTCTTGGGACACTTCCCACCAGATAAAAAGGTTTCTGTTTGTCCTCTCAACCAAGGTTCACACATCCTCTGCTTCTGGAGTGCTTTTAACTTTGCATTTATAGTTGGGGTCCCTAAGGGCCAACGACAGATAACTATGCTATCACACAGAGCAAAACACTTAGCAAACATCAAATTACGACGCAGCCTAAGCAAAGCAAGGGGTGTCAGGCAGCTCACATGATACACAGACAGCCATAGCCAATGACAGGGAGGCAAACATATAACCTCTTAGTCTTAACTAATGAACATATGTCCAACTATATCACTCATTGCAGATATATTTATGCTCAGATATTGAGGCAGCATGTGATAGTTTTGCTACATAAGTGACTGATTATACATAGCTCTATCCATTTAGAGCAGATCAAAACTTGTATGTCACTACAAATTGACATTTACAACAAGCTCTGAAAATACTAATATCTGAATATGTTCTCTGAAAATACTGAATAAATTCAGAAACAACACTGATGAAAAAGCATGAGCTGCCAAAAAAAAAAAAAGAAAAAAAAAGAGTAAAGGTATTGAAAACAAAGTTTAACTTCAGGCACTGGAACAGGCTCCCCAAGGAAGCGGTTACAGCACCGAGCTTGACTGAGTTTCAAGAAGCACCTGGACGATGCGCTCAGCCACATGATCTGAATTGTGTGAAGCCAAGAGTTGGACTCAATGGTTCTTATGGGTCCCTTCCAACTCCAAATATTCCATGATTCAAGACCTTTCAGAATAATTGCACTCATTTGACTAGTGTCTATTTGCCAGTATGCTGCATGCCAGTGACTGAACAAATACAGATTTTCAGCCTAGTCCATGCTTCAGAGATTTGAAAAAGGTAGTTCTAGAGCATTATTGTTATTTCTTTATAGAAATTACTTTTTCAACCACTTAAATTTAGCTCCAGTTAACAATATAAGCTTACTAAGTTTCATCAGACCAAGCTTTCTAGAATTTCTACTGGCTAAAGAAAACCCAAATGGACACCCTAAGGACCTTTACGTTTTCAGCAGTTATCTCATTCTCTCCTTTACTTATTTTGAACAGGCTCTATTTTTCATTTATTTATAATAGTTCTACACCATCTAGAGTAGAAAGCTGTCACAAAGTGTTCAGATTATTAATTTAGACTAATATATCCAAAATTAAGATCTGAATGCATGTTTGCAGAATATGAAGACTAAATAGGTTAGAATGTATCTAAAATAATCATTCTTGTCCTTTGAATTATTTCAATGGCCTAAATGTTTTATGTTCCATTCCTATATATTTCCTAATCCTTCGTGACATATTTTGTCCCAGTGGAGCACTGATGTTTTGCTGAGATCTACTGCAAACAGATCTCTCAAAATATAACTAAATACTGTGAATTAGTAATTCAGCATAACAAGAAAATTTAGATGAGACATTATAAAACTTATTACAGATAATAGCCAACCATAGCCTTAACCTTTTATATTAAGATAATACAGCTACCGCCGACTTCAATGGGAAATACAGCTTAACTTCAATTAAGTATCCTTACCTGTCCACCTACTCTCTTTGTCTCACACTCAGCAAACAGTAGTTCCTGATAAAAATAAAGACATGCTTTTCTTGCACAACTTCCAGGAGCGCCTCTAGATCAATTAGCATTTGCATTATTTCAGGAAGTGATATATCACCCTGGCCACTTTTTGAGCTATCTCTTGCAAAGCCTACATTCAGACCTTTTTATCCTTCTGCTAACTGAAATTTGTCTGCTCGTGAAGTTACTGGAAAAAATGACTCAACATTAATTTCAATTACAGCAGAGTGTGAGTCCATTCATAAATATTGCCTCTGACAGGCTTCATTTTGCTACTTGAAGTTGACCTTGATTAACTGGTACGCACACTATATTCCAAAGAAAAAATATCAAGACCTTGCAACATTGCTTTAACTCAATACACAGTCTTTCAGAAAAAAAAGAAAAACAGAAAAGCCTTTATTCTTTTGCACATTTAAAAACAAAACAAATAATTATATTAAGACAATTTCCAGCAGCCATGCCATTTCCCTAATATTCTTTTGTATAATCACCTAAAAAATATTGGATATGCATTAAAAGACAAGTTTTCATTCATTTTGAGGTGTGTTTGTTTGAATCTTAAAAGGCCAGTATCAGGTTTTTTTTTTGATTTGTGAATGCCAGCAGAAATGTTTCAGAACAGATTCAAGCATTCATATGTTATTTAAATCCCACTATAAACATCGCTTGGTGGAAGTCATGCTTTCTAAGAAAGAGCCAAAACATAAAAGAACTCTGAAAAGTGCATAATAGACATACAACATGCATTATATAGACAGAAAATACAACATGAATAAAAAGTCCTTCCATGTGCAATTAAAGATGGGACAGCAGACTGTAAGTGAGGTTAGTTTTCTTGTACTGTTAGCATCTTTTCCCTGATTGCCACAGTGGCCCAGAGTCCTTTGAGCATTTAACAACAACCTAGTAAGATAAAGTGAGGGACAAACACAAAGAGAGACTAAAGTCCATATTGAAAATAACTAGGAACATAAGGATCACTAATTAAAGTGGTCACTGTGGCTTAGGCTTTTACTTCTTTTGAGAGTCAGACCTAAAGAATTTTCAAGTGGCAAAGATAGTTTGAGGGAACCACCTCTAACTTCTGTGCTAGCTTGCTCAATGACTCTTTAGTTTCTTGTTTCATTTTGTTTTCAGCTTTTGAAGTGCCACAGCCAGAAAATGAAGAAGCTAGCTGCACTTCTTCCAGACAGAAAATCATCAGGACAGTTTTGGAGGGACTGACAACTACAAAATTCACTCTGCTCTGTCCTAGAGTACAGGGCAGAATAAATACTCTTCAGATGATCTGTAAAAGGCAGTTCAAGATAGATCATCAACTTTGAAGAGGCATCTACTTTTTAAAAACAAATGTAACCTTGTTGTCTTCATAGCTAACTGTGATATGAATAAATGTGAAAAGTCAAACTATCTGAACTGGATTATGTCTTGTAGCCCCATTCATCATAGCCAGACAATAAGAGTTTTTGATGCCAACCATGAGACAATTTCCTCTGGGGTCATAGTGGTGCAGTACCATGCTTAGTGTCTGTCCAAAATGTTTACAGATAGCTTGCAGCTATTGAGCTGGTTTCAAAAATAAATATTATAATGCACTGGTTAATTTCATTAAAAACTGAATACAAGATGTTCTCATGACTCTATATGAAATAAAAAACACTAAAGTACAAGGACAACACGCTGCTGAGCTAATTGCAAATAGATCTACAAAGCCCTTTGTTCTTATTTAGCGATAAAAATCTATTTCTCAAGTCTCTACGTTTCAGTCAGGTGGTATTTTCTGTTGAACTATTTCCTCTGAGTAAAGCCAATAGTGTCTAAAAGCAATTACTAGTATTGCCAGAATAGGTACTGAAGAGCAATAGGAGAGCCTGCTGTGGTTCAGGCTGTTTCTCTGACCTCTGACTGGATGCTTTCTCTGGAGGCCACTAAGCCCCACTGCTGCAAATGAATCACAGAATCACGAGGTTGGAAAAGACCTTTGAGACTGAGTCCAACTGTACCTATCCTCTACTAAAGCATATCCCTGAGAACTTCATCTACCCATCTTTTAAATACATCCAGGGTTGGTGAATCAACCACCTCCCTGGGCGGCCTGTTCCAGTGCCTGATAACCCTTCTGGTGGAGAATTTTTTCCCTAATGTCTAACCTGAACCTACCCTGGAGCAGCTTGGGTCCCTTCCCCCTCATCCTATCACATGTCACTTGGGCAGAGACCAACACTCATCTATCTACAGCCTCCTTTCAGGTAATTGTAGGCGGCAATAAGGTCTCCCTTTAGCTTCCTCTTCTCCAGGCTAAACAACCCCAGTTCCCTCAGCCATTCCTCATAAGACTTTCTCTCCAGCCCCTTCACCAACCTGGTTGCCCTTCTCTGGACTCACTCCGGGACCTCAATGTCTTGCTTGTAGTGAGGGGCCCAAAACTGAACGCAGTATTCAAGGTGTGGCCTTGCCAATATCATGTACAGGGGCACAATCACTTCCCTGGACATGTTGGCCATGCTGGACCCCAATGTATATTATGTCTCCAGCAATGGAGAACAGCTGTCCACCAAAAACATTTAAGAAACCTGTTAATCCCAATGCTTACACAGTAGATTAAACCAGCAGATTGAACACAACCCTCCACAAAAGGATCAAGTTGGCAGCATTGGCCCTGATTCCCAACCCACAGTAGTTTCTATTGTTCCAATGGGTGCACTGATACCCAGATTGCTCCCACACCTGCTTTATCTATCCCCCACAGCCTGTTCTCACATAGCTGCAGATACATCCTAATCCTCCCAGCCACTCTTCTTAACTGAACCCTGGTCACCTGGGGGGCCAGTAGCTCCCTGCGGTCAGGGCTCCCCAGGGTGGCTGGGCAGAGGCTAGCAGCCAGGGCATTCCACCACCCTAACTAGGGAGCAGGGCATCCCCAGGGCTGAGAACCTCCCTGGGAACAGGCTGAAGCCAGGCCAGTCATCTTGCTCCACAGGGCCCCTACTTCTCTACTTTGGCATCCCTCTACCAGACTTACCATCCTAAATTAATTCACTGTGACCACTGCTACTTAGGTCTAAAAGTCATCACAGAGGCACAGACTCCTGCCTAGAGTAGAGCTGAAAGTAGCCTGAGAGCATTCTGGCTGCAGAGGGAAGCGCTCAAGGATGATCTTGCTGTGAATGGCCATAAAGCGTCCTGGTGCTTCCACCTTTCTCAATTGTTTCTTTGCTGGTGTATGGAATAAGCATAGACAAGGAGCAGGTTAGATTTTCCTGCCTGGTATCCACTATTTTTTATCTCTGCCACCACCTTACTTCGATCAGAAGATCTACACTATTACTCTGCAAATAAACTTTCTCACAACCTAGAATTTAGCTCCTACACAGAACTAAAAGAACAGAGCTTTCCATTTGTGTTTCCCAAGTCAAGAAAGCGTTCATAATTATGGCTTTGTAGAAAGCACCTTTCACTCAATGCACTTTGTGATCCAGCTGTCATGGGATGCTGTTTATTTTCTAGCATTCCTTGTGCTCCTAAAATGCCTCCTGCTTCATCAAGGAAGTACTCACCCCCTTAGTTGATCTGTCCATACGATATTCAGGAGCCGAAAGATATAACTTCTATTTCTGTAAATGCCAATTTAGGATGGAGAGTGTTGGGGGGCTGCTTTTTTTTTTTTTTTAAACACACTTCCTATTGCAATTCCTGCTGATATTTCAGACACTTTGCCCATGATCTTTTCCTGCATATACTTTGGATCCATTGTGTATTCTGCTTTTTGTCAGAAGTAGAGCTACCAATGCCCTTAATAGATACCTCTACTCAATTTTCACACTGACTCTAATTTGCCTTCTGCCAGTCAGCAGCCATACCGCAAGAACTGATATTTTTACCATGAAATATCTCGATTAACTTCAGATAATTCAGCCTGAAAATATAAACACCGCTTTGAACAACTGAGCAGCTACAAAGTAAATACCTTAATTAGTGAATCTATGGAGAATTTTCCTTCAGCTTGTTTAAGGGAATACGTAGGAAGGTGAATCCCTTCAGCGCTGTGTTTTAAAAAACACTGATTGCTAAACCACAACGCTTTCTTCCCGAGTGATATACAGTGATTCACTTGGCCATACCTTTGGACAAAAAAAGGCCACAAAATCATTTGAATTATATAGTTATCCTCTCCTCTTTCCCTAGACTGATATGAGCCCCTTCTGGAAAAATCCAGACCCCCTCCCACACAACTCTAACCAGAGCAAATTCAGCCGCTTGTTTACCTCTCATTACCAACCGGTAAGACCGGAAACTGTTCTAGCACTTGTCAAAGCCTTGCTGAAGCTTACCAGCATTCAGTTTTGTTCAGGAATTTATCCAACAGAGAAAGCCTCCCAGCATCTAACAGAAGAGACATTTCGCAGATGTTAGTCAATTGATTAACTATGCAGTTGTAATGCAATAGCCCCATACATGTGATCAGGGAATTGTAACTTGCAGCTATTCAGCTGTTTGACACTGTTTATTGATTAGAAAAACAGATTGCCATTCTCAGAATTGTAACATAATATTTTAATTACTGCCATATACATCATCTGACCTTCAGCCTATTAGGATAAAATTATCCACATAGTGTTTGAGTCCTCCTGTCCCCTCAGCTCCCAAAAGCTGATTTATCAGTGATGCCTAGTCAACCACAATTCTTCAGCCTTCCCCTCCTCCCAAATAAATTTCTGTTTTTATCTCATTTTGCTATGGGAAGACTCAATGGGATGCGTTTATTAGCAGCAAGGTAGACAAATGTTTTTTATTTCACAGTCCTTGTAGAAAGTTATTGAAGACAGAATAAAAGACCTAGAATATAAATACCTCAAAGTGAGTAATCCCTAGATCTTTAGATTATCCCTCCTTGGTGTTACCTGCAAACACCTAGATGGAATCTAGCGATGCTGCTCATCTCTCAGAATCTGATCCCCTTTGCTACAGAAAGCAGAAATGATTAATCTGTGGGTAGATTTCAACAGTTACTACCCATTCCATCTTCCAAAGACTGCAAGGGGTGGGGTTTGGAGTTTGCTCGTTTAAACATTTTATTGACTTTTATCCCCCCCTCAGGATTGTTTAACAATCTGTGTGGGGAGAACTGATAAAAGACTTTTTTACATGGAAAGCAACAGTCCCAGTGCCCTTGTAAGGAAGCTCTCCGTGCCTTACAGTGACACTTCTGCAGAAACAAATAGCCCAGAACAATCCCAGCCACAGAATTAGTCATTAGATTGTGTTATAAAGGCAGCATTATAGACACCCTTATACAATATCCATATGTTTCTGTAGGAAATGCACATGGAAAGGGAACAGACATTGTTCAGACTCTTCACATTTATTTCTACCATTTATGTTCCTTTATTGTGACTAATCCTTCTGTTCAAGGAAGTAGATCAAGTATAGATAGATTTTTTTTTTAATTTTCTGCACTGTGAAGACAAACAGCAAGTTGAGCTACCAGAAAAAAAGTTTTTCTAGAAGCAAATAAATGATCCAATTTGTATCACTCAGAAGAATGAAAAGGTGAAGGAGAAGGGGAAAAAACCATCAGCACGTGCCAGTTTCAGCATGTGTGTAATACCACATGAAAAATAAAAGCATGCATCAAACCATGCAATTTGCATCACAGAGGATTTTTAGTGAATCAAAATTTTAGTTCTTAACTGAGAACGCTGTCCATTTCTGTATTGTACTGGTAGTTGAGC
This sequence comes from Porphyrio hochstetteri, assembly GCA_020800305.1. Classification (NCBI taxonomy): domain Eukaryota; kingdom Metazoa; phylum Chordata; class Aves; order Gruiformes; family Rallidae; genus Porphyrio; species Porphyrio hochstetteri. The sequence continues at coordinate 13,490,189 of CM036911.1, forward strand.
AGGAACTTACCTAGTTTCTAAAACAAGGGTGAACTATCACCTTAAACTTCGTAAAGGAGATGCTGGCATACAGACAACTTGAGAGGTTTCAAGGCTCTGTATCTGTATATGTATTAACAACCGTGTGTGCTGTGTATGAATAAGATATTTAACCATAAAGCTGATTTAAGCACAGGAATCTGAAGAGTCTCAACTATCTACTTACATTTATTCCTAAATTCTCTCACCCAAATTTGAGTGAATTACACAAGTCCATTTTCCTATAGAATAGTATTGTTCAGACAGACACCGCTCTGAAAATCATCTCACGGGGCACATTTCTCTGAATGTGCTCTGTCACCCATCCGCTCTTTTGTCCTTTAGACAATGTCTCCAACATACCGATTGCGTCAGGCTCTGGTGGATGTTCTTCAGCTTGTTAACTGAGCAGCCAGTCAGTCTTTGCCTTAAGGCAACGTAAATGAGCCCACAGCCTGCGCTGTTAGCCAGTAACTTTACTGTACGCTGTACCCTTCTCGTCGCACCACTTGTATACTCCTGCTTACATAACCTGTTCTTCAGGAAAATACTGGTTGCTCCTACCTTTCCTAATACAATAGACCTTTGGCCCAAAAGTAGGAATTTTTTTGTGAGGTATGTAATTGAAAGACAAATGTAGTATCAGAATAAATAGGATATTCCTCCTCCAGCATCAGTAAATATCACACATCTAACACCACAGCATTCCCAGACATAATCACAAAAGATGAGAATCTGGGAACTGCAAAGAAATAATGGAAACCATGAAATACCCAATTGATGTTTTTCATAGCAAGAGGAATGAGCCCAGAACTTTTAGATTTAATATCCCAGGTAGCAGAATTTGTAAAGCCTCCTGTCCATCTGTCCCTGGTACAAAAGCATTCAAAGTTAACAAAAGCATATTATGACGTTTCTACTAACTTCAGTTTCCTAGTGCATTTCTGTAACAAAAAGTATTTTATTTTTCCCTTAGAACAAAACCCAAAATTGCCTCCCTGGGTAGTCATACCATGCATAAGCTGATTTCTCATTTTTCTCAACTTGCTAAACTCTTTCTATTACAGTACAAATATTTGAGTCCAGGACTCCCAGTACCCTCAAAACCATGATTATGCTTAGTGTCTGCCCCATGCCCCCTCAAAAAAACCCAACACCCAAAAATCCCCACAAAAAAACCAAAACAAACAAACAAACCACCCCACCAAAAAACCTTCCAACAAAACCACCACACAAGGAAAGGGGTTGTCTTGGTTTGTTTTCTTTTACTTTATCAAGAGTATCATGAATCTTACCAGTTAAGGATTCTGTGCTACAAGTTCTTGGATTAAAGTGTACGTGTATAGAAATCACAAAGCAGGCAATGCTCAATGACCACAGATGAGAACAGATTTTAAGAAGCATACAAAGGCTGTTATATAACTTGTTAATTCAATGGCTTTACAGCATTTTCTGCTCTGCTGGGTACAAATGAAAGGAAAATTTACCTATTTCAAGCTCATAAATCTTGCAAACCCTAAAAAGGGTTGGCAGAATCTATTCTGGGAGACATTGTTCATGTAAGTAAGAGGGACGGTTACTTTTCTGCTGAAAATTCCAGCTGGAATTGAAACAGGAATAATTCTTTTCTTTCTGGAACCTAACTGCTCTACAATGATGAATTTTCAGCCACTCTCTTTGTAAATTTTGCTCACTAGAGAATGAAACCCACAGACAGAAACTCTGCTTTTGTCACCAAGACTGACTTCGGGGTGGACTCCACTTGAGCGAAGGTGACACATTCCAAGTCTTTAGAGTTAAGATCTGTCTTCATAGAAGGCAGTTAAGAAATAATGTCAGTGGTAGTTTTATTTCAAGCAATGGGAAGGAGCTTGGAAATAACTGAATACATACAGACAGAAGCAAAACTAAGGAATCTGACCTCAAATGCTGTATTAGATTGATTACTACGTCTTTCCTTATTAGCATAAGGAAGATACCACCTATGAGCCAAAAGTTTCATCTGCATAATATTTATATACTTTTTTTTTAACCTTTATATGCTTTAGAAGCATATAAAAAGATTTCATTGATACTATACTAAAGTCCATGTAAAATTAGAAAAAAATAAATTTAAAGGTTTGTATTGCCAGGCTGGTAGAGAAGAATGCATTTAATTGTATACAAACATTCTTCTCCAGGTATACCCATAAAGCATCTATTGATGGAAATAGTAAAAGATAGAGTTAACAAGGTGTAATATTTCAATGCTGGTTGAAAACAGCACGTAAGATTTCACAACAGACTAGTTGCTTAATAAATGAATGCAACTCAGAAGATGCCAGTGTTCAATGGCTTCATCAGAGATCATGTTTATAAGGAACAAAACATGCCTTCAACTACAGGAGTTATAATGTATACATCCATAAAAATTAATCTCCCTGTGAAAACATATCTATATGATCAGGTGACATATTTTGTACTGGTTCAGAACAAAACTTTTTCAGAATCTCCAGTCTCATATGTTAGTATAAGAACCTTAAACTCAAGTACTTCAATGAAAGTGTCCTGTAGTTCCACTTCATCTTACTTAAACTTTCCTTTAAAAAGGCACATTAGTGTACTGTTAAAATGTGCAGATTTTCAGTAGTTGCAAACAATCACAAACTGTTACGTTTCAGTTGTTTCTAGCAAAACAAAATTACATTAACGTGTTTATCTGTATTGGGAACACAGCTTGCCAATTTACTAACTCATGTGTCTAACAATGAATTTTGGAATCAAAAATGAAAATTAGTATGCTTTCTTGACATAGGCAATGATTTCTATGCCCTAGCAAGTGTAAGATCATTGCTGAAAGTTTATTTTCCTTAATAAGACAACAGTAAAAAAAAAGAACAAAACACAACAACCCACACGTTATTTATCAATATGTTGATACCTGTAACACATCATGTATACAGTCACTTCTAGGAGAGCAAAGCAAAGCACTAGCTGCCCCTCCTGCAATATACAACAGGAGTTTCACCATTACTTCCATGCTGTTTAAGTAGCTCCTTTAAAGATTGCAGTAGCACAGAACCAAGAGTCTGCCACATTTCACAGTCTTACATATATTTGCACCTGCTAAGGTAATAAAAGCCTTCCGGCTTCCCAACCAGTTCACAGATCATATCACATGCACAGAGAGCAGCTCCCCTAGGTGACTGCACATACTGAGTACAACAGGAATCGTTTCTGCCATGAGCTCCACAGCAGCTCTCAAGCAAAAACCATTGTCTAAAGTTACCCTGAACCCTTCTCAACACTCAGAAAGAATATACACATGCACACATATACGTATATACATTCAGGTTAAGTATTCTCAGGCTCAAGAAAGAAAATACCAAATTGCAGGAAATACAAATAAAACAAAGCCAGCAACTCTGGCACCAAAGTGTTCATGTTTGATATACACGTGTACTCTGTTACTGACAGCCTGATCCTGCAGTAGGAGTATGAAGAGATACAGCAGTAGCTAGAAATTCAGACAAACTCACCTTTCAAATATCTTTTACATATAGCTCATGTTAATATTTGGATAATTCGATGGCATAGTTGAATTAAAAATAACTTTATTTGCTTTTACTTCAACTTTCACAATTAGTCTGGTCAGGTAGCATTTGTGGGCATACTTGTTAAAGCAACACCCTTCTTCATTTCAAGAAGAAATTGCCAACATATTCCCTTACTCCCTGAACTCAAGCTCTTCATTTTTTTTCCAGGCTCAATCCCTGCAGTGAAATGGCACACAGATGACAGCATTCAATTAAGTTCAGAATTAATGTACCATGAAAATACAGTCTTACCAAGAAGGCGAAGTGAAATTGAACAGGAGGATTGCAGGTATTTTCACCATATTTTACTGCAAACGATCATTTTTCCTGCCATGGAACAGGTCAGTAGGGCAACAGTCAATACAGAGTGCCCTTGGAAAACAAGTAGTTGCTTTGAATTCTTTATCATATTAATTCAGCTCTAATTCTTAATAGTCACCAATAACAGACTTCATCTATATGCCTGCGTTGTTGTCAGATAAGTTTTTCCTGAGAGGAGCTTTCATTTTTCAACTAACTCTGTAGGTTATGAATAATACTCCAATTTGCTATTTGTGAATAGTTGCCATAAATTTAGTTATTGGAATTAATCTCTTTCATTGCATGATGAGCTCTACTAACAACTTTCTGGACAAGTACACATACTTATGAGCATATTTATGATATATGCATACTTATGATATTTTTGTGGACCAGCTGAGATGGCCGCAGACACTGACCTTATCAAAGAAATAGTAAATTAGGTCTGCTGAAAATTACTGTTCCCATCTCATGAAAATGGAACAAGGGAAGCAGATGGGTCAGAACATGCCTATGATCAAATCAGAAGAGTTAAATTTTGGCAAAAATGGATGCAAAAACATAAGAAAGGATTAAAAGTGTTCTCCACCTTGTTTTCCTTTGCAGCTTCTCTTGAACTACAGAGTTGTTTTGCATCTGACATCAGCTCTGTCATCTTCCAGAGGGCATTTATAATAGCTTTGAATTTCAAGTGGGTCTGGAAACCTCTTTTGTTGAAATTATTGCACCATCACTTGCCTTTGTATTCAGGGGTAAAAGCAAAGTCAGTGGTACCAAAGTATAAAGTTTGAGAGCAGTACTGAAATTTTTCAGACATGAGCTTATCTTCACTAAAATTTCAGAGAGGCAAGGCAATTCAAAGTTCAGTATGGTGAATCAGACAGACAAGTTATGATAATTGAAAAGGAGCTCAAGTTTTCTTTATTGCATGCTGCAGGAGAAACCCCATGCTGAAGTCTCACAGTGAATCAGTGAGCAGAGACCAAATATTTACTATCCATCAACATTACAAGCATTTAATAAAAAGTTTTTATAATGGAAAGGTTGATGAAGCCAAGACAGATCCTTTTCCATTAACCAACTCCTCTCCACAAACTACAACTCTATTACCAGAAGCAGCAGTCTCCTGGTCTTTTGTAGCCTAGTTTCCTCCTCAAAAATCCCAGCTTCTGCAGCACGTAAGAACTACGTTAAAAGCAACAATTTCTTGCATCTTCACTAAGGGAGCCCTGGAGAAGAACTGAGAGGCACGCAAGGAAAACGATGGGATAAAACACTTGACTCAGTCAAGTCAGCTGTAATTGACAATACATTTTAAATTAATCTAAGTAAAACTGCAGAACACGGGACCTATGTTCCTGTAAAAACCATTTGCTTGTCAGAAGAATTTAGCTCTGAAATGTGTGCCTGGCAAAGGGAGTAATAACAGGACGCCTCATCATTACATGCCTGCTTGTTTCTCAGGTTAGGAGTATCTTAAATTTGCAAATGAAAAATAAAAGGGAATCATACAACTGAATTTAGCCCTTAGTAGAAGCCCTTTAAACTCAGTTGAGGATATGCAGGAAAACGGGAGACCTTCAAAGCCATCTAATGTACAATACCATCTGGAAATATGAAGTACCTACTAAATTCAGCATTCAAAGCAGACTGCTAATGTCAGGTCACGAGTCTGCACTATGCCACATTCAACTAGCCTTTTCTGGAAGTTGTCCATGGCCAGACACTATGGATAACCTACCCCCCATGGTAAGTATGTACGCATTATTCATGGTACAGATCTCTTCTCCAGAAACACACATTTGCTATTTATTCATATATCTATTAAATAAGAAAAGGATCAGCAAGTACAAAGCAAATGAAGACTGCTGGAAGGTGAGAACATAATCCAGAGCAGAGGAAGGAAGTGCATAAGCACTTACAGAAAGCCAAAACACAAGCAACAGCTCATGTCCCCAAACAAGATTAACTGTGCATCAGCTAGCCTGTCTGCATTGCAAATTAAATGTTTGTCTAAGCTCTCTAAACCACAGAAGTTTTTGAATTATTGTCATCATATATTTTCCACATTTTTTGGCAAGAGAAAAGAAAGCTTTGAAGGACTCAGAGACTTTATTCAAAAGGCTGATACTGTCTGTTCTTGGCTAGAGTTTAAGTAATGACATTAGAAAGGATTTTTAGAAACATGTCTGGAATTAAGATGAATATTCACATGGTTAAAGGGACACATATTAAATGCTAATCTATATTGAATAATTATAATATCATTTTCTTAATGCAGATGTTTGAAACAAAAAACCCAAACAGGTTTATAGAGAATATTAACTGATGTTCCATAACTGAACTTGCATGTACTTTTCTAGGGATACCATCATCTCCAAAGTAACATCAATGAAGTGAGCTACAAATAGATATCATTCTTCATTTAATCCAGAAGGAAACTCAAGTAGCTTAGTCATATTTATGATTGTCTTAGAAGAAAATAAACAGGAAGAATGATTTTTCAAAGTATAAATGCTTAGGCTATATTGTCTTTTCCACTAAATGTGTCAGGGGAATGAAAAGCAAGACAGATAAGCCTTGTATTAGTCCAGGAGAATCAAAGTGGAATAAACTATCAAAGGGAAAGAAAAATGACAACTCAATCACTAGTCCAGCAAACTAGCTAGTTAAATTACTGTTCTTTAAAAAATCATGTCATTAATGCAGAAGGACAGCTAACAACTACTTTATAAAGTTTAGTGGTAGATTTTTTTCTTCACTGTGTACAAATATTGGGTATTTGTATAAAATATCCCAAACCTATAATGAATCATCAGAAATCATTGCAAAAAAGTCAAATGATGAAAGAAGGGCATGGAGGGGGGACAAAGAAGAAAAGCACATCATACTAGATACCTGAAAGTTGCTGGGTACTTGCTTGCAAGTCTTTAGCAATCAATTGTGCCTTTATCACAGCCATTCTGTAGCAATCCTGGGCATCTAACAGGGCACGTCACCTGACCTTCAGCCCTTTGTTTGACTTGTCTGCAAATGTATGCTGATTAAAATACCACTACTTCACATACAAACTGTAAGTAGAACTTAAGCAATGATCTAAAGCTCCCTCTGATACAACCTCATCTTGAGAGCCAGGAAAATTGTAACTCCAAGACACAAAGAACGATACAGAAGCCAGACACTGGGTATGAGGAGAAGATCTGAAATAACCCTTCCAGGTGGGAGTTTCCCCTCTAGCAGCCTCCACAGTGCATTTTCTATAGCAGTTTAAGGAGTGCAGTAAATGAACTCAGTCTCAGGACAGTTACCCACATTTTCTGTAACAAGGATATTTTCAAAGCTAACAGACAGCAGGCAGCTGCTGGGACAAAGTAGGTCTGTCTGAAGCTGCCTCTAACTCTCTAGTAGCAGATGCAAATACTGTAATTCCTCTATGTATACGTCTGGTTATTATTTTTTATTGAACTAGTTATAGCTGTGTCTGAAGAAAAACAGAGCGCATCCTAAACCAAGTAAAAGAAATAACGAAGCAAAAAGAAATACTTTCTAGGAATCCTTGAGCATTAATCTCAACATTAATCAAGATTTCACACTACACTGGTATCTCTCAAGAACAGCAAAACAAAGCAACAATTGTGGCCATGAATATACTCACACAAAAGCTATGACTGCAAAAGAAACAATTCATATGGAAATATGAAGAAGAGTGGCAGGTGCAAAATAAGTATTCCAAATTTCCCTTTAAAATATTTTTGGTTTTAAATTACACATGCATGTGAAGGGTGGGGGTGGCTTTACTGTGATTCTCCCTGGACTGGTTCCGGGTTCTGTGCTAAGTGCAGCCTGTTACAGCATCTCTTAGAAACAAAACAAAAACAAAGGTTTCTACAATTTCCTCAGCTTTGCTTTGTTACAGAGCCCATCTAGTCTAGGTCAGGTATAGGCCACTGCGTTCCCAAGTGCTTAGTGTCCTCAGCTTTAAGATGTGGTACTTAGGTTTCTAGTCCAAAAAGGTCTTTGGCAGCCAGGAATCCATAAATGTTGTGGGTTGTTGGTGGGGGTTTTTTGTTTTGCTTTTGTTTGGGTTTTTTTTTGTTTGTTTTATTTTTTAAAGTGTCCTTTTCTACACTAGGCAAGAAGTTTTCACAATTTGTCCATCTTTATGACCAACTTTTCCAATGCATTCTAATTAAGACTACATCCTAACAAGATCTATATCTTTAGTGGGGACTATTGTGCAGTGGGTCTGTTCACAGAAACAGTTCTCCCTAGTTTATTTCTAGAGGAAGCTCAAAATAAAGGATGAAAGATACATATCCCACCATCTGAAGCTTTTGAGCATTTTTCTGTTTAATAACCTGAAGAGAATCCAGATGCAAATCAGGGTAAGATGATATTTGGCTTTGAGGGCTTAACACATTGCAGGCTGTGATTAGAAGTAGTTCAGTACAATACAGGTTGTGCCTAGAGGTTCTTTCTTCTGAAGCCACCATCCTTCATTCCCATACATGTGGAAATATGAGTTTTCACAGAAACTCAGAAATAAATTCCAGACCTGCTTCCTGCTGTCTCATTGCTCTGAGTTTAACACAAACATTAGGCTGGTGACTGGCAGGAGACAGAAATCAGGTGCTAAGAGCAAGAATGAACAGACATGCAGGAGACTTAAATCTACTCTTCACTTTTTCCTAATTGAGTCCATAACACTAGTGTGACTGGAGTTAACAAATCCAAGGAGAAAGACTAGCTGCATAGCTGCTGAATCAAGGAAATTTGGAAAATAGTTGCTAGAGAAAGTGCTCAGGTACTCATACCACATTTTCTAGGATGCATGCAGTGCTCCTCAAACACCCCAGCAGTTTTAACTTCTTTCTGGAGCATCACAAATACACAACAAAGAACACCAGCAAAGCCTGAGGTGGACATGCCCCTCAACTTTCTACAGGTGGCTTCCATTTCTCTAATAAGCCCACAGATGTCTCACCATGTACCAGACACAGTTTAACATCAGCACAAGTAAGTTATCAGTAAAGGAAATTAAACAATTAGGTGTGGATAGAGGTGACAGAGAAAGGAGTCTGGTACTGCCTTTACAAAGCACCCCAAACTGCAACCCAGCAGACTGAGAGTGACATTACCCTCAGAAGCAAAACACTTCCCTTGCCTCTGAAGTATTTTCAGGTTTGGGCAGTTTGGGTTTTTTTTTTTTTTTCAGGGGGGAAACGGTATGCTTGGTTGAAGTCGGAGGGAGGGGGCAGGGAGAAATTTTTGCTGGGTTTTTTTCCTTCCAAAGTTATGAGGTTTCCTTTATTTCCTGCCTCCTGGATCTTTGTCTAAAGTTTTTAAATGCTATAAAGACTACTTAGATGACTTTAAATGAACTACACATTTAACACTGCAATATTTAATCTTCCATGATGTCAAGAAGATGCACTCTCTTCTTTAAAGGTAGCAGTACATCTTACATGTTATTACTAGAAAAGGTCATGAAAAGATCAATACGTGCCTTATGCTTACATATCTTACTGTAGGAAATTGTCCTTTAGAAGCAATATAAAAAAACTCCCTTAGAAGGAAGCAGAATCATAAGGAATAAAAGTGGTAATTAATCGAAGGCAGATGGAACGCCTTGAACTTTCACGGTTTGATCCTGTGCAGCCTAAGAGAAGATAACATCCATAATAGGCTCTTAGTAACACCAAGCACAGATGTAAGTGGAGCTAACTAGGAAGAGTGAGGGGGATGGGGGCTGAGCTGCATGCTTACTTACAGAAAAGCGGATGAGACTACAATCAGTAGATTAAGCAAAATTGCTTCCTTCTGATGTCCCACCCATGTATTTTTTCTGTAATAATGGCATACTTCCCTGTTCCTTCTAAGCACTGACTCCATCTCAGGACCAGTGAAGAATTTACTTAACCAATTCACAAGAACCAGGTTATAAACATAATTTAAAACTGTGGTGCAAGTCACCTGTTGGCCCAAATGATGTGTTGTGATTTTGGGTGGACAGGTCTAACAGAGAATCAACCTGTCTCTATTGTAACAAAGGCCTTGCAAAGATTAGCCATTATAAACAACATTTTAAATCTATTTTCTTCCATGATTTAAGCATAAACAATTTGGCCCAAATATTTTATCACAGCTTCCTTTTGCACTTCTATGAACCCCAGGAAATCTGCATACTACTACTAGCTGCATAATACTGCATGTAATCATTCATGTCCTTTTTGCACACAGAAAAATGAAGGACAAAAACCACATCTGAGATCCATGAAGGGGAACTTGGAGTTACTGGAATGTAGGAACCTAAGCCAAAATTATAATCTTAAAAACCTGCGTTCACTTACTACTTAAATTCCTCCAAGATGTTAGTTTAACATTTCAAATTCCCCATCTGCCTACAGCTTGGATTCTGTACATCCATGTCAGGCAGGTGAGGAAGGTTGAGGAATTCAGAACTTTGCATTTATATCTTGTTAACAAACAAAGCAAAGTACTTCCACATATTTTAGCTGAGGGGGTGGTCTAGCAGGCATTACCATAGTACTAGTACACTGAAAAAGTTTAGCAATTTCATCCTCAGTGACATGGCTCGTTCATTCTTTTGTAGGATATCCTAGTGATGAGAGCACTCACCCACAGAAGGGAAAAAGCTCGTTCTGAACACTTTATATTTAGAAGTGATTTTAGAAGAGTCATCACCACAAGGACACATTTTCTTCTGCAGTACATGACATTCCTCCCATTCCTTTCCTATTTATTTGAATGCCAAGAGTCCCTTCTGAATCCCCAGGAAACAGATCAACTTCAACAGGAGAAACAGATGATGCTACCACACAAAACAACCTCCAGTCAGACAAGGTACAGCTCCAGTGGGGACACCAGACAGACGGAAGGACAGCAACACTAGTAACCCGCATACTGTAGACATCTCTAGTCGCTCCCCTTTCACAACAGAAAAGCGTTGAATAACTTTGTTTTAAAAAGAAAAATCACTGCAGTATTTGCAATAGGTTTCCTGGTTATGAAATCCAAATGGGTTAGGCAGCTTCGGGATGGAAATCAGTTTTAGTGTACACTTGTGCAGCTCATCTGTCTTGCTAACTCCCTCCATAGAGTAGCTCAGTAGGCTCCTATCTCCATCTGTTGAATTCTGTGTGTCTTGCTGAGGAACCAAGGTCTTGCATCAAAGTTTGCATGGGAAGGCTAGAACTACACATTTCCCCAGTAAGAAAAGAAAGGCTAAAGCAATGTGTTGTTCAATCCCCATCTCTTATTTGTTCTTGGTAACTTGCATATCCCCTCTCAAAGGTGCTGGGGCTGTGACCCACACCCAAGACAGGGGCAACTTTCACAGCTGGATATTCAAACACTTGTATTCAGATTTGCAGGCATATCCTTAGAGTACTATTTGTCTGCTCCTTCTTTGGTAGGTTCTTGTACATTTTGTCCCATGTAAAATTATCCAGCTGGACTGTCCAGGCAAGTGTCTTACCAGTTCACTATACCCAGCTGTGACAGTCCTACTTCAGCTCCTGATCCAAATACTTGTCCGAACAGATGGTGTTAAAATCAACTGTCTCCACGTGGAAGCAGTTTCAGTGTGTGGTTGCAGACCTGCAGTCCTACAGAACTTAGAGCCTGAAGCCAGGCTTGTGAAGGTGGCAAATGCCGCAATCCCAACTCTGGACCTTTCAGGAGTAAAGAGAATTTTTATTCTCTAATTGTTCCCAAAAGGAAGGCCACTACCTATGTGTTATCTACAATAGACTGTTCTACCTTGTATTTTTTAAGGCTCACGACATTCAATTAACCGGTCATTTTCAACAGAGCATCTTTCACATCCTATTCCTACCAAGTGACCAATTGCCAGCATGTGGCCATGTTTACTTAAGCTGTCACCTAGAAACTACCTGTTTTTTCATTTGGAACTCAACTGTATTGCAGCATAGACAAACAATGAGATAGGTGCATGTTGACAAATAAGCAACGACTTGCCTTTAGTACTTAACACATATTGTTTCACTTCCCATAACCAGTGATTTGTGTTACTGAAATAACTTTGGCCCAAGACATCCTGTAGTGTGACCAAAAAAAAAAAAGCAATCCCCTATTTTTTCATGACTCTCTTGGAAAACATTGTATAATTTCTTTTGTCCTTTCTCTTGGAACCCATAGTCCTGATCTGTTTAATTATTATTATTATTATTATATGCTTGAGGTTTTGTTGTTCACATTTAAACCTAGAGAGGCTGGAACCAAGATTTTAAGATTAGGTCTGTCTGAGAATGCAAGCAGAGTCAGTGCTTATTATGTGGTTTTCCTTGGCTTTGGAAGGAGTATAAATGCCTCAAAACTCAGTTTACATTTTAGCTTTTTTCTAATTACATGGACAATTATAATTACAATCATAAATTAACACCTGTGGCATTAAATAGGTGAAATAGGTGTATCATAACTGCTAACTTCACCTCATGGTTGTCCAAACCAGGCACCTAGCAAAGACTGATGAGAAAAGGTACAGTGAGCAACCACCCCTGGTGAAAGAATAGTCCCTTCATTCACTTTAGTGATTCAGAGGAAGTTGAGGGAATTTAAATGAAGCAAAATATTGATTTTTAACTTCCATTATTGCTTAATCTTGTTAGCAACTCGATGCACTTTAAACACAGATATTTCCCAGGCACTGAACAGGCACAAACAATTGCTCTTTTTTTGTTCCTCACCGCAGCACATCAGACACTGAAAGCAATAGAGAAGTAACAGCTGCATATATCTTCCCTTCTGAACATAGACAACCACTAACGCATGTGCCTAGGCTGAAGGTTTCCTTCTGATCAGGTTTAGGCTGTAGCTCTGCAACACTTTGAAAAGCAATCTCTTACAAGGGACGAACAATAGAGAGGTCTCAATGTCTATGCCCAAGGTGTGGCTAACTTAGGTGCACTCCTTTTTATTATGTATAGATATGGACAGCTAAAACTGGGCAGTTTACTTTGCTGTTAAACCTGATTAAATACATTTTATTAAGGTTCCTTCATCTTTTCTGGATTACCAGCCTTGCAGTCTGGATATTACATGGAATTTCAGATAGAAGATTCAGCAGCTTCAGCAGACGTGAACTTTCACTAAATCTGCATTAGACCTCTCCAACTGCTCAGCAGTTTTGCCATTTACTTCAGTTACATAACCACTCCTGAAATAACATATAGATTTACTATAGAAATTCAGTTGCTCACGCTGTGAGCACAATCATTGACCTCAAAGTCTCTCAGCAATGTAAGTCTAATTCTCTCAGAGATTAAATATTCTACCGCAATATGATCATTGAAACAACTCAGAAACCTAAGCATAGGTCTTTGCTAAGAATTACGCTGCATGCCAAACTTTTCTTATGGTGTACATGAAGGACTTGTGCCTAAAATAAATCCATATGTGTTATTACACTTTATACAGGTGCCTTAATCTATGTGAGAGCGAGTTTTAGTGTACAAATGAGTTTGTCATGTTCTCAGAGGAAGTTTATGCTGTTAAACCAGCACATCTGGTCAATATTTAATTTAGAGCAGATGACAATGCAGAGCAGACTGATTATTTGCCCAATGGTTGTAGGCAAATTATGTACAAAAGAGCACAGCATGAGAACAGTGAGAAAAAAATACAAGTATCAGCTCTTTAGAAAACAGAGAGTTTCATTTCTTGCTTGCCTGGCTGAACAACAATAACAAAAAAAAAAAAAAGAAAAAAAATCAATACATGCAAGGGAAAATGACCAAATAACAGAACTGCAACATATCCCCATTGCATTGAGGAATATGTCTCTAAGTTTATGCTACATCCAATTTCACATATGTGAACGTAAAATAATATTCTATGTGAAAATATCAGCTGAACTTCAGTTAACGTACACAGAAGCTACAGAAAAATTTTCAGCTACTTTGGTTTTTGTTTTCAAAAATAAACTCCAGTTCTATATGCACTAGAACAAGAATAATGAGAAATTCACATAGGATGTTCCTAGTATTCCATATGGATTAGTAAGAAATGCTGAGAATAACCCCAGGAGTAACATGAATGAAGCACTTTGAGGTAAAGGGCAACAAATACATCAGCCACTGTTCTAGTGATAATATCACTAATGGGCAGAATGACATAGCAAATTGGCTTTTGAAATATTCTATTGACATTCCTTGAAAATACATTTATAACCAAAAAAGTTGGTTTTGAATGGTTTGCCCATGAACATTTCTTCCCCACTCCCACTTATCCCCCTTATTGTCTGCCCATTCTCTTGTTCTCCAGAATAGTCTCCTTAATATCTATTCACGTACTTTCCTTCCCAGATACACACACTCTCCATTTGTTCTGAGACACAAAAAGTAGCCTGCATATTGCCCAAAGCTTATAGCTAATAAATTCTGACTGGTACAAAGGACTCCAAGGGAAGCAGTTCTATAAAGTAGGAGAGAGTACGCAGTATCGAAGGTTAAAATATTTTGAAAACCAGCCCACTAAAGAGATACAGAATAACAAAAATCCAGATATTTCGACTTTTAGGGAATCTTCAGCCTCCCATTGTCTCCCATTACACATTTTACAACCAAAATTTGTCAGGTTTAACATACTCCTCCCACCCCCAGCACAAGACAACTTTACTTCAGAATCCAATTTGTCTGCCATTCATCAATGCCCTCCACGTGAACCTCATGGCATCAGAGACATTTCTATCCCCTGCATTCGCAGTGCTGGAGTCTCTTGAGCCAACAAACTGTCAAATTAGTGCCAACTCATGACAGCTTTATGATATGTAATCTTGTTCACCAGCAAATGGTCTGAGACCCCCTGCTTGCTACTGCTGTCAAACGAGAAATGCTTTTTTGTGTGTGTCTGATAAATTTATATTTTGAAAGCAGATCCCAGCTGGGAAAGTAGTAGGCTTGCCTCACAAAAATCTTGCATAAGCACACTTAACTGCTTTCTCCATGTGTCACTTCAGAAGAAGCTTTTAGTGTTTTGCTTGAAAATGATAAGTTAGGGAATAGAAAATTGGCTTAGATTAATTCAAAATGTACATTGTCCTGCTGATTCAAAATATTTATTCACCTAACAAATAGAAAATCCTTACTCCTTCAACACTCAATCACAATTGACACAGCGCTAAAAAATATTTTGCCTGATCTCTGTGTGTTGTAAGGCCCATGTATCAAAAGCTGAGGTGCAGATAAACCCAGTTTATTCCAACATATTCAGAAAGAGGCAAAGTTGAATTCAGAGAAACACTCCTTAAGATTTCAAAATAAATGCTGGATAACAGAACAATATGGAAGAGTTCAGAGTAACATCCACACACACAGTTCTCAGAGACAGGAAATTAGTCTCTCTTTTACATATCTTTATAACAACTTATTTCTAGCCATTAGAATATAAAACAACAAGAGTATATAGCTGAATTGTTATACGTATCCTGAAATAATCAGCTGTTACATCCCTCTTTGTATAAGTGATCTGATATTAGCTGTCTGCATTTATTTCTTAATTGGTGGCAGAATTAACCACAAGACGTAGCCAAAGGGAAAAATAAGCATGTGAGAAACGCTTAAAAGCAAGAATGCTATTTTCAACTTGCTTCATTTATAATTTAACAGATAGAAATAGTGCAATTCTGCAGTTTCCATACAGAGTATCCTAGTGAAGTCAGTGTAAACAGGAAGATTTATAGGTATAGACCTGTAAACAGGATCAAAAACCGCAAACAAACCATGAATGGGGAACAAATAAAATGGGACATTTGGAAAACATCAGTGATGACTTCTGTTTTAAAAGTTTAGCTATGCAGTCCCCTCTTCAAAAAGGTCCCAGCATAACACAATTGTGCTAGAAAACAGTCTCCTAATTTTTTTTCTAGGGCAGGTTTCTCTCCTCTACAGAACACCAGAAAACATTAGTACTTTTCCTTAAGAAAAATCTCTTCTTAGGTGTAATACACATACCTAGACTTGAGCCAACAGGTTTTAACTAACAGAGTGCTTACACATTCTATGATTCTAAGTTACTTGATAGACTTTATATGGAGGTATGTGTAAGGTAGGAAGGGACTTTTAGAGGTCATCTAGGCCAACCACCCCCTGCAGTAAGTACGGACATCTTCACTAGATCAGGTTGCTCATAGCCCCATCAAGCCTGACCTTGAATATCTCCAGGGATGGCCTCTACGACATATCTGGGCAACCTGTTCCAGCGATCTACCACCCTCATATTGAAGAGCATCTGCAAACTACTCACCTAAGAAACAACCTGGACAGTTAACAGACAAACTTTCATAACTGTCCAAACTATTTGTGTTAGGACATGTGAAACAAGGACTGCAAATGCACTGACTCTCTGGCGGCATGGCCACTTGACACTGAATTTGCAGCTGGGTGTAACAGAGATGTTTGCAGGTTTGAATGAGGCAATCCTGATCCTGGGAACACATTGCTGCTGGAAGGGAGAGCATCCCCAGGCAAAAACAATAGTGATGCTACAGATGAGCAAATGGTGTCTCTGGGCATGGATGGCTTCATATGAAGCTAAAACTCTATTCCCAACCAAGACCCCAAAGATGATTCCCAAACCCCCAAGGATAATTCCCAAAACTCATTTGTGCCACTCCACTCTTCACCTTCCATTCCCTGGAGAAGAGAGCCCATGCTCCCAGGGACTGTCCTCCACAGTGCACTTAAGGAAACCTGAGAAAGCAAGTGCTTTTCCCACCACTGAGTTACACTCCCTCTCAGTCCTCCTTGCAGAGGAGGATGGTGGCCCCTGCTGGCACGCTCCACGCCAGAAAGCCCAGCAGCAGCAGCTGGGCATATGCTGGCTGTTACCCCAAAGCAATTCCATTTTTTCATTGTAAATTACTACTGATTGTCTCATGGATGAGGATTCTGTAGCTTTAAAGATCAAAAATATCTGCACATATTCCGTTGCTATTTTATAATTGAAGCTAAGATACTTTGGGGGAGGAGGAAGGGGAAGTACATTCTAACATAGCTGATATTAAAGCCCAATAATTAATGGAAGAGAAGAATCTGCAGCTTATACTGTTTTGCCTGTAGTTTATTTGAAAATGTTGTTTGTTCCTGCACTCTGGCCAACTACTGATACATTACAGAGTCTGAAATTGCTTAGGTGTCAACAGAAAATTTGACAGCACAAGAAAGTAAGTTTCCATACAACACCTAGCAATACAAACGAACCGATTCAAATGTACAAAGCCCACAATTATTCCACCCTTGCTCTCTCTTTCTGGAAAGGAAAATATCAATATGAATGAGGACAGCTTTTCGTAAAATCATTTGTCCACTGGAGTTTCAATTAGCCAGATACGATTTGGAATGACGCATGGGAAAGGCAGAACCTCAGAAGCTCTTTCCAATACTTTAAATGTAATCCGTTAGCCTAGCATTTTCTGTGTTCAGATAAGAATTTTTAGATCATGAAGAACATTTTATTTCCTATGTAGTTATTCATACTAATATGGCTTGAAATTATTTTAATTAATTTTAAGTAAAATACCAAATTAATTTAGGTTACATAGCCAAGAGGCTTCAACACAACTAAGACTCTGCCACATTGCAATACTCAGAAGCACTGTGCTTATAGCCAGACAAGCTAGTCTAGCTCTGCATATACAGCCACCTGCCTGCCATAAGCTAAGACATGCTACTTGGTCTTTCCTGTCACACATCAACAATCCATCTTTCCCATTTACCTGCCATCTAATCAGAAATAGAGAACTGGCCTTTCCACTTGCAAGTTAACAAGTTCGAATTGCTGCTCACTTCACTGAAGGACAGCTGAAGACTTGAGCAAAATAGGCTATCTACAAATGCATTTCAATAATGCAAGGCATAACATCAAGCAGGAAAATGCTTCTTATATTAATTGTCTTTTTTAGTAGATAAGTCTTATGCTGTAAACCAGATAAATCCCTGACACTCCTTCCTCTGCATTAGCACACAGAAAATTACCTTTCCGCCTCAGTGCCAGTTTCTAGTCTAAACAGCTGAGGAAGAGAGGAAGGGAGGCACATGAGATTCTTGACCCTATAAGAAATGGAAGCAACCTCTGGTGTTCCTACAGAGATGTATCCTTTCACCTTCACTGCATGCACAACACAGATATAAAAGCTAGAAGTACTGCAGTGTATTCAATATATAATACAGTTTATGTTTGTAAATAATGCATATAAGTATACTTATAAAATAGGCTTAATCATTGAGGATTGTGATTGCAATCAAGGGAAAACTTCACAGACCTCAGTATAAAATGTACTCAACTATTAATCTTCACCCCACAATACAAACAGTTGCTCTCAACTGCCAAATAAGTCCTAACAGAAAAGAAGTGGGTGGTTATTGGAGATTTTCAAGTACTCTATGAATCCTTCAAACCCCATCCTGCTACAGAAAAGCAGTAATAATAATTACAAAAATATTTTATAAGAGAGGGGGAAAAAAAGCAAGCAGGAGATTATGGTGCATTTGTTCTTTGGTACCACCTGAGAAATGCTCCTGAGAGCAATCTTCATTTATCAGAGTCTGCCAGACTCAAACTTAACTGCAATATACCCTGGATCCTGAGAGCAGGTAAGATGGCTTTCATGGAGAAATCAGTTCTACAAGGAAATCAGATCAATAAACCCCTCAAAATGTGTCACAGTTTCGTGCTAATTTTTCACTGCTTATCACTCAATAGATAAGCATTAGCCAACCTGCCTTTCCTTGATCAAGCATGTAGTTAACTCCCCTTAAAAGAAGTAATCTGCTGTGCCGCACCAGACTCTTTCCTCCAGGGGACCAGAAAGAGCTGGCGTTCCAGGCATCACTTCTCCACTTACGATTGAATTTGCGTTCAGACTTCAGATAAAGCAAGAAATTAAAACATTGCTTCTAAATAAAGAAAAACATGATTCTCATTCATACTATCTTTCATGGAAAAGCATTAACATTAATTCTCACCACTGTGCTAATGCTTCACGTTCATTTTCAAAAATCACTGTTCAGTATTAATAACAGATGCTCCATCCAACTAATCCTTCACATATCCTGTCATTTGTTTTGGCTTTCATGCTTGCTGCTCTTAATGGATCTTTTTTTTTCCAAGTAATGCACATCATCCTAGATGCTGTATCATTGCAACAGACGGAGGTGCCTCTCCTCTTCTTCCTCCCCCCTACGCACACATTTTCTGATATGCCTTTCCCAACCTATTACCATACAGCAGTAAAAAAAATTCATACACACATAAATCTTACTTGGACAATAATATATTGTGCCAGTATGTAAACAGTGAGTTGAAGTAAGCATGGATTCATGGTTAAGATATTAGAACAGGACACACATGGGACCTGCATTTACTTCCAGACTCAGCCAGGCCTCTCTCACAACCTTCGGTAAATTCATAATCCTTCAGCTACTGCTTTCTTATCTATAAAATGAGAAAAACAACGTCCATATGTTGAGGCTCAGAGTGTTCTGTATTTACAGATGTGCAGTTTTTAACACCTCAGAATACAGATTGATGGGTTCTCTAAACATTTCAAGTAAGAAGAAAATCATCCTCATAAGTCAGTCCGTTTCTTTTTAAATTCATGGTATCTATAAAGAAACCTAACAGGTTTCATTCTTTCATTGCAGAAATTAAATGGGCTACAAACTCTTTGACATAATTAGACAGGAGGAATCCAACAGTTCCGATTCTGCAAAGATAAGAGCCATGGCTAGAGGCAGGATCATCTCACTTGCTTCTCTTGACTGACAAGGTCTGTGATGCATTTTTATATAAATCTCACTTGCTGTCTGCGAGTAATTACATAGATATTCCTTGATTTCATATATCTGCATTTATCTAGATCTACATAGATTATAAAAATCAAACAGAAGCAAAACATGACAGCAATATATATCTTGGTAGTCTACATGAAGATGATGTCTTAAAGGAATATCCTTTTGGAGAATCAAAATGCCATTCTGCTTCATAAGACAAATTATAATGGAAAAATAGTGAAGCAGTACTGAGTGTAGAACTAAAAAACACATACATAAAAAAAGTTCAAATATATAAACACACACAGAAGATATATACACATATACAGAGAAAAATGTGGGTGTAAAAGTCTAGAGCAGGACATACCATTCACTAATATCATTGTTAGATTTGATCATTGATGTCTTAAAATAAGCTGGTAATACAGCAGGTAGGATGCACAAGAAAAGAAAATTTATCCATCCTCAGAAGTTATATTCAGTGCAACAATATTATGAATGCATATCCTTTCCCTTATCAATTCCTTTGACTAACATCATTCTAGGAAGGCAGCATACAATCTTAACATTATATTGTAATCATCATTAAACTGACAGTTTGTCATGTATATACATTTACACATACTCAACAGAAATTACTCTGCCACCATTTTTGTATGATTCCAGTTCAGCATATGCACAAAGCATATGCTTAATTTAAATTCTACACCTGAAGTTAAACATGGGTTTGCATCTTTCATCTAGGCAGTTTAAATAACTATCAGAGTGGAAACAGGAACTTTCCTTGATTCTGATTTGGGCTGGATTTCTACAGACTCCTTGCAGAGCCCTTCACCTACTGTGAGCTCTGTTACCCCCTTAAAAACTGCATGAGATCTGAAGATATAATTTTTAAAAATAAAAATTAAAAGCCCACACCTGTAAGGCGTGTAAGGGTACATTAGGAAAAAAAAGGTGAAAAAAAATGACACGAGTTGCAATCGTATGTCATTTTGTCTGCATTTCAGTCTCAGAGTTAAAGGCACCTGGAAAAGACAGGCTTTAAGCTTTTGATAGTTACCTTTAGTTAGCCTTTTTTACATCGTATCACGGGGAATGCTTTAAGGAGGAGCAACAGCAAAGGCCACAGATACGTATCATTCTACCCCAAGCTAATTCCTAGGCACCCACAGTCCCCCAGTTCCAAGAAACTCTCCTGTTGTGCCGCTCTCCAAGTTAGGTGAGACAAAGTTTAAGAGACACAGCGTGCTAATAGAGAGACACGTCTGCGACTGCCAAGTTTCCTGTTCCTGTGAGTGCTGGCATTGCTCCTGGAACGCAGGAGAACAGTCTGTTAAACGACTATTGTCTCCAATAGCTCAAACATCTGCAGGAATAATGAGGAGATTTACTCCTCTTCTCCCTTTCCTTTCTCCCTCTTCTTGGCCACTTTCAACTACAAGCACTTGCAATGTTTGTGTATATGCCATACTGCAATACTGACTTAAATCTGACAGCAGAAAGTCACAGTTATTTTAGTTTTAGCTTATAACACTAAGTTTCTGTAGCAGCTTTTCAAAACATCATACTCAGAACTCCTAGAAAAACAGAATACCTTTTAAAAAAATGCAAAAAACCAAAACCACAAAACTATTTGAAAACCACGTCCACATAAGTCTTTACTACATGCAACTGGCCATTTTTCACTGTTGAAATGAAAGCTTTGGAGAAAGCTACAGAATATAAAATTTATGCCATGTTTCCAAAGTGGTTTAAGATGATCTGCTGGAAACGTGAACATATTTAACCCCCATTTCCATTATAAGTTTTGTCTAATTGAAAACACTCCTACAGTTGTATAGGTAATATGTTACACTAGGAAGAGGTCTTAAATGACCATTTTAAAAACACATATAAGGCTTCATCCAGAAGCATACAGGAATCATCTGTTATGCATAATAATGCACGCTGGAACAGCTTCTCTATAAGCCCCAACTCTCTCCAAAATTATTTTTTCAAGTATTACAAGCCTGGAAGGAAATTAATATCATGGAACTCTAAGTGGTTAAGAATTGGTCTGTTATCTGAAGCAAGATATAAGTATCATCAAGTTTGTTACCAAATGGCTTACTAGCATGAGCATCCTGGTTGTAATGAACTATGTTTGCTCTCTTTTGAAGGTATATACATCTTCATTTCTGAGCCATTAGCACTAAAACTAGTATTTAAGAGATGGAAAAACTTGGCATGTGAAAAGATGAGGTAGCCCTCATATGGGACTAATTTAAATAGATCAAGAATGGATATCTACCTAAAAAATATGCTCGATCACACATTATCAGATGAATGAAAAAAACAACAGGATGAAGTTCTGTATCACTGACTTCTACAGAAGATTAGACCACAATGTTCCCCGCTGTCCTCAAAATCTACTCCTCTAGAAATATTTTTTTAAAAACCACCAAGCCCACCTACCACAACACAAGAACAAGATATAAACAAAACATAAATACCACCAAAACCATACACACCACACCCGACTCATTTTCCCATTCTGTAGTTCTGTTTCATAGCCTTAGGAGGGAAGTGGCCATCTTCCTTGTTATGACAAATCAAGTTTTCATAACAGACAACTTAAAACACACTATCTGCAGAATTCAGGCGTGAAAAGTGTCTAGCACACAGGCCTCGACTGTATTAGATGTGCTTTTCAAGCTTATGTCTACAGGTTCAGTTCCCCCCTCATTTCTCAGGTCAAAAAGGGCTAACAGTACTTCAAAAGGTAGCCCATTCTCTCAGCTGGATAAATTCTTTCATTGGGGGGGGGGGGGGGGGGGGAATTACAGTCCCAAAGGAAGCTCCTTTCTTCTATTAAAAGGAGAATTTTTGGCTGCTGAGGGAGGCAGAGCTGTGGGAGATTTGTAATGAACTCAAGTAGAAATTGCGTGAATTAACAGCTGCATCACTGGATGAGGAGTCAGGATAGATGTGCTCTACTCCTGGTTTTGTGACCCCCTTAGATTGGTTTTACTTTATAATTTCTGGACTACATGTAATTGTTAGCCAAAAGATCTTGTAATGCAATACTCAAATAATATTGTTAGCCTTTTTATGTTGCTTTCAGTTTAGCAGCAAGGGAGAAAAATGTCTCAGCCCTTCTGAAAAGATAAAGTAGAAAGAGAAAACAAAACCCAGGATGTGATTTGCTAGGTGCTTGTTGTGATTTTGCTCCAACCTCTCAACTGAATATCACACAGCCACTCGCTCACTCTTCCCCAGTCAGGATGGGGGAGAGAATCAGAAGGGTAGAAGTGAGAAGACTCATGGGCTGAGATAAAGGCAGTTAATAGGGAGAGCAGAAGCTGTGCACAAGAGCAAAGCAAGGAATTCATTCCACACTGCTTGTGGACATACAAGTATTCAGTCATTCCCAGGTAAGCATGGCTCCATCACACAGATAAAGATGATTTGGGAAGACAAATGCCATCACTTATATTGCTTCCACCCTTCTTCACTCACCCCTTATATGCTGAGCATGACATCACATTGGTCAGTTGGGGTCAGCTCTCCCAGCTGTGTCCCCTCCCAATTTCTTGTGCACCTCCTGCCCACTAACTGGTGGGGTAAGAAGCAAAAAAGACTCTGCATGGGCACTGCTCAGCAACAACAAACACATCCCCATGTTAACAACACAACACTGTTTTCAGCACAAATCCAAAACATATACTAGCTACCATGAAGAAAATTAGCTCTATCTCAGCTGACAGCAGAACAGTGCCACACACATGCACAACGAGGAGCAAAAAGTGAACAGGCAGACAGCAAGTGAGAAAGTGATCCAAGGGGCAAGGATGCCCTAACTGTACTGACCAAGCAAGGGGTAGGATCCACATCACCCTGTTTCCAGGCATTTCTCCTTTCCCTGGGCTATGAAACTTTCTTTGCCTGGTGCTGTTTCAGTGGCCTCACAACTGATGCCTCAGGTTGTCTGCTTTCTGTTTAATCCTTCATAAAGAATAATGACAAGCAGCAACTACCATCTCTTCCTACTCTGACTTTTCAAAAGATCTGAGTTGCCTCTTACATAATTTTTAAGATCGGTTCTAAGCAACACAAAATATCCAATGGTCAGTACTGCAGAAGGAACTGGAATAGTGACATCTTCAAAAAATAAAGAACCTAAAAATCGAGCGTTTTAACACCACGAGTCCAATAAAATCACAGAATTGTCTTGGATTTTGCTGGTCATGATGTCAAGCATATTTAAGGAAACAAGTATAGCAAATTGTACATGCAACGGGTCATATCTTGCTGTCTGAAAGCAATATGAACAGCTTAAAATTCAGGGGAGAGGATTATTAATCTTCTATAATACTCCTTATTACCAGACTATCAATCATTTTGCTACACGTTATAAAACAGAGACTAGATCCCCCAAATCCTATTAGAAATCTAGAAAGACATTCTGCATTCTCTTCCCTTCTAGTTTTGCAGAGCCTTTCCCCAGCTGGTATTAACCCAGACAACCTGTCTCTTTGCATTAGTCTCAAGCTGTCTAGGCTCTCAGTGCACCCTGGGTAAGAGATTTCTGTTCTCATCCTGAACCTTAACCAGTCAAGTTTCTAGTTCTAATGTAAATATTTTCTCTAGGTCAGGTTGATATTTGATATCTTGGCTTTCTTCATAAATTAAATTAATACTGCAGCAACAAAAAGCCCTGAGTTTTATCAGTTTTGTAACATAAGATCAAAAGGGAAATCTCAGGTGACTTTTCAAAATGTAAGGAAAATATCCCAACTATGAACTTTACAGAGTTTCTATGATTTTTAATATCTACCTAGAATTACAATTCAAAAACTATTGTATCTAATATTTTTCAGAACACTGGCCCTAAGTATTAGGATACATTAAATTCACTTGCTGCAAAAATAGAAACAAGAGAAAAAAAAAAAGCACTAGTAACCCAGCAGTCAAATTCCTACTGTGCTGTGTCATAAAACTAAGTTGTACAGAGTAAGAAGGGCAGGATATTTGCAGTAACTTCTATCATGGAGAATTTAATTGAATAGAAGTTTCTCTTTCCTATTGATCTGCAAGTTGGCAAGCTTGATGTATGACATAAAATCACAGAATCACAGAATCGTAGGGGCTGGAAGGGACCTCGAGAGATCATTGGGTCCAACCCCCCTGCCAAAGCAGGCTCCCTAGCTCATATTGCACAGGTAGGCATCCAGACGAGTCTTGAATATCTCCAGAGAAGGAGACTCCACCACCTCCCTGGGCAGCCTGTCCCACGGCTCTGTCACCCTCACTGGGGAAAAGTTCCTCCGCATGTTGGTGCAGAACATCCTGTGCTCCAATTTGCAGCCATTGCCCCTTGTCCTGTCCCCACAGAGTACTGAAAAGGGGTTGGCCAATTCCCCCTGCATCCCATACTTAAAATTAACATTAATTAGGTCCCCCCTCAGTCTTCTTTTCTCCAGGCTGAACAGCCCCAGCTCACTCAGCCTTTCCTCATACGGGAAATGTTCCAGGCCCTTAATCATCTTTGTAGCCCTTCTCTGGACTCTCTCCAGGAGATCCCTGTCTTTTTTATACCAGGGAGCCCAGAACTGGACACAATACTCCAGGTGGGGCATGACCAGGGCAGAGTAGAGGGGGAGGATCACCTCCTTAGACCTGCTGGCCACACTCTTCCTGATGCATCCCAGGATCCCATTGGCCCCCCTCTTAGCCACCAGGGCACACTGCTGGCTCATAGCCAACCTGTCATCCACCAGGACCCCCAGGTCCTTCTCCACAGAGCTCTTCTCCAGCAGGTCATCCCCCAGCCTGTACTGATACAGACGGTTATACCTCCCCAGGTGCAAGACTTTACACTTGCTTTTATTAAACCTCATCTGGTTTCTCCCTGCCCAGCTCTCCAGCCTGTCCAGGTCTCGCTGGATGGCAGCGCAGTGTTCCTGCATGTCAGCCACCCCTCCCAGCTTTGTATCATCGGCACTTGCTGAGGGTGGATGCTATTCCCTCATCAAGGTCATCGATGAAGATATTAAACAGGACTGGACCCAACACCGAGCCCTGGGGAACACCGCTAGTCACAGGCCTCCATTCAGATTTTGTTCCACTGATCACGACCCTCTGAGCTCGGTCCGACAGCCAGTTCTCAACCCACCTCACTGTCCACTCATCTATCCCATGCTCTCTCAGCTTTTCTATCAGGATGTCATGGGAGACAGTATCGAAAGCCTTGCTCAAGTCAAGGGAGATGACATCCACTGCTCTCCCTCCATCCACCCAGCCAGTGATGAGATCATAGAAGGCTATGAGATTGGTCAAGCAGGATCTCCCCTTGGTGAATCCATGCTGACTACTCCTCATGACCTTCTCTTCCAGTTGCTTGGTAATGGCATCCAGAACAAGCTGTTCCATCACCTTTCCAGGGACAGAAGTGAGGGTGACTGGCCTATAATTGTTAGGGTCCTCCTTCTTGCCCTTTTTGAAGGCCGGAGTGATATTGGCTATCCTCCAATCCTCAGGTACTTCTCCTGTTCTCCAAGAGCTGCCGAAGATGATAGCAAGCGGCTCCGCAATCACTTCCGCCAGCTCCCTCAGCACACGTGCATGTATCCCATCCGGGCCCATGGATTTGTTTGCATTAATCCCTTTGAGCCACTCCTGGACCACCCCTACCTCAACTAGAGGGAAGCTCTTCATTCCCCAAACACTCCTACTTTCATCCAGGATCTGCGGGTCCCAAGGGGCCTTTGGAGTGAAGACCGAGGCAAAGAAGGCATTCAGTATTTCCACCTTCTCATCATCACCCGATACCAGGACACCCGCCTCATTCAGCAAGGGACCTACATTATCCCTGGTCATCCTCTTACTATTCACATATCTGAAGAAACTCTTTTTATTATCCTTTATGTCCCTTGCTAGCTTCATTTCCAAGCGGGCTTTAGCCTTTCTAGTCGCATCCCTACAGGCCCTGACAACATCCCTATATTCCTCCCAGGTGCACAGACCCTGTTTCCACAGTTGAACCTGTTTTCACAGTTAAATGTTTTCTCTCTCTTTCCCCCTTCTACATATATTCACGGGGCTAAAGAACTTGATAATTAAAAATTTTGTTACAGCATAAATTCTTCAGAAGAGTTACCTGATGCCAGCCTCCCATTGTACATAACACCTAGCTGAATTAGTAGGCGATTACCACAGTTCTTGTGTGTGGTGTCCATTTTGCCTTAGTGAAAACAAAAAGACAAAACAAAACCCCACACAGCATTTTTCAACTGTAACTCTGCTAAGCAAAAAAAAAAAGGTGAAATGTCCTGTTGTGAGATGTGAGGCATACGGCCTGTCTTCAGTGGTCAGGAACGGCCTCAGACAGCAGTGAGCTCTGACTTGGACAGCACAACTCAAAAATGTTGTGAGGTGGAAGCCAGGTATAGCTGGGAGAGCCCTGTGTCTAAGGCGTAAGCCAGGCTCAGATCCCCTTCCTGCTTTTGGACACTTTCTTATGTTTTTTGTACCATGAGTTCCTTTCCCAGAGCACAGAATAAAAAGATTACTTCAGTTAGCCCCATTTGCACTTTAATTCAAGTGACAAAGGTCATGCTTCAGCAGGTAGATGCTCTGGTTTCATGCTTCACAAGCAATCAAAACAAAGCAACAAGCAGTTCTATGTGTAAAGTTACAAGTTGCAGAATAACACCACCTGGCTCATGCACCCGCTCAAGAAAACCTATATTAGCTAAATTATAAATGATTAGCATTATAACCTCTGCAAAGAGCATTTCTAGGTCTCTTCAATGCCCAGCAGGACATGAGACCTTTCCAGCTCATAGAAAGACATTAGCCTGACTTCTCATGTTGTCTTGAGGAGGGACAATTCACAGCACAAGGGGACAGGAGCTACAGAAAGACCCCTGTCAGTCCGTCCATTGCAGGCAAGAGCTCTGCACATGCTGTGGACTGCAGAGCAGAAAGTAACCTCTCTTGGTGCTGCTCCATGGGCAGCAGTTCCACTCGAGAGCAATTAGCTTAAGTTTTTCTGTGTGGGAGCTTATGCTAGAATTTGCTAGTGACCCCTAAACTCAATCTGGATCATCACTGCTGTCAGCAGCGGCCTGGTAGAAGCTCAGTGCCGTACCAAGCAAAGCAGTGCCGTTGCCTACTGTGTGTGTGCCCAGCGGCCGGCCAGCCAGCCTCCTGCCTGCGCTTGCAGGGTAGCAGGGTAACAGACATCCGGGACTTCTGCTACCAATTCAATGAAAATTTGAAAGATTGAAACACATTGAGAAGATTTCGCCCTTTCTCAACACAGAGGGCAGAAAGGCACTTAGCTGAAGCAGCACTCTTGACTTGTCATAGCACTCCTCTGGCCCTCAGATCACAGTTTAAGAAAGCAGCCTGGGATTACAGTAAGAATGTAGCAATTTCCTAACTGCTGCTCTGAAAAATATAGATCCTTTGCTTCCTGCAGCCCTTATCCTGTGCTCCCAACAGCAGATTTCCTAACAGGAGACAAGATCTGACATCATGTTTTTTTTTTTTTTCATTGTTCAAATACTGCTAAGGGTAAACACCTTTAACAGAAATTATGTGTTATCACCAGCATGAGCAATCATCATAGACAATGCCTAATACTCGATTCTGTAGCAAGCTATGGATTTTAGCTGTATGACACCTATTTGTGCTAACATTTATCACAGAGATAGTTTAGGAAGATGGAGAAGACTTAAAACAGTTCACACAAAAATCTAGCAAAATAACAATCAGTAACAAAGCAGCTCTCAAGCTCTTTTTAAGGAACATAGAAAGCTGGTCCAGGTTTTCAGCTTGTTACACAGAAGCAATCTTCCCAGGCAAGCTCAGCAGGTGCTTACCCAGAGCTTCGCTGAGTGCCAGAGAGCAGAACAGCAGTTCACTGAAGCCCAGGAAAAATTTAAAAGTTGCAACAAAGACAAAGAAGGGTGTTGAGGGTAAAGCAAAGCATTTTAACAGAGATCAGCTAAAAGAAATGTTTTAGCAAACCCATACAGTCCAGGCAAATACATAAGGATGTTCCTTCAAATGAGGATACCCTGTAGCACGACTGGCCTCAGCAACATCACCACACTCCGCCAAAACCCACTGCTCAAGTCAGAGCCATTTCTCAAACTACTTGACAAAAATACTTGTCTTCCACTCTACTGCACAGATGGCTCACTCTGGAGTCCCCAGCCCTATCTCACCCATGGTTCTGCTCTTACATCTCTTGCTGTGACTGTGATGTGCAGACAGATGACTTCAGAGCAGGTTAAGAAGTGTAAGTGTACATACGTACACAGGCTTCTTGCCACTCAGGATTCAAAGGTACTACACCCTCTCTCACCAAATAGGACTTAAACTCCATAAAAGGCCAGATGCATCACTGGTCCAAAGACTGAAAATGTAGCCGTTGTGGCTAAACCTTAAACTTTTTCTCAAGGAGAGGTTCAGGCTGATGGTGCAAGTCTCCAGGCCAGCCATCACACTGCAAACACCGTTTCCCAAGAGACAAGTGTATGCTGGCCTGTTTCCACCTCAGATTCATTACACTCTAGGGAGAATAAATCTTAATATCGAAGAAAAAAAAAAAAATCAATTTAAACTTACTACAAATGCATGGTTTATGAACTTATTTTGAGAATCCGGTCAAAGTCCCAGGGGTTTTTTTTCTCAGTTAAGGTGGTTTTTTCCCCCCCTTTTTTTTCCAGCCCAAATATGTAATTTGACTAACAGAAAATAAAAGACAGTAAAAGTTAGTTGAAAAAGTACATCCTTCTTCCTGACATAAAAACTTTAGCAAGGCATATTTGGGAAAAAAACCCCAAACAGCAGCATTATTATATACCAAAATACGAGAGCGTCATTTGCCTGTCAGGGGCACTTTTCCTTAATACCTTACACACCATGTCAGGCATCATTCCTGCCCCAACACTCAACCAAGAAGCACCAACCATTCTGTGTTGCTGCTCAGGTGTCACTAAAAGTTTGGTCTGGAGAAGGGGGCTTCAACCAACGAAACAGGAGAACCTGTAGATTGGAGTTCTGTTTACCTGCTCTCCCAGCTCCTCCAAAGACACCTCCTCACATTTTCCATCTCTGAGCAGTTACCACTCCTGTGGTCACATTTCCAGATTTTCCCTCTAACAAGTGTCCCTTTGCCATCCATTCACCTAAGGCAAACACAGCCACTTCTGTACCAGAAATTCCTTCAGAGCTGCACCATATTTGTAAAACTAACCTTCAGAAGAAAAAAAGAAAAACCCAAACAACCAAACTCTGTCCACAAACAACTCATCCTCCTCAAAAATATTCAACCTTAATTCTTACAATGCATTTTTCATGCTGTATTCTACCAAACCACCAGACTTAGAAAGAAAGATGGGTGTGAATGCTATTCTGTGCCATTCTTGATTTTATCCAGTTATAACACTTTCACCAGTTGCAGCATCATATTCTTCAGGAAGAAACACAGTATAAGTATTCTTAACCTCCAAGCAAACTTAGGTTAAAAGCCCCTCTATTGAAACCTGTGTTTACTCACAAGTTTGCTGCACTTCATAACTCTTTTTCCTCTGAATGTCTAAGAACACTTGCATTGATTATTCAAGCCATAATATGATAACCCCCTCCCATAGCTAATACTGTCAAACAGAAAAATCCTGAGGATAGTTGCTGTTTTTATTTAAAACACTTTCTCTTTCTGACAGTAACAGCGCCCACTAAGCCTGAACTCTTCATCACCCACTATAATCAGAGGACTGTCTTCAAGGCCTATGTTTAGTTAGCTAAACTTACAAATCCATGCACACTCCAGGTGTTCTTCAGGAAGAGAAGAACATGCAGCTTTTTCCTCCAAACATTTTACAGCACATATTCCAATCACTTGCAGAAAAAGAGAAAAAATAAGCTATTGAGTAGAAGAGCATGAATGATTCCCAATTTTACAGAATATCAATTAAAATCCTTGTCAGTACAAAACTCAGTGTAATAAAGGAAAAACATCAGAATTGAAAAAGTAAATTGAGTACAAACTTTCCCCTGACAGCAACTGAAGAATAACACACAGTTATCTGACACAGAGAAGGTTAAGAGGACAAAAGAATGAATTGGGTGGACATGAAAAATTGAAGGAAAGGCAAATTCGGAACTGATGTCAGGCCACACATTTTAATTGCGGAACTGCATGCCAGACGTGAACACAGAGCCGGGGTCATTCAGGGAACGACCAAAGGGCACTTGGGGGACATTGGGCACTGGGGTGCAACAACTTTCTCCAGAAAAATCTTACTAGTCTTCACTTACTGGTACTATTGCGGTGTTATTTGAAATAGCTAGCATGGTGCTTCTTTATTTAAAAAAAATGAAAACAAACCCAAAACCAACACCACCACCACACACAGAAAGGAAGAAAACAGTTGTACCATTAAGGTTGTCAATCATAACCAAGAAAAACTACTGGCATTCAAAACAAACTGCCCCTTTGGAGCTGAGGTCACCTCGTCAATATCAATCTTCTCATTCTGATGCACATTAAGAGCTATTGGAGTGTCCCCTTTTATCCTATGACTGTGAATTGACCTTACTGACACTACTGAATACAATATCGTCATTTAAGGATGTGGTAATTATTGGTAACCACACTAACTAAGTTAGTAGTGCACAGGGCATCATTGCTCTGGCTTCTATTGCCACCTGGCCTTTATTTTAAGAGATGTATTCTCATTTCATACGCCTAAACTCAAATTATATTCACATCAGTCCCTTACAGGTTTTTTCCATTGGACTGCCACGACAACTTAGACTAAAAGAGAGTATTTTTCACTTAAAAAAAAAAAAAGCTCTTGCTTTACAAATGTCAGTTAAGCCTGTAAAATCTCATACTACTCAAATACCTTTAGTGTTCCAACCTTATCATAGCACTCTTCTGCATTCTACATCTTTAAACATTATGTCAAGACATTGATGGAAAAATAAATGCTGCACCGGTACTATCCTGTCATTTGTAAAAGTGAAAAGCTTACTAGAGAGAAAGGCACATCTGTGAAGCATTAATAATAATATAATACTATGTGCCATTACACCATGAAGCAATGCACTTGCTAAACTCCAACCCTTTAAAAGAAGCCCTGAGACCACCAGTATGCAGGGTAGCACCCGTTTAATGACCTTAATTTAGCTAAAACAAGGTGTGCAGGACCCACTTACCACTTCCAAATATGGAAAGAAACAAATTCTATTCAATAACACTTTCAGATATTATCCATGCACAAAACAGAATATTGGCAAGAGATATTTTAAATACAGCAATAGAAAAAACCTCACTGTGACTGCATGTTGCTTTGTACAAACTTCTTGATTATAAACAGCAGCTCTCAAAAGGGAACACTTTGCACATACTACTACCTTCAGCGTGGTATCAAAATGCTATTTGCCATCTCACATTTACTCTGACAAACACACTTGCAAAAGAATCAAACGAGACTTCTGTCAAAGTACAACAGAGGAACAACCACAGCTGGGTCAAGAATAAGACCTCCTGCCCTGCATCGCAGCCTGTCACTGCAGAGGTGACAACACACAGCCCAGCACCTGTGCCATGTACCAGCTTATTAGAGCCAAAACCCACCAAATTGTAGCACCTTTTCTCCAGCATCATACTCCACTTCCTAAGTGACTCACAACATAAAACAGCCTGATTCCAATACTCAAGATTGCAAAGGGCAGGTGCCCAAGATATATACACATCTGCTCCCTTCTACGTGACTTCCAAGCAGCTGCAGCTTTAGAGCCCAAGATGTGGCCTTGCCAGTAGGACACCAGTTAACCTGGGCACACACACCAGCTGCTGTGGTGCTGCCAAACACAAGCCACAACACTTTTCCTCATGCTTCAGCTTCCTACTGTCTGAAATCAGCTTTACTGACAAAAATATATAATGTGATCACCATAGAGATGACTTTTTGTTAAAAGGGAAAAAAAAAAATCAATATTAGCTTGGACTGGAAAGGGACCTTGGAATTGATTTGGAGATGACATGCTGGGCTTCAGCCCAAAGCAGATATCCTGGCCAAAAAAGAGTCTAATGCTTTTAGAGTTCATTTAAAGATGACCCCAAATTAAATTTCCAATTGTAGGATCCTATATCACTCCAGATTGTTTAGAAACCCTGCTAAGGAAAAAAAAAAAAATCCCAGGACAAAACCTCAGAAGGATATTTGTAGTTCAACTTAATAAATTTTTAATCAGACCTTGTATATTCTTCCATGCTTGTTCACTTTTGTTGCTATAGGTTGTCACATTCTGTTAACACAGAGGATCAATAAGGAGGCAGGCTTCTCTGACAGCTTGCAAACACTACTGTTTCCTTCACACTGTTTCTATTCAGCGCTACTTCTGCCATAGATACACCCACATTTTTAAAGCTATTTGTTTGCCCCCAAAATAGATACAAAAGAATGCAGAAAGAATAAGACACCGTACTCCACATATTTAAAACACCTCACCTTGTTCTGTCATATCACAAGACAGACTTGAAAAGTTACCTGGCTTTAGAGACTGCCATACAGGCATCTCTCCAACTGCAGCAGTCCCATCACATCAGATTCATCTGCAGTGCAGTTTTACCTGCAAACTGTGCCAGCAGCATTTACTTTATGACTGTGTGGAAAGTGAGAATAAACCACATGCTGATGACCCATCAAAAGGTCACTGAACCCAGACCCACTGTGAAATGTTACTATATGAATCCAGGAAAAGATCCTGAGCACGAGGAATGCAGCACTGGTGGAAAGGAAAATGCGTTCATCTGCTACTCAGAGTATTTCAGCAGCTCCAGCAGCCTGAACAGTATCTTTACACAGTCCTCAGTCCTTGTCCTTATCTAAAGTGTCACTCTACAAGGATACAGTTGGTAGGATGAGCAGGAAGGGAAGGAAGGAGAAGAGGAAATAAAGGTGAAAAAACGCTTTAGAGTGCGCCATACTCATTTTGACTGTGGTTTCAATTGTGTCTTGACAAACAGTTAATGCTAGATTTTCACACTACCACTCATTTGGCAGAACATATTCAAGCCAATAAAAAACACAGATCAGATTTCAAATTAGCAAGATCACCAATGAATTATATGATGGGAATGATAGCAAGTCTGTGCTGGCATCAGGCTTCAGCATGCCACCTGGTATTCCAGATTGCACTGATCCCAGACTGTGCTGATCCCCACCACCTGGTGCATTACAAAATGCCTCTTCTGCAATACTGCAAGGCTTTCTGAGTAGCCCTCTTGGAGAGAGAACCCTTCTGTTCCCAAGGTCACCCACGTTTCCAAGAAACAGCCTTACAGAAAGGCTGCTTGACTCAATCAAACCTTTATTTGCGCCTCAGCACTGCAAGAACTGTATCCCATGTTAGCCTGCTTATTGACCAATGCTGCCGACACTACACTCATTCTCGTGACCAGGACTACTTTCTCATGCCTATTCTGCTCGTCAGCTTCTCCTTGCTGCTTCAGTGCTACCATAACTTCACTGCATACAGCATCAACTCTCAACAAAAGAAGGTTGTTGCACCCTCACAGCTCAACGGATAAATAACCCATCCACTTTGTTCCTCTGTTGAGCCAGTCTGCACAACAGCCCACTGCTACTTACAACTAGGGCCCAATCATAAACTAAAACATACTTAGACCTGCTCAGTGCACACCTTAGCATCATGCTGTATCATCTGACCAAGAAACAGAACTTCTTAAAAGCAAGCAAATTTGCTACCCCAGAAACTATCTAGGGAAATGTCTTGTGTGTTGCTGTATTTAACAACAGATAAGGTTTTAAGTCCAAACAATAGTTAAATTATTGTCTATGTAGCATAAAAGCTCAGATGCCTGATCTCCATAGATGAGCAGTGAGGAATCCTGCAGGGGCCCAGCCTCCCCACAGAAACCACACTTCTAGCAGGAACAGGTTACCACTATTGCTGCACACAGGCAGCTCTGCGTTGCCATTTATCCTTTTAAAAACTGACAGCGAAAACCTTCGGGAGCAAGAGCCGAAGAAAAATGAACAGAGGCTGCAAGCCTTGGCCACAGTCCTCCCAGGAGCAAAGACTTACAGCACACAGTACCCGCTGCTTCAGATCTTGCTGCCACTACCACCCTGCCACATACACACACAGCCAGCTAGACTCCACACTAGAACAAGAGGCACCACAAGCAGCACCATCTACAAAAGCAACCTAGCCCATCCATCCCCTGGCACTGCACATACTAAGCACCAGGACCAATACAAAATTCATCACAAGAAAACCATCATTAGTTTCAAAAGCCTTTTGTTTACATTAGCCAGTAGCTCCTAAAGAGGCTTCCAGCAACACCAAGGAATCAATAGTACAAAAGAAACATTCTCACTTACCTGGTTTCACCATCATCCTCCATATACAGCAGCTTCTACAGCTCTGCTCAACCTTTCTATGGACGAGCTTCACCGACCTAACACAGAACAGCTCTGATGCTGAAACACCTGCAAAACAAGGTGTAGCTGATCAGCCATCACTCTCCTTAATCAGAAAAGCATGTGTCTTATCTGCTAGATCACAGAGCCCTAGCAAATTTTCTGAGATTTAGGTAGTTTAACTATGGGGAGGGCAGACAAGGGATTTCTAGGGATCCACAGAGCCTGCTTGTGTGAGGTGTACTGCTGGCACACTAGCTGAGCTCCTGGGGCAAAACAAGCACAAGAGAGCTAGAAGTGATTTGTAAAAAGATGGGTAGAAGGTCTGGTTGTATGCTGGAAATTAAAAGACACACAAACTTGAATAAAACCTAGGAAAAATAAGTTAAATTATTATGATTTTTTTAAAAACATGTATGTTTATTTCTTTGTGTCTCACAACTACAATGTTCTAAATCCAGTACCAGGAACACTAAAGCACATGATCATGCCATGGCTCTGTTTCTTACCTTGGCAAAAGGAAATAATTTATAATCTCTCTGCTATCAGAGGAGCTTAAAGGCTTCATACACTAACATGAGTAAAAAAACATTGAGACTCTTGGAGTGAAGGTAGAATATAAAGGCAAAATATATTAGCTCTCCACATTAGCTGTGGCTGCAAGGAAAAAGAAAAGGCTCAGCAGACTAATTGATTTACTTGGTATAGCAGATTATGCATTCCAAAAGGCAACTAGTGGCATGAAAATAATAAGTGAATTTTAGAGGGCATTAGCAGAAGTGCAAGAATTCCCTACCATTAACAATGCTAGTTTATGCTTTTAAGTTTATAGCAAATTAACCACACCTTTCTAAAGCTTATCAACACTTATCTCACCAGAAATGAAACTCTGAACCCTAAAATATTGGCCTCTCTGCCGTTTCATAACAACAAACTTTAAATGAGATAAACCAATACTTCCCTGCAGTAGTTAGGGAAAAAACACTGATTCAAATCATAGAACAGTAGCTTTGAAGGGAAAAGTCCACTTATCCTTGCCTCTGCTAACACATGCTCATTTGTCTCAACAAGAACAGTCAGATCTGCTTCACCTGCTACAATTTACTAGAGACGCTGCTTTGGAGTGGCTGCTGAACCCCCAGCAGGACACGCTGGGCACACAAGGGCAATATACGCTCCAGCCCATGGCAGATGTGTGTTCAGGGGCCCCGTTCATGTCAGCAAGGTGAAGGAGCCAGGGAAGCTCTGAGAGAACGGGTGTGAGTGGCGCACGTTACAGAATGCTGTGAAACAGTCAAAGAGAAATCACTTCTGGGCTGGGGGAGCAAGAGGCTGGGGCATCTTCTGCTTCACACAATTAGGCATGGTTAAATGAAAGGCACATTTCCCTAATGAGCCCTTTTACCCCTATATCAACAGGATGAATTATATCTAATCTATATTCCAGTTCACTACTTGAGAGAATTAAAAATAGTATTTTTTTAGTTTTCCAGAAGTGGAAGGCTGGATCACTATCTTTCCCACTTGCAAAGCCTCTGGGACTAACAGGCATCACTCCATCTGGGAGACAAAAATCTGCCCTTCCAGCTGAGACCATAACCCCCGAGTATTGATCAAATGTCCACCTCTCTTCCACATAATAGAATTTCCCGGTGAGCTAATTGTTTTTACTTCTTTCATCTCTGTAAATGAGGTCAGTGGCAAGGGCAAAGAAGAGAGAATTAGCTCTTAGTGTTCTTGGCTTCAAAGCAAGAGGAGACAGAGCTTCCAGATTTTGGAGAGTGCTGTACAGAGCTTATAAAGCACCATGAGAACTTTAAATATCTGAACTTAGAATTGCTTCAGCTTAGGACCAGGTCACCTGCACTGGCCGAGGATATACTCTTTCTATGTCTGTCATTACACTTTGGCAATGCCACTTGTCGGTCAGTGATGACCTTCGTTCATGCTGTCCCTCCAACAGTGACCAGCTCTCATTCACAGCTCCTAAGGCACTTTTCAAAAATGCATGAAGTGCATATCAGTGCCTCAACCTCATAACCATCAGCCTGCAGTGACAGAGCTGAACTACACCTCCTGCCCTGCAGCCCTCACACTTGAGAGTGAGGCAAGCAGAATCAGATCAGTGCATGTGGACAACCAACATCAGGTTTACAGACAGTAAAACTGAACCAGCAGCAAAGATGCAGGTGGCAGAACTAAAACCTAACTCTCAGGAGAGAAGTGGGTTCTTTGTTTTTCCCTCACAAAGCAGCAACAACTCTCCGAGGTCTGACCTTTAGTGCTCCTCACTTTCTTTTACACCACTTATAGACACATGTCCTAAATCAAGGCTTTCCCCTGTGCAATACCACAGTTTCCCACAGTAAAAAAAAACCAAAAACCTGTAGGACCCATTAGTATCTCAGCAAAATAATATTTTATAGCATACTTATCACAGGCAAGCTATTAACAAAGATCAGGAACAATGGCCTGAGACAGGCACCTACAGACTTCTGTACAGGTGAGAAAGCAATTAATTTGCTGCTGAACTCTTTACAGAGTTACTTCCCCTATTTTAGAACAGCTAGAATTTAAAAGAAATCCTACAGCTGGTATAACGAGCAAGAGAAAAATTCAGTTCTCCAACCCACCTCAATTTTGTATAAAGCACAGCAAGCACATCCTTTATTTTTCTACCTCCAAGTCCCAGCCTTATGAGACTAGCAACCTGAATACCAGTTGCACGTGGTGAAGCCTCTGGCACACTCATGGCTATTGCAATATCTACTTTACAGCCCTCAGGTTATATAACTGGTTCATAACTGCCCAAATATAAGACCAGGTGGAGAAGTCAGAGTTGGATTGAGGCTTTAGGAGATCTGAGGTCAGTTATGGTCTCAACAGATCTCGCTCCTGCCAGTCAACAAGAAGGATGCTAGTGCCAGCCACCCCCTTGCAGAGGAAGAGGGCTCTCACCTGAGGGGCAGCCAAAGAGCCAACAGCTGGAAACACTTTCACTCTCTCCCAACCAGGACAAAACAAAACTCAGTGCTGGAAATCTCAGCAGTCTGCTGTTTTTCCCGAAGCACTGAGCCTAAAGCTGTAAAAAGCAGGTTTGCATTCCTGGAAGGCGGTTTTTCAAGGCAAGTCCTGATTTCTGTGGGGTTTGCAGAGACCACCTATCGAGAGACAGAGGAGACCTAGCAGACGTTAGAGCTCTCAAAACACATGGAGTACCCCATCCTCAGGGACTAGCCCCCATTAACCAAAAGCTACAGTACAAGTAAGGTCAATAGTAGCACAGTGTCCAACATTTGTAAATTGATTCTACAAAGCAAAATTGTTATGGGAATCTTCTTGACACATGTACATATGCTTTGCCTGCATTATTGCCAGAAAGGACACCTTATAGAATATAAACCTACCCAAAAACATATGCAGCTCAACTCTGGGAGTAATTTTTGAAAGTCTGTTCCTTCCTGTATGTGAGCAAAGGTTATTATGTGTCTAGAATAGATACAGTCTAGACAGATGGAGTATCATGGGGGGAGGAGGACTGAACTCACGATCTGTTTGTTTCCTGAAGAACCTATTGTAATGAACTTTGTAAAAAGCCTTTTTGTAAATCCAAGTGAATTACATTGCTTTATATAGCACTGGGATAAGCAACTTATTGACAATTAGATTTTTAAAATTACTTCAGCGATGAATGCTGGAAACAGATGAACAAGTGCGAAAATTTGGATAAAAGCGTTTAAAAATACATTCCAGTAGGCTGGAAATTAATTATTTTTAAAAAAAAATTGGTTTTCATTTAAATCATGTAAGCAATAACATTAAAGTCAGGGTTTTAATATTTTCAGGAATAAAGATCTCAATCTTTCTTTTCAAGCTATGACAGTGTCAGATCATAGAATCATCTGTCAAGACTCTCAATAATCCATCTCTTCCCCTGTGTTGACTGTCCATAATGAACAATGTGCCCTAGAAACTATTGCATGATCCAAAGACCTCTGAATCTTTAGCAGTCTGCAGCCTTGTAAGATTTGCAGCCTCTCTAAGTTTTGAAAGAGCACACAACATTACAAACACATGCTCAAAACTTGTGCAGAAAGGAGAGTTCCTATAACATAGCTGTGGTTTTCTCTGGCATCAGATATATAGTATTTAAAAGCAAAACAACACAAAACGAAACCAAAAAGCATGGAACTTATGATCTTACAGTCAAACCAGAGAAAGAGAAGAACTGAGGCAACCTTAGATGAGACTAAAATGATTTTCAGCTACAGCTAATATTATTTTAGCCTACCTTTGTATCACTTAACCCTGTCATGGCACAAAAGCCACGTCCTTCCTTATGGACTGAAATGCCAGGTATGGTGCAAATCCCAGAGGGGAAAATACAAGCACATTTCAGTTCAATCCCAACTATAATACACCCACTAAGTAGCCTGCTTTCTCCCTGGCATGGTGGATTTACCCCTTCCCCTATCCATATGGAAAGAGCTCCGGCAAGGCAGAGTGACTGGTTCATGATCACTCTTTTACCTCTTTCCCATGACATGGTGGTGGGACTTCTGTCTCAAGGTCCTACCATCTGCTCCTCTCATGGGGAAACAAATACATTTGTTCAGACAATTCAAAGTGAAAACCTACTGCAAATATACAACTTGTGTCTGAGTTAACTTTTGAGTTAGCAAGTCTTTACCTTGTTTTGCTTAAAGTCAGGCTAAAGTCTTCCCCTACATGAAAAACTCTTAGGAACTTCACAGATATTATCCACAGATAATTTATAACAAGGCTTAAATGGCAACCTATTTATACCACAAAAGGTGACTTTAGTAAATGGATGATACTGTAAACAATTCAACTATCTTTTAATATTTAATTTTTATGGGTCATAAGTTTGTTTCATAGTTCCTATGAAATCTACTCTGAATAGTAAGTAAAAAATAATTACAAGGGCATTCTGCAAGCACCTGTGTTTGGATGATGATTGCACAGTACATAAGGGGCTGCAGCCAGTTTAATGAGGTAGCAAAAGCAAAAACCAGTTCAATGAATTTACTCCCTCCTTTGCATCCCCATGAGGTTTTTTTGCCAAAGCAGATGACACACTGAGTTGTGCCAAACTGGAACAAAGAATTGATCTGAACCAGAAGTACCACATCTGGGTTTTTTCCTTTGGTCACCCCTGATGAAGGAAACCAGCAGCATTTACTTCGATTTACTATCCAAACACCCACATCCTTATGCCATAGCCTGAACTGTAACCTAGGGATTGCACCTAGGAAACCTGGCATTTAAGAACAGAAATTCAAAGCCAAAGAGGCAGTTGCTCCAGAATGCATCTTCACACATGACCCATCTCAAGTTCACTGATAAGTTTTCTTGCTGCCAAGTAAGTTTTCAGTACAACAGCTTTCCCGTGTAGGAATTTTAGAACCTCCAAAACAGGAAAACATAACAGGGGTGGGGGGAAGGCAGAGAGGTAGTGTAAACAAAGCAAATCCTACTATACCCAGCAATATCTTGAGGAAAAGGAAATAGAAGAAGGAAAAAGTTGTGGATAGTTCTTTATCTGATTTTATACAATCAGTATATAAATGTTTTATCATCCCCTACAATATAAGCAGCCCCATATTTTTAGTGCTATGTAGAAGAAAATGTATTTTTGTACTAAAGAGAATTAATTTTGATCTATTTCGTTTGTTTCCTCAATTCAGGCAACTGCTTAATACATTGATCTTCCATGCATTTCCATTTTCTCCACCAATACATTTCTTATAATTGGAATGAGCTGCTCTATTAAGTTTCTTAATAGATTCTATGTTCTCAAAACCCAATAACTTCGGTACAATCCATTAAAATAGACAACAAATTAAGCTCGGTGTTTGCAAATGTGAGGCTCCATCAACAGTGACCTTTAAAGCTATAGCAAGGATGCTGTGTAAAATTGGTTTCAGAGAGAGCTGTGCCTTACACGTCTGGTTGCATTAGTTTGTGTCAGTGCTACAACACCCTGAGACTCTTTGCAAACAGTTTGATGGTGGTCAGAAACAAATTACAGTCCCAAAGTGAAGCAGCAATGGACATGTGCAGATGTCAATGAATTCACTTAGAATTGTGGGTCCGTAGCAGTTGTGGAAAAAAAACAGGACCTCTGTATTTAGCTGCATCACCTAGAACAGCCACAGCCTAGTTTGAGCTATGAAGTCAAGACCGGCCTTAGCTTTGTATATGCAAGCAACATTGAGCATTAGCCATAGCACAAAAATATTTTTACAGTCTAATATAGTTAATTATATCAATTGAATCCAATAACTATGCTGCAATAGCACATTAACTTAGTTTGAAATACAACATGAATGGAGGTTTTATTTACATACCATTACGAAGATATAATTCCATTTTAAAATAGCAAATGATACAAAATAGCTTTCCCAAAGCCAGTTAGCCCTGTTACGACTCCTACCTCCTCCCATAGCTATCTTCACATGTATTTTAGAGTACTCTGAGGTCATCCAGAGAGGTGTTTTATACCACAAGAAAAGAAAAAGGTGACCGGACAATGTGTGTCACATCTCAACAGACACTTTGCAAACAGCCAGAGTGGGTATTTGCCAGATACCCAACCCACAACAGCTTCTGGCACAGGGAATGAAACTGCATCTGTTCCAGTATATGCAGCACCAATTCCAGTTTGAAATCGTATTGAAGCAACACACAAGAGTTAGGAGGAATGAGGTCTAATCTGTGTAAAATGAATCCAGGCAGTTAATCCAAATCTGAAAATATTGATCTAGCTTCATGCTTCCTAGGA
The DNA here is from genome assembly GCA_020800305.1 of Porphyrio hochstetteri. Classification (NCBI taxonomy): domain Eukaryota; kingdom Metazoa; phylum Chordata; class Aves; order Gruiformes; family Rallidae; genus Porphyrio; species Porphyrio hochstetteri. The sequence goes on from CM036911.1 coordinate 13,532,151, forward strand.
AAGGTTTTATTTAAAAAGCCAGTTCACAGCTGCTCTTCACCTGGCATTAGCCCTTGCTAACCTTTTGCACAGTTAGCATTGTGCATTACAGACCCACACCTGCAACACAACTGCCCTCTTGACCACAGCCCATCACCCCCGCTTAACTCATCTATTTTTAATTGTAATTCAAAACCACATGTGGTCTGATCCTTTGCAATTTCAGTTTCTCTCCCAGCTTACATGTTTCTGCAGCCTTGCAGATCAAACCATTACTATTGAAATCTCCTTGCTCAGAGGCAATTAGCATCCTCATCCAGGTGAAATACTTGAGAACACAGTTCATTTTGCATTACCCCACCTGGAAGACCTGTATGGTGCCTTCTACCAGTAGATTATTTTTTTTCTTCTTTTACATAGAAATCATTGTACAAAAGACTCTGCTTTTGTTACAGGTTGTCACCTTTGCCTAAAAGCATAATCATAAAAGAGAATGCTAATTATTTGTTCCTAGGTTTATCCAAGGTAAGAACAGTTCAGCCCTTGTTCTGGCACCTACCTGGGCAGGACTATTGCCAGTGATTCTCTCCAGTAACTCAGGAGAAGTTTTTGCTTTACTTAGCAGCAGCATTAAGGGACAAAGGCTGTGGGGCAGACCTCAGCCTCTGCTCCACCCAAAGGCCAGGCACAAGCCACAGGCCTGGCCCTGCAGTGGGAAGCAGGGTTCTGAGGAGAGGGTACAGGCAGTAGGGGTTTACCGAAGTTTGGGGGTGAGTTTATGCAGTGCAAGGCCCTTACTTTCACCAAGGCCAGCAGCCTTCCCCAGCTGGGAACATTCAGGGATGCCAGCCCAGCACAAGGGAGGTGTTGAGCTCTCTGCTCAGTGCCATGGCCTCAGCACTCTCTCTGCCTGCCCTTAGCCCAGGGGGCAAAACTAAAAATGTTAAAAACAGGCCAAAAGCACAATTAGAGCTGTTACTGCTAAACCCAAGATTTAAGTCTTTCAGGATGAAAAACATATGTACCTTCGTTAGCAGGACTCAGGTAGCTCTCCTCACATACAGTATTAATGTCTCCCAGCTACACAAAGGCTGCAGCACAGTCGTTACTTTCAGACAAACACAGCAATGATTTCAACCCCTGTGCTGTTCAGTGCTCCCTCGTGCTGGAGCAAGGGATTTCCAGCAGCCTTCCCCACAGCACCATACATGTGGCCCAGGAATGAAGAGCTCTGTGTCCTGGTGCCTGGGCAGCACAAGGCCAACCCAAGCCAAGAAGAGCTGGACTCTGCTGCCACTGTCTCTGAGCTCAGTCACTCTGCTTTCAAAATAAAGTCAGCACTGCAAGGGACTGCAAAACCTCTGCATCTCTTTTAGCAGGGCTCACAACACACACTGGTTCATATCTGCAACCCACTGCATACTAAATTTTTATTTAAAAATAATTAAACCTATTAATTTCTCCCTCCCTTTGAAAAGGGCCACCTACAGAATTTTTTTTAAAAAGTATAATCCAGAACAAGTATCATATATGTTCTTGACAGGTGAAACATTTTCACTCAGCTGGCTGAGTGGTTCTCTCCACAACCAAAACAAGACTGAAGTCTACCATTTCTTCATTTTCATCTTTGTCAGAGCTATTACAAATAAATTAGAAATAGTAGATGTGAAACCTTATCTATGTGATGAAAAAAATGGAAGATGCAAACAGCATGTAAAATGGAAGTCTGCTCACAACAGCAGTAAAATGGGAATAGGAAACAATTCCTTGATAGGTTAGCTTAGACCTAGCATAGCTCAGCGAGACAGAAGAGGAAACAACCCTGCAGGACAAAGTCATGGTTGGACCACTACAAGCCACTCAGTGGGCAAAGAAAGCCAACAGCTTTTCAATAAATCTCAGCTAGCAGTTGTCTATTCAGCAGAGAATCTTGAATTATTTAAGCATAAATCACTTTTTCATATTCACATGACCTCAGCTGAATCTCACGGGGGGGGAGGGGGAGGGAATTACTGACAAATTAATTTGAGTCAGGCTTCAGCCTAATATCATATAGGCAAAGATGGATGCATTAGAATTTCAATAGCAGTACACAGAACATTATGAGATTAATTAAGAAAATACTGAAATGCTTAATGTTCACAGAAAGTCTACAAACCCATTCAGCAGAAAGCTTTTGTGCGAGGCAGCCTGATTCCACACGGGATCTCCCATCTGAGATAGCAAATATTACTGCAGGGCAATAATAATGAATTTTGGCTTGATGATAAAGAATGAACTCATTCAGGAAGGAGACCAAGAAATTACTGATGTTATCTGACCCACTGCCTGTTCAAAGATGAAGTATTAAAAATACATATATCACAGTAACTATTTGATGCCATATATGGCATAACAAAAATAAATTATTCCGCTCTTCCAACAGAATCATTGTTCAAAGCCTCTTGTCATGCCAAGAAAGATTTCAACTCACAATTAATTTAACAGGACTACAAAAATCTACCACCTTTCCTCTTCATTCACTTTAACAAAGTCTAAAACCATATCAACAAACCAAGCTGGCTCGACAGAAGTCATTCCCAAAGGAAGCAAGTTATCCTATCTGTGCTTACCTCACAGAAAATCACCGAGTGGTTACACACTTTTGGGAAGGGTCTGATACTGCTTGACCAAAGAGTTGAGGTCACTGAGGGATCTACTGACAGCCTCAGCCAGAACTGGTCAAATAACTGAAAATATGGAACATTATTTTGAAGATCACTTTAGTATCTAGTGAGAAATGAAAAAACTGAGATGCTTTCATGCAGGACCAGATGATCCAACCACAGGATACTCTGGTGGCATCTGCTAGCACAAAGCTAGCTACTCCTCCCCAGTAACAGCCGATCTTCATGCCTTTTAATAGAATATTTGCCAAGGGCAAAATTTAGGCCATGGCTCAAAGTACCACCAACACAAGAACATATATATAGAAGAGTTTTCTCCCACAGAAGTCCACTAGTACTAGAACAAAACACTTAGAAACAAAGTTTTCTGTAGTTGACATTAAAATATTTTATTGGCTAGGTAGAATGTGCAGGATGAATAGAAATATACTGAAATACAAAGTCCTCCAGAATACAGAGTAGGAAAACCGCAATCAATCTATCCTTCCACATCTTATTTATATACACAGCTGAATGTACTCAAGAGTGTGAATAGGGTCACATCTGCATTTATTTCTTCTCTTGAATACACATCTAGTGTAGTCCAAGGCCTGTTTCTTTAACAGAACATTGCACGGCTACCCTATTTTCTCATTTGGCCTAAATTCTGATGAAATTTTACATACTCTTCTCTCCCTTGCTAGAACCTTTCAAGCTTGACTTCTGCTTCTTTTTCTCCCTTTGTCCCAGTATGCGATAGATTTTCTTCTTAGCCTCCTTTTGCCTCTTGAATTTCTGTTCATCCTCCTTCCGTTTAACTTTGAGATATTCTTTAAGTTGTTCTTGATGTTTCACTTTGGCTTTCCTTATCTTGTAATTATTCACTGTACTCAAAGCACTGAGTAGGGCCGATATCTAAAACAGAAAAGACAGAATTGATATATACACTTCAGTTTTGGTGTGCAAGAAAGACTTTAACACCAGCAGAGAGCCATATAATGAGTAAGAGATTCAAGGCAAGTTCCTTACTCTGCATCTCTTACCCCATCTAGAAAATGGTTTACTTATTTTGTTGGGAAGTTAATCAAAGGTTTAATTTTTGTGAAATCTGATTTTGGTTAGATACTATTTAGGCTATGCCTAAATACTGCTACAGAACACTTAAATTGCAGTTGGCATCATCTTGCCTTTGCACACACTATATATAGTTCCCAATTTTTGAGGCCGAGTGCTGCCTTTGTGAATAATGCATAGCAATGACAAGTCAAATACAAGACCATAATTCTCCAATAACATGAGTGCTACATCCAACTGAAATACCTTGCAAGCATTGTGACAAGGGGATAAGTCATGTTTATGCTTCAGGTGACCTACTAGTTTAAAAATTAGACACTGTCTACTCAGTAACAGATCCATATACCTACCATAAGCCAAACAAGTACAAAACAAATTGCAGGTGATAACTTCCTACTAGGTGCATATAAATCTTTAGCACTAACCACCGATTCAAGTGGTAAAACAATAGTTAGAAATGGTCTAAGCAACACATTTACCCTTCGAGAGTACTTGTTTCAGAATAAGTGCTAATTACCTTCTTTTCATGAGGCTCCCTAATAACAGCTGGTCTCCACTGGTCTTTTGGAGTCTTGCCTTTCTTTTCGAGATTCTTCGGCTTGTTCTTAAAAGGCAGTGCCTTCTGCAGTGCTTTAGGAATGTGGAGCTTATTGAAATGCCTTTTCTCCCTCACGATAGGCTAAAAGAATTGATGTAGAACATACTTGAGATTGACGATATTAAAAAAAGTACACCACAAACAAATTAAAAAATAATACCCAAACAACCCACCAAACACTCAAGGTTCTCCGAAGTCCTTGCACCAAACTATGAATGATATGTTTACCCCTATTCCACTATAACAGAAGTCTCAGTCAGCTTTTGGAGAAGATTCATCCCCTGCAGATTACTTTATAAACTCCCACTAACCCACTATAATCTGTTCTCCTCTGTTTTATTTCAGTGTCACGCCAGGAAAGACTGTGCCTTGCAGATGTAAGTATGTCGTCACACCTGTGTATGTATGAACATGTATTTACACTACCCTGTCTGCACCAGTCTGAGGCAGGGTGCACATTTAACTGTGAATCCTGGTTTAACAAAAAAAGAAAAAAGTACCCGAAATATCAAGTGTACCTTATAGAGAGAATCTTTGTTTTGTTTCAGTTTGATGCCTCGCTCGTGCCTCAGCTGGCCTGTTGTCTTCATTCCACTCCAGCTATCCTTCTCGCCTGCTGGCTTCAGCAAGGATGTTACAGGGTTGTAAAACATTGGGATAGAAACAGGATACCAAGTCCTCACAAAGACAATATCTGAAAGAAAATGAAATGTTATTTCATTCTGTAACACCACAAGTCACCACATCCACACTCTAAGCAAAGGTTGTCTGACCAGAATAAATAACTAACATCTAGACCATGTGCTGGGATTGTGATTGGTATGTATACCAAAACCCTTCAAGCATTAGTCAAAAGCAGTGTAACAGTTTGCACACTTGGGTGAAATCATGAAGAGCACATATTGCTGAAGAGCAGCCAGCTGAATGCCACCCTAGTCATTATTCATATTCAAATAAAGAACTAGCACCACAGTTCAGATTTGTATCTGTGCCTCTATTGCTTGCGTTTCTTCTGCCTATTTTTATAAAAGGACTAACTTGCACTATCCTTAACTCCAATGTGTTCAGGAAGACAGAGATCTCAGAAACCCAAATAAGCATGTCATCATGTTCTTGATATCACAGTGATGCTCAGCATGCACATATCATTTACCCCAGCCTCTGCACAATTTCCCCAAATGGTTAGGAAAATAGTTAACTCAAGTTATGATGCCATTCTTCTGATTTCTCAGAGAAAATGTCCTTTTAGCACTTACTCCACTAAGGACAATCAAGTTTCACATTCAAGGAGAAAAACATACCATGTGTTAAACGCATGAAATACTCAGAGAAATAGGTCTCCAAGACTAACCTTTTCATCTGCATTACTATATGACTTCTGAGTGTAACCACAAGAAATCCAACAAAAAATGTGCTTTGTTTAAATTTCATTCTGCATCTCACCAGATATTTCATGCTCTTTGAATTCACATCTCAATTATCAGATTCCAGAGATTCTGAGACACGGCTTTTCAATCTGTGAAGCAGGATGAAAGTTGTGTGATAACTTACATGGAAAGTGCAACTTACCACTCATCAGCAACTTGTCTTCAAATGTTGCTCTGAAGGCACCTATTGGAGCCCGGAGGGCCTTTTTGATCTGTCCTCGGATACCACTCACAGTACGAATTGCTGCACCTTCAAATTTAGCCACTTCCAACGGAGAGTTAAACATCCCCTGCAAGTGTAAATTACCCACTATCATTCAAGATGCTAAGCCTCTCTGCAACCTATGCAGGCCACTAAAATTTCCACAAGCCGATCTAACAAAGAAATAGGATAAACATAACTTTGTCTTTTTTACTAAGGGTGCTGATCATGCTAAAAACCTACTAAGCTTTAAGGTAAGCTACTCAAAGTAATCTCCTTAAAAGTCATATCCTAGTGGCAAGGTTTCTTAGCATTAAATATATATTCCAAACCAGAACATATTTAGAAGAATCTGTCCAATTCTCTTCTAAGTCATTTACTGGAACACAGCAAGTAAACTGCCTTAAGTCGCTAGCTGTGAGACTAACACAATACAGCTCTCCAGTCTGTGCTCCCTTCATAAATCACAAGTCCAGAAAAAAAATCTGTGTACGCTTCAAGGCAAATACTTGAGAGCTTCACTGTTGGGATCAGTGCTTAGTTGCTTACTGCCTCAAATGCAGAATAACCTACCTTCTTCCTGAGCCTGAAAGCCCAACCAAGGACAGCTGGAAGACCAGTGAAAACTCACTTCTGCAACAGTTCTTGCTCCAAACATTTTTGTAACTGTAACTGTCAAGCCCTAAGCACTGTTAAAAGAAGTAATCTTTGATCCCAGAGCTGAAATTCAGTGGAATCAAACTGCCTGAATGGCATCAGGTACAGGTGCACATTCTCTACAGCTATCTGCCACTGCAGGAAGCTAATCAGTAGCTTTGACAAAGGGAACCGGGGAGTGGGGAGAAGGGGAAGGGAAAAAAACCGATAAAAATCACAATGAATGTGAGCCAAGAGTGTTCCAGAATTTTTGCCTGATTAACAATAATTCATCTTTGTTGGCTAACGATCAATATCTTCAAAGACTGCACTGAAGAGCACTCAAAAAACCCCAAGCAGCTACCAAGATAGAGAACAGTACACAACAATTACAGAGAACTTCTGCCTTGGGAAAGACAGGTGGAGTCCGGGGTTGCATTCCTTCCTAACATCAATATGCATGGTTTTACAGTATACATATATACATACATACATACATACTCACCTTGATAAAAGAAGTGTTCTTAAAAATTTTGAATGGAAAACCAGTTAGCTTTAACTTCTTTACAAGAGTTATAGACTTATCTAAATCAAGCACAACTCCTGTTGCAGCAATCCGGAAATCAGGCTGAAACATAGAGAGATGAAAGACATTGCTGAATGTATATTTACCAAGTGATGAAGAAAACATTTCACTAAAACAATTCCACTGCTTTTCAGAGTTTGAGTTCAGAATTTGTAGCCTTTACATGAGTACAGCAGCATGACGAATGCAAACTGACTTTGTACAGACTAGTCGAGGTGCTGCTGACATAACATTCCTACTATTCACTAATGAGATTTTCAGAACTGCCATTCTAATTACCTTGGAAGCAATCTAAGAGTCCTTGTTATCTACCTCACTAAGTTCTCTTCATGAAAGCGATTCTTACTCGGACAGAAAGTCTCAAAGGAGAAGTGCTTTGTGCACTGCTGTAAGTCACTATCTTATGCTAAGGACACATGACAAAAATAGCCTTTTAATACATTTAACAAGAAGACTGTGTAACAGGACTGAAACAAGGCATGTTTTTAGGAAGGAGATAATCACCATTCTGATCACTGTCATGCTCATTACAGTGTCATGCAAAGCTTTCATCGCATGTTGAATGTAAACACAAATCTAGCTTTGGATAATATATACGCAACAAAGATCGTATTTGATAAATACTGCTTTCACACTATTTAAATTAATTCAGATATCCATCGACATCCTAACAAGATGGGGAGAAATCACAAGGAGGGCAAACTTTTTCAAGGGGAACATCAGTATTTCATCCTGTAGAAGTGTTTTAAAAATTATCTGAATACTTAGCATTAGAAAATCAAGTACGTAGAAATCCTTCCACCTAAAATAGAGCAATATTTGTCATTTTCAGTGTAGCAAATGAATATTTATTTTTTTTAAAAAAGCCTCCATTCAGTTTCCTGTCTCATCACATGACATCTTTTAAAAGCTTCAGTCTACCTACCTTCTCAGTTCCTACAACATCCCTGCTTTATTATATGTAAACCTTCATCTCCAATTCTAAACGTTTTATTAAAACTCATGGAAAGCATTAATCAAAGTTTTACAATAACAAACCTACCGTTGTGCCACTGACAGACTGAACTGCCAAAAATCCCGTCCCCTGAGGGGTGATAGGCCCTAGAAGAAAATTAAATTGCAAAATTTATGAAAAGCTTCATCGCACATCTAGCCTCTACTTAAAAGACAGAAAGCTTCAAAACACATGCCAAATATTGTCAATGGATAAACTCAAAGAAAAGTTCAAAGCATTCAACCCATTACTGACATACGTAGCCCCACAAAAGTTAAAGGAACGATGAACAAGAAGTTATTCATGTAGGGAAGCATTTGCAGGGCTAGTCCCATAATGTTCTCAAATGTTGCTCTGCACACAGCCAAATCAGGTTCCTCTTTGATATAATACAACCCAGAACATACAGAATTTTATTAAGAGCCAAAAAACTCACAAATCATTCAAGTGACCGGCAACTACCCATTTTCCCAAACTATTTGTTATTTTATATTCCAGGAGAAACAGAACTTGTTTAAGACTTCTAATTTCAAAACCTACTGGCTGCATTTTCTGATACATCCTGTAAACTTTGAGGAGACTTGACAATGTTTAAGTGATACAGAACAGTAACTTCGAATCACCCTCACCCCAAAAAGTTGCTCCACAATGCATATGTTGCGGTGTATACTTCAGAAGCCTGTGACGCCCGTTGTGATCTTCAATGTAGAACATGGGGATAGTCTGAAATCGCCTCCACCCTAATGAGAGGATTACAGGATCACGCGTCTTCAGTATCTTCTTATACCACCGGTGCTTCTTCAGGCGTAACTAATGAACAAAAAAAAGAACAATGCTATTATAGGATAGCAAGATTAATTCTGAAATTCAAGCCTTAATTTTCAGGAATGATTGAAAGCAACCTGCATCTACAGTAGAATTTTTTATTCAGCAAGCTTTGTATCTTTGAACACTCTCATTAACACTAGAGGTTGACTGGAAAGATAAAGCTAATCGGTATTTCACTCACTTCAATAACGTCATGTTTGCATACATATAAGGACATGTTACATTAAAAAATAATGTATATATATGCCTGTAGCTTCTATACACCCTTGCCCACAGACAGCAAACCTCAGTAATTTAGCAATCACAGTATCAGACCTTAGTCCTGAGACATCTCTGGACATCACATTAAACAACAACTTCTTCCAGTTAGCCAATTAAGCCTGTAAAAATCCAGTGTCTGCTACTGTAGAATTAAATTGTGTCAAAAGAAAATCCACTATTCAAGAGACACAAAGATTTCTTTCTGTGTTTATAATAAACAGAAAATAAATAATAACTTCAGACATACTGAAGCACGCCTGCACCAATATAAAGCACAGTCACAGCTTTGGCTATGTGGACATACCTGTACATATCCAACATTTCCTTCACTGTTGCCTAAACCACCCAGAATAATAGGATAATGAGGGTCAAAATTCAGGACAAATTCACATGGGACATTCTCGATCTCTATTCGAACATACATCCCAGGCCGGAAGCCTTCATACTGCACTCTGGTCTCATCATCTTGATCTTCAAATTCCGCTCGATTAAGCTATGTGAAAAAGAGCAAGTCACCATGTGTTTTACCGAAATCAAGTATTAACAACTTGTTCGTGAGGTGCCAGTTCTATTTAAAACATGCTAACATTTATATAAGTCTTCCGGGAAAGATCTGATCGGTTCTGTGACTTTCTATTCTGAGCAAGATCTCTGCCACCGCGAATTCGTCCCAATTTGAAATCCCAAGTGGGCCTGTTAGTCTACTTGAAAGACAGTACCCAAGTGAAGCAAATGACTGAATGACTTCAGATGTACCTTTCATAACGGTGACTTTGGATTTTAAAGATACAACTGTCAAAAGTACATTTTTCATTTAGGAGCCCAAGTACCTTTTAAAGTTAACACCGTGATCTTTAAGGTGTCAGTCTACGAGGAGGGTGGGCTTCCATGTGATTCAGCAGTTTCAAAATGCTTCTGTGCATCCTCACACTGTGTCTTGTCAAAAAGGCCTTTTAAGGCTCCAAATTCCGTAAGAACATGGATATTGTGTAAATATTTAGCAGAAAATTGTAACAGAAGCCCCGCCTTCCTGTTCTAGGTCCTGATGTTCAGCCATGTTTAAGATGGTGCCTTTATGCAATCTAATCATCAGTTTAATTTCTTGATATATGGCACAAGTCTTCTGGTCCAACAGCATTTTATCTATTTATCTATTTTAAAAAAAAAAAGCCTAGAACAAAATCAACACCTGTAATTCTGGATAAAGTTACCCTGAAGACTCCTACCACATGTACTAAGCAATGGTAACCTAATTTTCTGCCCCCCCTCAAAGTAACTTGACAGTTTGATCAAAGAGACTGCCACACAAAACTTACTTATGCCTTAGTAACACTAGGGGCAGCGGGGGGTGGGGTGGAAATCAAACTAAGAATACTAATTTGTGTCAAATATTTACCTGGTGATATGAGAAAAGATTTTCACTTTCCTATACATAAAAGGAAGCCTTCCCCAACCCCTTCCTGGAGTGGAACCTTCTCTCTCATGCTTTAGGGTTTGTTTCTTTTTTTTTTTGGAGACCTACCATGTTACTTCCATTACTACAGGGCAAATGGGTACTGCTAAAAATCTTTAAAGCACGTAAGTTTAGATGACACATCCTGCCTTATTCCATGACTCAGAATATGGTTAACTACTTAAATCAATTTAAATTAAGCTTTCAGTTGTTTGGCTTGTTTTTCTTTCCAGCTAATAGAATAAAAAAGTTCAACCATAAAAACTGCCAAGCATGCATTTCTTTGTGTGTAATTTCTGAAGTAGCTCCCGTCACGCGTGTCTCCAGGTAAAAACCTTTGGGCAAAGTCTGCGGGGTGCTTCTGAAGACATGCCACCAGACAAATTGGCAAGTTAACAGTTTGTACCTGTGCTTGCTTATGCATTTCTTCTTTAAGGTCATCAAAGTATGTGGCATCCCCTTCATCATACTCTGCATTAAACATTTCTTTCAGTTTCCGTTTCTTGTCCATGCGCTCCTTTTTCTTTTCCTCCTCCTCTGGTTCTGATTTGGACATTTTTCCATCTTCCTCATCATCTTCACTTCCAGACTAATCAACAACAATGACATGTAAAAAAGTTCATTGAAGGAAACATAGTGTGATTAACAGTTAATATATTCAGTAAATTTTTCTTAAAGCAAATTATTAGACACTTGAAAAATATTTCCATTTTAAACAGAAATTAGTGAGTTCTTCCTATGAGACCTGAATTCAACAATGACCAAAACATTTTGTGATCTAATCATAACTCTTCTCCCTGAGAAAACTTCACAGTATTTACTTTAATATCAGGGAACATATCTTAGAACTGACCTACCTGTTATTCTACAACTAAAACAAGCCCACATAATAAAAGAGGAAAAAAAGTAATTCTTGATAGCATTGAATAATACTGAGCCAGACGGCAGCACTCTAGAGGCCAGAGAGGAGAAAGTTTGTTTGCAAACCACTTGAAAACTGCCAAAATGATGCCATTACCCTCAATTTTATAATGGAATGCAAGGCCATCAAGTTGCTCAGTCTGGAAAAAAAAAAGGGCGATTTTTCAATCCATACTGTCACAGACAACTGCAACTCTGTTCTTGGAAGGTATCCAAGCCACAGCATTAAATGGCTTCCATTGGGCTCTTTCTGCAGGTATGAGGAATGACTAGGGAACTGTGTCAGTTTCCACAATTTGTTGTGTTTAAACAGAGCTCTATAACCTTCTGTATCACATGAAATGACATAGCTCAAACAGTTATGATCACTTTTGGGTTATAAGTACTTCTCTCATACCTCTGGATCCTCCAGCTGATTAAGCCTGACATCTACTGTTAAGTGAGTGAGGTGATTTCTCCCACATAATTAAACAATTCAGTTTGAAAGTAAAACCACACTATCCCAGATATTTGTAGGCTACGAAGTCTTTAACACATAAAACTTTTCTTCCTTGTTGCCACCAATTTCTTAACTACTGATTCATGAAAATTAAATTTATTACTTAGGACACCTATCGCTTGATCAGAAACTCATAAAAACCACAGACATACAGGTCGGACCAACCTCATCATCTCCTTCAGCCACGTGCTTTCCTTGGTGCACAACTCCAGTTTCAAGATCTTCAAAATCTCCATACAGTTCTTCTGCAACAATAAGCACCCAAGACACCATTGTTACATGGCAGGTAACTGTTCTGTTGTTTTGTTCTACCCAATTCCTCTGATTTTCAGTACTGGGGATCTCTCTGTACTGCTCTGTGGATTAGTTTCAGCCCAAATATATTTTTCCCCCACCAATAGTTTTGTAAGTCTGTTCTGCCCTCCCTGTAGTTTCAGCTGAAAAGTCCCAGCTGAACTTGTGGCTCCTCCCCCTTGTCTTTTTTGTACCTTCAACTTTATGGTTTCAAAACCATAAGTAAAGTTTAGAATACACCAGAGGACCATACAGCACATTAGTTAGAACTCTAATGACACAAAACACCAGCAATCAATCTTTCAGCTTTAAAAGATAAAGTAGAAAAATTTAAATATAGCAATTTTTAAGTAAAACCCAAATGCTTATAGAAGCCTGTCAAACCACCCTCATTTTGCAGCCATATTATTAATATTTTCTAAATACCTCCTAATTTAAAAACGAACAAAAACAGCACCTCCAAAACATGCAAAGATGGATCTCCCTTTTCAGCCAAATGCAAGTGACCAGTTTATCTTCCCATTAAAAAAGAATTTCTGCTTATTTTTCCTGAGTCTATCCAAAAGAATAAACCATACGTAGCTGAACTCAGGCATGTAACTCAAAGTTGGCATGGCCAAGTGCTGAACAAAGACTGTTTCCTAAGTTAAGTTATAAAACCTATTTTTCAGAGACCAAATATTTAATATGTGCTGCTTGTCTACTGTTTGTACAGAGATTTACAGCAATTGTTCCATTATATTAGCAAAATCTGTATAATACTTTCTGTAGTAGTTCGAAAAAATTACAAGTCTATCACTAATGCAACATATTTTACACACATAACTACAACATATTTTTATTTAAAATCCCATATAATCGGTTTAAGTCTTAAACATACCATCTTCCTCCAATAACTTTGCTGCATCTTTATCATCTTCCCACTTTCCAGTAACAAAGCAGTCTCGAATACTGCTCATAACCTGCAAAATGTCAGTGCCTTGTACAGTTACAGCTTGCCATCAAAAGAAACACCCCCCAGTATGTTCCCCACTCCTCCATCAGAGATAACCTGATATCCTCACCATAGCTCCACATCAAGACATCATTACAGAAACTACACAATGCCTCAGCAAAAGCAAGAACATGAACACATCTTAACTCTTGCCTAAAGGTCTTTACACTGACAAGGTCTCCACCCTCAATCATATTTTCACTCCTGACTCCCCTGCTTTTCACTTTTCAATAAGTAAATATCAAACTACACCAGGATCCACCAAGTAGTCAAGAGCATGAGGCATTAAATTGATTTATTCTAACTTTCCATTCCATTAAGAGCAGACCTTGGAATATCTTAGCTAGTAAATACTTCTAAAGACAGAAGATACGACACTGTCCATAGCTCCCATAGGTTTGTTTCACTAACAGTTCAGTAGTAATTTAATGAGATACAGCCAGAATATAACCAGTAAAGGACAGGCAGAAGCAATTGTCCAACGGTATTACCTCTTCTAAATCCCAATCTCGCGTCTTTTCTATCAGAAATTTGGAGCAGTCAAGAGCATTAGCCTTCTGTTTGGATGCTTTGTCTGGACGGCTGACATGAAACAAACCTCCAAGTTCATCACCTGCATCCTCACTCTCACCATCTTCATCCTCGACAGCTAAATGAAATGCACAAGCTGTGATTATTTCCCCCACGGTACACGGTTTATGTTCATTAACCACCCCTCTTCTGCCTTACCTTTCACAGTACCTGCAGTAGTTTGAGGAAAAGAAGATGCAAGCCAGAAATAGTTTATAACAGAAAAGACTGAAGAAAAAGGTACACTGTTCCAGTGCAAGAGCTAAATTAATACCCTCACAGGGACAAAATAAGGCAAGCAGCAACCAGGGAGATAAGGTTACTCTGAGCACAGTCTAAAGCCAGTTGTACGGTTGCTCCCTACAGAAACACATCACTCTTTTCACAAATTCCACATAGTTCAATTTTTTTTAAACAGAAATCCAGTTCTATTTGCAAAACTGGAATCATCTGAAACAATACCGCCCAATAAGTGAACACAGCATGTTCATTCAATACTCTACACAGAAACTACACCAAAAAGATCTGGTACTATAAACAACATAGGGCTAGTCTGACAATCAAGAACATCAGACGTGAGAATCTCTCAGCAAATCTTCCCGCTCCTGCACTGTGGAAGGTTTGCAAAAACCAAACTGTATTCCCCAGAGGTTCTGGATGATGAGGTTTGTACACTTGAGCAACTACAGCACAAGTTGCAAATAAACAAGACAAATGACAAACAGCTCTCTCCTCTTCCCTTTAAGCCAGCTAGTTTGCTTTTTCCCTTGAAATACTCAAATATTACAGACATGAGAATACTAAGTCACATTTAAAGAGGTATGTTCAACCCTCAGTCAGTGTGAAACAAATTCCTGCAACAGCCACACAAACAATATCCCTTTATGACACATATAAATTGCCAGACTGGATTTGTACAGTATCTACCAGATACTTGTATAAATGACCAAACTTAGAATGTTTGGGGGAAATAGTTGTACCAGAAAACATACACCCAAGCAGTCTGGAAAATGAACTTAAAATAAAAACTGTCTTTATTACAATTAGTGAAAATGAGCATCAGCAGTTAAAAAAAAACAAACCCACAACAATTAATTCTTCTCAAGCCTCCCACCATAAGACAGTGTTCAACGATTCAGACCTGCAAACTCAGTAACAGCTAAAAAGCTACCATATGTTAAGAACATACAAGTTTCCAAACAGATCTGTACCTGTTCCATATATGAGTTTACGAAGATTGGGGGTTGAACGTTGCTGTCTTAGAAAGGCCTGAGCTGCCTTCTCTGTAAGGTCCTCCTTCCACTTAAGTGCACCTGAAAAAGGAAAGACATTGCATTTTAACTCCAAAAAGAGATCAAGAATTAGGAGCTACACAAATAATTTAACTAAGAACACAACAATAACAAGTTTTAGAAGTGTAGACACAACCCAATCTCTTTTTTTCACTCCATATATACAGAGAAACATATGTTGTGGCTAACATATCACAAATATTTTTGATGTGTTCTGATTTTAGAACAAAATTTCAATGTATTATTAGCAAAAGTAAGAGATTTGACTATTTTCACAATGATACATGTTTTCTTCACAGACTTGCAGAATTGCTGAGGTTAGAAAGGACTTGTGGAGGTCATCTCATCCAGCCCCACTGCTCAAGCAGGGTCCCTGACAGCAGGTTGCCCAACGCTATGTCCAGACAGCTTTTCAATGTCTCCAACAGTGGAGATTCCACAGCTTCTCTGGGCAATAACTACTTGCTGAGTGCAAGAACAGATAATACATTTTAGTCAAGTTCCTCCAACAATGATTTATTCTTTCTAAATATATCAGAGTACAACGGTTTGTTTTTCACAAATAGCCATAAAGATTAAGGAGAAATGTATGCAGAATCAGTGAGTTTTATAAAATGAATCACCTCCACTTTAGAAGAAAGAAACCTGAGCCCTCTAAATACCACATCACAAATCAAAGGCTTTATAGCAGATAATTCAGATTTCCTAACTTGAAGTTTGCCACTTCACCAAAAAGAAAAAAAAAAATGTGAGAAGCAACATTATCCCATGTTTACTAATTAAAGTACCCTTTAACAACACACCAAACTAAAAATGGACAGTAATTTTTTTTTCACTTTTATAGTCTACCTGTTGTGTCAGCAGAAAAATCTATTTTTTCTTCATACTCCTCTTCCTCTCTCAGTAGATTCTCCACATCATCATCCTCAGCTTCTACAGCTTTAAGTTTAGTCTGTCTAATATTATCAGGTATCTTCCCTTGACTGTGATTAAATCCCCTCCTGTCTGACTCTTCAACTTCTAATTCATCATGTGATCCTTCTTCATCATCACCCTTGCCAAGGGAAGGATTTTCAGCCTCAGATTCTGATGCCTCTTCTGCTGTGCAGTTCCCTGAATCTGTAGTGGGTGCTGCTTTTCTTTTCAGACTGTGATCCGAGACATGTGATCTCATTTCTGTATCTCCACTATTTGTTTCACACTGCTTGGATTTGGCTACTCTTTTGCTTGCAGCCTGAAATTCACTATCTGAGCTTTCACTGTCATAAGTCCTTCGCTCATCCTCCTCCTCCTCACCATCATCTTCTGCCATCTCATTCTCTTCCAGGGCAGTTTCTCCTTCTTCTTCAGAACTCATCTCAAGATCATCATCACTGTCTGCAAACGCTGGCAGTTCATTCACAGCTTCCTCTCTAGCCATCTCTGTTTTCAGACGTTTGACTCTCCCGAGAGCCACCTCTTCCCTTAAAACCTCTCTGTCACTTTCTTCCTCAGCATCGTCTTCATCATCACCATCACTTCCATCCTCAGACATTTCTTCTTCTTCTTGGTCGTCTTCCTCATCACTTACTGCGTCATCATTTTCCTTCTCCTCTTCTTCAAACAATGCCTTCCGACGTACTCTTCCCGTCTTCAAATCAACCTGCCTCTCTTCTTTTGGCATCACAAACCTATTTTCCCAAAGATCACATTTGGATAAGACAGTAAAGTACAAGGAAATTTCAGTGAAACAATAAAGCTACATCTTAATTATTTTTAAAATAAGTCATTTTAAAAAACAGAGCAAGGGTATGAGAACATTAAAAAGGCAATGGAGTTCTTCAAGTACGAAGAACACACCCTACATTATAGCCATAAATAATTCCCAAAGATGTCTTCATTTTCCATGGCATGAAAATTGGTTATAAAGTGAGTTTTACTGAAGATTATGACTGCCATGCTCCAAAACTCTAAAGAAAAACAGAAATATACAGAAATATATTACTTAGGGATATATCACCAAGGAATTAGTGGAAGGCAAGACTATACTGTCTGCAAAACTTTTCTAATATCAATTACTCCTATCTCAAAATGATTAGTCTCAGAAGCAGAAGAATGAGGCATTAAGCCATTCTACTAACCATGCTCTATTGAGAATTTTTCCCTAAATTAGAGCAGGAAATTAGAAATTCACTCATGCTCAAACACACAGCATTCAAAAACCTTACTCTTGTCCTACATCTTCTGAACCTAAGGGTCTGGAGTCCATGAAGAGAGAGACTTTGCTTGATGCCATCTTAACATCAATGGCTGAATGCGTAGAGATGAGGCTTTGAACTAGTTCATTATTTGGTCTCACTTCCTCCTGAAAAGCAAAATTTTTTTACTTTTCAATTAAATGAATAAACAAATACTTAACAGAACAGCCAACAGTCATTCATCCACTTCAAACAGTAGAAATATGCAAGAAAAAATTCTGAAGGATTTTAAACAAAGGTTTTCTCAGAAAATCGATGTCTCCTTTTCACTCTTCAAGACCACAGAGAATACTGACCCAAGAAAAATTAAGGAGGGCCTCCTTCACAAACACTACAGTAAATATCAGGAAGGACACGTTATCATAGACCCAAAGGTATTTAACATTTAGCACAATACATGGGAACACAGCTGAATTCAATCTGTTTGTATGCTAAAGTTTTCTCCCTGTCCCTCTAACCAGTCAAATCCTGTAAGCCTTCCTTCCACCATCACCTTGCCCTGCAAAAAAGGAGCAGTAATCTCCCAGTACCACAAGTTTTTAAAAATCTTTTCAGTCTTTAAAAAACTTTTTGGAAAGTTTGTGAAACTTATTTAGTTAACTATCATTAACTGATCTTTAAAATGTTCTGCACAATATTTTACACAGACATAATAAAAATATCCCTCCCTTGGAACCATTAGAGCAGAAAAAGAATTTACTCAGTATGGACATATAAGGATGGATTACTTTAAAGAAGCTTGTTTTTAATCACTTATTTTTACAGTAAGGATAACAACTGCATTTTGAAAAAAAAAAAAAAAATAATCAAATCACCAACAGCATTCCCTTACCTCTTCTTTTTCATGAGCATGACTTCCACCAAGGTCAATATAAACAGCATCCTTATCATACACAATACCCCCAACTCCAGAGAGAGGGGCATAGACTAGTTTCTCTTTCTCATTTAAAGAGCGCTTCTTCTGCTGTTCAGGTAGAGCACAGGGGTCCGGTAGGAAACTCACATCACTCACGGTGAAGTCTCCTACACCTGAGGTGACACAGGAAGCAATAAAGTTGCCAAAGTTTTCATTCTGAAGTTTGTACAATTACATGAAGAGATTACAAACAACAAAACAAAACGAACCCAAAACAAAACCACAGATCTCCCCTGCTGCAGAAAACCCAGAACACTGTAGCAGCCAGTGATTCACCAGCAGTGAGCTCGGTATCAAAAAGCCAAATCTTTCACCTTACTCATGAACTTAGAGAAACATAACCAAGCTCACCAGAATACTGCAAAGCTTTGGGTTTGATATCTTTAAACAAGAAAACTAGCAACTCATTCTTCTCAGTACAGTTTTAAAGTTATTGTTAAAATATTTCTGAATTCAAGCTCTTAAATTAATTCACTTAAAATATTACATTTATTCAACGACTGTGATGAATTTTGCATAAGCCACATTTACTTGTCCTTATTAGAGCTGGTATGTTCTGCACCTCAAGCACCTTTTAAAGCAAAATACCTTTGAAAAACTTCAGACATTGCCAATATCATGTTTAACTCTGCAACAAAACTGTACAATTAAAAGCAAAACTATTTACAAGGATTTTTTTTTTTTTTTTTCAAAAAAGCCAATTGTGAAATATTGTTTCCTAAAGCATAGCATGCTTTTAGAAAGATGAAAAATCTATTTTACCTTATACAGTTAAAGATACAAATAATTCCACAACAAAGCCAGCACCAGCTACCTGGTTATCCACAGGACAGTACAAAGAGCTTTAAGAATATATTACCTGGCATATGAATTTGACTTTTGTTTTTCAGGTGTGCTCCTCTCAAGTATCCATAAAGTGATACCTTCCTATCACATTTGGGATTGATTCGAACATCTTCTGGGTTTGTCAACTCTTCCATTCTACCCAACATAAAAAAGTTAGAATATTCAACAGTCCTTATAGTAACTTTTGGACAGACAATTTAAGTCAGACAATTTAAGAGAATAGAATTGCTGCCAATGCATGCTCTGCAGACTAATAATCAAAATAGAATGATCTTAAGTAAAAAAAAAAAAAGAAAGAAAAAAAGAGATCTTTAAAATACCATTTAAAAATATTCTTGAAAGCTTGTTTAATCATATTCAACAACGTATTTCCTGAAGACTTTATGGTCATTTCATGAGACATTTACTGCTTTCTTAGCACATCTTAATTACTGTTCTTACACTTTGCACACACAACCCTCTTCATATTGGTTTTGCCATTAAGAGTGAAAACAGAACAACCACCCTAAGAGACCTGAAAGACACATTCCCTGCAACCTCACAATGGCACCTTTTCCCAAATAACTGCAATGAGCAGCACAAAAGGAAAAGGGGGAGGGACAGATTGGCTGTTTTGAGGCAGATGAGGGGGAAACTCCTTCCAGAGCTCATTGCCATGCTGTGCAAGAGAGGAAACACAAACACACAGGCAAGAAAAGCATGGCACATGTATTCTGTCTGCCAATCAGCTTCGACCAAGCAACCAAAGTGCAATGGTTATAGCAACTTAAAACAATCTGAAAGACTACAGAATTTATTTTTTCCATTTTTCCCTCTCTTTGCCTTGTGTATTGTGCAGGACCTTTCATGATGTTCATCTACTTCTGACAATGTTTTCTAAAGAATTAGGCTCTGAAAGAGACTTGTTCCAGGCACTTTGGATTCTCAAGGGAGTTTTGTCATAACCATAAGCATTCTGGCATTAAAATGTGAAAGGTGAGGTAATTTATCAAGTAGCCACAGCCACTATCTGATGTTCCTAGAAAACAGAAGAATCAAATGCTATACGTGGGGATAGAGCAAATGTGATGCTCCAGGGAACTCAGAGCTACTAATTCACCAGCTCTCATTAGGTTGCTGGAATGCTACTTCTTTTCCACAGAAATCTGGTAACAGTCATCAAGAGAAAACTGAATGGCTGGGGGTTTTTAAACAGCTGAAAGAGAAAAACAGAGGAAAAACCACACACCTGTCCACAAGAACATATGGGTGAGACGTTTGCCAAGTAAGAGGTCGGAATTTCATAACTGAGATAAAACGCCCCAAATTGTGAACTTCTTGCTTTTGATATTCTCCATGAACCATCCCAGACAGATAAAACAGCTTAGCACCCTAAACACATTGAAGACATAAAAACATTAAACATCAATCTAATACTTACAAAACTAAAAAACAAGTAATGTAATTCTAATTTGTACATCATAATATAAAATTCTAAGTTAGAATTGGTTCCAAACAGATCAAACCAACTAGTTTATTTCCAAGAGGAAACTGCCCCTTAAACTTCAGGGAAAAAATTCCTATGCAGAAAATCTCAAAGGTTAATCTGTCTCTCAGACCTACAAGCAGATCCTCCTTGCACAGTACCTGCCTAAAAAGAGACCTTTTTACTAGTATTACATGTTTAGTAGCTAGTCACACCTGGATAAAGAATACTCATATAAGTATTGTAGCAAACACAAGAAAGATTAGATAATATGATACACCACCGTCATTGTCTACATACTGTATTATTTAAAAGATGCAAGAACATCATATGTACTTATGTATTGCCCCAATTTTATTTTACCTTACATAATGCAAAATACATGGGAATAAAAAAGAACGTTGAACGCCATACCGGGTACACTTCAGTCCAGAATCTGTGCTTCAACTTCTTTTTCGTCTTCTTTAACTGTTTGTTGTTCTTGAAGGTATCCAGGTGGGTAAGAACTCCCATAATTTTGGGAAAGCCATGTACCTGACAAATGTTCAGGAATTCAAAAGTTTCCATCTCAAATCCAAAGCTGGCATCAATAAGCATTAGAACCTGAAAACATAACATCAGCATTTTAATGTAACAATACCATGGTGCCCACATGAGCTAATTTCAGAGACTAAAGGTGTCATATGCTTCCTGGGAACCAAAGCCTTGCAAAAAGGTATGTTCTTTGTTTTCATGTAACCTGAAAAACAAGTATGGATCTCAGCTACTTTAGAAGTTAGGAAAGCAAAACTCCTCCCCTGGTCAATCAGAATTTAATATCTTCCCGTATTTCCAGAAATGTCTGAGAAAATAGAACTTTTATATCTGTGTCATGGATACCCTAGGCTTGTAAGATCTTCCATTAAAGGTTATCAGCTACATGAACAATGGAGTTCAGTTGCATTTCCCCTCTTCCACATCCTCCCCACAACCAGGCACATACTTTATTTCCCCCACCCCCATCATAAGACAAGTCCTAGGGGTTGTTCGAGAACATTCCATCTATTGTTGAGCTTAACAAGCTTTGCCTTCAATAGCAATGGGTGGAAATCAGACACTGGTGCAACCCTATCAAAAGTATTTTCAATATAAATTACAGCAGAAAACACACGCTATTGTTAACTTACCAAATCAGCCACTTTAGCCAGGTCAATCATTGTGTTGATGTCACACCCACATTCAATAATAGTCAGCCTGCGTTTTTTACCTGAAAAACAGTATTAGGAATCAAAAACCTGAATCAGATGGACCGCTGTTTTCTTTTCAGGTCACATTCTTGAACTTCCTGAAGAGTATCTGGGACTCAAAATTCTATAGATCGCCCAACATGCACCACTGTTAAAGTGCCTGTTTCCAAACATTTATAATTCTGCTAAATTTTAACTTTTTGGTTTAAAATTACCAGGTTGAGTACATGTTTTCAAAGTAGTTCATTTTTTTTTCCAAAAACAATACTCACAGGAGAAAAAAAAAGTTTGTGCAGTTTTTCTTATTTTGGAAATACATATATATATATATATATACACTTGTTATCATATATACTTGTTATCTTTAGTACCCCAAAGTTAATATTGTGGAATTTATTTTACCATGTATTTTTATTCTTTTAATACTGTTCAGAAAAATACATTCTGTTCAAGCCTTAAGAAAAAGACAAAACTACACATAGAATAATTTATAACACACATCCAAATGAGAAAAAGCACCCATGGTTAACTT
Organism: Porphyrio hochstetteri; assembly: GCA_020800305.1. Classification (NCBI taxonomy): domain Eukaryota; kingdom Metazoa; phylum Chordata; class Aves; order Gruiformes; family Rallidae; genus Porphyrio; species Porphyrio hochstetteri. The sequence continues at coordinate 13,554,626 of CM036911.1, forward strand.
AACTTCACTTGACTAACTGGAGCTAGCTAACTGAACTTCAGAGGAGTAACAACTTTAAATAACCTGAAAAAAATGGTACCTGTTGTATAGTTATCAACTGCAAAATTCAGTCTTTGAGTCCCAGTAGACCAATTAGGAAATCCAGTTTAACACATGAATTTTCCTTTCCATTTTTTTTTCTTTCCTGTATTTGTCAATTATTCCTTGCAAAAGGAGATTTATTAAAAGCTCTGAAGAGTATACCCACATCACTCACAGTTGTCTGCCTACATCTGAGCAAGATCTCCCTCACAAATTGGTTCCTGGAGCTGCTATGAGCTGTGCTTCCCCTAGAAGCCCAATGATCCCCCTCAATAATATTCAGGGAAAAGTATGAAGAGAACAGATTAAGACAAGTTGAAACTGGGACCAAAAGCTTCACAAAAAGAAAAAGCAACTGACCAGGAGGTAAGGTAGAGAAACGTAACTGGAAATGGCTAAGGAAATCGGTTCTTGGCTTAAGAAAGAAAGGGTAAAAAGATGAGATTATAGGACAGGGAACCTGAAAGAATGGGGAACACGAGTACAGGTTAGTATGAAGCCTGAGAAAAACAGTTCAAAAGGGAAACTTGGGAAAACTTTAAGTTATAGAAGAAACAGAAAAAAAAAAAGCCAGAAGGGATAAAAAACAAAACCAACCAAACAAAAAAGCCACATCAGAACTGGGATGCCAGCAGGGTGAGAAACAAGCTTAGAGGGACAAATCCCCCACCTAAATCTCATTACTCTTTCACTGTCAATAAGTATGCCTGTTAACAGATCCAAATTATTTCGTAAAAGTGACCTAAACTTATGAGAACATGAACACATCCTAGCTCCAAAAGCCAGACAAATATGGAGTGCAAAACAAGTATTTCCATTTCTTGTATCTTTGCTCTCACCTGAAACAATTGTAACAGGACCCCGTATCTCAACGAGTTTTTGCCTTGTAAAGTTCTTAATGAGGCATTTTATTAAGGTGCTCTTCCCAACCTTGGGAGGGCCAACCACAACCACCACCACAGGAGGCGGCTCCAAAGGAGTACGGTCAACCACAGGAATGTGATGTTTTTTAGTCTTCAAATCCTGAGTTCTGAGAAGAAATTTGAAATAAATAAATACAAGAACTTACAAAACAGCATTATTTACTCTTTGAAAGTCTTTGGTGTTTGCAAAGGCTTGGACACAGAAGTTCACCAAGAGCCCAGATATAAAACATTGAACTCCTATGACATCTAAGGAGCTATGCGCATTTTTTTTCTGTGTAAGTCAAGACTTACAAAGCTGTACCACGTAACAGAGACACAAAAAGCACCACACACACACAAACTACCATGCGACCTGATGAATGAGCAAAGCCATGTGAGCGCACCAGTGTATGGTGTGTACACCACGTGTATTTCTACAAAAAGCAGGAAAGCAACCCCAGCCAACACCTATCCACGCAGCCAACCTGGCGTGTCCCATAATCAACTCCCTTTCCTTACCTATGGAAAGTTCTGGCCATCCGCACAGCGGACTGGACCGTAAAGGCTTTGGGGTTTCTCTTCCGTGCATTCTCCTCATCTCCTATTCCCAAGTCATTGAGATAACGTTTCCTTTTCTTCTCTGCCTTTGGCCCGCTGTGCTTTGTGCGATGCTTCTTCTTCTCCTTTTCCTCCATCTTATTCCTTCAGCAACCCTCCGCAACTAGTATGACATAGATGCCTGTGCGATACCTGCACGCCTGACATAGGAAGAAAACGGAGTTAGCTCACCCGGCACACACCGACAGCGCGCCCGTGAGAGAGCAGCGCTCTGCAAGCGTCACTAAGCCACCCCGAAACACCAGCCGATTTACGTGCTGCCCGGGCGCAGGCGGGAAGCATGGAACCGGCCCAACCACCGCGTACTCCTGGCAGCCCCAGGGCCCTGCGTGCCGGGCACCGCGCTCTCACCCCGCGCCCGTCGGGCTCAGCCCAGACCGAGCTCCGTGCCCGGCAAGCCGCGGGTCTCCGAGCAGGCCGGCACCCGCTCCCGGCGGCGCTAGCCTCTCACACGGCGGCGATACGGGCCGTCGCGGGGCCGCAACTTTACTCCGGGCAAAGCCGGTTCCACCGTGGCGAGGAGCGGCCCCACAGCCCCGAGGAGAGAGAGAGAGAGAGAGTCCTACCTCGCGGCCGCTCCCCCCTGCCACCCACCTACCTGTCGCTCCGCGCCGTGCGGCCCGCGTGTCGGCACCGCCCGTCCCGCTGTAGCGACCCCCCGGAAACAGCAGCTGCGCCCGGAGTTCCGGGAGAGGCAGCTGCGGCGGAGCATTATTGCCGGCACACACGGCAGCGGCCCGGCCTCCTTGCTCTCACGGGGGTGCTGGGCGAGCTGCGGGAGCGCAGGGCCAGCACCCGAGCAACCGGCCCCTGAGTATGCCTAGTCTGTGAATAAGAAACTTTCCTGCGAGCGCTGTGAAGGTTCGTAGTACCTGTCCGGCGGTACCGGGCACCGGGAACCGAGGAAACGGGCGAACCCCGCGCCCCGGCGAGGGCTGATGGCCGCTGATGGATCGGGGGGTCCCGCCGCGGCCGCGCAGCCTCCGGCGCTGCCCCCGAACGAGCTGCCCGCCCCAGAAATCCATGTGAAAAGTTTTGTTCTGTTTTGTTGGGGTTTTTTTAAGAAATCTTTACTAAGGACTGTAGGAGGGCAAGCAAGTGCGAGGGTAAACATCCATGAAGGGGGTTGGAGTGCTATGAACTGTAGCAAGAAGTACTCGGGTGGGGGTGTCTCTTCAGACAGGACACGACTAGGCATGCAGGAGTCAAAGCGCTGTAGGCGAGAAGTGAGAAGTGCTTTTTTTATCTCGGGCCTGTGCCTACTTCACGCAAGTCCTCCTGCAGTTATTTATAGGTACAGGCTCTGCTTAATTAAGTGAAGAGCCCTCTTCTCAGCGGTAACGTGCCTTATACCACGGAAGAAGGAGGAGCAGAGCTGCTAGAGAGGTGTCCAGGTCAGGAACTCTTTTCTGTGATGCTGGCCAGATGCTGTATTGGGGTGGGACTCCTGCAGCAGGGGCCATACCTGTCCCTCAGGTCCTGCTGCCAGAGGGGGTGACTCAGAAGAGCAGGACTCCGCTTTGCAGGCTCCCACAAAATGAGGAACTCAAAGATGCCTAGCAGTGGGGTAGGCCCAGGATGACAATAAGCTACAGTGGTAAATGTGGGTCCTCACTATGTCTCTTTGACAAGTTATGTGGAAAAAAACAGCTTTCAATATTCAGCATGCAAAATCCTTCTTTAACCAGAACCATTTTACAGGCAGAAGAGTAATCCAATACTGAACATAATTGGCTCCTGCTCCACACCTCTGCATCATCTATTCATACCACAGCAGAGATGCTTTTGTCATGCAAGTCCAGGGGAACCTACTAATACCATTGCTGTGCAAGCAGCAATGTTTTGGCATTCTCCTCCTCATTATAAGGCATGGAAGTTTACCACATGCTCTTGTGACATTTCTGTATCACCCTGCTCTGCAGAGATAGAATTTGTGAAACATGCTAGGGAGGTTAGCTAAAAAGCAACCTGTAAAAAAATAAAATCAGGAACTTCGAGAAGAGTGCCAATCTCAGCAGCAGGTTGCTGTGTGATGGAAGAATGGTTTTTCCTTTGGACTTGCTCACAACAAATACTGAGTACAGAAACGTGAATTTGCCAGTAAGGGAAGTGTATTCCCCAGACCAGCTGAAGGGGTTGTAATGCCTGGTATCATCAGAGCATCCAGAAATGACAGCACATAACTTGGGTGCCTTGGTGCAGGTCTGTGTTTTGACAGAGCAGGATAGCTACAGAGTGAAAGGGAAAACAGCCAGACACCCTGCAGAGATCCAGCTCACTGAAAGCGAATCTGCTTAACAGTGACCCCCTACTACTTTACTCCATGTAAGGGCATGCTGGTTACCATACCTCACCAGCAGCAGGGGAGGTACCCACTACAGAGATCCTTTTTCTTCTTTATGAAGCAAGGCAGTTTTGCCACATGCTTCTGAGCGCAAATTTCTCGTCTTTTTCACAGGGAAAGTTACTGCTTTTGTTCAGTCCATGCCTAGGAACAAGTCTCACTTCTCATGAAGTTGGCCTATATGTAAATAAAAAAAGTCTTGATGCTGTTTAAGAGATTTACTAAAGGAGCCATATATACAATCGGAAGTACAATCACCACCTCGTCCTTAGCTCTCAGAGACAGCTTTTTGTCTTCTAAGTGCTTTGCAGATACTGTCTAAAGCTATAGTTCTTCTGTAATATATAGTTGTGTTCCAATTCTTCAGGTCAAGGCAGAAAAGTTTAACAACTTCATCACAGCCACAGCTAAAAGTTACTGGCCAAAACGAGAACTAAATTTTTGGTACTTCTCATGTACACATCTCAATAGACAGGTTCTTCACACAGATACCAGCTTTATTAATAAAATAATTATCTGTCCTTAAGTTTTATTGTGTTTCTTTTGTTCCATAAACAAAGTAATTAAGTTAATGTGTATTAAGCATGCCCAGATTTTAAAATATTACAAAGCCACATTTAAAACACAAAAAAAGGATTGGACTTGTCCTTTTCAAGATCCTATGCCCAATATTGCTTTAATACACAACCATGGCAGCTCTCAGAGATACACATGAAGAACACTTCCATGATTATGGTGATCTTCCAGACGGCCATGGATCTTAAGTCTTAAATTAGGCTCAATGTGTGAAGTGCAAAGATGGAACAACTACGTTTTTTCAGTGAGTGCAGTTATGCAAGTTCATCGTCACACAGGTTTAAAAATTTCATTTGGCAAATATAAAACTACATTTAGGAAAAAAAGACAATTTGAAAAATACTATACAAAAGGAAATAAAAAAATACTGCCTTTTAAAAGGCTACACACATGGCCATTTTTCAATGAAAACACTATGCATTAAGTATCTAGGAAACGACCAGTAACGTTCTCTTATCAGAAACATACCTAGAACCCAAACACACCCAGTGAGCCATCACCTGCCACCACCAAGGCTGCTTTTCCCATGGTTCTATTCCTCTCACATTAATGCTGTCTCCACTAAAAGGTATCAGTAAGTCTGTCTTCTACAGATTTCTTAAGTTAATGTGAATTCTGACCAGAATAGAAACAAAGTCCAGTGCGGTGAGATCACAAAACCAATGCTATAGTCCCAAGCCTCCTGGCAGAATCCATCAAGCACAGTCTGAACACGGACTAAGTCTTCAGTACTGGCACATTTGTGAAGATCAGTCTGTACATGCAAGTTAATGTGAGGCTGCCAATAACGAAATGCGTGCAGAAATACTGGGAGCAGCTTAGTGACAGTTCCCGTAAGACAGGGCAGGGAGGGACTGCACATTCAGCAGGTTATTTTCCTGTACCACTTGCTAACTTGGCTTGTCCTTCTTCTACATAGCGCACAAAACTCAGAGCAAGCTCTCTACATTTTGACCTGCAAAACCTCTAGCCATGTTGGACAACACTGCCAATTGAATGACAACAAAAAAGCATGAATTTTTTTATCGGGCAAGCAGACCCACCATCACAGTTTCATGTGTGAACCAAAGGACACGCTGAAGTCTGGCCACCATAAGCAAAAGGGTAACTTTTTAGCACACCTTGCTCCCCATTTTGCTCAAACAGTGGATCTAACCCAGTTCCCAACATTTCATCTCTCACACCCAGCCAATGAGAGTCATACTCATTTACCGTCTCCAGCAGCTGCTGCCCATATGATGGGGCTGGAGCAGTAAGTGTCCCCTGATACTCCTCTTCATGTTTTGCAGGTACCAAAGGAGGACTAGTATGACTAGCTGCAACCTGAGGTGGACTGTGCCTCATCTGCTCCAGCTCCAGCTTAGATTCCCCTTCACCATAATGAAAAGCAGAACCCTTCCCAAAGGGAGAAGCATTTGACTTGATATACAAATGGTTCTCACTGCCCAGGCCCTGGTTAGCATTTAAGTAGTTTAAGACAGGATTCATATACACATTCTCCTTAGCTTCCAGGTACTGGTGATCTATGCAAGACTGGTAAATACCTGCATCAGAGTAGCAGCTTTCAGAGAAAGACTTCTTCATGTATGGATATTCCTGTGCCTGCTGCGCCGGGAGTGAGAGCTGGGGGGGACTCCCCACACCTCCCACACCGGGGGGGACTCCTTTTCCCACACAGTCCAAACCCAAGTGAGCTGGGGCCTGACCTGAGGCTCCAAAAGTGTTATCCAAGCTCCTGAAGTGAGTATCGAGCCTTGAGTACAGCTGTCCCGAGTAAGGCAACGGCTGACCAGAGAAACTCTGGTTTCCTGCCAACAGGCCAGGCTGCAGATGGAGGAAGCCCCGGTCCGGCCCAAGACCCTGCGTCACCCGGGACCTTTCCTGGCAGCCGCCACTGCAGCGGGACTGCTTCTGCTTGCCACAGGCCGGCTTGGGGTAGGCGGCGGCTTCGCCCTTCTTGTGGTTCAGCTGCCGGGCTCTTCTGTTCTGAAACCAGACCTACAAGGCAAGCAGAGGCAGAGACTGAGCACCCTCCCCCGCCTCGGCCCTACCCGGCCGGGGGAAGCCGCTGCAGCGTCCTCCCGCTCACCCCTCTCACCTGGATCCTTGACTCGGGGATGTCGATGAGGCAGGAGAGCTGCTCCCGCAGGGCGATGCCGGGGTAGGGCTCCTTCTCGAAGGCGCGGACAAGCAGCTCCAGCTGGGCTTTGCTGAAGGTGGTCCGCTTCCGCCGGCCGCCCTCCCGCCCCGTGCTGGGGGCGGCGGGACGCGCCCGGGCTTCGCCTGCGGCGGGAAGAGAGCGGCGGTCAGCGGGTGCCATGCCGAGCCAGCGGCTCTCCTCCTGCCCACCGTCGCCGCCAACATTTCCAGCAACAACCTGTCCTGCCCTCCCCTCCCCTCCTCGGCCCCGGCCGCATCCCGGGGAGGCTTACCAGTGGGTCTGGGGCTGGCGGGGAGACTGGCGAGCTCCATACGGCCGAGGTCTGCGGACGATGGGGCAGCACAGGCCACTCCTTGCCTTATGAGGCCTCCGCCCCGGCCGTTAGCGACCCCCACCTGACTGGGCCGGCCCCGCCAACGGGGCTGGGGACGCCAGGCCTCCGAGGGTGACTCAGAGTTGTCTCCCACACCTCTATTGTCATCTCATCATCAAAATACACATAATGATGGCTCACCCAATCGAAGGAGCCAAAGCGTCTCCCAGCGAAGCCCCCACCGCTGTCACAAACCCATCCACCTTTCTTTAATTCAAATGGAGGGTGGATAATTTAATGAAGTTATCTTTCACCTTCGGTTTGGCTCCCCTTCTCTCTGCACTGCAGCCCTGGGGCTCCCATGGATGCAGGGAGGCCTCTACAGTGCCCTTCTCTGGAAGGGAAGCCATCCTGGCTCTTGGTGCACCTGGGTCGTAAGTCCTTGTCTTCCCCGTTTAGCTACCCTGCTCCTATTGCCATGCATGCAATGTTTCCCATCATCTTAACCACAGTAAATAAAACACTGGCAGCTTTACTAGACATTGCCTCATAACCCAGCATTGACAGCAAAGGACAAAGCCTTCCCCAGCACACTCGGTGGTCACCTGGGGGAGGAAGAGCGTTCTCCCTCTGGAGCGCGTGCTGGAGAGACCAGCTCAACCTTTTCCTTTCCTTGGACTGCTTTTTTTCCCTCCAGACAGCTCTACTCATCCAAGTCATGTACAGAACAAGCAAGGTCTGTGCTTGCAGCCCAAGGTGAAATCATGACCAACATATTAATCCAAAAGCAAGGACAGAAATATTACTTAAGAGAGCCAAGAGTGACATAAGGACTCACAGGGAGCAAGTTCCAAAGCTGAACAGGAATAGACATTAGAACAGGACAAGAACAGCAAATAAATTAGACAATGTAATAATTTGTCAGATAAGGCCATTAATGGCTGTCACTGAAGGTGTTCAAGAACAATGGCATCGTTACTTCATGTGTTTTTCATCTCAGTGTGTCCCCATTCATTTTTCAGGTTTGGGACCTGCTCCAGCTTGCTCTGAAGCTAAAGGGTACAGGGACAAAGTCTGTGAGATGTTACCTGATATTTGCATTCTGCAGGGACCAACGTGGCCTCTGCCCATGTAGCCACTTTTAAGTTGAGCTGGGTGAGAGTTTTAACATTGCACATACCACCACTGGTTTGCAGCAAAAATTAATGTCCTTACAGACAGGGACAGCAGTCAGCCCGTCAATCTAGTACTCCACAGACTGGATTCCTTTAGCAGCTCTGTCCATAAGGAAAGGTAAATGCCCTCAGAAACCACTTCACCTAAATAATGTTTTCAAGCAGAAGCATATGAAGGTGGTGAGAATTTCAGAGGTATGACAGCAGCACATACTCCAAAATACCTGGAAACAACAGCTCGAAGCAATTTTTCAGCACTGCTCCCCTTCCCTCTATCATAGCATTCCCATAAGCCTGGACTGTCCTATCATATACATCCCACAAAATTTCTCCCCCAGAGCTCCAGGACAGTTTGGAGTTTTTCCTGTCCATGTAAACAGAAATCTATATTTAAGCAAGAACTGTCACATGGGAGAAGGTAAAATAGCAACCAGGGGTAAGTGGTTCAGCAGTTCCAGGTACAGTCAAGGTGTGCTGCTAGCCCTTCGGCTTTAGTTCACTTTTAATATTCAGAGATGTGTAGAGCGGGGTGGATGAAGGCTCAGACACAATTAACAAACAGATAAAGCTTGGTGGCACAGTTTTATTGACAGTCTTCTGTACAGCAAATACAGCTTCAGCTCTTCCTTCTTGTTGTGAGCTTGCAGGATACAATTTTACCCACCTTTAAGCCCCCATATGGCCTCGCCTACAGTCCTGCACACCCCCCCTCCATCATACACTTGATTAGCCAAATCACAGAGCTGTTCCTTCCAAAAACCTGATCACTTTGGGTTTTAGCCAGGTTAATTTTTGGCAAGCTTAGTTCAAGCACCAACGTAGGATGGGGGTGTACAAAAGCACAGGGTAAGAAAGAGTTTAAATCAGGAGCCCAAATTTAAACTGGCACAAGAAAGTATTGAATGCCGTATGACCTATCTCTCTACAGTTCCAGTACAACTAACTGCCCATGGGATGCATAACAAACTGGATCACGGATACCAAGGATGCTTGTTGGGTACAAAGAGATCTTGCTCATTCTGTCTGGGCACGGGGAAGGCTAGAACAAATGCTGTCATTTTTCTTTCTGTATTTCCAGTTTTCGTGGCAGAAATCATCTCCTAGGAATAACTACAACACAAAGCTGTCCCTGCATGCAGCCTGCAACTCTGAGCTCAGCAGGAGGGGAAGCCACCCCTTCCAATAGAGACATATACACCTTGTAGCCACAGCCAGTGCAGAAGAGATAAGGAGGAGTCAGGAGAGGCTTGCACAGACTTGCACTGCTCGCTAACAGTGACTGTCCATCAGTACTAGAGAAGTCAAATAGACCCGGCTTTTGCTAACATCCCCTGGCTATGGAGAGAGCAGTTCACACTTCCCGGAGTTATTGTTTCAGGCACTCTGCCAGGCAGCCTCTTTACACCCTTCATTTTCAGAGATTTTCTTTGCAATGCTAATTGATAGAGACTTAGATTGCCAGTTTTGTTTTTCAGTGAGATTCCAGGAAAGAAGATGGCAATCTTCGCCTCCCCCTCCTCTTCCCCCTCTTCTGCTGAGACATACGGACTTGCCCTAATGTAGGAGCTAACGTCTGCTACTCCTAGTTTGACCATACCCTAATCCAGGCAACAGCACTGACCAGCCTTTGCTGCCTTGGCATCATCATGCCAGTCAATCAACTGTTTGTGAGTTCCACTATCTCATTTCTAAACTGTATCAGGCGAAATAGCATCATCCCCCCACCCCCCACCCCCGTATTTTTTTATTAATTCACAAAGTACTATCAAAACAGATAACTGAATTGGAAGGGGAGAATGCAAAGAGTATGGGGAAGGAAGCAGGAGTGCTGGAAACAAAATGCTTAACAAAACTGGCATCTTTTCAGTTCATAGATTGTCTTCAGGCTCCCTCACACATAAATCCATGGATTTGTGCTATAGATTTTAGTAGGCTCCAAATAGAAACCCACTGTGTCCTCTGCACCTCTATACCAGAGTAGTGGTATAAATGCATTGATTTATAGAGGAATCCAAGAGGCAACGCAGTTGTTAGACAGTGACTAGCCACAGTGATCTTCAAAAACTCTGAAAAAAGGTTTGGATCTAGCCTAATCCAGACTAGGGCATTGGGAGCTCCTCTCCTCTCTCCAGAGCTGCCGTAGTCTTAGGAGATGCAGAGGTGACCCCAAAATCATGCCAGCACAGGCTCTTTCACCGGGCCCCTGCCTGGGGAGGCAGTGCACAGCACAGGCACAGCTTTCCAGAAATCCCTACATCAAACCTTTTCTAGGGCAGTACACTGCTATTGATGTTTAAGCAGAACTTTCATCCTGAAGGAGGCAAGATCAATTTCACTAGTTGGTCTTCAGACATTAACACCTCATAAAAAGGATGTTCATTCCCTGCTTATCTGGAGTGCATCTTTAATTATCTTTCGGTACACCTTTCGCAGCCCATTACTTACCAAGTCAACACTGCTTTAATTATGGGCTTGGCAGTAAAAGCCAGCGCTTACATCACTGAAATAGAAATGCTACAAAGCAACCCCGGAGAAATGAGCTTTCATATTCAAATGTAAGACTCTGAAAATCGGCAAAACAACACAGATTCTCTTCCACAAAGCTTTCCCCTTCTATGCAGTACTGTCATAGCCAGATGTGCCCAGGAACATTCTGAAGAACATGAACAGACAAGCGATGGTTGTGCTCTCACACGCTCTTCAGGAGAAAGAGCATTTACAGCAGCATGTCTTGTTTTGAAAATAATTCAGTGGCCAGACATACACACTTCCATGATGTATCAGGGCAAGCAGGATGAAGGCACATTTTCCCCTTGAGCAAAAAGAGAGCACAATTTCTGATAATCCTTGCTTTCTAAGAGCATTCATTCCCCGGAACTGGGTCCTGAGAGCTGTCACCCACACCACTGAGCCTTCCCTTACAGTAAACACCTTTATTATGCCCAAGCATTGCTCTACCCTTTTTTCCTACCCCAAATTAATGTTGTTTGTAACACCCGAGGGTGGAGGAAAACAACAATGCTGAAAACAACACAATCCGTTAAATCTTGCCCTGCCTCAGTTTCCCATTAAAGCAGCAGATTTCAAGGTGAAAAAGACATTGGGCCAGTTTCACATAACTTTCTAATCCTCTCACACTTAAGATTTTCTTATATTTAACCCTTAAAATAATTCATGGCAGTTATTTTAAGTGTATGGAATCTGGTGTAACCGTATAAAAAGGGCCATACCCGCTCAGACCAAGCGTCTGTCTAGATTGATATTTAAGTCTTTAGCAATGGCCCAAAATGGATACCTGTCTAGGGAAGGGAGGTATCTATAGCCAGCTTACTCAGTGACTACTGGTACTTTTACCTAAGAAATTTTCAGCCCAGAGTCTTCTTGAGGTGGATGAGAGTTTCCAAGTATAAAGAAGATGCTTCAAAAGCATCTTCTAACATCATACTTCCACAGCTTCTACATGAAAAAACCAGCTTAGTTTTATTTGTTCTAAGCATGTTGCCTGCTAGAATAACTTCATGTTCACTGTCTCCCACAAAAGAATGTGAAAAGACTTCCTCTGGTTCCAGTGGTTTGTGCTGCCTGTTATCTCGCTGAACCCCACCACTTTCCCCTTCAGCCATCTTTTTCCAGACTGAAGAATACCACCTTACTCGCTGTAGCTGGTCCACAATTACTCACCATCTGGTAATTGCTCCATAGCTTTGGTAATTCATGTTGTCCTTTTCAGACCTTGGTCTGTTTCCACTGCATTCTTCCTAAGATATGAAGACTAGAATGATTCCCTATTTCAGATGTAAATGAACCCAGCTGTTTTAGAGAATTATTATGGTGATAATGATTTTTTTTTTCTTCATTGCTTTCTTAGTAACTCCTGATGTTTTGCTTTTTTGCCATCACCAAGTTCTCACAGAACTATCTATCAGACTCCAGGATATCATTTCCGAGTTGTAATGGTCATCTGTTGTCTGAACCTGAAAATGGGCCCTCACTTGTACTGTCTTTACAGCCCTGAAAGAAACTGTTATCCCTCTCATAGACTGCCTTAACTTTTAAAAGAAATAATACCCAGGTAAAATTGAAGCCAAACCATTTGCAAACTGTGTCTTTTATTAAACAGTAGTCTGGTGATGCTCGCCACGATTCATTTTTCTTGTGAGCAGTATAAAAACATCTTGGGAGTTGGCTGTAGGAAAGCACAGACTTGATGGGAAGGTAGTGACTAGTGCTCCCACTCTTTCATAATAAAATGTCTCCTGCTCTGATGGAGGGAAATCTCTCTTCTGTGGCATGGTCTGCCTCACACAGACACTTAGAACATCGATCCAGAGTTTGAACAGGCTGAGCCTGAGCCTGTGATGAGTTAGCATGACCACAAGGAAGGGCAAATCAGCAGAGCAGAAGCCACACCAATGCAGGAATGGGCTAGAATAGGATTTCCATTTTTAATAAGCCTAATGCATAGATTATCAGTATTCTTTGACCCCTTTGAATGCTGAGTAGAAAAGCTGCACAGGAGCCCATGTGGTAGCAAATCTGTGTTCACTAAATCCTGCCTCAAGAAACATCCACAGATTTTGCACAAAATACCCTCCTGCAATCCAGCCTGGACCTCAGGAGAGTTACCAAGTGTGGTTCAGTCTGGCAAGTCCTCACTTGCTCCAGCATGACCAAGATAAATGCCACTTCGTTTAAATGCAGCAGTACTTCATGCCCAGTATGGTCAGGTCCACAATCTGCATTACTTTATGGCAATCCTTTCCCTTGTTCTCCCTGCAGTCTCCTTCCCTGTCTCCTTCCCTTCATAAGAGACTGCCTGTCATCATCCTCACCTCTGCAGATAATGTAACTAGCCTATGCCGTGTGACTGATCAGCTCCAGAAACACTTGGAACTCTTAGCACCTGAAAGGATCAGACTTCTGAGCTGCAGATGTTTTAGGACAAGGACTGTATCTTTTTCTTGTGCTGGCAGAATACAAACACACCCACATAATACTATAGAAATACTACAAGTCACAACATCATAGTCTGCCGAACTTGATTACGATAACTAGTCACCTAAAGATCAGCGAATTTGGCCTTAAGGCTAGTCTGTTGGGACTGGAGACAAGTTGTCTGGAGTCCCCTCCTCCCTGTTCAAAGAACTATTGCTCTAACCTCCCTTGTTAGTCCTACTCCTTCTCATCTCCCAAGTAACATCCCCACCCGCACGTTGGAATGAAATGTGCTTCCCACCCATCTCACCCATCTGCCAGTGACCCATATCTTTGCTAGGTCTGTGCTGGCTTTTTTATACTGCAGTTAGCTTTTCCATCACAATATTCCTATTCCAGACATGTAGGAGCTAGAAAACTGTGCCAGTTGTCATGACTGGTTAATTAAACACAATAAAGATGCATTAGCTGGTCCCACTAGACCCTCAAGAACAGTGAACTAATTGAAAACATTTCCTTTTTCCCAACCTTGCACTCCTGTGTTTACTTCCATGCATGTGAAGAACTTGGCAACCTAAGGCAGCGTCTTCCCAAAAAGGAAGCAAAAATAAAGATTTAGGAATTCCTTCTGAGAGAAACAAGAAGTGAGATCAGATACCAAGCATGATGTATTAAAATACACATGCATCAAGTGGTTAAGAACAAAGTATCAAAATACTGATGGTTTGCCACTGACTCCTTTGGCCTGTCTCAACCACTTTGCAGGATGCTGCTATGCAGTCATGGCCCTTTACCTGTATGCAATACAGTTTTGAACAGTCTAAAGTACTCGGTTTTTTCCAGCATCACCAACATGAACAAGGCTGTTTGGTTACATTTAGTTAATCCTTGCAAGGTACACTCAGTATCCTTAAATAGTCTCCCCAAATGACATAAAATACTTTTTTTTCCCCACGTACCCTTACAAAAATTCTGTCAAATACCTGTGGCATATATATAACTTAAACCCCACAGAATACTTGTAGCAGAAATCCAGCCTTTTTAAGCCGAGATTTCAAGTGGATGTTACTTGTTATCTCTTTATTTTTTTTACCTCACACAATAGAAGAGTCATCAGAGTTGTTCACAAAATAATTTTCGTAGGACTAAAGTTACTGACCTCCAGCAGACATCAGCAAAAACAAATACAGAACTGTAAAACACCCAACTGTGATCAAAACAGAAGCTCTCTGTGCAACCTGGACTGCAGAGTGGTGAGTCTGACCGTCTATTTAGAAGGGCTTACTAATGCAACGTTGGCCAAAGCGCATCAGGAGGAAAAAGCCTGTTTCACCTTTCTGTTCCTTTCTAGAAACAAAACCTCTCACAGTGATAGTGTTCAAATGAACATAGAGAACTCTGACATAAATTAATCTCTAAAAGACACAATCTGGATTTGTAGTAAAATCAACAAAAAATTCATACCTTTATAGCTTACAGGTATTACCTAGTTCTTAACATTCACAAATGGTAAAGTATTTGGCTGGGACCTTTGTCTGGCAATCTCCAAGACTTGAATTATGCTCCCAATTGTGTTTAAAAATGGAATCCATTTACCTATGAGAACGATACAGCAGAGGTCTGTGCAAAGGTTTATTTACTTCCAAGTCACAAAGGATATTCATTACAACAACAAGCAGAGTCACTATACCCTATATTGCTTCTTCTTATGCACATCTCATTACTCTTTAAATTTTTTATAAATACGGGAATCTGCTGAAGTTCTCAACCATTAACATCAAAACTGTAATGCTTGTCAAACTGCAACATGAAATATTTTTCAAGACTGTACTTTTCCTTAGCTTCTCTAATCTTAGAGGATTAAAGTGAAATAATTTTAAAATCCCCATTAGAAATGAAAAATGACAGAGGAAGAGTCACGTGTTAACTAGTTACATTAGAATCAGACATTGCTTGCAGTAGTTTCATTACAGCATTGTGTCATTTAAACATGATTAAAAATGTTTTATTGGTAATTCCAACTCCTTAGGTAACTTTCACTGAATGCATCCCATCTCTTTCAAGCCAGCTTCAAATCCAGTTTAAAGTTGGCTGCAGTTAATTTCCAAGTAACTTCCTAAAAGGAGCCTAGTCCCTTAATCCTTACTTACACAGAAAGCTGCTGTTTACCCAAGTCACATCACTGACTCCAGTAAGGTGACTCATGCCATAAAGGTTGGTCTGAATTAGACTAATTCCACCACTGCCAGCCCCCCTTTTTTTCAAAAGACACAGAAGAGCTAACGTGTCTCTATCTAGTCTCTGGCATCTACCAGGAACACCAAACAAAAGAGGCAGACTACCTGGCAAATACCCTTTGTACTACCAGATGAAAGTGAGATAATCAATATCTCCAAGTTAGAGATAGCAAATGTTTCTGAACTGAAGGGGGAACTACTAGTTTTCTCCACTACAAGGGACAAGAGAAACTTCAGTATTTGACAAATTTAAGAAGGTGATATACTGATACAAACTAGCTATGTCTTGGGGATTAGGAGAGGAGAATGCATAGGTCTGTTTTATTGTTTCAGCAGAACTAACCCATCTCCGTTTACACACCCAGTCACCAGGGAGAGCTCAGCGTGCTCTGGACTCACCTTCAGTGAAAAAACCCTTTTTAAAGTATACTGTAGTTGCCTTTGAAATCTCAGAGGATCATATGTCCCTTTCTCATGTAACTGGTTAGTAACCTTACCTGTTGATCATCTCTTTTGGTCTCAGATTCTTAAAAAGTACTTGTGGCTTTAATTACCAACCTACTTTGAAATCTAAACCAAGTGATGCCCATGAAAGTAAAAAATGTTTGTATGCAATTATGTGGGAATATTTTTTTCTTTACTACTTACCTTTAAAATTATGGTTTCACTCTCTTTGCTATGGCTTTGACTACTATAAAAATAGATTCAGCCTGAAGCAGGGTAAACTGGATTAACTCATCTTCTTTAAACACTTACAGAGCCCTGTCAGCCTGATGGCAGCTGTGCTGATTGCTGGCTACCAATAACTGCATGTTCTCTAGGCTAGGAAAGGCCTAAGAAAGAATGTGGAGCTTTAATGGAGTCACAAGAGATACATGTGTTACAAGCTATACACCTAAACCCAGCCTCTAATAAGTGTGGCTGGAGCAGCTGCAGCTGGTTGGCTGCGCTTGATATTTTTGGTGTGTAGTGTAGAAGCCACAGAAGTAGGTAACCTATTGGTCCAAAATATGAAGGCATAAATAAAAATGTTTTGCAAAACATGACCAACTAGCTAGACTCCGGAGAATTACTCCCTCAAAATCAGTTGTTAAGTACATACTAAGAACACCTGAGAAACACAAGAAGGACTAATTGAAAGCAGCAGATTCTCTGCCTTTTGACGTCTTCAAAGATAGAATACACCTTGAAAAGTATGCTTTAAGAAAGTACAAGTTACTGAGCTCAATACAGAGAAATAAGGTAATATTTAATGGCCTGTATTGGCCAGACTAGATGATACTTCACGACTTCTGGCTTTAGATTATGAAAATTGGAACTATATTCAGCTTCCTAAATACTCCTTTGTCAAGAGAAACAGCCTTTTTTAAAAAAGGCAGGTCAAAGACAGTGCCCTGGATTAGAAATAGAACCACAGAAAGTCCACCCCTACAAAAGGTCTGAGCAGGGACTTGTCTTCATTAACTGTTTCACTTCCAAGTGCAAGGCTGTGGAAGTGCCCAGGGCTGGCAGTTACCTGTGTCACCACAGCTGGCAGTGAGAGGGGGTCACACATGAAAACTTGTCCCTTTTGGTGAGCCACTTGCCAGGCTAGCTGGTTTTGTGGTCTGTCTGGGCCGGGAAGAATATTGCTTGCTGTTAATGAAAAAGTAAATCAATTATTGTTGGCATAAGAGAAAGAAGAGCAAGCCAGCTACCCCGCCGAGGTGACACAGTGGGCAGTCTTGTCGGGAGTGTGGCAGAAGGGATAACATTGCCTCTGACCTCACCTGGCTGCTTTGGCCACCAAAGCCAGTCTAACAAAGCAAACGTCCACAGAGCAGCAGAGACGCGCGTGTCCCAAGGGGCAGCAAGAGGGGTTTCACTCCCCGAGCCCAGCTGCGGGTCACGCACCCCGCGCCCCGGCCCCCCAGCACCGTCCGGCTGCTGTCAGCCTGTCGCGTCCCGCAGCCCGCGGCCGCCCCCTCCCGCCCACTCCCCGCAGCAGCACGAACAGCCTTTTTCCGTCGTTTTTAACAAGAAGCTGGTGGCGGTTTCGTTCACACCCCAACACCCTGGTTCGGCCGCGCCCCCAGCAGTGCCTGCGGGTGCGTGGGCAGAGCGCCAAGCGTGGGGCGCTCCGTGGCACTGCTGTCCCAAAGCTCGGGCCTCCGCAGCATCTCGGCGCAACTTCTGCGCGTGGGTTTACAGCAGGCAGAAACAATGCTGCGTAGAATGTCCTAAAGATTAAGTAACAGGCTGCCAAAAAAGTTGAGTTTTATAAATTTCTGCCAGGTATCGAGCCTTCGTAGGTAGAGCCACGCACATTTCCCCCCTGCATCAGCAAAGCAACACAGGTGACCATATCATACAGGTGACCATATCATGCAGGTGGTACTCCATGTGTAACCAACCACGATGGTTTTAATAAATGGTCTCCCAGCAACAGTTTTACCACTGCAGGAATTCCTTCCCAAACTCTCCTGTCATCTCCAAGAACACCTTTGGGCAGGAACAGCTGGGAATGAAATACAGACACAGCGAAACAACAGTCTCGGGATGGAACAAAACTAACCCGGATGCACGTCAAGTCAAACCCCTCTATAGCCACCCTTTTCTCCAACACAGTGCTCGTGCTGGGGAAATGTCAGCACTTGCATTAGCTGTTGAAGGAAACAGCTTTACAGGCACGTCATTAACCCACACTGAAAACAGCAGCTGTATTTAGCCATCAGTCAAGGCAAGAGAACAGTCAACATTTCTCACCATATTTATCCTCTACCCTGTCAAAATCACTGGCAAGCAAGCAGGTAGCAAACCTCTAAGGGAAGCATGAGCCACTTCCCCCCAACATTTCTGTCTGTGGGCACCTTTCCCAAGGCCCTAGTGACTTCTTTGTGCAAGTTTATCACCAAGCCCAAGGATGCAAAATGGCATAGAGTAGAAAATACTGGATTTAATATGCTGTAAGTCAGTAGTTTTCAAACAGGAAGGTATTATGTAGTGTTCCAGGCTGTATCATATTTATACATCTCTATTATGGTGAGGCCCTGGCACAGGGTGCCCAGAGAAGCTGTGGCTGCCCCCTTCCTGGCAGTGTTCAAGGCCAGGTTGGATGGGGTTTTGGGCAACCTGGGCTAGTGAAGGTTGTCCCTGCCCACGGCAGGGGGTTGGAACTAGGTGATCTCTAAGGTCCTTACCAACCGAAACCATTCTGTGATAATAGAACATTGTACTTATGCATATTCATATATATATATAATTTTAGTAGTAGTTCAAATTATTTATTTAACACAAAGCATGGATCTCAATGTGCTTTATAACCCGTTGAATCTCATAACCGCAGTAGAAATTAACTTCATCCCTTTTGGCACCATCCTAGGGCATGACGTGTGTAGGCTCGGGCTTCCCCAGCTCGGCTGAGACACTCTGGACCTCCAGGAAGTCTTCTGGGCTCCTCAGCCCTTCGGGTGCCCTCAAAGACCGGGGGCTCACCGACAGCCACGCCACGACCTACGAATTCCAGCCCAGCGGCGAGGACTGCCGGTTTGTAGCACGGGGGCGGGCTGCCGGTGACAGGGCGCGCACCTGCCCCAGACACGGGCTCTGCACCTCCCCGCAGCCCTCGGCGCCCCTCAGAAGACGCCGTTCAACCCCAGCGCCCCGGGCCCTGCGGCCTCTCCGCCTCCGCGCCCCAAGCAGCGCCCCCCCGCGGCCCGGCTCCGGCATGAGAGGCAAGGGGCGGCCCGCAGCGGGGAGCGCCCGGGCGCTAAGGGTGCCCGCCCCGCAGCACAGGCTGCGCCGAGGGCGGCATCTGTTGTACCCGTCCCGTTTCCTACGCTTTCTGCTCTTCCTCAAGCAGATCGGCGTGTTTCGTTCCTCAGGGCTTTCATCACCGCGCTTCGTCGGCTGCGGCTCTCCCGCGCCAGGGGCAGGGCCACCCCCTGGGGATGGCCCTTTCCTGACGGGACACCTGCACGACACTGCCTCGGAGCGCCGGCGGCCGCCACCGGCACCGGTCGCATACCGCGGCGGGGAGAGGCGGCTTACCGGAAGGAAGTGACGGGGCGCTGTTGCCCTGCTAATGTCCGCCGCACCCGGGGGCATCCGCCACCCCGCCTAGGCGCGGACGGTGCCGACACAGTCAGTCACACACACCCCCGCCAAGCGCAGTGGCACCGCCGGCCCGTCACCGGCGGGGCGGCCCCGGCCCCGCCCCCCCGCGCCGCGGCCTTAGCGGTGGCGGCGACAGCACCCGAGGCTCAGAGCGGCGGCGGTCTCGGCGGGATGACGGGGGTGACGGGCGCGGAGCGACTCCGCGATGGCAGCTGCCACTTCCAGCGCTCCCGGCTCATCTGGATGATCGCCATCATCTGCGGCATGATCCTCCTCGGCGTAAGGAGCGGCGGGTGGGCGCGGGGCGAGGGGGGACCCCGCGGGCCTGCAGCAGCTCCCCGGCACCCGCGGAGCTGGAGCTGCGGCGCTCGCGGACCGGACCGGACCGGACCGGGACCGGGACCGCCGGGGTTGGCTCCCTGAGTCGTCCCGGCGCCCGCGGGAACGCCACGTCCCGAAATAAAACGGGAGAAAAAGGAAACCGAACACGGTGCCGCGGCCAGGGCAGCTTGCGAGGGAGCTGAACGGCCCCGCGAAGGAGGCTCGGAGGGAAGAAAGGAGCGAACACTCGCACTGTGTTCCCGAGCAGAGCCGGGCAGCGGTGCTGGGCAGCGGTGCTGGGCGCATCCCTCGTCTCCGGGGCGGCTGCGGCAGCCGGCCAGCTTGCGGGGCGGGCAGGCTGCGCGGGCCTCCAGCGCTCACGCACTGCGCCGGCCGACAGTGAAACTCGCTCTGGGGCAGTACGGGCAGCAGCAGCAAGGCCGGTGTCCTTACAAGCGATGGCTTCAGATGCAGGCTGTGTTAGCTGGTGGTGCTGGTGGAAAGCAGACGGCTTCGGTCACTGTGTGGTCTTAGCTTCTAAAAATGGACATCAGATAAGACGGATCAGATAACTGGAGTGGGGAGATTAATGACAGTTTTGATATGTCTGGCAAGTTGATGAAGGTCATCCATTGACTTCCACGCGTGGTGGTTTCTCTGTTACTTGCGTGGGCTTTCTACACGCGAGACCCGTGACTGGAAGAGTGGCAGTCAAGGCCAGACAGCTCGCAGGACAGCTTTCGTACCGCTTCAAGAAACAGGATGAGCTTTAGGCAGATTCCCTGTTTAAATCCGCCACCTTCCCACATCCTTGGCACAACCAAGTTTACATTTAGCTAGGAACTGCAGCACTGATACCAGAGGAAATATGCGTGAGCTTTGAGTGTTTATCTTACATCCCCAATGGACTCTGAAGTGCACAGCTCTCCGACTCTCTGCTTCTTCTCCACAGCTCAGTAAAATAAAGGTAGACTGCAATAAACACTGAAGATGACTCAGTGACAGGACAGATACCTGAACACTGCCTGCATCTTTGGTCCTGGGTTTCATGCTCAATTATCTTTTGCGCCCTGCTCAAGCTAGGAGAAAACCTGACATTTTTTCTCCTATGGGATAGAAGAAAAAAGACTGATCCCCTGGTTATAGATAAAGGGTTATTCCTCCCTCTCAGTCTAGTCGTTGTTTGAATTCTTCAGGTCAGTCGCATCAGATTAGCTTCTTTAGGACAGAGACAACGTGGGGTTTCCTATCGTGCGTAATAGGTAATGAGCTTACAACTTAAATACCATTTAATGTGCAGATGCACTCTTGGTACACAGCCAGCAACCTTAAACTTACCACCTTAGTGTCTCAGGTGTCAAGGAAAAAAATTTCATAGGTTTGAATCTCCTTAAGCAAGTATGCTTTGGTAGGGTGGTGGTCTTCTTGAAGAATATAGGTCTTGGACAAAGTTAATGGAATGATAGAGTTGAAATACTATGAATAGATGAGCCCTAGAGAATGTTAGATCAACGGGGGTGGGGTGGGGGAGTAGCAAAAAGAAAGCTAATTTGAAGGTTAGATTGATAATAATTCTACTTAAAGTGAGCTAACTAATTTTTTTTTTTTTTCAAGTGGGTAACGCTTTGGCCTTCAACTATACCATATAGTTATTTGGGAATATTTGGTACCTTCCTCAATTATTTAGTGCAAAACCACCACAAATGGGTATGCTATGGGTAAGTTATATTTGACTGTATAATTATTTTGCATCTCTCCTGTTTCCTCTCTGACTCTTCTGTTTAGTCTCTGTTAACAAGCTTTCCTGTAACCCAGCTGTTAATTACATTTAAAGAGCTCTCCTTTTGAGCTTATTACAATTAAGGGTGTGGGGTATAAGTATGTAGAAAACTAGACAGGCTAAGACCAGTATGAAAATTCAAAAAATTAAAAATTAGAATTTGGTATCTGTGTTGTTATAGTGAAAAAGGGGGGAAAAACCCCAATAGTGTATTACTTTTGGAGACAGTTACTACTCCATATGCAAAGTAACATTTGTCACCACTCCTAAAAGTGGTTCTTTTTTCAAATTGTTGCTCAAGTAGCCTAATGCTGGCTTTAGGAGTCTTTTCCAGCTTCAGTTGAAGAACATTTTCTACCCTGCTACTAACTTGTCCTGAACCTGTCTATGTGACAAATAACCTACTGAAGGAACTGCACAGTGCTGAGTTTTGCTGGGGTACAAAACTTAGGTTTTGTTATTTTAATTAACAGGGAAAAAAAAAGGTGGAAAATGCTTCCTTGTAACCAGATGTCTCGCAGCAAGACATTATTTTATCAGACATCCTGTAGAATATAAGCATTCATCTTTGCTCAGAGGATCTTTTGCTTAGCAAGGGACTCAATTGATCCTGACTGAATAGCCTTTGTAACGTGTTTAAAAAAAATTCTATATGAAAATTTTTAGACTAAGTTTTGACAGATTATGTATTCTGAATCTGTGCCCACAGTTATTTTCATAGAACTAAACCTATAAAAACTTCTGTAACTCATTAGGACCACTAAATGTACTGGTGTAAGTAAAAAGATAGATTTTGCATGCTTAATTATTAACCTGTGCTGCTTTCCCTGAACATTCAGCTTTTTGGCTAAATCTAAGTGTTGAAAGTTTTGGAAATGTGCAGTGGATACACAAAGCAGCAGGTACAGGCATGTTGCACAAGTTAGAGTTACTCTGGCTTTCTGGCTTTCTCAGTGGACTTCAGTCTTTTGTCCACTGGAGTGGACTTTTAATACTGCACTCTTTTTTTTTTTTTTCCCCTCTCATAAGGTAAGAAACACGTCTCACTTTCTAGCATAAAGTGATATGTCACTGCTGTGCTTCCTATTTTGCATTCTCTGCATAATGTAGCTTGGATACAACAGTCAAATCCCTAATTTTCAACAAAATAAAGCATGTTTTCTTTTATTAGGTTCTGGGTATCCTGGTTGATTCATGTAGTAGAAGCCCTCTACGGTGTTAAGATATGCCAGTAAGTTGACCTCTCCCCTCACCCCAACACAGATTCTCTGAAAAGGGTCTCTGATACCAGTGACAAAAGCCACAGACTGACTTTGGTTGTTCTCAGCAGCCATATGAGTTTCAGAGGATAGTGATAAAATTCTCTTTGCAGTGGTAGTCTGCTCTCCTGTGCAAGAGGGTGCTGCAGATTTTGCTGGTGGTTACTCTGCACAGGCTGGCAAAAGCAAGGGGGGGCAGAACTGGCAGCAGCAGCAGCAAGGTTTGGCAGAGCTTGTCTGCCTGCCTCCAAGCTCGCTGGGTAGCATTGCGCTTTGGGAAGCAAAGTGTAGAAATAGTCTGATAACTTGAGGTGTTATAACTGCCTCAGATCTTATCTCATCAGAATTGATTGTGTCTGTATCGTGAGATTACAATCAGACACTTCTATCTGGGGCTGGTTGAGATCTACTTGTATCTGCAGGTTTGTGGGATAAAGCACTGACTCATCAGACTATAATCATAAGGACAACTAAGCCTCACATTAGGATAACAAATAATTTGGAAAGGGATGGTGTCTAAACACACCATCTTTGAGTTCCTTCCAATTTTGTTTATGTAATAACTGAGAAGAACACTGGCTTTCATGCTTTACAGAGTAGATGTCCGGTCTTGTTTGTGGTTTTCTCCTTCGCTTAGTTCAGTTCACAGCTCTCTGTCACAGGCTTCTCAGGTAACATCTCTTGGAGGCAAAGGGATGTTGTTCCATGGAAAGCTAAAGGTGGTTCTCGAGATAAGAGATTATGGATGAGTATTTTCTGCCTTCAGAATGGGAGAGTAATGCATTTCTTCACCAGTTTTAAGTTAGGTAGCTCCAAAGTTAAAACTGAACAGCTGTACTTGACCTGGAGCACCAAAGACTATATACTTTTTACTGATGTAAAAGTGACATCTGGTTACAAGTATCACAAAGGAGGCATGAGGAGTAACTAGTGAGGAAGCGGGTAAGAATTGATTAATCAGTAATAGTACTGTCATTGGCTGTTGGCCTGTATTTCTCTGTATAGTCTCTTCAAGTAAGCTTGCTTTGTATAAACAGGGAAATTTGTTGTCCCCAGCTTTCCAGTCTCTGCACTCGTTTGGAAACAGGGCAGCAGGGATTTTATATATATATATATATATATATAAAGGTTTTCACAGCTGTTAAGACAATTAAAGAATGAACATTAAGAAATGTGTCAGTCGACACTTGGTACACAATTATTCTGTAGGGGTAGAGGCTGTGGAGCAATTAACAGTGGAACTCTTCTAGCAAAGGTCTGCAGAGGGAGCTCCCTTGTAAACTAGTGAGCTGGAGCATAGTTGTGCTTGACAGTTTACTGGAAATGGTAAATCTGTTGGGTTTGCTATCATATTTATACTTACTCTTTTCTCTGAAAATTCAGCAGCATTTCTCAACAACAACGAGGTGGAGGAAAAAATGACATTTTCTGTCATACACAGAAAAATTCACATATGCTAGGTCAAACCTAACTGACATAGGAAGGTCTCTGCTTCATAAATTATAAAGCCCTGTACCTGTATTTTTCTAGCCACAAATTCAGGTAAGAGTGCTTCTCCACCCTGCGTCACACTGTATTTGTCAGGCCTCTCTGGCCTGCCATCACACAGCCTGAGTTCGGTGGCTGTAGTCAAGAGCAAATTACATACAGACTTGTGTATTAAGATCAGTATTCTGCTTAATTTTTTTGTTCTTTGTACATAAACTTCTAGGGTAAGTAATTTCAAAAAGCATAGACTGAGACTGCAGTTTGTATATTACTGAGGAATTATTGTACACATGAGATCTGAAAGAAACCCTTGTTCTGTAGGTAGCTAAAAATACGCTAAAGTCACAGGAACCAGTGTGTTTCGTTTGTGAAGGAAGTAAGTCTCAGTAGGCTGAAATTAATGTTCTGAGCTATAATGTTCTAATCCAGGATGGGAAGAAATATCTAAACCTACTTTGTAAGTATCACAGCATAGTTTGCCAGCAGTTTTTTTGATACATTTTATACTTTTTTTAATGTTACAGATCTAAAGGAATCACTGACCCGGCAATTCAGTTTCAATGGTTCCTTCAGACACTTTTATTTGGGTATGCTTCCTTTGGTCTTCTGGTGTCTTACAAACCTCCAGCCAAGAAGCACTGCTAGAAGACAGCAAAAGAAGTCACTTCTCAGAGTCTTCATCCTTGTTTTTCAGAAGATATCCTCACATGTCTAGGTGCTGTAATTAGATAAATTACATTCCTGCTATGTGATGCAGTGTCCTTCTACCCAAGTAACTCTTCCCTTACTAAACAAGACAATTATAAATCATAGGGCCCTGTGGATAGCTCAGTAGAGATTCAGCCCTTCGATCATGGCACCAGCAAAGTTTAATCCCATTTATGATGCGAGAAGCTGGAAGTTGCATCTCTGCCGTTTCTGACCTAGGCGGTATCCTGTTTATCACTGAAAAGTCCCTGGCAGCCAGTAGTACTGGTTGATAAATGACCTTTTGTGTGCAGGAATTTTCCTCTGCAGCAGGGAGTTAGTTTGCAACTACAAGGCAACTGGCACCTGTTCTGTGACAGGATATATAAGTTTACCTATATTTTCTCTACAGAACATTTTACTGTCTTTGTAGTTAGTGTTAGAGCCTGGTCCTTGTACTTTGTTTCCCCACAAAGGGCAGACAACTGTAATTGCTGCAGGCACATTTAAAAGACCAAGTCTCAGTTCAGGTTGAGGTGCAGCGGTGAGCTTGGATACATAAAGCACTTTAACTTGGTTTAATACATGTGCCTTAAGTTTCATGCAGCATGACTTCATCTTTTGAGCAAAAATTTTAGTCTTTGTTAGAATGGCCTAATTTAGTGATCCTGCAGCTCTGAGAGCAGCTTTTTAAAGAAGTAATTTTAATCTAAGAAAAAAAATCAATTAGCATTCCAAAGCCTAGCTGAAAATTTTATATTTGTGAATGTTAGATGTAAAGTTAGAAAGCTAGATGAGGTGAGCAAACATACACCACTGCTTTCCAGATGCTGATGTCCTGAAATCTGTGGTTGAGAGACCATCCTAAGCACCCCTCACAGTACTTCCTCTATGCATCATGAGCCTTTTCTTACCTCGTCTCTTACTCTTGAATATTGGACAAGAATTTAGTCTGTCTGGGTTTAGCACTTTTAAAAGAAATAACTATTTAAAATACTAACTGTGGTGTGGGGAGAAGTTTTACCACGCCACGTGTGGTGCTACTGTTCTGGAAGGACAGACAACAGAAGGTTGTTCCTCCTCTAACAGAGAGCTCCGTGAGGCAGTAAACAAACATCTTGTGCCTTGTGCACTACCTGTGGACCATCACACTGCTGATAGAGAAGTCTTATTTCAGCACAGGCACCTAAAGTTTTTGCTTTTTGGTAGGTAATAAAAGCACAGAGAACTGAAGGGTTTCAAATGGTGGTTGAATTTTGGTGAGTCTTTCTTTTTTGGTGTTCTGGATTTTTTTTTTTAATGGAAACTGGTAACATTAACTTTCTGTAGTGAGGTAGAAATTCATGTTTAGTAATCCAACAGGAATGTCAAGAGTCTGAGCTATGTTTTACTGTGTAACCTGTCTTAGTCTGTTACCCCAGAATAAAGATTAAAAAAAAAAAAAAGTGAGTTGTTGTTCTTGTTTAATTTATACTGGAAATAAATGTCTATGCAAAAGATCATCTTTACACCAGTATCAGTATTCACACTTGGAACACACCGGATCAGCTGGCTGTGTGCTTTCCAGAGGGAGTCCCACAAAAGTCTAGTATTTCTAACAGGACAAGGTTTCCATGTGACTTGTCTCCAAAAAGAAAAAAATTAATTCTGCATGCCACTAAAACATGTAAAGAAATACTACTACCTCATGGTTCAAGGCCAATTCTAGCTGAATGCTTAATGAGCATGGACTTCAAACATGTGAAGGGATACAAGGAATAACTTTGGTTCAACGTTTTCATGACAATGTTTCTGTACAGAGGAAAAGGTGTAATGGGAACACCCAGTTGAAGATTTGGGAAAGGTGATAAAGGGCTTTTTCAAAAGCAAGTGTTTTACTCTCGGCCTCTGCCCTGGAGCTGTAAGCAGCATGGATGTCTGTTTTCTGGTGGTTTTGAAGCCCATGAGATCCCCAGGAGGCATGGGATGAGCAATTCTGAGTATCTTTCAATGTAAAATAGCCTTGAGGAAAAGAAAGAAACCTGCAGAACACAAAGTTTCACAATATTGATATATCATTGCTGAGTATTTGTTTATAGCTTCCCTAACATCCCAGCAAGACACATACCATAATGCTCTGCAAAATCCCTACTTAACAACCCACAGTAGCATGAGTCCAGGTGGGCAACTCAGTAAGCTCAGAGAGAGGCAGGTGTGGCTGCAACAGGATCCTCAGCAGCAGTGCTGGTTACACCAGGCACAAGCATTTCCCCAGGCTATCCTAATAGCAACAAGAAAGGATTACTCGTAATCACGTAGAGCGATTCTTTCCGCTGCAATCAAAATACCTTTCCACAGCAACAGGGGAAGGCAAACTAAGTGCACCTTGTATTCTTACAGCAGTTCAAAGACGTGGCTGAGCTTCAAACCTTCTCCTGTATCAACATCCAGCTCACCTGCCTGCCAGAAGAACACACTTGCAAATGTTAATACTTCACTGTAAAAAAAAAAAATCTCCAAATATTACCTTCCACCAAAAGGGAAACCAAATCAAACCTACAGAAGGGCTTTTACCATTGAAGAACACCTCTGAATAGGAAGGTAAATCACCAAAAAAGCTATGCTGATATCAAGAAAGGTTTTTGAGAATGGATATTTCTACCAACTAGGTTGTTGACCATACTAAAGACAAATAAATACCATCTAGCCGTTCATTCCAAATGAAAGCGTAAAAAAAGTAAACTCACTGTGAAACCCTATATGCAAAACTGGGTATATTCTGTGATAATAATGTAAAGTAGATGCCAAGAACATTTAAAACAGCAATGCCTGTCTTTTCTAGGCATATACAAAAATAAGGCATTATTTATTTGACCTGAGTTTGTGATCAGCACAAACTTTATTCGGACTGGTGCCTGTCTGCAAGAGCTGCAGGGCCAGCTCAAGGAATTGCCATGGCTTGTCGCAAGCAAAAGAAACAAAAACCCCCTCAGATGTTTCCTCCACTGTTGCTCTCCAGAGGAGCAGCAGTAACATGGCACAGTCCACATGCTGTACTAGAGCTTACAAGGCCCCTTCAACTCCAAGCACAACTCCAGCACATGCACAACAGGGAAGGAAGAGGGGAGAGAAGGAAAGAGAAGTATAAGGAACACCACAGTAACATTTATCAGTGCTGGTCTTCAAGACTTCTCTTGAAACAAAGCCTCTTAAGCGTCCCTTGAGGAAACAGATAGACCAATTTACCAACTTAAACCCCATAAAAGTTAAACCCCCCTCCTAAAAACACTCTAGGCTTTTTATCAAAGGAAAACACACACACAAACAACACATATTCCCACACATTTGAGAAGCACAAAGGATTAAAAAGTTCATAGCTGCAAAGAAAAGAAAAAAAGGCACAAAAGAGTACCTGCATCTTGAAGAGCTTTCAGAGGGCAGCACAGCTGAAGCCCCTCACAAGCCAACCCTTCCCCCAGCACAAGCCCCTCATATCCCTCCCGTGCAGGCCCTCAGGTGTGGCTGGTCTGGCTTTGCTCTGTAATGATTTGCCCAGCTCTTACCTCCTTCCAGAGATGGGCTGCATGGGTTTAGGAGCCCTGTTGTTATGTGTATTTGCCAGGGAATTACTTTAAAACATTCAGATTTTATTAGAATGCTTTCCAACCACATCCACCAATTTTTACTGCAGCCTTACTTTAAATAAAGTGGTTTTGGGTAAGGGGAAATTCATCAACTCAGGGGGGTGTGACATTCAGTGGGACTCCCCCTCCGTTAGGATGTAGCAAAAAGTTGGGAGGGCATGAAAGCAAAGGTTTGCAACAGAAAAAATGAACATCCTATACGCCGCAGATCACTTAAACAGCAAAGAAAGTGATGGGAGAACTGAGACCATCCAATAAATGACTGGCAGAAATTACAGCCTGAATGTTTAATGCAAGGCTGCTATCAATACCATATGAGAGAATGACAAATCTTTCATTGTGGAGGTGGCATAGAGTAATTTTAATTCTTTTTCAAATAAATACAATACCTAGGTTTATATTTTGCTGATTTAACTATTTGTGAAAATTCTACATAATCAAAGGGGGTTTTTTCAAAGTGTGTAAGAACAGTCTTATGTAAAAATACTTCTTAAAATGAAAGATTTAAAACACATTATTAGATTTTTGAAATGCCATAAATCAAATTATATTTCAAAATGTGAAAATGTTAGCAGCACAGATACTTCAGTATATTTCCCAGTTGCATACATTCATTTCTATGTTTATTTTTTTCCTTAGAAGCATTTCTGCTTAGCTTTAAAACCAATGGACTCTGTAAAAGCAATACAGAATGCAAATAAACTCTGGTATCATTATGTTCACATGTAAAGTGTTTACCACTGAAGACTGATTTACAATTTATGCTTATACTTAATACAATAAAAATAAATCCAGGCTGCATATATAATGTTTGACATTTTAAGTAACTTCTGGATATCATGTCACTGTGTGTTGGGGGGAGAAGGTGTTCATTCTTTTTGCCCCCAAAACACATTTTCAAAATCATGCTGGGATTTTGAGTGCATTGATTTTTTTTGCTGCCCTATCTGCTACTTCTCTTGCCCCAGTTTTGTGAAGACTTGGTAAATGCAATTCCCACCGATTAGAAAAGTTGTTAAAGTTCTGAGCATCTAAAAAAATAAAATCCAGGATAATGCAGGACAACAGACCAAGAACTCAGGCAGAAGCAGCTGTTGGCTACTACTGAGAACACTGGTTCTTAAACTCCCGTTTTCTTCTCACATAGATACATCAGACATGTGCAAAATTTCCGTAGAGCTTTGCCAAAAGAGATGAGAGGATAATTAAATCCTTATTTATATTGTTTTTTACATCCCCAAATCTGCTCTTTGACAGAGTGTCTCATTGCTTCTCTCACTGTAAGTAGCACATGCACAGTATATAGTCTGTTACCACATATTTCTGTACAGATTTCTTAAACAAGCTCTATAGCCATTACTCTGGATGGCAGTAAGGGAAAGAAACTATCAGTTGGTTTTCAGAGACATCTAACAACAGGTCACCCAGCTCTGCATGTGGGAAGTGGAGACTTGATCCCACGCAGCCCATGGAGATGCCCGCTCTGCCCTTTGCTGGATTTTCAACTGGGCTCGGCTATGGCACGGCTAAATATTTATTTTATATACTTAAGTATCAGCTTGATACACTAGAGGCAGGACTAAGACCTCTCATTAAAATACCTACACCCAAAATTTGTGTCAGTCCTGGTTCTATGCAATGTGGTGGAACAGTTGGCTCTGTTGCAGCTGGCCTTACACGGAATTTTGCGGAAGTGGGAGGGCCACTGTTGTACACACACTCAGAAGCGGGCCTGGATTTCTCTTACATTTGTCGCCATCCCACTCCATCCCCTTATGCGCTGGCCTGTGCCTGTAGTGATGAAAATGGTATTTAGGTCAATGTGTTCTTTGCTAATTGCATTAGCCATGAGCCTAAGACTCAGGCTTCCTCTTCTCCCGGCACTGCCTTCAGCTATTAACATGTGGTCTTTAAATATATTTCACTCTTAACAGTGTACTTAATCTGTCAGGTGAGATGGATAGAGTCTGTTTTAGGAAGACTAAGATGATCAGTGGAATGCTAATTACAAAATTCATATGGGTAAGAGGGACCCCTTTTACCTACAAACCATTTTATATGCTACTTTTTATACCAAGTCCCCAAAAGCAAACGGAAGAATTATATTTGGGTTCTGCGTATGAGGTCTAATTATATTCAGAATATATTTTTTTATTGTCACAATATCTTTTGGAACCTTATTTTAGAAATAGGATCATTTTCCCTTGGGGGGGGGTGTGTGTGTGAAGGCGGCAGTATTGGTTTTTTACCTTCCAAGGTTTTTGTTTGTTTGCTTTTAAATCATAGTTTATTAGCATAATTTTTCCTCACATGATAACAAAGAACAGAAACGTGTGCAGACTCACACCTGCACACATGTATATATCTCCCGAAGCACATTTAGGAAATGGAGAACAGCTTTGGGCCTGGAAATGGAAAATTACTGTACGAGTAGTATGGCAAAGTCCAGTGGAAGTTGCTGTGTTACTTTAAGTAGGGGCATCAAACCCAAAATACCTTTGAGAGGTCAGATGTAAAGAAAAACACCTTCTCCCTGTTTATTTATTGAACACTATTGGGTGCTACATGCCAGCCAAAATCCAGCCAGACAGCTGATTATGAATTACTGAATCACTACACCAGCAGAGACTAGAAGTTTCCCTTAGCTAAGCTAAAGTTTTGAGTTTGACTTTATTCCCAAGGACATTCGCTACAATTTGAGCAGGAAATAAATATCGTGAAACTATTCACTAACTGTTCAGCTTTGAAAGATAATATTTGTACTGAATGTCTCAAGACTAGGGTTCAGTAAAATACTTGTCAGGGGACCTTGTCCCTTTCCCTCGTGCTGTGCCCATCACCGCTCCATCCAGGCGGCTGTGGGGTATCGTTCCAGGAGTGCATTCCTCAGCTGGGCTGTATGGATCTTGTCTCTCGTCTCCACGGTGCAGGTGACCTGGGAAAAGAATTAGGAACGTTCCTGACGGCGTGGCAGCAATCTCAGTCAAAGGCATTTCCAACACAATCCTGAAACACGCTCGTAAAAGCAAAATGATCGGTTCAGCCTAAAAACTCTGGACCTTGCCTCCCCAGCTACACAGGTAAGGAAACTGACACTGGAGGCATCTGGGGCCCTTCCAGCCCTTCTGCACAGTCTTAAAACCATCCAACGGCTCTACTTTTTATCACCTTCAAAGTCCGAAGAAGACTGACTGATCCTCTGCTGGGTCCTGGGCAAGTGCTTGTGTCCCTGAAGTCCCCTGTTAACTGCTTCCCTTTTTCATTGCATGGGGTATGTACGTGGCACTACCGCCATCTCTCCCAGCCCAGATTCTTGCCTCATCCTATTTCCCTCTTCCTGGGCAGCGTTTGTTCCCTCCTTCAAGCTTTTTCTATCCTCCTCCTCTGTCATGGAGTTACCCCCCAGTCCTTTATCGTCTCTGCAGTATCCTGGCTGGTTTTATCTACTCACACATCTTTTTGCTTTACTCTGACTTTTTTTGTTCCTTCATTGATTCACTTCTAGTTTTCTGTTAGTGTTTCTCTGCTGTTAAATCAAACTAAACCCAGACAAACCTCATCTTGATAGCTTACTTTTTATTCTTCACATGCCTCCACAAGCATTATTGTCAGCCCTGTCACACAGATGCTGAAGACAATAATTTCAGTGTAATTTTTAAAAATTCTTCTTTAATCCTTCTTTTCTACATACATCCCTACTGCATCATTTGAAAATCTGGGCACTGCCAAAGGTGAGGCACCAATGCAAGAGTACAGAAGGACAGCTGTACGTCACAGTTTTAGACTGCTAACTTCCATCACCACTGACCCTCTGCTGGAATTATCACTGATGTTGAAAGTGCCACATGGAAAAAAAGACCTCACAGAGACATGGAAATTTTGTGAGGAAAGGATTCAAGATGAGTCACGGTGCAACAACAGCGAGTTTGTTCTAACAGGCAAATCTACAGAGAATAAAGAAAAACCTGGTCATGGTAACCTTAAGGTGGACTAGTAGAGACAGATGCCGTGTATGATGTTTCTGTCAGAGCTACATCCTTTACAGAAAGCAACAAGGCAAGAAATAAAACTGTCTCTACTTAAATATATTTATGGGGCCATTTCTAAAGGTGAACTTTGTGAATTCATCTTTATGGGAATGAGCTGAAAATGCCAACAAACCTTTAGCAAAACAGTTGAATGAGAAGATAAAAATTTTACTCTAGGTTATTCTAAAAAGACATGTTAATTAGAAAACTGGCTGTAGCTTCTTAAGTATCCATCATGAAATAAGCCACAGTTCTGGTCTGTTTCCATAATTCTTCACCTCTTATCCTGAGCACAGTTCTGATTTTGTTTGGTTCTATGGAACACAAACTAGATGCTAATTTGTTTCTCCTCTGAAAAAGTGGGATTTAGTCTCAAGAACAACAGTCATAGAAGATAATAATGAGGGAAGAGGAGAGAACACGAAGATTGGGAGAAATATCTAAAGAATATCTAGACACCCAAGTACCAAATATCCATTACCCGCTCCATGGCTTATGTAAAATCCCTAAAGTGTTGCAGCCATATCTTCAAGACCACACGCTCATCTCTCACTGAGTCTGTAATTAGACAAAGCAAATGTTTTCCCAATTCACAGCAGTCATGCCTGTTTCGTCCCCAGCAGATCCATTGCTGCACTCAGAACCAGTCCGGACTTGCCAGGTTCAGCTTCAAATACTTGGCAGCAAGCAGCTGCTCTGCCCTGGGAGCACGCATGGGAAAGCATTTTGATTTATGGAGCTAACTATCCTCCTCTCCGCCCTTTTCTTTCTGCTTATGATTGAAGCCAGACAGACTTGGATAGATTGGAGCCAGAGAGCTTGCAAACAGCATGGATAAATGCTGCCTTTTTGTTCTGTGCATGCACAGCATCCAACATGTGACATGGCCATTAATATGCCGTAGCGTATGATAAAAGTGGTAACAACTGCAGCAGTGGTAATAAACCACTCCAGAAATTTACCTGATTATTATTTTTTGGGTTTTTTACATTTGTCAAATAGAGGCAAGGAGAACATTTCTTCATGGCAGGAGTGAGCAGAGAATCACACTACACTTCAGAGCAGCTCTGAACAGCAAGGCAGGAAGGCATTTGCTTTCTTGCGCAGATTAAGCTGCTTTCTGCTGCAGTTTTACCTTCCCAGCACTCCTCCCTCCCACTTGCTTCACACAGGATGCATGACTTACAGGAGTGCCTGACAGGGCAATGCTCACGCTCTTGGGGAGGTACGTGAGGATGGTATTTATCTAGGATGAGTAGGTTGTGTGCCTACAGAGGAACTAAGAGTTAGTGCCCCAAATTAGTCTTATTTAAGAACAAATGACAAAGCCTATTGCCTGGTGTTTCTTATACTCCACACAAGATAACCCACGACAGCTAGAGAAGGCTTTAAACTTGTTTCAAACCTGTAAGCCCTCGGTACTGGACACAGGCTTTTTGATCTCACGGAGCTCTCTGACTGCAGGACCATATTCGCACAGCAGACCATTCTTTTCTGTGTATCAAAACACCCCACAAAACCCCCAAACCAACAATGAGTATATTTTATGCTTTTTTCTTCTGCATATTACATCCTTGCAGGATTAAAAAAAATAAATCTGCTCATGTAAGGCCAGCCAGACCTTCTGCAGCATTTAGAGTCCCGCCCTCTGTGGCAGGTAATCTAAAGATTGATTTTAGCCCAAGGGTTTATTCAGCCTCCTGGGTTATTTTAAAGCTGTCCTTCAAGTTATGGAACACAGAACAGTACTCACTGAATATTGTGGGTTTTGTTTAATAATTAGAAATAATTGAGGGAGTAGGACAAAAACTGAAAGAAATATAAAAGAAAAACTAATCAAGTTCTTACTCTGTGCTGTGCCAAAATCAGGATGCATATATTTAAATATTCATAGGAATTAATTCTATTTTAGAGAGAGGGAATAACTTGGGCAACAGGGTGGGCACCTCTGCTCCCCTTTAACTGCAGGTCCCACACTTTGCCTGTTAGCTCGTATTTTCCTCGATATTAAAAATTAATTTGGTGTGCCTCTCAGCTCCCTGATGCCTGGTGTCTGTAGGTTGTGCCTGCAAATAAATATGCTGGGTGGACATGCCAAGCCAGCACTACAGAGCAGAAGAAATGTGAGTAGCATTTCCCAAAGCAAAATATTTCACTCTTGTGCTTTTCCAGGCTCCATGTAAAGATAGGTCATAACCAGCTAGTTCAATTCCTTACGTCCCTGGCTTATCCACTGAACCTTTGGTTTCCACTTCTTTAGCCCTATATTCACCACCTTCTTCTAAGTTTTGGTCTCAGAAGATTCACATAACTTAAGATTCATGACACACCATGCTCAGCAGCAGTATAGGTTTGTTTGCAGAAAAATCACTGGAGTTAGAAATGAAAACCTTATTATATACTAGTTTCAGTGCTATAAATAAAGCAAGATTTTTAATTTCTATTAAAACATAATCAACCACCGGTCAGTTTTCTGAATTATTCAGTAAATACCCAGTGTAAGTTGCTATACATTATGGATTATTTGGCAACAACACTGCAGTTTCTTATGGGGATCAGATAGTGCAAAGTTCAGTGCAATGCAATGCTTGAGTAAGAGCACAACAGCTGCCACAGCTGTTGCTTGGTTGTGCAACATAAGCTCTTATCTTTTGGCATGCTCTTGCATTCAGGTCGGTGAGCCTGAGGACAAACAAGTTACTGTGGCATTGCCCAAGTCAGATGATAATACAACAGGTCTACTCCAAGCCTCACTGGAGTCAGGTTCTTATTTCTACAACTAGAGCAGGCTGTTCTGTACAGCTTTAGTCTGCTTGGGGAATGATGTTAAAGAAAACGACCAAATTCTTCTGGGGAGCTTCACAAGAAATGTATTGTTGAACATCCCACTCCAAACATCTCCATTTTGCAGATGGGGAACTGAAGCATGGAAACGGTGCCCAGGTCATGCGGGAAACACTTTAGGAATGATAGCATCCTTCCTGTGGCTGGACAGCTGCGTGCTCCTCTGTGTTCTCACAGGACAATAATAAGGAATATGCTGGCAACTGGGACCTCTAATCTGAAATACTCTCCTCTGGCCTTTTACAAAATCCAAGTTGTCCCAAAGGAGTTTACTCAAACTGATCAGAGCAGACTAAAATAATGCAATGAGTTCTGGCCTGAGGTCAATAAACTATATGGAAAAAACACCACACAAAATGATACAGGAAGCTCAGGACCGCTGGGACAATGTGTAGTGTTATCTTAAAGAAAAAGCAACATTTGATTCATTAATTAGTATTTTGTTGCACAGTCAGATGGTGAAGTAAGGTGATGGATGTTCTTTTTACAGGCAGTCTCTACTTTGTTATTTAAAACAACAGCAGAGTTAAACTCCTGGGAGGTTTAAAGTGAACAGACCAGACAACCCCATGACATCAAAGAGGGCCAAGGGCAGAGGAAAAACCCACCACAGCCACTTCTCTCTGTACTCTTGAATACCTCAAGACCTTGCAGACCCTCACTGCTCTATACCTTCCAGTCTGATTATGCTGCAATTTGAGTGGTGAAGAGACTTTTCTAGAAACCCGATGAGCAAAAAGATCTTTTTCTTTCAGCTGAGTTGCCTGTGTCCAAATATGAGACAACAATTAAGCAGGCAAGCTGCTGATCTACAGCAGAGCCTTGCTTGGCATTATAGCAAAGACAGCTCTTACCTTATTAAGTTGCTTATGGGTTTTGCTCATTGGCTTCTCTCTGAGTCAATTATAATATGAAATTAAAGGGATTTAATTGGTTATAAAGAGGTTTACAGGCAGAAGCAATTTAAGCAATAAATCATCCCACACTGAATCTGAGGAAAATTACCAATAAAGAACAGGGAAAGTTCACAGCAGTAAGTTGTAGCTTCCTCCCACAGACTGGGTAATCCTTTAAATCTCTAGTTAGCTGGTTATCTAATTAGCTGGTGATACTAGATGATGTTTTCCTCAGCTCTGACCTTTTTTTCTGTCTAGATATTTCTGGCCATCTAGCCTGCTTCAAAAACCGTGAAATGTGGAGCCTGCCAGACTGGTTGGCTGTACAATTTTCTAGGGGTTATCTATAGCAATACTGGGATTTTGGAAGGCATTTCCAAACTGCTCAGGTACAAGTGAATTAGGGTGTAGTCCTCTGCAAGGCAGAAATCCAGTATGAGCCACTAAGAAAGAGAATCTAAACTGGAGGTGTGAGCAGCATCCAAAAGAAACTCCTGTATTGTTCCAAGATGTCCAGCCAATTTCACTGCACAAGGCACTTCATTAAGAACCAGCAGAATATAAAGTAGCCATGTATATGTATTTTTTCTTAATAAAAAAGGCCACCTCTTATTTTGCCAGTAAAAATGTTTCAAAACTTCTTTTTCCATAAGTGTCGTTTGAACATAAAGCTTCCTTTCAGAAAGTCCTTGCTACTCCATGCAACCAGACTATCAGCAAGGATCTTCCCACGGCCTGTTCCAAGCATGTGCCAGATGCATAAACACTACCCCAGCAAGGCATTTCACTAGAGGGAAGAAAAATGCTCTCTCTCTGTGACACGCAGTGACTGGAAGCCAAGTTTCTCCCCTTTGGAAATGAAGGGGTAAATCTAAAAGGATTATTAAATACTGAGATGACAACCCTGACAGGACTGATTTAGTGTTTCAAATAAGCCACTGCAGTCACTGCTCTGTTCTGCCAAACATTTCATCTATATCCACAGTCTAAAGCGTGTGCTAGAGTGGAGTGGGTATAGCTGTAATGCCTTTCTTATTATTACTGCCACTTCACCACTGTATAATTTTGGTTCTTGAGCTGGATTTAAATCCGTGCTTAATGTAATGTGCTGTGATTTACACTGATTAAAATGATACAGAGTTCTTTGCAGGTCTGCTTTAGTAGAAAATACTTGAATTGCTTTGCTGACATGGGCTTTGGACCTCACAAAGCCACAAAGAAAAAAGCAAAACCTCCCCCATATGTATTAGCTTCTGTATGAAAATATGTATGCCTTTCTGTACCTGGCTAGAGCAAATTCATTTTGATACTTAAAGATAAAGTCAATATTCTACTCCTTTTGATTACCCTTGATTTAGTTTTCAAAGAAAAGCTTCATGATTCAGTAGATGTCACCAGATAGACCTGCATCTAAAATCACTGAGGTCTTATAAATCTGGATTGCTATTTTGTACTTCACATCTAAGTATCTTTTACACAGTGAGGGTGACAGAGCCCTGGGACAGGCTGCCCAGGGAGGTGGTGGAGTCTCCATCTCTGGAGATATTCAAGACTCATCTGGACACCTATCTGTGCAATATGAGCTAGGGAGCTGCTTTGGCAGGGGGGTTGGACCCGATGATCTCTCGAGGTCCCTTCCAACCCCTACGATTCTGTGATTCTGTGATCCAATAGCCTTTCCCAGGCTGATTAAAAGTCATCATGCAAAGCCAACATGCAACTAAATTATTCAGGGATGCAGGTTCCTCCCTTCAACCCTCTTGTAGTACAACACTGTCAGATTCTTGAAGTGAATGGTCAGTGAAAATACAGTGTTTATAGTGCAGGCCTGTTCTGTCCAGGGACTGTATTTACTACAGACTCTGATAAAACTGCCTCATTGTGAGAGGTTGCAAGAGGAATGGAAAATTGTTCTAACATTCTCAGTCAGAAACTTAGAGAGTGGATTTTATTTCATTTTCTCAGTAACATTAATAAAAATTACAAACCTTACTTCATAAAAATTGTATTGAAAACTTTGGAAAAGTGACAGGGTTAGTCGAATCCAGCCTTCAGTAAGGTTTTTCTTAGTTGCTGAATCAGAGGGTTTTGCCTACCCCATGCAGTGTCACGTTGTCTTCATGCTCCCCAAACCAGTGAGATGGCCTATGGTTACAGCAAACTGCAGAACAATGTTGTTCTAGGCCTAGACACTTGAGAAAACTGATAATACCATGTTCTGAAAGATGATTGCGAACTTCTTTGTAGTGTTTTGCTATAGTCATCTTTAATCTAACCTGTTCTTTATATCCCCAAGTGAAAACACTGAGCAGAGTTTTGCATCCAGGTGGGAAAGTAGATTTAAATGCCAAAAGCATTGCTGAATTTCAGTTAGCAGCCTGTTTAGCCAAGATCCTTAATTTGACTTCCACCTTTGATTTCACAGACTAAGCCAGGTTGGACTCAGACAGCTGTGGCATGAAATCAGGGGAACCACACCTTTGCCAAACGAGTTGAAATAAGAGTTAAGTTGAAACAAGAGACAAGTGATCCTTTAAAGAGATGCCATTAACTGATAACACCTCCTCCCTGCTATTGTGTCAAATACTTAACAAAGGAATAGCGATTCTGCTTTGTGCTCTTAGTGGCTGAGGTACAAAACTGAGGCCCCAGTTAAAAATGAGGATTCCTTAAGGGTAAGGGTGTTCTCCACATCGCTTTAAGGCAAATTGATCTCAGATAGTCACAGCCAGCCTACACAGCTGGCTTTTCAGGTTCTGGATGGATGCCACAGCTCACTCACCACCTCCGGCACACCACCACCACGCACAGAAGGACGTTTGCAATAGCAATAGCTTGAGTATTTTGCCCCTGGTGTCACAATAGCAGGTAAAACAGGTCCTACATTATTTTGTATGCCTGCTGAGTGTTTGGTGAGGCAAGATACTGTATAACACAGAAGAAATTATCTATCACACTGCTCCCCAAATCACTGAGCACGCTCTATTGGACTTCTTCAACACAGCCACATAGCAACACAGGAAACCAGAATAAACCAGGGGAGGCTAGAACTGCTAGAAAAACTGAAACCACAACTCATCTTACCTCAACAGTGAAGAGCTCAGATGTCACAAACGTGCGTTCTTGTTTGATATCCAAAACTCTAGATCAAAAGAAGCATAAATTAGAGATCACAACAATCCTTTGCCATTCTAAAACAGTTTCTGTATGCATTGGGACAGTAGTCATCTTTGCTACTTTCCATATGAGACATTTGTTCTGCTCACAATGCTGAAAGTTGCTTGCACCTTGGAACAAAGCAATAAAAGCTTTTTCTGAAATATAACAAGAAAACCCCTTTGATTAATTAGTTACCTACGGACTTGCCTTCAGAGAACATCCAGAAACATGTACAAATCTCTAATAATCTTTGTGGCATTCTGTGGTTACATTTCCTTACTACTAGTCTGATTTACCTTGCTTCTTCCCGAGCCAAAATCTCCAGTAGCTTTGAAATGTCTCCCGGGCTGTCCGAAAGCACAAGGGAAAACCTGCACACTCTGTTATCGAGGGTGAGAGCACGAGCTATGCACTGATGCAGCAAATGTAGCTCCAAGTTCCCACTGCATATAACAATTGCCACTCTAAAAACAGAGAGAAAACAGGATTTTTGATTAGGGCTTGTCTGTGTGAAGGGACTGTAAAGCACAGACACTGCATTCAGTATCTGCTTCCTATCTACTAGGCCCACGCTTTGGTAAATATATTTTACATGTCAGAGGGGCTCCTGGCTCTCAGCATCACTTATGGCTGGCATTGGGAGCCTGGAAACTGCCTACTGTAGTTGGTTTGAAACTCTGCTTTAGGTTTGCATTTGCTGGAGGCTTTAGTCCTGTTAGAGATAATTAGCTGGAGAATCCTAGGGATGATTCAGATTTTAAAAATATGACATCACTTTCCTCTGGAAATCCTGAGTCTCAGACTACTAACAGTTGTATCACAGGTATGTTCAATGCCTTCAGTAAGCATTAGCCAAATCCATCTCAACCCTACAAAATGAGTGTTTGAAGAGCAAGTGAAGACACCCATGGTTAGCCCATGATAATGCTCTCTTTGTAGAGTCACCCCTTGCCCCTTTAAGCTTCAACCTTCCCATTTTCCCTTTTATTTTAGCTGTACTGAATTGTACTTTGTTGCTGCTCTGTATGTACTCTGTCAGCTGCTTCTGAAGAACTGCCTCAGCAGCATTTTAATACATAACACTGTACACTGGGAATTTCATCTTGCGGGCACATGTGTTTAAATGAATTCTGGGCTATGTCCTGAGCCAAGGCTCAATCCAATTAAGCACTGAGTGCTCAAGCCCACATGCAAGGTGGCACTTACCCACAGGTTTCATGCTAAGCACAAGGGTAATCCTGTCCTCGGCTATCTGGCCAGAAGGTCTCAGGGCCAGGAAGTGGTTGTCTCTGAGCCACTGCAGGAGGCAGCCTAGTTCCTGTCCCACCAAAGACAGTGCTGACTTCCACAAGTGGCATGAAAGAATGCAGCCAGCTGGCCAGAGCGGGATGCTCTCCTTGCAGATGTGACTGTGCCTTGTGGAGATGTGTGTAACTGCCTAACCCCCAACCATTTGAGAATACAAGAAAATAATAAGATTTGTCACATCTCCAGGCTGGCATTTGTCCTGTTCAACATTGTCTTCTGACCTGTGAATCTACTTCAGCCTGAAGTAGATGCCACAGACAAGCCCATTGCCAGGTCAGGGGCAGGAACTGCCTCTTCACCCATAAAATAATTATCTTCCCTCTGTGGCCAAGGAACTCAACCCCACACTTTTGCCATGGTTCCCTGTTTGCAATAACCACTGTACCTTTTGCCCTTCAACTCAGGGAGCTTCCCTGCAACCAATGCTGCAAGTCCAATGGCCCCTTCCGCATCGACTGTGGCTCGCTCATACTCCAGCAGTCTCAGCATTGAAACGAGGACATCCTCCTCCCTGAAGGCAAAAGAGTTGTGTGAATACAAAACAAAGCAAGCTACCAGAAGCAGAGACAACACATTTACGTACAACTGGATTTCTTCCACCCACCCAGGTACATACATAGGAACCCAAGGTGATGTTACAGGAAGCTGTGCTGCTATCTCAATCTTGTTATTCACTGAAAGATAAAATGGCATTTTTTAATAGAACCATTGTGCTGGCTAAACCCTAGAGGTAAGTGTATTCTGCCAACTTGGCCTTCCTGTGAAGATTTAAAAGAGCTTTATCAAAGACTGCCTTCAAGTGTTGTAGAATACAACGGGGACAAGTCTACACTCAGAACGTGACCAGATAACTAGCAGCAGGTGAAGTTTTGGCCAAAAAGGTCAGTCTAGACAATGCTCTTAGTCATATGGTTCAGTTTTAGGTAGTCCTGTGAGGAGGACAGAGTTGGACTTGATGATCCTTTATGGACATCTTCCAACATGAGATGTTCTATGATTCTGTGATATGTGGGATTGGTTTCAGTGTCGTTCAGTGCCCCTCTTGGAAGGAAAGGCACCCCACCACCACCATGCCCTCACAACGTGTGCGTAAGGACAGCTCTTGCCAAAATGCTCTCCACTGTACATGAAGAACCACCATACCCTGGTGGCATGGCACATTTTTCATATACAACAATGTTCACCACGTATTATTTGTTTCACTGCTTTTCTTCACTTACCTCACAGCAACAACTTTATCCACAAGCTTCCCAGTCAACTGCAAAGAATTGCTGCCAAAGCAAAGCCCGCTCACATCTGCAGATTTCAAAAGACAAAAATATGAAGCTGGCTGCTTTAGAGAAGTTCAACACTTTTTAGAGTCCTGACTGTTTAGTGCCCTTCATGAGCACAGCTCACGGCTGTTATATGATCTCAATTTACTTGATTTTTTTTTTATATGACAAAAAGCAATGAAGGACTAAATAAATGCCTCAAGAAGACTTTGCCATTTTCAGCACCTTTAAGAAAATGATGATTCTTCATGGGCATAGTGGCACTGCAAGAGTGACCATGCACCCCAGCGCTTTTCACTGTTGAATGAGGCTTGAAGGAGAGAAGAACCAGGAGTGACACCGCTTTGTTAGCTACAACAGGACAGCTAG
Organism: Porphyrio hochstetteri; assembly: GCA_020800305.1. Taxonomy (NCBI): domain Eukaryota; kingdom Metazoa; phylum Chordata; class Aves; order Gruiformes; family Rallidae; genus Porphyrio; species Porphyrio hochstetteri. The sequence continues at coordinate 13,597,102 of CM036911.1, forward strand.
CAAAGGAGTGCCGAGACAGAGTTTACTGAGGGAGTGAAGGAGTTGTTGGTTTATAGAACTCCCATTTAACCCAAAGCTTCCAGGGATTTGTGCATCAGGTAAACAGGATATTCTTCGATTGCCTAACAGCTGAAGGGGTTTTGAGAAAATGATGTGGAAACAACTGTACTGTTTATAAACACTGTTTTTCCGAGAGCAGTTTTGTGAGTAAATATTTCAGCATTTTGTTTTCCTGCCTATTCATAGATTAGTCTTTTACACAAGAATCTTCTCATCAACTTCACTGATGAAGATGCTGCTTGTGAGCTTAATGCTTAGATAAATACTCTCAAATTTCTAAGTATTCACCTGAACATTTCATGGCATTGTACCCCAGAATGGTGGTAGTGGTGGTGGGAATGTGTCAAAAGTTGCTTTTACAGTATGAATTAAATTCTGACTCTGGAACTTTCACTTAAAGTATATTTGAACTGAATAAATGAGAAAATAATATGGTTGGAGAAGTCAATGAGAAACCTTTATTTTACCTCCAAATGAATAATCCATTTTCTTACCTCCATAAAAGTGATGATTGCTGCAAGCCTGGTCTTCAATTGGCTGGCCAGCCTTTAAGGACTGTTGCAATACAGGGAAATTTTCAGATTCAACCCCCTGGGGAGAACAAGTGTTGTCACTCTTTTATTGATCCAGTTACAACAGAAGTCACCACCAAAGTGGAGACCAAAAAGGCTACACAGTTTCCTCTTAGAATTAGCAATTAATTTCAAATTGCATGGTAACTACACTATCACTGCATTTATCCTGCCACTTATTTAGAGCCAAGTTTTTCCAGTAAGACATTATTTCCAGACACAGAACTAGATTTCATTTGCTTTGGAAGAGTCTTCCCACATATTTTTTTTTTTGATCCACCCAAACAGCCAAGGGACAGGAGGCTTCCCAGGCTCTCAGTGGCTTTTCTCCTCAGTGAAGCCCACAGGATCAGATATTCCCCGTCCCCAGCATACGCAGCCTCTGCCAGCATATCACTAGATACTAGAGACCAGTGCCTTTGGAAAATAGCTGTAAATGAAAGCCATCAAAATGCCATACCTCATAGCTGAGCGGAAACTTACAATTACAGAAATATGTGGGTTGAGGTGTTTGAGTGCAGCAGCCGACCCTGCCAGCAATCCACAGTGGCCTCCGGCAGGGAAAATCACCGCATCCAGCTTTGGCACCTGCTCGTAGACCTCCAGCCCCACGGTTCCCAGGCCTGACAGGTAGACAGCACTGTCCTCCCTGCGGGAAGGAAGGGCACAGCTCAGCAGGGCTCATAGTTGCCAACACAATATTCTGGTTCGGCAGAAAAACGTAAGTGTGAGAGTAAATCACCAGCTCGAGGGCAGGAGGCGATACAACAGGCCACTGCCATCAGGCGGACCATAGCGTGCTGTGAGAAGTGTGACGTTACCTACTGGGAGAAAACTTGTGCTGTTGACAGCCCCCCAAATAACCTTCAGGGTGAAGAGGATGTATCTCTGTCCTTACCCGTATCAGGTGTTTACAGAGCTGGTAAGACAGAAGTAATTTCTCCATTGCTGTCAGTACCCTGTGCTGCATAAATGTTAAATGCAGCAGTCCCAAGCAAAAGCAGCCTCAGAAGGAGATCTCCTTTTCTGTTTTTATGAGTGGAATTCAGTGTTTGTGACAAACGGGAATTTTCATAAAATCTAAGCACTGCATTCAACCTCACAAATACCAAACAGATTGCTAACAGAGCTAAGTCTTTCCACAGTCAAGGGCCAATATCTGATACCTTCACATTACTCTGGAAGGGTAAGAGAAGCATTTAGTTGTGCCAAAATACGCGCTGGTAAAACACTTTCGGGCAAAGGCAATTTAATGAGCAGAACAAGGGCAAACAGTCAAAAGACTGAGGACAAGTCCACAGTACAGTCATAGATTGACTTGGATCCATTTCTAAAAGCTGCTTCATGTTTTATTTAAAATTACCTGTGATGAAAAGTAGGATGATATATGTGAATGAAAAATATGAGAACTCTGCATGCCTGTATGTTCTGTTTTTCCTGGCAAACAGATAGGCAAACAGAATTATAGATCCAATGACTTCACTTGATTTACTTGACCCAGGTTGTTCGGGTACTAGGAAGCGATGCTGTCATTACTCATAGACACGCACAGAGAGGCTCAGCAGAGGAGGACAGAACACCTGCGAGGTGGAGACCACAGCCCTCCTGAGAGGTTACCTCACGTATGTAGCAAAACACAGCAAATTCCCAAGGGTGAGAGTCTATATAACTGCACAAGAAATGTTGGGAGGAAGGAGATTTCACTCCTCTAACACAGCTAAAGACGAAGGCAAGAAATCACAGTGGGATGGGTAACTGAACCCTTGAATTTACTGTCTGTCGAGAGCAATGAAGAAGCTCTCTCCTCCTCCTTATATGTGACAAAATATATCACTGGGCTCCTGAACAATTCTTCTGGACCATTATTTGCAAATAAGATTCAGAATTGATTTTTCAGAGTTACCCCTGCCATGAATTTGCAGTCGTCGGAGAAATTTAACTTGTAAATTGAATATCCAATTCTGTCCAAAGGAGACTACTCTGGGCATGGAGATATTTTAGCAGTTTGAATGTTTCAGATACTCATGTTTTCCTTGCTAACATCTAGCTAGAACACCAGTTCACTGCTCCACCTTCAGCTTTCTATTATTGAATGGGTTTTTTTCAGAGTGAATAATTACTTTTGCTTTGTCAAAGCAAACACACCTCTTTTGGTACATGTGCCATAAAAGGAAAAAAAAAGGGCAGATAAATCTCAAGATGGTAGATAAAAATAAGCATTTTTGAGTCATAACTAGAAATCAGGCCATTTGCCTTCTGAAAAGTGCTATACATCAGCCTTCAAAGATGGGCTGTCAGGATTCAGTTTCCCAGCGAAATTTTGATGTGGCAGCTAGCAGGCTCTGTTCCCTATTCTCCAAATAAAGGGCCTGAAAGCTATTAGTTGTCCTTCCTCCAGCTATAGACTAAGAAGATCACAAATGAACAAGGATCATGAATGATGATCAGTATTTGGATCCAGAGTTACACAAGAAAAGATGGACTCTCAAGGAAGGCAGGCATGTAATTCAATCTGTAGCATTCTTACCTCTCTGATTCACAAATCAATAATCTCTCACATCATCCAGAGGTACCGTGTTCCTTACTGGCAGTCTCCACATTGCTTTTATGATGAGGTCCTGAACTTCTCTAGTTATTAAAAATCCCATATTACCCAAGCAGCAATTACACAGACTTCGTGATTGAATTCCAACCTGAAAAATCACGTTTCCTTCCTGGAATTTCACAGGAAGTTGCATTCGGATAAAAGTTTCCTTCTTCTAATTGAACTCTTGCACGATTGTTTTCATAGCACAGTATTTTAATTGCACCCAAGAAATGGGAAGAAATGACACTGACACACCCAGCTACAAGGACAGTAGCTGCACAGGTAAAACCAAGGTCAGTCAGGTAATGTCTACTTCGGGAAGGAAAGAGTGAATTGTTTCTTAAGGAGATCCAGAGACCAAATTGCTAGGGATTTTGTCATTCTAAGAATTAAACTGAAATAAAATGACATTTCAGAAGTTCCATTGTAAAGCACAGGAGACCAGCTGATGTTTTACAGACAGCTTTGGCAAGCCATGGTGAACATATGCCAGACACATGTTGAGGAAGACTGGCTGTTCATACACGCATACATCTCTCTGGGAAAGCCCTCCCAACTTAACAAAAGTCCATTTGGGGCATCCAAATTGTGAAAAGCCTCACAATTGCAGTCAGGTATTGTTTTTCTCTTTGTTTTTTTTTCCTCCATAGTGTGAAAAATCACATCTGTGACATTTTAATAAAACACAGTAACAGACTGAACAACTTTGTTTCTTGTAACCTGAAATAAAATAAACCAGAGTGCTTTGGTATTATTAATGTATATAGAGTTCCTCAATGCTAGATGCTGAAGTTGTTCATATGCATTGTCCTTGGAGCTTCGTGAACCTGGAGAACACCTACCTTATGCAACATACATAATTATTTGGGGAGGAGGGAAGACTAAACATGAAATTACAATAAAATAATGTAGTTCTTATGTTCAAACATGATAGGTGACGCAAGCTGGTTGGGAGTTAACACATCAAGTGAAAAATGGCTGACAGAAATTTGGAAATCACAAGGTTACAGAAAGCTGTGGTTTTCCAAGAGAGCCTAAATGGGTTTAAAACTCGATGGGATCTACAGTATCTCATTCCCTCAGATTTCTGTGAAAGTCAGGCTGGGACAAGGTTGTGCCTAGGGTGATGGACAAGGCACACCAAACATCCCTGTGTGTCACTTGCTGTCTGCAGAGCTAACCATGCAGTTACAGGATATGGGTTTTGTATTGCCTTCCCAATAAACCAAGTTGGAAAGAAGTGAGGGCTTTCTCCATCCTGCTCATTCTGGCAGAATGGAGAAAGCAGCCTAACTCATTATTACCGTGTTGAATGTAGCAGAGATGAGGAGTGGAAGGGGCATGGGCCCTCACTGCAGTTCGTACCATACAAACACAAACTGGTGGGTAAAGCCTGCACAGAGACAGCAATGAGGAGGAAGGCTGACATTCCAGCTTGGTGCATCAGAGGGTCAGCCAACTACCTCACATTAATGATTCACCTCTCTGTGCTTTTGGAAATCTTACTTGCTAAAAGGTTAAAAAAAAAAAAAGGGAAGGAAAAAGTGGAAGAGACTGCAGGAATAAAGGAAAAAAAAGGGAACAGTTCTAAATATTTTTGCCCATCTTATGAACTCAATCGGGCTTGTTTAATGATGTAAAATAGTTCAAACATATTCATCCTTAGCTCCTTTAAATATTTGTATAAAGTAGCTTCTTAATCATCTTTATTCAAGGCAGAATCACAGCTTTGGCAGTCATGCCAGATACAGGAAAACTTCTTCACTCTGCCACCAAAGCCTTTCCATTAAAGATTAGCTTTTACCCACCTTACAGATCAAAACAGACAGACCAAAAATGAATGCTAGCCTTAATGCCTTCTGACAGGGTTCATAAAGAGTTAACACATACCTATTTCATCATACTAGCCCATGTAATTCCGAATCAGGAAGTTTGCTGAATTTGGGAGAAGAGTGTTGCTGTTTGTTTTCAATCCCCAACTGCTACAGGAAGATACAGGATTTGTGCCTGGGAATATGTAACTGTCCATATCCCAAGGTAACAGGCTAATTTTGATGACCTGTGATCAATTCGTCATGAAACTTAATGTTTTTGCAGAGCTGTGGAAGTATTTCATCTAATCTTACTAATCAGCCTGACTTTCCACTTACTCTTCAAGGTAAAGGTAGCCATTCTCCTGCGCCAACCTTCTGGCGTGTGTCTGGGAATCCTTAGCTGTGGTGCCATAGGAGATAACCATGGCACCGTACTCACGGCACATTTTCACTCTGGCTGGGGACGTGGTGGTTGACATGATGACAAACACTGGAATACGGAGCTCTGAGGCGTGGTAAGCAACAGCCATGGAAAAGTTACTGTCCGAAGCCATGATCACCCCCTTTCTTTGCTGATCCTAAAAGACAGGGTTACTTATTGCACATTGTATAGTGTCACAAAGTTGTCCTATATGATCCTGGATCATTCTAAAGGTCTGACTTCCTTCTTTTCCTCTGCCATCAGATCATATTATACTTATGTAATAAGTATACTCATATAATACTTAACTATTATTGCTGAGTGACACAATAATCTCCTATGACAAATGATAAAAAAGCTATTAATGTACTTATACTGAAATTAATTTCAAAATTAATTGGTGATCTAGATCCCTCACATCACCCATTGTAACTCAATTCCATCATCACTCCAAGCATGGTGGTTTCAACATGTCAGAGCCATAGCATGCATGCACATACTTTCATCAAAGTGCCACAGAGAAATGCTAATGTTTACATTTTGCAAGCTTCCTGTTCAAGTATTTTTAAATATTTCACCAGCAGATCAGCCAAGCAGAAAGAGATAAAAGATCTCACATTCAGGTAGCTGCAGACCTATCTATGATGTTCAGCCCAAAAATTCAAAAGGCAAGAAACACTGCCTACAGAAAACTGTAAATTTTAATATAACATATAATTAATAAAACATAAATAATACATTATTGTAACCTAATTAATAAACAGATAAATAAAATTTGATCTATTTGGTTTTGAACATTTACTTTTTTATACCTGAGGCAATGATGTCAGGAGGTAAAGCACACCTCGTTCCTTCACAGATCCTGTGTACTGGAGGAACTCTTTCTTTAGGTAGATGTCCATTCCATACAGCTTGGATAGCCTAGAATACTGGAGTACAGAAATATTATTGTGGGGATATGTATCTAAAATGAAGAAAATTCTTCCACACCACGAGGCATGCATTCAACTGTTCCAAAAAGTAAACATCATTATCCATTTCTTTTGAAATACATGACAGTCTGTAGTTATCTACCAGGTTCTTCCTGCTTCTGGAAGTCACTTTCAAGCTTGCAGCAGTGAAATATGTACACCATGCCATTGTGAATTGTGAAAATAAGCTCATTTTGATCCTACCGTTCAAATACAGATATTAAAATATGTATTTTTAATGATTTAAAAACCCACCCTATGGTTTGATATTTTAGCACTTGCCAAAATGGGATATCACATACCCAAAACATAAGGTCATTCCTCCTTCAGTCCCATTATAACGTTGCTACAGTTTCTGCCACTGATTCATTCACTAGTGAGTATCATCCATTTTACACCCCATGGCCAGTACAGCGTTAGTAAAGACACTTCTTATTTGAAGAATGATGGGAGTAAAAATTATTTCCTAGGCTGGGAAATGTAAGCAGCTGCCGTTTGAAAATGCTCCATGTTTGGAACAGGAAGGATCCCTGAGCTGAGAGGAATTAGCAAGCACAGTACATGTGTCCAAGTGCATGATTTTTTCCCTTTTTTTTCCTTTCTTTTAAAGGCAAACCATTATAATTTTTATTGTAAGGCACAGCATGCCTCACCATATTCATTTCCTATTCCCATATAATCTTAAACATGAGTTTTAAACAAGAGAACATAGGAAAGGGTTGCAGTAAGCCCCTGGGTCCCAGTTCCCTCCCTGGGCTTACTGCATCTCTATTTTCTAATTGGCTCTATTTCTCTCATTGGCTGCCAAAGCAAAGGAGGACCTAGGGATTTAGGGGATCAAGCCCTCATTTATGATTAGTTGCAAAGAGAGATTAAAAGACCATATGACAATAAATTTAAAATATTTATCTCAAAAAGAATATGGCAGTCATGCATATTGTATATACTGTTCATAGTAATATGTACTGACATATTTCAGACTGTAGGACTATTCAAAGCAAATTTATATAAATCAAACACATTGAAACAAATACTTACATTAAGGTAGACAATTAAACTAAGTATTTCAGATGTTTCAAAGCTTTTTAGTGAATTTAGAAGCATATGTTAAGTTCCTCACCCACAGGTGGGGCCAGATTCTCTATATTGCTTCTGAAAATCCTGCAATACAAGCTACCACTTGTTTCCCCTTTGCAAATCTGGCTGCAGAACTGACAAAAATGGAAAGTGCTTAGTACACTAATAGGATAATAATTTCTATCCTAAACAGCCTAATCTATGGAGAACAAGAACACTAGATAAGAAACACTACTTGACTGGTTCTTCGCATACCACACTAGGTTTATAATTTTTGGTTCTGTAGAGGATCTTAGATTCTAGAGTGAACAATGAGAAAAAGGCTTTAAGGAGATTAATCTGGTGACTTTATGGTTTCTAAGTCTCCTATGTCTAAAAATGAATGTCATCAAGTCACTCTGTGCCAGAGAGATGGCGTACTTCAAGTTACTACTCTTTTCTTTGATTCTGATACTTAAGATTTTGACTATTTAGGTTATCTTTATCTTCTTCCTTTAACTGAGGGGTTTTTTTCATATAGCTTAAATATAGCAATTACTTCTAACACAGGAGGCGTCAGTGCTATTTTCAGATGCACTGACCTGATGCCTGACCTTGTACGACTCAGTGAATCACCCTTTAAGTTTTCCCTTTATCTAAGAGCTGCAGATACTGTGTCTAATGTACAAGAGCTGCACATCCTCCCTTTGGCAAAGCTAACACAAAACAACCCTTAAAGTTCCCACATCAGTAACCAAATTAAATTGGTGCCCAATTTAATGCTAATTCTTTGTTTTCCTATTCTCGCTACCTCTGTAACACCTGCTACAATCATTCACAATGCCATCTCTCAGCTCCAGGCAAACTCCTGCCTAAGGATACAGGGTGCCCCATCCATGGTGTTACCTGCAGGTTGGGCATCACCCTGCAAAGTGTTCCTCGGTTCAATTAACTGAACGGCTTAGAGTCAAGCTAGCCTTTTGAATCCAAACAAATGCTCCTGAGAGGGGCTGTTACCTCTCAGTGATAAGTTTAAATAAAGCTTATCTGTGTTTTTCTTGACACTACTCTGTGCTTTCAAAACTCCCCTTTTGAATCAGTGCATGAAACCTATACTAATGACTTCTGCAGGAACATTACTGTGAACAGCAATAGTTGTTGGCTATTTTCACACTAAAACAAGCAGTGATTTAGGTTTTCCACTATTCTGATCACCCCAAATCATAGATTCATAGAATGGTCTGGGTTGGAAGGAACACCAAGGGTCATAGATTTCCAACCCCTCTTCCACAGGCAGGGCCACCAACCTCAGGCCTGGATCTACACTAGGTTGCCCAGGGCCCCATCCAACCTGGCCTTGAACACCTCCAAGGATGGGGCATCCACCACCTCTCTGGGCAGCCTGTTCCAGCACCTCACCACTCTCTCTGTAAAAAACTTCCCCCTAATATCTAATCTAAACCTTCCTTCCTTTAGCTTTAATCCATTCCCCCTTGTCCTGTCATTGTCTATCCTTTTAAAAAGTTGATTCCACAGCTTATAAAAAGACAGTTAAGATTTATGCAACATGACTCCATCCCCTTTCTGCATTCATCTGCCAGGGACACCCAAGAGAGAAGAACTATTTAAGCTGAGGGGCAAAGCTGCCTGAGAACAAATGATGTGAATTGGCCAAAGAGAGCTTAACTGCTTGTGAACAGGAACAGGATCAGTTTAGGAAACATTTCAAATTACAGTGGTGCCTGCAAGAGCAGAAGATGGGCTCTGGCACAGTCCATGCATTAGGATGTGTTGGCTGGTTAATTTTAAGGGCAGGAGCCGTACCTGGGGAGCAAGCAGATGGCCCAGGGGACAGGGCCAAGGTGGATTTCACTAGTTTTGAGCTGCTGGTTTGAACATCTAAGCTGAAGGTGTGAATGAGGTACTTCATTGACCCACAAGACTGGGGCTCCTGCAGTCTCACAGGGACACATGTGCAGAGGCAGTATCCTCTAACTGTTTGGCAGAAGTTTGGCACGATGCCTTGAGCCACAGGGGAGGGATGATCTGGGTTATCAAAGGGTACAGAGCTAGCTAGTTCTGCTTTCTAAATTAAGCCACAACACTCTCTCACTCCCTGTCCATAGACCTACCTTTGTACAGCAAGGCTAAAGATGAATATGTCCAGAGCTGACAAATGCAGAGAAGTGCAGTGCTCACTCCCTGCAATGTAATTGTGAATCTCTCCCTGGGACACTCTCTCCACAGAAGCAGAAGACTGACACTTCTGTCCAGAGCACTGTGTGTGCTCTGAAGCAAGAAAGTCTGAGACTTTTGGTGACACATGATGCAATATGCAGAGTTTGGCACCCTCCCTCTGCTCACCCAGGTGCTGGTGCCCTGACCACCCATGCTGCACATGTGTTTGCCCACTGCCCTCGTTTTCCCTTCCAAGCAAGCCAACTTTCCCACTCTGAAAGGAAATCCAGGTTCTGCTGCAGGATGGTTTACTCCCCAGTCACTCTGAACACACAGTGTACGAGTGCAAAATCCATCCAGTTTTACTCTCTGCACTCTGGCCAACATTACTCTGCAAGGCTTTTGGTGTCACCTTACAGCCCCTGTCTTGTACTGTGCCCTTTGTCACAAGGCACACTTCTTCAGCAGTATGCTACAGAAAGCATATCCTTATTTGGGGAGCAAACACCGAAAGGCACCATATAGGAATGAGGAGCACTGCTGCACCTTGCACCCCCCAAACACTTTGCTCCAGGGACTGTTAGCCCCAAGCAGCAGCTCAGACACCAAGGTCCTTTCCCTGTGCAGGCCAGAACAACAGTCCACAGCTGGTGAGGCTGGTGGGGTGTCCCAAGTCAGCAGAGAACAATTTGGGGCTGCTGCTGTGAATTAGCATTTGGAAACACCAGTCTTCTCACCCAGTGCAGGGCAAAGAGGAGATTACCCACAGCGTGCCTACAGCAGCCTTCATGAAGAGCTCCCAGCAAATTAAATAGCTTGACACTGTACCTCTCTTAGGATTTAGCAAATGCTTATACATTTATGGGAGTGTCTCAGTCATTTTCATACCTAGGCTGATCGATAAGTCCGTGCATTTGTGTGTGTCCATCTTAATGCCCTGGTTTTGTTGAAGACAGGTGGCAGAAGCACGTTGTTACAGAACATATGTGGCCTTGCCAGGTTGGCCAGGCTAGGAGGGAAAATCTGTACCTTCAAAACCAGACCCTCCCACAAGACTTCTTACCCAAACACTGACAGCCTGCCATCACCAACTCAGGTTCCTTGTAGGAAGAGTTTCTCACTGGAAGCGTAATACCACAGTGCATTAAGTCTGTGCCTAATGTGGTTTATCCTTTGTTTACCGGTCACCACAATCTTTCAGGATTTAGGTTAGTGCAAACAAGTAAGAAGAAAATTATTATTGACAGTTAACAACATACACAACCACAAGCCACCTTACACAGATTTACCTGCTGAAACTCCTATATACTCTTCCTTCATTTCTGATCAACTTTTATAAAGAAAAGATAAAAAGATATTGAGAGAATGCAAAGCCATACAGACTCCTTACCATGCAGGGGGTTTTCTGAACACCGCACTGGATTTTGAAAGCTGCTGCACTAATGTCTTCAAATCGAATCAGCTTGTTACTGCTTGAGAGGCTGGTCCTACTGCTCGACTGCGGGATGCGGGAAAGGGCATCCCTAAGTAACTCCTCGTTACGGCTCACTATCTTCATCTCCCAGGTCTTCACATCCCCATTCAGGTAATCCTCCTCACCAAAATCTTTTAGTCTCTCAGGGTTGATAGAGGGTGGCTTCTGCCCAATAAGGCCATTTCTGATTGGCCCATCCTTACAACAGTGAAGATCACAAAGTGCTGGGGCATCTTGTTTCTTTATTTTATTGTCATCCCTAAAAACAAGTACAAGAAACTTGTTAGGAGAGCTTGAATGACTAAAGGCTTGGCATTCAGCACTTAAGAAGGATACACATCTCAGTTACTCTTTGCAAGCCTTGAATTGACCGAATTATTACTGTTATATCACTCATCTTGAAGATGGATTGAAAGCTTTTAGAAAAGCCACAGATAACCTGATTTGAGGACAAACTGGAAAACTGTCACACCCAAGAAAGTAAGATAGATAAAATCCATGCTGCCTAGGTAGCCAGACATTCCTCGTCACTCAGTGGGCAATGATCCCAGTTCAGTGCTCCCAGAAATTTAGGAATAGCTGCAATTGTATTTGCTGTGTGCAACAAAGCCCTTTAAAAAACAAAAAAGGCTTTAGCTTTATTTTACAGAGCTCAGGAGGTAGGTCTGCTGATCTGCAAGTGAACACTTTGCAGATACAAACACCTGTACATAGGACAACATCATTGTGCCACACAAGCCTCCTTCCCCAAGGAGCTTTGGAGAGACAAAACTTTGGTACAAAAACTCACAGGTATTCCTGCCTTAGCCTGTCTGTGGTCCATGCTGTTCAGGAGTTTACAAGGGATAATATACTACAGTGTGGGATTTTGCAGCCCTATTCACAAATAAAAGTAAAGCTTCCAGGAATTCTTGGAATTTGGAGAGTAACATGGGGGACAAGCAGCATTAAGCAGAAGACCAGTAATTTGGAAAAGAGCTGATATGACCCCCAGTCTGCAGCTATGATTACACAGATGGTATAAGCCCCTCTGCAGGAAGGACTCAATATTAATGTATTTGGAAAAAAAAGGTTTTCTAAAGGATATACATGTTAAGTTATGTCAGAGATTTCAGCATCATCTCCAGCAAAAATATTTACTATTTTTCACAAAATAGTTTGGAATTAAGTCATACAGTTATTAATCAGCAGGACTGCTAAAGCAAATGTCACTCTAGTTTTACAGCAGTGATAACTACTGTAATAAGCACTGTAAAAATTACAAAAAGGAATTTTAAACTATTTAGAAACAGCTGATTTTGGCAGTGCCATCCATATTCTACATGGTCCCATAATCTGTGCCAATAGCTCTGCTTCCTGTTAGATATCCAGCTGTTCCACTGACGACTTCACGTAACAACATGGGCAGCATAAGAGATTTTGTTACTTGAATCAAGTGGTATACCCATAGCATCAGTCATTCTGGATATCCTTACAGGAGACAAAAAAGGACAGCTTTTGTAGCAATGTCTCCTCTCTCCAAAGTTAATGAGTTCAACACTGATTTTCTAAGAGAAATAATTTACACATCTGCAACATGTTTATGTTGACACACTTGTGATTTAAAATATTTTTCCAATAACATATCTTACAGTTTATACACCCAAAAAGCCAGCATTCTGTTTCCAATTTAAATAGCTTATCACATAGCTCTTTTCCACACTTTCCTGCATTTCTGCTCCTTTGGGGTGAGAGGGTTGCAACACTCTGTGAAGATGATTAGCTCCCAGCATTAGTTCCCATGCATATTAGTTCGCTCAGTGCAAAGAGGAGAGTCAGACCAGACTGTCTTTGTGTGAACTTGTTTGGCACAGCCCATGGTTCTGGGAACCAAATAGGACTGTTGCATAAGCAACACTTACCATAACCCAAGTGACCACATCTCTGCGAGGAGTTCTTTTCTTACTCTCTCCCCTCCCAAAAAGAAAAACCCAGCACAAACCAACACAGCTTCCATACCACACTTGCCCGTAACTACTCCAAAATGAGAAGAACATACACATCTTATCTCTAAATAGATTATCTGAAATGTTTAGCAAGCACTAGGTATGAATGGTATTTCATACAGTGACGATGGGCTAAAAGGACATATGTAAGGTCAAATATATAGGTAGGTCAAAAACCTGCGTTTTTTTCCTAGGTCAAAATTTCTTTTACTGAAGGATGGGGACAACTTATGATCACTGGTAAAAAAGGGACAAAAAGGCAAACAGATGTAAAATGCATATAGGCTTTTCAACCTTCAGATAGGTTCAAAGCACACCTGAAATATTATCTCAACATCTAATACGGAAACTATCATCTGTTCACAAGGTCAGCAACCTTGTAACAAAAAGAAATATATACAAAATATTGTATAGGTATGTATTGTGTTTATTTACTTCAGAGTGATTTTTATTTTCCTTCCATGTACCTATTTTTAGTTTACATCAGTGAATGATACTTTTCCTATTGAACCCATCTGGGCGTGCCACAGACCCACTGAGAGCTCTCAAACTCCCAAGGTAAACTGTGGGTTTAGGTCTGACAAAGCATCACAGAGAGGCAACTAACAACCCCATTGGGTCAGATGCGTTTCTCTTCTCAAACACAGCTCATATGCTTGGCACAGATCACCTCAGTATGAATTTCTTTTGCAGGAACAGGCAAAGCAGGCAGCAAATCATGCAAGCGCTCACAAAAAAAGACAGCACGTGACTTCTCAAGCACAGTAAGAAAGTATGACCCTTGTCCTAGTGATCGTGCCTACCAGATGAAAATCTGAGCCAATATAAATACAAACCCCAGCATTGTAAAACATTGCTCCTTTCAAATGGATCACTTTTCCTTTTTTGGAGCTTGTTAGGAAAGTTTTCATAAAATAGTCGGGTTTTTTTCCAGCCATAAAACAAATATCCAGCTGGCAAGCTTTGTTACATGGTTATAAATGATTATATTTTACCTTTAAAGTGATTAGTAAATGCAAACATGAAAATGCAGTTTATAAACCTACTTTTTCAAGAACAGCTGTTCAGCATAACTGCAAAAAATAAAAGAGAAGATCCGTATGCAGATGTTCCAGGAATAATTAAGGAACTGGCAAAATGATCATTTGTTTAAGCAGATAGCTTTACATAGTTTAGAGTATGAAAGGCAATGCAAAGACAGCGTGTGCTGAAACATAACTCTTCAAATGATAAAAAAAGCAACAACACGGAATGAATAATTTTTCTGTTTCCAACTTGGTCTTTTTAATATACTGATAATGTTCATCAAGTTAAACAGCACTGGGGAAAACTCTGGAAAAATAGTAATATTGATAAACTAAGACATTAATAAAAGGCAACAAAAATAACGTTGGAAGATAAAATGCAGTAGTTGTACGTACTATACCTGGAGATGACAACTGTTGCCTCTGTTACAAGGAGAAAGAAATGCCCACACAGTTATCCTGCAATGATGGGATCATTGCCTGTCTCCATCAGATGAAGCACATGCAGATTGCCTTCCTCAGGAGCCATGAAACAGACTAAACATATTAAACTGATATACTGGGCCTCTTCAGCTTCTAAAACTGAAGGAGGTAAAATCTGTAAAGTCACAGATGTTCAGGAAACATCAAACTGGGATGTTTGTCATCGTTTCACCCAGTACAGATGTTAGGGGAGCTCATATGAAAGTACCAGGTAGAAAATCTAGAAGCTCCCTTCATACAGAAAATAACTAACCCACAGAATTCATTGCCACAGGATGCTATGAAGGACAATGGTATAAATGGGTTCCTTAAAAAAAAACTTGCAACTATATAGAAGCACGTCTAATAGTGATCACATCATTCAAGAGACAATCTGTGTTTCAGGAAGCCCCAGAGCATTTACCTGGGAGACTCCACAAAAGGATATGAAGGAAAGCATCTTAGGTGGCTCTTGGTTTTCTCAAAGTCCCTATTACTGGCCACCACACCAGAGAAGACACAGAGGTACACTGCTCTCCACTCTGCCCCAGTGTACCCATTTGGCCCACTGGGCAGCTTTTACACCTCTTCCAAAACGATTCACAGCAACATGTTTTGAGGCAGAAATGAAGTTGGAATTATGGACACATGTTCCCACGTTACTGTGCTGCTTCATGCATGGAAGTTCAAGTGCCACAAAAGGAAATCAATTTTAGAATAAGACAGAAACCTCAGCGTGTCTGTCATTTCCCCAGCAGTCGTTACCATCTGCATCCACACTGATGCACACTCGCCACGAAGAGGTACTGACAGTGCAGTGCAGGTCCTGTAGGACTCGGACTGATGGGTGGCACAGTGAAGCTGGCAAACTGTTAAGCTTGAATACCTCTTCGAACCACCGCACCGGATCGGGGCTAGCCTGTAATTAACCCGTCAGCGTGCACACACACACGTGCACGTGGTCTTTACCTGTGCATTTTTTATTTCATCCTTTTTTCATGTTTTGGGGGTGTGTGTTTCTTAAGCACACACATACATGCTGCCACCATCTTCAGGCTCCCTAAACACATTGTTCCTGGAGCACACCCAGCAACAGGCAGTGGCGTGGCAGAACTTCAGACATACTTTTCACCTGATATCTGGATAAAAGGGCTCGGATCTTACACCTGCAAGTTGGGAATAGTTATTACAGCAAAAACTGACTTAAAGTCACTTCTACCTCATTCCTCAAAGCGTTGAGCAGAGATGGGTCATGTACTGGGGGGGTAGGGCAGGGGGAACAGCTGCTGCGGGTAGCAGTCTGCTTGGTTTATGACTGAGATGGGACTAGACTTGCAATTTCCTCTCAAAGGAGTGAGAAAGAGGTAATCCCAGGGTATGACAGAGAGGATCCTTTCCTTCATCCAAGCCCCTTTTACCCAGAACCTCCCAAACTCCTTCTTATTCCATGTCCCCAGCCCTGTTTCCTCTGACATTTCTGAAAGCCTGAGCCTTCCACACCCCTCTGATTCCTTCCCTGTTTGTGGCAATCCCCTTTCCCAATAGCTCTTAAACCCTCCTGCTCCATCCCAACTCCTTTTGGCAGCATAAATCCCTGTGAGCTTCCCTACTTTTTCAAAATCCCCACTGACCCCACCCTATCCCTCTTCTACATTTTCCCCTACCCAAACACACCCAAAAAGCTGCAATAGAAGCAGTCCTTAAAAGCATCTCAACACCTTGAGCAAGCAGGTCCTTTTTAAAGAGAAACAATAGAAAAGTTGATGTTTACTGAGATACAAGTGGCAAGAAGCATCATTACAGATGTCATCTTGACTGGTAGTAGTTCTTGGTTCCTGCACCATATAGTGTCTGAGTGTCCTCTGCAGAGCTACAGGGTAGCAAGTAAACTCCTTCAAGCATGGGGAAGTAGCATTCTGCTTCTCTTTGACAACACCACACTCAAGAACTACTTTCTCAAATTATCTCTGTTTTGTATAATACTAGTACTGAAACCTCTGTCAGAGACTGTACCAGCCCGACTAGCCGCAATGGGAGGATGGGCACTTAAAATGCATCTATGACATTTGGATACCCAAATCCTACGCAGAGTAATTGTTCATCAATGACTTAAGAAACACCAGTATCTTCTCCTAAACAGAAAGACTAATTCAGTAAATACTATCTCAACTTTATAGATAGAAACTGGGGCATAGACAGATCGGGTGACTTGCCTAAGACTCCTGCAGGAAGTTCACAGCAGGGCTACTTATCAGACTGTCTTAAAGACAAAGAGCTCAGGGCTTAGTAATGAGCCTGTACAACACATACATTAGGTGATATTTGCACTATGACTGCCCAGCATAAATAGGTACCTGCTCGTTTCAGTAACTCAGATTTACCAGAGCCTGAGCCTAGCACTACATCTGCCTTCATCTGTGGCCACAACCCACAGCTAGTCTTCCAGATGCACTGGTGAAATGTCATTGCTTACTGCTGGCAATAGCAGGTAGGTATCAGCTGCTAAAGAGACAACATGAGGAAAAGTAATCTGACAGCAAGAACTACCCAGAAGGTCACCCCTCTTGGTTAACAACTGCTGCCACACCTTCCAAGTCCCCCTTGAACAGACCCGTCACTCTAAGCACTTCTTACAGGGCATTCACAGCTGTGAATGTCAAATGATCACTACTGAACACTGCATACAGTTTGGCAATTAAAACTCTTCAAGTAATTAACAGTTTTTGTCCTCTGGAAGTTAAATCTATTCTGAATGTAGAGGTTCTCTGGTGATTAACACAGCTCCCTAATTCACCTGCAGTAAGAATTAATAACATAACCCAGATGAAAGGAAAGGACTGATTTAGGATTCTCCATGCTCTGCAGAACACACCACATCAGGTGTGACTTTGGACAAGCCATTTTTTCATGCAGAGTTGGGACCCTGTTTTCCCCTTTGGTGTTCCATAAGGGTTTATTAACACCATTGAGCCCGCTGAAACAATTCATATTTTAAATATTACCAATGTGTATGACGATTGGCAGGATGTAGGAAATGAGGATTGCCCCTTGTTTATACCATGTTTGGTGACACCAGGTTGTGGTCTTAACAGTGGTGTCCTGATAATAAAATTGGGGGAGAAAGCAACTGTGGAAAAGGCTAAGAGCAAGGCTGTGCAAACATAACCCTACCATATAGACGCATACCCCCAGCTGGTGCTGCGCAAGGGCACTCGACATCTAAATCCCCCCTGCACCATCCAAGCCCGAAAACAGGATTTCAAGGTGACCATAATGGACTTGATGACCTTAAAGGTCTTTTCCAACCTTGATGATACTATAGTTCTATAAGCACCAGAACAAAGACAACCATACAACATCTGTAACAGCAGGACCTGACCCAGGCTCTCCCAAGATACATTTTCAGCAGCCCATTGGCCTCTCTGGGGTTATTTCTAATGCTGTAACTCATGAAGAAGTGAAGAAGCTGAACTCCACAGGTTTGAAGTGCTCACAGCTCCACTGCTCCCAGTGGATGGCCCCAAGAACAACTGAACCACAGAACCCTGCGAGATATCAGAAATCTATAAACATTTTCCTTTTTTTTAAAAAAAAAAAAAGTAAGGAAAGGAAAAAGCATTACCTATACAGCACAGCCACTAAATAAACAGCGAGGTGAAGCAAAACTCCAACTACGACACCATAAGGAGGCAGGAGGGGTCCAGGGGTTGTCATGTCCATTGGCCTGGGCCTGGCCCTGGGTGGACCCCGAGGGCTGACCATGGCCCCTGAAGGGGAGAAAGGAGCGCTCTAGCTCTAAGTCAGACAGCAATAGTCTCCAACCTTTGCCAGAAAGGATCGTAGTCTTCATCTTCCCTGGAGCGGTCCCTGGGACTTCTGTTTTTTAACACCCTGGAGTAGATAAACTGTGCTGCAAAATTCATTGCAATTCCTGGTGCAAAGCAAAGCTGGGAGACTGCGGGCAGGGGACACACTTGCCTGTCAGGAGTGCCCACTGAGCAGTAGTGGGTGACGTGCTGTAAGCAGCTCTCCAGCGCTCGCTGGGGGAGGGAAGCGCCTGAGAGACATGGCTGCTGCTATTTAAAGAGATTATTTCAGAGCCCAACCTGTCCTTGTCAATTTGAGTCAGGGCCTGGATTATGCTTGGGTGACACTCTGTTAGCAGGACACTTGAAGCTTTAGTTACTTACTGCTTAGGCTGTGGAGCATGATCTAGAGCTGCCGTAGGGCCTGTGATTTGACAGCACACACTTGGGTAGGCAGAAGCAGCAAGAACGAGATGCCTTTTTGGGGAGATGGAGGCACTTGCAGGGATCCTTTAAAATAGCACACCAAGGGACATGGGTCTTTGTGACTGAGGCACAGAGGACACTGATTACTATTTTTGGGTCTTCTCTTGGCACAAATCCTTGTACCAGAAAAACAGAGAGCTGGATCACACAGATAGAAAAGATCATATAGGGAAAAGACCACAGCAACAGATACAAAAATCCCCCAGTGAAACCTGTTCTCCATTGCCCCAAGGGACCATTAGCAAATGCACCGCCAGGTTTGCAGGCACAGGAAGGCTGTGCAGTGGGACAAGAGCAGGGGGTCCTTCTGCGTCTCCTCCCTTCTGGAACACAACCCAATGGAGCACAGGCTCCAGATTGCTCCTGAACTGACCAGCTGTCCCTTCCCAGGTGCCAGGGGTCCCTCAGCACCCTCTGTTTTCTGTAACAAATACAGAATCTCAACTTCTAAGACATAGAACAGGCACACCATAAAGTTTAACCCAAATTGTGACCTAACCCTCCCCACAGAGTCCTGTGAGAAATACTGTAAACTCATTTACATGGGAGAGTGAGAATAAATGATCAGATAAAACTTCTGGGACCTCTAGCAAACTCTGAGCTGTGCTGGTGGAGCCTCCCCAGTGCTGGCGTGGCAGACAGGTCTGTGCTCTCCTAGCTTCATCAGTACAGATGAAGCTCTGGATTCACCAGTTTTTCCTGTGTCTCCCACCCAGACGCCCTTTACCCTTCCCTTTCCCGGCAGCGGATGTGCAGGTTGTGGAGGTGGCCCGTGCTACATGTGGCCACAGCCCAGCAGCATGCTGCTGCCAGAAGTGAAGAGGCAGAAAGGCAGCCAGCTACTGCCAACACTTGCAGCTCTGAGACACAGTGAAGTTCAGGCCAACTTTGCTGGTGTCTTGAAGAACAGGGAGAAGGCAAGCAGAGTTTTAACTTGGCTCATAACACATCTGATGTGCAGTGGCGGGCAGGAAAGCAAACTCAAAAGCAGTGAAAATCACAATGCCTAGTTTTTGGGTGTCCAGGAGTCTGGACCAGTGTCCTCAAGTATTGACATGAATTCAGCTCCCCACAAAATGATCAGCACTTGTAGACCACACAACCGTTTGGCCAGGCTGTTGGAAATAAATTCACTAAGTTGTTTCAGGACAGAAGTACACAAAGCATTGAATTGCTGTCCTTCTAAGACACTCCCAACTGAGCAGCCTACTAGGGAAAAAGGTTATTTAGAAATTTCTGCTCTAGATTTAGGCCCACGTCAAACATTCATGCAAAGCCCTTGCCTAAGTGTGTGCTGGAAACGCTGACTGTGCAGTGTCTTAGAAGGTACTGCATCACTGTTAATTGCTCTAAGTTAACTATGACTGTTTTCTGAGCTGCTTATTTCCTTAATGAGAGATAAACGATTAAACACCCACTATTATTAGATGTGTCTTCCTTTCATTCTTCCCTGTCAAACTTCATTGTCCTTACAAGCTTCTTAATGTTTTGTCTGTCGCTTCACATATCCACCTTCACTATTTGTGCACACAGAGAGGATGGTCCTACAGCAGTCCTGCTTTCTCTTTCTAGAGCAATTAGATCTTGTAATCTTTCACAGGCACCAGTTTTTAGTGTCCATGTGTCTTCTCCAAGATGTGTCCCTGTTGTTACTTGAATCCTTTAAATAATTCAGCCACCTTCATCCAGGAAATGAATCCTGTCTCCTACGTCTCCCTAATACCCTTCTCCACAGAACCTTCCTATTTATTTCTTTGTCCTTACTAATGCAATTATTAGTAGGAATTGGCATGTCTGCTGCTACTGTCCAAGAACCAGAACTCTCTAGCAGAAGGCAATATCCCTGTAAATGACATCTTTTAGGGGCAGTCTCACATCTAAATACTTACGTTGCAGATGAACTTAAGTATTTATTTCATGCTTTTTGACTCAAGAGTTAATAGAGTTGAATTAGATTAACCCATCATTTAAAACAGCTATTATAAGAGTGGTACGATGGATCTCATAGCTCCCTCCAGATTTCATTGCCTTTTCAGACATTTTTTCCAAGTTCAGTGCTGTGGTTGTTAGAGGACCTGTATACCTGACAAGGTGGAAGCAAACAGAAAAAGTCCCAGCAGCAGGGTGTCCCACAGCCTCCTTCCCACTGCCACTGAGAGCATCCTGTCAGGTGTGGGGTGGTACTCCTCCCCCTGTTACCTATGGTGCCCTGTACTTCATTAATCACACTGACTATGGTAGACCAGTTATGTATTTGAACTAGAAGGTTATAAAGGCTCCATCCTATTTCCCTGATACTGTCTTTGGTCAATTCCTTTTTCAGACAGCGTGCCTCTGAGCTGACTGTCTGCACGGGGCTGTTGTCCGCTGCACCTGAAATCCCCAGGCTGCCCTCATTTCTCTCTGGTTATGCTCTTAATCAGCAAAACACTTCTCTAGCGTGTTGCCTTTTAACAACTGATCCTACAAACCTGTCACATATCATCTCACTCTTGGCTCTTAGCTTCGAAAAAACCAAACACTTCTTAGCTAATGGACTGAAATACGTTATGTTCATTTGATTTCTTTATCTCAAATAGGGTCAAGCCAATCACTACCCACAGGCCAAAGCATATGGCAAATGAACAAGTTGCCCAAGTGTCTAGGGATGGGTCCACTAACTGCTTGAAGATCTTAAAAACTACAGACCTTAAGACTAACCAAAGGATTAATACTTGAACAACAAAGTAGCTGTTCTGAGGTAGGCTGGGCTTGGCTTTTCTGTGCCTTTTGCATTGATTGGATTTGAGCTATAGCCTAGCTGGAGACCTGTTATCTAATTTCCAAGCAAACAAAACTCTTCAAATAACCATTTTCCTACTTCTCTTAAACCACGATCTGGAATAATTCAATATATTTAATATAGCCACTTCCAAACCTGTTTGCAGTGCTTCAAAAAACACCACAGCTGCCGCAGGAAGGAAAAGCTTCCTTTTATCTTTGACTTCTTCCTTCAAGGTCATCACCAGATCATATTTATTTTCAAATCTAGAGTTTCTTACCTCCTCCCAGCTGCTCTGTGGTGGGTCCTAAGGGAAGAAAGCCAGCACCTAAGTGCTGTACAACTTTCTGAAGGTTTCATTTACATTGTTCCTACTGCCACCACTCACACTCCTAGTATTTGTAAGAGAAAATCATCATTCCTATCTGCATGGCTTTAGGCATGCCTAACTGATCTCAGTAAAACCAGCTTCTACCAGGAGCACTACATACATCTGAAATGGCAGTTCTTGAGAAGTCTTCATATCCACATCAGCATACAGTATTATTATCTTGTACTTGGGTATTTCGGGCCAAAGAAAAGAAAGCAAACTGCTTTAACCAAGGGGCAGAATTGAAGTTCAGTGCCATGTGCTAGTGTGGAAAAATAAAAAATTAGGACTGGAAAGAAGTGGAAAATCCAAGTCTGAGAATGCACTTGTCAGGGTGTACATGACTGCCTGCCTTCCTCTCTCCCCAGCACAAACGCCTTTAAAAGAGAGCAAAATGTAGCAAGCAGCAGCCACTTCTTTTTCTAGAAAACCTTCTAAACAAGGTTATGCTGCTTCTTCCCCCAAACTGGAAAATAAAAAAGTACCATTTTGCCATGAAATTGGAAAACAGTGCTTCATTTTCTTGTAACCAAAGAGAACTCACTTTGACCAACACTGAGAAAAATAGCTATTACTGTTGTAAATAAAGTCTTCATTGAATTATAGGACTTGAAAGATGGTTTTAAAGAGTTAGCCAAGATTTTCCCCACACTAAATAAAGTTAATAACATTTCCAACTTCAGTGAGAACAGCATGGGTGGGAAGCGATAGTCTATCCAAAGCAGAGAATTCTTTGCAGAACATGATCGGTTGCAGAAGGGAAGAGGGTGGGGGCAGTCTGCAGTTAAGCCAAGAAAAACAATAAAAGTTGTTCAGAGTGTAGCAACGCAGAAAGCTAAAATGATAATGTAGGATTATGCAATGTATTGATGCAAAGGTGGTGGTAAACCACTGCAATAATCAGTATGGATAAATAAATATAGACAATTCAAAAAGCATCACCATAAAAAAAAGACTAGACACCAAAAAGCTTCACATATCCTTCTATTTCAGCACACAAATTTAACTTCCACCTCAGTTTCTGTATAAATCACTGTTTATAGAGCAGACCAGAATTTCAGCCCCCTGTGTTTCTATTTGTCTGATAGCAGGTGACCCATGGTAGCGAAATGCCATGTTCCTGTCTGTTACCTGTGGGGAGCCAAGACTGACAAGGTAGATGGAAATCGGTAGAAACGGATGGAGGTTTCCCAAGCTATGCTTGGTAGCAACTGAGGGAAAGGACAGGCATCAATCATAGAATCATAGAATGGGCTGGGTTGGAAGGGAACCCCAAGGATCACAGAGCTCCAACCTCCCTGCCACAGGCAGGGCCACCAACCTCAGGCCTGGATCTACACTAGGTTGCCCAGGGCCCCATCCAACTTGGCCTTGAACACCTTCAAGGACGAGGCATCCACCATCTCTCTGGGCAGCCTGTTCCAGCACCTCACCACTCTCTGTAAAGAACTGCTGCCACAAGAGGCTAGAGGGAAGCCTGGGGATGCTTTATGGAAAGTTACTGTGCAGGACAGACTGTATCTGCTCTGCTTATCAGGTAAAGATTTTGGAGAAAGGATGAGAAATTTCTCAAGTCTGAGAACATATCTTTACATTAGAGCTCCAAAAGTTATCTCCCCAAAAGAGTATTCGTAGCAATAGGAGGTCTAATTCTAAGGTGCTGAACAAATATATTTCAACAGCTAGACAAACACTGGGAACTCCAGCAAAAAGCTCGTACTGTGCCATTACAAAAAAGCACAGACTCTAGTAGAAAGACTAAATAACTGATAAGAACCAGCAAAATATTCTGTGTTGCTATTTGGGATATTTAGCTCCTTGATGTCCTGTTTATTTCAATTCCCATTTGTAGGATAACATTTTAATACATGCAGAGGCAGAAGATTTGTATTGCAGATCATGAAAGCATCCAATAATCTATTCAAACCCACGTCACAGAATGACATTAATTAGCAAAGACTGTATCTAGGTATTTCTAGGTAATGTGATACACCTTATGTTACCACTAACTCCAGGCTTGTAGTCCTTCTGGCTCTACTGAACTGTGCATGCTGCTGTGTTCACGTTAGAGGAAAAGTGAAACCCTGAAAATACCTATGCCTGTGTGTGGAGCACAGCCACTGTGATCGGCACCTTCCCCTTCTGCATTTCACACGGCATTAGAGCATCACAACAGCACCATATAATTTCAAAGCACTGCTACAATCATTAACTTTATTTTCACTACCGAAGCTCTTGGGGCATTCAAAAGGCAAATGCACCTGAGCTGAAGGGCAATTAGCACCTTTTTTTTTTTTTTTAGCAGACTCACTCTCAAAGGGATTCTGATTTGCCTCAGTTTGTGGATAACTACTACAGGGTGCTTTCAGAGGCTTCAGAAGTCTTAGATGTTGTTTGACATGTCGGTGCTTCCCCATCCAACAGCAGCAAAGACCAGATGATGGTTTCTGCTGGGCATAAGCAAACGCTTCGCCAGGGTGCTGTACAGCGGCTGCTCTCAGCATCGGCACTTAGGTGAACTCCTCTGCCCCCCGCCAGCCTAAGCACACTCAAGGTCAAGTACGTAAGAGTTCGGGGTCTGTTACTCTGGCCTAGAGTCTCATTGATCTAAATCCGCTTCCCTCCCCTCCCGCGGTGTCTAATTAAGACGCTGAACTCTCGGTTGCAGTTCCCGCTGAGCTGGAGATCAGCTCACCCCGCAGCTTCGCCGAGTGCCACCGTGGGAAGGGGAAACAGCCTGCACTGAGCACGGGGCAGGAGAGGGAGCAGCTCCCGGGGCAACCCGGTGGCCACAGGGACAGGAACGGCTCACCTTGCCAGCCCCAGGAGGCAGCTCCCTCCCTGCCAGCTGATGGGTACCTGCCTTAGCCAGCCTGTTCTGCTCCTCGCCTGTCCCTGCCCTTCTGCTGGGCTAGCCCTGACCAACTCACCCCTGCATGGTCCTACGCTCTCTTCCCACTGCTTCCATAGAGGCTGTACAATCAGGTCACTGCCAGGGGGTGTTTCCTGGTCTTATGATCTTAAAACATGTTCTGTACCATGGACTGGTGCGATTTCTTCTCCTAAATTCAAACCACAGGCTTTTGTCCTATCAGCCTCTCCTAATTCACTTTCCTAATGATAGTTTAAAGGGAAGAGATTACCTTGGAATTATTTATAGCATCCTGATGATTCACATGACTTCTCTATCCTCACTTCTGATGCTTCTTATTCCTTGAACACCTGCAATGAGCCCTCCCATTCCCCTTCCACTTTTTTTATCCTCTAATCCTCCATTTCCTCTTTTCTCAGTGTTAATTAGAAGAGACCTTGGATAGTCACCACTGTGAAACAGAAAATTATCCCTTCGTTATTGTGTAGATGGTGAAAAGGAGTACCTGAGAAGGAGAAAGCAGAAAGCACTTACAGAAATAAAAATGGAAATTGGCAATAGATTAATATATGAATTAAGATATAATATTTCTGTTATTCTTACAATGAGTTCCAGTGGTGGGTTTGAGTTAAGGAACTGTTGGGACAGATAATCAAAAGCATTTTACTACATCTGGACAGAGCATCAGAACAGATATTTTAATACACTTAGAGCCAGCTGGTCCCTTAAAGCAAAGTAGATGTACTAAAATCTAGCATTAGAAACACACCCATGCTATCCTGATTTCCTGCAAGGACGTGGTTTCAGGTGGTAATCCTTGTTCTTATTTAACTCTTAACACTAACTAGAATGTCCTTGCAGATGCAGCAAACCAATAGCAGGTGTAACCACCACCCACCTCCCCCCTTAACACATATGGAACTGGTCATGCTTCAAGGATCTCATTAGAAAAAAATTCAAAATAAGGGGTGGAGGACAAGAATCCAGATTCCACATCTGTTTTCTAACAATCTGAAATAGTGCATGGCCTCCAGAGCTTGTGGTGCACGCTAATCTTGTTAATCTATTAATTTGTTCATACTCTCCCCTAAGGTTTTTCATGTGCTGGATCAACTTTTAATAAGAATGTTTTCGTGGGCACTTCCCATTCATGATTACACAATTTCCCTGTGGCAACTACCACAAATTCTCCTATTAAACAGTGGCATTCTGAAAGTATTTAAGTTGCCTTTTAATGCATTTTTGCAGCTGGAATTAAAGACATGAGAAGCCAGCACCACACAGTAATGGCTAGCTGTACAGTTGGGGAATCTTGCTGGACAGGATCCACCACGAGATTTCATCCGCAGGCAGCAGGATGAAAAAGCTCCTACACATTCCTCTTCAGTCTCTGCCTAGGAGCTTGTGTTGGAAGCATGCTTGAAGAAAAATGCAGCTAAAGGTGTGAGGGATCAGTAATACCAAAGGGACTACTACCGTCCTGCTCCGATATTATATTTCCTCTGACACGTGTATTTTAAAAGGAGTCTTAACCCAGGGGTTTTCTGTATCAGCTGTAAAATAATACACATAACATACATGTTCAGAGGAATGGCAGTGGGGCGATTAGCTTGGCTTCTCCCAATCTGTACTTCAGAAGTCACTCACATGGTAAATATTACAAAGGGGATACAGGGCTGATGCATTGCCTAATGGAGAAAGGCACACAGATGTTAAGTAACACAGACCTCTGCTTTACTGCTGTTGGTCATGACTTGTGTTCAGCAAGGTGCTATTCAGCAGATGAATAGCTTCTCAAATATCAGCTGCTACTTCACAGGATGAAAATGCCAGGCCGGTTCCAAGTAATTATCTCATTTAATGGGTGTGGTTTGCAATATTGATCTGCTAAAGACACTAGCTGAGTAATTCTAATTTGGGAATAATCAAGTACTTCCCCCATGAGCAGTAGTTTGAGAATATCATCTGCCACGGACTCACAGATCTATTGCACGTTTTGCATGACTCAAATGGGTGGACATAAAGTTACGACAGCAAAGGGACACTGCCTTGTGTAATAGAAAATACAGGACATACATCAGATCACCACGTGTGTAATACAGAGTCTATTCCTGGGTCACTAATTTAGCTGGGAATATAGTTAAACCCAGCTTTGTGAGGACAAAGTTTCCCCCTCTCTAAAATGGGCAGGCACACCACCTACCATATTTCACAGGGGTTTCTGAGGCATGGCCAGGCTTTGTAAAATGCATAAAATCTGTCAGATGAAAGGATCTAACAGGCGGTTAAAAGCACAAAACAACGGGCATCATTCACTAATATTCCGTGTGACCCACCTTTTCCTTCAGCTTTCTGATTCAGTTTCCTCACAGATGATTGCTCAGGAAGCTGAAGCCACAGATGCAAAACAGCCTGAAGCCATTGGATGCTTACCTAATGTCAGCAAGCAGAATCCAGCCCAGCATGTTGGCACCGAGATGACACGAGAGAGTCAATTCCTGGGGCTGACTCACTGCTGGCTTTAGGCGTAGTACAAATGCATTGTTTTGAAGAAGGCTGGATCAGAGTTGCCTGTTCCATGACAGGTGAGTTTGTTAACTTCTCCAGGGAGGGTACAATTAGAGACAGAGCTGATCTCGACAGTACCTCATACCATCAACCACATGATCTATTTTCTTAAGTGTCAAAGATTGTGTCTTTATGACAATAGCAGGAGAACTTCATGCTTTTTGATGTCCCTTTATACTACTGTTTATCATCTTGATTTGCAAGTTGATATATAAAAGACTGGAGAGGGGGTGGCACTGGCACAGAACCTGAAGGTATTCACACTTTGAAGGTTGCAGCCCACAAGTCCTCTATAACCAACTGAGGCTGCTCCATGAACAGCGGAGACATGGAGATTCAGTGGAGACTGCCAAGGATGTGGTGCTTAGAGTTGCTACTATCAGAAGCTTTAAGTGCCAATTTCTACTTCATTCTGATGAGACCACTGCTGCAAGGGGTCTTTGATCTGTTCACCAAATAGATGCACTGGTTGCTGAGCAAGCTTCTGCTTCCCTCAGAAGCAGCCCACAAGCTGCACACCTGGTCTGTGGAAATCAACCTCTCCAGCTAACAACACGTTGCTTCCACATCCATCCAAGTGCTGTTTCAACCCCGCAGCCAGAAATGCAGTAAATTAAGAGTGCAAAAATAATTGATCCCTTCTAAAAGGATCATGAATCAAGCCTCATTTGTACATCAGGTGCTCAACAGCCTCTAAGGAGCAAGAACTTCTGGTCACAAGCAGCTAGCGGATACTAAGCTTGAGACGAGAGCGTAAGGAATCTCCACACTCCCTCATGGACACAAAGCTTTTCCCAGGGCCATAGGCAGAACATAGGAACCTTGTGCTGATTTCAGCATCCACCAGTGTTAAATCCAGGATAGAGATTATTCTATTTCCTTCTCTGCAGTGTAAGGCACTTTCCTCTCCCTACAAGGACGGGATTTTAACCATATTTTTGTTCCCTGAAGTAATCTCCATTTAATTTTCTCTCTGTCTCGCTTAAATTCCCAAGGGACTGCAGTACAGTGCATTCCAATTTTTGCCAAGTGCATGCTCAGCTATAGCCTCCATCAGTTCATGCTGCAGGATTTTGTGCTCAATAACAATAGTATCTTTTTCACATGGCATCTATGTCCTTTGCCAACATACACCCTTTGTTTATTCTGTCTCCTTTCCCTATGCACCCAGTGGAATCTCTGTGCACTTATTTATCACTTTTGCCAAGTGTTTGTATAGTCCAAGAAAGGGGTACAGAAGGACTGTACAAAATACCCTCACTTCCAAAATAGACTTAAACCTTATGTTTGCTCTCCCTTTCACCAGAGTGCCTGCTGGCAAAAATTCACATCCTCATTCACTGGTATGCTTTTTTTGGCTGATGGTATCTTGGGAACATCTCAACAGCTGGATTTTGTGCAAACCTATGTTCATATGATCTCACCATATTCTCATACATGGACACTTCCAAGATGAATGTGCTGAAGAATGCTTTCATTGTTAGTAATCAGTTACTAACTTTTCAGAGGATAAATCTGTTGGTATCATATTCTTTCTGCTGCTCTCAAATCTTCTGTCTTGCATTGAAAAACCTGCTTTGCCATATAACAATTTCTGTCACACACCCTGGATATTTCACACATCGCTTTGCTGGTTAAGCTGTCTTCATCTGTAGCTTCGTTCTAAGTATTGACAAAGACCAAAAGTCATCTTAGGTAATTAATCAGGATCATCAAAATTCTCAGGACAGGTAGTCCTACTGAAAACCAGAATCCCACTTGGCAGAAGTATCCTTTCTGGACGCATTTCCCTGCCGTGGAAAAAGTCTCATTACAGAAGCAACCCCTGGACTGTGATACTAGAGTAAACCCTCACCGCTTTGTTCAGCTCCTCACAGCTACCAGACCAGCACCACACCATGGTCAAACACAACACAATAGGCAAAAACAAGAAGCAAATGCCTCAGTGGGGCTGAACTGCTCCAGGAGCCTGAGAGCAATCCAGTAGCAGCCTCAAGGAAATGTGCTGTGAAGGGGATGAGGGACTTCAGCAGAGGTGGTCTGGAATGGAAACCGCGTTATTTTTTATAATGTGTTGAAGGGAAAACTTGTTCAATAAATGTTCATTGGCTTTTAAAAGTATGGCATAGAAGACGGTAGGAGCATGGAGAGTATCTGCTAACAGGCTCCCTTTCCAATAGAGAGAACACATTGGGTGATTCTGTGCAAGAAAGGACAAAGGTAAAGGACAATTGTGTTCAGAAAACAGTAGCCAAATATTCATCAATGTTCTTCTTCCATCCCTCAGTCTCCTCTCTTTGAAGTGCAGGCAACAAGGCAGACATCTCACACTTCAAAAATCGTAGCGTACCACATCAGCATCTTGCATTCAAACACAACATAAAGCAGAGAGCAGACTCACTGTTACCAGCTGTAGTGCCTCTCTAAAGACCTGGTTACAACAACATTTGAATTTAAATACATTTTCAGCAGGAACGGTCAGATTTGTTCTCAAAGCAAGACTCAGTAAACACTGCAGTATTGCTATGCAGTGATTTAAACCCAAACACCCAGAAAAAATATCAATGCTCTAATCCTCATAGCCACTTCCACCTTCATTCCATAGAAACATTATCTTACCAGCCCCAGCCTGCTAGCTAGCCTTACTAGCCCTGCTTGATACACACAAAGGTTGTTCTATGCCCTGTTGTGCTCAGTGCCTCAATGAATTTACCAGCTAAATTCCAATCATGGGATCAATGATTCCTGAGGCTATTTTGCCTTGCAATTGAGTTTACAATCTAACTGGTTTTGGAAGTCACTGAGGATGATTATACTTTGAACTCTATGATAGCATCTCTACAGGCTCACTTTAATGAGGTATCTTATTCGAAGAACTTGATTTTCTGATTGTTAGAGAAGTGGTAAAAACTAAAGAAATCTGTTCTAGTTTGCAGGTTTTAATTTTCAATAGCTAGAATGCTGTTTATACCCCGGACAACAGCCTTTAGGATTAAGTAGGACACCCTTAATGGCCTTTATTTGCAATAGTTTGAAAAGGTAGCTCAAACAAATATGAGGAACAATACCAGGAAGGTGATACCTTAAGTCTTTGGATGCCAGTCTAATGGGGTCAAAGACTGATCCTTATCCCATCAGCACCCATGAACTATCAAGACAAACAATAGCAGGATCTTAATTAAACGTTAGAATTACACATGTTGTCAGAGTACCATTAGCAGCACTCTTTCTGCATGTGATGCTACCAAGTCTAACTGATTTCAAAAGCCTGCCAAACTGAAAGGGGCTCAGAGGGCTGTTCTGGAGCTCCTATGATACCATCCAAACATAAAGCACCACAGTTGTCACCTCCCGCAACACTGCTTCGTACTGCCCAAAAGAGATGTTTCTGCAGCCTTCAACACCAACAAATAATGGAAAAAGCCCTGTAAACTCACAAGATCTAAAGACAGTGTGTTCTCCAGTGCTCCTGCTTTCCCCGCCCTAGATGAAATCCCACAGGGAAAGAAACATCCAACACCCCTTCCTCCTCCTTTCCCCCTTCCTTTCCTTGCCTCACTTGCTGTATTTACAGGATCCAAAGCTCCTCAGCACATTCCAGTTGTAGTCTGTGCAAATAAATACAAGGGTGAAAAAAAATAAATTTAGGGAGCTTGGACCACTTCCAGCTTGCCGGGGTAACTGGACTTTGCGAGGAGCTGGAAGGGTGTTTTTTAAAAGGAGGGAAGCAGAAGAGAACAGCTCAAGAATCTTGGCTCAGCCTGGGCATATTTCCTCCTAACTCTGGCTAAACCTCAGCACAAACGGCTGGCCGGAGGAGTCGATGCGAACCGGGGAGGGAGGCTGCGGGGCTCTCCACCAGGACTACGGCAGACCTTGGAGAGGCTGAAACATGCTCTTCCTTTGGGCGCTGGCGTTTCTTTTAGTCCTGCAGCAGCGAGATCTTCCAGGTAAGAGATTCCAAGGTCGCAGGGCAGAAACTACAGCTTACCCGTAGCTTGGGGAAAGCCTTTGCATGGGGTGGGAGGGGGAGGTGAAGAATTGCTTACTCTCTGGGTTTTATATGAAGGTGACACAGGTACGTACCAAAATTCCCTGGGAATACTGTTTTTAAGAGGAAAGCCTCCATTTTTGTGCTAATAAAGTTCATCCTGGAGGTATATTGCTTTAGTAGAGATTCCTCACTTCTCACAGGAGATACTATCACTGCATTTTCAGAAATCCTGAACCACATTCAAGTGCTGCAGCCAGCCCCCTGCATCTCCATAATTACTGCTCTGGCAGCCTGATTAACATACATGCTAATCCTCTCAGAAACAGACTGAAGTTCAAGGTGAACAGAGAATTCCTTTCATTCACCCTTTCTTTTTAGATTTTCTAGTAACAGCACTGCCTTTTTTTTTCTCTTCTGCTTTGGATTAGTTACTGCTGAGACTGAGGCACATAACACCTCCTCCAAATGCCTTGCGAGTACCAAGTACAAACAGAGAACATCTGATAAGCTTGCATCCGAATTTTGCTTTCATTAACAAGAGATTAGTGCTGGAATAACCTATAATCACATTGTAGCTGACAGTGGGACTGAAAGCGTGACTGAAAGCTATTCAGTTTGGCTAGTTCAAGGGTTTATATTCCCCATGTAACCACAAACCTGGCTTCCCAGCCTGTTTGAATTACGTGTTTTCTCCCAGCTTTGTTTTCCCTCTGCTCTTAACTTCTTGACAACACACAATGTTTGTATTTCGTGTGAGGGGAATAAGTTTCCATCACAAGCAAAACATTTCCTAAAAAACTGTTAGCCCCTTCTGTCCCCAGGTCGTAGCCACTCTTCCTTACCCCGACTCCCTCCCAGCCGACTGGTTTGCTGGTGTCCCTCAGCAATGAACCGAAATGCTAGCACTGCAGCAAAGGCACTCTCATCTGTCCTCACTCCACAAATACCCATTATCCACCTAGTGAGTTTTGTGAGCTTTGCAAAAAAAATTGTGTAAATTAAAGAAGGGGGGGAAAAAAAGGCTGAATGAATGTTTTTACTTGTTCATTCCTCCACAAGTATAGTTTTAAAGCTGAAATCTTTAGCAAACTCGGATAAAATCCTGCTAAATAGAACAGTACTTGAAAAATAACTGCAGTGCAGACTAGTACCCAGTATCATGCCAGGTGGTAGCTACTTGGTCAGGGAAATATTTTCACTGTCTCAATGGTGTACTTCCTGTAAAATGGTAAATTTTGTGTCTCTCATGGCTAGGGGAGTGTCCTGGCTGGCTGACAGGCTTCAAGAAAGTCATCCCCATTTTCCCTTTGCTATCTTTTAGTCAGGAAATTTAACTTTTGATTTCCTTACTGATTCCCCCAGCCAACCCCCACGGGTTCCTCTTAAAAATGGTTTGGATTGGCCAAAGTAGAATTTCTGTTTTAATTGAGTGATTAATATGAACAATCTCATATTCGTATCACTCATCCTTCAAATGGGTCAGGAGGAGAGGCTGGTGCTGGAGGGAGCCCTTCTGGATGCAACCTCCTGCTCCTGCCTGATGGATGCAGTTTCTAGTTCTTTGCTGCTGCTGTGTTGGCTTGTGGGGTGCTGCCCAAACATGGCATATGGTGCAACCTGGGGCATTCAACACCTGCTCCAACTAAATGTGTTTCCATCCTTGCAAAAACCTCCAGGCAAATTGTTCCAAGGGGTGCAGCACCCCAACAGCAAAGCCTTTGCTGATGTTTATGCATGGTAGAGAGCTGACTGGAATCCTCAGGCAAACAAGAGCCTGGCGAGCAGGCTGGCCCCCCCGACACACTTCATTTGGCTGAGCAAACCAAGCGCTGAGCATGCTGTACTGCCAGAGAGGCAGTGACAGGAGAGCTCCAGAGGAGGCATTGCTGCTCAATACTGCCCATTGTGGTATTGGTTTATAAACAAATTTGTTTATAAACAGCTGAAGTTTCCTTCCCTTTAATCTACAGGTTAAAGTAAGCCAAATGTAAGAATGTTTTTCTTCACTCAGCTGACATGACTTCTCAGAACCCTTAGAACCTCTGATATGCACATGCAACATCACAGCTCAGATGATCTATAAGCTAGATCATTGTCTAGAAAATGGAGAGATAAAACCCCAACCCTTCACAACAGCTTACTTTTGCCCAAAATTGACAACTTACATTCTCACCGAACAGCATTTTGCCTCCAGATTAAACTACTGGATTATCAGAGATGTCCCACATTAAGCAAAACTTGGACTTTCATTTCTCTATCGAAAAACTATTAGTGGTTTAACCTAAACCTCATGTCATAGGCATTTTCTGTCTTTATAGAAACCTACAGGCATCATTGTCTCCAGTGCAAGGATTATGGTCTTTGTAAACACTCATCTCTAAGTTCCCACAAGGAAAGAGAACCTTTGTCACAATAAAGTGTACCCAGATATAGGAGTCTTTCTTAAGACCATGAGGCATCTGAAGACAGGGGTTCTGTACAGAAATGAGCCTTTTTGCAGATTTTATCTCTCTGTAAAACCCTATGATTTGTTATATTTAGTTAAAAGGAATTTATTAAGTTCTGTGGACTTTGCAGGCTCTACCTATAAAGCAAAGGTTGATATCAATGTCCAAAAAATCTAGGGGATTAGAAGTATAGGGCTCCCACTGTTCACCTGCAGTATGCAACTGGATTTGTAAATGTGGCTGATCTGCTCTGGTGGAAGCAGTTGTGAGTCTTGGCCATGAATGCCAGGATCTAGTACATATGCATGCCTATATCTGTGTGTGTATAAATATGCATACACATATATCACTGTTCTACTTCCTGAGCTGTTGCAGAACACGTGACCTGTCTGCCAGAGGAAAATATATCTTCAACAAGTTCTTGGGCTTGTTTAAGTCTTAGAAAAAACCTACAAGGATATTCTTTCATTGTATTATCATATTCCTTTCTATTACCATAACTTAGTCATATGCAAAATACACAACCAGAGAGCTGACTAATGTCACAGACTCACCTCACCCACTCCCCATGACTGTAGAGATATGTATTCACACAGAAAAAACTACATAATAAGGGGAAACTTTTGTTTACAGCCCAAAGAATCAGGGTATCTCATTGTAAAGTTACAGCATGAATTAGAGTAACTTACCTGCAAATGATGTAGCTCACATCTCTTATCAGTCCACTTTGCTTGTAGTCATTTTCTACTGCAGCAGCAAGCACAAGAGGATATTCCCTGGGTGCTTGTTCAGAAGACCAGCAATGAAACATTATAGATTAATCCCTAAATTATAAAAAAACTTCCAATGTACCTTCTTGAAATTATTACCCTGCCCCCAAACCAATCCTCCTCATCACATAAGTTCCAATAGAGCTGTCAATTCTGTCTAATACACAATGTCCATGTTTCATCTCCCACTTTGGATATTCCACATTTCTCCTGTATGGAATTTGCAGTGTCCTTCTGCCATAAAAGCTAGAGCCTATTAAAGGTGTGCCTACATAAATATATTTATGTGTGTGTATATATATGTATATATTTGTATGTATACATAAGCAAACACTTGCAGTTGCTTCCAGTATAAAGCATAGTAACCCATGACAGTATATGAAAGGCTAAGAAATATTACGTATTTATTGCAAATCCTGGAGTCCTTATTGCAATCAAAGGCAAAAATTCCCTTATCTTTAAGTAACAAGAAACTCTACAAAGTTATGGATTACAGCCTGGAAAATGCTCTATGTCCAGGTAAAGATACACTCCCAAGCCTGTTAGAACTTGAAGACAATCCACGCACTAAAAAGCATTTCCAGTACAACGCATTCTATCCAAGTCAGTTATCTTTGGCATCATAACAGTAAAACTTGATATGGATTAAGGTATATATAACGTAGTTTAAAATTGATTTGGGCACACTGGTGAAACTGGTAGCGGTACAAAAAGTTAATCCAGCACATCCATACCTAAGCATGACAGCAAAATCCACAGAAGTAACTGGAAACTAAGTTTGATGCCTTTGAGAACAGCCCCCAGAATTAAATATGACTAAAAATCTTGGTTTAAAATGGTCTTTGGTCTTACAGTACTAATACTGATAGTATCTGTATCAGGTCAGGGTGGAAGCAATGGAAATTAATGTCACCAACCACTTCTGTAAACCACATAATTTCTTGAGCTACACTTCAAAGTTTAATGCACATCTTAAAGTGGAGTCCAACACTTAACATTTATTAAAGTGAATAATTTAAGTAGGATCAGTAAATCCCTTCACAGGTCTGTTGCATTCTTCCCAAAGTAGTTAAGGGGTTAACCAGGTTCCTCAAGTTCATGACCTTTTTCCTACTGGAATATAAATCTATTACTACCTCCTTTGTTTTCTCATTAAAAGCTGTCTGACCACCTGATGCTGTATGCTCTAGGATTAAAATGGTACTGCTAAACCTGAGGCAGTGCAAAGAAACAGCATAGTATGTTTTCTCAAAGAGTTATACATGTTGTCCTCTATTCTTCTTGGTCTATCACATGATTTCAGGCTTCCTTATTTGCCTTCTGGTTTCTGTTTGTGTCTCACTTGTCTCTCATTTGGCTTGTGGCCTGCCTTGTTTTAGCCCTCCCGCCCTACAGAGCACAACATGAACTCTCAGTTAACTTTCAAAACCACACTGGTCATAGAACGATGCATAAGAATTTTATAGACTTTAACACCAATCAGGAGCACTACAGCTACTCAGCTTGACCTTCCCCATAGCCCAGACCAAAGCAGCCAGCCCGGTAATTTCCCCACAAAGCCTGTAACTTCAGTTTGACCAGCAATCCATCCTTAGGAAGGATACTTATAAAGACTTACCAGTTCCATGTGATCACATACTTCAGTTCTGCCAGCCTCCATAACAACAGCAAATGACAGTGGAGAGACAGTTGCTTGAGTTTATGTTGATGGTTAACATTAGCAACCTACTGGAGGATCATATTGAACCATTCATTTGACAGCGAGATGGGGTTATGATGGTGCTAGGAGGGGTCTTCTCCAGGCAGCGTGTAGAAGCAACAGCATCTTGGGGGAGTATATCAAATGTAGAGAAGGCAGAGGAGCTTCACTGTGAGGTGTTTTAAAGCTGAGGCCTTTGCTCTTAACCTGTTTGCTGAGGTTGTTTTAATTCTTTTTTCATTGCCCTTTCCGCAATAGAACCAAGTTTTATACAGCCAGGCTCACCACAATAAATAGATCTTTACTATTCATCATGCAACTTCGTTCAAACATGAAACATATTCTTCTATTAAACACGTCCTTATTGGTATAAACCCATCCATATTGTAGCTACCAACTCAGAGCTTCTGCATTTCCTGCTCCATCTGCTGGTGTCTGACTGTATCACAGCACAGGGTGCTCAAAAACCTGTGTGGTTCTAGCTGCCATCAACGCAGCACAGAGGACAAAAGGTGCATGTCGTTTTCTTACCTTGAGCAAGAGTGTTCTGCCTCTTGATCAAAACCAACCACATATGTATCAAAGAGAATGGACTACGAGAATTGAACTAAGCATCTCGCAGTAAGCACGAGGTGAAGATTTTTGATGGGAAATTAACTGAAAGGCCGTGTTCTCTCTGCCATATTGGAACACTACATCCAATGTCTGCCTGAAGTAACCCATTAAGTTTTAAAAGAGACATTCAAGACATTGAAATACACATCCTACACACTTGCTTAAGCTGTCACAAGTTGCAAATCCCCACACATTTTTAATATGTAAAAGAACAGTTAACTTTTAAAAGCTGTACTAAAATTTACTATCAAAGTTTTCTGCATTTATGCATGTGCTTTGACATATAAGCAAGTAAAAATTCTAGTTTACATTTTAAAAATGTTTCTTCAGTATCAAGAGGGCAAGTACCTGGAAGGATCCTAAAAGGACATTAGTGTTTTTGTTACATGGCTTGCAGCCTTCCATTCTTCAGTCCCTTTATGTGGTGACTACTGTTATTACATGAGGTAGAGATGCTGCTGGAGAAGGTCAGTGCCAAAGGAAGACCATGTAATTTTCTTCCACTGCAATGCAAAGCATGGCTGCACTCATCACCAACACGTGATCCTCTTTGAGCATGTGGAAATTATTGCTTCAGCTAGGATATCTGACCATAGTGACCCAGATACATGCCATATTTACAAGGGACAGGATGTGTCCAGTGAACAGCCCATCCCAGTATAAAGGTTGTGGGTTAAGAGCTAAAGCCAGATAGCAAAATAACAATCAGGGATTTTAGCAGCCAAAGGCTCAAGCCAGAGAACAGATGAAAACTACACTGATTGAAGCAAAGGCTGCCCAGCCAACACGAGCAACCCCCCACCTGAAGTACCCTGTTCTGGCATGGTGATGAAGGGGCACTCACAAGTGCGAGAGCAGCTCTACAACACCTTGCAGTCCCATCAGACTGTCACAAGACACTTGCTCCTCCTTCAGTAAGGCCAGTGCAGTTTATAAGCAGCAACATGCTCTGAGTGCTGGAAAACCATGTCTCTCCATGTCAGAAGAGAGGAACCAACCACTCCACGGAACTGGCCACTAGAGTCCTGGACTTGGACTTCATAGAAACCCCTTTACCTGATTCTCTAGACATGCACAAGCACACAAGGCTGTGCACTATTCTGCTAGCCTCATGGCGACACGTAACCACTTTACATTGGCTGTACATACCTATCTCAGCATATCCCACTTTGAACAAATGACAGTCATAGTCATCCATCATATCCAACCTCCACACCCACATACACCTGCCTAGAGCAGCAGCCAACAGTGCTGAGTTTCGTACCAAACAGGATCCTCTTTCACACAAAAGGGCTAAGCTAGAGGATCTATTTAAGTAGCATTTTGGTTGAGACCTTATATCATCTCTCATTTAAAGAGACACTTTGAGGATTTAATGTCCGGTACCAGAAGAAAGGTGAGAGGAGCCCTTGCACAGCACCAAGAGGCATGCCCACCATGCTGCCAGGCAGTTTGGAAAGGCCAGAGTGTCTCTGGGTCAGCCTGATTCAGGCAGGACAGACAGCTATTTCTGCTTCTGGGCTCTCTTTAACAGATTCATGATGAGAGAAAGAGAAGTTGCCAGCACTAACTTGAGCTAGGTATCAGTAACTCCCCTGCATTTTCCATTTCTAAAGAATGGACAAAATTCAAAGAAGTCTGGCACATAACTTATGGCTGGCCAAAGCTCCCTTAACAACCGTGTACAACTGGTGCTGGCCTTCACCCCAACTTTCCATCCAGCCACCTACAGCTAGCTTAATACATGAAAAATAACCCCCAGAGAGAGTCTTCAATTCTTTCATTTGCTCTTAGTCCATCTAATCATTTCTCTTTTCCTCAGTTCATTTGTAGTTAGATCTGGGAACGTTCTTAGCAGCACACAACTGATCTGCAGTTACCTCATCACAATCCTGCTCGCTCTTGGTCCTCTCTCCAGCATGGTGGATGGCAGCTCAGCATACAGCTGAATCCAGCTATCAGACTCAACACTGAGAGCTAGAGCTGGGAAAATTGGGAAGGTGGAAATTGTATTAATCTTTGACAGCAAAATGGAGCTTCCCTTGCTATTACCATATTATTAGGAAAGACAAGGTCTGTAGAGAAAGACTGGCTGCTGCACTGTAGCCTCCATTTCCGACACGGAATTTCAGTTTCTGCATATTGTTCCAGACATGTTATAAATAATATGTAAATAAAGAAAAATTATGAGAGGAAGCACCGTTCGTTTGACGCTCCTGAACACCACGAGCAGCAACAAAGGTTAAAAAAGAAATTAAAGGGGCAACTGCGAGGAGGCAGCGAGCGTCTCATTACCTGCCACATTCCAGCAGCCTTCTGTAAACAGGCAGATGAATTCCTTGGGATTCTGTCCGGCAGCACCACCTCCTGGTCAATGCACCAAGAAACCCTCACATCAAAACCTTGTTACAACCAACTAAAAATTCTCTCCCAAGGTCTGCCAAACCAATTTCTAAATAATGCCATGCCTAACACATCAGATCGCATCTTAACCCTCTCCTCCTCCCTCCTCACCCTCCACCCCCCAATTTCAAGGGTGCCATTCCGAGTCAGAGTGCAGCTCTCTTCCATCGAACTGCAGTGACTCCAACCCCTGCTGCTGTGTGTTTGCCAGCATCACCCAACACCTGCGCTCCAGAAGTCCTGGCACAGACTGGCAAGGAGGCACTGCGGCAGCTCCACAGCACCGCTCTCACACCATGGTACTGAAGACAGAGCTAGTTGCTCTTATTATTTCTGTTCATTGGAAGACAAGCTCACATTTTCCCGCTTCTCTCTGCTGCAATCAAACAACAGAACGAGTTTCTGCTGGTTTCTTATTACCATCGCTTCTTCAGGTCTCAAACAAGAACAAGACCTGACTGTGCCAACATGGAGCAAGGTACGTTATCACCTTTGTGGGGTTTAGAATACTCCACTATGGTTCTGTGCACACATGTTAATAGCTGGATGTTGCACAACAGTTATGAAAAGGAAACAGCTCCATAAAAGCATGGGCACCAGCAGGTATTGACCTTTCACAGAGCAGAGCCAGCAGAATGAAACATTCAAAGAGCAGAAGCTCATGAGCACGGTGATAAATACAGATAACTGGCAGAGATAAATACAGATAACTGGCAGAGATAAGCGACTTCACCTGTATCACCACATACGAATGAATGGGTCAGCAAAAGGCATCAGCTGCACACACTTCCATTGTTTGCCTTCCCATTCCAAAACCAGGCTGTTACGGACAAGTTTCTGGCACAGCAGCATCACTGCCGTGCTTCCACATGGGGCATAAAGGGACAAACTTAGCTGCTCTTCACAGCTTTACTTTTCCAGCTGCTTATGAGGAATGCCTCAGAGGAACCGGTATGTAAGGCAGATCTGCCCAATGTTTAGGTTTGACACTCATGCAGGCAGAGCTACGGTTATATAACCTTACCCTACGCACATAGGGAAAAACACATTGTGCAAAATACACACACATCCCCCCCAGAAAAGGTACCCCTAGCAAGAGAAAACACCTTGTTGTCCCAACCAACCTTAACAATGTGTCCGGGCAAGGAGACATTCGCAGCACTGGGGTAAAATTGTAGTTACTGGGAGAGAAGTTCAGTTTCCACCTGGGATTCATACATCTGTTTTCACAAACAATGCTGCTTGGCATGCAAAATGCCACTTCAGAAGGGGAAAGGTAAGGACTGCTATTAAAAAGCTCATGCTAAGCAACTGTGGCTATTTTTCAGCTGCTGCAGACCCTGTCAGTATGTTACCTGGAGGCTGGGGAAGAGGAAGCTGGTGTAATGAACATGATACGTTCCATGAACGGTTAGATATTATTGAAGAGGTAAGAGCTACTGCACTGGCACCTGCACCTTACCACACCTCTGCCCCATCCTTTTGCCCAAAGAAAAGGGGAATGATGTTTCTAGAGACTGTCCTTTCTTGATTTTATTCTAATTCAAGGTCTGGGTTTTTCCACATCTGTTTGTAACTATCCATAAAGCCATTATTACCCCAAACATTCTCGATGAATTCCACACGACCAATTAACCTATTGCTGAATATTGCATCTCAGCCTTTTCTAAAATGTTTATAACCATGCCTTTAATGCAACCATCTCAGAAATGATACAGGGCCAACCATTTCCAAGCAGGGAGCTGCCAAACTGCACGCCCTTAGTTTTCAAATGGAAATGTGACCTCTCTCTTGCTCTAGTTCCTGCCCTCATCATTCCACCCAATCATCTCCTCTCACTTTCTGTCCAAATTCTTTTCTTGGATATGATGGTGGCTCAAAAACGCGAGGGAATAAAAAACAAATTAATACAAAGGTCCCTCTAAGAAGACAGATTACGGCCGATTCCTTGTACAAAGTTGCTGTAACTCTAACTCCCGCACACCAAACTGTTCATACTCCGTGTTGCTCGCTAGAGGCCAGCATCACACAGGAAATATTTACGTCTGCAACAGAAATTCAGTTAGCTGTTAGCGTTATGGGACATTAGATCGGCACTTCTTGCAAACACATTTGCTGTTATTCCTTCCACCTGACCCTCTAACTAACCCCTGTCTCTATTTGACTCCCTTGCTTTCATTAGAAGGTAATAAAAACGGTGGAGCACCTAGAATCAGAAGTCAAGTCACTCCTCAACATCATCAGTGAGACCACCTCAAAGATCCCCATCGCTCCAGGAACCCCACCTATTGACATTTTTGATGGTGAGTATCTAGTGGGATATAACCGAATTTGGGGAGAGCATTGCATGTGTTACCACCAGACATGCCAGCTTTTATCCCCCAAGGTGTGAGGGAAATCCTTCAGCGCAGCTAAGGCCTCAGCTGAAACACCGGGCCCAGCTTTGAACACCAGGTTTCACAACCACTAAACAGGGGAAGGAGAAAAGGGGAAAACACCCAACAAACAAAACCCCAGGCAAGGAGCTGGGTACATGAGCCACACAGGAAAGCTGTTAAATTGGGGATGTGTGGTGTAAGAGTCCCAAAGTAGCCCACCAGAATGAGTAAGGCTGCCACAAAGATGAAAGCTGCATTTTCTTCCCCATCACAAAGGTGAAAAAAAAAAAAATCAAGAAATAATGCAGCAAGAAACGCTCAAAAATGCAAAGCTTTCTTACAAGGACAGTGAGCAACTGAAACGAAACAGCTGTAGTTTCCCCAGCACTGAACAAGTATCACACCTTAGGACAGCAGGATGGACTAACCAATTTCAGTCTCTTTCAGTTCTAAGATTCTGTGATTCTTTAATTAAATGTGTGACAAATGAAACAAGGGAAGGCAACAAAATACAAAGAAAGGTATTGGAAGTATTACCAGTTTGATATTTTAAATCCAATTTTGACACAGCAGCCCCTCCCACTAAACATGCTTCGGGATAAGTGGTTTTTGGAATAAATTAAACCACAACAGAAATTATTTGGATGAGACCACCTATTGTACAGAGTTTCTTATGCTGCTCTGTCCTCTTCATTCTGTGCCCAAATAACAATAACGCATTTAACAAGGTGAGACACACTCCTGGTGGAAAACAAACCACTTGTAGGAAAGTATGAGCATCCACAGACATGTTTATGAAGTTTTGCCAGTGTTGGCTTTTTGCTGGTTCATTTACAAACACCTGTGCATACCTCAGTGTACTTACAGGATCAGAGGTGGGCTTAAAATAGACAGCAGTAGAGTTTATGTTGGGTTTTAGATCTCACAGTTGGCTGTATGACTGATAGGTCCTCACCAACTGTGTTACTCATTAAAACTTCCAGTGTTCTGCGAGGGGCAGTTAACAGGCAACAATTAATTTACTCCATGGCAATGATCATTTATTTTTAAAAGGAAAGTATTCCAGTAAAGTGTTACAATGCATTAAAAATGAAAATCCTAAATCAACATCAGCCCATTTGCTGCCCATCTATAGCAAGTATTACTCAGATGGAACTTGTAACAACTGTCAAATGGCTCAAGCATTGCAGAGCTCTAGGATCTTTCTTCCATAAATTGGTGACAACTCCCTGCTTTAAAGTAGGATTCATGCCTTAAATGATCCTGATCTTATAACAAAAAATAATTACATCAACTCTTCTTTGTACAGGAGCCAGCTGAGCACTGTGGAGACAGAAGACAGCAGAATGTAACAGTATGGTTGTCTGAAACAGTCGCACTTTTGTTCATTTAATAAGCTTGTGTTTCCAGAATTTGAGCAGGGATGAACAATCCTCAGCTGTAGTTTGCCTTCTGTGTTCCTGTGCTTTGTAATAAAAGGTAGTTGCTTTTAGACACTGTCAAAACTTTCTATTTGAAATCTTTCAGCAGCCCTACTTAATTCAAACTACATTTCAAATATAGCACTCTCAGCAAGAAAACAAGACCAGCTGAGGTCCAGGACTAAAGCACAGCTAAACAAACTTCCCTTAATTCAAAAGCTTACTCCTACCCTGGCAAATAAGTGAATTCTTGCTATCAGTGTAAATCAATGAAGATACACTTTCAGCTACAATTTCCTCCCAAGATATGCTTCCACTGTCAGACAAAAATGAGTGTATGGAGCAGTCTGGCTTTGGACGTAGCCACATTGCTGCCACTGACTGAACCAGCAGCTCTACCTGCATAGAATCATAGAATGGTATGAGTTGGAAGGGACCCCAAGGATCATAGAGCTCCAACCCCCCTGCCACAGGCAGGGACACCAACCTCAGGCCTGGATCTACACTAGGTTGCCCAGGGCCCCATCCAACCTGGCCTTGAACACTTCCAGGGACGGGGCATCCAACACCTCTCTGGGCAGCCTGTTCCAGCACCTCACCACTCTCTCTGTAAAAAACTTCCCCCAATATCTAATCTAAACCTTCCTTCCTTTAGTTTTAATCCATTCCCCCTTGTCCTGTCATTGTCTATCCTTTTAAAAAGTTGAATCCCCTCCTGCTTATAAGCTCCCTTCAGGTACTGGAAGGCTGCAATGAGGTCCCCCCGCAGCATTCTCTTCTCCAGACTGAACAAGCCCAGCTCCCTCAGCCTCTCTTCGTAGGGCAGGTGCTCCAGCCCTCTAATCATCTTCGTGGCCTCCTCTGAACCCTCTCCAACAGTTCCACATCCTTCTTGTATTGGGGGCCCCAGCTCTGGACACAGTACTCCAAGTCAGAATGGGGACTAGGCAGATATCTGTCATTTGGACATACAGCCACCTTACTTGTCTCCTTCTCCTTACCTTCACACTTGTCTCCCCTGCTGTCATG
Organism: Porphyrio hochstetteri; assembly: GCA_020800305.1. Lineage (NCBI taxonomy): Eukaryota > Metazoa > Chordata > Aves > Gruiformes > Rallidae > Porphyrio > Porphyrio hochstetteri. Next base: position 13,641,326 of record CM036911.1, read on the forward strand.
ATGGTGCAACTCAGAATTAACTCCAACAGCCACCCCTGTGACAAACTGCAATTTCTATGAAAACAATTCTATGAAAAAGGACCCGCCCAACCTTTGCAAAGTGGAGAGAGTGTGAGTGTATGGGTGAAGCGTGAGGAGTTTGTACGCTCTTTATTAACAGGCAGATAATTTTCACTGTTCTAGCTCAAAACCTCTCCCCTCCCTTGCATTTTTTTCTTGACATTTCTATTGTGAGAATGACAACCTGAAGAGATGTCATCCATGAAAATGAAAATACCAAGCAAAAACTACAGATTACACATATCACTACAAACAATTGCTCACCAAGAGCACACAAGTCCCAAACTCTTGTCCACACAACCATTTCTGAATAATTGTGTCGGTTCAAGCAGAGAATTTCTACAGAAAAACTGAGTTGCCTGAACTGCACCATCACTCACACATGAACACCAAAAAAAGTAGTCTGCAAACAGTTAGAAGATAGACAGCTTTAATTTCATAATCTCTTCTTACATACATATATTTAAGGCACAATTCAAAACCTTAAAACATTAACTACAGAATCTTTGCTACTGCTTTGTGACGGTTGCCCTTGTGAGACTGAAATGTGGAACACATCTTCCTTCAAAACAATCAAGGAAAGAAAACAGAACTTGAAAAAACTTGGTTAAAGACTTGTCTTAACTAGACACAAAAGATCAAGGATGTTCTCTCCACATCAGGGAGCAGGATAGCATGAAACCAACTCTGCATACAACACACAAAGCCTGCTTTAAAATGGAACATAATGTTTATCCAAAACCAAAACCTTAAATCATACAACTGTGATTTTCATTCCATAAAGAAAATGTAATATTTCAGCATAATATAGGCAGGAAAGAAATCATGACCTGTCATTCATGAACTGCTGAGAGTACTATACAGAATTCTCAGCAGATGGCACATAAGCTTAATATTTGTATGGTTTTGGCATTTATTACCTACTATTTTTGAACTCTAGGGAAGGTATATGCTATATTATCTTTAAATTCTAATTGCTTTAGGATAAACAGGTCATTACATATTTACTTCTGGAGAAAAAGAATGTGCATTAAAGCAAAACCAAGAAAATAGCAGCTTTTGAAAGAAAAGCTTGGTGCCCCAGTTAGTCATTTCCACCACACAACTTGAGAAGGATTTTCCGGTAGTCTCCTGAAGTATCACCCTGGAAAGAAACACAGGAAAAGAAAAATGAAGACATGTGCTTTGAAAGAGAGAAAAAAGAAATGTAAGCACCCTAAACACAAGATGAACAGCCAAAAGAGATGAAGCCAGGACTGAAAGTAGATGTTAACGTCATTTAAAAAAAAGCAGCCTGCTCATTAGAGATCACTCTAATACAACTACACAGTTATTATAGTTTATCCCCAGCTGGCAGCTAAGCACCACACAGCCACCTGCTCATCCCTCCTAACCCTCAGTGGGATGGAAGAGAGAATGGAAGGGTAAAAGTGAGAAGATTCATGAGCTGAGATAAAAACAGTTTAATCATTGTGATTTATTATTATTTCAATTAAGAAAAATACCCTTTTGGTCAGTTGGGGTCAGCAACCCTGGCAGCCTCCCCTCCCAGCTTCTTGTGCACCCCCAGCCCCTCACTGGCCGGGCAGTATGAGAAGCTGTAGAGTCCTTGACTCAGTATAAGCACTGACAACAACAACCAAAACATCAACGTGTTGTCAACATTATTCTCACCCTGAATCCAATTTACTAAGAGGAGAATTAACTATTGCTGTCAAACCCAGGGCAACAGTAAAATCTGCTCCTTCCATAACTGGAAACTGAATTCGTTATAGTGGCTCAACTCCTTGCCTGGGAATAGCTCAGCAGAACACCCCTCACTGAAAAGCTGTCATCCAGCAAAAGGTACCAACAGAAAAATTAGTACAGAAGTCCTTTTCCTTGCAGGCAACAAGGATATTTTTCCAGGGGCAGCAAGTGAAAGTTTACTCTTTGTTACGTTCAAACATCAAAAACAATGTCTTTATATTAAAAGATCTAAAGGGTTTCACAACTAGAGAACACCTCTTCCATGTTGTGGGCAGTGAAAATCAGTATGGATGCAGACACAAAACATGCATTTAAGAGATCGAAAGATTTCATAAACAGCAGCAATTAATCACAAAGTCCTTGCTAGCTGAGTTTTGCCTGGTGCTCTTATGAGGTACCTGGAAGCTGCTCATTAACTAGTTTTGGTTCATGAGGCTTGAAAATACTTTTCACAGAGCAGTTTCAGCTAGTGCATTTATCTCCTCCTTCATCTTCACATATGACTGAAAACTGTTTTGTCAAGAACAGTATTATTACATTGGTGACACAGGCACAGCTCTAAGGTTGGGATAAATCCTGTGCAGATGTAAAGCACAACACACAGAATACAAAATTTCTGCTTATTTATGTGCTGAAAGGAAGAAACTGCTCTCCACTTACAAAAAGAGAAAGAAGAATTAAGAACTTTCTTTCCAAGGATGTTTTCAGCTCTACTTTTACAGAATTAAGAGGAGTTTATATGCATGTAACTGTGCTTATGCATGCTTCATATTTACTGAAACCAAGTTTCAAAATCATAGAATCATTTGGTTCGAAAAGAACAAGTCCAACTATTAGTTAAGCCCATTAAATGGGTATGGCCTCTTTCTGCACAATAAAATTATCTTAATGCCAGATTAAAAGGAGATGAGAAAAAAATACACACGTTTTCCACCAATGCCTCATTGTTTCTCATTCACACACTCATGGTTACAGGGTATGTAATTACTGTAGTAGAAGTACATCTTCACTACAAAGCTACACACTTGGAAAATGCTTCTTCTAGGTGACCCACCATGGCATATGGGCAGAAAGACCATATACTTGCTAGCAGAAGACTCACATCAAGACCTTTTGGCTCACACTATCCCTCACTATCCTTGCAGGGTTCCTTCCAAACTCCTCCAAATTGGAGCCCCTCAGTGGCAAGAGCAAAATGAATAAATATAGGCTTAACAGTACCTTCATTACAAGGTAAAGTTGCACCACTTGCTCTCCTCTAGCCCTTACTACCCTCCCCATTGGCCAGGTATCCTCCTGACTGTTGCTACAGCTGTTAGAGGTAGTAGAGTGGATCCATTGTTGAAGATTATGAAGTTTAGTCCATTTCCAAATCTCATAGGTTTGAGAGAGAGAGGAGGCAATCTTTTAAAAGTGTATTAAGAGCTTTAAACTCTTTCAATACACAGACAGAGGTACTTAGTTAGTTGGAGGACTAAGTGGTTTCTACAAGATCATATACAGAGATTGGGACAGATACCAGACTTAAAAACAGATCTCTCAAACCGCTGTGGACCAATTTCCCTTTCCTTCCTTCCCATCTCTAGCTCATCTGGCCCCCATGCAAAAGCAAGTGCTGTCTATTCTCTGGCATTTCATCCTTCACTCTCCTGACAAATCCAGCAAACCAAACACAGCCAGCTACACTCAACGTAGTTAACAGCTCCTCAGCACAAGGATCCACATTCTACCAGCAGAAGAGAGTCATAGCAGGGAAGATAAAATCTCCAAGCTCACAGTGATATCTGTGTAGAGGGATCTGCCATACATCCGCTTGTATTCTGCACGTATATCCAGCAGGTCAACCTCGCTGCGTGATACCATGATTCGAATCAGAGTTCTGTCTTTTGTTCCTGCTCCCTGAAACAAGCAAACCAACAATACAATGTATTAATAATGCAAGGAAACGCTGGATGATACACCACAAGTAAAAAAAAAGTCATCACCCCATGAACAGCCAGCTTCTTACCAGCATAACCCCACTGACATCAGTGAGCTTGAACAGAATTTGGCCTATCATGCTTTAATAAATTAAGACATTAAGTCATTTTCCTGTACAAGAAAAATTAGAAAAAAAAAAAAAAAAAAAGGGCAGGGGGAGGGTCAGAGGGACAGAGAGTCAGCAAAATTTGTCAAGTTTAATGACCTATTTATTTATTTCAACTAGACCTCCCTACTCAAAAGTTATCAATTTCAGTGAGTCTTAAGCCTATTTGTGTGATACTAAGCGAAGACTTCCTTTGGTTAAAGTATGGTTGCATGCCTCTAAGTGCATCAAACCAGGTAGCTTCTTCAAGCCTTCCATAATAATGACTGCACCTTGTTAGTCATGTGCCCACTGAAAACCTTAATACCTTCAGCTGAACAATTCCTTCCGATGAGCTGTACAAGCATTTAAAAAAGCCCAAATGCAACAAAAATCCAAAACCAAAACAACACTATCAGTTCATACATCCAGTCACAGGCACCTACTTTCATAGCGTTGTGCAATCTCTCAGCAAAAAAAGCCGGCGTATTCTTCAGGCACTTGACTGCAAAAAGAAACAGCATCACAGAAATCAGGTATCTGTCCTCAAACAGAACTCAGTTTTTGAGCTTACCCTAAATTGTCACATCCTCTAATTGTAAAACATACACTTGATACATTGCAGTTTCCACTCCTTCAGTTAGTCACTGAAGGGATTTTTAATCCAAACAGTAGCTGCAGTAAGGTTAAGGAACCTACTACCGTGCATGACTCAAAGCAAACTTTTCAGTCACTAGAAACCATCAAGCATGAAGCAGCAGTAATGAATCTTTGAAGTCTAACAACCGGATTTTTGCTTATGAGGGGAAAATAGGGGATAGAAGGCTTGAAGGCACACACAACTTAGTGGTACTCCTATCTTTTTCCTAATTTCAGAATTTCTAGGCCCTTCATCTGCAAGGTATTACAAACTGAAGTCCTTCCCTAACATACACTGGGAAGCCACCTATGACAGAATCCTCACCCTTAAAGTTATTTACACTTTTTTTTTTTGCCACAAAGTTCACCAAGACTCCTGAAAAATTTTTGAAGTTATTATTTAGTAATGACTGGATTTTATGTTTAATTAGCACACTTCATTAGAAATCTGAAAGAACAAAATCTAAATCAAATTACTGTTGTGTTAATGAAGATAATGAAAGAATCCTCCATCACATATCAGAATTAAAATATACCTATTAATGCTGTGTTGGTTACAATGTAAACAATCATGCAATCTGTGTCAAACTGCACAGAAAACAAACCACTCTGACTTCTATTTTGTAGCATGAAAAGGTATCAAAAGCAATCATGTAAAATCAGGACAAAAGGGGTAAAACTAAATACAAATTTCACAGCAACACACGTTCTATAGAGGAAAGTACTCTTCTGAATAGGAAAATGTAGATGAGAGAGAGAGTTCAGCACACATTGTCAATGATACACGCAACAATTCAAAAACAAATGACAAATGAAATGCATGTTTCTTTATCACTGCATTTAGCTAAAACACACTTGCACTGTAAGATGTTTGAAGATGTTGTTATAAATTACCAGTTGTACAATCCAGAAAGCTTTAAAGAAAGCAAAATTAAATATTTTCAATTAGAAAACCTTTTTTTCCCCAAAAATAAATTTCACAGAACAAATGATGCTAACAACATTGACTGATACAAATTAAAAACCCCAAAATCTATCCAATAAAATGACTATTAAAGACAGTTCTCGTTCAAAAGGCTGGTGACCTATTTGCAAGCTACAGTCCCAATTCTGAAACTGTATCTACATGGAGACCTGTCAAACAACTGCAAAGCTCCATGAACTCAAAGGATTTCCAAGCTCTGACAATAGAGTTGCTTTACCAAAGTGCTTTTTTTTTTTTAATAACCACTGGGAAATACTTCTTTTCCCCAAGTTTGGTTTTCTAACAATATCTTTTGGGGTGGCAGCTTCTGAATCCTGGAAAAAGTCTGCACCTGTACCAAACCAACTAAGCCAGACCCAGTTTGGGTCATTAAAAGGCCACTATAGTGATAGCTTTGTCAAGCAGACTAAGAACACTGGTTACATAGTTCACATATGAACAAAACAGGAATGAAAAAATGAGGCTTTTAAAATGGATTCCCATTTTGCAAGACTTTGTTAGAAACTTCCATGAAAAAAAAAACCCTGTTGCAGCACATGTCCTCTCCTATCTTATTCCCAAGTGATGCAAAGCACATTTTTGCTATTTGAAGCCAAAGAACAACACTTTTAAAGTGGCAGCTCTAGATACCACACTAAATTTACAATTATAAACAGAAAAAAAAATGGAGATGTCAAGAAGCAGTCTTGTCTAACAGATGAGAGACAAAACACAAGAGGAAGAGATCCACAACTTTTTCTATAATAAAACATTCCAAACAAAACTACTGTACAATTTGAGGCCTTGTCCCAACCTCACAGTAAGTAAGGACTATCTCCCAAGGGATAATAGTAGACTTGAGGTAAGAGTCTTTACTCTTCAAAAGTCCCAGAGACAGTTAAACACAAAGATTTAACAAAGCTGTAACCACGGGAAATGTGGAAAAATAAACCCTTTGCAATCAAATTTAAGTTTTCTTTCTACTAAAAAGAGGTAGAGGTAACTAATTCGATGTTTAATGCCTATGTTTTGCTTAATTTCCAAACCTACACCAAATATTCCATCCTTGCTGACTCAGTGGTTGGTACAAGCTCTCATCACTTCTTAAAACACCAAGTGGAGTTAATAACTCTCTCCCCACTTTAACATATGAAATTTAAATTCTTCAGCTGCCTGAAGCAGAAGCTTCATCTGTCATTCTGAGGGGAGTTAGGCACCCTGCTTTCCTAACTGGAAGCAATTTCACAGAAAGCTCAACATAAAAAGGAGAAAATTATATTTATTACTATTACATCCTGCACTGTAGTCACAGATGCCACCATCTCAGCCAGCTGCAGCAGAATACCAAGAATGAACTTGCTAAGATGACACGTACCTACTGCCAGCATGCCCTTTTCCAGGTCTCCAGACATTTCACGACAGATGCTTTTCTCAATGTCCCGGTTACACATCCGCTGGTACTCACTGAAGACTGGTAATGGAAGAGAAAGATTTCAAGAGTCAGCCTCACAAAAAGAGGAGGCACTGGTGCATGCTGGATGGCTTCGTATCAATCACACTTCTAAACCTGACATCACAGTACACTCACAAGTTTTAATATCTCAAAGAGTAATACTATGTAATCAACCATATTGTCCTGTTTACACATCATCATACTCCTAGCTTGTCTAGTTCTGTCTGCATTTTTAAAGGGTTAGGTCAAGAAACATAGTGAAAATTCTTCTAGGAAAGCTTCAACGTCAATATAATTAGTAAGAAAACATTCAAGTTCTCACGCTCCCCCATCCCTTTCCTCTCCGTATGTTGCACACAACAAAAAGTTCTATATAGCTAACTAAAATACTTCCACCATGATAGACTGATGTAACACCACATCCCTAGCAAATAAAAGGGGAAGGGAAGGATTGCAAGGGTCTTGTGCACAGACAAGCCTGCAAAATTGAAACAATTCTAGACTTTCCATTTTTTCATCAAAGAACTATTTGAATAAGTATGGTCTCTACCTGCTCTGACATTTAAAAAAGCTGACCATAATGTGCAACTCTTGCATGACCTTTCCCCTCTGCAGAATTCACCCTGCTTTTCATAGGGGTATCATTACACCCATTTTACAAATAGAGAAATTCAGGCACAAAGCAGTGCTGTACAATTTCATCATTACATACCACAGAATCAAGTTAGTGTTCATGTAGTGTTTACCTGCTCTGAGGTGGGTCCTGCTTCTTGTGCACAGAATGGCATTGAATTTGGATTCATCGGTTCCTAGACGGTTCTCTCCAGCTGCATATAACTCCTAAAACACGGAAGGGAATTCACACTTCAGTACTCAGAAAAGCAGCCAGGCTGAAAAGCCAAGTTACAGATCTGCTTCGTTACAGCATCTCCTTTTATGCTTATTTCATCTGTGTACTGCTGAAAAACAGGAGCAAGCAACAAATAGCAACTAGTTCTGTCCTTCCTACAACATGCTGTATTTACGTATCAGTAAACTAGGAAGACTGCAAGTGCTCAAACACAAGAGCTCCAGATTACTCAAGGGGGAAAAATTGTTCAATAAGTACCTGAATCCTGTTCTTCCTAACAGGGCTTAGATTTAGATTTTTTTCTGTGTCTCTAAGTATGTTCAGGGACATTTTCATCTTTTGGCCAAGGTATATAATGTGGAAAGCTAATTACATTACTATTTACATGACAGTAGCGTGCTGAAACAATCCAGGGTTTTCTCTTTGGTATGTGGTGAAATAGAAGACACACAAAAAAGTAATGGGACAAGAGTGCCTTTATTTGCTGCAAAAATCCAAAGTTCCTTAAATAACAGACAAAAGCTAATGCAGGTGTTGAATAGATGAAAATTTAATCCACACATCTATCACCTCAAATCTCTTTGCACTATTCCCTTAAGTCACCCAACACCTGGAAGAGCCAGAAAGCTGACAGAGTAAGAGATAAAAAACACCCCATCAACTCTAATCCCAAGAGCTTCATCTCTGTAATAGAGATACATGGCTGTAACTCTGTCAGGGCTTCCATCCCCTGAAACATAAACACTACATCAGGAGAAGTCACAAGGTGTTCAAAACTTAGAGCAAATAGAAGCCTCACAGTCAAATTCCAGTGTACCAAGTTGACTACACTTACAAATGATGAAGAATTTCTACTGACCTGCACGTCTCTTTGGACAAGAGACATGTCAACAGTTGTACTTTCATCTCTGTTTCCCTGAAAAAAATTACAGGTACAAATGTTTTACTGGTGTGTGTTTTTATTTGGTTTTTTGTTGTTGTTGTTAGCTTGTTTAAAAAACCAAAATGAAACAAACAAACAAACCCCCAAACCTACAAACACACACACATAAAACCCACACTCCAAAATCTCATCATGCAGGTACCTGGGCAAGCGAAATTAAAAGCCTCTGAAAGTGTCCAGATGTGTCACTTTTTATTGCTTCTTCCAGAGTTTTCTTGAATTCTGGAATAGAGACACAGTTCCAAGTCACATACAACCCTGCTCATTTCATAAATCCATATTGTCAGTCAACAGCTAAAGAAGAAAAGGGAGAAAATTTTGATGGAACTGTAACAGATCTAACCTGCTTTATAGGCGCTGCTGAGTTCCCGAATGTGCTCGTTGCTGCGAGAAGCTAAGATTTCAATGAGACAGTTTTCATCTGTGCCCACACCCTAGAACAAAGCATAAGGAGAAAACACACTCTTCACATTTTTATCTTACTTCTACAGTATCAAAGAAATGTAATAAAATTGCATAACAACAAACCATTCAGAATACAATCTTGGTTTAGAGGTCAAAGCAAGTAGTTCAAATGCTTATAATATTTCCCAGGCAGGTATGTATTAAAGATACAAATTAAACACAATTAAAATAGTTATGAAGACAAAATTTTCATTTTAAAATGTCATCTTTCACATCAGATTTCAGGTATTTTAAAAATCAAAATTTTTTCTACCATCAAAGAAGGTAGATGTTAATTCCAATAGGTAACCTGCACTAATAAATAGCAGTTGTCATTGCAATACAGCTAATGATATTTAACTCTCCTAGTTACTTTAAAATTACTGCCAAATATCATGTAAACATACATACTAATTCAGTATTGGAGATACTTATTTCACCTTCATTTAAACATTGTCTTGAGATACAAATGTTTGATTTGTTTTTATTTTAAAACCCTAAATGTTTATAAAATATTCTGATTGCTTTAAAGAGAAAGTACACAATACTTTCATAATATTTTAGAACAGGATCAGCACAGGCTACGATAATAAACTCGGGGGTGGGAGGGGGGATGGATGAAAAAAGAAGGTACAACCTGCCCAAAATCTTTATGAACCTAGTTTTCAAAACTGTTCTTGAACACAGTGTAAAGGCACTGGAAACTAACTCAAGTGGTTTTACAATCACTTCCATCACAGTTCAAAGCAAAAACCCAGAAACAAAGGCAACCCATGCAGTGGCTGGCTTAGAAGAGAGCTGCTGCAGTGGCTTACTCAAGATTGGGTAATAAATGAGCCACAGAGACTGTCAGAACTCAGTGTCTGCCTTTTTGTTTATATTAATATATTTTTGTTACAACACAAACCTATTAAATAGTCTCCACCTTTAACCCACAGGAATAATACTTCTCAATTTTACTGTCACATACAGTACAAACAGGGTACACATCAGTCAAACAGTCAGTTGAATATCTGGACAGAGAGGAGGTAATCTAAGTTCAAGCTTTTAAATGACTAGCAAAAATTTTATCAGCTCAAATATTTCCTCCATCTTATAAATTTTTATTTCCTACACAAACCTTTATAGCTTCCTTGATTTCATAAGCATCAAACATGATAGGTGTCTTCATCATTGCTAAGACTGTCCTCTCAAAGTTACCTGATATTTCAGACTTGAGATCCTTGATCAAATCCTAATGAGAAGAAAAACAAAGGAAAAAAAAAGCATAAAGATAAAAATTGACAAAAGTAAGCACCAAAAATTGTGGAGTTTCATTAGAATTCTTTATGTGCAAGCATCAATAATTTATCTTCAAAGTAAAGCTATTTAACTTAACAACACTAAACCTAGCATAACATAACGTATATATCTAGGTAATTAAGGTCCGATGAAATAGAGTCAAAGTAACCATTTCGCAGAGAAACTGCCTTATGTGTTTCAGGTGCCCAGTGACAGGACAAGGGGCAACAGGCACCAACTGGAACACAGGAAGTTCCATCTCAACACAAGGAAAAACATCTTCACTTTCAGGTTGAGTGAGCAGAGGTTGCCCAGAGAGACTGTGGAGTCTCTTTGGAGATAAGCAATACCCATCTGGACGTGATCCTGTGCAACCTGCTCCAGGGGATCCTGCTTTAGCAGGGAGGTTGGACTAAGTATCTCCAGAAGTCCTTTCCAACCCAAACCATTCTGTGACCTGAAACACTACCTGAAGAAGTCAGGACTGGTAAAAGCAGAACCCTAAATAAGCTATGACTTGGGAACCATCTTCCTCTTAAGCAATTCCCAAACTTTTTTTTTTCCAAACACTGTCTTCTGACTTCCAGTGAAGGAATGTAAGCTCTTATTTCTTCTTCCTTCTGTTCTTATGATGTATTTACCTTTCCATAAGCTGTTTTGAAGGACAGGATGATCTGCTGCCGTTGCTTGTTTGAACGACTTCCAAGACAATTGATAATTGCCTCCTCATCAGTTCCTGTACATGCACACAGATATCACAGAATGAATATCAATGTCATGTGAGGACTCAGCTTTCTGTTCTCATTTGTTTCTATCTCTTCTAAACCCAAGCCTTCTACAACTACCGAGCTTTAAGCTCTGTTGCCAATCACACACAGTTAGAATATACAAAACCACGCCGAACGAAATACCAAACTCAAGATGTTCTTTATGTCTCCCTGCACTTCCAGTAATTCCTCTGATAACCAAGGGCAACAAGGGCAACCACATGTGAACTAACCCACTGAGCACACATGTAACAATGGAGAAAGGCCTGGCTGAATCAAAGCAGCAATTCGACATTTAACTGAAAGATAAATCCATACACTGCTCACCAAATCCTTTCATGGCCTTCCTTAGGACTTCTGCATCCTTCAGAGGGTCAAATCCTGGTGCATCAGTGATTGTGCCTCGGTTTCCATGCTAAAATCAGACCAAACTGAGTTATATATTAGTGTTAATTGATAAAAGACTGTTTTACTACTTAGAAAAGATGACCACTGTTACCATTTTTCTTTTTGTTAGAAAAGTAACAGAGAAAACTAAAAAACCCTCACCTTAAACAATTTGTTCATTCCTATACCCAAATTATGAAGAAATGCAAGGTCAAGAAGGTTCACTGATATTAATTCTGCTGTCCAATTAGTCAAGGTTTGATGAAACTATATATGCAACTGGCAGTACTTTGTTAAAGTTTGGAAAGGCAAATTTCATAATATTTGAATTCAGGTCAAATCTTTCTTCTTGGATAATGTGGTATAACAGGATTTGTTTCAAGTCCTATGAAGATATACTGCTTGCACTTGGAAAGAATCCACCTCTTTAGTCAAACTTATTTTCATGACTTCCTTTAAACTGAGCCTAAAATTGGACACTTATATACACAAATAAAACGTAGAGCACGACATGCGTGGTCTCATCTCAAAACAAAAGCACTGAATACTCTTACTGTCACAGGAGAGACTGTAGGGCCTGTAGTTCCTGGGTAAGAGGGCATAGATGGAGTCATAGCCGGGCCTGGTGGATAATTTGGCATGGGCTGCTGCCCTGGATAAGTTGCTGGTGGTTGTCCTGGATAGCTCATAGGCTGCTGACCAGGTGGTGGTGTAGGCTGGCCTGGCACAGGGCCGCCTGGGTATCCTGGGTAAGCTGGCATTCCTGATGGTGGGTTTCCTCCAGGTGGAGGATATCCTCCATAAGAGGGCTGTTGTCCTGATGGAGGTTGCCCAAAGCCACCTGGAGGGACGGGAGGATAACCCCCAGGTGTTGAAGGATACATGCCCTGTGGTACATTTGTCCCTCCAAAGGTTCCTGCCAGGTTGGATGCCTGCAACGACAGCCAATGAAGCAAGAGATGGGAAGATGTACCAATGTTTGAGTTTCAATTATGTGCTTAACACACTACAACCTCCCTCCCCACCAACACAGGCAGTTCTGCATCTGCAAAAGAAGCGGGCAATAATCATGTCTTACTAGCAAGCAAGATGGAAAAAACCCATATTCAGCCGACTCTTGCTTGACTGGAATCATCAGCTGCTGTACATCAAGCAGCAGAACGGATGGACACATAGTTGCCCCTGCATCCAGCGTTACACACCGCTCATACCAAAGAGCAGCAATAGCCACATGCTTCTTATTCTAAAAACATGTAAATTAACCCCAGCAAGGCAAAAATCTATGCTTATCCTTTCTCTGTCCATGGCTGCCTTATATGGATGACCACAGCATCACCTGAGTGTATGGATTTACTACAAGCAGCCTCTGGCTATTGTATGATGTGCTCGATGCATTAGTAGTTTACAACTAGCATGATTTCCTGGACTACATTTAGAAAGACATTTGCAGAAACTGCCACAAAGATACTCCACTCCACACGCAGTATCATCTTCCCATGTAACACTCAGACCCTCTACTAGAGATGAACCAGAAGAACTGACATTTGATGGCTACACTGTTCTCAGAAGCTACTTGCTGTGGATATTGCTATGTGCCCCCTAGTGCGTTTGTTGCTTATTTTGACTGCTAGCTGCTGAATCACTTCATTTAATCATTGCCTCAGAAGGGCATCTATAATGCAAATGTCCTCCTACAAACTGTGTTCATTATGCAGCATAACAGGTTTCTGAAGACTCAATTATCAGAAGTGTCGCTCAGTTCTACTCTAAGCAAAAGAAAGTCACATTGGAAATGTCTGCTTTTTCCTCACTGTAAAAGGGATTTACTACAATCTGTAAAACATCGGTGCTTTAAGAGGCAGCTGGTTGCATATTCTTTTCAAGGATAAGTCTTTGATATCTTATATTGCTTGCACAGCCTTATTCAGATCAGCCAAAATCCAGGTAATTGACACATTCCGGATTTTGCCTATGTATATTAGCAGTAGATACTCAGTGTTAATAGGCTGGTGCCATGTTACTCTGCACAGCAAAAGTCAAGTTATATCACTTATGCCCATGACATGTTAGGCTCTTAAATCAACATTTAACTAGGGGTCTGCTATCCTAAAATAAGGAATAGTTTGCAGTAAATGTTTTCTTCAATAGGTGATGTTGAACATTCAACATCCAAACAGATTAGACGTAAAAGCATAGATAGAATTCAAGTAATAAACTCCTCAGCGACAGTGCAAGTAGAACATCTGGGCACTTAAAGCTGCAATAGAACACACTGAATGAAAGCAAACTCACCATTCCAGCCATGTAGTTGGGATTGAACTGATTGGCATAGGCAGCCACGTTTTCTAGACCAATTGGAGGTGGATTTGAAGGTGGATAGGCAGCGCCACCCCAAGGACTGCTACCTGAAACCAAACACAGCCATGCTGAAACAAGAAACTACACCTTTTTACACTTAATCCTTACTACTTTCATTGCTAATGTAACATCTGTTCAACACTAGCAGTTTGGGAGAAGGAGACTCGGAGAAATTTCTCTTGAACTAGAGTGTTTCCTGGGTATTCCAGTAGGAAGCTATTACTAATTCCTTTTAGGCTGCTGATGTGAGAGATGTCTACAGAGCATGACACAATGCATTCATAGATCACCAAGTCACAACACTTGGCTGCACACAGCAGAACAGTCTTGTCCACACAGCAAACACAGCCTGAATATTCTGGTAAGAAATAGGATTTACCCTCCCAGGCTAGTGTGGCTTCTCACTGTACACTGCTTCCCCTTCCCAAATCAGCTTGCCTAACTCCACATTTCACCATACCCATATGACTCAAGTCCTCTCTACCGATAATGCTAGAACTGTAAAGTTTATTACCAACATCTATGAAGTCCACCATGATACCAAGCAGCAGTATTTTATCAGCTTTATATTATTATAATCTATACCCTTTTTAACAACCCACCCCCTTCCATATACAAGCATCTGCCTAAGAACAGAAAATTAGGGATGATGTCATGATTAAAGCCCTATTTTACTGTGGAATATGGTTTTCAAATTTTGCCAACAGTTTCCTCCGGTGACTTTTTCTTACCAGCTGCTTTCACAACTCAGTACTGACAGAACACTTTTCCTTTACATTTATTGATTTTGGTCAAATTATGACCACCTTGTAGGACTGTGTGTTTCATTTAAGATGAATCAGAATGGACCTTACGTGAGCACATAATATAGTACCCATTTTATATAAATCAGAATCCCCAGCCAAGATAAAACAGGACTTAAAGAGCTCAGAAAGGTTCGGTGAGTCAAAGAAACCCTCTGCAGTCTTGTTCCACTCCAGAAAGGATCACCACTGCCATTTAATGTTTACTTCATTTAAACAACTTACCTGGGGCTGCTGGTGGATACCCACCTGCTGGGGGATAGCCAGGGTAACTCATTGCAAAGATCTGAAAAGTATGTGTGGTACAGTTATTTTCTGTAATGCTTCACTAATTACACCACATAAAATTAACAGACAACACGTTTCCAGAAGTCTAATTCAGACATAAAGTGCACAAGTGGCACAGGCTTTTTTCCCCTCTGAAACCTCTTCCCATTTGCTGTTGCTGGACCAACAAATACGTTCAGATATCTAAGCGCTTGTTGAGTCAGGTCATTTCCCTTATTCATTTCAGTTACTATGTACTGCTTGCTTTGTCTGTAAGGTTATTAAGGATGTATACTTGAAAATACTTACTTTACTGTGCTATGGAAGTCTCTAGAAGTTTGTAACCTATATAGAACAGTCTTTTTAACCAAGAGTAGGAAAAGATCTGACAAACAAGCCACCTCTTCAAGTGAATAACTGTATGAGAACTGTTAGAAGACTTTTAAATACAAATGTCTGCAAAAGCACGAGGTCAGTGCAAGAAGCAGAAAGGACACACTTCACGCTTGCAGTGGTGCTGTAAAATATGAAGGGTTTACTGAAAGGGTAAGATCACTAGAACGAATTGGATCTCTCAAAATTGATAGTACCTCTGTCAGCACAGAAGTGCACAAGGGTATTAGCTCTCCAAAACAGAAGTGAGAGGTCAAAAAGGAAGGGCAGCTAAATGAAGGACAAAATGAAAACGATTTTCCAGAACACAGAAAGCCTTATTTTAAACAGCACACCTTTGAGGAAGAATTGTAAGAGTAACTCAAGGATCTTGTTCCAGATGAAGAAAGCATCCACAATTGGTCTTGACTTTTTCAAGGTTATTTTTAAGTGATTAAACCTATTTTTGAATTGCTGTGCAAAGAGTATTTCTTTCTTTCCTTTCTTTCCCTTCAAGCACTGCCCTTTGCATCTGGCTTGTTTTGCCATGTTTTCAATGTCAGCTGTGCAGTTTTGTTTTGGGTTATACTTTTGTGAGACTGTTTTTGTTTTGCATGATCACATTAACTTCCCTTTCTGATTTGCATGACACTTGTGTAGCAACAGCAGAATAGAAAAACAGTTTTTTGTTCGTTGCTTTTTTGTTGTTGTTCTTTTGGAGTCTTTTTTAGGAAAATTCAATGAGGAAATCTTTGATTTATTTAAAAACTGTTTTGACTTCATGCTGCGTGTACTCATTTAAAGTTAAATAAATATATATGAACTAACAGAAAGGCCAGGTTGGACAGGGCTTTGAATAACCTGGTCTAGTGGAAAGTGCCCCTGCCCATGGCAGAGGGGCTGGAACTGAATGATCTTTAAGGTCCTTTCCAACTCAAACCATTCTCTGATTCTACAGAATTGCAATGAACAGAGCTGACTGAAAGTTATAGCCCTACCCCACCTCTACTCAAGCTTAACCAATAAGTGAACACAGATTCTTAGCATGAGAAAAGCCTGTTTACCAATAAATCTATAGGAGATGCCTTCAACTGGGAAAAAAAAACCCCCAACAACCTATTTCCGTGCATGCAAATTTAAGTACTGCCTTTCTGTTTGTGCCAGCTAAATAGTCTCCACCGCCCCTATGAACAGAAGCACAAGGCGGTGTCAGCCAGAGGTATAACCATTATCCTACCATTACCACATTTCCCTCTTCCAGTGTAACAGGGCAAACAATTCACTGAGCTCCACACTTGAGATCAAGCAGGATGCACAGCTGGGAAACTCTCTGGCATTCTACAGAACCAGACCTTAAATGAGTAAACCATCAATCACACATGGCTACATTTAAACCTCAAGAAAGGTCCAGGGAAGTCAGAGCCACTCACAACTATCATGATCCAATTCTGCATATTCAAGTGCAAGAATAGACTATAGACTATCTAACATGACACCGCTCACAATCTGAAGGGTAAAGGCTCACAGAACTTTTTACATAGTATCAGATGCTTACAAGATGCTTTCTATAATATGGTAAACTTTTTTCACACATTGCCTTCAGCCTTGGTTTCCAGTAAGATCTCACTGCTGTGCTATCTAGGTGTTTTTGAAACATCAAGGCAGCTGAAAAGACAACAGGCTTCTGATTATACAAGCACTTCTCTACACGACTAAGCTCTATGCACTTTTCCATTTCATATGCAAACACAGTGCATAAGACCCACAGCACCAAATCCAGCCTACAATTACTGTGCAATATACACACGGGAGCACACACTCCACACACAGCAGTCACCAGGGAAAGCAAATGTATTTTTCCATGCGTGCCCAACAAACACCTTGCATCAAGATTTGGTTCCTATCTGTGTTCCTTTATAACGCTAGAAGCTATATCTTGCAAATAGGTCTCTCTCATGGTCATCTCTGTCATATCTATCAGCAAGTTTAAAAGTTAACCATGACTCTGTGTTACAATGGCTCCATAATTAAGAATGATTGTAGATAGTTGCTAGGTGGTTGCTGAGAAAAGGATCAAAGGGCACTGTTTAGAGGAACACCTGTAAAATTACTGTCCCGGAACACCAAGAACATCTCCGCAAGCTATCTCCACACACCAAGCCAGTTTGGCAGTGGAAACACAAGCCCAGGCATCCCTAACTGAATTGTCTTCAATGTAGTACTAAAACACACCCACAGGTCAAGAAGAACCTTCCTCCACACAAGAGCAGTGACTGAAGATGACACAGCAATTCTTATAATTACATGTAAATTACTAGCCAACTGAGAATGTACTACCTTATAATATTTATTAACATAACAAAAGCACCAGCTTTGGGTGCATCTGATATGTGGAAATCCACCAAGCACCCAGGCCTCAACAAAAGCACTATGGCCCCCATGTGTGGGAACTGGCTTGTTGCACACCAGGTAACAAAACCACTTTTTTGTACAACACCTACAGTTCAGCAAAATAATGGATTTTTGCTTTTGAACATTCACTGATGCTAAATAAAGACCCTGAAGGTATGGAAGGTGCTGCAGGGAGTCTTTTTCAATGCCCCAGAGAGATGATGTTCCATCCTGAACATCTTTGAAATGCCACCGCGCTTCATTGCAACTTTACAGAACTTCACAAAGCTGAACCCTTTAATAAAGTAGATGCAGTTTCGGGTTATAAACACCATCCAAAAAGCATGTGAAAGATACTTCTACCCCAAGGGAATCATAACTGCTGAAGGCAATGCCTGCTGCTACCCACAAAAGGACTGTCAAGACCCCAAGCTCATAACAGCAAAAAGCAAGAACCTAACGTGTCCAATTAGAGACTAAAGCATTTTCTCCTCCTCTGCTGGCAAAAGAGCCGGTAACTTCCTCTGGCGCCTCCCCATGCTCCTAACAGCCCGCACACCAGCACGCTTGGTTGCTGGAGGGAGCTGCCAGGGCCCAGCCACGGGTGCGTGGGAGGCAGGGAGGGAAGGAGGGAAGCCAGCAAAAGTGAAAATAAAAACATCAAGACAAGGCAACCTGGCACTTCAGAGTGCTGCATCATTTACGTAAGAAAACACAGCCATGATACTAAAATAAAAAGAGAACATTTATTACTCAAGTCACTCAAAGAAATAAACAACCTACCACAGGGCAGATTATTAGCATGCATAATGCTTATTAGCCAAAGTGTACCTTTTTGATATACTGATTATAAAGCACTGAAATGAATTGGTTTATTTTTAACTCCATGTGCAACCATATGTACTTATTTTTAGCTTCACAAGGTTAATAAACTATGACAGGACACACAGCAATAAAAGACATTGTTTCAATAAAGTTTTAGGTACAAATTTAAGGAAAAAAGGCCTGGGTTTTTAGTTAGGGTTTTTTTTCTGTTGGAGGGTGAGGAGCAATGGGATAGTCGTTTTTCTTAGCAGGGTTGTTTGGTCCTTTTTTAGTCCCACATAGAATGTTCCGTTCAGATTCAAAATAATTAAGAGAGCCTTTGGTAATTAAAGGTGAGGTTGAGAAATGATGGCTAACTTCATTAGCAATGTGAAAGATTAACCTTACTATATATAAAAACATTCCACTTGCTTATTTCAAACACCACATTTATGCATGACTTTTCCAAGGGGAATTTGTCCCATACTGGTTGGATTCCAGGCAAACCAGATGCCCAAACATACTGCTCACATTCAGAAACTTGCCTGACCACCACCTTTTCCATATTTCACTGAGCCTCTGTTAGCCATTCCTCTAACTTGGCAAATATTTACCCCTCTAAATTAACTTTCCCAGCCATTCTCACAACCTTCTCTCCATTTCATCTTCTAAGCCCATCTTCCCAGATTTCTTCCGCTCCATCCACAACTTCTTACTGAAATCCTAAGAGATGAGCAGCACTTGCCTGCTGACAACAAAGCAGTGACATAGGCCAGGGAACAGAAGATGCCGAAGTCCGCCCTGCTATACAAATACTGTGTGGGAGGATACAGGAACAGAAAGGCCTGTGTTTGCTCAGCCATGAAAGTAGTAGTGTGTAAGAGGAAGAAAAAAACCAAAAACCAAACCACCAAACCATGCAGAACAAATGCTGTTAAAGCCCTCTCCCCGATGCCAGTGGAGGACCACCTCAAAACTAAATACCTGCAGCAGACATGGCTATCTCCCTTCACAACGCAGGCCATGAATCATTCAGGCTCCTAAGCACTTTGCTGCTGCTCTGGCAAAGCTAGGAGGGAACAGACTCGTTCATAAGAGATTAAATCTATGACACACTTTCAATGGGTATCTTGAAAATACGCTCCTCTAAGTCACAGCACAGCAGAGAAGGGCTGCAATAGGAGATATTTATAACAAAAAACCAAATTGCACAATGGTGGTTGAAGTAAGGATTAAAAATTTAATGCAGTCAGAAAACTTCTGTTTTGTGGTACAATAGAAATAAGCTCAGCAACAGCATTCACATCCATTCCTGGAATTTTTTTAGTGGCTGCAGTTCAGGCTCCAGCTACATCGTGGTCCAACCATCTAAGGGCAAAGAAGGATGACCCATATTTGTCTAAAACAATTTGTTTAATTATGCCCATTTCCCAAGGAACACCAAGAAAACTAAATCCTGGGTCTTTACTCCTCCTCCTCCAAGTTAATGTACCAGGATGTAGTACAAAAGGCTGCCTAAAGCTATAGATTACAGAACTCCTCTGTGCTCAAAGCAGAACCTGCTCCAAAAGTAATCTCCGATTATGAAACCAGCAGAGCAGAATTTATCACCTTATAGTATACTGTGGATTTTCATCAGAGGTGAACTGAGGCATCCACCTCTGTGCTTTCACAAGACAAGGACAAGTAACAGTCAGCAGCATGGTAGCTAACTGCTATTCTACCAGCTGGAGCACTGCAGTGTAGAAGTTGTTCTTTCTTATTCCAGGTGTAATATTCTTGATCCTGACAGAAACCTCTTTTACAACAAACTTCTCACTCATAATTTGCCTTTAAGAACCTTTTCTACTCTTCATCCAAAATGTATGGTTAAAGAATACTAATAGATCATCCATTTCCTAAAAAAAGATACTTCCTTTAAAAAACCCCAACTATCTAAAACCCACAATTCTGATTAGATGGTGAAACAGAAACAAATTTTAAAAGCGAGGCCTTTTAAAAAAAATCAATTTCAATTCCTTGCCAGTACTGTAAGTCTTGAACACACTGTCATTTTTATGATCCTTCTAATTCAATAACATTATTATTAATACAGAAATACTTTATTGGAAGATAATCTAGCATTTTTTTGACCTGCAGAGGTAAGCTGGGGTGGGGGTAAGGATCAGAAAGGTAACGCTGATGAGCCTTGTTCAAACAGGGCAGAGTAGAAGAGAAATGCTGTGGAAAGAGAGATGAATGGGAAGCCACAACCCAGCTGTATAAATGTTAATTAAGAACATTCATATAATTGATAATTCATAAATTGATAATTCTCAGTAACAAAAGCACCAACTGTGATGTTACAGCCTTACCTTGACAGGAGATGCCAACACGAGTTACTTGGGTCAGGGATTCTAGCCAAAAACACAGATTCACACAGCAATTTTCAATCCTTTAGCAATGAGCAGTTAAATTTTAAAAACAGTGCTCATAGTTTAAATTACATATAATGTTAGCCTCCAAGTATTTTATACTGTTAAAGGCTACTTGAAGAGTACTTCGAACAGTATTAGAAATACATCATTAAAGAAATGCACTGGAATGAATATATGACCAAAGTAAGATTCTCCAAGATAGCGAAACAATTCCTTTGATTGTACCTGCACTGGTATGAATTTGGAATTTAATAGAATAATTTAGGTTAGAAAGGAACTCTGAGGTCATCTAGTCCATTAGGTGTTTCCCAGATGACTCACTCAGATCTACAACTTGTACCTTTTATTGGCTACTGAGAAACCAAACCAAAGCAGAGATCATGTTCGAGTAAGGCCTCAGAAATTTGCAGAGGGTAATTCTGATTTAACAGGCAACTCAGCCACTTCATGACAAAGTTCTTTAAACACCTAGAAACAACAACCAGCATCTGTCACGCTGCAGTAGAAAACAGGAACTGAAAGCTCCAAAAACCAGACCCTTTCTCTCCTTCATGAGACTGCCAGTCTAAGTGTACTCTCCTCTCAGTGGTACAACCTCTCTGAAAACTCCAGACCCACATCCTTCTCAGAGGGGCAATTTTGAATGGACAAGTAGGCCAACCTCATACCCTACTCACCAGCAGAAGTGGGACTGTCGGAGATGGCTATGTAGCATGACACACCAGCACTGAACCACAGACACAGCAAGTGGTTGAACAGGAAGAAAAACATGAGTCTCTGCTCAGTTTTATCGACCTTTGTTGAGGGGTGCAAACAGCAGACAATGAGGGAGAGGGAAAAAGGTAGTTTAACATTGACAGCAGCAGCATCTCATCACTGATCTTGCCTACATAGCTAAACATTATTCCTCCAGCATATGGTTTCACTCAGCATCTGTGACTTCTCAGGGAAGATCACAAACCTCTTGGGGTTTACGTATCAGTGCCTACATATATACTCAAGGTAACAAAACCCAAAGGACTTAGCTGAGCTGCACAGACTCTTGAGATCCATGTGCAGCAAAAGCATGAGTTCGTTCCAGGGGGTCAACTTTGGCTTCATACTCAGGCCCAATCCAAGTGTTTCCTTTTGTAGCACACTCTTGCAATGTTCTCTTTGGAATATTTATAATACAGATGGTCAAAACATATATGACAACACAGATAAAGGCACTTTCCTAATACCAGAACAAGCAAGAAATAATTACAAAATACGTTTATGAGATGTTTGAAGAAATAATAGAATGAGGCCGTTCTATTTCAAATCAGAACTTGCTATATGAAATAATTTGTTGCAAAAAAAAACCAACCAGTCATGCTATGAATCGTCAGAATCATGTTCTCAACTGACTAATGCCAGTCATTAAAATAGATTACTATACTCATCTATTTTAAGTTATACCATGCAAGGAGAAATTTTTACATCATCAGTGATAGTCACACTGGATAAATACTAATTACTGCATTTCATAAAGTACACTCTCTGTGGGAAATCTTACAGGACTAAAGCAATAGCATAACCTCCAGCACTCTAAAACAGTTACTGGAAAAACACCCAATTGTTGGTTTCACGCCACCAATTTGTAATGAGTTGCTGTGCCCCAGCCTGAAGCACAGAGCCAGGGAGCAGCCCTGTGAAGGAACAGGAACAAAAGGCCCACAAAAGTTTTCCCTCAGGTGCTCTGCCAGCACTTCCTACATTTACACTGCCTGGCCTGCAGGAGAGGCCAACTAACACCAAACCCTTCAAGTGACAGCTCCCCAGAGAGAGGTACACTTACAAGACCTTAGTTAAAAACTGCATGCGTGTACCCTATGCTGTGCACAAAACTTGTGTGCTCCCCACCAGGCTGACAGCCCTGGGACTCCCCAGCATAAAACAGGGTAAATCTGACTGTCCAAATACAACAACTTTTTCTGCAA
This sequence comes from Porphyrio hochstetteri, assembly GCA_020800305.1. Classification (NCBI taxonomy): domain Eukaryota; kingdom Metazoa; phylum Chordata; class Aves; order Gruiformes; family Rallidae; genus Porphyrio; species Porphyrio hochstetteri. Next base: position 13,664,301 of record CM036911.1, read on the forward strand.
GGTGACACTTTCATGCTTTCTAGACAGTGAAGGGCTTACACACACAGTTGTCCAGCAACACTAGAAAGATCACTGCTCATCAATGAGCAAAGAGACACCCTTTGCTCATTCCTGACTATAACAAAATACTCTTTTTCAGCTGATCATTTAATTCCTTACAGGAATGGACTTACTCAACAAAGTGTCAATTTAGTATCATAAACCAGAGTGCCAGGTATTTCACACCAAGGATAAAAAAGCAAAGGTACAGCAAGACTACAACCTTCAAATCCAGTCTCCATGTGGAATCAGCAAGCATTAGTCCTTAAAGCTTATTACTGAAAAACAAACATTTTTCCCCCTAAGCTCCAACATTTTCAAGATACATTTATTCTCCTAGCTAATGGAAAACTTAGTATTTTCAAAACAATGTTAAGTGTAGCAAATAACTAGTTATTTGGACTATAGGTGGGTGAAACGTTTACAGACCGAGCAGAGTTTTCCAAACTTGTCCTCTCTAGCAAAAATAAAAGGGATATTCACACTGCCTGCTTTTTGCAACTTAATCATGTAATTTACAGCAACTTGCTAGGCCAAAGTTAGAAATCTAAAATGCTTTTTTTACTCTAGTGAGGTGTTTTGGGAATGTGGATTATGTGCTTAAATTAATCAGCATGAGTAGTGCTTCAAATGTCTATTGACCGAAATGGTATAGTAAGGTCTAAGGTTTAGCAGAGAGACGTTGTGAAGATTTAAAACTTATCTGCATTTGTAATATGGGATTAATTTGGTTGACAGTTCTTGAGCTTGTCAGAAGCTGGAATTCAAAAAAGCCTGAACCGAACACCTACCTCTCACAATGATGAAATGAATATTAACAGCTCCAAAGAAGGATGGAAACTGTGATGTCCAGTGCTTCCTCAAGACAACAGGTGAGCTAAAGCTCTAACAGAGACCTACTGCTGACACTTTCCCAATGCTCTCAAAACACCCGACCCACATTTTGTAATTAAAAAGAAAAAAAGACGACATGTAAGGAAAAGGAAGAAGCAATGCCTGGGAATTACTTATTTCCATTTCTCTGTATATCTCAAGAAAGGCTAGTGCTACTAATCAGACAGCACAGTGATGCTCTGCATTGTAGGGTGACTGTGTGGGGTTGTGTTTGCTCTTAAAAAAACCCATATCATATGAAACCTATTCAGTCTAAATTTCTACAGTCTAATGATTAGCACTGGTCCACACTCAGCATCTGTGACAGTTGAGTAGTATGGATACAATTTCACAAATACAAAAAGCTAGCTGCTAAGTGTAGGCAGAATTGTCTGCCTGGTCAGCACAAGCAAGTAATAAAATTGTCTCTTAAAAGGACAAGCCCTCACTCTGACCCATAGCTGACTCCGTGCTTGTAACTTCCTATCAAGATACTGTTGTGAGCTCTGATAAAAATCTGGAACAAACAGGGAGCAACAAAAGAAGTAACACACTGTAAATACTTCATGCTGCCCTCTGGCTTACCTACCTACCACTTGCGGTACTGCACTGCATTGTTCCGAGCTTAGGGAAGGCCTGAAGGAAATTCAGCACTTACATCTAACACACCTGCTTTCAGATCAACTGGCAACAGCAAAAGCAAAGGGACCACCTCAACTTCAGTGCACGACAACTCCAGTTTCAAATGGGTGAAAGTGCTGCTCACAAGAGCATAAACATGCAGCCTTTTCCTGATAGAGGCTTTTGCTACCTACTTCAAAAACAAGCCAATATACTTCCTATAGTTTATGTAATACACTTTTAAAAGTCTATCCAATATGAAACATATGTTTCAAGGTAGCAGACAAAATTGTATGAAATAAAAAACAAAGTTACATTGGTGCTGCTGCTCTGTTGTGTATTTAATTCAAGGGAAGTCTGTAACAGCAATATGAAGCTGACAAAGAAGTCTCTGTGGAAGATTATACAGAGCCTTAGCTGAAAATAAAGTTTTCATTCATTAAAAAGCCCTGCTACTTCTGTAGCCATATTAAACCACCTGCTCTTTTTGATTATATCTCTGCTTTAGCTTTAGCTTCCTTTTTTAATCCCTAGATTGCTATCACAGAATCTTAGCTCTGATTCATGCAGTGTTATCAAACAGACCCTCTGGATGCTCCATTTCTGAAACTTACTAGAGGTCTAGGAAACAGCATCTCTGGTAGCCTTCAAACCAGATAATACAACAAGCTCTGTGTTTTGTTATCTTAACAGTACACTCTTTACAATGTTTTATCTTTAATACACTGTATTGACTATATAAACAGTTCCATCCCGCTATGGCTTTGTTATATTTTTAATGGCTTTTGACAAAATTTGCAGCCTGGCAATTCAAAACTTCTGAGAACTATAGAGAACAAGCTGAAGAAGCATGAAGACAGCTCCAGAAATTTTTAAGTCCAGACTCGCAGAAATGTTTTGGCTCTTAACCTCATATTGAGGTCAGGCAAGAGAAAGGTACCAAATATCATTGTTGACGCAAACACAAAATCATTAGGTTCTTCAAAATCTTGCTGAAACTGTATTATAAACAGTACACCATATATAAAATGCTTAGAGGTGAAGGGGAATTGAGAAATCACAAGAGTAGCTGCAGAGGCAGTTTGAGGAAGAAAAAACTCAGCAGAAATGCAGCAGGGACCAGGCCACTGGTGAAGTGGGAAGCCCAGTGCAAATCACCTGCTTCATCAGTGGGAGGACAATGCCCCACATGACTCTTACACCAGCTCTAAAAGCAGGGAATTACAGAAATAGCCAAGCTGTAGGGACTATTCATGCACTTCAGATTCATAGCAGCTGTACACTAGCACTGGTTTTGTACCATTTCTGCCATTATCATGTGTGCTTCAGCAAAGCATGGACTCACTCAACAGAAAATACTGCGTGCTGGAGGAGTGTCAGGGAAAGAACCTCCCACCTCCTACAGCAGCCAGGCTTTTAGAAGCATAAAACCCTACTAATTGGCTCTATCAAAACACACTGCACCAGCACTTTTCCCTCTTGTCAGTGTTTTCTCTCCACACCTTCACCTCAGCCTTTCTGCCCCTGTGCATCTGTCTCCATTTTTGGCTGAGCTGCTTTCTGTGCTTCCATCCCTCCCTTCAGACTTTTTTTTTTTTTCCTCTCACTGCCCCTCCTTAGCAAGAAGGGAATTCCAGGAACTGCCATTAATCAGACAAACGAGAAAAAAAATATCCCAAGAAGAGACTCCCCACTGCCCAGTCTCTCTTCTCCAGAACAGGATGGGGCCAGGAAAGACCTCTGCTTTTCTGAATACTGAGATCTTGATGCTCTTTCCTATCTAACACACAGCTAACCTACGCAAGAGTGGAAGGGGTTTCAGTTTTAAGACACCCCAAGCACACGCAGCCTATGAACGAGTCGAGTACTTCAGAAGCAGTTTGCAGAAAGGGATGTTTGGTAAAAAAAGGCGTTGTGTAACAGCTCTGACAAGACTACCATCTTAGGCTCCTTGCTCTCCTTAACTACACGTATCAAACAGAAGTTCGAGATGAACGGCGGATACAGGCCAAGTACCGAGCTGCGACTAGGAGAGAAGAACATGTATTTTCCTCTAAAACCACCCCATTTGCCTAAAAAACACGAGGGGCTTTCTATGAACTGTGGAGCTGCTGCGACCCCGACCTGCCCAGCACAGCAGCCCCCGGGGAGAAGGCTGTCAGCCCGGGCCGCTGCGTGTCACCCCGAGGGCGCCACGGCCCCTGCCCTCCCCCTCTAGACGGGCACAAGGCCTCCGCTAGCCTGCGGACAGCGGCCCAGCCCACAGCCCCGCGGCAGACGGTGGTGCTCGCCCCTCTCCCGTCCCACCGCGGAGGTCGCTCCTACCCGCTCGTCCTCGGGAGCCGCCGCCCCTCCTGACCGCTCGGTTGCGCTGCGCGGCGGTGTCAAGGCTGGCGGAAGCAGCAGGAGGAGGAGCCTGTGTAGCCGGGGTTGAGCCCGCCCCGCCGCGGTCTCGGGGCGGGGGAGGGCCGGAGGCAGGAAAACACCGGTCGAGGGTGGACCGGTGGAAAACTTGACGGCTGCGGCGGGGGTGCCCCGCCCGCTGCGACAGCTGTGCCGGCCCGGGGGCAGCGCCGCCCGGATCAGGCCCGGCGCTTCGGCCGTAAGGGACGCGGCCTTCCGCGGCAACCCGCCCCAACGGGGCCTGTCGGGCAGCTGCCGGCGGCCTGCGCCGCCCGGGGGAGGCCCTCGGCAGGGCAGCCTCGGCGGCTGCTGCAGGCTCCGAACAAGTTGGCATGTTCCGCAGAACGGGTTTGACAAAAACGCGATTTCCAGCGAGAGGCCCGCTTCGTAAAAACCAAAACAAACAGGAAAAAAAGTAACCGCACCCATGGCAGGGGCAGGCCGGGCTCTCAACCGGCACGCATCGCCTCCTGAGGGACTGGGTGACACACGGGCAGCGAAACCAAACCGGGGCAGTTACAGACCGAGTCAAGGATGTCAGCATTCAGCCGGACACGGATTTTAAACCCAGAAACTGATCGCTTTGGCCAGGAATTCAGAAAACATGTTTTGCAGGCAAGGTGGGGCAGAACAACTCATTTTGTTGCATATAATACACATTTCCTTCAGTAAAATTGTACAAGAAGTTTAGAAGAAGGAGGTTTTTTTCATGTTGACCTTTTCTAGTACAAGCAAGCCTAGCTAAGCACTTCGATAAACATCTTTTTTCCTACATGCATTCTTTAAAGATGAGTGTAGTTGCCCACATGGAAGCATTTAAAAAGACAAAACAAAATTTAAAAGGCCTAGCATTTTCCAATTTAATTTCCTTTGCCAAGACACTCATCAAAATAACATCACTGACTGAATCACACCATTATACGACTTGGACAGGGAATAAATTCTTCTTTGCAGCTGGGATTTTTGCAAACAGGGTCTTAGAACCCTTTTCCAACACTTGCTTCCCTCATAGGTATGCCTTGTAACAGGCAGTTTAGAACTAAGCTAGTTGTGATGGATGTATTCATGATTCTGAAAGCATATGTCCTATTCATCCACCAGCTCCTGGCAGTGCAGAAGCTAGGTTTTTCTCCTCCATATAGCTTCAACATACCATCAAGGCCAATCACCAAAATAGAACAGCTGTGATGGAACTAAAGAGAAATCCCTTCCCACCACCCCCGTCAAAATTTTAACTGACACCACAGAGAGACCAGGGCTGCATGTATGAGAGAAAGCTAAACTTAAAGTAGTCCAAAGCAGGTGAACACATGTATTTCAGTTTAAGAATGGCTTATTGTGGTTTAGCATGAATTACACGTTTATTCACAGCTAGTTGAAGCCTCACCAATAAAGACATTTCTGTTTAATAGGCAAAGCTAAACATCAGTGCAGGTTTTGATGCAGAGGGCAGTCTGACATTCACTATGGAGGCAGATGGAAAAATGAAGATGTGCCCACAGAGTAGCTCACCTACAAAGGCAGCCAGAGACCTTTGTGCTCTCAGCATGCTGGTAGAGCTCCTCTCGGGAGACACTTGACACATGCCAGCTGAAAGGGATCACATCAACAAAACTGTCCTGATAAAGCCAGTGAGAGTAATTTGTACTGAAACAGGTTAGGAGCCATTCAGAGGAGCTGCTACTCCCATCCGAAGAGGACACAGCGACCTCTACAAAGGGTTATTTCTTCCAGCAGGATTTGGAAAGTAACATACTTCTGCAACATAAGTACAACTATTTTTTCATGTAGAAAAGCCCTTTGAGTATCATGCTGAGGCTGGAAGGGATATATGAGGAAGCTTATATTGCTGCAACCAGCCGAGCATTTATTCCAGACCTGGTTGTGCTCCCTTTGAAGTCAATTGCAATGTTCCATGGATTTAAACTAAGGTCCAGATTTAGCTCACTTCTAGCCACTGGGGCTAGATAAATAGAGGGACTCATAGAAGTCCCACACCTTTGACGTTGCATTCATAAACAGAAAACTGGGGTAGCTATGGCAGCACATGGAATATTTTTCTGACAAGGAAACCACTGTATGGAAACCTCACTAGTTGCCGGTTTTTCAGCCAGAGAGTGAGGCACTTGCTTAACATACTGCATTTCTGGAAATTTTTCCACAGGACTGATAACCTCCAAGCCCACGCTCTTTGGGAGCTTTGGCTGGAGCAAATCCCTCTTCCTGCAAAAACTCTTACGGGCAAGCAAATGTACTTGTCCACAAAGGAAAAAGATAATCATGGTGCAGTAGCTTTAGCAGCATGTTTTATCAGTAAAAATTCATCCCGTTGTGTAACATTAAAGGGAGAATTTTCTATAAAAGCAGATGTTTATGACTAAGTGATGAATTAGAACTTTTTAATACATTGAAAACACTTTATAAAGGGTTAGGGTGAGTTTCTTTCCTTTCCAGTGGAATAAGGGAACTTTTCAGAGAGCTACGTGAAGCTGATGGATTAAAACCTGAGACAGATGAAGTCTCTCATTAGAGAGTCTGGTTTTGATTCAAGCTGTAAGCTTGCATGAGTATCTGTGAAAATATTTATAATTCTGTTAAAGTAGAATTTTGAACACTGAAGACCTTAAAACAGGAAAAGAGATTCTACTGAAACTGAGTCAAGAAGTAATCAAACCCCTGTATTTGCCTGCGGATCTCTGACAAAACGATTTATGCTGTTACATCAGAGTCCAACCTTATGTGTAGTTACTGTGGTTATGAAAACCTGAAAAGGGATTCAAGAGGAAGCAATATAGTATAGCCTGCTTGGAAAAATACAGGCTGCCCAACACAATAGCTTTAACTTCCATAGGCAGCTTGATGGAGTCTGAATTCCCAAACTGCCTCTGAGAGAAGAAATAAGCACTGGGGGAAATTTTGCTAGCAATAGTACTATTGTGACTATGGCTTCACTATTCATTCAACGCTACATTCTCTGTCTGTAGGGTTCTTACCTGCTCTGATTCTCTCTCACCTCCACAGCGGGGAAGGGATTCCCAGTACTCTTGGCAAAAGGGACACCCACATATCCATTCCTGGAAGATGGCACGTGTCTCAATTCCTGAAGAAGAAAGCAGATGACAGCAAAGCTGTCACTTTTTTCAGAGGAGAGCAGCAAACCTTGTTCAACCTGGCAAAACTCATTAAAGCCACTGAATTTCATAACATTCCTGGCCAAAATCTGAAACAGTGAGAATCACAAGAACAAATACATAAAGAAATAATAATGGTTTCATGTGGAGCATATATTGTAAACACACGAGGGGCTTACATGGCACAGTTTATGAAATATCAAACTGGATGTCCATGTGCAATAGTAAGTATTGTCATGCTCTTGATATGTTCCTCATAAAGAAGTGGCTCATGATTAAGAAAAGAACTACCATCCCACATCCTCCCACCCCAAAACACAACAAACAAAAAATAACCCCACAAAGCAAGAGGTCACCTGTTTTGGTATATATTATCATGTTCCTTTTTCTGTGGATATGTACTGTTATGTAGCTGTAAGTCACACAAGTGAACATTCACAAGTGAACTTGAATACTAACAAGTAATTCTGTTATATTTTATGCAAAGATGAAGATTTAGCTCCAGAAATGTATTTATGTAATCCATTCCTTGACCCATGGTTTCTTCCCTTTAATTCACCTCATAGGTTGTTGGTTCAAACAAGGACAAAACGTAATCTGAAAAGTGCCAATTTTTCTCACCCCAAACATCGAAATACTCAGTTACATAAGATATAGAAAGCATTTACAAAAGGAGGATGTACATTTCTAAATTACAGAGCTAGATATAACTTGGACATCAAATTAATGCTTCCATAAGAGTTTATTAAAATAGAAGGAGATGCTATCAGGACCTCCGTAAAAAGCCCACTTCAGCAGCATTACATCTGATACTCTCACTGAGAGGTTCAAGGTATAACTCCTGCCAAAAAGATGCAAGGCCACTCTCTCCTTTCCATGCTTTCCTTCCAGCCACGCTGTCTTTGATCCTTGTTAGACCAACTTCATTGTACCAGGAGCGTAGATCTAAGAAGATTTCTGACTCAGACTCTCCTTTATGTCTTTGTAACACATTTAGTCTCAAAAGTACATTAAAACAGTTTACTAGTAAAGTAAATACTGCCACAATTTTCCCAAATAATTCTCTATAGCAGAATGTAAATGCAGCCATTTTCCTTAAGAGTTTACAAGAGGAAAAGTATGCAGAAAAATGTAGTATAGCGTACTATATTACATGTATATATTATATATAGGTTATACTATATACATAGCTTTTAAGACTGGTTTTCAATCATCTCAGTTGAGGAAACCTAAACTCAGCCTGGAATTGGAGCCACTCCAACACACAGTTCCTACAACAACCACAGAGGCCATGCTGCGCAGCTGATAGGTTTTGTTAGGTTTTGTTTGTTTCGGGTTTTTTTGGGGGGTGGTTTCATTTGGAGTTTTTTTTCTTTAAAGTTTTAATATCTAAACCGGTATTTGGTATGTAGCTGGGATAGAACCCCAGAGCTCATGTGGTACACATGCATTTTGAACCAAGGTTTACATTTACTTAACAGCTGTCATTCTGGATTTCAAATAAGAATTTGACAGGATTTCAAACCAAGTGCATATGGACAGCCAGGGTAAAACAGCAGCAAGTGATGCCTAGAATCCTTGGAGCTGGTACAGGTAAGAGTTTGCATCTCATCTCAGGCACAGCCGTGCTGCTCTCTGACATTGTGCCAGTATTCACTTAGTACCAATTCAAATGGAGAAGTCTGCGTGGGAGAACCCACAAAACCACCTCAGCGTTTTCTGCAAGTGCTGCATTTTTCCTAGTGCCTCTTCCAAACTTCAGTTCCAACTTTGTACTTTTCCAAGTGGACCTGTGCCATAACAGCACAGAAACCAGAACAGAGTGATGGAAACTAGTATGTTAATTCAATAAAACTTACACGCCCCTGATTTCACAGGTGCTGTTGTCTTCCTCTTTCAGATCCATTTTTCAGCATTTCATTTCTGTCACTAAAATATTCCGTTTGTGAAAACTCAAAGATAAAATACCTGAGAGCTTACACACTAAAAAAAAAATAAATAAATCTGCAAGTATTGTAACACAGTCTTTCAGGCAGCCTAGGAACCTAGAGTACCAACCAGCCTGTGAAACATTTTTGTGAGTGCTAGCCTGAAACCTGATGGGTTTGGGTTACCACACAGGCTTCCTGTATGAACTTGATGGGGTTCAAATGCTCTAAAGATACACTGCTTGGAGGCAAGCTTAGCTGAACTGGTTTCTACAGTCCAGCTTAATTTTCCCAGTGCATTCACAGAATCACAGAATCACAGAATTGTAGGGGTTGGAAGGGACCTCGAGAGATCATCGGGTCCAACCCCCCTGCCAAAGCAGCTCCCCAGCTCATATTGCACAGATAGGCGTCCAGACGAGTCTTGAATATCTCCAGAGAAGGAGACTCCACCACCTCCCTGGGCAGCCTGTCCCAGGGCTCTGTCACCCTCACTGGGGAAAAGTTCTTCCGCATGTTGGTGCGGAACTTCCTGTGCTCCAGTTTACAGCCATTGCCCCTTGTCCTGTCTCCACAGACCACTGAAAAAAGGGGTTGGCCAATTCCCCCTGCATCCCATACTTAAGATATTTATAAACATTAATAAGGTCCCCCCTCAGTCTTCTTTTCTCCAGGCTGAACAGCCCCAGCTCACTCAGCCTTTCCTCATAGGGGAGATGTTCCAGGCCCTTAATCATCTTCGCAGCCCTTCTCTGGACTCTCTCCAGGAGATCCCTGTCTTTTTGATACCAGGGAGCCCAGAACTGGACACAATACTCCAGGTGGGGCCTGACCAGGGTAGAGTAGAGGGGGAGGATCACCTCCTTCGACCTGCTGGCCACACTCTTCCTGATGCATCCCAGGATCCCACTGGCCCCCCTCTTAGCCACCAGGGCACACTGCTGGCTCATAGCCAACCTGTCATCAACCAGGACCCCCAGGTCCTTCTCCACAGAGCTCTTCTCCAGCAGGTCATCCCCCAGCCTGTACTGATACAGACGGTTATTCCTCCCCAGGTGCAAGACTTTACACTTGCTTTTATTAAACCTCATCTGGTTTCTCCCTGCCCAGCTCTCCAGCCTGTCCAGGTCTCGCTGGATGGCAGCGCAGTGTTCCTGCGTGTCAGCCACCCCTCCCAGCTTTGTATCATCGGCACTTGCTGAGGGTGGATGCTATTCCCTCAGCAAGGTCGTCAATGAAGATATTAAACAGGACTGGACCCAACACCGAGCCCTGGGGAACACCGCTAGTCACAGGCCTCCATTCAGATTTTGTTCCACTGATCACGACCCTCTGAGCTCGGTCCGACAGCCAGTTCTCAACCCACCTCACTGTCCACTCATCTATCCCATGATCTCTCAGCTTTTCTATCAGGATGTCATGGGAGACAGTATCGAAAGCCTTGCTGAAGTCAAGGTAGATGACATCCACTGCTCTCCCTCCATCCACCCAGCCGGTGATGAGATCATAGAAGGCTATGAGATCTCCCCTTGGTGAATCCATGCTGACTACTCCTCATGACCTTCTTCTCTTCCAGTTGCTTGGTAATGGCATCCAGAACAAGCTGTTCCATAACCTTTCCAGGGACAGAAGTGAGGCTGACTGGCCTATAATTGTTAGGGTCCTCCTTCTTGCCCTTTTTGAAGACTGGAGTGATATTGGCTATCCTCCAATCCTCAGGTACTTCTCCTGTTCTCCAAGAGCTGTCGAAGATGATAGCAAGCGGCTCTGCAATCACTTCCGCCAGCTCCCTCAGCACACGTGCATGTATCCCATCCGGGCCCATGGATTTGTGTGCATTAATCCCTTTGAGCTGCCCCTGGACCACCCCTACCTCAATTAGAGGGAAGCTCTTCATTCCCCAAACACTCTTACTTTCATCCAGGATCTGCAGGTCCCAAGGGGCCTTTGGAGTGAAGACTGAGGCAAAGAAGGCATTCAGTATCTCCACCTTCTCATCATCACCCGATACCAGGACACCCGCCTCATTCAGCAAGGGACCTACATTATCCCTGATCATCTTCTTACTATTCACGTATCTGAAAAAACTCTTTTTATTATCCTTTATATCCCTTGCCAGTTTCATCTCCAAGCGGGCTTTAGCCTTTCTAGTCGTGTCCCTACAGGCCCTGACAACATCCCTATAATCGTCCCAGGTGCACAGACCCAGTTTCCATAGTTCATAAACCCTCTGCTTCCCTTTGAGTCATCCACACAGGTCTTCTGCCTCTCTTTCCCGATTTCTTACTCAAAGGGAAGCACCGTTCCTGTGCTTGGAAGAAGTGCTGTTTAAATGCTAGCCAGCTCTCACAGGCTCCCTTGCCTTCTAACAGCATAGCCCACGGGATAGCTCCTAGAAGGTTGCGGAAGAGATCAAAGTTAGCTCTTCCAAAATTCAGGGTAGCTATCCTGCTTTTTGGCTTGCTTCTTCCACTCAGGATCTTGAACTGGATCATTTCGTGGTCGCTTTGTCCTAAGCTGCCCCCGACCTTCACCTCCCTGATGAGCCCGTCCTTGTTAGTAAGAACAAGGTCCAGCACCCGCCCTCCCCTTGTAGGTTCCTGCACCATCTGGAGCAGGAAATTGTCCTCAACATACTGCAGAAATTGTCTGGACTGCATACGACTGGCCGTATTGCTTGCCCAGCAAATATCTGGGTAGTTGAAGTCCCCCATAAGGACCAGGGCCTGGGATCTCGAGGCTACTTCTAGCTGCTCATAGAAAGCACTATCAGCCCGCTCCTCTTGATCGGGGGGCCTATAGCACACACCCACAACAGTGTCACTCATACTAGCGTGACCCTTGATTCTTACCCACAAGCACTCGACTGATGGGTCATCTTTCCCCAGGTGGAGCTCAATACATTCAAGCTGCTCTCTAACATAAAGAGCAACTCCTCCACCTCGCCTCCCTAGCCTGTCCTTCCTGAAAAGCACATAGCCATCCACGACAGCATGCCAGTCATCCAGGCTGTCCCACCATGTCTCTGTGATCGCAATGAGATCGTGGCCCTGTGAGCACACAAAGATCTCTAATTCTTCCTGCTTGTTTCCCATGCTGCGTGCATTTGTATAAAGGCATTTTAGTGGGGCAGCAGGTGCAGGTATCCTCAGATCACAGCAGGATTTCCGACAGGGGATGGGCAATAGTGGCTCCACTGAGGAGTCCTCAGGGCAATCCACAGAATTTTCCCCACTATCACATGGAACAACATCCCCAAGTCCGTCACTGTGCTGCTGGCATTTACCTTCTTCCACCGCCAACTCACGTTGTGTCTCCCAAAGCACATGCCTAACCCCAAGAGCCATCATAATATCCCCTCCCCCTTTCCTAACTAGTTTAAAGCTCGCTCAATGAGCCCTGCCATCTCCTGGGCAAGGATTCACTTACCCCTATGGGACAGGTGAGCCCCATCAGCAGTCATCATGCCAGGAGCAGAGTACACCTTCCCTTGGTCAAAAAACCCAAAGTTCCTATGCCGGCACCAGCCTTTCAGCCACTCATTCAATAGGTGGGTTCTCCTGACCTGCTCCGAACCTCTCCTCCCACTAGTAGGAATAGATGAGAATATTATTTGAGCTCCACCCCCCTCAACAAATCGCCCTAAATCACGAAACTCCTCACACTGCAGTGAGCAACAGAAATGTGTAATGACTCTGCATTACCCCTAGTCTGGAATATAGGTGATACAGCCTATGACTTGACTTGGTGTATGTCAAGGAATTCAGTAAGACAGCCATTTCATAAACTAAAACCAAATTTGTGACTGACTCTACAGACTGTTATCAAAGAGCATCTACCTTAGACCTGGGTAGGCCTTTAGTATACAGGATTTTTTGCTGAAGTTATTTTCTTGCACATATTTTGCTTTGTTCGCAAAACAATTATGCCGTGAGCTTTGATCTGTGGGGCTGACTATCTGAACACCTTCCACTGTTACAAAATTCATTCAAATTAAGATAAGATCTAATTCTATGCTCCAGGCTATACAAGTTAAGGAGTGTTGAGCATGCATTTGTATGTAAAACATTACCATTCACTTGCAGCAGAATGTAGTCTTGGAATAAACAGTTTCATGAAGGAGTAACAGATGGAAGTGCTTTAGTTTCCATTACACAAACATGTCATTAAACTCCTAAAGTGTTACAGTTGGGTAGCTGTGTTTTACTTATTAGTGGACACGACTGGGCTTGCTTTGGTGGTCTGACACCTTGCAAAACACAGTCACAGAAGTCCCTAGTTCAGCCCTCTGCAAATCCCGTATTCTAGTTTGTTTAGGTCTTCTGCTTTGGGTTGGCATCTTGTGCAAAACTGAATTCTGAACTCCAACTGACAGCTAATTCCAAGTAATAACAGAAAAAAGCTCAGAGAAACAGACTGAAGTGGACCTGGCATGCATGCCCCACCTACACCTGCAGAGTTTAAGCTCCCAGTAGGGAAAATAGATAAATATTTGCTAGTATTTTTAAGTACTTCCAAATGCAATTCAATTGGCTGACTGGGAAACGCATTTGAACGAGTTCTTGATCAGCCGTTTATCCCTATGTGTCAGCTGGGGCAGTTTGCAATGCCATTTTGAACTCTTTGCTTCATCATTGTAAATGACTTTCCAGAACCACAAAGTTTCTGGGTGGAACATACTATGACATAAACACAGATACCTTCCTTTTTTTTTTTTTTTTTTTCCTTCCTCTCTTTCCAGGAAATGGGGAGTGAAGTAAATTGGGCAATCCAGCACTCAGCAGTATCATAGAGAATTTTCAAATTAGGTCAATAGTTGAGCAGAGGATTTCTTCATCTTGGGCAGAAGAAAAGCAAGGTTCTCTGATAGGTTCAGAGGAAGCTGAAGAGACTTCCCCAACTATATACTGCATTTCAACAGCACATTTCAAAACATTACATTTTTAATGGAAGGATACTTGGTTTGCAGCAGGATTTCTGAGAAAATATAAACCAAATATGAATGAAGACAGTTTTTCTAGCACTTCCTGTACTCCATTATAGTCTGCACAGGGCAAGGGGGTTTGTACTAAGCGCTATGGTTCCCCATGACCTGTATTAGATTCATGCTGTTTACTCCTGGTCTTTCGGTTATTTTCAGTAGCAAAGTATTGTGCTGCTTTTCATATTACTCAAGCACCACCATTTTCTTTGGGATTTTCCATACTGAGTGCAGATTAAAATATTAAAGAAAGATTTTCATTATAACTTGTATGCAAATTGAGAAAGCATGAGCTATTACAAATATTACATCGAGGGTATCAGAGACTTGACAGTCCTTGTGTTTGCAGGCACCACACTCCGTACTTCTAGTGGTTTAGAAGAAAAAGGTTATCCCACAATTAATGACAAATTATTAACAAAATGTAAAGTGCTAATGTTTTGTGAAGTCATGCAAGTGACATTTTGTCCTGTTAACTGACCCTGATTTCCGTATGTCACAGGTGAATTGAGAGAGGTCATTGTTGTGGGTTAACCATAAGGTTATATTAAACAATGACTGACTTATGATTTAGCAATAATAATTAATAATGATTATTATATAATAATGATAATTAAATGGCAAACACTCTACTATTTATTACATTTCTAATAAGTAAGCTTGCTTGCATATAGTATGCTTTAGATTAAGCAATAATAATTAATAATGATTATTATATAATAATGATAATTAAATGGCAAACACTCTACTATTTATTACACTTCTAATAAGTAAGCTTGCTTGCATATAGTATGCTTTAGATTTGATATAGAACATTACTTACCTTGCTGTAGATATTAGATGTAGATATCAAAAGGGATCTTGACCTCAGAGAGCTGTCCAGAGAGGCATCCCTGCTCAAGGGGACATCACCGCCATGAAGAGATCAGGGGCCAATGGATATTTGTAGCATGAAGTGATTGACTCATAGTTAAACTCCTCTTTGGCATACATGGAGGTGTAAATCTGTGGTAGCTTCAGTTTGGTCTGGTCGTGTTAGCTCCTATCAGACATGACTTAAATTTCTTAGGCTCCTGAGAAGATATGGCTTAGCATAATTTCTCAAGGCTTGCAGAGCAGGCAAGCCTGTATAGCAGGGCTGGCTTCAGCCAGGCCTGTTTGTCAGCGATGCCTGAAGCAAAGTACCTCTAACTCAGAGTGGGTGCACCCATCACACCAGACAGTTTGGGAAACAATTTTGGAAAACAAATCTCTCAATTATTATACCCCCTAGCCTCCTATGTAATTATTCTTTTGTCTTAGAGCAATGTTTCTATAATTACTTCCTCCTTGCTTTCTCATCACTGCACTTCTAATAGGAAAAGAAGATCGGATTTGGAGTCCCTCACAAAGCTCTGTTTAGACTTGATGACTTGATTCTGGCTTTGCTATCTTACAGCTCTTCCTGTCAGACCATGCACCCACAGCTTTTCACCTTTAGAGTATTTACTAGACCTGAACCCTCTCCCATATCTTCTGCTTTTCTCCCCTTTAAATCCTACGTTGGCATACACAACGTCTAACTATTCTTCTACACCCTCATCTACTATATGCCTCTCTTTCTCATTTGTGTGGTAATGTTGTGAGGAAAGAAGTGCCTATAGCAACTCATACATTAAGCATGTCAAAACAATCATGGAGCTGAAAATACAACTATTCGGTTAGTAATTAGCTCACTGTAGGCCTCGTATGTGACTTTAGCCTGTCCGTGCTTCAGATTTTGGTCTCTAAAATTGGAGCTGAATATCATTCCTCTATCTTCACTGTGAGGATAAAACCCAAGAGGGATACATAAGGATAAGAATCCTACATATATGGTTCTTCTAATTACTAGACAAAATTGAAAGGCTTAATACAAAAACTCCCGAGACTACTAAAACACAAAGTTCAAATTGTAGTTAAAAGTATAACTTCACAGACCTCCTGATCACTGAATTCAAAGCCTGTGGTGTTTGACTGTGCACAGCAAGCTCTGAGGGGCTCCTTTACCTCTGTAATATACAGGTAAGCACCTCCCCAAACCGTGGCTCCAGCTGCAGCCACATCTCATATGTAGAAGTAGCATGATCTTCCCATGACTCAGTCCTGACTCACTCATGAGCCTTTCCAACATTCAGGGAAAACCATGTAATTCAAGCCTTCTTCAGCACAATACATTCTGCCACTGTTGAGAAGAACAAGCACTGTAAGATTCCCTATCATAGGTGTCCAGCCTCCTAGGTAAGCACCCTAGCCATGAACTAGGGACCAGACCCTGAGGGAGCTGGATGATCTAATATTCAACTGAAACTGTATAAAATCAGTTTTATGTTTTCGTTATTGACAACAATGAGCCAGTATTTGTATGCAAGGAAGAAGATAAACCCAGATCTAAGGTTAGTGAGTTAGATTTCTAAGAAACATTGCCTACTTAGCTGATGCTCAGGAGAACACACTTCTCCCCCTTGCCTTTAAACTGCAGGGAACGAGAGTCTCCTGGTGGCGAGCGCACAGTACAGCTGTACAGCGCTGGATGGACGCGCTGCCTCGCACAGGTCCCTTCTGCAGCTTCACCCAGGTTCCCAGCAGCTTCTCCAGCTTCACCCAGGTTCCCAGCCACTTCTGCAGCTTCACCCAGGTTCCCAGCAGTGGCCTTTCACCGCAGCTCTGTGCATGGAGCAAAGCACAGGCTCGGGTGTGATGGTAACTTAACCTTGCCAAGGAATTCTTCTCCTTCCCTTTTCTCCAACTCAGCCAGTCCTAGATGGTTATGGTTTAAGCCCTGCAAACTTCCTTTACTTGAAGCTGAGCAGGGGGCCTTATTAAATCCTGAACTAGACTCACACTTTCATATTTAGAAACAATATGAAAAAAAAAGCTTTGTTAATTTTAGAAAGCAGCTGCCATCAGCAAAATCTGTTATCTGAGGTGGCTCAAAGCACAAAGGAAAGACAGCCCAATGCTAACATGTAAGATTCATACCTTCAAGTCTACTAAAATACATTACATGGCGAGTCAGAGCCCTTTCCTGGAAACAGGGAAAGGTATTTTGTCTTTTCTTTAAATATTTGTGCTATTTCACTTCCACAAATATTTAACAATCACAGAAAGGAGTCATTGACATTCCTGCTTCCTTCAATCTTAATTTACACCTACAACAGGGAATGAAAAAAATGTGTTAGAAAATACTGTATGTGATCCTCAGATGTAAATAGACCAGATTTGCAGAAGAGTCAGAGTTACAGTTCAGTGGTGGATTGTGGCTAGTTGGGTTTGTTTGTTTGTTTAGACTCAACTGTGTTAATCAAATTGCTGATCTTTCACGAAATTGAAGTATCCCAGCACGATATATGCACACAATAATTATTTTATCTTATAGTTACACACAGATTTACCAATAGAGGGAGTCCTTTTACTGTCTACCGAAACTTTATTGAAGTTAGTATTTACAGAGGTTTCAAATAATGACTGTGTCCCTGCTGTGTAACTATCATTGCACTAATAGCAAGAATGAAAAAGGTTTGCAAAATAAAGTCACCCCAGGGTATTCAGCAGCTCAAAACATGGGGTAATATCAGCCATCCAATCACTACAAGTGCACTGGAGAATTCAAGTGGCCTTTTGTGTCATTACAGCAATTATATCTATGGGCACAGCTATGAAACATCTATGAGAGTAATTAGTTTTAAACACATTGAGAAGAATTATGTCAGATAACTATATAGTTCCTCTCTGTTGGTGAATCAGTGTTTAACTGTAAAACTTGTTTGAATCTTTTCTCAATGTTGTAGTCAGAGTTTGTCAAACAGCAACAACTCAGTTAACCCCTGCTGTGGTTTGGAAAAAAAAATAGATTGAAAAAATTATTCTTCTACATGGTATTTTCATTAAAAAATTGTGCAATTTTAATCACAACCAGCTTAACTTGTATACAGTCAGACCTTCCCAACTTCATTTGCCCTTTCATTGCTACACAAACCAAACTTTCTCAACTCTGAAAATGTCAATTTAGTGTTTTGGAGACATAATTTTGATTGTTACTCTTTCTGCTGCTTACCCTCTACATGAAGCACCCAGTTTCCTTCTGACTTGATGGGAGGATTTCAACAGCTGATCCAATGATGATCACATTCCAGATTAGCTTGGAGACTCAGCATCTTAGTGCATCAAAGGGAGACAAAAAGTAAGCAGAAATAACATTTATACTTACTCCACCAAAGTAAACTCTTTACAACTACAGTTTAGTGCCAGGGCTAGCAGAGTTCTGCAGGAATATTAAGTAACTGAATGAAGAACTGAGGAGTAACGATGTTTACTGGGCTAGAGGTGTGGTGACTTACTAGCAGTATCCTAAGGACAAAAATATGAGGTTATGGTCATATCTGTGTGACAGTAGCTCCTCCCTTCTCACAAAATTTGCCATTTTTATGGCAGTTAAGACTTAAGTGCTCATGAAGCAACTCTTAAACCTCTGGTTTAGAGGTTTTTTCCAGATTCACATACCACAGTCAGCCTTTTAAATAATAAAGATAGAAAAGCAGCCTTTACCTGCATCAGTCCCTTCCCTGCCTTTCACTGGGTTTACACTGAGATTCCAGCAGCAGCCCAAATTCCAAGCAATTCTCTTGTGAAATCAGTTCACGACAGGTGAACCAGTGCCAAGCAAACTCAGAACCAAAACAAAACTGAACCTGATTGTTGACATTTTTTTCTTCTTCTTCATTTTTAAATGAGTAGAACTCTTAATTTTCTACTCCTTGCTAACACTGCAAACAGATCAGCTTTGCAAGTTTTGGACGTCTGGCCATTTCAGATAAACATTCCAACCTTTTAGCTGTAGAGCTAAATGTTTATGTTGCACTGAATAACTTCAGCATTATATTTAACAGAACGGCCGCTAAAGTAATATTATTTCAATCAGTAGGTGAAGACACACACTACTGAGACAACCAAAATTTTAAAGGAAGGCGTTAATACTCCTCTGTCCATAAATATTTAGCACATGTCTATGCAGTAGGCTTTATAGATGGAATATATAAAACTTAAAAAGTTTACATATTTTCTAACTTGAAATCTATTTCCAGGTTTTTAAAAAATAATTAATTATAGCTATTAGCTTATATGAAAACTAGAATGTAGCTTTTTGGGTTTCAAATAGCACATTCCTCCCCTAATTCTAGTGTAATATGAAATCACCTTGGCCTCATACTTTAAGGAACATGGCCTAACATATCGCTAGGAACAGGATTTGATTCCTGTTGTTACACCTGTGCAAGACAAGAACAAAATGTCCCTTGGTTTTAAGAATATCTTGTGTTCATTCTGACAGGTGCAAAAACAGAGGGAAAACTGGTCTGGTCCAAAAGAGATAATTTCTGGAGTATTCAGTTCTAACTAATGATCTAGCTTTTGCCTGCTCAGATTATTCTGAATCCTGTCTCTCCCTCCTTGGTATTTACATTTTTCTCACTCTTTATGGCCAGCAACAATATCTAACAGTACGTAAATCTGAGAGTGTGTCATTCACTCCAAAATTCCACCCTACTTGCAAACTGAAAGCAAACTGGAGTGACAATATTGCTTCAAAGAAAAACAAGAGGAAGAGAGTTGCGTGGTGACATCACTTTGCAGTCTGTGTTAGTCCTTGCTCAGCTTATGTAAAAAAGTTTCCACATCCAAGCAACACAATGCAGACAAGGATATTTCTTAATTTCTGTGGTTAACTTGTATGTTTCCATTTCACTGGGAGGTTCGGCTGGATGTGTTCTCCGCAAGGTCAGGAGAGTTTGCCCTGGCTCGGCTCCTCTGGGGTTCATACCATTACAGGTTTCCTGTTTTGCACATGACAACACAGTACACTTTTTCAAAGAGAGAAGCTGTATGCATAAGGATCCTGAGCTGATTTACTGCTGTACTATTGCAACAGTCAGGCAGCAGAAAGCTGAAGGAAAGCACTCTGGACTGAGGTCTTTGTCATCTTTCTATTGAGTCCTTCAGACCCTGAACTCAGGCCCACACCGAAACAAGTTGAATTGAAAGAACGACCACCTCAGGATTTAAACTGGGTTTTCAAATCCCCAAATAAAAAGTGATTAGATATAACATTTTAGTTTTGTCTTTTGTCTGTTTCTTAGTCACGGTGATTTTCACTAAATCAGAATAGCTCCACCAGCACTTACTGAGTCTGGTAGTATGAAGTTACAGAGACTCAGTACAGACACATACTTTCCAATGAACCCAGAGAGATTCAGGAAGCAGATCCTGAACCAGCTGTTAAAACTGGCATCCCTATTCCTTTTCCACAAACTGCTTTACCTGTGCTCAAAACAGCTAGCAGGGTACCCCAGCCATACAGGGACTGGAGCAGAGGCTGCATTCTCCTCCCTCATGGTGGTTTTCAGCATTTTTATCACCCCTGAGGCGGCTCTGCATTGGAGACACCTGGCTTGCCCACTCCTGCGATCAGGAAAGGAGGACACAGACAAAGCTGAGTCAGAATCAGTGCATCACCTTGAAGGACATTGCTCTCTGAACTTAATATTTGGGAAGGTGAATCAAAGCAAAAATTTAAAGGAAATATATAGAAACATCATCATTTCTTTCTTGCATTTCCAAGGGTATTGGCAACAGTGTTTCATCAGTAAGCCACCACCCTGTATCCAGCTTCTAAAGTGGACCATCTCACTTTACACACAACGAAAAACAGCTACAGGGAACAACCTGATGGCTGCTTGAATCCCTCAGCGAGCTCTGTGCAGGCAGATCCATAAACAGGGTGCAGGGGCTGCTTGCATGAAATTCAGTACAGGACTGGAGCTGAATTCCCTGTCCCGACAGCTGTTTGGTAGCGTGCAAGACTAACTGGTGAGCTCCGATCAGTCTTCAACAGGCACATGCTCACCTCTTAAAATAGTACGTTCTGGCAATAGATTGTAAAAAGACCACAGATACACATGCTATAAAAGCTAATTACCATCACAGCCCACATCATGGCCTGCCATCGCCTATGATGCAGTGTGAAGGAAGGTTTTACACTCCAGGACTCTGACAGCTCAGCATGATGACTTTCCACCCCTGCAGTACACTGAAGAAATATATCAGAGGAGAGATTTTAATCTGTTTTTCTATAATGAAATATTTTTACAGGAGTGACATCATAGATGCTAGAAGTGGGGAAGGAATATCAATTGATTCATCTAGTTGCATTCCATGCCAAAACAAGACTGTTCCCAACTGTACATTTACTCATGCTCCAGCCAAACTACTGTTGTATCTGAAAAAGTGGTTCCACTGCTTTCATCTTTACAGTCTAATAGAGTTCACCAGCAGCAAAGTAGAAGGGTTTCCCTCTCCTGCTTGCAACCTGTTAGTCTCTATTATATCATCATTTAATTACTTGCTTCACTTACCAATGTTTGTGTACATCAAGTATTTGCTGGCATTTACCTTGAATTCTCTGCAGGGACACTTCAGTTCTTTGAGAGTTGGAGAAAAACCCTAAATTCCCTGTTCATGTCTCTACTAATCTGCTGTAAGAAGTGCTAATCGGCTGCTTCATCCCTGCATATATTTTCTGGTCTGTCCGTGTCATCCAAATATAACAAGTGAGTCCTGAATATAAAATCAATGATCAGTTTTGATCACTGACTTCTACATCTACAACTTCAAGCTCATGTCACATGTATTTCATTGCCAGAACACTGCATAAACACATTTAAGCTATGACATTATTGCCACCCTCCTGTATTTTTAGTTTCTAACTATCCTTCTATAAAATAATGACAGCGTATAAGCTGCAATGATCCAGGGCAAATTAATTTTGTTCATTTCTTACTCAAGCCTCTTATTCCCATAGTTATTTCTCAGCTCATTCAAACATTTACAGTTTCCTCTAAATCTGGTATTATCTGAATATTTTACTAATGTTCTGCTCCTGTTTTCTTTTACAGGAGGTTCATGATGTACTCTCATGTTTTTAAAAATCACTAGTTCATCTATGCCGACAAGATTAAAAAACAGAATAAACATTTGTTCGGCATTATCTCCCACTGTACCTTGCATTTACTATCTATTGCTTCTAACCCTGAGTTCAACTCTAAATTTATTGTACTCCAGGCTTTATAAAAATTGTTTGAAGCTTATTAAATGAAACTCTACAGTCCTAGTAGGGGAAGCTAAAGAAACCATTTACTTACCATCTGTGTCTCATTTGACTCTCACTTCTACCTGTAAGATCAGAAAGAGTTGAGCAACTTCATTTTAAAAATCTTTTTTCAGGATCAAGCTAGGGTGGGGGCGGGGGGAAGGAAGTCTTTAGTGGTGTAGCCAGGTTACTAGATACGAGTTATTAACAGGAATTACTTACAACCTTTACTGACACATAAGGAAAAAGACACTATTTTTAAAGCAATCTAATGTTCATACTAGATACTACTGTCTAATAGGTAATAACAGATTAACATGACCACGTTACACTAAACCCAAGCTGAGTTATGTGGGTAAGAGAACGTTCCACAAAAAAATTCCTGATGTTTTTGAAGAAAGTTTACATTCAAAATCCACTTGGATTTCTAGTCAGGAAAGGGCTAGTGAAGTAGGGGAGATCTCCCCTCAAGATAACCCTTTAACAGCTCTCCCTTGGAAACTGGATATGCAGAGGGATAGGAATAGGGCAGCAGAGAACGCGTGCTTCAAACAAGGGAAAATAGCAGCTGCCTCCGTAATTGCAATGCATTTCTCCTTGTAAGACAGATTGAAAGTTGCATGGGAGTAGCAAGCACTACTAACTTTAAAAAACAAAACAGAAAAAGCCACCCCACCCCTTTAATTCAGTGTCGAATTCAGCATGTGTAATTTTACCTCTGAATAACCAGCTGGACACAAGGAAACAAGGACAAGCTAAAGAGAAGTCACAGGGAGATTTAGGTGGGATTTTGAGCAAGGTTCTAACTCCACTCCCCAAGTGAAGTGAGCTCTTACTAATCCTATCCTTAATAAATTGTCATTTAAATTGACACAGCTTCCGATCCTATTACTGGTTAGGTACAAAAGCCACTTTATACGTGCAGTAATTCCACAACAGGCCATCTAGTGTCTGCAGTTCAAGACTAGGGCACAGCACTTCTGGCAGTTAAAAAAAATAAATAAATAAAATCTCAGCCCTCGGTGTAACTGCAGTAATTTGATAATTAACTGCTTAATATGGTGTATAACGGAAGGTTGAGGGTAAGGTGAAAGAGATGACTTTCACCTCTGCTACAGTTTGATAGCAAGGACCCTTTGGATCCTACGGATTTACAGAGGCTGTTGGTTGAAAAGAAAACATTGTGTGGATTTCTATGAGGCTTCTGTGAGAAGCAACAAAAGTTGTCCTTTCTGAGAAATGTACCCAGAATGAGAATATCTCCTGCTGGACAGCTTGGACAAAGAACTGGAACTGCCAAGAGCTGAGGAAAGCTGCCAAAGGAGAGGGGAGAAAATTAAGCAACAGAAAAGCACTACCATTTTATCAACAAAATCTTTGGGGTAGGGAACAGCAAACTTACAAATACCAACAATCACCATGCACAGAACACTCTGAAACAGGAAAGAGCCAGGAATTCCATCTGGGGAACACAGTAAAAGACTTTGAACAGGAAATGGGGATATCACATTACCATCATTCAAAATGTACGATTTTCAGAGAGGGCCCAGACAGACAATAAAACAAACAGTTACAATCCTATAATCCCTTTTAATACTACGAGTAGTAAAAAATGTAACATATGAACCGGAGTTAAGATGCTCCACAGTCCAAAGTACAAGCACCCTTTATGGATTACCACCTGCAAACTCCAGGAAATAGAGTCTCAGACTTCACTTGGTAAAGCGTGATGCACACGTATCAGACTACAGACACTTTGGGGTAACATTTTGCTCACTGTCACCAACATCTGGGCTTCGTTCACTTATTTCCTGGATTAAAACAAAGTTTGTATCAATCATTGCATGAAAACAACAAAACCATGCTACTAAAACTCCTATGTAGAACTACAGTTATGCAGTCACTCAATTGCTACAACTATGACTTCAAAATTAAAACCAATTCTTCTTCCATATCAGAGAGAGGTAGAAAAACCTCAGAAAAGCAACAGAACCATACTCCAGAAGGTTTACAGAAAATACAACCAATTACATGATACTGGTAGCAAGAGAATACTTAAGTTCTGTCCTCAAATAAACTGACATTTTTCGTCATTCCAAGCAAGCATTCTTACACCTGCTTTTATGAGAGTTTGGGAGGGAATTTCAAAGAAATATCTTCAGGCTTTTTCTACTCTCATGTAATCAGGCCTGACTCTAACAAGAAGTTACACCTGACTGTGGAAACTGAGCTGCTGCATTACTGCCACTGAGAGATTAGATACTACTAAAATTAAGAACATGGAGCCACATGCCATGCTTTGCAGCATAGTTACTTCTCTCATTACAATCTTCAGCATATGCTTCTTCACTACTATGCAGTTTGGTGTAGTTACCCAGAGTATGTGTCTGTGCATTGGTATATGCATTCTATATTCCAAATAAATGTGGCAGTTCTCATACATACCTACTAGTTGAGTTTTTATTTTGGCTGTAGTTGCATGTGACTGATGCTATCCTGTTTTATTGGCTCGAGTGTGTGTATAAGAGAACAAGAAAAAAAATTATGTCCATTTATTTGCATGATAAGTGAAAGCAGTCCTGTGTAAGGAGCTCTTGATTACTATTGATTCTGCAAACTATAAAAAGCATACAGTAGCTGGCACTGAACTCTACGTGGCAGTAACGTACCAGCTCAGTCTGTACAGACAAGGCTTAAAATAGGTAGAGGATTGCGCATGCAGGTGTAAACTGCATTAGGATGGCTCTCCATCAATTTTGAGGAAAAGAAACAAACCTTGAAAAAAATTGTAAACCATTCATGATTTACAGCAATTTAGGGAAAGCATTTCCCCCTCTCTCCTGCACAAACTAGCAAAACTTGCCCTTTATCTTTCTGAGAATGTATACATGCTTGATATGCAGTCTTAAAAATCTACTTACATTTTTGAGGTCATCCTGTCTGGCTCTGTAGGATCTTTTGGAAGAGAGCTCTGCAATTTTCCACCCTAAGACATCTGATAGCTGCACTAAAAATAGCCCCGTGGCAGTTCCTCTGTTGAAGATACACCTACTGGTATGTGTTGTGCTGATCATAGTTTAGAATCCTCTTGGACCCTCAAACTACCGCTGATGCCCTAGGGGCTGTAACAGAATGCATCTCAGGGTGCTCTTTAAACAATCACTAGTGACTTATGTCCATAATAATCCACATTAGAAGCGTGTCTATTTTCTGCACATCAAGTACATACAACTTGCTGTGTTCTCTGACAACATGAGGGGAGGGTTGCACGGATATGCAAATCAAAGAGGAGAGAGCATAAAGAACATCTTAGCATTGTTTGTACAGCTGTGGTGGTGTTTTTTCCCCTTGCATTACATTTTCCAGTATTCCTGTCCCAACCAGTTAAGTAACCAACAAAAATCAACAAATTACCTCTGATTATTTAAAACCAACAGGTAGAAGAGCAAGACAAAGTCCTGCTTCTATGAATATCCACCCAGACAGCTAGAGAAATGCGAACTAGCGTCTCTCTAGACTTTTTCCCAAAAAACTCCTCACCAGTAGGGCTGCTGGGGCATGCAGTAGTAGCTCATGCCCTAGGACCACACTTCCATAGTAACCCTATGGCAGTTAGCAGCAGTGAATGCTGTTGCAGCAGGAATGTTTCCAGGCAGGCGTTGTTTTATATTTTTCTTCATATAGTTGCATTCTGTGTGCAAGCATTATCAAAGATTATATCAAAAAGAATAAAAATGCTTGAAAATTATTAAGTGCAGCTTGGTAATTTATGTTCATTTCTCCTTAAAGGAAACTTTATAGTATCTAGCTTCCTATTCTGACTAAAATTTGATTTTTTACCAAATATCAAGAGAGTACAGTGCTAACAGCCTAAATTGTTGCACTGCAATATCGGCCAGCACTTTCTAGTTTGTCTGTTGTTCAAAAAGATGTTCCTGCTTTTTCTCAGCTGATAAAATGGAAATTCTGGAGCAAATAAATTGATTTTAAGATTTTTTTTTTTAAAATCAGTCTTCATTGTTCTATTACCTTTCTGTAGCCTGCAGATATTAAGACGCTGTATCCAAATTAGTGACTTGATATCTCCAGTCTTGCTTTTCTTTCCATTTATATTTTTTAGCATTGTAATTATTGCATACATCAACTTTCCACATAGAAATCTACAGAACACCACAGTGAGGGCTGGAAAAGTCTAGCTCATTTCCTTTGTTCAGACATAAGTTTGTAAAAAACTGTTTTACTGGAGAATCATGGAAATTGAAGCCACCTAAAAGGATGAGCAAGAACCGACCTAATCATATTGATTATAAGCTAAGTTGTCATGAAATATAATCACAGAATCACAGAATCACAGAATTGTAGGGGTTGGAAGGGACCTCGAGAGATCATCGGGTCCAACCCCCCTGCCAAAGCACCAAATGTGAAGAGAGGAATGAAATAGGTAGAATGAGGGGAAAGCAGCTTCAAAAGCAAGAGAACTTTTGATAACCTCTTCCCGTAAGGTGCAGAATTTCACTCCTCTGCCCTGTAAGCCTTCTGTTATTGTTTTCCAGCTGCTGACTTCATCCTGGAGTGGAGGAAGGCTACCCGTCTACATGATAATTTGATCAATTTCTTCTGTAAGAGTTGCCTTGTTTCAACATTAATAGAACAACGTCAAAAGTTAACAACTGCATGTAATGAAGTACATCATTCATCTTCCTATCTTTCCATGCACTTCTTGTAGGTGTGGTATGCAGCATATATTATTACCTAGCTTTAAACTGGTAACATGGAGGTCTACCCTCTGCTTTGAGACTAGATACAGAGACACAGGGAAGAAAAGCACATGGAAGTCATTAAAAGATTCAGATTCTAGACAACAACTTCAAGTTTTACTTTAAGATTTGGGGTTTTTTTTGAGAAAGCAGATAACAAAAAAAACCCCAAATATTTCCCTCAATCCACTTAATTACCTATAGGAAAAAAAAATATCATTCCTGCAAGACTGAAGTGCTATACAAAGCTTTGTTATCCAAAAGGAATTTGGAACCAGCATGATCCTTCCACGTGCTCTGGACTATCCAAATTCATGACTATACAAACTGCTGATTTTTAGTGGGAAAGTGATTTGTCTCCATTATGGCATTAGTGAGCTGAAGTGGAATACTGTGTACAGCTGACATCCATGTTTTAGAGGCTAGTTGAAGTTTGGAGAGCAGAGTTGTAGAAGTGAAACATTTAAAAATTAGTTCAAAAGCTTTTTTTTTTTTCATTTCTTCTTGGTAATAAAAGGCCTCAAACTATCTAATATAGCAAAATAAAAAGGCAATATGATTATGGGACCAAAAAAAACCTCTACAGAAAGGAAACACTGTGTAATTAAAAAGACCTTTTTACCTGGGAGGAAGGACAAAAAACCAACCCAAACCCACAAAAAACCCATCAAACTGACAACTAGTGGCTGAGGTCATCATTAATGCAGAGGGTGTTTAATATATGGAGTTGGTGCCCTACCTGTTGCAGGCGTGTTTTTCAGATCAAGAAGATATTTTTAGCCAAAGATTTTACAATTCTTGGCAAAATTCAACAACTTGCATACTAGAGTTGGTCAGAATAAACATTTCCATAGTCTCTGCCAGCTTGAAAATCTGTGAAGAGTTAGATTTTTGTTGTGGTTTAACCCGGCCGGCAGCTCAAACAGCCACACAGCCGTATGCTCACTGCCCCCCCCACCCCACCCCAGGATGGGGGGAAAATTGAAATAAGGTTTTGATTCACCATTTTTCCCCCCCACACACAAAAGCATATACTCCATGCTCCTGATAATTTGAAACAGGATGAAGGACAGACCAGTTTAGGGCTCTCTTTCTTTTCTTTTTTTCCCCCCATCCCCAAGGAACACACCTTACATTTTCGTGCTCTTCACCATAGACTGTTTCTCGAACACCATGAAAATACTTCAGCAACATTGTCAAGCCAATGAATTAATTTAAAAAAATTTAAAAGAGCAGTTTGTTTTCCCTTCTTATTCCTCTGCACTACAACAAACATAACCGTGAAAGAAGCTTATTACCCTGCTTTGTGTGTCACATTTTTTCCTAATCATGATCCTGCTGGGAAATAGCTGTTACATGCACTGCAGATGACAAGACACACACACCCCTACCCCCCCCCCCCCCCCCACCCCAGCCCAGCTAAGCTGGCTCTTTTTTGGAGGTATTTGCCATCCACATGACATAGCTAAAGCTCACTGACAACAACTCAAAGAGGAATACCACCAATTTCACCCCAAATTTGTCCAGTTGGACTATTACACCAGTGTCCCTGATAATGCACAACAGCATCACAGAATCGTAGGGGTTGGAAGTGACCTTGAGAGATCATCGGGTCCAACCCCCCTGCCAAAGCAGGCTCCCCAGCTCATATTGCACAGATAAGCGTCCAGACGAGTCTGGAATATCTCCAGAGAAGGAGACTCCACCACCTCCCTGGGCAGCCTGTCCCAGGGCTCTGTCACCCTCACTGGGGAAAAGTTCTTCCGCATGTTGGTGCGGAACTTCCTGTGCTCCAGTTTACAGCCATTGCCCCTTGTCCTGTCTCCACAGACCACTGAAAAGGGGTTGGCCAATTCCCCCTGCATCCCATACTTTCTTAAGTATTTATAAACATTAATTAGGTCCCCCCTCAATCTTCTTTTCTGCAGGCTGAACAGCCCCAGCTCACTCAGCCTTTCCTCATACGGGAGATGTTCCAGGCCCTTAATCATCTTCGTAGCCCTTCTCTGGACTCTCTCCAGGAGATCCCTGTCTTTTTGATACCAGGGAGCCCAGAACTGGACACAATACTCCAGGTGGGGCCTGACCAGGGTAGAGTAGAGGGGGAGGATCACCTCCTTCGACCTGCTGGCCACACTCTTCCTGATGCATCCCATCATCCTGATGCATCATCCTGATGCATCTTACAAGTGACACTAGATAGGAAGTTGATTTAAAACTGGTGTGTTCTCAGTGGTGAGTTTTATGCTTAGTCTTCCCAAACATCTAATCTTATTTGAAGCCCTTGTGTCCAGCCTCAAGGTAGGGAGGTAAATTTAAATTATAAA
Source organism: Porphyrio hochstetteri (assembly GCA_020800305.1). Taxonomy (NCBI): domain Eukaryota; kingdom Metazoa; phylum Chordata; class Aves; order Gruiformes; family Rallidae; genus Porphyrio; species Porphyrio hochstetteri. The sequence continues at coordinate 13,693,522 of CM036911.1, forward strand.
GGCACTCAGTAACTTTCTTCTTCATCATAAAACAAAGTGCAAAAGTGTGTAATAGCTACACATCAAGGTAAGAAGGAAAATGGTGAGCCTCATATATCCTATCAATACCAAACTACATGACATTATTCTTTCTGAGCTTAGAAACTGACCTAAGGTACTACAGTAATGGACACAGGAGATGGATCTACATGGACTATCCAGCCAGGCCTTGTGCCAAGCTTGGCAAAACAGACAAGGGATAATGCCTTGGTAAATAGGCCAGACTGTCTAACTAATAAAAAAAATGGGCAAAGGAAGGGTAAAGAAAGAAGCAAAGGGATTTTCCTGAGGCCACAGAGCAGTTTAGTGGCTGAACAAGCAATAGGAATACAGTTCTTTCCAAGTCCTGTCTATTGCCCTAACCACAAGATGTGCTGCTGCATACCAGCAATTATTCTTCAAGATCAAGACTTTACTGTGTGTTGATTCACTATTTAGAAGCTGAAAACAGACAAACAGTTCAGAAGTGTAGTAAGAAATCAATGGATCACTGTTAATTTCCTTCCCAGTATCCATTGTTCGTTATGAGATGCTTCAACACAGCATTTATGGGAGCTCTCTAAGCAACAATGCAACCCTTCTTAATCCAGGCAGTAACATACTTTTCAAAGTTTAACTTCCAAGATGATACTTCAGCAGCTAAAAAGGTTTTAAATTTCTTATTTTATTAAGTTCTTTAGGGTGAAAAAGAAAGGATTGGCAGAAGCAGGAGTGGAAACAAATTCCCCAAAGAAGGGGAGAAGTTTGAGCACTGAATATAAAGTGGAAAAGTGGCCAAAACAGGAGCTATGAAAACTCACAGAGAGTGAAAAATAGAGAATAGTCCTACAGGATCTCATATTTCTTTACAGGCAGTAACACATATAGAGTTGCAACAATCTTCTGAGGTAGGTAAAGACAGTCCTTTCCCTGCAGATTAGTTATCCAAGCTGCAAATAAGATAACATTCTCAAAGCCTGACTTTTGCTGCAAAACTAACAGTGTCAGGTCAAATATTTTCTGGTGTTGATAGGAAACTCATTCAAAGTAGCAGGCTTTACTAACACCAAAGCTTTAAACTTCCTGCAGAGCAGCAAAGGGGTTTATTTTTAAAATGCAGCAGTATAGGATCAGTGTAAATCATTTATCAGAGGCCCATTGTATGTACATAGTACTGACACCAATGTTCAGTTCTCCACATCATGTAACTATTGATTTATAGTCACCATGGTTTTGCTTACAAACATATGTAAACCTATTTCCACAGCAAACTAAGAATCAAGAAAGAAATTTCTGCTTTCTTAGAGAAAGAACACATCAGCAAGTCATAATACAAAATTAGAAGAGGAGCACACTGCATTAACATTCAGAGTGTGTTACATATTTGTATCCAAATAGATGACATATTTTTGGCAAAATTATTTAAATGTAGATATTAGTTAACTACGTGCTACTGTAGCTAAGGTTCAGAATTGGTATTTTAAGAAAAGGAAAGGGACAGAGCTCCAAAACACACGTGCCCATGAAGTCATTTGGTACAGTCATATAGCTGTGCAGATGCTGTGTAACAGACATTGATAGAATTACATGTTTTTCTCTTCACACTGGAGAAGTGTGGTTCTATAAGAGTAAGACTAAGGTTTGTGGCTTACTGATTGGAAAAATAATGCTGTGTTACTGTCTATATAAGCTGCATTGTGGCCAATCTTTGGCCAAGGGATAAATATATATGGTTTACTATTCTACCAACACACAGCCTCTATTGACATGTACAGCCAAGAGGCTAAACTAAACTTAAGAGCTCATCCTAAGAGCTATGCAATTTAGCAACCTTTCAAACCTGTAGCTGAAATTTCAGGCATTTGTAGCACAGAGGAGATGTAACCAGTCACTGTTTTCAAGATAGTGGAACAAGACATGAAAAAAAACCCCAAGAAACAACCACATTATGCAGAGTCATCAGAATAAAAAATTCCATTACATACCCTAGAGATCCTAAGGTTAACAGCAAGTGCAAGCAGTTTTAGACGAATTCTGCAAGACAATCTATCTTGAGCTAAATCTCAAAAAAACAGATATTGGATCAGACAGTCAAAGTATGAAATAAAATTGTCCATCTGTCCATATTATTTTTCTGTTAAGAATTAGAAACTGATTTTTTTTTTCCTGATCATATTTGTACATCACTTTTCCACAGAATCTGACTAAATATAAGTTATGGAAAATAAGAAAAAAAAATTCTACAGCCCCTTACACTTTGATTATATTCTGTGGGGAGTAAAATCTGGGAAGGAATAACTGTGTTAGCTGCTGACAGACCATCAAAAGCCTTCTAGGAAACTGACCAGGTAGAACAAGCAGCAGAATCTGCTGGTCTTCAGTAACCAGTCATCAAACCAAAAAACTGTGAGGCATTATTCCAATAGCCACTTTTTAAGCCTGAAAACAAAAACATTTGCAATTGTTAATTATAGTAATTGCTTCTGAATAAAGTCTGAGTGATTCTCATTTTACCCTTAAGCCAGGTTTAGCCTTAAGTAGGCAGCAGCAAATTCAGGTATTTCAAAATATACCAGTTCAAAGCAGAGGAAAAGATAATTTTTTAGAGAAAGGAAATGATTTTAAAAAGCCAACAAACTATCCTACCATTGGACATTATAATTTAGCAGCTGTTTTAAATCTTTCATTTGTAAATTGTTTCGTGAAACAAATGCTGGCATAATATACTTTTGGTTTTCATATCTTTAGAATAACTGACGTGGGTTTTTATCTAATGGTGACTAAAACATTTTTATTCCCCCCACCCCTAGTCTTCTTCCTCAGTGTTCCCTCTAAGATTTTCTTGATTTTTGTTGTCTACTTTGAGAAATTTTGTCAGAGTATGTAGCTTCAGTAAATCCAAAGAGTTATAGCATACAACACTTGAAAAATACTAGTTAACTGTAGTCCATAAGTAGTTACTCCTTTAAAATAATCATAAACAGTTGAGTGGAAAACTAGTGAAAAGTTATTAATGACAGCATGGCCCGACATTGAGACAAAAAGCATCAGCTGCTCAAAACAGTGTGGTTTCTTTAAAGAAAATCTGTTCCCTCCCTCAACAATTTGACTATGATAATGAGTCAACAATAGAGTTTATGCACTTTTTCACAGGGCTTTGTGGAGAGTTGTCTCACAAACATTAATGGGCAATTAAATGGCTGTGAGAATACATGCATGTGACCAGAGACACGCATTCATGTTCTTGCTAGGGGAGAAATAACATAAAATGAAAATCTTCCACAGATGAAGAAAAATGAATACTGTAATAACCAAATATCTTTTTATGAATTGTATTATTAATACATTTAATAAAGATTGGAAAGCAGCACAGGAGAGTCAGGAAATGAAGATGTTCTGAAGGAAAGGATTTCCAAAGTAAAACTGAGTCACTTATTCCAATCCTAATTTTTTGTTCTTTTGTCATAGGGTTTTTTTAATTAATTTCTCAAAAAGCATTTGCCAGGTCTTTCCTACAAATGATTTTTAAAGTGTGGATCACAGGGAAGCAGTATATCATGTACAGCTGGCTTTGTTGGCAGTGCGAATCATGGGGTGTTTCTCTGAGCACGTAAATGTATGAGAGTTGACACAGTTACACAGAGTACTGACAAAAAGTGTGTGTCAGTTCCATTCTCCCCCTCCCAAGGCTTCTCAGCAGAAACTACGTGCAAGGGATGACTCACATGCAGCTGACAGAGAACCAGCAGACATCCTGCACGGCCAGTGCAGGCAGACAGGTTCACACCGCATGAGCGCCCCGCACAGTCAGGCCTCCATCCGCTACGCTGCCAAAAGTCTCCTGCAGCAACGAAGAGGCTGACAACAGCATAGCAAGCAGCAGCAGCTAAATGGAGAAGAAAAAAGAAAGCAAATACGAAAAATAAACAACTTCAATGATTTAGCGAAACAGCATGTAAACAATAACTTACTAAATTTTGGGTTTCACTTTGTTTTGTACCGTTTAATAAAAAACAAAACAAAACACAGCATCATTTAATGGGACCAATGCCTCTGAACTTGTGAGCCAGGTTATTGGGTCACATCCAGCCTGCAGCTGGTGGTAATGACATGTTACGTTCTCTGAGTCACCCATTACCTTTCAGAGAAGGAAATTTTGAGACAAAGTGCCTGAAACAATTTCCCATGCTCGGATATAGAGGGTTATCAGAGGTCCAGTGAGTTTACTGAAAGTAAGGAGAACAAGCAGAGGTTAGCAGAGACCCCTCAGGACTGCAGCCAGACACTGCTGTACCTTCTTCAGCCACACCAAAGTATGCTGGTTGCAGAGGCGATAAATCTAATACCTTTTGTAATTTAAACATTCATTTTTCTCAAACTCCTGGTTTAAGACAAAAGCTGGCAGTTTTTCTCTGCTATAAAATTGTAACAAGCTTTTCAACTACACAGCACTTTCTGCCTGGGATTTCAAAGTTGCTATTGTTCTGAAAAAAAATAAAAATTGCAAACACAAATCTGGAAATACTTATACTGGATCTGTCAGGGTAAATAAATACACAAAGCAACTCTCATCTAATAGTAGAAGAACAAGGGGAATCAAGAGGAAAAGTACATTATGTGTATTCTTGTATTGAAATACACTATAATACTAAAAAAGCTATTATGCAAAAAGGCAGAGCTCAGGGTTATTAAAAAAATTATTGTAAAACATAATTTCTTAATTAAAATGTTAATGGGCATCAAGTGTGAAGTCAAAACCAAGTAACTCTGCTTTATATGCCAGGAAGAGCTGTTAAGTCTTCAATTTTTATACAGGTATATTTGAGAAAGTAAATCTTCAGTATTTTTAACAACCAGAGCTATGCACTGTGGTTTGTAGAGCAGACGCTGGGCTCCTTCCAGGAGATGGAAGCACTCCAGGTAGAGCCAGGATGCTAGGAGCAATTATGGCAGACCCAGAGCCTTCCTCTTGTTAGAAGAAAGGGTGGCTTATTAGTTCTGGGAATCTGTTACAACCAGCCAGTGGAAAAAAGGGAGCTGGAGATATTCCAGGTAAGATGTAGCAAAAATGGTTTGCCAACAAAGAGCTTGCCACAAGTTAGGGGTTTTTTTGGTTGGTTTTTGTTTTGTTTTCATTCTAAACAATATCCTCCAGAAATACCAATACCCCGGTTCAGCCTGTACCTACATTGCTGTGTGAGCAGAAGTTGGACAGCAACAGGAGAACTTTCAGTTAAAAAAAATGTTTAAAGTGCAAAGCTTGTAATAAATTACGAGCTTATGCTTGAAACTTCAGGGCCTGGGCAGGCACTTAAAAGCCACAAACACACACATGGCGAGAGAAACCCGGATTACTGCAGAGATCCGCAGCCACCCCTGGAAGTTTGGGTTTCCATCGCCGTCACGTGGTGATAAGTTCAGCTTGAAGGCCTACGAGCGTTAGGTGACATTGTGCAGTGAGGTGACTAACAGACCCAGCCGTCCTGGGAAGAACAGGAAAAGCATTAGTTTTGTTTTCCACAAGAATTCCGCAGGCAGTGAGTGGGTTTAAAGTATTATGCCTCTCCCAGCCTGAACGCCCGGGTGCCAAAAGGCAGCCACATTCTTTACAGTCACTGCTTTGCAGTGGGGTTGCTCTCGCTCCCAACAGCGGTGCAGTTTTACAGCACTGTCTGAGCAGAGCAAGAAGGAGGGAGTAAGTGAAATGAAGGCTTTTACAGTTCCCCAGTAGTGTCTGTCACTCAAAACACAGCCACTCTTAATCCCAGCTCCAATAAACAGTAGAAACCATTCCCCTGAAATTCATGTTGCAAAGCAGAGTAAAGGGAAGGGCTCAGACAACCGCCTTGCTCCCGGGCCCCAGGGGGATGCCAGCAGCTTTAGCAGCCAAGTCAGCTCATTAGAGAAAGGCAGAAAGGAGCTCAAAGGTAAACAAGACGATGAAATAAAGGAGAAATACTCTTCATGTGTCCAGAGTTTAGTTAGCCCTTTAAAGAGGACAAAATTCAGTGGGATAAATAAATTTCAGAAGCGGCCTACCTGGCTAGAATTTTTTTTAAGGTGAATATTGTTCTTGTTTCAGAGGAAAATGCAGGATAGGACTTTGTATCCCAAATGCTGGACAGTTTTTCCAGAGAGGGGATGCATTTCCAGAGTACCCACTGTTAAAGCACATGCATCAAGTCCCTGCTATGTGGGTTGGAGTAAGAAATTCAAGGTGACAGCTTTGGCTGGCTCTGCCTGCTGTTAGTACACATTTATCTGCAGTCAAATCCTTTAGCTGGTTCAAGTTCATATATCTACAGAGTTGGCTTTAATAACATCTATCAAATGGATGTACTCACCCTTACTTAATATCAACAAAGTACTTATAAATTCTAGAGCATCGTTCAGCTGAGGGTAATTAATGAAAAACATTATTTTCAGAGCCTAAAGAGAATGACATATGGACATTTTCTTCTTCCACTGCTGGCTGACACTTGGTGCACACCCTTGATAAAATCTTGATTTAATGGCTGTTTGTATGTGTCCTGTGTCAAATAACACATAGTTTTGATTCCGTTCCAAGCAAATAAGGGATCATCAGAACTACACTGGACCTCTATTCATGGTATCGATCCTTCTGGAAGCCTCACAGAAAGGATAAATAGGCTACACAATGGAAGAAACATTAAAGTACAAGTGAAGACAAACTATTCAGACTATCACAGCAAGTAAGTGTTTTGCTGTTACTGAAATGCCAATATGGCAAGCATTTGCATAATGTTCTGTGCCCTTCAAAAACACAGGAGGGACATCTTACCATTTGGAAACATTTGCTAACAGCAATGCTCAATTGAGAGCCTTCTTTCATACCTCTACAGAGGACAAAGCATGAAAAGCTATGTAACTGGGAGGAAAAAAACCCAAAAACTCATAACACACAAGCGGGAGAACTGCTATAATCCACCCTCAATGGATGGGAGGGGGAAAGGCAGGAATTTGCTTTGAGTACCAGGAGCAGCATAAAAGAAATAGAAGTTAATTCATCTCTTGAGAGAAAGGAGGAAAACCAAGTTCATGCTTTGCTCTCCAGTAGCCCCACCTTGAGAACATCTATATTGACATTTTAGTCCAGACCAGGAACATGCTCCTGTCGTAAATCTTGTGGCTGCTCTCCCTCACCCTGTTTTTATTCACATCTCAGAGCACACGTAGTGCACTTTGAACACAAATCTGTGCTAAAATATGCTTTGACTGCTGAGGGGACATTTGATCTAGATGGCAAGACTAGATCTTACCCTAAGGAGTAAAAACCTGAAACAAGTTTGTATGCCAGGTCCACTGATTCTCCTTTAAAAAAAATAGAAAATAAAATAGAAAATAAGTTACTGCTACAACGCTACAGTACTCACTGATGCAGATATACCTCTGTATGCCAACCACAAGTTGGGTTGGATTGTTCTTCCCCAAATAGGATTTGAAAACAATAAGCACCCAAACTGTTACAGACCAAGAAAAGGAACAAATGGTTTACTGATAAGGAAAAATTTGGTAAGGGAAAGTGGATGATTAGAGAAGCGGGTTTGAAAGAATGAGGCTTTTCCCCCAATCTCTGGGAATTACAACAAGCCAAAAAAATAAGTTTAGGACACCCAGGCAGGATATATGACTCCTTCAATTGCTACTGAATGGTTTTCAAACTTTCAATGGAATATGCAGGTACACCAGAGCCATAATAGTCTGATTAAAAATGCATTATAGATTCCAAGCAAACTAAGCTACATCTATGGGTAACTCAGTGGAACTTATTAGTCCTTCCAGACTGGCTGCTATTATGATCAAGAGCAATTATTCATGTTAAAAGTGTGACTGTCAGTTTAAAAATGTCCCAATGTAACCCAAGCCCCCTGCCAACATACAGTCTTGAAGCTATCCAGAAAACAGATCTTTATAGGGTTTAGCCTGAATTATTTGTTGGCTTTCTAGAGCCATTCTTTATGAAAGAATTCTAATCGCATAACTACCATGGTGGAGAGAACAAGAGAATATTTGAAGTACAGAAACAGTACAAAATAAAGGTGTTTTAAAACAGAAAGTCAAGCCAAATCTGAACCCACTTCAAACTGTCCTACTACAACTGAAAATGAATTATTATTTTGGAAGTGCTTCAACACCTCCAGTTGACACCCCAGCCACAGTTAACCACAACTCAAAGGCAAACCACAACAGTTTACTGTGGATATATTTGTTGTCACTGTCGGTTCTTCTCAAAAGACTTGTAGAGAATTGTAATTTTGACAATATTTGCAGCACACACATATTTCCATTTCATCAAGGGGAAAAGTTTAAAAGATCTTAAAGGCTATTATCTCTAATATATTGTTATATTCTTTACTACATATAGGCAAGTTTAAGCCAAGTGAAACTTTTTGGTAGTGCTCAGTTTGCCAAGGGATGCCTGATATTTTTCCACTGACACACAAAACACACAATACAGATAAGTAGGGTTTGCTTTTTTTTCCTAGCTGCACAAATCCTCTCATCTGACCTCAAAACATCTGTCAGGATAGGAAAAGAGATGCGGGACCCCAACATCTTCAGTCAAGTCACTCATGACCTAGAAAGCATCTGACTGAAAAGCATGATCCCTTCTTATGCTGTGCCTCAGTGTGGATGTGGCCATTTGTCATCCCCACTTGGCTATATTTTGATATAAACAGTCAAAAATACATGCTTACACCAGAGGCAAAATAATTAGCATGTGTAGCATGACACCAGTGATGAAGCAGAACACGATTGTTTTTCTGAAGAACCTACAGCTGCTCCAGACCGCTCTGGTTCTCAAAAACAAGGGACAACACCTGTACCCCTACTCACAGGCCAGTAAAAGCAGAATTTGCATCTGACTTTTTGCAAGTAATCTATGCTTGGAAGTGCCTTAAAACAGTATACAGAAAGCCATTTCTAATACTTTGAGCTTTTTAAAAAAATTATTGATTTCAATTCTCCTTTTCTCTGAACCCAAGAAAGGGGAGATGAACGCAGACCATTTAACAGCAGTTGAACTCCCACTCACCAGCATGTCCTTCATTGAAGATACATTAACAACTATGTAAAAAAAACCCTACAGGTGCAGAGAGAAGGTTCAATAACTTCAGAGGTACTGGAAGTGGTAGTAAACAAACTGCACATTACACGCATGCAAAATAAATAAATAAATGCTAACTTTTTTGCTTTATGGAAAATCTAGCTGTTTGATGGGACCCAGAGACTCAACTTGTTGGATTTTAATTTGGGTTTTTCTGTGCAAATATCGTCAATGAAGATGGAATATTTTGTATGAGAATTTTCACCCATTCAAAAAGAATTTAACAAAAATAGTTCCATTTGCTCAAGCACTATTGTATTTCTGCCTGGAACTGATAAATTTCACTGTGTGTATTAAAATCTTTGTTCAGGGATGGGAAAAATATTTTTGGTGAGGGCAATACATAGCTGTGCTATTAGCAGAGTCAGAATTTGGCAATGTCAGGAACATGCAGTACTTTTGACATCACATCACCAGTATGGCATTTGTGCTGATGAGCTGAAGCCACTTCCCTAAGAGATGTTCCACCTGAAGGCATAAAAAGGCAGTCAGTGTACAGGGAAGTGACCACAGAAAGATTTCAACTGTCGTTTTCTATACTTGCCCTTTATATTTTCCCAGTGTAAAAATGTGCATGACCTTTTGCTACGGTTAGTAGGGTGAACCTTAGGGACTTCCACCCATTTCTTCATGTCCTTCCTTACATAGCAATTAAATTTTGATGTTCTTTTGAAGAGTAACTCTGATAGTGTTATAGGAATGACTTTTTCATGCAGACGTTTACAGCAACAGGGGTATTGTGGCAGAAACAGTGAGGTGGACACATCACCAGGAGAAAGTGTTGCTGTAGCTATACAGTCACGTACACACTCTGTAGCTGGCCTACAGCTTGGGCTGAGACTGGTAAATGAAAACAAGGTGCAGTCAATATTAAAAGTGTGGAAATAAACCCCACACCTTTTTCACTAGGTCATCAGAAAATATATCATCTATTCATTGGCTCTTCACATTTCCTAGCAAATATGACATTCCATAAGGTAGAAACACTGGAAAGTTAATTTTGGAGCAATTACACCTTTGCAAAACTTCCTGAGCTTTCATTTTTACTTTTCATTCAACAAGTTACTAGTGTTAATGGTACCTTTGGCTAATCCCATCCTCACAGGACCAGGTGGTACATGTTAACACCTTTAAATTAACAGCTATTTTAAGACAGAGACAGTAGTAGGCTTGTTCAGCTCTTTACATGAGAAGAAGCTACTTACCTCACTAAATGGGTAAGGGTCAGGTCGCTACTTGTGGGCTGGTACCAGGCTTAACTTAGGAGGTTCACTGTAAGGGTCTGCAGTAGCATCTACACAAACATGGAGAGAAAAAAATAAAGTTTCAGGTTAGCAGGCAAAAAACCCAACTTCCACAAGATATCATTCTGGCTCAAAATACATCAGTTTCACACCAAAGAGTGGGGTATATTTTTCCCTAAAGCATGAGTACCTATACCATTCCAGTTCATTTAGTGACTGTGCTCTCCCCTATCACTTCAATTTTCTTATTTAGGAATGCATTGAAGCAGCAAAGAAAACATGTTTTGCTAGAAGCTCACATTTTGCCTTTGGCTGATTTAAACAGGGCTAACATGAATGTGAATTTTACCAGGGACAAGCAGCTCTAGATGGAGAGCTCTTGTTTTTACACAGGTTTTGGAATACCACTTAGTCCCTTTTGAATCTTTCCTTTTTCTTGGTAAGCAATCTGTCTGTAGCATGTTTATTTTGAACTATAGCAGTTTTACTAACAAGACATATATGTGAGAAAGAATGATGTTTGGCAATTGTACTAATTGAGGTGAAAAAGGAGTCTGGAATTAGAAGGAAAAGGACAGATTTTAATGTCATCAGTGGTGCTAACTTATGTAATAACACCATGATTTTTCTCTGCAGTTGATAAATGTACATATATGGCAAACTGATTCACTACAACAGCTTAGTCCCTATTAATGCCTACACCGATATCATTGCTCTCATAAAACTATACACCAGAAGTGATACAGGAAATCTCATCCAAAACCTATACATCACAAGCCTCTTATCAAAGCTGATGACTTTTAGGACTTTGGGATGACACTAGGTGACAGCTTCTTCCTGTCCAGAGCTGTAAATTGATCAGTACTTACTTGTCGCCCCATCGCCTGCATCAGCCAACTCAAAACCAGATGATACCCAAGACAAATTCTAGATGATCCTGCAGACTTTCACAGGCTGTTGAGGTGGGCCAACTGAGACAAGAATTGTGAGACAGAGGTCCAGGGTTTGGGACACAAAAATAAAATTATCTGGTCTTCAGGCATCTGCATTTGATTCCTTTCATGTAAAGAACTGATTGAAAACTCCTTGGAGAGTTTCCAATTCTGATATAAATAATGTATCAACTCACTTAACTAGGAAACAAACTTTCCTGCAACAGTTAGTGTTTATTAAGAGAAATGCTTGCTCTAGAATCAACTTGGCTACTCAGAATGGAGAAGATGCATAATATACTCAAAATCAGATGAAATACCCATCCTGCTATCTAGCCTAATAGAAAGCAGGGTTAAAACAAAAAAAGCCAACTCACAGGTCATCCTGGGTATGTAAAGAAGGCATTAAGAAGAAATCAGTGGGAGTGCAGTGTTGAAGCAGGAGGTAGCATTATTCTCTGACAGCTGTAGTACAAGCAGATGCCCAAACCGTAAATAAAATACTGCTTCCAGACCTGAGCTGACTTAAGAACAATCAGTATGTCCACAAAAAGCAGTCAAAAACCCCCTTAATCAAAAGCTAATTCTAGATAAAATCCCAGCTTACAATCTGACTGTAGCCACTCTGTTCATAGATCCCCACAAGTTCCCTCATCCTGTTTATCTCCTATACATGAACCACTATGGCCTGTGCCATCCACTAAGCACTTATGTGTCTTTATCTCTGTTTTTTTGCTTTTGGCCCCCGCAATTGCTTTAACTCTTATTTTCTCAGAGCCTTGTTTTACTTCAGCAAGCAAACTCAGAGCATTTATAGTTATTGGAAGACGCAATCTGATGGAGGTCCTGGAGAGCTTGCTGTGCCATGGATTTAATGAGAGATGCAGATAGGCAGAGATGCTATATACTATACAGGCACACACAGAAAGGCAGAAATTAAATTCTCCACACAATTTAAAAAAAAAAAAAAAATCGAAGTCATCATTACCCTCCTCAGGAAGTTGTTGGAGTGTTTTTATTTCATGCTTTAACACCAAGGTCAGTAAGGGTCTCCACAGCCAGCACCGATCTTCAGTTGGTAGGCAGTTAAAATGTACTGTGGATATTTCAGAAATGCCCTCTGTAAAGTGTCTCCTGCAGCCTAAGGCAGGTTTAGAGTGATTCCCAGCCTCTAACCCCAGCCCTCCCCACTCGCATGACACTCCTCCTGTCGGCAACGCCAGCATCAACAGCAGTTTCACTGCAGATGCTTCTAGGTAAGACAGGGTGCCCCTGCACCTGCTTCTCCTCTCCCTCGCTGCTGCTGCCCTGTTTCTCTGCTCTGCCCTCTTCCTTCAGCTCCGTCCCTTGGAGTCCTGGGTCACACAAGAAAAAAAGAGCTAGGATGAGCTAACTGAAAGGGGTGAGATGCCTCAGCTACTGTTTCAGACAGGGATGCTGAACTTCTAGATCAGAAATACAGACTAGGAGTTACTGCCTTTTAAAACCAAAATAACAGAGCACTTCAGAAGCCTGTGCTGCACCTGCAGTCTGTGGGAGGCTTTGCAACACAATGCAAAAACCAAACCAGTATTTCCCATGCAGGTGCTCGTACCCAGGACACCTATCATGCAATTACTCAGCAATACACAACCTCTTAGCATAGAGCAAGGGAGGAAACCCTACAACCAGAATCTGTAAACAGACCAGCCCCCAAAACTTCTCCAAGAGAATCTGTTACACCAACTACCCACTTGATGGTTTGAGACAGCCTTGCAGGAGTTGTGCTACATGGTACCCACAGCAAGTCAATACTGCATGTGGTACAGAGTTACAACAATTCCATATATGAATGAGATATAAACACATATTCATACATTTCCAGAACTTTCTATGTCAGAGCTATAGGTGGAAGAAAATAGGAATTTTGACTTGTGTACTCAAGCACTAGGCTGCAGCTCAGCCTAAAGATCCGTGCAAAAACACATGGTGTAACATAGCCAAGCACATGCGTTCCCTACACTCGCTTTCACAGACTTTTATGTGACGTTTCATGGCTGGCAGCAGAGCTGTTGTACCTACACAGCAAGCACAAGTGGCTGTAACGTCCATAACTCAGAAATGCCACATGCAGATGTGCTTTTACAGCTTACAACTCAGCCGAAATGCCTCCTCGTAACTTGAAGAGTGCTTACACACTCTTTCCACCACGCAGCTAAATTATTCCATAATAAGATAAGAATCTCTGCTGTAGCATATGAAAAACATTTGCTGGGAATATTCCAGCTACAGTGCAGCTGAGCGGCCTGTTGCATTATGTATACCCTGATTACAGAAACTGAAGACTACAGTGGTGGGTTCAAGTTGCCTCTTTTCTCTAGTCTTACTGGCAGTTTTGGGTAGTCATTCTATTTTTCTTTTGGTCCCCCATCTAATCTAGTAGAACACAAAGACAACAGCAATTCAGACTGAGACACCTCTAAAAGCAGGAGAATCCAGGATATTCACTATTAGGGCACACTGATTTTTAAAATATGGAATACCATTAAAAAATATAAAAATCACATATATAGCTTAAAGGCTGACATCATCTAAAGGTATGAACACTGAAAGCAGAAGCATAACTACATTACATTATGAAACAACAAGTCCTGGCCAGAAGTAGAAAATTATGTTCCATACTCTTGCAAAGATGCTTTGGGATGAGAGCAGCCACAAGAGGTCCGGCTTACCAAGGAGGCAGGTATAAGGTCATTTGGAATTAATTATATCATCATCTCCAGCTTAAGGAATAGGACTGAAGATGCTGGATCCTATATCTGTGTTTGCCTTTGACCATTTCAGTGCTTCAGTCACTTAAGCAATTCAGATTATTTGAAGTTTCAGGTTACAGGCCCAGCATGAATAAGACCAGGAGGATAACTAACTAACTGTTTCAGCACCATAGGGCTGATGCATAATCCATGTAGTTGATGTCACTTACACTCCACCCCAACATAATCAACAGGAACTGTATGTATGCCCTGAAGACATCTTGCACCCATTGGACTGTTTCATTAGACAATTTTGTCTCAAATATTTTTGAGGACAACAGATGCAACTGACAATGTTTTACCTGCTACTGCCACGTATCTGCTAAATGGATCATTTGTACCAATACTCTCACTAATCTATGACTGCCAGAGGTGAAGAAAGAGGGGATTTACAACTAAAAAATCATTATCTTGAACATAACTGGATTGCAGCAAATACAGTAGCAGCATTTTGCTGTGCTAAGAGCAGTATTAAGTCCAGAAAGGGAGGGAAACTGACTAGAAACTGTTTTCCAGAAGAAACTGCAGCAGAAGACCAGGGTGACAACTGAATCTCAAATTGTGGGTGCTCTTCAGTTAAGCTATTCATAGCAGAGACATTTGCAACCTTTCCCTTTCTTGATCTGCTAAATAAAGCACCTATTCAATTTGCCCTTCCTCTGGGTGGTTCCTAGAAACCACCCCGGCTACTATCAAGGGGAAGTCACAGTCAAAACCCTTCAGCCTTCAAATGGATCGGGTGGAATGTGTGGTGTCCCTCGGATCACAGGGGTTTGCTGCACCTCTGAATGTGGCTGCTGCAATAGATGCACTGAAACTCTGCTTTCCCTCGCCCCCCCGCAATGCATACCGACTAAAGCAATCAAGGGCTAAATTCAGTTTGGAAAAAGAAGTATCAAAATATAGCAAAACGCCTTAATCTAAAACATTGTATCACCTCAGCCACTCTATATTTTGACCTCTATTACTACAAGAACCTTGTTACTTTTTCTTTTCTGGTTGTTCAGAAGAAGATGCTTCAGAGTACCTTACTAAACAGAGTAGACAGTGAAGCTGTTAAAAAGACAGGCATTTTGTTTTAATTTATCAAGTATAAAAGAGGGAAGCGATAAGAACAAAAAATGGTCTTTAAGGAAGGAATCAGCGTGCATACAAAAAGCTCCACAATAACAAACCAAGCAGCTTCAGCCTAGTTCCCCCCTCCTAGACATTCCAACATATCCTGACTTTAACAACACCATCTGCCAGAAAGATAAGTTCCTCGGATGTCTTCTGTATTTCTTGTTCTTTATCCTTTTACCAGTGAATCGTGAAAATCCTCCTCCACATTTTTTTAAGTCACTAAGCCTCATTCACCTCTTTGCTTCTTTAAAACACTATATAACTGCTTGAGTTTGAGAAGCAACTTGATTTAATTCTTCTGTTCTTATGATGCATACCGTGGACAGTTACAAAGACCCTTTGCTCTGGCATGGTTTGCTCCTTCTCACGCTGGGACACCCATGTGCTCCAAAGGGCTTGTGAACCAAGACAGCTTACAAATGAGCAAACTGCATTCATGCTGTAAGGACTTTGTCATTTAAAAGAAATAAATAATAACACAGCTAAAGGAGTTCAGTTTGGTTCAGCTGTTCCAAACTTCACCTCACCTTTCGGCTCTGGAAAGTTCGAGTCTTCACCTTCACTTTAATTCCTGCAAGCAGATAGCTGTGCTGCCCTAACTACCTGCTCTCCAAAGTTAAATGCATCCATCTTTGGTGTTTGCAGCTGACAACTTAATAGCATCTTCTACTGTGCATACACTGACCTGAATTCTCTATTGCTTGTAACCATGCCTTTTCAGAACAGCGATTTTTCTTTTGTCTCAGCAGAGATGCATGGCTCATTACAGCAAACCTAGGTGCCAACTTTGATGTTTCAAAGGTCAGATTTTTCTTCTGTTTTCTAAGTAAGGAAGGCATTTTTTTTTTTTCCCCAAGACCATACTGGGAAGACACATTAATTTTTAGCCTCTTGTCACTCAGGAAGCAGCACAAGGAGCTTTGGTCGAGTCTTTAAATCACCTCCTGGGAGCTCCTTTGGTTGTAGAAAGAAAACTCCTAGTTTGATTGCTAAAGTATTTGTACCAAAGGGAGAAATAGCTGCCCTGCTCCACTCGGCTCATCGCAGGGAAGGCAGCAGGGAAGTTTATGAACTGTAATTACCAGCTTATCCACTCAGGCTCTTTCCTAAAAAGAGACTCATTCATCATCCTCTTTTGTGCTACCGACTCCTTAAAAGGCCTACTCAGCTTTAACTCTAGCGTGTCCCACCGCAGCCGGGCTCTCCAAGAGCCTGCGCCCGGGCTACCTAGATGGATTTCAAAGGGAACATCGCGCCGCTTCCCTGCCTTATTTGGGAAGCCCTTACCGCGAGGCTTGGCACAACCGCAGTGGCCGAGCAAGCCTTCGTAAGCCTGGAGCTCTGACGGAGATTTAACGAGAAGGAACCTCGGCTTGCGATGAGCTCCGAGCCCCGCCAAGAAACAGAATCGAGAGTGAAAAAGGAGGGCGGGCTGACGAGATACCGAGCGAAACTTGCAGAGTTAAAAACAACCCCGAGACGGCCCGGCGAGCAGCCCTCGGGAGGGCTTTGCGCGTCTTCGGTGTAAAAATCTTCAGGAAGGAGGAAAAGGAAGGCCGGGAGGGACCCGGCGCAACCAGGCGGGCAAGCCGCCAGCGGCCCGGGGACACCCCCGGCCGACGGCCCGGAGACCTCCGCAAGCAGACACGCAGCCACGGACACAAACACATAGGCACGGACACACAGAGACACGCAGCCGGGCAGGGCGGGGGGCGGAGCGGCGCCGGGGCGCCCGTGCATCCAGCAGCGCGGCCGCCGCCCGCCCCCCGCACCCCCGCGGCGGGCGGGAGGCCTATGGGGGCGCGGCGCCGCTGCCGGAACGCCGGCAGCCCCTCCCCGCCGCTGCCTGCGGGAGTGGGAATAAAGACAGATAGCGGGGCAGGCACCGGCCGGGCGGGAGAGCGCAGAAAGTTTCCTGCGGAGCCCGCGGGCGGCGGCAGCGATGCCCGTGCTGCGCGGAGCGCTGGGCGGGCGCCGCCGGCCTTAGGGGGGAGCGAGAGCGGCGCGGGGCCCGGCAGCGAGCCCCCGTCCCGTCCTGTCCTCTCCTCCGGGCGGCGAGGAGGAAGCATCCCGGGCAGGGACGGGAAAGCGGCGCCGGCCGGAGCGCGGGGAGGGGTGCGGCACCGCGGGGATAGCCGCCGCCGCCGGCAGAGCCCGGGGGGAAAAATGAGCTTGTTGTCAGCCATCGACACCAGCGCCGCGTCCGTCTACCAGCCCGCCCAGCTCCTCAACTGGGTCTATCTCTCGCTGCAAGACACGCACCAGGCCAGCGCCTTCGACGCCTTCAGACCCGAGCCCTCCTCATCCCAGCACCCCGACCTCGGCTACACCAAGAGCACCCCGGAGCTGGGCTCCTCGCTCAGCTCCAGCTATCTCAACAGCTTCTTCCAGCTCCAGCGGAGCGAGGTGAGTCCGCGCCGCCCGGCGCGTAGCCCCCGGGCCGCTGCCCCCGGCTCCCCCATCCCCAGGCTACAACCGCCATGATGCCTCGGCAGCCTCCTCGCCACTAGCCAGGACCAAGCCTGCCGGCGGGACGGGGGAGCCCCGCTCCCCGCCTCGCACGGCGGCGGGGCCGGGGAGGCTCGGCCGGCCGCGCGGGCTCCTTTCCCGAACCCCTTCCCGCCCCGAGCCTTAACGCCCCGCCGCAGCGCGCTGCCTCGCTACCCCTCGCCGCCCGCCCCGGCCCCTCGGCGCTGGCGGCGCCCGTCCCGCTAACGGGCCGGCGGCCGGGCCGGGGCGAGGCGCCGCCGCCGGGGCGGCATTGGCGAAGCCGCCCGCCGCCCGCGAGCGGCGATGGGCGCCCGTGTTGACAGTGTGGTAAATGGTTACACCGATTTCCCGTGCGCGCCCGGGACGGTGCCAGGGGTACGGGGGGGGGCGGTGTGACACGACGCAGAAAGTGTGTTACAACCGTAACTGCACGCCAGAGCCCACCTCCCCGCTTTTTTTTCTTTTAAGCGATACCAGAGAAGCTTGGTATAAAGAATATCTGTAGTTTAAGCGAGATCAGAGGCCAGCATTATTAAAGAGGAAGAGAGATAAACAGGAACGTGACAAAAACAAAGTGAAAAAAAAAGCTTTGCACACGTTTCATAACACAAGCTCAAGACTAAATGAAGCCTAAGGGAAGGAAGCTAAAAAACCGGGGTATGCAAAGACAATTCACTGTGGAACTCCCTGTCACAGGAAGTTGTTGAGGTCAAGCACTTCTGCATTGGAGGGACTTCACATGTGTGGAGATACTGCAAGGTGGCACCTCACACACCACAGCTCCCAGCCCCTCCAGAAAAGATCCAACCGTGTCATTACTCCCTGTCACCCAGATCAAGCCGCAGTCATTCCACAGTCGCTCTATTTGATGAGGGTTAGACGGACCAGGCATCCGACCTTCTAGCAGTGCCCATGGAATAATGTTTCAGAGTCCTCCCAGTTTCATTTTGGTTAAAGCATAAGTTTTCAAACTACTCTCAGTCAAAACAAACACTTCTGTCAAAGGTATGGAGCTGTTAATTAAAACCAAATCGAATTCCCTAATGGTTATGGTGTGATAGCTGTTAACAGCACAACATAGCATAGCCAGTTTAGAAACACCCAGACTTAACAAGCACACTGATACTGTGAAAAGACTAACAGGCAGGGTTATTTGAGCTTCCAGCTACCTACCTGTTAATGACAAACTGTAGATTTTGCTCCTTTCTGCCTGGCTTACAAGCTTCTTGGTGCCCAGGTAGTGAAAAGACTCCAGGGGTTTGGCCTACATGGACTCTCCCCAGACTAGGACTCCATTCAGGTCTGTGTTTGTTCAAGTCGAGATACATTCTGCTCACAGCAGGTCCTTTTTCTTCTTGGGAGAAAAAGGAAGAAATAAGTAAATGGAGACTGCATCCAGGAAGCCTTTGAAACAGTCTTTGAGAAACAGTTTTCCTTTCCTTAAATTTTCCCCTGAGTTCATTTTCTGCTCCTGTTAAACTGTTTGCAAGTAGAGGCTAACCCTTTTGTCACACACTCTCACTTTCCACTTCTCTCACATTTCTTTAATTTTTTTTCCCCAAAAAACCCCTTTTCTCCTTTCTTCTGGAAAACCATTCTCCTAAGTATGACAGAGCTTCTTCCCCTGGATCCTGCTTCAGCCTCAGCTTTGAGCTGTCAGCCCCGTTGCACCGTTCCCTTGGCCTCGTTGCTTTTGATCCCAGCAATCACCGTAGCTGCATTTCTGTATGGATTCCTGTCATCCATGAGCTGTATGGATGCAACTTTATTTTGCTCTTTTTAACCTCATTACAGTTTCCTGAAGCACATGAATGACAATGACTGAGAACACCAGCTCTGTAGAAAAACTAGAGCATTCACCGTTCAGAAAGTGAGACATTTAATACTACACAGATACTTCAATAGTTTCTAAAGATCAAACATGCTAGTTTGTTCCAGTTCATTTTCCAGCCTGTGACAAGAATAGCATTGACTCTGTGGCTGATAGTGACACTTCTAGGGTTCCAATCTTTACCTGAAGTATGCGTTAACACCTGGTAACCTGAAAGGAGAGAAAAGGGCACAGCCACCTCATCCGGCATGGGAATGAACCCGGCCTGCTGGATATACCCCAAAGAAAGCAGGGAACCTTTCAATTCCCCAGACTAACGCTGCCTGCTTACACAGCAGCCTTCATTCAAGGGTTTAGAAGGTGTCAGAGATAATGTTGCTTAAAAAAAGTTCTGTCAATATGTTAGATGCTCCATTCTTTCCAGAAACTGCAAACTAGACTGTGTTTTTGGCAGGAGTCACCCAAGAGTTTCCTACAATGTCATGCTCTTAATTCTTGAGATTCTAACATCTGTTTATTTGCAGATGCCATTGGGTATACACTACGTATTTCAACTGAATAACATTATTTTGGGGAGCATTAGTACTGTATGCTGCTTTTGCATCAAGTGGGCTTATGCTATCTTTGGAACAACACATAACTTTCCACAGTTAAACTGTTGACTGTTTTCTACACAGTGCTTGCTTTGGTTGGCATTTTTTTCCCCTCCCAGTTTTATCCTGGGTTGGCTTAGCCTGGAGCCGAGCTGTGACAATGATTGACACATAGCTGTACACAATATTTGGAAAGTGACCTAATGGGCCAAAATAGCAACAGATTGAGAAACGATAGGATCATAGGGTGTAAAAATAGTTGCGTGCCCTGTATGTCGCCTTGCAATTGAAAATTTCTGGAGGAGAACGCTCAGGATAAGAGACAGCACTTGTGAAGAGTTGCTATTATACAGGGCTTGCAAGTCTGCATGGCAGTGCCTGTGTATGTGACTTGCATGCTGACCAAAGGAAGGGGACAGAAAAAAATAGAAGTGCCAGCACCCACAGAGTAGTCTTACACTCCACCAAGATTTCTGTCCTTCAGACTTTTTCCACTACAATGGACGCCTTCTAAATAAACATGATGAACACAGCTGTTTGGTGCATAAAAGCCCATTGTACCAGGGAAAAAAAAAAGCAATAATAAAGGTTTAAACAGTAAAGCGACAATGAGCGTTTTGTTCCATATGCAAGACTCATTTTGCAAAACAGACCTGCTTTAAATAAAACTTTACTGCAGCGTTTATTGTCCTAGATATGAAACGAAAGCATGTTAGAACATTAAGATGTATTAAATTGGCTATTGAACTGAGCTCCACCCTCATTAGAACACCATCCATCAGAGCCAAGTATTTGAGGTTTTGTTGTGGGGCTGGTAACGTGGGATTTAATGCATTTGAGACACAGCCAGGTAACTGTGGCTTTGTGTCATTGAGTGACATAATTGAGAAACCTAGAATAAGGATGTAAGGGAGTTGTATGGCATTTTTCTATACTCACAGTAGGCATCCTGCCAGATCACTGCTGACTTCAGTCAAGAAGCATCAGCAACCTGTAACTAGGAATTACCACGTTATAATCATCAGACTTGTTTCTTTGAAAGTAGAGTGCTAGTTCCAGCGCAAGCCAATGTTTACACATGAGAAGGAGCCTGTGTCCTAATGAATTCTTTGCCCATGTGCAATGCTCTGCATGTCTTTCCAAGAGGGGAATTCCTTCCAGAAACCTCTACGGCAGCCACTTTCTGGACTTAAAAGAGATCTTATTTAAGCACAGATAACTGCATATACTAGATTAGAAAATAATTACTTAAAAAAAAAATGGTTCATGTTTCTGACTCCGGGACTTATACATCCAATCCTTATTGTCAAGAGATGAACTAACTGGGCATGAGAGAACATGAGCTAGTTGAGCTGGCTACAGTAAAGTGTAGATCAGTCGCTCGGAAAGGAAAATTTTTGGAATTAAAAAAAAAAAAAAAGGTTAGAGATCATACTGTGGAAAATAACATTCAAACCCCTGTGAAACAGATGCAGGTCTG
Source organism: Porphyrio hochstetteri (assembly GCA_020800305.1). Classification (NCBI taxonomy): domain Eukaryota; kingdom Metazoa; phylum Chordata; class Aves; order Gruiformes; family Rallidae; genus Porphyrio; species Porphyrio hochstetteri. Next base: position 13,715,154 of record CM036911.1, read on the forward strand.
CAGCACTGGGATAGATACTGCTTATCAGACAGCTTCCCAAAGAAGAAAAGTTGGTATAACAATGACATTTGTATGTTGACAATGCCCCATGAAACACTGTGAGGAAGAAGAATGTTGGCATGTCTACAGAAAATACATTTTTGTATCAGACAAACTTGCTTTCAGTCTGTCTTTTGTAGAATTAGAAGAATACAGATTAGTCTGATACTTGATGAAGAAAGATCTGTGATTTAGCCTAGATGAAGTAATTTGGAGGATGATTGTAAGATTAAAAATAAAATGTTTCACCATTCTCCTAGTATCAGAACAACACAGCGTTTGCCATACAAGATCAGGCCATTGCACCCACTAACTTCTCATATCTCTAAGAGCAGCCATGATTAAAAAGACTTAAAAGAGAGACCAACACACCTTTTAAGAGGCTGCTCACAATCAGTATGGTCCTATTATCTCCTCTTATTTAAGCGTAGTTATTGACAGAGTGATGCAGCGCACAGGTTGCCTGCAGAAAGTATATGAAACTATTCCTTTAATAATAGTGATTATTATTTAATCGATTTCCTCATCTTCATTTTCCTCGCTATTCTTCACCTAGGAACTCACATTTCAACACCCTTATTCTGCAAATTTTACTGAAAAGGCAATAGCTCCCCAATTCCTGCGATGGAGGAACTTGTGCTCTCTGCCTCAGAACAATTGTACATGACAGGTATTTTGTGGCTACTGAAGGTGTAGAGTCAACTGCTTTCAAACTGTTTTTCAAGAAGTCAAATGTCAATTCTTGGACTGGTCCTTGTAAGAGATTACAGGGAGCTGGTGCTCTGTCAGTCAGGAGGCAACAGGCATTTGGGTATCTCAGCAGCATCAGCCTCCTCCATCCTCCCACACAGCCAGCTCTAGAGCCCTTTTGATATTGCCTCAGCAGATCAAGGACAGCTTTCACAGCCTGCTCTCTATTCTAGACTCAGAGTCTCAGATCCTATTACAGGCAGTTGAGCTAACTACTATTCTAGTTTTAATTCCAGTTGCATGTGTGCTTTAAAATGCAAAAATTCAGTTTTTTAAGTCTAGAAACTTTATTTTTTGGCTCCCTGTTCTTATTTCTGCAACAGGGGCCACTCGCTCTGCTACTTCTGTCTTTGGAAAACACCCTCTTTTGCCAGGGAAGGAAAAAACAAACCACACCAAACCATACATCAATGTATTATAGGAAGTAAGAGTCTGAAAATATATTTTTTTATAAGAAGCAGGAAATTCAAATTATCATACAAATTACACTCTTCTATTTGTATCCCCTAGGTATGCCTTTAGACTTCTCTACTCCTCAGGATTAAAAAATAAATAAATAAACCTTAAAAGCACTGTGCTGCACATGGTAGATATCCTTCTTGTCCTTCACATTGAGGCTAAATTACCTAATAGCAAGCTGATTGCAGAAGGGAATGCACAAGAGCCAAATTTGGTTCTCTTAAGCAAGTACTCCAAATACAGTTACGTTGCTTTTACTTACCTGGATAAGAACAGGAGAAAGCTCCCAGAAGTAAGAACTGAAGATGTGTTGAAGTTACTCCAACAGCTAGAACCTCTTTTGTTGCTTCCTTACCTCCCCACACCTGAAGTAAATGCTGCTGCAGCATTGCATTGCACCGGCACTACCTCTAGCTTTAACTAGTTCAAACACGATTTACAGATGGGCTTTAGTTCACAGCAGCAAAAGTATTGTCCACCATAGTCTTCTGTGGCTAATTAGTATCACATCAAAGGCTTGACCCATGTTTGGAAAGCTGGCAAGAGACAAAATATTAACTGCTGAACTTAAATGAAGTCTTCCAGAAGAGGAATACGGACTTTCTGCTTTACTATTGATTTGGTTTTGATAGGTTAAAAAAAAAAAAAAAAGAGAAAAAAAGCTAGTGATAGAAGATAAACCAATTATAAGTATTCTTCCTGATTAATTGAAAATTACTGCCAACTCTTTTAGATCAGTTGTGAATTTGTATTTATGCAAGCTCCTCACTGCTAGGAGCACTGGCATTCACTTTCCATCCCACAAATACATCAGTGCCTTGAAAAACTTGCCAGGCAATACATTGAAAAAACCAACCCACCCGACCCTTAATTGGAGGCAAAAGCATGTATAATTCTTGTCACCATTCTATTTTATACACACAGCTTTCAGTTACAGTCATTTTATGCGTTTACAGTGTCTTCCATCCCAAGGCACCCAAACAAAGGGGTGATGTAACTGTGTGTTGGGTAATGATTTTTCATCCCTTCCTCTTATACTCCGCAGACACAGACTCGGTTATTCAGAATAGAAGAGTAAGACCCTTCTCCGCTGAACTACACAAACGATAATACAATCAAGTCTCACTTGAACCAATATATTCATTTACAAAATGTATGGGATGAACAGATAGCCAAAAACTCTACCGAACTGCTTTTATCCAAGAACCAATCCCCCTCTCCTTTTTTTCCCCCTTCCCAGCCCCCTTCTGTTGTGGTCTGCTTGGGGGATTTTGTGGAGTTGTAGGACATAGATAGCAAACAACATTTATCAATAGTCCTGTTGAAAAGCAAGTAATTAGAAGCAAAGATCACATTTTTCACAGTCACTAGGTGAGAATTAATACCAAGGAAAATTCTAGTTGAGAGTTTAAGTGCACCATAGAAGGACTGACACCTGATTTAAGCAATGTTTCAATCTAAGTCCAGAGTATCTTCTCCATGCTAGTTTAAGCAGCACAAAAAATGGGGGACAGTGCAGCTGCAGAAAAGCGCAGGCACAGGTGTTACAAAGCTAAACCATACAATAATAATAATAATATGTATTTGCACAGAAACAAAAGCAAATGTGTTCTGTTATATAAACTAGATACATACAAATACTACCTAAAATGTGAGACTGGGTATCACCTTAAAGTTTCTGAATGGTTTTGTTAAATGTAACAGTTAATATTTGTACCTCTCCTCAGTTTCTTTTTCCCAGGAAACCTGCCAGCAGCCCGATGCCCATTTTGCCACTCTCCTGAATTGCCCTCCTTCCTCTTTTAAAAGCCACAATGAAATGATTAAATTAAATGGGAAGAATACAAGTCTTTGCTTCATGGCAGTTTACTTAGGTTCTGTCTGGGTTCCAGAGAAGTTATAATGGATCAAAGGAACCAATTAAGTTTTTCAAAGCTATTCAGATCTTACAGTAATGCTGACATAATTCAGATGGACAGCATTTCATAAGTGTCACAACTTAGGTCACTTCTTTTTTCCTGTGGGTCAGTTTTTAATTCTCAGAAACATTACAAACAATCTGTGATCTACTAAAAGTAGAACCTAAAATTATAGACAGATTCACTTGAGGAAAGCAGAATAAATGCAGGGTTAGGAGGCCTGGGCTTTGTCCCAGTCCCTCACTGGTGGTCAAGCCAGCGCAGCTGTTGGGAGTTTTGGTGATTTTTAAAGATTTTACATATCACAAGCCTGGCCCATTTCTTTCTCTCGTTTGTTTTGGTGCAAGTAAATACTATACATGTCCAATACTTTGACTAGGAGGAATTTTAAGGAGCCTCTTCTAGTCCCTTTTCTTAGCTATTCCAACTGCTTCTGGTAGGAGAGCAGCTATGTGGTCTTCCAGACCTGTATCTTTGGAAATACATTTTGTGTTTCTACAGATTTAGTTTGAAGATAGGCAAATGTCCTCATGGTCCAGTACTCTCGCTCTCATATCCGAAGTAGAAATACATTTCTTGCTGTATTAAATGACCACCCACACCTACTCCCTGCACATGGCAGGATTTGGTGTCGCTTTTGAATGAACTCAAGTGCGGCACCATAGAAGGATCACAGGAATCTGGAAATCTATTTTTACATCAGATCCAGCTAACTGTCAACCAAGCAAACATTTGAAAGGGATCATCTTGCTCCCCTAGGTTCCTCTTGCCAATCTAGAGATTCCAGGTTTCTAAATTTGGTAGCAATTGTAGCAGGGGAGTTGGAGCCTATATTTCCTCACACTAAGCCAGTCTGCTAAGCAAATATCTGAGTGTAATCACTAGGGTTGTGGATACCTGTGGGTGAACAGAAAGCAAAGGAACTGTTGTACAGATACTGCATCCTGAAAATGAAGGATTAGCACAGAGCTTTTAAGAGGATCTGACCATCAGTTGTCCTTGAAATACAGAAGCATTCTTATAACCATCTTTCTCCATCATACATTGTAACTGAAATTAATAGAGCAATGGATTCATTCCTCTAATGGACTCAATGTGGGGAAAAAAAATCCTTAAGTCTACTTGGAAACCAGATTACTCCATTGTTATTTTATAATTTATCTGAGGCAGATTGCAAAGTTTTAAATTTACTTGCTCAGATCACACTTCAAGCTGTGGTGTATCACAACTGAGTAAGAGTGGCTTTAAACAGATAAAACTATCCAAAAGCTGGAGTCACAAAATGAAATTCCAGCCTGTCATTTAGTACATGGAAATAATTTATTTTCCTCGCTATATGCAATTTAATAAAAGTTTTTGTCTTCCCATGAGTGCAGGAACTGAGGCCCTAAGCACATTGCAAGGGGCCCGTTCTGGGCAGATGATGTATTGTTTCTACCTCTGACAGTGACCTTAGCTTTGCCTCTTTTAAACTTTGGCAGCCATCACAGAGGTTTCTGTGCCAAGAAGGCATTACTGAATGTAAATGATATAAACAACACTGTCTCAGACTTAAAGTTCTATTTAACCCAAAATGGACATTTTTTGGCAAAACCTTTCATCGCGCAAGAGCCACACAGGAGGTAAATGCTTTCCTAAGTGTGTCTTGAACAGGCACATATCTATTTCCGGGTGTTATTTTTCTTATGTTCAGAGTGTCAAAAGACCCACCAAATGAGAGGAAACCTGACTCTTGTTTTTCAAACTGCAGGTCAGATTGAAACAAGATTTCCTGCAGGAAACAGAGAAGTTAACAGAAAGCGCAAGGGTCAAAACATGTCCATCCGTTTCTCCCCTCCTTTACGCTATACAACCTTCATCATAACCTCCTCTTCATCTGAGAACCCTGTTTTGACAAAATTGGCTTGTTTCTCAACAACACGAGGAGGCAGTGGGATGGAGGTATCTGGCAGAGGCTCTCCCTGCAGGCCCTCTCTTAGAAAGGTCAGGGAGGTTGGCGGTCGGCAGCCTGGGGGAGACTCAGCTGCAGGCAGTGGGGGACAGGCCGAGGAATGAAAGCTCCTGTGGGGATGTGTTAAAGTAATTTACAACGTGAATGGTCTCCCTTGTCCCTAATATAGTGCTCATCTGTTAGAGTTTCTCTTTAACATAAGTGGGCAGTTGTTTAGCATTCAGCGGATGAAAAGGATCCCTGCAGAGCTCAGGGCAAGATTTAGAAAGTTCCTCCAAGACTGCACACCTCTGACCAGAGGAAACCTCTATCCTCTCCTTTACCTTCTTTTCACATCTGCCGTTAAAGGCTTTTTGTGAGACCTTCATATGTTGTGCAAAACAAGCATCCCCTCCACTGATGTCCACAGTAAACCTTTCCCCGAGGCTGAAATGAGCATCACACTACTAGCAGAGAGCTAAGTGGTCTACCTGAGCTTCAGTACTGATGACTGGCTGAGAAACTATTTATCCATCAAGTGTTGTGTTACTTCTATACCACTGTATAGTAGCAGTGGTGGGAAGCAGCATTTTTTTTAAGATCTAAAGATCTATGAAACACTTTGAAAGCTTAAGATCAAAACATTAAAGATCAGCAGATTTAAAACAAGGTGAAGCAGTGGCATGCATTGCTCTTCAACCCTGCCGTGAATTGAAGGTACACCAGTCATGCACAGAGGAGGACCCACTTGCAGTTCTGCAGAGTCTCAGCAGTGATGAGCAATTATGGCCTAAGAAACAGCAGCCACCCAAGTCATCAGGTCTGGAATAACTGGATTCGATAGATCTACCCACTGGATTAAAGATTCATTGCCCTACCATTGAATTACTTCACAGCTACTGACAAGTCATACCACATTCATAGCTGTCTCCTGCAGATACTGGTTCTGCAAAAGTCCTAGTGCCATTAACCTGAAAATATTGGGAAGTAGGGTTTAGTATTAGCAATTCAATGTCAGTATGTATTTATCTAAAACCCCCTACAGAAGAGGGATGAACTAAGGTATACTTGGCTAACTAGCCAGGAATCTATTAATTAAGCTTTACTTGGCTAACCTACATTTATCTGTGTTTTCAGATGAGGGACTTGAGCAATTCACATTTAACTAAAGTCAGCCCAAAGACCACGTCTTTTGACAGCTAACAAACATTGACTTCAGAAGGAAACAGAAGTCCAAGTCTTTTTTTCTTCCCCCAGGCAAACATTTTCTTCACCGACTGATGAGCTTTGCTTGCAGTTGTCCAAGAATAAAATGGCACTGGGTAAACTCTCAAACTATTTTCTGTAAAAGTATCTATAATTTATCAGAGGAGCCAAAGCAGACATAAGCCATACAGGAGCAGTTTTTGAGGCTTTCCTGTTCAGCCCTGGTAATTAAACTTCTCCATTTCTTCTGGCTTAAATTAATACAAGTTAATTTATGACAGTATTTTCATTTAATCCCTCTATTTTCAGAAGGCTTTCGGTTTGGCCAGAAATATTAATTCTGCATTAGGTATTTTCTTTGGGGACAAAATCAGAGAACTATTTTGACCAGTTATGAAGAGCTGAAGCACAGAAGGGTTACAGATTTGAAAAGTTCTTCGCACATGGCCATCTTCAGATGCAACTACCATGCTGTCACACATGTCACATGGCCTCATAGATAAATCCCATGTCTGAAGTAAGCCTTGGGGCACTAGCAGAGAAGACAGATATAGGCCCTCAGGTTAAGTTTTGTGTATTAGCACGTACAAGCCTCAATTACTCTTTGGATATCTTCAGATTTCCCCTTCCTCTGACATGAAAATAGCAACTGAGCGAGAGCAGTGACTTGTCTATCTTACTGTTTCACTTAGGACACAGCATGGGATCAGTTCTTACCTTCAAGAAAATCCAAGCTGATAAACAACCTCAGCACCTTTTGACATTTCAGTGCAGGACTAATAATTAGCATGGCTAGTCTGGTTACCATCATACCCACTTCAGAGACTAAAGAATGTTTATAATTTATAGTATATGAAAACCTTACTTTTTCCACACTGATAATAGGCAACACAACTCCTTTTTCCAACAAACTTCAAACAGCCATGGCGCCTGCTGACTTAAACTCAACTCTGGAAGTTAAGTCTGCTTTATTTTTGTTTGCTTTATTAGGTTGGCAACATACTAAAGCAAAAATAAGCTATCACAAATTCTTTGCTCATCACTTTTCAATTACAGACTATTTCATGTAGTGGAAGAATCAATGACTGGACTACATTATAGGAATATTGAAATACCAAATGACCTCACTTCAGTATGTGTAATTAAAACAAACATGGAGATAACCACTAGGAGAGATCTTATCAATTTCTTAACCATTTATTTTCTCTCTGTTTTAACTAGTGATATATTGTGTGCAGGTACCAGTGTAGTTGTCAGGAAAGGACTTCTTCAGAGGTGCAGGTAAAGCTGTTTTAAAAATAGAATTCTAAACAAAAATAAAGCCAAACAACCGCAAGAGCTCCAAACAAATGTACCGGCCAAGCACAGCCCATCGACCACTTCAGCCAACACAGGTCATGCTAACTGCAGGTAACTGGTGGATTTCTACCCCTTGATCACTGCCTGAAGGGTTCAGCAGTTACAGACAGAGTTTAGGAAAGAAACTGAATTTTCCAGATATGCCTCTATGTTTCCAGGTTTGCTTAACTCCTTCCTATTTGTCCTAAATCCCAAGTGCCATTTCCACATAAACAGGCCACTATCACTCATTGATAATAGCTCTTCTGGGAAATAGGTAATCTCATCACCTCTGGGCAGAAGACAGTGTTGTCACAGTTGAGATGCTATCATGCAATCTGTGCTTTCTGTTCCCACTTAAAAAGAAAATACCTGCACAGCTAAAGCAACAGCCATACCAACAGGGAATTCAGAAAGTAAAGCTTACCACCTTTTTGCTCCAATGTTTTATTGTGTAGTCCTATGAAATACTATTGACTATTTTCAACATGATACCATCACTAAAAAAGAAGCTGAAGAAATAAATTCTGTTTCAGTATTTCCTTGCCCAGCTCTTGGCACATCAGTCCCAAAAGCTGTCTCCGAAAGGCAGGGACCAGCCAAGGGAATCAAGAGCGTATGCCAGATCGTTCACGTAACTAGGAATTTCTTAGAGGTGATTTAGATGCTGGAAATTTTGAGTCACTCATGTATGTAACCCAACTGGAAATTAGAGTAACACAGCTATAGAAGACAATAGCTACCTCTTTCACACTGTAACCTTACAGATTATGTGTCCTTTAACTGGAAACACTTAGCAAACAAATAACAAAGGAAACCTTACTTCCCAACACCACCAACAGATTGTGGTTTAAAGATCTACTGAGCAGAGAGGTTACCTTAGGAAAGTACACCATCAAATTTTCAGTTTAGTTCACATTCAACTAAGTCAACAAGTTCCATAGGAAGAAAACAAAAACAACAAATAAATTATCAGCTCAAACTTTCCGCCAAGGCAGTTTCAGAGTTTTACCACCAGCTCTCCCATCCTCCCAGTACAGCAAGATAAGGAAATCCTGAATTCATTGCAGCTGGCCTGAGGAGCCTAGTAATTAGGACATGCAGTGTGGTCTTTCAGCTCCTTGAGAGCACTCACCCTTTCACTGCCAAAATATTTTCTAGCCTGTCATAGTTTGCAGTGAGACTCCCAGGTGACAGGAATTATTTTTGATTTGAAATTGTTATCTTCTTTTTAAAAAAATAGGTTGGTTTTGCTAGTGGCATACTGTGAAGAGAAAGATTTTGGTTTCATCAGAGGAGCAGTCTCCCTGCTACCGCCCATACGTGTATCAACATGCTTGAGAGCAGAATGGGTCAGAATGCATTTCCTCTCTATTTTCCTTTCTGTTGTCCTCTGTATGAGACCATCAGCATTCTCCCTGTCACTCTGCTCATCCCCTGGACTTCCCTTTTGAGTGTGAACCTAATTCAAAGGTTTTGTTCAAACCCCTTTGTAAAACTCCCCTTTGCAGCAGTGCAAATGGTTACTAAGGGCTGAATTGCTAATTTCATCAGTTAAGTGCTCCAGACAAAAAAAAAAAACCTATTTTATGTATCTCAGCAATATTCATTCACCCCTTATGTTCTGCAAAGACAAAATGGACTAAATCATCATTTGATTCCATCATATTCATTACATGTTCCTGGGCTTTTGCTATTTGATTCCAGAGACCTGGATGAACTTTCCCATCATCACCCTTATTACATAACTTGGCTTTTTGGAACGGCTTTTTTCCTCATCTTCTGAGGAACTGGAGAGTTCCACAGCTAGCGACAGGATGTAGCACAGTTTGCACTGGTGCTCTTTATAGCATCTTTCAAGTGCCAGATTGATGTGTTTTTCATATTGTCTCAGAATTAAGACCGTTTTCCAGGTCAGATTGGCAGGAACTGTTGAAGCAGTTTGCCTGACTCTGTACCAAGAGGGACAGGCTGCATCTTGGGATAATCTAGGAATTTTCCTTTACGAATCCAATGTTCTTTGAGGCACTAGTGATGTCAGCAATGTCATCTTCTCCTCTACTGTCATCTTCTGGGATGTTATATGTGTGTCTTTTCCATTTTTAACACTGGGCCTCAAGATGATTATAGGGAAGCGTTTCATGGTGGTGTATATAGACTGGATGTTTTGGCATGTCCAGCCTTGGCATGTATCACACAAACACCCTGTCAGCTGAACCAGGTGGCCACTTTCAGAGCCATGGATCATGCTTCAGCCACAGAGCTATTGGTGGCTGCTAGGGTTATGATTTAATGTTAGTACAGCCTATAGTCTCGTAGGATCCTGGCCTTTGACAAGGCTTCTGCCTGTCATGGTTCAAACAAACAAAAGTTTAAGGAAGGTTTGCTGACAGAGCAGCAAAACCATGGTCATTGCAACACTTTCTGTATTGACCTGAAGAAGGGTTGGCGAAGAAGTGAATTACACACTATCCAGTCACAGTTCCAAATTGCTCCCTTATAACAGAGGTAATAACTCCATGTAAAGCATATGTAGAAAATAAAATAGTCACCACTGTGAGCTGTATGTCCATTTCAAAACCCACCAAAGGCAGCAGATATGTATGTTTTGTTTGGTCACTGGGCTGGCCCTAGTAGCAGAATAGCAGCTTCCTGATGGGCAGGAGTTATATATTCTACAGCCCCATGGGATGTTCCAGGTTTTGACAGTGGTAAAGAATCTGGGAATTCACACATTCTGTATGTTCATACACCCACCCTTCTGTAAAAAACTAGATAATAGGGAATTTGCAAAGTTACCAATGGGTGTAATGCATGTGAAGTACTTTAAGAATTTCTTGGCAAGAGGGGCTCTTAAAAAAGAAAAAATTTGCATTATTCCAAGAGTATGTAAGAGAAAGTGGCTCCTAGGGAAACAAAACTTCTTGAAGACCCTTAATTAATACTATTTTGGCATCCATAGCACTTCCCTTTCCTTTTAACAATTTGATGCCAAGAATTTCTCATTCCCGTAGCGTCCAATAAATCCTAGAAAATAAATTCCAGTGACCATTGGAGGTATCTTTTGTTGCTTGATGGCTAAAACAGCTAAAACCTTTTTGTTAGGTTTTGAAGTATCTTTTCTTTTTAAAATCTATGGGTTTAACCCCTGAAAAAAAAGTGGCCCATTCTCTTCTCAGCAGCCATAACATCCTGCACCAGCACACGACTATGTGAAGTCCTCCATGAGATCTGATTCTACTCTGTGGCCCTCTGAACTGATCCTGCTGCCCTGCACCAGCTTCAGCTTTGTAAGAGCGGTCAGTGGAGCTCAGTGCATTGTGTTTGATTATAGCAAGGGTGGGTGAAGCAAATTATCTGTACGGTGGCCACTTAAGCTGAGTTTTTATTTATGGAATACACCGCCTGCAGTGGGGTGGGATTCAGTGATAGTTGGGACTCATCCAGGTAATTGTGCCTAGAGCTTCTATAGGATTCTTTTGGTATGTGACAGTTACCCAGAAAACACTCACTGTGCAGACTTCCTAAACGTTTCAGATCTGAAATAAATGTCAATCCATTTCAGATTTATCTCACAGACTCTCTAAATAAATTTTAATGCATGTCTTCAATACGTATGTAACATATACGACATATTAAACACATGACATACAAAGACTCCACTGAAATATTTGGATTTAATAGTACTGAAAAACAAGGTCTCCACAGAGACCAAGACTGGACCTCTTGTTACCTCTCTTTCCTGTAAGCCAGCAGTAATTTTCTGATGCCAGGAAAATGACATGAACGTTGCATTATTGTGAGGTCTGTCAGACCTAATATGGAAACGCCCTGTGAAATGTGTCCCATCATTTCAAGGTGGCGGAATCTGTCAATAATTGGTACTGTTTCTTTAGTGATTCATTATCACATTTGGGTTTTTTTTTAAAGTTATTATTTACTTTCAAGACTCCTACTGCACAGTTTCTGTTGAGTCTTAACATACTACAGTGAATTAATCCTTGCTATCTCCAGTAGGGAGATTAGCTATTTAGATGATTATGGATTTCCTGGTGTTCTAAATCTACTGAATGGCAAATTAGGAGCTCCTGATTTTGATTTGCAGATTGAGTGAAGATCCTATTGAGGTGAAGTACAAACACTAGGTATTTACTGTTTATCAGGAAATGTTTAAATCACAGCAGGTTTCCCCTCAGAAAATCCAAGGCAGATGTAGATCTAAATGTTTCTTGTTATTGTTTGAACATGGGACTCTATGTTGACTGTCTCATTAACCAGATGAGAAATTAAAAATTACTTTACATTTTACTGGGAGTTTCTTTCCCTGACTTCAGTCTTGTATAAGTAGTTTTGGACACAAACACAATCCCTTCTGTTGTTCTTTCAGCATTTTGCCTACTTACTGTAACTGTACCATGCATGTGGTATGATTAAACGCAAAAAACAATTGTTGCTTAGTGGAAAAGTTGAACTGAGTGAACCATGGCAAGCTCAGTAGTTTCCTCAGCAGTGGGATGACCAGCTCCACTGCATTGCCTTCATGAAACCTCTTTATTAGTGGCTGTATATTTCTCTCATCAAATATGCAGTCATGTTCTTAATTAAAAAACCAAAAAAAAATCCCCTCACATTTTTTTTCTGCTGTTTTTACCCTACTCAGATCAGCCTCAGAACAATCCTTAATTCGGTACTGTGTCTCATGTGACATTTTTCTTTTCTTTGGCAGGCTCTGAGCAGCAGTCTGTACAAGAGTGCATCACCTTATGGCTCTCTCAATAACATTGTGGATGGGCTAAGCTCCCTCACAGAGCATTTCTCTGACCTATCCCTTTCTTCAGAAGCCAGAAAACCCAGCAAGAGGCCACCTCCTAACTACCTGTGCCACCTCTGCTTTAACAAGGGACACTACATCAAAGACTGCCCACAGGTAAGGAATATATAACATTACAGAAAAATCTTCATCAGAATTTTCACCATTCCTTGATTTAATAACACAGAATTTGACTGAAATAGTTCTTTAGAGTAGCACTGAAGAAATATCTTGACCAAGTGCCAAGATAGCCATGTGTTCTTTTAATCTATTCTTTATCAGAATGCTGATGGAAAAAATATGCTATTTCATTTGCCTAATAAGAATTACAAAAGATACTCATCTGGGCACATAAGCAGATTTTGGAAACTTTAAAAATGTCTACTATATAGCCACAGAGGTTATGTAAAATACGTTTTCAAGCAGCACACTCTAGTCAGTTTGGCAATATAACTTAATAAAAATATAACAAATTATGTATGTGAAAGGAGAAGAAATCATTACACTGGATGAGGACTTTGAATCAGCGTTGCAGTAAAACAAGCTCCAAGCATATCTGGTGCAAAATGTCTTCTGCCTCATAGAAGAGGTTTGCTGTACTTGGCCAGTGTAGTGCTCTTGGACTCCCAGAAGTTTTTTGTAGTAGTGAAACCTGGCAATATTTATTTCCTTAGAAAAGAGATATAAACCAGTGTACACTAAAAACTACTCACCAATCTGCAGTTTTCTTTTCTGAGGCTCCAAGCCACAGTGCACGAGGTTTCTCCATCCTCTCAAGTTTCACCTGGATACAGGCATGTTGCTGGCTTAAACTTTCACAACTCCAACAGCATTCTATTGTAGAGTCCCAAGGAAATTAAAGTGCTGCCAATACCCTAGAAGTACAAATGTGGACATTACTGGCATCCGCTTCACTGTGTCTTTAACCTCCTGCCCTCTTAATGTGTGATTTTCAGCAGAATATCTACATAGAATTAGCTACAGTTAATACGCAGTTGAGTATGTCAGACATTATATATAAGCCAAAACAGAGGCAGAAAAGCATCTGCCAGCTGAGCAGGGTCAGCATGAAATCAAGCCTAATGTCAAAAGAGCTTTAGCAGAGTGTATTCCTCCTGCTGTTATACATAAACTAAACTGTTTTCTTCATGAACTTTAGCTGTGTATCTTTTATTAATTCTAACAAAAACTGTGGTATTGAAGTATGTGTGCAGTCTTGGGTGGGGCACATAAAATATTTTTACATAATATTATTTCAATATACTTTGAGTAAGACAGTTTTCCTTAGGAAAAAAAAGACTACATTTTCCTTGCTAGGTGATCAAAAATATTCCTATGTATTGTATATTTCTGTGTTTAGTGTACTTAGTTTAACATGTTATAGCAAAATACAGGGATAGGACCACATAATAGTGTACCTTACTTAACAAGGGGATTAGTACTATGACTACTAAATATGTGATATAGGGAAACAGAGTGAACTATGGGAGATGGCTGTGCCGTGCTGCCTAAGAAACCACATGGATGCAACAAGTCCCCTGACAATCTGTACGTGCAAGCTGCAGCTCACACAGACAGTCCCAAGTGAATGGGTCACAGTGGGAACAGAAATGCATTATTTATTTCATAGGTATTTTTGCAAGTTTAAGGCATTAGAGATTAAAGAACAGTTGATGAAAATTGAAGACATACCGTCAGAAATTCAGGAGATGCAAAGAAAGTAACGTTCCTGCCAAAATATTAATTTACTTAAATTACAAATTCTATATAATTTTTTAAAGATTTTACTACTAATTTCTTTGTGAACCAGGAAAAAGACTTCCTGCAGAACATATACTCTGTGGCTGACTTATAAACTAGTAAGAAACGAGTGAAGGAACACAGGACTGGGGAGGCATCTGCCTGCTCACTGCACGCAGTCTTCTACAGTTACAGGCAGCCATATCATACAGCCTCTTTCATGAACACATCAAGTTCTGAAACTGGGAAACATTTCAGTGTTTTGCTCTCACTAGTGCTGCTGTGGGAAACTGCTCCAGAACCTCAGTCTCCTAATCAGAAATCTTCCAATTTCCAGGAGAAGTAGTCACTTGATAGTCATTTGTTCTCCTGCCAACATTGTCCCCCACTGAAATAGCTCTTCTCCCTCCCTGGTGCTTATCTCAGGATGTATTAATAGACTGCAATCATATCCTCTCTCTACATTCGCTCTGTAGGACAAACTGAGACAGGTTTTCTCCATCTCCTCACAAAAAACAGACTCTCTATTCCCCAATTCTTCTCATGGCTGTCCTCTCATGCTTTTCATCTCCTTGCACGTGCATGGCTACCTGTATGTATGGCATCCCAGAACAGATTTTTCAAGATATCATGAGTGCCTTTTGCTGTGTCTGCACCTGTCTGTTTCTATAGATCTAAGTTTATATTACTTAAGGAACAGGTAATAGGAAATTGGTTCTGCTTTACTGGAGATATCTAACACAAACAAGTGTTTTATGGTCTAGTCAGCTAGCACTTTCTTGAAAAAAATAGACTTAACCGTTCACAGAAACTTAAGCACTTGTCTTATTTTATCTAGATTTGAGGACAGATCTACAGTGGGTGGCCCTGTATACATGAAAACATTGTGCCCAAGAAGGGAGCACCCAGGGCAGGGTCAGGCCTTTGTTAGCAGGGCCCCACTGGCTACCACAGCTTTTGACGATATCTGGTGTCTTAAGTTGAACATTATACACACTACTTTGTAGCTTAGGTTTGGATGCTTAGCTTTTCTAGTGCTGTCAAAAATGAAAGTTCTTTTTCAAATCTTACCAAAAAAGGGCTGTAGCTATACATTTGTAAAGTACTTAAAGTTAGATAGATAAAAGAGATAAACTAATATGATTTGGACAAAATGTGTATCAGTAAATCATATATTATTTTTTATTTTCTTTTTCTGTAACTGCCTAATAAGAAACAGATTTTGAAATGGGGTGTTTTATGGAGTTTTTCCTGTATAACAAAGAAATTGTGTAACAGCTTCAAGACTTTATATCCTCCCTCAATTCTGCTTGTAATAAACATTGTAAAACTCGTGTGCTTTTTCTGCTGTTGTGAAAGTTGTTGGCATACCATACTGATGAAGATACACGTATTGGTTCAGATTTATATCTGAAGTGATGATGATACTGTAAGGAGGTTAAATAATTGTAAACAAAATGGCCAGCTTTAGCATTTGAGTAGCTCAGGTATCTGCAGTTTGTCCAATAACCTGTCCAAAATTATCTGTTTGGAAATTGAAAAGCAAACTTATATTATTTTAGCATGTAGTTTGTATGATCTGTAGTAACAGAAAGTGTGTTTTCAGTTTTAGAAACTACCAGAAACGAGAGCCATGTTATGACTGCAATTAATCATTTCCAGTTTGCTACATTTGCAGAAACTGTTTGTTGCAATTATTATGTCTATAAAGAACACAGCACTTTTTATCTTTAGTGCCATCTTTATAGCATACCTGCGTTTTCTCTGAACTAATTTTTTGCATTTCAGTGGCTTAGATAACATCTTACTCCTCTGATGCTCTTTTACATAGAGAACTCTCATTAAGTTGAATGAATTGAAAAAATATCTGGTGAATAAAGGATAAAAGCAGTGCTCTTAAATTTAACATAGTGGTGCTCTTAAATTATCATTGACAGTGCCATCAAATATACAAAATATTACTCTTTAAATAGCAAGGAAGGTGAGGTCTGAGAGTACTTTTCTATTGCATTTACTAGTGGTTAGTTGCATGATATATAAATATATATGTATATAGATCTGTCAAAACTTTCTGTACTCCAAAGTACTGTGCCAGTGTACATATTGCATAGGCATAATAACCATAGGTATTCTTTCCCTTGCCAGGACAAATAATGATGAGCTTTGGGCCAGTAAGAGTTAAGATATACGATTCTTTATGACATTTATTTATCTAGCAGATGTAGAAACTCAAAGACAACCTTTAAAAAAAAAATAAAAATTACACTGTGTTCACCCCTTATCAATGTAGTCTAGATTTTTAAATCCTACAAAATATAAACAATGGGATCATTTGTATTGTGGATGGCCTGTACAAAAGGATTCTTGCTCCTTTACGGTATAGGGATACTATTGATGTTACCACCCTTCCATGATGTCGTCACCCTAAAACTCAGACCTATCCTATGGGTTTAATACGCAGAAAGTACAGGATAATGGGGTATGGTGTTAGATACAGCATTTGTGGACATCTGTGAATAAAACATTCACTTCAAGTTCTTAGACACTGCTGAGTGATTGAGACTTTGCCATAGTTCAAAATCTTTGGGAAGGAAACATGTGGACACAGATCCTCAACCTCATTTATTGTGTATCATTCCTCTTGTTAATTTGGGCAGTAATGGATTAACAACACAGTCAGCAACAAAGTGTGTACTTGTAGAAGTCCAAGCTCAGAGCTCCAGCAAAGCATCTCTGTATCTAAGCTGCTCTACCTTGTGTTTCTGCCAAACAGTACTTCCATCTACTGCTGCTTCCATCCTAACTTCATTCAAGTGCTGTCAAATCCTCCTGTGAAAATCTGTGCAGGCCTAGTCACTCAAAAAATACATGGCTCCAACCATGTGTTTCAGAATGCTGAACAAGGAAACTGCTCTGATCCCCGTGCGAGTGCCAAACTCTTTGAAAAAATTATTTCTAACAATTCCTGCAAATTTCTACAGAGGCAAGGAGCTCTCACATTATGGAGACTTTTTGGGGGCGGGGAAGGGTGGGAGTGGGTGGAGTAAGGGGATAGGAGAAGGAGTAACATCACCATTCTACAGTCAAATTCCTGGTATACTGTAGCTATTTAGTCTGGTCCTGGGAGATACACTATGTAACAGCTCTGTATTTCCCCATTTTATGCTATACTTCAAGTGGAAAATGCATGCATGTGCTCAAAGTACAGACATGCTACCACAGATGTATACGTGATGGAAAGCAATATCAGACTCATTTTGCACTGTATTTTTAAATCTGTGAATGAAACCTATGGCATGATCCACATTAATGAGGCCATCAGTGGGAGTCTTTCCCTTGCCAACAGTGATCTTTGAAGCAAGTCCTGTAAAACTAAAGTACCTTGAGAACGCATATTCAGGTCAATGGGAGCAGTAGGCAATTATTGTGGCTGCTTGAGTTTGCATAGATTTGCTTTTGTGGTTTCATACAGGATGTGGAAGAAATCAGTGTCAAGCTGAGTTTAGTCCTTTCTTCTTAGGCCATAGCTTGGTGCGCCAGATCATGCTGCCCTGAAGCTGTCCCTCCCTGTGGTCAGATACAGTGGATCTTTGGCAGGAGAGTTGGCTCAGCAGGCAGCTATTTGGCTTCAAGATTGCAGTGATTCTCATGCCTGAAACATTAATCTGATTTGTCTTGTGCCTTATGGTTGTGCAGGGATCTCAAGTGCCTGGAAAATGCAGGGAGTCCACAGCTGTGCTCCCTCCAGGTACCAAAGGCTGACTAAGATGGTAATGATGAAAAAGCAGCTATCATTACACAGACAGACTTTACCTTTCTGGGTTTTGGCTTAGAGATCTTAATTTAACAAACCCAAACAAAAAGCAAAAAGGCAAATCAAACACAAACCTCTTGAAATTTATTTTTCTTTTAAAGTGGAACATGATGCTTCAGAGAGCTCTAGAATGACAGGAGATCATAGACTTTGAAAAAACCTTAAAATTCACTCTGAAAATAATAATTTTGTCAGCTGCTCCATTTTACAGTAGTATTTTGGATATTACACACACAGAACCACAAGGTTGGAAAAGACCTTTAAGATCATCAAGTCCAACCATTCGCATCCTAAACTAAACCATATCCCTAAGTACTTCATCTACCCTTTTTTTAAACACATCCAGGGAAGGTGACTCAACCCCCTCCCTGGGCAGCCTGTTCCAGGCCCTGACAACTCTTTCAGTAAAAAATGTTTTCCTAACATCCAATCTAAACCTGCCCTGGCACAGCTTCATGCCATTCCCCCTTGTCCTATCTCCTGTCACCTGGCTGAAGAGACCCTCACCTACCTCCCTATAACCTCCCTTCAGGTAATTGTAGGCGGTGATAAGGTCTCCCCTCAGCCTCCTCTTCTCCAGGCTAAACAGCCCCAGCGCCCTCAGCCCCTCCTCATAGGATTTGCCCTCCAGCCCCTTCACCATCCCCTTCACCATATGCTATTGGGAAATGGCTTCTAAATAAACACATCTTTTCTCCATTGAACTGAGTGAAATATCAGTATTCTTCTCAGTTACAGGATGAGGGGACAAGCTCTCCAGTCCCTCAGGAATCTGAAAGCCTTTATGACTCAACTTTTTGGGTTCCACCATAGTTTTTGATTGGAGTATACTTGGTGGCATTTGTTATATGGTGCTGTACAGGAAAAAGCTACTATATGTTTTTGAATGGCTTGTGGCACTCCAGAAAACAAATCTACATATATCTAGCTACTCCATTCTCTATCTTTGAAATACATTTTGATACATTAACCTGTTCTGTTTACTTAAATATATGTCTATAAAAATTGTAATTCTTATGTATTCATTCTGTAAACACCTACACACCTTACAAAACTTCCACCTGACAACATACTGGAACAATTTGAACCTCTCAAAATTCTTGTTTACATGCAACATACTACTATAATTTATTAATATTTTTCCACTCAGAATGTGCATAAAATTATTTTAGATGATTTGGACTTGGCTACATTTTTTTAAAATTACATTTTACCACATGCAGCCACTTTGACAACTCCATGATATCAAATATACTACAAAATTTATTGCAGGGTTGTGTTTTTTTCTTAACTCATATGCTAAACTTAGCCCTGCCAAGTTTTCTCAGAGTTTCTGAGTTGAGATGAATATATCTGCTCAGATAATTGCCACTTTTATTAGGAAGACTTGCAGAATTTTTGAACAAAGGTATGGTGAGCTGTAATTTTGTCACATCCATTTAACCTCTGGAAATGTAAGCTTTTTAAGAGTCTGAAATACCTGCAAATACTCATTGCTCTCTGTTTTGGAAATTCTGAATAAGCTGTGCATGTCATGGCTTTAAACCATTTATTGAAGAGGCAAGTAACTCAGACAGCTGTGTGTGAGAAGAAGGGATCAAAACAGCCTTGCTTTGACAGCATGCTCCCAAAGTACTAGTTTTTAAAACTGTGGCTAAAACATGTGGCATTTACGTCCAATTGTTTGATAAACTGAGTGCTTGGAAAGATAATACAGAACCCTTTCAAACCAGGATAAGAGCAGTTAGATAGTGGAAAAAAACCCCCAGAAATATCTAGTGACCTGCATCGGTGCCCCTTTCCTGTCTAGAACACTACTCAATATTGCATTCCCAAAAGTCTGGAAAACCAGCCAGAACCAAACTCCTTCTTCAGCACCATTACTAAGCCATTGTTACTGTGGTTCTGTCTTTATTACTGATACCAGTTTAAACTTTTTTTTTGCTGTGGGAAGTGCAACATAAAGAGATATGATAAAGGCAAATCCTGTAAGAGGGCATGCTTCTTGGCTCTTTGCAGCAGCCTTGGGGTGCAATGTGTGAGGGTCACCAATGGACTGTGTGACAGGTTTTGGAGTAGCACCTGCTACAGAATTTGAAGCTTCACTGAGGTTTTCCAATTTCTTTTTTCTTTACCTTTAAATCTCATTTATGTATTTCATTCTCTAAATAAATTCATGTTCACCCACTGACAGCAAGGGTGATTATCAGGAAAAGAACACTGTTTAAATGTCAACCCTTATGGATACCTGGCATTTCAACTGAAAAAGGTTTCAGTACTGGCAAAGCCTCAGCTGGGTCCAGGTTGAACACAAGAATTCAGGGAAGACTGGAGAGGAGGTGAATTAATTTAGGATCTCTGAAACATGACTTCTGTTGAAAGACTGAAGAACTAGTGTTGTTTGTTCC
The DNA here is from genome assembly GCA_020800305.1 of Porphyrio hochstetteri. Taxonomy (NCBI): domain Eukaryota; kingdom Metazoa; phylum Chordata; class Aves; order Gruiformes; family Rallidae; genus Porphyrio; species Porphyrio hochstetteri. The sequence continues at coordinate 13,735,567 of CM036911.1, forward strand.
CACAAAAAGACATACTAATATAAGTTGCAAATATGTAGAAAACCTTGCATGAAGGGCACAGTTTGTTTTCCAGATCCACAGCTAATGAGTCCAGATTATGGTACTTCAACGAGGCTGCTCCTTCTAACAGTGAGGCATTGAAATAGAGTGCCTGGGAAGGCTCTTGTTTATTGGAAGAATTTCAGAACAGTCTAGATAAACATACAGCATGATTTTCACAAGTGATCCTGTCCAGGGACAAGCAAGAGAACATCCCAAAGCATCTCCCAGCCTTTTATTTCTACTGTTGTATATCTGCCTACTAATAATACAACTCATTATCTTAAATGTGGACAGTTTATATTCTCAAGCCATGCACAACAGATCAGATCCAAATAAACTCCTTTGAAGCAGACTCAACACTGCATTGGTCTAAATCTGAACTCTATTTACCAACAATTTGGTATTTGCTTAGTTTGCAGTAAAACTCCTGATAAAACATAATTAAGTCCTTAGAGCTTGGAAATTAATACTGCAAGCATTCCTTGAGTTTCCAACCCTCCACAAGATAAGGTGGAGAGAAAACTACCAGGTCAAAACCACACTAGTTTATCAATTCCTCCTTTGCACTGATAGGAAAGGAGTAATGGAAGATTAAGTCAACTATGTTTTATCACTTCGTAAGAGTGCTTTGGTTCAGTGTGAAATATAGGTTGTGGAATTTTCATCCATGCTTTGAAGCATTCAAGATCTGACTGACAAAGCCCTAGGAAACCTGACCTGAATTCAGTGTTGGTCCTGCTCTGAGCAGGAGGTTGGACTTGGTGATCTCTTCAGGTGCCTTCCCAAGATTACTGATGCTGTCGTTCTAGCCTATGATAATGAAATGAATTTTTATGCTTTGAAACAAGAGATCCCTGATTGTTCTTCAAGATCTATCTCCCAGCTCTAAGGCTACCACAGTCCTTCCTCACTGTGCTTTTAAATTAAATACTCTTGCAAAATACAATACTGCTAAAAGTTGAAGCAAACAGGCATTTATTACAACAAATATAGAAAACAAGAGACCCTAAACCTTGGAAATAACACCTGTCAAAACGTCCACACACACCTTACAAAAGAGTAATAGTCAGATTTGCCAAGAAGTTCAAGTAAACTTAATTCCTGAACATTTTGTATTTTACACTAGAATTTATCTGTCGCATCACTGGTAGAAGACTCGTATTTAAGAAGACATTTCCCAGGTTTGTGGAATGTTGGGGTTTTCCTTCTAAATTTCCTTCATGGGGATGTTTGCATAGTAGTTAGAGAAAACAAAGAATAAGCCTTTCATTTCAGAGCATGGTCAGTACCAAATTATTGGCTAAGGCAATAAAGCCCATAGCCAGGCACTTAAGCTGAGACATTTGGGAATTTTATCAGCAACAGCACACATTTTGGAAATGACATAATCTTGATTACTAGTTCATCCTCAGATTCATGTCTGATTTTCCACACGACACTTGCTACTCTTTGTTTCTAATTCATTTTTTGAATGTGCAGAAACATGCATAGCAGTACAGCAGGACCTTTTGAGATCTTCTGTGTCACTGAGCTCTGTAAACAACTTCTTTTCCACTCTACAAAGAAAAAAGCATGTTTCAACCACACTCAGACATGGTCTCAAGCTCTAATTTTGGACATGAATTCAGATTAACTCTGAACACTTCCCAGTTTCAAGGGTTTCATATACAAAATACTGGTTTCAAGCCCATTCCTAATTTTAGCCCACATTACAGGTGCACAACTATAGATAAAACTGCACATCAGCACAGACAAATCAATACTTCCACCTGAGCCAGAGTACCCACGCCACCTGGCATCCACCAACACCCAGTCCTCACAAACATTGCCCCACGGGTCTGCATCTTACATAGGAGAGGAAGAGAGACCCTCAGGAGAGCAGAGACAACCTCTGAGATCATTTTATATAACAGTCATGTTACTTGTACTCCCATATGCCCGATTACACCACTCAGATTAGAAGAGCAAAAAGTAGGGGAGAGAAAGGATCCTTTCAAAGTAACAGCAAACAACAAGGCTTTCCCAGAAGATTGAATGGGACTGCTCATTAGAGAGGTAGAAAGGCAGCTTTGGTTTAAATAGTTTGAAAACCAAAACTTCCTAGTGGTTAGTCTAGACCTGCACTTTGTTTTTCTCTGTGCAAGTTAGAGCTCTGCTATTTAAAACTGATTTCTCTACATCCTGGTTAAGAAGTTTAACAGATTAGAGCTAAATAACAAAATTACACTGTTGTCCTCATATTTTTTGCCAAGAAGCATAAAAAATTCCACCTGTAATGTCAGGTCCCCCTGGGCCTAACTGTCTGTACCCTTTACATGAGGACAGCCCACCACCAAAATGGCTGGCTTTTGCACTGCACTTGCCACTTGTGGAAGCGTTTACACAAAACATGGAAAAGTACAGAATCCAGCCCAGCAGTTCTCAGTTTTCCTTGAAAATGGTACTCATGTAGATTTAGGGGTTCGATCCGGAGATCATTACATGGCTGAGAGAGGTGAAATACACATCCACCTGCATTTCACCTGTGACAGGCATAGAACTTTCTCAGGACAGGTGATAGTCATATCTTGTGAGATACCACAGAGTGCTGTTACACATACAAAACTGTACTCCGTGCTACTCATTTTTGCATTAGTGACCAAAAGTTTCTCTCAGTTTTTTGTTTGACTCCTTATCCTAGACCTCTCTGATCTAAAACATGACCAAAGGATTCTTGTCAATCCCTCTTCCTCTGCGCAACCCATACCCAAATGATACTTTGAGTCTCCTCATCTCTGTTTTGTGCCCTTAGAAGACAGGGTTCTCTGATGAGATAGCATGGCGCTCATGGTCTGAGTGCCAGGAGCCCTTTGTGCTGGGGAGGGGCAGGAAGGATAAGGTGGGCTCTAAAGAGAGATGCTCTATACCTGAAACCATCAGCCACAGGAAATGAGACGAGACCTAACAGTCATCCAGGCGCTGTTAGCACAGCGGTGTGTACAGGACAGACAGACTGTTACTGCTTGCTCTACAGTAATAGAAGCTATGGTAATTAATGGCACTCTGACTCTTAAGCCACTGTTAAACTTTAAAAGGAATGGTTTCTCTTGCTAGTATCATTTACAGCAGTATCCTGAGCAGCAAGTCCTAACTGTAATTTTTCGGTTGGTTTATGATAAATTGTTTCCTTGCATACTACAATGAATCTATTTAAACAGAAGATATTTAAATAGAAGGAGATGCTTACTAATGTTGGTATATATAAGTAAATAATATGTTCTCCTCTGTAGCTGCTTGAGGCACAACATATCCAATATTCCTGTAAGTGGGTACAGCTACTAATGGCTGTACTGTTTTTGCTGAGGTCACAATGTGACTCACATTTTGTGTTTATTTGCTAAGTTGGAGAAGAGAACAGGGAACTATTTTTTTTTTTTTAGAGTTAACATAATTTTAACTCTCATCTGCTTTCTTCTGAGCTCCCATTCCTGATTCAGCACGCATGAGTCCGCTAATGAAATCCAGATGTCAGACAAAAAAACAATAACCTCTCCCACCCATCTGGTGGATCAGGTTTCTCAGAGATTGGAAAAAAAAAAAAAAGAATCAAGACAGATTCCTAGAATGTCTGAAACTTTAGGTTTCAGTGTGTTTTCAGAGAGTGGAGGGCAGCAAGGGGGGGATGGTCTGGAGCTAAAATGGATAGGAAGTCAAGATTTTAGGTGGAAAAGTGAGAAGTTGAGTGGTCATTTTATCAGTCTCTGAGTCCTAAACAGACCCTATATATCCCAAATTCAGTGCTGCTACTAAAAAAAAAAATTAAAAAAAAATTACACTGAGCATCACAAATAGCAGTTCTGAGACAGAAATAAAAAAGTAACCTGATGTAAATTATTAAAGTATTTTATTCCTTGGCTTTGCTGTTTCAGGGTCCCAATCTCTCCAGAGACTCAGTAAACCTGGAAGAAGTTATAACATCAGCTCCCTGTTTACTTTGGAGGATTATTTGAAAAATCTGACAGCTATGACTCCGGGTTTCCTCTCTGTCACTGCTCACCTAGCCCTAGTCGTAAGGTTGAGCTGTACAAAAGGTGCCCAAATCCTTTCCAAGACCAAGAATTGTCCTCAGAGAGAAGTTTTTCATTCTTTGGCAGCCTCTTTCTAGCCTAAATCCAACTGTAGCTTTAGGCTTTCCCCTGCTCACTAATCTAACCCTGACTATAAACCTAAGCTTTAGACAGAACAGTCCAGTCCTTCCTATGACTGAAGCTTTGCATTTTTTCTCTCTGCAGTTGTTCCTTTCTGGAATGCACCATAATCCTTGAAATTAATTATACCTTAGGCCTGAGAAGAAGAGGTCAGAAATTTCTGTACCAAAAGACTTGGGCTGAGTAACCAATTGGGAGAAGAAATTTGCTTCTCTTTTGGAGGAAATACTTAGCAACTGTCAATTTTACTCAAGCTTTTTATGTGACTAATTGAAAGGAACGTTCCCAGTAATTCTCAGACAAGTGAACAGTTGAAATAGAAGTGGTGTCTTCTGTACTTTCAACAACATAAGGTTGCATCAGGGTTTGCTTTGACTGAGAGGTATGTTTCCATAGGCACAGATTGTGAGGCATTGCAAACTTCCCTCATTTCAACTCTATTTGACTTAATACACACCATAGTTGTTTTTATGCTACTTTTGCACCTACGTTTCCACAGCCATACTCCTCGAGATCGGCAAGATAAAAAGAAAAGTTTATAGGTTGCTTTGCCAACTCTGCTGCAACAGCAGACTTGTCCTCTACACAGGCACTTCCCTAACTACGGATGGTGGGTTGATGGCCTCACTATGAAAGCAAGGTCCCTCTCAGTCACTCCGGTCTGTTCTGTTAACTTCTGTATCCCTTTGATACAATTTATCATCCGAGCTTTCCCAAGAGGTACACTTGGGGTTTGTTCTCTCAGTTTTTTCCCAGGGTGTGTCTTACCTGTGTAGGGGAATGCTTCTGTTCAGTAACTGTTTTCTTCAAGCACCAGAAAAATGAGGTCAGATATATGTACCTTGCACGTGGAATAGGAAAAGACTCCTGGGAAGCTATAGTTCCTGTGAGAGCCTGTAGCCTTCTCCCAACTCAGCTTGCAACGCAGGAAAGCTCCCCTTTGCCTGACTAATGAGGGCTGCCCTGCAAGAAAAGGTTTCCATTGTGCCAGAAAGCAGAGCAGTCAACAGAAGCGGCTTTTTCTCAGCAGCTGCACCTCTCCCAGATGTGTCTGAACATGGTGCTTGCAGACATGGGCAAGTTCTGCTTCCACTTCAGGCTTCTTCTGATCCAAAACTCCTGCAACCATACTTGAGTTGTAATACAGCCTTCTTGTGGATTTGGGTTTTTCAAATGCCACAGCTTCACATCTCAACATTGCACTGTTTTCCATGGAAGACTGTTTCTGCCTATTAAGGAGGAGATAAACCTTCTGACCACCTGGAAATAGCAGAATTACTTGTGGGTGCTTCTTAGCACAGACCCCAGAAGCTCTCTGCCCATCAGACTGAACAGAGCTATTGAACATCTCTGCCTCCTATGAAGGAAACTGCTCTGCAGCTACAGCATTTCAAAGTACTTGTTCACTACTATGTATTTAGCCCAGGTTACTGAGCTGTTCATTATTCATGAGCTGGTCTTATCTGAACCCTGGTTCACATTGGCGATTACTTGTGATGATGGATGGTTAGAGCTGGGTGCAGTCGGCAGACTTTGCATTGGAGCCTGTGTTGTTTTAACCAGTTCATCTGGTGTTTGTACACAGAGATTCAACAGCATTAAAGTGTGCAGAAACCACAGCAGGGACCAGTGGCAGAGCTGTAATCAGTCACTGCTTTCAGGGAGGGGAGACCAATCCTTTTCATGAAGGATGTAAAATACCTCAGTGCAATCCCTTGGACATTGCCCATCCTTCTAGGGGGAAGAGCAGTATCTTATGAAAGCATCACTCTTCATAAACATTTCTTATCGTGTCTTTTCTCTTTACTGCATAGTCTTCTCTCTTACAAGCCCCTAATACATTTGATAGTTTATAAGGGCCAAAAGCAGAAGCTAGTAGAGATAAGGGCCAGGGAAGTGTGGGAAGTGAAAAGACAGCTGTTGCCTGAAGACTGCCAGCTGTTGAAAATAATCAGAGGGGACAGTGCACAGCATCACCCTAAGGTTAGTTAACTAAGAACTTGGTCTAACTCCCATCTATGTCTGTGGAAAAGACCTACTTATTTCCGAAGGAGCTGGAGACAGATATAAGCAGCTTTGGATGGTCAGCCTTCAGAGTCAGGCTGTTGTCTTGCTCCAGCAGAATTATTGGAGCATGTACAGAGGAGCTGACCCTGCTGACCGCACATTCTGTGTTCTGCCATACCTTCTCTTTATCTCACCTCCATTCTTGAGATTCTTTGCCAATCAATTCCCCTCCTTATCCAGCTGCTATAGTTAAATCCTTCATTCCTTTTCTAGAGTATCTAACATCAATATTTTGAGCCATTCAGCCTCCTTTCCAAGGGGTCTTCCATTGGTGTAGGAGAATTAAGGCTGACAAATGGATATTTGGCACACTGAAACAGATGTAATGGGAAGTGGAAAGTATAGCTTTTATATTCCTTGTAATCAGTTCACAGAGACACAAGCCTTATCTAGGTTTTCCAAACTCAACCTTTTTGGCTTTCTCTTTTAAGCTCCGGTGACCATCATTTCATTCATCACTGTCATTTCATTCATCACTCCAGAAAATATGTTGTTTATCTGCTTAGCACATCTTGCAAGTTAAGACACAGTGGTCTCATCTCTAGATATTTTTTGCATACTTATGTGGTTATGTTACAACAAAGAACTTTGTGCAGCGAGCCCCAAAAGTTAAATCCATAGGTTTATATCTTATGGAAAGCTACTTGAAGTTCTTGAGAAAGCCCATAGTAGGTTTTAGTAGGATTCCATAAGTCAGATCGTCAGACAGTGTTGAGTATCCTCCAGCAGCAAATATTCATTGACTCCTTATAAAATTGAACTATTCCACTCCGCTGCTTTAAAAACCTAATTCTCAATCCCTTCCCACAGCAGTTCTAGCTGGAATGCATAACTGAATTTGGACACTGTAAGAAATGCTATATTGTACATGTTCAGAAGACAAAGCTTCTTGGAGCTATCTTTCCTGTAAGTCTTCCCTAACTTTCCTGTTGGAGCAAGTTTCATGGACTGATCAATAAACATCCCAAAAATATAGAACTGGTGTTCCACAATGTGTAGCTGAGCCTTTTCTGCTAATGTAGCCTTGTTTTATACAGGTAGAACTAGACAACTATCCTACAGAACACAATATAGGACATGAATCTATCTTTATACCATTTATGATCAATTAAGGGGAAAGAAGTTAGGTTTTCACTGAATCTGAAGTCTAGCATACTTTAAACTGTATTCTAACTTTCAGGTTTGATGCTTAACTGTTGCTGGTAACTAAACTCACATGATAACATTCCTGACAACAAAAATAGCAATATTGGTTTTCCAGAGATATTGTGGAAATGTGTTTGCTCCAATTTTTGTGATAAGAGAAGATGGTTGAAGACAATTCACTGCCTAGAGAAAATTACAGAACTAGGATATTCAGTCTTTACTCCCTCTTCTCTGTCATTGTTGGGTTTTACCTCACAACCTCTGCTAAGTTTTCAGTAGTGTTTTGTGCATTTGGCCTTAAGGCAGGCAAGCCTAACCGGGTCGGTGCTCAAGGACAAGCGAGTGTGATTCTGTTCGAGTCAGTGGGGATGCATCTGTTTGCAATACTGGATGATCTGGGCCACAGTAACAAACAGGAAGAGTCAGGTAATAATGTTAGCTGAGAATTTCAGCTGGCGTGGCATTCTGGCTTTATTTAGCTGCCATGTTTATGTGATGGAAAGAACTCAAATTGCACAATGGGTATGTGAATCTTGAGTCAGAAGTGGCAAGGCAACTCCCTTGACCATTTATTGTACTTGGTACTTTTCTGTGTGTTTCCCTCCAAACCACACATTGCTCATTCTGTACAGTACCCCTCATTAGAAAGCTGTCTGCTTCTTTCTGATCCCAGGCTGGAGATACAAGCTTTACAATCCCTGCATCTCAGCTGACATTGAGGTGCTTGGGTCAGACATGCCTGCAGACCTGGCCTGTGCTGAATGCAGATTCTCTTCCCAGCATTTCACTATTCATCTACGTCCTTGGATATGTTAAACTTTCTGCTCATTTCTGCACAGCTGACCAAATTCCTCAGAGAATTGGAGTACTTATTTTTAGTGACTAGTCTTGATTAAAAACCAAACCAAAAAACAATGTTGAAGCACAAGATCATCAGTGATGAAAAAAAGTTTCATTTTTTTCGTAGCATCACACTGGAAGCTCAAGTTGAGCTGACTGACAGCAGTGGTCTGAGGTCATTCTCAGAATCACTGTCATGAGAAAAACCTGTACTTACGATAACAAGTTGTAACCTTCTAATTTTCCATTTGGCCATGCTAAAATACAGTTGCATGCAACTTCCCAATGATCAAGATCACTGAGTCAGTTTCCTGACTCTTTTTACTAGACCCTAAACACTGTCCTCTGTAGATCATATTAGTCCTTATTTTACCTTTGTTGCTCTTTTTGCTACAACTCAGTGTAATGTTATCAAACTGAAACAAAAGAAAGGTGTAGCTTCAACATCCATGGGTTAAAAATTATTAATTTTTATTTTCAGATTCAGCTTATCCATAAACTGCTTTTGACAGTGTGAAAAACACCATGTTACTATCAGTTCAACTATGGGGATGATTCAGGGAACAGTGAATTTGTGAGCCTGAATTACTAATCACCATTATGAGTAAGAGTTACAAAGTTAGAATCATAGAATATCCTGAGTTGGAAGGGACCCATAAGGATCATCAAGTCCAACTCCTGGCCCCACACAGGACCAGACAAGTCAAAGCATGGGACCGAGTGTATCATCCAGGTGCTTCTTGAACTCAGTCAAGCTCGGTGCTGTCACCACTTCCCCGGGGAGCCTGTGCCAGTGCCTGATCATCCTCTCAGTAAAGAACCTCTTCCCAATATCCAACCTAACCCTCCCCCATCACAGCTTCATGCAGTTCCCTCAGGTTCTATCACTGGTCACCAAAGACATACCAGCACCTGTCCCTTCGCTCCCCCTCCTCAGGAAGCCATAGACAGTGATGAGATCTCCCCTCAGCCTCCTCCAGGCTGAACTGAGGGACTTCAGCCTCTCCTCACAAGACTTCCCCTCCAGACCCTTCACCATCCTCACTGCCCTCCTCTGGACACTCTGCAGTATTTCTCTGTTCCTCTTGTGCTGTGGCACCCAAAACTGCACACAGTACTCAAGGTGAGGCCTCACCAGCGCAGTGTAGAGCAGGACAATCACCTTCTTGGACTGGCTGGCAATGCCGTGCTTGATGCACCCCAGGACATGGTTGGCCCTCCTGGCTGCCTGGGCACACTGCTGGCTCATATCTAACTTGCTGTTGAGCAAGACCCCCAAATCCCCCTCAGCATGTCTGGCCTCCAGCATCTGATCCCCCAGTCTGGAGGTGCAGCCAGGGTTGCCCCTTCCCATATGAAGAATCCGGCACTTGCCCTTGTTGAACGTCATGCAGTTGGTGACCGCCCAGCTCTCTATCTCTCCAGGTCTCCCTGCAAGGCTTCTCCATCCTCACTGGAGTCAAAGGCTTTACCCAATTTGGTGTCGCCTCCAGTCCTGTGTCCAGGTCATTTATGAAAACATTAAAAAGAACTGGACCTAAAATGGACCCCTGGAAAACTCCACTAGTTTTTCTAAAATGTAAAAACCTTTCTGATTTTGAGTGTTTAACTACTATCTATACAATCTTTTGTATCGGTATAGTTAAAGTCCTGCTGATGGTCTCTTGTCCAGAGTTGCATTTGATGAAAAATTACTGGGTCTTTATGCTTTGATGAAAATGGAAAAAAAAAAAAAAAAGAAAAAAGAGTTGAAGCAACAAAGTTCCTGTTTTATCAAACTAATGGAACACTTAAAAATAAAGTAGAAAAAAATTTTTTGAATAGTTTTTTTTATTCAGATAATTTTGCATAAAAGTTATTTCACTGGTTTTTATTATCACCCAATGATGTTTGAATTTGGGGTGCTGGTTGTTTCGCTATTCTGGTACAAACGGTTCTCAGAAATCCCTCATTTCTCTCTTATATTTTCAATCAAACTTTGTGGGCTTATGCTAAGGTCAAGATCTCATTTTGAAGTTGTACAAATTGATCCTGAACATCTTTTACATCCCTAAATATTAAAACTAATAATTTCTAAATACCAACAAAAATTCTTAGCACTGGTCTAATTTCTCTCTCACTACTAAGTCAACCCAACTGTGATTTACCTTTGAACTGTGCAAATTCAAGACCTGTGGCTTAAGCTAGTCAAGGCATACAGGAACTAAGGACCAGGAAGGAATAAGAAACAGTTATGCTAAACACCTATATTTTCAGCACTTATTTTGGTGAGTTGTATCATGGTGGTCATTTGTTTTAGGGCCATTTATGAGAATATTTTTGTCTTTATCTTATCTTCACATTTAATCAAACTCCACTCTGGAGAAGGTTACCTCAGAAAGAGAGGTTAAACACATAGCAAATACACCAGCATTCTGCCAAAGCTCGAGGGAAAAGGAAATAACTTGTTGGGTTATAGGGCTGGTACAAATGTATTACAGGCTACAGATGCAGGTGCATTTGAACTGCAGTCTGAATAGATGCTGCTTTCTTGTGCCCTTTTGGTCCTGGAACTTTGACTTACTTCTTATTCAGGTCAACCTCATAACCTTGTGTTAGTCTCTGTCTCTTCTCCTGAGACCAAACTGATGAGGGCCTGGATGTTCTGTTTACGTGGAGCACCGATTACAGCGTGACCTCACGCAAACATAAGCAACTGACAGATCTTATGCTTCCTGTAAGGAGGAGCCAAGGTAGTGCTTCTCAATGAACAAGATGATGGAGGATGAAAGACAACAGCAAGAAAATACAAAAGTATCTTGCCTGCATGGAGAAAATAACTATGTATCTCTAGTGAAATGTGGTCTGAAATCCCTCAATAGCTTGCGGTAGAGAAGGAGGTGGAAGCAGGTTCAGTTGCACTCCCCTGCTAGGGACACTTTGAAGAGCTGCACTGACAACTTTCCCTTTTGGTGCTAAATGGCTCTATCAGCTATCTTTCCAAAGCACCATCCCTGTGTTCCTCCTGACAAACAATCCTGTGTATGATATGCCTAGCTTCTTATTTTTATTTGATGTTAGAAGTAGTAAAGCATATTTAGTTATCAATGAGCTGGTGGAGTTTTAAAATAGCTCCTATCCTTCTTACATTGCTGAGGGGAACCCTGCATGCCCTGTTCTCCGACTTCACCCTTGTGAATTCCCCCATAACTCTCATTCATGAAACAAGGAGCTAGAGACATGGATTAGTTAGTTTCTCTAACTGCACTAGTGATGTTTTTTTCCTGTTAATCTTTGGTAGTCTGCACAATGTAGCAGTTCAGTATTTGGCAAAGCTAGAGCTCACATCCGATAAATTTCTATTTAACCAGCATTGTGCTTATATTGTCACAAGGAAATAATATAAGAAGGAAGATCATACACTGACTACCTGCCTCGAATTACGTGTTATGCCTTTTGTTACTTGGAAAGGTACGTAATCCCCAGGAAGTGTATCATTGTCTCTTTAGCACAAATCACCATAAATCTTGTATGATTCTGACCAGTACAATCCAAAGCTGTCATGATTCAAGTAAACACAAACTTCAGTGGCTACGTGACACCCAACTTCAACCTCCCAATGCACTGCCTCACAGCCCAGCTCTCTTCATACTTCCACTGACAGGCCAAAGTGGTTAAAAGCTAAATTAGGAAAACAGGCGACACCCAAAGAAAGACCGTGTGCATACGTGTACGCACGCATATGTGTGTGGCTGACTGCAAGGGGACAGGGAGTGCTGAGGGAAGGCGGGCTTGGAGAGAGAGCACGCTCACTCAAATTCCCGGAGAGGGAAATCAAACGTAAAGAGCAGGAGAGAGGCTTCCTGCCAGCTGCACAGAGGGATGCAGTCTTCCTTCTCGTTTGCTGACCTAACAGAGAACTTCCCTTCACCGTCAATTGCCAGCCAAACATGAATTCCTATGAATGCCTCGCTTACCAGAAAATACTAGCACACAACATTTAAATATCTTAGAGCTGTAGTATGTCACTTGTCACAGGTTCACTCTGCTAGGCATTGCTCTTCTATAGCCACAAAGGTCTCTAGTCCCACAGGGATGGAAAATATCAACAGTGGAAGAGGCAACTACTTTATACGAAAGAAGTAAAGAAAATAAAAGTTAGAAATATTCCTAAAATATATCAGATTTTCTTATGAAGGACACTAGTATTTCTCATGGCATCCTGCATACAAAATTCACTATTAATGCTTTGCCTTGACACTGATGCAGTGTCAAGCACTGCATTACATCATCTTTAGGCCAGACTGTGTAATAATTTTAAATACTTTTGGTCCAGAAACTGCTCTTTGAACTGCCCCACCTATTAGAGCCTAGACAGTTTAGTTCTGCGTGTAAATTACGTAAATATGCTAAGCCTAAAGGTAATCCCCTTCACAGGACTGCCCCATCTGCTATTGTCTTTGCAGTACCACATATTCACCACTGAAATACAACAGAGAGATTGTGCATGGACCTCCCCAGTTTAGCTGCAGTGTGCAGTATGCTAAGGAATTTCAGTCACAAAGAAGATCCTTTTTTACAAGAAGGCGGTAATGTGCCCTTAGAATCCATTCGCATCAAGTAAAACAGAGCTGTGTTTGTTCTGCCTAATGGACTTTGCATGGAGCATCTTTCTAGTGCAGTCAGAAATATATTCCTTGGCTCTACCAGTTTGCCCCAAGGCACTGCAGTACCCCACACATTCTCCCCAGGGAATTCATGCTTTTCAAAATCACAGCCAGGTCCTCCTCAGTAAATGCATGTGTCCCAGGAGCTTCCATCTAGTATGTTGCTGCTGGCTACATGTCCTAACCATAGAATGTAACTTGCAAACAGCATGGGGTGGGGGGGTTGCATTATTTAATATAAAGAGTGACTGGACTATGTGGCTGTAGTTTAACAAAGTCAATAATTATTGAGAAAAATTATTGTTTAGTGGGAATCACATTACTACAACTGCATTATAGCAACTAAAATAACAAGCTCTGAAGTGAGCCAAATGCCATGGCTTTCAGTAACTTACACTGAAGTAGTGGAGAAATTCCTGGACAAATTGACTTCCACAGAGGCTTCTGAATCAGCAAGATCTTCCAGCTTTCTTCCCTTTCTTTGGTAGTTGCAGCACTCAAATTCACAGTTATGTATTCTCAAAAATATGTATCTTTTTCTTCTGCAGGTCATCATTGATTTTACTAGTTGTAGAACCTGGCAGTTAATTTTTGACTTTCAATAATCACAGACATTGTGTGCTTTAAAATCAGTTCTGCTTAACATCTGCCACAGGCACAATAGAACATACAAACTTATGTGGTTGGAGGGAGTTAGGCAGACTGCGAACTCACTGAGGCAACACACTGAATCCCAGCCAGTTTCCTGCACAACAGGCTTTTCAGATATTTTTGTTTGCATTTAGACTTCTTGCAACATGTAGCACATTAATTTGGATGTGAGAGAATGGTCTTGTGGCTTAAGCTCTGGACTGGGATTCAAAAAATCTATGTTGAATGCTGACAGGGCGTGTGAGCTTGGGTTAGTGATACTGTCTGTCCATGTTTCACAGATTAGGAACTACGGCAAAATCCAATTTTACCTATTACATTCTAAACTCCTGTGGGCAAAGTATTTTTCTATCATTCTGTATAGCTCCTACTGTGATAGGCTCAGGATCTCCACTTAGTAGTAAACAATAGCTTTTAGACAAGGGCTGAAAAACACTTCATCACAGCTGGTCTCAACAGGTCTGGGGATAAGCGTATCAAGTTAGCACAGCTGACATACCACAGGTTTACAGAGCACTACTTACAAAAGCCATGGGAAACCAAAGAAGAATTCAAATATGGCTCATAACTTCCAAGTGGAACCTAGTTTAGCCTCCTGGATGTGCCAAGCGGGGCTGGAAAGCAGGCGAGAACAGTTTCATGAGATTTTCCTACTTCTGGTCAGGCCAGAAATTTTGCAAGAGCAGCCTTTCTCATGATACTTGGCACTTTTGCTTCTGGTCTTGCCTGAAGCCTGGAGGCAGAGCCATGTGAGAACACTAATGGAAAAAGCAACTTCTCTCAATGCGTTTGATCTTCAGCTGCAGCCTGAAAGATTCATGTTCTGTCTCATACTTTATCTATGCCCAGCTGTTTTTTGCAGGTCTAAACATTTTTATCTCATGCCTCCTTCCTTTGCTCCTGTAAACATGCAGCCTCACGTAGAACTTAATCCTTCTTCATCAAAATCTTAGGAAGAAACTGAAAGCATGTTGAAGTCTTAAGAGAGATCAATTTGAATTACTGAGAAAATTGTGCTGTCCTTAAAGCCAACCCTGAAACTACTCTAACACCACCATGTACTTTGGCCCAGAACTTCCCCACTTGATGGCAGAACAGCATGGCTGACTTGAGTGTAGACTTTATGTAGCCACTGTAGTCAGAAGACTACTGGAACTGATACTGTGTACTTCACATACTCTCAAGACAAGAGTAATACTGCATGGTTTTCCAATGCTCAATCTGTCATCATCTAGAGGACAAATTCACTGGGGCAGGGACTGCTTCTATCTATAAGTTTCTACCAAACCTAGCATGACATGGAACATCTCAAATAGCAAACAATCACGTTATTACCAGATCTTCCTCCTCTGGAGCTTTTACCTTCCCTGTATCTTAGAGAATCTCAGAACAAATGAGGGTTTCCAGAAAACCATCTCTGGCCCTCTTACCAGCAAGCTTTGTTTCTACCCAAATGAACAGAGAGACTCTACATTTTCCCTTTGACAAAGGAGATGATCTTGACTACATCTAACAATCAGTAAAAAGTTAAGGTCACCCTTCCTCTCCCCTCGATTTTTCTGATGACACTGTTCCCATGAACTTCTTATCTAACCTGCTTAAGGCTGTTTGCAGCATTACTCTAAATGCAGTGACAGTTGTGCCAGCATGCCTGCCTGATTTCTTTCTCACCCTGTTTATCTGCAAACACTTGTTCAGCACAGTCATCTGCCAAAACCAAAAGTTGAAGTTTGGGCGATTTATAGTAAGAAATCTTTTTTTTTTTTCCCCCTGGAGTGGGGAGTAGGAGGGAATAGATGAATGGACTGAGCCTTTCAGTCTTTCTTCAGAGCACAGACCAGTGTCCTCACCTAATCATTCTCACCCCACAACACATGTATGCATATTAGGATCTATCACATATGTTCTCAGACTGCATTCTGGGGACAGGTGATAACCATACTCTGGACCACTGAAATTTCATTTAGTCTGCAATTTATTTCTTGCTTTAACTACAGCTGTTTCTCAGATGATAAAAATAGGTTCCTGTTCTGGTGCTATCTCTGCCTATTTTGATTAAAACAAGATGCATGTCTAGATACTGTTCTGATCCATATGATCCAGAATAAGGGAAGGGTAAAACAAAGTTTTCTTTGTAGCAAAACTATAGAGAAATGAACATGCAAGAATCAGGCAGTTATGTCCCAAACCTTCAAGCCTTTTTAGAGCCTTTCCTAGAGTTTTCAAAACACGAACTTCACTGCACTGCAGTTGTCTTAGTACCTCAATTTTTTAAGTATGTGTTAATGTGGTGGTTTAACCGTGGCTGGAGGTCAGATGCCCAAAGTGTCTCTATCCCTCTCTTTTTTAGCTGGATGGGGAGAAAATATATATTGAGGGGCTTAAGAGCCAAGATAAGGACAGGGAGAAATCATTCCACAATCAACGTCACAGGCAGAACAGACTCAATGTGGACTAAAAAGAAAAAAAGAAAAGCATTTATTACACTACACACACAGTGAAACCAGTCAGATAGTGAGATGTAAAACCAGATCTTAACACACCTTCCCCCACCCCTTCCATCTTTGAAGACTTCATTATTTTTCTCCCTTCTTCCCCCCATGCCACCAGGGAGGGGGGACAATGATGACAAAGACGGTGTGTGGAGGTGGGGAGACACAGATATGACATGGGGAATGGGGGTTTCAGTCAGTTCTTTGAGTTGTTTTCCTTCTTAGCATCTTAGCAGGGTGCGAACATTACTCACACCCTTCCCCTGCTCCAGCGTGGGGTCCCACCCATGGGCGACAGTCCTCCATGAACTTCTCCAATGTGAGTCCTTTCCCACAGGGCTTCAGCTCTTCAACTGCCCCAACATGGATCCCTTCCATGGGGTGCTGACCTTCAGTCTCACATCGCTCAGCCTGATCCCCTACAGAGTCACAAGTTCCCCCCAGAAAGCTCGCTCCGACCTGGGTCTCTATTTCCACAGGCTGCAAGTCCTGCCAGGAACTCACTCCAACATGGGCTTCCCATGGGGTCAGTGTCCTTCATGTGTTTCCACCCACTCCGGCATTGGGTCCTCCACAGGCTCTAAATGGGATCTCTGCTCCCCATCATCATCCCTGGGCTACATAGGGACAACCTGCTCCACTGTGGTCTTCTCCACAGGCTGCAAGGGAATCTTTCTCTCCAGCACACAGAGTGACTCCTCCCCCCACCCCCACTTTTTCAGTGACTTTGGTGTCTGCAGTTTCTTACATCTTCTCACTCCCTTCTGTGGTAGCAAAAAGTGCTTGTATTTGTTTTTTTCCTCTTAAATGTGATTCACAGAGGTGCTATGACCATCACTGATTGGCTCAGCTTTGGTCAGCGGCAGGTCCAGACTTGAGCCCAGCTGATATTTACTGGCTTGGGCCTAGGGGAAGCTTCTAGCTGCTTCTTGCAGAAGCCACCTCTGCAGCCCCCCCTGCTCCACCAGAACCCTGCCACACAAAACCACAACACAGAAGAAAGGTACATGCCATGACAAAACCATTAGCCCAAAGGGAAGTCAACAGTTGATATTTGCTTGTCTCTGTGACAAGTACAAAACAGCACTGCATAGTTCTGCCTTACTGTCAACACGCCAAAGGAGGATTTAAGGGCTGGAATTAGGTCTGGCACCAGTGCAGGCAGCAGTTACCACAAAATAGTGACCAGATGGACTCACCAGAGTAGACACTTTCACTGCTCTATTCTGTTCCCCACAGGTATTCTCAAGGTCTGTGCTTCTCTCAAGTTATTGTTCCAAGCCAGAGCTAAAGAACTGCCACCAGATGTTCATAGTTTGGTACCAGCAAAATTTGTACTGTAACAAGAATAGTGAGCATGGACAGAGGGTGGTGAACCTAGCCTGAAAAATGCATATGTCATCTACCCTTGGAGCAGACAGAGGGAAAAAGTCCACACAGTGCCATCCTAGTTCCAGTACTGATGAATTTCCTGTCTGCAGAAATCTTCCTTATGAGGCTTTCTGTAGTTTTAGAACCCTTGCAGCAATACCTTCAAAAGAAGATGTCAAAACTAAGATTTCAGGTGATTTATTTTCAGGGACAATACTGTTCTTGGTCTCAAATAGCTCTAAGTAGCATAGGTGTTACTCTCAAGATCACTGGAGTGGTGCAGTACAACAGTAGCAAATAGAATTCAGGAAAGAACATAAGGCTTAGCTACAGAGGCTCAAGTACTCTTGCAGTTATGTGCCTCAAACTTGACTAGTGACCTAATCAACAGCTTGTGCTGTTTTCATGCACTGTTAGGTGCTGACTGGGGAAGCAGAACAGGAGTTTACTGTCCTCAGTCACAGGAGTGAGGATACTCATCAAGAATTAGAAATAGTTGATTTCATTCAATCAGATAAAATGTGTCAAACAAGATCCCAGTGAACCTTACATGGATCTCTGAAAGACCATGGATATTTGGCTTGGCCTCATCCTGTTGCATGTTTGTAGACCTTTGCTGAACTGAAGTGCAGAGGTACAGAAAACAGATGAGTTATACAGGAAAAGCTATTGATTTATTCCATACAGGCACGGTACAGGTGATACTAGATAGATCCAATTCACTTTATCAGGCTAGAAAGTTTTTGGTAGGAATCTAACCCTGGGAATGTATATCCGAACCTCTGTGAATTCTGCCATTATCAGATCAGATTAGAAAAGATAACTGCTGTAGGCCTGATCAAAACGAACTACAAGAGATTAACTACTAACGCTGAATGGGCTAAACAAAGTTTACTGAATCCTTGCTCTAGAAAAGCAGATTACTTGGATTGTGTGGAAAGAAGTTACACTGAATCCCCAGAGCTTACTGATAGGATACACAAGAAAAAAAAAAAAAAGAAAAAAAAACAAGGGAAAAAACCCCCCACAACCCTCACATACCCCCTTACCCCCCCAGACCCGGACTGTTGCTCCTATATCCTACACATCTTTGTAACTGGTATCTTTGATCATGAAGCACCTGTCATCCTTCAGTACTGAACATGTAATATTGAAAAGAACAAAAAACTTCTATTAAATTATTTACTTATGACCTTTGTGAAAGCGTTTCATAGTTTGGCTGCCTGGCTTGCTTTCTGTTTAATCTGGCATGGCTTTGTCTCACAGCAAAAGGTGCCAAATCATTGGGTGCGTTCAGGCACATCTGTGATGTTGTACCATATACAGAAATGATTATTTATTATGTGATGTGGGTGTGTATCTGTCCTAGTCAGTCATTCCTATCACTGACTTCATCTGTGACAGGTTGTGTTTGGTTTTTTTAAACAAATGCAATGTTTTGGCAAGCTTTGGCAAGGACTCAGCTGTAAAAGTTACAGTGGTATGGACCTAAGTGGACAAGTGAGCTGATCAAGAGCTAACAGTGTACATTTGTAGGGAGACATGTTTATGGAAACCTATAGGAAAAGCTAGCGACTTCTCGGAAAATACAGAGGTTGAACACACTCATTACAGCTTTGGAAAGTTTTATCCTTTTTCTTTATATTCTTAGTGAAACGTAATTGCAAAAAAAGAATCCTGTACTCTTGTCAGCTCTGATGTTCTATTAGGCTTCATTTTAATATTTCATTGCTGTTCCGAAGTCTTCAGGACAAATTCTCTCCTGGCTTAACTCCACCAACTGCAACACAACTACTTTAGAATGGATTTGGCCCTACAATTTATCTTTTTTTTTTTCCAGTGCTGCTGTTGTGCTTGGCTCTATACGTGACCAGAATATAAAAACGGCAAGCTTACATTAGAAACAAGTCACTAGAGAAATTGAGAAATCTTTCTAAGCTATCAAATGTCTTCTCATGGGGTGTATAAGACAGCACAGTTCATTTCCTTTCTTTTCAGTATCTTCTGGCAGGAGGACAGTGCTAACTGTCATGTAAACCCCAAGTTTTACATAAGATTTTTCAAAACTAAGTAAAATACTATTTTCTGTTGCTTAGTTCACATCCCCCAAATTGTTTATACACAAACCTGAAACTCCCATTACAGAATTACAAATACAAACAATTACAACACCCAAAAAGGCTCTTTTCAGAGGACATCATCTGTTTCAACATATTCCTGGTCTGCACTAACGCTTCAGCTGGTGCAACAGCCTTTTGGGTTTATTGCTGATCTGTGCAGTAGACCCCTCAAATTCCTGCCTGGGAATGCCTGCTCAGTCACCTAGATTAGCACGACCTTCCCTTCATGCAGGGTTCCCCTCCTTGCCGTCCCATTTTAAAATCACTCAGCAATGAAGCTTCCTTGCTTCAGACAAGTCAATTCCATATTCTAATTCATGGGTTGCTTTTTTATTATTATTTCTTTTCAGTGTTTAGAGAGAACTGCTTCTGTAGCCTTAAGGCACATGGCAGGAAGAGATGGAAACATTTCTTTCTAAACCTCTTTCTGATTATAGGGCCCTTTGATCCTAGCAGATTTACATTCAAGTGGGGGGAAAAATGAAAAAAGAAACAAAACAATCAGTGGAGACAGTTGAATCAGGCATGGTAGTAGCAAATGTATCAGGCAGGCTAGTAACAAACTGGCATGATCTCAGAGACACATACACAAATCTGTCTACCAAATTATTTTTAAAAGAACCCAAAAAAACACAGCGGAGGAGAGGAAATGTACAGAAGGTTTTGGGTTTGGCTGCACCGTGAAATTGAAAGAGTGTTATCCTGCTAGCACAGAACACGGAGATGACTGAGGTTGGAGCACCAGGAAAGCAGCGCTCTTCTCACATGGCGTGCCACACCAGCAAGCTCTTTGTCACTGTGTCACCTTAAGCAAAGTGGTGGCTTGAAGTTAGACATTTGCTAAATATCTTGCCCCACTAAGGGCAAGAAGGATTAGCATCTCAACTCTGGCAAGTTGATTCGTGGAGTAGAATCTGACTGGAGGCCTGTTACCAGCGGTGTTCCCCAGGGCTCAGTGTTGGGTCCAGTCCTGTTTAATATCTTCATTGACGATCTTGATGAGGGAATAACATCCACCCTCAGCAAGTGCTGATGATACAAAGCTGGGAGGGGTGGCTGACACGCAGGAGCACTGCGCTGCCATCCAGAGAGACCTGGACAGGCTGGAGAGCTGGGCAGGGAGAAACCAGATGAAGTTCAACAAAAGCAAGTGTAAAGTCTTGCACCTGGGAAGGAACAACTGTTTGTATCAGTACAGGCTGGGGGATGACCTGCTGGAGAAGAGCTCAGTGGAGAAGGACCTGGGGGTCCTGGTAGATGACAGGTTGGCCATGAGCCAGCAGTGTGCCTCGGTGGCCAAGAGAGCCAATGGGATCCTGGGATGCATCAGGAGGAGTGTAGCCAGCAGGTCAAAGGAGGTGATCCTCCCCCTCTACTCTGCCCTGGTCAGGCCCCACCTGGAGTATTGTGTCCAGTTCTGGGCTCCTTGGTATAAAAAGGACAGGGATCTCCTGGAAAGAGTCCAAAGAAGGGCTACGAAGATGATTAAGGGCCTGGAACATTTCCCGTATGAGGAAAGGCTGAGTGAGCTGGGACTGTTCAGCCTTGAGAAGAGAAGACTAAGGGGGGACCTAATCAAAGTTTATAATTATCTGAAGCAGGGGATGCAGGGGGAATCAGCCAGCCCCTTTTCAGTGGTCTGTGGGGATAGGACAAGGGGCAATGGCTGCAATTTGGAGCATAGGAAGTTCCGCACCAACATGCGGAAGAACTTTTTCACAGTGAGGGTGACTGAGCACTGGAATAGGCTGCCCAGGGAGGTGGTGGAGTCTCCTTCACTGGAGATATTCAAGACCCGCCTGGACGCCTATCTGAGCAATATGAGCTAG
Source organism: Porphyrio hochstetteri (assembly GCA_020800305.1). Classification (NCBI taxonomy): domain Eukaryota; kingdom Metazoa; phylum Chordata; class Aves; order Gruiformes; family Rallidae; genus Porphyrio; species Porphyrio hochstetteri. Next base: position 13,756,958 of record CM036911.1, read on the forward strand.
GGAGCCTGCTTTGGCAGGGGGGTTGGACCCGATGATCTCTCGAGGTCCCTTCCAACCCCTACAATTCTGTGATTCATCTTCTGTCTAGAAAGTGAGGGAATTGGAAAGGGGGAAAAAATAGACACACTCATGAAATTTCACACTATTTCACACTAGTATGTATTTGCACAGTTCTACCTGCAAGTGCAAGTCCAAGCAGGATGGAGGGGAAGGATGCTGCTGATGTCTTGGAGGAAGTGACTGTCAAACCGAAATGCAAGGGCCCCTTAGGTTAGCTTCGCCATTCTGTTGTGTGTCCGGCAGTATACTCTGAACAGCTTTACACAGGCTGACTTCAAATAGCCTAAAGAGTGACACTGCTGCCCTTTCCATTTCCACACCCTAACAGCTATACCTTACTGTTACGAATTTTCTTAGATATTCAAACTGAAATAACAGCAACAAAAACAACACTTACCACCACCACCACTTACTTGATAGCAGCCCAACACTCTCCATTTCCAATGCCTGCAATAATTCTGTACTCCCTTAGAGTTTGTGTTTGGCATATCTACAGAATATCATTCTACTCCTGAAAGCTACAGAATGCTTATTGGCAAAACATCATCTAGCTTGGGATTTTGCCACCAAATCCTACTGCAGTTCCATGAAGTTAAATACTTCATACATTAAGGCCCTCTTAAAAACCTGGTGATTGTTGTGGGTTTTTTTTTATCTTACGGATCATTTTTCCAAGTCTTACTCACTACTTCAAAAAAAATACTTCTTTGCTTATATCTTAATCTATGCTAACACAGGAAGAACAGAAATTCTGAGTGGCAAGAGATCTGGCCATAGGTTGCCTCCTCAAAATAGGATTCCCATGGTCTGAAATCCCAATCACCAGCAGTTTGGAACCTCAGTAGCAGCACTCTAAAGCCATCTCTCATCCAGCAAGGCATTCTGCTTTGATGAACCTTGGGGAGTTACTGCATGTTTAAATGGCAGCTACCAAATTCCCAGATTAATCGCCAATAATTGATTTTTCCTAGCTGCAAAGCCACCTTTCCCCCACAATACTTGGTTGCCAAAGCACTTTTTTTAATCATTTGCTAGATTAACTTGGAAGAAGAAAACAAAACCTAATATTGTACTGACACTTGTGGAGCCTTCTCACCCTGCTGGGGAAGCCTAAATACAAGCAGACTGGAGCAGAACAGGAACAAAGAAGCCATGCTGGAGGAACTTGCTCTAAAAACACAGCTGAGCATGCAGAGTTCCCAACGCACCGGAGATGCAGACAATAATATAAAGTGAGGATGGAAGCTCTTGCTGTGAAACCCCTTGTCCCTGTGCATCTCTAAGAATATCTTCAGACCAGAAGTATTTATGCCACGGCCAGTGCGAGGCTGCACAACTCAGCCAGAGCATGCAACTCCGCATAAAGCCTTTTGTGTTTACAAGGGGCCAGTCTTTTGCTCAGGGAGCCATGTCTTATTGTTTACCCACTGGGGTGCTGCCTGCTGCTCCTTATTAGGGCCCCTGCCTTTACAGGCATTTCTTGGTACAGTCAACGCAAGCATTTTTTAACTATTACTTACAAAATGGCAGTGGCTTCCCCAAGGCCATATCTTTGTTTCTTTGTACAATGCTGTGATTGTGTAAATTGTCTTGCGTAAGCACATCAGCCCACTCTGGAATTCATTTTTTTCCCCCCTTATGGCCTTTCATTGTTGTTCTCTTACGGTGGGATTTGCTCTTGTGCCATCTTGTCACAAATCCATTCCTGTGGCTATGGCACTTTTAAGGAGCAGCATGGCTAAGTCCAGCCTTTCAACTTGAGAGGTCTAGGGAGCGGCTACTTCTGCTGAGCATGCTGTTGCCAGCAAACTGGATGGGCTCTTTTGCACTGTCACACAAAACTGCAAAGCTCCCAAAACAATGAAGCCCAAAAAATCCCTTGCAGTTTTTATATCATAGTCTTTTTCTGCATATAGCTCAACTATCTTCTAAATCTAGTGATTTAGTGCCTTGTGACAACAGAAAGCTGGGAAGAGAAAGCATCAAATCCTAGCATTATCAGGCAAAGCAAGCTCTTGAATCGCAAATGCAGATGCTGCAAGCCTCAGCACCACATACGGGTACTTTTTTAACTTTTCTTTGTATAAAGAACAAACCACAAGTGAAAAACCGTCAGTGAGGAACTTGGAATTGCAATTTTTCATGAGTAGACAGTGGCACAGTTCTCTGGACTGTCTCGTCTCCCTCCCATCTCTACCTTAGCTGTAATTCCACTGCAAAGACAGTGGTAGCAGTGAAGGAGATCTGTCTCTGGGTCATAGATCCAAGTCATATTTCCTCAGCTGCTGATACAGAGATGTGGCAAGCTGTAAAAGAGCAACCTGAAAGCACACGTAGAGGCTTGCCCATTTTCTTTGGCTACAAATAGAAGGGGGTTGGCTGGCCACTGCACTACTTAGGCTCAGCACATGAGAGCGCTCATCATGAGGTACAGGGGGAAGCCACTACAAGACAGAGCCTCAGTGTTTGTTACAGGCTATGTCTGCAGAAACCATTTCGGTTGATGCTGACAGCACTGCACAGGCTGCCAAATACACCTGCAGTAGCCCCACATAGGCCTCAGGAATACAATAGTACACAACCAAGGCTGGGCAGAAAAGAATTGGCTATCAGACTTTCTTAGAAGAAAGGTAAATTTAACTTAATTACCACATACCACCTAGAAGCATTGAGTCTAATTATGGTTTTAACCAAAGACCCACTGCAAGGGAAAACAAAGCTGGGTGGGTTTTGCAAGAATGTCATTCCAGATCCCTTTGTCCTAAATAAGTTGGTTCATCATTAAAATCAAGACCCACAGAGGTTACTACTCACACAAATGTAGCCACATGCTCCACTGAATGACCAGTTAGGAATAATCTAAAGCCTGACTGAAGCAATGTAAAATCCACTGGCTTTCAGCAAGCTTTGAAAGGAGCCTGTGTAGATGAGACATACTCAATAGATAGAATTTTTAGATAGCTGTTCCTCTTAATACAGTCAGACTTTAATGGATAGTCTCTCAAGAATAAAAATACTACGTGTAAATACTCTAAACTATGTACATAAAATAAACATCTTCTATTAATCATGTTTGTTCTTGCACATTAAAAAAGAATCAATATCCTTAATGCTTGAATGCTATAAGTGTTCAGATCAGATATCACAAACCACGAAGCTTACTAAAATATAGGACAAATGCCTTTCCTATAAATACATTGCATCATCTTCAACACAATGGTTTAGAAAGAGTTTATCTCTTCATGTTAGGTTAAATAACATTACATAACAACTATACTGGCCGGATGAATATAGGATTATGCTGCCCTGGTCAAGAGAAATTAAAAGATCTTGATGTATGTTAGAAGTATGATCCTTTTCTTTGAACGGCGTGGTCTTAATATCATCCCTGAATCTAACATTATTTTTTATTCAAATAAAATCAATTAGCATAAGGCATAAATGCTGCAGATAAAGTGAAAGCTACCTTTGTCACAGTGACTCTCCATGTCTGCCTTACTCTCTGTTTCTCCCCCTAAATCTACTCAAAACTACTTGTGTGTATTTCTGATAAGCTGAAAGAGCCACTATCCAACATTTCCTCGAAACACTTAGTGGAAGGCTGCAAGTCCTGGTGGTCCAGAAGGAAATATTCCTTTGTCAGCACAGTGAAGAACAACTGTACCATCTTTTTCTCTTGACATGTGTCCACCCTATTGCTTGTGTATAAATATCAGAGCTAAATGTTTTCAACTCAGAATTGGACCTGAAGCTTCAGCTGAATGAGGACATGTTTTACAGGCTAAGACTTTATTACTGAACTTTGGCTCATGCTTCTGAGGCTGTGCTTGGCACTGCCATAAGTGAGACTTGAATTCCTTCCTCAGCTAAAAAATCTTTATGTTGTTTAATGCTACTAATGTCATTCATGTTCATGTTGTTCATGTGTCCCAACATACCCGGTCATGGCATTTCAAAAGCAACTTAAAGGAGCTCTATGGTGCTAGTTGCTAGCTAAAGCTGATGAGTGCCTGCCTCTATACTCTGCTTGTGGTCCCACTCCTCACCCCAGCACACATGCTTTTCATCTGCACTTGTTTGAAAGTTGGCCTAGCAAACAAGCAAGCTTTTTGTTGTGTTAGGAAAGGAAGATACTGAAAACAAATAAAAATGGAAATTAGCCCATTTGGAAATGACCTGATTGACCACATTGCTTACACCATAACCTTAGGAATCGCAGAATCACAGAAGCCTGGAAATACTCATTCAGCCTATACTTTGGCTTTAGCTGTAGCAAAAAGTATTGGCTGTGCTGTTCATCTTTGTTTAAGCAAGTGATGGGGGGGAACAAGTTTAACTGCAGAACTAAAATTACATAGAAGCAGCAGGGGACAGTCCCTGTTTTTTGCCTTTTTCTTTGAGAAAATCCTGAAACACACATTGTTACCACAGAGAGCTGTCAAAAGAAGATGTGCAGATGATCTGACTGCAGAAATCAAGTATACGTCTAAGAGACAGAAAGAAAAGATCACCAGAGTGGTACACATTCACTATTATTTGCAGGTCATGGCAGAAGGAAGAATTAGACCCTTATTAATCCTAACTTTGAACAGTGTACTTAAAAAAAAAAAATTGAGATACACAGCTTTATCCTCCAGTAATAGTTTCCTGCCTCTTTGCCCAGGTTGATGCCTCACTGAACCGACACAGACAGAAACCAATGGTGCTCTACACCTTGTGATGTATTTTATTGACCAGAAGAGTCTCTATGTTACATGGAAGGAAACAAATAGTAAAGCATTTTCTAGAAAGATGAGGAACTAGACTTCTGTTTTCTCCCTGGTAAACAGGCAAAACATTTTCATGTTGCTTGCCACGGAAACTAAAAGGGAATGAAGCCAGAAAGCAAGTCTTCCTTTTCCAGGGTGCACAGTGACAATATTATGCATTTTTAGAAATGGGCATCGAACACAGGATAAGAAAGGCCCAAGTATGTAAAGCCTTTAGATATTTGCAACTCTCCTATTTCTTTATTTTTCTGGTTTTGATGAGGCTGTCCTAGTAAAAAAAAAGCCTGCACATTTCTGTCCTCTTCAGACTGAATGTTAAGGGTTCCAAAGTTAGGATGAAAAGATAATCACCATACAGACCTGTGTAACAAAAACTGCTGTTAAGGGTCATTGAACTAGAGCAAGAACAATTTCAGCAGCCAGGCTTATGTGCTGCTGAGCCTGTTTAGAAATAGCACCTCAAAACTGTGTACACCCTAGAGCGTCAAGTTTCCATAGCTAGTTAGGTGCTTTGCTTACACAAATAACTATTGAGCGACTGTTGATATATATCCCTTTCCCAAAATACATGACCTGGACATCAATATTCTACTAGGAATCCAGATGCATCCAACTGATTCAAAAGCCATCACATAGAAGATGCCTGCAAAGAATTTCCGCTATTTATTGTGGAATTGCCTGGCTTTGGAATGATGGCGAAAGGCAAGAAGTCATGATGCATATGTATGTAAACACAGACCTAAATTTCCCAAACAAGTTTCCTATTGTGGAAGGCAAAGCCCAGACACCTCCCCTCTGCATCTTCTTCGGCACTAGGTTCTTTGAGGTATAACCCAGAAGAGGCAAGAGCCCGGTGCACTTGTACAAAAGGAGCTGAAGACCCCATCCTTTATGTTGCAAGTTTTCAAAAACTGATACAATGCAGAAGTGAGCTATGTGGACACAGAGGGATGGTTTTCCTACTCCTCACGTCCCATTTATTTCCCCATATGAATGGGGAAACATATAGACGGGGGTATGTAGATGCCTGCAGACAACTCAGGGCTGTGCACAGCTTTGCAGAGTCTGCTAAAAAACATCCCAACCCTTTTGCTAGAGAGCAGGGTGCCAGCAGGGAGTGACAGAGCAGAATAACACGTACAGATGGCAAAGTTTTTTCAAAACTCTGTTAACAGCTCTTAAACACCAGTAGGGACCAGCCACCAGGTATGCATCACTCCCAAGAAAAAAGGAATTTCAGTTCTTTAAGTGTTTGAGTAAAATCAGTCTGTACCTATGCATACAGGTGAGAACAACGAATACACAAAGCTCACAGTTTTCTCTACCTCCTCAGCTTAAACACAGACAAGAGCTACAACTTCTGTTCATACATGGATGAAGATTGCTCTACATCCCCCACTCCTTCCACAAGTTTCATTCAGTAACCTTCACACCAGCTTTCACAGAATCACAAGGTTGGAAAAGACCTTTAAGATCATCGAGTCCAACCATTCGCATCCTAAACTAAACCATATCCCTAAGTACTTCATCTACCCTTTTTTTGAACACATCCAGGGAAGGTGACTCAACCACCTCCCTGGGCAGCCTGTTGCAGGCCCTGACAACTCTTTCAGTAAAAAATTTTTTCCTAACATCCAATCTAAACCTGCCCTGGCACAGCTTCATGCTGTGTCAGCAAAACTAGCAGGCCAAAGAGGGAGCTCAGAGCTGGACTAAAGGGGACTCCAACTGTCCTGAGAACTTTTCCCTAATACAAATCATGGCCTGGCCAGAGAGCAAAGAAGGCTATGGGAAGCATATACAGCATGCAGAAGGCCAGGAAGGCCTGACATGTAGCCATGCCCTACAGTCTATCACTGTCACAATTTGGAGAGCTACTCACTTAGAGGGGCTAATAAGGTCACTTTGAAATTGGGGTCTAAAAGCCTTTTTTCCCTTCTTTATTCTCTTTTTCTCTTCTGAGACCAGACTTCCTTCCAATAACATTCATCTTCCAAAAGAAACAGTCAAAACTTCCAGATTTAAAGAAATATAACATATGAAACTCTATAGCTCAACTAGAAATTTAATAATGTGGGGTTTTGGGGTAATTTTGGGTTTTTTAAAAGATATGAACTTGATACCTACAAATCTATATGCCTAGGGTCAGAAAGCATGAAGTGCATGCAAGGGACCCACTTACTTAACCAAACTGAGACAGAAGGCTTGCCGTCTGCATTAACCTTCATCACAGTCCCTGGGTAGTGCATCATCCCTGCAACAGACTTCAGTGGCACACGGAAGAGTAAGGCATGAACTGAGAAGCCAGGTTCAGCCCAGGCACCACCCAGGAAGGCAGCCTGTCCTAGCCCAGTCCTCAACCCCAAAGTTTTTGCTGCAGAAGGTTTTCCCCCATGTGCACACTTCAGCATAAAAACAGTGCCTGAAGTGAACATCACAGAAGCTTCTGTTCTTTGAAAATTACATCGGGTATCAGCCTACTGGCAAAGCACATCAAGTGCAGTCAGGGGAGAGGGGGAATACAAAGCGGAGGATGTGAACTTCTACAGTGCTCAATAGGAGAACTGTTGTTATCATTGGCCTGGGTATTGTGGCTCTAAATCAAAAATTACTTGAAATTGTAAAAACATCGATAGCAAGCCCAGGAGAAGAATCCCCAGAATGGCAGTAAATAAAGAGCATCCTGTCCCTCTTTATGCCACAGTTCATGTGGGAGGTGACATAAAATCCAAGCTTGGCAAGTGCTGCATGTCAGAGTTGATGAGTTGAAAGGATGTGCATGAACACATACCCAACAAAGAACTTCTAGCACACAGAAAAAATACAGCAGTAATTACCTTAGATGCTAAGCAGCACAATAACATTTGCTCTTATATTTTGGACTAGTTCTCTTGCATTTTTACAGAGGCTCCTATTACCCTGGAAGCGGCAGGTGGCTTTACAGGATCCTTGGGGCTGGCGTCATGGGGGAAAGTTAAGCTCACAAAGTACTTCCTTGTCAGACCCCTCACCACCCTGGAAAGAAGACAGATTTCTCTTTCTGTTTTGTCCAGAGTCTGGAGTCCTTGCCTGGGAGTCCCACCTGCTCCTGCAGCTCACATCCCCTGAAACCAGACCCCATCCAGCAGCTGCATAAATCATTACGAACAGGGCTGCAGCAGGGTGTCGAGCAGTTGGCAGCACATGGTGGAGTGACTCCCTTCTCCCTTGCACGCCTCCATCTTCCCCTAAAGTAAACAACAGCAGTCCCCTCTGTGAACCCGGTTGCGAAACCGCACGGCACTGAACTTTATCTCTGCGAACGGGCCTCGCAGGGGCCGCTGGGCCGAGAGCGGCTCTGCGCTGTGTTTTCCTGCCGCCTTCCAGGCTGCTGCCAGCCAGGGAATTCTTTCCATAGCTCGTGCAGCCGCCCTGGGAAAGGAAGCCTGCTTGCAAACATACAGATGAACGTAGTGGTGCCTCTTTCATAGATGAGTCAGGTCTGAATTTCTAGAAATTGCTAATACCCGTTTACATGCAGTTAGCTCCATCGAAGTTTATCCCATGTCAGGTAGCTTTTCTTTTTCCCCTGGAAGCACTTAGGAGCAGGCCAATCAAATTGCAAAGTTCAGTCACAGATCAGAGTAGGAACCTCCCTCTGACTAGATAGTGCAAATGATTTTTGATTCCGACACAATTATAAAAACATGTTGTAAATGCTGATGCATGTATTTTTAATTATTTTTTTTTCAAGCTGGAATTTCCAAAACTGGCAAAAGCTACCACATCACAAGCGAGGAAATCACTTGCTTGGTGAAGAGAGGATGGTACAACATTAAATCAGGGGAAAAGAAAACCCTCAAAAACCCAATATATTCATTGAAGCTATCTGTACATAGAAGTGGCGGTCCAAGGATCTGAGCAGTAATGCTCTGCAGATGCCTTGCAACCCAAGTAATGTTTAAAGGAATTCTTAAAGTCTCACCCACACAAGAGATTCTGGTTTAAAGCCAGCTCCAGGAAACAGCACTCTGCAATGTTTCTTTCATGTAACAAGGACTTTTTTGGGTTCTCTCACTGTGATGATTCTAGCAGGCAGAAAAAGAATGAGGACCCAGTTCTGCATGCTGAGAGCAAGTTTATCCCTCCCCCTCTAAAGATTGCTCTCCTACCAATATTTCCATTAGACTCATCACCCTTTGTGCCATGACCTGAAGGAAGGGTATTGTCTTGAATTTTTAAAAAACTATCTGCAAGCATGGAAAATCCACTAAAGTTATTTATATGACTTCTTACAAAATAGGAACAATGGCTTTCATCTTGGTTTAAAGTTTCTAACTTAACGGTCTCATTGTAAAAGGCTATGGCACTGTTTTGGTTGAAATTGAGCTTTAAAGATGGGTTTGGGCTTTATCACTTGGGCCTTTCCTATCTGTCTAGACATATAGACATGCCTCTGTGTATTACCAGGCTTTAAGAAATAAAAGTAATCTGTGCATGTCAAGGGGAAGAACCTGACACGAAGAAAGGGGGCTCTCATTATGGTTAGAACCAGAAATCTATTAAAACCAGGAGAGAAAAAAAATCGGCTTCAGAGGCCTGTCACTCTACCAGAGCTAAACAGCGTTCAACGCACAGGCTCTCAGGTTTCAGGGCCCTGGAAGATTAGCAGGCTAAGGAGTGGTGAGATTTACTGTTCACAGTGTGTTTGTCGGGCTCTCAGGAAAGAAATAGTAGCTTAATTTTCCTGCTATAGTAGAATTTTAGCCATCACTTTAGATGTGAAAGTACGTACATTTATTACTAAAGAAAATTGAACTGGGCTCTGATGCTGTAGCAGAGGAGCAAATTTGAGACAGCAAGCAACATGCCACAGGTGCGCGCACACACACACACACACAAAATGTCCAAGTTTGAGACAACTTAGTATTTTAGTGTGTTTTGTAGGTCATGTTCCAAAATGCCAGCTGTTACAGCGTGTGCAAGCCGCCTGGAACCACCCTCAAGCCAGATGCTCCTCACTATTTGAAATTACTATCACTGCCATCATGCCAGTGTTGTTCGTCCAGTATCTACTAGCAATCCTCAACCTCTTACTTCCTCTTCTATTGACCACTTCACTAGTAGAGATGGGGAGGTGTTAGATGTTGGAAGCCTTTGCACTTCCCTAAAATCCAGGAACTTCCCGAGACCATCTGCTCTTGCCTGTGCTTTTCTACCAGTTCCAGGGAGAACTGTTTCATCCCACACACCACATCTAGAGAGAGAAGAAAAAAGGAAAAGGTATTTCCTCTCTCTCTCTTCCTTTCTTTACATAGCATTAAGAAAACTCTTAACTTTTCAGGTCTCTCTTGTGCAAAGATACCTAAGCAAACCATCCTAAGCAGCTTTATGTCAGGGGGGTGGTGCATCACAGGGTTTTTTATGCCTCCATTAATGGATCTTCTTCCAGTTAGATCTACTGCAACTGAGTATGGATACAAGAACAGTCTCCTCCTGCTGTACAGCTGAAGCTACATGACAGCATGGGACTACCCTTTCAATGCACGTCTTTCCCCAGCTTCTAGTGTGTCATTTAAAAAAAAAAATTCAGCTCTTTTTGGAACACAATCTGGTGCCAGAGGTTATAGCAAATTCTAGCAAGTAGACAGAAATTTTCCTCCCTAATTTTGTTTTCCTCAGGGAGTTGTGGTTTCCACGTAAACACTTCGAAGAGCGAGCCCTTTGAGACATGCCTGGAAGAATATATATTCTGCCTAACACGTATGCACCATATCTTAGCAGCTAAGAAAAATAATTCTGCGGTCTCACTACACTTCACCACTATCACCCCAGCCTAGCTGAGCTAAAAATTGAAATAAAGAACAAAGTAGTGTAGGTATGTTGAGAGAAAGCCATGGCTGATAACTTGATTGTTGTTTCTGGATTCTGTCCTGTCTTTTATGCTGGATTTCTAGCTTCAGGGAATAGAGTTTGAAACCCATGAAATATGTTAAATAAGGTTAGGGATAATATAACCCAATTTTCATTTACTTCTCACTGCAAGCATGGATCAGCAAGTAGCACCAGCCTCTGGCATCCAGAGAATTCACTCCAAAATTTAGATCATTATTTCAAAGCATACAAAGGACTTTTTTCTTCTCTTTGTGTAGGGTCTGATACACATTGTCTTACTATAGAAAATCCCCTTTGATGTCCATGCACAATCTATAAGCCAAGAGCAATAGTTAGGCCCTTGGAGGACAAGAGGAAAAAAGTAAATGTAAGTTATTCTTGGAAATAATTTGGATCCCCAGCTCCAGACCAGAGAATCTTTGAACCTGCCTGAGCAAACTGTTCAGTGCCTGAGCCCAGCCCAATTTTGGGTTTGCAGTTATAGACAGGACAGAATCCAAACCATGGACCTGGACAGCTCATAAGTTCCTAGGCATTCGATATTTCTGGATTCAATTATTTTTATCCTGAGCCTACTCCTAATTATTTATACAAGGCATCTTTGAATCTTCTGGTTTGGGTTTTTCCTCACGCATGCTCACTTACATTGTTGGGGCACAATTAAGTATTTGTAATGCTTACTGAGCATTACTCACTGAGTAGTGAGTGTGGATCAGAGCACCCAGAGATTTCTTCCACAAATTCTAAGCACAAGCTCAAGAAAAAAAAAAGGCAGTTCTGGGATTTACAATTACAGGATGTTTATCTTTAAGGTGTGCACATCCAGTAAGCAGGTTCTGAATCCATCTTGCTCATAATAATTGACATTCTTCAAAATCAGCAAAATAACAATTATTTATCCCAGTGGAACAAAGTGGGAGGGGAACAGAGAAGAAGAGTATGAGAGTCTATGTGGAAGAGCTTGCAGTCTGGTCACTTGGTGACTTCAAGGACTGCAAAACAGAAACTGAAGCTTAGCATGACAGGATGCAAACAGAAGAGCTTAACATGAGATTCCAAATGAGTGTTGTGGGTTTTTTTTTTTTTTCCCCTCCCCTTCAAAGCATTTCTCTGGGCAAGCCCCCATCCCTTGTGGAAACCCAAGCCCTAAAGCAGCTAGGAGCCTTTTCTCTCTCCTGTTGGTCCCTCTTCCCAGCTTCTTGGAAAGGAGGATTTTTGAGCAGGATGTTATGATGGTTAATGGCACAGGGCACAGCTTCCATAGGAAAATTCACCTACAGCTATTTTTAAGGTTGGTAAGGAGGTGGTTTGTGGTCCCTTTTTCTCTAGAGAAAACTGAAAACCAAATCTTGTAGCTCTTAGTTTTTAGGCAGCTGAACACCCCTTATTCCCCACGAAGCTTCCAAGAGATGCCAGGTTGCAGAACAGTGCTACATGCTTCCCAGGCGTTGCTTAAATTTCTGGAGGAAGCTTAGGCAACTGGAGACTTGAGTCCCACTGTCTCTCACCACTGTTGTCCTGCCTTCAGCTTTGCAATTCTTTTGGTTTATAGGCATGCCACATCCATCTCTTATTCTTCGTGTTCAAGCCATCTGTATTTTCTTGTACTGCCCTAATCCTTACAAGCAAAGTAGTACGTGTGTTTTTGCAGTTAGTGCTGGTTTTATAACTGAACCTTGTGGTTCTGGAGAGTATTACAGTAGTCTGTAGAGCTTTAAAGTAGTAAGGTAGATTGGGATGTTAACACACCAGTTGGCCCCTTATCTATAATCTAGCTCTTTTCTCTAGATGCATATCACTAAAGACCCAGCTAAACAGCCATAAACTTCAACTTTCAAGCAGTGTATGTATCCTGCTGTGTAACAACCCTGTTGATACTAAAGATATTTCCTGTCATGTTTTCTCCACTGCCAAGCATTGATTGTTGACATAAGTGTTTCATTTAATATATATTACCAGTGTGTATGAGTGCGAGGGGATGATTCAGCAATGTCAGGGGCCACGTGGCAGTGGTCCTAACAAGATGACAAAAGTGATTGCTTCATAGCAAATAAGTCAGACCCCAAATCTAGATGGCTTAGAGAAACCTCATTTTTGCACTTAATTGTCCTGCCTTGGGGTTGCATCAATAACGACAACACATGCATAAGCAGTAATTTTAACAGACAGGCAAATGCCTGTCTGTTAAAAGGAAATAGATAATGCCCAAAATCAGGAACTGAGCTGAGCCAGCACACCTGTGTTCTCCCTGCCCTACACATCTTTTCCATCCATCGCTGCCTCAGTTTCTCCTCTCTAAAATGGGAATCACGAAATTCACCTCTGTAGAGCAGCCTCTGGGTCTGTTAGCTCATTACGATAAGGCTAATGAAAAATCTTTTCTACACACTATCCTATCAGCCATACTTTTTAAAAGCCTTTCTTTAGAATCAAAAGAACTGAGATCTACCATCTGTGCCATCCATCTACAACTGACTTTCCTTGGCAACCAGTTAAGCACATCAAGAGTGTGACTTGACACCCATAGCCAGTCTTGTGGAACTGTCAGGGTTTAACCCTGCCAGCAGCTAAAACAACCACATGGCCATTTGCTTGTTCCCCTCCATGGGACAGGGGAAGAGAATTGAAAGAAGGAAAAAGTTAAATTTGTGGGTTGAGGAAAAGGCAGAAAAGGAAGACAATAATAATAATAATAATTTCCAAAATTATTAAAAGAAACAAACAAGTGACACACAGCACAACTGCTCACCAACTGAAGCCAATACTCATGTAGTTTTCAAGCCCAAATGCCTCTCAGCCCACCCCCAGTCATACACTGAGCACGGAATATCCCTTTGGGCAGCTGGGGTCACCTGCCCTGACTGTGCCCCCTCCCAACTTGTTGGATGGCCCCCTGCCTTCTTGCTGGCAGGGCAGTGTGAGAAGCTGCAAAGTCCTTGACTACATGGCAACAACTAAAACATCCCTGTGTTATCAGCATTATTCTCATCCTAAATCCAAGCCACAACACTATTATCTGCTGCTAGAGAGAAAATTAACAGGAAACTTACTGCAATCATATTCATGCCTTCATGTAGAAAATGGATAACAAATTTCCACAGTAAATTCATAATCTGCAGCTAAATTCATATAATCTGCTCATCCTTGAGCTGCTATACCAAAAAGGATGGATTTTTTTAATAGAAAAAATGCTGCATGTGTAAGTACCAAATTACACAAATAGAAGTATGCTACCATTCCTTACTTTGGTGCCCAAGGACCTCAATGGAACTGTTCAGCTGTCACAGCATTTTCTCCATCACAGCTCCTGTGAGGTATTAAAATAGACACCACAGTTTTATAGGTGTCCACAGGTGAATATAAACATTGACCATTGAGACATTTATTCATTCAGGAGGACCATGTGCTCAAAAAATAATTGCATTTACGTCCTTGTAGTTACTAATGAATGAAGATGCATTCAGTGAGAGGAATGAACATTCACACAAATTCCCTGAAGGAATCCAAACGTTTAAGAAATTTTTTTGTCAGTGAGTGATTTGTGTTGACAGTTTCTTTCCAGTTCATAAAAGGCAAGTTTGCCACATTACTACTGGATGAATTCCAGGGAATCTGAGTTTGGGCTGGTTGAAGAATTAAATTATATTTTAATTATTAAACATCTGTGTAAATCTAGTGTAAATCATAAATCCTTTCTGTTCTGTGTAATTTTTCTAATAGATTAGGGTAATAGTCACTATTAGTTTGTATAATGTATGTTGAATAGGTGTCTTACTGTTAAGTACTGTGAAAAGTGCCCTTTGTGTTACCTGACGCAGGCAGGACTGACCCCACTGCAGACCCCAAGGCTTTGAACATTCAAGTCTGCCTGGGATGGGAATGCGGTATGAGCAAAGAGCAGAGCCAACTTAGACCTGCAGGATTACTGTGTGCTCTTGCTGGATGAAATTCTGGGTTTAAATTGACTTGGAAATAAATATTTAGCTATAGACCTTGGAGAGTCCTGGTTTGTTTGGGTTTATGTTCTACACCAGCGCGTCACAGTATTTGGCAATTCACATCCCTTGGGGTGGCTTCCTACTTAGAGCATTACACAAAGAATGCATTTTCAGGCTAGATTTCCAGTAAATAACCCTGCAGTTCCAGGAGATGGACAAAAATAGCAGCATGCCTGCAGCTCAATGCCACTTTAGTTAAGTTCAGATCCCTTTCTATTATTCTGATTACATCCTCTTCTGTACCTCCCCCAACACTAGCATCTTTGTCAGTATCCTCTTTGAGCATCTTGGTTTTCACTAAGTTCCCCACAAGCCCATATCTTTGCTTGCAACCATACCCTCATGGCATCCTGAACTCTGTGTTGGGTGATTCACGCTTCCAACCCTTTTCAGAGTCATCTTCCACCCTCAGATTGACAAGTGCTGTGTAAGTTCTGCCAGTGCTGCTAAAAGCATGGAGATACCCAGCACCTTTCCTCAGACTATTAGACAGGAACAGCCTCAAGAGAGATGACTCTTAGTAAAGAGTGACTGAACAGATGCTTCAAGAAGTTTTATGAAATCCTGTAGTGGATGTAAAACTCAAAACAATGTGACAAAAGGCATTTTATGAGTTTACTAGCTACAGAAGAGTTTTTACCCTGCCTAACTCATTGTTCTCACTCTTTATAAATCACTGATTCTGGTTTTGAAACCACTTTCAGTCTCTGTGCGTGTCAAAGACTGGAACTATGCATTGTATAATGCATATTGCCTTTCTTTATTTTCTAATTCAGTTTAACATCTTCCTCTGCAAAAGAGCCAAGAGAACTTCCAGTTTACCCACTCTGCACTTCTATCATGTACTAGTTCACTTACTGTGTCTAAACAGTCCCAGTGTTTATTTGGCCTTTGTAAGTCTTCTGCATCTCTTCACCTACCTACAGGTTGCTTCAAGTCAAGGTATTGACATCCCCTCATCCACAAATCCAGTGGATTTGTTTTGTTGCCGTCTATTTTGTCATGGAAGGCAATCAAGTATGAATTCAAGTATGAAATCCACACTGACTGCTCCTGGTGACCTCCTTCATGTACACAGAAGTGGTTTCCAAGAGGATATGCCCCATGGTTTTGACAGGGACTGAAAGGTTACTGACCAACCCTTGTTTTCCCAGATCACCCTTTTGGCCTCATCACAGCCCAAATCAAGAGAGATAGCAGGTTCTCTACAGACTTCATCCACAAGCAGCAGAATTACCAAAGCAGATTTCAGCCCTCTCAGGAGGCATCGGCCAGAAATATATTGCCAAATCAGAGGGAAACCTGTGCTGGAAAGCTCACACAGTCATAAGACTGAAGAAATATTTGTCACATTTGTTTAACTTGTAGACTAAATGAGCACTTTGGACACAGCCCGTTTTGCATACAGATACCATACTTGTTTCAGCCATTCCTAAAACACATTGTTCTCCTCTTTATCAGCTAGCTTGCTCCAGGACAGGGTGCTAACTGGCAGTCTGACATATCAGGGTGAGTTGGCAAGGTGTTATAAGTGAGAAATGTAAGGAAAACAATCTGAATGCTGAAGAAACATTACTTTTGGTCTTGTATTCATGGTATTTTCTGAGGTCCCTCACTTACCACTTGATTTTCTTCTCTCCTCCTTATTCTGCTTTCATCCCTGAGTGTTGAGGGTTTTTTTTTCCTCTCTCCTCTCTTCCACTGGCCTACATTGGCAGGAGGTATCACTGAGCAGAAGAGAAACCTCTCTCATGCATCTGTATATCTTTACTACTACCACTCTTTTTTCCAGGGCAGTACTTTCACTTATCCCATATTTCACTCTGCAGACAGCTTGGCGAGAATGTAGCACATTTTCCAGTCACAGATGTCTCCATCAGATTCATGCCTAGTTCTTGGAGACATGGTAGAAGGGATTTTTTGTTGTTGTAATTAAGCTAATACAAACGATCCCAAGCCAATTAAAAGCAAACATCTTGATCCTCTTTGCCTCATACGAGAAGATCAGGTCTTTCTGACCACATGTGCTTGCCTCAGTACGCACATGAGGAAAGGTTGATATTCAATTCTAAATAAATAATTATTAGTTACTTCATTAAAGGAAAGCAGCTGATTTTTTTAAAATACTTTCCTTTTCAAATATGAAGACATGTGGCTACAACTTTGGTCTTACAGTAAGTAAGGTCATGAATTTACAGTCAGATCCTTGTGTTTATGAAGCTATTCCCTAGACTTCAGGGGAATTTCCAACTTGACTACAGATCATCCTGCATGAATCCAACTGCAAGATTGGAACCTAAGATTTTTATTTTTTCCCCACAAAATCTCTAGCTGACTGCTTTAAACTTCTGAAAGAGTGTGCAGTTGCATTGTACAATCTGAGAACTCTTTAAGAAAAGTATGCATGGTCTCCAAAATCAGAACACTGCAGATCTATTGCCAAGAAAAAAAGAAAAGAAAAAAACCACTATGAAGACAACCACAAGATATTAATAACGTGGTATTTAAAACACTGTTTTCTCTGATCAAAACTGGTTGCTTAACCCGTGCCTGCTAGTGATTGTAATGCAGAAATACCAGCAGCAGGTCACAACAGCATAGCTCAGTTTACATCAAGGCAGCCAGCAAGCATCTGTGCAGACCTGGATTCTAAGTACAATGGGGGAAAAGCAGTCACTTGGTCTGATCACATCAGTTTCCATGATCTTGATTTTTATTCCTTTCTCTCACTTTCCTTCTTTCCACTGTCACCATACAGTGGAAAGCAGGTGGAAAAAGGTGGAGAGGGAGAAGGGAGAAAAAGGAAGAGAAAGGACATTTTCCCTGGCTAGTCCAATTCAGACACAACCTGCATTCAAGGTTTTATCTCTAGTCAGAACCCAGAGAGCAGTGCCCGAGTGCTCCGCAGTAAAAGGGGAAATGTCGCTTTTAAGCAGGTTTTCTGTACTTGCTGTTATCTTTTCTCAGCTTAAGAGCTAAGGAAAAGTGGAAAAGTAAATTGGTCACAGGCAGCACTTCTGCAGAGCAATGCTTCCAAGGAGAGGCAGCGGCTGCAGCAGAGGACAACCCACGGTCAGTATCAGGGTGCTGTGCAGGCAACAACTGGGATGCCTGCCAGTTTTCAAACTGAACATGAGAGCAAGCCCATAGGTATACAGTCTCAAGCTTCCACAGCTGCCTGGAAAGTCTGTGTTTCATCAGTGACATCATAGGTCTCCTATGACTCCTCATCTCAGTCAGTATCACAGCTCTGATTTTAATTGCATCTGAAGTCAGCAAAAACCATCTTTGTCCTGAGTGATAGACAGCTGTTTACTTCCAGTTTTAAATAGCTCTGGATGCACATCACAAGAACAAGACAACGCCTACCCCCACCTGTCAGTCATTTCTCATGGTGTTTCTGGTGCACACAAGCAAGCAGTATAAAACACTACAGCAAAAACTGTCACAAAATCCCAGACCCAATGAAACAGTTCCAAAGCCTAGGAATTAGCTATTATCGTGTTTGTTTATCCTAGCACCCGTTTGACTTTAATGGATAACCTAATGGGGAATTTTTTTAAAACATATTTTTACGTATAAATAAAAGACAGGATTATCCATTCCCATCACAGTTGAAGAAACAATTAAAGACTCTGTAGCATCTTGCAATCCTGGCAGCTGTACTGTCGTCATATATGGGAATATAGATGCATGTTTGTCTTGAGAGCTCCCAAACCCCAGCATTCTCCATAGGAAAGAATGGGACAGGAAATTTCTGGGTTACTGGGCTCTTTGGCGCAGCTGTCTCTTTTGCTTTCACACGTATTTCTACAGCAAGATGAGAGCCATCTTAAGCAATGGAAACAGAGTCTCATTCAGCAATGGCTCTTTTCTCTTTTGTCTGCTCTAAAATAGTCTGAGTGTTAGGAAGAGTAACAAGCACTGAACTTTTCCCCACATACACAACTCACACAGGGGAATGAAACTGGGTTGAGATAAGACTTTTTCCCCTCTAAGAAAAAAATCCCACACTGTTTAAGTTCCTTCAAATTAAGTTTATTATTGCAGTCATAAGACCACGATCCAGCAAAATTTACCTGATCTCAGTATAATTTTTCATGTGCTTTTCAAGTTAAATATATATTTAAGAACTTGCTTACTTAGGTGATTAGGCTTGTGACAGAAGAGACATGTAAAGACCTAGATCTCAACTCACATGCCTACAGCTTTAGGTATCAAGTGCCCAAGATACACCCTTCATTTACATTCTCAAACATTTTGCCATAAATCCGTAAGGATTAAGTCCATAAAAGACTTTCCCTTGTTCAGTATCAGAACTTAGTCCATTTCTCCTCTTATTTGTTCTTACACTCTTTTTATGCCATTTTACACACATTGCTAGACTGCAAAGAGTCTCAAGTTACTAACTTTGCCTTACCACATTGCTATTAAGCTCTAAGTAACTAGCAATCCATAGGGAAGCCTAAACAATAAGAAAGGTGATGATGTGTCCTAGGTGCCATAGTGTAATTCAACACCATCGCCCTTCAAGTCCTGCTCTACCTCTGGAAATACAGGTAGGCAGGGGTCAGGTGCAAGAAGCAGAAATTTATGTCCACTCAGTATTTTGCATAATTAACCCCTGAGTAGAATTTTTGGCTTTTGTTTTGTAATATAACCTGGGAAACGGTAGTAGCTTGCTAGAAAAGATAAAGATTACATACAAAGAACAAAAGGCAACCAAAGTACTAAAGATGTAACAAGATCATAGGCATGACTTCTCTGGAAGGGCTCCAAGGCTTGAACCTCTTCTCTGCACCAGTACCACTCAAGCAGCTGCAGTGCAGCTTCATGTGATAAGAAACTGCATCCTCTCCCTCCTAGCAGCATCTACTGTCCTAAAAATGTGCAGTGACCAAGATTTCCCAGTGATTATCGTTCCTCTCTGAAGTAATGTGTTTTAGATGTATTTAAGATGGCTTAGGAGAGGATACTCAGTGGCTTCAAAAATATCAGGCTTTTTGGAGGGGCTGACAACTCAATGCCTAGAAGATAAGGTGCTGCCCTGCAGACTTAGTCCAGAATGCACAGAGAATTCAAAGTGATAGTTTCCCAGTGTTTCAATAGTTTGACCCAGTTTGCAACAGCAAATGCAAAATATTACTGATAATTCTAAATTCTGCATCAGTTATGAGGCTCTCACTAGAACAAGTTTTAAAACTCCTATCTCCTGGCACATTATATTCAGTTCTTCTCAAACCAAATACCATTTGCAAGTAAGGAACTGTTACACACCTATGGGAGCTGCATCCTATTCCTACTTATTTCTACAGCACATTTTCTGCTGCCATCAGTGAAGCCCAATTTGAAACCACATGGGTCGTTTGGTGGTCTGCTATGTGATGCAGCATATATTACCTGTACCAAAATTCATTTGCACAGTCTGGCAAGAAAATGCACAGCTCAAAAAGCACATTACATAAACCACTATTTTAGGCTTGAACCACCAACAACAAAAAAGGCATTAAACAATTGCAGCAGAGATAGCCAACATCTATATTTTAGAAGGGAACAAGATAGCATCTTGTTGTAGGATATTTTAGAGCAATATAACTAACTTAAAACTGCTCATATTTTAACTGATAACATTTTGACCACAGTATGCAATCCTCAGACGTGCAATTTACTGAGTATAAACAAGACAAAAGAAAAGGGGAGAAAACTCCTTAGAGCCTGTCACACGTGACAGGCGCAAGCGCTGCAGAAATCTGCTGATAATCCCCTTTTCAGTTTGTGTTCACAACTAAATCTACTTCACTTCCTATGATACTGAACATCATGCAGTCCTTTGAGGTCTACCACTAGCCATAAATCCCAGGCAGGAAACAGTTTTCAAGCCTAGGAGGAAAGACAGCATTTCATTTTCTAAAGCCAGCCCAGAGTAACCGGGTCAAACAAAGTTTGGAATTGAAGCTCTTGAAATCCAGGATATAATTGTGTATGTTTTTCTGTTTGTTTTGTTACCGGTTAACCGGATGCAACAAATAAAACCATTTTCCTTTCTTATTTTCTCTCTGTGTCTCTTTGGGAGCTCCTCTTTGGGAGCCAACCTTTCCATAAGCCAGTGCTTGAGGTCATAGCTCCCTAACTTTAGGACATCTGCTATGTCAGATGTACTTGAAGAGAATCAGCTGCTTGCAGCAAGCACGTTATTAACACACTGGAGTCACACACAAACGTTGAAGGTGTGTCTCTCTTTTTGTGTCTCTGATGACTACATATACCCCATTAAAAATTTCATGTCCTGATCAGAGCTCTATCTCCAATACCAATGCAGAGCATTAGATTAAGTGTTCGAGTTCTTAAGGGTTTGAATTATAAGAAAAAACCCAAAAGGTTACCTGCACTGTTTGCACTAGTTACTGAATTTGCTCTGTACTGTATTGTCCAATCTAATTTAGTGTTGGACACCTGAAAAACAGGTTGATGAGCTGTACTTTGCAAAAAGAAATCTCTACTTGATGACTGAAACTGAAAATCCAAATCCAGACATTCTCCAAACCATTAGCTGCTTATGAAGCAACTTGGTGTCCATTCTTATGTTCGTTATTTAAAACATTTCTGTTGTTTCAGTAGAACATTTAAGAAAAAGATGACAAATAAATATCCAGGATCCATGCTCATCTCTGCAATAACAAAACTGTGTATACAGACAAAGAGAAAAATGCATTTAGTATGGAAGTAGTTGTTCTTTTTAGACCTCCAAAAGCTACAGCTCCTTCAAGTCACCTTTTACATACCATAAGCAAAATGTTATTCTAGAATAGAGCAGTCAGTTTTTACAGTAAGGAAAAAAATCTGCCTGGAAAAAAATACACCAGGCTTGATTCAACACTTGCACAGTGGAGTGCCAGGTTGGCAGTGGTTGAAAGCGCAATGGAATTGAGAGGTTTCCATCTTGCCACTAAGCTTTAGCACAGGGAGTTAGATACACTGCTTTGGCAAAGACCTGTGGCCCCAAGCACACTGATTTCTGTCAAGCTTTTGAGACTTGAGTGCCTGCAAAAGCAGAAGGTACAAGGGAATTGTTAACATACCCCTCAGGGAATGCCTAAAAGCCAGTCAAAATTGCAACAGCTGCATTTAGGAATCACCGTAAATATCCTTCCATACAGTTCATGTCTATCGTGGAGTTTGAGAGAGAAATGCTAGGAGCTAGACTCACTGCCACTATGAAGCCATCAGGCCACATTTAGCCATTTGTATCCATTCAGGATAGCTCAGGAGCTATCCTGATCCACCTTCCACCAGACCTAGCATTATGACAATGAATGGGAAAATTCATCACATATTAAATGCCCTTTAAAACTCTGTCCACTTCATCTTCTGTCATCCAATACACTTTATTCTTTCCCTATACACTAGGGGCTAATTTGAATTATGCATCTATTAATTTCAATTCTGCTAAGAAAGCAAACATTTAGGAAGCCAGGAACACTCAGAAACTTGTGCAGTCTCCTTCAGAACTATGTCTGTCTCTATGCTTTTGCAGTAAACAGTCTTAAAAAGTAAGAATCACAGAATAAAGAAATAAACAAATTTAATTTAAGCAAGAGTTTTCTACCTCAAAGCATTTTCCCTATATTTTATTCTGTATCTGTCATAGTAACAAGACAAAAAAAATTGGTCGAGGTTTGTATTTCAAGTTTTCATTTGAGAGCAGCTTAGGGAAAGCTATTCTTGTCTGCAGAGACCATACAATCTCTGTGGCAGTGTCACAGTTGCACTTCTTCCCCATGGCTGAGCCCAGGTCTGGGGGGAGCTGGTGCAAGCTGCCAACCTTGTCTGCACCCCACTCTCTGCCCTTGCAAGATCAGCCCACAGGAAGAAAGCAAGCTCTGGTAGTGGCTTTTGTCAGCAAGAGTTTGTCTTGCAGGAACTGGACTTAAAAGCATGTCTTGATAAGTCACTGACACGAGCAACATGTTTAAACCAAGACATCTCAACAGAAAAAATGGAGCCTTTTCTAAAAACATTCTTTCTAATCTACTTGATACCATTTCAGCCTCCAGAAAATGCACGTCTGAAAAACAGAAAAAAAAAAAAAGACCTTTTCACTGCTGACTGTAAGCCATTTTGATTCTATCTGCATTGTTAGACAGCAAAGCACATGGAGCATAAGGATTTTTACATAGCGTTTGACAGTCATGCTGTTTATTATCACCATCCAAAATAAGAAATACAGAGCATTTAGTCACTTGTGATTTTTTCTCACTGGAAGTAAATTATGACCTAACACATTGCCACTTGATTAGCATGCTCACAACACCATTACTCCTTCACTCTTTGCCAGCTGTGTTCTTATCAGATACAGAACTTTCAGATTAGA
Source organism: Porphyrio hochstetteri (assembly GCA_020800305.1). Classification (NCBI taxonomy): domain Eukaryota; kingdom Metazoa; phylum Chordata; class Aves; order Gruiformes; family Rallidae; genus Porphyrio; species Porphyrio hochstetteri. The sequence goes on from CM036911.1 coordinate 13,780,030, forward strand.
TATCTGAGAAGCAAGGTCAGCACCAAGTTTGGAAGATGCCACCACCTCTAGCTCGGGGCACCCCTGAACCGCAAATCGGTGGAGGTTGGGAGAGCACACCGGGGTAAATACTGTCTTACACTTAGCGTGGTTTTTCTCCTCTGACATCCACTGTTGGCCCTGCCAGGGACTGGACTAGCACCCCTGCCTGGCCCCGTACAGCAATGCCAACTTGTACATGCCCGTACAAAATGAAGCTTGTTAATGAAGAATGTAGCTGCCTTTAGTTACAGTAAAAATAAAAAAGGTCCGACTCCAGAGCAGGTGATACAATCACTGTAGCTACCATTAAATCTACATTAACAAAGAATTACTATATTAGACACGCTATGCTGTAAACCAGAATAGTGACACAGAAACCTGACAGGCTGCCGACAGCAGCCACATTTGAGATGTGGTTCATAATACTAGGGAATAGCAACCTTAAATTCTTTCAGCATGTTGAGAAGGAACTCAGCGTGCAGATCATTTACTACGTATTATTTGGGAACAAGGCAAGAGGTTAATTAGAAAATCCCAGGGAACCTTTTATTTTCAAATAGAGTTTAGATTTTTTTTTAAGAAGGGGGAAACCAAGGTTGAGACTGTACTTCACTGCATTGGGGGTGATCAAAACTGGCATTGTTTTAACATTCAGCATGGGCTGATCTGGCTTTAGAGTTGGAAAGGAACACAATTCTTTGACAAAATAGGACAGCTAATGTTTTTAGCATACTGTCAAGATATGTAAACTTATTCATCATGTGCCCCTCACTGTTTCTGAATGGATTTACCAAGTGTGCGCTTTGAGATGTGTGTCAGCATGGTCTTTCATTCACTTGTTTGATACACACAATGACAGGGCAGGCACAGGTCAATGTGCAAATATACCCTGCTCACACTGAGAGTCTTGTTTACACAGCATCTGCTGAGAAGTCACCTTCTTAAACCCTTTTTGATTTCAGTGCTGTCAGGATTCAGCTCTTCCATGTTAGTGTTAACACACACAGTAGAAAGGAGTACATTTAACATTAGAAATCTGTGAAATGTACACTAGAAACAACCCAAAACTCCTCTCTGAATGATGCACCTTTGTCAGCCCTACACACAAGGACTACCAAAGCACAATGAGAAGAAATAGAAGGGCCCTTTCAGCCTGTCCTGGAGACAGGAGGAGAAGAGGCATTTCTGCCCTTTTGTCATACCTTTGGCCCAGAACATAAGGTTTCAGCATCTCTGGGGTTTGAAGAGCTTCTTTGGAAGAGACTGAATAAGCAGAGGATCTGAACTCTGTCCAGCAGCTTGCCTAAAGTTTTGAGTATAGCTGGTGTTTGAACAAAGTGGATTTTTACACGTACTAGTAAATCTAAAAATCAAGCTGTAAGTTGTTTGAAAACCAGGAATTCTTTCATGGATTTCTACATACATAGGTGCAGCGTAGAAGCTTGCTCTGACTCAGAGCGTTGGCAGCCAAACTTGACTTGAAAACACATCTCCAATCACTGAAGTCCTGCTCATAGATTGCATCCTTCAGGAAACTGAGAATTAATTATCAGGAGGGATTGGGGGGGGGAAAGAGGGGGTGGTGTTGGGTATCATTATATCCCCCACCCCCCGATTTTACATTCCTTTACTCTTCTCTGCTTTCTGACTTCCCCCGAAAGTGCCTACTGCTCTCCCATTCTTGCTCCCCTTCCCTGATTTCTGTGGTTCACATGTTTGGAAATGTTTTTTAGAATCCTGCAAACTCCTTCCAGCAGTGCCAAAGCAAACTTGAACTCACAGCCTTCTGAGGCTTTCCCATCACTGCTGACACTCTCTTGGTGATCTGCCTGCTATGAAGTTTTTGCTGGGGTTTTCTGACCATTTTTGCACATCCACTGTGTTTCAGCTGAATGAGGATGCCAAGGGGAAAAAAACACCAACACGAAAACAACAAAACACAACCCTACATTGCTTTCCCTTGGTTAGATGCATTAGAGCTGTTTAACACAAAAAGCCTAAAAGAGAAACAGAGGGGAAGAGAGGGCAGAAAGAGAAAGAAGCAGCGTGCGCATGTGTACGTGAGAGCATAGGGGAGCTGCAAAAGAAGATGATAGTGCAAAGTAGTACTGTCCCTTTAAAAATAAAATGAAAAAATATCCTCAGTGTTTTCTTTAGTCTTTTTCATTCTTTGGCAGCATCCCAAAGATTTCACTGTCCTTGTCTCCAGCATCTGGAAACCATCAGGGTAAACAATAGAGTGCTAGGAACTGGAACCCCTGCCTCAGCTCCCGTGGGACCTCGCTCTGGAGAACATGAGAACACAAACCATTGGACACCATGTGGTCAATTACTTCAAACTAACAAATCTGTGTGCCTTCCTATTTTCTGTTTTCCTTGGCACCACATGACCCTTTCACAATGGAACCCAGCTGTTGAAAAAGCCAGGCATTTTCTTTTTTAACCTCTTGCTTACTTTCCATAGCAAGCCCAGGGTTGGCATGTGCCCTAGGTAGAAGCGTCCCGCTTATTAAAATCCTGGCTGGCTGTAATGTTTGCCTGTATTAGTCAGCAGAGAGGCTCCAGAGTATTAACTTAGCAGGATCATACCGCAACGAGGACTCCACAGGTGGTCTGTGTTTTCTGGGTTTCCTGACATTGCATGCCAGCACTTAAAGCAGATACACCAGGACACTTTTATAGCCTGCCTGTTTTCACAGAATCACAGAATCACAGAATTGTAGGGGTTGGAAGGGACCTCGAGAGATCATCGGGTCCAACCCCCCTGCCAAAGCAGGCTCCCTAGCTCATATTGCACAGATAGGCATCCAGGCGGGTCTTGAATATCTCCAGTGAAGGAGACTCCACCACCTCCCTGGGCAGCCTATTCCAGTGCTCAGTCACCCTCACTGTGAAAAAGTTCTTCCGCATGTTGGTGCGGAACTTCCTATGCTCCAACTTGCAGCCATTGCCCCTTGTCCTATCCCCACAGACCACTGAAAAGGGGCTGGCTGATTCCCCCTGCATCCCCTGCTTCAGATAATTATAAACTTTGATTAGGTCCCCCCTTAGTCTTCTCTTCTCAAGGCTGAACAGTCCCAGCTTACTCAGCCTTTCCTCATAGGGGAGATGCTCTAGGCCCTTAATCATCTTTGTAGCCCTTCTTTTTGTGCAATCAATAATTGCATGTGCAGTGGTGACCTACTTTTTAAAATTTGTTCCTAGTGCAGGTGCTGTATTGGCAATGGTGAAGAGCTATAGTCATCTTAAAGCCACATGCTGGGGAGGGGGCTGCCCCTTTCAGTGCTGTGAAACAATCTTCACTCTGGATTAACCACACTAGCTCCAGGACTGATGTTGGTGGTCACAGGGGGCTGACAGGTCCTTGCTGTTTCCACACGTCTGTTTCAAAAGGCTATCTTTCAACTGAGTGAAAATATCCAGTGTTACTGACCACAAACAAGCCAAAACTTCTATACCTAGTTCAGAAGCATCAGGTTATTATCTGTTTTGCTTTCAATAACTTTCTCCAAAGAACGGACACACAGAATGTCTGAGAAATTTAGGGCTTCATCTTTAAGTCACATTTAAAGTTTCTGAGCATTCCTAGCACTCACTAAAGAAAAGCAAATGACATTTCACATAAAAATAATCACACATGCTCTCAGATTTTATTTCTGGGAGAAAGATAGGTACTTATGTAACACTACAGCTAGAAGAGAGGAAGAAAGCAAGGGACACTCCATGCAGTTGGATCCTTACAGCCAGCAGTGCACCCAGAGATGCAGCACTACATGTTTTTTGGCACTCAGCTTCACCAGCTTTGACCTCAAACACGTGACTACTTATCTGCTGAGCAAAGGCAGCCAGTTACATCAGCTTGTAAAGGTTAGTGAGTTGGCACTCATATGGTCAGGAGACTTGTTCAGGGCAACCAGATCCACAGTGGTGTTTTGTTCAGACCTGTACCTTGGTCTAAAAGGGCTATTACACTGAATTGACCCAACTCATCTCCACAGATTGATTGGTAAGGCTGGCTACTACAGGAGGGTTTTTTTAGGGGTTAGCTGTTCAAGCCTTGACATCTTGGATAAGTACTGAACAATAAGCACTCTTTATTAATTTCCAGGGCACTATGTTGAACTATACCATGTTATTTCTGTTAAGATTACAGAAATTCATAGAAACTTAGGACTCTGCCAATTTCTTTCCACTGCTCACAAGTAATGGAGATCTCTTTCTCTCTTTCTTTCTTCCTCTTTAGATGTACACATAAAACCTTTTCACCCTAAGGACCTCACATCAAAGTACAACTCAATGCCAACAAAATAATAATCTGCACCTATCTGCTGTGAGCTGCAGACACCAACCTTAATCACAAAAGTTGACAGGTTTACAGTTACAAGGCAAACAAACCAGGAGACTGCTTGGATAGGCTGAATAAGCAGGAATATTTTAAAATGTTACCTGCAAGCTTGTTAAAGACATGCTGCTGAGTCTAAGACTAACACAATAGGTTTCAGGAATTGGTAGAATCTTGTTCCTTTCAGGGAAGTGCAATGTGTATTTTGTGTACAATTTTATAGTTACATTTATTTTAAGACAGATGAAGATGAATCATTAAATGGGTTTGCCAGAGGAACTCCTACTGCAAGATCCAGGCATTGAGCTGTTTTGTGGCCAGTACTATAAAAGTATTTTTTAAAAAAATCCCGAACAGTTCCAGCCTATATCTCAGCAGTAATGCTAGGGAAGCTTTTCCCCCTTTTCTACCAGGGGTTTTTGATGCCAAATATCTGTAGAATTGATTAGCACAATACTGGAAAGGCAGAAAGAAGAAGGGGAGGGGTTAAGACCATGCAGTAGCAACTTGAACAGCGCAGTGCATACTTCATCTTTTCATATTTATGAAAGGGTTGGTTAATTCTATGGCATAAGTTCAAATCAATCTTCTACTTCCCTGTGTGAACATCTTGGACAGCTTCTTGTCTGTCTGACAGATTTTCACAAAAGTATAGATAAAAATACAGTTCTTTGAAGGAATGCTTTGCCTGTGGCAAGAAATATATGTCTTACAGGAGTTAAGGGAGTCTGCCTTAGCTAACTGAAGCAGTCCCAGCACAGCTTGGATGCAAGCCAGGACACAAATGAAACCAATATAATGGCACTGATGGATGACCTCGTTCTGGCAACGAGGAGAGAACACATCCATTCTCTTCATCCTGCACCTCTTTAGCATTTGACACTACTGGCCATGAGATACAGCTGTTGCACCAAGAAGAGGTGGCAGACAACCAGAGCTATGTAAGATTGCTTCAGGTTTTTTTCAGCAGTAACAGCACTTCCAATAGCTGTCCCCCTTCTTTGGCTGGGTTCTGTGGCATTCCACTAGAATCAGCTTTCCCTCTGGTCTCTTACAGTATCTGCATAGTTTCACTTACCACATAGGATAGTTGCACATAAAGGCGAGCAACACACATTATATACGTATATTTGTGATACATATAGCACTAGCTAGTTTTCACTGCCTGCAACCATGCTACTTCTACATCGGGAGCCCATGTAACATAGGGTGGATTGAATTCATGGATGAAAAACAGCTGCTTAAAGCTGAACAAGAACCAGGGGTGACTCTGGCAGCCAGAGGAAAGAGCTTTTAGATACGTTTTAGGACTAGAGCAATCTCAAGATCAAATTAAGTTACCTTTTCAAGACTATTGTAGTATTACTCCCTGAGTAATACCATACTTGTCATAATCATCAATGCTTTTCTTCCCCTCTCCAAACACTCCAGTTTAGCTCCTCTCTGCAGAAAGTGACCTGGCCTGTTTTAGTCTCATCTTCCTCACCCCTCTGCACAAGTGCGAGCCATGTACCTGAATATGATGCCAACACCTTTTACAAAGCCAAGGGTATTAAAGAATAGTGCAACACACGTCCCTAGCAATTTAAGGGGCAGCTTGTTTTCTACAGCTTTCTCTAGAACAGAAGTACAGCTGGATCCCATGCTGAGAACCTGCAGACAGTTTGATTTAGTTTATGGAATATTCTAATTGTCTTTGTGGTACATAAAATAGTTATCTTCAAGGTGTTTCATGACTGGGCCATATTATCTAACATGGGTACTATAGCTACCCTTAAGATCACCAATAGTTTCACTACCATTTATCCCTGAGGGCAGGTACCTTTTTAATGGAATTAAAGCATCCCCAAGTACAATGTGTGCTCATTTTGAGCCTGTCTTCAAACAAATGTCTTGAAGTATCTATGTTTACAACATATTTGAAAGTGAAAAGTCCTGTCTAGAACAAGACTTCCACTCCCCTGAAGAAGGACAGGAGAGATTGCCAAGTTATGTGATGACATGACATACTGTGCAGAAGTGCTTTGGTCTTGATATTGATTATCTTGGGATAATAAAGTCACTCAGATATTTTCTTCCGTATTTCTATGCATCTAAAGGATGCATCTGTCTTCTTAGTGGTTTATGAATCAGCATGGCATGCAGAACACTTCAGCTTTTGCAGTCTCTTTACGTGTATTAGTAATATGTTTAATAGGAGTTAATGTTTGTCTGTGATTGCTTCCTTTTTGAGAGAACTTCTCCATCTGGGAAGTGTCTGGGAAAGCGATTGCAATTACTGATGCTATAAAAGTAGTAAAAAAAGGCAAATTTTTGAGTTCCCAGCAAGTTGTTAGCATTATGAACAAAACCATCATCTAAACTCATTTTTTGTTTGAAATTCCAAAGAATCCAAAGCCAATGCGCAGTATTTTCCCGTCTACTGTGGTTCCTACACTCAGCTGGGATCTCCTGCTCAATTTTCAAGGGAACTGGTAAATCATTAATTGAAAACAGTTAACTGGTGCAATTTTGTGTTTCAGAATAATTTGCAAGTTATATACAGGCAGATTTCTGCGTCTTTTTCATTAATTGCTACCGTTTGTGTGTCAGTACAATAGATCTTAATAAATAGGCCCATAAGCTGCATTTCCTGCAACTACTTACAGTACAGTACTACATATCACCACTTCTGATAGATCACAATGGCTATAAAGTTATACTCCTGCCTCATGGGGCAGAGTTATTGCTAACCACCGAGCCCCACAGAGAGAAGTCTGTTTATCATAATGGGATTAAAAGGAACAAGTAGTCAGCGTGGAGGACAGTGCTGAGGGAGGAGAGGTGTAACTGGATAGAAAGCTTCATTTGCAGATGACAGAGCACAGCTCTTGTGCAGAAAAAAATTACTTAGAGGAGATTTTGCACCTAATTTTTCTCACCACTGTTTTCTTTTGAAGTATTAAAAACACTGATCCTGAAAAGAGAGGCAAAGAAGAAAGTAAAGGAACAACATGAAAGTCATAGCAGGAAAGAAGAAACCCACAAAACCACACAAGAACTCTTAATTAACTACTAATAAACACAGACTATCAGATGGTCATTTCGCCTCTATCTCTTTGTTTTGTTCTGTAAGAGAATTTTAGGCAGCTGATCATCAAGAAGGATGCACACATAGGTGAGACTAAAAGAACCAACTGTATGGCTTGCAATGTTTCTGGGGAGGGGAGATGGGGCAGTCATACCTGCCTTTAACACTACTCAGCATTTCAGACAACTCTTTCTCCCTCAGGTGTAATACCATTTAATTTACCAGATCTCCCATCTCTACAACAAACGTAGATTTTCTACTTTGTGACATTTGGTCTGCAACACAGAATATTCCCTTCAAAATCTGATACTGCACACTGCAGTTTCCACTAAGGAAGTGCAAAGAAACGAAAAGGAAATAATGCTTTGTATGGTCTATGGGAGATAAAAGTGTTCAGGTTGCTGCTTCTGTTGTCAGGTACCAGAACATACTGGGGTTTAGGGCTTTGGCTTAGACAGTGCCACCTGAACAACCTTCATTTAACACCAGTTCAACTAGCATCTGGGCTTGTTTGTTTTCAGAAAAATGTGTTTATGTGACTAAGCACTTGGCTTATGGAAGGCAAATGTGCAAACAGTGCAGATGCTGTAAAGGGAAGTTCACCTTCATGCTGGCCAAAATGGTCACAGACCCTTTCCTCCCATTGTACACCTTGCCATGGCAGTACATCATCAGTCCACGACTTTGAATGCACCCGTAGGAAGTCAGTGTGCCCTGAGTGCTTAATTCTTCCTGCAAATTCTCTCTTGCCTTCAGTGTAAGGGGCTCTTCATCTCTAAGGGAATGAATATAGCCTTTGCTTGTGGAGATATTAATCTCTGCATAGCCTAAAGATAAGTACCATATTCAAATGAGTACAAGCTCTAAGGCTTCTATTTATTTATTGCAGTAAACAGGTTTGTGAATAGTTAGTCTCTATTTCCTGGACAAAAGAAGAGTTATCCATCCTTTATTTATATGCCCTTTTACTGGCAAGGTCCAGCTCTTTCCTTTTGTCCTTCCTATTCACCAGTACAAATACCAAAATGACCTCCTCCCAGCTGCTGGAAGCCCCATGCTGTCCCAATCTCCCTGCCAGTCCTGCTCCCAGCCAGGAACCAGCAGCTGTTACTGTGCACAACACAGGCTCTGCAGGCTCAAATCCAGGCAGTCTCCATCACTGCTGTTCTAGGGAGAAGTTTCAAACTGTAGCTTGAAAAGCTCTTACTACCAGTCAGGAGCTTCATGTGCAATTTCACTTCTGTTCTTTGTTAATCCATAATTCTGGCTGGCATGGGACAGATGACTTTTCTCCCCACCCCCCTTGGTTAGCAGTGTAGCCCACTGAGTTCAGCTAATTGTTTGAGAGGGGAATGCAAATCCCAGATTGGCCCCACATGCTTCAGACTGTTATTAGGATGTGCTTGAAAGCAGTTTCTGCTGCAAGTTTACAAACACTGTTTGCTGTAACAGGGCTGCCTCAAATTTTCAGCACAGCTCTCCTTATACAGTGTTGAACGTATCCTTCCACAACGTCCCAAAACTGTTTCCAGTGAATACAGAGAAAATATTTGCCCAAGAAGCACCCTATGCAAAAAGCTGCAAAGTTGTGTATGTTAGTTGGGACAGTCCACCCAAATTTTATGAGGGCAACTCAAGAGCTGTTATGATCCATCCCAGCCACCTGAGCAGAATCTCCACACGTATGCATCACAAGAAGCCTCTCTGAATGCTTGGTCTGGCTGCAGAACAACAGCATCAAAGCAGCAGGGGTATCTGCTTGCTCATCCATGATGGGGGGTTATCCGAGGATGTGACAGGACCTGCAGTCTAGGCAGACAAGTTACACCAGTGGCAGTTGAATACGGATATCTAACAGCATCAGCATCCTTCACCTTGTGCCCTTCACTCAAGAGATTGACAACATCCAGCCCTGGCGAGCCTTTCTGCACCCCTCCCTCAGAACGGTTCTACCCAGAGATGGTGGCTGAGCAGTCTGCGGAGGTCACGATGTAAAATCTGAACTAATTTTAGATACCTCTCCTCCTGTGTTAACAGAGTCCCATCTAGTGCAGATGCACCTACACAGCGAGATGGCTGCATGTAGCCCCAACCTTTCTACATGCAGGTATGAATAGCGGCAGTGGAAGTGCTTCAGTTGTTTGCAGGCATTGTGAAACAATGCAGCTCAGTTTAAAACTAGAGATCAAAAAAAGGCAGAAGAGATTTTTGCAGTTGTTTTCCTGCCCTGGAATTTGTTGTACTTATCTCCTTTTATTGGAGCACTTCTTTGTTTCACCCTATCTTCAAAAATATGCTGTCATCGCAACCTTCTTGCCAAGTACCGCTCCAAGGTGGTTATTCACTGCTACCCCTTTCCCAAGTCAAGCCATTGCACACATTTCCAAAACATTTCTCCCAGTCCTCAAGACTCTTTCAGGCCAACCTGCAAAGTAATCATCTGATCTCCATTTCCTCTCTGTGAGGCAATGAAACATCTGTTTCATAAGAGAACTGAAAGATAGTCCTTGTGTGGTTACAGTTTTTTGGCATCCAAAGCCGCCTCTTTTTTCTAAACACCTCTAGTTTGACAACTTCAGTCATAATAGATCACTCAACTGGTACTAACCACAGGGTGTCATATATATAAACTAATGGAGGGACAATCCCAACTTAATTAGAGATTCAATTTTTTATTAAAAAGTTAGTGTAAGGGGTTTTTTTGTGTTTCCCTACCTACCCTTACTTACAGAAAAGTGTTACATGTTTTAAGCTTTACAAGCTTTAGATAAAAGAACAATGTGTCAAATAACCTGGATAAAGCCTGAGAAAAAACCCACTAAAATAGACATCAAACAAAATGAGCTCCACCCCATCCTAGTTCACACACATCTTTCCTGATATGCTGAATAAGCTATTAGATCACAAACCTAAATAGAGCAACAAGGATTTGCTGTGTTTAGTGGCCCTGGGCTGTTATCAAACACCTACAGGAAGGAAAAACTGATGGCTGTATTATCAATGACGGCAAAAGTACTAAATTCTGGAGGCTATTCTTAAAGCTTTTCAGAACTTTAAATAAATTCAAGATTGGTATTGTGTGATATAGAACAGTGTCTTTTTTGCCATTTCACAAATCTAACTGAAGCACAGAAAAAGTGAGTAAAACTACATACATTAGACATTGCAACCATTTTCACTTTAAAACATGGGATTGTCATCATACCACCCCCCTTCTAGAGACAAGTGTTATTTTAATATGAAATATTTTAAGAATATAAGAGTCCACTGGGAAATAATTACCAGTGAAAGAGCAGGAAAAACTGCTGACTGTTTCGAAAGCTGCTGAGAGACCCTGGATATGCATTTCTGACCAATGGCACATCTATCTCTGTAAATTTGTCTGGTATTAACACCATTTCCTATGCTGCAAATTTCAACTAATATGTGATTCCACACTTTTTCCTTACATATCTTTTCTTCATAACACATTGCTACATTTCTGTTTTAATCCACTCTTTGTATTGACTTCACTACAGATTATGTTTAAAGTCCTTAAATTCCCTATCCACACACTCCGAAGAGTTCTCCTTAATCGTTCTTGACATATTTTAAGCAGAAAAAGAAAATACCTACTCCCTGTTTTATATCCAGTAAGGAATACAAGGCAGGCAAGGGAAGGGATTCTCAAGCACTTCTTGGCCTGGTGTTGAGGACATGACTTCAGTTCATGCTCTTTAAACCCAAGTCATAAGTGATGGTTCGGGAATAAGGCACTTAATTGTGGATGCTTTAGAGAAGTGAAGGCACTGTGGATTTCCCTTCTACTGCATAGGCAAATAAGTGGATTAAGGAGAAAGCCTTCCCTGTTTATATCCTGATTTGATGTGAGGAATCATGTCCTTATAAAGAAGTGGGTGATGGACAGTCTATAAAATGATGTCTTTTTTGCTCATGTTTCCCAGAATGGAGCCTGGCAGTACAGTGTGTGCTGCCCACAGGCCAATCTGACAGCTGTACTGTCTTCTTGTACAACCAAAGCACTTCCCACAACCATCAGAAGATATTAACAGTGACACACTTGACACATTTCTAACTTTTATCTTCAAGAAGGAGCTAGAATAGCTTAGATGACAATTCCTCCTCTCCAGCTGGCTGGGCTACAGCAGCAGTTAGGAAGGTGTCACCTGAGGCATCATCCCAGAGTCTTTTCTTTCCAGATCCACCAGCTCCCCAAATTAAGGAGCAGCATAGCTACAGCTCCACTAATAATCCATCTAGCAATAACCTTTTATGAAATTGAACTCTGACATTCACCATTTTAAGGAAAGCTCCCTGCATTTGCCGAGTGAATTGTATATACTTCACGCTAAAGGTACATACACATACACTTCTTGTGTTTCCATTTATACACGGAATTTAAATGCCTAATAAATACATGCTTATCTTTGCCTTTTCCTATTGCTGCTGTTATTAATACTTAATCACTCTAAATGTAAGATTAAGATAAAATTGTTTCGGCTTCTCAAACATGGTTCAAATCCCATTTCGTTTTCACAGCCTTGCATTTGGTAACTATTACAAAAAGCTTCTCTTCCCAAAGACTGAGCATATCCCAGTAGCGTTTGGCAAAAGATTTATTACTGTGAAGAGTCAGCAAAATGCAAAGCACAGACTGGTACCGTTCTCTACCCCAAAGGTAGCTGCATTTCCATACTAGCAGATACTCTCTGTCTAATTTGGTGAGTGCTCTGTAACAGGAGCAAGTAGGAAGTAGCCCGGGATATGTTTTTAATGGCTCACAAAATTAATTCAACTTCTCACTAAAACACAGTGAGATATGATAGTGATTTAACACAGCATCATTAGAATAAAGCTTCAAATAGAAAGATGGCCTGAAATTATTACATCTTCCTAGATCTCCATTGCAGCATAACAGGTTTTCATAACACAGATACCCCGGTGTTAACCCCCTCTGCACATTGGTCCAAGTAGAGAGATTTCAAAGTGAGCTCAGTGCTTGTGCTCTGCTAGTAGGTAATGCAATATTTAGAAAACCACTGGATCACTTTTCAATAAATTGGAAGTCTTGGTTACATGGTGCTATCCCAAGCCATCTACTTTAGTTCAAGAAAAAGTAGAGAAGTCATCGATCCTGTTTGTGAGTCTACTGAATTGTTGAGCAAACTGTTGAGTCAAAAGGGCTCAGTCTCTTCCTCGTATTATTGACATATTTGTCTCCAGTGGAAATGTCTGTTGCCCTTCAGCAGAAGGGCTTACTAGGATGTCCACGGAAGAGTCTTCACCTGCTTCACCTTGCTGCCTCATTGGTACCTCTGATAGAATGCAAACTGCCCCTGCTGCTGGCAAGGGCCATGTATTGCTAAGGTGCTCGGACAGGAGATACAAGCCTCTGATATTAGAATAACTGTGTCTGTACATAATGTAAGTGTGAAGATAAATCCATTTCTTATATGTTTAATTCTGCCAAGCAGAGCAAACCGAGGTTAGCAGTAGAGCTCTACAACAGCGCTGTCCCAGAAGAAAGGCCATTTGTTGCTAGTCAGCTGTCCTGAAAAACAAACTTGAATTTTCCCTGTGACCCCAGCTGAAGATGTGGTCAACGCAAGGCAGCCCTCTGTCTCCAGTCCAGTCAGACCTGAAGACAAACAGCAGCTCCGGTGAAGTTCAAAGTTTGACAGAAGAACGATTTTTGTCCCCTCAAAGGGCCTGTCCCAAGGCCCTCTGCCTGTCTCCCACTCAATGAATGCTGTCTTTGTTCCCACCAAGTTGACAAATGCCAGCATTACAGAATAAAGATGACATTTCTGCTGTGGTATTAGGGCTGAGAAAGGGGATTATTCTGGCCAGTGCTGACCGGGAGGCAGCACACAAGGGAAGCTGCGCAATGCCGTTGTTTGTGCTGTGACAAGGAGGCTCTTGAAGGCCATGGCCAAGACCGAACACAAGACCCGTGTGTGGGGAGACGTGCGCACGCACTCGAGGCAGTGTCCCCAGCCAAGTCCCTGGCCCCTTGGCACACCTGTGTCAGCTTCCTCCCAAGCTCCCCTCATTATGCCCAAGCGCACAAAGAAGCAGCTGGGCCGGGGACAAGGAGCTCGCCATGCTGGCTCGGCCAGGGAGACCGGAAACCGGGACCGGCCACCTCTTTTGTCGCCTTTTAAAAATCAAGGGTTTGTGTTGAGCCTGCGGAGGATAATGAGCCTCTCACCAGGCACACACTGAACTGCACATCCGCCTGAAATGCAGAGCGGATAAAGTTAACTGGCTCTTCCTTGGAAAGACTGAAAAAAAATAAATCAAGGGGCTAGAAGATGTTTGCTGCTGTGCCAGCCTCCACACAAGAGTCTGAATCCATGGCTTACCAGTACAGCACAGCCTTGACAGTACTCATTGATTTGAGAAAATAACACCCTAGACTCAGAGACCTTGTAGTAAGTCACATGGGATAAGCTTATTTTTCTTTTTCTTCCATTTTATCATTCCATGTTGATTTTTGTTTTCCTTAAATCAATAACACTCCTGAAATACTCCCATGCAACAGAGAGAAGTACCTTTACATGAAAATCAAGGACTCCTGGTAAGGTTCTTAGTGGCCTGGATTTTTATTTCTTTCCCTCCAGGATCAAGGCAAATTCACTCCTACTGCACCTCCGCAAGCGGAGCAGGCGTCAATCTACCCTTAGACTAGCATCTCTTGATGGAGAGAGCATCAAGGTAAAACAAGGAAGTAGAAACTCAAAAGGGATAAAGAACTGCACAGCTCTCCTCCCTAAGTCTTCATCCCACCTCTGAATCTTCTGCAGCAAATATTACAGCAAGCATTTTATACCAGAAGCTTCTCACACAATACTCTTTCAAAAATGAATAGCTTCTTAGCCTTGAGCAAACAACAGAGAGCATCTAGTAAAGACATTTTGCAGTGGTATGTTCACTGTCTGTGTCAAGAAGACAGTCTTAGACTTCAGAAAAGTCAAAGATGGCCTTGGTCACAAACATGTTCCCATGAAAAGTACTGAACACAAAGCCTTGCCTTCTGTGCCCTACAGCCCCTTGGTGGATCCTCTGCTCTCATGAGGTTTCTATTACAGCATGTATTCATCCTTTCTATTGTTTGATAATGAGCTTTTCACTTTACTTGCCTGTGGCTATTAAAACTGTCTGGTAGGACAAAAGCGGAATCAGATTTTCTGAAAAGGGTTAAGTGGATAATCTCTAAAATAGAACTACCACTTCATGGAAAAAAGTGATGCTGGACATGTGCAGCAGCCGAACACCACAACTGTCCTTCACATGTGCTTTCCAATGCAGTATATTCTTCAGAGTAAGAGATCCCTAGCTTGGTGGTGGGTTTTCATCTTGGTTTGATTTTTTCTTGGAAAAAATTTTCCCTTTGGAGAGAAAGATTATTTACTCTGTAAGGCCCATTTGTCTCCCAGTCCGTCTCCCATCAACGAATATAGAACTACTAGTTAGCCTCCGGCTACTCCCTCATTTTGTGTCAGCCACTACCAACAGTTCTGGGGTACTGCCAAGATCATGTATTCTAAGTAGTCCAGTGTGAGACTCGTTTGGTGACAGCTACTTCTCTGTACACAGGCAGGAAAAGTGGTGACTTTCAGGAAGTGAGATTTTAGGTATCCATGATAAGAAATACTGTATGTGAGTGTCTTTGACAACAAAATGCCTAAATATAAGAAATGCTGTCTGGGGCCACTGTGCAAACACATTATGAAGGCTGCAAACGGTTGAATGGTTTTGCTTTTTAAAGAAGGAATCAGCAAAGTATAGTAATGAAAAAATCTGGAATAGAAATGTCATCTATTTGCACCAAACGAAACTGTGATTACAACTCACTTGTTTAAACAGTTACCATTTTGTTTCACCTTTCTGACTAGGTACTGGCCAAAACAGAGTTTCCATTCATTTTTTTTAGCAGCAATGATGATCTTAATCTCAAAGTTCCTGCTACACAGCTGCACAGAGCAAGCCTAAAACATAGGTGTCCAAAAGACTTAATTTCTTACAGTACAGCCAGGCAGCCTGATGAGTCAGACATAAATTTCCTATTTCAACACAAGAAATTTTATTTTTCTCAAAAGCCACAGTTATGGACCAAGACATACAACATCCATGGCCTGATTCAACCTACGACCTTTCTGTTTCCTACAAAGTTTCAGAAAACAATCCTCCTGGGTTATTTTCTGACAGATTAGAACCAAATAATCAATAGGGAAGAAGTAAAGGCAGTTCACTAACTTTTTGGTAGAATATGAATCACTGAGGACTAAATTTTATTCTGTATCTTTTCTGTGCAGTCACCTCCTAGATGCCACTTCTTTCGCTTCAGTCTCACCAGAACTCTAATGTGAGAAGTCCTCTTCATCCAACACTTTGACTGTGTTATGCTCTCACCCTTCAAACATCTACTAGCATTCTGTACATATTGACTGTAGTCCATCCTTCCTTACCTTCAAGGCACTGAGTATTTCTGCATAAGATCAAGATATTGATGAAACCAGTTCACCTCAGTTCCTTTTAGTAAGAATAAAACTTTCTTGTAACACTACAAATATCAACCATGAATGCCACAGAATGGTTAAAGCTTGACAGTTTCTGCACAGTTTTAGTAGTATGACACAAGTGATTCTTTAGATGATTCAAGCTAGCTTTGCACATAGTGGAAAAAACAGTGAAGGAACACAGTGGAAAATGCAAATTATAGCTGCAGGAACAGGATGGACTGGGAAGGGAGGGAAGGATAGACCAAAGTAGGGGTGCATATTCATACTGTATTATCAAAAACCTCACACCAAAAGGTGGTTGTCTTTGGATCATCTCAAGTGTAAGTGTATGTGCCTCTAAGCTTTCACTGTAAACTGTGTTTAAAACATTGAGGCTTTTCTGATGCACTTCAGTTAAGATGTTAAAAACCTGGTCTTTCGTAACAGAGAACAAGCCTACAATACAGGAAAACCCATAACAGAGGGTTCCTCCCAGACATCCACCTACACACAGGGATCCAAAGCAAGTGAGGGAGGGAGGAGCTCAAGTGATGGCAGGCATGTGAACTAAATCATGTAGTTGGGATGCTGGGGCTCTTGAGGTTGGCAGACTTAGACATGGCTGCTGTGGACAGAAAGGGCAGATTTCTAAGACTTTCTTCACACATCACGTTCACATGTAATCTGGCAGAATTAACTCTAGAGGAAAGAGTACTGGGACCAGAAAAAATCTCTCTCGCATTATTAAACATAATAAACATTTATCCAGTTTAGATAGCAGCAGCTGAAGTCATGTTTCATTTTTGGGCTATGCATAGCATCTCTTTTTCCATGCTCAGAAAGAATGCTGTAATTTAAAGCAGGCAGACTGACTCAATCAGCGTTTTTTGCATGTCATCTTGGAGACAACATGGTCAGCAGGAAGGTGGAGGGAAGGAGGCTAAGCTGGAGAAAGGGAGGGTGGTTGTTCATCTGGTCTTTATTTCCTTTCCCTGTTTCTTAATAGTTCGGGGAAAGGGCCCGTTCCAGCTAGAAGCAATGACAGTCTTGCTGTGGTATTTCATCTTGGAGGAGGATAGGACAGAGCCTGCTCTGTTTGCTAGCATCCTGGGAGCCTCCACCACAACACTGCTTTGGGTTGGGGAGGTTAAAGGGAGTGTGGGCAGTCCTTGCATTATTTTTATTACAGTGGGAAGTTTTCTAAAGAGGGCCCATTCTTTGTCCTTCACACAAAACATGTCCTAGCTAGAAGTTCTTGTAGCAGCTGTATATGTACTTGCATTACCTTCTGCCATGTGGGTTTTGTTTACTTTTTTAATGATGTATCAGTGGTTATGTCACAAGCAGTGAATGGAAAATGACACTTCTTATTAACCAACCATGTTGTGGAGAAAAAAAACACTTATGAAAAAGAAAAAAAATCTGTTAAGCAGAGCATTTTCAAAAATCAGCTTAAGAGGCAAGGTCAGGTTCACTAATGACATACCTATAAGCAGTCCTTGTTCAAAACCTTATCTGGGACTCGTATAACTCAAGATCCATGTGCACTGCTCACTTTTGGAGTAACGAACATTAATTACACTCTCACAGTGAAGCACGCTAGTACTGCCCATACTCCTCACAGAAAAACTGAAGCACAAAGAGATCAAGCAACTTGTCCACAAAGCCACATATAAAGGTTACAGTCAAACCAGAAATGAAGCCAGAGCTTGCAGAGGCCCAGTCCAGTGGCATAACCACAAGACCATGTAGTTCTCATGACATGTACTCTCCCATTGGATCTGTCTTACCCAGTCATACCTGCAGTGTATGCACTGCACAAGATATGCCATGAACCAGGTTTTGAATCCTTAAGGTTTTACTGGGTACTTGAAAGGGATCCTGTCCCTTACTGAGCAGAAGGAAGAGGACAGTTCTTCTAGAAACATCCTTTATCCTGAAATTCGCCCTTATCATCTTAACAGTATTTCCTTTGCTTTCCAAGAGTTGTTTTGAAGAGATAAAAACTTCACAAGAGCCAAAGCAGTTCTGATCCAGGCTAAGAGAAATTCAAATTCATACACATTTGAAGGGACCAAGAGAAAAAATGAGTGCAACAAGCAGTGTAAAGCCAGATCAGAGCAAAACAAGCAGTTTCCTGAGCAGTAACACTGCTTAAGTCACATTTGATACTGCACTGAATGAAGACATTCTCTGCTTTGCTTCCTCCTCCTCCTCTCTACTGCATGTACTCTCAGCAGCCCAGTGCAGGACCTTCCCCTGCACACTCCCGTGCCCAGACTGCAGAGAACATGGTGCTCATCTTTTGGCCACTGTCAGAGCCCAGAACAGAGACTATTCAGGAAACTACATCGGTATTTAATATATTTCTTAAAAATTAAGTAAGGATATTAAAATATTTTTTTGTATCAGGTCGACCTTGCTGTGAGCTGCAAATTGTTAAGACAGAAGAAAAACAGATAATACTTTGGGATGACGCAGTTTAATTTGGAAACAGGGAAAAATTGTTATTTTTAGATATATGATTTATGTCAAAGCTTCTAACTGAAGTAAAATCATTATTTATTCTAATTCCCTCAATGTCATCCAAGGCCTCCAAACCATTCTGCCTCAGCAGAAAAAGTACCTTAGCATAAAGCAGTGGTCTTCCCTGACATTCCTGGAGATCAATAGGATTTTTTCTAATGAACATGCAGAAGTAGTGGATTCCCAAGTTGAGGTTTCTTCTTAAGATCATTGTGGTATTAGTGATAAGATTTATTGGAGATCTGCAGCTGCATCTCAACACCATAATTGAGTGCAAGTCTTCTATTCAGTTGGAAAATTTGCATAAGCACATACCAGAACAGTACTGAAACAGAAGGCAACATCCTATATTTTGAGTGGATCTTCAAAAGCACCTGCCGCTCATATTTGGAATAAAATGACATGCAGTGAGATCTGTCCGCCTTTCTATCCATTTTGCCTCCAGAAGCATTCCGTGACCCAAGGGGGCTAGACAACGGGGCTACCCACAGCTACTCTGTTGCTTTTTCAAGGACAGATCATCATAATTGGAGTTCTCAGCTCATCCCTAGAACAACCCCCCAGCTGTGCCACATTAGCCATGGGAGAAATCTGAAACCCACATGAAGCCATCTGAGGTAGACCAATTAAACAGGCCCAAAATTATGAGCATTGACCTCAGCTTGGAAGAAATAACACCTGATTATAGTGAGGGTGTGACTCCCACTCATCCAAAACTCTGATTCCAACTTAAAAAAGAGCCAACATAGTGAATATGGTGTGCTACCAGAGGGGAAGGGGGGGAGGGAAAAAGGAGGAGGCTATTGCCATTATGTGTTTTCAAGCAACAGATGAAGAGGGACAAAAGACTGCACACATCAGGAAACTATTAAAATGAATACATTGCCAGTTTCTTCATAATTAATTCAGCATGGCCAATTTTGTATCAGAGAAGGGAAAAGAAAGATTTCAACCACTTCCTTTTATCTCAAGCTGTTTGGAAGAATACGATCTGGTAACACTGTAAAGAAGCGCCTCGCTGCATCCCAGCAGGCAAGTGTAACTAACTCTTCCACATGCCTAATTTGATATGCAAATCCCTATTTTCCATATGACACACAATACTTTAATTATACAGCAAAGACCTGAGTTCATTTAGGCACTAGACACCCCTCCTTTCAAGATCCACCCCCCACCTTTTTACTTCACATTGCATTAAATAATACATAGCAAATTGTTATTACTGCACAATTCCCTAAGAAATTTTTATTCAGTAGCTTGCTCTATTGTAAGAGTTAACATTTGGTTCACATTTTGACAGTTGTCGTCGTGTGCATAAGGACCAGAGACTTATTCTTTCCCTGTTCTTGAAATTTTAGGTTCATGGTTAGGCTGAGTTATGCAATACTTGCAAAAGTAGATTTGTTAGTCAGCTATTTATATGCTCAAATAATTCCCTTGTTTTCTAAGTCCTGTGGGAACAAATGTTAAAGCTGTGATTGGCTGTAAGTCTAGATAGTTTGGGAGCGCTTTCACAGTCATTCAATTCAGTATGCCAAGTGTAACATGCACAGGTAAATCGTCCTTCAAGTACAGCTAACTAAGATAATTATTTGCAGTTTTCCTTACTAGTAGATTTGGGTAGGGTTAGTTGAGCTCTGTGGCTCTTGAAGCCTACCAAACACAGTCTACCAACATTTGATCATTGCCTATTGTCCTGTAAATAACACTTCATATTACTAAACATACAAGTACTCTGAAATTCCAAAACCTGAAAAATCCATGTAATTAGTCAGAAAAAAGTTAAATATCTGAGTTTAGAATTCTGAATGGAAGGGGAGATTCACCTTTTATCAAGGCTCCACTAACAAGCTTCATCTGCAAAGAACATGTTTCTGTGCAATACACTATATGCCCAAATTTCCTTGCATAAAAAGGACTGACTGAAAGTTTTTATGCATGTTAATTGCTTGTTATGTTTAACAGTGCTTACAGGGAATAGATGAAGCTCAAGGTTCCATTATGTTACACAAGCTATGTCACCATACAGAATCACAGAATTATCAAGGTTGGAAAAGACCTAGAAGATCATCCAGTCCAACCATTCACCTATTACTACTAGCTCCCACTAAACCATATCCCTCAATACAACATCCAGTCTTTCCTTGAACACCCCCAGGGTTGGTGACTCCACCACCTCCCTGGGCAGTGCATTCCAGTGCCTGACTACCCTTTCTGAGAAGTATTGCTTCCTAATGTCGAGCCTGAATCTCCCCTGGCGCAGCTTGCTACCATTCCCTCTAGTTCTGTCACTGCCTACACGGGAGAAGAGGCCGACCCCCAGCTCACTACAACCTCCCTTCAGGAATTTATAGAGAGCTATAAGGTCTCCCCTAAGCCTCCTCTTCTCCAGGCTGAACAATCCCAGCTTCCTCAGACGCTCCTCGTAAGGCCTGTGTTCCAGACCCCTCACCAGCTTAGTAGCCCTCCTCTGAACGTGTTCCAGAGCCTCAATGTCTTTCCTGTAGTGAGGGGCCCAAAACTGAACACAGTACTCGAGATGCGGCCTCACAAGTGCTGAGTACAGGGGGACAATTACCTCCCTGCTCCTACTAGTAACACTATTTCTGATGCAAGCCAGGATGCCGTTGGCCTTCTTGGCCACCCGCGCACACTGTCGGCTCATGTTCAGCCGTGCATCAATCAGTACGCCCAGGTCCATTTCCTCCACACAGTCCTCCAGCCACTCCGCCCCAAGCCTATAGCGCTGCCTGGGGTTGTTGTGGCCAAAGTGCAGGACTCGGCATTTGCTCTTGTTGAACCTCATGCCATTGGCTTCAGCCCAGCTCTCCAGCCTGTCCAGATCCCTCTGTAGGGCCTCGCTACCCCCAGGCAGATCCACACTCCCAGCCAATTTAGTGTCATCTGCAAACTTACTGAGGGTGCACTCAATGCCCTCATCTAGGTCATCAATAAAGATATTGAAGAGGACAGGCCCCAGCACCGACCCCTGGGGAACACCACTCGTGACCGGTCGCCAGCTGGATTTAACTCCATTTACTACCACTCTCTGAGCCCGGCCCTCCAGCCAGCTCCTTACCCAGCCGAGGGTGTACCCATCCAAGCCACGGGCTGCCAGCTTCTGCAGGAGAATACATAGCCCCAAGCAATTATACAATGCCATGAGAACCACCGAAGTGGCAGGGAACAGCAGAGGGACCACGAGATGAAGAGTTAAGATACAATCTATGTGACCTGACCAAGATCAGACAGGAAATCTGTTAGGGCTACATATTCAATCCAGGTGTTCGTGTCCAGCACCAGTCCTGTCACCACATTACCACTCTTCCTAAATACTTTTGTTACACAGCTTGCTTGCATCAATACATCCAGGTATTTTAATTAAGACAGAGTCCTGTGAAAACAGCATACTAATTATTTAATCAGCAGAGTTTTCTTCTCACACCGTATGGTATTGAGCATTTACATGCTTTCTGTTTCTATACTAGCTTTGGAGTGATGACTAGGATTTGCAAAGAAGGAAACCCACACTGTCAACTTCTCACACCATTCGTGTTTAGTAATCAATGCATCAGATAGTAACCAATATTTAGCAATTCTGCAAATATTATGCAACAAACTGATTTCACTCAGAAATTACCATTACATATCTTTGAACCAAGAATGGCTCTAATGATCAGCTCAACTAGGCATTTTGTAGCAGAAAAGTCTTTGTTCAAACAAGCATGGCTAGGATCCCGAAAAGTCTGCAAAACCAGATTTTGATGTGTTTCCCGAGCTGCAGGTTTCTTGGATTTCTAGACTTTGATCAGCATGTCCATGACAACCATGCCTACTGCTTTAATCATCTTGAGAAACTGTATGTGTGTTACTAGAAACAAATATTGCCAAATTTTATTCTTGGTTTACCATGGTGGAAAACAAAAATCACGGTTAACGTGCGACATGACAACACCGCTGATTTCTCGAAGCAACTGAGAGATACTCATATTGAAATAGCAAACATAGAAAATAGGTCTTCTGCCACTTCAAAGTTTACCTATAAAAGTTCATTGAAATGGCTTAAACAATGTACTTTTAAATGTTTCCCAAAAAGAGTAAGACTTGTGGAATTAAAGTGTTTGTAACAGCAGAAATAGGGTATTTGTTCCAGCAGAAACAGGGTATTTGTTCCAGCAAAATGAAATGACTAATGTTATTTGGGTTTGTTCACTATACACACTTGCATCTTTTATTCAATGCCCTGCTCCTGGAGAAGTGCATTCCCTTCTGAACACCACCCTGCTGAAAAGATGCTTCAGGGCCAACAAAGTAGAAAACTATATGCTCAGTGGAAGATGAAAAAGAAATAGAGGAGAAATTTGTGTAGAACACTTCTGTACACACTGGACTGTGAAGTTGTTGTCCACATAAGGGGACAAAATACACTATTAGCAAGAGCATAGTATATAGTGGCTCCAGCAAGCAGACACAGAGTATCTAAGCAGTCTCACAGCTTCTAATTTTACTTTTTTTTTTTTTTTTTTTGAGAGGCCAGGCATCAGCTCCAGCAACTCATTGTCTCCTTTCCCCATCCCAACACACTGATGGTGAACAGGAAGTTTTCAAGTTTTCTTTATTTTTCAGCCATGTCTTGCTCATAAAATTTTGTCATAAAACCTTAGTCTGGAATATGTAATAAATCTAGAAATTCCATAATATCTGTTGTTAAATAAATCAAACAGAAGGTTTTATTTAAATAATAATACTGTAATGAAGAGTCTGCTTTCTGACAGTTATCCCCCTTTTCCTTTAATTGATCCATATCAAGTAAGAGTTTGCATCATATCACACAAATTAAACTAGAAACAAGCTAAAACAAAGCATTAATTGGTTTCTGTATCCCCTAGATTTTGTCCCTATTTTGCATGTAGTAATTAAAGATGTAGCAACAGTTCATTTAAATACCTCAAAAGTCTCCAGTGTCACATACTAGCAGATGCACACACCAACAACATGGACTATATATACAGCAATGAAAAATAGACCAGCTATATTCTAATTCATTTTTAGAATATATAACCTCTATATCTGTCTATGGATTCTGTTGATACTCAAATTTAAATGAATACTCAAGTCAGGAAGGACAAAGGAAAAAAGTTGACCAATCTAAGAATTCTTTTTCATGTGCCATATTGGCATAAACATACAAGTGTGTCCTCATTCACTGCACAGTCCTCACACAGCTGAGAGGGACCAGAGGACTTTGGTGTATTTCCCACCACTCTACAAGTTGCTGCAGTCAGGACCAGAATGCAAAGACACCTGATACTCCAAATGAGTCCTAAAATATTCTTTTTCTTTTTGAACGCTTTTGGGCATGCTTTGTCATCATCATTTCATTTTTCTCAAAACTATGCACAGAGAGTAGCACAAACTAAGAGCACTAGGTGTTTTTAACACTGCCTCCTAGTTGTGTTGTCTTACAAGTAAGTGTAGAGGGCCCTATTTATTTAAAAATAAAACACCTTCATCCCTCCCACTCCTGCAAACTGCTTGGGAGCCAGTCAGTGCATCAAGCTAGGGTTTGCTATTATTGCATTTCTGCTTTATTTGATGAAGCATCCTTATTAGCAGACCCTTAGAGAGTTCTTCTAGAAATGGGAACCCACGTAGCAGTGTCACGCTGCCTTCATCTTCCCCCTGTGCTGTATGCCTTTCAGCTATGTAACACAAACTTGGGGGAAGATGAGGGGAATAAGAGCATTGAATACATTGTTCCTTTGCATTTCACTTTGAGGGAACTCTGCCTGTTGTTGTTTATAATTAATCCAGTTTTAAGCAGGGTGAGGGGGAAGAGTGTTTGATTTTTGCTGACTCTGCAAACGGATACTTTGAGAGAATTGTCTGGGGAAAGCAAAGAATCCTTTATGATGTGTCTGTCACTGCCAAGTGATTTGGCAGATTCCTCCATGAGATGCACAATCCGATAGGTTGTGAAAGAGCTTGGCTGGCCAGTTACCAGCAGAAAAGCTCAACTTAAACACTTTTAAAATCTTATTATGGCAAATTTGTGGTTTTGGCTGAAGAAAGGGAGAGGATGAAAAATAGAGGCAGCTGGGCGTCACTTGAGGATGGAATAACCATGTCATTTTTGCTGCTGTGCCACACTAAAAAGACTGGCTTTGTACATATGTTGGATCTAAGACAAACACATACACTGGCTAGGTAAACCCATGAAGGCAGTATCATTTGTCTCAGCATTTGTCTGGGAGGCCAAGGTGGTGTATTGCTTTCTCATTAGTCAGAGGGCAAGAAGTCTCTTTCAGCTCAGTACGAACAGCACCGGTCAAAGACTGACTTCAATTTGTTCCACAAGGAAGGAAGGGGCTCTGGGCCACCACGGCTCCCACCCCAAAGGTCCCTTGAGGAAGGAAAATTTGCAAATCCCTTGCTGATTTCCAAAACCAAAGCAGCACAAAGAGTCTTTTATATAGGCCTAGATCTGGGTATTGAACCATACTTCAAATAGTAGCTAGTTTCTGGTCCTTCTCAATAAATTTGCTTGCTTTTGATCATCCCCAAAGGCCTACCTGTCCCGGACAGATTAAATAATCTTTTAAATGTCTTGGTGAAGATACATATAGCTGTTGGAGAGTCAGATAGCAGGAGAAATGCTGGGCACTCTGGGTTTACAGCATAAGCATATCAAAACAGTTCTTAAAGCATAAAATTGTCAACTCTCCAGACAAGAAGAATACTGCAGACATAGAATCACAGACTGGTTTGGGTTAGAAGGGACCTCAAAGACCATTTAGTCCTAGCTCCCCTGCCATGGACAGGGACAACCTCCACTAGCCCAGGCTGCCCAAAGCCCCATCCAGTCTGGCCTTGAACACTGCCAGGGAGGGGGCAGCCAAGGGTAGAAACCAGATCAAAGGCTACCTTGGCCTAAAGGCAACAGGACAACATACGTTCACATGGTAACAACAAAATATTTTGCCTTTATGAATAGGGGCATAACTTTGCCAGTTTAACACAGAACATAAATCCCTATCTGCAGAAAGAGTAAGAATAGATAATGATCAGTGAGGGAATTACAGGACCTTAACACCAACCAAGGATTACTATTAAGCACCATTCAAATCAAGCTGGGGTAGAGAGGGAATAGGAGGTTAATGGTTTAGACAAGATAAATCCCACATTTTGAAAAATAAAAGCCTTTAAGTTTAATACCAGCAGACAAAGTGTGTCATCTTGCTCTTTTCTGGCACTTAGATAATAAGACACCTCTGCTGCAGAGCAAGCAGGTGGGTACTGGAGCTCCCTGCCAGGCAGGGCTGGCTGCACCGTGCCACAGAGCAGGCTGTTTCTTGGAAATGTTTATGCAATTCAGCTCTGCTGCTGCTGCTGAAGCCACAGACATGGACAAGAGAAAGAAAACACCCAGAACACCCAGCCTCAGACCTCTCAGGCCATTAGTGTATCTCACTCAGGTTTTGCCTTCCACTAAATACTGTCAAGTTTCTGTTTTGTTTGGACCTGAGGGGTGGAGGGAGTTGGAGAGTTGCCTTTGCTGCTGTCAGTGCTTCCTAATGATGTTTCTCACTAGAGAAAATGAGCTTGCATGTTTGAGAATCCAAAGTCCCTGTGGGGCACAGCTTGGGAAACCTGAAGATATGGGAAGGATAATAATATCTGTTAAGGCAAAGTATAAACATCCATAAAGAGAATAGCAAAACACCTACAGAGAATGTTGTAGCTTTGCCAGCAAACTAATTAAAGTCACTGACTGAAGAGGGAGCTGTGACAACTGAAAAGTTAAAATAAAAGTAAATCAGAAGTTTAGTCTAGCAATTATAACAGGAAATTATTGCTGGAGTCAGGGCTCCTACATTCTCTTCCTGGTTCTGCTTACGATTTACTGAGCAAGTTGGAGAAGCCAAATTTTAAAAGTAACTTCTAATTTGGAAAGCCTCAATTTCTGACACCCAGCTGCACACACAAAGAATTTCACTGACTAGTATCTTGAGTGCCCTTCTGCACATTTGAGAGCAGCGCATTTCAGGGCATTGATATCTCTGAAGTCAGCTACCTGGCCTGGAGAAATCTACAGTTACTGTTCCACTCAAAGCAGCCATCTCCAAACGTTTCCCATCTGTGAATCGTGGCTAGCGCAACATATTGCTGTGGGAGTCTGTTTAAATGCTCTTTATGGTTGGCATAACATCTTGCAGTAGGAGTGTTATGTTTAAATACTGTTGATAAACATTTACAAGGCTTCTCAGGCATGCTCTGTCTCCAAAGTCAGTGCTATTACCCTTGGCAATAATGTGCTTGGTGACCTGTATGTTTTCTGAAAGGTCTGCTTCTTACTAGGGGTGATGAAGCTGCATTTGCGGGTCTGAATACAGGAGAAGTTTTAAGTACAGTGCCACTGAAATGGAAAATCAGAAATAATTCTTGTCCTCTGTTCAATAACATAGCCCAAATTGAAACTGCAAATAAAGCAAACTTTAACACCCCAGGAAGAAGGGAACATCTTGTAATCATTGGAGCCCTCCATACACAGGGTTCCTATTCAATTCCAGGAGAATTTCTAAATGAAAAAAGCATGGGGCCCCTTCTTACACTGTCTTGAGTTGTACTATAGATTCCTCAGAGGCAGAGCCCAATTAAGTGTCCAGAATAAGGATGTCCCCATAAATTGACATCTTCCTGCCCTACATTCAATTATATGCTCCCATCCTTATCAAGGGACACCATGGATCAGAAGATTACACTCTGGGTCCCTGCCAGCACTCATTTAGTCATGAAAGTCCAAATGTTTCCCATTATACCAACAAACACTTTTCCCCTTCTGTACAGTACTTCTGTAAATATGTGTGTGTCCTAGTGTCAGCTTCACTCTTGCTCTGATCCAGAATACTGACAGTAGCTTGTCAGATGGAGTGTCATGAAGCAAGTTATTATAGAAGTTTGTAACAGAGGTTGCTACTGCATCTGATCTCTTAAAGAATACTGCTATGCTGAGGAATATGCATGAAAAATAAACCATGTATTTTACTGACTTTACAAGGGGCAGGGGACGTGGCCAAAGTAGTTCTGAGGTCCTCCTGCTCCTCTTCCACCTGCCAGCATGTGGGGTGCAGTGCACTCAATGTTGCTTTCCCACATGCAACCCTGGAAGTAGCACAGCATACGCCATCGCCATCAGCCACGGGAGCTCTAGTGTCAGAGCTCCTGCCAAGCCCAGGTCTTCTGCCAACCACCTGCTTTTTCAACCCATGTAGTCACATGGAAAGCCATTTGGACCTACACTCTGAGAAAGCATACAAGCTCCCAAAACAAAAACAAGCCCTTTCCCAGCAGGATGGGTCATTTAACTCCTGTAAACTTCATCTGGGAACCTTAAAAAAAATAAGCCCTAGAGGCATGGCATATGAATGAGTGACAAAGAATCCTTTGATAGGCGATCATACCATTTTGCCACCATACAGGGGAAGGATCCCCCTCTAGGCAGCAACAAACAAAACGCAATGAACACATGGGCTCTATTTCTACACCTGCTGAAGGCTCTGGGAAAATACCTTCATCTTTACAGCTATCTTCAGAACAGCTGTATGCAACACTCATCTTCACCTTAATGTATTACATTCCTTACTGTACTTCTGTTGGTACATCACACAGTTTAACACACGTGTTCAGAACTAAAGCACAAAACATAAGGTCTCTGTCTGCTGTATTTGCTTCCCTAGATAAAAATGCTTTCCTCGGGGGACATTTAACATTTAGACATCACAACAGCCCATTTGAAAATCCCTCCCCCATTTCCTTCAAAAAGTAGAAATCAATGAAACTGTTTACCAAGAGCAAGAAACCAAATTAAGTTAATGAAATTTATAACTTCCACTAATGAAAAATATGCCTTTGCTTCATACTCAATTCCTCTTTCTGCAAACTCATACAGTAATGTCTATCTACATACTAATGAGTTGACAATATTTATTGTTTATAGGCTGTGCAAAGCTGAATCATAACATGTTAATGATAGGTTCCAGTGGGGAATAGACTAGGATCTAGTTAAGAAATAGTCTCCTTTACTCATGAGCTACTTCTCCAGATGCTATATATAATACTAGCAATATGCACTCAATAGAGATGATCTTATATTGATATGCATATTAAAACCATTAACTGCAAAAAGCATGGGCGTATTTCTAAATAGTATATTGTGTCACAAATGTTACATATCTGCTTGAATTTTTTAATCCTCCTTACAGAAGTATCTCTCAGAACTGTTAAACTCAAGCTTCAGCATGGAAACTTCATTACAGGGATGTGACCTTCACATCTGTCCCTACTATCTTTCACCCAAAGTTGACTAATTAAAACCCCTTCCTTCTCTTGTGCTTCCCCAACACGCCTTTTTGGTCATTCATTGCTACTTTCATTTGTTTTGTAGGCTCGTCCAAAAGGAGAAGGCCTGACTCCATACCAGGGCAAGAAACGCTGTTTTGGTGAATATAAGTGCCCCAAATGCAAGAGAAAATGGATGAGTGGAAACTCCTGGGCTAACATGGGACAAGAATGTATCAAGTGCCACATTAACGTTTATCCTCACAAACAGGTAGGAGAAAGACAGACTTGCTGGCATAGAGGTTTGGAACTAGGAATGATCTTGACTTTGTAACATGTGGGTAAGGCTTAAACAGGACTTGGTGGGGACTACAACATGCCACAAAAAATTGTACCCAGATGAGCTGCTGTTGTCAGCCCAGTCCTGGCAGTCGGGATTGGTATCATAAGAGTTGCAAAATCAAGTGTCCTATCTTTCAGTAAAAATGCCTCCAAAACAAAATCATTACCTGTCTCTACTACAGAAACAGACCGGGCATCTGTGGAGTAAAACAGATTCAGCAGTAGCAGTGGGCCTCAGTTCTTCTGACTGTCTACATATTTACACCAGGTTAACGATTCATTACGCTGGTGTCAGTGGAGTTACTTCTAACTGCTTTTATCACCTGCTGAAATAAGATGGGGATTGGTCAAGGGGCAATGTCTGATTTACAAAGTTTAGTGATAAAAGTGGACAAGACTAAGATGACTCCTGCCCACAGAATTCCATGGTTAATGACAGTTAAGCAAGACACCCTCATTAAAGGGATCTTTCTCAGTTTCTGTAATGCCAAGTGCCCACAGTAAGAACTTCAAGAGAAAGCCTTTTATTGAGCTGCACAGTTCAAGCCTGAGCAGCAGCTCTGCTAGAAAAGCTCTATCTACAATCCCGTCAGTCATAGCTCACATTACACACACAGCCTGCCTTCCTTCCTGCTCCCTGCAGATTGCAGCTGCATCTATCCCTTCAGGTAATTTCCGTGCATTTGTAGCTCATGATGGGAAAACTGTCAGCTCCTGCTTGTTGTACCCTACCAGAACTGTTCACAAGCCATCAGTCAATTCAGCCATCTTTAGTGGGAGACAGAGAGACCTACTGCATGAGTGCAGATCCCTTGTTTCCCCGAAAAATCAGGCTACAGGCTGCCTGTCAAAGCATGAGTTTTCATGCAGAAAGCCACTTTTCATAACCCCATGAAAAAATTTGACCATCATAGAAAAATTTGAAGGGAATTTTCAATATTGCAGAAAATTGTGGGTGGAAAAGCTGAGGATTATTTTCAAATACTTTGAAAGGTGTGATCTGCTATGGGTATAATTCATTCTAGCTGAATCTTAGTAATAAAGAGAGCTCTGCGTAGGTCAGGTTACCCACTGCCCACTGGAGAGACTGCTTAAACCATAGACAGATCATTTGCATGTACTTGCAATAGGTGCAAAGGAAATTCCATCAGGAGCCTTAGGTGTCTCATTAGCTACCTAAGTGCTTTCAAAATTCCTATAAAAAGGTCTTGCCACAGGCTCATAAGGAACACTTCATACCATTTCATGAGATTTTGGAGGGGTGGCTGTCAGGAAAGAGAGTCCTAAAGGAAGCTACTGTGGCCTTATTATGATGAAAAGACAGAAGAATATTGAAATTCATTGCAACAAGCAGGAAGAGGAGATATAAAAGTTTAAGTTTTATCCCACCCAGGAGTATAAAAATCAACTGTATTTCTTCCTCCTATACACATGCATATTCATCTAATTCTAAGGGCAAGATTGGTCCCAGTCTCTACAGCAACTTTGAATTCCAATATGCAGCCAAAATATTTATTTAGAATTTTTAATACCTTGAAGCAGTATGAATTGCAGTCAAAACATAGGGTTTGCAGCCTGCCAAGCTTATGGCAGAAGCCTTGGTTTAAACTTGACATACTTCACTACAAGTTGATCTTCCCTTCTTTCTATCATAGGAGTTTTTTCTACTTTGCACTGACCTTGTACCATTCCCTGGCTGAGCCAGTGAATACCTTTATTTTTGTCGGCCACTTGAAATGATGCGTTCAATTCCCCTTCCTCTAGGCTAATGCCATTCTGACTCCTGAAAACAAGGTATCGTCTTTAGAAACTGTAATCCAAGTGGAAGCATATATATGGCTGGGAAGCTAAGCAATTTTTTTTCACATTTCATGAGACAGTCTCAAAGGTCTCTGGTTCCTTGCCTCTGTTTAGACAGCTTGTGTAGACAACTGCACCAAAAGCCAGGCTGGGCAATGAAGTAATTTATCACATGCATGGAAGTAGTCTTGAGAGTGAGAGAAGTTACAAGACCACTGATTTATAACACAAGTTTATAAATATTTACCTTGTTCTTCTAAATTCTTTCCATCGCTTATGTTACCAAAGAGTCACCAAAACTTGCTCATGCACTCTATGAGGGGCATTATAGATTTGGGAATACATATATTTTCAAGTAAAGAAGATCTACAAGTAGTCCCTTGGGCAGAGTTGCCTCTTGTTGCAGGGCTAGAGGAGTCTAATCTGCACAAAAGTGCTAAAGTTGAAGACATACTGCAGAATGACTGCAATCCACAGTGCTCCTGTAAGCTGTGCTTCACTGGAGCCATATACATGGTGTTATCCAGGGAATTATCACAGCATGTAGAGTACAGGCTTCCATAGCTGACACCCATCACTGTTTCCACATCATTCTCTAAGGACACCATAACTGAGGACATGGAAGAGCTTTGCTCTTATCTATCCCTGTGTTCATGCCCCACCAATAGGTATTACAGCTGTCTGAGATATTCAGGACGAGCACATTTCAACTCTGCTTCCAGGTATAACTAACTTGCAGCCAGTCTCCAGTATTCTCTCCTAACAACTTTTAAGTTCGAAAGATTTTACTTGCTGTTGTCTCAGCCTGTCCTACATCAGCTTCTGTTTCTCAGTGTTATCACCATTCTTTCTATTCTTTTTTGTTCTTCCAGAAGTTCTCTTCAGAAGTGCTGCTTCTGATTGAACATACCAGCAATAGCCAGACAGTAAAGAAAGCAGCATCAGTTCATGCACAGAGTCAGCAGCAAAGGAGAGTTAGCTGAGCCTAGCCTTCAACCCCCCCAAAATAACACTGCTACACTACCTTAACATTTTGTGTGTATACTTGCTATTTATTCTTTAGATTTGGATTACTTTGTTGGCACCTACACTAGGAGAGTCCTCATTGATGTTCCAGTTCCTGTGCAGTTCTGGAAGTTTTTAGCAGCCACTTGTTTCCCCTCTCAGTGGATGTACTCAGCTAATTACATGCTCTTATTACCTTCACTATGTGGAAACAGAATTTTCTCTCACATCTGAATCTTTTGTTAGAGTCAGTTTTTCCAGCTTAAACCTAAGAAAAGAGGCTGCCTCATCTTGACAGCCCCTTTGGTCAAATATATGAGGGACTCAAACGACAAAAATGACTTAACTGCAAACAACTCAGACTGTGTCAAAAACCAGTCAAGTGCCACATTTCCCAAACCAGGACATAGTGTAAAAGTCTACACTTTTGGGATATAGTGTGGAATACAGATGCAGAATGAAAACACACCAGATCCCATCAAACACCCTATTCTACATGTGAACCTGGGCAGTAGAGGACATTTACAGGAAGCTGTGGATATAGGACAAGACACAGCAACTGTCTCTGAGGATACTTTTCCATCCTTTCATATTGCCAAGTAAATGTCTCTGCATTCCCCCTAGTTCCTTATCAAATACATCAACCTCTATCAAGTCTATTCAATAGCTGCAATATAACACCACCAAGATTTGCTGAATATCAGAGATATGCATCATCCTGAATATCAGAGATTAGGATGCTTTTGTCCAATTCTGGAGAAAAAAAAAAATCAAATCTTTATATTCAGGATTGCTTGACATTAATTGCAGTGAATTAGGAGCTTATTCATAAACCCCAGGCTCACACTTATCTCCATCTCTCAACTTCCCTGGTTCCTTTCCACCACAACCTATGGACTTTTCAGTCCTGCAGGGCCTGTCTGCATTGTCTCACAGGAGGTGGTTTGTGCCTGAGTATTCCCATGTAACCGACTCAGGCAATAGTGTCAGAGCACTAAAGATGGTAATCTCCGCTCCAGAGAGCCATTCAAGCACATATGCTGGGGTCTGTGAATGGCTTGTGCAGCTATGCTCAAATCTTGATTTCCTATGCATACCTTTCGTTAGCAGGTCCCTGGAGAGGAGAGCAGCCACACTTCCCTGCCACCTGCTCTTTGTTCCTGGAGACTCGTTTCACTCCAGGAAGTGATCCCGTGCCAATTCCCAATGTCTCAATTCAGCCCTGCGCTCTTACTCCACATACCCCATCTGTGAGAATGAGCTTTTAATCTCTCAGAGGCAGGAAAAGTCTTCTCAGCAAGTTTACAGCTGTGTATATACTTCAGAGTGCTCTATAAATACAGCTCTAAATCTCTGCATTTCAAAGAGATGGTAGAGCGTGCATTACAAGAAGTAACACAAGAGCCTGATAGCAGGGCTGCTGCCATTCATCCTGCAACACGTGCACGGAGTGGGGAATCAGGTGGCTCTTACACCCAAGCTGCAGAACACCTTCTTGTCCCAAGAAAGCTTTGGATGCCCTTTTGGTTTTGTGACTAAGTTGTGCCACTGTTCTTCCTTGTACATTTCCACCACATCCCTCAAGCAGTAAACAGCCCTGTGGGAGTGCTTTCAGGAATTCACAGGACATGGGGCAAAGCTCAAGCCTTATCGATGAATAGGAGACCAAAGAACTACCCTGTCAAAGCTGCTCTACAGATACTCCAAAAGCCATTTCCTGGGTAGTTATTTTAGGTACTCTAAACATAAACAGGAGTCTCATATGAGACTTTAATCTAGCTCTTATTCTTCCAAGGAATTTGAATTTTAGAGTTGTTTATGCTCCTAACTCTGCTTCAACAAGGGAGCCAGTCCTTATAGCCATTCTCCATCACTCCTGGCGCTGTAACAGCCCAGATGCCAAGCTTTGAATTCTCATTTTCTTCCCCTGCCCACTATAGAAGCAACATCTGTGCCTGTGGTTGCTTCCTGGCTGGCCTCTTATCAAGACTTCTTCTCTGACTTTGTGGCTAGCTCTAGTGCTGTTTGTGATGACAGCTGTTGCACTGGTGCAGAACCAGCCATCTGGTGACCGACTTGTCCTCTTGGACACTATTTTCTTCCAGCTGACTGGAATTTGCTGTTGGACTGGAAATAATTTGGTATGTAAATATATTCTTCACAATACCCAAGCTATTACTTTCATGGGCAACACTGTGGTCCCATCACAATTTCCACACTTGGGTGCATCCACAGCCCCCTCTCATCTCTCTATAGGAAGGGAGGAGTACGACCATGTAAGCCCAAATTTTTCAAAACTTTCAGGCCTACAACTTTATTCTTTTGACTCAGGTTTAATAAACCCTGCCCAGTATGCCCATACTTCTGTGCTCCAGTAGTAGGAATATAGATAAGCCCAGACTGCTCCTTCTCTGAACTCTAAAAAGGTATTTTTGCCATTTAGCTCATGTGGTTATCATTTATTCCTAGCTGGCCTGTCCCAGAGGCATGCTGCTGACAGAGGCTGTTTGCATCATACCTCTGGTCTGCAGCCTTCTTATCACTGCTTTTCGGATCCACAGCACCATCAGAGAGCCTTGCTAATGTCTCTGCTTCCCCCAGGCAGACAGAAAAGCAGAGGGCCTGCTGCTCAAGAATGTAGATTGCATTTCATCCTTTTCCCCCAGTACATAATTTATTATTGGACTAAAAATTTATAAACTCATCATCACATGTGTGTCTTGGGGGAAGCATAGCTAGCTATGGCTCCTTATGACTGCAAACCTAATAATCATCCTACCAGCTGTAGTTGTAAAATCCATTTCTATTCATGTATCTAATCTGTCATTTAATCATCTACTATGTTTCATTAAGACTTTCTGGGCTCAAAACCTGAAATTATTTCTGTTTTCTTACATTTGAATTGTGATGTGATCATTTATCCATCAGTGGTGCAATCATCTTGTTCCATTCTAAGGAAAAAAAAATTGATCTTCAAACAGAAGCAGCCACATTATTCCATTCTGGTTCTTAGTGGAAGCAATTTTCCTCAAGCAGCAGCACAGAATTCTTGCTGCCTCCTCAACAACTTGGATCTTCCGCATAATTCAGGCAAGCCCCAGATGTCTACACAGCATGAGCAGCCCAGCCCGGCCCTGCCCCACCCCTCTCATGCCAGCATCTCCTCCTTTCCCTCTGCTTCCACCATGTCAAAGCTAGTGAGAGTTGTCCCAGGCGTGCCAAGGAAGTCCAACCTTGGTGGACACACAGCTCTCAGGCTATCTAACACTCCTACCCTTTTAGCATGGTGTAAGGTTAAAGTAATAACCTGACACCCTTGCAAAGTCCTCCACAACTCGTAACACAGCAGCAGGACAAGAACAGTTGCTTCTCAGGGCATTAAAAGGCAAATTTTTTTGCCTTACAAGAAATCCACAAAGAGAAAACAGCTAACAGGGATAAGCTGGGACTAGATTTTATGCAGAAGTTGGATTGAAGTGTTTTTGGGACACAAACCATGCAAGCACATTACCATTTTTGAAGCCTCAGCCCGCCACCACCTCACCAGAACCATAGCTCACGCTCTGCTCAGCTCCACCTCTTCCAGCTGGCCCTTGGCAACCTGCTTTCCTGCATTTGTAACCCCTCTCTCCCCAGCCTCTGTGTCGTAACATGCTGGTAACAATAACATTTCTGAAATCAAAATGCTTTGCAGGCCAAAAAGCTGAGCTCAATCAACGCAGGGGGAAAGCAAACCACGGAGAGCTATTGTTTCTGAACGCCGTCCAAAAACTCTTGGCGCTTCAAGGCATTCCCAATGTCCTTTGCACTATTTCCAGGAAAAATTATTCCCAAGGCCTTGTGTATTAAAAAAAAATCTGGCTTATATCAATAAACATGATAACTGCTGTATTTTTTCTCTTTAATCAGAGCACTGCTAGCATGTAGAAGCAATCATAGCAGAGTCAAATTGCCTGTTTTAAGTGTAGCATTTCAAAACTCTCACATTCTCCATTGAGGAGCATAAATTAACTCCTGGGACTCCTCAACATATGCATCATCTTTGGCTGCATTTATCAGATTCAGACTGGTAGGGGTTGGAAGGGACCTCAAAAGATCATCTAGTCCAACCCCCCTTCCAGAGTGGGATCACCTAGATTGGTTTCACACAGGAACACATCCAGGTGGGTTTTCAATGTCTCCAGAGGAGGAGACTCCACAACTTCTATGTGCAGTCTGTTCCAGTGCTCTATCACCCTCACAGTAAAAAGAGTTTCTCCTTATGTTCACATGGAGCCTCCTACGCTCCAGCTCACACCTGTTGCCCCTTGTCCAATCATTGGATGTCACTGAGAAGAGCCTGGCTCCATCCTCCTGACACACACACTTTACATATTTGAGGTCATCCTTCAGTCTCCTCCAAGCTAAAGAGGCCCAGCTCCCTTACAGTAAAGTGGTAGAAGAGGCAGAAGGGCCACTTTTCTGACTAAATAAACTTGTTCAACTCAACTGTGTTATGACAGAAGCACTGCCTGCACCAGTAGTTGGTCTAGAAACTGAATTGCTGGTTCTGATCTCAAATTGCAAGATCTGACCTCCAACAAGTCATTCAAAGCTCCATGGGGCTGCAGGGAAGTGTAAAAGCTTTAGATGAGATGAGTGGTCCATCACTTTCCTTATCTCCTACCTGATACAGGAAATCTAATTTGCAGTTATACTGTAAATGAACTTCAAGACATATAATATGTGGCCCAGGACACAAACTTCAGGCAATATAACAGGGTAGAACATTGAGTCAGTAACAAACCATTGGCAATCACCACTGAACTACTCCCATATATTTTTATTAGCTGTGCAGTATAGAAAGCGTTGCACTGACAACCCAATACAACCAAGCAAGAATTTGCAAACATCCCTTGTTCAGGATAACAGAATATATTTGGTCTAGTTTTAGCTATTCAGAAAGCTGAGAAACCCTTCTGTTCCCTGAACTATGGGCTGTTCTTGTAGTGTTACATAACAAAAAAAATTATCTTTTGAATGTCTCTTTTCTTCCTATCCACAGGGTCTCAGGTGGGTGGCTTTAGAATGAACAATTTATAAATTGCAAAATTATGATCATTTGTCTTTTCATATCTTGCTCAAACCCTAAGACTTTCCTTTAACTGTAAAGCTTTAAAGCACACCTGATCATCTAATTTGTTCTCCCCAAACAAATAGTGCACTTCATGATGTCCTACCTCACATCCCTATCACCTCTCTCCCTAGGGAACTTCCCAAACACTTAACCTTACTGCAATATTTAACACAGGTATTTTAGTTTCAGAATGTGAAACCCTTTACATGCTATAGAAAATTAAAAACCAAAGATCTACTAAGACAAAAGTAGTTTCATCCCCTCATTCAGCCAAAGATACCTACAACCCTGTGATTTCACAAATATTATTAGAAAAACCTACTCAATTTATTACTCAGGTTCAGGGGCAAAGGGCTGTGTTATGAGGTTGGGGTTTTTTTTGTTTGGGTTGTTTATTATTAATAGCTTTGCAGCTGCTCTACTTCAAAAGTTTCAGCCTTAGAAACATGGGGCTGAGCATTGGGAAACCTTCATTTACCTCAGTAATGCCTGTGGGTGGTTAAGAGAGTTTTCTTGTAGCAGCATAGGTAACCCATGCTGGCATTGCTGGGTAATGGGATTCCCATGCCTGATGTGCTAATGCCTTTGGGAAGTCTCAGTTACCAGAGCCAAGAAAATAAACTCCTCTTTGTTACTGCTTTTTGTAACTACAGTCCCCAATTCAGGCTTTCAGCTATTTGTTTACAACAAAGTTGTAAAGAAGAACTAGATTAAGGTGTGAGACCACTCTGAAACAATGAGGTAATGGACAGCTTAAAAAATATTTCATCCCTCCAGGAAAGAAAGACAGCACCTTTATGATTACTAGGATGAAGCTCAGATCAGCATGAAAGGCGGCTTCACATCCATCGTAAAGAGGAACAGTGACTAAACTTTGGATCTAATCAGATTTCCTTCCCTTCACTGCAGAGACCCCTGGAAAAGCCGGACGGCCTGGATGTTTCAGATCAGAGCAAAGAACATCCCCAGCATCTGTGTGAGAAGTGCAAAGTTTTGGGCTACTACTGCCGCCGTGTGCAATAAACCTTCAAAGTGGCCTCTTCCCATCCCTGTCATCCTTAAAGATCCTCTGGCAGCACGCGAACAACAGCAACACAACAATTCAAGATGAAAGCTAGAATAATTGCCAATATTGCCTATCTAATAATATGCCTTATCATTAATAGAATGTAACATTTCTTCCTGTGCATGCACACACATGCCACAGGTATTTACAGGACTGATTTTTATACATACATATATATGTAAATTCATATATATATGTACACACACATATATAAAGCGTTACTGATAGTGTTCACAACAGAACCATGGCTGCAGGTTCTGACAATTGTTTACACAGACCCTATATCCTGGCCAGGTGAAATGAAGTACTATTCAACAGGCAAGTTACAATATTCACAAGGAATATATGTTACATGTATGGCTTTTGAAGAGGTGAAATAACTGTGGGGCCGCTAATTGCAAGCACTCACCCACAACATGAACGTTATTCCTATTATATGACA
Source organism: Porphyrio hochstetteri (assembly GCA_020800305.1). Lineage (NCBI taxonomy): Eukaryota > Metazoa > Chordata > Aves > Gruiformes > Rallidae > Porphyrio > Porphyrio hochstetteri. The sequence goes on from CM036911.1 coordinate 13,818,602, forward strand.
AGACAAAGGAAGATGAAACAAGCCACAGCATAAAAGCAGGAAAATTATTGTTTTCCTAGTTTTAGAAAGTCCGAGAGTTTTGTGCTGCTGCTTTCTTGGACTTTTTCTATTTGTTACCATGGCTTGGGCAGGGCTTAGGCAAAATCGTTTTCACAGGATGCAGCAAAAAAGTGAATAATTGTTTGAGGGCGTGGGTTGGGTAGAAAGGGAATGCTGTAATGGGACCCAGAGCATCAGGAAGGATTCCAAGAGGTTATTGAAGGAGACAAAATTGGCTCGCTTGTGCTACTAACAGGTCCTTCTCTTGTCATATAATCCCGCTGAAACGGTCCCTGTATGTGTATGGGCTGCTCATTAGGCCACAAGCACACTAAATTTACTGTGAATGAAGGGGGATAAGAATACTTAAAACTGTCCCCAAAACCCTTAATTGAAAGATTAGCCAAACTTACTATTTATAGTAGTTTTTAAAGCCACTTTCTGGAAATATTTTTATGTCCTATTTTCTACTGTACAAATTTGTTATAATATAAAACTTGTTAGCCATAGGGGTGTTTTGCGGCGTGGAGAACACTCTATATAACCTTCACTCTTTATGTCTTCCTGAAACGCCTACATACCTGAAGAGAAATATAGGAGTTATATCTCGTTGTCCCATTTCAGGTAAAACTTTGTGCAGGGGTATCCTGCTGCAAAGGAATATCAGGGCTTGGGAAATAGCATGAACTGAAAGTACCTCGAGATGGTATCCTGTTTGTATGTCTACATAAGAGTACATTGGTGAAAGGACACAATGAACAATTCACTCACGTTCTTCACTAAAAAAGGGATAATGTTTGTTTGGGGTTGGGGTTTTTTTAAAATCAACATTTTCTATTTTTATGATGTTTCCTTTAGAGAGATTGATTTGTGTGAATGATACTTAATGGAAATACTTTAAATCCTAAATAACTTGATATGAATTAAATTTGTTCTGAGGATTAATTCCATAATGCTAAGACAGAAGGATTTTAATGCTAAGTTACAGCAGGATGTTACCAGTATGTACAGTCAAGCTGTTGTAAAGCAAATTGAACACTTTCAGTGAGCATTTGTATAGGAAATGTGAAAAGCTCTACGTATTTGCTCTAGGGTGAAGCTTTTGCCATTTTCCTGCTTTGCTAAAAGCAGGTCATAATTGTTTCTGCTTATCCTGAAGGTAGTGTCATGTACATATCTTGCAAACTTCATTATTTATGGGTAGCCCAAGTGACCTAGCCTACTGGTTGGAGCAATGGATAAACATTGGGACTCCTGGCTTCCGACCACAGTTCTTCCATAGCTCCGTGATTTGGGGCAAGTCACAAGATCCTTCTGGACCTCAGTTTCCCCAACTGCAAAATGGGGATAATAATACTTTAGCACACCTACCTCACAGGAGAGTTGTGAGGCTTACTTAATATCTGTAACTGTTTTGACATTACTGGATGAAAAGTGCTATGTAATGCTAAAATAGTATTAACTAAATCACTTCAAAACTAGTTTTGCCCACTTGGCAATTACATCAACTAAAATAGCTGAAGTAGTGATACTGAAAGCTAACACTAACAGCAACTCAGTTGCCTCAGCGAAGATATGCAGTTTTAACATTTTTAAATGGAAACACATTCTTTTACACAGACTCACAAATTACCTTAGAGATGAATTCTCTAAACGAAGATACTAACCTGCCCATATAAATAGGAATACACACAGGTAAATCTAAGGGTGGATTTTCAAAGTTGGATCTCTAGTATTAATCTTGGTATTTAGTTTCAAGCACAATACTGAAAGAGCTGTGTACTAAACCAGATCTGTTTTCTCCTCAAGCACTTAATAGTATAGGAACAAAAATATTGCCTTGATGTATCACATCCAGCTAAGGGACACACAGAGATGCCCCTTAGATGAAGATAAAGGAAGACATAATTTTAATTTCTCTCTGAAGTTAAGATGTTGCTATCAACCATTTTTTTCTGCATTGAAATAGTTTCTATCTTATGATAACCACTAGATCCCTTGATATAGCTACACCAATATAGAATACATCACCAAGTTCCGAGCAAACACCAACTAAAAGGTATCATTATATGCAACTTCATGACAGCACCCTGCTAAAAAATCTTGATCTGGACTCAACACTGCATGGCAACAGCTTTAGCTTATGGATTTTTAGGTTGTACTAAGAAAACAGACAACCAACTTGAACAAAATTTATGTCTATAGGTGTAGAAAAATAAATCTTAGAGTTCAAAATTTACATCATTTTCCTAGGCAGGAGACATATAAAGTATATTTAAATAATATTTAGCATATTTGAGATGAGATAAGAACAGATTTTCCCCCTGCATTCACACTGGGGAAAAGCAGATGAAGAACAAGCTGCACAGAAAAGCAAGAAGCCACACTGCCATAGTTTATACTGCCTAACTCTGAGACCACAAACCCGTCCCAGCAAGGGATCTGGATGCAACCAGGCCCTGGGCACCCCCCGGCTGGAAGCAGCCTGCTTGCTTTGCCATCCCTGCCAAGAGTGGGGCAGAGAGGGACAATGACCAGGGGTCCCTGTATAGCAGCCTCAATGCTCCTTCCTCACAACTGTGGGGCTTAACTCCAGCATTTCCCCAGCCGAGTGGGGACATGTCCTTCTCTTCTGTCCCTGCTGCACAGGCTGAAACCTCATCTCCCTAACAAGATGGTGCTTGGTGATGGCCACAGTATCAAGCTCTGTGATGGCAGCATTCCTCTAACCAGCCTAAGAGGGCTGCTTGCTCACAGCATTGTGGCATTCAGCCCTGGGCATTTGCTCCATATAGTTTGTGGGTTGTCAGAAAAACACATCCACATAGGTAGCGTACAATAGCTTATGACCATCAGCTTTTAGTTCATGGCACAGAAGGGAAATTTCTGGATTCTAATATCAAAAAAGACTGACTACAAAATGTAAATTTATTCTCCCCCACAAGGTAATTCACCTATTGACCTAACTCTTTCCCAACCAGGAAAAAAACTCTTTAAAAACCAGATTTTTGACAGGAAAGAAGATGAGTTGATTTACCTCTTAGATTTTTTCTGAATGCTGTCTGATGTCCTCTTTAACCAGTTCTGCATTTAGAACTTCAGCTGGTAACCCCTGAATGCATTTGTAGACAGCCTTACCAGAAGCGAAGCAGGCATCAGTAAAAAGAGTTTCAAATCAATACAGGCCTCCCTAAATGGAGTATTCTTTAGGAGAGTACCTGAGAGAAATTTGACACTGTGCATTTATTTGGCAAACTTGATTTTTAACCTCAGATGCTTATTGTTGCCTGCCTAAGAATCCCTCCAGCATATTCCCCCCTCAGAGGTTTTTTTAAAACTTTCATTTCTTAAAAAAAACCCACAATTTTTTCCTCAGTTGGTCACAACATTTCACACAGAATTTGCCCTTAGCACTACTCTGGAGAAAAGTACCAGTGATTTGAAACGCATGGTGTAGGCTTTGGGCTGCTTTAACTTGATGCAGCTCCAATGAAGTTATTACAAACACTTCATTCAACGGTGATGAAGAAAAATCCCTGTAGATTAAAGGATGGCCCCATATTAGCCAGTTTCTACTGCTGCTACCACAGACATAAAACGATGCCACAGAAGCAAAGTTTGAGGCCTTTTTCGTCTCAGTTGCTTTTTAATTTCAGATAAATACACAAGAGTATATATTATTTCTGAAAATAGGTGTATTTTGAAGTTCCCCATTATATGGGACTTAGTTTGTAAACTAAAAATGTGAAGTTACGTATGTCTGAGAGAAGCCTTATACCAAGAAGTATTTGCTATATTTTACCTTTTTGTATAATGTTAAATTTAGATTATACATGGGTTGCATACCTGTGATTCTCTAGCAGTTATTCAAAAACACAAAACTACTTTAAAACATTAGGTTAAAAGCTTTTGGAAAGATCAGACTTCATAGATTAGTTCTCTTTGTCATATAGCATTTGTTTTTCCTAGTATGGATCCTAAGAGTGGTCCACTGAACAGCATGCAATGAATCAGCAACACACGCTTTTCAAGTTGAGTGAATTAACATACACTTTCCACCTGCCTTTGCCAGCATATTTTTAAATGTGACAGAATGATCCCCACACAAAAATAATTCTTTAAGATATCACTCCACTCCCAATCGGGCTTCAACCCATATCTCTTTCCTATCTGCAAAACCACTGCTGTCCATTCAGTTTGCTATATTGCTGAAGTGCTCAGAGGGCTGTTTGAGATCTTAGATATAGGGATGATGGTTTGTGTTTCTAGGATGAATTTCAAAGGGACAATCGTGTGCAGTTACTAGCTATAGATGACTGATATAAATGTTTACCCCTGTATGAAGTATTTTACCGTTTTACTTGCAGATGTGTATTTATCTTGAGTTATACTTGACATAGAGTTTCTTTCAATTTTTTTTTTAATACTATGTGTGTATTTTGGAAACCTTTTTAGATGTTAAAATTTTTGAATGGTTACAAATATTTCTTGTAATACTGAATTGTTATCTTATCTGGAAACTCTTTGCAGTAACTTTTTTGTATATATTTGAGGGCCTTTTAAAAAAGTATTGTTTGTTTTTTGGGGAAAAGTTTTTACAATTTGGAAGCTTTCAGAAGGGCCTTCCTCTCAACTAGGATACTAACAGAGGTAAGAGTTTTCTTAAGTATTTTGCAGAACTACGGATGTATCCTCAAGAAAATATTTATGGAAGTAATTTACTTTTTTTTTTACAATGCTTTTGTCTGTATAAAGTATGCAACAGAACTACATTAAGAAGGAAATATTGTCTACATAAAATATTATATGAAAGTTGGTACATAATTCTGACAAAAACCTTGCAATTCTTTAAGCCATATTGTTTTTGTTATCCTTGGATGAAAATATCAGTATTAAGTAACCAATGTATTATTCAAGTGCTTAGACTTATATGAAAATGCTTATACCGTTTATTTATGTGTTTTTGGGGAAAGGATCGCTAGAAAAAGCTATCACTAGACACATAGGAGGTGAGGAGCAAATAACAGTATACTGTCACTTTATGGCCTTGTGAGAGACCCAGAAGATGCTGAAAGCACCGTCACGGCTCAGCTTTCAGAAACTCCGAAGCACAAGCGTTGGGTTTCAAATGGTGACCCTTTCCTTTCCCATAATCAGAGGGGAAGAGAGTTGGTGGGGACACTGTTTGACAACTTGACTTTCACAACTCTTTGCAGACTGTGAGCTCAGCTATGCAGTATCGGCTACAGCAATAATATCTATCAAAGGATGTAAGAGAAAAGGATTGAAGTAGAGTATTGTAGGGGTTTACGTTTATTTTACTTAGAACTCATAGCAATATAGAATATGCATGTGCATGTATTTGAAGCATTTTTACACTTTACATTTCATGTAGTTTGATTATGTTATGAAGGACTGGGTTTTTAGTTTGATATTTTACCATGCTAAAAATGGGAGGTCTGCCCAACCCTGTACTGGATTCTTGTTTCCTTTAAAAGGTTATTAGTACAGCACTCACTGCGTTGTGTACTAGTTCTAAAACTAACACTGTATTGTATGAATTTCTTCAGCTTTACAAAAATTAACCTAATTATAATTACATTTCTTTAGCTGTACCCACTGACCTTGTCAGATTCAGTTGACTATTTGTATAATTTCTTTTTCTGTAATTGTTAATAAACTTGTACAGCTAAAACAAACAAAACCTATGGACAAAGGCCTCAGAGGTACCAGTTCTGCTTCAGCAATCAAGATGACAACTTGCTCATCTGGTGGCTGTGTTGCTAAAGAGACTGTGAAACCTCTGCTGTGGATTGTCCATAAAATGGCATTCCGACATGTGCCTTATTTGCTGGATAGTATACAGCTTTCCTCTAGTACTCTAGCATTTTAATGCTGTATTAAAATACTGCAAAAAACCAGCAAGAGAGTGATATGGTTTTCTTTAGAGTTCCTTCCTCCTGAGTTTTACTGCCAGCTGTGTCAGCTTCCCTGGTAGGGCTGTTCAGCCACAGGCTGGTGTTTGTGGTGCAAACCTTCCTGGCGCAACTATGACCCAGAAAATGCAAAGAAACATTTCTCCAAAGCAGCTTGATCTGATATACAATGAGCCTGGCCACATCCTGGGTGAGAACACTCCTCCCACATCTGCTGGTGGTACAGGCTCTATGGTTTCTAACAGCCTGGTACTGTCCAGCACTTTTTCTGAAGAAAAAACCTCCCATAATCAAAGTACAATTTATTCTTAATAGTCAGATAGGACAGCTTAGGCACTTGAAAGGTGTTACAATGAAAAATAACATTCATAACTTTTAAAACTGATTCAGCTATATCACCACTTCAGAATGATTTTGATCCCATCCCCTAAATTTTAAAATCACTAGAACTTGGCAAGAACTAGACCTACTAAATGCTTGTTGCTCATCAGCAATGATCTTGTTACATCCTCAAAGTTCCGTGGCAAGCAATTTTTCCACTGAGACTGCCACAAGTGTTGTGATTGGAAGTTCAAATAAGGTTGTCATAAAATTAACTTTTGACTTCAGGTATCCTGCTTCTAACATGAGATCCCTTTCACTTCAAGGGCTTTTAACAGACACTCCAGCACATGGTTCTTCTAGGCCTGCCCTTCCCCACACACAACAAATAACGAAGACGTAACTATTGCATCAAAGGATAAAAGCCATCCTCCCAGCTGAGGCCCACAGAAAAGAAAAGCACTTCTTTGGAAATAGTTGGTAAATTATTGTTTGAAAAACAAAGCATACTACTCTTCATTGTAAAGCTTGCCAATAGCGCTGTTTCCAGAGCAAACACCAGCCACAAAGCTAAGCTGAGAACTGAAATACATCTTTCCACCAGAAATGGGGGCTCCCCAAATGCTGACACCTCAGATTTAGCACTCCACAGAGACTAGAAGAAAATGCTGAGCAGACCAACTTCAAAGTCCAAGTTGTTTATTGTCACATTTTCTGGCATTCCTCAAAGAAATCAATTTCTTCATATTTAAAGCATAAGCAGGTTAACACAAATAATGTCATCAAAAATGATCAAACTGCATTTCCCTCATTTTTCATCGCTGAGCACTTTGGCTTCTTGCTTTATGGGAATGAGGTCAAGAGACAATGCAACACCCTGCTTTTATCAGAAGAGCTACATAATTCCCACCTTAAGAAAAATAATAGGGATTTTCTATAACATCCAGACCTTGAAATAAAAAGCTGTTTCAAAACTCATCATGGAAAACCAATTTAAACAGTTCACCAAGGTTACTATCTTCAGCATTACTCACTCAAAAGCTCCATCTCAGATCCTCACAGTATTTTAGCAGGCATACAAACTAGACCTTAAATCCCAACTAGGAAGGGCAAACAGTCTGCATGTTACACTTGTGCAGTCTTCTTTGTGGCTTCCCCACATTTCAAGTAACTTAGAAGACTCATCCTCTCTCCATATCCCTCTGAGGAAGGATGTGCACAAGAGACATTGCAAAGAGAGGAAGCTGTAACACCAAGGGCTGAATGCTGACAGGTTTTTCCACTAAAAAATTAAAAAATAATCAAGAACTACAGAAATCAAGAACTTCCTAACCGGAAGACTATCCAACACCCTTACCCCAGAGGAGCACATAGTGCATAATTAGCTTGTGATACTGAAAAAAATAAAATAAACAACAACATTCAGCTTCACTTTTCTAGCATTCACCTCCCAAACTTCCAAGAAAAAAAGTCATTTGCAAACTCCTGTCTCAGTAACACCAACTGCTGGGCCCACACCTCTGCACCAAGCACTTCTGTCTTACCAGCATTAATGCACTTTTCCTCACCATCCTCATCTCAAACACCTCAGACAATAACAAAACACAGGAAACTGGTCTTGATAAAACTTACCAAAGCCACTAAACCTCATTTAAATGACACAGATAAAACCTCTCACAATTCTTTTATGAGCTTCAGAAGACATTTTTAATAACAGAACACAGTGAGAAACACCTACCTCAGTCAGAGGTCTTCTTCCGAAGGGCCCAAGCTGAAGTGAAGACAATTGCATTCACAAGGAGTTAGGACATCTCTGGTTTGCAACCCAGCCGAGCAGAGTAAGCCCACATTGCCCTACAAGAGAATACTACCATCAGGCCTCCACTGAAGAGGCCACAGAGGCAGCAGCAAGCCTGGGCAGTCTTTGGAGACATTGCTTCTGTGCCATGAACTTAGCCAAATAAAAACACAGTAGACATTGACTTCCCCCCACCCCACCCCCCCCCCCCCTTTTTTTTTTTTAACATAAAAGGTAAAAGCAGAGTTTGAATACCCAGCTAGCCCAGTCAAAACCCATGCCTACGGGGAAAACAAGTCACAGTCAAAAGCTTTACAGGTGTTTTAAATGCAATATGGCGCAAGCCAAAGACTTTATTTTATACTCTAGCCTCCTTTACACCAGCTGAGAGCAGAAACTAGAATGCCCAAACACCGTAAGAAAGCTTTCTCTTACACAATTTCTAAACACATCTAAGCAGCAGGTAGGAGAAACCTAACTCCAGCCTGCTTTTCAAAAGCTTCCTTACTGTTTTGCAACAAAACACAACTCAATGGACTTCCCAAGGAGTCAGACATTTGATTTCAGCTAGCAAAACTTCAAAAAGTAATAACATAGGAAAATGCTGCAGAAATAATGGGAATTAAGCTCTCAAAATCCACTTTTCAGAAATAAAAAGCTAACAAACAAATATCCCTAGCTGCAGAATAAAGCCCATATTTATTCACTACCTTCAGGGAGAAATTCAGAGAGCTGCCATCCACGGCTCCTAAAAAGGACCTCCCTACCCTTCTCCTCTCTTTTATCAGCTGCTGGTGCTGATTGCCAGAGCTGTGGCCATGCTGCCCAGCTGCTGGGGCTCCAGCTCCTGACGAAGTGCAGGCACTTCCAGCCTGGCCGTGCCTACTGCAGTCAAAACCAACCAGCCCTCTCCTAGTGTGATGCCCAAGGAGCCTAGGTGTCTGTGCCACCACCAGGGATCCTCCCGGGTAGCTAGGACAGCCCAATTCACATCTAGGAGAGATAAATAATCTTATCTTAATGTTCACGGTAATTGAAATCTCAACACAGTTCAGATTTAGGCAGCTGTAGGAATTTCATCAAGGCAATGTGCAAAAGTAAGCTTTGGTAGACAGAAACTGAAATAATGCATGTTGCAATGAGCTAATTCACACTGCTTTCCAACATGCCCTGCTGAAGTTTCTAAACATCTTGGGCAGTTTTTGCACACACTGTGATTGTACGTATCAAGTAATACCTTGTCCCACTAGTTGGTCTAAATTGTGGTCACTTCTGTGGCCGTTTAGCTGCCCCATATGCTCTCACTGCTTTAATAAACAGAGGTAAAAGTGACCAAGTACAAACAACCAGTACTCACTTGCACCAGCATCTTTCAGGATTTGAAGGAACTGAACCAACTACATTAAGCTACTGTCCGGTAGGGAGGTGAACAGTAACTGACTGATTCAGAGAAACAAAAGGAAAGCCAAATATGAGGACTGGCTCACAGAGTCCCTGACACACCACCCCAAATAGTACTCATTCAGTAATGGGTTCTAATTTAGCTAGTTAGCAGATAGGACTAAGGGCATGGTGTTACTCTGGATAATTCAACCCAATCAACATCATCATTGTTTTAAAAAAAAAATATAAGGCAAATAGAGGATTTGGAAGTAGGGCCAGGAAACCAAAGAGAAAACATCATTACATTGTCCTTATCACTCTAAAAGGATAAAACAGAAGTCAAAAATATCAGGAATGCTGAAAGGAAAGAAATAGTTTCCCTGTGAAAAGAGACTTTGTGCACTGGGCCTCTGTGTCCTGGAGGAGATCACAGAGGGTGGGTGTGGTAGTGTCCTGTAACATAATAAATGACACAAATGAAGGAGGAAATACTCACTGCTTCTACAGTGCTTTCCTTCTAGAAGAAGAAAAATTTGGATAAAAATAGCTGGAGGCAACTTAATTAAAACAAAAATTTCACACAGCTGACTGAAATTCATAGTTATCAAAAGACTAAATGAGATCAAAGCCAATTACAAAACCACATTTTAAAAAAATAATAACCCTGTTAGGGCTACTCACCATGAAGGTGCAGCCCTGGCTCAGGAAGTCCCAAAGCACGGAAGTAGCCAGAAGCAAGAGACGAGGCCAACAAATGGATGATCGCTTATGTTTACTGTCCTTTCCCTCAGTAAGCTGTTGTAGGAAAGAAGACACCAGAATGGGTGCTGGTCTAATCGTTGGGCTCATCTGAGGGCACTACTTTTTGTGTGACAGTCAGAAATGCAATATATCGATGTAAACATACTTGTAGCTCTGTCTGCAAGGAAACATTTGCATGGCACCTTTTGGGCACCTGACAGCAGTGGGGACAGACATGCCCAGGGGAATACCCATCAGCTACCCAGCATTCATGCTTTGGAAGAAAACCTCATGATTCACCTATGCTCACACTTGGTTGGGCTAATTGGCAGGAAACTAATTGAAACACCACCATAATTTCTAGCCTACAACTGAATATTGCACTACTGTAGCTAGTTTAGTATCTTCTACTTTTTAAAAATTCATTGCAGATACGTGTGTTTGGAAAGCTGGTCCTAATTAGCTGTGTTTAAAGTTATTTTAAATGCATCCACACACTGCATTCCTGCTTACTGGGCAACACCACCAGCTCCTGCTCGCCAAGAGGCAGGACAGGGTTTAGCCCCTGATTAGCCCCAACACATGGGTTTCTGGGGTCAGACAGGAATTTACGGAGTCAAGTAAAATTTCTAAGAGGTGTTTAAGCACCTCCTAGCATCCTAAGGTCCAGTAAATGGAGCTCATAAGGATAAGGTTGTAAGCTCTGGCTGAGCCATGCTTCATGCTGCAATGGGGATGGGAGGCAGCCAAGGCGTGTTTGGCTCCCATGATGGGTTTCAGCCATGTTATACTGTGACCTGCTCAGCACCGAGCCCCAGCCAAGGACATCCCAAATTAATGTGGAGGTTGGTTAGCCTGTGCCCGTGTCTCCCCATCTACTGATCTTAAATGATGCCTTTAACTCCAGGGGTCCAGCTTCCCACCCAGGCAGCCCCTCATGCTATTCAGACTCCTGAGGTGCCCTTGTATGAGTAAAAACACACAGGAGCTCTGGGGAGAGCATGAGACATACAGAGCTGTATTGAAGAACACTTCACAATTTATCTTTTCTGCCATAAATATTTCTGCCCATCTCTCTACGAGGGGAGGAAATGTCAGTCTGAGGCAGAGAGAAATATTCAGACCAAAGGAGTTACATCTGGCAGCTTTTGTGCAATGACTGTAGCTAAGAGAAGAAATTGAACTTCTTCTCCCCCAGTTTCCTTCCTACATTGAGCCCTGTGCACCTCCTCACAAGAATTTAGCACAACAGGAGACGAAGTACAGGCTAAAATAAAGGTTTACAGCCCCAGGAAAGGTGAAGTTCCATCTCAGGTATGTGTGATTTACCCTCAAGGACTGCACATGTGAAATATAGCTTAGATTATTTTTTTTTTAAATGAGAATTTAATACACTTCATAAACTCAATCTTCTCTTCAACACCTTACCAGCAAACCTGGCAGATTTCAAACAGCTTTCTAAATACGAAAAGCAGGGGAAATGTGTCACCTGAGTAAAGGTAGACAATACAGCTGGTAGTGTTTAACTTTACAGTAATGGGCATATAAACCTCATTTTCACTACTGGCAGGCATTCTTGTTTTCTTGAGAGTTAAAAACTGTTTTTGTTTTACCCCATGTAACTGCCTGGTCTCTAGCATATCACCAATGCCTTTCAGCCATACCTAAGGGGAAAAAAAAGGGAAAAGAAATCTGTTGTTAATTCACTCCAAAAAACCAATAAATAAACACAAAAAACCCCCTCCCCAAACAAAACCAAAACAACCCAATAACAAAGCTTCTAAAAAAAAAGAGGTTAAAGCTTTTCAGTGACTGAAACAACATGCATGTTCCAATTATAAAGTTACTCAACTTCAGCACAGGCTCCTTCAGAGGCTCCAATCACTTGTGACTGTGCATGAAATAACTGGAACTGTAAACGTCACATCCCTAGGTGCCTCCTGCCTCCTTGGTTTCTCTTGCCTGTTTCAACTCCCCCTTAATGCCTGTGTTCCACAGTTGTTGGTCTTCTGTGGCCTCTTTATTTCAAGCCTGAAGTTATATTACGTGCTTTGCACCACTCCTCATTTTTCAAAAGCAATATTTTGTATTATAACAACATGCTATCCCCTCCCCATGTCCTTAAGAGTATTCTCACACACATCTCTACAAGGCCTTGTCCCACACTGCGTGCACTGTAGGCAAACACCCTGGTGCTCTCCACTCAATTACTGGTGCTCAATTACTTAAGTTATTTGTCCTACAGTGTTGAGTAATTTTTTTTTATTTTAATGAGAAGAGTTTATTTATGAAGCACTGCAAGGGCCTTATGTTTACTAGAAGAACATGGAGAAACAGCTAAGCCAATGACTCATGTTTTGACCATGGCTGAAGCCTGACCACCTCTAGATCAGAAGGAATCAGGTGGGTGACCATGGGTATTTCACTGCCTTTGCAGGTCATAGTCATGGTTTCTGGTCTTTGTCACAAGGGTCCAATCACTGGCTCATCAGAGAACCAAACGAGTCATGTATGAGGCGAGTGTCTCTACTTTGTGAGGGGTGGAAGCCAGGTTTTTGATTGCCTAGCTAGTCTCTAGGTGTGGCTACATGCAGCTGGGTTGCAGCCAAATAGTCTTGACCTTTTCTTCTTCTCAGAGTTCCTCCTGTCACTCCTCAGACAGCCCAATAGCTCTGTGATCAGGGAATCTGATGTTTCTACCACAGGAATGGCATGTTTGAAGGCTTCTTCATTAATTTGGCCAGGTGGAGTCACTGAATAGCTCTTCAGAGAGGAAAGCCATTGCATAGGGGAGCACTTTGCTCCCCTGAATGTTAGGGGAGACAAGTGACACAATGCAATGGTTTTACAGTGCAGGGAAAAAAAAATATCCCCAATGCAGTAAGCTGGTGTGAAAATGATCTTACTGATTTCTCCTTTTAGCACATTTGGTTGCCTAGTGAGAAGGAGCCCGAGAAGGAGTTAGCAGACGGGTCTGCAGGATCGGTGCTGGCAAATGTGGAAACTTTTGCAGCCTCTGGCTCCGGCCCCAGCTCGTCCCCACTTTCCATGAACGCCTAATTGAGACTGCCTGGCTTTTTCCGCAGAGGTGGAAGCCAGTTTCCAGGCAGGGCATATGGGTGTATTCTTAAGTCTTTGCCTTGTAAAGTTTTAGCACCCAAAAAAGCCTCCCATCCCCAGTATGATTCAGTTGGCTGGCGAGGGAGTGGCTGACGGGCAGGGGTGATGGTTGTTGCTGTTGGCAGCAGAAACCAGAGGGTAGGAGTAGGGACGGAGCAACTCTTGTAAAGAAGTGATGCTGACAGCAATCATCTCATTTTTTTATAGGCCATGAAACCCTTTCAGGGGACTATATTGAACTACCAGCAAGACACAAAACTCGTGTCGAGACTCAGCATAGGTACAACAGGCAGCAGGGTGAGCGCAAGGGTGTAGCCATTGTGGCTGTTCATCCCTTGATGATGCATGTGGCATTTGTCCTGGTGAGATCTGTGAGCAGACCACCATCAGCTATGGTCTGTGGCCTTTCCTTTGCCTTCCCTTCTGCCTCCTAGCAGGCAGGTTGGGTACCCGTGATTTTCTATTAATCACATGGACATAATTTTTGACAATTAATCCTCCAGATGAAAGGCCAACTGGCTGCACATGTTGTGTGGGGCATGACCTAAAAGCAGTCCCAGTGACTGAGATGATGTAGTGTGAAAGCTGGATTAAACAGGTCAAGTAAATTTGGAACAGCTAAAATAAACTGTACTCTCTTCCAAAACATATGTTGTGCTTGCCACATAATATTGCTATACTGTGGTAGCATGGCCCAAGCATGCCAAAACTGTGATATGCTTGTTCCAGGGTCACAGCACCAGGGGGAGAGATCGGGGATGGTTACTTTGGAAAAAAGCTGGTCAGAAAGTAGTTCTGAGAAAGTCACAAACACTCCTGAATGAGCTGTCGGACAAGGCTTTGTGCGTCTTTCCTGCAGCCAATCTTTCCAAATACCCTGAGCCCTAGGAAGGGATCCAGGCTCACACTGAGCAATCCAACGTGAATGAATGTTCTGGGCTTTTGCTCCCCTCTATAAAAATTTTCCAGCTAGTGGTAAGCTGTTTTGAAAGCCCCCAGCAGCTTGGCTGAGAGCTGGAGACCTTTTATAATAACTGGGAATGATTCCCAAATCATTTCCATGCATACACCTGTACTGACCTCCCTGTGCAGCCAGTTTGCTGCAGAAAGCCAGCCTGCATTGCCCATCAGGGGCTGGAAGAGCATCCCCACCAACCAAGTTCCAGCCCAAGCATGGCTCATGGGGGTCTGTGGTGTGGAAAGCAGGAGAGGTAAATGGTGTGAAATGCTCACCATTCCTCTTTGCTGACCTCGCTTTGAGCCATCACCAGTAACAAGCAAAGTGCAAAATGCTTTATTGGAGCAATACGGCGATGTAGGAAAATGCAACAGCACTCAGACACTGTGGGCTGATTACCCTGGCTGTGCATTAATCATACTGGGAATACAGGGAGTCCAGGGAGAGTTGCAAAAGGGCTCAGGTAACTGCAGCCCTTCCCCATCATGTGGTCCTTCGAGGCCACTCCTGCCCAGGTCAGGGCTGCTCAGTCTTCCATAGTGCTCTTATTTTATTTTCTTAACATTTAATTGCCATATGCTTTGTATTATCTTTGTTTTTACTTTGTCTTGGTCATCCCAATCCTTCTGCTGCACCAGATAATCAAGAGTTGTCAGCAGTAAGCCATTAGATAGTAAAACACAGCACTTGAAAGATAGGAAACGTTAGGGGTCGATGCTTCAAATTCATCCTTGTATGGAGCTCTGCAACATGTAAAGGGTTTTATCCATCTTGAACTCATCAGTGGAAAAGTGATTTAGCTTGTATGTGTGGTTTCAGTGCTGTTCTTTTCAATGTCTGTATTTTAGTATCATTATTAATTGCCAAAGCCCTGCCCCATTTGCAGGGACCGTTGCACGTGGCATGAAGCTCCCGGAGTGAGAGAAGGCAGTAAGGGCACACTGCCCAAAAGACACTGGGGCACACTGCCCAAAAGACACTGCACAGCGCACTCTTCTTTTAATTTTGCCATGAGAATTTGCAAATGTACCAAAATTCATGAGTTTGCAATTAATGTTCTATATATGAAGCACATAAATCCATGGAAAGCTTTGCGCATGAAGGGCAAACTAACTGGAGTAGGTAGAAAAGCTAACGTAGGAACTTGGTGATTCCCAGCTAAGCAGACGTGGGCTGAGGGAAGGAGAGAGCGTGGTACAGCACGCTGCCACTGCCGGCACTTATGTGTGCCATGCTGGGTGTGTGGGAAACTCCCAGGCTGCCTACTTGGAGGCAGAGGGGAAGGCAAAGGGAAGGGCAACAGACAGAGAAGTTCTGCACTCCAAATTAGTGTGATTGTTACTGGAGTTCACAAATTTCCTCTGGAAATAGGGAAGAGAGAGCCTTTGAATGATGGATCCCTGGGATGCTGAGCTGGAGGACCTGTACTGAGAGGGGAAGGAAATCTATTGTTGCTAATCAAAGCTTTTGGTTTTGTGCTTTATTTTCTATACCTATCTTCTTCTATACCAATTTCCTAGAAAATCTTTACCTGCAGACTTATTATATAACCACTTGACTTTTTTATAGTGCCAGCCCCATTTACCTGGCAGCATAATACAGTGAAAGGCAAGACTTGCCAGCAGCCTGGTGACTGCAGGGGTATTTTGGCAGTGCCTTGGAACCTCCCCGACCATCTGCAGATCAGAGGAGAGTTTTTGCTGGCCTTTGGAGGAGTGTGCCTTAGCTAAAACAGGCTTCACGGCCCTAAGGATTGGTGATAGTAAAATGCAACAGAGAAAACCCAAAGCCTTGCAGAGCGTGTCATACATTTATTAATGACTTATAAAGCAAGTGGGGGCCTGACTGCAGCATAACAAACAACCCACCACCTTTCTAAAGTTACACATGTATTTGAGACCATTCCTTAAAAATAAATGAGATGGTCAGCTTCAGTGCAGCCAATACCTCAGAGCATCAAACCTTGCTGGTCATCAGCTGGTTTCTCTGGGTGAAGGGCAGGTACAGCCCCTATTTCTGAGCCCTACGGAGCGGACCTGTGCTGGAAAGGAGGTTTTGCAGGTTTCACCCACGTCCGTGTGAGCACAGCCAGGCTGACTGCCCCTTGGGTATGCCATCATGCTCTCAGGATGACATGGACAGGACGCAGTGAAATGGTGATGGCTTCCAAGAAACTGCATGCCACCTCCACAGACAGTCCAAGGATTCACCTTCTGGCTTAGGTTCAACTTGCTGGCACACACCCAGAGTAATTCCTATAGGACCCAAATCCACCCCAAACCCCAGGGTTGTGCCAGCAGCTTGTACTGGTGCTGGGGGGCTGTAACACTCCCCAGCTGGCTGCCTTGCCAGCCTGCTGCCAGCCGCTGGTGCTGTGGGATGCCCCATACCACCAACCGCAGCGTTCATGTACTGCAGCACGCGTTACGCTGCAGCACTGACAGCAAGCCCTGCTGCGTGCGTATGCGCTCACCAAGGCCTGTTTTATTTATGTTCAGAAGTATCTTATAAAATCAAACATCTGAATAATGTCCGTGCTGCGTGGTTGTTTTCTCAAGGCTGCAGCAGACTGTTACTGTGCTGTCATGTTTCGCTAGGAGACTTCTGCCAGATGGCTATACATGGCTGTGGAGTTACTGAGAGCACTAAATGGAGACCTGATGCAGACATCCCCTTAAAAATGTTTGTGTACTTCCTTTGCCAGAAACACAGTGATTTTCAAGCTGAACCAGAGTTTTAAAGACAAATCTGAACTTTTCTGAACATGTTAGAGCTTTCCCTTTCTGAAAACCAAACACGGGCCGGTGGTTGAGTACTGCAGTTACACAGACAGGCTGCCAGGCCTACCCCAGGACACCAGCTATCCTTTCGGTATGGCCCACACGACCAGAGATGTGACTCTGCAGTGCGAGGTCAGGCCAAGGCTGAGCATGCCAGTTTCTCCTGGCCACAGAAAGAAGTCCAGCGTGGCAGCCACAGGATATGTTCAAGCTCTCCTGTGCTGTAGAGAGGATAGGGAAACCTGTACGCTGGAGACTGGCAGAGCGCTGCGAATTACCTTTGATGGCCATCTTTTCATCTGGTCACCTTCCCAGTGGCCGAGGCAGTAGCAAGGAAGCCCAGCATCCCTGGCAGCAGGTGAGGGTTCCCCCAAGCACTCCTGGGGTTCTCTGGGGTCCGCGCAGCCCAGGTCCCTGTGCAGCAGGGGGTCAGGTCCCCAGGGAGGTCCCTTCTTGCCAGCACTAATGTGAGGCTAGTGAGGGGGGACCCTGCTCTGTGCAGTCAGCTGAGACAAAATCCTCCCCAGCCCTGCTTCTGCTTCTCACTACCTTTGGTATATAATTTGGTATATACACCTCCCCCCCTCAACAGGTCTTATGGTATTTATAAATAAGGCACCACTGCTCTGTGGTTGGGCACCTACAGCACTGACAAAGACCAGATTGCTACCACAGTTATTTCCTCCTGTGAGTAAAAGTGGAAACTGTGGTATCTCACACACCTCTGGGCAGAAATAGCTGACAAATACCGATTTCTTCATGGCAAAGACTGCTGCTAATGGCATCTGGGCCCCCACTTTGAGATGTTAGACTACTATTTTAAAGTGCTGCCCTGTGATGTGAAACGTATTTATAGTTGAGGCAATCAGGGTGTTTCAGGAAGACTTGCCTGCATAAATAACCCCCGGCTTAGATGTTGACATCAGTTTTAGAGCTGCCACCCAGCTTCCAGAGCTCAGGGATGAGACCAAACCACGGCCCTGGCCCTAATCACTGACCAGCTACTTGTGCAACACAAACACGCACAAATTAACATCTCTGGACATCTCCAGGAGCAGTGGAAACTAATAATTCTTTTGGACAGGATGGATTTCCTGCTGAATTTAATAACAACAGTTGGAGACAACCGTCTGGATACTTGCTGCTTTGAGATAACCAGCCAGTAAAATAACTGTGGTGATTTTCCTTGCAGAAAATTCGTATATGACAGCCAGACATGTACGCTCTTATTTCTAGTCATCATTGTGCATATTTATAGAACCTTCATCAGAAAAATGCTTAAGATGAAGGAATAAAGCTGAAGACAGCTCATTATCAGCATGCTTACTTTCTATTAGATTTTCAAAGCTACACCGAATTTCAGAGCTCTGGGTTGAGGCTTTCACAACATCTGCATTTGGCACCCAGTTCCCTTTGAATTCAGATGAAGCTGGGAGTCTAACTCCCTTCAGGACCTTCAAAACTACCAGGTTTTGTCGGCAGTGGCATAATAAAAGCTGAGAGAGAGAGAGGAAAATCCTCCAAAACCAGAATGAGAATAAGAGTAGAAAGAAATGATAGTGAGTGCTGGAAAACCAAGATTCACGTAAGGAAAGAGGGGTTCAAATGCAGTTGCAGACCAAAAGGGAACATTATAGCATCTACTATGACAGCCCATATGCTGTAAGTCATTAAATCTTAGCCAGTTACTCTCATATTTAGCCTAATCACTCTTCTGGCACATCTTCGAGGAGAGGTGTTTTGTCTTGACTAGAAGACACACATCAGTTTTTGGCTTGGTCCAAAGCTAATCATCTTCACTGGTCAGACACTGATCCTCATTTTCTATATTAATCTGCACACCTCAGATTCCAGGTGTTGTGTCTTTTTGTGGTTTCCTTATATTTTTCCCCATATTCCACCTATATAGTGCAATTAAGTCACTCTCAGACCTTTCCTTCCCCTGCTCCTATTCTATTTTCCTTCAAGCTAAGAAGTCTCTTTTCATAAGCGATTTTCTTCTAGTTTAAGTAGTTTCTGTGGCTCTTCTTGTTGACTTGCCTAACTTTTCAACATCTTTTGAAAAGGGTCCCTGAATCACACAGAGCATGCCTTGTTTGTCTCTCCTTTGAAGAGAGAGAGCTTCCCCCTCTTTCTGCTTCCTACCCCGGCAGTCGCAGTCACCCTTTGGCCACAGCACAGTAACAGAAGCTTGGGGTGAGTTTTGCACCCACTGCAGCCCCTAATTCCTTCAAACATGCAGGTTTTAGGACACACCACACAACCTTTCTGTACATTCTATGTTCTCAGACATAGAGCTTTGTAGTTGACTACATTAAAGACACTTTTGTAGATATGAACCCATCACATCACTCTCATTATCATGCCTGAATTTCCTGGTATTATCATCACCTGTTTATCACTGTTTTATTCTTAAGTTTTACCAGTAGCGATTTTATATTGGTATTGATTAAAAGAATTGATGGGGAATCTGTTTAGAAGTTTCAATACTTGCAAAACACCACTGACTACACAGCCCCACCCCCCGCCCCAGTTTGGTGACTAGGTCGGAAGAGCTATCAGGCATCCAATTCCAATTCACCTATCAGGTGCTTTATTGACACTAAAATATTAATTTTTTTTCTTAAATCAGAAAGCCATGATGCCCCAAGTCACATGTGGTACAGAAGGTAACAGACATTATGTCATGCTCTTGGTTTTATCAGTCAAATCTATAATCTCTTCCAAGAAGGCAGCCTTGGTTCCCCAGGTTTCAGGTGCTGCAGTGGCAATGTGGATGGGGATGCTCAGGGAAGAGTTCAGGAGCCATGCTGGGCTGCGCAGCCTGAGCTGTTGCCTTTGCCATTTCTGACACGATGCTCTCCATGTTCTGTGCACACCAGGGCTGGCGAGACAGGACTGCTGGAGATACTGGGATGTGGAGGCTGCCTATCTCACAGGTACATCACAGGCCCCACTCCTCCCGCACGGCCCTGCCAGCCCAAGCAGGCTGTGGCCAGAGGCACTGACATGTCAGGCAAGCAAATCATGCTCCAAGGTTCAGTTTTGCCAATGATATGATACTTCTGCCATTAATGAGCATCTCTAATTCATCTCACTTGCTATTAGCATGGGTATGTCAGCTACTGGAAAAAAAAAAATAAATCCTGTCTTTGGGATCCTGTCAGAAGCTCGTGCCCCTCCCTGCTGCCTGCTCCCCCTGGGGAGGGACAGGCAGCCGCCTTCAGTAGCACACTCCCTATACATTGCAGCTGCAGCCTCTGTACTCCTTTGGGACTGTAGGATAGGAAAGCTGGGCTGTTTCTGGCCTGTGTATCTTTCCAGCAGTGGTACCAGAGCCGTCTGTCCTGGCAGTGTCTGGGCAGGGATGCATCAGCCTGTCCCTGCCCCAGCATCGCCTAGTCCTTGCGGGGCCCTGGGTGGAGGTCATCTTCCTGGGACACAGCTATATTTTGGGTGGGTGTGAGGGGCAGACAAGCCCGTCTAGTCCTGGATATGTGACAAGTATGAGTTCATGAGGAGAGACTGCAGTTACAGCCCAGCCTTCCTCCTCCACCGAGACAAAGTCCAGCAGCATGATGTGCTGCAAGACAAATGAACTGGCTTCTCCTAGGAAAGCTTCTAAAAACTAATGGTGTTTGAAGCAAAGCATAGCCTGAAGGAATTAAGCTTGATTCCAACCTGACCACAATTCAAACAGAAAAATTAATTCAATTTAAAATACTAGAGGGGTTTTTTTTTTGGTTTTTTGTTACTGAAGCAGGCTCTATACTGTATCATCAACTCTCTTCCCAGACCCTTACCTACTAGCATCAAAAAGACTGCTTTTACAACTGTTTGGGGTTTTTTTACTGACAAGGATTACTTCCTTCCCCCACCCCCAGCTATCCTGTGCTGAACTGCTGGAGCAGACTATGGGGAAGGAAAGAAAAAAAAAAAAAAAGAAATCCCCAGTGCAGGCTGGCAGGGAACCCCAGCAACAGACCAACACATTTTCCTCAAAACCAAGCACTTCTTCCAGGCCATTTAGAGACATCTTTGCCAAACTACAAACACTTTGGGAAACCTCTGGGTCCATGAGTGCTCTTAGTATATCTTGGGTCAAAGGCTCTCGCTAACCGAAGTAAAGAGAAAACATCCTTATTGCAAACCAAGGTTTATAGGTGTCACTTTAATCACTGCAAACCTGTCCCTTTGCTTCACAAAACCCATACCTGTCAGTAGCTGCTTTTAGTTGAAGTGATGCTCTCCCTTCTCAAACTACAGCCCCATCAGTAGCCTGCCAAGCAATGAAGCCAGCGGTGGCTTATCTGCAGGAAGGGCTGGCCAGTGCTTGCCCACGCTGGGGCTGCATCCTTGGAGCCCGAGGCTTAGCCCAGGGTCTGACCATGGGAAGAAAATGACAACATATAAACAGCAGTGAGACACGTCACCGCTTTTTAAACAAACTCTCTCTGTGGGAGCTGTAAACATAAAAAGCAGCCATCCTCATGTGCTGTCCCAGATGAACAGCTCTAACCTAATAGTGAGAGTAAACTGCAGTGGGCTGGTGTGAGTAGCACTCAGGAGGGGGTAAGGGCTCCCACAGCCCCCCCTCCCAGGTCTTGGTGGAGATGCCACCAAGAGCAAGACCCTGGGGACAGCAACCTGATGGCCCAAAGCTCGTCCTGATCTGGCAGCTCGTGGGCAAAACCCAGCACCCACCAGCCCAGCGTGGTGCTACCATTAGCAGGGAGCGCAGCAGCACTGGCAGGTCCTGGTTTGGCCGCATTGGCAGCCCAGAGGTTTCCTAATCCTTGGCAGCTACAACAGAAAGAGAAAGCACAAAAAACAGCTTACAAAAATGCCAAGTCAGCAGTTTTCTTATCAGAGGAGACTGAAAAACAAGGCTCTGAAATACACTGGGAGAGTTTCCCACTAAACATCAACTACCAGGCCTTTATTTATAACTTATAAAAGTAATCGCATTTCAAATCTGTCCAAGGGAAAGAAGGGCTGCTTTGGGTTTTCCAAGCTATGAATTTTGTTACCAAAAACGCTACTGTATTAAGCACGAATGCTGATTACTAAAAAGCAAAGCCAATAAAAATGATCCAGAGGACAACATTCCTAATGGAGACCATAAAATACAAGGACAAAGGAAGGACAACTTGGAAAAAAGTGATAGGAAATTAATACCTTTTACTGCCAGTTAATCTTACAAACAGAAAAAAAAATCACATCAACAGACTTTAAAAACAAAAATATTCCAAATTCATCATTGATCATATACGCTTGGGAAGAGTTTCAAGAGGCATTGAGTTTAAATCCTCAGACACTGCTAACCACACCGGGCATTTTGCCTTTAACATTTGCAGGCAAGGTAACCCAATGAACCTAATAGCTAGCTTTGCACACCCAGGCATGAGGATTTTTTTTTCAGGTAGCGAACTAAGGAAGGAGAAATGAGCTGTTGTGTTGGGCTTGGTTTTGTTGTCAACATTAGAAACCAGTTTTCAAAAGCTGCAGGGTTTGGATGCAGCGATTCAGACATAGACAGAGGTTTGGTCTATTTTCAGTTCTAATAAACCAGTGGCTGTGGTAAAGGACAAGGAACTTGAAAATGTGCAGGGCTAAGATACAATATTCGATAGTTAACTCTGCAAGGCAGAAAGTTGATATCTCAGTAATGCATAGTAGAGGTTGTTGGAATGTGTCCAAAAATAAAGGACCTAGCTTATTTTCTTGGTTTTATTCATTCTGCTCTACAGTCTGTGGTTTTGCTTTTTCCAGCTTTCCATTGCTCTGTGCCAGCTAGTACTAAGTATGTGTAAGACACTGCCTGCCCTCGTCTGTGCTGACAGTCTGCTGGTAGCAATGACGCCACCTCAACGCTGGGACCCTAACACCCAGATGCCCCAGCTATATGACTATATGACTATAGAAAAAAGCTATACGACTGTAGAAAAAAGCTAAGAAATAACTGGCTGTAATTTTTTTTTTCCACAGGAGGGAAGAGTCTTGTCCTAATTAATTACACTGGATTGGAATAGGGAAAACATTTCACCAATTATCAAAGCTCTGTATCAGCTCGAGGATCGTACCACGTGGGCACGAGTCATTTTTCCTGGTGTCTTCCTCCTCTGGGATCACCACCATTTCCCAGCACATCCCACTTCAGCAGCTAAACTGCAGGCAATGAGCCAGAGACACCTGGAGTGTCAGAGTCAGACTCTGCATCCCCCTCAGCAGGGAACTGCTCGCCTGGTGAACAATGTCAAATATAGACCAGATCAGAACTCATTTATCATCCAGACTCGTATTTCTGCCAGGTTTTGGGAGAGTGGCTGAAGAATACATGTTGACGCTATGACTTTAGTTAGAGATGGGAACAATGAAATAAATAGGGGGAAATTCAGGATAACAAATTACATCAGTGGAACAGGAACAATTTGGGGTCTTGTTAAGCCCAGGATCTTAGTCAGCAATGACATGCTGGGACAATATTATTTTAACCCTTTGACTCCATGATACAGAGTTCAGTCTGCTCTTTGAGGGGCCCTGCTCTCGAAGAACAACAGGGAACAAACCTACATTATCTCAGGCCATTAACAGCCACTGAAAAAACGTCACTCCTGGGGAACTGAGGCAGCTTCTGGGCTGATGAAGCCGGCATGGGCTGAGCTCCAAATGCCCCAAAAAGGGGTGGGAAAGGGAACTGAGTTCTCTTAGATGGGATAACGATGACTGCAGCTGCAAAGTCCCACTGAAAGCAAAGCAGAGCCCTTAGACTATAAGCTCAACTTAAATTTAAAGGCTTAGGAGGCGACACTGCCACACGCTGTTTCTGCAGAAGCTTATCAGCTGGATGGAAACCAACCACCCAGCTCCCAGGGTGACCCCCAGCCCTGCTGGGAGATCCTCATTCCCCGGCTTTGCCCCAGCTCCAGACGGGTGATAGATGGAAAGGCTCCCACCCACTGGGGCCACAGAGCCACTCGCTGCGGGCAAGCGGGGTGGCCCAGGCTCCAGCAGTGTGAAGAAACCCCCAATCCAGCACTGAGAGAAGGGATGTGGGGATGGGAAATCACAGGCCTGCAGCCGTTGCAGGTAGCTGCATGTGCTGTTAGTATGTCCTCCCCAGCTGCAGGCTCCAACACACAGCTGGTTTCCCAGCTAACATATCGCTGTTACATTACTCATCTTTTCAATTTTGTGGCTCCTAAAATACCTTGGTTTACCTCAGTTTTTTTTCTGAAATACTGTATTGATTCCTCTCCTACAGATATAAAAAATTCTTCTGTATTCTAATGTACTGCATCCACGCAGACTTGTTTTGGTTTCTGAGTTGTTTCTGTTTCACTGACCCACCTGGCACTTTGCTGCATGTTATCATGACTTTGCCTTGCTTCAATCTTGCACTTTTGGTCTTTCACCTGTGTTTTAAGATTAGAAAACAAAGAAAATAGAAAGTGGAAGGAATATGTTATTCCACCCTCATGGTGCAGCAAAGGACATCCCTCCCTCTGCTGCTGGCAGGTGGAGGTGCCCCCTGCCACCCTGCTCCTCAGCAGCCTTCCGAAACAGCTATGGAAGGAGATGATATAAACCTCATTACTGGGGCACAGTAATTAAATGGGACTAAAAATAGCAGCATCAGCTGGGAAATGCTGCTGTGCTGCCCACAGGTGAAAGTAACCAGCCCCCCGTGCCTCCTCCACCTTTCTCAGGAATCAGACCTCAATGGCAGAGTGAAGTGCTGGCTGCGAACTTCAAAAGTCACATTTTTGAGCATGGCCATGAACACAGGGTTGTAAAATTAGGGGCCAGCCACAGCTTTTGGGTTTGCGTGTGGTAGGACCCCACAGGAAGGGCATGTCATCCAGCCGTCAGGGCGCAGACTGGCCACCCTCTCTTGTGAATTGTGAGCAGAACCAGATGCAGTTTTATAACGGTTTCAGGAGATCTGGGCCAGGATGGTTTCTGGAAAATTATTTCATATTGTCATGAAAAGAAAAAAGCATTTCCTTTCATTTCAGCATGAAGGGGACAGGTGGAGAAAAGCAAGATGTAATTGCCTTCCCCACTGTTCCATGCCACTTTCTATGCATTTTCTAACTAACCATCATGTAATGGTTCAGTTCACTCCAGAAATGAAGTCATCTTTATAACCAAAAGAAGTAGCTAGCTTTCCTTCGTCGAGTACTCCTGCATCTGAGTGCATGAATCCTGTTTTCCAAAATCCAGGGGCATCCAACCACTGCCCATGCCACACTGCCTGCCCCCATCACGAGCCCAGCAGCTGGGGAAGGAAAGCCAGCAGCGGTCACAACCCCCATCTCACATCACACTGTGGGGAGCAGCACCTGCAGGGCCACCAGCCTGCAACCCCGAACCCAGCCCTACCTTCAGAGCCTCACAGCTGGTGGTACCACAGCTGTGAGCATGCTGTTGTAGTGCAGAGCACAAGGGAGAAGTGAGGCACAGCTGTGCTTTTGGGGAGCAGATCTTCTCCAGCAGCTCTGCTGAGCATACTCCCTCCTCACAAGCAAAGTTCTGCATACCCTCCTCTGACGCAGGGATGTCAAAGTTGTGGCCAAATCCTTTGGCAGAGGGCTAAATTGCAGCTTCCTTCAGGTTTTCTCTGTGGGGTGGAGGGAGTAGGTATCTCAGGGCACTGAGCTGCATGGCCTCATACCAGGAGCCAAGGAGTTCTCCCTGCAGCTCCCTTGTGCTGAACTCTGTTGCTTCACATCACCGACTACGCACAGAGGAGAGTGGGTGATGGCAGAGCAGGGAGGGAATCATCAGAGCCAAAGGACTCTTTTCAGGCTGCTTTGGGCCAGGAACTGCTTGGCCTGGTGTAGGTACACTGTGCCTACAAAGCTGCCCCAGCTCTCAATCCCTCTATCCGAGGTGCTGCCACAGACCCAACAGCAATCAAGACGTCCCCTGTCAGCCACGGGTAATTAATGCTTGCAGTGCCTGTCAGGGCAGCAATCTACATTGTTTCCCCATTGCGCAGGGCCAGCCTATTGTTTGCATACGCCAGTGAGCCAAGGGGCCAAGGGTTAGTGGGTTAACAGCTATGTAACGTCATGCTGCTCCCAGGGTGGGGAACACGGACTGTAGCTCTGCGTTTGGGTGTAACTTTGTGCTGGCCTCAAGCTACAACCCTGTCACCCCTGCCTGGTCAGCCTGCCTTGGCTCTGCCGCGCGCTCCTCCCACAAGCTGAACAACCCTGGACTGAAAAAGAATCGGACCAAAAAATGCAGAGGTTCAGCTTCTGCAGTTCAAGCAAGGAAATGTTCCTTCAAAACTGCAGCAAAAGCATTTATAGGATCCTGGCGACATAAGCAAAGCATGTGACAGGCTGCGAGGCTGAGACTGCGTGCTGGCATCCCCCAGCTTTTAATGTACAGAATCACGCAGCCTTCTCCAAGGACACTTTGCACTTTGTTTGGCCTTGGCAACCCTCAAGTTAATAGCAATGCTGCTTCCAAAAAAATAAAATCCTCACCAAACGCTGCCTTTTCAGCAGGGAAAAAACAACAGACCCTAAGCCACTGCATCATTTGGAGGGTGCGCTGTTTAGTACTCACGCAAAATTTATTGCTCCGGCAAAGCCTAAACACTAGCAGCTGCCGCCTCTTCCTCACACTCCTCCGCACCTCGGAGGCCCACCTCATGTCTGTTGTGCCAGTAGTGGGGTTGAGCAGAGTCCTCTGAGAACGCCGGGAGCTCTGCCCAGGGCCCCTCCTTGGGCCTGGGGTCCCAGCGGAGGCTGGCCGTGCAGCTGCCACACATCACTGACAGATCGCCTTTGGCTGGGCCGAGACAGCAGTTGTTATTAGAGAGACACCAGCGGCACGAAAGCCTCTCCGGAGGAAACTGCAGCGAGCTGGGGATGAGGTAGGAGGAGAGGGGGAGAGAGCGAGCCGGAAAACCAAAAGACACTTGCGCCTGCTAAAAATGATTTCCACCTAGTAATTTTAGCAGCTGTTGTATTCCTCTGCCTACCTTCCTGGATGAATTTTAAGTAGGAGGTGAGTGAAAATGAGAATGGTGACAGAGCTCTCCCACCAGCAGAACCTCTGTATCTGCACATTTTTAACTTCTCCCTGACCCCATCTTAAAGACACAGTCTATTATTTTCCCCAGTTATTTGGTTTTTGCGCTGGCTGGTAAAAAGAACCAGGACTTCACACCAACATTTCCCAAGGGTAGTTAAAAATGCTGACCTGTTAGAAGAGGACAGACCTGCACCAGCATCCTGGGTCCAGCACTGCACCTCAGCCCACAGAGCTGGACCTGCCCACCTCAGACCTCCAGATCCAGGGTATGGATGCAAAAATAAATGTGGCTTCCTAAAAAATATTAAATGCCACAAAGCCACTGTTCCTTCCTGCCTGGTAAGGGACAGTTTCTCATCAGCGTGTGCCGGGGTGGACCTCAGCAGTGCCCTGCCTCAGCATGGAGGCATCCCTGAGGAGCAGTGGTGGAGAGCAGTCACTGTGACTGTCCCCTCATCCTACACCCACTCGCTCACAGCTGCAGCAGCCACATTTGGAGAGCGTGGGGGGACGACAACTGGAGAAACCCTCTCGGAGCGCTGCAGTTAAGCAGGTGCTCTGCTGAAGCACACACGTTGAAACACACACAGCGAGGACTGCTGGGCAGTTGGAGGTATGCTGATGCTTACACCTAAGCTATAACCTGTGTTTTAATGCACAGTGAGCACGGGCTAACATCAAGCAAAGTGCATGTTGTGCATTCAAGGCACCACGCAAAGGTGAAAAATTGTACTAACAACCTTCTGCAGCGGGGTCCCTCAAACCTTTCTCCATTTAGACACACAGCATCTGAAGTCAAACAATTTGTCCTCATTCACGCCAGATAGCTGGTTTATATACTGCCTTTAAACAGAGCCTGTCTCAATACAAAAATCTGCAGTTAAAGACTTCAAAGTTTTACAGTAGAAGGTCAATGTCTTTTTAGCCTGGTTACTTCTAAACTGTGGAGAAAGCGTCTGTCCAATTACAAACTCTCAGCTAGCAGCAGGACATCCAGATTGTCCTTGAAATGTGACCTAAAATGATTTGTACTCTAAGTAATTAACTTCTTTGTGGTTCTGATTGTTGATACATTGCTACCAGCAGAGTATATGGCATTGCAAAGGAGACAGCATATTGTACCTCCAATATCTTGACTTCAAAGCATTTAAACGCTGTAAACAAAAAGACATAGCTTCAGCCTAGCACCAAAGAAAGCAATTTATGTAAGCAGCAAGTCTGGAACAAATAATTAAAACATGAGACTAAACAAAAACATTTGTGAGTTTGTTGAAACAACTTTGAAATATACACTCTTTTTTGTGTATTTATTTGCACTTTACCTAAGGGTGCCCTCTGAGTGTGTGATTTCTTACTCATGTTGCGTTTGGAAGCACATCAGCAGTCGCTGGCGCAGAGCTCACTCTGCAGGCTCTCTTCCCAGCGTGCCCATGCCTTGCACAGTTGGATGGGACAACCTCTCTCACCCACTGCAAACTTTCCTTTTAAACCTCCAGGTGACAACCTGCAGAGTAGCACGCCTGCCAGCCCTCAGCTCATGGCAAACCCAGAGCGAATACCCTTTTTCCCTCTTCTGTGACCTCTTAGCATTGTGCAGGATTTCACACCAGGAGCACCCCTCAATAAACCGCTTCAGATAACATACTCCATTTGACATCTGTCGCACCTCGGTAAGCCACAGATCATGGCAGACGTTAGTAATTTGTCTTCGCACCCTGCATCCCACCGGAGCTAAAGCAGCCCCTCGGGGCATCACAGGGTCTATGCCCAGCGAGATGCACCGCGGCTACTTCAGGAGCAGGTGCGTGCAGCTCATCTCATGCCAGTGCAGCTGGAAGGAAGCTGCAGGACAGCTTCTTACCAACGCTACTACCTGCTCCTCACCTGAATTTAGCGGTGCTTTGGCAGCTCTAGCTCCTTCACGGTGGCTATTAAGGAAGAGGCTCGGCTGTGCCGTCAGCGCTGGCGTCACGGCCGTGGCCAAGCGCGCGATGAGCAATGGTGTGGTGCCATCTCGTGGGGAGCGGGACAACAGCGAGTCGCCTCCGCCTGCCCGAAGCCGGGCCGGAGGCGTGCAGGGCCTCGGTGGGACGTCAGCACAGCGGTACGGCGGCGCAGGAGAGCGGCAGCAGTCCGTAACGGCCGCCATCTGCCCCGGGCATCTGCAGCCGGCAACTTCTGCAGCGCTCGAATCGCTCCGAAAGCCCCCAGCCGACGGCGCAGGTCGCAACTGGTGACAGTAGCGGAAGATCAAACAGAACCGGGCAGTTACCGTCCAAACGCTGGGTGGAAACTCGTCATTGCTACACAGGTGATTCGGAGGGAGCTGTGTTTCATGCAGCAGCAAAGCACGGATCTGATCTAACCCTCTGCTCCACCCAACCAGGGACTCCCGGGCACCAAGGGACACCTCAGCCAGGCACAGCTGTGTCCCAGAGCTGCTGTGCCAGCATCAGTGCTGGAGTGACGAATCTCCAGGCAGGGGATGGGAAAATCACACCGTTACTTCAACCTGGGTGGCAGCGATTTTCAACATTTTCAGTATGCACATGGGTAACACCAGCTACTCTGGGATCACTTCACTGCTTTAAAACAAGCCATGTTCTGCATTGCTTTAAGATCAATGCTTTTAACCAGCAGAGGCCAAGAACAGCACATCCATTTATTGTCTATATATTACATCTCACAGTCGAAGTGGATTAACTTGAGAAGTCAAAGTCCTTTTCCTGTACACTACAGAGCTGCGAGGCAGAGTTTATTGTCATGTGTATCATTGTGCTATGAAGGGGTACAAAATCCTGGAGTAGGGAAGTCACAAACAAGTGGTGGCATTGCCCAACTCTTCCTGCACTTAGCTCATGATTTTGAAGCTGACACCATCACACATGGCTGCAAAAGGAGAACCCTCTTCTAGTAGCCGTTTCTAACGCATTAGGGCTATACAGGAGAGACAGGAACACACGATCCTGGACAGAATTACAGCCTGACAGAGAATGACTTGCCAAGGCTGGTCTTCGCATACTCACCCATGAGCCACAATCCTGAGTCTACAATGCACACAAGGTGGACAAGCTCCCAGAGTGGCAGTCATGGGACCCCAGAGTGCTAGGGCCGTCCAGCCGATGTGTCCTGCAACCCGTACTGTGGTGTCCTGTGGTGCCACAACCACCCCTGAAAATTAGCACTGATATACTTAGTACAAGCTGTAATCATGCATTCTCAGTGTAGGAACACTCCTGCAATGCTGCAGGGTGCAAGAATTACACCAGGAAAGAGCTCTGTGTCTTTTCTTTTTAAGTAACAGGAAGGGGTGGGAAGGAAAAAAGAAAACAGGAAGAACAGAACCCTCAGAAAATCCACTTTGAGGAAGAGACTTTATGGAAGAAAATTTTAAGAGATTGACCTATTGTTTCTAAAAGCAGAGCCTCACATCACAGTGCTCTAAGCCCCCAGGCAGCACAGACCTTCTCCTGATAGAGCAAAGTATACAGGATTAGTATCTGGGAACCAACACCAGCCCCACTGGGACACTACGACCAGTGGTACTTACCACAGTGATTCCGCAGGTCCTTAAGAATTACCGTCTACTCAAGACCATGAGCCTCGATGTATAATTTTGGCTTTCAGAAGTGAGGGCAGAAATGCACCTGTAGATGCCATAGCCATATGTCACACATCACAGTAACATGCATACTGCCTATTTAAGGCTCAACACAGCTCTGAGAAAACAGACTGGCTTGTGACAAAGCATCTTCCATTGGGCTTCGCAGTCTACAAATACTGCTGGGTATAGGAAGATGCTAAATTCTTGTGGTTGCTTCGTGTCTTATCACACAGCAAGGAAGAAGCTTCTCCTCAGTTATCCAGCAAAAAGCTGGGACTGCCAACTTCTCAATAAGGAATTCAGAAATCTATAAAAAACACCCAGTAAATGCATACCTTCCCCATTATCTCTGCAAACTGATGGAATCAATCAAACGAGAACAATCCCCAAACCTGAACTGCTATCCACATGCCTGGTATTTTGGATTCACTAGTGAGCAGCAGAGCACAGAACCGTGACCATACCCCTTGCTGGCTGTATCTCTGAACAACAGCACAGCTTCTGAACACCACTACATCAGTCCCACCGCAAAGCAGACTGAAAGTAACAGCCCGAGTAAACCCAGCAGGGATTCAGCTCCTCACACTCCTCCTCTCAAGTAAGCATGCAAAGTCGTATTTAAAAAAGGAAAACTCTTTATGGTACAACTGTATTTAATTATTTCTCATATACAAATTAAGAGAACACACACACACACACACATATCATTATTCTAACAAACTGAAATAAGCCAAATGAGCACAAACTAGTATTTAAAAAAATATTACAAGGTGAAACAGCTATAGTGGAAAGAATAAAGAGCTTTTAAATTGCATTTTCTGCAAAGTCACACTCTGAATACTACCTCGTACACACAAGAATGCAGTCAGTGGAAAAAAAATACAGCGCAAACAGTTTTACACCCACTTGTTATCAGAACACGATGGAAGTAAATTCACATTTGAAGAAAGCCATTGCATTATATTTTTCTCCTCGGTAACAAGAGTATTGCACTAAAACAGCCAAGTGCTTTTCCCACAAGCATTCATACTTTACAGCTTTAGTGATTCTAAAAGTGGTGTTGTGAGGTTCCAACATTCACTACTGCTCAAGCACTCAACATCAAACATCCCAGCCCATACAAATGAAATGTATTTATCTGATCAGCTGAATTCTTTCCTTCTCGTGCAATAACACGTTTGCTGCACCAATTAGGCCTTGTGACTTCATGGTGACCACTTTTGACTTCTGGTGATGATACATGAGAAGAAATCATAATCCAAGTGATACCCACGGTGGGCTGCCTTCGCAGGGCCAACAGGGCAAAAAAGCCCAATGAAACCTGTTTCTCACTCAAGCAAGCACACGATACTCTGATTATATTCCCAAAGTGCAAAAACAGACAAGCTATTGAGAACAGTGCTGCATTTGTCACAGAACCAGATCTCAGAGCAGAAACACCCTTCAAGTAAGTTCACATTTGCATAATAAAACCCCTGAATGATCTTTTGGATAACTCATGGTCTTACTGCTCAGGTAGAGCTCTAGTAGTAGGCTAACTCGGTCTAAAGCAATTTACCTAATTCAAAAGTCAAATCGCTCCCCTGAAGCGAGGCAAGGTAGAGTTCAGATTTGAAGTCTTGAGACTACGGAAAGAAAAAGAAAACAATTGATTTTTAGAAATCCACAACTATACAATAATTCTATCGGACAGACTGAAAGAACGTCTGACAGTCATGTTGCAGACAGCCTTGAGAGCACTAGTTTGGTTTTGGTTTTTTTCCACAATGGTAAGATGGAACAACAGATTAGACGTTTATTAGCACCGAAGGAAACACAGTATTTCTCAATTTCTGTCTAACCTCCAACTATAAAATGCTTAGTTGTCAACTCCACCACCATTCCTAATACCTGAAACATCCAAGTACCAAGATTTGTATCCATGCTGCAATCAGGTATGCTCTGGGTGACCGTACTGCTTCTTTAAAAACACAACGGGACTCCACAAATCAGTGTGACGGTGCAACTACCAAGTCAGCTCAGTTAAAACATGCTTCAGTTATTGTTTTATACTTTTAATCAGTATTATTCAGTATCAGTATAAAAGTTGGATGAACCAAGTTAAATAGAAAATATTGTTCCATATGTACTACATTGTCTAGAGGGGGACTAGGCAGGGTTAGGCCGTGGTTGGACTCTGTGATCTTAAAGGTCTCCTCCAACCTAAGTGATTCTATGATTCTACTCATGGGATCAGAAATGTTTGGGGTTTTTTATGATTTTATGATTTGTTTTTCACAGCATCAAAGTTGTCCTGAATAGTAAGGCAAAAGGCTAGGACAGCTGGCCACAGTCAGTAATGACAATCTTTTTGGAAGTCTTTCCATTCTTGGAACCAAAGCTCTCAATTTTTTTCACGACATCCATCCCTTCCTTTACATGTCCAAAAACAACATGTTTTCCATCTAGCCTGAAAAACAAATAAAAAAAGGAAGTTTTACTTGAAACAACATGAACACTGAACCAAACCAAGCTCAGAAAAGGGATGTGCGAGATCTTTACAGCTCTCACCCACTGATCAACCCCATGGCAAAGGCACAACTGCTCTACAAGTGACATGAAATACTTTTAGGTCTGGACCTCAGAAGCATTATGAGGGATAGTGGTCTTGCTACCGTCACAGCCCAACCTCCCCTCAAGTAGCACAAAATAATTTATTTTCCATTTAGTGTCAAGTTATTTGGAAATTTAAAAGAACCCCACCCCCCCAAAAAAAAACCCAAAACAAAACAAAGACACCTCTGTTGACCCACAAACACCAGAACCCCATATGAAAAGCCCATACCCTCTGGATCCAGGCATCAATCCATCAGGTTTATATGCAGGACTGGGAACTTACCAGTCAGTTTTTGCAGTGCAAATGAAGAACTGAGATCCATTTGTATTCGGTCCTGCATTGGCCATGGAAAGAACACCTAGAACAACAGCAGCAGATTATTAGAGGCTTTTCCTTAATTTTTTTCTCATTCTGAGCTTAAAAGAACTGTGTTATCTAGTAAATAAGAAATCCCAGATTGCTATGTTTCACTTCTGCAGTATTTATCTAAGTAAAAATTCAAGCCTGTGACTTACGAAAGAGGAACAGTAATTTCACCTTTGTAGAATTTGTAAGCAAAACAAAAAATCCCCGTGCTTTATTTTGCATAGTCCCTTCTATAGTAAGGCCAAGAGTGGCAATGTCACCCGTTACAGACTGACATGTATGTACACCAGTCCACACAAATAAGCACATGCCAAAGATAATGCATTGCTAAACTCCCTGTATTTCTGTAACTACCAAGTGCTCCACACATTTAAAAAACCTTGTTTTTTTAAAAAATACATCCTCATAAGCAATGCTTCAGTGTAAGTTTTAGTCATCAGGAGGTAGAAAGAATGTTTACGTACCAGGTCCTACATGCTTAAGTATGAAATTTTCATCTGGAAATCTACTGCCATAAATGGATTTCCCACCAGTTCCATTATGATTTGTGAAGTCACCACCCTGAAACAGAAATGGCTATTAACTTCACTAGCACACAAGCATTATTTTACATCAGAAGTGATGCTATTGAAAATACACTGCTCTAATTTAAAAGTGATAATATTGGCAAGTTTTCTTCAGGCTAATAATGAATATGATCACATGAGGGTTAAAAACCATGTAGCTAGATGAAGATACAATCAAGCTAAAACTAAATTTCTGTTCCAGATATTGCTGATATTCTACAGCTGTCAATCACCTTTCTGTGTTACCAGCCTTACTCCCAAATGTGATGGAATTAACAGCAGTAATTTTAAGAAACACCTTGAAGGCCTCAAAACAATATTATTCAAATTCATTACGATAGGCAAGACCTGAGAACTACTTTTTTTCCTCCTTCTCTTTCTCCCCAAAGACACAAATACTGGTCAGGACCTCCATTATTACTATTTACTATTTCTAGGTCTTGTTGCATGTTATACCTGAGCCATTTCAAACTTCCCTCAGCAACACACTGTTTGCTGGGATAGATGTGGCAGCTTGTCTTGGGTTAGACACACTAAAACCCCAAACCAAAAAAAATCTACAGGGACTCCCACAGGTGGCTACAAAACATTGCTTCCAGCAACCTGACATTACCTCTCCCAGAAAAGACACCACCCATGCTGGCCAAAAACTTGTCATACCTAACCGGTATTTCATGTGATGTTCACCTTTCCAGTCTCACCTTGAGCAATCAATCTATTGCAGGTGGTGTTACAGCTACTCCTACGCAGCCCCAGAAGTATGCTCTGCATGCTGCATGCCATGCGGAGGCACCTGAATTGCCAAGGCCTGTGTACAATGACCTCCAATTAGGCTATGCCAACTGCCTGAATCATACTGACACTCCAGCTCAAGAAGTGGAAAGGCCTCTACTGTTTCCTCTCACTTTAAAATACCTGA
This sequence comes from Porphyrio hochstetteri, assembly GCA_020800305.1. Classification (NCBI taxonomy): domain Eukaryota; kingdom Metazoa; phylum Chordata; class Aves; order Gruiformes; family Rallidae; genus Porphyrio; species Porphyrio hochstetteri. The sequence continues at coordinate 13,853,782 of CM036911.1, forward strand.
AACTTATGACAGTATTTCCACTTTGGTGATGACTACCAAGTAATTCCTAAAGGTCAGTTCATCTCCTCACCATACCAGAGAGTCAACCACCTAGTATCCCCATTTCAGGTCTGTTTGTGGGGACAGAACAGGGAGGCAAGAACAGACTTCCACAAAACCTCACAAATCAGTGGTAGAACTGAGAGCAGGATTTCTAGTTTTCTTGTATTTATGTATTTCTGACCTCAGAAAGACTTCTAAACTTTGTCCCTTTGTCAGTATCACAAAACCTGTACATTTCAAAGGCAAGAAAACAGGTCCTTTACAGCATACTTGTCCTTTTTCTCTTCTTCAGAATAGGTCATAAGATTAGGGCCTCTAGATCTGAAAGCTGTATTTTTAGCTTAAAAAAACAGCAAGTGGAGGAGAGGGGACCCTCACAGTCATCAGTTCATAAATAAAGAATGGTTAGTATAACCTTCCATTTTTTTAAGGGAGCCATTCTCCAATGCAATGCTGCTTAAATGTAGCTTCTTTTAAGAGACGAGAGGACCATCAGGAATCACAGAATACTACAGTGCACTCTAACAGCTGAAATCCTGCTCATCTGCCAAGTACAGTACAAACAAGGCTTTAAAAAATTCTTTTTTCTGTTTTGTTGTTGTTGCTATTTAAGAAAAAATAATTGCTAACATGCATGGACTTCCAGAATTCTGAAAGACTCATCCTTTAATTCCAAACAAAATTAATTTCAGGCGTGTCACAGCAAAACTCTACCCCACCAACCCTTTTGGTTCCTCCAAGATATTCAGGAAAAAAGCCCAACAAACAAACAAACTCCTTTTAAAAAAAAAGAAACAAGCAACACAAAACCCCCACATTCTGTATTGTGAACAGATTATTCTACCAGGAATAAAGAATGGACATGTTGTTTGCTTAGAACACAAGGATGATTGTCATTCTATCCACAAATGCTTCTCCCAAGCAATCTATGTTGCCAAATATGCCCCTCTCTAAAGTACACTGCTACACAAATGCACAAAGCCTTAAGCCAGTTTAACGCATAATTTATACTTACTTGTACAAACGATGTGCTAAGTAACAGCCATAGTAAAAAGACAGAAACCCAAGTCACACTGTCACCTCTTTCTTCTGGAGTTGGCAGAGGTTAGAGAAGAGCCATACGAAATGTTAACTCCCTGATCTAACTCGCTCTAAAAATGTATCAATAGCATGCAGATTAATTTAAGAGCAAAAGTAAAGAACCCCCACCTACCTGGCACATAAACGAAGGAATCACTCTATGAAAAGTGGATCCTTTATATCCAAATCCTTTTTCACCAGTACAAAGAGCTCTAAAGTTTTCTGTGAAAACAAAGTATTCTGTTGCCATATACAGCACATAACCTATATACAACACATAACATAATCAAAGGAAACTAGATTAACTATGTCCCAAATTTAAACAATTAATTTTTTATAAAATGTTTAAGGTATTATTGATTTATTAGTTGTTTCCAAGCTTTTAAAAAAACCCTCTGTAATAAAACTAAAGAAACAAAGCTTGTTTAGCCTCAGGATAGGGTACAAATACAACCCTTTTCCATCTCATTTTCCTTTTATTTTGCTGTTATATCTTAATTCCAATCCACCCACCTCCCCAAACCCACCAGTCAGGAGTCAAAGATTCTAATTTTCTGACTTTTATGCCTTGGTTCTCTACAGGAATTGTGAAGACAATGTTTGGGGTTTTTTTTTAAAAAAAACGTTATTAATGGACTGGAAACTGAAAGAAAAACACTGCTTTTGGAAGCACTAAATAAACGTATGTGGAGGGAAGCACATGATCAACACGAAACTGATCAGCTATTGACAAGGCAAACAAAACCCTGACCGCTCTTTGGAAACTGGTTCACCCTTTCCCATTTACTCAGGGGTTTGATTTTAATGCAAGCTAATGTGCTTTTAAACATATTTAGTGACCACTGACAACAAAACATATGGACTGTACTGCCCTGGCACAAATTACCAAAAGAAACTATTTGGAATAACAACAAATTGTAACTCTGCACTAGCACTGTTCTGAAGAAGTTCGTATCATATTTATTTAACAAAAGGGCATGGAACACGGAAATGTTTTCCAAAAGGTAACAGAATATTCTTGTTCCTGAAAACCACAACCTAAACCTTAAATATTTAAGTATAAAACTCTGGAGATGCTGCCTTACCCGCTGTCTTCGGAACCACATCAGCCTTCAGCTGTTAAAGAAAAATACATGTATTAGTATGTTAGCTTTTTCATATGTACTTCGAAAAACTTCTACGTGGAAGACTGGTACACCTGAACCCTCTTCCCAAGGTGATGAGCTATCTGAAATCACAGGTCACCCAAAATTCCAAGAACACCTCAAGACTTTCTGAGTATTTTGCTAGTACTTAAAAATATCCCCTCAATGCCAGTGCAACTTTTAGCCCAGTAACGAAGATCAACTTGTGCAGTGCCTAATGATTTCATTGCTCAACAGAATAATTCAGCAATAACTACGTAGAAACTCCAAGGACCCAAACCAGTTTGATATAATTGGACAGATCAAGGTGTCCCCAGCACAAAGGCATCCACTGAAATCTTGCAGAAAAGGTAAATGTTTATAGAAATTGGCTTTTATATTTATAGAAATACACAGTTGTTACCAACAACAACATAAAAATTCTCATTTTCATTAGTATGCATCTTTTAACAAATCTTAAAAACGTATGTTATTGTAATTGCTAGGAAAAAGTGACATAAAAAAGGCCATACTGGGTCGGACCAAAGTTTTATCTAGTCACACGTACTGCTCGCGGCCAGCAGCAGACACCTAGAAACAGCACGGCCGGGGCAAGCAGTTAAAGCTCCTTTCCTAGGACGGCCACCATTTCCACCTGAGCCTAACCACAACTTCGCTAACGATTCAAGGCAGAGCTGCAATACATTCAGATATCCTGTAAGCTGAGCACACTGGATGTCTGCAATAGAGAAATTAAATGCTGCAACAAGTAGTATAGTAACATTAACGCTATCTTTATAATACCGCCCAGCTATTTACTCCATCCGCCTGATGAATAAGGCGCCTGCACAGCAATATTCGTCCCGTGAGTACCTCGGGCGCTGCCTTCCCGAGAACAGCGACCTCGTGGCGCCCTGTTCGCTTAAACGCTGACACTTTCAATGAAAAAAAATAAAGGGGGCTGTCGCCTCAAGGGAATCCATTTCAGAGTAGAGTCCGCCCTTGCGAACGACATCAAAAAACCCATTAAATACCGTACGGATAGAGGCCCAGGCCGGAGGCGCCCGGAGCTCCCTCAGCAGCAGCGCGGCACTGGCCGCGGCGCGGGCAGAGCCCTCGCTCCCTTCCGCGCTCCCGCTCGGCGGCCCGCGTGCCTCAGCGCGTGTACGCAACGCGCGCTTCCCGCCCGGCCCTTCGGTAACCAGCCGTGTCCCAGAGAGCGAGTGTTTAACGCCGGTGCCGGAGGCTGGCGGGCGAACGAGCTGCCAGTTCACACAGGCGTGTGAGGCAGGAAGCTCTAAGGGGCAGAACCTCTGAAAGCCGAAGAACATCAATCAAAGAAGGAAAAGTAAGAATCAAACAATAAGCGCCCGTGGGACGGGCAGGGAAAAAACCCAAAAATAAAACTGTGGCGAAGCTGAAAGAGCGGCTGAAGATCCTGGGGTCGGCCAGCCCCGGGCGGCCTGGTGCGACCCGGCCGGTCACGGACACCGCAGGACCCCCAGCGCCGTGCCACCGATGGAACGGTGCTTGTTTGGCTCACGGGAGCGGTACGCTTACAGCGGTAAGTTGACTCTTGTTCAGTGTTTCAGCTTACATGATACGGCTCGGTTTTTCTTGTGCTGATGCTCCCGGCCACGATACGGCCCAACCTCACCTCGGGGGCCCCTTAAGCACCAAGGCCTGCAGACCCGTCCCGCAGGGGTGGCATTAGTTACTGCCGACACAGGCGAGCGTTAGCATGACACACCGGAGCCCAGGTGCCCCGCTCCAGCCCTCTTCCCTCCGTCAGGGAACCACCTCACAGTGCCCCAAGGGCGGCCGGGCAGCAGCTCCAACAGCCGGCCGAGGACCGCTACTCCCGGGACCCTCTCACACTCGCACGGGGGGAAGCCGTACTTTACCCGCGGTCCCGGGAGCCGGTGCTGGGCTCCGCGCCAGCCGCTCCCCGCCGCGGGCCTGCCCTGACCTTGCCGCTCACCGGCCGCCATGCCCGGGCGCCCCGCCGCCGTCAGCTCCCAGGACACCATCCTTCGGGCCCCGGCGCCAGGTGAGCTGCCGGCAGCCCCCGCCCCGCGGCATCCCGGGAGCTCCTACCTCCAGCACGACGCGTCCCAGCGGCTGGTTGTCAGCTCCCACGTCCAAGTACACCACCGGGTTCGGCGGGCCGGCGCCGGCCCCGGAGCAACCGCGGGCACCGGCCGCCCACATGCAGGCGAGCCCCGGCGGCGGCAGCAGATCCCCAGGCGGGCGAAGCAGGCGGCGGGCGGCGCTCAGCGCCAACATGCCGCGGGCGGACAGGTGGGCAGGCAGGGCGGGCAGGCTGTCGCTCCGGCACACATCAGGACACGCGGCCGCCGCAGCCTTTTATATGCTCCGCCGCAGCGCCACAGCGCCCGCTGGCGGCGGCGCGCCGGGCAAAATGGCGGCGGGGGCGCTGTGGGGCAACGCGGGGAGAGGCGCCCGGGGGCGCCGCAGATGCCGGGGGCTGCGGTGAGGCTTCAGCCGGGGTGCGGGCGGGACGGAGGGAAGGAGCCGGTGCTATACCCCGACAGCCCCCACGGCTGGCGAGCAGGGCCTGTGCTGCCCTCTCGCCGCCCACCATTTTGCAAGAATTGTCAGGGGACTGCGCTTGGGGACTTTAGTCTGATTTTTGGCCGGTGGGGGGTTTTTGTTGGTGGTGGTCTTGGGGTGTTGCCCCCACATTTCATCACAGCGCTCTACCCCAGGGATCCACAGTGACAGGAAGTTTCTAAAATTTCGTAATTCCACGCAACGCCTTTGGACTTGTCTCACAGGCCTGAGGGGAGCACCTGGGCGGGAAAGGCCAGTCTGCCAGCATCACACACACGGGATAACTGGGTGCAGCGGAGAGATGGGAGTCATGGGCTGCCTGTGCTGCGTCATTCACCAGCGGCACCCAGGGAATTACGGCATTAACACATGATCAAACAGGTGCACTTGAGCATGTACCTGTGGTGTCATCTTGGCACAACAGACCCCCAGGGGTGCCCATTACATAGTTTCATAAATGGTTTATAAAGAGAAATACTGTTAATGTTTTTATATGATAAGAAAAAAAAGTTGTAATTTGGTAACTTAGATCAAAACAGTTAGTAGCTAGTATATATTTTAGTCACCTGTAGATACTTTGAAATCCCAACTCCAGTTACCATCCTCCTGTATATGAGAGCTTTCAAAAGTTTTTCAGATTTCTCAGTTCTACAAAATGTGTGGTCTGCGAGGTCAAATCAAGCTCTTCCATCATCATGCCTGTAGCAAGACAACTCCTCTCATAAGCCACTATACATTCTCGTAAAAACCCACCGATCCTATTGAGATATTTTACAATCTCTGTACATCTCATTTCGTGAAAATAATTACAGTGCAGCTCTACACAGCTAGCTGAACCACAACCTACCTCTTCTCCAACCAGCAATCTCACCACTAATGCCAACCCCCTGGTATCTGAGACCAACTTTATTTCATTGAAACTAACCAGGAAAATAGGCTCTGTTCTCCACAGAAAGCTCACACAAGCATGCTACACCTACAGTGTTCTGCCCCATTACACTTGAAGCAAAGGACACCCAGGACACCTAATGCTTTTCATTTGTGCTAAACCTGCTGTTAACAGGATGCAACTGGACCGCTCAGTCTCTGCAAAATGAACTCTACACATACATGTTTGCTCTGCTCTCTCAGCTGCCCAGATGGAAATACAATGTCTATTAAGAGATTTCAAAAAGGATTTATGGTTTTATACAGATTATTTTAATGCAGTATGTTACCAAAACTAAAAAGCAGTTATGTCTAGTACTGCAGGCTACCCTTTTTAAAAATAATAGTGCTTGGATTGTGGGAAAATAGCTCCTAAGATTCTTAACAAAAAAACCCCAACAAACCAAAACCAAACCAAAACACAGCCTTATCAAAAAACCCCCAAGAAAACTGAGGATAATTCTAGCAGTAGTAATGCACCTAATTTTCAGGTCCCTTGTATTATAAACTGTTATTCCAGTGAAGGTTAGAGTAACGCAACCACATAACACAGTATGACAGGATCACACAAAGACCCTGTGCAAGGAATAGTAAACTTAGGATCCCGATTAAGGTCTTTGTCATCAGTAAAATAGCAGCTAAAAGTGACTTTATCAGTGACATTGACTGAATTGTCACAAAGCTGTCAATCAAGTTACTGCCCTGACCACAAAGTTCAGGGCAGAACCTAAACATACATCTACAGATGACTGAGAATTCCTAAATGAACACTGTTTTTCAGGCACACACTCTAGAGAAGCCCGTACTACATGCCCATTAAGTGGAAAGACATCAGGGATGAATTTCCAAGAGTTTTGAGATAGCAATTCAACAGCTGACAGCATTGTAGGTATGACTATAGCATGTGCCATGCTTTATAACTACAGAACCATATTATGCTGTGCCAAAGGGTCCATCTTATCCTGAATCCTGTCTCAAAGGAACTCCCTAAGGAAGAGTGAAAATGAGAGGTGCATTGTATGCCAGTAAGCTTTCAACCTCCTACTGCTGCCACTTCAGAGAAACTTCCTGATTGAGGTGTGACCTTAGCATGTAGCAGTTGTTTCTTTTTTTTTCTTTTCCCTCTGTGTACTTACAGACTCACTGGACCTGTCTTAACTCTGCCCTTCCACAGGCCTGCTGTCTAGTACATCAAGAATCTGATTTGAATAGTACGCCTGTTAGTTTCATCTAATGTGCCCTAATTCTTGTACTAGAGAAGACAAGTTGATGGGTATCCCTCTTTGTCACACTGTGCATGATGTTAGACCTACATCTTTCCTCTTCTTAGTCACAGCCAGCTCAATTATCTTTGGGATCACCTTCATTGCTCTTCTCTGAGCTGTTTCAAATTTTATGGATTTTTTTTTCAGATGAGGGGATCTTTGCACAGTACCCAAGATAGGGTTGAACAATGACTTCACACACACAGTGCCATGATGGTGTTTTCTGTTCCTCTGTTCCTTTACTAATCATCTAAAGGTGATTCTGTTTTCTTTAATAGTACATAAATCAGTATGCATTTTGTAGTTCCCTTGTTGTATTCTCTCAGGTTCAAGTCCATTTTTGGGAAATGATAACTTGATTTAATCTAATAATCAATTGTCTTATTCTCTAGTGACCATGAAAAACCTCCCACTCTTAAATGTTGTTTTAATTATAGCCATGAGAAGGCCAAACCAAAATTAGCACTTGGGTGTTATGTGCATACCTATGATAACAGACAGTTCTGGCCCTGAAGGATTTATTATTTAATAAATGAGACAAAACATGAGCAAAAGAAAATACCATCTTATTTCACATTTGGGAAGCACTGGCAGATAGTTTGAACTGTTTTGCTACGAGTTCACAGGTATCTTTGGTAGAACCAACCATGTGATTTTCCTCATTGTCAGGTCTGGGTGAGATGGCAAAACAACTCGCTCTTTCACAGTGGTAATTTTTAAATTTGGGAATTATTATCTGTAGGCTTATGCAATAAAGCTACTGAATCACTCATTATGGTCTACTCCTGCAGAGACAGATGAATTAAAATTCACGCAGAGAGTAAGACTAGGAACTTGTGAATTACTGAGGTCATTTTCCAATGACAGAAAAAATGCTCCACAAACTCTGTCAAAGACGCCCTAGATCACTACACCAAACGAGGCTTGGAGCTAGCTCAGCAGACTGAAATGATTTTATAGCACCTCTGAACACACCTGTTTGAAGATACATTCAGCATTGAAATTTCTGTGACATCTGGCTAGGAGGAGATGACAACATTTAGCTAGAAAACGACTGCACCCAGCGTCCTTGTGCTATGCAAGACAGGCAACAGAATGTGGCAGCACAGCCAAAAGTCAAAACAAGTGCTTCAGGGAGAGGGGTACCTGCCCTACTGATTGCATCTCATTCTATCTCCCTCCCCCAGTCTCATACGACAATATAGAAGTTACAGATGGGTAAACAAGGAGGACCCTTTTGATTAAAGTTTCTTAATAGATATTCAGTGAAATGCTGCAGTTGAAGGACACATGTCCTAGCAGAGAAATTCCTGCATAGGAAGAAGAACCTTTAATGATACAATAGCATTACTTAATATTGTTATATTGCTTACAGCTTAAAAGCCTTCATAAACAGGACTATGAAGTAACTGAGTAAATATTACTGCCATTGTGCCAAGATGGACAGGGAACAATGACAGCGATTAAACGTCTCTTCCAAAGAAACTGAAGGAATAAATGGTTGAAACATGACCTAAATTTGTGGATTTTGATTTTAAGGGCCTTGAAATGGCATTATCACCCATCAGAAAGACCCTGCACTGGTGAAAAGGTGATATGCATTCCTGATCCTAACTGTCCGACTGCATGCCTACTTGTTTGTGACACAGGAATGTAGGTTAATTGCATTATTCAGTCTTGGACTGATGCTATTCAACTGATGTTAGCAGCTCTGGCAAGACCACATTTTGCATCCTAACGACTGCAAGAACACGACCAGAAAGAGCATATCAAAGTGTGCTGCAGACAAAGATGAGTCTTTGATATGCTCTTTCTGGGGCTGTATGCTTAGATCATGCAAATAAAAACTCAAATGCAGACTGCAGCAATCTACTATTAAATGGATTTCACACAAACATAACATGATGCTGGGAATTCCCATGGTATTGATTTTAACATTATTTTAAGAACCTCTGCACATGTGGGACAGTTATCTCAGGGACTCTGCTAATCTTGACCACTGGTAGAGGGAGAGGTCATACAGGGACTCAGCTTCATTTTAAGTGGGGAGAGCAGGAAATTGCAGGGGGTGTTCCTACCCTCCACTTGCAGAACCTGGATGTGCTGCACTAAAACACTCAGCATAGTTTTTCCTTCAAGGTTTTGGCTAAGCTAGAAGATGAGTTGAGAGCTGGAAAGGATTTCTGTCATCTGTATCTGTGATATGCATTTATTTATGAATGGGGACTAAAGTGGGGGAGTTGGTGAAAGACTTTTCCATTATACTAAGCGATTGCAGTCTGAAATTAAATCATACAAGAGCTCAAAGGGCACAGAGTAGCCACACAGGTACATTTACAGATAAAAAGAAAAAATGCTAATAAATATTTCCCCAGATCAAGGTTTCCTCTTAGGAACTTGTAGTAACCCAGCTCACAACATGAACCTTCTCTCCAGCACATGCTGTACATAAAGGAGGAGTTTCCCCACATGACTTCATACTAATTACCTACAAATAGTCATAGAAGAAAAACCTCAACCCACTCATGCTCCTTACAGCTGTGATTAGCATTCTCATTTCAGAATTTCTAAGTGACACTGCTTGCTTGGAATGCATTACTACATCTCCCCACATAATGTATGGAAACTCACTGCGTCAGGTTGCACGGCGCCTTTATGCAGTGCCCAGGGCACCTTCCAGCTGCCTGCAGCCTCCCAGAAGATTGTCCATACAGCACTGCAGCTGGTCCATGAACGTTTATGGATAGATAACAGCCTGGTGAGACACGTAGCACATTTTAAATGCATGTTTTTAGGCTACAAGAAAAATGCACCTATTACTCCCACTGGACTTTCAGAGCTTCAGGACATCTAGATAGGTGGTTTGTCTGTGAGTGTGTAGGGAGATATTTTGCATACTCATGAAACTGTATTAAGATACAGCTGAAGTTATGGGAGCCCTTCCACCTTCTAAAACAGAGAAACATCACTTGTAACAGAACTTGAAATGTATAGGGATCTCAGTTCAGTTCATTTACCCATGAAGTGCCACCTCTGATCTGAGGAACAAGTAACAAGGTAATAATATCAGAAATCCTTTCAGAATTTATTAGTCATGCTACTTCACCTTGTATGACTAAGATCACTCTGGAGACAGGGATAGTCTTACAGAAAATGGAAATGCCCAGGAGTTACTCATCAGAGGACACTGTTAGCAGCTCCTTCATGGGGAGTGGAAGTCAGCACCACATTGCCCCCCATCCCAAGGGGCTGTCACAACACCCACATCTGCTCTCTCACCACTACCAGCTCCTGGGATCGTTTCTGTGAGACAACAAATACATAACTGATAAAGCCAAAGCCAGAGCAGTACCATGCTCTACAATCACTGTCAAGAACAGAAGTAGAAAATGCAGCCAGGTGAAAGAAAGGGGGTGAACATCACACATTTAGCATTTTTAGGCTGACAGGGTGGTAATACAACCTTGTAGGCTGAGGATAAGAAGTTAATTTTACTTGCAACTCAAGTGGGAAATGGTTGCAGTGTTCACAGAGGCACAAGGTCACATGGGACCTGAATCACCAGCAGCATCCCAGGTTCCCACCTGTATGTTTCTTATTTTCCATCCCTGCTACAGTACTTGATTTTTAAAAATTGTTTTCTCATAGGTCTTTGGTTCCATTTGGTCCCTTTTCTGATCTTATCTCTTCCCCAAAATATAGCAGTCTTCTAAACTATTATTTTCCCTACATTGCTATGTGTTCATGTCCTTTCTTCTCTACACTGTCTCTTGAGAGCTCTACTTTAATCAGCTGCCTGGTAAAGCCTTGGGTTTTCCTTGAATTTGTCTTGTGCATAAATCTGAACAATGACTCTTTGAGGCAACAGCTGCCTCTGTACCTTGTACAAGATGAATTATGCTGTCCTGCACTTAACTAATTCTGATGACAGTCATAGTTTTGAGACACGTTTTTCAGTCGTACAACTTCACAACAGGAGCTGAAACCTAAAAATGGTCAGAGAGCATCAGTCTGAACAGGAATCACCCAGAAATTAAAAGCTTTGCAGATGTAAAAAGGCTAAAAATATTCCACCAGTTTTTCTAATGAACAATTCTGCTGGAACCAACCTCACACAATACAGCATCTATTAGACTCCTTCCAGCTTTTTTGCAGCTTTACTACAGACAGGGTTGCTTACCATCAGCATGTAACAGCATTGCTGCGGTACCTAGCACGGAACATTATGACATACTTACATGACATAACTGCATGTGACAATCACCTGAATACACAATGTCCCACCAATTGAGCTAACAAGTTGTCAGATGCAAATTAACACGTGAACACATCTAGAATCGAAGAATGTAATTTTTGGATAATGAAATGGTTGGTGAAATTATTAAAACTCAGGGTAAGAGTTTCTATTAGCACTCAAAGGAACGAGGAGCCGAGGTTTCCTTAAATCAGCATCACTCCTGCACGTTCTGCCAGCAGTCTGATAGTGGCAGTATGAAAATAATGCTTCTTCCCAGAGGGACCATCATCATCATCATTTAGAAAGGAAAGCTGCTAGCCAAATAGGATTTCTTGTGAACCAACGTGTTCTGCTTAACTTTATGAACTTGTCACCAGTCACTAACTGGGACAGTTAGTCAGACACGTACATGGTCGAGTCCAAAATTCACTGATTCTGCATGTCTTAAAAATGGACAAAATGGACATAGAGCAACTAACAAGGAAAAAAATGAGCATTGATCATAAATTTGAAACATAAGAATAGCTGGTAAAAATTAGAATCAAGTTAAACGTATTCAAATCCTAATAAATCGTCAACTCCAGCATTTCATTAAATGAATGTGGAATATTTCAGTAGATTTTGCAAGCCAAATGAAGGGAGAAAAATACAACCCTACAAGTCTGAATATATATATATATATATATGAAGAGTTTCACTAGTTAAAAAAAGTATTAAAATTGGCAACTTGTCACTATGTTCACAGCAATTGCAGTGTTGTTGGTATGTGAACAAAGGAAAGGTGACAAATGAAACTAATTGTGCCAGAATAGTTTAACAAAAATCCAAATAACCATCATCATGAAACAACTATGGACAAACAGGAAAGTCAAGACTGTAAGAGTCAATTAAAAATGTAATTGGTCAAAACTCTGACCTAGGGGAAAATTCTAAAATTCTTAGCATGTAAAATCAAGCCAAAAAAAGTGTAGCAAAACCAGTGTATTTAAAACTGATAGATACTAGTTTTCTGGAGAAACCAACTTTACTGTCTGTAACTGGATCCATTAAAAATATGCCGAGGTCAGTAATTGGAAAGATGTTGGACAAACCAAGCAGACATACTCAATAACAGGGGAAGAGCTGCATCTGGTCTAGTCCACACGCTTAGAGGTTTTTAATGGAAGGACAGGCTTGAAGAGCAGAGACCCACCTATGGTGATTTAGGCAAGGAGTCTCTGGAAATGCAGAAGAACTATGAAGCCAACAAACCACTAAGTCCATCTGTACCGTGCTGTATGTTAACACTTGTAGGAGTCACGACAACGGCTGCCTGCTTGCTTTATAAATGAAATTGCGTAATTGATAGGTTCCTTGTGGACTATTTGTACATTCCCTTGGAAAATTCTTTAGATGGATGGAGACAAGTTACCTCAGCAGAAGATTTTGGAGGTCTGTCTGGTACCAGGAAAATCCTATATTCCTTTTAAGGAGAACACACGTGAACAGTGCGCTGACACAGTGACGGACAATAGAAGTAGCCGAGAGAGTCAGTTGGATTTCAGTGACTCAGGAAGCAGAGAACTGTAGTAAGGTGACATGCTGGTAATAACTCAAAATGTTAAACAGAGGGAAGTAGGTGTTTTATCTATAAATATATATATACACATACGAATAAAAGACTAAGCACACAAATGTACAAATATGTTAATTAGTTTTAAAGGGAAACAGAGAAGGATAGCAAATGATAGCATAATATATGGCATGTAAGGTGAAAGTTGTACAACTGGTTTATTAGCTGTCTAGCGTACTTTAAAGGGAAGCAAGCAGCTCTATTTACACACAGGAGATCATCCCCAGTGTCCAAGCAGAAAACAAAGGGGTCCTTCCATTCTTCTAGTTGTTTTCACCATCTTCCTCCTGTAAAAGGCATGATGAAGCGCATGGCAACAGGATATGAAGTGCACAACCAAAACAACCTGATTCAGAAATCCATACCAATCAGGAAGAGGTGAGAAAAAATGCGGGGAAACAAGAGCATTCTGAAGTTGTTCGACAGCTGCTAAGCACACTGATAAGCAGAGAAGTCAGAGACAATCACATAGGTGGATGTCTGAAGACATGCAGAGCGCGCACTGCACAGAGGACACTGTCACAAGGTGGGATGGGAGGCACCAGCATCAGTTGGGTACAAAGCTCATACCTGTCCGGGGATCCTCAGCCGACATCTGGGAGAAACTCCTTTTGGAACTGACGTGGCATCCTCAGACCTCACAGTAAGCTTGGACAGTGCACAGCGAGCGCCCAAGGATACCATTCAAGCTCGTTGTACTTTTTTTTGAAGCGGGCTTGCACAATGTCTTGCTGACACTTCTTGCAAGCTTTCAGGAAAACAGAACACCAAAACCAAAATACTCATTAATTATTGGCTGCGAAAGATAAATATTTTTTGGGTGTTTTACTGAGTGCACTGTAACTCAGTTTCATTACGTTACCCTAAAAGCCCATTGGAAGGTGTACTGCCAACAAGGGAGGCAGAAGTTGAGTCGGAAACAAATAATTTTTCCCAATTTTTAGAAAATAAATCTCTAGTCTAGATTTTTAATATGTATGTGCATATGTGTATATACTAGTATGTAGCTCAGTCAATTATAAGACTTGTGTCTTGTGGAGCTGTGGATTAATTGCTGTATTTCGATTATATACTCACAGAATCACAAGGTTGGAAAAGACCTTTGAGTCCAATCATTTCTGTCCTATGCTAAACCATATCCCTAAGTACCTGATCTACCCTTTTTTTAAACACACCCAGGGTCGGCGACTCAACCTCCTCCCTGGGCAGCCTGTTCCAGGGCCTGACAACTCTTTCAGTGAAAATTTTTTTCCTAACATCTAATCTGAACCCGCCCTGGTGCAGCTTTGTGCCATTTCCCCTTGTCCTATCTAATAATCTACTTATATAGCTCCTCATATTCTGAGACAGATAGGATGTTCCTATTCATCTGAATAATTTCCAGGGTGAGTTTAGACTAAACTTTCTCACAAATGCCACATACAAATACAGAAACTCATTCTCTATTAAAATAAATTCTCCAGTGCAAAGTGACTGGCATATTTGGCCGGGCTAAGCATGGGTGTCGAACTCCAAAAGGACAGGACCTGTGCTTGCCATGGCTCTTGTTGTTGATACAACACTGTGTGCATTCCTTGTGTCATCATTTGGCCTGCTTACAGTTGAACAGAACATGCAGATAAGGAAGCCGACTTTGTAACTCAAAGGCTGCATTTTGAAACCAAGTCCTTGATGGTGGGGATACATTTTTAAACAATCGTCTCATTTTGGTGATCTTCCAAGGTCGCTAATTTCATTGTAAGGGCAGGCTCCAATTCAAAGGGAAATACCAAACTCACCAGAATTCAAACCAAAGCCAACCATTGTTTCATCCCTCCGCACATGCCAAAACCAGAGACAAGCCCTTCATTCCTGTTACACAGAACTGCAGGGGTTGGAAGGGACTTGAATCATGCAAAGATTTTATTTCAAAGTAATTGTTACTTGTTCAGGAGCCCTGTGTACTCAATGGCATGTCAGCAGCACCTTGCTCAGCAGGGACTTCTTTCTACATGATCCTGGGCCTGTTAGTAAACCTGCATTCATAATCTTCTATTCTGTGTCTCTTGCAGGGTGGTTCACACCTTTCCCTTCCTGAAGCAAGTCCTGCGCCCTGAAAAGGTACATCCTGTGCAACTCACTTCCACATTAACACAAACCAGGGAGGGCAAAGGGGAAGCCGGTCATTTCAAAAAGAAACTCCAAATTTACAAAGCAGCTGCTAATTAGCCAGACCTTAATTTTGCAAATTTATTTAGGAAAAAAAAAAATTAACATGAGCAAATGAGAATACTTCAGTGTTACAACAGAGTATATAAATGTCTAGCAATAGTCAAATAATTTGATCTTTAAATACAAAATAACCACATGAACACCTAATATACAGGTTTCATCTGAATACATATTTATTAGATAAATATTAGGTTGTCACATCATCTAACTACATACAGTTTTGCAAGACTAAAAATCACAATTATTTTTTCTGACCAGTTTAAAGTATGAAATGATTGCATTGTACTGTACATACAATGTACAAACAAAGACAATGGCCATTTTTGCGTGGAACTTGGGATTGTACTTTTTTTTAAATTCTCCTCTGATCGCAATATCAAAAATTGTACAAAGTATCAATTTGGTTACAATTTTTTTTTTTTTTTTAATCCCCGTGTTTTTCTTCATTATTTCTGTAGCACCCTAAAAATACACAGGTGATAGACTAGTACACATAAGCTAAATATTACATGTAGATAAAACAAAACAAAACAAAGGGTCAGAGTATATTACAGAAGTGAAAGTGAAACAAATGCCGAGACTCCACGAACGCTAACAAACAGGATTCATTTTCCACATAAGATGGAGCTTCAAGCTTTTTATTCCTGCGAAATAAAAACAATGCACATTCCAAGGAAAATGAATGCATTTCTGTTAACATGTCTCTATTTGTCATTTACATATGTACAGCTGTCCCTTGAGTCTCCGCTGCAGACATCAGTGTGTATCTGTCAGTCCTGTAAGTAATGTCTTGGCAGCAGAACGGTAGATCTCTGTGGGTTCTTTCCCAGATGAACTTCCAGAGGGAAACAATTAAAAAGTAAACAAATGAAAAAAGAATAAAAATACTACTGGAATTTCGTATAATAATAATTAAGCTTTAAAAGAAATGACTGTGATTACCCTATTCACTAGGTTTTTTTCATCTAATACGGCAGTGAACAGATAATAGCTAAGTTTTCATTTAGAAGCTTTTTCATACTGACTCCACTATACAGTACCTGGTTTTCGCTGACAGGTTAAGTTTTAAAACTGTCTCAAATGTCCAACATTTGGGTGATGGGTAAAAATTGTATTTTCTCTCTTAAGTTCTGCTTAGAAACCAAACGTTTCTGTAAGGTTAAAAATGTCAACAGTCTGCTTTAATTCTTCTCTATTACTGTACAAAGCAGATGCAAACACTGCTCCAAGCATATTGCTAGTATCTGTGGGGCTTTTTTCTTTCCCTTTCTGCTTTCCAACAGGTACTTTTAAATGATACATTTTAAATACTATCAGTTAGCACAAGGTCAATCCTTAACATACCTGGTTTAAAATACTAATGTTGTGTTTAAGAGAAAAATAATTTTGGGTGACTAATTTAGCTGCTCAGGATTCAATGGAGGGTGGAACATTAAACAGAATCAATTAAAAACCTGAGCAACCAGTTCCAACTAACAGTGAGAAATCATCTTTATTCCCAAACCTATGGCTTTAGAAACTGCACCCCCAACCCCCCCAAAGTCTAAGGGTGTAAAGTAATTTTATCATTAGTGACCCCTGCAAATGACTTCAATACCTATATAAACAATGCAGCAAAAATACAGGGGGAAACTACTACAGTAAAATGGCTATGAAACACATCTGTATCTGAAGAACGGTCTTTCCTAGGAACTGCATGACAGCAGCACCACACCACAACCATATCATCATGTATTACACCAAGGAATCTTTAATATTCTGCAGAGATCCTCTACAGGTTGTCAAGCCTACATACAAAAAAAAGACACTTCTAAGCAGAATAAAATATAATACTCTACTGTTTCCCTCCCACACCCAACAACTTCCCTACGTGTGTGTGTCTTACAGTGCCCCAGTTTCGGAGACTGGGGCACCAGTACAGTGATATAAATATGGTACCTTACGTACTTGCTGCTTGCCTTGGTGCATCTTTACCTGTTCAGGTCAGACAGCCGGTCCCAGGTGTTCTGCTCACTTGGGCAAGCGAACAGAATCTCTGCCATTACCAGCCCTCAATCACCCATGGTCACTGAGCATCAGTCGGTTAGTTGGGGTTTTTTTGGCCCTAGGCAATCACTTGTTCTATTTCCACAACAGAGCTAGGCCCTGATTGTGCAGGTACTGCCTGATGTATCAATTCATTCATCACATAAATGGATATGAAATTTGGGGTAATTTATCGAAAGAAAAGGGGGGGAAAAAAAAGAAAAAAAACCAACTCCCTTATTCTGTTAAAGAACCCTCGATTTTCTTTTTTAAAAAAGGACCCATATTTTTCTTCAGACAAGGTATTTAAAAACACCAGCAAAAGTATAACCAGATCATGAAAATGTTGAATATTATCAAAGACGATACTAAAATATTCACAAAGATATTTACAATAGCAATTCTTAAAATAATTGATTTTGCATAATGAACAGCGCCTTTCTTAAAAAAACTTGAAACAAGAAAAATATAAGTGTGGGACCATCTCTACATAATATGTCTGACAGTTTCAATACTCCTACTGGAAAATAAAAGAACTAAACCGCCATTTCCTTTAATATCTACAGCAAGGTGCTGCTGACTAGCATATATATATCATGACGCATGTACAGCAGTAGTGGGAAACGTTAACAAAAAGAGCAAAATAAAAACAAAACCAGCAAAGAATTTACAAATATGACTTTGGTGAGGAAAGCAAACCCAGAGTCGTAAGCACAGAGCATGCCATTTACAGCACTGCGAACTAAACACGGAGGGCTGGGAAGCTGGGAAGCTAGCTACTCAAACCCACAGCAACAAACAAAACTTTGCCTGGCACTTCTGTTGAAAACCTATCGTGGTGAGCAAACAAAGGGTGTTTGATTGGATTTGGGATGAGGAACAGGAGCAGGGTCAGATTTACTTCAGTAACAAAAAGAACCGAAACCAATAACTGTACAGTGGGCAAAAGCTGAAATGTTGCACCACAAGGGCAAAGTTGGCACACATGCACTTCTTACACAGCTACTGTACATCGTTAATAAGAGAGAGAGAAAGAGAGACAAAGAGCACAGGAATGGGCACAGAAGCAATAGGAAGCTCATGCAGGAGCAGCAACCACAGGAGAAGCACAGATCACAGAGGCAAGACAGTGATTGTGGCAGCAGGGTCTCTCGAGGGCTGTAGCAATCTGCTGACAGTTACTTATTCTCCCCATGCCCAGTCCTTCAGGAGAAAGAGCTCATCCCGACAGCCAAAGTTTAAAAGAAAGAAACTGAAGGAGGAGAAAAGAAAAAGGCTGAATTATCTGTAACAGTCACAGAAACAGAACACAAAGCAAAACAAAAATGAAGCTGTAAAGTTGTCTGTCCAATGTCAATGCCCCTTCTCAAGCTGATTATTAAAAACAATGATGCAGATAGTGATGTTACTTTCCCTCCATCCTGCAATGATGTACTGGCTGCCTTCAACCCAACTTGTCTTACTATGTATTGTGCAGTACAGTGAAACAAACGCTTGGGACACTGAAGGCTGTAGATAATAATCAGGAACAGTTTGGTTTGCATCCCCCCCCTCCCTCTCTTTTCCATTCTGTACGGCATACATGGCCAAGCCATCTATTACAGCGATCTCAACAGCTGGATGTTGACACAGCCACAAACGGTACTGATTTGAAACCAAAACCACAAAAAAAAATTTAAAAAAATCCCTAAACACTGCAAACTTTTTTTAAAAAAAAAGATTTTTCCAGGGTGTTTCCAGTCTGTGTGTTTGGCCAGAGGAGTCCTCTGCAAAGAGGTGGTTAAAATTCCTGCACTTGCAGAAATACCAATGGCTGCAGCCTGGAGATTCTCAGGACTCCACTACTGAATTCACACTAGGAAAACTGCTGGCTGCCTCTGACGGGCCTGTGTGTCTTCCCTATCTTTGCCACTTGACTGTAGGATTTGTGCTTTTTGGAGCTTTTTACGTGTGGTTTGTTTTTTTTTTTCTCTTTTGCGTGTGGCCAGGACATTCACTCCAACACAAACCTGTGGTTGGAGAGAGGCAGAGGGGACCTGGGGTGGAGGGAGATACAGTTTCAAAAAAATGGAAGAACACACGTTGGAAGGACACTCTGAAACGGGTCAATTAAAGACAGTTCCATTTTGTTGCCTTTCTTCCCTTGCCAAGATTCATTTTTGCCAAGATACTTCACACTATGGTTATCACAGAACTCTCTCTCTAGAGGATGAACAACAAATGGGGTTTCCAATAGCTGCACAACTGTCTATGCTTCTTTGTCACGTGTAGCACGGCAGACTCGGAGATTACTGCATTTATCACTTCATTTCTCCCGTCACTTTCGCAGTCTTTGAAGCTGACAAAAGCAGTTCTGAGATGAAGAAAGCAGGGAGTGCACCACTGGATAAAGTTGTGAGGTTCGGTTTTTTTCTTCTCTTGTGGAAAAGGAGTGTTAAGATTCCTCGCTGTGCAGCCACACACGTGTGAACAAGTGAAAGGGATGGGAGAATACATATGGTTTCAGTTGTTCTCAAAGAGAGACAGAAGGTCATCATTGCTATTGCTTGGCAAATCAGGAGGATCCAGGTATGAAAGCAGCTCATCTGGATTTGTGAGTTCTGGAAGCAGCTACAAAATATAAAGATAAAAGGAAAATTACAGATAACAGAAATACGATTGAGAAAAAAAGGGATTCAGCACCACACATTCCTGGAAACTGGCTTTTATATGTATATATCCAAATAAAGTGGACGGCAGCAACACAAACCTAACACCCCAGGATGGTGCCGTGTATCCACTTGTTTGTGAAAGTCACTTGCCACCTGTGAATTACGTTACCATGTCAATTAGGGTTTCTCAATCAACCTCCCCATCACAAAGTTCATCAATAAACAAAGCGTGGTTCCTGGCTAGGGATGCTGACAAAAGCTTGCTTGTTATATATGTCAGTTTCATATAAAACACTGAATAAAAACTTGAAACGTGCAGTTTGAGTAACATCTCTTTGAGCTTTAAGGTAGCTAACAAAGACTGGTCTGACTGGCAGATGCCAGGGTGGTGATGACCCAAAGCCTACACCCCTAGAGAAACAGGCAGTCCTGCCCTTTGCTTGCCCCTCAGCCAGCCCCTAACACGCCTCTGCACTGACACAGGCTCTGGGGCAGGGAGCTCACCCAGGGTTAAAACCCAGCTGAGGACTGTGGGGAGAGGTGGGTGAGTCCTCCCCCTGCCTGGGGCAGTGAGGTTACACTGGTCAGAAGTACCTAACTACAGCATTACGTGTGATTCCACACATTTTACAGGGTCCAGGCGTAACACCCCATTCCCAGCAGAAGCTGCGCTTGTCTCCACGATGTTTCATATCAAAAGGAACAGTTGTGGGGCTTTTCTCTGTATTGTAACTCTGTGTTTCGAATCGAAAAGTTTGGTTTTCCAACCATCACTCAGATCTGACAGAGAAGCAAATCCTAAGTCCTGGTTTGTTTGCCCGGCTATGTTTGCTGCTTTATCCTGCATCTCTCCTATCCTAGTCAAAAGTGAAAGTGTCACATATAAAAAAAGTTTGTAATAAACTCCCTTTATATTCAGTGGTGTGCTAAAGCAAAGGCAGAAAAATATGGACTGCTTGAACAAACTTAATAGTAGGTATGAGAAATTCATTTCAGGTTGTTTTATGTTTTCAAATACTATAAAATGAAAAGCTTGACTGCATTACATTTAGCATGCAAATATTACATTTATATGCTTCTATTACTCCTGTGCAAACGCAGCTTCATCTTCTAATGTTATATGGATGAACATATTTTTCAATAAGCTAAACATGAAATGCACAAAGTAGTTTATTACTTCCTAACCACTTATAAAAAATTGCAGTGTCAAGTTTACATAAACAGAATCTCCCAGAAGGAATGCTTTTCTTAAAATACCGCCTCCTTTTAATCACGGTAACAATGCCATTGTCATCGTACCAGCCTAAAAGTAGAAGGCTTTTAAATGTATTTCACCTGCTGTCATAATTTTTTATGAATACCTAGTACAGAAGCCCTAAAGAAAACTCTGGCCCCACCAAACACATAGTAAATAAAAAAATGATTGAATTTTCCCTATGATTTTACAACTCAGTTGTTAAAAATCTAACATAACAGCTGTGGTACAAGTGCAGGTCACCTGTATCTACACAAGGTACATCCTTTAACCCAGGTAACACCTTGGACTGAGTCACACTGAAGTCCTAAAGATTTAACGTGACTGTGTCAGCAGGGAGCAGACCGAGTTGCTCATGGTACATCCATCCCCTGTTTGGTTTGCCGCCTGGGACTTTATTCAGCCTGGTTCCACAACTCAGCCACTGAAAGTTAAACCAAAGTAATCCATCTGATCATGATTGAGCTCACAGATATTCAAAGAACTGTATTCCTCACGCTGTACAGCACTCGCCTTCTCATTTAGCTAATTTCAGCCTCCCGTTAAGAATCCAGCAAGCCTCCATCAGTGATAACCAGAGTACTGTGACAAATGTATAGGTTTTTCTACTTTGCTTTTTACCAAGGAACGAGCGCCTGACCTGTAACAGCATACTTTACGTCGCCTAAACATTTGAAGAAAAGAAAGAGACATTTTTATTTCACCTATTAATACTGTTCATACAGGGTCCTTAAGGGTTGAGAACTCTAATTGCCACATGAACTATTGTTCCCAAAGGATGCGCACGTGACTGTGCTGTGTGAAAGAGCAGCAGTCTGGTTCAGAGAGAAGTTACTCCGCTGAGCGCTGTTACTGCAACTGGAGCATCCACCCCTCCCCAGCCCCTTCCCTCCATCTGCAAGGCTACCTGCCGGCACAGTGCTCCTGCGTGACAGCAAAGACGTAAGTACAGCAACAGGCAATACAGATAGAAATCCGAGGCACAGAGGTGAACGCTGCTCTCAGAAAACCACACTGTGCAGCTGCAGACTTTGGAACAGACAGGAGATACACATACGGGAACGCATGACTCAAATGGAAATTCAACCCTAGTGCTAAGGAACTTGTATTTCGGGGGGTAGGTGGTTAACCAGAGAGGATTCACTTCCAGCTCCACCAAGTGGATGGTAGAGATCAAGGATTACTTTCAGCCTTAAAACGAGGCTTATCTGTGTCTAGTTTTGAGCGGTCTCCCGTAGCGGCTGAGGAGCCAGAAGATGTCCTTGTGGTTTATTTTCCTGTGTGGTATACTGGGAGGAAGAACTTGTGCTGCTGAGCTACCCGCACCAGCGGGTATGGACAGGCACAGCCTGGCACAGGGCAAGGCACAGGGACAGTGCCACACAAAGGGCCAGTGCAGACCCCCTCCCCCTGGCCAGGGCATGCCACAGGGCTCAGCATGCAGCTCAGCTGGCACAGCCCTGCTGTCGGAACCACACACAGCTGCACCCTTCCTCTTTACTCAGGCACTGTGATGGCTTCAGGGTCTAGACGAACACACGGGAGCCCTCATCCAGCGATGAGAGGGAAGCGATGAGACGGCTCCCAGCCTGCTGTCCAAACTGCTGACTGAAGAAATGCCTGTCTTGGTGCTAGAAGAGGCTGTGGCTCGCACGCCATGCAGCTGATCGAACCAGAACCATTCTCCCAGCAAACCAGGAGCACCCTGTCACCTGCAGCACCTGCGCCCATGTACCAAAGCATGAAAGGATGGCATGTGCTGTGGAAGCAGCTCCCCGTCCCATGCCCTCCCCGCCCTCCCACCGCGAAGCGAAGCACACGCTATGGCAGGCAGATGATAGTATGACACAGACTTACATCCAGCGAGGGCTCCGGCATGTCGGGTGCTCCCTGTCCACCAGCCTGACCCTCTAAGGCTGAGGAGGGATTAAAGGTCAGGTCACTGTGTGGATGGTTGCTAGAAGCGGCCGGGGGCGGCTGCCGGGACTGCTGGGTAGGAGGCCCGCTGTGATGTAATGGCTGCCCTGACTGGCTGCTGGGGTGAGGGACGTGCAAACCTTGCTGCATGGAAGTATGGGACTGATCAGTGCTGCCGGGATGAGGGATCTGCGGAGGAGGAAAAAAGCAGGAAAAGAAAGTGAGGCCACAAGGTACAGTGCTCGCGGTGCCTGACTCTGTAACGGCATGTTACAAAAAGAAATAAATTTAAAAAACAAAACAAAACACACACACAACAAAAAACACCACCACACACACACACACACAAAAGAAATAAAAAAGTGCAATTGGAAAAGAAAACTCCATATCCCAATGCCAGAGGAAGTGTTTCAGCTTTTTGAAGGTTATCTGCAAAGGGGAGATAAACACACTGGATTTGTGCAGTTGGTTTGCTTCCTTGAGATGTGGGAAACTGTGCTTCAAGATGCAAATAACAAACCCCAGAGAGGAGGGAAGGAGGCTTGTGGGTGCTGCTCCGTGTTAGCAAGGCAGATGCTCTGCCCTAAAAAAATCCCATAAATGAATGGAGAATTTGTTGATAACGATCCCTGCACCAGGAAACTGATTAACCGCAAAAATGCATCATTTCTGCTCAGCTCCCTTATTGGGCAACTTCCTGGCACCGCTGCCTATTCATGTTTCAGCTTATTACAAGAGTGTTGCAGGCACCAGCCCTTCCCCTCCTTTCCTTTCCAGAATGCAACACCCCTTCTTAGGGCTGAAGATTTTCCTTGCTGATATTCATGGGCTCAGATGGTTGACGGAAGCCCAAGTCGGCTCTGCAAGCCAACTCCCCACCCACCAGCGGAGCTGCTTTGGTGGCTGCATACCCGCCACTGAGAAGTACAGCGCAGGTGTGCAGCTAATGACCACACTTCTATTCTGTATTCGTGCTGTGGGCAAGTTCTATAGAAAAAGCATGGTATTTTTTTATGATTTCCATGGGGAATAAACTACCAAGCCACATACATCTTCCAATTCTATTACAGAAGAATGGGGGCAAAGTGTCTCTCTTACATGACAGAGAAGCAACAAAAATGCACAAACCCAATTCTTCCCTCTGCTGCACATCACATTTAATGCTAGTGGATTCTCTGGGGCTTGGCCTGGGTGCCATGGTCACCCGGTGCCAGAACTGTCTGAATGCTTCAGAATCAGATGTCTCGTGTTAATTGGGTATATGGAGAAGCAAAAAATGTTTACATTTTTTGAGGAATGCTACATATTGCCACAAAGTGGAGCTGAAATAAAAGAACATATACATACAACAACAGCATGAAATTCGTCAAGCCAAGCCAACAGAAATCAGCAAAACTCTATGTCAGCATTGACCCTTTCATATCACAGTAAACTGCAAGGTTATTTTAACTTTAAGTGTTCAGTTTTGGAAAGCAAAAGGGAGGTTATTACAAAGTTTAATTAAAATCTTCCCATAAAACTTAAAAAAAATACAGAAACAAGCATTTGATAAAATACATTTCACCACTCTCATAGAAACTGAAGCCTGAATACCGATCCATTGGGACTCATACTCAGCTACACCAGGTCCTTTTCAATACTTTGGTAGTATGAGGGTTGGTGGAAATGAGCAGGAGTCTATCTGCAACACCTCATCTGGGCTTCTTGCCCGCATGCGAGTTTACAGTAGCCATTAAAGAGCCCTGATACTCGCTCTTCTCTCCGTTAGGGCCACAACCAGACTACCTGAAAGATTCTCTGCAATACTACTGTAGTTACCTTAGGGGTAAACTTGTACAAAATCTGCCCACAGACCACACCTCCGTTTAAATGAATCTGCTGCCTAAAAACTTAGCAAAAGTCCAAGTGAAAGCAGATGTCTATCCCAAGAGCAGCATTTCCTTCTTCATTCAGTATGGTCACACACAGCACAAAGAGTGGAAATTAAGAAAGCTTAACAAAAAGTAAAAAGTAACTTGAGACAAGTGTTGCTAAAGTGGGAAACCAGTTTCCAGAAAAACAACAACAAACCAAAACAGTATTATCTTGAATAGTGTCTTAAGTTTACCCCTGAATACGCAAAGCAAGAGTAATGCTGGCATGTTTCTATCAATACTTATTTAAACCAAGAGGCATTCATATGTTGCCAGGCATATTTCAAAACACATGAACAGGTTAGAAATTCTACATTATGTTTACATATGCAGTCATTGTATATGTATAAATATTTAGTGGAGAAGGCAGTATTCTTGGGCCCCAAGATAACTGCTCGATAGGCAGTAATTGTTCACTGTAAGACTGAAGGCCACTGTAATTTTAAACAGCCATCGCAGGTTCAAAATCCAACTTAGGCCACAGACTCTGCCAGCCTACCTGTGAGAAAGCAAAATGTTGAAAACATCAGCACTGTGCTGTCAGCATTCAGCTAAATGATGGTATGTTTGCCATGGTGCAAAGCCATCCTAAGCAATACCCTTTGTGCATGTCCAGCTTGCATCCGCAATCCCCATCGTTTCATTTTTAAAACACTAACCCACACTACAGGTAGTGGAGTGTAACAAAGATAAGCCTTCGCTTAGATAGCAAGGTAATTCCAGAGTTGTTTTTAGGAGTTTAAACTTTGGCACTCTTAAAACATTTACAATCTGTAGCAGAAAAGCTTGTAGCAGACACAGCTACATCCTCAGCTTAACAGCTCTTTATGAGCCCAACAGTGACCTCTAGGAGCGCCGAGATGTATTGCTGTAGAGCAACTGGACCTGCCAGCTGCAGAACAATATTCCTTTCATCTCAGGAGAAAAACAGCAGTGAAAAAAGATCAGCAAGTTAAGTCGATGGTTTATATGTCTCTCCATTACCAGGCTGTAGTTTTACCAACTCTTTGGTTGGCTTAGCTGCCAGAACCACTGAGAGATGCCATCCTGTACTGCTGCTTGTTTTGGTCTGTTTTTCCCACCCATGCCTCTGCCTTCTGGGGCATCCTTGTGGACTAATGTGGATCAAAGCTAAACTTCCCCTCCCCTGCCCTCTGAATTAGTTCTGAACCACATTAATATCAGCATCCAGATCACTTCGTGGCTGCAATAGTGCCTGTGCTGGTGTGAGAGAGGGAAAGTGAAAATAGAAGCAAGAAGCAATGACTTTTTGCAGCTTGTACCACCTCACTGTGTATATGGAACTACAGCACTGACCATCCATTGCTCCATCACGTACTACTCCTTCCACCGTCAATAAGCACTGAGCTAGAGTAACTCTGAATTCCCCTCTGTCTAAAACTTGTTTACAGTTTCTGAAAACAAACATGATGCACTCGTGGCAGCTATTTTGTAGCAATCTTGGACCGGCATAGAAACATCTGTTCAACAGTTCACACACCACTTTGCTCTAGCCCTGTTCCAGGTCTTGATTTTTTTCTTCTTCCACAGGGGTGGAACAGCAGTGATGAGAGAAGGTATTTCTGATGATCCAGTCCTACCTACTTAGGGCAAACACGTCTGCATTTCCTGGAGTGACCTACGGGGCATGTCCAGAAGGATCACCTTTCTCTGCCTATCATTACATGAAGGGCAACCACATACATCTTTCTAATAGGAAAATCAGGAACTTCCTCAGCAGCATTCAGCTCCAGTTAGAGCTCGGCTCTAAAAGGACCGCACAGCCGAACCTGACTCACCTTGTAAAACGTGAAATGATCAAAATGAAAATACACCTTAAACATGGTAAAAAGGAAAGACAGAAAGCCAGACAAGAGCTCAGACAACACCTTAAAACCTTATTTCAATTATGCAATGTGATTTTTAGTTACTTTTGTACAGAGGTATCTGCCCGAAGACATTCAGCTACACAACTCCACAATGCGTTAATGGCCGAAGTTTCTCTAAAAGCAGTAATTTTAGTGCTGCCTTTCCTCAGTGTCTGCTACAGACAAACAGTTTATTCTTGAGAGAGAAGAAAGAAAGAAGGAGAAAAAGAAAAAGGAAAGCAGAGACTTTATAATACTGACAAAGCAGTGTGGGAGCACTACAGTCCTCCAATGCGGCCTTGAAGATTGCATGGTCACACTGACAAGGTCAATCTAATTCCCTTTTTCTAACAGGCCTGAAAACCGATCCTCATTAGAGAGAATCCACCACTGACATCAACTAGATGGAACTTGCCATAGTGCCACTTCCCATTCCCAAACAGTATAGATTGCACATCCTGACAGGTGAGGGAGAACTGAGAGAAAGGTTTACTTTAATTGCCAGCTACCATACCAAGTATCACATTTGTGACAGACTGGCCTACAGAACAACCCTCTTACAACTCTCAACATGTGTAACTTGAGCAACTTTCCCCTTCGCTATCGGTCCCATTTTCAGAAAGCCACTAATTCTTCACTTGCATTAATACAGCCACTTCAGATCCTACCCTTCAGGAATTTCACTGGGGCAACTCCTACAGCAATGGTATAGCGGGTAACTGCTAAGTCAAGAGGTAGCTGCCAGGTAATGGGAAGCAAAGAATAATGCCCTGTGGCTTTGATGGTAAGGAAAGCAGCTGTGAGTGGTTCAGGTTGGTAGGCAGTACTTCCGTCCTCACTACTACATTCTAATACTGTATGGTTGGTTCTGATGCAGATAATTCAGAGATAATTCATGCTCTTTAAGGTGGATATGTGGAATTTGCCAACATAAAATTAAGTTTACAGCATGCTTGTTCAGTCCTTTATTAGTCTGTGAAGTGGTAAAGCTGTTACAGTTTCTGGACTCTTCTTTTTTAGACAGTCTTGTTACTTGGGCTCTCTCCAAGACATACTAAGAACTCTCTCTCCATTCTCTATTTCTCACCATCCTCCTTGGAAAACCCACTGCCAGCTAAAGGAGACGTTGAGTAGGCTTTTGCTGAGCATCTGCTACCACATTTCCTCATTACATTCTGAAATTGTACTTTCTAGTATTCACTAAAGACATGGCACAGATGACTTGTCAAGTTAAACATCCTTCCTGTGCAGTAACAGCACACTATAAAGCTCCTGCCCTGTAACTTAAATGAATATAAAAGGATGTATACACACACTCCCCTCCCTGAGATAAAATAGACAACTAGCCATTTCTAAGAGCTAAATGCTACTGGCAGCTTTTCTATCACTAGCTGCTGCAGGGTGGCATTTTCTGGAGATACCAAGTTCTGTATATAAAACTTGCTGCTCTGAGCAAGCTGCTTTTCCCAACGCATGGTTCTGCCTCTCCATCTGAGACTTGAGGAACCTCCATGTTTTAGTCTCGTACAGCAATCCACTCTCAGAGCAGTGGCAGCATCTCTCTTCGTAATCTACAGGCTTGTCCTACCCCCAACAGCTTAGAGGTGCCTTTCATGCTACTTGAGTAGAATTCCCCCTCAAAATGCTTTGATGCAAATTTTGCCCTCGGGGACAAAGCCAGGGAAGATGCTGAAGTCATTCAGTGTCTCGCTGTAACAAGCTGTCTGGTGAAGATGGATATTCACAGGCCCTGCTGGCCTAGGGAATGAAGTCTAGTTTTTTTCAGGTGTCAGAGCAAAGCAGGATGATTAACACAAGCGCACCGAGCCAGGTCGCCCCTTTCAGATAAACAAGCTTAAATGACAATTCAAAAAGCTCAGAAGTGCTTCTCCAGAAACACAAGAAAGCCAGAAACTGGAAATAGCATTTTTGGCATTTCTCAGGACTACTGCATTTCACAAACTTCCCAAGCGAGTAATCCACCAAAAGTAAAGGCAGTTCACAAGGCAAGTCCGTTAGCTGGATGAGAGCTCCTTGCCCCCACAAAGGAAAGCCTACGTGCACAGCACCATTACTTACAGATTCCTGCATGGGGTGACTGAGAGGTTTGTCAAGCGCTGCCATGCTGCTCGGCATGTCTGGAGGATGGGACAGCTGTGGCCCATGCATGAAGTCATTCATAGACGTGCCACCGGGATTCCCATGCGGGAAGTCAAAATTGCCATGACCTTGGTAACTGTTGCCTGAAAGAGAAACAGACGTGGTATGAAAGAAACGATTTGTTTCCCAATGCTGATCTCTCAGAATATCTTGTAAAAGCTGCGTGGCGAGGCATCCTCCCTGCACAGCACGGGGCGACTGCAGCGCTGAACGTGACAGCACCGCGCTCCCCACTGCTGGAGCAACAGGGAGGAAAGCGGCACTCCGCCTTCTGATCCCGGCTGCTGTAACAACTCCTGCACGTGCTGTCACTAATTGAGAGCTGCTGACATTTCGAGAAACCACTGTCACATCACCACACACACTTAACCATGTTGAGGAGTGAAAGGTATATTACATTCTGTGGAATATTTGCATCTTGACAGCATGTCAGCAGGACTGATACCGACTGCCCAAGTCCAGGATTATTTATAGGACACCTATGTTATTTGCATCTACCCTTCTATGTGCTCAGGAAAACTGCAGCGTTGCTTCAGTTTCTGATGAAGCTCAATGACAGAACTGCATCAGGAAGATGCCAAATACCAGTTCATAGCACAGCATCTCTTTTACCTATTCTTCTGCAGTATGAAAAGGCAACTTGCATTATGATAGTGCAGAAAGGGCCTTCATATCTAACTGGGGTTTGTAATGCAACTCTCACTGGTCCCACAAAACCTAATAAAATTCACTTGACTGCCTGCAAATACAACATCAGTTTTCCCCTCTTGGATCTACTCTGCTGATGTTCCACACTGGCTGCCTGTAGCCTGTATTTCAGCACATGGATATGCACACTCATAATAAAAAGCTAGTAACTTTCTGAAATCCACCTAACTTCAGCCTGAAATTATGTTCTCCAAAGCATCAAAATCTTACCTAATTCTGAATAAAAGATCTGGATTTATTCCTCACACCTCTACCATCTAGCAACAAGCCTGCAGTCCCCTGCTGATCAGCAGAACAAGTGCTGTTTGACTACTGTCGGTGTGTTTTGATCCATCCCACCTCAGCCCAGTGATCTCCACTTCGAATACAGGCTTGCTTTACAATTCAATACAGGGATTTTACTCTCCATATTTTTCTGCCCAGATCCCTCTGTTAACACTTCCAACTGAGATACCAAGTCTGGTGGCTTATTTGCTATGAACAGCAAAAATTGAACTAAAGCCCCTCAACTATTTCATATAAGCAACTGAATTGGATGATACTGAGCTGTCACATAACAGAATAGCTGTGGAGCTTGCACAGAGAGCCTGCAGTTCGTCAGCTGAGGTACTGCAGCTTTATATGTTCAAGTCAAGGGAGTTTGACAAACTGAAGTAGCTGCATCGTTTGCTCTTCAGCTTCACAAGCAGAAGTTTAATCTCAGAGGAATAGCAGTCATTAGCCATGTAAGAGTATTTCTCAAAGTAGTTCAGGCTTTGATCTATCATGTAAATACTGCAGAGCCTTACTAATTCTCATTTTGTTAATCTGCAAACTGGATGAGCCTCATGGAAGATAGCTGGTCTTGCCTTACTTCTCAAGAAAGATTTAATAACAGGGAGCTGAGGTCTTGCATTACTGAGTACTCATTATATTTGCAAATTAAACTTCAGTATGCTTACTGCCAAACCCAAATAAACAAACATAAACCACAACCGTAGTAGTAGTAGTAGTACTACTACTACTACTATTTTGCTCTAGAGCACTGTTGATCAGAGGACATTCCCTAATTCTAACCACTAAATTCCAGTAGACGTACTGATGGAGACCGAAGATGCAAGGCAGTATGCCCAGGGAGTCAGAGCCATGCAGCAGTGTGCCCTTCCCTGGGGCAAGAGTTGAGCCCCATGCTGACAGACAGCCCTGGGAAGACGCTGAGGATAATTCAGTGCTCTGCATTGCCATGCCTACAGCAGGGGAAACAGGAGAGTGTGGGTTTCACCTGCCATTGATGAGTCAGGGCTCTGAGAAGCTATGACTACCTCTGCTACAGGATCCACAGGGGAAGGCAGGGATATAACAGCGTAGGCAGCAATCGTTACATAAACCCTAACCCCCACTCCATGTGACTACCCTGTCCGTTCCTGACTATGAGCTAAAAGGATGAAGAATAGATGGCTCTGTTCTCATGCTCTGACTGTGCTTCACTCCTACTAAATGAGTGAAAAATTTGTGATTCAGTGCCCTTGGCTTTGTTATAGTAATCATTCATCTGTTTGGAAACCTAAAAGTTTTATCATGTCATCAGTTTTGCAGTCATTGGAGCAAATTAACCATATTTTGCATGCAATCTGTATTTTTCTTCAAATGCCTGCAGAAAGCACATATATCACCTTGTAATCAATTTGGGGATTCTGATGGTGTGAACAGTTGGTCTTTTCCCAGAGCTGAACTGAGTCAGATCATATTACTTGCAAAAGAAACAGTCCCTGGTTTCATATTTTCGGAATTGTCACTATAATTGAGCTACTCCCAACATACCAGTCATCTGAAAACTCATCTCCCCTGCCTGTAGTTCACTCCCCGTTTCTCAATGTAGCAGTACACATGTAGAGGAACTCTACAGTAATCTTCTAATGCAAAGGTGTTTGCAATGCAGTTAAAAGCTCTTCAGAAGTCATCCACTTTTCTGTGTGGCCTACCAAATGTCACCCACCTAGCCACAAGTTAAACTTAGTGGCCCAAATAGCAGGGTTAATGGGTTGGGCTCTGTACTTCGTCACTGCTGTAGCACCAGAAACCTTCACAGGAGAGCAGGAACAGAAGGGAAACGGACAGAGACAATGAGAGAAGCTGTATATCGTGGCAGGCCACGAATACAGGCAGTAACATGCACAGTTTTTGATTCAGGGAGGGCTGCGTGGCAACAAATATATTATGCATCAATTTCCTTACTCAAAATATATTTTCCTCTGAACAAATGAATCTTCAATGAAGAGACTGATGGCAGGATTTCAGAACTGCAGTCATATCAATTGCTTTCCTTACACACCTCTCTGAGAAGATGCACTGGCACACCCAATCACAGAGGTGACTGAAGCCCTGACTTTCGGGGGGCACAAGGCTGTAAAACTAACCTTGGTTACCGTATTCAGTGGAGTTGTTGCCTCCTGGAGGAGGGGGTAAGGACGGGTAAGGTGACGGGCCAGGACCCAAAGCTGCAATCATCTCCATCACATTTGGCATGATCATCTGGCTTGGACTCATGGTCTTAAATCTTTTTGAGGGAATGCCATCTGGGTCATCTTTGATGTGAATATCTGACTTTATCGGGACCGGCCTCCAACTGCAAGTTGGATCAATGGTAACTTCTTCAAACTCTGAGCTGTAAAATAATGTGAAAATTTTAGCATGCTAATTAATTCTTTTTTTAAAATCAATTTTGCTGAAGTTTCTCACAAGAATCTGCATGGTAACAAACTCTTTCAGTCTCAAGTGTGCACTGAAAGCAAGTTTTTAAAGAGGCAACTCTGAAAGCACATTTCTTTTTTTATCCACACAATGAAATCCAAACATGTGAATCAGGACTACTTGTAAACAGCAGAAAACATTTAATCCTCCATTCTCACTCTTCCCTCTACTACTTTGGTGAGGCTGCCATCAAGAGATAACCCAGACAGAGATCTACTATGCAGTAAGAATCACTGTATCACTAGCTCCCCCAAGGAGCCATGAAATAGAATATTCAAGTTCAATCACCAAGGACTACTTTGGCGTGACTATCTCAGTACTCATTAACATATCTCCTGGCTGCTCAGACCCGGATATCAGAAATGAGTAAGCTCACTTACTTCTGTATAGCGTTCAGAATACCCCACATATACTGGTCAACCTCCAAGCCTTCCAGCAGAGCAGTTTTACTAGAAAGGAAAAAAAAACCCACACACAACCTCACGTTAGGATATCACTACAGCAGTGAAACTGAGAAGGAAGGAAGACAGGTCAGCAATGAAATCAGCAGACTGGGATCCACCAACTCATTATTTGTAATACATAATTTAGGAATGATTTGGGGCAGTTTTAGTTCTACATCTGCATTACCAGGATAATAGTAGTCTGCATCAAATAGATACAGAATAAGAGATAAGGATACATCTACTTGTGTGTGTCCACAAGCTGCTCACATCCTTGGAGTATTTTTTAGTGGAATATATTGTGAATTTAAAGGCTTTTCAAACACAGCAGATCTCTCCTGTGAACATCAGCTAGCACTTTTTTTTTCCAAATTAGATACAGTAATATGCCTTCAAAGTAGCTACCTATTATAGCTATTTTACTGAAGATCAGAACAGATGGGGACGGAACAAAACAAAAATGGAAAAGATTTAGTTAACGTAGGCACTTAGGTCTGAATGCAGGTGCTCATACTCAAGAGAAAAAGGACAAAAAACTTGGCCTGGATGTATGAATACATGAATAAAGAAGGAAGAGATCCAATCCTTGTGATACTTCTAGCCTAACTCAGAAGACAGAAAAGACTCAGGTAGTTCATAGAAAGCACTTGCACTTTAGGATATGTTTCAATCATGGATAGTCATCAGAACAAGCTCGTCCCAGCCTACCACGCCTACAGAAGCAGATGAAGAGTAGACCATCTCCACTCCTGTTTGTAACTAACATGCAGCAGAGATTGAACTGGAGACTTGCCGAGATAAAGTACAAGCAGCTACAGCTCCCTGAGCTAAAGAGCCCTGGCTCCTCAGCTGAGGCTGGAACAAATTCATCACCTATGGACTGAGCACAGTAGGTTACAGACACTGAACTGGCCTACAGACGTTCTGCGATTCTTTCTGCCCAGTTAGATGTAAGAACAGTCAATCTCTAACCACGTCAAAGCTTTCTGTTTCATTTCTTCTGCAGTACATCAGCTCACTGGTCAAAACATAAGCCTGCTTTCTGGCCTCACTTTGATTTGTACTTGATGCTGACTTTGACCTTGAAGGATCCAACTAAATTTCCTACCTAATTACTGGAAGGTCTCCCCCACTCCTTGAGCACTGCCATTAACTGCTTATCTATGTGACTCAAAGCACAGTACCTGTGGTAGTTCCTTGGCATCCTTACTTACATCCTTACTGTTCAGGTGGTTGCTGAACACTTCAGCACCTACATATTTGAACTTCAGTAATCTGGGCATTACAACATTAAAATACACAAAAGTAGCTCTAGAATAGACTGTTCTTTTGCCATGGCATGTTGTTGTCTGATAGCTGCTGATACTTTATACTCTCAGAGAAGACAAACTTCCAGCTCATTCATTTATGCAGACATCTGTCTAAATGTAAGTATTTATGCTTCTTTTGAACCCTACACAGCCCACTGATAGACTATAATGAGAGCTCACAGATTATGTATTTTGTGAGGAAATCTCTCATCATCTGTTCTTAAATTTCTAATAATCCATGGTGTTCCCTCAATTTATGAAATACTGCAAGAATTCTCAATGAACTTCATGCTATTAGATATATCTAATATATACATCTTATTTCCCAGCACTTCCTTTTTCTCCCCTCCATGACCCTAAACATGATCTGAATTTGGTTGAAGGGTGTACAACTGCATTTCACAGAGCGTGGTTGCACTTACTTGCATACCGGACACCTCCAAGTTCCTCTTTCACAGTTCAGTTGCAAGTAAGATTCCAGATCAAAGCACTAGGTATCAGAGAGAAACAAAGGGGAAAAAAAAAAAGAGGCAATCAAGGGGAAACATTGTATTAACTGAATTAGTTGGACAGAAGTAAAACTGCCATGGAAAAAGGTCTACTAGCACAGAAAACTAAATCAAATAGCTTACTTTCTCCCTCTAGATTAAAAATACTTATAGTTAAGTATTTAGGTTGGTAGACAAAACTAAATCCAGTTCCATTAGGCTCTCTCATACAATAACCAAGCTAAAGGTACTGTAACACCACACAGCTGAGGGAATGTTGCCAGGCCACTGGCAGCAACTCACTTGTACATGCTTGCAATCGTGGCCCCTTGCTGGGAGCTGAATCCGCCGGAATGTGATCGGACACTTCAGAGACACCTTAATAGCCGTTTGCTCTACTCCATCTTCCCCATTTAGCGTCGCGTTGCCAGAGGAAGCTGCCACACTACTGAAGTTCCTCTTTACTGTTTAGGAAGAAGGTATGTGTATGTGTGAGAAAATGCAAGTATCTTCCAGGTAATTTAGAACACTGTCCTGAACAGACAAATCATCACACACATGCCTACCCGTTACACCCTCCAACAAATAAGTGCCATACAAGAGCTTAACGCAGCCCTAAATAAATAAAGAATAACCTTTCCACATGAGGCTTTTGGCAAGCCAAAAAACAAATGTGATGGAAAAGCCAGAGAGATTCTCCTGAAATGGGAGAGTCCTCATTGGCAACTAAGCTCGTGCCCTTGGTATTTTGTTACCCCCACCCAAAGAGCCCTCAACATTTGAGGATACCAAGGATTTAATCTAATCTTAATGTTCCGGAAATTCCTGATAAGTACAGCTTAAGGTAACGTAAATCTGGCATAGAAACAGCTTATCCCATCTGAACACAGGCATTCTGGAAAGTCATCACCCACACAAAATGAAAACTCACTCTTAGTGATACAATGTTCTGCTGGGAGGAGGCGTTTCTTTAGTAGACCTTGAAGTACAGAGCGAACGGATGGCCGGTGTACTAACTGCAACACGAACAAGTGCGACTGGAAGAAAACGCATTTTGTTACCAAGAGAACCAAACACACACTGCTGAGCAGAGCTGCATTCTTCCCATGGACACATGGCTTCTATAAGAGCCTAAATATGAAAGCTGGTTCTGCTCCGCTGCGCACACGCACTCCCTTAGGGATGTTCTACATGCTGTGCAGTATGCTGTTCCGTGCTCCAGGAGCATAACATA
Organism: Porphyrio hochstetteri; assembly: GCA_020800305.1. Lineage (NCBI taxonomy): Eukaryota > Metazoa > Chordata > Aves > Gruiformes > Rallidae > Porphyrio > Porphyrio hochstetteri. The sequence goes on from CM036911.1 coordinate 13,889,556, forward strand.
TACAAGGGTTTTAAAACAAGCAAAGACTTCCTGCATTCTCTCCCTTCTTGATATTCAGAATACACAGGGCTGACGTATTTGTCTCTGACATCAGGGTTTATTTTTAAAATCCTGGATTCCTGCACACTGTTCTACCCTACCTGCGTGCCCTCAGACTACATTGGAAGTTGCAAAACCAATTTACTACTGATGTGTCTGGAACCAACTGAATCTTCTTCCCCACTGCAGAGCTTGTTGTGGATTCACAGGATGTTGCCCCTGCTCTTAAGCTACCAGATAAATGACATTACGTGGAGAAACATCAGTGTGAAGTAAAGCAAAATGGGTGGATAGCTTCTTGTCAAAATGCCTTATGCTCTGACCCTGGGAGAGGTAGCGGCTTGCTTTCTTGTCAGTGACAGCAGAACAGTCAAAAGCTCTGACTACCTGTGCACAACAGTATGCATTAAAAATAGAGTTCTTGTCCCCAGGAGTAACTAAACCATGAGAAAGGAGAAAAAGGAAAACTGCAGGGTCTAAACTGCATCATGGAAAATTAGTTTTTCATTTTAAATGCTATTTGCAAAATCATAACCAACGACTATGGTGTTGATGTTCTCATGTCAAACCAAAGACAGTTTAATCCCCTAAGTAAAGGAAATTAGTACCAGACAACAGCCCGCATATCACGATAATCTATTGCTACATTAATACACTTTAGCTGCCTTGTTGCACTGGCATATGCTAAATAGGTAGGTGATCAAACTCCCTTCCTCCCCTAGACCACAACCTTTACAGAGACATGGGAAGAGCACCACTACATTCTGCAATAATTCAGCAGCAAAAATTTCCATATTAGCACTCTGACTGTGTCAACATCATCAAACAAGCACCTTACAAGAAAAATACATGGAAAAAACCCAAGCACAAGGCTCTTTTGAGCTAAGGCAACGTTTGCAAAGGGTACTAAATAGCAAAGTCAGCACGGGCAGCTGCAGCCGTGAGCTCGGTGTACTTACACAACAACATGCTGTGACTGTAATTTGAATCGTGTTTCTCCCCGGCTGGCAGACGTGCTTTAGGTGCAGAGGTTTATGAGATGTCTTGTTGTCGCCACGTTCGATGGTAAGTGGGGTTGCATTAACGCTGACCTGGACTGAAGCTGGCCAGTTTGTGTTCATTTGTCTATCTTCATGGTGATAGCACTTGAACTGTAATTCCAAGTCAGACCTGTACAACAACCAATAAATCTTCCTTTAACTTTGCTTTCTCATTGCCGAGCGAGGCTGTTTTGATGCTAGGAATGCTTTTGCTTTACCAATCAGATTATTTTTCTACAATTACTGCCAGCAAAGGATGTAACACACTTCCTTCATAAAAGCCCTCAACAGAAACAAGTCATGATGAATTAATGATGCAAGCATGCCACAAAGTTGTTGTAAATATTTTACACTTAGAAAGGACTTGCCAAGGGAACATCTCAAACCACTCTACAAAACCAGACCATGGAATGATCCTGGAGAAAGAAAAACCTTAATATCAGGTAGGTCCCTGCTGGGTGTTCAGAGTTAAGAACAAGGAAGTGTTACGCTGCAGTGGGTTGTGCTGGAAGGCTGTGGATTCCTCACTACACTTCAGAGCATTTAAAGGAGCATTTGAATGAACACCTGTCAAACAAAATACAGGGGCAGCTCATCCTGCCTTGGAGCAGGTAAATCAACTAAGATAAAATGATGTCTGTCTCAACTCCCTGTGTTTCTGTGATTCCAAATTAGTACAGATGTGGATTAAATCTAACCGATTTAGACCTTCTTTCAGAGCATTAATTCCTCCCACCTCTCCAACTTCCACACACTATTTAGCTCCTCAAAAATTAGTTTTATAACACCTCCAAAAATGGAAGAGGCTGAGATTAAGTTGATCACAAATTAAGTGGGTAGAGACTATGACTTCAGTTGCATATACGGATGTTAACCTTGTGTTAGGAATGAGTAATTTGAAGAAGACAATTAAAAGAACATGAAGAACTGAACTGAAATGTCAGGATTCTGCTGCTTATGACAGCAAGACAGCTGAATGTGTATCTTTTATGCTTGAAAATCTAGGTGTTCATTTCTTCATCTTGCCTGAAGGAAGGTATCTTTGTAAGATCCAGGAGGAACAGCTCATTCAGGAGACCATCACTGTAACCGCCATTTTCTTTGTCCAAAATCAGAGGTTTCAATTTCTGACTTAAGATCATCTTTTCTGGATTTCAAAACATGGTTTGGCACTGGATAAAAACATGTTGTGTGGGTTTATTTTAAAGAAAGGTATAAAATACAAATTACCCAACCTTTCAACATAATCCGTCTATATTTCAAGGCTTTTTTCCAGTATTTTATGAATGTTTTTTGAAAGCTCTCTCTGCTGGAGAGTGTCACCTCAGGAGAACACAACACAGACACCCTAACCCAGAGGGATGCGAGGCTTGGCACCTCTGATACAAACCCCAAGCAGATTAAGGGCATTCCCAAGGACTCTGAGCAGGCCTGCTGAATGTCACGGAGCGGTGGCAGAGCTCAGGAGACCCTCATGTTCCTAGCACGCAACGTCTCTACCACGAGACGCTATTAATAGCTCAGCAGTGCTACGGCTGAACCAGCTTCAAGGAGACATTTTCCCTGCCTTCAACCTTTCTGTTTCTTGTAACCATCAGAAGCTCCCAGTGGGGAGAAGAACAGTTGCATTGCTATTCATTAGATGTGTACACGTGAGAGGTTTTGCCGAATATTTTAACTGGCAGACAAATATTCAGAATTGGCTCTATTCCACCATTCTTTGCAAAACCAAAATCCATCCAACACATGTGACTAATTTATTTTTCTGGAATCCATCCAGCCCCCAGTTAAATGTGAAATGACTTCATTACAGGACCATCCGTTCTCCTCACTATTAACAAGCTTTTCAAAACAGCAGACCTGAGCACGGTTTACCTATGAGTCTTCATTAAAATAAGTTTAAATAAAGGCTATGTGTTTGGTGAGCTAAGGAAGAAAGAAAGAACAGATATTAAGAAACGGTCTCATGCCTCAGTGCAGCACTATAAATCTACTGAATGAGCCAGCACAATCCCCAGTAGTGATTACTTATTAATAAGAACCGGCAAATAACTGCCAAAACTCCCTCTGCTGTGAGTACTCCACGATAATAAGACGCAAGTAAGCAATAACTGACCTCAAAGTTAGGCGTTAATTACTGGATGTGGTCTGCCTGCCATGTCCCTCCCTCCCAAGCTCCAGGCTACTTCAGGATAGGGGGCACAGTGGCAACAAGAATTCCTGCACCCCACATCAAGCCTCAGCTTTAGAGACAGAGTCCGTCCCTGGGGCAGGGAACTAAGCCCACCTCTCTGCCCACCTCACATCCTCCACACCATGAAAACAGAAGTCTCAGGTGGGTTCCAGTGAGTGGGAAGAAGATCCTCACAGGGAAAAAGCTGAAGCTATACTCCCAGTAAGGTCAATCCCATACAGTCCAGGCTTGGGAAGAAACTGAAAGTGAGGGAGGCGTAACAGAGAATGTGCTTAAGATGCTGCATTTTACCATCTTGGCTACTACAGCTGTGAAACAACCTCCATACAAGATCAGGGGCAACGAACCAGCTTTCACAGTGCAGAGAGATAGGTTCAAACAATCTAATCAGCAGCCAGGATAAGCACTGAAATACTTTCTGAGAAAAACAGGAGGAAGAGACAAAGTTGTTCTTCAATATTTGAAAATAGACAAATAAAAAAAATTAAGGCTCTGGTTATCATCTGATCTGAAGCCCTTCCACGAGCATGGTGGAATCAGGACACAACCTGGAATCACTTATGTAGATCTACATTAAATGCAGGAAAGTACCACCTAGGAAAACTATTCCTCTGTGCTGAAAGTAGTACTTGCTGTAAGTGAAAACCAGATGCCTTTGGAAAGCTATGCTCTGGTATTTCTGCCCCTACTTGTGGAGTGATGAGAGAGGGGGGATTTAGGGAGTTGGTTTCTAAAGTTTGGAGGATTTAAGCACTTATCTTTCCAAATGATTCTACCAAGCCTTTAAATCAGGTCCCTCATTAGTGTGTTATTTTTCACTACCAGATACTCCGCACCACTTCAATTATCCATAAACTGCAACAGTCCTGCATACTTAGTCCTGCAACTAATGTTTCACAGGGCACAAAGCAGGTAGGACTTCAGTCTCCCAGGTGGAAGTGTGTACTGGTGCGATGGTGCACATCCCAAGCCCGTTCCACCCGGAGCAGAAAGGAGGGAACAGCTGCAGTGATTCTTCAAACGCTACGTGCTGTGTGCTATCAGCAAGGAGATACAACCGACACCAGGAAGAATTTTAGAATGTTTTGTCTCCGAGAAGCGACAGGTGAGAGTATCCGTGACCTCTAATAGCATTTCTCTTATCTAGGCCACAACTGCAAAAGCGGAATTCATGGCAAACCTAAATGAAGTTCATCTGGCCTGCCACTCCTCCATCCCTGGGCGCAAGGCTTCCTCGCAGCACGGCTGAGCTTACCTCCACATCAGCGTCTGATGAACAGTTGGCCGTAAGTGAAAGACATGGTTACTGACTGCCAGGTTGTGTTCCAGCCGGAAGGGCTCCAGCACAACACCGTCTCTCACGGGAAACGTCAGGCGCAGCTCATCGTTGTGGTTGGCTGGGATCGAAGAGGGAGAGAAAGTGTGAACTTTCCCTTTAGCATCTGCAGTGTAACAATAACGTGTGTATTTATAGAGAATAGTAACAAATGGCACAGTGATCTGCTACGGGGTCTAACTTAGCAGGTTCGTACACACACAGAAGAATATCACCAGTAACTACATCATCTAACCCATACAAGTGACGGGACTCAAACTGATAGCAATGGCAAACCAAGCACTTCTCCCACTCGACATGAGGACTGCAGCATTCTGGCCACAAACAGAATGGCAAGAATTCCTGGGTTTTATTACTGAATAGGTTCTGTTTCCAGGCTTGCTCTGTTGGCAGAAGACTGAAAACAAATCTCTAAATTAGGCTAACTCCAAAAACGCTTACTTCCCTCCTTTGAACTGGGATCAACATTACCCAACTGGTTCCAACAGCTTCATCAGCTCAAATCATCCAACAACACCTGTATTTAATTACTATCTGATCTCATAACATGAGATTTTGTGTAAATTATAGCTGATCTATGATGTCCCAATGTCTTTAAATCCTGTGCTCTTGCCCAAATAATACTGCAGGCCACCTTCTTCTACTTTATTTCTCAGCTATCCTGAACTCCAAACACCGGTTGCAAAGCACTAATGCAGCAGCAGTTGCTTTACAGAAAACATAAAGGTTCTCCCAGTTCCCTGGTAAATGATATCTCCTATTGTTCATCAGTCACTTCAAGACCTTAAACATCTTGTGCTAGTACACAGTCAGAGAGATCTTGTTATTCCTGCCCTGTTCTCAGCCAAACACAGCCGTGACGTTGAGTGGCTCTGAAAGGAACATGTATCAATTTTTGGCATACTGCTGAATATTCTTAAGAGGCCTGTATGGATCACAACAGAGACACTGCTATAAATATTCACAGTTTACCCTGTTCTGCAGCAATGTTCAATGAATGGCTTTGCCCTTGAACAAAACAGACCACAACAGAAGTTCATACAATAAACAAGCCTAGCAAGCACACCTAAGGCAACCCAAAATCGAGTGTTTTATCCTCAGGAAGTGTATCAAAGGAATACTTCAGGAGTAAGATCCTTACAAGTTTAACTGGAAGACCTTTTCCGATATTCTGTTTTAGGAGGGAACAGCAATCTCTTCCCTGCCCACTGGCTCTAGTGAGCCCGCACCGTACACGCCACCTATCACAACGTAGCAGTCTGAGCCTCTCCCAGAGCAGCAATCAGAGCAAGCTTCCAGGCTCTGAAATGTACGTGGCAGAGAAGAGAGGGACAATAAACGACTGTGGGGGCATTCTGTTTGCTACTCACTTGGAGGTGGTGGTAAAGCATTGATATTTGGTTTAATGTCAGGTGGGAATGGTGGTTTGACATCCTGGTTAGGTGACAGGTATGGAGGAATATTGCTCCCTGGAGTCATAGGTGGCGTGGGGTTTCCTGGAACAGGTGAATGAGGGTAATTTGCCACAGGTACAGGCCTTGATGGCTAGAAAATAAACAACATCACATTGTTACTGCAGTTGGAGAATAAGAACAACAGGCTTTGTGAACTGCACTGCTATCAAACAACAAAGACTGCAAACAAGGTAGGGAGGCCCCTCTGTGGAAGGACAAGAAACCACAGGATGTCCCATGACGCCTTTGGGGAAGAGGCAGAATGGGAGGCGAAGCAGGAACTGAAACCAGCAGACCAGCCAGCTGAGTTCAGGCAATGATCAGATATAAGCAAGGCTGCCAAAAGGTTCGTTGCGTTCCTCTGAACGATCCCTTTCCAAAACCAGCGGTTCGCGGCAGTTTGTCCACACCACCCCAACCCACCCAGCCCTTCGCATTTCTTTGGTTTCCTCCCCAAACAGCCCCAGTGCACAAAGGCCTGCAAAGCAAATCCAATTAGAACATCTGTGTCCCTTTCACTTCCACCTATCCTTTCTCCCACCCCTGTCCAACTCATCTGCTCGGAATGAAAACTCTGGGGATCAGGAAACGTCTTCTGTTCTGTGTACCTACAATTTGATTCTGTTCTCAGTTTGTTGCTGAATAGGACAAACTAAGAGAAAAAGGATAGTTAAGTATAAATAGCAGCTACAGTATTAAAATACCACTGTGGCTTTGTTTCTTATAATTAAGGGGTTGGTTGCAGTTAACAGAATAAACCGATTGCAACGACGTGAAGGAAGCTGGCATTAAACAAACTGCAGTTGCATGGCGCTCTCTTGTAACAGCATGTGTGTCATAAGCACCTACACATGAGCACGTCAGAAGAAAAAAACCTTTACAGACAGCCAAAGTATCAGGATCTTTATCTAGATGCTGCACTGCTGGCCTAAGATACTCTAAAAGCCCATGAGCACCCTGTGTACTGAAATCTTAAGTATTTACATTTCCAATGAGCTTTTTCTTTCCCTTTAATACATAGTTACTATCTCCACAATCGCTACAATCCAAAGGTTCAGGTCCTGTCTGTGGCAAGCTGGAATTTTTCCGCTAGCCAGGATAACCTTCCCTCTTAACAAGGTCTCTTATTTTCTAACCGCTTCCAGAATGGTTGATATTTGAATACCAAATGGGGGATGCACTGCAAAGACAACAGTTTCTCTATAAGAACCACCCTGTAAACCAAAACCCCTGAACCCCATCTAAAATAAACACACATAAAATGTATTAAAAAAAAAATCTGTTACTTCAAAACTTCACAGAGCTCTGCTGTTACTGCAGGTGAGTGACTGCACTGCAATGACAGCAGTTGAGGATCTGTCTCCTCCTCGTGTTCCTCCTGGCAGCGCACTGCAGGAACTGCCACGATGCACCAGGCATTCCTTTGGGTACCAGAGCGGACACCTTGGCGGCACGTAGAGCAGATGCTCTTGTGTAAAGGCTTTTCCCCCCGCCTTTTTAATGCTGTTTTCTTTGTGAATCACCACAGAATAATTCCAAATCAACACCAATGTGTAACTTAGATCCTTTCTGCCTACCTTCAAAATTAGAATGCAGTCCAGAGACTTCAACAGCTAATGCTTTAAGAGCAGGTCAGACCATCGACTGTTTTTACACTGGCTGGAGTGCCTGTGTGCAAACACTCACTTACATGCCTGCTTCAAAGCTGCCAAACCTCAGCAGGCCTCAGCACAGGCTCAGCTCGGATGACACAAAACTCAAGATGTATCCATAAAACAGGTTTTGGGCAGCATTTTAGCAATGCTCACTCTTGCCCAAAACAAGCAGCACAGAGGGAAAAGGAAGAGAAAAGAGGATGGACAGGTTTGATAAAGTCACACAAACATCAGTTCAAAGCTGAATTCTACAGCTGGAACAGCTCTTAAATCTGGGCTGGCTTAATCCCACAGTGAGCACTGTAGGTCTGCAACTGGGACATCACAATGCAGAACTTTTTCATTACAGATGTCCAAAGTTGCATTTTTGAGGGTGCCATGAAGAGAGGAAAACATTACAACTGAATCCTATTAGGTACTACGTTTTACATGCTATTTTAAAAGTGAAACCAACATGTCCTTGTAAAAGCCTCTAATGAGCTGCAGTAACGATCAATTTTCTTTATGAGTTACAATGCAACTTGGCTGATTGACTTGATTCCATGTTATCCAAAACATTAATAAAAACACTGTGGGTTTTTTTCCCATTCTTTCCTTCAATAGATAAAAGCAGTGGCTATGAAGTCATTAACGTGACTTCATTCATAAACATCTACCAGAACGCACACCAAGACAATCTAAATACTCTTACCTTGTAATACTGCCCCATGTTGACCGTTGGAGGAGGGTACTGCCCTGTGCTTTGCTGGCTTGGCATCCTCTGTCCAGGATAGTTGGGAGACGTAAGGGGTCTTGGAGGGTTGGGAGTGGGGTACTGACCAGGCTGGTTTGGAAACTGGCTATTTGGTCCATACTGCTGGTTTCCATAATTTGGCTATTTCACAACAGAGATGAAAGAAGACAAAGATCTGTTTCATGCAAGCAGCTGTCTTCAATTAATTGTTTGCATACATTCCAATAGGGGAACCAAAGCAAACAAAACCCGCTCCAGGTGAATGCTCCTCAACTGAGTGCTGCTACTCCAGGGCCTGACGGCTGGCGCCGCGCGCTCAGAAGCACGAAGTGCCACAGACTGATGCGGGGTGGGGGTAACTGTACCTCAGCACACACCCCCAGCACTGCAGCACTGTCAGGGGCACTGCGCTTGCAGAAACCAGGAGTGCAAACAGATGCAACGTTTGCAAAATCCCTTGTGTTTCTACAAGTGCTGCTCGGCCCATCCCTGGGGCTCCTTTTCCAGGTGGAGAATGAAAGCACGAGAAAGTAACATAACCAAAAAAATTTCCAGAATGGGCGGAAATTAGAAGCTGTGCTGCCCGTGTCTGTCTTCTCAACACAACTGCTACGCTGGCCCTGCGCTGGGGTGTTGAGCAATACCCTAACAACTAAAGAGAAGCTACTAGCAGTCACTTTGCTAGAGCTACCTAGTACTGTGCTGCAGTCTTGGAATAGAAGCAATGAAAATGGGAACTTTAAAGGTAACAAAATGTCTATTTGAAAAATTAAGCGATTAATAAGAAGTTTCCATGAATTAAGCTTTTGAAAAACCAGATAGCATCTATAGAATCTGCAGAATTCCAGACCAGCAAGTATGTAACATTTAGGGCACTGCTCAGCAGTCACTTCTTGCGAACACAGTCCCATTGACTTTCAATTAAAAGTCTGCTTCTGAAGCAGCAAAAAGGGGTTTACAGTCTTCCTCAAAATATGAAAATTGAAGGCAAAAATTATCTGAACGAGCCACGTTCTTTGTTTTCTTCAATTATTTGTAGAGTAAGTGGCAGTATTTATACAGCAAAAAGCCTTCCCAGAGAAGCAAAAGCACATCAGTTAAAATCTGATTTAAAAAAAAAAATAATTTTTCTTCCAAACCAGGAAAGAAAGGTAGCTCAACCATAAATGTCTGCTGTATTTTTCACATGCCAACGTACTCTTTGCCATGTGCTTTCTATAAATTCTTACTACCATTACTATACTCAGGGCAATGTCATAATATTCTGACCTCTACACCTGGAGTTCTAGCTGTTGTTGTATGCACAGTTTAACACAGAATTTCACCAGGAAATTCCCTCTGAATCGAGTAACTAGTGGCTAGATTTTTAATGACATTGAGGGCACACAGATGCTGAGAGAGAATTGGGGGGATTCTCAATAGCATCTACTGCTCAGTTCAGACCAATTTGAATAGTAAAATGCATTGGTACTTTTTAAAACCCAAAATATTGTCCGTCTGTATCTTTGATTGTCGACATTTCTTAAAAATTTTGACCTTAAGTATTTTGCTGAAGGTCATAATACAAGTCAATGGTAACGTAATTTTGCGTACAAAGCTACTCAGATCTCATATAACAGCATGGGAACTTAAGACAGAAATACCACACTCCAAATAAACTTATATTAGATAAATGCTGACACAGAGGGATTTGAGTTCAACATGATTTATATTCATCTTAGTGCCTTCTACAATCAAGCCTCAAGAAGTCTGGAAAGCAATTGGTCTTTAAAATAAATGTTATTACTACTGGTGTTTATACAACACATGCCCTGTACTTCTTTAGAACAATAAAACCACCCAAGAAAATGCAAAACGCATATGTAATGGGCTCAAATGAAGTATTTCACCTTCAAAATCTCTTTTAAGTTGTCACGTTATATAAATCCCCTCCCGTGAATGAAGTCTGCTTAAGGTCTATGAATTCACCATCTAGTATGAGACTCTCAAAGTGACATTTTGACGGCTGAGGTTTGGGCCTTTCTTGGTTTTTAATGACTGTCACCTTGACTAACAGAGCAAGGGCCAACCTAAATACTTTTAAAAGCTAAAAAGGACGAGCTGCCACTGCTGGCATTTTAACAGCAGTATTCCTACCAACGCTGTAACAAAGGAGGACTGAACTTACAGGGATGCACATCACACATTGCCCAGCACGCTCCAACTTTCAGTCACAGTGACAGTGCATGCAAGATGTAATTTATCTTATTACCTCTCCCGGGTACGGTCTCTTTATGCCCTGTATCGGCAAGGACTGGGGGCGCGGGCCTGGGTAGGCTTGCTGAGGCATCCTCTGCCCATGGGTGCTGAAGGGACTCATCCCAGGAGGCCGAGGCTGGTTCATGCCCATGGGTGGCCCACTCATGCTGGAAGGTGTCATTCCTGCTCCCATGCTTGCTGGGTTCATGTTGCCTGGCATAGACGCAGGGCCACGAGGACCAGGCTGGTTCATGAACTGGTTGTTGTAAGCCTGAGTTGGACCCATCTGGAAAGAGGAACAAACCTTCAACGGAAGAAGAAGAAAAAAAAAAAAAGAATAAAATGCGACATGCATTTAAAATGGGAGGAGGGAGCTGAACACTTTCTGGGGAGGGAAGAAGCGGGGGATTTATGTCGCATTTTCCTTCAACGTTCTCCAACTTTTGATGGGCAGTGATGTTATTTATAGTAACAATACCATGGGAATTATAGAAAGCATAAGAGAGACAGACAGACATAAGTCTAATGTGAGCAATTAAATTGTTTAAATTGGCTCGTCTATTACTGTATGGTAACAGGTCAGGAAGTTGGCTGTGTAAGTACAGCACAACACTACAATTTCTGAGATGTGCCGCTTCACATCACCTGGCATATGGGCCCATATACTTCAAAACTCAGAGGGGTAGAAAAGCCAAGGAGGAAAAAATTTGAATTGATCAAACCCTTGTTTACTTTAAGAAAAAAATATTACATGAAGTCATGACATGCTGGAAGCTACGGATCACCAGAAATGCGTGTTTCACAGAGCTGTTCTCATCGACAACATTATTAAAAAGCAAATCTCTTTTCTACTCTTGTTTCCTTGTTTGAAGGGGAAAAAAACCTAAACAACCAACTGTAGCTGGCAAAATAAACAATTACCCAAGTGGTACAAAACCTATTCTGAGATTCTGGAACATTTCACTGGGTACTCAAATTTAGAGGTTCGCAGGGCTGGCAAAGGCAGCAATAATACATCACATCAGATGCAGCCACAATTTGGGGTAGTCTTCAGATTTTTAAGGGGCGATCTCCAAACTACAAAATACAGTTAGGCAAGATTTATTGGGAAAAACATGGGAGACAGATTCACACCTACATACACACAGTCCAGCAGTTGCTCGTAAGCATTTATAACCATGCTCATGCACAAAAAAAACCCCAAAACAAACCCAGAGGAGGCACCCTAATCAACCGGGGAGTAAGGAGGACAGCCCAATTCCCTGTAATGGTCCGGATCAGGCAGGTATGAAGACGTAAGGGCTGTTCTCTTACCGGTCCATACTGGTTCATGTCCTTATTCTGTGTTTCCTGAAGGGCTGCCACAGTGGCTGTAGCTGTAGCTGTTGCTGTAGCAGCTGCAGCCGCAACTGCAGCGGCGGCGGCAGCTGCAGCCGGCTGGGTGAAATCAGCTGGTGGCCTCGTGTGCGGGGGGATCCCCATTCCTGCAGGGGTGTTGGGGCCTCCGGGGTAACTGACAGGGAAGGAAAAACAGAGAGAGAATTAAGATGTGCCTGGTGGATTTTGTTCTGAATGAACACTGGGGTGATCCTCATCTGGAACTGTTCCAAATCGGGGCATCACTGCCTATGAAACCCAGCGGGACAGGGAATTAGGTGTGTACATGAGATGCAAGTGTCGCTCAGGTGCGACAGTCACAGGGCTGCCACCAGGATTGCAAGGCACCACCATCAGCTGTTTCGGGGGCACTGAACTGCTCTGCAGTTCTGCAGCTTACTGCGAAGCTGAACTGAAATCCTGAAAGTTACTGCATGCTCCATTTCCCAACAGTGTAGGGGCAGATTGCACAGCAGCATGAACAGAGAGCTTCCGCTACTACAGAGCGTTCACCTGCCTCGGTGCTGAATTATGCCAAGTGTTGCCCATGCTGTAAAAGCACTCCTCCCTGAACCTCAGCAGAAAGGCCAGGAGGGACCCAATCCATCAGCTCACTGGATCCCACACAATGTATTTTGCAGCTCCTCCCCAGCTCTTCTATTGATTGTGAGATAAGTTAAACTTAACCATGCCTTTCCTGCTCCAAGACAACAACTATCTTTCTAAATATGGGCCACTACGCTGTGCCCATTTTAGAGATGTTAATATAAAGCTCAAGAAACTTTCTGACCTGTTCAAGGTCACTCACTAAATCAGTGGCAGAGATGAAAGAAGAGATAAGATCCCCGAGTCCCAGGTTTATATTCTTCACACTAGACTGAGCTAACAACCATGTCAGCGGGTTTTGCAGAGGGACCATAAACAGTGGTTTCAGTTAAGTGCACTTACCACCTTGTTTACAAAGCACAGCCACCGAAAGTCAAAATGTAACAAAACCCAGGCTGTCAGTTTCGCCTTCTTTCACTAATACAGCATTTACTTCCCCAAAGTAAATACACAGCTTGACCATCTCTCTTAACAAATATCTTCACCCCCAATTCTTTTCAAATTCCAGCTGTGGAGTAAGTCTTTGGGCAGAAGCACCCATTGCATAGGGAACTGCTCTGCCTAATACTCAAGCTTATTCCTCCATACGCACGTAGAAATTATACCATCAATACCTTTCACATCCTGGCCTTATTAAATGTTAATCATTCCTAAGCCTGTGGTCTGTTAAACAATCTCTCTTAATTAAAACTTTATTTTGGGGGTTTATTAGCGCTAATTGATTGACCTAAGCCATTTCATTTACCGTGATGAATTTCATTGCAGTTTGGGTAGCTGATTTCTGAAGCTGTAAAGCAGCATACACTTCAGCTAACCAGCATAAAATACCTACTGAGATTTTATGTAACTAAAAAAAAGCCCCTGGCACTTCTGCCAGGTCACCAAAACAAGCTTCAGCAACTAGTTACATCCACTTTCCACCTTGCACAAGTACATCTTACCTGCCACCAAAGCCTCCACTTCCAGGGTAGTTGGGTCGCCCATACATGCCCTGCTGTATGTACGGCTGAGTGGAACCTGCCTTGGCTGAAAATTGTTGCTGCTGTCCAGCAAACTGAGGGGAATTGATTCCAGGGTTGCTGGTAGTCATCCCAGAAGCCATGGGATTTCCTGCTGGGTTCATAGGGTTGTTAGCATTTGCCATTGGATTTCCCAGCACCTGTGAGTCGAAACGTGAGAATAAGGGCTGTGTACCTTGAACTGCATCAAGAAAATTGATTTGCTGCAACTGATAAATTAAAACATAACGACACTGTACCCTAATGACATTCTGTTGATGTCTAGGTGAACATTCCTGGTGATTTCTCCTTTTGCCATTTCCAGTCAAACAGGAGTTTCTGATCTCTACTCTTCACAGGAGATTGTAAACAGATGGAACCCAAGCTAAACTACTTATTAAAAAAGTTAAAAGACCAGCTAGCACATGCTCTGCATGTGACAAGCTCCCCTGATTAGGAAAAAGTACATGCTTTTTTTATTAGTTTTGTTTTGGTAAGACTTTGAAAGAACTTGCAAACATTCAGGCTCACTAGCATCCTGCAAGGGGTACTACAGAGGTAAAACCTCTGAAAGAATGTATTTCAGTGGCTTAAACTGTTCTTGAATCTCTCTGAAGTGTACAGAAATACACCAGCAGTTTTTGTTGTTTTCTAGAAGAGTCCTCTGTTCTGTCTTTAAAAGGACTTGATTTGCTTGTTTGAAGCATTTTGGGTTTTTTTCAATTGAACCAAAATTGCTGTGATTTCCACTGAGATGTAAGTACAGCTGCCCTGGATCACCTGCAAGGATACCTGTCTCCTACTTGAGAAGAAATGTAGTGGCCATGATTTTTGCAGAAGCCAGACTCATCAACTTTGGGAACGTGTGAAAGGGAATCGGTGAGGCCGGCTCATTCCCTTCCTTCAGGGAGCATGAAGACTTATGGGAAACCCTGTCACTGATTTCAGTCTGCTCTCAACAGCTACAACCAAACTTCAGGGTCTGGAGTTTCACCCTTCCCTTGCAATGATTCTGAAGAAGCATTTTCTTCTTTTTACCAAAGCACATTTTTTCTTTTATTGCACATTTTTCTGATGTATCATGAAGAGTTCAAGTTACAACACAGTGTTCTTATGACAGAACTAAAGTCTGAGTATATCTTGAATTTTTTTTTCCTTTTTTCAAGTGTGAAAGATTTCCACAAGAACTGCATTCCCATTTTCTGGCTAACATGTAGACCTACATGTTTACTGAGATGTTTCTTTCTCAGATGGGATACCTTTTCCTTCAAGGTGTTAAAAAGAAATCAACAACAATAAATCATGTTCTAGATTTTGTAACTGTTTCCTCTATTTTTCTGAAGAAAGATTTTGCCACAACTAGTGCTTATACAGCTGCCATGTGAGTACCTATACGACTTGGTCTCCGAATAGTATTTTTTTTCCAAGTACTCAATCTGTATATTCTATTTTTCATTTCCTGACCAAAATTAAAATAATAGAAAGAAATCCAGATAAATTTGTGTATGAGTTCAAAATAGGCAAAGCAGGCGAGATTTATGTACAGTGATGTGTTCAGAGCACTTCATCTACAGAGTAAGAGAAGGCTAGACTGAGCACTCGATTTGTGCCACATCTGTTGGAGCACAGACCATCACAAGTAACTGGTGCCTTCTTCATTAAAGCTGCTTCTTTTTCTGTAGGGTAACTCAGTATATATTGCAGAAGAAAAAGAGAGACACAGAGTGGAGAGAACCAAATCCAGTAAGAATGGCTCCCACCAGGCAGCCAGAAGCTCGGGCTCCAGGGCACACTGGGGTATTTCTGCAAGCAAGGAGGTGTTATCAGAGAGGCTGGAGGGAGCACAGCCTACAGCTGGTAGCTCACACCTCAGTGTAGGGGTGTGCTTGGCACCAGATTTCACCAGCTCACAAGTACAACACAACCCTGGGTAAAAAAATCATGGATAACTGCCATTTCGTGAATCTAGCTAGAATTTTTAATAAAAAACCTCTTTAAATCCAATCTGAAATTCCCAAAGGGTGTGGGATTATCTCCCCACATCATGCTTTTAGTGTTGAAACCATACAGTGCAAAATAGGTGCCTGACATTTGCATGCAGCTAAAGGAGGGAGTGACTCAGGCTCTCAGACGCCTCCTTTCCAACGCCACCAAAGAGGATATGACTGGAACAAAAAATGCACCATGTACAACAAAGAGAACACAGACACTGTTATTGATCCCAAGAGATTTATCCAAAGAGCTTTCCATTTTGCAGACATTAGCAAAAATCTGTAGAGAGGAGGGAGCATAAAAACGAGGCTTACCTGGCTTTGAGAGGTGTTAGTCACACCCCATACTGTGGTGACCACTGATAAGGAGCCTGGAGGCTGGTTGGTATTTTGCTGCCAGGGAACAGAATCGTAGGGGAAAGACCCATCACTGCAAAAACAAAGGTTGAGGAGGGTGAGATTCTGGAAGTTTAAACTGTGGCAAACTGCTGGCAAGGAAAAAAGGGATTAACACCTGATATTACCTTAACTCCCCACCCCCTCCTTCCATCATTAGCCAAGTACTCTCAGAGGCACACAGTTTCTTCAACAGCAACACAATCCTACCAAAACCTGTGCTGGTTTTGGCTGGGATAGAGTTAATTTTCTCCATAGTAGCGGTATGGGGCTCTGTTTCAGGTTTGTGATGAAAACAGTGTTGATAATTCAGGGACATTTTGATTATTGCTGAGCCGTGCTTACACAGAGCCAAGGCCTTTTCTGCTTCCCAACCCACCAGCAGGCAGGCTGGAGGTGCACAAGGAGTTGCGAGGGGACACAACTAGGACACTGATCCCAACTGACCAAAGGGATATTCCATACCATATGACATTACACTGGGAATATAAAGCTGGGGGAAGGAGGAGGAAGGAGGGGACATTTGGAGTGGTGGCCTTTGTCACCGTTACACAGGTGAAGCCCTGCTTTCCTGGAGGTGGCTGAACACCTGCCTGCCCATGGGCAGTGGGGAACAATTCCCTTGCTGTGCTTTGCTTTTGCTTTCCCTATTAACTGCCGATCTCAACCCACCAGTTTTCTCACTGTTAATCTTCCGACTCTCCTCCATCCCACTGATGGGGGCGTGAGTGAGCAGCTGTGTGGGGCTTAGTTGCCAGCTGAGGTTAAACCATGACAAAACCACACAAAACTAATGAATTCCTTAACTACAGTGAAGCAGAGGGCTCTTGCTGTAAAGGTCTGTTACCAAGAGAAGTAAAACTAAACTCAGGGACAGAATTTCAAACAAGGACACTAGGCAAGTTGTTCAGGAGCACGTATTTTTTGCAATCTGTCTCAAGCTCTTCAACAATCACTGCTTCAGCTGCCTTGTATCTATTCAATTAGATTTTGAGCCCAGACTGCAGCTCCACTGTCTGCACTAGGTCCCCAAATGGCCAGAAAAGCCTGTAAAGGAATAGCAGTTCAACATCATTTTGAAAAGTAAATTGAAATTCAGATAGTGTTCTCCCACACGATGGATAAGCTGCATGCCAAAAACAGTATTAGCTAATCAGCATTCTAGAAAATCAACTGCAGATATACAACACATCTTTCAGATAAATATGTGGATGAGAGGATTGGGTTTTTTCCATTAGCTTTGTCCACAGTTACAAGCAAACATTTCTTACAGTTCTTTTCACACAAAAGCATTGATGGTTTCAAAATGAACACGTATCTAGTGTAATTAAATATGGTGAATTCTGTGAAAGTAACTATTAATCCCATAACTGTAAAATATATCCCACTTGAAATGTGCTTGTTCTCATGCTATTAACTTGTAAATTAGATTTCTATTTGCATATACATCCACAGACACACACGTGATCTTTCCTCGTGTGTGTGTATATATATACAGACACATACACACACCATTTAATACACATACCCCCACCCCACTCTCTCATTTTCAAACCCCACTGACTTGTACTTTAGATCAAGAATGCATTTTTCCAGGACTGCTGGCTACCACTGGAATTCCACTCAGGGCGATCTTGCCTAAAGAATCCATACAGGCTCTACAGGGGCTGTACCCATGGGCTTCACGGTAAGTGCCACCCAACCAACTCACACAAGACATGGTGAGACAACCAACCTGCCCAAGTCCTAACAAGGGTGCTGTGGCAGACTGGGAGTCTCCCACATCCCCAGACAGCACTCCAGGCTTGAGCCACTTCTCCTTCCTTTTGTGCTGCATGTCAAAATCAAGGACTACCCATGTCTTCACTCTTTCCCTTGTTGATAAAGCCCAGTGCAAACCGCTTCAGAACAGGCACTGCCCTGCAGAACAGGGCCTCCAGGCACGTGACAGAACCTGCCCATGTCCCAAGTAACCACTGATCTAATCACAGCAACTCTGTATGGCAGAGTGAAACAGTGAATGTGTTTAACAACTAGGAGGTTTCAAACAAATTCCATAATGCTGTGCCAGCACAACAGCACTGTATTAGAACCTAACTGTGAATTTGAAGTGACTTACTTGTTTCAAATACCCAAATTGAATTAAGCAATAAAATCACCTTAAAAAAATAATTAATTGAATTAGGGAAAAGAATCATTTCCCCTAACAAATAATTATGGAAAATTACTGGAAAATTCTAATTCTCAGTAAGATGCTTGACATGTAACGTTTATGTTGACAGAATCCATGTAAAATGAGGTGAGAGCACATATTTAACACCTTGCAGTCAGCGAAGTGACTCCTAGTCCATTTTAAAAAATATATATTTTCTCTCAGGAGGCAGAAAATCTCCCCCCCTCTCATTCAGAGGCTCAGACAATGGCTTCAGTGACTAACATTTGCAAGTGACGCAATGCTCCAGCAAGTCCCCTCTACCAGCATGGAGACAAATGATGACTAACCCAGAATTTGTGATTGCTATGAAGCCTTTCTCTTTTTTCACTGCTCTGAATGATGCCTCCTACTCTGACTGCTTTGGATGATGTCTGCTCTGTGATTTGTTTGGATATTTATGGCACATATGAGTGTTTGTATACTTCAGCGACTACAAAGAAGCTCTCTCCATGACATAAGCAGTTAAAGGACTCTGCAGCCATTCCTCTCTATTCCCCAGCGATGTGCTGTGGACAGGTAATAAAACCTAAGGGACAAGGCAAATAGTTTGCAAGTGTATGAGTAAATAAGAAGGGTAATGACAAGCAGGGATCAAACCACGGAGTCACTGAAGGCTCTTCTAACGCAAATACGTCGTATGGTTTGTATGCATCCTCAGACTTCGAGCTAGCGATGCTTTAAGGCTGCTGTTAAGACCTTATAACCATTTCCTCACTTTCTTTGCCTCCAAAGCATGTTTCTTTTACTCATTCCTCTCTTCTACAGTACACAGAAGAGATTTCATGTATTATTCATCCATACTTTCCAATGGCAGAGTCAGAGCATTTGTTTAAAAGGCTGCACTGGGTTCTCAAAGACTATACGATCACTTTACCTAATTATAAAGAGGAAAATCACTAGATTTTGCTGTATCACATTTAAAACGGGTGACACCTCAAGAAACCTGTTGTTGACATATGATGAAAACCTCCAGCACAGAACCCAGCGTAACACATGAAAGCCAGAAAAAAAAGACCAGGTACAGATTTGTCAAGAAATGTTCACTGTGCACACCGAATCACACGACTGTTACATTGCCAACACAGGGCTCAGCCTTACATCGCAGACAACAGTAATATCAGAAATTATGTCACCACTGAAATAGCGATGGATGTGCCTTCTGGAACATCACTTATGCACACTAACAAGCACTCACTGCACCCAACCTCACTTCACTCACACTTCCCTTTAGCTACCCCAGCGAGAAATACGTGGCATTCTGGCGGTCTGCACTCCCCAGCACAATACTCCAGCCCATCACCAATTACATGGATGTGTGAGAATGACTTCTGCCATCCTGCACACAAAGCCTGCCCTTCCTCCACCACATGAAGGCTTCTTGAGCTTCAAGCTGTAGGAGATGCTGAAACGCGTGCCACTCAACTAAAGGATCACTTGTCCCTCCACTCCGGTCTTTCAACTCGCCTTTCTGTCCTTACACAACCCAGAGGAATACTTCCACCATCAAAGGAAAATCCATGTAAGTACCGTAATGAAACGTGACCAATCCAATTCTCATTTGCAAGAGAGCAGTGGCTTTCTGCTTATTACACAGAGCTGTGAATTATCCTGAAATCCCTTTCTTCAAACTTGAAAATGGTAACCAACAGAGAAAGAAGCTTCAACCTCTCCTGCCACCGCAAAATGCTGCCCACAACATTGTTCCTGTTGAACTGTACAAGGGTAATTAAGTCTCTCACTACACCCCGGAGGGTCGTGAGTCATTTTGGGCTCAGCTGGAGTCCACTAAAAGAGTATTGACTAAATTTATAATAGTGTTAATGAACCTATACATACTACTGGTCAGCATCAAAGGCCAAACAGCAGAAGAAGCCATAGAGCAAAAAGAAGAAGAGACGGAGGTAAATTACTTCTCAAACTATGATGTAGTGAAACTGCAATCAAGGAATAAGGAGGAAGGATTTCTTAGCTGCTGGCAAATGTACCTAAACCACCAGTAATACAACACTCATGTCGCAGAAGTACATTGGTACTTAGGTCTCAACAGCTTCTCTTTATCCCAGTACTAGGAAAACAGACCCAGGCAGATATCCAGACTCTTTGGAATAGTTACAGACCTCAAGTCAGACACAGACTGCTAGTTAATTCTAATAAAAGCTGCTTAATAAAAAGTGAGCTCCGTGGAGTAAATTAGTATCAGTGAACTACTGTACTTTACACATGATTTGTGGCATTATTTGAAAATGCTCTATTTTAAATATGTTTATGTTGTCATTAAGGCAATTGTACGTGTATCTGATACTCTGTTTACATGCCTGCATTGATTGAGGAAGGAGAGAATCAGATGGTTTAGCGAAGTACGCATCCCTAGAGCATTAGTACCTCACATGCTGTGGAGGAGGGTAAAAACTGAAGTGATACCTTCCTGGTGATTTTCCACACCACATGTTGGAAGGCCAAGTGTCTAAACCACTACCTTTATAAAGCATCTATCGCCATTTTAAACACTGAAAACCTAACACCTACTGCAGAAAAGCAGGCGGCTTTTTTCGGCTTTCCCAAAAAACTTTTTCACTCCAAGCACTGGTGCCAAGTTTCCCACGACTGGGCTTGCAGTGCCTAGTTTCCGTTACTGACCCTCGACGTCTGCTATGCAGCTTTGCAGGGGGGTGCTGCGTTTCTGAAGCACAGTCATCCCACCTTATTCATAGCTGACACCTAGAGCCCACTCAGCCCTTTAAATCTACTGTCCCTATCAGAACTTCTTCCGCTGATGCCAAGATGAGCAGGTGATTTCCAGTGTAAGCCTGACTGTCACTTCTCCCATACCTTCTTTTGTCACCCATGGACACCTAGAGAGGAAAGCATCTCATGACAAGCGAGGTGTCAGAGATGTACACGTGTCAAGCACTCCTTTGCAGTTATGGAAGCCCAAAAACTCAGGAAGGTCCAAAACCAGCCCAAAAACAGGGCTCCTCATCTGTTCTTGCCCAATGACACCTCTGCGTGCCTGCACCTCGCTCTGCCTCTGCAACCACCTCTGGGTGTGGGTGTGCTCAGGATGCCCAGCACCCCTCGGCTGTATTCTTGGTTGGAGCCTCTAGGTGACACTACTTTAATACAAACGAAAACATCATCTCCAAACAAGGCTCCTTGCTCCTGCCTTATCCTTCTTTTTCTCCCCTAAAGCCTCATCTGTCTGCAGTGTAAAAACAACATGAAGTCCCAACCAGAACAGGAAATACAGCCCTGGGTGACTGCAGCACCCATACATGTGCTTTGTGCCCACGCTGCTGCTCAAGTTAGGCAGCTCAGCTTCTGCCATTCAGATTTAGGTGGTGTTTTACTTCGGTTCTCAAACGAACAACACTCACTCAGCTTTAATTATTAATATGGATTCAGTTAGCAATTCTTCTTGATTAGGACACCACCATAAACTTACTTTAAACCTACAGTTACTTAAGAAAAAGACTGCTTTACATGGTGCTGTGGAAATACGCAATTTGAACTGCCTTTTCGGTGTGCTCATGTTATGGAACAGGCATGAATTTCACCACATTTTTATAATTTTCATGTAAGTATAAACAAAACCTAACAACTTCTTTAAAAATATGGCAAGAACAGATGGAACACTATTAGCAGTTTCCTGCAACAAATCTTCCCGAAAGGATTTCAGCTAATTTTTTCCCAATTCAGTAAGTTGGGAATCCCCAACAATCTACTCATAAATAACAAATCAAATGGATTTTTTATTTATTTATGGTCAAATTTCCACTGAAAATATCCTTGGCCTTGACTACCAATCTGAAAATACCCCAATGTCACACCTGAAAGCTAAAATTTGTTCCTCTACTGGCAACCAAAACCATTTGAGAGATCTGCTTTTGTTTTCTGTTAAAACCCACCCGGAACATTTAGAAGGAAATAACTGACTTCTCATTTTTCATTGTGATTTTCTTTTTCCAGAGGAACAATACCAGTGCCTCACCAGCTGAGACACGTGCACCACCTTCATACAGCTAAAGTCTTTGGCCAAAGTATTTCAACTTAAACACTTAAAATCGGTTTTTAGTCTAGTTAACAGATATCAAAACCACGTTACTGCAACAAAATAATGTGTAACACAGAATTTAACAGAGCTATTCCTTGACTTCGTGTGCTGTGTTTTCTGCAGACTGGAGAAAGCACTCTGCACAGTCTGTTCTCTGTTCGCATGGAGGAATATGGCAGAACGAGGAGACACCCGTGTGCGAAGGACACGAAGCCCACTTACAGTCAGCAAGGAAATATGAAGATGTACTGTAAAGAAAACAAAGAATAACTACCTCTGTACATCACACACAGCCACAAAGCACACTAAAAGCCGATGTTGTGTACAGGTATCCCAAGGTGTTCACACTACAGGTGAGGTAAAGAGAGCGTGGCATAGTAAAGGGTGTATATGAATACTGACTTTGATAGCTAGCAGTAGTTTATTTTTGACTGATGCTGCCTTTGTGATGCATACCTTTCCTCAAACGCTCCTTCGCTTAGTATTATTATTTGAAATATGTTTAAAAGGTATTGGCATAAATTAAGGCTCCATCCTCTATTTCACTAAGCAAATACATGAGACAGAGTCCCATCCAAATTGTGGGTGTGTTGATGTAATGTAAAAGTGAAAAAAGTCAATTTGGAAGCATTTTGCAAGACTTTATTTCCCTCTACTTCTTAATGGCATGACTCCAAACATTCAAATCTCACAGAGAAAATATACAGCTCAAAAATTATCCCCCCCCAATTTCTCAAGTTTGTTGTTTCCCTCCAGTCTTTCCAACTAGATGAATATATTCTCTTACCCCTTTGGAAAGCTTTGATTCTCCCAACTCCAAATGCACAGAGGATCCATATCTAGCCCTTCCCTTACTGAGAAATTGCCTCTAGTGTTGTTTCAGTACTGGGCTATGAGCAATATAAACTGAAGAGGAAGAGTGAAAGCGGTTAGAAAATTCATTATTCACCATAAAAAGAAGGCAGGCTGTTTTCTGGTGAACCATTTGAAAGCACAAGCATTCTGAACCCGTTCCAGGTGAGCAGATGCAGGTGAAGCAGTCAAAAGGTGAAAGCAGCAAGCCATTTATCAGCTCGGTGGTTCAGATAGCACCTGCAGCTAGCAGGTGGCTATCACCCCCGCCTCCGCTCTTTTAAATATCAACACACATCTACAATAACCATTCATGCAGCCACACACATATGCACAATACAGCCGCCTGTGTGGAGACCGAGACAGCAAAATTGAGCCGGCGGGTCAGCAGGTGATGCGAAGTACCTCGGGAAGCTGAAAGCCCTTAACTTTTTCTTTATAGTCCTGACAAGGCCTGTGAGGCCTGGATGACTTATGACCGCGCAAGGTGGGAAAAGCTGCCTTCCATTTCACATTGGGTTGCTACAGGTCAGGCTGTGACACGCTTCCTGGTGCCTTACTCTACACAGCCTCACCAGTTAGAGAGCCGTGCCTGCAAGGTGCCACGCTGCTCAACAAGAGTTAGTGCCTCTGAATCTAACCCCTGAAATTAAAAAAACGTATCAGGCCAAATTATTAGATTAATTCAGAAGTTTCTGAGCCTGCGAATGCCCACACCGCCCTGCGCACGCACACGGTCCCGCTACGTTACAGACTGCACATATGTCCATGCACACGTGTGTGCACACGCGCGAAGACACAGAGATAACACAACTTACTTCTGCCTGTGTGGAACAAACGATCACAGCTATGCAGGTAAGAAACAAAAATGCTACTGAGACCCGCTCCTGCCTCGGAAGAAGCTGAAGGGGTTACCGTCGCCTGACATTATGGGACTACAGCATCCATCCGATCAAAGGAAAAAAGATTAAAGCATCACACCCAGTTCTATTGTCACACAAGTAGACCATGCAACGCGTTACTACAGCCCAGATTACAGTTACAGAATCCGCCGGTAACAGCCCTGTTATTAACATGCCACCTGTTACCTTTTCCAAAATGCTGAAATTATCTTATGATCGTTTTCAGCTTGACAAATGCAGTTTAATCTTTATTGCATCTCACAGCACAGACCTGCTCCATCCATGTCTTATTTATCTCACGTGTGTCGGAATGCAACCCCGAGCCCTCAGCCCCCCTGCCACCAGGCATTCCTTCTGCTCTGCTTTATCAATATACCTGGGTTTCCATATCCGACTGCTCCTTTACAATAAAAAACACACCCACCCAGTATTCTACCATTGCCTGTTGCCTTGGTAATCCAAATGCATGGGTACTCGCTGATTATCGGCGAATGAGACTCGCATTGTTCACACCGCAGCGCGTCTGCTATGTTAATGTGAGATAATGGCAGCCAGAAGACTCCTTTTGTTCCCAGCTTTGCTGTTTATTCATAGTGCCTGGAGGTCAGCGACTGCTACAACAACCGGGGAAGGAACCGCTGAAAGCGTGAGCAGATTCCACTTCTGCTTTTGCCTCTGAGACAGGGGGAAACACGAGCAGCCCCGCACAGCGAGAAGGGCACCGGGAGCTCTGCAGTGACTCACGCAAGGTGTAGCAGCCGGCTAGGAGGAAGATTTGATGGACTTGCACTTCCCAGATTTTAGATGAAGCTGATTTACGCTCCCCGACAACAGAAAAAAACGCTTTCTTCAAGAGGCGCGGCGAGAAAGGAGGGAGGGAGGAAGGGGAGGGGGGCTCACACCACCACCGCAACTTACTGGAAGCGAGCCGGGCTGGGGGCGTCGGGACTGACCGAGGAGCCGGGACCAGAGGCGCCGGAGGGGAGCCCTGCCGCGCCGCTGGCCAGCAGCCTGCCGCGGGCAGCGGCCGGGGCGAGGGCAGCCGCGGTTCCCGCAGCACCGGAGGCGCGACCGGGCAGGAACCGGCAGGACGGGGCAGGGCGGGAGCCGGCTGTCGGGGGCAGCCGCCGAGCAGCCCCCTCGCCTGCGGCGGGCAGCGGCGGCCGGAGCAGCTGGGGCGGGGGCAGCCGGGCAGGGCAGGGCAAGGGGAGCCCGGGCGGAGGCTCCGGCCAAAGGGCTTCGGTGTGGGCGACGGCTGCGCTTCGGGCACATACAGGGCAGGTCTGAGAAACGTCTCCCCGAGCCGTCTACGACACTCTGCCTGTCAAAGTTGTTTGGAAACGCTGTTGCTGACACAGTGACACGGGCAAACAAACCATCACATCGCATCTCCCCTGACGTGGTAAGTGGGAAAGGAGAGCATAAACAGGTTGTGGTACCTTCCCTGCGTTCTCAGCCTGGTGGAGACGAGGACATTCAAGACGATGCCCCGGCTGGTGTGCTATTCCTCATTCCTTCAACAGCCCTTTCACGGGAATAAACCACCGATTCCTGCTAAAGGCACTGTCAGTATCTAATTAATGTCACCGCCTCATCTGCACAGGTTGTTGATGTGCTCTGTCTGTTGAACAGGCTTTGTTGTCATCGCCAGTGAAAACCAGTCAGGGTTTTTTTTAGCAAGAATATCTAACCCGTTTTATTTTAGGGGAACCATTAGAAAAGCTCTCCATCATCACTGCAAATAGCAACGACTGTTTCCTTTTCTTACCATTGCGATACTAAAGAGACTCGAGAACCCAACCGTATGGCAATAGCAGGAATAATAAAAAACACCTCACCAAAATTGTATAGCAGGAATTAACTCTTTTCCTAAAGGGAATTCCTGGGGAGAGTCAGATTCCATCTAACCGAATGAATTACAGATACACGTAAGGGAAGTGCATCAAGAAAAATGCCAGGTTTTAAACAGAATGCACATCTGCATTCCTGTTACCAAATTATCCCAAAGAACACAGGTCTTAAAAAAATCCTAAGTATCTGCCATCATTTATGCCAGCAGTATTTTTTCTCCACTCCAGTGAAGACCGAAAGCGTTGCCAGGTTGTAGCCCGCCCCCCCACCCCCTCCCGCTGCTAGAAGCCATGTCACCTCCCGGCAGCGAGCTGAGCGCGATGCGCACGGCGCGGTACCCGCACGGCGCTGCCCCCCGCCCCGCGGGCTCGGGCGGTCCCTCCCCGGCCCCGCTACACCTCACACACGGGCCCGAGCGGCAGCGGCTGAACCGACTCGGTTCTGATGGTCCCCGTCCGAAAGCACTCGACCCAGTTAAAACACTCCCGATCATTTCAATGAGTGTTGCATCAAAGAGCTGGGCAAAGTACAGCTTTCCGTGTCACCGCGCAGCTACGGCGCTGACAGCCAAATCTGGCGAAAACGAGGGGTGCTGGCGCCGCTGAACGGTTTTTAACTCCAGTGCCGTCAGAAATGAGTTGGTTTCATAGAGAGCAAGTGACAGAGGGAACCTTCCCAACGCCCTGGAAGAGGAAAATCACCTCGGCTGGGCACGAATCATCTGCTGGTGAGAGCAGCCCTCGTGTAAAGAGCGTGATACTATTGTGACTATCGCTAAGCAGGAAACTGCAATCAGACATTTGCAGGAATTGGATGTTCAGTGTGGCCCGAACATGAGAATGACAGCTGTCTTTTCAGAGGTGTTAGTTTACTGTGTTTTAAAAACCAGCTTAGACAGGGCAGAGCCTGAGGTCAGATTTTGCCTCAGCCAGCAAACACACCTTAAATAACATTTGCCTGGTCTTCATCAGGATTTTAAAAATATCAGCTGACATATCTTAATTAAGAAAAACATTAAAATCACAAAACAGATCCCTAAAATTTTAGTATACACAATGCTTTGAGGAAAAAAAAAAGAGTACATTAACAGGTACTTATCAGAAAAATAATCATCACAGAAGTACAGTGGTTGTGTTGCTACATATTGTTCTTACTGCAACAACACTCACAGTGACTCTGATCAGCACAGCTCTATTTTCACGTGTGCAAGGTGCTGGTACACACAGTGAAAGCTGAGCCCCTTTTCCTACACCTCTCACCAGGCACGTGAAGAATGTATATTTGAAGGGAAGTTAAGCTGGCCATTACTGTCTTCAGAAATCATGTCTCAGTCTCTCTTGTTATCACAAGAACTGACCACAAACTTACCTCACCTAAAATGAAATGGAGATTTTTGACATTAAGATATTACAGGTTTAAGTACTGACAGCTAATACATTACCAGTTTCCAACTGGAGAGTACTAATCATTTGCTTGTACCTTCAATGTTCTTTCAAGGTTTTCTTCTACTTCTTTCCCATAATAAGCATACATGCTACAACTAGTATCAGTGGTTTCTCTTAGAGGACAGGATGCACAGACAAGTCCTGGGACAGTACTGTCAGGCATCGGGGCCTTACCTAATACTGTTCTGAACAGACTTTGAGGGTGGGGTTTTTTTACTTTAAGAAATGGCACTTCTGCAGAAACGTTTTTGGATTCTGAACTTTCCCCTTATTTTCTCCTGATGGGTGGATTTTAGTATTTTTTGACAGAAAAAGAAAAAAAAAAAGATGATGCTCTTTCAGAATCAGGAGCAATACAGGTTGCTGGACTGGGTATATTCTCTTATATCAGGGACTGAAGAGATGGGAAATCCATCCAAATGACATGTATTTTGCAACCTCACAAACAGAAAGATGAGAAAGCTTTGAAACAATCTTATCTTTCACCTAAAGACTTTTGAGTTCTTCTCTTGTATGCCACTGAAGTGATCCCCGACTTCAGGCTGACGTACGAAACACGAACACAGACGTGTGTGTATATGCTGTCCCTGACCTTTCACTTGAACCATTTCTTTCAACCAGGTACTTTTAAAGTGACTATCACTGTCGGAAAAAAAGCTGCCTATGATGGCAAAACTGCAAAGGCAGCAACCTTTGCAGACACTCTGACACCGTTTCCACTAGTACACTATAGCCAGATGACTCCTCATTCTTAACAAACGTGGTAAGAGCCAACCCTAACCGCCCAGAAACAGTTCAGACGCAGAACTGCCATCCTTTTCCAAGAGCTCCTACCAATGGTGAAAGTTCAGCTCTTGGTAAAGTTCAAACTGGAAGAAAAAAGGGACCAAACAAACACTAAAAATAAGCACCCTTGTAAAGCAAGTCTAACTGATGCAAGGTATTTCTGGCCGCTGCCTGAACATAAACCAGCAATGATAATAAATAAAGCACCTACTGTAATATTGAATTACTGCTTAATTTGATCTATTGTTTAATTTTCTCAAAACCTCTGGCACTAAGTAACTTGTGATAAAAATAATTTCATCTTCATATTTTTCATCAATCTTGACTCCCCTATACAGACATTACTACCCTTTGGTCACTAACTGCAAGACAGCAGGCAATTAATACTGAAGACCAAAATTTGGAGCAAGGGAGAAGACAGTAAAAACCTGAGGAATGCTCAGGACAACACACCAAACTGCAAGTAACAGCTGTCTGTTTTCAGGTGGTTTTGTTGACAAAGTAAGCTTTGCAACAAGCTATGCAAGGAATGTGAAGCCCCCCAGGTCTTGCATGGGTCAGATCCACAAGCCTGCTGAGGCTGATGGAAACTGTACCCATTTCAACCCAAGATTCAATTCGATCTACATGTAAAGGTCCAACAATTAATGCAATGAAGTGTTCAGTAGGAAACTGATCAAAGTGAAGGAAGGTGTATAATGACAGCAACTTGTACCGACATAACAACATTTGACAAAGACCTTAAATTTATTTAAAAGAAAAAAACTATCCACACTGAGTAGTACGTGTTACTACAGATGTTACAACACATTGGAAAACTACAACACAAAAAAGTTACACTACTCTCTGCAAGCTAGAAACCATGAAATTTCATTCCTATGCAGAAGGGACAGCCCAAAGACTACCAGCTCTCAAGTCCCTCATAAATCCTTTAAGTAGAACTTAAATTAGAAGTTATACAGGATTAAGGAGGTGGGTAGATCTTCATATCGGTCCTTCAGTAAAGCAGTGAAGTTTACCCACACATATTAGTAAAAAGTCAAAAAATAAAGTAAGTTTTAAAAAAAATGCAAACAGAACTATGAATCTCAAGTTCCAATCTGAGTTACTATTACATTGCACTGACTTAAAAAAATAATCACAGAATCATAGAATATCCTGAGTTGGACTTTATGATCCTTGTTGGGTCCCTTCCAACTCCTGGCCCCACACAGGGCCAGACAAGTCAAAGCATGGGACCGAGTGTATCGTCCAGGTGCTTCTTGAACTCAGTCAAGCTCGGTGCTGTCACCACTTCCCCGGGGAGCCTGTGCCAGTGCCTGATCATCCTTTCAGTAAAGAACCTCTTCCCAATATCCAACCTAACCCTCCCCCATCACAGCTTCATGCAGTTCCCTCAGGTTCTATCACTGGTCACCAAAGACATACCAGCACCTGTCCCTTCGCTCCCCCTCATCAGGAAGCCATAGACAGTGATGAGATCTCCCCTCAGCCTCCTCCAGGCTGAACTGAGGGACTTCAGCCTCTCCTCACAAGACTTCCCCTCCAGACCCTTCACCATCCTCACTGCCCTCCTCTGGACACTCTGCAGTATTTCTCTGTTCCTCTTGTGCTGTGGCACCCAAAACTGCACACAGTACTCAAGGTGAGGCCTCACCAGTGCAGTGTAGAGCAGGACAATCACCTTCTTGGACTGGCTGGCAATGCCGTGCTTGATGCACCCCAGGATATGGTTGGCCCTCCTGGCTGCCTGGGCACATTGCTGGCTCATGTTTAACTTGCTGTTGAGCAAGACTACCAAATCCCTCTCAGAATGGCTGGCCTCCAGCATCTGATCCCCCAGTCTGGATGTGCAGCCAGGGTTGCCCCTTCCCAGGTGAAGAATCCGGCACTTGCCCTTGTTGAACGTCATGCAGTTGGTGACTGCCCAGCTCTTTATCTGTCCAGGTCTCCCTGCAAGGCTTCTCCATCCTCACTGGAGTCAACAGCTCCTCTCAATGTGGTGTTATCTGCAAATTTACTTAAGACACCCTCCAGTCCTGTGTACAGGTTGTTTCTGAAAATGTTAAAAAGAACTGGACCTAATATAGAACCCTGGGGAACCTCAGTCAGATGAGGTTACACCTGACTGGCCACCAACCAGATGTAATCTCATTTACTATCCGCCTCTGGGCCAAATCCTTCAGCCAGTTGCCCACCCAACACATTATGGCTTTGTCTAGTTCTATGCTGGACATTTTGTCCAGCAAGATACTGAGAGACAGCATCAAAAGCCTCACTGAAATAAATAAATTTAAAAAATAACATTAGCTGGTTTCCCTTGGTTAACTAGCTGGGTGACCTTGTCATAGAAGGAAATCAGATTGGATAGACTGGACCTTCCTCTTCTGAACCCCTGCTGGCTGTGACCAATGATTGCGTTGTCCTTTAGGTGTTTTTCAGTAACTTTCAGTATGATTTTCTCCATTATTTTACCAGACACTGAGGTGAAACTGACAGGCCTGTAATTACCAGGGTCTTCTTTCTTACCCTTCTTGAAAACTGGGACATTTGCCAGCTTCTGGTCAACTGGGACTGCCCTGGATTCCCAAGACCGTTGAAAAATAATGGAGAGAGGTCTTGCAATGACATCAGCCAGCTCCCTGAGTACCCTGGGATGGGGCCCATGGACTTATATGGGTCCAGGTGGAGCAGCAAATTGCCCACAAGTTCAGGGTTCACTAGGAGTTTATTGTTACTGGAGTCATGGTCCTCCAACTTGAGGTATGTGGAATCCCACAGCACACTGGCTGTGTTGAAGACAGAGGCAAAGAAGGCATTAAACATCTCTGCTTTGTCTATGTCCCTGTTAGCAAGGTGACCGTTCTCATCAGTGACAGGACAATGTTCTTTTTGGTCCTCCTCTTCTTGTTAATGTATTCGAAAAACCTCTTTTTGTTGTAAGGTTGAGGGTGGGCTGTTCTGGGGGTTTTTTTGTAGGCTTCAGTGCTCACACTGTTCATAAAGCACAAGAGTTTGCAGTCCAACCAACTGCCCTACACTAGGAAGTAGGTGTTTAGCTGAATTTTTCTTCTATATGCAACATTCAATCACTTTGCTAATGAAAACATCCATCTAGAAAGTTAGCACAACTAACTACTCTCAAAGCATTTGTTTCACATGTGCACATCCTCAGAAAGCTTACATTCTGCTCTCTGTAAGTGCATTTGACCAACAGTACCACTATCAAAGCTCTCCACGTGTCTACTTCAGTTTTCTCCCACTATTAACTTTATAAAAATAAAATGCTGTCCCCTAAAAATAGGCCAGACCTGAATTCCCTCCAGTGTGTGTGCCCACAGTTTCTTAAATGTGAATCCTTACACTCCTGTGATACATTCCTTGTGACAGAACACATTTTAAATAGCTGAGCCCTGTTTCAGCTGAAGAAGAAGCAGCCGTGTTTCTGCAGTGCCAGGTACTTCAGGATTCTAGTCCCTACTTAGGGTCATTTTGTTGCTAGTAAAAGCAACAGCAGAAAAAGCTCAGCGTTAGGTACTCAAGACAGTCTGATGACAGGGGAAGGTTTTGTTGGGTTGCTTTTTTTTTTAGTGATATGCAGCAACTGCCATATATCCCATATTCTGTCTGTTAAGCTACATGAAGTTCTTGCATAGGATCTTGGTTGTTGTAGTTTAATATCTACTTCTTTTAGAATCCTTGAAGTAGCTGGCTACATTTCCTGTAGGAAATGCAAAGCATACTTATTTTGGTTTGAATTCACACAAAACATTGTGAATTAGAGATAAGATGCCATGAACTTTAATACTAAGCATTTGACCCAAACATAGGAACGTTGCTTCATCAACAGCTTTATCACTGGGATTGTACTTCATGGCTTTTCATCTTTTGTTGAATTCAAACAAACAGAAAACTCAATTCTTCTTCACCCCATACCTCACTACTGTTTTACAGACTAACTGTTAAACATCCATGAAAACAACACATTTCCATTTGGCAAAAGAAGCTGGAGAGCCACAAGACGTCTCATTCTAATGTACCACCTGAGAGATTTTGAGCAGTCATGGTCATGGCTAAATGACAGACCAGACAACTGGAGCAGCGATGCAGGTTATTTCAAATCCTTAAGAGGCTGCTGCAGCTATTATAGATAAGAAGTTAGGCCACAACAACGGTATTTTTAGAGGGGCACCTCACAGGTAAAACAGCAGTAATTTAGAACTGACTTCCAGGGTCTTCCCTGTAAAGCATTTCAAGGGCAATACTCAAGAGAAGCTTACAAGTACTTGTTGATACTGGGCAGGATCTTCTGCTATTAGGTAGAATATTAGGTAACCCAGGCTTGCCAGAAATGCTCGTATTTAGGTTTATCAGAACAACATATTTATTTTTCAATATGTGACAATTCCAGAGGAAAACTGCCATAAAAGAAAAGAGTTGTGCCTATCTTATCTAGTAATGTAGCCCACAGTCCCTATGAGATGAAACAGTTTGTTCACCCTTACTTTACAGACTCGAGGGGAACAGAGGCTAAAAGGTCGGCTGAGAATCAGGTAGCTAAAAACTATAAAACTCCACTTGAAGTGAAGTGTATACACTATACCACACTTTCTCTGCAGACTGGCCACTAATTTCACCTTGACTTCTGCAAAGCTTCTCCCAGGTATAAAAATAAGTTATTTTAGAAGATTTTTTTTTTAAAATGTATTTACAATTGATCATTTCATAAGCAACTTGACAAAAAAGGCAATCCAGGTACTCTTGAAGTCAGTAATATTATATTAGTTACACTACTGAATAGGATTTTATTCTCAAGGGCCATCATGAAAGATACAGTGTGTTTACACGGTTTTCCCATAAATAGAGCAAAAATGAGAAAAAAACCCCAACCAAAACCCGACCTCAAACCCAAGTGGCTGCCAGATGAACTTTACACCTCGCACTGTTAGAGATGTCCCTAAGCTCCATTCTAACACAAAGTTCAGGTTACTTACACTACCACGGAACCCAACCTCATCCATACTCTTGTAATCTTCACTAACAGAAGTGCCCTACACTAAACCCAAGTTATACTATTTGTGATTTCTTTAATGTGATGTAGAAGGAAATAAAGCACTGAAAAAAACTCCCAGAAAAAAAGCATAAAATTAATGTTTAATCCTGTCTATGCTCACTCTTCAGCTCTTGCCATGCCTAGGCTCTGCAGACAAGAAATACAAATATTGCTCCTTCATGTAATTCGGTAATCAATGCCTTGACATTGTCAGCTTCTTCTAGGGTCCTTTAATGTTCACATTTTCTCTAAATTAACCTAAGCACTTTGTGATCCTCACCTGATACAGGGTGCCCACTATACAATCGCTTTACACAATACATTTCCAAGGACACTTACAAAACAGAACATCACTGAAATGCTTTCAACCTCAGGAAAAGCCAGTTGCATTTAAATAAACAGCAGGAAAATGTCTGGTGAGAGACCTGTTGTAGAACATTCTCTCTAGGGCACAACTTGGAGCTTGAAAGTCCACTTGATCTGAGCCCGGATTTGAAGATAGAAGCTCTGCTTCACTATGCACCGGGCAACAGCAAAGACAAAACCTGAGTTTCTTTAGCACTTGCTGTAATTACAGATCCCTTGTTGTCTGTAGTGCTGTTCAGTGCATGAACCAGAGCAGCTACCTCTGTCAACAGGAACCAGCACTTCAATTAACATCTGTCATGTGGTACATCTGTACAGACCGCCCCTCCTACAGACACGGCTGAGACTCACCTATGAGAGAGGGTGGGTTTCATGGAGCTCATAGAGTTCATGGGGGGTTGCATGGGTAGCTTCCCTGGAGGATCGTTCTGCCGGCTTTTCTGGTGGCGAAGCAGCAGGAGCCGTCCCAGCTCCTCACACCACGACGAAAGCAGCGCTGCGCAAAGAGAACAAAGTGACAGTAAGCGCACGACTGAAGGAGCGGCACGGCCCAGTGCAGATGTAAGCTACTGGAACTGGAGTCACAGTCTGAACAGGCAAACCCCAGGAGTGAAAAGCTCATCCACGAACCACCACTCACATTATTATCCTATCAAGTTGAGGCTGCAATCGCCCTACACCAACATTATAATGTTTCTACACAGGTTACAAACATCCTGCACAGCCCAGGAGGCATGAGAGAACTTGTCTGAGCTGAGTGGCACAGGGATGAAGAACAGATGAGGCACAAGGACATGGGACAGCTGTTGTGAGTGAAAAAAGATGCAGAAGAATTCATTTCACACTAATAGAAACGTAACAAAAACATACAGAAGACACTGTTCACAGAGGGGAGCAAAGACCAACAAGATCTCTTTGCTGTTCAGCTGTTTTGTACAAAAGATGAACTGGAAAGGCATGAAGAGAAACCCATGTTCAGGAATTTATTTCCAAAACTGCTATCAGCGACCAGTCTTGAATAGATAAACAGGAGAATATGGCCACACTGATGCACGGATACAAAGTTAGGCACTTAAAACTGTGTTTGACCTCGCACAATCCCTGAATCTGTATTTCCATTTTGTGCCTAATCTTCTGGTCAATGAGGGTAATTCTGTGCTTAGAAGAAAATCACGCCTATGAACTATGAAGATGCAGAGATTTCCTAGAGGGATGAAAAGCTGGACACTCCTTCTGAAGACATGAAAGGGGTCATTATCCCTGAAAATGTGGGCTCTCCCTTTCACACTCACTCAGAAAAGACCAGCCCCTGTTACAGCAACTACCTACTTTGCAGTAAGCAGAACCCCAGAAAGCGACTGCGGGCAAAATCTGGCTCCCATGAGTGCAGCCAGCCAGACACCCCACTGTTGCCTCCAGCAACACCCGACTGAGCCTCAAAGCTGCCTGTTTAATTCCAGCATCAGAAGTGGCTCCAGTAACAAGTCACCAAGGTATGACACAGTGAAGAGTTTCACTGGAACGAAGCGCAGACTAATTGCAAAATTCTGCAGCTGAAGAAACGTTCTCAAGTGGAAGTGCTTGGGGTTTTTCCTTCTTTAAAGTATACTTTATAAAACCCTGAGAACAAGAAAATGCTTTGTACTTAATTTTTAACTAAGTGCTTTCCTGAGGTGTTATGAGATGAACACAAATCAACAGATTGCAGAAGTAGGTGAGAACCAGAAGACTACTCAAAACCCAAGCTGCCACAGCAGTTTAGAAGAGAGCTCTACATGTAATTTTAGGCATGCTGCCTTAAAAGAGATTAAGTGTAGAATTCTCTAAAAGTTCTTATTTTTCTAATGGTTGTCTTGTCACCAAATAATATAATCACAAGCAGCAGCAAACCAGAATTTCAGGGAACACCATCTTCTTTTACCAGCAGCTACTCACAGGTACTGTTAACACATACTTAAGAACAAATTCCAAAGAGACTAATTATAAAGTCATACTGGGGAGGAGGGGGGTAACCCGCTTTATTGAGAACACACACACACAAATTATTTTTCAGTATGAAAAACAATGGGAATTTCTCAAGTTCACCAGCCACACAAGAAAAATACTTAAAAGCCTGGGCCATTCCTGTGAATTAATCACACATCTGGACAAAGGAGAGGTGGTAATTTCATTGCATTTATCAAGCGGAAGGTCAAGAGTGATGTTCAGGGAGGCATTTTAGAGCTCTGCTGTGACAAAAAAGGGACACCGTGTCTTTATATAACTAAATATGGTCACTGGGAAATTGTCAGGCTCACATGTAGCCTACAGAAAGCATTCCCCCGAGCTCTGTGAAATGCTCCAGCAACGAGTGTCAGTCTAAGCAGCTTCTCTATTAGCCAAGGAATCTGTCAACAAGCATTTGATCAAATTATACTCACCTTTTATCCCTGGCATATCATTACTAATGTGCCAGTGACAAAGGCCCCCTCCCCCTTTTCCAGCCGCCTGGAGATACAAATCCCCGACTGGCAGGGTTGCTTCCCAAGCACCACGGCCACTCGTGCTCCCAGAAGCACGGACAAAGTGTTCTGCTGAACACTGAACGTAGCCGTCAGGGCGGCTGAGCACTTCCACCCCCGACTATAATTACTACAGTGTCAAATGGAAATCCTCCATCTGAACGAGGCTTTGGTGGGAGAAGGGAGGCGCCCCTTCTGCACACCTATGTGCACTTGACAAGTAAGAGAAAATGCAACAACCCGATGGGTCTGAGGGCATGAATCTGCACACAAAAGCCAAACCTGCTTGGGAAAAAAGCAGAGGAACTCTCAGGAAAGGAATATGCCAATGAGATCACGTTGCTTCGGCGAGATAAAGATAAGAAAAGATCTTGATGACTTATTGTTATTACCGGTGTCCAATGCACATGTTTGTACGGGTGAAATGCAAACCGGCAAAGAACAAAGCCGTCCTCAAGACAAGCTGGATGGTTTCATTCTACAAGTTGCCTGAAGAGGACTCATGTTTTTAGAAACTAAGAGACTACAGGTGTAAAACAGAGGAAATTTACTCATCCCTATCACAGCACTCATTACAGAGAGGTTTAACCTTTCCCCCCCGGGACATTTCAACTCGTACCATGTATAATAATTCCTCTCTTCCCTGTGTCTGTTTGTGCAGAGAATGAGAAGAGAGCTGTTTGTAGGTGCCTTAGGAGTACCAGCCCTCCCTCTATACTGCTCAGCAGGAGCAAGAGCCCTCTAAAGGAGTCTGCCCCTGTCCTCCACTGGAAATGCTGGGGTGGCACCCCTGCCCCATCCACCTCCACTGCTCTGCTCGGAAAGATGAATATATGTCCCCCCCAACACATCTGGTACAGCTGGCTTCTGGAGAACATCACTTCCTGGGCTATTCAAGCTAGATGAAACAAACTCAAAATGAATTTACAGATTACACTATTCATCTTTAGTGTACTTAGTTACTGCTTTTTATGCTGACAGTATTAGGCACATCTCAACTCATTTACACTCAAAGCACGAAAATTCAGTATCATACTATAATGAACAGATAAAGCAGCAAGCACAAAGGACAGCTACAGATGGTGCCAACAGTCAGTCTCTCCCTCTCACAGCACAGCCAAGCAGCTGCTTTTTCTCCCCCCTCCGCCCCTCCTCCTTGTACAACAGGAGCACAGATTTTGCAGATGGACCATCCACACCGTCTCTCGCAGCCTCTTGCTGCGGCACTTTAATGATCAGATTTAAATCGTGTTCCTGTGCTGCATTGCTACAATGTCCCTTGCATATAATGATGTGGCTTTCCTGCTTAAGTTGAAGTCAACTGTTGCAACGGGGGAAAGGAAAAACCCTTAAACACGCACCCCCCCACTCCCCCACACGCAGCCCAGGTGTAAAACACAACCTGGTTAATACACCAGAATTGACGTTTTCAACCCCTGTTCAGTCACAGAAGGCTCTGCCACCCTGTGCCAGAAGATGCATAATAATGGCAATCAAGCGCTGTGCTGACAGTTTAAGTGTATTCACACATTTATTTGGCTTAAAGGGACACGCTCTGGGATGACTGGTGCAATATTTGACCTACTTTTCTCCATCTGCAAAACCTGTATCATTCTTAATGGGATTGCGTTTTACTTAAAGCATTGATGTATTTCCATAGGAACAAATCAATACTGATTTGGTAACGATGACTGTGTTCAGAAAACAACAGAAAACGAGCAGCCTCAGCTTTCACATTTGTAAAACACAGAAAAACATAAAGATTTCAAAATAAGAGATTTTAAAATTTTGAGTAGCCCAAGGGGTTTCCCTAAGGAAGCGAGAGAAAATACCCGCTCAGACATTCAGCTTGCTGCTACCCAGTCCCATTTTTGTTTCTCCTTTCTCTGAAGAGGACCAGACGTTGCAAGAATGTGAGTCTCAGCACAGAATGTGACCGACCTCTCCTTAAAATACTCATAAATACTCCCACACACCCAGAATTGGCCACGCTTTAAGTCCTTCTGGATGCCTCCAATAGTTTTAAACATTTTCATTGAAAAAATCATAAGACAGCGTAATGTATCCACACTGGGATCCTGAGGACAAGGAGAAGGAAGAGGGCTGGAAGTCAAAGATTGATTTTTATTTTTTTTTCCCTTCAGCCCGAGTCACATTTCAAGCATTTCTCTGCAACCACAGGGCTAAGCCTTGCTTGAAAGAGAAAGGAAGCAATTGTTATTTAATCCCCTGCCTCTAGGAGCCAGGTCTTTTAAGAATGTGCCAAATATCACAAGATTTGCGACACAATTATTAGGACTGGCTACATCCTCCGTTACTGCTCCTTTCCTGTGAGGGCCCTTTTGTGCCTAAAAGCTGCCAGGCGGTACAGAAACAAGGGTCTCCACTGCCTGCCCTGTGGCACCTTCCCATCCCTCAGAGCCATGCGTGCCCATAGCCAGCAGCAGCATCACAATTGCTTGGGAAGTGCTAGGTCCTTCTGTTAGGAAAACCAAGGAGCTCGAGCTGGGGAAGCCACGGATCACGCTCCGGGCTACCCATGCCACAACAAACGATGCCAGTGTTACTTACTACGTGATGGATGCTGATGACGCACCTCAAAGGATAGTTTATAGCCACAGCATTGATTATTGGTACAGCCCGTTACAGCTCCTTTTGGGCCAGGGAGCAGAAAGGGGTAGGAAAACAGGCTAAGCAATCAATGCTACCCCATAGACTCACTAATGCATTTCATTAGCTGCATCCACACCAGCACTGATAGCCGCAATCCCGTAACTGACTGATTTAACCCGCCGCGGTGCAAAGTGCTGTAGTAAGCATCTCCGAGTGAATGAGCCAGTGGGCTCCCTAGAAAGCAAAATACAGAGAAGCACGGTGCTAATCTATTTACCTATTATGATACCCTAGTATTAGTTACAGCTTATCACCTCAGTAAATCGCCGCCTCTTGTTAGGGAACAGGCTTAAAGGTGCAACAAACTGTTATTTACAGGCAGACACTATATTTACAGCCACAAAGACAGGTGAGGAGGGGATAGGACAACAGCTCAGTAATTTCAATGCCTTCTGCTTCCCGGGAGACTGCTGGAGGAGCACAATAGGATTACCGCTTCCTTGCTGCAGTTAGGCTGCAGTAGATAGTTCAATAGGCAGACTGGCAGACCCGTATTTCTTACTCGCTGTAATGAAAATATTAGGAAAAAAGGAGGAGTTTGATTTGGAGAACTATCTGTTCAGCACCGTCTCGCTCGTTTGGTTTTGTGTCTCAGAAGGAAATGCATTTGGCTGAAAAGATATTTACAGCCTAAGTAAGAAAATACAGCATTTTTTCCCCCCACAGATCATATCCATTAAGTTTATATTGCTCTTAGAAACAAATTCCTATTTTTTACATGGAGAATTCCAGGTAAGCAGAATCTGGAGCTACCAAGGGCTTTCTATGCTCTTCAGTACAGACTGCTGTCTAAATACAGTTTTTATAAATCATCCAGGGAGATAATTTGGTGGAGTGGGAAGGGAGGCAGAAAAGAGATGAGAGGAATGGAAGTAACTATTGTCTTGGTTATTTAAGAACGTTATTCTTTTACACAGAAAAAAATGAAACTATATGCCATTTGGAAAAATATATTAAAAATGTTTACTACCTAATCCTCGATGTGCTGTAGCATTAGAAAAATAATTTCAATTGCATTAAAGGATTGAATCTTTGTCTACATCTTGGGAAGTGGTAAATTGGATGTCTTCCTCGTGTTTTAAAAGCCATTTTGCTTTTAAAGAGCTGGGAGAGGGAGAGAGAAGGAGAAACCGGTCATCCCAAACTATTTCAAAGATTGATTTTCCTGCAGCTCTCCTCCTCCTCACGTGCTCCAGCAGAGCCTGGCAATGTCTGGCTAACCTGTCGGACAGTCAGTCAGGGCTGGAGGAGATACGATGTAACTATGTATTAAGAGAGATTCCAAGCATGTGTGTATAGGATGTAACTGTCCATTACCAGAGATTCCCAGTACTTGTGTTTGCCCTTCCTCTTCAGTTCTTTCAAGGTACTGCTCTGTGTCCTAACCCTGCAACAGACAAGCCCTACCCCTGACATTACAGAAGCTGCTGCTCCCTATCTGCCTCAATGCGGAGAGCACAAAAGGCCTATGTACAATGCCAATTACAAAGCAGCAGTCGTGTTTCTCAGCAGTCTGTCTGTTCAACATGGACTCCAAGCAGTTCCCAGGGAATCCACACCTCCTCCCAGGCACACCTCTCTGGCTGTCAGCAGATGCCCCCTCTGCACACAGGGGCCCACAGCACTGGGCCAGTGCTTGCTCCGAGGTGTATGTTCCCAGCTTATCCCAGGAAACTTACACCCCAGCTGGCTGCTTTTTTTGAGCAGCTGAGGACTGTGCTTGCTGTCCTCCATCAGGCAAAATCAGTGACATTAGCTGAAACAGCTCAACTAAGTAAGTTGGATTAAATGGACTGATTTTATCTGAACTTTTAAGTACCAACACAAACCTGCTCCACTTGTACAGGAGTGAGAACACAGTGTATCTTTGGTACCACCTTCAAATGCACACAAGATTAACAAGTGTGGGTCCCAGCAACCACACAGCAAACTACTTGGAACTGAACTCTCCAGCAGAGCAAAGAGGGCAGCTGGCTCAAACCCTACTTTAGGAGGCTCATCCAACAGGAACACAAAGTCAACAGTCATGGTTCAACATTGTGATGTGGGGCATGACACGTGTTTCTACCACTAACATCCAAGTAATGACCTTTTCCACCAATGCCACCTCCATTACTATAGCTACAGCTGTGTCCCACAGTAATATCCAGCTTTGCCCTGGTAGGATCTATAATGCACTCATGTATTATGGTTAAAAAACCAAACACCATTCAGGTTTGTCGCAAAATACGTACCACAGGGAATACTTAATTAAACTGAATGCAACATCAAATTAATTAACAAAGGTTTTATTCAACAACACCCTGACTGCAAACTGGAGTTCTCTAGCATGAGCTTTCAAGGCTGCTGCACGAGAGCGACATCATGTACAAGTCTGGTCTTGAATATGGGTCCAGCCTGCCTTGGCTTCAGCTCTTCACAAATACCTCTGAAGACACATATATAAAGGCTTCCCCAAAAGCTCTTGCCAGTTGGAATAGTACATGCTGGAGAAACAGATTTGAATGCTGCTATCCTTATCCTATGACTTCAGTGGAACTGGGATTCCCCAATTTCCTTCTACACTTGCCAAAACTTGGCAGAGCATCTTACCAGATTCACTACATTAACTTTGAAGTAATACATTACAAAACATAGCAACAATGGCTCAATTTGGCAAGCACAAAACACTCTGCACAGATCCAGATAAAATACGTAAGCATCTCATTTAGACTTAGCTTTACCCATGTTGCTACATTTGAAAACATGCCCCATTATAAAGAGAAGACAAAGCTGGGGAAAGGCCACCAGCAAGTGAATCCTGGATACGGCTTTCCAAAGAAATGCACTCCAATAGCATTAGACTGCTTATTTTCTTACTCATCCAATTGTTGGTTTCACTGCTTAGATTTCAAACAAGAGTGTCTTTCATTACTGCTGTATGCTTTTATTTTGTAATGCCAGTTCTAGTCATCAACACATTTCACACATAATACAGGCATCTGAAAAATGGAAGTGACTCACTTCTACCCATCTTTGGCTAGATTCAAACCAGTAACCTGTAGGTGACAGGCTCAGATTCACTTAATCCACCCTGAGCCCTCCAATTACTACTGCAAACAACTTGTGAGCTAACACTAACAACCAAAAGTGCTAGGGAAAAAAACCACCCAAACCAGCATCATTTAACCAGAGTTTGAACACAGGCAATCCATAATCAGTACAAGGACCAAAGTCTGGAAAAGTGAAAATCTAGACATTGCCTTCAAAAGAGGAAAAGGAATAACTGCAGAATTGGAGGTCTAGTTTCCTACTGGGGAAAAATAACTTGAACTATTTAAAAAGACCAAGAGGAAAGTAAAAAATGAGTACCAAGCACAATGGATTTGCCAGGAACAAATCACACCACACTTCTGGTACTTTACATTAGCAGATAAGAGGCCTTGAGCATAGATTAGTTTGATTTTAGCAAGGCTTCAGTGCTGCTTTCCATGATATTTTTACAAATAAACAAGGGAATCAAGGTCTAACAGAACACAACACAAAATGGCTCAAAACTCAGGGTTACCGAACCATTACATCAATGGTCAGTAACGGAAACGCCCCACTGGATGGGTTTTTTGCAGGAGTTTGTTCTGAAATTGCTGGATGCTTCATTTATGGATACCCATAGTGCAGATGGATAGAGGGCTAGAAGATGTTTTGGCTCAATTTATGTGTGGCACAAGCTGGAAAGAAGCATCATGTCACCGCAGAAACCTCATGTTGAAATCATCTTGAAGCTGAAGAAATGGTCTGAAACGACGTGCAACAGAGACAAGCACAAAGTACGACACTGTGCACCTTCTCAACAGCAGGATGAGAGCCATCTCCAGGGGCCAGAATTCTTGGATCGGGAGCTCAAGGCAGAAGCTGTGCAAAGGCTGAGCCCGTGCTGGGCTGCCAGAGCAAACTCAACGAGCCTCCTTGGCTGCAGTATTGGAAGCCAAGCTTGAAAGATGCACAATTCTCTTTTCTC
This sequence comes from Porphyrio hochstetteri, assembly GCA_020800305.1. Classification (NCBI taxonomy): domain Eukaryota; kingdom Metazoa; phylum Chordata; class Aves; order Gruiformes; family Rallidae; genus Porphyrio; species Porphyrio hochstetteri. The sequence continues at coordinate 13,932,305 of CM036911.1, forward strand.
TCTACCCCACCACAAAGTACACCATGGAAGGAGAAGAAAAGTAATCAGAATGATTAAGAAAAAAATTATCAATATAACTGGCAAGAAAAGATTGCATTGAGTAGGGTTTTTGGTGGTGGGTTTTTATTTGTTTTTTTATGAAGAAGGAAGATTAAGAGCACTATCCTGATTTACTACCTAATAAATCGTTATCCATCTCCACAGTACAAAGAGAGAGAAAAGACACAAGCTAGGAAGCACAAGCATCCTAGTGCTCCTAATACCCTAAGGGGTAAATTGGAGGAACAGAGAGGCAGAGGAAAGGTCAGATAAACATCTGGAAAGAAGGGCATTAGGGATTCTCCAGGCAAGGGGCCACAGCATACATGACTTTTCAAAGACTTTTACAATCACATGATTCTATGCTTGTGAACACAGGAATTTCAATCAAACAGCTTGCACCGGGAAAATGTTTCAATCTGGCTTGTATTTGTAATTATTCCAAAAAGACAAGAAATGCAAAAAATACTTAATGTCTCAGAGAGTGGGGAGTTCCTGCAGAGACTGCTGAACTGGCCACCCAGCTGCATGGTTTGCTGGCTAAGTTTTAAAGATGAAAGAAGCTGGGAGCAGGTGATGTGCTGAAGGTCACACCATTTGTGACAGAACGAGTCCCAGAACAGAGAAGATCATACACCTTCTTCTCTTTGCAAGGAAAAAACACAACCACCACATCAAGGGTTTTCTGCTCTGTGCCCGCAGTCTCAGTGCCTGCCATGGAACATTTTCAAACAACAACTGTAAAACATCTGGAGAGGCTTTCAAGGAGGGAAAAAAATATTACAAAACCCACACAACCAAAATTTATAGCAGAAACGTGTTTCCAAAGTTAACATTGTGCAACCAGAACTTCTGAGGACCAAAAGCTATTTTAGGAACTTTTGCTTCTTGGTGCTGCAGTCTTGCTCTTTGCTTTAATTTTACGTTATTTTACATTTTTTATGGGGAAAGAATGTTTAATCAGGTGTCCTCAAAACTTTTTACATTTTTTTGTAACTAGTGTAATACAACCTTTGCCAACTTCTCTGTAAGTGTGGAAGGGAAAAAAAAAGGTCAGTTTTACAAGTTGGACGCTGCAGGACCATTTTTCACATTATACAAACTCTGTACCTGAACAGAACTGAGCTGAAAGCACTCTGCCCCTATACTTGTATCTTGGTTTTTATTTTGAAAGAAAATTACAGCTATGTATAAAATAATCTCTATGTGCTGAATGTGAAAACAGTTGAGGACATCAGCAAAGAGAAATACAGCCTACAGTAGTTTTTAACTTTTCTGTCTGAACAATACAGAGCAGACAGAGGCGTGCATGCACTGCAATTTCAAGGCAGCGATGTTTCCCATCACACCCCCCCACTTAATGTGTTTAGTTTTCTAACAAAGTACTTTCTTCTCTTTTTCCCCATTGTATTCCATCAACCCCACAAATCCTGTCATCTTCCCTTTACCAGTGACCTGCTTTGCTCCTCCTGTACCACTCACCTTTTCTTGAGAACTGCCTAATTAATTAACATACCAAAGTTAAACGCAAAGTAATTGTTCCCAAGCTACACTGGAAACTTGGTAACTAATTTGAGCAAGAGAATAGTTCCTCTACCCTGAAAGTTCACTTCTTTTAGCTGCCTCTGTTGGGCTAACGGACATTTCTCACCTCAAACGCAGCTGAATTCAAGAAGCAGACTTTGAGAGCCATGGATGCTCCTGTTAAGGCATTCTGATACACTTTAAGACACAATGTGCAGTTTGTTTATTACCAATAAAGCAAAACTAGCAAATCATGTATGCTCTGTTACCATTAGGGCCACACAGGAAACAAGTCGGCTTGAACCAAGAAGCAACAAATAACCCCATCCTGATCGTCAGATTATTTTGGTTGTATTTTCATGACACGAAGCATTCAGCAGCAACACTGCCTTCAGGTAGCCCTGTCTTCCGCTGCCCGTGCCCATGCCCTGCTGTGGCTCGCATGCTCCCAGCTGCACTTAAGCATCATCTCTTCGCACAACCACCCTGTGAACCTGACCAGGAATCTTTCGTTTTGTTTTGTTTTTCCCCAGACATTTACTTGTTGTTGTTTAGTGTTTCCCCCCAGCTAGATGAACTCCCTGCTGCGGCTCAGAATCTGGCCCCAGCACCAAGGCTACGGCACTCTGCAGAGGCGGAAATCAGCCAGCTGTTTCTGTGCACAGGCGGTACCCAAGACAGAGCTCCAGTGCACGCATACATGCCTCAGCTCAATTAGCTGAGCTACAAGCACACGGTGGTTTGGAACACGAGGCTGTTTTATTTAAAAACCTAAGTTTGAACATTAGTTTTAGACAGATTAGAAATTGCTGTTTCCTTGTCTTCAGGGGAATGTTTATGGTTTTACATAGGTACAATTAGGTTATCTATGGAATAAGGGAGAGGTAAAGAAATGAGCACGGCTAATTGCTTTTTACACGCGTCTAGGGAAGAAGCCAGAAGAAACCACAGCCTGCACTGCTTTTTCAATACCTGAAAATAAAAAAGAAATGGGGAAGGGGTGGGGGGGAAGGCTCTCTGTGACTACCCTCCTCCTATGAGCATTTACAGGAGAGCTGCCTGCCTAAATTCTCAGAGGCCACCTGGCCCCCTCTCCCCGCACACAGGATTGGAGTGCTATAAGATAATGCCATCACTGCTCTTGCCATCTATAAATAACAACTGCATTTGGAGCCAGCCAAGTCACGTGGAAAAGCTGGCCAGCGATACGTACATGTGTGTGAGCATGCATTTGGGAACCCAAATAATTCTAATAATCTTGCATGAAATAAGCTTTAGCTTTCCAAATTTAGGTCTGGTCCATGCACTCTCTGCAGCTCATGGAGGACCGCTATTATTTTGTCTCAATACAGCTCTTCCCTTGGAAGCTGCTGACTAGGGCATTAGCGGGGTATTGTGCAAAACCCTATCATGTGCTGCTGCGCAGACAGACTGCTTGGAGAGGCAGACAAGAATCAATTCCTCCGGCAGCTCTGCTAACCCTCCCTCCCCTCTCATTGACATCTTATCTCAGCCACTGAAAAGGCGAATGGGCCGAGCGAGGCAGCCGTGGGGAGGGGTGGGTGGGTGAGAAAGCGAGACAGACAGCACAGCATGGATGCCACACGCTGGAACAGCCTTCCTATCTTGTACCGAACTGCAGCACCAGTCTTCCCAGCCTCCTGTGAATATTTCAGGCGGAGGACTGGGATGACAGTGAAAATAATATAGTCCTAATGACACACAGAGCCAGGTTTTAATGCCAATTTTCTACAGCAAATCTGTTACAGCACTGCAAGAGAATGATTTTTCCAAAACCCCCAAACATATATATATAGATGTGTGTGTGTGTATGTGTGTATGTATGTAAAATTTGGATGCTGAAATAATCCCACAGCATTAGCAACAAACAAATAGGAAACCATTTCAGATGAGTTGTATGCAACTCCTCAGGGCGTTTTTGGGGAAAATGACTAGAATACAACCTGACATGACCAATAGAGCCTACAAAAAATGTTGTTTATCCAAGACTGTAATACCCACAAGACATTATCAGGGGTAAGATTTTCATCTTCAGAAGCTAAAACTGAAGAGAGCATATACTGAGGAGAAGAGGAGAAAGGAGGAGGGAGGGCAGCGAGGGACCCAGAGGATTTCCCAAGACTTCAAGCCCCGGTAATTCTGCAGCGCTTTTCACAGGGACAGCATTTCTGTTTCACAGACTGTAGAAAAGCAGCAGTTTATACCACCACTGAGCAAACACCCTATCTAAATAGCAACCACATCTATTTTATGTCCCTGTAACATCTGGATAAGAAGAATGAAAATGGACATCAGAACACCAAATATTACTGTAAAACACATGGTAAAGATGCTATCCAAGCAGATGGTAAATAAAATTCTCCATTCTTGGTCAGAACCATTTTGGATTAGCTTCTGCTCCTACTGAAGTTGGTGGAAAATACCGTAAACAATTTTACTGGCAGGAAGGCTGAATCTCTTCTATTACATTTGCACAACCTCTACTAACCTGATTTTTTTTTTTAATACACCATTTTAGGTGTCCTATGTAAAATGTAACTTCCCTCTTATACATTCATAAGTCCCGTCATGTTAGTGCAGCAGATGATAATGTTAAAGCAATGATGTGGGAAAGTGGCTAGAACAGAGGGTCAAAACTAAGAGAAATGACAGCAAAAGATAAGATATATGTTAACGAAAGATAAGGTTTCTGAAAGGTCAGAGAGATGCATTTATTGCCTACGGACTGTGCCTGGCTACTTACTGTCTGGAGACTATATAAACGGCCTTTCACAAACACGTAACAACTGGCTCTTTCCACAATGAACTTTAAAGGAATGTAATAAAAGTTCAAAACCAAGATGGCATGGGTAAAAATCTCAGGGAAATTTAACACAGGAATGTTCTGGAAGGAGCTGGTTATTTGAAGGGCTTGAAAGAAAGAAGGGCTTGCAGCCAAGTATTAGGAAATTTTCTCTAAGGGGAATAGTCTTAAGTAATTTTCAAAACACGAGGGTGGAAGAAGAGATGAGGAGAACCCTCAAGAGCAACAGAAACCCAGGGAACAGGGACAGAGAGAAGGAGGATCAGACCCGAGGGTGCTGGCTCACTGTTTAATGAGAAGGGAGAATGGGTAATTACGTGGGCTCCAAGAAGGTGTGAATTATTCTTTTTTCCCCTGCATAGTTTTGGTGCTGTATTTTACTTTGAGAACAAGTTTCTAATACATTTTCTTCCTGCTTAGAGCCTGTATATGTACATGTTCCCAAAGAAGGAAGCCGCCCCCCAAAAGCCAAATTATCCAAATTTGGCCAAATTCACATATCAGCTTCATGCAATACCCCGTTCTAATCTTGTCTATTGCAATATACATCGATCAGGATACTGCTCCAGTTCCAAAGGCTGTCAAGTTGGGTTAAAATAAATTAGAAAAAAAAAAAAAAGAAGAAAGAGGGGTGAGGAAGGAAAAACCCAACCCAAAAGCTGTCAGTGCAGCTTCACTGTGGTGATGGCCAAAAAAACATGTCCCCCCCCCACCTTTTTTAACTTCCTACACAACATAGTTGTTTTCCCTCTGCCTTCTGAGTCATATCTGTTCATGTTACTAAGAAAGCCCCACAGAGCCAATATCGCTAGGGAAGAACAAGATGTATTTTCAACAAGACTGTTGGCTGATTCCAGCTGCTGCAAAACCTTTCTTTCCAGAAATGATAAAAAAAGCAGAAAAACCACCATGAATTTCAGGTTCCAGATACTTTTAATTCATGCATCTGGGATATTTAGTGTGGAAAGGTAACAGCAGACATCTTCTGTCCAGCAAGGTAACTCCTGAAGGGATGTCACTGTGCTTCTTTCTCCCTTTCTAAAATACAGCCTTTAGGTGAGAAATGTTATTGACATTGCCAGCATGACCAGAAAAATCCCATTTATTAACATTAATACAAACAAAAAAAGTAATGGTAGCATTAATAAAATACAATAAAAAAATAAGAACAGGGCAGAGTATTTCCAAATTGCAAAAGGCTTCAGGTTCAGGAAGCAGGATTCAACCCTAACAATACATGCAACTTAATAACTGTCTGTAACAATTATTTTGTAGCAGTATCCTAAATCAGATGTTTTTCAAATGCAGAGTTGAGCACTGCCATGTGATCAGGACCACGCAGTCTAAAAGATATACATGTAAACAAAGCACTTCTTTTATCTGCAAGTCGCTGATAAACACTAGCTAATCCTCATCTAATCCTGTGAAGAGAACATCATCCTAGTTTCACAAAGAGGAACGCTAAGGTAGTGAACTAATCCTTTGGGGAAAATACTCAGGTTAGAATGCCAGAGAGACTAGCTATTGTCTAAAGGTACAGGGAAATCACATCTAGTTGCTGCCAGGATGAGGGACTTTGAGGCTACTGACTGGGAGGTATACATGAAAATTCCTGCTGCCTGGACTATCCCCTCTCCCTGAGGAATCTTCTGGGTTACTGCTGACAAAAAACCCAGGAAGGAGAGAATGGGTTTGGACGTCAACATAGAAACAGGATTTTCACATCTGTAGAGCAGGGTCTTGGGAAGAGAAAGGAGCTGCTCTGAAGGAGGATAATGCCAGTCAGTAAGGCCGTGCATTCACAGTCATCCATAGCATCGTGAAGAGGAGAAGATCAATGCACGCAACATCAGCTGTGGGATTAGAGCTCAGAGGCTCTCTTCCTAGCACGGATGCAGACCACTAGACCACGCTAATCTGACAGGAGTTGCTCCTGCAGGGCAGCTGGAAAAAAGCACAGATTCAGATTACAGGAAATAAAATGGGGATTCTAAGACCTCTTTGCCAGTTGCTGCCCAAGCAAACATGCCACTGAGTGCCAGACAATAAACAATAACCAAGTGGCAAAGGCTAAAAATCTGCCTTTTCAGGTGGACTTCCAAGCACCTGCTGGGGAAGCACTCGACTCTGCAGCCTGTTTGACATGCAGAGCAACCACCTCAGGCAACTCCAGCTCCAGTCCAGCAACTTGAGCTAGAACGTTAAAATAGAGAAAAGAGGGTTCAAAGTGGAAGCCCTGGATCAAGCAACCAAAGCTTTACAGAGAAACAGCCTACTTCACTGCAGTGTTTATAAAAGATAGTCTCAAAGCTTTCATGGAGTGCAGACTAAGCCCCCACTATTACAGACTGCAATAAAATAATAGGGAAGGTATATTTAAGGAAACCTTGCAAAGCAAAATGTATTTCATCCTGGAAAAATCTAGGAATCAAAAAGGATAGCAGAACACAACATGGGTAAGCCAACATGAACAGCTTCGTAAGATTAAATGGATGCATTAAAACAGGCATAAAGACTTCATAAGGGAAGACTGGAAGAATGCTACATGATCCAGAGCAAACATTGCTGTAGATATGAAAGAAATTACAACCTGCTAGCAGGTTCTTGACTCAAGTTTCTAGAGATAGACACTGATTAAAAAAAACACAACCTGGACCTTTGTGGGCAAAGTTGAGGGAGAAAGAGACAGGAAGCACAGTCACTACACCAATGAGAGATAACAACAGAGCAATCAAAGTTGTAACTTTGTGCAACTGATGCCCCGGTGTTCCAGACCTTCCATGGCCAGAATTCCTCAGGTGTTTACTAAAAACCTCTTTTAGCAAAGGTGAGAAACTACAACGGATCAAACCAATGTTTTTTTTTGCATTCAGGGAGCATTTTCATCTGTCCTGGGCAATGGAGAAGTTACTCCCAATGCTCTTACTTTGTCAAATGCACCTTACAGGGGGCAGAGAAACCCTTTCCAGTGCTTGGAGGGACATCAACAGACTGAATACTAATCTTCCATACACATAGAACTGAAAAGACAGCAATCTTAATCCAAACATACATGCAGGCAAATTATAATTAATCCCCAATCTAAATAAACTTTAAAAATACAGGTAATCCTTTTTAAGAAAGGACCACGCAGCAGCATATTTCATTGGGCCCTGGAGTTTTTGAAAGTCTTCATCTGCCAATTTCATGATGCACCAGAAATTTTTTCCTTTTTTTCTTTGCCCAAATTCTTTGGGAACTTGCATTAGAACAAGATAAAAACTCGTGATGTAAATAGCACTACTCTAACTACAGAGTGGCATGACTGGCAGAGAGATCCATTAGATAAGCATAGCTGAAGTACAAAAAAAGCAATATTAAGTAGTAAGGTGAAAGAACTAAAAAGTATAACTCTACTCCACCCTTCAAATGTGTTTGTACAGTGCTTAGCACAATGGGCATTCCGATTTAGATATGAACACTAAAACCAAATATGAATAACTAATAATTGCCTTAACCTCAATAAATCAGCACATTTGTAATTGGAATTTTTTAATGGTAGAAAGAATCGGGATGATGAAAAAAAGCTGTTCAGTTAAGTATTAAGAGTGGTAGTGCCTAAATCTGGTGAGATCACTTAGCATTCTAAAATACTATCGAAAACATTAAAAAAATTATGTTATGATGTGTCATCTCACAATTTGCACCACAGGGACTCAGCAGTTCTGGGTTTGCCTTGTTCAGTTGAAAACTCTGTGTTAAGGAATGCTCTGGCTGTTAGCACTAAAGTATACTCAGAACAAGACAGAGGAAATCACTGACATGGGCTCCAAGAAAAAAGCTGCCGTCGTTCATTTCCTTAAGACACGGTAAACACAACTGGATAAGCCAAAGACCTAACCAAAACCAACGTGCAGTAAACAAAAAATAAACAGGAGAAAGATGGGCACAGCAGGTGAGGGCATCATCATTTCTATGCACTGAAAAGTCCAGAGAGGAAGAGGCATGAGTGGGAGGGCACTGCTTAAGTTGGGTTTGGAAGCAGCACACAAGGCAGACCTGCAGATCTGCCTGGGGGAGAACAGGGGAGAAAGGGAGGAAAAGCAGAAGAGAAATGGGGGTGAGTGGGCAGTGGAAGGTCAAAGTGTTTTATATTTCAAAAGCTCTTCCATTACCACCCACCATGCCCTGATTTGAGAACTCCTTGTCTACCACGGGCCAGAAAGGAATGAGCTCCCAACGGGCCCTGGCTCAGGAGAACACCCGCTCCCCACACGAACCCCGTCATCAGGCTGCAGGTTGAAAAAAGGAGGGAAGCAACAACTCAGGACATTGACTGCCCAACTCCAAAGATTTTGTTTTAATCAGTCCATGGTATGTTGACATATGTAGAAGTTACCTATGGTGACTTCTTCCTACAAAGAGTAATTACATCTGGATTTCAAGATTTACAGTTAACCCAAATTTTCTACCTGGCGATGACTGGACTTGAGAAGACTAATGTATGAAAGCACACCAACACTTTGGGTATTTGGTCAAAAGCTGGGGATACAAGGCTCTTTACTCACTCCTTATTCTAAGCAGTTACTGTGGTTCAGAAAGCAGACTGACCCCATCTAGGTTAGAATAAACTGACATTTCAGTGACTGAAGTCAAGGCAGAACAGGTGTATCTGAGCTAACCCTTACCACCTGTGTGATGGTACCAGCCAGAGAACAGGCCACAGGGGAGGGATCAGAGGCAGTGTGTGCATCCCTCTGAGTGCACACTTCCAACCTGCTACCTCAAGGAGAGGACAGGGAACTGCTCAATAAATGGCACCACAAATTTTTGATCCTTAAAGGAAAAATTGAGACTGATATTTCATCTTATTCAAATAAATTCCAACATCTCTAACTGCTATCAGAATGGTTTCAGGTTTTACAGCTTGCTTGTACTAGCAAAATTAACTATGAAGAATAAAAAAAAATCATTTATCTGAACACTTAGGCTGGGTATTACTCCACTACTTTCAAATTAGTATTCCGTTTTGCACAGTTACAGTACAGTAAGTTGCATTCAATTTCTATTAGCTCAGTTCAACAGTAACAAATTCAAAATGGTCCACCTCAGCAATCTCTCAGCTTCCACATTGTTTCAGGTGGGGAAATCTCACATTTTTGATAGCAGAACATGCAAATATCCTGACAAGCACCACAGGACAAGGCATCTGCTAGTGCACATGCCGTAGTATTTCTGATGGATATATTATGCATCTGAAATTCAAACTATTATGACTAGACACTGATAATATGACCTATTTCTATTTTCAGTGTGATTTTTAATAGCTGCCAAAGAGGTCTGTCTTTACTGGTGCTGCCTGGCTATGCCTGTGCAGCTGGTAAGTCGGGCCGGTGCCTCAACATGCTGGTTAGCAGTCAAAGCTGGGAACAGTTCAAACGTGGTCAGCCACAAGGAGGTCTTCTGAGATTTTTCTCTTCTAGAGCCAAGGAGGTCCCTTGTGAGTACTTGCAAACCACAGTCATTCAGCTGTGCATCAACCCAGCCAACTCTGGGTAGATTTTATTATTTTTTTTAATGGCAAAAAAAAAAAAATCCCTGACAACTTTGCTACTCAAAGACCTGCATCTTGCCAAATGGGAAACACTATCTAGAAGGAGGAAGGTTAACAGATTTATTTTTTTTCCTTCTAGAAACAATGGCCTACGCTGTTCTCTGAAATACATACATATATACACGCATATATTCCTTTTTTTACTTCCTCTTTTTTCCTTTTCCTCTTTTTTTTTCCCTTCAGATGCAGATGCCTACCTTGTTACATTACAGTTTGAGTTGTTCAAACCCAGCAAAAGGATAAGGAACCAAAGCCAGTCTCATGATGGGAACCATGAGCCCTAAAAATCCTGCCTTTATTAGAGATATACCTAAAACTGAGCTCCAATGTTATCACCTGCCTATGTACAATTTAACTAAAATAATGCTCTGATAACCACTTTAAATCCACAAAGACTGAAGGGTGAAATTACCTCTGTAACTGCTGAAATCACTTTGGTACAACAAAATTACATAGAGTATATGGCATAAAACCTTGATAAAGATTCTTGTCTGGTTATTTTGGTCTGTCCTTGGCCAGGTCAGCCTCTTCCTGACTGCATGTCCTGGTTTTGGCTGGCATAGAGCTAATTTTCTTCCTAGCAGCAGATACAGTGCTGTGTTTTGGATTTAGGATGAGAGTAACATTGATAACATCCTAATATTTTAGTTGTTGCCAAGCAGTCAGGGACATTCCAGCTTCTCAAAGTGCCCTGCCAACAAGAAGGCAGGGGGGCATCCAAGAAGCTGGCAGAGGGCACAGCCAGAACAGCTGACCCCAGCTGCCTGAAGGGGATATAATGCCTGGTCAGTATATCACTGCTGAGCTGAGCACCAGTTCTGGGTGGTGAGCAGCTGTGCTGCGCATCACTTGTTTTGTATATTCCATTATTATCATCTTCCTTTTCTGTCTTATTAAGCTATCTTTATCACATCCCACAAGTTTTACCTTTTCCATTTTCAATTCTCTCCCCATGCCACTGGGGCAGGGGGGAGTGAGCAAATGGCTCTGTGGTTGTTTTCACTGCTGGCTGGGTTAAACCACAACACTGCATTTCATTTGAAACAAAACAAAACAGAAGACCAGCACATAACACTAACCTTCCCTGGATACAATTTCCTAAGTAATGAAATTCAGCTACTGTAGGATGTGCCATCTTGTAAAGACTTAATAGGAAAATCCTTTCTTCTCTTTGCTGGGGTTGTGAACCATGATGCTGCATCCAGCAACTCCAATTCATGTGAAGTCCTGGAAGTTTTGGTGCTGGCAGCAGTGATGGAGTAAGTTCTGGTTGTGGCTACAAGCTGTAACATACAGTAACATTCCCACCAAAACACACAGATTTAAGTTTATTTTAACAAGTGAAAGTTTAGGGATTCACGATAGTTACAACAGTGATGTTCTTTGACATCACAACCTCTATTTAACTGGAGAAAAGCTCAAAAAGAAAACCAGCCAAACCAACCACGGCCTCACAGGCTTCTCCTGCCTCATGGGATTACTAATCCACCAGCCTTGTTCACAGAAACCAGCAATGCTGGAGACCTTGAGGGTCTCCACACCTACACAAATCCACTCCTGTTACTTGTGCACCAACAACAGTTTCCAGATGTTACAGCATATCAAGTTGAAAGTCATACCCCATCCACTGCACACAGGAACCAGGTCAGTGTCTCATTTCAGCTGCCCTAGGCCAATGGGCACCTGACTGCGAAGCCTTTGTATTCTCATTCTGCTACTGATCCTCTCTCAGTACTTGACAAGTGACAGAGAGAAGAGGTAGGACCATTTTAAGCACCCAAGGAGCTCTTTAAATTATAACTGCTTAAACAATACTTTAATTTCACTAGCATTTTTAACAGCTGTGCTACCTTGCAGCCTTTCACGACCAGTAAACTGCAAAGAGGACCCACTGACCAGGGAAGATTTTCTTTTTTACATGTTCCAGTGATGCCACCAAATAGATACTACTTAAATTACAGTGCAAGACGGGTTTCTGAACTGTAATAAAATGTGGGGCTTTTTGAAAGTTGCCTCAATTTGTTGAATTGCATTTTTTCCTTTTAACAAGCTTTTAAAAAATGTTTTTGAGATACTTTTAGTTTTTACAGCTCAGGAAACTGGACTTTTCAATGAAGATGTCTTGAGAAGCAATCAGCAAAGCTTGTAAAACCACACTGAAACTGATAAACACAATAATAGCTATTAGAACATCTTGTAGTTAAAAAAAGATTACATCAGAAGTGTTCTATAAAGGCCAGTAAATTTTGTCATGTTAATAGATTTTATTGTACATGCTTTTTTTAAAGTTAAAAATAATCAATTACCGCAAAACCTGCCACAAAATTGTTTTATTCCTACATGAAAGTTGGGTAGGCTAAATCACGAAGGTATGAATTCCCACCTGGACTAAGTAGGAGGATGAAATACAACTCAAGTCGAACAAGCTGGTAACCCCATACCAGATCTCCGCTGGCTCCAGGAGTTAAAATGAACATATTTCAAACTGACCTTTCAAATTAGGTCCTGAGGTCACAGAGGGACATGCACTCCAAGGAGCTATGTGTGTGTATCACACTGATGATTGTAATTCAGGCTGAAACTGTACAATTTTATAGCAATATTTATAAGGTGCAGGTAAGAGGTAAAGAACAACAGCCTGAAATCTGAATTTGATCACCTTTATGACATCTTGTGCAAGCACAAGGCAGTTCTCTTTTGAAAGATTAAAAGAGAAAACAGAATTTCTGGTAGAACAGAGAGGGTCTCTGCTTGAGAAGCTCAACAGAATGTTGCTGCTCAGGAAGATGATCTGCAATATTACCACAAACAAGGCCAACTGGACACTGGATGTTTGATTAGAGCCCTCGGATCCCTTTCAGGCTGTCTAGCATTATAGTTTTAAAATAATAAAAATAAATACAATAAGCACAGAAAGCATGCTTTGGAGAAAAGCCAGTTGTAGCAAAAGTTGCTTTGTCTGCGAGTCCAGAAGTACAGCCTCACTTACTCACAAGAGAAACTATTCATGGACAGAAAGAACACTGCATAATTTGTAAGTCTTTGCAGGGTTTCCCCCCCCACAAGACTCCCTTTTCCTAGAAACAGCATGAGCCAGACAGAGCTTTTTGCCCCCCTACCAGTCCTGAATATTTTAGGTCTTGTATGAGTGAATCGTAAAGAACTGCGACACACAGTTCAGTTTAACCAACTGCCAAACAGGAAAGCACTCATTACTTGTTTAAAAGCATCCTTTGTGCAAATGACTACAGTCCAGAATGATGAATTACAAAAAAAGGAAAAAAATGCCACATGGGCAACATGACCAGAGCCCATCTATCCAGCATGGTGCAAACAGCAGGCAGACACTACTGTTTCCTTTATCTGCTTTTGCAAACTGACCTTGTTGATCTGCGAGATCGTGAGGCCATGTACTGTATTTACAAAAACAGAGCACAGGGGCAGACAGCTGGCTTGCAACACAACATCAGCAAAACCCCTGCTTCTACTTTGCCTGCAAGGATTTTATGACTGATGTGAAATATGAGTCTTATGAAGGGGACATTTGGTAAGTTTGTTCAAGGATAGGTGCAACAATTAATATTTGCTATTGCGGACAGCTACAGCACCAGATAACAGCTCCAAGAGGTCAATTTACCATGTGCTTTGCACCACAGAGGATACAAGTTATTACACTGCACACTGGCAACAGGGCAAGCAACAGTAACAAGAAGTACTGCCCCTCATCACTCTGCACAGAATGTAGCTGCCATTTAATCCCATTGCTTTAACAGTGAAACATCTGAGGGGTGCCGAGCCCCAGTTTAAACCAGTAGAGTTCTTTCAAGGTGCCAGTCAAGACATGCCTGAAAGGGAGGCTTGTTCATGTAACTTCATTGCCCTTTTGAAGAGCCTTGGATAAAGCCCTCAGAACAGACTACCAAGCACGGGAGCCATGGGGCCGGCAGCAAACAGCACTGTCATCCGCTTGGAACTGCTTCACAGGAAGACAAACAGAACCAACATATTTCAATATGACAAACAATTAACATGTGAGGGAGATCGAAGTCATGCCAAAAATTAAAGGTGTTTAATGTATTCACCCAGTCTCTGGAAAAACAGTTTGAAAGTAAGATGACAAAATTTGCAGATGGCACATTTCTAAGTTAGAAAAAGACAAGATGGGGAATTAGGAAGTGTATGGTCAAGCAGATGCCACACTACACTGCGTTATGATGAATATGGCTGTCTGCACCAGCTTAAGAAATGACTGGGTCCGAAACCTTTACAGCCTTGCAGGACAAGGGCATAGTACTGTAAAAAACTGGATGAAATCATCAATACATGGTAAGAAATACAAAGATGGGACATCAGGAGGAAATGGTGATCACACTGTAATTATTGCTACCTGAGTCAAAGGCTCAGTGTTCAATTTTGGTTTCTCTGACATAAAAAGCCAAGCAAATAGTTAAAAGGTTCAGACATGAGCAAACATGACCAAAGAAACATAAAGACAACTTACAGTGGCCTTCCAGGACCTGAAAGGTGTCTTTAAGAAAGCTGGGGGAGAACTGTTCACAAGGGCATGTAGCAATAGGATGAGGGGTGACGGTTGTAAACTAGGAAAGGGTAGATTCAGGTTGGATAAAAAAAGTTCTTCAATACAAGGGTGGTGGATCACTGGAACACACTGCCCAGAGAGGTAGTGGAGACCCATCCCTGGAGCTATTCAAGGTCAGGCTTGATGGGGTTCTGGGCAACCTGATCTAGTGAAGATGTCCCTGCTCACTGCAGGGGGGTTGGGCTAGATGACCTTTAAAGGTCCCTTCCAACCTCACACATTCTACGATTCTATGAATGAGTAAGCAGGAAAAAACCTGTATGACTGATAAAAAAGAGGAATATAGAAATGTCAAGCTTCATGAAGAAGATACACTTGATAGAAAAGATTTCAACAGTAGTCAGAAATGAATAGAGGTTTTTTTACCACTGCTAGCTTTCTCTTTCACACAGCGCGGCCAAGTTCATTCGAACGCCTATTACAAAGTATTTAGGAAGCCAGGAACAGAGCAGAACTCAAAATAAAATTAAGCATTGATATGTACAAATGCTCACTGACATTAGGAGAGATAAATTACATAAATGGACATTAGCTCTTGTTCTTAGAAGTATAGCGAGTTTCAGACCTTATGTGTGACAAACGTATAAGATCAAAAGTGGAAAAAAAGAGTTATTTTCTGAAATGTAGGATACTAACTTCAAAAAAGACCCAGCAATTATTTTTATCCTTCGATTCTACTCAGTGTTTACCTCTACAATGCAAAAAACCCAGATATAAACGTCCAATATTCTTGTTAAAAGGCTTACCAAAAAACCCCAAAAACCCCAACAAACCAAAAACAAATCAAGAAAAAAAGTGGGGAAAGATAAAAGCTGAAAAATCAGGATTAGCAAACTGCAGGCCAGAAAATACGAACTGAATCATACAAGCCTATACAAAGCACTGGAGCAGTACATTTTAAATCAATCTGTTCATCCCAGGCAATATGTATATTGGGACAATTATTTGTTTTCCTTTCTCCAATGTTTAGTCACCATAAAAACCATCTACATGAAAACAGCTTGTGCTTTACAGTTCTGATGAAGCTCATAAAAAATTAATAGAATGTGAAGAAGGAAACATGATGATGCATAGAGATTATAAGTCCAAAAGACAAGAGGTATGTGCAGGTCTCATTGATAAAATGCTTAGCTCATTTTCGCATCTGAGGCAGCATTTTAAACGTAAAGGTTGAATTATACAATGTGTATCAGGAGCTGTTAGCTATCATGTCAAAACTAAAACGGCACATGATTTGAAGAGAGAATTTATTCAGTATTTTCTCTGTCATTTGTAGGGAATGGGAGAAACAAGAACAGGAAAATGAGCTCCTTTGGTAAAGTCTTGCGTGTGCACGGGAAAATGACAAACCCTACATCAAGCAAGGATGGGATTTCATCTGCTAGACAGGATCTCCAACTACTTTCTAGGGCCAAGGATACTGAGAGCACCCTCTCCATCACAAAGTGATCCTTTAGTTCCCAGGCAGAGTAGAAGCACAGACCGTTGTGTCAGTCTTCCAGCCCCACTCTGCACCCCCAGCTCCACATGTGTATGATTCCTACAGTGGGCATGAAGACTTGACTGGGTCACCAAACCAGGGTTACACCAAGGAGGATATACCAAGGTGCAGATCTTATCCCTGTGCTTGACCTTGGAAAGGAGAGAATATCGTAGAAAACTTGCTCCACAGTTCTCTCAGCTCACCTGGGATTTCCCTGCCTTCTCGCAGCAACCTTACACAGTATTGGTCTTTCAAAACTGTGTTGAATCAGACCAGTGGAACTATTTTTCTTTCTTCCTAGCAAGAGATGCTAAGGTGTATACCTAATTGCCTTCTGATGCCTTATTTACAGCACACTATTTCCTTGTAATACCTTAAAAAGACAGGTAGATACTCAAGCAGCAGCAACAAACCAAGTTAAAACCAGTCACAGAGAACGTAGCCTAGAACTGATTTTGAATCATCAATTCTTACCTTACGTTATCACACTCTGGGAACTAAAGCCTGATAAACAACTATAAAACGTCCTTTTTAAGGTTTCTCATTTATCCTCCTCAATCTTAAGACACCCTGTACTAAGACATGTTTTGAGAATAGGAAACTACTGTGAACTAAAGTTCATTAACACTAAGGGTTTGGGAAGAAGAAGTAGTCAAGTGCAAGTAGCAAATGGCAATCCCATTCATGTTTTAGAGCTGTTAGTTCATAATGAGAATGGTCCAACTATCAGACAAGGAAAAGGAAGAAAGAGATCGTACTAGCAGACACTGTTTTCAAAGATGTTCTTCTCTAAACAAGAAATAACCTTCTAGACTACAGAACTCAGGATTAAAATAGAAATCAAAGAACTGCTCTCTGAGAGGGGCAACTACACTGCTCCACTGTGTTTCTGAAGAGGGATGTCCTACCCATTCCAACCTTCTGACAGACTCGTGGTATTTTTTTGAATAAAATCTGTGTAACTCAACAATGAATTGTGTAACTGCGTGTGGATTTCTTCCTATAAAGTAGCTGTCTTCACGATTATATTTCCAGCTGCTGTTCCACTGTAATTTAATGCTAATTCCTTCATGTTTATATTTGATGCTTTTAATATCATTGTTTTCCAAGGCATTACAAAAAAGTATTTACCTCAATGAGTCTGTACAGATGAAATTAAATTAAACAAAACAAAAACAGTTGTATGAGCCTCTCCATTGCGAGTCTGACTAGATTGTCTACAAAACTCATCTGCAACGTTCCTGAAGCATATTAGTAAGCAATATACAAGCTGCTAAGATCAAAAAGGATGGAATTACAAACATTAATGAGTCATAAGAAAACAGAAACTAAAATGAGTTGATTAAAGACATCCTTCCATTGACAGGGACAGTGAAAGGAACTGTACAGCATGTACTAATTTAGTTCTATCATAAATTGGTTAAGGCTACTGGTGTCAAGATTAATCATTTGAGTCTTGTTCCAAGTTACTCCTCTGCACACACCATTTTGCTATTCACGTCTGTCCCGACTATTACATACCTGTTATTTGAAGAACAACATCATACTGTGCTAGAGACATTGAGCTGGAAAACACAGGGCTACTGGGTACAGGTACATTTGCCCATCTGCCTACGCACACAGACCTACTGCACACAGGCCAGCCCCTTCCCCAAGCAAGAGAAATCTTGGAAAGCTGTTCCCAAATTTAAGACCAACATTTTCTATCACTTCAAACTTCAAATGTTTTGTTGCTTGAACATACTCATACTTCAATTATACTTCATACTCATACTTATCACCCTCATACTTCAATTTTTCAAATATTTTGTTAGCTGAACTTTCAAAGTCATAAACACTCTTCCCAAGGATCAGCCTGTAAAGCAGAAAGCACATCTGAACTTCAGTATTGCTATCAGACACTGCATCTTCCCTCCCTCACTCATACCTACTATCGTCTTTAACTTGGGGAGCTCTCTCTCAGCCAGACTGAGACCAGATTGAAGTGTGTTGCTAACCAGGGTTCACGTATCAGCATGTTGGTATTCCTACCTTCATGGACTTCAGCTATCCTGCTTATGGTTTGGGTGTTACAACTGTTCATTCAGCTGTCTCTATTCTAGAATTGGATCACTAACAGCACTGTTCATTACGCAGCCCAAAGAAACCACACAGTTCCTTTCCCGCTGACAAACCCAATCAATCTTTCTGCAGAAAGGAGAGACATTATCTTCTCAGAGAGAAAGAGAGAGTCATTTCAGAGAAGCTGTGTGTGGGGACCAGGATGGCTACACTGGTTACTCACACACAGCAGGTCCCAGTCCTGAGCCTGTCTCCCCTAACCAGGTTTTACCTGAACTTACCTTCTCCCACTTCTTCTATTCCAATAGAAACTTTTAATAGTCATTTACAGAAATGAAAGAATTTAGTCTATTAAACAGCTGAATTCTGTAGATGTTAAAATCAAAACAAGTTACTGACTTGTTTTTACTTTAAATTGTTATTTCAAGTAATGAGCACGCAGATGAAAACACAATCAATTTTCAAGTGGAAAATACTACCTACAGCAAAATGACCACAGTAACCTGCATTGTGGCTCCCTGCCTGCACGTGCACAGCACACAGGGATAGGTCAGAACTGACTGATGTTACATTTCAGAGCTCAGGATAGGCTTCCCCAGGCAGGAAAAGCACACTGGCTCCACAGGAGGATGACCTCTAGTCCCGCTTTAGGTCAATCCCTGGATTATCATTTTATGTCTTGGATTCACTTAATTGTAACATCTTCAGTCCCTTACTGCTGGATTAACAAAATACTTAAAGAGGCCAAATGTGCAGACAAGCAATTATCAAATGCTTTAAGTAATTATTACACTTAAATTGCCAGAATACAGAGAGAGGTTGTCCCATGTCATTGTCATTTGATGCAAATACTAGTTTATTTGTCAAAACCTAAAAGATAAATAAAAAAATACACAATCACATTTCTACAGAAGCAAACACACACTGGAAAAAGATGACCAGCAGCAATATTTATCTCTAAACAGATCTGTCAAATGCAGGTAAAGCCCATTTGTCTGGAAAAAATGGACCACCATCAACTGTGGCATAACTGTATTTTAATTCGTTTACCAAAAGCTCACAGATGTGGTCTGGACAGGAGTTGCTTGAGTTGCAAATATGCCTTGCTCTGGCAACTCCCAATTTCTTTCCAAAGGGTACATCACTACACAGAGGAGCAAAAAAAGCCAACAAAACCAAGTAGCCTTGGGAATATATGAAAGTCAGTTTTCATTCAGAGCCATAGCTGAGTATTTTTATACTGAAACCAGGCTAAACTGCTTCTTGGGGAAACCATCGAAGGAAACACAGCTAAGGTTGCTGACAGAGAGCAAGAGGGGTTGGGATGCATTTGGTCAATGGTTTTGGACAACTGCAATTTCAGTGAAGAATATGGAAGATATTGTTGCTAATAAAGCCCATTTAAGTTGAGTTTGTAATTTCTGTGATAGGTTCTTTGAACCTGAAACTGAAACTCAAGGTGGGATCAAGCCCTTCCAGACTGAAATCTCTGAATTACACACAGATTGGTATCAGACTGATCCTAAAAACACCTCTCAAGAAGAAAAGCTTTCTTTAAGTACTTCCATAATGCTGAAGAAGACTCTTATGAATGACTGTGTAACATTTTGGTATAGTTCAACTGCTTATCAATCTTTAAAAAACAGACTTTTTTCCCCCACAGAATTTGTAGACTAAGCAAGTTTACTGTTATTCACAGATGATCCATGACACAAAGAAAAATGATGCTATGGGGAACAGGACTATTTGAGAGGAAGATAATGAAGAACAAAGGATAGAATCTTTGGAAACAAATTTATTAGAACACGCACCTCAACTAACCTCAGAAGCTAGCAATACCTTTTCATACTAACTACACTGACATACTAAAGACACAAGCTGAGTCTGAATATACAGTATGAGACAGCAACAGAGAGTTACCCAGAAAGCAGCACTTAGTGAAAAGATTGGGAAGTTCTCACAAGCAGGAAGAGATGTAGCTACTTCCATGAGTATGTTTTTTGCCTCTTCGATTCCTTGTGATCATTTCAGCAGATATTCTGCCAGCAACAACCACCTTCAAAAAGCCTGATATATGTGCCTATTGCAAATACAGTCTGTATCAGCAAAGAAAAGTGATCTTGCTGGTTTATAGCTTATACTAATTCCTTGAGTGAAGCAAGCTGCATCAGCAAAAGGCCATTTTTGTTGTACAACTACACCTACCCTGGCACTTTTGCCTGTATTGAGAGTTGTAAATAAGCAGTCTTTAATGACATTTCCCAGATCACACAAGTTTTGTGTGCAGATGTCACTTCAGACGATGTCATCCTCACTTCACAAAACTCCTTATTGTTGTAGCTTACTGTCTTTCTCCCAGGTTTCAGAGAAATCACTGAAATCTCCGAAAAGGTACGTGCCTTGCATGTCATGAAAAACTGGAGTAGGTAAATTTTCAGAGGTCAGGTTATGAAAAGGGAAGCATGTGCAGCTCTGTGGGAAAATGCTAAGGGGTTGTACAAGGTATGGAGAAGTTACCAGTCTGATGGCTAATTTATAGCAGCTGAAGTTTAATTTAAATATAAAATTTTAGTGATTCCACAATTACAAAATAATTGTTGGCTTGGTGACCTTTTGCTCCCCTTACTTTTTTTCTCTGTTCCCCACTTACTCACAGTACTGTCAAATCAGGGCACAGGTCCATATTTCCTACACAGATAGAGCTATCTTCCAGCTTTTAAGAGAGAAATTATCATCACTGGAGGAAATCTGGGTATGGATTATTTTGCCGCTTGAGTCAATACTGGTCTACGTAGATATTACTACTCATGCAGGATGTAACACAATCTTCAATCTCTAGTGTAATTAGGAAGAAAAAGGGGAGTTAAGGACAGGCCAGAAATATCTTAATCATCAATGAAATCTGCAGTAGAAGCTTCTGGAGAGAGCCACTTAAGATTTTTTTCCCCCTAGGGTCCTTGATTCATGCAAAACTGATCTCAAAACAGATTAGGCAAACAATGAAAATACATATGGGAAAACTCAACTGTAGACTCCAGTTAAAGATGGTGACAACTGGTAAAAATTTTTTAAATGTCTGTTAACAATCTAAAGTCCTCTGAAGAAGACTTTGAAACAATTTGCCAAATAAGAGTGAAGCTGCACAACAGCTTGAAATGGCATAAATTAGAAGGGTGGCTTATGGTGATTCCGCTGATAGAAAACAGAGAGGCACAATTAGCCTCCAATTTAAGGTAACAAGCGCTACATAAAGTGGGATTTTTGAAAAAATTATCAGTTGTTTGACATGCTTTGTGAAGATCAACAAACACAGAGACATTTCGGTGTAAAGACAATGAATAATAAATATTGTGTTCACGCTAAGACGTTCACTTCCGCGTTGCAGCCAGACAGACATTTTGACAGTCAGGGTACTGCACAGTGCCGGCACAGAAGCAAGAACTGCGGCAGTGACAGGGGAAGTGCCATCAGACACATTACAGACAGAGTTGAAAATAGGCAGAACTGAGCTGCAGAGAAAATACTCAGGCTACTACTTATGGCTCCACCGAAACAAGAGATGTTTAATCCACATACAGTGCTATTCTACGAACAGACTCTGACTCATTTCAATCTGCTTTGGGTCATCCTGACACTTTCTGCAATTTGTACATCCTTAAACTGATCAGATGTCTGGAAAATCAAATGTCCTGTTTCACATGAAGTATCTGACACCCAGTACTTTGGATGACTTAGGCAGACCCCAAGTGTTCACACAGGTTAGGTGGCACACACTCTGGCTACAGGACAGAGAAGTAGGAAGCTTAAAGTAAACATACTGGTAACAGAAACCGTCACCACTGGGAATCCACACTGAGGATTAAATAACCTAAACATTGAGAGAGGTCTCATTTTCCAGGGATCTGGCATTAGCTTGTCTTGACACCAAGAAGAGCACAGCAGAGAATCAGGACTGATGATCCGGCCACTGTGGAAAGCTGCTTGCCAGACTGCATGAACTGATTTTTCCATGCTGTTTAATAAAGCCCTATTAAAAAGCCTTTGTGATCCAGCTAAAATAATTAACAGTGAGTACTCAAAGGAGACGTTCATTGCTGCCCACTTCTTCCAAGCTATATCATGTCTTTGCCATGAAAGTAGAAACAGCAAGAGTGCAGGTACCTCCTCTTAAGACAGGTATATGACCTTTAAAACATCGATTTCCCAGGAGCTGGGAAGAATCCCAAATTTTCACCAATGGGCAGCTGCTGCTTGGGAGGCGTCCTCTCCTCCCCCTCCACTAAGAAATAAATTCTAATCTACTTTCAACGCTTCCAAAATGCTGTGGACAATTTTATTCAAGAAGAAAACTGTCAATGACATGTCTGTCACTCGTATCCCAAGACAAGCACACAAACAGTGTAATGTCTGGCTTGCAACCACAAGCTCATCATTTTTGCATCTGCTAGCAACAGCTGATGAGATCATTCACTAGACTTGTCATAAGTAAAAATATTAGCCGTGAACATACTCAAGCTCTTGGATCAGAAGGGACAGCCCATCTCACGACACTCTCCAGGGCTGCCTGATGACTGATCTCATTCCTACATCTCCATCTCTTCTTCCTTACTGTAGGGAGGACACTGTGAGGGTCTTGAGATTTGTACACCAACACAAGGAGGTGCGCCCCTGCAACTGTAGGAGGGTCAGGATTTTGAAGTGTTCCAGCTCAGGGTTCAGCATTCACTGCAATTGCTCTAACAAATGAAAAGTTACTTTTTCTGTATTTGTGCGTCCTCCTTGCTCAGCGGCCAGTTCGTTCCAGTGTCTATCCTGATTAATGTCACCTCAGACACCCCAAACTTTAAAAATTTATCTTATTTATGGGACTAATGCTGGCACACAGTTTACTAGCAGGGACCACATTTTCTTTTACCTTGCTTGATTCAGCTGCATGAGAACGATAGATGTAAAAAAAAAAATATTTTAAAATCCCTGTAATAGAAAGTCTTTTCCTTGCAACTTAAACAGCTACAGGGCACTTCGCCTATCACTTATGTATAATGTCTCAAACAAGACATATTTTCAAACACCAATATTTTATTAGCTTTATTCTCTTTACTCCTCATGCATCACCCTCCTAGTGATAAGAAACTGAGTCTGCGTGGCACTACGTCAGACTTGAAATTTGGATCACCCTTTCACTAAAAAAAAGCAATTATTAACAACTTGCACTAACAAGCAAACAGGTCAGATGCAACAACCTCACAAAGACAGGAAGCTGCACTCAAGTGGGACTCAGGAAACAGGCCCAGATAAGGTGACCTGCCCAAGTCAGCTACAGGCTGTGTGCAACAGGGTCAAATCTCCTCCTCTACCTCACGTTTCTATGACACATGCAGTATCTCCCAGTTCAGAAACATCAGAGTCTCTCATGGTGTTAACAACCACAAGGCGCTGTGCTGTACTAACAGGAAGACCACCAAGGTGCTAAAAAACTGCTTTTCAGCATTTCCACAGGTGATTGAGAACTAATTAGCCAAAGGTAAACCACCCTGCATCTCTAGCATCATCCTATGCTGAGGATAAAGCACAGACATGGTAAATATGAGAACTGTGCCATGTTACTGTCCTGCCCACACCTGCTCTGCAGAAGACATCTGTTTCCAGGTGTCAGTTCTGTGAGCACTCCACTGAGTCCAATTCCCCAAAATAAGCCTGACATTCCCTCCTGACTTGTGCTAGCCCTAGGTGCACACTGACTAATGCAGATAAGCAAAGTGTCCTTATTTCCTTACTTCAGGTAACATGTTCCTACTGAAATATCTGCAGAGCTTAATCTGCAAGCCCAAGAAAGATAAAAGCAGCCAATAAAAAAAAAAAATTGACATCTAGGAAAGAACTAAAGACAATCCTTGCAAAGATGGCAAGGAAACATTTTCTTGGTTTTTTTCTCCCCAATTTTAAAAGTATTAATAGGAAGTAAAAACAAAACAAGCAAGAAAAAATACCGGCCAGGGCAAATGTGTGTTCAAGTGAAGGTAACAAACCACTTACAGCTTCTACAGGATTATAAGCCCCTTTGACAGGTCTGATAATTTTAAAGTCCTAATTCCATTACAGTATCTTGCAGCCTGCAAGGGCACATTTTACTAACCATAGGCCACCAGGTCATGATAGATGTTGACAGAAAACATTAAAGGTTAAGTAGATGTAAGACCATAAAACATTTCGCGCTTACAGTGCCAACAATGTTAACTAGCAACCATGGAGCTGTTTGGGAGGAGAAAAAAATAGTTGGGTCCTTCCACCACCTGCAGTCCCAGAGAACCCTAGCAGACTCTGGTGGCCAGCATCAGGCATGCTGGCGTGACATGATATAGCAAAGAGGACTTTCAAAGCCCAAATTTCCTACGTTATTTAAAATTCATGAAGTGCAAGATCGAATTAATTCAAGGTGAGAAAACATACCCATACTAAATAGCTATTGATTTCACTAGCCTGCTTCAGCTGGGCCACACCAGCAGCTGCCGTGCAGCCAGCAGCGGCGGCCGTGCCGCAGAGGAGCAGCAAGGCAGGAGAGTCCTGGCAGCTAAGGTCAGGCAACCTGCAGCTGCCTCTGTGTGCCGGAACGGTACAGCACTCTGACTTCGAAAAGTAGCACTCCGATCCTCACACTGATGAGGATCATCAGTTAAGTGAGCCAACAGCTAAAACAATTCAGAAGACACAGTAACCTGATCTCCTTCTATGATCTAGTGACCCATCTGCTGGATGAGGGAAAGGCTGTTGATGTGGTCTACCTAGACTTCAGCAAAGCCTTTGACACTGTCTCCCACAGTATTCTCCTGCAGAAGCTGGCAGCCCGTGGCTTGGATGGGTACACCCTCGGCTGGGTAAGGAGCTGGCTGGAGGGCCGGTCTCAGAGAGTGGTAGTAAATGGAGTTAAATCCAGCTGGCGACCGGTCACGAGTGGTGTTCCCCAGGGGTCAGTGCTGGGGCCTGTCCTCTTCAATATCTTTATTGATGACCTAGATGAGGGCATTGAGTGCACCCTCAGTAAGTTTGCAGATGACACTAAATTGGCTGGGAGTGTGGATCTGCCTGGGGGTAGCGAGGCCCTACAGAGGGATCTGGACAGGCTGGAGAGCTGGGCTGAAGCCAATGGCATGAGGTTCAACAAGAGCAAATGCCGAGTCCTGCACTTTGGCCACAACAACCCCAGGCAGCGCTATAGGCTTGGGGCGGAGTGGCTGGAGGACTGTGTGGAGGAAATGGACCTGGGCGTACTGATTGATGCACGGCTGAACATGAGCCGACAGTGTGCGCGGGTGGCCAAGAAGGCCAACGGCATCCTGGCTTGCATCAAAAATAGTGTTACTAGTAGGAGCAGGGAGGTAATTGTCCCCCTGTACTCAGCACTTGTGAGGCCGCATCTCGAGTACTGTGTTCAGTTTTGGGCCCCTCACTACAGGAAAGACATTGAGGCTCTGGAACGCGTTCAGAGGAGGGCTACTAAGCTGGTGAGGGGTCTGGAACACAGGCCTTACGAGGAGCGTCTGAGGAAGCTGGGATTGTTCAGCCTGGAGAAGAGGAGGCTTAGGGGAGACCTTATAGCTCTCTATAACTTCCTGAAGGGAGGTTGTAGTGAGCTGGGGGTCGGCCTCTTCTCCCGTGTAGGCAGTGACAGAACTAGAGGGAATGGTAGCAAGCTGCGCCAGGGGAGATTCAGGCTCGACATTAGGAAGCACTACTTCTCAGAAAGGGTAGTCAGGCACTGGAATGCACTGCCCAGGGAGGTGGTGGAGTCACCAACCCTGGGGGTGTTCAAGGAAAGACTGGATGTTGTATTGAGGGATATGGTTTAGTGGGAGCTAGTAGTAATAGGTGAATGGTTGGACTGGATGATCTTCTAGGTCTTTTCCAACCTTGATAATTCTGTGATTCTGTGATTCTGTAATTTCGCCTCAGATCTCCCCCCAAAACTTATTGAAGATCAGCAGTGTAATCACTGCAGGTGGCAAAGCACATTTCAACTGTGCCTGAGAGTATTTATGCAACACATCTATGCAGTTGCAACTCTGACATGTAATTGTGATTGCTCATTCCTTAAAGGTTTCTAGATACAATGACAATGGCCATAATCAGAGAGTTACCCTTATTCCAGGCGTTACATATAAAACCTAACATTTCCCATTCCAAACTGGTAAATGGAAAAGAAGGTATTGCACAGATCGTTGCCTGTGTTTGCAGAAAAGGCTTGAAAGCTGCTCTGCATCCTCTCTTCTAACAAGGCGCTGTGAGGATATTCACTAACGAATCTCCAGAGTTTTTTTCTTTTTTAAAAAGAGCTCCTCTGAGTGACATCTATCTGGATAATAAATTGCCAACACCACAAACAATTAAATTAAAAGCTGTTCAATATGTAAGGGGGAGGGAGTTGACTACTGACCAAATCTGACATACAAATAGCTGCTAATTTGTCAGCTAGCCAAAATAAATTGAATGGGCTGGCTACAGGTGCAGGTAAATGCCTCAAAAAATAGACATCAATAAATCATTTAGCTCTCTGTAACATTTTAGATTACAGTCATTTAGCAAGAAGGACATTTTTGCCTTTGAAACATGATTCATGAGTGCTTCAAGTGAGCCATTTTAAATGAATGCTTAAGACGGGACTTCAAAACTTCCTTTTTCTGACCTCTTGTCATCTACTCTCTACTTAGAGGAAATTATAACTGCATCTTCCTTTCTACTTATTGCAAAATACATAATCCAAAATCACGGGGTATTATTTACTGATGATCAACTGACTCTCCAAGTTCAAAACTATCACAATGAGAGAATAAATTGCCTCCGCTATATTTTGTAGATGTGAAGACAAAGTAGCAGCTTGCTGAGTATCAGGCAAGCCAGAAGGCCAACATCCCAGTCTCATTAAATGTAAGTGTCTATACAGAAAGGTGACCGTGTATTAAATGTGCTCCTTACAAGTATAATCACTTGGTCCCCATAACTGTCCACCTCAAATACT
The DNA here is from genome assembly GCA_020800305.1 of Porphyrio hochstetteri. Lineage (NCBI taxonomy): Eukaryota > Metazoa > Chordata > Aves > Gruiformes > Rallidae > Porphyrio > Porphyrio hochstetteri. The sequence goes on from CM036911.1 coordinate 13,959,442, forward strand.
TCTTCAAAAAGCCAGCCACTGGTTACCTCATCTTTCTGCTCAGACTCAATCTGCTGGGCCCCTTCTCTATGAAAATGATATAATGAGCCACAAACAACAACAGACAGAAGCTTAAACGCATGTTCAAACAGTCATCCTCATATTAAAACCAGAAACACAGTTACACAAGGACCATCTATGTCTCTGTTTTTTAAAGAGCTTAAAGGTACATTCACAAGCCATAAAGTCATTTAGTAAAATGATTAAAATCTCTGGCTTCTAATGGATGAAGACCATATAAAAGCTTACAGGAACACTTCGGGTTTTAATGTGATTCTAATGCAACTTTTGCCTAATGAAGCCTATTTCTTGACAGCCACACATTACTTTAGATAGACCCTTTAAAGACCTTCCAGGTAAATCGGCCAATTATGAAATTACAGTATTTCCACACCCCAAGGAATAGTTAGAAAACATATATTGCCATTTGGAAAGCTGACTGGAACAAGACAATTTAACAGTGCTTGCCTACATGCAAGATGACAACGTGGCTCAGAAGTTTCTTCCTGCCTAACCTCTCAAGTGCCCTACTGGCAGAAAAAGCAATAGGAATGCGTGCAGATGAAAAGGTATGGAGGAACATGAAGGACTGGTGCTTACTTCCAAAAATATGCCATTTTATTACACCTAGGATAGGAGGAGGTTTTACACACTATGCTTACAACCAAACATGACAGCCAGGCACACTGCCAAACACACATTACAAATCAGAGCTAGCGGCCAAATCTGGACAGACCCCTGGTGACAGCAGCGAAGTTACTAAGTTATTAATGCTAAGGTATTACCAAACTTATCAAAAAGCACAAAGGGCATGACACAACACGGTGGCACATCTACCTGAGTGGGAAGGTTGGGGTTAAAACTATCAACAGCAACAAAATGTAATGTTGAGAAATACCCGTGGTAGACCCTGTTAACAGAACCAGGGAGACCTACAAGCTGCTCACGGCAGTCAAGTAACAGCCTGTGATCAATAGAAGCAAATACTGCTGGCAGATCAAGCAGGATCAAGACTACATAAGCCACTGCAATCTGTATGAATAAGTAAATCATGACAGGCTCCTCTGAAAGCCGTGGTGTTAGGGCAATGCTTGAAAAACTCAACTTTCTTAAACAGTTGGATAGTGTCAGTAGATAAGGCAGTAGAAGCACTGTTAACACCCTTCTTTGAAGTCTGGCTAGAATATGGCTAAGTAGCAATAAGTAAGTGGCAACAAAAAACCCACGGCATTTTTGTCTTTTCCTACTACTTATGAATGCAGAAATAAGGTTGTTAATACAATGTTAAATATATTAAGCCACTAAAACAAAAAACACATCAGTAAAGCTGGTTAGCAGAGCTTGTCATCAAATACTGAAGGGAGACATATGACAATTTCCTATTAGATCTGTTGATTTCCTGGCCTTGAGTAAGAGAAGATGCTCAAGAATAAGCAAAGGAGTGATTTTTATGAGCATCCCAGCTTGCCCTACTTCTGCTGAACCTCTATTAATTTCATTTATAACTCAGGTCAGAAGGATTTTGAAAATCCAGTACAAATAGTTTTAGTGATAAGCATGAGAAACAAAGACTCATCCAGGGAATGTAACATGATACTCAAGTAACATTCTAACCACCCTATATTTACTAACAATTGTGGGGTTATGTCTGTTTCCAGGATGTCACTACAGACAAAAGCCCAGCTTGCCTTCCTCCTGAAATTTAAGAGATGTGTGGGGCACTGAGGAGGCACAAAGAACACCAACTACTAACAAGAAAATTCGGAGGATTAGAAGTTGATAAACAAGGTTATTCAAACTGGCGAGAGGGGCACTTCAGTTGATAATAAACAACAAGAGTTACAAGCTTAGCCAGGTGTCTGAACATCTTACTGGTACTAATAAAGACAACTGAGAAAAAAAATGAACTTTTTTTCTGGAATAGGTAGAATTGCCATTGGCCGCAGCGGATTACTGCCATCAGAATGAGCCCCAACGAGCTAAGAATCAGGATTAGTAACACACTCCAGATAATGCAAGACATTTGAGAATGATCCGGGTCAAGAACTGGAGAACTGTGTATTTACTATAGGCAGGCTGAGCGGCAGCTTTCCGCCTTGCTGAAGTAATTACCGTCGCATTGTCACTCATTTTGTAATCATACCTTGTCTTGATTTTAAGGAGAAAATTCTTCAGGGAACTTCCAATTAAAAATGGGGAAAGTAACTTGTCTGTGTTTTTTCTGGGCTTCTCTTGTCTCCTTATTGAATCCTCAGTGAAAGAGCCTATGTACGTGCCAGACTGGCTGGCTGCTTTCTCATTGATGATGAACGGATACGCACTCTTCACCATGCCTTAAAAGCTATTCCTGCTTTGCTTTACTGCACACTGGTGTACCTCTGATAATTACTGAAGCATCCATTTCATTTGAAGGCTAGCTCATCCTTTTATATTCTGGTTTAAAAGGTTTTGTTCAGTAACTTCAAACTGTTCTGATATTGAAGAAGCTGATTTTTAGCTACTTCTTGAAAAACTGTTTTATATACTTTAAACATCCTTTTGTTAAAGCATTTCAGAAGCAGGTATACCTGATGGAATTTCTGTCCCTATCTTGCCATTAGAAGAGTCAAGAAGCATTAATGAAATATTTTTTTCATGGGTATGTTAACTTTTAGCTATTTTTCAGACAGACGTGTTTTTCTGGTCACCCCAAAGAAACGATCAGTAACTACACTACAGTGAAACTGATGCCACATCTGCTTTTCCACAGAACTTTCTGGTTTCTTTTGGAAAAGCAGCACAAGGAAAACCATCGCAGTAAACTCTAGGAAATTTAGAGGACAGACAGTGGGGTCATTTGTTGCCACAGTATTTTTAAAACTCCCAGGATACATCTATGCTGCACCATATGCTGTACTCTGCAAGTCACTGAAGATAAGTCAACCATCCAGTCAGCCTGCATCGCTATCTGCATGGCCCAGCCAGGTTTCTGATACTCAGATCAGATCACCCGGCTCTAGCTGGGACAGCTCTGAACTAAGGTGCAGTTTCAGTGAACAGCACTGGGAGGAAGGCACTTCTCCCCATAGTTTCTTCCTTGTGCAAAAGCCTCACTGTCCAGCTGCTTACAAGCAATTTCATGGCTGTCTATGAGAAGCACTTTCTTCTGCCTGTTCCACCCAAGATAAAACAGAAGTTCCACTTGTGAGAGCAGCCTCAGAGGAAGGTATTTCCCGTGGCAGTCTGTGTTCTCAAATTGAGAGAAACAAAACCAGAATGCATCTTCACAAAGATCTCTGCAACATGATTTTAGCTATGTTCCACGTGGTAAGGTTTTTGGTTGATATTTTCCCCCTGGTTAGCTCTTTTGCTTTTTAATCTAATGTTCTGTCTTTTGTTGTGAGAGAAAAAAATTATAATTGTAAAATCCTACAGAGTGACAGTTTCCTGTTGGCTGCACTCTAGTAGATTTTTCATTGCTGTTGATCAGTAATATCCCTTTTGCTGGCATCCTGGTCATGAGAAAGCAGCCTCGCATTGTCACAGCCCCAGTGTCAACCGAGGATAACGTGGGAACTTGCGTGTCCTCAGCTTACCTTGTGACATAGAAAAACACCATTCTCCTTAGTTACACATCTTGTAATTGGGGGGTTCTGGGGAGCTGGATTCAGACAATATCCTAATGGAATTGCTATGTTAACCTTTAGAGCAACAGAAGGCCTGTTTTGCCAGACTCTCCTCTCTAAATTATCTCACTGTAATTAATACAATACTTGTTACCACAACAACAAACTGTTTGTTAATTGAGCCCAAAGAATCCTCTATTACTCTCATTGCTAGTTTGCACGCTCCTCCTTTTGCTCTGTAACCAACAGCTGTGCCCTGGGCACTACAGGGGAACAGGCTTTCTTGGGTGTTCCAGGAGCATCCAGAATAAGGGTGTCAAGGCTAAATGCTCCTTTTGGCCCAAGTAACACCAGTAAGAGCGCGTTTGTTTCACCCAAGTATCCACACATTTCTGCCAGGACCACTGAGACACTGACATGTGCAGATCTGACATTTGCACCCAACTCTACTGCAATCTACACAAGACTAAAGGCTCAAGACTAAGTTTCAAACCTCTCAAGATCAGTATTTTCAATCGCCACCAGAAACTGTACCCAGCACATTCAGGTGACTTCCAACTGTATTTGCAGATATATTTCCCCCAGAGGTTTTTCTGGTGGCTCTTTCAGAAAGGGATAAAAGTGGGGTGAGTAGGAATCAAATCGAGAAGTCAATTTTTAAACCAAAATTTTAATCATAAAATCAAAACAGAGCCTTTGGTAACACTCTTCTGTTGGCTTAAACTCAAACTAAACCATTACTAAGTTCTTTTACAGTAAATTTACATAAACCCAAACTTGTTCTCAAGTTCTGCTGCACTTTTAACTGCCATCTTGATTTAAGTGCTAAGCAAAAAGAGGAACAAAATCCTGCTAAGCAAATCAGTGACAGCATGGAGAAAACATGCATTTGCTCAGCTGAGAGGAGCTTCTACTTTTATTCATGATTACCTGCTGATAATTAATTTCCTTACAAATGTACCTGTAATAAAACTCTAGGTTCAGGAAAAATTGAAGGAAATATTGGGTAACTGTCCTGGTTTTGGCTGGGATAGAGCTAATTTTCTCCCTAGCAGTGGGTATAGTACTGTGTTTAGGATGAGAATAATGTTGATAACACAGGGATGTTTTGGTTGTTGCTAGGCAATGTTTACACTAAGTCAAGGACTTTTCAGCTTCTCACATTGCCCCACCCAGGAGGGGCTGGAGATGCACAAGAAGGAGAGAGGGGACAAGACCAGGAGAGCTTGACCAAAGGGATATTCCATACTGTTTGATGTATATATCTGGGGGGAAAAGCCAGCTGGGGGTTCAGACTGCAGCTTGAGAACTACCTGGGAATCGATGGTCTGAGTGGTGAGCAACTGTGCTGTGCATCACTTGTTTTGCATATCATTATTACTGTTAACTCTCTTCCTTTTCTGTCCTGTTAAACTGTCTTTACCTCAACCCACAAGTTTTACCTTTCTTCTCCTTGATTCTCTCCCGTCTTGCACTGTGGGGAGGCAGTGGGGGGTGAACGTGAGCCAATGGCTGTGTTAGTGCTTTAGCTGCCTGCTGGGTTAAGCCACGACAATAACTTAGAGCAACTGTAGTTGGATCTTAATTTTATATACTTCCATCTCCAGACAGTTTTGGCCACACTAATCATCTCTCTTAGGTCATTCTAGCCTAATGACCTGGTTAGCTTACACCTGAAACACAACTTGTTGGAAAAAAAAAAAAAACAAACCTGAAACCTGTCTCCACAGTAACTTTTCTCTCCGAAATCTAGATTTGCATAGCAAACAATCTTCTGTGGTTTTATGGGCCAAGATAAGTTGTCAGAAATGGGGGTTCAAATTTGCCAGCTCATCCCAAGCACTCCATGTACAGAGATCATTTATTTCATCAAATGTTGACAGATAGTAAGGGCTTCTCAGTCAGATCTTACCATGGGCTCACCTGCACTCAGGCAAAGTAGTTAGCATGACTGAAGTCAATACTTGTTTTGACAGTGACTTCAGTGGACACAGGATCACTGACACTACTGCGGGCAACATCCATTTCACCTTGTGCACTGGTGGCAGAGCTGCTATCTACAGTACCAAGTGTCTTCCCCCAAGTAACCAGGCTGTCAATGTCCGAGTTGCAAACATGGAAGCTGTACAGATTCCTTGTATTTAATTTTCGCTGTATAGTAATACATAAAATTTTATAGAGTTTTAAGTTACTGCTTGTTTTACTCCAAGTAACCAAACCAAAAAACAACCAACCCACAAACCAACATCCCAGACCCCAGTCTGGCATCACTAGTTCGAAACTTTCTGACAACTCCACAAATCCTATGCAAACTGAACACTGTTTTTCTTTTACACGGGCGAAGAGATAAACAAGGCTTGCCGCTACTCAACACGAGGGGCAAAAAACTCGTCAGCCTGAACACCCACGACTGCCATCGATACCGGTAATTCCTTGGGATCTCTGGAACCCCTCGCCGCAGACCTGAGTTCCGCACGGCAAAGCCGGAGCGGTGGCAGCAGCGCTGCCGTTTGCGGAGCAGCAGCCACATCTCCACAGTGCCAGACGGGCTGAAGTTGGCGAAAACGCCACCGGTAACCGCTGCTGCCTTTCGGCTTTACGACTGCAGATACAATAAACAAGATCCCCGCAAAATTTAAACGGTTCGCCCCCTGCAAGCCGAGCGCGGCCGACCCCGCGCTCCCTCCCGGCAGCCGCGGTCCCGCAGGGCCGGGGTCCCTCAGAGCCAGGCCCCCGGAGGGCGGCTGCCCGCAGCCCGTCCCCGCGGCGCCCGCCAGCCCCGCTGACAACATGCAGCACTGCCTTACCCACAATGCACCCTCGCGCTGGCACACACACCCGCTCGCGCACACACTCACGCGCACACACCCGCTCCCGGGCAGGCTGAGGCGAGCGCACACACACAGAATCGCGTCCCCACTCACACGCGTCCGCCCCCTCCCGCGCCCCCCCGTACCCCTCCCCCCGAAACCAACTTACCCACAAGTTACATTTCATTCAAAGCCCTAGTCTTCCTCGGCTCGCCTGCCTCCCGTCTGCTGCAGGAAAAGGCCACATATGTCTGCAAACACTTCTAGGCAGGAACCAGCCAGTGCAGAACAAAGACAGCCGGGGTTGCCTTCATCTCAGCACAAGGCAGCCAGTAGCTATTTTCAAGCTTGTTCGCTCTCCCCCCTCGGAGGGCACCCTGCTCTGTTTCTCCCTCTCTCTCTCCTCTTTGCCTGTCCAGCTACTGCACAACACGCATCAATTATTCATTGCTTGTCTCCCGGTTTCCAGGCAAAACCAATCACAGATGGAGTCTTGCTAATGGGCTCATGCCGTACTTGCCAACAGGCTATTTGTGCTCAAGCTACAACCCTCTAGAGACAATAAAGAGAATCAGGTTAAGCTTTAAAACTTCACACGTACGCGAACAGACCTAAAACGGCAATATACATGTAAGCATCCCTATGACATTGCTTAGGAGTACGTCTTCAGCATACAGCATGGCAGAAGGCTGCTTTAAATCTTCTGAAAGGGTTTTAAGAAAAATCAAACACTCAGAAAAATCTCACCTCGGCTGCATGTTACTGATATTGATGGTTTTCTTTTCTGTCTCTAGTGATCCATCTCTTGCTTTCCCATTACACCTCTCCCTCCTGCTCTCATACTCATGCACGCACACGCACACACGCACACGCAGCCACAGCCACTTTGCCAGAAGGGAGAGAGAGAGAGAGAGAGAGGAGGAAAAAAAAACCACCCAGGCAGCTCACATTTCAAACTTGCAAGGAGGGGTGGTGCTTAGAACGCTAGGACAAAGCCTCTGTCTCTGGCATCCAGCCAGAATACTAAAATAAATCCCCTCGATCAATTAATTGGAAGCAACACTTGTTCGAGTCCGCGTAACAAACCATTAAGGGCACCGGGGCCGAAGGGTCTTTAGATTTGGGAAACCTTATACACTTGTTTCCCCCCCTCCCTGTTTGCTGAATGCTGTTGACTAAATCCATCAAACTAGTCATGCTAATTACCGTCCAGGGCAGCTCGGCGGCAGAGCAGCGCCCGGGGCGGGCGGCCCCCGCGGACGGGAGTTTCCTTCCGGACCGGCCTCCGCCCCGCGCCGGGGCAGGAGGTACCGGCGGGGATCCGGCGGGGAGGCGACTGAACCGGCGGTTCTGGCCGCAGTCCCCAGGGTGAGCGGCGGCGGCCGCCGAGAGGCGCGTCCGGCGCAGCGCTCCCGCCTGGCGAAGCGACGGGCAGCAGCGCTCCGCTGCGGGGGGCGGAGGGGGGGAAACTGAGGCACGCAAACGGGGGGTGTGGGTTGGCAGCCGGAACGACAGGCACTAGCGGGACAGCCTCGCCTGGGCTGTGCGCTTGGGGTTTGGGGGTGTTTCTGGGTTGGTTTTTGTGTGAAGAGTTCCGACCTTCAGCTCTGCCGGCCGCCCGCTGCTCCTGACAGCATCGCCCTTTCCCACGCCACGCCGCGCTCAGAGCCGCCCATCAAAGAGTTTTAAACAAGTTTCACAGATCAGACTGTGCCCCGACGCAGCCTTCGGCCCACAGCGTTTCAGTTGACTGTGTCAAAGAAAAAAAAAACCCAAAACCCAACAGGAAGCTAATGTGACAATTTCTTTGCTCCCACTCCGAGGGAAAACTGGCAGTTTAAGTTGTGGCCAGCCCAGCACCAGCCTTTTCCTGCCAGCCTCCTGCGGTGCAGAGCCGCTTCCTTCCCCGGCACAGCCTGCACAAAGGCACCTCCACCTCTTAAAGGCGCACCCGGCCCTTTTGCAGTGCGGCTAGCTCCAGGTTCCAGAGAAAAATCAAGCAAAGTAGAAGCAATAACAAAGGAAGACTTAAACAAAAAAATACAGCTCCCCAGCAACAGTCCTTTCGGGGACGGGGAGGGGGGGGGGAAAATCACACCTCGCCTTTCCTTGCCATGCTTACAATCACTTAATGGTGCTTCGTAAACACCTCAGCAGAAAGATTCTGCAACATGACAGATTGGAGCAGCAAACTATCACAGATATCAAAGAGCAGCTCTTCTCTGAAAAATGATTCCACAAAAAAGCACTGTCAGATTTCATGTTCATATTTTTTTCCCAGGGAACCCATCTCAAACAAGTGAAAAGCACGCATGCTTTCCCCCTAACTTCCACTCCAGAAGTACCAGCTCAAGGTCAGCCCGTCAGACAGGGTTACTGCTTTCTGTCCTCAGCCATCAGACTAAGCAGTGGCACAAACCAAACCCTCCATAACACTTCTGCCATCTCGGAGCTGCGCAGGCCTGACTGAAGGAAGACTTCTTAACAACTCGGCTGCTACAGGTGGCACAAAACCCAGCGCTGGGTCGGTAACCACAGCAGACAGTCCATACGGCACCGGCAAGCCTTCCGCTAGGTCCTCTGAGATGGAGGTGGACTCATGCGGCTGCTGCAACAAACTCTTGAACACAATGTAGTTTCCATTGCAGTTGATCAAATCTGAGATGCAGTCACACAAAAGCAAAGTACAGAACCTCATACAACTGCTTTTATTGCCTGTCAGGGTGGAAGGATGCTTCAAGGAGCTGTAAATTATACAGCTAGGCTGGCAGAATAGGTAATAGCAAGCATGGCTTTTAGAGGACTTGAAAAGCAAAAAGGTGCCAAACAAGGACCAAGTTCCCTACTAATGCAGACTTGGTGGGTGTGAATGAAATTTAGAATTGACTGTAACTCTAGATAAATTCTAGATACATGCAGAATACACATGTTTTGTGCTTCTTTCAGGTTTTACTGCATTTACAGATTTTTCCTACCATTTGTAAACTATCATGGTGTTATTTCATATGTCAAAAAACCACACAAAGTAACAACAAGAGCCAATCAGGGAGTTGTGAGGTCCCAATTATCAAGACTGGCTCCTTCCTCACACAAGCCTCAATAAAATTGTAATCTTCTGAGGGAAAAAAATAATTTTATAATTTATACACTGAAAACTCATGTTCAGCAGTACCCCATGTTTTTCTAACTACCATCACAAGTAAGAGGATTGCCTCCCACCCCACAATTAAATGCTCTTTCTAGTGTAACAGTGTAAGTTTCTCTTTTAAGCTGCCTGTCTTTTCAGCGGAAGTGGTTTAGAGTAGACAAATCACTTATCTAAAAATTACGTACTTACTTCTCCTTTGACAAATCTTCAGCAGGTTTTTAATCCCACCCTGCCACTTGAAATATCACTTTCTGTGATGACATTTGAGTCACAGTTGTCAGAAGCATCAGGCTCTGTAGTTAAATGGATTAAATCACACTTCATAGCATGCAGTATTTTGAAGGAGGAGTGGTTTATCATTTGTAGAAATTAATCATAACAGTTTTTTCTCTAGGGCAAATTCCCAATCATTTTTAAAGATTACTATGTTTAAGCCCCACTGACAGCAGTATGTCAAATTACATCACAGAGAAGGTTATCTCAGGCAGTGATAACTATTAACAAGACTCCCCAAAGACATCTACTACTGGGAGAAGCAGGTTGGAACTGGGGAAGCACCTTTTAAAGTCAGGGGTGGGAGAGCAAACTCTTTGCCTGTGCCCTGCCACCCCAGGGATCCCCTTGCCTGGTGGTGTGCCTGGCCACTCCCATTCTGAGCTGCCCCCTGTGAGACACTCAGCCCCACAGGGGAGCAGAGACAGGAGATTGGGGCATCGTTCATTCCTACAAGGGGGGGAAGTGGAGACACTTATTTGGACCACTTCTAGGCGATTAAGGAGAAGAGCTGAAAAATTTAATTAGTCCCGTTTACCTTGAAAGAGGAGGCAGAGTTTGTCTGTTTAACATATGTTGTCAATGCTAAGCAGTATTACTGCTCAGAATCCTCCCAAATCTCAATCCTGTCAAGTCACCACTTGGCACAGAAAGAAGCTGCCACCAGCACATCCATACGGTACTGCTCTTTGCTTGCCATGCCAAGACACTTCCCCCTCAAGTAGTGTATTTTTAAAAACTCCAAGTCCACCCCTAAGTCACATTGGTGTGACAGACATGCATGGCCATGGAACACCAGTGTTTATGGTGAGCAAGAGAATAATGTGGACGGATTTTTATGTCCAGGTGCCTCTGCTCAACATAAGGAGCATGATGCTTATCTTCAACTACAGCCAGTCAGGTAGCCTTTGGATGCAATTCTGGCTTCTCTCCCTCCTTGCCCCTATTTGGTGACATTGCAAAAAATGAACCAAATACACGAACTCCTGTAATAAAGGGATGGATCACCACGAGGAAAAGGACGAAAGGCTGCAGAGGGGCAGAGATCAAACCCCCATTTTGGATGCTTCGGTATCAAATTGACTGTGCAAGGGGAGAGACATCATCACGTTTCACTAATTTCATTATGAGAGGTGCAGATGAAAGAGCAGAAAAGTTTAGAGAAAGAATACATAAAGGAGTGTAAGGAAATTCACTTCAAGTAGCTGTAACACCAGTTATTGCCCACTGAGTCATAATACAACCCTTTAGCAATGCAAATTTTCTATGACCAAAGATTTAAAGGTTTATCTTGGGGACCAATCTTTATTCATCAGAGTTTTGCTGCACTGCTGAACACAGCAGGGTAGTGCCTTACAAAATTTGTCTAGAGCAGGTTATTTGCCCAAGAATTAGTTCCCTGGATATGTATATACTTTGCTATTGATTCAAAGGATTCAAAAAACTCTTTTAGAAGGCTTACAATTACATAGTTGAAATATACAGAATACATGGATCAGTGGCCTTGTGGATTTTTCCTAATGTTTCACAGTAGGCTGAGTCAGTTGAAGCTGTTATAAATCACAGGGCTGCATCCCAGTCAGAAACCAACCATGTACTTGGAAAAAATCCTCTGACTCCGCATCAAGTGTCTTTCATGCATAACCCACTTTCCAAGGATCAAACCAACTCCATCCAGAGACGAGGTGTGAGAGGAAAGCCCAGCATAAAAAGGAAAGTAAAAAAGCCTCTTTTATGTGGTTTAGTCCTGTCTTGTTTAAGTCAAAGATTACTACATTGCAGAAATTACTATGACTAGAGTTCTTACACTTAAAAAATGCGACAACATAGCATTTCCCTTTCTCCTGCTGCCCATGACCACTGTTTGCATGTGCCCTTGGTAAGTAAATGTTTTGACAGACCCTCTGTTCTGGACTACACACCTGAAAACACCAAGTGCTCTTTCGGATGCACACAACAGTTGGACCAAAACACTCAAAATCTGAAGGACACTTAAACCCTATTTAACTTTCAAGACCATGGAAATACTCATGTTCTTGTTAACCTATTATGAAAAATGGTTCCTTCACTTACGCAGAGGCTCAAGAGAGACCTATTGGTAGTGCAATGAAGAACATGTCTGTCAATTGCCATCATCTTTGGGAAAGGAAGTCTGCCTTAAATCCATCTAGTGAGATGCAATGTCACAATTTTTTAGTATTTTCTTCCTTATGATTAAATGTCTTTACCACGTGCAAAACCCCCAAAAGATCTATAAAATTACAGTGAAACAGGGGGGAGTTGGGAGGGGGTGGGGTGAGGGGGTAGGCAACAACACTGTCAGAATTAGAGAGTGAAATCACATTCATCCTGTTTGTATCTTTGGGTCTCTTCACAGCTATACCTGCACAGAAAACTGAGAAGCAAAAGTAAGCAAGCCGTGCAGAAATAAAGAATGAAGGACACTAAGGAAAAATCACCTCTGTAATGTAGGACGACAGTCAGAAAAGAGGCTTTGCAGGACTAACATAAATATCTCTGTACAATGGCAGCATCAGTTCAGAGCTGTCTCCAGAACTATTTCACCAGCAACTGAGCTTCTGCAGCTGCCCCCTCCCACACCTACTTGTCCATCAGGCAATTCCCAAGACAGATGGAACAAACCCCAGCTGTGGACACCCCACCCTTCTTTTACTGTATTTATTTTGCTACCAATACTAATGAATGTTTTAAAACTGCTTTTTTTGATGTGGGACCTTTATTGTTTGTCAAAATTTTAGAGATGTCTTAATTTTTAGATACTTCCATTCAAGCTCCACATTGGAGCATGGCACACGTGTCTTCAGAGTACATCTCCACTTCAGGTGCCTCTTTTGGTACCTGGGCTAGAGTTCATTACATCTCTTCTAGCAAATCAGACAAATAGAAACTAACTTAAGGGAAGCCCTTTCCATACTAAATCCGATTTTTCATCATGATCAAGTGGACTTCTAAAGCACCCATATTTTTCACTAACTTCTGATTATTTTTTTTTAATAGTGTCTTGCCAATGTCATATAGTTTAGATGCTTTTAGCCTGCTATCACTTGGAGGGGGGAATGTCTGATTAACTGTTTATTGCGATTTCAAACAAATCTTCTAACATTCATATGTGCTGGAAAGGATTAAAAACTTCATTGTACATGAAGTAAGGGTTTCAAATGCAACGAGGATTAGCCTACTTCTCTTTCGAAGTTTTACTATGCACTTAAATAAAACGTATTTTTTCTGTCTCTTTTTGACACACTCAACATTTTATTCTCAGTCAAAATATTTGTTTTCATTGAGTGTGTAGCTATTAAAGCGGAAGCCCAATCCCACCTCTGGCAAGCTGTGGGTTAATTACAGCTAAGCTTCCTCTCTCCCTGCTTAACTGTTCAAGGGGATAAGAAGGCAGCTCTTAAGACAGCAACCTAATCAGGTCTCACCAAAAGAAGGCAGAGAACTATAGGAGCAGCAGCCTTCAAGGCTGTGTAGGAATAAAAGGATGCAAAGGAGGAAAGTAAAGCTTGGAGAGTAGAAGCCCTGCAAGGGCTGCTGGACTTTGCTTGGCATTGTAAATGCAGATTGTGCTGTTTTGACTGTTAGCAATATTTTTCAGAAATATAAATTTTAAGAATATTCTTCACTATGATGTCAGAAGAATAAGCCCTCTGTGAAAAAACTCCATTCCAGTGACTATTTACCTTTAATTTTTCCTTCTAGGTTGTACACACATTCATCTCCAGCGGACGGTTCTTACTGCAGCCCCCCCAAGCGGTGCCGTGAGCAGGGCTGCAAGCAAGGCTGCCCGGGTTCGCTGCGAGTGGCTCCATCCCAGCCCTCCTCCCCTCGGCATCACCCTGCTGGCCCCATTTTACTGACCCGCTTATATCCTTTTTTAGTATTACTACTTTTTTAAAACAATCTGAAAGGCATCAGTAGCAAGGATGAGTGAGTGATACAAACATCCTGAATGGGACAGAAATGGAGTAAGATGTAACATCCTTCATTAGCCACAGTATTTGCACTCTATACATAGGAAAGTTAACGACAGAATCCTTTCTCTGTGCTATGAGTGAACTGTGAGAGCATCCAAATGAGGAAGGTGCGATACAGTATATTTAAAAAAAAATAATCTCTGAAGACAAGACTGAATGTTACTTTCTCCAAGACAACTGCAGAGTCTAGAAAACCACCAGAAGTGCATATAGATGTGTAATGACGCCATATCTAACATCTGAGGGGTTATATAAACAGATAAAAGTCCAAAGTTACAAATTAAAAGAAAAGTTACAAATTGGTGGCTATGCATCACTGTCTTGGAAAGCTTCCATCCTGGAATACAAAGACATTCATCATTTGGAGGCCAGCTCATGCTTCTAGCTTTGTATTTAAACAAATCCATGTACCATCATCATACACTTTTTATATCAATCTGCCAGAAAGCCATACAGAGTTATTTTTAGTGGACTGTGAGATAAAGTACAGTTTAGCTTGCAAAGTAGCCTAATAAGGCAAAATGTTCTTGGTGAAGACCAAATGCAGTCACTGTCGCTCTTCCTTCCCCCCCCCCAACTAATCAATCTCTAAGAGCATTCCTTAATTTTTCCCACTTATTGTGGAGGATTACTGTGTCAGCACAAGAAGAGAGAACTGGAGGAATCTTTATAATTTTGTGTGGTTTATCAAATACACAGTGATTGCAAAAGAAAGGAAATGGTCTGAAAAGAACATGGGTTTGCTCAGATTTGTCAAGGAAACATTTTGGTAGACAATGGTTTTAAGAGAAACAGCAGCTTAGTGTCAGGTTTTGCTTTCAGAAACTGGCAAACTCTGTTCTCTGTCAATTCCAAATACTTCAAGGCCTCATGCTTTTTCAGTGCCATGCTTCCTTCCACCACCCTGGCAGTGGAACAAAGCTTTAAAGTGGATATAAAGGATTCCCAGGGAGTATGTGTATGCTTGAATATTATCAAGGATCTCCTTAAAACCAAAAGTGTTCCAAAATCCACTAGATTACTTGGAATCTAAGAAAAAAATAATCTTTATTTTGACATGTCGTTGCTGGCAGGGAAAGGGGGGATAATTCTGTAACAATTTATGAGAACAAGATTAAAAACCGCAATTAACACAGACTTCTATCTTTAGTAATTATTCATATACCTGTTTAGCTGATTATAAGTTGTAGCTCCAGGCTGTCTGCCTGCATTGCTAGGACACAGACAGCAACCTTTGCTAAATTGACTCCACTGGCTACGCTCATGCTGCAAGAGCTGTTTTCAAGGACAGATGTACAATGTTATATGGGTAAAGAGATGAGCAAATTAAAGATGGGTGTTCTGTCAGGAAAAGGACTAAAGAACTTGTGTCAGCATTTCCCTACATTAATAGAACCTCAGATTTTTAACCCTTCACCACCTATTAAAGCAGCACCTTCTTTATATAGATAGCACAATTGTGTCTTCTCAAATAAAATAATGAAAATAGCTCGGAACAAGATACAAGGGCATGCAGTACAGATAACTATATATCTATATATAGATATAGAGGGATTCACTAAGAGCTTTTAATCCTTCTTAAACTGTGATTCATTTTAAAGCATCATAGCTTGTGGGTTAAAGAAGCTGAGAAGAGTGGAACATGAAGATGCCAAAACATATTATTGCCACACAACAGAAAAGCAGAAATCATCAATAAACATTCAGCACATTCCTACCAGACAGTTACACTCACACTTCGAATTTTTCTTTTTATCACCTGAATTCTGCATATTTGTGTTTGAAGTAGTATAATGCACTTCAAATGATGCTGGAAGTCTTCTAGAGATACGCTGCTCTGAGAAATACTTAGTAGTACAACCATAGAAAAATTACACTGTCAGCTCCTACCAAGCATAGATGCAGTTCACACTGACAAGAGGCTGTCTTATGTTGCCTTTAGTGGCTCCCCATTGAAATGAAACTTAACAATCAAGGGGTTATATGCTCTCACTAAAAGAAGGCTTCTGGCATGTACACTAGAGGATTTCTAGCATAGACCTAGTCTACTCTGAGACCAAGAGCAAGCCTACAGCTTGCAATGACATGAGCTACAGAGAGCAAGGAGCCACTGATGTGTTCCCCTTCAGAAAAGCTGTTCTGTACTGTGACGTGTGGTGTGTGGAGCTCAGCCACTGCTTGGGGCTGAACCACCACAGCCCCAAAAGCCATACAGCACTATGGCCACACCATCACACCAGGGACTCTAAGCCCTTCTTCTTGGCACGGACAATTACCTTGGGCACCTCACTATTGACTATCCCATTCTGGAATCAAGAGCTAGGTTTGATGCTGCAGTCTCAGGGTCTACTACCTTTGCTGTATCTCAACAGAACTACTTTCATTCAGAAACTCCTCTCAGTAAAAGTTTCTATTTGAGAAGAATCACCAATTGTTACATGAAACCTGCTCTTTTTCACAGAAATGCAAAACTGAAGAGGCTTTTCAGAACTTCACTATGGACAACTCTTTCTGGGAAACTGACTGTAATCTAAAGTAGCCCTTATTTCTCAGTGCAGTGACCAAATAAAAGAACAGTGTATTTCCAAAACTACACTGCTGCAAAGTTCCACTAACTAGAAAATTCAGGAGACAAAATTAGATGGTTACATATTATCAATGTTTTCTCTGAAATGAAATAATATTTATTATGACTACTGAAAATTACCCCCACTCCCTTATGTGATTATAAATACGCCATGGACAGCCACAGGAAATCTAACATACGGAACAATCCTACACAGGCAATTTGGCAAAAGATTAAGAAGTTTCTGTTCTTTCATGTAGTGAGTTTCTGCGTTCATGAAGCAGCAGAGAAGCTTATTAGGGGGCCTTAACCTCCACCCCCACCCCCAAACCACACTTTTGCTATATCTGAATACAGAGAAATACTGAAGTTCACACTTCAAGATTTTTATTAACTTCATCCATCTGTTAAATAATTTACATTCTGCTAAAATATGCAGTAATAGTATAGCTATGAAAATACACATTATTCCATAACCTAGGAACTATCCGTCAGTATCTGATACTATTCCTGCAACGTGGCACAGCGAGTTTTACAGGAGGAGTGCTTTAGTGGCATACAGGCACCAGGAAGGAATCTTGTCCAGAAGAGATGCTTTGAAACAGCTCGATCCAGTCAGGAATCCTTCCACTGTGGATGAGAGGAACTGCCCTCTTTTGCATCGCGTGAGTCTTCCCGTCCACTACATACAACATATTACCTTGACAGGACCTGACTGCCCACAGCCGAAACACCCATTACTGAAAACTGAACAGTCCAAGACAAAAGCTTTAGGGTGGGAGGTTTGATGAGAGAATTCTGCATGTTCCCTTTCATATTTGAATCCACTGGTAGGTGAACATCAGAGCTGAAGATATTCTTTGGAAGCTTAACCAGCCAACTGTCTTTTTAATCACTTAATTTCTTATACTTTTGTAAAGTACTTCAAGAACACACACTGAAGCATCTTCCCTTTAACTACAAAAGCTGAAGGAAAAGTTCAAGTGTAGTGAAAGTAGCTTAAATGCAAAAGTACAATTTGGAGACGACAAAAGAAATACCTCAACTTGAGAAAGTGTAGTTTGGTCTGATTTTCTAAAAGTGCAAAATCTCCTGCAGCCAAAAGCTAAGCATCTTCAATGTATGTCAAGCGAACATCCAAGAACTGAAGAACCACGGGTCATTAGTCTACTTTGGGAATTGTCCCCTGTATCACCAGAGCTCTTCACTTTTGACCAGTCATCACTGTCAGGTTTCCAAACTACTTATTGCCTAGTGCACCTTATCATCAACATTGTAAATTAAAAAATGCTAGAAGTTTATTTAAATGAGGCTTAATATGCATTAGTGTTACTCTGCAGGAAATTTTCTTGGCCTAGAGGACTGCTGCCTGGAAGATGCAGTCTTTAAAACGACTCACATCAAACTTCCTTAAAAAGATGGAACATTCTTTCGTAACTGCAAAGAAAAGTAAAGAGATTCAAAGCAAATTGCTTTTACCAACAGTAGGAGAAATAAAGTTAGAAAAGTTAAATTTCTTTCTGCTTTGGGAAAGGGAATAGTAGTATTTACAGAAATATATGCCAACAAAAAATGATCCTCCTTATGCTTAAAGACAGTTTCTGTGATGAGGGATTAGAGACAATAAACCTCTAGGAGGTGGCTACTTCCAGGAAGGAAAGATAAAAATCCTACACTGCCTCAGGTCTCATCAAAACCATTTCCATTTTCTCATGCTTAGGATGTCCTCTCCAAATTGCCTTTCTTTTGCTTTGAATCACCGTTACCTTCTCTGAATAATTCTTCTGGGTGAAGGCCTATAATTTTAATATTTATAGCCCTGATAAAAATTAGGGTTTATATTCTCCTACTTTCTTCACTCTAATCTGCCATCACTTTCTGAGATTTAATGGCAGCTCTTATTTCCGCTGAAGGAGTGAAATTCAGTGAACTAAGTCTGCTCACTTCAATGAGATCAGAATCAGAGGGGTCTGTCAAAAACTCCTATATTACAATCAGAGAGGGGGAAATGGAAGCCAGCTTTACAAAACTGGAACAGAAAAATTACTCAATGGCCCTCCTCCACAGTTTCAGCATTTAGAAGACACCAATCACTTTTTCACTAGTCTGAGAGGACTTACCCATCTTCTAATGCTCTTGGAAATGTGCTGACTCTCCTGGGAGTAAGGGGGTGAAAGATGGAGAAAAGACAAAGATGGTTCCTCACTTTTTTTTTTTACATCAGCAAAAAGGGGAAGATGGAAGAGAATGAATCCTAGTTTTTCAACAGCCCCCAATATATCACTTCTGTGCTCCTATTCCCATGGGATACACATGCCACCCAGTGCAAACCACCTCCTGATACACTATAAGCAAACTATTTCAAGTCCAGAACACAATTTTCTTTTTCCACATGAAACAGACTTTTTTCTTGGGTTCTCTAAGAAAGCAACCAGGATTTAGCTCAGTTCTTCCTCATTTTTGGTAGCAGTTCTTCTATGGAAAAGATTTTAGGAAGGAGCAAGATTTTTTGGGAATAGGTGATGACTCTTGCTTCAGTATTTTACTGGCTTCCAGATGAAAACATATATGAAGACACTTCTAATTCCATTCATCTCTATTGAACTGTGGTCTCTCCAACTGCCTCATTATGAAAACCCCCAACACATACACACACCTTCTTGGGCTTTCTCTTGCAACCTAATTCACATTACTGAATATGGTTTCCAAAATAAAGGAACAGATCAATCAGGAAAAAAATTAAATGCTTTGAAATTTGGAGCTACTTGAAAATAAAAGAAGAAAGCCCATACAAGTAGCTTCCATACTCTGTGAGTAAACATGTATATCCCCTCAGTTTATGATGAGACCAAAAAAAAGAAGAAAATTGATCAATATTTTGTTTTGAGTAACTGCTACAAGGGAGACATTAGTTAGGCTAGAAGTCTGAGTCTATGAGTCCAATGGAATTAGCATTCCTAAGACTAATCACTGGAGTTATGCTATTGCCCAGAGATCCAAGGAGAATTAGAATATCATCATAACAGAAATCATTGACATTATTTGTTAACTTTTAGCTTTCAAAATACAACTAAATTCTTAAGACTTTGACATTGGCTCACCTAATGGCAAGAATGATTTATGGGCATGCAGCAAGGCGGGGAGGGGGAAGAAAAAAGCATGAATCACTACAGAATGCCACAGGAAGGCAAGTAAAATACCTAAACTTAGTAAAACATGGAACATATTTTACATTATTATAAAGTATTTATGCTACATTCAGACAAAGTATTGACCAACATACCTTATTTCATCAAAACCATGAACACTTTCTCTAAATAATTACATCAGATTAAAGAGCTGATATTTCAGTAACAATGCCCTTTGAGGGGAGTCATCCTGGCAGGCAGAGGAATGCAAAGTTAAGGAAAAAAGGTGTGGGAAAACAACACTTCTGTACTGTGGTACATTACTGAGGATGACTCTGTCAATCAACTGTAATGCAAGCTAGCAAGCAAGCTCAAACACAGACTGCAAATCTGAAGAAAAATCCATACTTTCTTTTAACTCTTGCATTTAACTGCCGGAGCAGCAAGTGGTGCCCTTGGAAGGAGCAACTAGCACAGGGGAAGCAGCAACCAGGACAGGGGAAGCAGCCACAGCTGCTGCTGCCTTCCACGAGGGCAAAGCTGGGAGGTGGCAGTGTGTGTGTGGGGAGGGGCGGGGGGGGAAGGAAGGGCGAGCTTTCAGGACTGAGGTGTGCTTTGGGGAAGCAGACACATTGGGAATTCCTGCAAATTAGATCAAATTCTCCCAAGTAACCTGGCTTGCTTTCCATTCTGTGTTTGCAAATGAAAAAAAAAAAAAACAACCCAAACACAAAAGTCAAAGAAAAGAAGGCACTTTTGCCCAGAAATTTATGAAAGAAAACCAGTACTCGACCCTCAGTGCAACTGGTTACGTTTACAAAGACAGCAAAGAAAGAAGAGAAAAAGGAAAGTCGTCACTCTGTTGCCCTTTGAGCCCCATTTGGGAGGAATTAACACATTAATGTAATCGATTATACTAGTGACTGCATAACAGCAAATCCACTGCTCTCCTGCTATCCTCACTTCAGGGAATAAACAAGGGATGAGGACTCCTGGTATATCCCATAGGCAGAAGGTGAGGAGAAGGTGATCCTTAAACTAAGATGTTTGGTTAAATCTGCTTTCTGATTGCTTCCAGGCAAGAACTCACAGTGGTAATTTGCAGTAAGTCCAAAAGCTCTAGTAATTGAGTTAACACCGATCATTTCCACAGGAGGTTCATCACTGTTAAGATGATTATGTCAAATCCAGGAGAAAGCCTCACAACTACAGTAAAAGCATAGTCTTACTGGCCAGAGGCTGAAGTCCCTCAGTTTGTTCAGCCTGGAGAAGAGGAGGCTGCGGGGATCTCAGTCTATGGCTGTCTGACAAGGGAGAGCAAAGGGGCAAGCTCCTACCCATCTCCTCTCTCGTGACCAGTGATAGAACCTGAGGGAATGGCATGAAGCTGTGACAGGGGAGGGTTAGGTTGGATATTGGAAGAGGCTCTTTACTAAGAGGATGATCAGGCACTGGAACAGGCTCCCCAGGGAAGCGGTTACAGCACCGAGCTGGCTTGCTGGCCCTGTGTGGGGCCAGGAGTTGGACTTGATGATCCTTATGGGTCCCTTCAAGATATTCCATGAAATTATTTGTTCTCTCTCTGCAAAATGGCAGTAGCAGAAAAGCAACTGTGTGACCAAGGCAGTTGAGAGACTCAGACAGTAGTTTCCCACGCTCTGACAGGCTTAACTCAGTTTCCACTTCTTCCTCCCCAGTCCCTGCCTTCTTTTACACTTTGTCTTTCCTGTTAGCCTCAGTTAAAAGTTCTTCAAAAAAAGGACCTTCCAACTGTGCGCAAAGTTTCTTAGTGCAACTGGCGCTGATCTCATGTGGGAGCTTGGAGAGCACCAGTGAGTAACATAAACCACAGCCAAGCAACACTGCCTCAGGTCACCAGAAAAACTGTACATTGTATCCTTTGAGATGATCCCTGCTTTCTTCTTTCGTGACTGAGGTAGACAAGGTTACCTTCTTAGGGCAGACAGTACTTTCACCACAAGCCAGTAGTTGGTATAACAAATACTTAGCTATCTAACAAAGAGATTAAGGCAAGACCTAATGTTTTCAATAACTTTTTTTAAAGGGAAAATCATACATGTAAGAAGGCCACAAATGGTATGTTTTTTCCTTTTACAAGACATATCATTATCATCAAGGGTGTGACTGTGACAACCGAGTTCCAGATCTTGTTAACTTGCTTGAGTGGCCTTTTACTATGGTTTGGGTTGCCATACGGCCTGGGTTATCTTGTTACCATCAGTAGCTGTTCAGCAGCATGTGCAAAATGAGTGCACTGGTCACAGTTCAGCTCACATGCCTACACACCAAATTAATTATCTTGAATTCAGCCTCTTTGAAATCTATTTTGATCAAGAAGTAAATGACTTAAAACAGGTATTGCCTGGTTAATATGTTCAGACCTAAATTACTTTTTAAAGTTTGCTAACCTTTTGCTCATGTTGCAACTGTCTGCAGTTCAAGAGAACATCATGCTTAAGGATTCTGCTTTGAGAAACATTTTTAAAAAATATTTAACTTTACAGCTGTAATCTAATGCCTAATAAGTTCTTAATCAGTAGGTTGCATCCCTGAAACCTTATCCTTCACCTGTAATTTGGAATGTTTCTCACTTAGAGGTTGGGTTTTTTCCCCATTAAAAATCCTTCAAATAGTTATTTAGCAGGACCAATGCAGCAAAACACATCACGCTTTCTCAGTCCATTTGCACTGCTGAAGACTAAGATGTAACAAAAGAAATAAACACACTATAGAACGTTACTAACACCACAGCATGTCAACAATATACACACGTACACACACCAACTCTCCCCATGCAGGTTTTAACTCAAGTTCAATTGCCATACATGTTTTAATTCTAAATTTCCATCAGCAAAGGTTTTTCCTTGCCACAGATTACTTTTTGTTGGTTTCTTCACCATGGAATAAGATCAAGATTTTTCTCTGACATCTTCAGAAACTAATTTCTCTTAATCCTTTGGTACCTCTACCTAACATCATGGATATTCAACATTATGCTTTTGTCAACAAAACAAAACAAAAATTGCTACCGTTTTCTCCATTCTTCTGCTAGATGTAGTACAGTTATTACCATTTATTCATAGTCAGTTTTCCTCTTGCAAGCACCTACTCTGTTGCCATTCCAGGCAAAGACCACTAGGCATCGAGTGGTGGTCAAAGGATGAGACTGGCTATGTGAATCCTCATGTGGCACAGCAGCCACACTGCACCAAGTTTAAAAAAAAATAAATAAAATTTAGAGTTTTTTCATATATCCTTCAACTAAACAGTAAAGCCAACAGATGAGCTAACATCATACTTCTGATCTAAAGATATTCCAAGTGAGACAGCAAATAACCCTTAGATAGTAAAGCAAGTGACATCCTTGAATAAGAGACATCCAGAAGACTTACACAGAAGCTCAACAAGAAGCAGCACATTTCTAAACACGTACTTAAAACCAGCACTCAGTCTCCCCCATGGAGTTCAATAAGCACAGCAATTTCTCACCGTCTGTGCATTAAAAGCCAAGGCAAGGGAAAAGTTTCTGTTATATCTACTAAAAAAAACTGTTTGTGCATACCTTGGCCTTTCAGACATATGTGGTCTTACACTTTGTCACTTCAGAGCAGATGTTTAATTGGGAGGAAGCGATTTTAAACATCTGTAGCCAACATCTGAGAAGCTGGATGAGACCACACAAAGCCTTGAGGAAATTAAAAGAGTATGCAATTATGTCACTTCCTAGACTGCGTATTTAGGAGAATTAAAAAAAAATAAACGAAACCAGAAGTTTCAATAGAGAACCTTCAAAATTGTGCCTTTCCCCTCATTTGCCTTCCTTTGCCTTCAAAAAAAATTAGTACTTCAGAAGATTACAAGTCCCCTAACTGAGTAACCAAGATTTGACCAACAAGAGATACTGCATATGTCCTGAAGGTAAAAAGCAGGGAATAAAAACCGATTCAGTATCAGGCCTTTAATTCCTTCGGGAAACAAAGCCAAACAGAGTATATATTTAGAAGATGAACCATTACTCAGTCCTGTTGGGTCTCAGGTGTGCTGCAGTAACTCAGGTTTAGTGAATACCTCTGCAGCGCATACAACAGCAAAAGCTTTCCACTGAGAAGAGGCAGGAGACAGGCCCTCCAGAATCCAAGCACTGCTGATGGTACCCCTCAGGCCCAAGCGACTGGGCTGCCTCCTCATTTCCAGTTACATCTTTCAAAAGCCAGGTTCTCTACTTCCCAGAAGAGGCTAGGTAAGAGTATTCAGCTAAGCTTGGGTAGCTGCTACAGTACAAGAGGAAAACGGAAAATGAGGTGGCCAAACAAATCAGTTCCCACAAATGTGAGAGAAGATTGTCATGAGATTCAGTTCCAGCAATCATACAGTGAAACTTGCATTTTTCAAAGCTGCTTTGCATAAAGAGAGCATCATGTACAGAAATCAGAGAGTTACTAGAGTTCGAAGTATCTAAAACTGCAAATGTAAACAAAATTGAGAGCATGTTTAAATGAAAATATAAATGCAGCTTGTTTTTGCTACCCCACTTGTCAGAAGTAATTTTTTTTAATGTGCTATACACAAGTAGCATTGTATTTCTCAGCTTGAATCTGGAAGTCAGGGCTTTGGGATTATCAAATATATCAAAATAAATGTTACTTTGCTAAGAAGATTACTGAAAACTTTAAATTTATTTAGGATCAAGACAACAAAATGGTAACGGTTCAGCTCATGCAAGGTTTGTACAAGAGGAAAATCACAAGGTTTCACAAAAATTCTAAGTGACCAATAAATATCCACAAAATTGCTCTCTAAAAACGTTCCTCAAGGGGATATCAAACCTTTTGATCTGCTGCCAAACCTTTTGATCTGCTCTCTGAGAGCAGAGAACCAGTATGTAAAATACACTGTTAAGCAGCACCAGTAAACTATTGGTACTTGAGTATATCAAAAGAACTTGTCAGAATTTGCCATCTACATAACCGTTGGAGTGGTTCCAAGTTAGAAGTGAGAGACTATGGGCCAGTATGGTGTGTTCTGTCCTCACATATTCATTTATATAGCTGAATACACTTTGGTTAGATAGTAAAATAACTTCCTTTTATTTAAGTTACAGACTACAGCTTTAAAAAAAGAAAGTTAGCTCAAAAGAGGAAGATGGCTTTTCGCAGCAGCACGGGGCAGGGTACGGCTCCACACTGTTTCAAGTCCCCTGGTCTTAAGCCTTCCATGGAAGGCATCTGTTCCTCTCAACAGCAGGGAGAGCATGCCTGATGCCGACAGCTATATGAGAGGTCTCTGGACCCTAAGATCATCTAGAAACTTCTCTGTACAAAACAACACATGTAGATAGCATCAAAACCTCATACCATTTAAACATAGTGTGGTACCTTTATTGTCTAAGTACGGTAACAGGAACATGGTATTCCCCTCCAGGGAACAAACCCAAACAGAAGTAGCAAAATTTCCAAGGAAAAGTATTACTCAAAGCTCTGTAGGAAACTTCCATTTTTTGTCTTGCATTACCTCAATTTGTAGCACATACAGATCTTTTAAAAAGTAAAAAAAAAAAAAACCCAAAAACCAACCAAAAACAGATCACAAAACTGAAATTAATTAATTGCTATTAATAAGCAGCCAAAGACACAGAAACCAAGTATGCTCTCTCATCTCCCAATGACTTATGATGGCCCACTCAAAGCTGACTCAGGAACTAAAGTAGTTGTTTCATGAAACAAAATAGCAAAAGATTGAATCTCCGGCAGCTTTTAAACCATCTGTTCCACACTATTTTAATCACTTCTGCTCAGTACAGAGATTATGGGTTTCAGTTCATTTGTGGTGGAAAACCAAAGAATGCTGCATTTTTGGAGCGCGTGGGGGGAAATCCAGAATCCTCCCAACTACTCTGAAACTAGGGTATTTAAAGGAAGCAAAAGGCTTACTGCTTGCAGCTCGAGTGTGATAAAACAACCCTCCCCCTCCATGAGGGATTCCTCCTGTGCCTTGAAGCAAACACAAATTGGAACGTGCCACACTGACCTGCAAAAAGGGGACTGTGGGGAAGGAGTTCCTATTAGCCACTTTATTACGGCAAAACAATTAGTATCATTCTTTCCAACAGAAGCACCCCAAAGTTCCCATTGCTATTTGTTGTGGGAAATTGCTTATTAATGTGAAGAACGTGTTTCCTCAGCTCAAAAGTTACAGACTTCCCATGACTTTCTTTTAGTACCAAAAGATCAGTAGGGCAGAAGCAGCAGGTAGGTTTGAAGTGATAAGCGTATCTTCTCTGTAAAACAGTGATTTCTCCTCCTTTCTCTTCATCCCCTAAAGAAGAGCAAACAGTTCTCTGAGATGACAAGCAAACAGAAAAGATTAGTCCCACAGCTAATTCAAACAGATCTTCAACTAAGTGTCCTCCGTGCCAGTGACTGGTGGATCAACTCAAGTGCTTGTATTTACCTGCCTGAGCTATACAAATTACTATTCCTCTGTGCCATTTTCATCTTCCCCCAGGAACTGCATCGTTATGGTTTCCACTTCCCACTGTATCTTCTTAGCACTTCTAAGGGTATCTGACACAGCTCTTTGTGCTGCTCTAAGCTGAAATGGTGTGCCAATTCTTTCCAAGGGCACTGAAGGGAAATATCTCTTCCCCAACATCAAAAGTCAATGAAGTCTTTCAGTGTTCTGAAAAAGAGTATCAGGACCTCAAATGATTTAGCCTGTGATCTGAGTAAGATGTAGGTAGGCAAAGAGTTTTACTGAGAGGAAACTTGATCTCTATCTAACCACATCTGCTTGCCCAAGCTGCAAGCCCCACTAGAAAAGAGGTTTTTCTGCTGTAAAGATTAAGTCTCAGTATTCCCATGATCAGTAACTCCCAAATGTTGTCATTTAATAGTGATATCAAAAGGAGGAACTCAGCTACATGAAGATCATCACCACTTTGGCTAAACAGGATCAATATAATTGTCTGCATGCCCTTGGATGACTAACAGCATTTGTTGGAAAATAAATTAAAAAAATGCATTCTGAATGTTTTCATTTTCTTTAACATTTTTCAACCAGTTCAGTGTAAATTCACAATTAGTGCCTTTTATAGCCATCAAAACTAGCAGGAAATAGAATGTACTCATAAAAATGCTTGATTTGTGCATCTAGACAAAACACACACAAACATAAAAATCTAAATATAATCAACCGTTAATCTAGAATATAAAAGACATGCAGAGAATAATAGTAGTATAAGCAAGTATCTGTTTTACACGATTAAAATACTGATAGCAAGTGCTATTAAGCTGCGACGTCTATTATGGTGCAGAATAATCCCATATGCTTGGGTGGCTAAGAACATAATAACTCTTAACTATGTAAATTGAGGAGATAGAAAAGATCCCTTGGTTTACACAGATTTGTGCAGCCACTTTCCATTGCTGAAGGATCCACTAAGTGGATTAATCATCTCTGATCTCAGCACACTCAGATTAAGCTAAAGATTTCCACAGGAAACATTTTCTGTACTACAGCAAATGAAAACACAATAAGGTACTTTCCCTCCTCTTTTTCTGCCTTAGTGGACCAATCTGGGAGCTTCAGCATTCTGTCTGGCACATGCAGCTACTCAAAACCTCTGAAAGTCAGGACTTGAGTGAGTATTATATACTTGCAGAGGGTGCTGGTCTGAACTAGAACAGGATTGTAGTCGTCTATTTTTAGGACAGAAATGTCACAGTCAATAGTGAGGCAAATATCCTGCTTCACTCTGCCCTGGAGGTACCAGCTTTAAAGGTCAGAAAGCAATGCTTTCTGGAGATACTCCACTTCAGCCTCCCTAATAAGAACATGCGATTAGCCTTTCGAATGAGAAAGTTATTTACCGATAGCAGGAGCCTTCAAGCCGCACAGACCCTGTATATACATACATGTTACATACATATATATATATATATATATATATTCGCTTCCGGTGGTTGTTTGCCACAAGCATTTAAGACAAGAGATTTGCATTGTTCCTTTGAGTCCATGGGATGCCTCACGCTCCTGTTATCTGCGATGTGAGTATGAAAGAGAGACGGTACCACTTGTAAACTGTCCTTCAACAGCAACCCCAGAAAAAGGAGGACAATAAAAGGAAAAGAATGAAGAGTGGGAAAGGAATTTGCTCCTCAAAGAACTCTCTCTAGTGGTTGGCAAATGACTGTGTTGTCTCTTCAACTGATTGCTTTTATACATTCTCAAATATTTGTATCTGAGATGCTTCCAGGCAAAGATTTCAAAGTGCTCATAGAAACAAGAGATTGCATGATGTCTCTAACAGCCACCCGCTATCCCTCTGACACATCTAGGGTAACAGAGAACAGAAATCCGGAGAGTTGACTGTGAAGAAAAGACACAAGCCCTTAGTTGTAACCTTAGACCTCTGGTAGAGATATAATCATATCTATATCTGCCCACTTAGGTGATTTTACTAAAGGTTCTACTGTACTCTGTTATCCATTTAGACAATTTCTAGGCATAAAATGACTGTGCCTCTATGTTGATCCTGCTGTTATCATGATGAGTGTTTTGGATATAGTGTGACACTTTAATCCTATTTAGTATGCAAAATATGGTGATATGACTGGGGAAAAAATTAATAAAATAGGTAAAGGAATATCTTCATTTAAATTAATCAAATCATCATCTTAGGGAGACACTGTCAAAGAATACTCTACAAAAAAGATGGCGACAATATCCACCACGCAGGCATGACTTTTGTCTTCTACTTTGCTGGCTGAGATTACCTCCAGGAAAAAAAGAAAAAAAAAAAGACAATTTGTAGTATATTCACAAGAAAGCTTCTTGCATAATGGGCTGCTTCCTTCCTCTAACTCCACAAACACAACTTCAGCATCTGCAGTAACTGCTCTCTCTACACATTAAACTCTTGACCTGTGGCAGGATGATGACCTGCTAAGGGAAGGAGAAGGATAATTTTGGAGATACCAACAGAGGAAAGCTGGTGCTTTGTCACTGACAGTGGCCCAGCTCTCTTGTTAGAGAACCACCTTACATCCACTGTTCAAACAACTGGTCCCACTCTTTTCACTTTGCCTTACCTAGCAAAGGGAACCAAGTCAAACTGAAGCTCTGACTTTACTTTTCAAGCCATGCTGCTCTCTAGTAGCTGTTAATTGGCATGAAATAAATTACATGACAAATACTCAAGATTACCCATTCTCCATCAAGGCAGCCTCCACAGGTAACAGAGCACTTTTCCAAAAGCAACAGCTTTCAGTCATTATTGGGTTTTTTTGAAACCACAAAGATATCAATACATAAATGAATCTATGTTGTTTTCTGGTATCTAAAGGAAGGTGATTAAATTTAAGCTTTAGATTCAGGCAATTACCAGAAAGTAGTGATTAGCAGACAGCATACACACGAACAAAATGTTGAATACCTTTTAAAACATGGGTGTAGTTTTATTTAGCACTCTTACCTGCTTTTCTTTTTTGAACTTAATGCTGTTGATAACTTTATTAACATCCTTTGCAGCCCCTAAGTCCCCATGGCGTGAGTTTTACCAAGTGGAAGAAATCTGATCTTTTGCAGCGCATCTCCCTGATTAATCCCTTGCTAGTACATCAGGGCAACTTTTCTGTGTGATTTAGGCAGGGAGCACAGTTAAAAGCTCACAACCAGCCCCAGCTCATTTACGAAACGTGGCTGGAATTCCCAAATGTGTGTTTCTGTGTAAGTAGTATCATGTTGTCCTTCATATTCCTACAGGGGTAATTCTTAGTAGGTCCTTAATGATTCAACGCCAACAAATAATTGGTTATTTATGACATCATAAATTAACACATGAAATCAAAGGAATCACAGCTTCTGTATGACAGGTAATCTTCATTTAATACTTCTGTCTACATGCGCTCTTCATTTCTAGTTTTGTTATGAAAATGAGTTACTAACTCTGTTTTCAGAGACTGGTCAAAGGGATTCAGAGGAGTAGCATCAGGAGAAACAAATCTGAAGAGATTACTGCATTGGGCACAGTCCTGCCATACTGCATAGCGTAATGCCCGGTGGAAAGGTGCCTTAAAAATACCAGATGCCCACTGTCATGTTTGAGGCACTGTTAGCAAGCACCCTAAGAAACTTTAATACACTGACACGTGCGACTCAAAGCGCCGGGAGGCAGACCTCGGAACTACTGATGGGGGAACGAGGGACTTGAAACTACTTCCCATCCACAATATCATGCTTTGGACCAGCAATGCTGTCCTACTACTCACTGGCTCAAAAATACTGATTCAGCAAAGAATTTAAGCATGTGCCTAAATTTAAGCAGTTTAATTAACTTTGACGTCAGTGAGTCTACTTGTGTGCTTATAATTAGATATGTGCTTGCTGAAGCAGAGCCCATCTGAATAGAATCTCGTTGATTTTAATTTGGCCCTTTGTCTTTGCCCCTCATTTATTCTTTGCTGTGACTGAAGGATTAGTGCCAAGGTTCTGACTAAGGAATGTACTTCAACAACTCATCTTCACTCACAACATGCAAAAAGAGACTAAGCATGTCTCAGAAAGTAAGCAGAGACCTAAGTGCTGTCCTGAATAATAACAATTTCATAATTGAAAAATGATGAGAGAGTTATTTCACTCATACTGGTGGTCCAGTCTTTTTCTAAGTCAGACATTTTTTTGAAAAACAGAAAATCTTTTCCATTTATGTAAATAAAGAGTAAAAAAGCTGTGCTCCACATACTATAAACAAAAATATACAAATAAGCCGCTACTTCATAGAGAAATTAATTTTATATAGGAAACCTTTTTCACCGTTGTCTTATCTGTTCATTTGAATGATGGCTTTTAGGACCCAGTATCCAAGATATTTTAAAGGCATGTAAAGAAACCCCATAGAATGATCAAGCCTTAAGTAAAACTTTAGAAACTGAGAAAAGAAAACTGCACGAAGAATGTGGAGAACCTGAACAGCAGTCATCCAGACAACAGAAACAACAGTTCAAGTCCCAGAGGTCAAAAGACAGCTATGTGCCCCCACAGTACACACACCAGAGCAAAGCAGCAAGATCAAAGCCCCAACTCCTGCCAGGCTGCTCTGCTAAGCACCTCTAGAGGAAAATCTCCTGTCTTTTAACATGCCCATGCAATTGTATTCAGCACACAGATAGCATCTTGAACAAGCCTTTTAACTCTGATACTTCACTTCATTCTTCGGTGTTTATGGCCTTTTAAAACTTGGAATACATGACAACCATTATTAACTGCCAGCATGGTACAATTAAAGGTGGCTTTGGAAGGATACAGAAGCGGAAGGATAAGAGGAAAACTAAGAAAACGAAGAAGGGAGTCCACCATAGAAAACACTACACAGTTACTCAAAATAAACAAAGAACCCTGAAGAATATTTTCTTCTGAAGACTCTCAGCTGTCTATCACAATCCTCATCTACAAAGCTCACCATGGGGTTCCCAACTCTCTGCACCAAGATGCTGCAACCCCTGGTGAGACCATTGCACTGGGGTGCACCACTAACAGAACAACTGTCAGATGCCTGAACTGCACCGAGCAACTGCAACAGCAAAGGATTTGTAATGCAGTTTGCATTAACTGTACTGGTAAGTACACAGCTCAAATATCTATAGTCTTTGAAAAATATTGATCAGAAATCCCACTGATTTCATGATTTTTCAGAAACCTCACTTACAAGTGTGTGTGTAGCAAGACGGCTAATCATTCACTCAGAAACTGTTGGCACATACCTAATGTTTTGCTTACAAAAGAACAATGGAAAAAAGTTTTTAAAGTTCCAGCCTCAAATTACACTGAGCAGAAAGCTGATGATATAAAGAAATCAACTATCCATCTACTCATGAGTGCATTATTGACAAACACAGGAACAGAAGATATCACTTGGATGATTAAGGCAATATGCTTTAAGTGACAGAACTGATATGTTTCCTTAAGACAGGCTGACAGAAAGAGATGAAAAAATTCATTTGTCTTAAGGGGGTATTATTTACTTTAATGCTTGCACATGTCTATCTGTGTGATCCATCCTAAGGAACCTGCTTAGGCAGGGGGGTTGGACCCGATGATCTCTCAAGGTCCCTTCCAACCCCTGTGATTCTGTGATGTCATAACCGAGACCACATTACTACATGCCAGTGTCATAAAACTTCATTATTGCATTGCCATTACTTTGGATTTTACACTACCATATCATTGTGTTTCCCTGGACATATCTAGGTTTTTTTCATCCTGAAATTTCTCTTTTCAGCCTAAGATTGAGGCTCTCACACACTAACTCATTTGTCTAGAATTTGCCAGCTTTGCAGGCATAGTGTCCTCTTTCTCTGCTCCCGTATTGTGACCTTTCCCTTCTTTGCTTTGCATTTTTTTTTGCACTCCATCAGCAGAAGGAATAGACCTGTTTCAACTCTGTCATCTCTACTCTTCTACTGCTTAAAAAACTTACAAAGAGCTGCCAAAATAACGGACACTGTTTAATGCACAGGACAGATGTTTGGTCTTTGCACACCAAAAAGACTGAATCTACAATTTCCCACCATTCCGTGCAGCCAGCAATCAAGGCTTTCTCTCTGGAGAAGGAGAGACTTAAGAGTTTAGAAGGGCATCACTAACAATGCTTCTAGACATGGAATGTTAAAAACTAATTCCAACATTGCTAAAGACGACAGCTATTTCTGGATGCATGAGCTTGATCAAGCAAAAGTTTTATACTCACTCTCTCTGCAACCTTTATAGCTTTACTCGTGATAAGTAAAGAGTTTTGGACAGAGAGTCATAAGGCAGATATAAACTATGCAAATAAATAGAACAATAGCACAATGATCCTTTACAGTTTGGTGGTTCTGGCTTTTGGTTTGGGGATTTTTTGTTTGGTGTTTCCCTTGAACTAAATGGCACCTGCAGAATAAGCAGTTTCTTTTCATGGGGCACCGTATATAATTAATATTTCATTATCCCAAGTTTTCAGTCTGTTTTTCAAACCACAGTCCAAATACATTTACTTCGCAATAGCTGCACATACATGTTCACATTTCTTCCAGATCCTCAGGTTAGTTGTATTCTCCTCTCTACAAAATGCCCCTCCAGACTGATTTGTATCACGCAGAGACTGACAGCCATGTACCAGCCTTAGCTTTTCCAATACTATCCTTAGAGGTCATTGTCACCTTTCTGTAGAGTTCAAAACTGTTTGATTGACAAGTTTAAGATTTAATTAAGTGGAAGGCAAATATAAGTCCCTTGATTTGAAAACAACTCTTGCCAGCATTGGAGAAACTGGCTTTTCACTGTCTCCAAGTGAAAGCACACATTTGTCACGGATGCACAGAGATCTGAATTCCAACAGGTCAAGAAAATACGAAGAACACTGAACATGCTTTCAACTGCTCAGGTCTGGCAGGCTGCAGAGCTGACTGAACCAAAGGGACTGTGCCAAGCCAGACACGGCAGTCAGGATTTCCCCTCTGGTTTTCTAGCATCACCTTCAATGTTCGCTACATATTACAACCAAGAAAAAAAGAAAAACGCTGAAAAGCCTCTACAAACATATTGTTCTAAAGAGAAGCAGAAAACCACTCTGCTTTCCTTTGTAAGGAACGAGGTCTGCTTGAAGTCTAGCTCCCACTGAGCCTCCAGCAGTGGGCTGATGCAGCATTGTGCAGCAGGTTTAAGGACTTTGCTGTCTGATGTTATTCTTGTTTCAAACCACAGCTTTCTGTCCCTTTAGAGGCACTGAATGATTCTGCACAAGGGCTGATGATGCTTATACAAAACAAACAGGCAACACTTCTTTCCAGCCCTCTATGGGCGGGACCTCTATCGGTCCCACTCCAAGCACACAGCTTCACATAACTGTTCTGATACCATGAAAGCCAGCACAGGGGAAGGAATCCCTTGAGTGGCAGCTACAACACTGTACTGCCACCACCTTGGCTGAGGAGCTTCTGCCTTCCAGCTCTGTTACTGCGAGTTGGGAGCATTATCTGTCTGCTAAAAATGAACAAAGAATTTGCTCCAACCAAAGATTTTGTCTTTCTCTATTAATTTTTCTCCAAACACTGATATATTTCGCTAAAATATATCAGGTGGTTTACACAATTTTAGTCTAACAAAAATCTACCTCAAGTCTTTGCTTTTGATCTTTGGACAGCACCACAACACAACTCCAGTACTTTGTCATTTTTCCCTTGGTCAAGTCAGTTTCTGTAGTCACTACTAATTATTTCAAACACACATATTTTGGCCATAATACTAGGAAACCTCTAAAGCTAAAACCCCTTACTGCTTGCAATAGTATCTGGCTTTTCAAGGACCACTAGGACCACTTCAACATTCCCAGTGGGAGACAGTGGGAGACAGCAATGTTATAAATTTCAAACATTTTACATCTCCCAATCTCATATTAGACTGGCAGTGAATAACTTTTCACACTGAGAACCTAGAGGTGTCTCTGGTGCTTGGCCTTAATTGACATTGCTACTATAGTAAATACACTAAATAATTTTGTTTGCTTTTTCCTATGATGGAAAGGCAGTATCTTCCAGAGTGAACAAGATTAATGCCATTTGGGTATGACCAGACAATCACAGGGGAGACTATCCCAAATACCCTGCTCTGTATGCAGATGTTCAGTGTTCAGTTTATCCTTTCAGAAGCCACCCCTGTTCAGCCTTCTATTCTTGAGTTCAAAGCCAAGTCAGTTATATTTGCCTTTAAAAATGTTTAGATTTATGCTGCCTGTGAGACCTTGCTTTAGAAAATGGAAGTTTTAAACTAGTTTGTGAACCTGAATCAAGGGATTGCTGTTTGTGGCTGCAGGGTTGAATCTGCAGAGACCTAAATGGGGCTTTGGGAAATGACAAGACAGGCAGGCAGGATTTAAAAATCCATAACTTCTAGCAGCTTCTCAAGGAAGCCACCCCTGCAGCCCCACCACCACTACCAAAACCTTGCCACGCAAACTCACCACAGGACAGGAAGACAGGATTTAAAAATCTGTAACTACTTCTGTCCACCACAATTAGTAAGCCTAGTACACTTTAAATACAGGCATTTATTTCTCAAAGAAACAAGGAACATATTGAAGGGGGTTGCACTTCACCATTAGTTTGATCTCTATGTCACAGAAATTAAGTTTCTGTATGAAATGCTGCTACTTGAAGTTTTGCTGAGAGCGACTCTCAAATTGAGCAGGTACTCAGTTCATACAAAACAGAAAGATACACTGGTTCTTGCTAACAGCACACAGAACAACTCACATTCACAGCAACGAAGCATTGGTACAACAGGTATACCTACTATATGGACAGAAGAGTGCCACCATTTCCTTGGGACTGCACAATATCCAGGTATCTTAACACCTGCTATTTCCATCACTCTATGCAACCCTATTGATGTGCTCTGGCCCCAACAACAACCACAACAACAGAGACATCTTACAGGAGCAGGCAAGTTAACCGTCACAGACTTGTTTCTTGGACTTCACATCCAGACTTTCCTAAAAGCCTGGTTTAAGTCACAGAAGTAAGATTCAAAACAACTTGAGTTTCCAGTTTCAGATTCATACATGTTGGGGTTTATTATTAAGCTACCAAACTTAATGCTTCCCCCCCCCCCCCCCCCCCCGAGTGAAATCTTATTTCTTCCATTTATTACTCAAGTCAGGTGTTATCAATAACTGCTACAAAGCATGATTTAGCATATACAGATGTGTCAGGAATAAATAAGGAAAATACAGATTTAATATGACAGTCATAAAAGTTCACAATGAGACACAAATATCCTTACAGTTTTAATCAGACTATCAAAAAATAAAAAGGGAGTATTTACCTCGGCATCTGGCAAACCTGGAAAAGAAAGTCAATTTGATGGTTGTCTTTATACGTGTTATTGAAACTGAAGTTGAGACAAAAAGAATCCGCAAAATGGAAACAATCCAGAAGCCTTATCAAACATGAACATATTAACCTCTACTGAACTTCTCAGAAAAATACCACACATAAGAACAATACTGCATTTGTTTTGGGAATATATTACTTAATAGCTCTCTTCAAATCCATTTTCTGTTATTTTGTCGTCTTTCTCCTCAAATTCCCTCTCATGAAGAGAAACAAAGACTAATACAAATCAGAACAATCTACAATGATGAATCCTTATGATTCTTTGATTATTCTTCAACTGATATTTAAATGAATGTATTTTACTGCATAGCACTTATGTAAATACCTTGCTATCGGCGTACTTTAACAGGTGTATTTGAACATAAGCCTTAAAAAAGATGAAACACTGGAACAGCTATTCAGTAAGACTCCTCAATATGAAATTCTTTTTAAAGACAAATACTACATGCAACGTTTTGTCCACTAAGCTGTCAGTGTGCTTCAGAGTGCCGTCTCTAGAGTATTCAGAGGAAGAACATTTCTTAACAGACTGAATACACCATTCTCCAGATGAACCTGCAGGAATTCGGAATGGATCCAATTTTGACGAGCAGAATCTCAATTGTATTTAGGAACTGCACTTGCTGTCCTGCAGCTTGATGATCTGATCTGTTTGCACAGTTCTTGCTTTCAGTTGTTCAGCCCTCCAGCTGCAAAAAGGCTACCAACCCCCATGGAAGTTGCTATGTTACTGTCCTCATAGCTGGACTCCTCGTGAACTTCTTTGAATGCCTCCAAGACACACATGCTGATAAAAGAGCACTGGCAGCGAGGTACATTTGGATGCACTGCAGCTCAAAAGGGAACACGTTCAGGACTGCACGCTGTAAGCTGAGAAAAGGTAACTTGTAAAGGGCAAATGCCATTCTGAAGAGTTTGCTTTCTTCTCTCCCATGAATATATGTATGCTTTCTCAGCTGCCTCCCTTCTTACTTTCCATTTGTGACTTACCTCTTATTCAAAGCAAAAGACACATTACTCAAAACAAGAACAGAAAAAAAAACACCAGCATTCACATTGAGACCAAGCTGTAGTCTGTCTCTACCAAATTTTTGTTTGCTCTCTGCACATATGGGATCCCTGGGGCAGAAGACAGAAAACAGGGATAGGTATCTTCTCTGGAGACGGCCAGTTCCAGTCTAAGTATAAGTGTGTTGCGCACACTAGGATGAGATACTGCCCAGGAACTGCACAATATGCTATTTCACTATACACTTCAAATCCACCTGGGTAGTACCAGCCTCATGAAAATCCAAGGCACAGACTAAGAAAACAGCTAGCTTGTTGCTATAGTTGAGTCTGCAATTTCCCCAAGTGCTTCAGTAAACACATTAGTGCAAAAATGTTCCAACCTGGCAACAGAGTTGTTCTGCTACATCTTCCAAAGTCAGAATTGGTACCATGGTAACAAGGACCTGTCAAATGTCAAAACAAGCAGGCCAGATAAACCACCTGATATTTTGGCTAGATACAGTAAAGCATCAGCAGCACAGCCATGCAATCTCCTTTATAACCATCAGTGTTCAAATGCACACCAGAGCAGAGAATGTAAAAAAAGTAGTGAATTTCCACACATCCCCTGCCCCCCCAAACAATAACACCTATCTACATAGGTATGTCACAAGGCTCTAAAGCTCACATTAAAGATAAGCCAGACCAAGGACAATGAAAGTCTCACACAAGTACGATCGCGTTTCTTCCAGACGTAGAAGGCAGACCAAATGCATCAGTAGCAGACATCTCAGAGGAAAGGACCAAGAGCAGCTTGAACAGATAAAGTCCAGTGGGGAAGAGCATTTCTCATTCTCCAGGCTCTTCATCTCGAGATGTTTGAGAGATGACTCTTGACAAATCTGCTGCATGCCAAGCCATCCCAACAGAGGCTCAAGCTACAGGGCACAGTCATTTTCCAAACTGTAGGTCTTTTTGAATTTATTCTGAGTAAACCTATAGGGGCAAGACAGACAGGCAAAGTCCCCTGTGCCTGCCTTGCGATCCCCTTTTCTGCACCAATGTAAACGTGGCTGTCATAGCCTGTGGACATGAATTACTGATGCTCACAACTGAGCAACAGTACTGGCCATACTTCCTTTTGGTCAAGGGGAGGCGTCAACTACATTAACGGAAACTAACGAATCTAACCCCATAATCTGAATTAAGAAAGTGTTACTCATTTATCTTTAGTATCCATACTATAAAGTGTTTGGGAAAGAGAGCATTACTTGCAATAAAAGTATATCTTGCGAATATATGTTCCAGAACTGTATTATTTTATCTGTATAATAGCAAAGCGTAAGTGTCCTGGCTGAAACCATGGCTCCACTGCACTGGGTACACGCCTACAGGGAAAGAGTTAGCTTCTGTCCTGCATAATACTGAATTTAATTAAGCCAGACAAATAAAAGTGAGATGGAAGGTGTATTATTATCCTTGCTTCAAAGATACAAAACTACAAAACAGAGCAAAGTGGCCAAGGGCACGCAGTAAGAATCTGTGCGAAGAGCAGGGAAGTGAACATACAGATCACCTGAAATGTAGTCTGTCTTCTGCATCAAAAGCTGTTTCAGAGGGTAACAGCTAAAAGAAAATGGTGACTTTATTTTAATGAAGAGTGTCAAGTGGAGAGTTTTAGGACACTAACTCTAAGTACCAACAGATCAGACAGCTACATGGAAACGTAGCGAGAATTTAGGACTACAGAGATAAAACGTTCTTAGCCAGCTTCCAACTACATCAAGAACCACATTATACAGTCAGTTTCATACCTTTATTGAGTTTTATCTCTAAAAAGGCAGTTTGATTTTCCATTTTCCTTTCTTCTTCTCCCTCCCTCTCTGCTGTCACTCTAACTGAAAACCTTTTCCAAATGCAACTGCCATAATAGTTCAGAATTTCCTCCTTATTTCAATGGTTGATTCAATTTACACCTCTATGTTTTTGTGCCAGTACTGTCCTGTAGGTTCATAGCTCTTCTTGTTCTAAGTTATTTTTTAGTATTTACATACATTGCATAATTCTGCTCCGCTTTCATTTCAAGAACAACCCTAGCTAAGCTCTTCTACTCTGCTCTCATGAAGCTGTCTACTCATTCTTCTTATCAGCTACTTTCCTAAGTACAGGTATGGCGTTTCTATTTCTTCTCCAGTCAAATGAGACCATTTTGACCTGACTTGTTGAAAATCTTTGGTGTGAGGCATGAGACTGACAATTCATATGCTATTTCTTGCCAAACGCAGGCATGTCGATCATTTGGTCCCTTCAAGCTGGAGGGATGCCATCAGCCTTGGCTGTAGTAACTTCCATTCTATACTTGTAATCCTTTTAGCTGCCTTGCTTTGCCCTGTCTCAAGATAATGGGACCATTATGATTGGAAACTTAAGCAAAGCGCTCATCTACCCATACGGTCCCCCAAAATCTAGAGGTTATCCTTACTTTCTACCTTTTCCTTATTCATATACTGCAGCCTCATTTCTTTTCTCCTTTTCTCTCATTCCTCTTAAATTTGATTTGATAATACACCAAAATACACATTGCTTAATCTATACTATTGCTTTGAGACAAGGTGATGATAACGCCCTGATCAGGACATACCTTGGGGTTCTCAGTATGTTCCCCAGTGCTGTTTTAGCACCACCATTTGCCAGTGCTCTCACTGCAAATACCTTTGTTAACCCAGGGTCAAATCTATTCCCAGGTTTGGTATCAGACCCATTAAGAACAGTGTTATTATTTTACAGTAATATCACAAATTATGAAAGCTAAATAAGTAAACAACATAATGTAAAATCCTCAAATACAATACAGATTGAGTTTATGATTCATATAAAATTAAGTGACACTACTAGTGAAAAGTGGAATCAAAAGCACACCAGGCTGAGCCTAAGGGACCAAAAAAAAAAGCAGTATCAAAAAGGGGGTTCCTATCTCTGCTATCAAGCATCTAACACTCAACAGCCCATCCAAGCTATCACAGCATTAGTTTGCTGTAGCTTCTGAGTGATTGCTAAAGTACCTTTTCTGCACAGTTTTGCCCTCAGGCTCCTTCCTCCCTCTCTCTCTTTACAGAGATACTCAACACTGTCCTTTTCTGACAAAGCTCCCTGTATGATCTCATTCTGTCGTCCCCTTGTCTGGCCTCAGCTTGGCCTCCTGACAAAAGCAAAAGTAGCTACAAGAGCAATGAAGTTCAGTAGCTCAGTATTATATAAAAAACACCCCATGTTTT
Organism: Porphyrio hochstetteri; assembly: GCA_020800305.1. Taxonomy (NCBI): domain Eukaryota; kingdom Metazoa; phylum Chordata; class Aves; order Gruiformes; family Rallidae; genus Porphyrio; species Porphyrio hochstetteri. Next base: position 13,999,224 of record CM036911.1, read on the forward strand.
GGAATGGAAAATTATTCTTTTTTTTTTTTTTTAAACAAACACTGATCAGTGAACTCTTTTACTTGAATAGCAGACTGTAAAGTACAGCTCCCAAATCACTTACAATCTGCTATAGCAAACAGAAAAAACAGCAGATACCGTGCTCAGAAAAGGTCCAAGCATGCATTATTCAGAAAGGAGGTCTCCTTCAGGCTTAAGGAATAAAAGGTGGAATACACAAACACCCATGCACTCACATACTAAGAGGGACCGAGGTTGCTGCAGTTTGAAAGCAAACGCAGACAGCTAACATGCTGGGCCATCCCCATCCGTGTCAACCCGAGGCAGAGGAATTTGCCATGGAAGGTTTGGGGAGCAGCTGTCACCAAAAGAGAGGCATATATTTATTTAAAGGCTTTGCCATTTGTCTTCAGGAGAGGAAACTCTGTACCTGACCTCCTGCTGAGGCAGCAGCCCAGATGCCTCAGCATAGGCTAGAGGAATAAAAGGAGGCACGGCTATTATTTCAGATATAACACAAGAAAGCAGAGACAAAAGGCACAGCATTAAATCATCATTTCTACTAAAAAGCACACACACAACTTTTTAATACTTGTCATGCCACAGAGGTCTCCCCTCAAGGCATTCTCCAAAACAATTTGTATTAGCTAATTGTTAACTATCCCAATGGCCAAGTAAAAAAAAACAAACCATCAAACAGTCTTGGCAACACCAAAGGGTCCTGGGTGGGAAATGCTGAGGAGCTTACTGCTCTTGGGTCTGTGTTTCCCTGCCATCCCCCAGGTGAGGCTCTGTCACTTGAGAAGGTTGCTGTCCCACCTGGCTCTAGCCTCTCATCTCTCATGCTTCTCCCAATACTCTGATGTGTCACCTGAAGCTCCTGTAATCCCTCCTCAACCTCTGCAGCTCAGCAAGGAGCTACCACAAAAAGGGTTTAAACCAACTGGGATGAAACAGTGTGGAGCCATTTGCACAATCCGGGGGTGTGGGTTTCCCACAGAGCTGAGCCAGTTTGGCAGCTGGCTGCTCTGCCCTCTAGCCTCAGGCTCCAGCCCTCTTCCATCAGGGATAACTCTCATGTAGTGCCATGGGTACCTTTGCTCTCCTGGGGCTCTGTGTAGAGTCAGCTCAGGGAGCCAGTCAAACCAAAAATAAGCTGTACCTGCAAAAGCTCTTCTGCCAGACAGGTCCCTAAGCAAGCTCAGGCTGTTTCTCTCGGCCGGAGGAGCATTTTAGGGCAAACATGCCAAACGTCCAGCAATAGCTCCCAAACCAAAGGAGCCAGCACTGATGGGAATCACAGGAGTACAGGAGCAGCATCGCCAACTGTGCTGGTTTGGCTGCCTCTGCAAACCAGCAGACCTGAGGGACATCAGGCTAGGGTGGTCCACCCACTCCACATGGCAGCACTCCAAAGCCTACCAGCTACCCACACTCCAGGCATCCCAGCCTGCAGGACATCAGTCAGCAAGCCTTGTCCTAACCTGTAAAGAGTTGCTAACACTGGATGGCCCTTGAAAGGATCTGGTGCAAATATTTTCCCCAGTGTTCACCTACTCAAATGGGGTTTAACTAGAAACTGAGGTTTTTTTCTCCTTACATTTCAGAACACCAGACACTAAACAATATGGATTAAAAATGTTTCCAGAGCAGCATTAAATTCATACTTGGAGGAATGAATTGAAACCATTGTAAATTCCCCTTAAGCCTGAAGGAAGGGAAAACCAAATGCTTATTCATTAAAAATAGTGCCATTTGATATCTACATGAAGGGATTTCTCTAGGAAAGTGACTGGAAGAAGTGTTGAAGGTGTTTTCAATGGATGTAAAGGAAAAAAGGAATGAGTTACTCAAACAACACGCAAGCATCCTTGACAACAACTTAAGCAAATAATGGAAGGCAGCTTTCAACCACGCACACCGCTAACAAAAAAGAGAGCAAAGGACAATCTCAACATTTTTACAGAAGCTGATTATGAGCAAAAGAGAGCCACTGTTGCTTTAGAAATCAGAAAATGTTAATGCACTCAGATGTGGAAATCAACCCTTCAAAAGAGTCAGGACAGTCCAGCCTGTCAGTCTTTCAAGTTGCCCATTCAATAATATATGTCTCACAGACCATATGTGAATACAGGCTGTGACATTTCCATAAGATATATTATGGTATGCCCCAAAATGGAAGTATTTAATACAAATAATAAGAGCACTGAAAAAGCACAATGTGGATGGGCATGAGGAGATCTCTGGAATAACTGGTGAAGTAACAATATGCATAGTAAAACTAAAGTAGTTGTGAAACCAAGTCTTTAAGATCATTGGAAATAAATTAGTTGTACATACAACTGGGTAATAGGACTGAGAAGGTTTTTAGAAGACACTGTTAGAAGAGTGTTATGATGTCATAACCAGCTTCCCCAGTACTGTATCAATTAACAGTGGAAGGACTGAAATCTGTACAGATTGCTAGGGCAGTGAGTTGGGGGTTGGGGAACCACATATATTCCCAAAAAAGTAATTACTGGTGGAAATGAACTGAAATGGACATGACTACTGGCCAGCAGTTTTCAGGACTATCCCCTCATACAAGCCCTAAACAAAAAGGACTCCAACATGAAAAGATCCAAAGACTCACAATCTCACATTCACTAACACACTTCAGGAAAAACTGGTAGGAGAGGGGAGTATGGCTACTTTTAATAGGCATATTTTCAAAGGAAATAAAATGTTACTGTCACTTAATGAACTCATAGCTGGAAATCCTCATTTAACAAGCTTTTTAAAAAATAATAAAGAGATGTGATAGCTACCTATTGGAGAAACTTACTAGCAATTCAGAAAAAAGGGACATCAGGTTTGATCCACTGAATGTTTTGTCCTCTACACAGTCTTCCCAGATGAAAATCAGCTAGTTTGTTTTACATTTAGTAAAACTAATGATCTCTTTCCATACTAAAATAAAGCAATAAGCCCAATGAATATGCCTTAACGTGAAAGCCACTTTTGCACAAGGAACAGCTTAGAACCTTAGGACAAAAGGTAGCCACGAGTATAGGAGTTTGGGGCTGATAAAAACTGAAGAGGAACATGAAAAGAAATGTTAACACCCAGTTGACTACCAAGTACTGTGTTAGAGGAAGGTAACCTTTTCTGATGTTCTAAAATGCGGACTCTGTACCATTTTAGCACTAAGCAGAGAAGTTATCCATGCTTAGTCTGGAATGGAACAGTTATCTGCCTGTTTTCCAAGCCAGTGCACACTATGTTGACATTCATCAGCTAAGAAAAGGAGAACCAGAATTAAATGCTCCAGTTAGATCAGACATGTGAGAAGCAGAAAGACCCTGAAGTGCATTTTCTACTTTTACTACACAGAGAAGCAATGGCAACTCATCATGACCAAATATTACTATTTTATCAGATCCCTGTAACAGATGATTGCTACAAAATGCAAGAAAAATGGCTACTTAATACTATACGAGTAGTACTGCCACCCACTCTTGGGTCCAAATTCTAAACCTAATGACTAGACATACAAGCAACCACAGTACTTTTTTTGCACAGACATATGCAGTCAAGGAATACAAGTTTGGTAACAGATGCACCGAGGGGTGCAGCATGAATGTCAAAGATTTAGAGGTTGAGACATAACACAAAAATCAATGGTTTACCAAGATGGAGGGGCCTGAGTGTGTTCATTCCCCACCATGAAATTACTAAACACCCATGCTTCTGGAAGTAACACTTCATCTATAAAATCAAGCAGGGCAATGAACAGCACTAGTTGGGTAAGCCGCAAGTTTCCAAAGTCACACATCCTCAGAGCAACAGGCCACTGAAACACTAAAAGCTGTAGCACCATTACCACCAAGTAAGTGGTTTTGGTTTTTAAAGAATGCAAGTCACAGACAGCATTTACTCAGAATATGACCATCTGAGAATCAGTAATACGCCAAAGAAAAGCTTTTCCTACCAGCTGATTTTGGAGTGAATTTGTCCCTGTTGGCTGCACATACTGCCAGTAGCCTGTATCCAAGATCCAAGTCAAATCCTTGCTGAGCTGCCACTCGACTAACCACCTGCAAAGGGAAAGAGAGAAAGCTTCATTAGGGGTTATTTGAGCTCTTTGCAAAGTTACATTAACCTGCTTATCAGCACTAATGTTGGGCAACCGAATCTGCTGTGATAACCACGGTACAAACACAGTAGGAGACATGGCTCTGGTAGTTCTCAGTGCAAGCACAGCAAACTGAAAACAGGAGTCTTCTGGTGATCTGGTTACTTGACCACTTGCCAGAAGAAAGGTCTGGTAGTTCCATATGATCTGGAGATAAAAAGCTCTTCCAGAAAAAAATAATGGAAAAGTATGCAAAGATTGTACAGAATACATTTTACTGTACTTCTTCACTGAGAGGGTGGTAAGGCACCAAGCTTGGAACCAGATGGTCTTTAAGGTCCTTTCCAACCCAAAGCATTCTGTGATTCTATGATACTCGAGCCTTTGGGATGAGAAGTCCCTAATATTCTGTCGCAGTGTCATAAGCAGATCCCGGCCCAGTTCAAAAGCAGTGCCCAGGTTCTTCAGGTTAAAACGCTCTCCTCCACACTGACAGGCATTGTTCTCCTACACTGTGATCAGTGTCACAGTCGCTGCTTTTCAACAACAGGCCTGTGCAACAAGTATTTGCCAATGACATTAAACAGGGAAAGACAATTTTTTTTGTTCCCTTTTTTTGGGGGGGGGGGCGGGTGGTGGGTGTTTGTGCATGTGCCTGTGGTTATTTTTGGTGAGTGTTCTGTTTCTTTGTTGGGTGGGTTTGGTTTGGGTTGTTTTTTTTCTTTTTTTTGGGGGGTGGAGCGGAGTTGAGGGGGATGTGTGTGTGAGGATCTAAAAAGACTAGCAAAACTAGGCCAATCAAAGACTGAGGTTAAGGATCCATTCAACTGTTTCTCCAGGCCAGCAACTCAGCAATCAGCCAAGAATGTATCCTCATGAAAATCTGCGTAATACATGCACAATAGTGCAGTCATCTGGCAAACTGTGCTGACGTTATTACACACAGCAGAGCTTTTCTATTGCCTTCTAGCGGCACTGAAGAACGTCAGATTCAGACAGAAAGACGAAACAGATTGTTCTCAACATTGCCACTGCTGCTTTGCATTGAAACAATGGTCAAGGAACCCCACACGAAGAACACCATTTCCTTGAGTGAAGTCCCTACCCTGAATAGCTTAAAATACAAGAAAATATCATTTCCCCACTTTTATCCCCATCTGAAAGCTCCTTAATTAATGACACTGCAGTTATCTGCATCCAGGACTGGTTCCCCCCAAAAAGCTACACCACAGAACAGTGAGGAACCAACGTAGGTGATACCCTACAAATGGTAAATAAATGCACTACTCTGCCCTTGGAACACTACTGCGTCAGTCTTATTAATTAGAACTTTTTTCCAATATTGACCTTCCCTAATTAACAATTAAGAACCAAATTTCTTCTTTAAGAGTTAGCATAGATCAAAGTTCCTGGGTAAACTTTTTGTTGTTTCTGTTGTTCCTATTAATTTAGAAATTACAGAGTCACATGACTTTATCAGGTGGGAGTGTCCCCTCCCTAAACTTTTTTGCTTTTAACCTTCCCAATATCAAAATGGAGTGGAGAGTTTCAGGCAAATAAAATGAAAATCTGGGATAATCAGTACAGTAATACGCAACCCTAGAACACACCTACATTTTATCTCTGGTTTCTCTTTAGAATTACAATTTTAAGTTTTAGATAGGAAAAGAAAAATACTTTTAAGAGGAAGAATGCAACTATTTTTTAATAATTCAAAAAACTCCATTACCTACTTGGCAAATCTGCCTTTAATTCTTTACACTGAAAAGTCTGACTGTTGTTAATATGCTGGCTAAGACTCTGGAGTCCAAACTTCCAAAAATAAAATAAATTTTTTTAGAAAGTCAAAGAACTCATACAATCAAGAGAACAGCAGAACAACAAGATATATCACATTTCATGCTAAGTTAGCAATATGAGTGAAGACCAATGGGCTGCTATGAGAATTGCAAGATACTTAAACACTTGGAAATGAACTGTTCCTCTTTGCTACTTCCAGTATCACCATAGTTCAGTCACTAAGAACTAGCTCTAAAGAAAACCCAACCACCAAAACAAACCTTGCTAAAGGCTCCTGAGGGCAATGTCTCATTAATGTGTAAATATTAAACTCCTTTAGGCATCTCCTACTGTACCATCAACAGAGGAACGCATTTCAGAGTGCTAACCAGGTCTGTAAAAGAAAGGAGAAAGGGCCCTCCCATTTTCTGTGGTGGAAAAGCACGTTACTGTTGAACTATTTATTTTGAAACTGGACAGGAACAAAGGCAGATAACACCTGCTCATCTGTGACCACAAGGTAACTGAAAACATGCATGGTCTGCTTACACACACAGTGCATTTTAAAGCATGAAGCTACAAATCCTGAGGCCCTGCTGGCCTGAGGACAAATCACTGCTCTCAACTGACACCTTGCTAACGATGGAAAAAATTCTACAAGGTAGCTCAGGAAATACAGAGAGTTGTAAAACCCTGAGCACATAAAAGCCAATGTAAGATTGCAACCTCTTCACTGAATAGACTGCAAAGTTTGGGACAGTCTGGATCCTAACCTGCTACACTCTTCTTTGATGTTTCCTTTACTTCCTTTCCTCTGCCAGAGCGTGCAGCTCTGATGCTGACTGCACCCTGATAGCCATGGCATCGTCCTGTTGAAGCCTACCTTGAAGCAGATGAAGCTCTGCCTTTGCAAGCACTGCAAGCAGAAGACTGAGAAAGAGAACGTCCAATCTGAACTTGCAAGTCCAGAGAAGCCAGCCAGTCAGCCTATTACTTATTGCTCAAGTTTTTAATAAAATTGTCAGAGAAACAAATTACAGATTCATTTCAGCTAAAAACCACAAGTGACAAACAACACTCCCCCCAAAAAGCAATCAAAAAACCCCAAAACAAAAACTAATTTTGAAAGAAAGTGACAACCACTGACAACCTGCACAACCCCCCTTCTCCTTCCTCTCAAATGAACACCAAAACTCTCAGCTACTTAATAGAAAACAGGCATTTCTAATAAAATTTCCATTTCGCCAGGAGTAATTTTCCACCTAAATGTTTCTTCTGTGCACTCCACTAAACGCAGAAAGAGGCTCTGTAAAACAAATTGGTTGAACTGTGCTCAAGAGAGCTTTCTCTGTGCCCTTCTCCCCCAGTCCTTGGCTTTTGTACACCACTCCTCAGCAATCCCCTTGGTTAATACGAATAGGGCAGTTCACCTTTTATTTCCAGTTTTTCAAGTTTCTTCATAGGCTTAAATTTTTTCATTAACTGTATTTAAAGTTTAAAGTTTCTCTGTCAATTGTGACAGCTAAAGACTTACTTTTATTTCAAAATCGAAGTTGAACAGAACAGCTTATATAGCCACAGAAGTCAGACATTGCTCCCTTGGTACTTGGAAGGCTTTCCTCCAGTGAACCTGTACACAAGGGACCTCCTGGCCTTTTAAATAAACACAGAGGTTTCTCAGAAACAAGATGACAAATGCATCATAGGAATCTGATCCAAAAAAATGCAAAGACCTAATGACAAGACATTTGGTAAATTTAATACATTCAAGTCAGCAGACCCTGCTGAAATTTACCTTAGAGGCCTCAAAGGAACTAACTCAGGCAAACCTTGTAACTGCTAATGATTATCTTCAGGAATTCATTCAAGACAGAGACCTTGGAGACACACAGAGTCTCTGGTTTTAAGATAATAAAAAGGTGAATCTCAGAAATTACAGGTACCCAGACAGACAGCAAAACAAATTACTAAACAAATATTTGGTAACACAGCACATCATGAATCCATCAGCACAGTGCGATTTTCTTCTTTGGTGAGTTAACTGGCCTTGTAAGCATAAGGGAGTAGATGTAACATATCTTAATTCTAGTATGCCTTTTGACATTGCTCTATATGACACTGTCGTAACAGAAAAATATAGCCCAGATGACAGTATTATAAATGTTACTCAGATTATTAATTAATAGTCCTCTGTCAAATCACACCCTGTCCTGGATACAGGTCATTTCCACATATTCAGTCACGACTTGGGAGAAAGAAACTTCTGTCAAATCACACCCTGTCCTGGATACAGGTCATTTCCACATATTCAGTCACGACTTGGGAGAAAGAAACTTCTATGCTTCTAGATGATAACAGGCAGAAGAGCCTGCAAACACTTAAGAGGACAGGATAAGGGTTTAGAATAATCTTTAAAAACTGGAAGAATGTTCCAAAAACCAGGCCAAAGACACATACGAAATAATACAGACAGAAGAGAAAAATCAAACGTCCAAACAGAAAATCCAGAACCCACAGATTTCATCTACTCAGTGTACAAGCAACTGAGGCTAAATACCAGGAGAATGTTCTACATATTAAAGACCATCAAGTACTGGAACAGGCTACCTATCAATCCCTGGAGTTCAGGAGGTAAGGGGATCTATAGCAGACCAGACAGTATCTGTATGACCGGGAAGAAGAGCAGACACCATACTCCCTTACGTCCGCCGCAAGCCAAATCTCTGCAATTTCAGACACCTGCTGCTGACTGGAGCCACCCAGCTGAGTCTGAACCTTGTCCCAGGAGCTCTTCCAAGTTTGAAACTTCCTGAGACTCAATCTTAGTCAGGTAGTAGTGCTGATCAGATGGGACTGAGCCAACACATATTCAATTATCCATTCAGTGATATGGCTCTGACAGGACACCACTTGCAAACATACTCAGCTTTCCTTTAGCTAATACAAGTTGAGCACATCGGCAAAAATTCAGACAAGGTGCAGGCAGCACCACACATGCAACCATGACTTTATTCTGCAATGCTGTAAGCTTATACTGTAGTTGACTTAAGCACACATGCCATAAAATTCCACTGAAAAGTAGTGCATTTAATAAGGAAAAAAAAAAAATACAGACAGTTGCTAGTGATACCAGAATCATAAATTAAGATCATCATCCTTGCTCACGGTTGAGAGAGGTGCTTAGCCAACCCAAGGTTCACTACAGTATTTCAATATGTTATTTTACAGTAACAGTTGAGACAGACCTTATAAAAGCTAGCTTGCTGCCTATATACACTTGTAACACCTACCCATTAACTTAGATACGGTACTGGCAATTACTTCAAAGCTGTGTCTTTAAACATGCACACTAATTGCAAACAAACATTGTAACATTAGCTACCAATAAGAAAATCTGATCACCCCAAACCTTTCAAATATTTAATCCCAATAATACTGCATCCACAACTGAGACACTGCATTCACTGCCTGTGACACAGCTCTGCAGAGTTCTAGATGCCTCAACTCTCAGCAACATTGACCATTATGGGAAAATGATGAGTGAAGTTTTAAGAACAGCAAAAGCAGAGAAACTTGGCTACCAGATTATTTTGTCTTTGCTGAATTTAATGGCAATACTTTAAAAAAAAAAATTTTCTTTATTCTCCATCTTTTCCCTCCTTTCTCCTTTTGAAGCTAAGGAGCTACGCCACAGCAAGCTTCACTCCCTGCCCTTCTTGTCTTCACACCACATAGTACTGGAACAATGTACCTCTTAACCTAACAGGCCTGTTAATCAAGAGAGCTATATGACTGCTTATTACAAAACTCCCTTCCCATTATGTTGCGCTTTCAATGAATCTCTTAACTAGCAGCAGTCAAGAGCATCCCCCCCTGCTGGCATCAGAATGAATTTTACCAATTCAATTTGCTGGCTGCTCAAAACTAAAAATGCCAGCTGATTGCTAGTTCAGACAGCTCTGTGTTCAGCCACTTGTGCACACTTGAAATTATCTGAATGCAGTTTGAAGACTACAGCAGAAATTTTGTAATTAGAATTCTGCAATGTAGATGGTAATTTTTCCCCCTCAGTAACACACAAGATCAGATAAACAGGAAGCAAATTGAGGAATTTTGCAACATGAACAGTGATCTGCCTCAATCAGGTGGGGGTGAGGGGAGGGAAGGGGGAGAGGGAGGAGGAAATCTTTGTGATCTGAAGTCCCGATCTGATGAGACTCTTAGACTCCAGTTGCAAAAGGGCTGTCAACACAGACAATCAAAACAGGAGAGTAAAGTTATTTATCATTAACTAGTTTCTTGCCTTTGACATTAAGTACATTTTGCAAACACAAGACACTACAGAACCCTTGTATTCAAACCAGTGTTTTCTTAAAATACATTTCCCATCCCATTAGATGAATAAAGGACATATTTTAAAAATAAAACAGTATCCCTGACATCTACTATTTTTCTTGCTACTTCCTACATCAGTGAAGTACGCCACTCAGAATAAGGATATCTCCTCCTTTACATCCTCTTCCTCTCATCTGCATGTCTCTAACAACCATAAACATAGAAGAGAAGGTCACCATACTCAACCTTCTCCATCTGCAATCTTGTCCCAAGGAGGAGACACAGGGATTTTGCTGTAATTAAACCAGCTGATCACTGGCAATACTGTTGCCACCTGAGTCCTGACAGACTTTGAACAATTACACAGATGAAGCATACAGCCATCCTATGAAGAAAGTGATACAGGAATTCCGAAAGTACTTTAATTTGGACAGCAACACATCTCAAACATACATTTTGAAGTTGTAAAATAACCCACGTCTTGACTCAGGAGTTAAGAAGAGGGCTCGAGGTCATATGACAGCCAGCAATACTGGAGTTATTTGGTAGCATTACGAGCTGTTCTGAAGCAGAGTGTTCTGTGCCTGCTAGCTGTACTCTGACAGCACAGCACGTACACAGCCCTGGAGCGCTGTGATGCACTGCAAACACATAGAACTGTGTGCTTAAACTAGGGAGAGGAAGGCAGGAACAGAATTTCTTCCACATGAACTTTTTGCTCTGCAAGTCTTGGATACAAAGGCTAAACACAACATTTTCAGGGCTGTAAGGTGCAGCTGCATCCTACCATTCTCTGGACATAGAGACGCTGAACGAATTCTTCCATCATTACTCGCTTTCAGATCTTAACCTGATTCGAAATCTGACTTTTTTGAATGTCATTTGTTGATTTTTGATTACATACTTTTCTGCCTTAAACAGAATGAACCCAGCCAGGTGTGAAGTCAATGTAGCAGCAGATACCTTGTGAACACATTAGCATTAGCTTGATTTTGTTGGTTTTGCTGTCTGAGGCATCCTGTTGTGGAAATTTGACGTTATTCAAAGATACTGTTCTTTTTCTTTTCAGTACATATATATATTTAATAAATTATATTTTTCATTACATATTGGATGAGCTAAAATATCTGTAATATGAAACTGAGAGCAGCTTCCCCCCCACCCTGCAATGACCTAAATCTCAACAGTCTCAATTCCAGGATTTTCCAAAGAGAAAGGCAATTCAAAAGATGACTGTTATGTGTATATATATCACTAGAACAAGAACCTATAGCAAAAAATTCCATCCATTCAACATGTTTGCTATTTCAGCAACCTTCTTCAGCAGTATAGACACCTTGTAAAAGCTACAAGCAGCACTGCAGATTTAAATGAAATCCATAATCTTCGGATAGATTACATCTAGGACTACAGCTTTGAGTGCTGTTATTCTTTCAAATCGGAGAGAAACATTTCTTACACAAACATGGGTGGGTTTCCCACATCTGATGATTGAGGTAGACCCAACATTTGGAGAGGAAATCTACCACATAAGATAGTGTGTGTGTGTGTGTGAGTCATTTTTAATGACTGTTTCAGCATAGCTTTTTGCAGACAAACTAGGGTAACTCTGAATGAAAATAAAGACCTAGGTCCTAACCATGATGGTCAGAGACCCTGGTTTTCAGTGCTTTGGCCAAGAGCCAGCTCCACTAAAGCATACCCTACTTACCTAAATCTCTCTGACTGCCCAAAACTCTCGTGGGGCTGGATTTTTGTTTCGTAGACTAAGCCTCTAGGTACAGTTGCAGAGTAACTGCACACAGCTGTGCTCCTCTCACCCTTTTAATAGCTTTTTTGGACACACTGAAAAGCCCTGAAGAATGATGAACTTGGTGCCTTGTAACACTGAAGCATGGTAAGAGAACAAAGTAGTGCTTTTTATGATCCTTTGCTGAAGTCAAGTCTGTAAATCTGCCCATTTAGCTCTCAACTGTCCCCTCATCTCCATTATTGCTGCAGCGCCTACACAAAAGATAGCCAATACCCTCAGCAAGATCATTTACAAGTTAAACTGCTTGGCAAGAGCAGACCCATGGGATGAGGCTAGAGTGGATCTGAAAACAGGCAGAAGTAAATGTGACAATCTTGTCCAACAAAACTAGGGTTATTTTTTTAACTGCTTCGTAGTAACCAAAGCTGTTTCTTCCAGAAGGCAGTAATGACATACACAGTAAGTTTTTAGAGAATTATATTCTTCTTAAATGTACCAAGAACATTAGCCTTACTGTAATATAATCTCATCCCAAAGTGCTTTCTAAACTATGAACACTAGAATCAGAAACTATTTCAATTTATTTCAACTATTTCAATAAAACCATAGCTACATCTGGCTTGTGGAAAAGTGGAGGTTACTTTCATCAGCTTCCCGTAACACTATGCAAGAAGTCTGTAATGTTATCAAGGAACACTGTATCCACTGCAATTTCAATAATTTGTAGAATCAATGATTTCAATTGTATTTCAGTTTCTGGCCTACAGACATTTCTATTTGATTTGAAAATAACTAGCATTGAAAAGTAACACCTAGCTTTCCTTGCAACTTGGGACTGTCTGTGGTCTCTGAGAAAGACAATTTGTTTGCACGAGTTCCATCAAAGCTGTTTAAGGGAACCTTTCTATAGCCTGTAGCTTGCAAGAAGGTGAAGAGATTTAAAGCTTACCTCTCCATCCCTGACTATTTATCTGTTGAAACAGGTTTTCTTTATGAAACTTGTATAAGCCACTGACTTTGGAGATTTTCTGTAATGGGTGAGCACAAAAAAGTAAGCTGGAGAATTAGTGTCTGCCAGAGCTGCTCGAACATAATGGCAATGCACGTTCAAGTCACACCAATTGCTGCCAGAAAGGGCACAGCTTTTGGGGCTTAGTTCATTAAAAACATACTTTCTTTTTAGAGCACGACCCATAGGTGTACCTGTGTACCCTAAAGCAGTTTTAAATTAAAACACAATTTCAAGATTTTGAGCATTTCCCCCCTTTTTTAGTAACAGGATTAAATCTCATTAACTTTTGCAAAAAATGTTATAGATAAGACATAAATGATGCAAAGAATCTGTTACAGCAGAGGTAAAACCCTAAACTGACTAGTCATAATGCAACAGATCTATTTTGATGTTCTGTCATTGTATCTGAAGCATTTAAACTTTGCAGCACATGAATGGATGGTTTGCTCATTCCCAAGTGAGCTTGCCCTTATGCAGTCATGACATATTAATACATTTCAATTTAGATTAGTATATACCATGTTATCCTCTAGTAGGATATGATTTCACATCCCTTGATGGTTCCAGAACAGTTTAGTATACCACTTTTTCCCTGGTCAGAGAGCTAACAGAACAGAGTATCATAGAAGGGAAAAAAATCCTTCTGTACACTACAGAGGACCAAGCAAGCAGTTCTAGTATTTGCAGCACTTCAGGATTAAATGCACTTGCCTTTTGGAATCCACACAGCTCAAACGTTGTAATGAAGGTTGAGACTGCTTGCTTTAAAAAGTGTATCAAAAAATATGGAATTTAGTTGTGAAGGTCATTTTCAAGACTGGCAAAATAAAACTTTAATCCTGTTTTAGTGGTTTGGAAGACTTTCATACTGATTTTTCATTTTTCTTTTAGCATAATCCTCACAAAGAAGAACATTGATAAACTGTCAGAATTAAGACAAAATGGCTCCTGATAGTACAGAACATGCAGCTAGGCAAGCTGATGTTTACTTTACTCATGTACTCCAGTATTTCAGCTGTCTTTCACTTATTTACAGTTTTCTGAATAATTTCCCTGGAAACAGACTAAAGTTCTATTCTGTTTATTAAATATAAGGTAGACAACACATTTTCCTGTAAGAGGACAAGCCTCAACATCCACCTTTGCTAAATTTTGAAGGAAGAAAACATTACTTAAAAGTTCTATCAGCAAGCGCAGATAGTAAGATTTGTTGTATAGAGAAAGGAAAGAAAAAAGAAAAAAAAAATCCAAATGCAAACACAAACCAGACCTTGCCCACTGTGCAAGGAAGATACAGGAACTATCAACCTCATGATACAACCATGTTAACTACACGGTTTAGCCTGTTTAACAAGATGCAGGAAGAGGGATGTACACAGTGAGAAGCTAAATAATACCTTCCTTAGAGGGATTTGAAAATAGAAACACACATTAATTGCAGTTTGTATATATCCTGCAAGTCCTGCATAGTTACTCAAGACAAAACAAGCCAACTGGTAAAGTTCCTGTGGTTTTTGCCTTGTTAGGAACATGATCAGATAAAAACGTGATAAAGAAGCTGCTGCCAGTCAGTCCTGCACCACAGACAGAGCTCCCCCACAGCAAGCCTGGCCAAGGGGCACTTCATGCCACCCTATTCAGATTTCAGGGAGAGGCACCAAGTGAAGCCATACAAGCTGTTCAAATCTTAACAGTACTTCAATAATAAGGATTTTCTTTTCCCCCTCTCTTCTCAAAAGAGAGATAGTGTTTTCACTTCAAGAAACTCTGATAACCAAGTACTGTGTGTTTCACCTCACTGTTTTTCATGGGACATTTCCTTTTCAGTTTCCCTACTCTCTAAGAAGGCAGTGAATCACTAGCAGTCAGACCTTATTTTGACTGCTGATCTGCATATGGAGAAAGAAAAGATTTAAACAGCAAGAAAGTCGCAGGTTGGATTTATGCTGTTCTAGCAGAGAAATAAAGTGCACAGGCTGCCTAAGTATATTTGAGCTGAATATCTTCTTTCCCAATCACTAACGTGAAAATGCTAGCAAAGTTTTTAAAAAGTATAAATAAAATACACTTATGGTCACTTCAGATCTGATGTACATCTTCTCATGACTGAAGGTTACATATAACTTTTACTTCAAACAGAATCGTTAAATATCTTACCTTTGGCCTCTACTAACATTTCTAACTTTAAGGGGTTTTTTTAATGATTGTAAAGATGATATGCACCTCCTAGTATCATTAGATGTATTCCGACTTTTTGACATAGAAATGTGAGGGATGCTATACACTTGAGCACATTAAGATGGAGCCATTCCTTAACATTTGGATTTCTGACAACTAAATCTCAGTGTTCATGTCTGTTTTATATACACCAGCTACACAGTGCATGAAAGTTATCCATGTACTTCTGCCCCCTCGCCCCCCAACATAATGATAGTCTCTTCATGAATCATTTTTAAAAATCTATCTCCTTTGTGACTATTTCTAAAGTCTTGACTCCACATAATTTTGGACAGGATCCTGCTGCTGGGTGCACAGGACGTAAAACTTTCAAGACAAAAAAAATGCTGTTGTGTACACACAGAAATATATTTTCAATTAATTATAATGAAGTTGTTTTAGAACTACAGTGGTCTTAATAAAGAGTGAATGGAAAGAAAAAGCACTGAAATCAATAAAACTGTTGGAATTAGTAAGTCAGGATTAGATCTGCAGTTAACATACATAACAAAGTAAGCCGAACAGTCACATTAGAAATGCTGTTTACCTGAAGAGTACGACATCCTTAGGATAGAAGACAAGTAGTCCTCCAGTCCCACCAGAAACAAGCAAAGGAAAATCAATGCCTCACAATCCCACTAACTCCCTAAGAATACAGCTTGCTTAGCAATTTCAAGCCATGAAAATAAGTAACATGTGTGAATATCAAGTAACTTATAAAAACTACAGATGTTTTTCCCTTTTATGATTTAAATTCTTGTTGCTGCTGTTTCCCATTAAGTAACCGAGTCAGACAAACAGTTCTTAGGATCTCGCTGCACGTGCTTAAGACAAATGACAAAACCCCCTGAAAAGGCTGATTGTGAAAATCAGGTTCCCTTGGGCAGGACCGACTGCACAGGGTATAAACCAGAGGATAGGAAGCACAGCCACAGAGGGAGCAGACGTACCGTCAGACAACCCATCAGGCTCTGCTCAAACGGTCTCTGGAAGGCTCTGGGGTCTCCACACCAGTCCAGGAGCTCTGTTGCTGCATTATGGAAGTTTGCAGGGTTCTGTAAGTGCTGGAAGGGGAAGACAAAGCAACATGGTAAGTAACATACTGGGCTGACATAGTCTTTTTAACATCACATTAAGGCAAAGTTTGGAAACTAGAAACAACATAAAATTTGGAAGCAAGCCTTGAAATTCTACAGTGAATGCAGAAACTCCTAGTTAATTCTTATTAAATATTTACACAGGTTTTCTAATTTTCTGAGATGAACTCATTAGTAAGAGGTGAGCTGTAGGTGAAGTAGCAGAGGTCCCCTAATTCTCTCCTCCATAACATCACCTCTCCCACCTACAAACCATAATGGATTGTACTTGGCAATCAAAACTGCCCAAGCCCAAATTGAGGGAAATTTCAGTCTTACAGTCAAAGTCTTTGCTTGTGCTTATGCCCCATTGTTGGGACATGCTGGCACACCTATGCCTTGGGATTACTGAGAAACATATGAAAATGAGATGAGATTTTTATCCAAAAGGCACAAAACCCAAAGGCATTATTTAAAAACAACATCATTAATTTTTAATCAGTTGCATAATTGGGGAAAATATGACTGCTCATTTCTAAGCATGTGGATTAACAATAATGTTCAAAACCTAATTTCACCCCCCCTCATGCCCAAGAAGCTGCCTATATAACTCTATGACAACAAATGAAGGAAAAAAAAATTACTCCCATGCCAGGTTTTGAGGAGTTCCCAGACTGTGAGCTTTTGAATCACATTACTGTAATTCTTATTCAATGAAGGCTCTTGGTCAGAGGCCGTGTTTTAACAAGAGATGAATGACATGTGGGGCACGATTTTTAAAACAATAGCAGAATTTAAAAAAGCAGACAGGCATTGTGCAATGCAGTTTTCTTCCCCTGCTCTACAAACACAGACTGTAGCTCACACTGCCATCCAGTTTGACAGCTCTACCCAGGCTGCATTTCAGAACATTTCTCTGCTAGCTGACCATCTAGTTGCTGGAGGAGTGAAACTATTGTGTATACAAATTACAGAAACAAATCCACACAAATAAACAGAAGAAGCCATACTTTAAGGCTTCTTGTAAAAAAATAAAATCCAATGAACAGAGCCAGACATTTGGGTTAGGAATCTTGTAAGTAAAAGGGGAAAGGATGCCTTTCTGAAGGCTTCCTTTAAGCTTCCAGAGAAGCAATTGCCTGACACCAAATCTCTTGGTGTATACCATTTCTTCTGCACACCACTTTCATCTGTAGGGAAAATAGAAGTTGGTTCAAACCCCTCTACAACAGCACATGTAAGCTCGGTCACTATGAAATACACAATTTCCAGAGGCAAGAAAGGTGCATAAGCTGGTGAACAATTCCATCAGTAGGGAAAAAGAACTCCCAAACCCCTTCCACACAGATGTAATGTAAGGAAAGAAATGACTGAGAGCTACTTCTGTACTTGAAATAATGCTTCATAATCCTTCCCTCCTTGTAAAATAAATTGAGATCCACTGATGAAAAGCCCTAAATAAGAACTAGACACTATTTATTTTCACCAGAGTTGTTGCTCCCCAGCTAGACACATCTTCTGCTAATGCTTGCAATGAAATTTCCTCATTGAGAAACGGACTTTACACTTGAATCAGAACATTTTTACAGGTTTAGGCTAAGAAAATTAAAAGTGGAGCAGGACCTTAGTTTAATTTTCGGTTTAGTACCACATTTTTTTTTCTTTTCTAATTTCTACACACCATGACACCACACTGAAAAGCAGTATCCCTTTCCTAAGATAAAGGTCCAACATATCTTAAATTTTAACTTCTCTGTGGAAGTATCTTTCTACTTGCTTGTGTCAAAGCAGGGGTGACCTCAATGACTTGATTTAATTCATTGTTCTGTAACTCTTTATCAAGTTATTTCACTGCATCTGGACTGAGCCCCAAGGCACGCTATCATAACCTACTTTGTAACTACAAAATGGATGCTGAAATCCCAAATTCTTCAATGAATGCAACTTAAACTAGTTTAGAAACTAGTTAGGCAAGATAAGCAATTCTAGTAGTTCCATTGTAGTTTCATTGTTCCATGAAAGCCCCAAACAAATCATAACAAAAAGTTGTCAGGAAACCAGTGATTCCCATCTCTGTGGAGTACATTTGAATGGTTTTTGGGATGAGAGAAAAGCTGGTCCTGTGGGGACACCTCTTGCAATGTCACATGCAGTTATGTCTGGGACCTACTTCTCACAGTTTTCTGAGTTCCTTAATATTTTAAAATTAAGGCTGTCCTATTTTTCTCTTTCAGATCTAGAGGGGTCAAGGTTACTTTTGCGTAAAACAGAGAGGAGGTCCAGCACAAGCCAAAAAGCATGAAGGCAGGTGCGATTCCTTCCATCAGTTACATGATGACATTCCAAATGCCTACAGAGATTTTTTTTTTTTTTAATCAGCAGCTTAAACACTGCACCTAGAGCAAAGCACCCCAATGTCATTCACATTCTTACAACAAAAAGCCTGCTTCAGAAGAGTATTACATCTTCTATATTCATCGAACAAGACATTAAAGAGATTTTCTTAGCTCTCGATCCAAGAACAGAAGTACAAAACAAAGCTTATGCCAGATCCATCCATCAACTTTGCTGTGAAGCATTTCCCATGCATGGCTCCATCCTCTTCAACTGAAATTACTGGCAGCATTTTGGCAGAAGCAAGGCATGTGCCTGAAGAGTCTAGTCTGAAACTGTGCTTCATGTAAACAAGTAAAAAAAGTAAAAATCACCTCATTAGTAGATGGTTTAGAAAAAAGTGACAATGAACCAGATCTAGCTATGACATACCTCTGTGCATCTTCAAAGCTGCTAGTGAAGGGCCACCTAATTCCACTATGCTGGCAAGCAGAGAAGATTTGTATGAATAAAATCCAAAGCAGAGACAAAGCCAATGAACTGAATGAATCGGTTATTTACAAGATTGCTTTCAGTGTCATCTGCTGTTTAGAAGGCTATTAGTGAAACATGACAATTTCTGTTATTTCCAAAGCAAAGAAAATGTTCAGTGTAATCACTTATAACTCCAAACCCTTACTCTTTCCTTGGCCCGAATGGAACAGAAATCACAGAAATACTTGATGCATTTGAGTGACTCATTACTGCAGGGATCACCAGGTGGTGCTTTGAACAGACAGTCTCCCAGAGTAATTTATTTTTGGTCTTGGAATGAATGTTACGTTGTTTGTAGCACCTCACTTAACAGTCTGGTGTAGGGGGATGGAGAAAACAGGAGGGACTCCACTCTCTGTTTTACGATGTCTAACAAGAGTGAATTGTACTAGCAAAGTTCCTTTGTGAGGATTCAGCTAACAGTTTGGCTGGATTCCAGGGAAGATGGGAACATCCTACCTGTTGCTCACAACCGCCTCTGTCTTGAAAGTTTTATTTATGTAAAGAACAGAGCATTCCTGTACATTAGAGTGGATGCATGGTCAGAGGATGCAGGTACACCTGTGGCCAAGTCATTAGCTTTCACAGCACCTGCCTGTGCAGGTTCCACAGTTTGCTGCTGTGGAGTCAGCCATGGTGGCGGGAGGAGAGTAACATTCACATACAGAGTTACACATAGCAGCTGATACGTGGCAACTTTAAGTGCAAACGTTTCAACACACAGCCAGCTCTTGAAATTGTTACTCCCAATTAGACAGGGATCAAAAATGTTGATACACAATAAAACTGCAATAGTCTCAAAAGTATAAGCTTCATCCCACATATGATTTCAGGTCCGTGAGTGAAACAGCCACACGTAATAAAGATCTTACTTTGTCTAAGAGTGTGCTAAAGCACAATCGAGTACTTTCAGTCTACACACCCACACCAAAGTGGGTGCAAACCACTTCCTGCAGCCAAAGACTCAGTATGATTTTAGAGACAGAAACCAATTATCCACACTGAAACATGGCAGGGACAACAGCCTTATCTCCTCTAAATATAGAGCACTGCAACCCAGATGTACTTTCGCATATCTTAGAACAGTAAGTAATGGAAGAATAACATTCAAAATCAAGGTAAACCCTCTGTAATTGCTCTTATCTCACACGCAGTTCGAGAAATACTAATGTGACAGCAGTGGTATGGAAAGCGAATCCTTTAAACATGGAGTCCGTATGTTCCAGTTTGTTGCTATAGAAAACAAATGTAAAATTTCAATGCACAAGTGACATTATCTCTGGTGAAGGGTTTTTTTTCTTTTTTCTGTGGAATACATCAGACGGAAGGCGCAGACCTAATTTACCACAGCTTAACCTATTCAAAATAAGATGTCATGCAAATAAGTTTTTGAGCAGCAAACTGCTTAACTATGCTAAACAAGTTATTTCATTTATTTACGTGATGTCGCACCAAATTATGAAGGCTGACTCAAGTTGTCTGTTTATTTTGCCGACTTATGTCTGCTCTGTGTCTCACTCCTTGATTTAATTGAGCTGCTGAAGATAATATAACTTATCACACAGACACTATGCCATGTTGTTAGATTCTAGGTTAATTAACAGTAGCCTACAGTCACTGAATTTCTCACATGGTTAGCCACTTGGACCCTGTCTACTGTCTAGCTTCACTAATCAACGAGTCTGGGAATTTTACATTAGCAACAGAATACACTAGCGACACAGGGAGCTTCTGACTGCTGGAAAAAGAAAACAGGGCTAGATGGTAGGTAGGCTTTTCTTCACTCTGAAATTAACCCATTCTCACACACCACAGGGCCAGGCTGCATGCTTGGCAAAACTTCTGGTATGCCAAATGGGGATACTAAATCCAGGAGGCAGCTGCTCCTGCAGGACAGAAAGCTACGGCTGCTGTTCCACAAGCACTGCCAGCTAGCACAACACTGATGGTTGCCAGCCCTCAAAGGCTCCTGCCTCCTCTCCTGTGCAGCACAAGAAGTTGCATGGTGAACTAGCCTTACCCTATACTTAAAATTTCAGCTGCATTGGGTCTCCAAGACGGCATGCAGTGCAGCTCCTTCAACCTTGGCACTAACAGGGGAGATCGCAGCCGTGCGTGCCACTCCAGTGGCAGGCCACTCAGGAGCTCATGGGAATGGTCACAGGTTACAGCACATCACCTTTTCATGCCAACCCTAGACTGAAGTTGATCTAAAATTAAGGATACATTTTCTTGACATGCTTAGTCTCATGGCAGGCTGCCACTCTGAGCTTCTTCCCCAAACCACGTGAATTCCACCACTTGCAGTGCAACAGAGCATGCTTGCTGTTCTGACTCTGAATTAACCTCCCAAAAACTGATTTTCAGTCATCACAGTGAGAGTCCCTATGTGACCACACAGTCAGACCTGGCTCAAAGAAGGTGGCAGCAAACAAAAGGTAGGGCTAGGAAAGTACCAGGAGTCCACTCTCCCCAGCCCACACCTAAGATTAAACGCATCATGAAACTCTCCCGAAGGTGGAGCTATACCTTCAATATGAGAGGATGACAACGTTATATGCCCTTGCCTCAAAACACACAGAGAGTCTCAATCTAGAGAAATTTTTCTTGTTCTTCTCCATAAAACACAACACATACAAAGGAGGGTGCCAAAAGGAAATGATTTTTACTGTTCTGATATGGGATGTGTTTACTTCAGGGTTAATCTTCAAACTTCATCCAACTAATCCTAGTTTAGACAACAGGTTCATCTACGAGTTCTGCAAAACCTTGCAACAGGTCCAGATTTCAAGTAATACAAAACCCGGTACCAAACCCATCTTTTCCAAACGATGATGCAGATAGTCAGCATGCCATAAGTTTTGTGTAGCGCTCATGACATTTGCAATGTATTTATACAACTCAAGTTCACATGATCTGTTTGCTATTTTCAGCTGCTGGCATTCAGGTTTTCAAGCCTTTCTCCACAACAATAGACATAAAAAAGCTCAGATGATTGTAAAATCTAGGCATTGAAAAGCAAAACAAAATATGCAGCAGTTATTGAACTTTATGTATAAAAATAAGGATAATTAAAACTATTAATGCAGAAACTGTAGTTCACAGAATTCACAGAATTCACAGAATTGTAGGGGTTGGAAGGGACCTCGAGAGATTAGTTTGGAACTAAACTGATGTTGCTTGAGGAAGGAGCTGACCACCCTTTTCCATACCTATGTGACTTTTCTAACTGGTGCATAATGCTCTGACCCTTGAGAGACAAGATTTGGTGTGCAGGCGCTTTGGCAGATTCTGCTAGGCAATTGAGATTATTTTAATTTTTTTGGCTTGTCTTAATATTCATCCAGACATGCCTACATCACACATAATGAAAATGCACTGTTGTGCTGAGAGGGGAATAAGAAAGAAAGTGACCTGGAAAGGGACAGAGAGAACAGAAATGACATGGTCTTCATCTGAAGCAAACCAGGAACGGAATTACTGTGGTCCTGCATGTTGGGCAAAGGGCACTCAGCTCCCAAAC
Source organism: Porphyrio hochstetteri (assembly GCA_020800305.1). Classification (NCBI taxonomy): domain Eukaryota; kingdom Metazoa; phylum Chordata; class Aves; order Gruiformes; family Rallidae; genus Porphyrio; species Porphyrio hochstetteri. The sequence continues at coordinate 14,021,901 of CM036911.1, forward strand.
AAAAACTAATCACGTATCTAAAGAATGTAAACAGGATTCCTGGTCAGACACCCTTGACACAGCACAGCCAAGAAGAGACAAGGCTGGTCTCTGAGTATTACTCAGCACACAACTGTGTTCCCACTAGACTTAAATTTGATAGCTCGCTCAGCACCGTAACCAAGCATACGAGGACCTGCAAATCAGCAAGGGGCATTTGCTGTAATACATTAATAGAGCCTTTATTACTTTAAAACCTAAGCAGGCTCCATGACTGAAATAGTTACTTTTTTTTTTGGCAGTCAAGTGTGATTATACAAAGGTCTGGTCCACAAGCAGCTATACTCAGTATATTAAAAACTTCTTCAGCAAAGATTCAAAACACGGTATTTTTCTTTTTCAAGAGGATAGAGGGGAGTATTGAGCTATTTTCTGTCCTTTGGGAGTGTGACTTTTGTTTAGCTGGATATGGTTATGTATAGTGCAATTCTCTACAGTCCCCTTTAATATTAGAGTGAGTGTTTTATTTATCAAAAAATTAAAAGGCTCAAGCTGTGCATTTTGTATTCAGATAATCCCCCCCTCCCAATTTAGTGTTTGTGAGATTGAGAGATCCCTAATTAATAGAATTATCTTGCACTTACATGGCTCATTCCATCGGAGGCTTTATAAATATTTCATTAAGATCACATTTTGAGAAGCACCAGATACACTGAGAGAGAGATTAAAACCACGTTACTTACAAAAAACAGAATGAAAGGGAGTCACCTTTGCCCCATGTGTCCACTGCAGCTACTTTTCCAAAGGAAACCAGTAAACACTGAGCAAAGATTAGCACCTCTCCATCAGATGATTCCACTACGTGACAATACTGGGTAAGATGAGCAGGGGAGTTAACACTGAAGACAGAAGATCACATGCTGAACATGTTTTACCCAACACCAGCACCACTGAAATGCAAAAAAGCAAGTTGTTTGGGTGCAAGCTGTAAGGAAACAAAACCTGGACTAATGCAGATTTCCACAGATACTCCTCTCATAGACTTTTAGTATGTGTATAAATGAGTACTTGTTTCAGAAAAAATGCCTGGTAATTGAATAGCCTTGTTCTGTTGCCTGGATCTCCTATGCCCCGAGCTCTGAGAGAAAGATTGAGCGTGTGTGTGTGCGGTGGAGGAAAGATATGGCAACGTTGGCTTGTCCATTAGTTTTACAGAAGTGTTAGAGATGGATTCATCACCCTGATCCTCATCAAGCACTACACAGAGAAGCTAGAAGAGATAAACTGAGAAACACTCCCTAGCTCAGCTGATCAGAATTCTTCCTGCTCTGTACCTGCCACATCAACATAACTGCAGTGTCCTTATGATACAAAATCGTAGAATACCAGGTTGGAAGGGACCTCAAGGATCATCTGGTCTAACCTCTCTTGGGAAAAGCTCCAATTATACAAGATGGCCTGTGCAACTGAATCTTAAAAGCATCAAATGTTGAGAAATACACCACTTCCCTGGGGAGATTACAACAATGGTAGATTATTCTCATAGTGAAAAAATTATTTTAGTGTCCAATGTGAACCTCCCTCCTTTATGCCTCACCTTTTCCATGTGACTCCTGGTAAGAAGAGAGTCTCCATCTCCTTCATACCCACCCTTTAAATACTGTAACACAATGATAACATCTCCCCTAAGCCTTCTTTTCTCAAGGCTGAACAAAAGCAGCTCTCTCAACCTGTCCTCATACAGCAGGCTTCTCAGACCTTTGATCAGCTTTGTGGCCCTTCTCTGGACCCTCTCCAGCACGTCATTTTGTACAGCGAGGACCAAGACTGAACAGAGTAGTGCAGGTGTGGCCTGACAAGAATTGAGTAGAGCAGGATAATGACTTCTTTCTCTCTGCTGGTGATGCCCTTGGTGATGCAATCCATGTCCTGTTGGCATTCTTTGCCGCAGCAGCATGCTATTCACTCATACGGAGCTTGTGTCCATCAGGACACCCCAGGTCCCTTCCCACAGAGCTGTTCTCCAGCCAGGTGGATCCCAGCCTGTGCTGCACTCCAGGATTATGTGTTCCCACATGCAAGACCTTATATGCTTGTCCTTGTTGAACTTCATATGGTTCTTGTTAACCCAGTTTTCCGGCCTGTCTAGGCCTTCCTGCAAGGTGGCTCTCTCTCCTCATGGGCCTACTTCCCCACCCAGTTTTGTATCATCTTCAAACTTCATCTGGGTGAATGTGATCCCATCATCCAGATCCCTCAGGAAGATATTAAACACAGGGCCCAGTATTGAACTCTGGAAGATCCCACTTGTGACAAGTTGCCAGATTGAAAGAGAGCTTTTTACCACCATCTTCTGGGTATGGCCTGTCAGCCAGATCCCCACCCACCACCCAGATCACTTATCTAGACACTACTGCATCAGTTTCTCCAGGACAAAGCTGTGATACATGTTTACAAGGGAAAACACACCAAAAGCTTCTTTTATCATAAACCCATCTACCACCCTTCAGCCCCACTCTCCCCTGCCTGATAGGAAACTGTGACTTAGAGGTCTAAAAGCTATGATCCAGATCTGACTGAAGATGGAAATGGGGCACTCTAGTGGCAGTATGTCTTTCTGCCAATCTATCAATAATGCAGTTTTACCACCGGCAGCTGGACTGCTATTATGCCAGCTAAGAGAACTGAGAACAGTATGATTTCCACAAAGACTCAAAATAATCAGAGGGCTCTAAATTATTTGCTTAATCACTCACAAAGAATGATTTTATAGGGAAAAAAGTCAAGAAACAAAGGTACCGCTGTTTGTTCTTTCTCTAAGGTCATGCTCAGTGATGCAAGGCTCCAACCTATCTTTAAATTTGCAATTACAGCTCAACTGAATTATGAAATCATTTTGCCTAACCAGTTCACTCACTCTTCTTGGCAACGGAAACAAGGCATTTTCCATTAGTACTTCCCTGTCATTACATGCTAGCACAGGATGTATCTATGTGACTACAGCAACAATGCTGAAGCTTCTTCAGCTTTATCGTTCCAACAGACAACGTAACGATACAGGAGCTTTCTTCCCTAACGCCCTTGAGATTTTCAGCCAGCGATTTCAGTCCTAAATATTTCAACACATCAAGGAGTTAATTTTCTCAAAGCAGTGGCCAGGCTCTTTACCTCAGAATACAACTGCTCTATTAGAATTGTGATCTAAGCATTTCAGTTGTTGATGTTTTTTATTGATGCAACTAGGCTGATCAAAATAAATTTAAATAATCTAGCCTCACAATGTCTTTTAGTAGAAGATTAAGTAAAGGATACAGGGGAAGTGGGGCTTTTATGTAAGTAATTCTGTGTTATGAACCATTTAATAATTTGAGGTGCCTATCACAGCATTTTGAAACATTTAACTTGGACTTCCCCCCCCCCCCCCCCATGTAATTCTTACCTTATCAAGGTGTTTTAAAGACATTAATGAAGTATTACAACATCCCTTTATAGGAAGATTGTTGTCAATAGTGCACCCTTTAAAAAGAAATAATGCTACCCAAGAATATAAAGCAAGTTCATGGCAAAGGGAAAAAAGCAGCACTGACTCAAACTCCACTGACTTACATACTGGGCCAATTTTAAAACTGCATTCAAAAGAAATATATTTATTCATTTTCTGAATTTCAGGAGAATAAAGGCACTGATTTCGAAAAGTAACCAATAGCCTTCAGTATGCCCAGTCAAACAGCAGCACATTTGTTGGACATATTTTGTTTTCCAATTAAATTTTTTACTCAAGTAATTTACTTACTCACTGATGGTGCTTTTTATAGCACTTTTAATCAACTGACTTAATCTTTATTATTTTAATCTCAATCTATTCAGAGATAAAATCTCAAGGTGACTATTTAAAATGACCACTACGTGAACTGATACCACGGTGGATGATGCAAAATTCACATGACCTATTCTCAAGGGTCCTACCAGCCAGCTAGACCTTACTGAGGTATTTCAACACCAAAATGAAAAATGCTTCCCTATACATCATTTTCATTTGCACGTGCTTACTAAACTGCCTGCAGCATGTGCTTTGTGACTTGCCTATGTACAATGTTGCATAGTGCACAGAAGCAAGAAGGAGCAAACACCATCAGTGAGGAGGCTTTTCCTTCAGTAGATGATGATAGAGGTCTGCACAGCTGAAGGCTGTATTGGTATTAACAGTACTATCACTACATCACATAACTTTTTTAAGAACATCTGCTTTTACAAACAGACACAACAGTCCTTATGTGCACACGCTGCATAAGTCATACCTGCTATGGATTTGCTGTTGCACTAATGCACACAGATGAAGGAGCTCAAGTAGCAAGCACCTGTGTATGAAAGAAGGGCCAGAAATGGCATCACAGAAGCTAGAGACATACTACCAGATATGTCACATGGCGACTGCAGAGTTTGACCCTGCTGCTAACGAAAAGCATTTCCTATGCTTATCTTACGCCAAGGTAACATCATGGATTCTACTTAGATTTCTAGAATTTTCAAATGTTCTTCCTTATTTACCATTAGGCAATCTTGAAGAACAGGCCAGATTAGTCAGTTGCACAGAAAAGAATAAAATTATTCTTCATACTCTGAGTATTAGAAATTTTTAAGTGCAAGTGTAAAACGTGCATTTTCCTTTTCAAAACCAGCTAACGGATAGAGTGTCCCAGACCTTGAGTACAGGGGCTGTAGGGAAACAAGGAGCCGAACTGGGAAGGAGAGAAGGCCTGGAGCAGCTACCCTGTGAGGAAAGGCCAAATGAGCTGGGGCTGTTCAGCCTTGAGAAAGCAAAACTGAGAGGGGATCTGATTAATGTTTATAAATATCTTAAGTGTGGGAGACAGGGGGCCAGCCTCTTTTCAGTGGTCTGTGGAGACAGGACAAGGGGCAATGGCTGTAAACTGGAGCACAGGAAGTTCCAAACCAACACGCGGAGGAACTTTTCCCCAGTGAGGGCGACAGAGCCCTGGGACAGGCTGCCCAGGGGGGTGTGGAGTCTCCATCTCTGGACATATTCAAGACTTGTCTGGACACTTCCCTGTGCGACCTGTCCTAGGGAGCTGCTTTGGCAGGGGGGTTGGACCCAATGATCTCTTGAGGTCCCTTCCAAACCCTATGATCCTGTGATTCTGTATCCACACCAACTTTACCAGCATTCCTTTAAGAGGTGATGGATTATATTCTGCCCACTGGAGCCTCAGCTGATAAACAAACCAGCCAAACACCGCAAACCTCCAGAAGTGGTCCTAACACTTTGCCCTTTCCCTTATGGCTTGACTGCCTGAGCCAGAGCAGTCCCTACCAGGGATGCAGGATCTCACAGGGCAGGAATGCTGATTGGCAACTCACTAAATGGACTAAAGGAGCCAGGAAAGATGGTCTGCTGTATGGTTTTCCTAAAGATATTTAATTATAGCAGAGGAAGATTCCAACAAAATGTTATTTCATATTTAGCTGCTAAAGAACCCTGTAAACACTTACATGAGCTACAATGAAAAAGTATGTATTGTAAATAGACACACCCTTCCTAAGAATACCTCTCATTTTCAAAATCTTCAGGAACACAATTTTTATAAAACTTTATTAAAACTTTTGCAGCTGTAATTTCATGCCAGTCCATATTAACCAGTCCGAAATATATCTAAAGTGACATGCTTATGACTGCTGAATCTTTACGTTAAGTCCGCAACAATAAGACTGAAGAGCAGAATTAGTTCAAACATTTCAGGGTTTAAATGCTAACAGTTATGTAAATATACAAAGAATGATATTTTCCTCTGAATTGCAAGCAACCAAAATCCCAGTTGGTGAATGATGAAAGAAATGGGCCTGCTTGTTTCCAATCTGAGCAAGAAAATATCAACAAAACACACAGTAATTACAACTTTTAGCATATCTCTCTGAATGGCTGGGTAGGCATTAAAGTATCACAACTGCATCAGTTCAGCAAACTTTCTTGAAGGAAAGCGGGGAGAAATGCTAATCTGATTCTATGAATCAGCTCTGTGATGTGTGCCTCCAATTAAGTGGGGCTCCCCAACTGATCCAGCACAATGTGATGATATTGCTCCATGTGTTCTGATGTACTATGACACAAGGAGCAAAAAAAACCCAAACCTCTGTCCCCACCAGAACCAAATACTTTTGACACCAGAGAGTATTTTCAAACTTCCTTTCAATCTGTTAATAAAATTTCAGCAGAACCTTAGTATGTATCCCAACAATCACCCTCAGCATGGTAGGAAGATATCAATATCACAGACCTATTCTGAAAGGGTTGGTTTCCTTGTAACTTGAATATAAAAATATTTTCTCCATCTTCCTCTTTTCAAGGATTTCTGAAAAGTCATATAGAAACCTCACAAAGTGCCAGACAACAAAACATACAAGTCCCCAGATTCCAAATAGCTTTGAGTTTTTAAAGCAGAGGTGAGAGTTGAGAGATGTCACAAAACCCACTGATTTTGCCTGGTGTTTGCTCATCCAAAAGAACAGACGGTGTTTGGTTAAAGCAATACCTCTGGTCTATAAGAACAATTTAAGAAAACCAGTGGGAGTCAAGCTGACTCCTTCAGAATGCTGTGCCTGGGCCCCAAGCACCAGGGAAGCCCTCAAAATCAGCTCTCTGCCGGCCCAAGCCAGGTCCTCCTGCCCTGGAGCTCCACATTGTATGACGTGTCAGAGCTACCTGAGCTGCAAGTACTCATGAGATAATCAGATTATTACTATAGCCTTGAACAGGGCCGTTCTCTGCGGCTATCAAACTTTTGCTGAGCACAAAATCATTTTGTGTTTTTGTTTGTATAGGCAAAGAATTAAAGAGAGAGAGAGTCTGCACCCTGAAGATCCAGTCTTCTTCAGTATACCCTGAGGATTCTCCTGTGTCATGACAAACTAATTGCATGTGTTAAGGGAAGCCTGTTACTTTGGCGTTTTCCACTGTACATCAAAAAAAACCATGTTTGATTTTAAAGCACACACACTTACAAATACTAAGGGAATCAGCTACAAAGAGACCACACAAGCTGTTCCAGCCTTCCACAGAAGTCTGGGGTTTTTTTAAGCGTAAATACACAGCCACCTCTTCAGTTTGCCCTTTCATCTATTCTGAAACACTTCTTAACACACACACACCACACATTTCATTTCCTAACTAGCTGATCATATACAAGTTTTGGGTTTGTAGCTTTAAAGCGCTAAAAAAGATGAAGGTAAAACACAAGCTTGATCGTGGAACAGAAACCAGCAAGGATATTGTGGGTGTCTCACAAGTCACAGTGCTGGGAAGAAAAGAAGCCTGTTCTGACCCTGTGTTGAAACCTGATCCAGTTAGAGAGGCACATGGATTGCCATTTATAGCGTTTCTCAGGGGCTGGGGTGAGGGGTAAGGAGGGTGGCAGACAGCTCTTGGTCTGCCTGCATGAGCCACTAGCTGCCAGCAAGGTTATAAGAGATGCAGATGCTGAGCACCAAGGAAGGATGGTTTTCCTCCCCCTGTTGCAGCGCACCTTCCATGCCTCTGCTATGCTGTTGATCACCCCAAAAGCACGTGCCTTCAGGAGCACACTGTTCACAGGCTGGAAAGACAAGATAAAAGACTGGAGACTAGGTAAGAAAAGGCAGGCAGATTTTTGTTTGATCTTGCAGAATCCCAGAATTTGGTGAAGATACATTGGTATGGCCACACAAGGCACTGCTTTACTCCCCAAACCAAAGTGCACCTAACAGTGTGCAGTCCAGGTCTCCATGGGTACATTGCAATTACCCCTTGTGGTACTACATCAAATTTTGCCAGCTAATGACAGGTCTCAAAGAACAAGGCAAATGTCTTCAAGCTAAAAATTTATGACCCTGTGACAGAAATGAGTCTCCTCCAAAAAGCTAGTCAGAATTGGTTTCTGTCTCTCCACTACAGCAAAGGTAACAGCACAAGATTTTGGAACTACTGAAAAGCAAAGAGCAGCCTCTATGCTGAATTCCTCAACAAAACAAAAAAAGCTTTTTCCCCAAAATAATTTTGCCATTCCTCTCCAACAAAACTACAAGTATTACCATTTTAACAAAAAAGCTTTCTGCTCCATGTTTCTGGTGCTCAGTCACTGTCATGGTTAACTACACTTTTTCAGGAGTCGGAAACAAAAGCGTCCCTACTCCCTTACTCAGGCCGATACAGAATACAGGCACACCCAAGTAGGGTACCTCCTCCTCATCCTCTGCTGTCTGACAAAAGAGAGCAGCTATGCAAGCATGCCCCTGCCCACCAAAAATCCCCAAACTTTCTTCCAGGCAGGATCAAATAAACCCAAGAATGCTCCACAAATGCTGGGAAGCCTGACCTTCCTCCCTTCCCCTCGGCCTTCGCCACTGTAGAAATAGCCTAGCTGCGTATGCAATCCAGCACTACATATAAATGAAGCTACTGGTTTAACTGACAGAGTACCCATCATGTAGGCAAAATATCTCTAACACTTTAAGTAGTATAATTTGATACTCTTATTTAATTAAAATAATACAGATTCTCTATGTACAGAAACCAATAGCTCTAGAAAAAGGCACTGAGTAGCATCCTCCATTTGTCTCCACTTGATCTAAAGGTCTGTTCTTACAGCTGGGAGGTTAAATTGCTCTGCAAGTCACTTCATTCTTCATCCAATGGGCTAGAATGGCCAAATGGAACACCAATTTGTGCCAGTCAAGGGCATGCTTTTTCTGAACCAGATAGTTGTTCATAAGAAACTGGGATGAAATCCCCAAATTCCTATTTCCCTCAGGCTTCTAAAGGGCCATGAGATGCATTAACTTTCACCACAGAGTGATGAAGGGGAGAACGCGCTACCACAGACCGAGGTTGGATTACGACCAGCAATTCTGCAGGGACAGATTCCTATTTCTGCTCCTTGACCTACGAACTAGCTTTGTTTGATTTATTCTGAAATTCTCTCTTATAAAGGAAACATGGAGAGAAAAATCTGCTGGTTTAGATATAAACTCTATTGGCTTTTTATATCCCCCAAAGCACCTGCGTGGCCAGGCTTACAAATAAACACACTTTTTCTGTTCTTTGCATTACAACACATTCTAGAACATACAAACTTTTACTAATATCTAGGTAAACACAACAGACAAACTATAATGATGGACACTGATGAAACTAAGAGAACAGAAGCACATAATCACAGAATCGTAGAATATCTCAAGTTTTAAGGGACCCATAAGGATCATTAAGTCCAACTCCCTGCTTCTCACAGCACTACCTAAAATTAAATCATATGACTAAGAGCATTGTCACAGAATCACAGAATAACAGAATAACAAGGTTGGAAAAGACCTTTAAGATCATCAAGTCCAACCATTTACATCCTAAACTAAACCATATACCTAAGTACTTCATCTACCCTTTTTTTGAACACATCCAGGGAAGGTGACTCAACCACCTCCCTGGGCAGCCTGTTCCAGGCCCTGACAACTCTTTCAGTAAAAATTTTTTCCTAACATCCAATCTAAACCTGCCCTGGTGCAGCTTGTTTCTTAGTCATTCCTTGCAGTCTGAACAGGGTTGGTGCCATGACCTCACTGGGGAGGGTGTTCCAGTGACTGGCCACCCATAATGAAGAACCTTTTCCTAATGTCCAATCTGAACTTCCCCTGATGCAGCTTCATTCCATTTCCCCATGTCCCATAGCCGGACAGCAGGGAGCGAAGATCACCCACTCCCCCCCTGTGCTGCCCCTCATAGGAGAGTGTAAATAAAATGAACTAAGTTTCAATATCTAGATCGATACAGTACTGCCACCATGCTTATTTTTTTATCAGTTCTTTTGATTTTGGGTGTTTGTGCCTACAACACACACACACAAAATCTATTAACAGAGAAATGCTGCACTCCCTCAAGAAGCTCGTGTCCACAGCCACAGTGGGGAAGTTGGTTTTTAACTTAGTTAATACAAACATGAAACCAAACCAGCAAGACTCTGGTCTCTAAACATGCTGTGGCCTGAACTGACAGAGGAAACAGACAACAGGGAAAAATTATTTGGGGACATTATTTCACAGAATAATATCTTTCTGTTTTTCCAATATAACTCAGAAAATTTCAACTAGTTCTGAAGAGATTAACTTTGGAACTCATCTCCTGGATCCAGCTGGGATAACTCATCTTCAAAATACCTGTGTGCACCTTGCCTTTATGCACATTTGCTGCATGCACACATTGGTTTAGAGATAAAACCAGGAAACATCAGTATGAGAAACTACTCTCTTGCTCATCTCGTCTACACAAAATACCATTGCTGTGAATTTTCTGTATGGAATCTTGCATGCAGAGAACATGTATAAGGGGAGGATACGTGCTGTCTGCAACACCAGAGAGCACAGCTCACCGAGAAGGGTAAAGCAGGGAAAGGTAGAACCTGCTCATTCCATCCTTACCTTCGTAGTTTCACTTGGTTATGAAAGTATTTACACCAACACTTCCAGTAGGGAAATCTGCAAATGAGACTGAGATCCCACTGCCTTTCAGTGAATTATAAGGGCCCTTCATCTTCACAAACAGATGCTTCTGAAAATTTTACCGTGCAAACAGAAGTTTTTACATCTCCACACACACCAATTAACCTGAGCACTTGGAAGTATGCCAACCATCCACGCTCGAGTCTCCAGGCAGCGCAGATTTTAGCTCAGATACTGGATTAGAGTCAAAACCAGCCCATCAAAATTTTGGATTATCGTGCTCAGAGCACAAGTACGATGGCTGCCCACTGTGACACCTTCAGGGCAGAGCTGGCAGGACTAGCACCACTCTGCTTTCAGCCAAGACAGATCTGTTGAGTCTCCAGGCTGAAGATGTCTAAGAAAGGTAAAAGTTTAGCTTTTGAGGTTTATACACCAGGTCTTGTCGTGCAGGAGATATGCTTCTCTTCAATGAGATTACAATGTCTCACTCCTATCACTCTCCTACCCTCTAAAAAGCAAGGATATTCATTGAACAACAGGTAACCATAGTGCACAACACACCCTGCCACACCACACACAATGCTCACGCAACAGCAAACGTCTCCATCTTCAGCTTACCTGTTTTATGCACTGCAGCCGGTCATTGGTCTGCTGTATGTGCCTGTCCATAGAATTCATTTTGATTGTCTCCACTTTCTTCTACCTGAAAGCCATTAAAAATCCCTCAATCTGCAAGATAAAAAAGACAAGAAAGATCACTGAGCACAGCCCGTGCACTTCTGCCACCTAAACAACCAAGCAGAGCAGCTTGCAAGAAACCCCTGAGCACACTGCGAGATAAAATAAGCCAAATAACAGTGACAGTCTGGCTTTTGCAAGGACAAGGGCATGGGGATTCTTCTTAATCTTCCTCTTACAGGATGTGTTTTTCTCTTCATATTTATCAGATATGGCAGAGTATTATATGGCCCAAAAGAACACGAAACGGGTGTTAAATACTCTGGATTTCTGTATTAAAAATAAAAGCAAGAGGTATACTTTGGACTCTTCTCCAACTAGCATATTTAATGAGCCCTTGAAACAGCCAAGATGACAGTGAGTGAAGGACTGAGATTTACAAGTCATCCAAGACTTTCAGAATGACTAAGAATTTCATATGCACAACCTAGCATACACGGAAGAGGCCTGATGTTCAGACCAAAGGGATGAGTGGTTCCCACCTTCTAGAAAAAATAGGCTCTTTAAGGTATCCATATCTGGATAAACAACTTGTTACTTCTGGAAAAACATGTCCTGAGCTCTTCAGACCAATTTCTACTGTGTAACCTAAGGCAAATCTAAACTTCCCTGGGACTTTAAAAGTAACAAGAAAATGGAAATGAAGGCTTATTAGAGTGGTGTTAGGAGTTTTAATTTACGTTGCTACAGCTGTATAAAATCATCAAATGAAAACTGCCAACAAGTTGCAATGATTGAAAGAGCAGAGCAACAGTCCCCTAAACCCACCACTGGTGCTCCTCACGCTGAGTTATGTTTGTGGATACAGCTTGGTACACACTAGTGCCATCAAGATCAGCCCTGTTCCATGCATTCGTTAACTTTTTCAAAGCCATGCTCTACATCATACTCCATGATCACACCTAAGTGCCTCTTTGTCAAGATAACGGTATGTGTCTGGAATCAAGAACAACACCAGCAAGAGGGGGAAACAGTAACTGCTAAATCAGCATGCACACATCAGGCTGAATTCCTCATTTACCTCCCCCTGACCCTGTGGGGTAAGGGGTTAGCCAAAGCACAAACAGCTTGACTCATCTGAAAGGCAGGAATGGCCAAAATGCCACTCACACTTGGACCAAGGGCAAGACACTAAAAGCACAAGTAAGCATAAATAAGCCTCCATGGTGTGGGGATGGTTTGCATTTCTCTGGGCCCCCTCTCCAGCCTTCCCTTACAGCGTTCCTACAGCACAGAACAGCAGATCAAACACAGAAGCCAACAACTAACCAACAGTTTCAGTCCATAATTCGTATTACCCAACAGTTTGCATCATGACTTCTACTTATTCACATTTTAAGTAGAACTGTATGAGACTTCAGCCTGTACTTGATAAGCTGAGCAGTTTTAAATGTTTTTTTTCCAGAACTCAGGGGCAGAGAGATGTTTCACACATACATATATATACGCTGCTGTTTCAGACCCTTTCATGGCATCTAAAATGGAATTGAAACCATAGAAATTGTGCATTGGAACATGTAAACAGTCTTTGCCTATGAATTCCCATATCCTTTGACTGCGACAGAGCGGTACAGTCAGAGAAGGTGCATCCTCACACTCGCAACCAGGGAACAGGCACAGACTCAGAAATATACACCCAAATGCTGTATTTATATAAACCTTTATACTAGCACAAGCAAGGTCCCAGACTCACATAGAAACAACCCCCCACCTCGGGAACCCCTTCACTGGCACTGAGCAGTTTATCATTCAGAGAGCTGTCCATGACAAAACTCTTTTCAGTCCCTACAAACACAGAAGAGACAGCACATTTTTCAGATAGTTGTTCGGTTAGAGAAACTGGCCATTCACTGCTACTACACATGACTCTACATCTCTTCAGTTAAAGCACCTCTACAAGTCCAGCACTGTCTGCACTCAGCCCCCAGAAGGAAAAGAGTGTTCCCCATGCTGGAAACCCTGACCACACAGCTTGTACGGCCAGACAGACTCCAGACCCTAGCATCTGCACACCCACACCGCCTGAGACTCCTGTACCTCGCTGATAATGTTCTTCCATGGCTCCTGCCGGATTAGGCTCAGGGAGAGAAATCTTTTCTGCTAGACAGCTAAATGAGGTCTTATAACAGCAGCTCAAGCTCCTCATCTCCACACTCTAGACACAAGAGGGCTCAATAAAACACTCCTGTCAATAAATTATAATACTTATTAAATGGAAAAGCCAGTTTCACATACAAGCATTATCATTTGATTATGCCATTGCCACCTTCTCAATGGCAAATGCCATCCAAAGGTCCTTTAGCAAATGTAAATTGATATATTTTATTAAAAGTGAGTAACAGAGTCTTATCTGCCTGTAAGACCCCCAAACAGACATCAGTAGTCATGAAGTTTAATCTCTCAGTGGACAGCAGAGGTATTTATCAAGAGATAAGCTAGCCCAGACATGACACCACTTCAGCAGTGATCCATCTTACAAGCTGGGACACATTATCTGCATTTTAATTGAACATCAGGACAGATGGAGAAGGGCATGTTGGAAACAAACATATACATGCACATACTTTTTTTTAAATATTTGAAGAAATGCAAACTCTGGGTTTTTTCTTTTTTTTTCCCCTCCCCTTTTTTGCTTAATGAACCAGTAAGCAAAACACTGCATTTCTGTTCAACTTCATAACATGATTTTTGTCTGTTTCGGCATAACCTATTTAATCTACTTAGTGCCATACAGCCACACAGAGAAACTGGGAGACAAGCTGAGAAAGAGTATCTGTCCCAAGCAACAGATACATAGACATCCTCTATATTGCCAGAAAAGACAATCCTCAATTAAAGCCAGATACACCAATGCTCAGACTCATAGCTAGTGGCATCAGGAGCTCGTCTCTGGTGTTATGGGCAATGTACTTCAGGGCTGGGAGACCACAGAAATTTTACAGAGAAAATGATGACTTGTATTCATGCACTGTCACTCATGCCAAAAAACTGTCCTGCACATTGATTTATGAACTGTACATATAGGTACTACCCCAATTCTCTGCCTTCCAGTTAACCATAAGCAAAAATCAAAGGTTGCTATCAGCTACCCAAACCATGGCTTACTATTGTACTTGTCCAAACTGTCCAACTCCCACACACCACAGCTTCTCAAAGCCCATTTAGAAAAGCAGAGGGCTGGGCTGCACAACTGAGCAGAAGCCTGTCAGGGCTCTTGGCAGCAGGACTGGGAACGCAGTCCCCTGCTCTCCTACATGGACATGCCCTACAGTTTCTGTAGTAAACTGATCAAATTCCATCTCAGAAATAGTTCTGCTTTTAAGATGCAATGGCTTCTGTTGAAAAGTGTTCTCTGACTCTCACCCTCCTCCTAATAGCTAGCAGCATTTTCACTTCCATCCTCCAGTGAACTTGTTCTCCCATCAGTAGTGCTCTCTGTCTAAAACAGTTTTGCCCTGCCAGGCTCCCTCCACCTCTTCCCACTACATAGACAGACACCTGACCGACCTTTATTGCCACCAGTTTGCTACTCTGACCAGCTCAAATTCATTTATTCTCTTCTGGTCAAGTGAAGTCACTCAGTCCACTAATTCCCCTGGGCAGTATTTGCTGCATGAACCAAAACACCAAAACTTTTTACGTGAAGCCTCACCACATATGATGATGTTAACACTTCGTACTTGAAATATCCTGCCTTACCCCCACAAGACTGATTTTTACCTTTCTCTCAGATACATCACAATAGCATCAAACGGCACGGTTTTTTTTTAGTGATCATACTGGCTCATTTCTGCAATAAAAATAGCAGAGCTCATTCGTGGAAAACCACTATTATCTGAAAATTATTCTTTTATAGGTTTCAGCAGGAATTAAAAGATTAAATGTGGAAAGTGAAGATTATCGTAAGGATCTGGATTTGGGGGGTTGGACACGATGATCTCTCGAGGTCGCTTCCAACCCCTACAATTCTGTGATTCTGTGATTCTGTGATCTAAAGTTTTAGCAAAGTGGATTTTGACACCAGACAGTTTTACCTGAAAAAAAAAAACCCAGCAGAATTAAATTTCTAGTAACTATACCTCCTGCATAGGTACTGCTGTACACTGGTCTGGTTCCCTATATGCACATTCACATTCTGAAATTTGAAAAAAGAAAAAAAAATGCCCTTTCTGTTGATCTCATGCTGCTTTGAAAGTAGCCGAAAGATCACTTTACTGGAAAATAATGGTGCTTAAGGCACACAAAGGCCGTCAGGGCTAAATAAGAGCAGATTTCTGTTCAGTTAAGTGCCAAGCGCTTATCAGGTCGTGGGTGAAAATGACTTCGCAGGGTCCCTCGCTATCCTCTGGTGGGGCCGTATCAGAAGCCGTGCTAGGAGCGAGGCGGGGGCAGCAGCTCCAGAGACAGCAGGGATGCTGATCATCGGGATTAAGGGTACCGGCCGAGTGGGAGAGAGAAGGGAATTTTACCCAGTGCTTCGTAACAGATCCCCTCTGGTGCACACGTTAGCCGGAAAGGTTGTATGCTACTGCTTTATATGCTAACTCCATCCAAAAGGATAAACAAAGAGAGAAGCGTTCCAAGTGCTTCCTGGTAATTCAGCAGTAAAAAGCCCTGCTCTACTGCTGCCATTTCCCCGTTTCTGAGGTAAAGACCCAATCTCTCTCTGAAAAAAAAAAAAAAAAAAAAAAAAGAGTAAATTATTCTTTGCCTTCCTTCTTCCCTCCCCTCTAGCATGCGAGTTTATAGCCCTAGGCAGTAATTAAAGAGCCCTCATTTACATATTTATGATGTCTCAAAAATGGAGAGTGTATTTTTTTAAAGGAACAGATGTATCGACCTGTTAGACTTTCTTTTAACCCTAAATCTACTGATTTTTTTTTCTTAAGCCACTGCTACAAAACAAAATCCTCTCCAATATTGAAAACCAGCCTGAAATCACATAATGGCTATAAGAATTTCACAAGCTTCTACCACACTCTGTGTTGGTTCAAAGTTCCAGTTAGGAGTTCGCAATTCTTGTATCAGAAACTGGATCCCAACACCCCATTTAAGAGCAGCAATTTAGTGAATCACAGTCCCTACCAATTCCTAAGGCAGCCTAAACAGCTTCCTAAAAAAATCCGTGGAGAACAAACATTTCAGCACCACTTCAAAACACCGACAGACCTAAAACTGTACTGCAGTTTGAAAGTAAGTGTGGTTTCAATTCTGCTCGTGGATGACCTCACAGCCACAGCTGCGATCCCCAGCAAGAGCTCTGCCACCCTGGGACCAACAGACTGCAGAAACCTGCTCACCTGCAGCCCAGGGAGACTCGGATCACCAGCTGAAACAGTCTGGGTCTTCTCCCTGAGGTTAGAGAGACTCCTCACGTAGTGCTTGCTGCTTTTCCTCCTCTCTCCCAGGCTTTCCTCCCTCACTGCCACACAGAAACAGTAGAGCAGAGCTCACTGGAAACATGTCACCTGCTGCCTGGCCGAGGGCTGTGCAGGCCCTACAGCCCGAGCACCACCACCCATCCCTCACCTGAGCAACAGGGTGCCACTGGTCGAGAAATGAGTTTTTAGAGAATAATCTTTCTACTGGAGAGCTGTTTAGAGAGCAGGGAAGGAAAGTCAGACCTTCCCAAGGCAGGGAAACAGCTGCTGCAAGGGGTGCTCGAGGGCTAGCAGTACCGAGTTACGCTGGTTTTCCGTGTCCATGGGGGATGAGCGCACTACCAGCCACCCTTTGGGGAGCTGTGGCTGCTACAATTAACGAAATCTAATTTGGAGCCACTTAGAACCACTGAAGGACATCAAAGAGACACACAAACCTGCCCTTATCGGCCCAGAAATTCCCTCTTTGACACCGAAAATAGGTGAGAAGGAAAACAGAATAAAACTGTTGCCTAAGCAAGAATTAATCGCAGCAGTTTTCAAACGTCTCTCCTCCCCCCCCAGGCCCACCTCACCACAGAACAGGAGTCTCTCTTGTTAATACTGTTTATTCAATCAGCTAAAACTAATAAATTCCTGCATGTCTCCAGCGTGCTGAGGGTCGCATGAGAGGGCAGACAATTTTTATCTAATAAGTGACTTTGATCAAACAACAAGCCAAGCCGGAGCAAGGGCAGGAGAGGACTGCGCCGGCTAACGACTCCGGGATCCGAGTGCAGGGCAGGGCGGCCGGGGACGAAGCGGGGGGGCCCGCCGGGGGGCCGCTGGCAGCCGGGCGGGACTCACCGAACGAGGGTGCGGCGCCAGGGGAAGCCGGGGCCGCAGAGGTCGCGCCTCGCCGCGCCGGCAGAGGGCGCCGCAGGGCCGCCTGTCCGCCCGGCCGGCCGGCACGGAGCCCGGCCGCCGCCGCCCTGAGGGAGCGCGGGGCCCTGCGGAGCCCGGCGGGGGAGTGCGGCGTGCCGGCGCCTGCACGCACGGATCCCCAGGGAGCCTCCCGAGAGCCGCCACCTCCGATGACAAATTTAAGAAGCATCAGCTCCCCCTGCGCCCGGTCCTGCCGGTAAAACGTGGCAGTCCAGCGGCAAAAACCCATCTAATTCCACTCGACGTTCTCCTTAACATTAAACAGAATTTTACAAGTTGTTTCTGGCGCTATCAGAACACGCCTGTGCGCGCACAAATCACTACTGTTAGTCGCATGGGTTCTCCTGCGCTCCCGCAGGCCGGCGGGCAGCCCCCAGGGAGCACGGTGCGCTGCCGCTCAGGGCGGACTCGGTCCGGGCCCTCTCGAAGCAGCGGAAGGGCCTAAAGTCTGCTTTTCCCTGGGACAGTTTTCAAGTATGACCTCAGAGATCATTTCCCGGAAAAAGTTGAGTATTCATCCCTGCCAACTACTTTATTTCCCCTGCTGGATACGGTACTAGAGAGTAAAAGCAGGAGATGTCTGGTGAAAGGCCATTCTCATCCTTAAACACTTGAAAAAGGTTTATTTACCATAAGCTGCTAAACAGCTACTGCTGTTGGCTTTGAGCTATTAGAATGGGCCAGATGTGAGACAAAGCAGCGTTTGTTATGCTGGGTGAGGAAGAATAGATATTTGTGCTGTGCTGCTTTCCATTGTTGCTCTACAAATGTGCAGTAATCCCCAGAAGACTTTCTATCATCCTTGACTGCGAGAGGGGGAAAGTGAGCGTGCGTGTGTGCGTGCTGCCAGCAGGCACAGCTTCAGCGAGGTGGGAGCGGGTTCTTGTAATTTATGGTGGCTTGAGCTGCAAGGGTTGGCAGTTTTGTCGGGTTTAAGGAAGCTGTTTCGGCAGCCGTGAGCTTGGGAACATTTTTATATACAGAGCCTATTATATGCAGGCATGAACAGCCAGCCGGATACACACAAAAGCAAACCCACACATGCTTTTGAAAAAAAGACAGCATGACAGCTTGCATAAGCAAGCCTGCTGGACTCCTCTGGGAGGAGGAGCGGCGGTGCGCAGAAGTTGTTCAATCATGAAGCACATCTGCAGCCTGATTACAAAAGCAAAGGTGCTAGGGCTAGCTGGAAGCACACACATGGCACTGGGATATGACCTATGCTTAAAGCATAGACATAAAAATATTTTTTAAAACCCCACTGTGTAAGACTGGTATCACAGGGACATAAAAATATCGCACCTCTTGCTAAGAGAGTGCTCCCTCCAGCCTGGACCACTTAGTCACCGGCTAGCACCAACCATAAAGTGCATGAACTGCCCCCCTGCATGCACTGGCAGCCCTCACCTCCAGCTCCCGGCTGAAATGACTGGTTTCCTCAGACCGCAAGCAGCATCTGCAGATCCCGTTTCGGGTAATTGCCCTGCTGCATGCTTATATTACAAGGTTGGTTTCCCTGCATTCCACCCAGCTCCTGGTGTCATCAGCTCTGTCAGCTTATCATCTTTAGGGAGAGCAAGGAGGGAAAAGGACACTGCCGTTTAAAACAGCAAGAGGTAATAACACAAAATTAAAGGCAAAAGTGCGTACAAGTGTGCTCCTGGGGAGCCAACGCTGACAGACCTGCCATAGTGCTCTCAAAGGCTTTGCACACTCCAATATAGACAGATCTGCTAGAACAAACATTGACAGTTCCACAGCAGAATCCACTGATCCAGTGGTTTATTAAATGTACTGTAGCTTGCAGGTAAGAAGCGCTAATCCTCATCGGGACAGCTACAAGCAAATGAGCCATCCTTAAAAGCTTGCAGGGTTGCACTCAAATCACTTTATAACCAGTGTCCCTGATCACTCATACAACAATGCTGTTAAAAAAAACCCCTTCCCTGATAGACTGCAAATTCCTAAACCAGAACAGAATCTATGATCTCTTCCCGCCTTCCAGGCTTACTGGGAAGGTTGCAGAGGAAATCAGGTGAGCATATGAACTGAAGAGCATTTACATTCCAGCATGCAATGCTCACTTATTTACCTAATGAAAGCTCCTTTCTTTCAGAGGTTCTGTTACACAAAGTGAAGCATTTGTTGAAAATTCTTTGTCTTTGCCTGCAGAATACTGTGATATGCATGAAGTGTTGCTAGTATCATCTGGCTTACATGCATTCTAAGGGCTGAGCCTATAGCATTGCTACAAACACTGTAAACATTTTCCTATTCTTGCTAGACATTTATCAGCTAATGAAAAAAGCCAACTGCTTTGGACATACTCATCTGATTTACTTGTTTAAAACCTGAAAGATGAGCTACAGAAGGCAACCTAACATCTAAAGGTCCAGAAGAAACAGCGACCCAATCAATTTGTGTGTGACTGTCTCAGAAGCAGGAGACAAGACAGACAGAGATGGCACTAGCAGAAAATACTTGTATCAATTTAACAATAACCTATCAAAAAGTGAAAATGCTATTTCATATTTGCTGTGCTCCAATAACATCTCTCTTGAACCAGACAGCCTGTGCTGCATAACTAAGGTCAAAACCTCTTGGGCCAGCCCGAAGAAATGCTCCTAGCAAGCAACATCTCAAGCCCACTATGAGTGAGAAATGAGAAGGATTTGCATTCTGACACTGAAGTGCCCTCTTACTTATCTGATGAAACTAGACAGGTTTTGGAAGTTGAACCGTAGCACCTGAAGGAAATAGTCTGCCGATTTCCTTTTGTGACACTGTATCACCACAACTTATATTCCTCATTACTGAGAGGCAACAGAAAGAAGGTAACAATCCTCCACCCCCAAACTATACTGCACCCAATAAAGGGATGAGGATAGATTTAGGGTCCTCTTTTTCAGTAAGTTTAGCATTGTAAAAGCGGCATATAGTCAAAGTATACAGCAATTTCTCTTTATGGTCTATAAATATAAGATTTATTAATCTTTTCTTTTGTCATATGAGAACTAAGAAACTGCTCCCAAGACCAATGATTTCTGCTAAGCCATCAGGGAATGCATCACTCCTTTGGAGAAAATAATTCAGAGAGAGGGAAGAAGGAAGAAAAGCAGCATTACCTCAATCAACAAAGTCTCCAGAGAACACAGCAACTGAATAGCTGCTTTGGGATGCAGGCTCTAATAACTTTGATATCTGCCATTATCCTGGTCTGTGCAGATGAAATTTAAGTAAAGATTTACCCAACTTCCCAGAATGGAAGCAAATGAAATTCCAGGAGGACCATCAAAACCTGTGAAGGCTACGTATAGCTGAAGAAATAAGGTAGAAATTGGATATCTGTGCATTTTTGGCTTGTCTCAAACTCTGCACTTATTTTGTACTACAACAATTCAGTTCTGGTGTGTGTGTACCATTTCTTTAAAACAATTTAAAGGTATTGGACATCTGGACACAACAAAACTATGGTTTTGGTGAGTTCTATAGTCTATTTTACCATTTTCAGTTTAAAGCAGTCGATTTGAGATCCATCCATATTAATCCTCTGGACCTGTAGACTACACATTAAATCCCAAGGTATTTGGTTTTATTGAACTGTCCCGCAGACAAACACACAGTATTTCAAGTCCTCACCAAATCCTAAATGATAGGAAACCTTGCTGATAGCCTGGGCAAACAGTCCAGGATGGGACAAACAAAACAAATGACTGCACATTCTTCAAGGAAAACTTTTTCGTACCTACTCAGTGAAGCATTGTGTGAACACAATCTATTAGGAGGCTTGAAATGTGATTACTATTTTTGTTGGTCTCAACAGCTAACATTCAAGCACCTGGAATACAACCAATGTGACAGATGCATTGCTTCTGAAGCTTTATGAAGAAGTCCAGAAATCTTCTTGACATCCTATAGTTAATTTTGAAAACCATGATATTAAAAAACTAGTTCCAACTGTAGCACCTTCATTCCAATGAAGTCAAAGCTAAACACATCCCTACAATTTGACTATCTGTAACACAGTCATTGCTGTTCCTGTTTTTTAAGTGCCCATGATTCCAGTAATGTGGAAATTTTCCCAGACAACTAGATCACAAAACACCGCAGGAGCTTTATACAGCAGTGCCTGCTGCCTGCAAGAAAGACTAAAAACACCCATGTTCACCTGCCCTGCCCCATTCTGTTTTCTCACTATCACTTAACAGGACCTTTATATCTAGAAACCATTCTTTGGGAATTGCCAGCCTCCCAGACCTACTTTAGAGGCAAGCAAAGAGAATTTTGAAATGAAAAAAACCTTCATTTTGCCAAGAATCTTAACAGACAGTTCAGTTTTCAAAGGTCTCAGTTATTCCATGGTTAAAGATCTGTCACTTGCTCAGTTCACAACCCTCTTGGGATCATCAGGCACAGATTTCATCAGCATTTCTTCCGAGAGCAAAGATTTCTCTCCACTAGGTCTCTCACCCTCAGGTGATAGGATGAGCAAAGCCGAAGTGGCATTTGGCAGAATGCAACACAGATACTGAGCAGGTGTTTTAAAATCCTCTCAAGTATTTGAAAGCAGCAACTATAGAAATGCTAAACTGGGCTTGAACAAAGGCTACCAATGGAAAAGACTATGAATCAATGGGGTATCCCCTGTTAAGAGGGCACAGTTCCCATCATCACCACTGCTGTTTCGACTGGAACAGGCCAGGAGCGTGCCTGACAACTCCTGAATGACAAGTGTCCCACGAACTGAAGTGGGCAGACTTCCCATTTTTATTACAGACAATGTACACAGAAGCAGTTTTGCTAATGAATTATTTACAATGCGGTCCACAAATTAAGACACCTAGACTGCCTTGTGTTTTCCATACCACTGTCATTATTACAAAGTACCTGCCCAGAAGCTTTTTCCCATAACCACAGGGCAAAGTCAGCCCTGTGAACAGAAACCAGAGCTCTCCTCCTGACTAACCACCACCAAACACTTCACTTTTTCAGCTCCTTTGGCTTTCCAATTACTTCAGGAGCTCCTCAGGGTAGATGCTATCTCCACCAATTCAGACTGGGGCTACCACATGCTAGCTTAATATAAACAATGAAAAGTAATAAAATAAAGCCTTTAATGTATGCAATACATAAGCTAAGGAGATAAAACTTTTAGTATTACCCCTCCTGCAATTTAAAGACCAAACTCCCAACTTTCAGCCAGACTTCCAAATATAGAATTAAATTAACCTGATAAACTTACACTGAAGTCCAGGTGGCATTTTCTTTTCTTCTACTCATACCCTTCCTTTCCTATTTTTTGTTTAAATGGTTATTATGGCACAGTGTAACAGACCTCAAAATGCTAGACACTTTTATTCTTCCTTCCCAACAGCAGCACTACAGACCCTGGAGGTCAGCTTTATAGCCTTCAAGTTCTTCTGAAGCCCTGCCTGATTAGACACTCTGGAGCGACTGTCATTCTGATCAAACGTGACACGCTGGAGACAGCGTACAGAGCTGGCAGGACGGTCGCGCGGCGAAGCCTTCAGCAGGCCGGAGTAGATGCAACGTCTCACTTGAAACAACGCGCGCCTCCCCCGAACGGAAACAAGGGTCCCCTTTGAGCAGGCTCTGAGGAACTCCAGGAAAGACACCTCGTTGTGACAATTCCGTGCTTTGCAGAGACTAACACTGCTTCTATCCAACTTCTCCTTGACCTCTGATCTTCATTTCTGTCATCCTCAAGTGGCTGCATTTTGGCACCTTTTTTTCCCCCTGAGTAACGGGTTCATTAAATCTTAAGTTTGGAGGAATATCTTTTGAAAGATGGAAGGAGTTGTGTAGTAAACAGCAGCTCTTCCTTCCCAACGGAAAGCCATCTCACTACCACTAACTTCAAATTAAGGACTTCTTTGAGCAATCCTTTTATACCTTTTCTATAGGCCAAAAATTGAACGTAGCTCCACTGTCCATTATAACACATTCAGACACTTATCGGTACTGGCTAAGGACATTCATAAGGAATTTCCTCTTACCTTTCTCTGCTGCCTATCAGGTGCTTATAAAAGTTAGGAAGTTGTAGTTCTTCCTCATAAGATGACGGTGGTATTCAAAAAAGCAGACAGTAAGCTACTAAATAATGCAGCGCTCAATCTCCTATCTACACTACTTAGCTTATAATTTCACCCTTCCGACTGTACAAAGCCTAAGAAGCAGGCAAACACCTATGTAAACGTCTTCTACCAACAGCTGACTTCTTGGCTACTGGCAAACATCAAAGCACCTTATATTAGCTGCAGGCAAATAAGAATAACTTTCAAAGAAAAGTCTAAGAGAACAAAACTCATCAGCCTTTTTACAGGTTGACACAAATAATGGACATATACAGGCAAAAGGGGTATCTCTAATACAAGACACAAAATAAAATTTCATCCTGTTACTAAGGAACACCAAGGGACAATGCAGGGCTTTCCAGTTCGACTGCCACTTCGCTTCTTTAGAAAAGTAAGAATTGACAACCTTCTTTTCCTTACCAGCTCAATAGAGAGGTATTATATTACTGTAATAGTAAATATTATGACCATCTGTAGGGCAGGACAAAATCAGGGCATAAACCCTTTCTGGACTTCAGAAGGTTTTGTTCAGAAAGGCAGCTGTATGCACAAGCAACCCACGTTATGTGGGGAACAGAACCCTAACCTGAAGAGCTGGGGTCCTGGTCCAGCCCAGAAAGACAGAAAAAGATGTGGACTGAAAGCCAGCTGTATGAGCAAGCAAGAAAAAAAGAAGAAGCTTAAAAAAAAGACCCTGCAACAAAGTTCGCAGAGTTTAAGTTAAGCAAAATTAATAAAGATCTTTGTAGATTTTTAGCTAAAAAAACCCAATTTACCTTAATTTCACTTACCTAATTTAATCTTATGCTCATTAACAATAAACAAAGAAATAAATGGAACCCCTAAAACACTACTTCTGTAACTGTAAAAATCCTATGCATTAGTTCCTTGTTAGATTGATTCAGTCCCTGACAATATCCATGATGCTGTAGGTAACAGTCAAGTCTGTGGCTCCTGGCTCCACAGAACGATGACCTGCTACCACCTGCAAGTGGCATAAATCCACTAACAAGCTGACAATTTTCAAGCTTCTTCCCATTTCGCTTTCCATGAGAAGAGACCCAGTTTGCACATAAATTTCTTTTTTTACTGCCTTCAATAGGCCTGAACAAACGTAGGGGGTATGCTTATGACATCATATAGCAACGCTGTGACTTATTTGCATCACTGAGCGACAAAGTTATATGCTTCTCAAAAATGGTAAGTGGGAAGGTATTTCACTCCAAGGTTGACTTGAGTCTAGGGAGTCAAACGTGCTCTTTCCTACAGCTTTGACAGGCCAGTCTCTTCTACAGCAAAGCTGAACTGCAGGAGCCCAGTTGCGTGTTCCCTAGGTGACCTGCCCAAGATGACAACACAGGCAACTCTGAACCAGACCCAGGCAGTGTCCTAACACCTAAGTCTCTACTTACTCATCTACCATAAGAACAACACGTCAAAAAGTCCCGTAGGTCATCCTATCCTATTGCTAGCTGATGGCAGCAATAAAGACCTGCTCTGTACAATGGATTGAAACCTATGCAGGTCCTGGGATGACTCGATTATTTTCAAGTCTCTCTGGTACCCCATAGGATGTAAGTTAGTTTATCATTCAGACTCAGCCATCTCTGCTCTCTTCCTTGTTTTAGATTCTGTTTAAAGACTTACTCAAAGCTCTAGAAAAGATTAGTTTATATTACCTGCAACTCAAGTTTATTTAAACCTCAGAATCTTAATGGAAGTGCTTTTAATACATCACACCTGTTCCAGAGTTGAGAATTACTAATGGACTAGATAGCAACTCTAGTGCAGCTACGGGAAGAAAACCTCCAATGGGTCTAAGAAGCAAAGTTCCTGAGAGCTTTCTCCCTGGCCCATGAAAAACAAATCACCAGGATAACATTTTTTTGAAAAAACCTCTTTCCTTGGGAAAAGCAACTGGGCTGCTATTTATAAGGTTTTGATTAAATTAGCACACACAAATGCATAGATAAGCACACATGCATAGATATAACTGGAAGAAAGAGGGAAGAAACAACATATATATGCATAATGCATATAAACTCTTTCTTGCAAGGCTGAACAACAATTCATGTTACGGAACACGACAGAGAAGTTCACACAAGTGATATTGTGCAGATTTGTTCCAGAAACAGGGACTTGCTTCTGCAGTTCAATTCATCTATCACGCAGAACGTGCCTAGCTTTGGCCTAAGTTCTTATGAATTGTCCCATATACTAAATTATAAAGGGAAAAGAATGAGAAATATGATGCGTTGTACCACACTGCCATGTCCCTACCTGCAAAAACCTGAATTTTTAAGTTAGCTTAAAACATTCATTTAACAAAACATGTTCAAGAATTGAACAAGCCATTTAACACTCAACAGAAACAAGCAGCATTTAACAGCGACGATGACCCAGCAGGCTTCCTCGCAGGTTCAGCGAAGCATGGGCTGCCTTGTCAGTCTTAAGAACGAAGTGGGGCTGGTACAGAAGGGTGCCATTTAGGACACGCACTGGCAAGGAAAATACCAAAGTTGGAAGGTCATATAAATTGCTAGACATGGAGACAAGATCTGTCAAAAAGACAAACTACCTAACAATTGTAACCTATTGGCTAGAGCTGTCCATGTCAGCATAATGTTAACATATATTACAGCCTCATCACAAGAAAAAAATAATCCATGGGAATGGAAGAGAACTGTGGCAAAGCTCCCTCTGTTATCTTCTGTTTAGATAGGAACTTATTCTAACAGAGACTTAAGGAAATATTTTCTCTGGTTTTCTCCTCTGACCCCAAAATACTATACATATTACAAGTGTGAGAACAATTGTTAATGTATTAAAAGCATAGCTGTCAGTTCCACAGCTACAGATTTTATCAAAACATCCACCACAAGCACCTCTATTTCTGGACAACAATGAGTTTTTTAATAATTACTATTTTCATTTATTTTTAAATAAAAGCTCTTCTGAATAGTCGTTGAAATATTCAAAATAGAAATGTGTGCATTTGGTAGACAGGAAATTAACTTTTTTATACTTTAAATCATCTGCATTTTTCCTAACTATTGCCACTCAATCATAACTATGGAGCCATGATTGTTCCTCTATCAGATGTTGATGACTCCCCATTTCTAATGTAAAAATCACCTCACGATTTCACTTCTCGAGACCACTGCAACTTTTCAAGGCCACATGATTTTTACTTGCCATCTCAAAGCTCTGCTGCTTTGCAATTTATTGCTTCTGTCATCCCTCCACTGGCCTTATTTGGATCAGCATTAGAAAGAAGGCCTTTGGGAAAGCCAGGAAGTATCTGTCAAGTTAGTAGGTGGGACGCTTCCCTGGGAGAGAGTATTAAGCTAAACCTCCGGGAATACTTTCAGGGAAGCCTGATATTGTTAATCCTCCAGGGTTTATGCATGAAATGTGACATGTGAGATCAGTTCAGAAGCATCTGTTCGTAATGCCTAGAACTGAACCTCCATGAATGTACTGCACTTGGTTTTCAGAAAAAGACACCTCCCTAAAGCTTCATTTCCCTATGGAGCAGTTAAAGCGAAAGTCCGACGATTACAAAACTTCTCATATCACGGCCCATTGACAAATGAAACTCTTAACGACAACATTCCCTGCCAGTTCCAATAGGTTAGACTCCAGTAACCCACCTCCAGTCATTTTTTTCTTACTGGAGATAAACTCAGGATACTTGTTCATACACGTCAGTTTTCATAGCAATCAGCCTGCTGAGCAGCTGACCAACAAAGCAAAACAAAGTCAGCAAACAGAAACAATCATTCTTTTTGTTTGGGTGTTTTCCTCCTTTTGTTGTCATTTGCTTTGGTCTGTTTATTTTTTTCTAATGCAATGCAAGTAGTAGTCAATTCTGAAGGATTGGTAAGGGCAGTGTGTATATTCCCTCCCAGCAATTCACGCAGGCAGTAGGTATTCATGATTACCAAGAGATGCACATAATTATGCTTGAATTATTATTTATCCAGAACGAAGAACAACTGTGAAGCATCTATCACTCCTCCAGATCAGGAGTTTTAGCTGGTCATTCAAAATGAAAAAAGTAGCATAATGTGAATGAAGCAACCAACAATATACGAATACCTGAACAGTGAATACACAAATCAAAGTGTTTCAGAAACAGGAAGCTCTAAAGTTAGAACTGTGTTATCCAGCCCTTCTACACGGCAAGGCAGAAAGGAATACTAACAGACTCCTAACCACAACCAGGACAGTCTAAAGCTAAACAACCTCTTGCTTTCAAATCTGTCATCCAAGAAACAATGTATGAGTTAGGCTTTAAACTTGTTCTTTCTTCAGGGAAAAGAAATAGCAAAGGTATTTAAAATTAAACAGGACATTCACAATTAATCGGCTTTTTAATTAACTTACTCTGCTGCTGTAAGTGATTCTGCATTTACTCTCATTCTTTTGAAAATTCCAAAGTGCTACTTCTGACCTGTGATTTACTGTTGCCGTACATCTTTATAAGCAGTACTTTAGTTTAAGTGGCAGTTGCATATTAATTACAAAGTTAATTATGTGCTATGTAATCATGCTGTAATTCATTAGTTTACTCCGCAGTGTGAAAGGATAATGCTAAATGGAAGACCTGATGCAGAGTATTTTAGTAATTTACATTTTTGCATCAAATATTCAAAATATTAAACAGAAAACATTGTCTGCACTTAAGGGATCCTACGCAAACGCTCACGGCCATTCTACTAACAATTATGCTTACACTTCTCCTCCTTAAAAAAAGTGGTAGCAATTTTTGCAGGGTAAAAAAAGTACACTTTAACTGCTGCTCAGACTAGGGCAAAGTATCAGAAATATGGAGCAAGTTCAGTTAGCCAAATTTGGTAGTTCTTGACATAACTCATCCTAAGAGGTGCTCTCTGCTTTCTGAAATCAGGTTTAAGAAGTTTTAGCTTGCAAACCTGAACACTGAGGCCATCCAATAGCATAAACCACAACCAAAGGTACAGACTGCAGGCTTTTATGATTCCTCGTTACTGACACTTTGCATAAAGTATCTATAGCCAGACAATTTACTACTGGTTTCTGTCAGAAATTTGCAGGGAAAAGCAATTCCCGTTTGCACAGGTCTCAAAATAAGCCTGTTACTACAGAGCTATGTTTCCCAACAGAAGTATTAAAAATAAATATTTACATTTGTGTTCAAGATAATGATTTTTGGTGAAAAGTGAACTAGGCACAATACCATAAAGCTGTCTCTCTGTCCCAGGTTTAATTATCCCTGGAAATATCTAGCTTACTCTGATCGATAGAAATACAAAACCTAATTTTTGCAAAGCTGCTCTTAGTCATGAAGGACAACATTTACTGTTCTTCATCAAGAATTGCTGTTCTTCAATACTGATTCTTCATAAGTTGTAATGTTTTTTTCTTTCCACTAGCTATCAGTATGATGCAAAATGATGCTCTTTGTGTGCTATTTAAAAGTCAACGGAGGTAGGAGTATCTCCTCCTAAAACTAACACCATAAAACCCATAATCAGGAGCACTGTAAAATCCGTGTTAAAAAGCAGCTCTATCACTTAAAATAAAATTACAGATAGAAAAATTACTATGCAAAAGCCCTGTGTTTTTTCAGCACATACTTCACCTCTGTACCTTGCTGCTATTTACACTTAGATAACTAAGAAAAAAAAAAAATCAGGATGTACATCGTGAATGGAGTTGTCAGCTGTTGTGCAGTGATTTGACCACACAATACTTATTATCAAACAAACTGCATCAAAAAAAAGAAGCACTAACTCTCTAAGCAAACATCAACAGATTACCAAATCCATGACTGAGCTTGTAGCATCCCCAGAACTCTGTTTCATGGGCTGAGCAAGTTTTCCTTTGAAGTAATTTGGGAAAAATAAAGAATCTGTATTTTTACGGGAGAATTATGACAGTCAAACTACTAAGCGCTTTTCACTCCTTAAAATTCTTAAAGCTTTGTTGATAAAACATCATAGGGACCTTAAATATAAACAAAGTATACACAGAGTAATTAAAGTTCCAGTGACAAAAAATTAAATTATGATATGGTACTACTGAAAATTTAAATAGAGAGAAATCGTGTACTGTTTCATGTTACTGCAATTTGAGTACTATATAGGTAATTATGTAAGGTTTGAGCTGGTTACTTAAACTTTTTTTAAAGAGCAATTAAAGGGAATGCACATGCACCACTGGCTTTTTAAAAAACAAACCTGAAACTTATGCAAAAACCTTTATGTGCTCTGTAGCCTCAGCTCAAAATAAATAGTTCTCTTTCTTTGAGCACTGTGGTCATGGATTTTGCACTAAGAAATGTAGTTAAAAATTAATTTCAAGCTCTACTAGAAAAAGGAAACAATAAATATTTTGTCCAATATAAAAGGAAAAAGGCAAATCTGTGGAGAAAGCAATTTTACCTTCAAACTTACACATAAGTATCACAACAGTTAAGAAAAATGAAAGCATTTGCTCCCCCTTCAGAAACAGCCACAAGACATTTAACTTTGTATGCAAAGTTAGTATTTGCTGAGCTGTGTAATTATTTTAGGTCTATAGGGACTCAGTTACAGATTGTACAGATCTACTATCAACTTTGGCTTCTATTTTGGAACACATACATAACTATCTATTGTTAAAAGCGTGTCGTATGGAAAAGATAGCTACACTTGGAGTTTTATAGAATTGAAAAAGCTGGGTTTTGGTTTTGATTTTATTTATATATATATTATTTTTTTTAAAAAATAAATATATATACATATATATTTTTAAAAAGTATATATATAAATATATATATATAATGATGCATCCAAAACCCAAACCAAATTAAAAGCCAAAACACAGCTGAAATTCTTCTCACCAGTAGGAAGTACAAGTCTTCTATTTTTATATGGTGGTGTAAAAAACATTTTAAGAGCAAGTAAAGCTTCCAAAAATATTAAGGTAATGAATTTAATTGCAATAGAATAAGGTTACATGGTTGACATGTCCTTTTAGGTTCTTTGGAGATTTCTATATGGAAAAAAAAAAAAAAAGAAAAAATAAAAAAGACGCATTTGGTCACTGACTTCACTGACTTTTCTGCTACCTTAGCAACAGGAACAACTATACTTCTCTACTTTCACAATTTCAGATGTGCCTTTGGTATGGATCTTCCTGTTAGACATCTCAGCAAGAGGCTTTAGCCTCAGCTAATCATCCTGGTTCCACCAACAGTCAATGGAGAGCAGTACTTTCAGAGGGCAATTTGTCCCTTGCTAAGCCAGATGTCAAAAATGGGTGGCACGAATTGCTCTCTAGAGATACCTATTGCTGCCCATTGATTCTAGACAGCAAGTCTAGATCACTGGTTTCAGAAATCAGAGTCTTTGCTGACCTGGAGAACGATGCAGACTCTTTAATCCCCACCTCATTTTTTGAAAATGAAAATGTATTTCCCTAATTCTCCTTGAATTGTATTCTAACATTACAAAGCACATTAATTTTAATTTGGGAAGATATAAAAGTATCCGAAAAGAGAGTCCTTAATTATTACATGATCCTTGGCTTCTGACTACAACAATATTAGAAGTATTTCTTACATAATTAATAAGAGCTATATTTTATTGTAAATTGTATGCAAATATGTTGCTGTAGATTATCCTTGTCCATTAGTAACACATAAGCAAACTCACTTCCAAAAATTGCTTAAAGCAAACGTGGTAAAGCGACCACTTCAGAGGCTTGAGTTCTGTAGGACATGAATATTTTACACAATATATTCAGGAATTTGTATTATACCCATTCTCTACACTAACATGTGCAAATGCATTTATTTTCCATACAGAATAAAATGGGAGGAACTTATCCATTATCTGGAGCCCCAGTCAAGAGATTTGGGAAGGTGAATTCAACTCCTCTGTCATTCCTCACGTGGAAGCCTGAGCAAGTCACAGCGTCTCCCTACACACTTGTTCAAGAGCAGTAGAATAGGAATAATACACTTTCCCAGAGTGTTATGGGAATAGATACATACAAATTATGAACTACTCAATTAGCCCAATCACATAGGTAACATAAAAGCATCTAGATGAAGTATATCACAATACAAGTGTTCTCTTTAAATGAAATACATCTATCAGCTACTCGCAAAGCTAAATCACAAGAGCTCATTTAGATAAATATCCTGAAAGAAAACAAGCCTACAGTCCAGTATGATGTATTACCATCCTTAATTATTTAAAAAAAAAACAAACCAAAAGACCAAGACTCTGAGATGACTTTGGATCTTTGTCCTTATCAGAGACTTTATTCCAGCACAAATTTTTAAGAACACGACTCTTTGGGCAAGACCATTAGCACATTCTTGTTTGCCCTGGTATAGCCTTAATAGAGGAGAGTGCTACTGATTTATAACTTTGAAAGTAAACAGAACTGCAAATCTCTGGCACATATCTTCCTTATCACCCTTCTCAGGACATGCAGGCATGTAATGAATTCCCAGGAACAGACAGGCCACCACCTCGCCTCACCTTTGCTAATATAATGCTTGTGCTTCTCATTTGCTGG
Source organism: Porphyrio hochstetteri (assembly GCA_020800305.1). Lineage (NCBI taxonomy): Eukaryota > Metazoa > Chordata > Aves > Gruiformes > Rallidae > Porphyrio > Porphyrio hochstetteri. The sequence goes on from CM036911.1 coordinate 14,054,056, forward strand.
TGGCTGGCTGGTTAGCCATCCTGCTGCATCTTCTCTCTTCAAATGGCTCCCAGCTCCTGCAAAGGCAGTCTGCTGATACACCAACTGCTGTTTACAAAGCAGTCTTCAGCTCTGCACTGATTACCAACCACTGGGCAATCAAGATGATCCACTGTTTTACCTAATTATTGACATCTGGATGAGCTGTGTTATTAAACAACAGCAACAAAAAGACTCCACCATTTGGCAAGTTCCTAGTGCATTTGAAAGCTCTAAAATTGTTTCTGAAAAAGTCATATATCCAGTAATGGCACTCTAAGCCCTCTGTTTTCCCTTAGTCATGATTTAAGATGAACTGCAAACCTGGCTCTGCCCCCTTCAGAATTTATCAGCTTGGTCTTATTCTTACATTGAATTCATCACTGAATGCCATTTCTACCCACTCAGACCAAGTTTTGGTTACTCCTGGTACTATTCAACTGTGTGTAATAATTATGAACAAGTAGGAAGGTTAAGTCCTTGCTCAGTGCAAATGTGACAGTTCAGAGAGCATGCTCAGTGAGAAGAGTCAGAAAAAAATTCCTCACCACTTCCCTTAAAGGCATCTATATCACAAATATACTAAGTCCAGATGTCTTTTTTTTTGTTTTTTAATTTTTTAAATTAAACCCACAACACCATATCCAAATCATCCAGCTCAGAATGTCTCCATACATTTACACTTACAATCATTAAAGGTTCAATTTTCTTCCTATGAAAGCATCTCCCAAGGCTTTCTTGTTTGTAAGGTAATCTTATTTCAAAGGATTATCACTCTACAAGAACATAGTGGAGTATCTAAAGCCACTCGGGTAGCTTGCCCCAATACTGGCTAAGAAAATAAAGTTGGTAGGACAATCTTTTTAATGCTAAAACCAGGAGTGCCCCCTAGTGAGATTCCACAGGGAGCAATGTATGACTAACGTTCATTAGCCAGTGTTTCTTTATCTTCATAGGTGGTCTGATCCGTTGGGAGTATAATTATTGCAGTGTAGTTCCCACAACGCAACACCCAGTCTGGGAAGGCAAGGACAGACTGAGCTGGTTTATGTCACACTGATGGGTGAGAAAGGCGGCGCTGACTGGCTGGTGAGGGAAACCCCAGGAAGTCCCATCATGTACACACTGAAGCACTACAGAAAGGGTATTGGCTCAGTAGTGGAAAATGCCTAGGCTCAGACAGAGCGTTAGTTAACATGAGTAAGAGTTTAATAAACAGACATCAAACACAAACTCATCTAACAATATCTGCCCTCTTATTATATGCTTTGAAATGTTCGCCTCTAATCTTTCAACCTGCTTTATTCTGTTATTCATATTTATAAGGGTGGAACAACTAAAACTGGAAATGAGACCTAAATGAACAGATCCAGACACCACCTAAGAAGATAAAATGCAGTGCACATGATCAAACAGGCAGACTGAGAAAGTCTGTGTCCTGTTGTTTCATACTATAAAACTGCTGATCCGTCAACAACTTAAAGCAACTGTGACTCTTGTAGCATGCCTGGTAGCAGTGCTGGCAGTGTAAGCCTCAGGCTATTTTCTAACTTATTAGAGACCTTTTTTGTCAGCTCATGATGGCAGTTCTTTGTAGGGCTAAATAACCTGCATATCTGTCTTTCTTATATCTAATTAGAAACATATCCATGCTTTAGAAGTCAGGGATTTGTAGCAGTTCTTCCCCCTCAAACAATTGACTGAGGTTTTCAAGAAAGAAGTGAAAAGCCATAAACTTCTGGTCTTCAAAAATATAAAGAACTTCACAAGCAAAGAGGAAAGGGATGTAGCAAATAATGTATTAGAGGCCACAGAATGACGAAAGCAGTGGCACAGTAATGGGTCTAGATAGTTAAGCACACACTAGGTTTCAAGAGATCAACAGGTATAACAACACTGAACAAAGAAGCCATGGTGTGCTACAGGTGAGCGAAGTCAGAGACTGCATAGCAAGAGAATCGCAGGGGTTGCTGCTTAGGAAAACACCTCTCTCCGCCAAACTGGTCACCAACTACATAAGCAAACCCAACAGCAACTGGACAAAGATTACAAAAAAAGAGTGAGAAAGACTGTCTTTTACAACAGAAAAATGAAGTATTGCTCCTGAGATAGGATCTTGGAGTCTGTTTTTGTTGCCAGTTAATTTTCACTAACACAAGACACTCTTTAAGCAAGAGCCTGCTAAAACGCAGAGTTGATAGAGTTAACTCTAACATACAACAATAAAAGAAAGCACAGATGGAGAACAAATCTTCCTTTCCTTCACAGACCTGTGAAGTGTTTGACTTCACACACATCTCAGGCTAGGTATCACAACGAAAACTAAATTTGATGGCTCATATTCCTAATAGGATACAGTGGCCTTCACCTTTAGGTCAAGAGTTCAAATGCAAGCCCAATCAGTAGTGACCAAATGTTGTCACCATCTGCCTGTTTAGTGGCCTAGATGAGAAGAGAAAGGTTGTTCAGCTCAGTCCCATTGTTCATGGGCAGGTGTCTCCATCGCAGAAACAACCATCACGAGTGTCACTAACTGGAAGTTGAGTCAGAGAGGTCAAGAACTGAATGGGCATAAAAACTGAATTAATAGATTAAGGAGTCCCTCTAGATAAAGGTCAAGGCAGTTGTGTGCTTGCTGTCTAGATAAAGAGCATTTCAGTCTTCAGGGCTTGCAGTCACATGCCTAGCACTGAACCAAATTAATTTTTAAATGGAAACAGAATTGAATAAAGCGACTTATAATTTGATTTAAATGTAGCTGTTAGGCTGCTTCCCATTTTCTTTAGAATCAGTTGGAGGTATACAGAAGCATAAGCACATCTAGGACTTACACAACTGCACTGTTAAATATCAGTAGCCTGGTATCAGTAGTGAATGTTCAGAGAGGTGTTCAGGTCCTCCAGCTTGACAGGTAGCAGACATGGCCACATCATGTCTATTTCCCACAGTACAAGTGTGTTTCATGCAGCAGGGCTTGAAAAGCCACCCAGGCATTTAGGCATTGAGTGTGGCAGTGACAGCACTGGAAAGGTGGACTGGATTTTGCTCATACTAACATAAACAAAGGGAAATCCTTTTTTTTTTTTTTTTTTTTTCTTGCAAAACTTGATATTTGCAAATAAAGACCATTAACAGAGCTACCTTAACTCTCTATATTGACACTGCTAAGAAACTCTTCTTAGCTTTTATTCCACTATTTTTACTTCCTTTAAGTACACTTGTATTTCTAACAGTATCTCAAAATGCTAAGAATTTATAGACTTAACCCAAAATGTTTGTGCTTTTTTCCCCACTACACATACGTGTAGTTTTTACCTCTGCTTAGGTTCACTGAAATTAGATGATTGTTACCTTGTTTTGATTCTCACAGCAAGCGTTGTGCTGGAGTCAACAATGAAGCTGGAAGATGTCAGATGCCCAGAGAAGATAGACTGAAGCATCAGCTTTGAAAAATTCTGGACAGATAGTAACTTGGCTCTCCTCCCTGCCAAGAGAGGTAATCTGAGCTGTATGCAATTTATAGCATGCACACACATACGTATCTTCGGGAACATGAGCATGAGGTTCATCCAAGCAGGAGGAGCTTCCTGAGGCTTGCCCAACATACAACTGTTGTGAAGCCATGTTTTTCACAAATCAGGTATTTTGCCTTGTCATAGTATACAACAACAGCTTTCAACACTGCTTTGGGAAACATGAGAGCACTCTTTTCCACTGCAACTCCCACTGCTTCTCACTGCTATCTTATTTGGAGCATGCTTTTGGATGCTTTCCATAATCCATAAATATAAGCATTATTTAATATGAATACTTAAAACCAAAAGCAAAGCAAAGATTCTTATTCACAAAGTTGTTAAAAAAAAACCAAAAAAAGCAAACCAAGAAGGACATGGGAACTTGACACTCTCTTTAAAAAGTCACACTAAATTGCAGCTTCTCACCACACACAGACACACACCCAATTAAACTACATTTTCTTATGGTAGAAAGAAAACAAATTGATTCCAATTATTTTCTTTCATCACATGTGAAGGCAGTGATGCAATTCCTGGGAAACAACTGCTGTCCTTCATGGATTATACCTACGTTTGGCAAGGCACACCCATGCATAAGTGCATTGGGGGGTAGTATGTGTGTATGTGTGTGTGTGAAGATATAAGTCAATATAATAAGTCAGAAGAGGTGTCAGTCAGTACAAAACTATTTTGGAGAAGTCCTGAACTCCAATTACTGTCTACATTCCAAAGAAGACAGAGAAGTAGCAGTAACAGGCAACATCTTCATTCTGACAGTGTCAAACACTCAACCAGGATGAAATGGGTCATTTCAAGAAAACAGACACCTCTATTCATTGCTTGTCCAGATAACCACCAATAGGTGAACTGGGGAACAAAAGCATATTATCATATATGTCCAGGCCTTGCCTACCACTCAGCTACCATGTAATTTTGTTTTCCATTACTGAAGAGCTTCCATTCCATTAGAAAGCAATTCCCATCCCTTTACCCTTTATCTTCGTGACCCAATCCACATTGCCTAGTAGCTTCCTATCAAGGTCCGGTGAAGAAGTTACTCACAATCACTACAGTTAAATGGAGATGCTGTGTTTCTAGCTTCATCACCAGGCTGGAGAAGTAGCTTTCTTCTAGTCCCATACCTTGTTTATTCAGACTCACCCTTTGGGAACAGGAACAGTCCTCTATTTCAAGACTGTCTGGCACAACCTGGCCACAAAACTGTGTGAAGCCTTTATGCTCTGCCCATAAAGCATATCATAAGGTTCTCTACTAATTGTTATACTCAACCTACAAGTTACTGTTATAATATGCAAAGAGATTGTAAAAGTTCCCACAGGTTGTCATCTTCAGTGTCACCTCTTAGAATCTTAAGGAAGAGCCCTAAGAACATGGTCAAACTACAGGTGCTATCACCACAGAGAGATAACAACAGACTTTGCTAACTCCCATTTTATTCTGTGATGGATCAGATGCGAGTGCAATAGATCTCCTGATGCCTACGAATCAAGAATCATGGCATGGCTGCTCATTTCCATAGAAGGCTAGTTTCAGCGTTCCAGATCACACCCTCCTATTACAAGTTCCTGGGGACTGGACACAGCAATCTATTTTGAGAAGTCAGGAGCAACTTTCTTCTATTTCAACCAAATTAGTTTGATGATGATGCTTTAGCAAGGCCACCCTTCCCCGAAAAGTGCTTCTCTCTGGGCACTTCTCCTGACCGTCTTGTGAGTGCATACACTGGAGTGTAACATGGAAACTACTGAACCCTCCTGAAGCAGTAAGGCAACAAAATGAGTCAGGATACCACTGCAATAAGAAAATAAAAGTGATCTTACTGCCTTATTTTGGATTGTTTTCCTTGCTGTCCCTCTTCGAACATACTAAACATGCCTTGCTAAAAAGAATCACTGACTTAATTCTCCAGGTCATACTTAGGAAAATAAGGTGAATCTTTTAACATTTAGAACTGTTCCACATCAACTATTCCTTTTACTATTCTTCCTGCTGTTACCCAAAGCATTAAAATACTCTAAAATCTGTTAAGTAATTCCCTGCTAAAACATTAAAAAAGGAGAGTATTCAAGAGCTGCCCATAACTATTTTATCTATTTAAGTAATTTTTCAGTGAAGCTACTGAATTATGAGCTCCATATCTAACCAAGATCCCACACTGGAAAATGAAATACCTGTCTAATGACTGCTTCCAAGGCAAGCATCCATCATCTTACCCAGCCACACAACCTATTATGCTGTTTCTTTGTCCTCTGCAATTGTATTAGATGAGGCTTAAGCTTACTGAGGTACTTGCACCAGAAAACACCAACAGAAAACATGAACTGCTAAAGACAGAGGAACCATGTCCTTTCAGTCCTTTGTAGAGAAGAGTGCAGAAAGCTTTGGAAAGGGCAGGCCCTAACTATGTAAGAACCACTGTTGAGCAAACCTAAGTGTTTCTAAGTTTTCAAGCTCACATCACAAGGAACGGTGGTCTAGAACACCAGCCAGCCACCCAGCACGTATCACCTACCTTCCACGGACTAATTGCATAACTTCTCTCAGGATGCACAAACGATGATCGAAGTGGCTAGGTACACACACTATTAATCACAGTCTAAATAAGATAGATGTATGAATGCTTGCTTTACATCTATGGTTTTTGATAAACACATCAAACCCATTCAAACTCTTCACAAAATATAGCTGGAAGTACTTGTCCAATCTGCCCACTGTCAGCATCCCGAAACCATCCTGTGGCACAACACTCATCAGACTGTTGTTAATTGCAAAGACAGAGCAAATCCTAGTCTGTTTTTAACATGGCAGAGACCACTGGAGATCACTCTCTGTGGCATGAAATAAAATGAGAGGGGATCTGAAGCCTTAGAGCATGCTGTACTTTCAGAGTAATAGCAGCATTGTAAAAAAATAAAAACTTTCAATTGTGTCCACCTCCTGGCAACTTCCATACACAAAAGGAGAACAGTAGGTATTGTAGCATCATTTCTTCAGAGCAATTGGAGCCATACCAGTCAAAGGCTACGGCCAACAATCTGGCAATAGGCTCCCATATAGAAGCAAGAAGGTTTTGCTATCTACAGTTTAGACACAACTTCATTAATTTATGTGTTTTCCTAAGAAAAAGACAAATCCAATTAATAGAACTTGTGTGGAATCTTAAATTGGTATGTATATATAAAATATACAAATCAAATTAACTGCAATTTTCTCAATCTGCTTACCATCCCAGCCTTGCAATGACCACATTCGCTGTGTTATTTATCACTTGTACTCAATGTGTTTGCCTTTTACCTTTCAGTTTCAGCAAATCCATCCATGTTTTTATGCTACAAAGAGAGACTAGAAGTATGACTGTAGTATGACTGACCTCCATACTACACCTTACTTCATATTCCTCCCTACATTCCCATTTAGTTGTCTTCTACACTCAATACATCAGTCTCTAATTTCTCTTCATCCCCTGACTAATCATTTTGTTGCCAAGGTTTACATATTGTTGATCCTGCTTATTCCTAGCCAAACAGAAAACAAGGTTTTATTCAAGGTGAGATGACCTGTGTTTCATCCTACAGTATTTTTAGCATTATCCACCAAATACTTCCCCGGTCAAAATTCACGTGAGTTCTGGGTGAAACAGTCTTGCACTAGGAACTCTACTGGTGTAAAACTCGCCTTATTACACCATTTACATTATGTAAGATTTTTAACAAAGGAATATACCTCTGAAAAGCTCACTGCACTATCAGTGTATTTTGCCAGCATTACATCACTGTTAAGAGTTTCCTTGACATTTGTAACTGATGACTAATTATCATAACCCTTCCTCCACATACACAGAGTATATAAATTATAGTAGTGAAAACAGGTGAAGTTTGACAGACTCCATCTTCAAAACTGACTTGCCAAGATAACGATTTTCCTATTATTAGCGAGGGGTTTGATCACTCTCTCACAAGGGCACCTTGGCTCCAAGTCCCCAGCTGGTACAGCACACAGTTTATGTTGTCACACTGACTAATGTGCCTAGACGGTAGCAAGTTGTGCATCTTACGTATTGTTGCAGCTTTCCTCTTCTTGAGCTACCTAACATGCAAAAATAAATACAGAGTAATTTACCCAGGACCACCCAGAGAGGGATTCAGTGATCCAGCTGGTTGCTTGAGGTAGCCTCCAACCCAGAGCGCTCACTTAGGTAAGAGACGACACAGACTCCCATAAGAAATCCCATTCCTGAACCTGCTCCTGCCCTTTTTCTTCTCCTGTCGCCAGGCTAGCTGTTTGCAATGCCGCCTCTGCACACAACAGCTATTGTCAATCCAGTGCAGGGGCCAGGAGAGCACCCTTCACTGCCTCACCGCTCTCAAAAGAAACCTTACAAACACGCTGCTGACACAATATGCAACCCACATGTGCCCATTTTCTTGCCTCAGCCTCTTTGTGTCCCTACATGTTAGTGAATGCTAATACCAGAAATGGTACTCTAGCCATAAGATTAGTATTTAAGTTTTTGTGAAATTGTGAAAAAAGAGAAAGAAAACACAGTTACACATACCAGACAGACACACATACACGTGCCTCATCTCTAATTCAAGGCAAACATTTCCCAGTCAGGTTTTTGGCATTTTACGTGAATACATATTAAGTCTAACTGCATTTTATGTTGAATATGTCAACCATGTTATACAGAAAGCTGCACATCACAGTCTTTCAGGAGCAACAGAATGGTGAAACAAATATATCTGGGCTCCTGACTACCTTCAAGCACCATCAAGTAATCTGTGGAGGCTTGTGACCAAAGTCATGTTGCTCATCTCTTTGATAACACCCCCAGACACGCCAGACGCTCCTTCCCCGCTCAGTGCGAGCTGCTGCATGGCAGCCTGCCTGCTACACGGTGCCACCACCATTCCCGCTGCCCAGCCCTGCCCCAGCCCCAGCCCAGCTGGCCCTGGGTGCCCCTCAGCACCTCAGTGCCCAGTGCTCATGCTGCTACGCCGGGTTGTGGGCAAATTGTGGTTTGTCTGTTCAGCTCTTGCTAAATTTTTTACCTTAAGAATCATCTTTCATGCTATACCACCAGGCTGAAAAGTTTAAGATTATGATAATTTCTGTTATTCTTCTTTGGCCACGTCTGATACTTTCTTATCTGCATTTCGTTTGCTAAAAGACATTTGCTGATCTTAAACCTGGCTTGAATGAATAGCAATTGTTCCCTTCTGGTTTTGAAGGTACTTTGTTTGTCTACCCCATTCACTGGCCTGAAATCAGCAAGGCCTCAGATGGCTGTTGCTATGGCAACTCTGTTCATTCAACACTGGCATATAATGAAGACAATGTGTTTTCCATTTAGATGAGTTTTAGAGCAAAAGAGAGAAGACTCCTGCTTAACAGTCCCTGAGAATGCCAGAGTAATATAATCAGGGTTTCTGTAGTACCAGTAAAACCACAATGTGCGACTAAAAGGGGGAAAGAAAGTAAGTTACATCGATATTTCACAATAATTACCAGGCTAGGCAAATTAATCAACAGTGTGACTGCATTTCTTTACCACGAATATTTCTGAAATAAATGTTTTGCTCATACTTTTTCCTACTGAAGTGTCAATTTGGACACTACTGACCTGCAAAAAAGATACCTAAGAGCTTCCCTCTCTCCACCTACAGATCCCTTAACCAAAGGGGCATTTTGAAAGCACAATTAAGGTGTGTGGGTACGTGCTTATTTTTAAAACAAGTTTTCATTAACACTGCTGCGCAGAATTACCAGTGCAGTAACTTTCTCTGCCTCCTCTCATCTCCTAGGTACTGGCTGCATAGGCTACATCTGCAAGGCAGAGAGGATGCCCCGACAGATATGCTGTGGAGCCATGCTACTTGCAGAAACAAGGACAGAGTTATTGAAGAAAGGGTTCTTTGAATACAGATACACTTTTCATTACTACCTACTTCAGCTACATTAAAAACAGCCTAACTGAGCGTGTCAGGAGAGAGGAAGCAGAACGGGCTCTGCTCACCGGGAAGGGCTGCTCCTCGGGCCCACTGGGGCTTGCTGTGCAACTCCTGCGGTGTATCGTTACTGAAGGCCACCACTGAACAGGGTATTTTAAAGAGATTCTTACAAACACAAACATTTCCAGAAAGCATACACCACAGAAACTTGTCTACTCCTTTGATCCATGAAATCCAGATATTTCCTCCCTCTCCCGGCTCCTCCTTCCCTCTCTCGCACTCCGCCAAAAGCTTTTTTTCCCCTCACTTTTTATCTGGTTACCTTGAGGACTTCACTCAGGAAAAGAAATAGGGATTTTTGAGATCCCCATGAATAACAACAACAAAGAGGAAAATGGAAACTAGGCATTAGAAGTTGTTCTTCTCTTTACAGTGGAAAGAGTGACTTTAAAAGATTTCTCTTTTCCACTGTTTTTGCAGAGCAGCAGGGAGCAAACACTTCCTGAAGGGAAAGCCAGTTTTCCGAACTCGAATGAAGTCTAATGTTTTAAGATTCTTCAAACAGGAAACATTATGTTTTCAGCTGCCATGTCCTTCATTTAATCAGGTTATCTCCTCCTTATATCACTCCAAGGAGATGAGTGGTCTTGGAAATAAGTTATTTTTTTCTTTTAGGAATCACGTGTATGTAATTGGTTTTTTTTTTTTGAACGGTGAAGTAAAGAGAGACTAACAGCAAGTTGGAGTAAAGACACCGGGCCTACATTTATCTACCTTCAAGGGTTTTTTTTTTTTTCCATTGCTGACGTCAAGATTTCCAGGAGTAAGAAAATGGCCTGCTTTGATACACAGGATGCTCTCTTTGCACTTGGGAGGGTTGTGGAATCAATGTCGAGAAATCCTGGATGTTCTCAGCGATTTCAGTCTTTGCAGAACAGCAGTTTGTGAAGTCGTGCACATTCACTGCGACACACAAACCACCCCAGGATTTTTAATAGCTGTGCTTAAAATTTCTGAAAACAAAACATCCTATTCTCCACACTGAGATCCACATTACGACGTTTGATATTTCTAATTCTCTTCAAAATATAAGGTTTGTACAGATGGAGCCAACTCTTATTTCCCTGTTAGCCAAGTAAGCTGGGATTTGCTAGGTTATAAAACTTGGTGACTACCCATATATTTTGTAACACTAAAGAGGAGGAAGATGTACGTCAAGATCTGTGTTTGTTCCTTTGCACCTCTACAGCTGAAGAAAGCAGTCATGTTTATGTCTGTCAGATCTTTCCTGGCTCTTCACTTGTGCTGACAGCCTACAGCCTTGCTTCAGTTCCTACAAAGCTCAGAACCTGCAGCTGCACTAGCTGGCATGCCTTTTCTCATTCCTCCTCCCACCCCGTATCTCCCCCTTCTTTATTTCTAACTCTTTTTTTTTTCTGGTCCAGATCAAAAGCATATAGTCACCAAAGCTGACTGGGCTCCAAGAAGAGACAAAGACTGAATTTTAAGGCACAACTAAAAGTATGTTGCACATGCACTCACACACACACACACTTTCCCTTCTAATTTCAAACAAGTAAGCCCTATTCTAAAGGCCAGCTATTGCACTGATCTCACTTACTGTCAGAATACCAGAAAAACAGTCATCATTTATGCAAGGAGGACAGCAACATAAATCAAGACAAGCCCTGAGCACTTGAATGTAGATTCATTGTCACTTCAGGCCTTGAGACGGAGCTCTTTGGCTCCTGCCAGCTAAGTCAAGATTCAAGGTTACAACTTCCCAGATAAAAAGACAGACATTTTGTAATGTCAGCCCAACCGAAGGGTAGTTTTGTTTAAATCCAGGAATGCAAATTTCTTAAAAATATTCTAAGAAATAACACTGGTTCCTACAGAAATCCCTGTATTCCTGATAAGTTACAAAACTTTAACCAGATTTTTAATTTGGGGTTTGCATTGTAGTGACAAATGAAGTTATGCCAAAGCTTCTGAAGCATTAGCGGTAAACTTCACAGTAAGATTCAGGTCAAACTATTCAGTAAAGGATTAATTTGTTTTCTCCTCTCCTCAGGAGACAAAACTCCAGTGGTGAGTGGGGCAGAGCTGTAAAAGAGCAGGATGCAAACCAAAAGAGCAGTGTGTGCAATAGCACAGGGTTCAGAAAGGAAAATTTGCCCGTTTTCCTAGATCCACATCATCCCAGTTAATCCACACAGACAGGACAGCAACAGCAAGCACTAGTCCCTCAGAAATAAAGGCAATTTCAACAAGATTCAGCAACAAATCTGTGGTGTACTTCGGTATCGCTTGTCAGTGTTTGTACCACGCTGGCGCCTCAAGGGTCTCGGCACAGACCAGCACAGAAGGTGCTGCAGGGGACTGACTGTAAATGTGAATAATCCCACGGACATCAAGGGATTATTCTCCATGGTTCAGCCACCTCTGTCTTCACATGCGAGGTGGGGGAGAGGATCAAGTGGCTCTGCAGCCTGTAACGGAACATATGCGCATCCAGCCATGCGACACAGGGATGGCACCAGCCTTCACCTAGGGCCATGTCCCCTAATGGGGTTGGTTTAGGTGCAAGCAAGCCTAAATAAAGAGCACCCCTCCCTTGGGCAGCTGAGGGCCCTGTGGCACACACTGTAGCTGTTGAGCCAGTCAGCATGTTGGGCGACTGTGCCAGCAAAAGCTCCCCACGCCATGCTGTCAGCAGGTGAGGCAAAGGGAAACAAATGCCAGTAAGATCATCTGGGTTTATCAGCTTATGCCCTGCACAGGGGAATCACTGGAAGATGGGGCACAGTAGGGTTGCTCCTCTTTGAGATACTTCAGATTCCCGTCTCTTTTTACCCCTCCAAATTCATAAGCCTGTGCCTTCCTCAGCAGCGATGCTGCTTCTGCGAAAGGCCCAGCATGGGTGCATCTCCTGAGCCAAGGGGAGCGGGGAAACCACTGGTCTGAGGCTGGCAGCAGGACACAGAGATCAAGCACTGGATCTGAAGAAGTGAAAGGCCAAGTCCTGTGCTGCAGAGGCAGGTGCAGAGCAAAAAATTAAAAGATGGAAAGCTGCTTAGAAGGAAAAAGTGGCATTGAACCTCTTACAGATATGCTGGGAATTCCTGGTGTAGGTGATACTAACACTGAAAACTTCTTATTTATTAAACATAAAAAAGAAGTAATTTATCAGCTGATGTTTATTGCTCATTCCATCGACTTCTGTAACACTGTGATAATGTATATTGACTTATGACCTGTCCCAACGTAGCAGTAGTCTGCACTGAAACACTGCAGGTTCTTGAAAAAGAAAGTATTTCCTCTATATTTAAAAAAAAATATTTTTCCTTTTATCATCCACAAATATATAGTGGTTAGCAAACTGCAGCCGGGCCATAGGTAGGGTGTTTCCTAACAACATCATAAATGACTGGAAAAAATTGTTTCAGTGCAAACAGTTCCAACAGTGAAAATAGATCTGTTCTTTTCACCAGTGCACTAATGAACAGCAGCCACTATGACAACACAGGCAGCAGCATACATCTGATGATTCAATGTTTACAAAACTACCATGTTTTTCAAAAACTGCCAGAGAACTTTTAAAATCAGACTCCCACCCCAAAAAAACCCCAAAACTTCTAATTTAAGAAGTTTCAATTTTCTCTATGTGAGATGATTAGCCCCAAAATGACTGGGCTCACCACTTGCTGGCTTTGTTAGAATGAACTGCTGCATACAGACACCGGCCTACTGAACATCCTCTCAGAATACCACAGGCTGTCATAGTTTAGCCCCACCTGGAAACTAAGTAAAATTAGCTAGAAGTACTCTTCCCTCTCCCCCCACATCACATTCACAAACTTACATGTCATTTTCACATCCTAAGTCCTTCCTCACCTCAGGAACAATTACTGAGCAAATTGGAAGCTGAGATTTTCAACCCAAGAACCAGAATTTTCATTAAAATGATAGAGATACATACAGAAGTCACCAGGAACTATGCCTTTCTTGGATAATTAAGTAGTTTAAATATTAACCACAACATTCTTAAGATTCTGCATTCGAGCTAACCACAGCATCACCACTATTTGAATTCTGAGCAATGGATAATATTTTTGTAGGGAACAGAATTTACTCAGGTAGACGTTCACCAGCTCTATGTTATTCCTTCAGTGTTACAATACAGTGCACCAGCTCATGAGTGCTGGCTAATAAAGATATTACAACACTAGCAAACATCATGACCAAACTAAATCCTAATGTAAACTACTGTTAGAGGGGTATTACATTGTTTTCATTTGCTCTGCAAGTTGCAGACTTTAGGATAATAATATTGCTCAGTAATAGCGATAGCTTAATTTCATGTTGTAACACCCTAATGACTTTATTGTTTCCTCTCCCATTCCAATAGCTATTACCATTTAAACACCTGTATTATCAAAGTGTTGTGCTTGAGTACCTTCTGGATAATTTACTTATGTTACAAAAGACTAATTCAAAGGAAAGCTATATGTTTCTCTAACTGTTGGACCATTTATCTTTCTAGCATAAGCAGCATCCATCAGAAAAGTACGTGTTGGTTAAAACAACCAGCCTACAGTCATACTTCAGTTCACGTGTAGGTTTTATTTCCTTCAGCATGACACAGGGGGAGAGAGAAGGAGAGAGAGAGAGAGAGAGAAAAGACGATCAATTTTTACTTTTGGAAGCATTTCTAGAAAAATTCCACACGATTATGAAATTAAAGCTTCTTAGACAGAGATGTCCAAGTACTATATCCAAGTCAATGGTTTTCCAGTGTAAGAATTAACTGCTTTGTCCACGGAGGTGAGCAGCAGCATACAGATCTAAATCTCACGAGTGCCCATTAAACATCAAATTCTCGTACACCCAGAGATTTGGACACCAAAATAATAGGATAAGCTATAAGAAAAAATTAAAGATTATTTGACAAATCATACTCTTATCAGTCTTGCATAACATGAGATGACTAGACCTGCTCAAAAAAGTCTACTCGCCATTGATAAATAATCTGAGTTTCAATGTCTCTTCTTCAACCTTTTTTTCAATAAGAGGTTCAATGATTATTTCTACTTCCTCTTAATCAACAAAAAGAGTACCTCAAAGAAATAGTAAATCCTTATTAAAAAAAAAAAAAAACGCAATGCTTACAAAGCACTTTCAAAACCAACTGTTTTCCAAACAAAAATTTGAAATTTCTTTCATCACAACCTACTTAATATGGACTCTCTCACCGGAGCAACGTGACAGTTTGAAATGCTCACACACTGGTGACTTCTAAAAACCAGCTGATCTGAACTGGGGATTCTTAGGGCTAGTGACCCCAGTACAGGTAACATTCCCCATACAGCACTGGACACTCGCTAGCCTTGTTATGAAACACCATGAAATGTACAATCTTCTGTCCTTTTAAAGATTTGGGACTAAGATTTTAATGGGCAAAATGAAACTGAGGTAAGTAGGTGCCCAGTAGTAGTTACATTTGGAAAAAAACATACCTTAACCCTTTCTACTCCATTTTGTATACTGCATTCTTGCTTCAGGACTCAAATGGATCGGATTTTTACAGACTGTTGTCCATAAGTGAACAACCTGCAACTGCTTTAACTGTACATGCGACATAAAAACACTGTGCAGTATCTACAACGTACCACAAGAAAGCTGTACACAGATCTAAGGCTAAAAGAAAAACTAATTAAAAAAAGGATCGATTTTCCAATCCAAAATATTTCAGGCAGGTCTGTCAAAATACTGAGCACTCCACTGCTTTTCTGAAAAAGTTTTCCATATTGATGTTTACCAAGAAATACATATTAAAGCTCTGTGAAGTCTGCAGTTAATATGGAATGCAGGAGAGCATTTTTTTAAGTTCTCCCTCTTGAATCTCCACTGAGGATGGTTATTTTTTAATATAAACAGAAAATATGTTTGTGCTGCACCATCATGAAATGTAAAGGTTAACTCTCTCTGGTTAGGAGGTGCCTCAACTATGTGGATGTGTCTCCAAATATTTGCATAAGCATGTAAATAAAGACCTCAACTGCCAACATTCAACTTTATAGTCTCTTTTTGCCAATTCCTATAGGATCCACTAAAACTTTGCCAACACACCCAGCTAAAATTGATTTTGAATAAATCCAGCAAGCCACTTCCAATTAAAGGACAAAGGTCAGTGTTTGCAAAGCGTATGTATTACTGAGCATACTCACCTACTGCGGGGATGTTTATCCTCAATTAAGCTGATATGGCAAGATTAAAAGAAGTTTGCACCATTTTAACCTCCTATTTTTCATGTATTTCAGGAAAACACAGTTTATAAAACAAAGTGTATTTTGAGGTCTATCAGAAAAAGCTCATCCCACTGACAGCTTTGTCGTGTAAGACAGGGTTAAGTCAAAGCATTTATTCTTATTGCTTATTAACTCATGGACTCTTGAGTTCAACATCTGCTTGTGGGACTGATTCACAACATGTCCTTAAGCGGACTACTTATTTTGTGCCTTATTTTGTTGTGTGTGAAGACTTTTCTATGAGAAACGTTGCAACAAAATTCTTTAGATCCTTGGACCAGAATCCCTTCTTAAAGTGCTGAACAATAGGCTTGCAATATCTGAACATCTAAGTGGAAAGCAATTTATCAATTACCCATGAATAAATTCTTTCTGACATAAAAGTGAAGGGATTTCTGTTTTACTGAACTATCTGCTCAAGAGCTCCATTTTTGTTTTTAATCTCTTCCACGTGTACTGTCATTCAAGTAATCTTCTTTGGTATCATCCACCAAATATGCAGGGAAAGGACATAAAGAGGCTAGAAAGATGAAGAAAGGGAAAAGAAAAAAAACCCTGAAGAAATCATTATTTCTATGCAATACTCAAACCTTGACATTGATTAGTACATCAGAATCAATAGTAATTTCACCCAAATATATTATTATTGCCACAGTGTAAAGTATAGCCATTATTTCCATAGTCCAATAAATGGAACCACTAACTTAACACAGAAAAAACCTAACATTGAATTTCTTTGTTTGTCCTAAGAAATGCATGAACTCTGTTTGGACCATGTGAAAAGACCAGGATAGGGGTTGCAGCCCAATGCTCTAATTGCATTAACAGCTTTGTAAAACACTATTTCTACTATTCCAACTGTTTAAAAAAACAAAAAACACCACCTAAAATACATGCATTTCTTAGGAATAGAACTTGTTTAATAAAGATTTGGAACTCATTGGAACTTCACAAAGGTTCTTGAAGAAATCCGTATGCACTGAATTAATTACTTGAAGTGACCAGCACTTCAGTGGGAACTTCCTAATGCTGAAAGAGCAAAGCATCCTGCTGCATGGAGATAGGCACAAGCTCAGGCTCAGGAACTGGACTGGAGCCTCCACATGCTGGAATAATTCACATCTCGATGATAAATTTCCAAAGGAAGAGAGAGGGAAGGCAGGGTGGGAGGAAGAAGAGAGCTTTGTGTAGGCTAAAAACCACTTACTTCTAAAGGCAAACCACATAGATATCAGCAAACAGCATGAAACTCAAAAGGTTTCTACTGAAAACATCATTTTGGCACAGAGGAAATGTGCAAAACTCTGAATCAGCTGACCCTGGTAAGCCAGTCTTGTTCCTTGTCACAAATCCTTGACTTGTATGCCACAGCAAAACCCCTCCATCTCAGCACCCAAATTGTGACTCCCAACTCCCAAGTAATCTGCTTAACATTCAGCTTTGCCAACAAGTGTACAAGGAGACAGTAGCCTTAGAAAGTAAAGGCGGGGAGGGCGGGGAGAAGAAAAGATAAAAACCCCACCAATTTAGTTCACTACTGTTTTCCCAAGGCCAGTTCTAATTTTTTCCCAGCATGGCAACTTTAGGGAAACTAACAAATACTGAACAGTCTCCTACAAAGAAAAAACAGTATCAAATTTCAAGGAAGGCATTGCATCAAATTTTAGTGCTTTCTGGTTCTCTGAGGCAGCTCAAACTCTGGGTACCAAAACGTATTTTGGAACTAGTTGGCACCATGGCTACTGGGGACAACCAAGGGCTCAGCAGGCTTCCCCATGGCAGGGTGGTGGAACAGTACATGCCAATACAGTCATCTCGCCCACATCACACCCACTGAAGTGGAAGCCCTTAGACACCACCTAAACATTTGCAGGCATTTTTGGCATCTGGAACACATTTGTGATTCAAAAGTTGCAAGTGCATACAAACATCTTTGTTCTGATATGAATCTAATAATGAGACTAAAACAGAAGGTAAAAGACTAAGCCTGACTCGTAAAACTATGTGATGAAAGAGCATGCAGTATTTTCCATTTCTCACTCTTCGGAACGAACAGCAACACTACAGCAGACATCTCCAGAGGAATAAAGCCAGACAAAAACTTGGATTTTTGTCACTTGCACAAATACTCTTAACAGCACTTGAGCTCTCACACGGCTTTCTTCCCAGCAAGAGCCAGGTATTGCTGGAAGGGAGCTGATAACTTCTTGTGCGTCTCAAAGCACAGCACGTTACCTGAGCTCTCACTAGTACCTATGATATTGGCAGTACTGAGGAAAATGTTGTTCCTTTTTAAAGCAGCAAGGTAGGAAATTTACCTCATGCATACCAGCCAGAGATTGCAGCATACATATCAGCAACACTCCAAGAACAGTTTGGTGTAAGATTCAGCCAAGTCTGGGCAGAAATGAGACAGACAATACAACAGATGAATATGGTTATTAACAAAGTTCAGCACAAGCTCTGCAAACATGTAGGTTGCAAACCACGATGCAGAGCAATGCTGCCAGTTGGCCCAGCGGCCTCTTACGCCGCACACGTGGCTGTGCCTCAAGGTGGGGGAGCACCCACTCTGACAGTGCACGGCACAGCCTGGACAGCCAGCCTCCCCCCCGCAAAACAGCTGTGGCACAGAGCCTTAACCAGGCTTATCTCCCACTGATAGAAGCCTTGTTTGGGGGCCACCGTGCACAACAGAGCTCACATCTCACTTGTGAAGTATTCCCCAGTTTCTCACAGGGAAAAGAAACAGGATTCAGGAGATTCATTTCCCCCTTGGTGCGCCCAGACTGTCACACAGATTATCAGTACCTTCAATGAAATGCTGCAGTTAAACGCTTACCAGCCCCACTCAGCTTGTTCTGTGAAAATCACACAGAGACCTTTCAGCTGTAAGCACCATTTCTTGCACCATATTATTTAATTATTGTACAAGGGCTGGTCACAGACCCGATACAGCACTGCAGTCCCTAATTCTCTTGACTCATATTTGGCCAAGTGAAAAGATAAATAAGGGAATCGTTCTTGGTGGTAATTTCCATGATGTTAACAGTTTTCCACAACTTAAAGAAAAACATTTGGCATAACTGCACTACAATACACAGCCAAGAAGAGCGTTCACTCGTTATTGATTTATCCTCAGACCGATTTTATCAAGTGAATCATGTAGCAATGAAAAAGTCTAAGGCCTCTATTTGGCTGAGACTTAAATTAAGATCCAGTAGTTTGCTTAATTATATGATTTGTTGTTGTGAGATACAGTGTTTTTATACCAGGAATTACAAAACTAAACAAAAAAAATTAGGCTCCTTTAATACTCAAATTTTCACTGGGCAAAGTAATTTAATTTCTCAGTGCCTGAGAGTATTTCTACAGGATATCCAATCTTAACTTTACACATAGCTGAAATTCTTTATTAATATTGCCAGAAATCAGGGGGAGGGTGAGGAGGATGGACTTTTTCTTATT
The DNA here is from genome assembly GCA_020800305.1 of Porphyrio hochstetteri. Classification (NCBI taxonomy): domain Eukaryota; kingdom Metazoa; phylum Chordata; class Aves; order Gruiformes; family Rallidae; genus Porphyrio; species Porphyrio hochstetteri. The sequence continues at coordinate 14,073,340 of CM036911.1, forward strand.
CATTTCTCATGCCCAAAGAAGTAGAGGTGGAGATAAATTGCATACCTGTTAGAACAACATGATTTAAAACTTTAAAACAGAACGAAGCTCCTGTTGTACCATCTGGTTAATAAGCTGTCAGTTCATTTATTAAGAACTATAGAGATCTGCTGGAATTTGGAGAAGCAGCTGACAGCCCATCATATTTCTAATTCTAAGGTACAGCCTGTCTTTCAGTAAAGTTTGAATAAAACAATTCCACATGCCAGGTTTGCAAGTGAGCTATACAAAGAACAAAGGCACTTGGGAGGAAGCTTGTAAAGATCTAAAGCTTTGTAGAGTGTCTAGAGAAATGTATCTATAACCAGGCACTGAATCAGTCTCATTTCCCCTGCTACCCTCCCCAATGCATTTGCTCCCATCCCTCCTCCATCCCAGATTACTTGCTTCAGCACAAGGAGGTTTTAAGGCAGGTTTACAGAAGGTAATCATTGTTGGAGGAAGGGAAGGAGGAAGGGTAGGAGTTTTTCATCTCCAAGGCTAAACAGATGAAGCTGATCTTAATGGATAGCATCTGTAAGTGTTCTCAGGCTGAGGAGGGTGTTTGGACTATCTGAGAAACAAAAACAAGTCTCAGCTTAAGCCTGAGAGAAAATGGTAGGGCCAGAGGGAAAGAAGGCACAGCTCAGACCTTTGATTCGCAGCTGGTCAAAGGATCCTTCAGAAAAAGGAGTTCTTGCTTTACAGCAGCTGCAAGTGACGAGAATGTAACTTTGAGTACCCTTATTGGATGTTTTACTACATCCTCACCAGGATCTTCATTAAAATCCTACTTAAGATAAAGTCAGTGGCTGGTTGCAATGGTAAAGTGGCACCCCTGGGATGCTGCCCAATGTGATTAAAAAGCACACAGAGCAGTGCCACGAACTGCAGGTTTTTCAACTTGGGTATCCCTGTGTTTTTGTTTTCCTTTTAAAGGAAACTGCAACAAACCTTTTGACTGAATATACCAACTGCTAGGAAAAGTCCTCTGTTAGAAGAGGTGTCCACCACTAGCCTCTGGGACTGGCACTAACACAAGCAGCTCTTCTGCTTTGACAAAACAGCATCATTACCAACCACCTGAGAGGTGGGATCAGGGGAGCCAATTGAATGTCTGAATGTCTGAAGTGCAAACATAACCTTTTTGGGAATGCAAAAAAAGCACAGTGCAGTCTTCCTTGTATTACAGAAATGCTGGAAGACTGCATCTGAATAATGTTCAGACATGTTTAAAAGATCCAAGTCCATCTGCCACTGAAGCATTTACAGGACTCAGCTTTATTTTCATGATTGTCAACTGGCAGGAGAGAAGGAGTTTCACCTCTGTCGGTAGGACAAACACTAAGTCACAGAAAGATCCGGCGATGTCCCAAAAGCCAGGGAGCAGAGTCTGACAGAGCCAAAACTGAACCTACGTATCCCAGTCAGAATAGGCTGATCAATCCATCACAAAATACCTACTTGTTCCTCATGTCACAAAAGAGGGTTTTGCCAAGATCCTGTGACTTGCCTGTCTCCAGCACCTGGCGTTCCTGGAGCTGGCTTATTCTCCATGGCACAACTGGGCCTTTTTTTAGTTAGCTGACTGACAGTACAGCTCTGAGTCAGGACCACACTACCACACGTAATTCAGTTCACACCAAGTACTCCACAAAATAACATCAAGACTGAAGTGAAACACGTCTTCACGTGCTTTTCTAAACTCTTAGGTATTGGCAGTGATACATGAGTAAATATTTTTATAGCTGAAAAATAACCCCAAAACCTTTACCTTTAATCCCTAACATTTTAGACACTATTCTTTAAATGAGTAAAATGTGGTTATTTTATATAAAAACAGAGCACACTGATTTCTTTGTTATCATAAAGATATGTGCATGTTTCCATTTTCATAACTGTAGGCAACACACAAGGGACCAGAGCTTGCAGACATTTTATCACTGAGCATTATACAACAGCACTTTCCCAAACTGCAGTTTATTCTGTGCCTTAAAACCAGAACAAATGCCAACAGAACAAAAGGGAAGATACACCTGCTCCTCTGAGCTGCGACGTTTTGGGGCTTGGTTTGTTTTCAGTTGAAGCTCTGCAGAAGACCAAGTTACTTTGCAGAGAAGCCTACCACCCCTCGATGGTTTGAGCTTAAAAACAAACAAACAAACAAGTGACTGTAACACATGGTGTAACAGTTGGAACGTATCTTTTGTTGAGTTATTAGTAAAACTCAATATAAAAATGGCTCATCAATTACAATTTTTTGCCAAAGCAAACAAAGCTTGCCAAAGTGCCTCTAAAACCCAGGAGAGAAAACGCATGCCAAGGGATGAGTTTGCTGGGCACTCCTGTTTCCCTGGAACCTCCTGGGATCTGCAGGACCCCTGCACAGACAGCCCTTCCACAGCAAGGCCAGGCTGCACAAAGCTGATGTTCCCGAACGGTTAAGAAAAGCCCTACAGGAACCCAAACTGCACAGCCTTGGCTCTGAGCTTCTGAGGATACTTTTTAGAAACTCAAGAGGCACCAAACCTTTGTGAAAACTCCATACAGGCAGGCTTCTGCTCACACGCAGCTCCTTGCTGGATCATGACCCAGAATTAAGGATCTGCACAAGCTTTCCTGATGAAATAAAGCTCCCTCAGAAGCCACTGGTGGAATACAAAATATTTTCTAAAATTGTTGTTACAGAATGGTGTTGTAGACAAAGCTGCTGGGGGACTGGAAGATGACAGCATTCTGCTTCATTCAGGAGGCACAGGTTTCAAAGGAATTTTTTTCTAAAACTTATGTGTTCATAGAAAATTTGAAAGACTTTGAATTTCCAGTTCATTTGAGATGGAAACACAGGACTGCCTGAAAATTCTGATCTCTCATACATTTCTCAATTCCAAAATAAGGAATTTTCACTGTTTTACACTCACTGGGTGCCCTACTATAAACACAGGATGACAACACATGAGAATAATCAAAATACACAGAATATTCTAAACATGTTACCATCACATTTTACAGTGTTGAGGTGCTAATAAAGTTCAATGCTAAAAGAAATGCTTCTTCAAATAGCTAAATGCTGTTCAGAATTCTTATGGTTAATATGTCCACCATTCACATGGAAGCATGTCACCCAGTCTTCACTTCTTAAATCACTCCATTAACTTCAGTGTTGCAGATTGATTTAGAAACAGGGAGTGGGGAAGACAGGGTACAAGAAACCAAAATCATTTTACAGTCCTCAAAATGCTTTAAAATGTTACAATTCATGTATCACAACAAGTTTTCCTTTTTCAAAACCCAAAATGTACATCTCTCCTCAGGCATTAATTGCCACTAGCACTGTGCAAACCGCCAAACTCTCAGAGGTTTGGGCTGGCATCCAGAAGTTGACATATTTACCAGCATCTCGTTGCTCTAGAAATCCTGGAAGAGTTTCAGTTCCTCCTGGTTCCCAAATGGTCACAAATATTTCCAGAATAGCCTTTTCTGTGGTGTTTTTCTTTCGTCTTCTAAACAAACTCAGCAGTTCTGAAACATGTGAAAAATGCTTGAAAAATGCTTCTTGCATCTTCCTCAACCACCTAAAAAGGGTCAAAGTTTCGGACAAAGGCTTGCTTTTTGAAGCAAGTTACCCCAGTGGTAACCCATGAAAAGCGTTATGAATGCTCTTTGCAGAAGTTCGCCTCTCACAACAGCCTTCAAATGGGAGCATCTACATCCCCTCTTCCTGGAGCTGCAAAATCTTGTTGCACTTGCACCTCCTACAGCAAAGGTCAGAATCAAGCAGAGTCACCCGCTATGCTATCTCACTTACAAAGAGAGATACCTTTTTCTATATTTCCCTCATAGGAGTTATTGGAGCCAATAGCCGATTTGTACCTTTAACCTCCTGATAACCTTGCGACAATACCACTGCCCTGCAAGCAATTGGGCCCGGCTGTTCACTGATTTCAGCAAGAAGCAGGTTTTGCACAAGGATGCATTATCTTCCCAAGACTGAGAAAGATTTATATAATGAAACTTTGATAAAAATCAGCTCTTGAGAGCAGTTACAGGGTAAACTCAAAGGTCTGAAAAAAACACTGAGGCAACAAATAGGTTTAAAAATCATGTTCAGTATAATGCCTACTGAGGCCAAAATTCACTGTATCACAACTAATTTCAGCAGGTGTTTCAGCTCCTATGCTTGGCCTCAACTACCGACCCCCTTGGAATGTGAGAAATTATGGGACAGCTTAAACTTTTTCTGACCCTTTTAACAAAAGAGCAATTTCAAAAGAAGAAGAAATTGTAAGAAAAATAGGTTGCTTTAAAAGAAACAAAGAGGCTTTTGCCACTAATAACTCACAGTATTTATTTTTCCTAAACTGTCCTCAAGTACTTCACAGCAGAGTGCAACGATTTCAGCCACTGCTGACACACATTCCCACTGAAAACCATCACTGCATCATCGTCCTTCTCTAGCACTCTCAGCTGAAGGCTTAATGTATAAGGTATCATAGACAGACCACTACTACAAAGTCTAATCTGTCAGCAGCACTGCGTTTTGGTTTACCTTCATATGTCAGCCTGTCATTCATAGCAGGTCAGCAGCTGCTGGGTGAGCAGCTCTGCCAACCCCGCCGCAGCAGAGCAAGCTTCCGAGAAAGGGACCAGACAGCTTGAGGTGAAACCAGCTCAGCAGTCCCAAGCCAAGCCAGGCTTCCTCATGAATCACAGCCATTAGTCACGCTTATACAACACAAACACCACGCATTGAACAGCGGCGGGCTTTGCTGGGGACCAGCTGCATGCTAACTTTTACAAAGATGCTCATTACAGCCTCTATTTCCTTTTGTCTTTTGGATCTCCTAGTGCTCCCATGCCAGCCTGCTCTTGAAAATTGCATTTACAGCTTCCATGAAAGCTTTGGTTTTTGGAAGAGTAAGGTGGGTTGTCTAAGCAACATTTGGGGCCTGTCCAAACAGCTGATCATAGCTGAAGGTCAATGCAGTTGCAATATGGCATATCCCCACTAAGACAGATAAGCCACAAGTTTTGTTACATGGTGGCAAACAGTATTAAACTTGCCTGTATTGCAGCAACGTTGCAAGTTAATCATCAACTTTTTCTTATAAATATACCATAAACCCCCACCTATGCTTACAATCTAAAAAGGTGAGAAATAAATGTAGCATTAGTAGTGTTACTGCTCTTTTAGAGAGTGGGACTGAGCAACTTCCCAAAGGTCCCACAGCCACTGAAGCAGCGTTTTGTGAGTGCCCTAAGCACCAATCTCCCATCTCTGCTCCCTGGCTTTGGCAGTCTCATCAGTTGTCTCCACTGCTGAAGAACTGCTGCACCAAGTGCTCTCATCTAGTGGTTCTGGGAGAGTGATAAATCCCACGTTTGTTAGGATGCTAATCAGCATCTCAGCACCACCTTCGTATTTCATTATATTTAGGGTGTAAATTCAGCAGACCATGGTCAATACGCTCACTACTATCAGCAAAGACATACCCAAGGAACAAACAGGAACAGGAGTATTATTCGAAGCCATGTGAACCACATGAAGATCACACTGTATGCATGTCAGGTATGTTCTTCTTCTACTGTCTGTATTTTTTTTTTTAACTTTAAAAATTAATACATTGTATAATGTCTTTTAAAAGTCTAAACAAATTAAAAACAGCTTGACAGAAGTATTATTGGAGATGGCTCTATGAAGGAGCATAGATTAGACTGACATTTACCTTCCTGACATTTCAAACCAAAAATAATTCAAAATAAGATATGAAAGATTAAAATGTGATTTTGTAATTAGAGAGTCAAGTCCTAGAATTAAGGGACTATAACATGGAAAACTTATTTTTTCCCCTTCTAAAAATTTGGGACTGTGCTAGTAGCAAAACCCTTGAAAAATATAATTCCAGTGTCCTGCATGCCCTAAAAGCACAAAAATACTCCAAATAAAAACACCCCCACACAACCCACAACACTCTTGAGAAAAGAGACCTCAAACCACCTTAAATAAAAAGATACTGCTGCTCCACATTTGTAAGCTTTTCCAGAGAAAAGCTGACAGTTGCAGTAAGCAGCGAGTAAGGTTTTTCTCCCAATGACATGCAAATCCATGAAATTTCTAGTATCAAACCTTGCAAATGACAGAGCTGAACTCCCACAAATCAACCGCGCTGCTAATCGAACTCAGCGTAGGGAAAGAGCTCAGTCTGTGGCCAACCATACTGGCAGAGCCCTTGTGACACGCTGGGTTACACAACAAGCTCTCCTTCCACACGGACCAGCAGCTTCTCCTTACGGCAGCGTCAGCAAGTGGCCTGGATGCAAGTCAGTGAACTGGAAGGAAGAGTCTCCCAACGTGACGTTCCTTTCCAGCATCAACAGAAGCATGAAGGGTATCAGTTCAAAACAAGAGGTGAAGTGGAGCGACAGTTTCATCACATGGAATAAGCCCGTTACTTCCCCGAAGCTGCATGAGCTGTGCTTGTTATCGTGTACGTGGGTAACAGTTATCGCATCGATCGGCTACTCCTGAATGACAAGCCTTCCCCCGAGGAAGCATATACTGTGACCACAACTTAAACACACAATTTATGCACCAATGCCACAGAAGAATCTGTAGGTTAATCTAGGAGAAAACATTGCTAATAATCCTATATTGTTTTTCCATTTTAGAATGTTCTTGCAAAACTTTTCAAGGGCTACACAGTCACTCACAACATTTATCTGAATAAACAGCAGATTTCAAGTCAGGCTTGGATTTTTTTTTCTGGCAAGAATAAAACTACGAAGGCAACAGAGTGAAGGAACCTTTTCGCAGCTGAGTCAAGGCACCAAAGCAACAGAGTACGGTTAAAAAGAAATCCCTATCTCCATCGAAGAGTAGTGTTCCAGAAAAAAAACAAACCCACAACAACCCCCCCCCTCAACAACCTGCTACCCTTATTTCTATTATTTGTTTCACAATAATATCTATAAGACCCTTTACCAGATACAAAAGCAAACTGCGACAAGCATTCTCCCAGCAGAGATTTATAATCTAATAACAGGATATGGCATAGGTGAAGAGACTTGTCCAAGGTCACATAGTAGATACATGGCACAAATAAGGATGTCAATACTTCCTGACACTCTCTCTAGTCCCTTGCCATCTAATTCACATTGCCTTCCTACACCTTTGATGACAAACAAGCAAAGAGCCTATTTAAGGCGGCAGGAGGGGAGGATGATCCTACAGACAACTATGAGCCTATTTGGCTGATGAAATAAAAGGTTTCCTTTTATCTTTGAAGGGAATAGTGGCAGGTACAGTCTTTATTTGCTATTACAATGAATTGAGGACAAATTACAATAATAAATTTAATTTTACATCATAAATTTGATTTCAAAACAAACATATGTAAAAAGCCTTTTACTTAAAAGATTGATAGTTCAAGAGAGCAAAATCTACACCAGTAGTCCTTTCGCGATATTTGTTGCTGCTAATTTCCAACAGACACATTTTAAGGAGATGTAAAGCATTAAGAAACATAAGCTTAACTATCTTCCTTCCCTGCCTGCCTTTGTTTACCATGTAAATTGCCACCCACACACTTTCCCATATAGCGCACAGTGGGGTACTATTCACCAACACAGAGCTTCAGCAAATGCAGCTCCTGTCCCCAGCAGGAATAAGGTGCTGCCTGGAGTTCACTCTTGAAGTCGCATAAATTTATACGGGGGTAACAGGAAAAAGAGGTCTGATAAGAGTCACTGAGCTAATCCGACTTATGCCTAAAGGATTCAAGGGTGGGGGAATGGAAGGAGATGCAGAACAGAAAATGCATGGGAAACAGATCATTTCAGGGAAAGTCACATTTAACCTATATGCTACACTATGCATCCAGGAATGCATTACATGGAGAAACTGAAAAATAACCCAAAAATCCAGGCTTAAACTCCTCAAAGCAAAATGAATAGTTGCCTGATATTGGAGGAATCTTGTCTTTTTGAATATTATTTTCTTCCTTTCAGAAGCCCTAACAAATGCCATACAATATCCCATTCAGGAAGTGCTGTCCTACCACTGCGCAGACACTCAGTGAAGGCACACCATGTTGCTGACTTTCCCAGAGAAGCATCAACACTCATATTTTTATGCACTTAACACCCATCTGTGCGCCTGTGAGCCGGGGGTTTATCACATGGGAAAGGAGCTCCAGGAGCAGCGCTCTCTCCATTTCCTTTGGGAGCTGCAGGAGGGAGAGGGGGTAGGGAAACCTTCATATGCCTCAGTTTTCCTTTGGCTAAAGTATTTCCAACCTCAAGAGAATAAAAACCTGTAAGACATCTACACTGCTCTATACCACAGCCTGTGGAGGAAAAACCAGAAACAAACACCTTCCCCCAGGCTTTGCACAGGGAAAAATATTTTATTCCAAGACCTCAATGCAAGATTACTGTAGGAGACCACCAGCACTGGAAAAAAAATGCTAAAAAGTGAAAAAATCAGAGAGAAACAAACCAAAATCTTGTAGCATCCTCATCTGTGATTTATCTCCTTTTGGAAGTCCACATGGGTACAAATGCACAACCAAACTCTCTACTTTCCATCAGAAGACAAAAATAAAAAAAAAATAAAATATGGATGTTGTACTGTACAACAACCTGTGTGTGCTCATTTACTAAAGCAGTGCTCTTATGTTTACAGTGTAAGAAAAAAAATACCGAATTAAACCATACAAATTCTTAACCCAAAGTGCCTATCTAAGGATTTTTCAGGTATCAACTTCTTCAGTTATCTCAGTAATAACTTCTGTAATTTTGAATTTCCATGATGGGGGTATCCCTTGCAGGTTTCAATTAGTAACCTTTACTGTCTGAAAGTCTTTACTTTAATCTAATTTTTTTCCTCCAGTGAAATGTTTTGCCATTAAGCAAAATGGAGGATTAGGAATAATCACAATTAATGGAGCAAATGTTTGTATAATGAAATCATGCTTGTATCAGCAGGCAAAGCAAGAGCCTCAGGATAGCCTTCTCCACTCTTGATTTTATACTGTGCAGCCTTCAGATATTACAGGAAAACAATTTAGAGTGAAAGATTATCCTCTGGCTCCTGATCTGGCACTGTGTTTACTAAGGACAAACAGAAGTGATGTTATCCCAAGTGACACGTGAGGCAAGTTTACAACTTATATTTTGTTATGCCTCTTTCTTCCTCCCTTCCCTGAAAAGGTTTAGGGGTAGCAACAGATTTTTAAGGGAGGTCTGACTGCCAGGGCGTTTCATGGCTGAGGAATTAAGAAATTAAGTTTCCCGTTTTCTAGACACCAAATTCTCTCAGGGAGATTGCAGTGTGCTTTTGGGTTGCTTTTCTGAAACACATCCTTTTAATACCAATTCACTATCAAGCCTTTCTCAAAACATTTTATTCTAAGCACCAGAATCGATCTATGGATTAGACTCCAGGCTTACTGAGTATCCAAACTTTCACAGACAGGATAAAATGGTAAGGGCCACCTTCTGCCTTTGATATAAACAGCTACATGGGAGATACACACTGAGAGTGCAGCTGCTGGAAAATTTCAGAGTATTCCCTCAAAAGCACTGCTTCAATTACTCCCAGGTTAGATTCGCCCCCAGAGTTGTATCCCCTGCGTACAACATCTAAGGAGGAATCTGCAGAGAGTGAGCAAATCCCCACCGGGGAGGAAATGAGGAAAGGTTGGTTCTCACTGAGCATCTAATGCTGTTCTTTTGGTTAAACATCAGTCCTTGTAGAATGGATGGAAAACAGCCGGTGCAAGGGTCTTGTCTGTAGTGCCAAGATAACCATCTCTGCATGGAGGAAGGTGTGCTTGGAAGTTTGACTGGTCGAATGTTAAAACAAAGGGAAGGGAACGTCACGAAAAAGATGAAGAATTCTGTGCATAGTTTGGAAAACACTGGCAGATGCCTTTACTGCAACAGGAAGACAAATGAAAAAACGTATTGGAAAAGGGAGCTTGCTTTCTTAGCAACTTTACTGGGAGTTCTGGAGGCTTCTGACTGAGTCACCGCTCAGCAAGTTTCCATCTGGTGTGCTACCACTGAAGTTTTACAACATACTCAAGCAGTCATTCTTCAAGGTCTAAAGCTACACTGGTTTTGATAGTAATTTCTGATACTTTGAGAGACTAGTAACATGCAATCTTGTAAAGCTTGGCTAAAGTAGTATTTCCAAGAAATCTGCTGCTTTGTCAACAGCCTCTTGTTTAATTTCTATCCCCTCCCTGGGAGCACGTGGGCAGTATACCCAAAACACTCAATTTCAACTACACAAACAGTGTGTACTTCACAAAATATGACTTCTCTGCCTAGTTGAGACCACTGAACACTGCTTTTATATAAATATTTAAGCATACTATGGTGGTTGTTTTGGTTTTTTTTTTTTTCCTCTACAACCAGGAAGGACTTCAGGGCAAAACACTCCTCTTCCTTTCTCTTACCTCCCAGGTGCCTGAATAGTGGGTCTCTAATAATTTCATCTTACGGTATTTGCCCTGGAGCTGAAGTGCACACTGTACACTTGAGGCTCTATTTTTCACATGCTAAACATTCCAATGGATTTAAGATAATAGTGCAGACACACACATGCAGTATGCTTTGTTGATTCTTTAAACTATTTCCATTTTTCTTTGAAGCCCCAAAGACACATCTAGATTAGTTCCGTTCTGCCAGCATTTTTGTACTATGCATTTATTAAAAAGAGCTTATCTTGTGAATTAGGGTTTGCTTACACTTTCACTTAGGACTCCTGACATTAGTATCATGTAACACGTACAGAAATTAAGACTGGTGATTCTGTGGATGGGTACTAGATTGCACTGTGCCTTTGTAAGTTCTAGATCTGCTTTCTTCTAAATCCATACAGATTTGTAGGTGAAGCTTCAGTTTCAACCCTGTGTATTCTAATTAGCAGCAAAACAGTACAGCTTGCACACCACTATACACCCAGATGTTCAGCAGAAGAGTCGAAGTGTGGACATGTTGTCAAAATGCGATCTGTGATTGCTTTGCATTTGGATTTACTCCTTAGCACATGCTGTAGGGCTGCAGTCCACAACTGACACCATCACTAATGTCTCTCATGCGCAACCCCTAGCAGACCTGCCAACATGGCAGCTGGCTTCTCTGCATCCCTTGCCCCCAGTGAAACCAACTGAGGAAAGCAGATAGCCAGCTGCCACGAGCTCTTCCACCAGCAAGGAAACCTGGATGCAGACCATCTCTTGGTATCCATAACGACTTGGCACACAAAGGTTTCCGTGCCTTCATGAACTACAGTTCCCATGCAACTTCCACAACAAAGGACTTCAGAGCTTTTAAAGAAAAACAAAGTGGGCAATGGGATCTCTAGGGACATCAGCTGCAAAACTGACTTGTGATAAAATTAGTTCTCTCTGCTATACACACAACAGTCTCTCTTTGGCCAACAATGTGTGCCACAACCACATGAATTATTTTTATGGATGAATAGCATTTTATAGTCCAAGTCTTCAGAACTACCCACCGAGTCAAACTATTCAGTGCAAAGAAGTTCTTTCACAAATTCCGGCCATATTTTGGCTGGTTCTTTTTGAATGGTCCAGCAAAGATTCATCATTCATAAAATACACACTGAAGATGTTAGAAAACCATTTCTAACGGCAGCTTGGGGATTGCTTACCTTTTCTGTGTGCTATTTTGTTCCTTAAGGTACATGACTGGACACAAAACAAGCACTACTGTTGCTACTCCGCAGCCAGCAGAGAAAGAACAGTAACTATGCAGACTATTCTCCTTCATCTCTCTCAAAAAAAAAGCCTCAAAACCAAAAATATGTTTTCAACATACATTTTCAGGAAAACTCCTTACTCTAGAAACTGTGAAACTCCCCCACTCACTCACATTGTAACAAAGGAGCCCTGCTTATCCATGTACTTCAGAAAGTATTATGACCCTAAATGTAATTTTATACTCTCAGTTGAGTATTTTTGTGTTACTCAACAGCTTTAATCTAGAGTGTTATCTCAAGCATACATACACAACACTGTATTGTTAATGACTCCAGCAGTATGAAAGTCTGTCAGGATTCTTACCTTTTATTTTTAGCCACTTCCAAGTACTTTTTGTCCAAGTCTGAACCAGGGAGCAGGGAGCATAAATTTCTATTAATCAATCAATGGTGGCAGTGGCTGTGCGCTCTGGTTTTTCATTCTGACTGCAAAGCAAAATTAAAAGCTGTATTTTGCAAATGTACGCGTTATAGATGGTAGCGGCAGCTGGTGGACTGCTGCTGAGACAGACCGGCTCTTCCCTCCCAGTCCCCTGTGGCCGCGGTGGAAGAATTACAGGACAGCACGAGCAGCTGCCGCTGCTGCCCCAGAAGCAGCAAGCCAAGGTCTCCGGAAAAATAATTGGGGAGGCGGGGGAAGGGAAGAAGGGGGACAAAGAAGTTGGGGGGTGGGGGAAAGCATTGCCAAGGCTGGCTGCACAAACAACACACTGCACCTCGCCCTCAAAAGAAACAATTGAGCTGGTTTGGGCTTCCTTCAGTAGGCACGAGACTCTTAAGCCATTATCAGACTTTGAAAGACTAACAATTTTTCGTAAGAAATTTCAGAGATTAAACAAAAGTGAGTAAAGGCAATATTCCTTCCACTTCGGTGGCTGCGCCAGTTTGCTCTTGAATCCCCTGAAAATAAAGTGTAGCATAATGAGAAACACCCTTCCTTGCAGCTTTTGCAAAGCTTTAAGACAGTCATTCTACAGAGCACTCTGCCATCGCACAGGCACAGCCTACAAGTCAATTCATGCCCCGTCTGTCTCCTGTAGAACAGGGACAGCCAAATCCCTCCTTACACACGTGCAGCCCTGAAGATAAATAATTAATGACTCCAAGACATCGTGTGCAAACACTAAAGATCACTCGTTTCGTTAAACAGATAAGAAAGCAGAACTAGTAGGAATCGTGCCAGCTTGTGGAAAAAACCTGCTCCGTGAAAAAAAATCAGCACACTTCAGGATCTGGTCACCTAAGCTGTAGCTCACTGCCCTGCCCACAAGCAATGCCCATTCATGCCACTCACCAGCCGAAGTGCAAAGAGTGTCCCAACAGACTGAAAAGCACAAATCCACTGACCAACCAAACTACATCTACCCACAACACAACATCTGGGCTTCACCCCAAAGCTTTCACGCTTCCCTGTGTACACCCTGAGTTCAGCACCTCTGTGCCTACCGCTGATCTCCACGGCTCCCATGCCCCACCAAACACAACAGGCATCACTCCACAAGCATGCCTGGGAATAAAGAGCACCCCGTACAACACCGACTTGTAGTTTAACTGAAGTAACCTATGAATGCTCATTTTCAAGAGACACAATCCATGACAAACAAACCACAAAAGGGTTGCGTGTGTCTTGCTGTTCTTTCTACCAACAGACTTAGATGCAAGTTGGTCCAGTGGACACTGCTTCAATTCCACAGTGGTGGCAAAAACTTTTAGATTAGCCCCAAAACAGACTGAAGAACTCATTCAACTATTTTAAACAAAAAAAAAACCCACACCACAACCAACACATATGTAGCCTTCTACGCCCTATAAACCAAAATTTACTAGAAAGACACATATTTGTAGTTTTATTCCTGTATGACAGAATATGCTTCAGTATAAATACGTATCTTATCTTTTAACTGCAGGACCTGTTTTCATATAGTATTTTTGGTTGCTTAAAAAGAAAAAAGAAAAAGAATACCCCATCAAATTGTCTTTGAATTTCATACACATAAACCAAGAAATGCTTAAGGTTAGAAGACAGTACAGCTGATCGGTTTTGTTGGGTGTCAGAATCCCTTTCAAGATAAACCCAGAACTCTGTATACAAACCCAGCACCATTATATGCAGACTCAGCCTTCTCCCAGTGTTCAAATTTCACATTCATTTTGGAAAGCTAAGCCAGCGATTGCTATCTGAAGAAACAGCTTTTGATATATCATCAATTTCCTGAAGAACATATCAGTTTATTGAGCGGGGGTTTTCAGCCTCTTGTATCTCAGTTGATAGCATTATGCCTCTCTCACTTTTTTATTTTTTTAAAACTACAGTTAGAATACTGAGACACCTGCAGGAGACACTTCCGCAAATCTAACTGCAGGTATCTGCTGCTAAGATTATCAACAACTCAACCTGTTATGTTAAAAATAAACAAACACTTCCTCCTTGGCATCTTCCTTAGATCCTACCTCATTTCTAAATCCAGAAAGCATCTAGTCAAAACACTTGTGCATGTATCCAAGATAAACTCACCACTGCTTTTATTTTTAATGGGTATAGAAAGGACTCCAAGCAACATTCAACCACTGCTGCTGCTGCAAATGCTCCACAACTGAGCACCCGCTGCCCACTCCTCAGGCCACATTACCCACAAAGCCACCTTAGCATCATGAAGCCAATACCTTTGCTATAAACATGCAGTTTCCCTCAGATTTCACTCTGTGGTCATGTTTGAGATTACCAAGTCTGGGTTCCACACCATACACAAAAATCAGTTGTTTACCTCAGTCTAGGTCCTGGTGCGTGCCTCACTGAACACGTGGCAGAATGGTTGGGTTTTATCAGCATTGGTTCTTTTCCTGTCACTAGGCACCACTGAACAGAGAGGGTGGCTTTCTTCTTTGTGTCCTCCCTTCAGATATTTATATACATTGATGAGATCCCCCATGATCCTCCTCTTCTCTGTACTGAGCAGTCACAGGTGTCTCAGCTTTTGCGCAGGTATGAGGTGCTCCAGTGCCTTAGTCACCTTTGTGGCCTTTGTTGGACTCTCTCCATGTTTCTCTTGTGCTGAGGAGCCCAGCACTGGACACAGCGCTCCAGGTGTGGCCTCACCAGTGCTGAACAGAGAGGAAGGATCATCTCCTATGACCTGCTGACAATGTTCTGCCTGATGCAGCCCAGGTTATCATTAGCCCCCTTCACAGCAAGGGCACAATACTGGGCTCATGTTTAACTTGGTGTCTACCAGGACCCCCAAGTTCTTTTCTGCAAAACTGCTTTCCAGCTGGATGATCCCCAGCAAATATCAGTGCCCGAGTCTGTTCCTCTTCCCAGGTGAAAAGACCTTGCTTTTCCCTTTGTTCAACTTCCTGAGGTTCCTGTCAGCCCATTTCTCCGGCCTGTCCGTGTCCCTCTGGATAGCAACATGACCCTCTAGTGTCATCAGCCACTCCTCCCTGTTTTCTGTCATCTGTAACATTTTCATCTGTGTGCTGTGCTCCATCATCCAGACTGCTGACAGAGATGCCGAAGAGTATTAGAGCCAGTACTGAACCCTGGGGTCCACTGCTGGTTATAGGCCTCCACCTAGACACAGTGCTACTGCACCAGCAATCATTCTGCCAGGCTGAGCTGAGGGAGCCAAAAATAATGGCACAGAAATCAAATTACTCTTTTACTCCCACTAGGAGCTTTGCAGATCAGAGTTGAACAATATAATAGTAAGGCACAGCTGGAAATAGATGTTTCCTAGCTGGTTATGTTCTATAAAAAAAGTAATCCTTACATAACAGCTAGTCCCAAGAGCTGTCACACTGACATTTACCTCTAGGATATGCATTTCTTAGAAGTTACCCAGGCTCTTACTCAGCCTTTATTCCTAGGGCAAGGAAATTGGTACTGTTCAGAAAAGCAGCATAAATATTTGCAGTAAGACTGATATAGCCATATTTCTAAAGATTTTTAGTCAAAACAACTATTGGAAAAACTTAGTTTTACTTCAGTTCTCTGTACAGTTTGACTTGACACCCATTGCACCCACACATTACAAAAAAAGTTCAGTCATTACTTCCAGGTTATACAGTGGTGATAAGGATTGGAATGTGTGTTCAGCATTTGTACCATTTTATAGCTCTGTACATGAGGATGCAATTGAGGACAAGTACAAGGGTTAAATTACACGAGAGACTTCACTGGTTAAGACTTTTAGGACAGCGAAGGAACAGGACGTTTTTTCCCCTCCATAATTCATTCAGAAGGATTTATAGAACGGCTTGGCTTATTGCCACAAGACAGCCAAGGCATGTCGCCTCAGAAGTCCCAGCACCACACACATGGAAAAAAGAGGATCAATAGTGACCAGTAAATAGGACATAATGACAACCTGCACCCAGAGCAGCCTATTCCAGGTATTGATTTCACGTAGCTCTAGACTGTAAATAAAAGTTAAGGCAAACCTCTTCCTAAGCAGCAGTTCTGTCAATGACTTCTCAGACACTCAAACGTTATGTGGAGTTACTCATCTCAGCGACTATGCTATCTCCTTCTCCTCCCTCCTTTTTGACCCAAAGCTATCTTTGAACGTGACCTTTCAGACTCTGCAGTAAGATTCTTCGTGGGGTTTGGGACCATGATGTTTGGGACAATAGGCACTGTCCACCATTCTTTGAGTACTCTCCCTCTACTATCTCTTTGTGACTCATGTTTGTTTATCCATATTCACTTGTTTCAGTTACCTAACGATTCCTATACCTGTATGTTTCCTCCCCTCTCGTCTGAGGCCACTGCTGTTTCACAACACAGAGAACCATCCACTTTATGAGAATTAGTTCAGCAGATGTTTTTTCTTTTCTTTGCAGTAAATTAGCTCTGTGTAAGTGGGTTTACACCTACTAAACACATATCATGATATTTAAGGCATTCTGTCATTCACTACACTTTTAAAGACTGAGAAGTCTAAAGTTCAAGAACATTATGTTTTGAAGATCAGCATGGCCTTACCACACGCACAGTTTCACAGGACATGTGAAATCACAGACTGTGCCTGCACTTCACGTTTCATAAATGTAGGTACAGTTTCTACACTTGAGCAATTGTTTCACATTTTATGCAAAGGGTGTTGAGCCCATTTAGGAGTGTGACACCTGGGCTCAACACACTCAGCCTGACAGCTCCGGCACGTGCTCTGTGCGTGTACATGTGCATGTGTGTTGCTCAAACACACAAACAAAAACCAAAACCAAACAAACAAAATCTCAAATGCAAGCTTGCAAAAGAGAGCAAGCAGACATACTGCAAGGTACAGCATGTCCATCAGAGAACATTACATCTGTAAATATTACAATTCCAGTAGCTTGCATAGTACGTTCATATTATTAGTAAATTGCTTTTGTGCTTACTTACATCCAAATAAGTAAATTTACCAGCTACAAAAGGCAAAGGTAAAACCTTCCCAAAAAATCCTGGATGGTGTCACAGGTATATTCTTGACCAATACCAAAACTGAATCCAATTCACTAAACTGTTTGCAGAAGTCCAGCTACCTTTATGCAGCAAAGTGAGCCCAATTTGGTCAATTGCCTCATTTGGTGTATGAGCCTATAATGTCATCAGGTTAAGAACCAGCATAGTTACTGGTTACTCAGAATCTGTAATAGGGCAGAGTTCAAAACTTGTACCTTCGATCCCGCACCACGACATGGAGGACAGGAATAAACATTAAAATGAAACTCCACAGCAGATCCTATTTCTAAAATATCTTCCACTTATCATTAAGATTCATTCTGAGCAAAAAAATCTTCATTCCACAAAGAAGTAGAAAGTGAACTTGGTATCAGTTCAACTTTAGATAAATACTGCTAATACGTAGAGCTCTTCGACAATGGCTATTAAAGTAAGAGTTCTATTTATGCCAGACCTATTATTGAGGTTCCCTACTGAGGAACATCATAATTTGCTGGATGATTAGTTTATTATGTAATTATTCAGAGCTTATTATATACACATCATCTCATAAGATCATGTGGGTTGTCCTACAATCTTCATATCTCCCTGACCAGTCCTTGTAACAAGCTAGAGGCACATGTTGGTTTGACAAGCTCCTGGACCAAAATCACAGCTGGCAAATTGATTGCATTTAGGAAGTCACAATGGTTGCAACAGCCAAAGATAGTGAAGCCTGTACTCCAGATGTTTGCCTTCAGTCAGTGGGAGAAAAACAGGCTTTAGATGCTTACCAGCAGTAAGAGCAGCACGATTATTTCAGTGGAGAAAGGCAGACACTGAATTACCAAAATCTTAGTGCAAAAAAGTGTTGCAGCCTAAGCAAATGCATTGGAACAGCAGTATGAGCAGCACAGTAACACCAAGTGCCAGGCCACTGTTTTATTTCTAGTGTGTACAGACTACAGGAAATGCCTGGTACAGTCCGCCTTCGATAAACAACAAAGATCGCCCATCCTGAAATTCCTGGTATTGCTTACTGCCACACCACAATAACACACACACGTCGCTTATTTAGGAAAAGGAGTCCCAACGAATTTCCAGTGTTAGTCCACTTTTTGCATTAAATGGAGTAAAACTCTCTGTACAAGCTCACAGACTTATGGGTTCATACATATTTCCTCAAGAGCAAGACTACTGTTGTGCTACATTAGAAGGAAAAATGTGATTTACACCTGTTTTTACCTACAAGCTTCTGGAGAGCTAGCATACAGGTGTACATTTCTTGTTCTTGCATATGTAATCAATATTTTACATTTTCTTTTTTTCCTTTAAAATGACATCTCCTAGGAGCAATTGCTAACTGCACCCATCAGTAGGGACGCTCTCTGGAGAGTCATCTTTGGACATTTTTCAGGGAAGACCATTGACTAAGTCAACAAACAACAGTGGGGCAGAACTGGCTTCTTGCTGTACATTTTAAAATAAATGCTAGTGACAACCAAAGCAACATCAAAATCTAGAAAGTGAAAATCTCAGTCTAAACTGAAACTAACCTCTCTGAAAGCAGGCTATATAGAACCCATAAAAATATTAACATAAACATTTAATCTTTCCTCATTAAAGAGATGATCAAAGAATACCCAATGCCTTGGCGGCTCCTGATGTAACTAAAAATGCAGTGTGAATAGTATTTTAAGTATTGTTACATACCTGAATGCAGCAGGACCAGAAAACATGGCATATCAGGTTAATTCTGTCATCCATCGAGCTCAGAATTGTTTCCAAGGATGACAGCCAAAGATACTATGTAGGCAGGGTACACGAGCCCAGCCACTACTTGTACTTTACTCCCCAGCATTCAGAGTCCAATTTAGTGGGGACATATGCTCCTTTTGATGTCTGTTCCACGGACCTGTTGACCTGTTTCCCACAGCTGTGTTTAACTTACCCATCTCCTTCCACAACCTCCTAGGGCAGATCTGCCCAGTAACTCAGCTGTCCCATCTGCACAGCCAATGCTTCTCTACAAACAGGAGTCTTGCACCATTTCCTAATAAAATATTAAAGCTATTTTTGGAAAGAAAACCTGTAAAAATCATTTCTAGTACTCTCAGCACTCCTTTCCAGCAATGGTACGCAGCAGCAAAACGTACCTCTTGCCCCATGATTTTTCTAAGAGTTTCCCATCACACGGAGTGCAGCAAGAAGAAAACAGGAATTACCACATGGGAACTTGGTCTATATTCTAGGCTAGAAGAAAATAAACTCTTCAAATAAGAAAACAGTGGTTGGGGTTCACCCCCACACACACACCTGCTTCAGGCACAGAAAGGGCATATCCATGTGTTCTATTCATGATGGCTACTCTGCTGGTTGACAAGTTCACAGAATCACAGAATTGTAGGGGCTGGAAGGGACCTCGAGAGATCATCAGGTCCAACCCCCCTGCCAAAGCAGCTCCCCAGCTCATATTGCACAGATAGGCGTCCAGACGAGTCTTGAATATCTCCAGAGAAGGAGACTCCACCACCTCCCTGGGCAGCCTGTCCCAGGGCTCTGTCACCCTCACTGGGGAAAAGTTCTTCCGCATGTTGGTGCGGAACTTCCTGTGCTCCAGTTTACAGCCATTGCCCCTTGTCCTGTCTCCACAGACCACTGAAAAGGGGCTGGCCAATTCCCCCTGCATCCCATACTTAAGATATTTATAAACATTAATTAGGTCCCCCCTCAGTCTTCTTTTCCCCAGGCTGAACAGCCCCAGCTCACTCAGCCTTTCCTCATAGGGGAGATGTTCCAGGCCCTTAATCATCTTCGTAGCCCTTCTCTGGACTCTCTCCAGGAGATCCCTGTCCTTTTTATACCAGGGAGCCCAGAACTGGACACAATACTCCAGGTGGGGCCTGACCAGGGCAGAGTAGAGGGGAAGGATCACCTCCTTAAACCTGCTGGCCACACTCTTCCTGATGCATCCCAGCATCCCATTGGCTCTCTTAGCCACCAGGGCACACTGCTGGCTCATAGCCAACCTGTCATCCACCAGGACCCCCAGGTCCTTCTCCACAGAGCTCTTCTCCAGCAGGTCATCCCCCAGCCTGTACTGATACAGACGGTTATTCCTCCTCAGGTGCAAGACTTTACACTTGCTTTTGTTGAACCTCATCTGGTTTCTCCCTGCCCAGCTCTCCAGCCTGTCCAGGTCTCGCTGGATGGCAGCGCAGTGTTCCTGCGTGTCAGCCACCCCTCCCAGCTTTGTATCATCGGCACTTGCTGAGGGTGGATGCTATTAGTTGATCGACCCCTGACCAACCAGCATGTCACCATTGCCATTCTCAACACTGGAAGTTAGACATCACTTGAACTTCGTTTGCCTTAACTGATCCTTATTATTGTTGGTTTTATTTTTGCCACATCATGCCAAAAGATGTACTTAAAACTCAGTGAAAGACAGACAGGGGAAGACTTGTGGTAAAATTTACTGCCTATCAGTGAGCTAGGCTACTTCTGTGATGACTATCTGTTTCTAGCAGAAAGAATGATCCCAAACTACTATTTACATGTTTCAACTAACCCTGCTCTGTTTGTCTCTAATGGAGCACAGAATAATCATGTGAACTATCTGGCTAGCAGATCTGAATGGCAGCAGCTTCTGCCAGAGGCAGCAGTAAGCTGCTGAGAACACATGCTTTTCACAGCATAGTATCTCTATCTCAATTCAACCAGAGCTGTCTGAATGATGAGTACATTTGAACAGAGGTAGCAAAATTGTTATGATGGGCCACACACACAAATTTAGAAGGAATTTCTATGGCACGAAGGGGAGAGAGGTGCCCATTTTCCTCAGTACAGTCAACTGCAAGAGTGCCCCTGTCTCTTGAGAAGGTTAGTGTTCAGATAGGACCTGCTCTGCAAAACACTCATCTCAGGGCTCAGTCTTTTCCATCATTCTGGACACCTGCTGACACCTACCACAAAAGCTTGGGTTTATGCTTGTCTGTCAATTGCTCTGATTCATACAGTGGAGGGGGTTAGGACATAACCAAACAACCCTCAGTACACCGTTTTCTCCACTTGTATCACCAACCATTCAGGGCATCTCTATCAGTGCCCTTTCCTTTGGTTACACTCTCAGCCTTTGTTGGCAGTGCACGGGATGCACAGGTGACACAGTGGGCTGAGACAGAGAAGGAACACTAGTGAGTTTGGTGTAATTGTTTCTTTAAAACCCCTAATCTACATATTTGGAGAGGCAAAGAAACAGAGATTATGTGATTCACCCTTGACATTCTGCCAGATAACTTCAATCCTGTAAAATGCCCCCTAAAGACCTGAGTATAATACCATGGTGTTACAGTGTCATTTAGATACTGCGGGGTTCTTCCACTGGCAGTGCAGTCTGCAGACTTAATATGTGATGTACAGGATTATACTGCCACTAAAATATTACTTAGTGCTGCTGAAATTTCAAATTAATTCTGGGAGCTAAATCATTATTCAACTCTGCCTTTGCAGAGATACATTCCCCTGGTTGTTTTAATAACAGCGATTTTAGAACTAAAAGGTTGGTACTGTCTCTTTGAGGCTTGCTCAAACAAGAAAAGTGGCCTCTAAACTGTCAAGCAAATTAATGCAGTGATGCATGGATGCTTGTGACCAAGAAAATAATTTGAGAAAAATGGGCTCCAATATTAAGAAAGCTCAAAGTGATGTGCCTGATGAATCATTTTATTATTTCACAATAAAAGACACCCAGTCCAGTTTTCTCTCAATATATACATAGACACTCATAAGTTTACGTCTACCACCACACTCCTCCACAGACAGAAGATTTCTTAATATTTGAGAGGACAAATTCTTGCTGAAGTAAACAACACTGCTGCTGGTAACTCATGAAAACAACCTATGCCAGCTGAGGATGTGGCATTCAAATCACTCTGAGCTCTACTCTTCCCAACCCAAGTAAACAAACTCAGCTTTTTACAGCTCTGGTTTTCTTCTTCCTGTATAATTCCTGTTACCAGGGAAGATTTTGTACCATAAGTTAACTACAGCACTTCAACACTAAAACGAGCAGTTCCAAGACACTATATTACAATCAATGTACAAACTAATTTGCTAACTTATGAAAGGAAGATAATACCAGAGGATGGACTAATTCTAAAGGGGAACTTCTCCCCTTCAAAATTTTGCCGATTTTTAAGCTTGTGTTTAGATTAGCTTCTGTTCCCAGTTAAAACACCAGACTTCTATGAAGACAATACTTCTACAAAGAAGTTTCTTAAATCTGTGAAGTTTTCCCAAGCAGTATTGTAAAAACAATCAAACTCAAAAAAACCCCAAGAAACAAATCAAAAAATCCCAACAACAAACAAAACCCACTAGAACAGTGGTACATGAGGAACAAGATGGGACCAAATACAGGGACCAAAACCAACTTGTGGTAGTGAGCCTACCTTTGGAATAATCAATCCTCCTTATTAAAAATGTTACCTGCTTCCTCATTCATTAATATTCTCCTTGTTTACACTTGCAGCCAGGCCAAAGATTTTCCCCTCCCTCCGAATATAATTTCCTGCTATTGACAGACACGTTCAAGTGCTGGATGTGCGTATGTCTACATGGCATACTGCAGGAAAAGGCTAGCCTTCTTGGCCACCATCCAAGCCAGCTGTAAATGAGCCAGCTCCAAACTGGAAGCTGTGTAAGCACAACTAGCACAGCAGTAAGCCTGATCTAACACATCCTGCCAAGAGACCGAGCTTATTAGCTCAAGCTTAACACAATGCTAATGATGGATACAGGGCGTCTGGTTTGGCTCCACACAGAATGCAGCCAGCTGAAGATGAGCAGATCAAGCTTGTGACTGCCCACGAGATAGGTATGTGTACTCTAGGGCTATACCCCTCTGCATGAAGTCACAAAATGCTCTGACTGCAAACCAACAGGACATGAGGACCGTGAGCAGATGGAGGAAATAGGGATCTCCAGGACAGAGCTTCAGAGGCAGTATGAGGAAGTAGGCACCAGGGAGGTGCTACACAGGCACCAGAAATGCCAAAGGTGTGAGGGAAGGGCAGGGTAAAGTCCTGCAAGACTCTGCGAACTGATAAAGAGCACGGCACCTCTAGCTTCTCAGCTTGTAGCAGGTCTGGGGCATTAACAGTGACGACCAAAAAAAAAAGTTACCATACAGATGATATTAAATGGACTCTCTGCATGGGTAGGCACCTGACCCACCAATGAAGGAAGAATCCACTCCATCTGGCAGATGTTTGAACAGTCCAAAAGAGGAATGTGCTCAGAGAATGAAGTCTTCTCAAACTGGGACTTGGGATAACAACATCTCTCTGATGCCATAGTTGATATTACAGGACTAATGATAATCTGCTGGTTGGCAACAATTTGTAAGAGAAATTTATGTATCCTGAGCAAAATAAGACAAAAATCTGTGGGTAGCAATGAAAATCGGGGGGGGGGGGGGGGGGGGGGGAGGCAACCAAAACATGCTGTAAGAGCACTGCCTGAAGAGACTGGGAATGTTTACATTTAAAAGGATAGTAATACAACAGTTCTTGCTAAACTCTACTAAACAGAAACCAGCCTCCAGAACTAAGTGAGCTTCTGCCCACCCACTAAGACAGCACATGAGCAAGAGGGAATTCCACTGAAGTGCCCCATTTGAAGGCAACAGAAGAAAACACCACCTTATTCAACATCTAATTATTTTGTTGAGTTCTCTGCCACTAGACTGTTGCTGTGGTAGAGAGTTAGTATCTTTGAAAGGTGGTGTTCATGCCTGTTTGCTTCTCCTCCCACTCTATTTGTAAAGCAGTATTTTTAGTTTTCAGTTCGAGCTTTCAGCTGCACTGGCCAGGTGTAAGCAGGCGTGGGAAGGGACCCCACGTGGTGCTGCAGACGCTCCTCTGCATAGTCACATTCTGCAGCTCAACTCGGTTTATTTTCCCTTGTGAGATTTTCAGATTACATTGTGTATACAGAGGCTTCCCACGACTTGTTAGCTTACAATCTATTCTTTCAAAAGCCTTGGTGTGATCCGTGGTGCAGACTATACATTCTCAGCAGAGTACAGCTAGGTTCAGTGCTTGGCTGTGGTCATCGGCTGGGGCTGTACACCTGCTGGCACCTCACGCAGCATTTCCCGCGCGCGGGTAACACCCATCTCATTCATACACAGCCTTAGGATTCACGGCACCGCTTCATTCACTGATAGGTGGTTCAAAGGAGTATTTTTCCTCCCTTATCACTGTCCTTTCATAAACTTCTAAAAACACAAACAAATCAAACCAGGTCATACCAGGTTAAGAGATGGACTTAGCCAGAGACAAAAGAAAATATGAAAGCTGAGAGTAACATTTGCAGTGTTCTTTTGTCTGGAGAAGGAAGTAAGTTTATCTTTTGCTTTTCCCACTTCAAAGCGTGGAAAAGAAAGCTATGCTGAAAAATATCAAGGCCTAATAAAATGCATGAAAAAATTTGTACCTTGAATTTTCTAATGTCAATAAGACTAAATACAGGAATTTAGTTCAATATGAAACATATTTAAAAATCTACAACAGTATTATTACTGAAAGTTAATTTAACCTTATTTAAAATTTGTCATTTAAAAATACATATATAATCGTCAACTGTTAGCAGACTGTTCTGAAACAAGATCTCAACATAGACATATCTAAAATATGCCTAATATATTCAAAATACATGTTTACACTACACAGAAGTCAAATTAACCATTCAGCCCTTTTTTTACATATGCTTTCAGGGGAAAGATAGAAATTCTTGGCTTGTAAAGCAGCTGATCTAAAACAACCTGGAAGAACATATTTCTAATAATTGAAAGAAAACACTTGGGAGATAAACAAGTTTAAGGGGAAAAGGGAGGGTAGAGAAGCAAAATATTTGCCAGTTAACTACAAATACTTTTGTATTGAACAAAAATAAATATTCAACCAGTGTTTTAGCCCTTCTGGAAATAGTTCTTTGCAGAGGAATGCAAGCTAGCATCCTTTTAGGGCTGCAAGAAACTTGTCCATATCACCACAAAATCGGTTTAGTGCAGGATACAGCGATCTCCCATGCAGACACATGATAAACAGAATACTTGAATGCTGATTCTATTTGGTGTCCCTTCAAAGCAATACTTACTTTAAAAAAAATAAATCACAAGCCATCTGCCAAAGGAAGTATCTCAGACTAAAAGGCCTGTCTACACTCGGTACATGTACGTTGCTTTTTGTTTAGGCAAAATAAAACCAGGATAAACTGCAATGTGTCTGCAGAAGGTTCTTCTATTTTTAACCAATACTGTCCTGCCAGTATCAATTCATCCAGATAGAGAATCCTTCATTAAAAATATAATTTATTTTGGTTGCTTTTCACTATGCTGAAGTGACATCTTTCCCAACCACTGTCAGAAGCAATTAAGAACACAGAGCTTTTGAGAACAAGGTTCAGCCATAATTCCTGTTGGCCTGCCTAAACAAAGTTTCCTTATAGAGGCTTGGGAAAGGCAAGGAGCAAAGCCAAATGGCATGAAAGTATTATTCAAATACACATATTACCATTGCAAAATTAACTGCAGAAAGTCTTTGCACATTTTCATTACGGCATAGAAGCTACAAACCAGTGAGATAAATTAAGGAAGAAAATAAAACACTGGAACATCTCAAAAACAAAGAAGAAAGCTCTTGTACACTATTTCCTCTAACTAGAGGTGGATTTGTGTCCCTTTTTCCCTGAAACTTAAGGTTACTAAAAAGTACTGCAAAGAACTCAAGTTACCAACACTTTCATTATACTGTATGAGATTTCCCCACATTTCTGTGTTCACCTGGAAAAAAATAAACCATAACAAAACCATATGCAAGCAGATAATGCTCAACTTAAAATACAGTTTGCCTTTGAATCGTGGCTTACTTTTACAAAAGGTAACTTATAAATACTAGAGCGTTTATATTTAAGCTGATTGCTGAAAAAGTACATTTTTCCTCATATATAGCAGTCCAATAGTTTCAGGGCCACTTCTTAGCTCCATATCATTCCATCTCAGTTGACTGCTCTAGCTACAGAGCAGGAGTTACTGCCATTCTTGACTAGACCAATCCAAAAGACTTGGGCCAATTATCACAGCATTCATTTTACATGACAGGATCTGAGAGCTTTCTACAAACAAGCACAGAGGTAAGCAGGGAGGAATAAAAAAGATTCTTCAGTCCCCAGTCTCCACTCCAATACCGACAAGGGGTGGAGCATGCAGAAAACAGGGGGAATGTCACCAGTTCAGCTGGCTACCTTCAGACTCAAAGCCTGCCTCAACTCAGCTTTACAGATGTGAAACTGCAGAAACGCAAATAGAAGCAACTCAAACGTCAGCGGCCTACAAAGCAACTGCCTAACCTCAGCATGGAGGCAGTTCCAGAATTATCACTACAACTACCTCAACCAGTTCATCCCATCTTCTTTTAGGTGGGGAGACATCCATATTTTTCTACATCTGTTTTGTCAACAAAGCTCATTTTGGAAAGGACCATTTCCCTTCCTCAAACCTTCTACTGCCCGATGTCTGTGTGTGTGGGTACTCCCAGGAGTCAGACACTACAGATTTTACTGTAACAAAGGCTTGCCTTATTAAAGTAAATTATGCTACAACACTTCCCCACAGTGAGAACATCATTAAATAGTCACACTTAAACATGGGCTTCGAAAGGTTTGGCAGGGGAGAAGAGGAAAGAGCAAAGAAGCCCTGTTAACCTACAGAACCCGAGCCCTTGCTCAGTTCCAGGTCCTCTCCTTGGCATGCCAGCTCACGGCCTGAATCTGGGGAAAAAGCACACAACTGTGTGGCAGTTTCGAGGAAAGCTCCAAGACAAACTATAGTGCCTTTCTACAGCTTCTGATGCAATTAACCATCTGACTCAGCAACAAGCCCATCTTGGTATAGTTATAAACCTTCCACTGACCATGCCAAGCAGACTTACGGAGTACACAGACATGTTGCTGGGGTGATTTCTCAGTGGCAAAGCTGGAGCAAGCCATTCCTACCTCTGGCTGCTTTTTACCAATTCCCCTTGCACTATCCTCTCCCTCCCTCTCTCTCCTGGCAGCACAAGGACAGCTTTATGGTACCATATAGCAAACAGAGTTGGTTGAGCTAAAAATCCTCCTCTCCCTCCCCACTTTTGCTGGGTTATTTTTAAAACAGATCAGTTCTCTGCCCTTGCTCAACAGGCATCTCAGTTCGGCTGGAAGGAGAGGGGAGGAAGAGGAGGAGACATACCTCTGCCAGCCCAGAGGTTTAAGAGGGACCAAAGGGTCTCCTTCAGCC
This sequence comes from Porphyrio hochstetteri, assembly GCA_020800305.1. Classification (NCBI taxonomy): domain Eukaryota; kingdom Metazoa; phylum Chordata; class Aves; order Gruiformes; family Rallidae; genus Porphyrio; species Porphyrio hochstetteri. Next base: position 14,100,916 of record CM036911.1, read on the forward strand.
CACCTTGCCACTAAAACATAACGTTTCCATGACATCACAGACTAACACAGACTGGTCCTCACAGTCACAGGTTGAGCTGGTGTTTGCAAAGTCTCCAGAGGAGCACACGCTGTCCCTACAGTTAGACAGGAGAGGTTTGCATAATCTCAACCCTCACGTCCCAGGAGCCAGAACTAATTCTGTGCTTTTCTGATGTGACTTGAGGATTCTACGCCACCACAGCAGGACTTAGGAAATGGCTCTTCACTGTAACCTTGCTTGAGTGCTCATCTTTTGTTTGCATTACTCCAGCTTGCAAGATGACAGCTATCAAGTCAGATTACAGAATGCCACTCACAGTGACACACGCCAAAATTAAACCATTAAGACCATCTAAATAGCAGAGTTAGGCTTAATATGTAGGTTGCCAGGTATTACATTAAGAACGAAATAATTCTATACAAATTCAGCAATTAAAGTGCCAAATATCTTTTAACATTTTTCTTAAAAAAAAAGCCCCAACGGATTGATTCTTAAAATTAATTGGACTGATTGGATAATAACTGTTCTGAATTCCTAAAAAAAAAAACCCCTCACATGCAAACCAAAATTAATTTAGGCTGTCAAAAAAAAAAGAATTGTGGGTGAGGGGTATATAATAATAATTTAAAATCCTCCTAGCCCCCCTGTTCTTCCTGTGTGTTTACGAAGCCTCCAGAAATACCATGGCAAACATTCCAGCTCTACAGCAGCGAGCCCATGTGACCCGAAGGCACAGCAAGGAACTTCTTTCCCAGGTTTCTTAGCAGAACAGAAAAGTCTTTTTTTTTTTTTTTTTTTTTTTTTTAAAAAAAAAAAAACAGGATCCAAGCCTCCACAAAATTTTCAGAGTTTTAAAACAGGGTGGGTTTTGCTGTGGACTTTTTTTTTTAAAAAAAATTATTCACTGCATTTGTATGCTTGCACACGTTGTTTTTATAATAAAAGACCAAAGCCTTAGACTTATATTCAGGGGGCATAAATATACAGTATACTCTTTAGGGTGCTACTACACACTATTTAACAATGTCCTCTAAATCTCCTGTTAGAGTTACAAACAGTACTACAGTATTTCTTAATACAGCTAAGATCATCTTCTGGAGAAAATTACAGCACAATTAAAATCTCTCCTACTTCTAAGTCTTCTAGAATGATTTCAGTTAGAACAATTAATGAAAGGATTAATGAACATGAGCTTCAATAAAAATTACTAAAACCTACCCAAAATGTGAGCTTGAATATCAGCCTTCCATTTTTACAAACAATCATGGGGAAGTACTTAGAAGCAATTTTTTTTTTATGTGGGAATACGGATGAATCATAGTAAAATAGTTGAGTATCAGTTGAAATTTGTGTTTTGTCTTAAAACAAAAAGAAAAAAGCATCACCATACAAGAAGGAAAACAGTCCTGCAGCACAAAAGCACAGCAAATAGCAGGGACACACCACTAACTTGCTTTTGTAGCCATGTCAGAAATGCTTCTAATTATCAGAGGTAAAGGAGGGATGGCATTTCTGCTGGAAGCAAGTTTTACACTTCAGTCTTTCCTCTTCCCTCTCTTTCAGACTATAAATATTAGTCTTACACATTTTTCTCCCATGCAGCTCTTGAAAAGGTTGAGTTTTTCAAGGCTGAGAGCAGACAGAAATGTTCATCAAGAAATGCCTTCAGGTCAACTGTCTGTAGCTCATCAAAGTGCAGCACTAAAAATATGGATGAGGGGGAGGAAGATTATACGAGCACAGTAAAGCAGATAAAAAGGGGGAAAGAAAAAAAAAAAAAAATCAATGTGCTCATGATCATTAACTTTTTCCTTTTGGAAATGGGTTCAGTTACCATCCATGTAGGCTCAGTGATGATGGGCACAAGGGTCCTCCCCCTGTAATTTCAGCTGTGTTCAAAACAACTCCAAATACGAGAAAGGGTTTTTCATGCTATTTCGCAATACAAGGAAATACCATGGCAGTATGACAAGCAGTGAAAGTGGAGATGACCCATATAACAGTGCAAAGTAAGGCAACTGGTCCACAACACAATCAAGATGTAGACCAAATTCTTGAGAAGCTCTTAACTACTCTAGAAAGATGAGATTAAAGTATTTTTATAAAGCAATAAAGTATCTTAAAAAACCCAAACCCAAAACAAAGCAGAAGCAGCAACAATTTAGTTTTTTTTAATGTGGGGAGGCAATAGAAACCCTGGATTGCCCACTCTGTGGGTTTTTTAATTCTGTACAACAGCTGGACATGAGCTATTGAACACATTATTGAAACTACTGTTCATTTCCAATCAGGGATTTCTACTTTGTTTATTATAAATACACACTTATTGGCAGCAAGTAGAACATATTATAGCTCTGTTTTATAGCTTGAATGGCTCATGTAAAGAGTAATTTGTTTGTATTCTGTATCAGGATCAATATTGTACCAGGGATAGCCCAAGAAATGTTTATGCCGAGGGCTTTGCTTGCAGTGGTTTGTTGTTGCAATCAATTGACCAAACAGGGCTGCTTCTTAAAACGACAAATAAACTTTGATAGTGACCAGATCAGCCATTAAAACTTAAAAGATGATGCAGTGTGTGGAAACAGACTGAAGGCCAACCAGCGTTTTTACCGCCTGATGGTCCACAAAGCTTTTCCTACCTGAGTATTTCTCACTGGCTTTTCTTCCTCTGTAGCTGGGGACTGTTTCCTCAATGCCTTCACATAACAAGATCCATTTTGCTGCAATAAGAAATACAGACACATGATGCTTCCATTCTCCTGCATAACACAGCAGTAAGAAACTCGCTGAACAGACTTGAAATGATTGAGGAGCATTTAGGAGTCCCAGGACCAAGCCTGGAGGAGCAGATAGATCTGAGGCTGGTTCAGGGTTCCAGCCCAACTCTGCCACCTCCAACTTCTGAAACTTGCTCCAGCAGTTGAAGTCTTACAGGTTTTCTTGCATTTAACAATAACAAGATGAGAAAGAGACAGCAAGAATTCCATTGAAGCTTATATCAAAATTTCCTAAGCCAAATAGAACTATTTTTTTCTTCAGTTAAAGGTCATGTTGAAGTCTCTTTATAATGGGTACTCACTGACTCTTGTGACCTAAGTGCCATCAAAAAAATAAACCAAGCCCAAACTCTGCTTAAGCGAATACACCAAAATACCTCAAAACCACCATCCTGGCTGTAGCAAAACAAAGCAAGTTTATGCATCCCATTGGCACAGCACCACAGCTTCTAGGAAATGCTTTTTCATTAAAGAGACAGACTGCAAAGGGAGACAGGGGAATGTTTATGGGCAGTACGTATGGGCTGTCTGCATGCTGCTTCAGCAGGCAGACAAGGTGTCCTTATACCCTCACAATACTAGGCTCCAAAATCCAGCAAATATTGAAGGAATGCATTGACTGCATTATGCTTCTCTTTTGATTTACTTCCAAATAATTTTCCTGCAAAATAATTTTCTATCCAACATGAAAAAGCAAGTATTACAGAAAAATACCAAGGTACACAATTTGCAGCCAGTCCAGGTTCCTCTCCAAGGACCAGCTGTAGGAGCAGACACTTCTCTAACAACTCCTATGATGCAAAAGTCACGTGACTTTAAAAACTAAGTTGAAAAGCTTGAAGTTATTTGTAATAACTTATTATTGCAAGTAACTTATTAGTCATATTCAACATTCATCCTGCAGTGATATTTGTTCTGTATGCTGATCATTTGCAAAGAATAAAAACATGCCTGAAAACCATATGTTAGAAACAGTCATCCGACCCCAACACGAACACTGCCACCAAGGGACCGTCTGCTTCAGACAGGATCTCTGAGGGTTTCCTTGCCTCACAACAAATGGCAATTTTAGAGAAGTTACATATTGACAGTCACCCTAGGTTGTTGATTGGCTTTTAAGCCCTCATTGATCTGGGAATGTTTTCCACAGAAGATACTTATTCTCATCCAGAAGTTTTCCCCAGTGCCTTCATTCTGCTTATACAAGCCAGGAAGGACATGTTAATAGATTCAGATTTAGTATGTGTTAACATGACTGTCTCAGTTAATGCAGACTGGGTCATTAATTAAGTTGGAATTACTTATCCAACTCCTGAGTTTCTTCTTCCAAAGGATAGATTTTTGTTCTGCCTGCCCCAGGAGCTGGGTGTCATTCCAGGCACTCTGGGATGGGGCTTTTGGTAAATTGGGCTATAGTGTTTAATTGGCAGCTTCAACTTTACCTCTCGCTTCTCTCTCCTGGATGCTTGCTTCCAACCCTGCATCTGTGCAGCTGCACAGTTAGCTGGATCAGGGTAGCTAATTTCCTTCAGCATGCTGTCTTGTAAACAGCTGTGCCAACACAACACAGGGACCAGGCACAGGGCAGGAGTGATCAGCCATGATGGCAGAGAGTAGGAAGAAAGGCTGCTTAAACCAGCCTAAACTGCACCACTGCAACACACCAAGCCACCGCTTCGCTCCCCTCCTCTGTGCTTCAGTTTTGCCAACCTGTAGAACTGGCACCATGATTCCTACTCTGTTTTATAAAGCATCTCTGGAAAGAGCTACCTCATTAACATTTCTGTGAATTCATGCTACAGACCATCCAGCCCTGTCGCAAATCAGCTCCAAGCTTATTCTAAGGACACTGGCACTGTTCCCACCAGCGTCTGCCCCTTGGTTTCACCACGCAACCTGCTCAGGGGCTGTACCATCTCTCCCATCATTGCCTCAGCCTGTCCCCATGCCTCCCACCAGTTGCAGCTCTGAACTGACATCAGTTTCTAGTAATCAAAGAGAGCTTTTTATTAAAGCCTGATCCGTTCTCTCACCCTATTTCTAAGATGATACCCCAAACAGTTTCAGTGGCACAGTTTAGGGGTAGTGGGCTACACCTGAACATGAGAATAGATGGGTGGAAAAGGGGAGACAATGGGAAACACCTTAAATCCAGCATCAGCCTCCCCTTCCACACATGAAAACACGGATTCACTGCAGCACAAACTGCATGCCACCCCATCTCCAACCTTCTCACATTCATACCCTGTTCACGTGCTGTGAAGCAGCTGTGCGGGCAGACACTGGAGGAGTCCTTCCCCCCACAAATACCCACGGGTGCCCGGTAAGGGACCTGCTGGGTGCGAGCAGGGACGGGTGAGGCGGGGAGCGGGCTGCATGGGCCGGAGGATGTTTCCTGCTCTGCCAGAGCCAGCAGAGGGAGCACAAAAACGCAGGTTTTTGCCAAATGCTTTTTTGGGTACGCACTGCTCGATGCCTGAAGTCCCAGGCACTTTGCGTTAGATTATTTCCGTAGTAACACACGTGTGGGGCATTACAAGCCCGTAAGAGACAAAACCCTTGCTCTGTAAAAATCAGTTCGGTGGAGGAGAAGACCAAGACCAGCAGGGAAGGCTCCAGAAGTCGAGAGGAATAAGGAGAGGCAATGCAGCAGGGCTGCCAACTCCAGCGCTTTCATCATGTCTCCTGCGATACCAGGTTTTCCTAAGGCCAGCCTCTCTAAAGCCTTATCATCACAAAAAAACTTCAGCTTTCAGCTTTTTGTTTGTTTCAAAGAATATTTCTCAAGGTTTCTTCCAAATTTCAAAACCAAAGTTGGAAAGGTGATTAACATCACCACCACAGACAAAAACTGGGAAAGAAATACAAGAATCCTCACTCCAGTCCAGGGCAGACACAGTCCCACAGGGGCACTGCAGACAGGCAGCCCAGGGGATTCCCCATCCCCAAATCCAGCAATTTAATCCCAATATACCAGACAGTTTCAACTTCCTTCTTTTAACATGGTGCTTTTGCCAAGATGAATCAACAGAAAAGGTCAGCACACTTAAGGGAAACATCCAGAGCAAACTGTGCATCATGGCAAGCCTTAAAATTAAAGCATTCAGAAGCACTGAAGGGGGGAACTGGAAGATATCCAACATGAAAGCAATGCAGAGCCCATCCTTAAGCCTTCTAAGCCTCAGCAGTATCATTTCAATGGACCTGGGTCAAGCACAAAACTCTCCCCGATTTCCCATCATGCCCTGGTCCACCTGGTGGCCACCAGCCTTGAGAGACAGGACTCCTGCACATCTTGTGAAGCCCCATGTCTCTTCCTTACCCCTTCCTCTGTGGAAAGCAGGGACCCCAGGGTATCTCACTGTCTACACCTCAGCAACCAGACTGTGCTGGACTTAAACAACAGTAAATAAATAAAACTCTAAGGGTAACCAAGAGCAAAATTTTAGTTTTCCAAACACCAAAAACTTGGCCTCTATATACCCAAACAAAAATTAACATATAGAAAATACAAAACACAGATAAACTCTTGGAGAACAGAAATACCACAAGGACAGACAACTACATATGTTGTACAATCTTCTTATGGAAGAACGCGAGGCAAGTGCGCTTCAGGGTATTTTTCTACTTTCATAAGTTATCTCCAAGTTCCATCATTATTCTCCTTGAAATACAGAACATGTTAAAATTCTAAATTCCTGTAAACCACAGTGTGTTGACAATCTCAACTTCTCATTTATCCAGGGCTCTAATTGGGTCATAAGTGACAAACACAAGCGCTGTGCTTCCTAACTAAGCTTACTGGTCAAGATGAATACTCCTGCTATGTGGGAAATGTTACCCTCCAGTTCCCGGGGCGGTGCTGCACCCTGCCTCCCTCCAAGCCCCACAGCCCAGATTTAAGGGCTGATAGGAGTGAGTAGGCTGGATCAGGAGACCCCACACCAGGACAAAGGAAAGGATGTAGGCAGGAACAGGGAAATAGGACTGAGAGGACAGGCACCTGGGTACATCTTTGTGAAGATCTGCAGCTTTGCTCTGAAACAATACCCTGATATAGGTGGTTTTGGCCTGAGCTAAGAAAGATTTGGCATGCCTACTCTGTGCCAGGGAGTCAGCCCAGGCACAGGTCCACACCTTCCCAGCCGGGCTGCTCCCCCTCCAGCCAGCCCGGGGCAGAGAAATCCAAAACAATTAAAGTTCGCACGTTATCAACTCACAAGTAGCCATCCCAAGTAATAGCTCCTACCTACTCTGCAGCAGACAGTATAATATTAGGCAGCATCTGTTTACAGCAGAGTACTAAATTGCCAACTCACAGGCATAGGATAACGAGCACTATTAATCTTGGCTTAAACTGAACCACTTTTCTGGAGATTGGACATCTCCTGTAAAATCCCATTATTAGAGACCATTTGCCATTTATTTCCGTAGCAACTTTTTCAGTTTGTTTTGTTCTATTTTAGACAAATTTTCCCCTTCCCTTTTCCTTACATCCTATTGTCCTTACAGAGCCTTAAACAATAATCCACTCAAGCACAGCCATGGAAGTGGTTTAAAGGAACAAAGGCAGCTTCTGGCATAGCCAGTACATCTGACTCTCCCTACGTACAGCTGCCTGTGTATCCTCCACAGAGCACCAGAAGCTTCTGGTGTGTGTTAGACACAAAACAAACCATAAGCAGGAGGAGTTTACTAAAATTGCACTTGAAGCATTCACTATGGGCACAGGTGAGTCACAAGTAGTAGAAGGCTGGCCTGTAAAGAAAGCACTATGCATGAACAAGACAAATTGAAAAAAATTAAGAAATTAAAAACCTAACTCAAGGGAGACAGTGCAGCAGAAGCAGAGTGTCTCAGGCTCTGCTAAAGAAGATTATTGCCACATCTAGCAGTTAGCACCCACCCAAGTAGTGTGCCATCAACTTAATGCTCAAACGAGACTAGCAGAACAGCGAGACAGGATTAGACATGCTTGTTTTTAACCATTCACTTCTCTCTCTGGTGGAATACTACCAGCACAGCACTGGCATCAAAACTGCTACCCTTCAAAATGTGCAAAGCGCATTTTTAATTTTACATGTAGCAGTTATGTCATATGGGGTTATTTATTTTTTAATTTAAAGTGGTAAAACATATTTAATCTGTTTTGAGAAAAGAACAAATTGATTTAGCGAGCAGTTCAAGACTCTCCCTGGAGACATTCAACCACACTCAGCAATCTGGATCTAAGTTGAGACTTCACTAAAGTAATTTTAATTGTAGGTCATAAGAAATGTCAAGATATAAGCCACAAAGGAATACTAAAAATTAAGCCATCATCTCAGAGTCTAACAAGTGCCTTGTCTTTGGCAGTAGACACTTTTTAAAAAATCTTTATGATATTACTACTTGAGCACAGTAGCAGAGCAAATGCCTTCGAGCTGTACATAACACGTGCACATTTTTGCATGGGGTCCATGGGACAAGCAGACAACAGACACACATGACAACTACATATATGGACAGGGGACAAACGGAACATGGGGACGGGACAACCTGAAAACCTAGGTTAAAGGAAAAACACTGGAATGAAATAAACTGAAAACACTACACACTTGTGATGGCGGTGGTTTATCTTTCCCGCTTTGTTTCATTAACTAAACATATTTTGTTTATAAACAAAAAGGTTTGTTACACTTTGCTCAGAAAACATTCTTCCCTAATACAGTACTGCATATACAGTAATACACAAATGCAGAAGAGAGCACAAAAGTAAGGAAAGGTGGTTTTTAAAGATAACTTTCAGAACTAAAATCCACAAAGCTTTAAAATTTTTCAGAGCTTTGTGTCCAGGTTTTATAAGGAAAACCTCTTCATTTCATCTTAGCTCAAAAAGTACTCAACAGTTTTTTCAAGTAGAAAGAACACCTCAACTTCTGCCCTGTAGTTTTGAGCTGGTGTGGTGGTTTAGCCCTGGCTGGAGGCCAGACGCCCACCAAAATCAGTCTGTTGCTCCCCTTCTGAATTAGACAGGGGAGAAAATATATATCAAAAGGCTTAGGAGTCCAGATAAGGACAAGGAGAGATCATTTTATCAGCAACGAGACAGGCAAAAGAGACTCAACACAGAATGAAGAAAGAAACTACTCTAATTTATTACACTACACTAAAAAGAACAGTGAAAACCAGTCAGGAGCACAACCAAATCTTAAAACAAATGCAAGCAGATCTTAAACACGTGTTTCCCCCACCACTGCTTTCTTAGCAGACTTTAGTCAGGGTTTATTTGCTCCCTTCTTCCCTCCTGTTCGCAGTACAGGGTGGGCAGGGACTGGGGAAAATGGGGTTCTCAGTAGCACCTTCCCCCCACCCCTCCATTCTAAGCAGACTTCCCTTTAGCCATGATTTTACTCCCTTCTTCCCTCCCCGCTCGCAGTGCAGGGAGGGGCAGGGACTAGGAAAAAATAATGGGGTTCCCAGTTACTTCTTCATGAGCTGTTTTCCTTTTCCAGATCTTAAAACACCTCTACCTCCCTTCCTCACTCCCTTCTTAGCAGGCTTCACTCTAGTCATGACTTCACTCCCTTCCTCCCCCTGATCACAGCACAGGGGGACAGGGACTGGGAGATGGGGCTTCGGTCAGTTCCTTGCAAGTTGGTTTCCTTCTCGGCTGGGGAGGGGGCATTCATTCCACACACCCTCCCCCTGCTGCACCGTGGATCCCACCCACAGGAGACAGTCCTCCAATAACTTTCTCCAACGTGAGTCTCTTCCCCCAGGGCTTTATCTCTTCATCAGCTGCTCCGCCTGGATCCCTGCTATGGCGGGCAGCCATAAATCACAGTGTCTCTCAGTCCCAGTCCTCCATGGGGTCACCAGCCTCCTCCCAGCAAACCTGTTTCGGAGCAAAACTCTCTCTGCTCATCTCTGTGTCTCTGTTTCTCTTCATGGGCTGCAAGTGCTGTCAGGGGGTCACAACGTAAGGGTCACAGCGTCTTCTCTATTTCTCCACCTGCTCCATCCAGTGTGGAGCCCCTCCATGGGCTACAGGTGGGGTCTCGGCCTTTTCCATGGGGGTGGTTTCTCCGCAGGCTGTGAGGGGGCATCTTTCTCTCTGGCACCTGGGGTGCCTCCTCCCCCATCTTCGCCGGCCTTGGTGTCTGCACAGCTCGTTACATCTCTTCACTCCCTTCTCCGGTGGCAAAATGCAACTGCTTACGGATTGTTTTCTCCTATATGTGATTCTCAGAGGTGCTGTTACCATCTCTCATTGGCTTGGCCCTGGTAAACAATGATTCTGGCCTTGAATTGTTTATACTTAGGAGCTCTGGAGAATTCCAGCAGCTCCTTGCAGCAGCCATCTTCTGCACCCCTGTTCTTTTCCAGCACCCAACCACGTAAAACTGCGACAGCTGGACCCTCCCTTTTACTAAACCTATTTTGGAGAACTCCGCTGAAATCCCTAAATTTGTGCTTTGTCCACTTGCCTCAAACAACGATGAAAAAAGAGGGTTCTGACCTCAGCAGCAAAAAGCAAAAAACCGTCCAGTTTAACTTCTTAAATGAGAGCAAGTTAAAAATTAGGTGCATTCATTTTCAAAACCAGTATCTAAGAGCTCTTACTAAAGTATCTGAAAGAAAGCATATAAACCCCAACCTACCTGAGATAGTTTACCAGTCAGCAATATGAAATTGGGATTTTTTGATTTTATATTTTTACCATCACTGCATAACCACCTTTTAACCTTGATCAATACACAAATTTCCATTCCTGCTATTACCATTCACTCCTGGGAGTGGGGACAAGAAGCATATTCCCCCCCCTTTCAATTAAATCAGAATGGAACACACCAGTAAAGGGTATTTGAAGAGAAAGCAATTCAAGTGATGTACTAAAGACCCACACCAAAGGGAGCGGGTGTGGGAGGAATGAATTATACATCCTATATTGCTGCCAGTCAACTCATTAAAAGTACAAATACTAATTTCACTGGTTTTAGCTTCTGTTCCTAGCAGGTGTGCCAAAACTTATGGATGAACATGTATCTCTAAATGTGAAGTGAGGCCTTTTATGCAAGTTCACAGAATCACAGAATCACAGAATCGTAGGGGCTGGAAGGGACCTCGAGAGATCATCGGGTCCAACCCCCCTGCCAAAGCAGCTCCCCAGCACATATTGCACAGATAGGCGTCCAGACGAGTCTTGAATATCTCCAGAGAAGGAGACTCCACCACCTCCCTGGGCAGCCTGTCCCAGGGCTCTGTCACCCTCACTGGGGAAAAGTTCTTCCGCATGTTGGTGCGGAACTTCCTGTGCTCCAGTTTACAGCCATTGCCCCTTGTCCTGTCTCCACAGACCACTGAAAAGGGGTTGGCCAATTCCCCCTGCATCCCATACTTAAGATATTTATAAACATTAATTAGGCCCCCCCTCAGTCTTCTTTTCCCCAAACTGAACAGCCCCAGCTCACTCATAGGGGAGATGCTCCAGGCCCTTCATCATCTTCGTAGCCCTTCTCTGGACTCTCTCCAGGAGATCCCTGTCTTTTTTATACCAGGGAGCCCAGAACTGGACACAATACTCCAGGTGGGGCCTGACCAGGGCAGAGTAGAGGGGAAGGATCACCTCCTTACACCTGCTGGCCACACTCTTCCTGATGCATCCCAGGATCCCATTGGCCCTCTTAGCCACCAGGGCACACTGCTGGCTCATAGCCAACCTGTCATCCACCAGGACCCCCAGGTCCTTCTCCACAGAGCTCTTCTCCAGCAGGTCATCCCCCAGCCTGTACTGATACAGACGGTTATTCCTCCCCAGGTGCAAGACTTTACACTTGCTTTTATTAAACCTCATCTGGTTTCTCCCTGCCCAGCTCTCCAGCCTGTCCAGGTCTCTCTGGATGGCAGCGCAGTGTCCTGCGTGTCAGCCACCCCTCCCAGCTTTGTATCATCGGCACTTGCTGAGGGGGGATGCTATTCCCTCATCAAGGTTGTCGATGAAGATATTAAACAGGACTGGACCCAACACTGAGCCCTGGGGAACACCGCTAGTCACAGGCCTCCAGTCAGATTCTGCTCCACTGATCACGACCCTCTGAGCCCGGTCCGACAGCCAGTTCTCAACCCACCTCACTGTCCACTCATCTATCCCATGATCTCTCAGCTTTTCTATCAGGATGTCATGGGAGACAATATTGAAAGTCTATCTGCCATTAAATTCTTTTCCTTGATGGCCTTCCCCCAGCTCACTGCATACCACCATCCTCTGAGCACCTTGTTCTTTAGGATTGAACACTGATGCCTGAGTGGGGTGTGATATTGGGGCTATCTCCACCTGCTTTGCCCACAAGTGTGCTGTCATGAAAGCTACAACACCACAACAAGATAGATAGAGGCAAACAGTTTGAGAGATTCAAGCCTTTTCTGCAAATCCATGTCATAGAAATAAAAGCATGGAAAGGAATAATTGCACAGATGCCTCTAAGGAAGAGTCCTATCTTGGGATTTAATAAGTCAGAAGCAGTCTTCCCCCCATTTTCCCTTTAAGTCATGCGGTGGCAGGAGATGAGTGCTCCCTGCTATCACACAAGCTGTTACTGAAGTACTCCCAAACTGGTAGCCCTGGATCCTGGTTTTCGGGTCCCCAGGAGCATTGCAGGGTAGGGTCTGGGGTCTCTCTCGTGTCAAACCCTGCCTGGCCACCCACACTGAAACTTGAGGTCATGAGCAACTTGTAGAGGCAGCCTAGAGCAGGCAGCATTGCACAATTTGTGGTTCATGTGGACATCTGAGCTGGAAAGACAGTCATTTCAAAGCAAGCTGAAGTTTGCCTGAGGATCTTCTAAGTTTTACTGCAGGCTGTTCTTAAAACTCTTCCACTGATAGCATTTATAAAACTTGGATTAATTTTCTGTGACACTGAAAGAGGGAGGGAGAGACCCTAAACAAAACCCCAGCCTTGCCTCACCGACTTCCCTCCTTACATCCACATAAACATCCACTTACTTCTCTGCTGTCCTCTAAAGCCCTTTCTCTCCAACACGCCAAGAGCTTTTAACCCACATTAAAGCCACCAGCCCTGGCCCCGGAACAGGCACTGCTGTGGCAAAGCCAGTGCTCTGGAAGAGGTGAGCCCTGGGAAATTATGCTCAGACACTTTGAGCTGTGGCTGCCACTGACCCTCTGCCATGTCTCTCCAACAGAGGGGAGGCTCCTCACAAGGGAGCTGGCCAGAGGACTCATATCTGCACCTCTGCTTTACATGTGCACGGGGTGGTTTGGTCAAGGAAAGTGCATTTTTGTTCAGAAAGTGGATGGAGAGTTTCAACAACTGAGGCAAAGGCAAACAGTGCCTTCTGGCAGCTCCTCTCCGGGGGTGGGATGGACATCTGAGGAGGGGTGAATTAGAAGCAGAACAGCTGTTTGCTTAGTGAATGAGTCACAGGACTCAGCTATTAATTCTTCCTCCCAAGAGAATATGTCCCCATGCCAGCCCACCCACCATCCCATAAAACAAACAAACATATAATGGAGGTCAGGGAGGGGGAGCTCAGTAAGAGGAAAGGAAAAAAAAGGGTAAAAATACCCAAGCATTTAATATTGAAATAAGAATGAAATGTTTCATTAATTACATACAGAATCAATTTGCAGCTATTTTCCTTAAATTTCTCAGTCAAACCCACAGATTTGAAGCACTCTGAACTGTGCTGCGCCAGTAATTGTGGATGAATATTTTAGATCAGTCTTGAATCACTGTACTGCACACACCAAATGAACTAATAAGCTGCTCATGTGTGGACTACTAATGTATTTTCTTTCTTTCACAGACAGATGGAGTGCAGTCTAAAATCAGTTGAATTGGCTACTGGGAATCTTCAGAAAGGCTTAGAAAAATCTTTAGTTCAACTGTTTTATTAAAAATACCTGTCCTGGTTTCAGCTATGATGGAGTTAAACTTTTTTTTAGCAGTGAATGGAATGCCATGTTTGGGTGTTAGCATGAGAATAGTGCTGATAGCACCCTGATGTTTCCGATTTGTTGCCGGGCAATCAAGTACCTTTCTCAGCTCTGCATACTTCCTTACTAGTGAGAAAGGAGGGGACGCAGCCAGGACAGGTGACTCGAATTGGCCAAAGAGGATATTCCATGCCAGTTACGTCATGCTCAGTTTAAGGGGGGACTGGGGGGAAGAGGGGGAGACAACGCCAGGACGTGCAGTTTCTGGGCACGGTCGGGTTCGGTTCTAAGCTGTGCGGCCTGAGTTGTGTGGTTTGGTGAGAAATTGCATTGTGTATCACCAGTTTCATCTATTTTGTGCTTTAAACTTATGTTATTGTTATATCTAGTTTTCTGTTATTGTTTAGTAAACTATCCTTATCCCAACCTGCGTGGTTCTGGTTTCTAGGTTGTGGTTTCTTTTCCTCCTTTCTTCCTTCCCTTTTCCCCCTCCCCCAACTTCCCTTCCCCCTTCCTTTTAAAAGTACAAGCGACTGTGTGGGGTGCGGCCCTCGGCCGGGGCAAAACCACGACAATACCACTCAATAGCCTGCATGCATTAAAAAGGAGCCAAGACGACATAGAAAAACCCTAACAAGTTCACAAAGATGCAGAGGAAGAGTTGGACACTTCACATGACTATAACAAGCTCCAGAGAGTGACAGTGAATTATGTGTCATGAAATGTTACTACAAGACTACTGAAGAGATGACCATCCTTACCATCTACACAGTATTTATCACAATATGTCCATTATAGGCAGTCATTTAAAATCACATATAGCAGCACATCAGTTCTGTAATCTGACAGATGCGTTCTAGTTTACAGAAGCATCTGTTGAGTCATCAGGACATCAGAATAGTTAACTGCACTTTGGGGATGCTTTCAGAGATTAAAGGTTCCCTTGTATCAAGCAAATTTTCAAGTGTCCTCATAGATTAAACTTCTTTCTCATAAACAAAATTAACATATGCACCCACACTCCAGAGAAATTAATGTATCAAGGGTAAAAAGTAACTTCCGAGGGATGATCTGCTTCCTTCTGCTTCAGACTGTGTTCCCCAATGTGGAACAGAAAAAGATACAACTTGAATCATGCATAATTCTGAAATACAAACTGAGACCTGGCCTACACTAGATGGATGGGCAAAGAATACAGAAGGAGCTGCCTTCAGTAAATAACTTAAAAAAACATGTAATAGTTCAAAACTTCTAGATTATTTCTGCCACCTCTTTGTGGCAAAATGCATATAACTGTATTTCAGAAGCTTTTATTACTTTTTATTCTAAAAGAAACACTGTACATCTTTCACCACCACAGGAGCATGAGACAAGCCAGGAGAACCACCCACAAGACTAAACATGGGCTGAATGACTTAAAGCCATCCTGCCACCTGAAGTTGTACTGATGGCTTCTTATAGGCAGCTGAGAACTGGAAGCAAGGACTCTCCATTCATACACCTAATTATGCTAATCCTTGAATTAAAACAATAAAAAAAAAGCCTGGTGGATGACTCCTGTGAGTTTGCAACATGTGTGAGCAGATTACACCTTTTCCATGTTTCCAACATGAACTTCCTTGCAACCTTCTGGCCTCCATAGCAGTAGGATTAAGAAAATTAATTTCTTAGGAAGGATCCTTCATACAAACCTTGATTTAAAACAGTTTAGTAGCAGCAGCCGATATTTTGTTTGGTTGGTGTTTTACCAGAAGCCCAACGCACGAAAATGAACCCACAAGAAAAGGAATAATTGACTTTCTCAGACGTGACTGAATCAGTTTGCTCTGTAGCTCAGGAACCACAGGGTTCCCATGGTTAATTCAATGAACTATTTGATTTCACTCAAGAAGCAATTGTAAAGCTGAGGCGCAAGTGCGTAACCAAGAGCACTGTAGGAGACCAGGGATGCCAACACCGCATATGGGGTTTGCTTCCTATAAATCTTAAAGTGACAGCACACCTCAATCTAACTAGACTGTTACTCTTTAGTGCAGAGGAAATCAAACTTCAAGTGAGAACGTAAAAGTTGAGACAAGCGCTGCAGCCACAACCATGCTTTTAAAAGATGCCATACTTTTGAAGTTACAGCATATTCCCTTGCTGCTAAACCAAGCTGAGACTGCTGTCTCAGTTGCATTAAATTATTAGCTAATTAGCCTTGAGTAAGGACAACAGCGTGTTGATGCTGGCAAGCTGCGAAAAGAACACTTCAGCAAAGAAGATCAATAGCATTTTTGTCTGGCTTACAATAAGAAAACTGCTGGCCCAGGTTATGAGTTGAAGCCATTTTTCATTTGGCAGACAAGACAGCACTAGTGACAGATCAATACAGTAACTTTATGATAGGCTGCTGCTCCTGCAGATGGCAGGACCATAAACAGGCATCATTTTTAAAGCCTGGAGCAATCTATTACTAAGACAGAAACCACCCGACCTTTTGTAATATTTACACATTCCTACAGAAAAAGGAAAATCAGAAAACAAAACAGAGGGAAAATCAGGAAGATTAGCTGTCCTGCAAGACAGGAGGGAATATTAGATGCTTGAAAGTCAGTATTCAAAGTAGCAAGTGCCTGTGCTACTTGGGAGCTCACACTGAAGCCAGAAGGTTGGCACCAGGTAACTTCTCACCCCTTCAAAGAGAAAATGGTATTGGGGATCTGTTTTTAGTTAATGCAATTTTCTTATTTCTAGGTTATCTGGGATAAGAAAAGAGCTCATTAATTAATTTTTTAGAAACCCCAAAGTAACACAAACCACTTCACTGTGTCCTTAAAACATGAGATGAGTCACTTCAACACCTCCAACAGTAAGCAGTTACAAATGGGTAGTTATTTTTCCCATATACACACACACACACATATATCACGAATACACACACTGTAGCATTTGCATGAATGGGTTGTTACACTGTACTACTACTAGGATTGCCTGTACAGCCCCACCACCCTAACACAGGCAAAAGAAAACAGGAGCAAGGTTTTCTAATTCTAGCGCTTTTATGGTAAGAACCTCTAGTTGATGAGAATATAAAGGACCACACCTTAACAATTCAGGCCAGATCCTCAGCTGAGGACACTGGTGAAGCATCTGGTCCTATATTTTCATGTTTATAGTAAAAAGACAACTAATAACCACAGAACATGGTGAATTAGCCATACAACCAGCTGGCCTCTGCCTCCCTGTCTGAGGCTGGTTTGTGTCAATTACTAAAGAAAGATCTGCTTAAGCAGGAAACTAATTTTACAAAAGCATGTTGGGTCTCTGGGCTTTCATCAATACTTTTTGGTTGCTGCAAGTAACTAATTAACATCAACATAAAGAAGTAGTACAAAAATATTAACAAGCAGTATATAAAAACTGAGGAGGCTGGTCCTTCCCCATACAGCAGCTGGCTTCCAGTCCATGCCTGAAAAATGAGTTATTTTATCTGGCCACTAGTTTTACCTTGCATGATGTAAGCAAACAGCACTACATCCTCCCATTAAGTAATACCCATTATGCACAGCATCAGTTTCAAATGCAGTAGAATAGCACATGAACTAGAAGTCTTTAGAGTGGGCTCGGCTCGTGCTAAGAGTAACTCAGCACACACTTGATAATGCTACATCTGCCAATGATCTTGCTGCTCCAAAACTAACCCACTGCACCTTCTACAAGATCCTATACACATCGAGCTGTGTTAAAGCAGGAAAACTAGGAATTTAATCTATTTTTAAAACAAATTGGATTTCTTTGAACTCGAAGGCAAAGGATGGTTTCAACTGCTTCGTATTTATAATCTCACCTCTCTTCAGCACACACAAGGGCTCTTTATACCCAACCGCCCTTAGACACGCTGGCCAGACACCAACACACGGTGTCAACCCAGAGCCTCTGCCAGCCTACCGCAGAAATCTCCGGTGCTAACACACACAACAGCAGCCCGCAACCCTGATGCACAGGATGCAAATATCCCAAGAGATGACGCCCCCATGGATTGGGCTAAAACAGACGCTAAAACCCAATGGCTTCATTTTTGTAATTTGGTTTTTTGTCTGGGGTTTTGGGGTTTTTTTTTGGTTGGCTGGTTTCAGGTGTTTTGGTTTGGTTTTGAATAAGTTCACTACATTTTTGGTTGCAAGAAATATCTGTAAAAAACTAAAATCACAACACTCAGAAATAATTACTGATACTTCTTTTACAGTGCCTTAATGACACTGCTTCAATTTTAAGATAATCCAAAGCGTTTCACTCCTGCCATAGCATTATGAAGGTAGTGGCCTCACAACAACTGTTCCAAAACAGGGACTCAGCCTCAGCACACCCAGGACACACATCCTATCTCAGCTGGCCGCCACCTCCAGGAAGGCAGGAGGGGAACCAGGTCTTCTGGAGTTTGGCTACACAGACACTAGCTAAAAGCCCTATTGGGAGGAGTGACCGGATAACCTGGCACTGGAGTACCCGAGGATCACGTGCATAGTGAGGTGAGAGCATCTGCCTAGAATAAAGGGGAAGAGAGCCCCTCACCCTCAAGGAGGTGGAAGCCATGTTCCTCCTGCACCTGGAGTGACTATTACTCACTTTTTGGTGCAATGAATCCCTCATTCTTCCGCACTTCAGCCACTTTTATCCCACTCCTCCACTGAGCACGCTCCCATATTTCTGTTTGTTATGATTTTTTTTTTCTTTTCCCCTACATCCTATAAGATCTAAGTTGCAATACAGTATTTCCTTCTCAGCAAGGTACTCACCACAACTGACTTTCTGTTATTTTTCCTTTGTCCTTGGTGAGATCTAAACTACAGCCTTCAGATCTCAGACAAAACCATACACAACACCTTATTATCATTTTTTTCTTCCCTAGCAAAGTCTTGCTTGAAGAAGCTGTGTCTTAACATTTGCTCTGCATCCATCCAAAAATAAACCCATATCTTCATTTTGTATTTTGGATATTGTATTCACATGAGATACACCTATTTGCATGTAGACTTTACCACTGTAATAAAACTATCAACTGTTAGTTGGATAGTAAAGCACAGGTGAAAGGCACCATCTCTTCATTATTTATTGTGCCATGATCGTATTTAACTCCATGATAGTGACCAGAGGGCAAGATCACAATGCATATATTAATAATACAGACAAGGAGACTAACGTAGTGCATTCACATTACGCACTGTTTGTACTACCATCCACCAGAGCCAATCCTTTTGAGTGTAATAAAGTGAAGGTATTATAATTAGAGAGTTCATAATGCCATTTAATCAAGTGTGGAGTTGGAGCACAGTGGGTTGTATACAGAAGACAAAACCACATGAAGCAGTACAACGCCAAGTGCAAGAAAGGGCACGTATTTTTTTCAGGAAAAATAACAAGTTACTACAAAGCTGTGTTTGTTTTCAAGTACTCACTCAAGAGAGTTTGCACACTAGGTAACTTTATATCATGAAAATAAGTTATTTCATAAACAGCAAATGAAATATGACCACAAAAATGTCTTTTGATTCTTACAGACAGAAAACCCCAGATTCAAGTTCTCAATTTGCAGATTAGTTATTCATAGTTTTATTGCAAGAATTAATTATACATCAACAATATTATAATTATTTTTCTACCACTGCTTATTATATACAAAGTGCTTTACAATAGCTAAACAGCTTTCATGACACCTCTAGAAGTCTCTAAGTACTGCAGCTGAGACAGGAACATCCTGAACTGTCAAGCAGCAGAACAGCAAAGGCCAAGTGAAATCAGGAGTAAAACTGGGCACTGATCTATAACCAGGCCATTTTCCCAGGGCTCACAGTATCCTTGGCACATCTAACATGAGATGTTTCTCACAATCAAGATCAACTCCTTCCCATGTCTCAAAACCAGCCTGGGAGCTACCCTGATCCTCTCCCATGCAACAGAAAATCATATACTTTTTAAAATTTCAAAGGTAGGCGGAAATCATCCTTGCAGATGAGAGGGATCAGACTCGCATGTTTTAGATTTGCCTCCTGACCAACCTGACAGATCTTGCACATCCACCTCCCAGGACTAGTGACATCGGTTGGCAGGAAGGAACATACTACACAAGGACAGACGCTGGTGACAATGGTTACACCTACAACTAATTTCCCTTCCGATACACCGAAGATATCCTACATCATTCTCTGTAGAAACAAAGACTACTCCTACCTTAAGTAGTCCTTGTTTTAACCACATCATAATATTTTTAGGGAAACATTGAAAAATCGTATCCATTCTATGTACAGAGAAACTTTCTTGACAAAAAAGCAGGAGCACAACCACTGAAGTTGCCAGAAACACACGTGGCATTTGGGCACAAAGTGTTATGGTACATTTTTTATTTCTATCACAGATGTAACTAAGGATCCTAGCTTGATCTTCACTGGGGGCCTTAGGAGCCCAAATATGATTTTTCATTGTAACTCATAAATAAGTATACTTAATGTATGTATCCAAGTTACCAGGTAACTGTAGCTTAACACACAGGTAACGTCATGAAAATTAAAACAGAAAAATTATGCAGCAACACAGAGCTTCAAAAATAATTCTTGGGCAAGCAAGCATCTTCAGACTGAAGTGTTATTTACAGGTTTGTTAGATACATAATTGCATGTTCTCAAATGACTACAGATCAAGAAATAAAAAGGTCTGAATTAAAACAGAGTCTGATTTAACACCCCTTAAGGCTGAAAAAAAGATTCCCATTAGCTTTACAGAGTGTTGGGTTGTACCCTAGTCACGCTACCGCACAAGTTTCCTGTGCCTTTCAGCTTATTTGTATAACAGTTACACAGCCAGTCATTCCCAAAATAGCAAGAAATGACCTTCCATCTGCCTGGATATTCTTTATGGACAACAGCTCGACACTGCTAATGGCTAAAAAAGGACTTTGCAAACTAGGAGTCAATTTTACTGTAACCTGTAGAGTTTTGCTCAACCCTTACCATCTCCAGAGAAGCACTGTGATCAGGAGCCATTTATCTCACTTTCAAAGCTATACAGGCTGGTTTGTTTCTTCCCTGCCATCATGCTCAACTCCTATTTCATAATTCATAGAATGGTTTGGGTTAGAAGGGACCTCAAAGATCCTCTAGTTCCACCTTCTGCTAGCCCAGGTTGCCCAAAGCCCCATCCAACCTGGCCTTGAGCACTGCAGGGGAGGGGGCAGCCACAGCTTCTCTGGGCAGCCTGTGCCAGGGCCTCACCACCCTCACAGGTGAAGAATCATAAGGAAGAAATCTGCAGAGATCACATGCTTTTACCACTTACTCCCAAAGAGCTCATTAATTTAAGAACCTGTATTGATTTTGTGGGATTATTTAAAATATTTGGGTGCTTTAAATTCTATGGGAATGAACATCTCAAAACTTACACTATTATAACGGATAGGAAATGAGATGTTTACTTTCTTTCTTCCTTTAGAGCATTAATTTACAAAAGATAATAGGAAAACTTCCCCCTCATCTGCATTCTAAAAATGTTCCCCAAAAATGTGGGAGAAGGCTCAATATGCGTAAGACAAATACAAACTAAAGCACACCCAACAAACGGCAGGACAAACAGTTTAATCCTTGCTCAACAAATAAGCACCACAATTCACCGCCTTGAAGTGGATGAAATACAAGTCTGTTCTTTATTAGTGGAGATGAATGTTTGTCACCTTAATCTCCAATATACTATTCTTCTGTAACTATGGGGTATATTCCCAGGTCAATCTGTGGGAGATTTAGGCAGAGGATGTTAATCCTAGTGCAAAACTTAAGCAACATGAATCAAGCCGAAGTGTTGCAGAACATTTTAGCCAAAAGCAGCAGCTCCCATCAAACAGGCCATAGTAGAGATAAAAATCACGCTGTTCTAATATCCTTAGGGCTTTATCCTGCCAGCACTAACTGATAGTGTTGCTTATGAGAGCTACTGGCTCAACAGAGCAACAGTAAGGACAAAAATGTATCTCAAATCCTTTATTAAATCAAGTTTTCATTAAAATTACCTGCTCTCTACTGCTTTTGATTGAAAGTGTGCCACAATATTAAACTGTTTAGATTCCCACCCATTTCACCCAGCCTACATGTGCAGTGTTGATTCTCTGAACATTCTGCAGGATGATTTACACCAAAGAGTACATTTGCTGTACTGATTACAGACTTCAAATACCATTAAAGTCTGTCAGAAAGGCTGCAGCACCTTGGTTTTGAAAAACAAGCTTTTTAAGAAATGCAAACTCAAAAATCAGCACCCAAATCTTAACCTGGAGTTCCTGTCTCCTGTATTTTTAATACAGAAAATCCTATTAGCTTGTTGCGCTATTAATTTCTATTTAAAATACTAGCCCTTTATTTGCACCTTGTTAATGCTTCAAAGTGAAAACCAGACATGGTTGTTTGACACGGACTAAAACTGTTTAACATCTATTTCAAATAAGTGGGTGTTACACACCTAAATGTATTACACCACACTTTTTTTAGTCCTTCTAATTTTCCTTAAGGTAAAAACCTAGAATAATCACTTCATTGTTACATTTCATAACAGCAACCCTCACAAGGTGATAACATTTTGGTCCCATCTGATTACCTTTGTCTTAATAGATCCTAATGGAAACACAAGTAAACCCTCTTTCTTAACACTCATTACTATCAGCAGTCACTATAAGGTAACCACTCAAAGGGCTGTAAAGCATACATGCAGTACAAATGAAAAAGAACTTGCACTGCCTTTCACTCACACTTCCAATCTTGTTCACTGAACCAATTTAGGGTAACCAAAACCAGAGTGCCAAGCATCCCAAGACAGAGCTGTTAGAGTGCCAACGGGGGTTAACACTGCTACGATGCTAACAACGCGGCAGCAGCCTACGAGAGACAAGACCCAGGAAGCTGTCCACCCAAGAGCTCACTGCCTAGGGAAAAATCAAATAGATGGGATGTACCTGAAAGCCCATAAAAGAAAATAAACATGACTGTTATTATTGACTGACTTCTTGCCTACACTGCAGAAGTACCGAGTCGTTAGGCAGTACTTGAGCAGGGCAAGCACAGAAAGGGACATGTTATAAGAAAGCATGTCCCACGTGCAGAAGGTGATGCCAGCAAAGGTATGAAGGCTGTCAGGGGAGCAGCAGGTTACCAGAGCATTAAGCCTTGTACTACTGAAAGAACAGCCTTCTGGCAAGGACACTCACCTACAGGTGCTCACTTCTACTCTCTGGCAAATGAAAGAGAAGTCCACAGCTCCAGTGGGTGGCTGTCATCCACAATGCCCTACCTGATGCCACCTTTAGAAAACAGAGGTCCTGACATGAGAAATCAGAGTAGCCCACAAATGAGCCAACTGTGCTGAAATCTGGTTTGACTGCAGAGGTCAGGACAGCTCATCAGCCAGCTGCTCTGCTATGTAAGTGTAACGAGACACCCGCAGCTTGCTGCCCCTCCAGTGTAATTGCACATCTTGTTCTTTGTAATCATGCTTACCACTTATACGCTGCTGTGGAGACATAACTAATCCTCACAGATCCCACTGAGAGGCAGGCAGAAAAGTATTACCATCCCCATTTTACAGATGGAGAGAAATAGATATTACCTACAGGAGCCAGTTAATGACTGGAATAACCTGATGCACTTCCACAGGCCTGGGAGGATCCAGCCTCAGGCAGGCCAGCAGCCAGCTTGGCCAGCAGAGGTCAAGTCACTTGTCAGAAGCCATAGGGTGTAGCAGTGAGATACAAGTCTCACAGCTCTGAAACTGGCTTCATCTCAGGTCACCGTACAAACCATACCTGGTAAACACCTGTGCTGGGCTGGTTAGAGGGCTTTTGGCAAGGGTGGGTGTGGGTGGAGGTTTTTTGTTGTTTTGGGGTTTGTTATTTTGTATTTTAAACCAACCTACAAGGGCTTCTAATTAAAAAGAAGCCCAAATAAAGCTAAAACTTTTCCTATAGTTCCCTAAGTGGAAGGAAAGAAACTGCTCACAATTGGATTAATTCTGAAAATAATTACAATTATTTGTTTTCTGCAGCATCCAGAAGATACCATGGTAGCATTAACAGCTGCCAGAAGAGAGATCGTTACTTACAAATGAAATGCATAATATGTGAAAAACACAGGACAGCAACGTGCAAATGACATGATGTAGATACAGCAAATAATACAGTGAGGAGGCAGCAGAATATATTTTTATGTCTGTTGTTACTAGGTTACATATATTTTTCTCAAATGCTATGGTAGGTGGGGAATAAAGTTTTATTTTCTATTCTTTTTAAGGTTTCAAAGTTCAAATGAAGCAAGTGTTAACTACCTCCTTCTGCATTTAAAACTGCAGATAATTATCAGTCAACCATCCAAACTTCCAAGACAATCATAAAGTTGTTACTTGTTCTTTAAACTCTTTGGATATACTTAAAATTATTTTTCACATCTTTCTTATGGATGTAGCAATGCTAGGAACTTTAGAAATGGAAAATGGTCTTGCCAGTTTGGTTTAAACAATGATCTGACTCCAGAAGGTAAATTTTAAATAGAATTTTTTAATAAACTTTAAACAAACTTATCATCACAAGGCCAAAAGCCAGGTTGAGGAATTGACTCCACAATTATTTTCAGATTCACTGCTACCACTCAATCCCTTTCCAATGTATACCCTCCATCAAAGGAGTCATGTAGCTTACAACCCTGCAGAGAAGTAGCTTCTCATTAGCAGGAAAGATTCGCAAAACCATTTTAAAATTACAGATTGATGTTTTAGCCAGGTCCACAGACAGAAATATCGATGCAGTGGCCAGCTAGACAAACTCCCCCCCCCCACATTTATGTTGCTGTGAATTCTCCCAGCCTTTGGTAATGTTCTCTATTGTAACTGTTTAACAACAGGCAGCAATATTTTTCATCACCCTAAAGGGTACCCTCTGTAACCATTTTAGACGTGAGTGGGAAGTGAAAGAAGAACAGATTTTACCTCAAAACCCAAGGTATTTGCTATCTGAGCAGCCAGCTGCTCCAACCAGGCCTTCCCCTGGCCAGGCACTACCTAAAGCAGCACATTTCCCTTCCAAACGATGACCAAACAGTTCAATACCTGCTCATCTTGTGCACCTGTACCAGAAAAAGAAAAGAAAAAGCATGATACTTGCTTCCTGGTTGCTTATTTTTAGGACCTCCGCTGCAGGACACATTAAGGTTTCCTGCAAGGCACCAAACCTTGGCTTATTTTGTGTTCGAAGATGCCAACAGGATTCATCACTGTTAACAAGGTCTGCTCTACTTACATGTCAAGAAGATACGTTTTTCTTGAGCTTTGGGATTGGATGCAGGACTAAATATGCCTTATACAACTGAACTTAGAAGACATGACTGTGAATTATGTGACACTATATATCCCAAACCAAACATTTACATTAAAAAAATAACCCATTTAGATAATCAATTCAGCTTGTTTACTATACTACCTGGCTAACAGCCAAAAGACAGATTTTTCAAGGGATTTTATAGATTCACTCAGGAAAAAAACAAACACCAAACCATTTGCTAGAGGAACACTCACAATTCACCAGCTCCTTAAGTCAAAAGAAACATGGAGGAATTCAGCCTTTTCCCAGCGTTCTGTTATGCAGCTTTACAGTCAAAACGTGCATCTTGGGATAAATCAACTCACATGTTTACACTACCTTTCATGTTTCCACGTGCACATTTTGCCTACCAGTTTCTATGGATTATGTAAATAGTTATGATCATGTGGTTTTAACTATCAGGAGAAAATTCCAGAAACAAAATTTTCACTTGATACTTTTCCTTTAGCACGCAAAATTAAGTAAATCTTGTAATGATCTTCGTGCTTTTTAAGTAACATTATTTCAAAAGGAAGAACAACCCATGAGAACTTTCTTTTTAAAGAAATAAAGCTGAACTCGCACAAACCACAAAGACAAATCAGAGGACAATCTCCAAACAACCTAGTATCAAAGTACATAAAATACGTAAAAACATTTTAAGGTCCCAAAACATTACAAGAGCAGTCCTCTAAATCGACCTGTGCATTCCTATTCACAGTCATTCAACACTGCAGGGATCTCTGAGCCACAGTGCAGTAGGGTCACTTCTGGATTATACAGCATGTAACAGATTTGATAAGCTTGTGACAGGGATATGCATATTACAGGTAATTAGAAGCCTATTAAGAGAAGGTACAAAAAATGTTCAGAAATGATAGCACTTTTGTTCTCTTCTACAACATGAAAGTTTTTACTTTTTCTAGTGAAAAAACCTGACTTCTCACTGGAGGACTGTAAAAACAACTTCAACAGAACTATTTGGGGACATAATACAAAGGGGGAAAAAAAGGAAAAAAGAAGAGAAGAAAACAAGAGAGGCAACCCCAACACACAGAGTAACTGGAGACAGACAGCATGCAATCCAATGTTTTCCAGCTCCAGCTCCCACGTAACATCACTGGAAGTTTCCTGCTGAGGGATCTCAGACCTATCAGTAGAGCAGCAAAAGGGCCAGATGCACAGCATAGCATCAGGTATCTGGGAGCTGTTGTGTGAGCATAAGCACGGCAGCACAGCAGAGGGAAGCCTGTGAGTGGGCATCCAGCTACAGCCACGCAAAGGAATGGGACATGCAAGCCTCCTGCCTCAGTTTCCTCACCCGAAGCAACAACATTTACCCAACTCACACCAGAGCACTGAAGAGGTTAACTCATGTGTGCAAAGTGCTTTTAGACTGAAAGCACGCTTTATTTCTCGCCTTTCAGCAGCAGCAGTCATTCTCACAGAAATCCGAGTAGCCAGGAGCTTCCTATTCAGCCAGTTATAAAAGTCACAGTTCTCTTGATAGCTCTGCATGACCCACTTCTCCACCTCAAGCCTGCTGTGGTAGTATTTAAATGTCGAGGAGTTTATCAGTATATAACTGAAATGTTAAGGGGGGAAGCGTATTAGTGGGAACAGGGAAAGGCAAAATTTATGACACATAAAAGGCACTGCTTATTCAGATGAAATTTATTATAGCCCATTTGAGTTAAAATATCACATATGTATGAGACCTTAATGAAACCGTAATCCAGACAGGAGCGGAGAGAAGGCTGAGCGAGCTGCGCACTTGTGCGGAAAGAATTTGCTCCTGCAGCCTGGCAGGCAGAGCTGTACCCGGCTGAGTGTGCGTGTGCGCCCGGGCCAGCGTCAGCCTGCGAAAACAAAGATCCCCACGGCCCGGGAAATTAATGGGAGGAAGCGAGTTGTGGAAACAAACCGACAAAGGAAGACGTATCAAAGGTTTCAAATCTATTCAGCGTTAGACATTGTGGAGTAAAGGCACAATGAATCACAGCTGATTAGTGCTAAGACTAGCTCTCACTGCCTGCGTGCACAGCAAGAAGCAAGACAGAAACCCAAACCCTGCGGGAAGCTTCAGGGGTTCCCAAGACAAAAATGTGAAAACAACCATTTCCATAGAAAGGGCTCTTCCACAAGCTGGTGAAACAAAGCGGTTTTAGTCCAGTCCATCCCTTACACAGAGCAACTATGGAGGTTTCCACTTATCCTTCCTGTGACTGAGGCATGGCTACCCTGCCGCTTATTTAAGGGTGAAGAGGAGGAGAGCAACCGGATTCCTGTTTAACCCCACAGAATGTGTGGAGGTATAAAAGAGGAAGGGTCTGGGCCACTGGCTCTTTATGCTGGGGGTATACATACCCAGCATACACACACATACACAGCCATGCAAAAGATGCACCCAAATCAGACTTTTGTGTCTCCTTTTCAGAGACTTCTTCCTGGATGGCTGCCTCTGTCCCCTCTTGCCCATCTCTGACCAGCACAGGAATGTGCAAGGGAAGTTTGCATTTCTAGCCTGCTGCTGGCATTGCTATTTCAGAAGGCAGCAACAGCAAGAGACAACAGCCTAGCTTATTTCACAAATTTTAAATTCCTTCAAACCCATCTTTCCCCCATAGTTTACTTTGTAAACACACCACCTGCAAAACACAGCTTTGGTTCAGATCAGGAATACTGCTACTGCATGAAAACTTTCAAACCATGAATTAAGGAGGTTGTGGTTCCAAACACCTATTACCACTTGATTATGTCCATCAAGAAATATCATTATTGAACATTTTTTTCCTAGATAAAAATCATGATCACGTATTTCTGGACAGCAAAACAGACACCTTCAGCGTCAGTTAACTAGGAAGCCTGAAGGCAGTGTGACAACAGATGTAGGCACTGCTATTGGGTCAGCAGTCACCCACCGTGCTTCATACAGCTGATGCTCAGAGACAAGCAACAGCAATTGTCTTTGCTGTGACCACATCAACTGTTCTCCTAGAGCTCACTGGTGTGCTCTGTCATGTCATCCAGAAAAATCTTCCTCTATTTTTTGTCTTAACTGAACGAATAACTAAGCCAGAAAAAGTTATAGCGATGCTAAAAGCTGGGACATTAATAAAGCAGGAAATACTTTCCTGCAGAACGCAAGACAGATGGTGAGGACAAATTTTAGCTTCCTTCATTTTGAACAAAATGAAACATCTTCAGAAAATCCGTGAGGAGAAATATTAAATCAATACACTATCTATGCTTGGCTGATGTCCTTTTAGAAGCTTCACACTGTTAGAATTGTAAGCTATTAACAGTATTACTTTTCAAAGAAGTAAACGTATGCATGATTGTTCAAACAGCATACACATAGCAAATCCATAAACCAAGAAATATATTTGTAACTAACAAAAATTCTCCTGGAGATGTCATTTCTGGGCATCCAACATGAACTCTCACTTGAGAAAGATTCATTTCTCCACCTGGACACACATACATGTCATCACACACCCAGGACAGCATTAGCAACAATGGGCAGAATTTAGGAAGTCTGGAAGTGAGTACACCATACAAAGAACAGAGCAGTAACAGCTGAGCAGGTAATAAGCTGTATTAGAATGCAAGTTAACAACAGCTAAATTGGATTTATACTTTCACGTTACTATTTTATGAAACATAGCTCCTGTACTGAAAAAAAAAATTAACTTTTTAGAAAATAATAAAAATTCAGCTTAGTCTCAGTGAATACGAAGTACAAGAACGATGGCTTAGCATGAGCAAATATTAAACCAAACCCCTGCCCAAAAAACAGTGCTATCCTGATATTTTTCTCCTTCAAGTTCCTTAATTCAGCATAACTCCAGTTATAGTTGTTTTGAATTATCATACCAAATGTATAATTTCGCTTACAATGAAACTCATGGTAAGCAACATTTACCTCTCCAGAAGATTGGTGGTTATCTGAAAACTACTCCTTTCACTTTTTTCAGTTTTAAGGTACACTTTTAGCCTTTCTATTTGCAAACCGGTATCTAGACTATGCACCCACTGAAGCTACAACAGCCAGTAGTGAAAGACTTTCCTCTAGACATCTTCTCTTGAAAAAAATTCATCAGCTTGACTTGCTACATGGGAACATTGACAATGCTGTTTGGTAAGCAAAGCTGCCTCTATGCCTAGCCCAGCAACAAAGTACCATTTCAAAATGCCTAAAAAAGGTCTACTACAAGGTGTCCAACTCCTGGCCAACCATGTGCTTGGTGGCCCTGCCTTGGGCTCTGCAGTAGAACAAACAGCTCATTACTGGACTTGGCATTTTGAGCATCTTTTCTTTAATCTCTCAAATAAAAAAGCTCCCCTAGATAAGCAAAGGGGAACACACACACTCACATAAAGTAGATGCTATGATTTGTGCTAACGAGACAGAAATAGCAGCATGACCAAGACCCAAGTACACGATATGACACGTGCAGCTGTCTAAATAGCTCTGCTGTCAGTGTCACTGCATGCTAACAGCATTCCCTTCTGCTTGGCCTTGGCTCGCCACTTTACACAAGAGTTTAAGAATTCAGGCACTTTCAGCTCCACCTAAACTAAACTACTCACTTAAAAAATAGGAAAAATAGCCACACAACTAGTTAACATTTCACTCACTCTAGAAAGGATTCAAGAAAGCTTGTATCATAGAGCAAGAATCCAAGAATCTCTTACTTCTGGAATATGAAATAAACGGTGGCAAACTTTTTTCTCTCCACCCCGATGAAGGTCTTTTTCAAAAGAAAACGAGTAAGAAAGAAAACATTTATATCTTCTGTACAGCAACGATTAACGTAATATTGTGAAAATACTAGCAGAGAAATCTCTAAATGTTTACCTGTCATCTCCACAAGACAATGTTTTACTGAAGAAACTACTGCCTGGTGATGTACTGCATCCATTTTGTGAGCTCCTTTTATGTTCGAAATGCCCTAGAACAACTTCAAGTACGCAACCACAAATTTGAAAATCCTCAACGATTTACCAGTCCTGCAAAGGTATGCCAAGGTGGTATCTCTTAATCTTACAAACCTTGCCTTAATTTTAAGAGAAGAAAAAACACATTTCCTTTATTTTGATATTTATACTCTAATTGCATTGTAATCCCAGCCTAATGCCATGGACCCAGCACTTGGGCCACTTCAGTTCCTTCCTCATAGCATCCACGCAGGCAATAAGATACTAAGCTAAAATACCAGCTAAAAGACCTTTCTTCTGTAAGCAATTATGTGTCCCTGCAGCAGAATCTACTCAAAGCCAGAGAAATCCAGATCAAACTGCTTCAGGAGTTTTTGGGAGTGTGTGCATTTTGTAAATTCTGGGTGCCATCACACGAATTTCGACCTAGATTTGAGTTTCACATTCAAAATTGGAAGAAAATTTTGGATATAAGAAGTAAAGAAAAGAAAAAAGCTTATCTGTAATTTAGCTGCAGCACCAGTGTATTAGAAGCTAGCTAAATACAGCAAAATACACACCACTTCTTTACTAACCAACAAGAAGGGAGTTAAACCAGAGAAGTACTTGTCAGCCTTGCTAGCCTAAGACATGTTTAGTGGAATACAAGTCTTTTCCGGGCCTGTCCCCTGCCAGATGGGCTCTGCTGCGCACAGTGAAGAGCTCACGCCACAGACATCAGCGATCAGACACTGAAGAGCGTACCAGGCACTGCTGCATCTTCACCTAAAATGTCCAGAGGGCCAACAGAAAGGACCTCTCACAAACAATATCATTTTGGGTGTAGTGAGGACTCCTGTTCTCCTGTGAGCTTTTGGAGACATAAAAGAAAATACAGATGGCCAGCCCTGGACACCAAGGCTTTTCACCAGCTTTAAATTCTCTTGAGAAAATATCATTGCTTCAAAGGAAATTAAGCCTAGACATCAAAAGCAATGCAGAAGAATCATTTACCCAAAGCTACCATCTCTTTGCCAACATAGATGATCTTTACGTTCCCTTCCAACCCAAACAACTCTGATTCTGTATCAGTAAAGCACTAAAAGCATTCAGAGCCCAGAGACATCCAGCAGGTTCAGGATTTACAGACACACGTTTAAAACAACAAAAACCCCCTACCCTATAAGTGACCTTAAAGGGAACTACCATATATAGACATGCCATTACTGTATGAGCCATTCTGGCTCAGGCAGTTAGGAAAAAATGTCATCTTTATGCCTGCCAGCCCAACACACAGCTCTGGGCACAAGATTTCTGCTTGGCCTCGGCTGCAGGAGGAGTTCATACCCCACACCAGGAGTTGCTTTCACCTGCACTCTGCCCTATTGTCTGCTGGCAATGCCACACACCTGGGCAGAAAGGCCAGGTGAGGGTGGAGAAAGGCAAGTTGGATGGAAACACTCAGCATATGTGCAAATTAATGAGTTCAATTTAATTACCTCCCAACAGAAAGATTAAATAGGGTGCAACTGGTGATATAAAATCATCCTAATGGGTTCCACTGCTTGAATCCACCGCTCATCAAGTTGAATTCATTTTTAAACAGTGGAAATTCAAACAACTCCCATGAGAAACTAACACAATTCCCACCTCAATCAAATGCTTTGTAATAGTTACATATAAAATGTGATTTTTGAGGAGGGAGAGTTGATTATTTTTTTCCCCTTTCATTCCTATAGGAGACCCAGCAAACTGATAGCATCAACGGAACAATGCTGGAATAGTGGAATGAACTGAGGAGGAAGTGTACAAACGCACTATGAATGGCATTTCACAACTAACTCAAAGCCACATTTTTTAATAAAAGTGGTAGCTAAGTATCTTGAGTGCTTAAAATAGTAGGACAGTTAGGCTATTTTTAAACTCTTTATGATCCAAACCTTCCAGAAGTAAATTTGCAGGTATGCAAATATCTGAAAGTAATTTAAGACAGCAATTAATTTACATTTTATAGTATGCTTCCCAAGTAAAGATTTCAAGTTTTGCTGCTAATTTTGAGTATCCAGCTGAGCTACATCAAGTGTACCCGAGTTCACAGTGTGCCACAGATCCTTTACATGGTTTTAACTTGGGCATGACTAATTTTTTTAGCAAAAATCACTACTGAGTTTACGGAAGTTGAAGTTGTGATTTCTGGGCGGGGGCGGGGGGGGGGCAGAAATCACTATATTATTTTAATTAAAACAAGCAACAGCACTGTTGTACAAAACCCAACAATCCCCATTTTTTTCCACATCATACACAACTTTTTGGAGAAGACTTTTTGCCATGACCTTTGAAGACAGACTCCACTTACACTATTTCCACTTCATTTCATCAGAAAAAGACTTGAAAAATACCTTTCTGGAGTTGAGATGCTGTCTGACAAGTCCAATCTCAACAAGTGATTAACATGCTGACAATTTGCCAAAAAAAGGTCCGTTTACCCACTTGGTAGGCAAGCAAACATTTGAGAGGACAACTGGTATCTACGCAAGGCAGCAACAGACTGAGTGGTCATCAGGTGTTAAATAGCAACTGACATTTTAAATGAAATCCAAGGGCCATCAGCATCAAAGGTTCACTGAACTGGAGCAACTGAAAGGCAAAGGGAAAATGCAAACAAAATAGCCATATGTCTTCTCAGTGGCAGTTCTGTCTGTCTAATTTTATATTTTGCTAATCGATACCGTAACAATAAAGCATTTCCAATATCAGCTTTGTGAAAGTCTTCTCCATTGAATCATACTTACATGAAAGGAAATCAAACTGGCACAGCTTTAGAATGAGGCTCTATTCCTGGTGACATCAAAGACTAACACGGCGGGGTGGGGGGAAGGAGAGAAGAAGAAAAAACCACCCTGCACAATGTTAAATACCTAACAGGAGATGACAAATCAAATGGGAATTACTGTGGTAAAAACATAATTAAAAACTTGATTGAAGTTAAGCAGAATTTACATAACACTGCAAATTAACTTTACACTGAAGCTATTCACTGGGAAAGCAATAAAAAGGCATTTCATTAGTAATCTATATTTAAACAATATGTACAATAGAGTTGTTCTAATGAGAAACGTAGGGGTTTTAATAACAGCAGTTTCCAATGGCTGCCAAGAGACACCACTATCACCAAGATTTCTGCACATAAACAAACAGTCTATGGCAATACCACATGTGGGTTGTAGCTGTGGGACCCAGCACAAGTTGGTGCTCTACAGCTTCTTGTAGAATAACTGCACTGAAAACACTAGGACATAGCCCTGAGCCACCCATTCAGCCTTCTGACCTTGTGTGGAGAAACAGCCCACGGTCAGCAGAACCAGGACTTCCCTTTTTCTTAAGTTTTCTTTAAAGAATGTATCATTCTTGAAGGTTTACGGAACACACATCTGTCACTGTGATATTTCGTTCCCGTATCTTTAAGGACACAGACTATTTGCAATAGTGACAAAGAATTACACTGAAATCATCAACAAAACCACATAACACACTATTACTGGAAAAATAGTAATAATGAAAATAGCAATAAAACCACATTAAATATAAAATACCCATACACACACCATTTATCTCCAAATGCTGAAATCAAAACACACACAAAGAAATGCACTATTACGATCCCAAGATGGGAATTTCCTACAACTCATGGCAGAGAACATAAATTCAGTTTATCCCAGATTTCAAAGGGAATGCAGAAGATTCTGTTCATGTAATGATATCTCACTTCTTCCTTATATCAGACAAATATGCTTTGGTCTTTTTCAAGCCATAAATTCTTCACAAATTCTGTTGAAATTTTAGTAGGTTTGTGGTAACAACCTTGCTTGGTCACCTTTTATAAACAGTCCAGTTATCTTCTCAGGTCACCCAACCACAACCTTAACCTATGTCATAAAATCCATGGGGTAGTTTACATCAGCATTGTTTCTATATTTTTACCTTTCAAACCAAGTGACAAAGCCCATGATTTCCAACAGGAATTCAGCTGCATTCAGGTGAAGGCAGCCACTTATGGCACCTTCTAACAAGAACTGGGTTTTCAACCTTTCTCTACTTGAAACGCTTTAGGAAGTCCATTCCAGGCAACAGTGACTTTGAAAGAAAAATAATCAAGTGAAAAAAGTTAAGTGAAAAAAGTTAAATGAAAAATTTTGTTGACAAAAGCAAAACAAAGAAGTTTGTGTTTTGACCTAATAGAAGTATTTTTATGCCTTTCCCATAGATACCTGCTGTGTATTTTGGGTACTATGGATTAATATATGGAAAAACAAAGTAAAATTAACAAAAGCAAGATTGTTCTGTCTCTCAGAATGATAAACATCCCAGAGCTTCACAGGAAGAAGTGCAGTGGGTACTATGAAACTACGATGTTGAAATTGATACTACCTTAATTAACACAGTCTAGAATATTCAGAGCAAAAGACTTGATTTCGCTAGTTGACAATGTTTCCAGCTTATACGAAAGGACTTAGGTGAAATGGATATAAGTCAAGCAATTTATTCAGCCAAATGCCCAAACACAGTCCCCAGGAGTAGGAATCAAGGCTCTGCAGACTGTGCTGCTTGGATAAGGAGCTCTTCCAGGACATGTGAAACAAGGATTGCAGGCTTTTCGCTTGCCGTGGGAATACTGTATTCATGGAGCAATTGTCTATGTGCACACTTCCAGTTTGGTGGATCTGTGTTCCAGGAATCAATGTTTTTACTTTTATATGCCATTAAAAAGAATAAATCTTTAAACGCTATAAGTGTCTGAGACATGTTTTCTCATCAAATTGAGTTTGATTGGGTTTTTATGTCAGTTCAGAAAGAAAACAAGCAAATGGTGTTTCATCTTGTTTTGGCTGCTGAACTGCATTAAAAACCATATACGGAGAGATTAGTTCCCTTGTGTTTGCTGAAAATTTGGTAGATAACATTTGCAAATCACATCAGTGTTACTTTTTCTGTCCAAAACCCCACAAGTTATAGAACTACTTTTTTCTTTTAATTTATTTAAAAATAACAAAAAGCAAACCAACAGGAACACTGTATCTTGCCTAAACACATGAATACCAATGTCACCTCTGCACATTGGGTTTTTTGGGTTAGCAAGGCTACTTCAAGTAGCCAGCTTATAAAGCTGATGACACTTGCTAACCACTGCTAACTGTGAAAGGCAAACTCAAAATACCATAAAGATAGGAGAACCTGCTAGAAGCCCATCACATTTACTATGGCAGCCACTGGGAAAAAGTATGCATGACCTTATTCCAAAAACTGCTCTAGTGACTTAAATGGTATGTTGCTCCTCCGCTAAAGGCTGCACACAACTTCCAAGTTTAAAATATTTCATGCAAATTGTCACATCCAAAAACTATCTGACATTATGCATGCAAGATGTGCATGTCCCACGAGTTTTGCATGGCACTGGACAAAGGTCATCTTCCTTCCCACCTCCTGAGACGTGCACCCACTCTGCCATTATAGCAAATTGTAGAAATTATTCACAAATGAAGTTCCTTTAAAAGAAAGAGGGAGACAGCCCTGAATCTCCCAGAGCAGATAGTAAGTCGGGTAAGGTGTGCAGCAAGTAGTATGATAAACCTCATCAAGACCTCTCTCCTGGCAGAGCAGATCCTCCCCCGGGGTCAGCTGCTTGTGGCAGGGCCAGATTTCTCCAACTAGCAGAGAAGGGCAGAAGGAGGCACACTGTCCTTGGGCTGACCCAGGAGTAGTGAGCTCAGGAGAAAGGAACTACCCCATCAGTTCTGAGAAGAGCATTGACACACCAGAAAGCAAGCTAAGCTCAGTGCTTTTCCTTTTTTAACACGGTGCATTAATCCTCAAGAGAACGCAGCTCACACACAGCATCCACCCAGGTCAGAAAGACTACACTTTCACCACAGAGGGCACAAAAAGGACGTGTGCTTCTAAAAGCCTTTCCTATGCCTGCCTTACTCTGTATCCTGAGGACAATATGTAGTCACAAGGGGATGCTGGATTTAGGGGCAGAAGGATGTAACTGGAGCTTGTGGTAGGAAAAAATAAATAAATAAAAAGTTGTGTGGCAGTAAAAAACCACAGGCACAGCCAGGACTGCAAGTCAACTATGCACTGTGCAAACACACAAGCATGTAGCAAACTGTATTTCACAAATCTTGTAGTTCAATGAATAAAGAGAGAGGACCCCACAGCATGTTTGTAAAGCTAGTTACAAAAATATGAATGCCCAGAACATACCAACAGGTGGGTTTGGTAAAATCATTGTGAGCTTTATATTTTTCTTTGGACAACAGCTATCAAATGAGTTATGCTATTTGAAGAAAACAACGAGTTTACATACTTATGTGTATAAAAGGGATACTGCAGGAAAACAGAGTCAGTGATGGGTGGGAAACTGATTATTCAAATACATTCTTGGTATTATTGAATATAAATCAATCAACACAGCATGAAAAGCTTTTCCGGAATCCCTAACATCTGTGCCACCCAATCGTACACAACAAAGGTCCATCCTCTTCTCCTCTTCCAAGGATATGCCCTACTGACTGGCAAAGAACTGCAGATAAGCCATCAATTCTTCAATACAGTCTTACTGCACTATCTCAACCTCCAAATTCAAATCAACCTACAGAAAGTACTCAGTACCTCAATCTATTCCAAATTAAATTGATTAGAAAGAAAAATGAGATTTCTTCCTTAAGGAAATGAACAAGGACATGATGGGCTAGGTCCTATTACCATCACCTCCCCTGAGGTGACCTTATTCAAGGTAACTCTGTTGGAAATTCAGTTCCAAACTCCACTGGAAAGTCTGTTTTCAAGTGACCAGCAGAAGCCACGCACTCACCACACTTACTGTGGGGGCAGAAGCATTGCCAAACACTCTGCTGGGAGAAAAAGAAAAGTGATGTAAAAACCTTCTGCCATAAACATCTACCCATGCATTCAATGAACTGAAACTATGTGAACTCCCTGCAGAGCACCCATGGCAGAACAACAGATTAGGGCACATTTATGACTCCAGCACACTTTAAAAAGAGAGAGAAAAGAAATCTTAAACTTATCCTATCCAAAATGAGGATAAGGGATAGCAGCATATGGAAGATCCAGTATAGCTAATCCTGCAGGAATACAGCAATAGCCCCACTGCAAATCCCTACAGAAAGAATAAAAATATGCAGTCAGTAAAATGAATAAAGGTCTCATCCAGTGAGCTGGGAAGAAGCCAGAATAAAAAGCACATCATACAAGTCCTCTTCTCTTACCAGGTCTGAGCCCTGCTGCTGCCCACTTAGTTCAGCTCAAAACAGTGAGCATCTCCAGCAACATGCCAAGTCCTCTCAGTACCAACTGATTTCTGGAGGACCTCAGAGGAACTGCCGGTAGAGAGTTTTGTGGAATCATGGCTGTTGGCCAAAGGCCATGAGCTTGATACAATGAAATTGGTCAAGCAGTAAGGGCGTGAGAAACGTGGTGGATGTAACAAAGACGTTGTATCTTTGAGATAGTAAAGTATGTGAAGGAGGAACTAAGCTCGGGGGAAGAAGCCATAGGCATTCGTAGTATGTGCCAATATGGGCAGAGATGTTCTTTTATCTTGGACCAATTATGAGCTCAATTTTTGCAATATGCATAAGCTAATTATTGTAACCATAAAAGTGCGATGTGTAACCGAATAAAGTGGAGACTTGCTGGACATCATCGGATGTGGCTGTCTCCCCGTCGATTTTCCACAACTGCCCAAGACTCCACAGTGCCCAAACTCTGTATCAGTATCAGTGTCTATCCTTCTCATCGCTGTAGGCTGCACTTCAGGCAGTCAGCTTTCTACAGGCATCTGCTTGCTACTAACTGCAGGCATGCACAAGGAGGGAGGTCAGGAGCAGCCCTCATCTAGATACAACTTTACAAACAGTAAGTCTGAAGACAAAGGTAAACTTTCCAAAAATAGAAACGGTAGCAGAAATAAAAGCCTAGACTAAAGATACTCTTGATTTAGATCCTGAACAAGACCAAGGGACTTTACCCTGAGGCATGGCCAGACTTGGCATGCCATCCAGGCATCCAAGAGCTCAGCAATACAACAGCAACACAGCAGTCATGGCAGCCACAGATGCGATTTAGGTGGAAAACCAGAACATATATAGAAGTGCCAACCAAGTGCTTTGGTAATTTTTTCATTAGAATAGGAAGCAGATTTTACCTTTCATCAGCACAGTGTTTAGCATTTAATACTACTTACTTGTTTTCAGTCACTTGCAAGATGCTGTTGGCAAAACAAGTTCAAGAAAAATTAATTTCACACATTAATAAAAAAAAGTTTTTCATTAGAAATATAAGTAATGGGTTAGAAATAGTTACAAAATGCAGTAACCATTCCTTCTCAAGACACAAATCTATACCTCTCTGTGCAGATAAACAGTATTTTCATTTAGTGACGTGTCGCGCAGCTAAGAATTTTTTCATAAACTGAGCAACATGGATTTAACTCACTTACTCAGTTGCATTCAAGAAAAACAAGTAGTAATCTGTCATCTTTGAAACCACTAGTCACCATAAGAGGGAGAGGGCAGTATTTTTAGCTGAACATACAAAGCTTTTGCCATCTCCCTCCCCAACCCAGCCTCGGAATCATTTCACACAACAGCCACCTCCAAAATTGTGCTCTGACCTATCATTAAGCTCTTATTATGAATTAGCTCATATTTTTCTTTTTACTGACACTTTACGTACATCTATGCATGAGGAGCATACATGACTACATGTATATTGTGCAGATTTATTTTAGGCACCACTTAAGAATTTTTTTTAAAAAATGTTAATGATGTGGCAGAAACCTCTTGTAAATATTCTCTTCCCACTCCCAACCAGCTTACTGGAAATAACATCAACTCAGCAGTCCTTGGGAAATGAGAGTATGAGTTAGTACATGTTAGCTAATTCAAAAGGTCTTCTGCAAATCTAATAATTATACTTAATTTCATATACAAAGGTCATCATTAAATTCTCTACAGTTCTATATTTCAACAGATTAATACTTCAGCGGTAATTTACTTAATATAACGAGCAATACCACAACATTAATTACTTGCAAACAGCAACACTGCACAGACTTTAACAGGGTGCACTGGAAGCCATACAGTATTTTAGCTAGTGTGCACACACTTTGGCCATTTTTAGATCATGTTATGTATTTTAAAGGAAAACAAAAAACCCCAAATCTCACAGTCTCTTTTAGTACTCTGAGTCAAAATAAATGACATCTAGTTGAACAACAGAATAATTCCCAGCTGTGAGAGAACAATAATAAAAAACTGTAACTGAGGTTGCAAAGCAGTGATGCAGCTAGTTAGAGCAATGACACAACAGGACAGTTTGCATGCTGTTTGGATGCTGATGGCACATTAGTGACAAGGGATGAGGACAAGGCTGAGGTCCTTAATTCCTTCTTTGCCTCAGTCTTTAACAGTAATGAAGGATATTCCCTGAGTACTCATCCTCTGGAACTGGCTGACAGGGAGGGGAAGAATAACAAAGTTCCCATGGTTCAGGAGGAAATGATTAGCGACCTACTTGGCCAGTTAGACACCCACAAGTCAATGGGGCCAGATGGGATTCACCCAAGGGTACTGAGGGAGCTGTCAGATGTGCTTGCCAAACCCCTTTCCATCATCTATCAGCAATCCTGGCAGACTGGGGGAGTTCCAGTCGACTGGAGGCTGGCAGATGTTACACCCATAGACAAGAAGGGTCGGAAGGAGGATCCGGGGAACTACAGGCCTGTCAGTCTGACCTCAGTCCCGGGGAAGATCATGGAGAGGGTCATCTTGGGAGCTATCATGCAGCACATGCACGATGGCCAGGGGATCAGGCCTAGTCAACATGGGTTTACAAAAGGTAGATCCTGTCAAACTAACCTGATCACCTTCTATGACAAGGTGACCCGCTTAATGGACGAGGGGAAGGCTGTGGGTGTGACCTACCTGGACTTTGGTAAAGCCTTTGACACAGTTTCTCACAGCATTCTGACTGAGAAACTGGCTGCCACTGGCCTGGACAGGTGGACCCTCAGCTGGGTTAAAAACTGGCTGGATGGTCGAGACCAAAGGGTGGTGGTGAATGGAACAAAATCCAGCTGGAGGCCGGTCACGAGTGGCATCCCCCAGGGCTCAGTCCTGGGTCCAGTCTTGTTCAACATCTTTATCAATGATCTCAATGAAGGGATTGAATGCTCCCTCACTAAGTTTGCAGATGACACTAAACTAGGAGGAAGTGTTGATCTGCCTGAGGGTAGGGAGGTTCTTCAGAGGGATCTGAACAGACTGGACCGATGGGCTGAGTCCAATGGGATGAAGTTTAACAAGGCCAAGTGTAGAGTGCTGCACATGGGACATAACAACCCCATGCAGCGCTACAGGCTTGGGGGAGACTGGCTGGAGAGCTGTCAGGCAGAGAAGGACCTTGGGGTGTTGGTTGACTGCAGGCTGAATATGAGTCAGCAGTGTGCTCAGGCGGCCAAGAAGGCCAATGGCATCTTGGCTTGTATCAAAAACAGTGTGGCCAGTAGGTCTAGGGAGGTGATTGTGCCCCTGTACTCGAGGCCACACCTCGAGTACTGTGTCCAGTTCTGGGCTCCTCACCACAAGAAGGACATGGAGGTCCTGGAGCGAGTCCAGAGAAGGGCAACCAGGCTGCTGAAGGGGCTGGAGGGCAAATCCTATGAGGAGCGGCTGAGGGAGCTGGGGCTGTTTAGCCTAGAGAAGAGGAGGCTGAGGGGAGACCTTATCACCACCTACAATTACCTGAAGGGAGGTTATAGAGAGGTAGGTGATGGTCTCTTCAGTCAGGTGACAGGACAAGGGGGAATGGCATGAAGCTGAGCCAGGGCAGGTTTAGATTGGATGTTAGGAAAAAATTTTTTACTGAAAGAGTTGTCAGGGCCTGGAACAGGCTGCCCAGGGAGGTGGTTGAGTCACCTTCCCTGGATGTGTTCAAAAAAAGGGTAGATGAAGTACTTAGGGATATGGTTTAGTTTAGAATGTGAATGGTTGGACTCGATGATCTTAAAGGTCTTTTCCAACCTTATTATTCTGTGATTCTGTGAAAACTGAGCGAGCCAAAACACTCTTATGAGGCATTACTACACAGTTACAACGTTGCAACTGAGCACTGTCATGATCTAGTTAGAGGGCCTCAAGTTCTGTTATGGCTGCAACAAAAGAAGGGGCCATTTATCCCATAAAGATCCTGGTTTCCCCACCTCTAAGCTGCAGGCCAGGTTGACAAACCAGAACTGACAGAAATGCCAAATGAGATGAAGCAGATTGGTGACTACTATGAGACAGACCACAAAAGGCTAGCTTGCTTACAGAAGGGGGAAGAAAAAAAATAATAATGGGGGTGTGGGAGGTGGAATATTGGCATCATTGCTGAGACTTAAGCCCATGCTGTTAACAGGCAAGCCATAACAGAACACCCAAAGACCCAAGGGTGCAAGATTACTTCTAAGTAAAACACCCTTATATTGCATTCTAATCTCAAGCACAAGCATTTCAAACTGTGACCCTCTGAGCTTACAAAGTCACATTCAGTTCCACTTGCCTCTGAGTTTCCACTGGCAGGCTGAAAAAAGCGAGTCCCTTCGCTCTCACGGGGCCTGGCACTTAAATATTTAAAATGTCTGAAAAATGCATCCGACATTCACGAAATCATGCAACATTGATCTTGACCTTCAGGCAGTGGAGGAGACAGTGTCCTGTCTGGTGTACAAACAGCAAACGGAAATGGCATGCCACTGGCACAACACCGCCATTTTTGCCCATTCCTTATGAAGCAGTCACAGTCAGAAGGTGGACGAGGGCTGGGAGGGAGCGTTAGGGAATGGGGAGAGGAACTTGGGTTTCACAGCCCAGATGAGTTTACCACACTGAGTTCAGGCCTGGAACAAGGCAGGGCAAGGCTAGTGGCATCCCCTCTGGGCTGCCAGATTCCAGGCAATTAAGGCACTTCCCTGGTGGGTGCCTCGACAGAGGTGCAGCCAGGGGGGAAGAGCTTGCTAGAGGAGAGAGAGACCAGGGACAAGACCACTGCCTTATGGCAGTATGGTAAATCAATTGCATTTTTTATTTCCACTGTTGAATACTATTACTTTCTCTGCATGGCTTTTATGATACATGATAATGTATTTGCCTGAAATTTATAGTCTTTTATCCCTGTAAACCAGTAGCCAATATCATCGCCTTTCCAGCTTGCAGATCAACTAGCACTGCCCACTACATCCAGAACAGGAAAACTGGTTTCTTACTTGTCACATTTCATACACATCTTCAGCTAGGGAAGCAGAGATAAATACACCTATTTCAAGGCAGCTGCCAACAGCTTTCAAATCAAAGCCTATGTCTTAAAATATGCTTTTCCACTGAGCAAGTATGGAGGGACCATTACAGGCCCTCATTAAAGAAACAGCTCATATCAGGAATATGAGCATTTTGAACTGCCTCATCGGGATGTGCTAGGGATGGTTTACTCTCAAGAGAATTAGAAGGAAGGGAAAGATGTTCTTATACAATTCAAATGACAGTAGCAAAAATTAGTACTCTAAATACAAGAAATACAGAGAGGACCAACTGTGAAAGGTGATGCACATTTACATAACAGTTTTAAATACAGCAATTTGTTTAACTCACACAAGGCAAAAAAAAAAAGCAGAAAAGACACCATACCTGCAAATAAGTCAAGATGCAATGCTCTGCATTAACTTACTTCATAAACTCCCTTTCCTCCTCTACCAGTCTTTTCTGATGAATCATCTAAATTCCAGTCTCTAGCTTTTGTTCAATCCCCCCGCCCCTATCACCCCCTCCCAGCCCCATCCCAACATGTCTGCAGCTGTGAGGGTTGTATGGAGGAGCTCTGCCATGGTTGGCTTTCAGAGCTTCACATTGCTCCTTGTGACCCTGACCAAAATGATTTAGTGTCCAGGTGATGGTGACTCAGAGGCAGACAGAAAAGCTTTAGCAAGAAGGGTTCACTCATCACCCAGAACAGAGGGTATCTGCTGTGGGAACTGTCAGCTCTTACAGGGAAGTATGAGGCCACAAGAGGTTCCCTACCATGCACATGCAAGTAAACCCCTTGCTCTTCCCACTGACACCAACTATAGCATAAGCTCCTATGACTACATCAACAGGTGCAAAAATACCCCAAAATTTAAAAGAGTCAAGAAGTCCATACATAGTGGAGTAGGGACTTCTTTCCTCTCTGCAGCACTGAACAAAAAAGGCAACTGTACTAAGTAGTACAGCTACTGAACTTTTATCAGAGACGACCTATAGTGCCTGCATGTATGTGCCCTCAGCTGCCTCACTGAAGAACACCTGCCCAGAACCAAGTACAGAGGTGACCATACCTACCATCCACAGCCATGCTCACTGACCACGTTGCATCTCGTTCTGAGAGCACCACTGTGCTAGAGCAGAACTGATCACCTCATTCTCTCTCCCAGCTCTGCGGTAGGTTAGAAGTCCATCTGTTTACAGGATTGCCTTTTCCTGTGAGCCATCTCCATGCACAAAGGGGGAATTGTAACCTTGCTACTGCGCCAGGCAAACATGGGAGAGGAAGCGGACGCTTGCTGCTCTTGTGAGCAGTCCCATGCTTTCCCCCGAAAGGACACTCTGTCACTGTCTAATGCTCTTCTGCAAACGGGCAAGTGCCAATTTCCACTCTGTTAGGACTAGTAAATTTTATGTTTGTAACGCCTGGTTGGTGAAAAGAAAATAACAGGCTTGTTCATTAAAAGCCCGGGGTTGGTAGTGCAAAACAGTGAACTGGGAAGCAGCTTCGAGCCGAGCTGGATCCGTCAGCCTGGGCTCAGATTATACCTCTGTGAAGCCATAAAACTCCTTCAGTGGGGGAGAGCCATCATTCAAACGACAGCCTGAGATAAACCACAATCTGATGACTGTCACAGTCCCTATGACACCAACACTTACCATCTCCTAGTGTTTACAGACTAATCAGTTTAGCCTTCCCAACTGGCTGCATACAAGGCAGCTGCTCATCATTTTCTTAAAGCCTCCCAGAGCAGACACCCAGGGCTCCGTAATTCCTTCCGCTCCTCCGCTCAGACTGCCCGAAAGGAGGAAGAAAAGGCGGCATTGATTTGCACAATTCTTGCGTCAAGGAGAATCCTTACTCATTTCTAATGAATGCTCAGGATTTGATTAGCTATTTTTAAAGAGCAGCCTTTCATACAAACCTCGAAATTAACAGTTACTACAGTAACAATTCTGTTACTGTGGTTTTTAAACAAAGTATTTAAAAAATATTTATATTACAGAACTTTAGAAAGGTTCTCTCAGGCTCTGAGGTTTATATACTTGCCATATACAGCGTCTTAGTTTATCTCTAACTTCTTTTTTTTATTAAATAAATTACATAAATAGGCTTCTTAGATTGCTCAGAGCATCCAATATTAAGTACTGGGGCATAGCTTTAGGCATAATTGTACTACTGAATTCATCAGCTGCCT
Source organism: Porphyrio hochstetteri (assembly GCA_020800305.1). Lineage (NCBI taxonomy): Eukaryota > Metazoa > Chordata > Aves > Gruiformes > Rallidae > Porphyrio > Porphyrio hochstetteri. The sequence goes on from CM036911.1 coordinate 14,145,497, forward strand.
AATCATCATTCATTTTGCATGTATTTCTGCTAATTAAGAAGAGAAAAACTCCTAACAACTTTTACATAAATACTGTATTTGTTCTCCACAAAGACACAAGGCTAATTTACCAGTGATTAACTGATTATCTAATTTTATAGCTGTCAGTCTGCAAGGACCAGAACCCAGAGCCACCAGGAAAGGAAACAAGAAGGCCAAACCAGGCAATCACCCCTTACCTGCTGTCACCCGTGCTCATCTGCCGTGGGACAGCAAAGGTAGGTAACAACCTTGGCCCTGGCTGTGCACACCCTGCTCTGCTGGCCCCTCACCTGGTGGGGGGGGGGTAAAGGAGAGGTCCTCAGGCAAAAACCTCCCTTAGCTTGTCAGTGCTCAGCCAGGCACTAAATGACCCGTCGGGGCAGAGGAATCTTGCTGGCCACAAAACCTCTGTCAGGAGCACTACACGGAGCAAGAGCTCGGGGTGGCTGTGTAGCCTCATGAGACCCTCTGCCTCAGGCTGGAAATTAACTTCAGCATGTTGCCTCTGCCCTCGTCCCTTCACCTGAAGTCCACTATAATGCAGACTGCAGCAGCATCCCCTCTGCACAGGCCCCTGGCTAACACCAAAACCTTTCGCTTTCAAAGAAAAGCCGTTCAGTATTTAAAGATCTATCATTTTCCGAGGGGGAAACCTGGCCAGCTCTCAGAAGCAGAGGGAAGAACTGCCTCGGATACCAGCTATCGCCTCAAGGCACGTATGCCCTGCTGAGAGCAGAACATCACCACAACCGAGTCAGCACCGACCACACAGATGCCCAGGGTGCGCTGAGAGCACATGAACTGCAAGTGCATGCCCCACAAGGAGCCTCTTCTTCCCCCCCTTCCATAACCCAGTTATATTTAACTTGAGGAAGGTAACTTTAACCTGTGCAATTTTCAGGGAACTGTTCACCAATTTCAACGCATAGCTGTTGCTAACCTTGTCATGGTTCCAGAGGTATGTAGAGCACAAGCAGCTGTTAAAGCAAGAATGAACAAGGGTGACACCACCAACATTAGTTTTGTAGGCAAGTGCTGTTTAGCTCTCCATAAATTTTCTATTAGAGCATTAATTAGAAGCATTACCACTCCCAAGCCCTCTGCTCCCCGCGGGTGATAGCAGGATAGGCAAATTAGTTCCAGTGGCAGGGATAGGTTTTAAGATCATTATAGCACCTTGGATTTCTGTCACTACATATTTCAAAAGCAAAAGAGGAAAAGCCAACGCAGTCATATTCACTTTTGAATACAGATAAGGAATCACTTTTAAATATTGTTCCTTTTTTTTGACCAAACTTAGTAACACCCTCAAATGGGAGAGGAGATAGGAGAAAGAATGTGTTTCAGCTATGCAGAGACATGAAGTCATCTGCTTTTTTAATAAACTGGACAAAAAGTGATAACGGAGTATTTGGTGAGGTGCAAGAGACACTCATTTCACTAGCAGCCTGATACCTGGACTGAAAAACACACTCTGTACACAGAATAATACATTGCAGCACATATACTTAAGCTTTAGCTTCCAATTTTTTGAACACTTTATTTACCCCAGTCATATAGCACTTTCTTATGAGAAACTCCAATGCAATAATCTAGACTTGGCCTATAATAAGAACTGATTCAGCTTTCACATCCACTTCTTATTATCCTTCCCGAAACAGAGACTCTGCCACAAGATGGGCAAATTACTTTGCAGCTCTGCTTTTCTCTCCCAAAGCTCCAACACCTTTTCTCTTGTCATTTGACTGAAAGCGATTCCCACCCCATGGACAGCACATGCAGCCTGCTCCCAGCACCTGACCAGGAGAGTGACCAGGGATGCAGCATGTAAGCACCATGCCTGAGGCATGGTAATATGGCTACTACCAGATGCATTTATTGCATGATAGAAGACCATACAATAACCACATTGTCTTTCATGACCAGTACTCAGTCATAACATAAACCTCTACTACTTCTGAAGGCACTACAGTCTGCCTCAATTGCAGTTTTCATTACAAAGGGCTAAATTACCCCCTTAGAAAAACAATAGAGACAAAACAAACCATTTACCTTGGTCGACTTCTTCCTAAGTAGGTAACAGAGCTGAGAGGATTCTGTTAATTGAGGAGTGGGAAAAAAGGTATTTAACATAAGGAGAGAATCCTACACAGAACTGCAACAGTAACTTGGTTCACCAGAAAAGGTGCAACTCAGCGTAACTCTCGAGGAGGATCTGCCTAACAGTGCATAAAGCACGAATGCATCCTGACTGGACTAAGGAGACAACGCTATTTACAACATGAATTTATTGTTCTATAGTTAATGCAGCTGCTTAAAAGAGTTTCACCCCAGTAGGAAATAAAATCCACTGACACCCTTCCTGGACATGAATACCAAGAATACTGAAACGTACTGCACTAATTCTGAGCTTGCTTAAAATACAGAACAAAGCAGCGTGCCGTTTGTAAGAGTCAACTTCTTTGCATCCTCTTAATAAAGGAAGCACTTCACTGGAACTTTAAATATGCAAAGTTAACTGAAAATAAAATATTTGGCAGCGACCATTTAACACCACACTGAAATGTGTTCAAAAAAGACAAAACACAAATTAAGTACAGAATTTTGTCAGTATTTACAGATAAGACAAGCCACACTCTAGACAATATATTTACAAAACACAGTACAAGCTCAGCTGATTATAGCCCAACTAAGGATAAATTATAATCTTACTTTAAAACTTGAATAACAGATATCAACTTTTTCCAAAAAGCACTCCTAGAGGATATAGAAACGGTCTCAGTAAATGTATGGCTAAATAACTGAATTCTCATCAAGCGAGAGCAAATTACTTACACATTTCAAGTCAGATTTTCTCCACACAATTTATTCTACAAAAATTCAGTGCTTTTTTTAAAACTTTAGTAATCAAGAGACGTAAAACAACAGCGGGCCCTTTCCTTCCTAAGCTGCAGCTATGTGCTACATCTAAAAGCTGCAGATTTATCTGATGAGTGGCATATATACGTTTGCTCAAGTGGTTACAGCACTTCATGCTGATTTGTAGGCTGCAGAGACGCGTAGAAAGAAGTGCTGGGCTGAAGCAGAGGAAGAACAGTTTTGGTACTTGGATCAATGGGACTGCAATGTTCAGGATTCAATGATCTCTTTCTAAATTTTAAAGCTAAGCCAATGAACAGTCTGGATTCAAGCAACAGGGACACCAGGCTCTAGCTCTGCCATACATTATTGCAAGAATTACAGTGTGGCTTTGCACCTGCAGTACTCAACTGCAAAAAAAGCAATTTATTGAATACATTGAAACCATTGAATATTATTTCCAACTTATTTTGATAGCAAATGCTCCAGGCAAAACCAGCCTGGGTACTAGTAAGGCCTCTAGAATGACAAAGGAATCTTGAAGCTTCCCCAATGGTAAACCTGGGATTGTTTACATCAAAAATGCCTGAGAGATTGGCTTCACTGCCTTCTGGATTAACTAAAAATTCTATTTCTAACTGGAAGCATTTTGAGGAGATATGAAGTAAATATATTTTAGCATCAAGCATCAATTCCAACCGTAACTTCCAATCACAGTATTAAATACTGTGTCAATTATGTGAACCAAAAAACAGGAACTGTGATAACAAAATAACACAAATTTTAGGTTCTGCTGTTCCTTTTATCACAGGCATTGCAATAGTGACTATTTAAAAAACCACCAGGCAATAAAGAGATACATGTTTATTGGTAGTGTGATATTTTAGAATTATAATGAGAGATATCTGAATATACACACAGCTGATCAGAAGTAATAATATTCAGAAATGTTCTATTAAATACCACTGTACGATTACAAATTGTGTAATGGTGGTGCTAGATGTTATAATAGGATGAAAAGAACAATTTAAACATCAAGATTTTTTGCAGTAATATTTCATGTCACAGCATATTTCTTAATATCCTCATTTTATTATGATCACAATGTTAAAACTGTAAGGTCTCCCAAAAGTCATGTAGAATCCAATAACTGAAATGAAAACACACACTGATTACTGAGAAAGTCATCTTCTCTTTGCTACAGAGAGATGAAACACATACACAACTGGAATATCTACCTCTTCTTGTTTACTAAGCAATCTCCTACACCTCTCTCATCAACTCCTCAGCGGTACGAACTGGATCTTCTTTTGGATGTTAGATTTGTTAGTGAAATCGCTGATGGTCTGAAGCCAGTGGCAAAATTCCTACAGCAACTTTGTGGGGCCAGAAATTTCATTCTTACCATGTGTAATCTCCTCTCTTAACTTTGTAAGTGGCAAAGTCATTCCCAAGCATGAACTTCTTTTCAAAAGCGTTTGACATCCTCCTGCCCCAGCAGCAATAGATTCTCACCACATGCAATCACATATGGTGTTCAATCCTCCCTGCCATTTGAAATCCAGCAATTAATAGTTACTATGGAACTGGTAGTGTTTCTGACAAGGCAACATTGCCGAAGTGCATTATTGACTCAGATTTTATAATCCTTTCAAATGCATGCCCAGATTGAGAGTGCGAGCCATCACAAATGCATACTTCTCATGTCTCCAAAAGCTGTACCTCACAGTGTATTTCAAATCCTTTACATTTAGAGGGAGAAAGCAATTAAAGAGATGCTGGGAATAACAAGGATTAACATGTACTCTCTTTATTTAAATGGACTGAGGCCCTGTGAGGGTTTTTTGCAGCAATTAGTTCCAGCCTACAAAAGGCATAGACATCAATACCACATATCTTCACATTCTCCTTGCCAAACCAGACACCGTACTCTGATATCTTAATTTCTAAATCGAGTTCAGTTCCAAATATATCCCCTGCCACGCATGCACACAGAAAGCATGCACGTGTAGTCCTACACCACTGGCTAGACCCATCCCTGTACCAAAGCAGGTTGGGAAAGGGTAGCTGCCAGCCTAGGGCCTGCCTGCACACAAACACTCCCAGGGAAGGGGGATCGCTCACTCCCAAACCTAGCCTGTGAAGAGCACAGTTTGTAGCAGATGGACACAAAAGGTCGCTGCATGGGGCTGCTTTTCAATCTGCCTGCTGGTCTTAGCAAGAAGCTGCTCTGTGCTCCTTCCAGGCTAGCAACACAAAGCTGCACAAGGCGGGAATAATCCCCTCCTGCAGATCCCCACATCCCTCTTTTCTTACAGACACCACCTCCACATTGCAGGAGAGCCCTGTGGCAGCTGGGAACCTGCCGGGAGGTTTCCTTCCTAGGGCGAGGAAGGGTTAGGCAGGACCAGACGCAACTTGGCTTCTCCCCTGAACCACACAAGATGGGAAACAGAGTGCCCTCGGACGCATTTGGACCAGGCAATCCTGCTCCTGGAGGCTTCTTGGGCAGATGGAAAAACCAGTTTCCAGCCTGCAGGTGCAGAAGCAGCAAACCAGGACTCTCCAGACACTCAGCAGACATGTAACATCTCCCAATGGACTTCATGTTCCAACTGACCGCATGTGCCTCCCCCAGGGCTCGCACTGCCATCCCCAGCCGTGTTCAGCTCAGCAGGTTGGAGATGCTGCTGCCCCCAGTTAGTAACAAGTCATCAGCTGGAGATCAGTGAGGACTGATTCCCCCACTCTTCTCTGGGAAGGGAAAATGCAAGTGCTGAGCCAGACATGCAAAATCGAACAAATTACTAGAACTCCACTAGCAGCTTAAAATAACCTGCCTGCCTCTGGGAGGGATTTGGGAGCTTTTAGGGGGCTCCTGTCACAGGCAGGCTGTGGGGAAGGCAATGACACGCAGGAAGAAGACTGCAGTGCAAAGTGAGTTTTCTCCATGTCCTCATCTGTGCTTCCCTCTCCTGCAGTCTTCACTCTGTGGTGCGGCCAACCGTGCCTCTGAGGACCGTAAGGCACATATGGGAAAGCATGGAGAATGCATACCGCAGAGCTCCTGCTCCCAACACTGCATGCGAAATCAAGCTCCAAGAGCGAGGTTTTTGCAAATGAGACAATCAAATGACTCACTGCTGTCCTAAAAGCTGGTCCCACACTCCTGGGCACGCTCTTCTGCTGCCAACCTTGTGTTGGCTCAGGCGCTTGACAGACTACAGAAACGTATTCACTTTAACTCAGCAAAGAACCAACTCTGCAGGGTGGGAGTTTTTTGACAGTTTAGTGAGTTGACTCAGCTAAATACCTGCCCAGTATGAGTGACGGGTGGGTAGGTGAATACCCAACTACAAGAGCCTACTCGAGGGGTGCAATGGCAGCATGTGGGGCAGGACTTCACTCTTACCCTAGGTTGGTGGCAAAGTAACACTACTTCAGTAATCTTACAAAACTTCCCTCTTCAGTGCCACCTGATGACCATCCCACAACTCTCTCCTTGGTCCTAGGCTGAAATACTCCCACAATCCAAAATATAAATTAAGAGCTAAAATTACATCAGATTGCTGCCCTTACCGGGTCCATCCTACACCTCTCCTCAAAGCACAAATCTGTGTTATAACATGAACTAAGGTGCTTGTGTATCACCTTGCAGAACAATACCCTATTTTTAGTCACATAAAATAACTGACATTAAAGCAGACAATATTTTCCCACCATTAATATGTTCTTTTTCAGTTATTTTAACCTCTTAACTCTTCTCCTGTAGACCAATACACTTGGAATAGCTAAAGCCTTTGTACCTGCTATTTCCCAACCTGCAGTTATAAACTCTGTCAAATTCTGCCCATTTCCTTTGCTGAAATGGCTGATGCATCTCAGCAGTTATTTTTTTTTTTTTAAGCTCTTTTTCCAAATGACAGTCTAACCAAGCTGGACAGATATTTGCCCTTTTGACATCTTAGAGATCACCAGAGTCTTTTTTTTCCTGTGTATTCAAACTGTAAAGGGAGGTTGACCAAAAGTCACTCCCAGATCCTCACATTAATTCTTCTGGGTTTCTGATTTCTCTGGGTACACTGAAGCTCCTATTCTCAGAAATGTAGACATGTAGAGGCAGGAGAAAAAAAAAAAATCATAAGTATTAGACTAAAACTCACATTTTCTGTAAACTTCCCTATTTTTATGCTTTTACATTTGAACATCATGATCTTCAACAAAACCAAAACAAACAAACAAAAAAAAGCAACAGAAAAATACTTCCCATCTGGTAAGAATATCAAAGTGAAAGCTGGAGGACTGTTTACAAGGGTATGTAATGATAGGATATGGAGTAATGGCCTTACACTGAAAGACAGTAGATATTAGGAAGTAATTCTTACACTATAAGGGTGGTGAGGCCCTGGTGCAGGTTGCCCAGAGAAGCTGTGGTTGCCCCCTCCCTGGCAGTGTTCAGGGCCAGGCTGGATGGGACTTTGGGCAGCCTGGGCTTTGTGGAGGGTGTCCCTGCCCATGGTGGCAGGCTAGAACTAGATGGTCTTTGAGGTCCTCTCCAACCCCAGTGATTCTTGTATAATCCTCTACATTTAATCTCAGTAGAAAAGCAAATACTTAAAATAGTAAAAGGTAATGTTTTAACAGGTTTTCCAGTTATTTTTAGAATTCTTTGGTCTTCCTACAAATACTTAGTTCAGAACTACCACCAATTTCAACAGGCCACTGTTAATCTTCCTATGCTTCCACGATTACAGCTTCTCCTCATACAACACAGAATATTGCATGTCTTACTGTCAGTGACAGATTGTCTGTACCTAGAATTTCCAGTATGGGTACACCAGACTTCGAAAATATAGTCAGGCTCAGAAAATATAGGGCATAAAAAACAACTCAGAACATATAAAAGTTTGACATATGGGGATAATCGATAGTAGAGAGAAAGCAGTGGCCAAAAGCAGCACAGACTGTAGCCAGAAGGCACATGGCAGCCCCACTACTGCTGCAGCAACCCTCCACAGTGGCTAAACAAGAATAGTAGTATCAAGGGGAATGGTAGGCAAGGTGGGAAGTTTTCCAGAACCAGATTTACAATCCATCTATTTAAATACACCTTGCATAAGAGTAGATGAAAAGGGGTCAGTACTGGGGCAATTCTTTGCCAGAATCAGAATGTAAAAATAAAACAGGCAGTTTGAACACCAAGTACAATTAATACACCTTTGGGGAGAGAATCCTCGCTTTTTCAAATACCATGTGGTTTTCTTCCTCCTTTCTAGAAACCCAGAGTTCACTTCCCCACCTCTCCCCCTTGGAAAGAGCTATGAAAATCTGTGGGAGGGGAGGAAGACAAAAAAAAAAAAAAAAAAAAAAAAAAGAAACAAGAAAAAGAGCAAGAAAGGAGAAGGTGTGATGCACCAATTATTCTGACTCTAACTTTACAAAAGGTAAGCGTCAGGGTCAGGCTGTGAGCAAGCGCCTACCAGCCCCACCACCCAGAGCAGGGCTTCCTGGCAGGTCTGGTGATGATCATGCCCTAGCTGATGGGGCACTGCTGACCCCAGCAAGATTATTCTCTCCGACACAAGGAGTGCTGCTCCTTCTCTGTCATTTCAGCTCACAGTCTCTCATGGGTACCACTGAATTTCCAGACTACTTTTAACTAAAGGCCAGGCTTAACAGAAAAGACTTACAGAAGCCAGCAAGAAAGGTGGGGTAACAGCCAAGGCTGCTCTCATCAGCCACAAAATTAATGTCTCCTGAGTCTCTCCCACTGCTATTCATCAACTGGTTGGGTTTTTTTTTTCCACAGGGCTGTGAAAAATCAATGAGATTTGTGCTGCAAACTGATCATTATGACAGGGAAAACTCTGCAATGAAATTGATTTGTTTAAGTCTAACACCACTATTTATACTCCTCCACAACTTTGGGGGGCAGACCCTTAAGATCTCAGGCAAAAAGGTATAAGGGCTAAACCTTCTTGCTATGCTAACTAGTTAAGTCCTTTTTTTATTAAAAGAAGAAAAAAAAAATTTTACTTCAGACCAGTTAAAATGAAGGCAAAGCAGCAGAGACACAGACTGCAGAATGCTTTGGTAAATGAAAGAAACTAGATTAATACATTTTATAAATTACATGCAGCAGCAAAGATTAAAGATTCTGATCTGTCCCCTGTGTTTTGTCCTCATTTCACCTTCTCACAAGTGTAGCACTTGACTAGCAATATTTCCATAAAATCTCAAACACTAAATATGTAAAGAGTCTAGTGTGAATATGGAAAAGAGAGAACCATAATGAGACACAAAAAAGCTTGCTGTCATTTTAATTCACAACTATTAGTTAACTGAGTCCTCCAAAAAGAAGCCCACCCTGGAGTAAGCACTTTGGTGAATGTAGCAGATACACCATACAGGAGACTGAGCATGGGAGCAGGAGTTGAGAGCTGTTTTCTGTTGACACTTCTGGTTTTGGCCCGACTTGGGACAAATCATGTCACTTTTGAGTGCCTGTTTCTCCTTCCACAACTATCAACTCAAGCTATGAATTTTGGGGCACATACTGCCCCTGGCTTTGAATGAGCAATGCGATCACCATAGCGGGGGTCCACCCTCAGGTGAAGATTAAGCACTGCTGTAATACCAGTAGTAATGAATGAATGGGTGTTCAAGCTGCAGTCACCAACTAAGAGCACAGACACATTCCTGCCTTTAGAAGCAGGACAGCACGCACAAGGTACTGCACACAATGAACAGATACAGCACGCACCTGAATGGCATCTACCTAGCTGACTCACAGGAACAAACAAATACAAGTCCAGACACATGTGCAATTACAGCTACAAAAATCCTCAAAACATCACACCAGCATCAGACATCCATTTTCCCCTCTCCACTAAGTGTATTACTAAGTCTTCCCAAATCCTAACCTGAAGCAGTAGAAACTTTACTGCATAATGTTACTGTGTTAAATAGTAACAGTCAACAAAGTTAAAAACAAACAAAAACCCAAACCAAACTAACCCAACACAGTTTCATTAGGCTAAAGGATCTTATCACACAAGCTCTGTCTCCACTATTATTAAGTAAGGCGAGTCAAAGCACCTTTCAGTAACAGTGTGACCAAGTCCATCATGATGGTTTGCATTGGAGGGCAGATGAATAGATTGGGAGCTTTCTGGGTCAAGTTGTAGCCATGCTCAGAGAAAAAGCTCAAAAACCCAGAAGAGTGAATATAATCACACAACACAAATATCTTTACTATAATTTTTCTCCCCCTATTACTATTATACTAGTAGAGCTCAAAGATTGTGCCCACCACTGCTCAAACATCAAGAACATATTGTGCAAATGTCATCAAGTGAAGAAGAGAGTTCAATCTCCCCAAGAGATACTTCCACAAGAGAAAATGACAGAGTTCATAAGAAGTTTGCACTGCAAATAAGCAAGGTAAATGCCTTAATGGTATGACTCAACACCATTTTAAGTGGGCAAAAGTGTTCTGTTATGTCCCATTGCTAATTTATTTTTAAACACGAATTATACTCCAGTGAGAGGCTTTCTGTATCTGCAAGCAGGTATCAATGGCCTGTTGAAATAATCATGCTGCAGTACGTTTCTTCATCAAAACAGAGGAATTCCTGTTCTATGAAGACCATATTCATTGGTACAAACACATACGTATACATGTATTCATGAATACACAAAACACAGAGCCTCTCTGGTCAAGAAATTCAGGAACAAAAGAGGTTACAGACACACAAGACTAATTTCTGTGTTACATGTTATGTTTCTTTCAGAAGTGACTGGATTAGTGGACCCCTATGCAAAGAGATTGCTCGTTTTCATGGTGAGCTTTTAAGCATACTTAAGAAACAGAAGGTTTAAATACTGTGTTTGCAGCAGGTAAGAGTCATAGCAAGCAGCTTGGTGCCTACAGCTCGAGAACAGACTATAATGAGGAACAGAGCACAAACACAGCTGAGCCTCAGAGAAAATGGAAGTTTCTTAGGGACAGATAGGACTGCACAGAGTTTTATGCAACTCAGAAATTCACCAAGTTGGATAAAAATCTGCTCTCAGGTTAAGAACCACCTCCAGAAATACAGTAGAAAACACCAGGTTGTTCATAACATTTTTATTTCAACTTTTCTAACCTAGTTGCTTTGTATTTTTTTCTATTAAAGTCCATAAAGTCCATTATTCCAGTACTTATTAAAAAAAAAAAAATCCTTTCAGAAATAAAAGTCTTTTAGGTCTTTTTGTAGTAGTTCACTGCAGTAAAAGGTCTAAACACCCCCAACTTAAAGCTCTAGGTATTTCAGGGTTCTGTCAATTCCCTACCAAAAAAAAAAACCAACCCCAAAACAAACAACAAAAAAAACCCAACCTGATCTAGCTTGGTCCTAGAACTACATTCTCAAACACACAGAAGTTGACAGTTTTCTTGGATGATAGACTTGCTGTATTGTACGTAACATACAAGTCCAAAATAGCAGCTCATATGAATACTTGAAATCACAACCCTGTCTTTTTTTCACAAGCTAAACTATTGTCAAACTCAATTTTGCAGCTTTAAGGAAAAGGAAAACCTTGAGCAGGATCCCTGACCAGGAGAGGGGTAGGTAGCAAACTGCAACTCCACAGCTGAAACCAACATTTCTGTGTGACTGAATTCCAAAGGCTTGAAACAAAAGAACAAAGAGCAAACTGCCCTGGTTCATGAGATGTACATGGGACCCTGTTTGAGAAGTGTGTTTACCCATGCTGTGAAGAGCTCAAGTAGCAATACCAAACACCGGCAGAAGCCAAGCAAGCTCTCTTCCTGTAGAGCTCAGGTATACACACCTACACTGCTGTGACATGCCCACGTTATTCCCAGGACAATACTAATGTTTCTGCAAAAGGTTGTGCTATGTGAACATACCAGATGAGGGTAGCATTTGCTTCTGCATCTCTCTATGGCACTCCATTGTGTTGCTTAGGAATGCCCTAAAATAGCAGATCAACTGTTGAACAATTTCATTAATCTGAATGCCAATGAGTAGCTTAATCTGAGAAGTGTTTTGGTTCCATCGAGGCTGTTATTTCTAACCTTTTCTATCTCCAGATGCCATTCAGTTGGGAAGAGTATATTGGGCAGTGAACCTTCTTCAGTTCCCACAACCCCAAAACTTCTGATGGAAAATGGATCTTTAACAAACTGCAGGGTGTCTGGTCTCCCATTTTAATCTCAGGATATTTAAAGGCATCTTCAACACACTAACTTCTCTCAGCCATGGGATTTTCCCCCCACCGCCCCACCCCTCCTCCCTTGAACGCCTGTCACCTCTCACTGAAAGATTAGGAACAAACCACACCGTTTGTACTTCCATAGAACTCCTTTCTCCTTATTATGAAAGAAAACAACCACTTCTTTTTCTTCTCTTCCCTCATTCAAAGGAAAGTTAGGGGGTTTTTTTGAAATCTCAACAATTATGAAAGCAATCACAATTTACAATCAAAGTAAGATAAAAAGTGGTTAAACTAATTCATTGTGCTGCTTTCCTTAAACGGGTAAAAGCTAGTGGCATGCTGAAATACAGCATTCTCATCACAGTAGTGAATGTTCTTTCCTTTATGCTGCTCTAGCAGCTGCAGCTCATCTATTTGTTTTATTTGGCCTTTTGAACATCTGCATAACTTGCATTCTTCAGATACTAGGTTACTTCTTTCTCTGGATGTGGGGGTGGAGAAAAGGGGAGCAGGGACAGAGCCCTGCAGTTTACCTGACTTTGAATTCACCATACCTGAAGCCAGACACGCAGATTAATGTGCTTTAGATATTCTGTCTCCATAGGGAAAACGAAGAAATTCTAGAAGATGTAAAACTTTTAAGCATTCACTTGTAGATAAGCATTACAAAATTATTAGTAAGAAAAACAGCCCAACAACCCTGCATCCACAGCTCCAAAAGCATTCGCTCAGCCAGCTCCTAAGGCTTAACAGAAGTTATACTCTGTGAAGAGCTAGAAGAATAATTAACAGATCGCCTCTGAACTGAAGTCTGCTAATTATTACAACTAAGTCCCTTAGCACAATGAAAGCACAGTAAACCAGCGTAAGATTTGCAGGTCTTGCTACAGACACGATTTAAGACTACTGCAACCGCTCTGTTCAGAGAGGAGGGGCTCAAACACCACCATCTAGAATTATGGCTTGATTTTTTTATCCTGCCAGTACTCCATGTAGGCTTCACTGCTTGCTCAAATGGTTTGTGACAAGTAAAGGAAATGAGAGAATGAGAATTAGTGACACCAGTGACAGAGGAAGCCAGGCAGTGAGAAATCTGCAAGATAAAAAGTTGCTACTCTTCTTTGCCTTGGTGTGTGAAATAATACTGCACCAAACGCCACCAGTACCTGCCTACAGTCATTAAAAACAAACAACAAAAAGATGGTCTAACCTGAAAATCAGGATAATCTAACTGAAGGAAAGCTCAGATGAATTAAGTACAGATAAGATTCAGAGCCACTATAAGAAATTATATATTCCATCATATTCTATAATTTGTCTTACAAACTCAAATAATGGTAATTTACCAAGCCCCTAACAGAGACCAGGAAAGAGATTAGGAGGGAAAACCTCAAGTTAAAGAGTAGTCAGTGCCAACTATCCAGAAATGGACAGGTATACTTTAGAAAAGAAACAGAGCTACAGCAACAGCAAACATTTTCAGAAGCAGTCATGATTAAATAATAAACCAAATTAAAACTTGTATTAAAAATATGCCATATTTCCCACCATGATGCAATTATATTTATTCAAAAATAGGCTTTTACGATAGGCTTCAACTTGTTTCAAAGCTACACCTCTTTCTTAGTCACAAAGATCAGATTACAAGCTCTCTGGCCTTTTTGCACATTGCAACACTCATTAAGTACCAATGACTCCTGACCTTGGATTAAGAAATCTAACTGAGGCAGGTTAGACTGTCAACCTGAAAGGAATGACATTTAGTTGCTCCATCAAAATATTAAATGTGAATCTTAAGAAATGTCCATATCCACAAAGGTGTATTTTCCCAACTATTACCAGCTGCCCTAATTAAAAACCCTCTACCTACAAATCTCATCCTGCCAATTAAACAGAAATCCCTCTGCCTATTCGTTTTTACATTGAGTACTAGTTTTCATTTTCTAAAGCACAGAAACATCAAACCAAAATTGTTTAAGATTATTTATTTCTATTTTTTTCTAGCATTACTTTAATGAACAAATGTAGCACACAAAACAAAAGAGATACTGGATGGAGATATTACAACTGATTTTGTCTCTTTTCATCTGGGAAGAAGGTGATGTTTCAAACATCATTAATTTCCTATAGCCATGGAGGGACTTTGAAGAAATCTAAGAGAAACTTGTAGATGCTACTGAAAATCAAAAATAATTCCAACGGTCTTCTGGTTTCATCCATTTTTACCGTTAGCATCTTCTATCACATAGGCAGACTTGTTGCACATGACATCAAGTATTCCAGAAAACATTTAATATACCTACCCCTTCCCTCCAAATTGTCAGTTTCCACACATGTAAGAGTGTGCTAAACCTGCAAGAACTCTTAAGTAAATGTAAGGATACCAAAAGAGGCCAAAGTGTAATTCCCTATGTCAAGGAAATTCTTCTATGGAAGCAGGGGAGGCAAAGCCTATTACAATGATATACAAAGGACTGAGAGAAAGACCAGTCTCAAGCAAATTGCTTCAAAACTTCCTGCATTTGTGTTGAAGGAATTCTTCATCCATGTAGATGTGGCACTTTGTGACATGGTTTGGTGGTGGACTTGGCAGAGGTAGGTAGATCTTGAATGTCTTTACAAACTTAAATGATTCTCTGATTCTGTCTGGGAAAAGCTATCAGGGTAAGGGAAAGGAAATGCAAAAGAACAGAGATGGATATCTGACTACAGAAGCAAGTGATATGATTGTTTAGAGAGCAAATCCAAAACCTGCAAGTGCGCTACTGCCTTCATAATGGAAGTGCCCAACAAGTCTGCCAGTTGTTATGGGTTACGACAGTTATCGATATACATTCAGTTTATATTTCACAATTATCACTAACACTTGTGCACTATTCTACAACATATTATATTTTCTTCTTTAGGAAGCAACTATTTCAAGCCGCTACAATATAATCTAGTTATTATGTCCTGACAGACGAAAGGTATGAAGGCTTTGGAATCATTAGTTGTATTTTCTACCTCTCTGAGTGTATGCAAAATACTGCTGAACTCATTTAACCACTTCCTCACCACTCCATATTACCTACACTTCTGCTAAGCACAGGCACAACGCAATTTGACGAGCAGTGCTACACCCGCTGCTGTTCTAAATACTGTTTCATTATCATGGCAGCAAGTCACACGAAGTATTAAAATAAAATCTGTTAACATTTTATTCAAGTTCACGGTTGTATTAGGCCAAGTGTTTGTGAATAAACTCTTACAGGGTGGTGGACTGGCTTAAGACTGTTACCAACTGGTTATATTTTAATAGATTTCTTATTCAGCTCAAATTGTAGAGCTGTAACTTAACTTTATCAGTCTCAAAATGCCTGTAAGGTAACTTTGAAAAGTGCAAGAGGGCCAATGGGATCCTGGGATGCATCAGGAAGAGTGTGGCCAGCAGGTCTAAGGAGGTGATCCTCCCCCTCTACTCTGCCCTAGTCAGGCCCCACCTGGAGTATTGTGTCCAGTTCTGGGCTCCCTGGTATAAAAAAGACAGGGATCTCCTGGAGAGAGTCCAGAGAAGGGCTACGAAGATCATTAAGGGCCTGGAACATCTCCCCTATGAGGAAAGGCTGAGTGAGCTGGGGCTGTTCAGCCTGGAGAAAAGAAGACTGAGGGGGGACCTAATTAATGTTTATAAATATCTTCAGTATGGGATGCAGGGGGAATTGGCCAACCCCTTTTCAGTGGTCTGTGGAGACAGGACAAGGGGCAATGGCTGTAAACTGGAGCACAGGAAGTTCCGCACCAACATGCGGAGGAACTTCTACACAGTGAGGGTGACAGAGCCCTGGGACAGGCTGCCCAGGGAGGTGGTGGAGTCTCCTTCTCTGGAGATATTCAAGACTCACCTGGACGCCTATCTGTGCAATATGAGCTAGGGAGCTGCTTTGGCAGGGGGGTTGGACCTGATGATCTCTCGAGGTCCCTTCCAGCCCCTACGATTCTGTAATTCTGAGATGAGAATATGATTCTGGTAACAGTGATGCCACACTGGATGGATGCCTTAAGATACTTCATTAGTAACCACATTTTGCCACACAAAATGCAGACCTACGTTATTAATACAATCATTTATAGTCCTCAAATATAATAACCAAGACCAGATACATTTGGTTCCAGATAAAAGTTCCTGTAAATAGCCTTTTTCCTGAACAATGTGGTACAAACAGAGTCTGTATGTCTCGGATACTGAATTTTAAAAGATCGTCAGCTCCTCACAGATTAACCAGTCCCCTGTTTTTCTGATCTTAATGCTAGCCAGTTTGACAAAAGTATTATTTCATCTCATTATGGAATATATTTCATAATATAAATATTCCAAGCTCTACAGCAGGATTCCATTTGTAACTCAAAGTAGTGTAAAAACAAGAGTTAATTGCCTGTACAAATATTTCAGGGTAGTGTTTACGTAATCTACAGTACATTAAGTACCAGAGTTGTGCTCTACTGATAGGTGAAAGAACAACTTTGAAAGGCAACTGCGTTGCCAATTAGCTTTCAACAAATATGTACACAAGCTGTGCTCCCAGGCTTGTGCTCAGCTTCCTCATTCTCCCCAGATTGCCTGCTTTTATAATGGTGAACTCCTTTCTACTCAAATACCCAGCTAACTTCCCACTGCTGGAACAAGGCAAGGCAGCATATTTTGTTCACCAGGGGTTGTAACCCACCCAAATTTCACAGTTTAAGATCATGATCTTTGACCAGAGCCACACGCCAGTTGCAAAGACTGAACATACAACCCCTTAGTTCGGTCTGAGCATGGAATGAAAAGTAAGCAAATTTAAAAAAAAAAAAAAAAAAAAGGTCCAAAGAGGATGAGAGCTCATCTGTGTCACTCAAACACGTACTAACATCCCAGAAGTCCCACGTCCTGTGTGTCTGTCCTCCTCAAGGAGGTTGAGCCAAGAACACATACACCCACATGCACACTCTCTGCAGCAACACCATGTTTTTGCCTAACAGAGCTGTACACAAATTAAGAAACAACCCCAAGTTCACAAAACCACATGAAGAGATTAATATTTGCAGTCTTTAGGCATATCTCCATGGTGCTCCACCCAGAGAGAAGCTACTTTTTTTTAACTTGGGAAAGCTGATTACCTTGGGCTGAGCCCTGCACCTACGAAACTGTGCTGGCTTTGCTTTGGGTACCCAGAGTCTGCCAACTGGTGCTAGTTTGAGTATCACTGGACAACAGGTGTGCAAATCTTTTGTTTTCTTTTCATAATTTGCTTTGTAGACTACTGCTCTCAGCATTAAGATTCAGTCTGTTATAAAGAAATCTTTTGCAAGTAGTTTTCCAGTAAGTGTTGGACACACAGAGAGAACTTGAAAAAGTTATTGTCACAGTTATCAAGATGGAAACAGTCTGAAGAGACAGGAGAGTTAAAACAATTCCAGATTTCTCTTTCATTAATTCCTTTAACTGACATAATTTACGTTACATAAATTGTAATTTTGGTAATAAGACAGCTGAAAATAAGTCTAGTCTTGTAAATTGTGTGGGTGTATGGTTGTGCTTATGTAAGTTTAGGTATCCATGTTACTTTATAAGCATATGTTTAAGTATGCTTTTGGGGATATCTATGCTCTCTGTGTGCACAATTTGTTTCAGTATTTAGAAAAACTGTCACTTTAGCATAATGTGTAAAGCTTGTGAAATCTTTCTGTTAGTGAACAAAGTGAATAAATTCAGTTTTTCAGCTAGTACTCTCATGCTATTACGTCAGGTGAAAAGAGAAGGGAGACATGGTGAGGCATGAAAGCACAGCTGAGATCCGTGCCGCCTTGCCACTGGTGATTTTGAAAAGTAACTACTGTTGCACCTTCTATAAAGCGGTTCACATCTGGACTCTGTTATAACAGGAAGGACTGCCTGACAATCAGTCACAGACAGCCTAGAGATACCACAGAACAAACAACTGTTCCTTTGATTCCTTTGTGTGTGATGGGCAGCTTAGCATACTGAAAACCTTTGTGTCTTTTGTCTGCTAATGCAGTGTATGACACAAAGAATCCTCCCTACTTTTTTATTTATTTTAAATTACTTTTTGCAAGTGCACTGGTCTCAGACACAGTACGTTACCAAGTTGGGATGTCCATTTCCTAGAGTGGCTTATCTGCCCAACAACATTCGCCTTCCTCATGATGGGTATTTCAACTTCTAGTGAGGGGTAGAGGACTTGACATGTATTTCACGATAAGGTAAGCTTAAATTTACATTCAAAAACAGCAGTACTGAAAAACAACTCAGACCAGCTTGTATAGCTCAGCACACGTAGCCTGAGCAAACCAACGCCTCCTTGCTCCTGGGTGTGACTGGCCACAGCCTCCAATTAGGGAGGATGAGCAAGGACAACCTGGGTGCCAGGAGCTTGCACAGCACAAAAGCTTTTGGCACCTCTTCACTTGAGAGCGAGCTGAAAGCAGTTACATTTCCTCCAACAAAACCACATCTGTTCACGTGCCTTTATGGGGATCTTTAACAAAAGGCTCCAAAACCCAAGTTAAACTCTAAGTAAGGAAAGGGATTTAAAAACTAATTTCTGATGCACTTCTCCTCGATTATGGAGGCAGCGGTATCAGTAACATAGCCATATGTATGTGGGTTAACAAAAAGAAAAAGCTAAATACTGCTTGGAATATAAATGACTTGGAACGCATCGCTATAGAATCAAAATAAAAGATTGAAAATACATAGGGTGACTATACTAAATTATTTATTAAAGGGGGGGCCATATGGAGAAAAATAATTTGAAGGAATAATACAATCCTCATAAGAAGCTACATTATTATCCTTACAACTTTCAAACTGTGTGTATATATGTATAAAAATTCACAGCTTCACATATTATACTGCAGTATCTCAGATTTTTATCATCTCCAATTATTCACACAGTAAAATGTTGCTCTGTTTTAGCTTACATTTAGATGGAAAATAATGATTATGTACATGATGGCACTTCAAAACTTCCCTGTCCTTCTCCAGACACTATGTACACATTAGACCTTTCCAATTATATCAACCGCAGTTTTATTCCCATGTAATGAAGGCACAACTTGTAAATGATTTATATAGAACTAGCCATGCACCAAATTGTATTTCCTCCTCCTAGAAAACAGTCTGAAGATGAACAAAAGATTTAAGCTTCTATTTTTAAAGAAAACATACTGGTATTCTTCAGTTTGTACTTTATGAAATGTGTGCTTTCAAAACTTCTTTTTCTCCTAAATTTCACTTCCCTTTTTATGCTTGTGTACCTGTCATGTTTCTGATCTTTATCATTACTGCAGTGGCAAAACAAAGTGGGGGGTGGGGGGGGAAATGTGGGGGACAGGGGGGAGATCAGACTTAAATGTGTCAACATTTCAGTTCCCTGCCATTCCCTTTACTCATTCAGAGCAATGTAGCTCTGGGTAACGCTAAATATCTAGCAATATCACTGAAGGCAGCACTTAGCCCTATCCACATAGTATCTTGACATTTTTTAAGTGTTGCCAAATTTCTAGCTGTGGTAGCAAGAACAAAGAACATCCCCAAATAAACAGAAGAAAACAAGCATGCAAAACCAATTTCACTAAAGGCCAGGCTAGTTACTTATTTGCAGACCTGCGCCTCTATCTGCAATCCATCCCTAACTGGGAAAGATCTGAGTACGAACAAAATGTCAACCTTGCTCATCCTTCAATATTTTCCTTTACTGTTCAACACATTTATTATATGGAGACCACTGCTAGAAAAGATGGGCAAGAAAAGTGTGTATAATGTAGGGGACCCTCCCAGCTTTGTATTTCAACTCTCTAGAATTTCACAGAAATAACTATGCCTTGTTTTCTTATTGAGCAAGAGTATTCCTGTCCTTATGCAGAAGGAGGGGGAACCTTAGTAAAATGTAAATCCAGCAGCAAGGGGAAAACTATGAAAAACTTGGTTGTGTATTTTACTCACACCCCCAGGGATCTCGAAGCTCTTCAGAGTTGTGTCAAATTTTACAGCTAACACAGTGTGTTCCAAATCCTCAACAGCCAGAACCAGTGCCAAAGCTTTTTCCCAGTAGCTCATCAACTGCCCAACAGCTCACCAACAAAAGCCCTTGCCAACCTCACACCACTCTACCCCCACAGAGCCACCACTGAGTTTTCAGACAGCACCCCTGGCATTCTGCTGTTTCCACATACGACAAGGTGAATATGGTAGCATGCCCTCAAAAATCACTTTTAGAAAACAAAACTACCCAAACCCACACAACTGTGTGACCATTTCGATAGCCTGCTCCAGGTCAGAAATAAACTTAAATGTATTTACGTACATTTAACATAGCTGCTTGCTGATTAAAGCCAGGGCTGCTTTGATTTGGCTTCCTGCTACCCCACCCCACCAAGGTGAAAGATGGAGATACTTCAATGTAAAAATATCAGCAGGGGGGGATTTGCACCAAAACAGAGGCTGTCCAGGCACACGCTGCTCCCTCCCTGATGTTGATGTGGAATATCAAGCATGCTTTCTTCTTTCAGAGTCCTCTCTTGATCCTGCCCTAGCAGGATCCAAAGAGGACCTTCACCATGTCACACACAACAGGACCCTGAAATGGGTCATCAGCTCTATCCCCAGCAGCTGCAATCTGCTGCTGCTAGGGTGGCAGGCTCAAGGCTGGTGCTTCAAGGCAGGAAGCCTGGCTGCCAGAACCAGGCTGCCACAAGGAACCAGAACTGGACAGGGCACCTCGGGGCTCAGCCTCTCATGGAGTGATCCCAGAGGCTTCTTCAACCAGAAAGCAAAAACCACAGGAAGGAGAGCAAACAGCACGAACCACAACTGTTGGTTACAAGGATTTCACGACCCTTCTATATGCAGTTAGTGTGTAGAGGAAATAGTTGATTTTACCATCTTCAGTCTTCCTTGCGTTCGTTTTCTCCTATTTAACTCCTCCCATCTTAAAAGAAACAAAACACAGAAAAGAAAAAAAAAAAAAAAAAGCAAAACAAAACAAATATCTGCCTGAAGAGCAAGTCAGAGAAACTGTTTTGCTAGAGTTCCAAGACCCAAAGCTGCACTCAAGTGGCTGAGTTTTACCTGAATTTCTGATGCATCACATAATTTTCAGGCTGTTAGCATTTGTATCTTGTAAGACTGATCTCCAATCATGCTAATTTTAGAACAATTACAGTCAGTTCCAAAAACAGGACTAAACTACTGAAACACCATAGATAAAGTTCAGTTAAAATCCTGTGCTGTTTTTTCCAAACTGATATAGGAAACCATACACCTCATCAATATTATGGATTAATACTGACATTTACTCTTCAACTCACAGTATTTCTCCAGCTGCATTTGATGGTTATTACTACAATTATCTGCATTTTAATTTTTCAGCATTCACATTTTTCTACTACTCTCTCCAACAGATTTTTTAAAAATTTTATTTATTTTTTGGCCCACTGCCCTTCCTCACAGTGTCCATAATCCGTGGAGAAGAGATTGCTGATGGCGTTATCACTGGCAAACAGAATGAAGCTAATGGTAACAGGCACTCCTTGCTCGGTAATTATTATAGGAGAAAGAATGCAAATGAGCCCTAATCTGTCTCACACAATGGCAGAGGTCTCGGATTTGCATTAAACCTTTTGCAGCACTCTCCCAGATCAGGGACTCTGCAGATAACAATGCATCTGCAGCACAGGCTGCTCCTTCTACTCAGTGCAGTTATTAAATTGTGCCTCCAGCAGGTACAGTTGTCCCTGAATGACTTTCCCCTCCCCCTTCATTGCTCTGCTTCCCTCCTCTTTTCCTCTTCCCCCTTAGCTTTGCTGGGGAAGAAAAAAAAAAAAAAGCTAATTGTGCATGCCATTTGGCTCGATTCATGTTTACAATGAAGAAGAAGAAAGCGCTGTTTGGTAATTATAAGAGGGGAATGGACATCAGGAAATCTCCGTTCTATTCCCAGCTATGTCATTTACTTGCCAGGGGACTGCAGGGAAATAACTTTGCTTTTCTGTGCATCCATGTGTTCAGCTAGAAATATAGGGTTGACATTTGTAGTGGCCCACCAGACTCTTTCATTTTGCAATGGCGCCTGCCAAACACTTTCAGGAAGCAAATGCTAGACTTTGCTTGAATCTCGGCTGAGCTCGCGACAAGCTGCGGTGATTCAGAGGAACCACTGCCTAGATCTCAATTCCCATCTGATAATAGGTTGTAAAGAATTATATTCTTCTCCAGCACTGTGTCCTGTTATAAAAGGACCTAAACTAATGCCTGCCAGCTGCAGCCATGCTCAGTGTCCCACAAAGGTGTCTGCTCGCTAGCAGATCTTATAAGGAGAAGGTGTAGGAGTTACGTTCAGGTGCTCTGCTCACAGGTCACAAAGCATCAGGACAAAACACACTGTTTTCTCAAACCTCACCACGTCCAGTACCTTCCATTAGGAGTATGGGAGTCAAATGTACTGAACCCTTCCATAGGGAGTCCCTAGTTTGTAAGCAAAACTCCTTAACTGGATGTAAGCTGGAACACACTTTTCCAACACAAAAGCATTCTTGAATTATCACTTTCTTCCAAGACACTTTTGGCAATTAAGGTCACCATATTTTATTTTCAATGATCTTCAGGAATCAGAAGATATCTGCCACACCACCACAGTTTTTGTCTACTGAGAAGATGATGGAGACTAACAAACTCTCTGTAAATGGCCATATAGAGTAAGATTTCAGCATATAAAAAACCCAACAAACAACCCAATCCAAAAACATACACATTGTGTGAGGAACAGTTTGAAAATCAAGACAAGCCAAATTCATCTGCACATCATCACTACTATTCAGTAGCACCTGTTTAGTTTTGATCTGTATCACAAATACTAACCATATGCAAAAACTTACTTCTTGGAAATCTGTTATTAGGCAGGTGTTACACTAACTCACATTAAAATAATTTCACAGATAATTGAAAGATACTTGCTACCAAATCATTGGTATAAGGTATAAAACAGCTCAAGTTAATTAAGGTGCACTGAGTATATGGGGACCAATGATGTCAAAGACAAGATTCTTTTTTAGATTTCTTATACTAAGGGAGGGAAATAATCAAAACTGGATTGTGCTAGTACCATAGGCAAATATTTTCCTTTCTTTTCAACCAAGAATTTGAGGACTTGTGTAAAATTACATCAAACAACTTAAATTTGAGTCCTTACCACAAATGCAGCATCTTCTATGCCAGGCCTACAGTGAGACACTGCAGGAACACCAAGAGCCAAAAAAAATTCAGCAGTCCCCAAAACCCAGCAAAATGTCACATGACTAGATAGCATCACTCTCGATTACACCATTCAGATACATTAATCATCTGCTGTATTTGCTCTGGAGTCAGTTACATGCTTTGTTCTTTCATCTGCAAGGTTTTTTCTTCCCATCTGAATTTACCAATGCCAACACTGGCAAGCAGTTCCTCTGGAAACCGGCTGTGGGTATTTTTGAAGTCCCCATGGCTGTCTAGATTGGGTAAATATTCTAATTATATTCTGTACTAAATTATTGCCAGAAATTAACAAATGGATTTGTTTTTTTTTTTAATTATAGTTAGCCCCATGCACACACAGCTATAGAGAGGGCTACAGTTTTTCTATGTCATGTAACAATTTTTTAATAATCAAAGTTTTGCTCATTTCCACCTCATGGAGCAGTAGGTGGGGCAATGCAACTTCTTTATCCAATTACTGGATTAATTTCTGCTTGTCTCTAAATCAGACTAATAAAGTGCTGGGATCCTCAACCAACAGCAGTATTGGGAACAAATACTATACATTACAGTTATTATACCTAAATAACCAGCAGCCAAGTTTAAAACAAGTACTCCTTTTTAAACGATGCTTCAGTTCTATGATGATATTGAGGCTCTTCCCAAGGATCTCACATTTGCAGTGACATTTAAGGCTCTTGCCACTTGGAAGGACCAAAGTGGTACAAAGTTATGAACACGTAATCTTTACATCAGAAAAGCAAAATCTGTCTTGTTCATATAAAGGAGGAGATTTACATTCAACTTGTTCATAAAGCTTCAAACATTTTCCTATGTAACCTTTGTGCTAACTTTGCAATGCTAGCAAGCGTTTCATTTAAAACATTATACAGATACAGGAAGGGGGGATTTTAAAAGTACAGCGTGCATCAGAACCTACAATTTCTTACGTTTCTAACATGCCTAGAGACAGATTTGTCACTGATCGTGAGGCTGCTTCCCCCAGTGACCAGTAACCAAATGCCTCCTGGTGCCATTTCTCTGTATCTATAAATATAGAATATAGTATATATACATATCCTTTCTTCCAAATCCAGACCTAGTCACAGAGAGGCTCAGATCAGTCTCAGATGCTCACCCTCACTCAGAAGTCAAGAGATTACCCCACTGTTCCCAGACCAGCAAAACCATCAGGGCAAAGAAAGTCAGGCGGGACAGCCCAAACCAATTTCGCCACCACCTGAACACACCCATGTGACTGCCTGGAGCGAGCACAACTATCTCGCACCTCCTTTTGCCTGCAAATCAGGCTTAGCTATCCTGGAGGACGAGGAGCAAGGGAGCACAGGCATCTTTTCCCTGGGAACTGCTGTTTACACAATGACCCTCGGGCCCATCACCTAAGCCACACACTTCAGGACCATTCTCACATTAAGCATTAACTCAACCAGTTCAGCTGCGTTGCCAAGTAGCCAGTCAAATATTTACAAGGTTTTTAGAAGGTCTGGTCAGCATAAAGACAAGGTCCAAGATTTCATACTCTGTTTTGCATACCCAGAAAATAGACTTCTGAAGCTTTGAGATTCGCAGCACAAAGTTGTTAGAAAGAAAAATCCAAACAAGAAAACTAAGAGGGACTCAATCCATACTGTAGACAAAATATTGGCACCACATACAGTGCTGGCAAGTAGAGTGGCATGCTGTTTTCCTAAGGGGGACAGCAAGTAAAATCCAGCTTCTAAAGCTGCTGATTGCAACCTCACCTGAACAGCAGCTTTCCCTTTGTCAAGCTTGTCTCAGGGTCGTTCTATGGTAAAGACAAAAATTGCCAGTGTGCTTTCAAGGATCTCAACAGCTTTTCCCCCTGCATTCTCACCAGCCTTTTGAGAGTTTCCCCCTCTATAGCAGCATTCTCCGTTTCAGGGATTCAACCTTTCAACTGAAGCATGCGAGATCACTTATACTCTTGAACCGGTGGAGCTGCCAGCCTCCCCTTTGTTGCAAAGGGATTTACACTTGAATGGCGGGGGGGAAGCGCAGTCTTTTAAGGAAAGGCGCGGGGAGGGGGGCGAGGGGGGTGGGGAGGGGGTGGGAATTACTCTCCAGCATCCTATTCTCAAATCACGTTTATCTACCAGCTCAACTTCTCCAGTTCACAGAGCTACAGTAACCTTATCGCATCACTCATTTGTTGACGATTTTAAGAACAAATTCCTAATGTGAGAGTTTATTTCAAAAAGGATCTTTTTAAGTGGCGGTAATTTCAAGCCTAAAAGTGGACGTTTATACTAATTTAATTTAGCCCAGAGCAAACGATTTAACCATCCACAAAGCTTCCCTTCTTTATCCACGTGCGTTCTTTCTGTCATTCACTTACTCTATGGCCTTTTCGGTATTTCCTATTCCAGCCCCGCACTGCCATGCACATCGTAGCACATCTGATGGCTTCTACAGCTTTTCAAGAGAAACCCTGAGGAACAGCACGACAGCACAGACCCACTGCTGAAGGCAAAAGATCATTTGAACAAGAGTAAGCAAGTCTACTTCAGTTTAATAGCTAGTGACGTGCTGGCTTTGGCCCTCCACATAAACGTATACACAAGTAGCACCTCCCTGACGCATTTCTGGTCCTAAGTTGCAAATTGGTGGATAACTACTGATTGGTTTCAGGCTACGTGAGCAGTTACCAGGCAGTGCTGCCTTTCAAACAGCAGTCACTCCCTTGCAAATCCACACGGGCTTTTTGTTTGCTTGCTCACTGTGTGTGCATAAAGCCCACTATCTCTACAGAAAAATAGCATCCCAAGCATGAAAGTTGGCAGATGCTAGTCTCCACACACAGAGAAAGGTCTGTAAGGAACATTTCTTCTTCTGTTTTTAAAACGGTATACCTGCTTCTGATTTGATTCCATCTCCTGCATTCTGAATTGGCCACACACTGAAACACACAGAAAGCATGGCCTGCAGAGTGCAGTAAGAAAAAGGCTAGTGACTCCAAAGCTTGGTGGTAAGCCACAGTCCCCATGAAAACCGCATGTGCCAGGGACCGAATAGGCTGCGTTTTGCCTACTGCTAATAAAGCTGCTTCACTTCATTAAAAGCAGCTTATCATTTTATCTACTCGCTCTGATTAATTAACCTCCAGTTAAAATGCATGAGCACTTGATTTGAGGATTCTATTAATGTGACACTGGTGAACCACCACTTGCATACTTCCACCCTTTTCCTTTCATTCTCCATTCTCAATATACCAGCAGTATCCTCTTAGGCCATGTGGATTGATACCCCAAGCACCCTTTGAGCATACCACAAATGCTTTTATAGAAATATGAGGGAGGGAAGGTCCCACAGTCCAAAACTCATCCAAAGTTCAATTTCCCTGCTGGAATATACCAATGGATATCATCTACTTCTCTCTGTAATTAAGATCACAAGCTTGGAAAGAAATACAATGGAAAGAAGAGCCAGAGAGATTAACTGGATTGCTGGGAACAGGGGGAAAACAACAGCACCATTAATCCAAACAACTATTTTGTTTTTCCATAATAAAATAATTTTAAATATGAAGCACAAACAACAGTCATCTCCATCAAAAGCCTGATTTTCTTAGAGAGCTAAGAACTTTCTCCCAAGCCAAATACCATGTGCTGTATATGAATAAAGACAGCTTCTGCTACAGTATATGCCTACAGATTTCACAGTTGGGTATTACCGCCAAAATCTCAATTTCTAGCAGTAAAAAACTTATGTTACCATTCTTTCGCCAAGCATCTGAAGACTGAAATGTATCTTTGCTGCTCATTTTACTGGCAAACAGTGCTTCCCTTCATATACCAAATTTTCATCTCTATTCAATTAATTTTATGAATGTCACAAATACCCAAAGATGTCTGGAAAGTTTAGGAAAGAGAAAAAAGAACCACCACCATCCCACCCCCAAAAAACACCCACCCAACACCCACCTTCCCTCTTTCTTCCTTTATCTTCCTTCTCAAGTTAGTATTTATTCTTTTGCAACAACACCCACAGAGATGACAGAAATATCATTAGGCCTAAAATTGTAACTATTCTATGGTTTGAGGGAGGAGTGGGGAAAAAGTTGAGAAGTGGAAATAGAAGTTCATGGGTCATCCTAAATTTATGTCTAAATTCCTGTTCAATTCCCCTGCAATTTACGTATGGTAAATCATGGATAGGATATTACCAAAGCAACTGGAAACAGCATTTATATTACAAGCAATTCAAGAGGTCTCTTTCAAGACAAGAGTGATTTTTAGAATATGAACCATAGAGTTCATAAGCACAAGCCTGATATGCAAAGTCCAGCCAGACAAGGCTGTATGTGGGAAGGCACCATAGGAAGATCTGGTTTACATCACACAGCAGAGCAGTAAGTGACCATGAGTCATTGATGCACTTCATCTGGCTTCTAAGGCCATCAGTACTGGATCAAAAATGTTTCAGACCACATTTGAAAACACTTCCCAGTACAAATTTACCCAGCCAGTTCAAATCTCTGCAGAATTTTCTAGATGCAGTTTCTTTGTAACACAAGGCATCAAGTATGTTCTGTCCTGTAGCTGACAAGGTGTTAGTACAGCTCTCTACTGTAACACTTGGGCTAACTGAACAGCAGTCTTCCCACTGAGGTAAACCCAAAAGGGATGAAGCAGGATGAACGATCCTAGCACCACCACAGCAGCTCTAAGCAGCACCAGTCCTGTCAGTGTCCCAGGCAGCACCCAATTTTCTAGGCAGACCTCAACCATGCATATATCAGATGCAGTAGAACAGAGCCAAACAAAACCAGGAAACATGGTTTTGAAATGTCAGTTTGTGATTTATGTTGATACTTCAAAATATGTAGTTTACGGAAGTAAAATTCTGCTGGTTTGTTTTTTGTTGTATTTTTTGACTTGGCAAATTATTGAAGTATACAAGGAATTCACATGCATCTTTGCATAGCTAAGGAACAGAGCAGTATGCACCCAGATGGGTTGCTCCCCAGCAGAAGAGAACTGTCATCACTTCTAAGGAAATAAAGCAAACAACCAGGTCTATTTCCACTGCTAACTTCAGCAACAACATTCATCTGATTTGGGCCTCCCAGCTTTCTTTGAGTGACTGAACAGGTAATAAAAACAAAAGCAAAATACCAAAACCTGCCACCTAACCCAATACCGATGCGTTACACTTTGTTCCTCTCAGCCACTAATTATGGATTAGCACTTCTTTCCTAAAACTCCTTTCTGCAGACTGTCAATATGCACTCCCACCACTCTGCAGCAGCCACTGCGAGTCACTCAAGCCAGAGCATCTCCTAGCAGCCCTGCAGAGCTCCAGAGAGCATAAGTAGTCACCTCAATGTTCAGGGCAATTACTTACACACCAGGGTGACAGTGAGCAGACATCTAGCCTCCAGAAGCATCACAGAACGTTAGGAGTTGGAAGGGACCTTGAAAAATCAGCTAGTCCAACCCCCCTGCCAGAGCAGGATCACCCAGACTAAATCACACAGGAATGCATCCAGGTGGGTTTTGAAGGTCTCCAGAGGAGGAGACTCCACAACCTCTCTGGTCAGTCTCTTCCAGTGCTCCTTCACCCTCATACTGAAAAAGATTTTCCTAGGTTCACATGAAACTTCCTATGCTCCAGCTTGCACCCACTGCCCTTTGTCCTACCGTCGTCCATCACAGAGAAGAGCCTGGTGATTCTCGCCCTTTACATATCTGTAGACATTAATAAGGTCATCTCTCAGTCTCCTCCAAGCTAAAGAGGCCCAACTCCCTCAGCCTTTCCTCAAAAGGAAGATGTTCCACTCCCTTAATCGTCTTGGTGTCCCTGTGCTGGACTCTTTCAAGGAGTTCCCTGTCCTTCTTGAACTGAGAGGCCCAGAACTGAGCACAATATTCCAGGTGTGGGCTCACCAGGGCAGAGTAGAGAGGGAGAAGGACCTCTCTTGACCTACTAACCACACCCCTTCTAAATACACCTCAGAATGCCATTGACCTTCTTAGCCATGAGGGCACACTGCTGGCTCATGGTGATTCATGGTCATCCTGCTATCCACCAGGATGCCCAGGTCCCTCTCACCTATGCTGCTCTCTAACAGGCCAGTCCCCAACCTATACCGGTACCTGGGGTTGCTCTTCCCTAGATAAAAGGCCCTACACTTGCCCTTGTTAAATCTCAAAATCACTTCAAGTGTGGGAGTGGGGGGATGAAGGAGCAATGACCCAACTACAGTTCTCCAGGGTGGTGGAACAGAGAAGGAAAGGCCCCAGCACCAAGGAGCACGCTACTCCAAGTAAGACTTATTCCTAAGTAAACTCAGTTTTATATTCAGAAGTACATCTGTACGTTTCGAGCACAAGGGCTGTGAGGAGTACCCAAAACACCACGGCATTAAGAACAAGAGAGGCAGGCAGGCCATAACGGCTGAAATGGGAGGAAAGCCAACACTAAAGAACTAAAGGGGTTTAACCAGCAACAACAAGTGGTCATTGCCATAGCTACACTACTGGGGAAGACAATACCTTCAAGCCCTCCATACAGATGCCTTCAGGCAACCCCTTGCAGTCTTTTCACCACCTCTCCCCACAACCCTATTCACTTCCCTGGACCTGTGAAGTCTGCCTTCAGAAAAGGGCTGACCCAGACAACTGAGGCTAAGAAAATTCAAAATCAGGACACTGACTACCATTTTAACCTAACCTAGACATGCCAGAATTTTACTCTGCTTAATATTTCTTAGCCTTCCATATGAAGGAAGTGATTTAAGAACAAGTTTAAACGTCAGAGATGTTTAAAGCAGTCTTTCTTAAAGTATAAAATAGGCATCCAGCTTTTGGCATTTATTATCATTTTTTTCACACTGTATAGTAAACAGATTCTAAACATACAAATGACCTGAAAAAATGCACTGCTGGAATGGAAATTGTTTCTCTTCTCCAATGTGAGATTTAAATCTTCTCCGTAGTAGAATAAAAAGGTAAAACCTGTAACCTTCATGAAACAAGAATCAGAAAAATATCAAAGGTTTCATTAAAAAAACCCCAGTTCATTGTAACAAAGTCATTTACTTAAAGGCCTTAAGCAGTGGTAAAGTCCTGACTTAAACTGGGAGACAGTTAAGGCTTTGCAAACTGAAGACTCTGGAAGAACCAGTCATCCTCTTGCACCTCTAAGATGCAATATAGCTTTGACCGACACTTCATTTTACAGAAAGAAGTCACTGAATTAAAAGATCCTAACACCAAACGTATCTCAAAGGATTTGGGGGTGGGGAAAAATCCAAGACTTGAAACAAACACCTTCTTGAAATGCTCTACAAAGGTTTGAGAGCTATGAGCTTGATTTATGTACAAAAACAGAAATACAAGCAAACACAGGGTAAGCTCCACACTGCCAAGTCAGTCATTACAGGCATGCTGCTTAACATACCCAGCATCACCTACCTGAAATGTTAGCTAGAAACAGCATCACCTTTTCCCCTGGAGACAGTTCAGATTGATACAAACAAGAGAAAGGAAAATAGGGGAATAATGAGGGAAATGAAAGTTCTTGCAAAAATCAGAGCAAAAATCATCATTTTAGATGCACTGATAAGAAACACAACAGAAAATCTGAACAGAGGCATGGATGCTTTTTCAATGAATAAAAAGAAATCAAAATTATCTTTGCCCCATATACAGTTAGCAGAAGCATAGGAGGGAACACACAGCATTAACAGCAACAAACAAAACACAGCAAACACTGAGCCACTAAGTCAGCCTAGTCTTTTGTTGTTTAGTCCCTGACCTGCCTCTCCCCTTCTTTCTAACCCACTTCAACATTTCCAATCTGGGAAGGAGTATATGTTTCCCAGTCCTCCACCTTTCCCGAACTTGCTCTAGTTCAACACATGGGCAAACACTTCCTTTTGCTTTGGTTCTCAAACTTCACTATCACATCCTTCCTCTCCTCCCAAAGCTTTTTGCCCCGAGGAATACTGTCTGCATGACTACGTTTGATAACACAGACTCTGCTGCTTAAGCACCATATATTTGCAGACAGTTAAAGCATGTTCTACAAAGGTACCATAAAGGAGTTTAGCAGCATACCTTTCCTGAGCATGCAAGTCATTGCAGCTGCTGACAAAGGACCCTATCCGACACGGGGACAGTTCCCTCTCCTCTCAAAGACAGTAAGGAGGGCACAAAGACAATGCATTTGGGCTGGAGCCATTCCCAAACGATGGCTTCAGAGGGACAGTCCACTGACATATTGCAAGTCAGGAAGCAGGGGAAGGAAGAGGGGAGATGCAGGCAGGGAATCCCCTCCAAATTTCCAGTGCCGTGCAACAGGGACAAATCAAGACATCTAGCCAGAGACATGGCAGTGCGAAGAGCACAGCCTCCCGCCCCTGTGAACTGAGCAGATGCACTTGTGTCCATCGCGCATCACTGCGTAAGACATGTGCAGGGAAGGGAGGCAGTAACGACAACTGATGCCCACAATCCTACAAAAACAGCTTGCAAAGCTTGTTCTTTCCTCAGCCCCCAAACCCAGGGAGTTTGAAGGCATTCAAAAACTGTACAAAAACTCAGCTGGAGCTATGAAACTTAATAGCAGCTTTCCTCCACACCTGCAGCTCAGCCAAGCCTCCCACATCTCAGTGTGCCCCAAAACTCTGTGTTTCAAAGGAATTTTAGAGAGCCTTGGCTTGCCTGGGAGAAAACAGGTTCAGAGGCCACAAGGCAGCTTCTGTGGGCTCCTCCTCTCAGCATGCTGCAGCATCAGTGGTGGTAGCAATGCCTGACTGCAACAACGCAGGCAGCTGCATTATTTAGCCTGGCACCAAGGAGAAGAAAAGCTATCATCCATTTTTAAGTTAGACTCAGGGAACCAGCTGGGGATCAGCAATTGCCATTTTTGAAGTGCAAGAAAAGGAATGTAACCAGCCTTTCCATAGTAACAAAGATTAGCGGCCTGGAGTCTGACACTCCTCCTGCATTAAAAGACAGGAGACAAAGCTATAGACAGGTAATTACATAGAAGGAGCCCTGGGGAAATTGCAAACTCCTCAAGAACCCTTTAGCCGGTCTGTGTGTCTCTCCTTGTCTCTGCTTCAGCTGAAGGTCTCCAAGACACATTTGCCCATTAGGTCATTAGCTTTATTGCAGCAGGTAGCCAGGCAGCTGGTAGCAGCTGTTCAATAAAGACTTAGCTTGCCTCTGCACCTTCAAGAATGAGATAGAGGAAGAGAACATCTCAAAGGCACATTACCTGTCTGCAGCTTATCCTTGATAAGTTAGTGTGCTTAGTCAGTCTGAGGGGGTCTGACAAATGAAATCTGACAAATCTCACTGGGGCAATTTAAGACATTATTGCATCTCACTGTGTTCCCAAACCCTTCACAAAGGTTAGCACTACAGAGCAAATCGTATCATGCATCGGCCTCTCCAATTCAGAGCCTAACCAGTTAGCATAAAGCCCTTCTCGGAGCTGGTTTAAGTTAAGACATCAACTGCAAACGGGAATGGCCGAGGTCTAGACAGAAGATGACACCTCAACTACACGGAGCACTAATGTCTATCACAAAGATGGAATGGGAAATGACACCTTAAAGCACTGCAGCCAGCTCCTAAGCAAATACAAATCTAAACATTGAGCTTCAGTACTAAAATATATATGCAGTTTGTCTAACAACTGACTTGAGTCTACTCATGCAGCTTGGGATGATCTATGAGTCACAGCACTAATTTTTTTTGTACTTTATATATCCCGACAGACATTGAATGCCTTGAAGCACAAAGACAGGCATGGATTACATGTGGATCGCATCACCAAGTAACTACAGAGTGTAATTGTGTGGAAGTACTACAAAAAAAGGCACTGCATTTGAACTCTCACCCACCACATTTTGCACTACTGCCCAAAAGTAAAGAAAACTCTGGAGAAGTGAAGAACTGACATCTGTTTCCAACACTTCACAGAACATACCATTCAAAGCTAGAATTGTGGTTCCAGCTGGTTCCTATCTTATCTTCTAGTGACAAAAGCACAAAGCACCCAAAGAAGAATCAGGCTTAAAACAAAACAACTGAATTAAAAAAAAAATCTGAATTTATGCAGTTAGATGTACATGTGTAATAATAAAAGAAGCATTTTGAGACACAATTCAACTTGGCTTCTCGAGACCTAACTCAATGCCTTTTCATCTAAATTAATACTGAGACACAGATTTAGTTAACCTGTAAATACAACAGTTACATACTTTTTTCCCCCCCCTACAAGTACTTAAAATCTATCTCATCTTTTAGTTTTCCCAAGGGACTGTATTCCACACGTAAAACTAGAGTGAGAAGCACACAAACTTCTGTTTGCATCACACTATTACAAGGGCAATCCCACATTAAGCAGAAGACTTGTCTACATAGAGTTTAGACAAGCTGCTTCTAACATCGTCCTCCTTTCCAGAAGGAGCTGAGCAGGCAAGACACCTCAAAAAGCAGATAACAATTACCTCTTACCTTCCTGAACAGGCCGCCGCCAATTAGCACATTCCTGGAGCTTCTAATTCAGGCAAGAAGAAAGGAGGGGAGAGGAAAGGAAAAAAAAAAAAAAAAAAGGAAAAAAAAAAAAAAGAAAAAAGAGCAGAGAGCTGTTCTCTTCCCCAACACAGCAGTACTTCCTAGAAGGTGGGGAAAAAAAGAAATAAGAAACAAGTATTAGTTTTTGTGTTTTTTGAAGAGGCTGATTACAACGTACTCCTTGGAAGAGCTACTGTGCCCCTCCTTCGCCAGTTCCAAAATACCAACTTGACCTGTCCTGTACTTTTTCCCTCTACAGTCACCTCATTACAATATGGAATATGAATGTCAGGTCACCTAATACTAAGAAATGCAAAGATGGATTCATGTCAGAGCAGGATAAAGTCCCATTCTGGAATGGGATTAAGTCCCATTCAGAAAATATTCTTGAGCACTCATTCTGTTAAGTAAATACACTTCAGCCAAGCTCACACCCACTTCTGTAAAAATTCAAATGAGCCACATTTACTATCAAAATAGTTGGCAAAAGACAAATTCCAACATGCATACTGAACATACAGGTATATACTGACATTTAAGTGCTTATGTACTCTTCCTTGTAAAGATTATACCTAGAATTATGAGGCATATGCAACTTACATTTCTTTTTAAGACAACCATTCATTTTCTTAAGACAACCTATTCCAGCTATATTGAATCTTTCGGTAACAATAAGAAGAAAGTATTAAGCATCAGAATGAATGGAAAGGAAACCAAAAAGCTCTTTCATGACTGAAGATATCATTTAGAAATCTAGCTTCACTCCCATAAAACCATAATCCTTCACCTCAGAGTATCTCTCTCTGCCCTACTCCTAGTATGAATTTAAAGACTTACAGACACACAGGTTTAATGGGCCCCTCCCTACCTCCAGTACCTGCCTTTGATGAAAGGCAGGAAAATCAAGTGGAAATTTATTTGAAAGGGTGCATGCAAGGCATTAACATACTTGAGGAAATGGCCATCAAGGTTTTCCGTAGGGAATGAGCAAAGAGAAACACATCCAGTCTGTTCTCCATCACATTTTGTTGGCTTATATTCACACAAAAAAATTCCACCTTTCTCTGTCCCACAAAAATTCTGAATGCAAGTTCTCAAAGTGAGGAAGAAGGCCTGTGCTACCTTACATTTCCCCACACACCTCTACCATCCTTCAAACAGATATCCATCTATCCCGTCTGCTAGCAGCATGCAACTGCATACAGATCCTGGTCTCCCAAAAGAAGTTTTATACCAGGAGCCCCAGTAGATAGCAAACAACATAAAAGGCAGCACTCCCATTGCAGCATCCTCTTCAAAATGGACCATGTCTGTCCAATTCTAAATGGCCAATTCTAAATGTTCCCACATTTTTCTAGGGAACAAAAGCTCTCTTCTTCTCTCCTGTCAGCAAGACTTAAAGCTGCAAGAGTAATTCTGTCCCGATTCCCCTCTAGATAGGCAATGATTTAAAGAATTCATGAACGAACAGTGGCAGTGTAAATAAACAATGAAAAACTAAATAAAGATCACAGAAGACAACACACAGAAAATGTACGCTAAAGAGAGAAAGAACAAGATCAGTGATTCAAAAC
The DNA here is from genome assembly GCA_020800305.1 of Porphyrio hochstetteri. NCBI lineage: Eukaryota > Metazoa > Chordata > Aves > Gruiformes > Rallidae > Porphyrio > Porphyrio hochstetteri. Next base: position 14,181,025 of record CM036911.1, read on the forward strand.
CTCTTCTGCCTCGTTATGTTCACCCACAAATAGCCCCAGCAATAACCTGACAATGCAAAAGAACAGAATCTGACACAAAAACATACCTGCTCAAGACCCTGCCTCCCCAGCCTGTGCCCTGTAGGCAAACCTTCCCACACTGTTTAATTTCACTTTCTCAATGTCTTGCACCCCTCGGTCGCATTTCTGCTGCCAGATTTCAGCCCTCTAATTGATGAAACTTGACTGATGCAAAGCAACTTAAGCCACCACCTAGAGTACTCAAATTGTCATACTTTTTTAGAAAAAGAGGGAAACCATTCTACAGCTCTCAATTGTGGGGACAGGAGAAGAAATGACCCTCAGTGAATTGCTCCTAACATGTGTACATCCGGAGGCTATGTGCTAATCAATACTTAACTCAGCAGCTCAGCACACACCAGGCTGGAAAATACAAGGAAAAAAAAAAAATATATTCCCCCTTCAATCACACACTAGTTTTGTATCCCTAAACCAAATGCATCATTTTATTTCCTTTTTTTGTTATTAACTCAAAAGGATGTTATAGACAACATTTTTCTCCCTGCTAAGCGAGCCCACACACACGTCAGGTAAAGTCTGCTAAAAACTGATATACTGGTTACATTTCAAGTGCTTAAAAATTTTCAAATTCATCTCCTTACTGGTAGAAGAAATAATTTCAAGCAAACATATAGATTTGAAGGAAGCATATTTTTAAACAAACAAAATCAAGACGGGCAAAAGATAAGGCTAAGTGGAAAAAAATGCTAACGTTTTTAAACATTCTCAGGGAGACAGAAATCTGTCATAAGCACCACTTAGGGATGTAGCTTTGACTCAACATCATTTGTCCCAAAGAAAGTGAGACTGCTCTGTTCTCAAATCCTCAAGGAAAAAAAAGGAAAAGCAGCAGTGAAACAATGCTTTACCCAAAAGTCAAATTCTATGTGAAGAAACCTAGCAAAATGACTTACAATACCAAAAGATTTGACTAAAGTTCTGGCAGGGACAGAGATAATTAGTATAAGGAAAGTGTCAAAATATTTTAGTATACAACCACTACAAGAAGGAAACAAACAGAAAACTGGGAAGCATTGTATTGAAACCAAACAAATCATTGACATCAACATTAGATAAATGAAGAGGCATATGTTAAGACAAACACCCTCAGATGGTGTGTGAGTCACCTTCTGCAGTGGATTCAATTGAGTTGCTTCCCTGGATCAGGCTTAATAAAAATAATCCTTGATTGCACCAGCTAGAGCTGTGTTTTCAGTAAATCTCACCCTATGCATGCTGATACAGGACAATACCTGAGCTGAAGATTGGCTCCTAGACCAGGGATTTTTAAATGGGATTTTGACTAAAAAGTTAACCTTTCTGAATGATCAGTGCAAGATTTATTCTTCCATCCACCCAATGGAAATACAGTGTTTTTTCCATGTGTTGCCCAGGTCTAACCCACTTTCCACAGTTAAATGCAAAGATCCTGTATGACATACGACATTTGCAAGGAACTCTTTATTTACCTGATCCAGAGACTTTTTTAAATTTGGAAAAATTACAGGTTTTGGGAAAAGTAACTCCACTTATTTCCATACTGCACCACAGGACTGGCAAAGAGCTCACTCACCTTATCCTGCCTGACCCTTCCCTGGAGCCCTTTGGGAAGGCACTCAGTTAAAGGGAGCCTCCGTTATACTCAACAAACCTGGAAGATTTTCCAGTTTATTGGATTTTCTAGCCCTACGATGTTTATTACTTCCATTACAAGATGACCTAGAAAAAGGAATTACATCAGAGCACTGCTATATGTAACAGCCCCTCCCCAAACAGGGTTCATAAAGCAAAGCAGGGTTTAAAGGTGGGGGGACGGACATGATCCCCACCTCACACAACTTACAGGAGGGGAGGGCAAATACGCGTTCTCAAGGTTCTTCAATCTACAGTTACTAGATGGATACTCTTCGTCAGGTGGATTAAACACACTCTGTGTGCACTAATAGAAATACATCGAGTTTTTATCATAGTAAGAAATTATTCTCCTTTTTTTTCTTTTTTCAACCTCCTGATCTAGCAGAAGTAGTAAAATAACTATTCCATTAATATCCATTGAGGGGAGAAGTAAGTTCAATTTCACAATGCAAAAAACCCCAACAAAGAAGCAAGTTAAGAACAAAAGATTAAAACACCTACTCTTAACTATCATGATGAAACTGGAAATAGAGACCTTGCTCCACACACACACACTCATACGAACTGTAGTCAACGTTCTTCTTAGAAGAATACCAGAAATATCTCTCTCGTACCTTACTGAAGTATATTAGTCTGTAATCTCTCTACCACTAATGGCAGCAGCACCTTGCAGGTATTCTGGGCACCCTTCTTTAACTCTCAGGGTAGGACTCTAAACCCCCATGTTCTGAAGCCAGGAATCTCAACTCGCCCTGCAGCAGGTTCCTTCTCCTATCTCAGTTCTAAATAGCTAGTTGGGACAGAGTCAGTATGAAATGAAACTTGCACACAGCATAGTGTTTACCTGCAGCAACCTAAAGAGAACAAGCAAGAAATTCAGAAGTTCTCATTTAGCATGACTTAAAAGCATATCCCCATTATCCATGCATATATGTGTGTACACAGGTATACAGTCTATACACCAAACAGAGTAAGCATTTCCACCACAAACACCTGTACTGGAGATATCTGTGAACAAACAAGCTTCTTCAAACATAAATACTGTTTTCCCAGAACGGTATCTGCACAAAGACAGGAAGCTCTTCTCAAGTATCTAATACAAATAGCCAAGCAAAATATATCAAAATATTGTTGCAGAAGCCCAGACAAATGATAAAAACACGGCAAAAAAGAATCAAAACACAGATCCCCTAAATAACTTTTACTTTGATTTGCCTAGGTCTTAGTGAACTCAAGGGATACACCCTTCAATAGATGTCTAAAGTTAAGACTCTGCTTTACTTACACGAAACGCAAGTCCTAAACAAGTAGCATAATTTTTATTAATTTGGATCAGCTTTTTTTATTATTCAAATTCCAGATTTATTTTATTTCTGTATCTTTATTTAGTACTTTTCTGCAGCTGAAATGTTATACCTATCTGTATTTCCCCACCAGCTTTCTTTGGATCCTGAAAAAAAGTTTTCCCCAAAACGACATTTGTCCATGTGAAAATCTAAGGTTACAGAAGCACAATTCATATGCCTACACTTCAATAACATGCTTATTGAAACATACCAACTTAAGCATGACATTTACTTATCAATCTAACTGCAACAACCACCAACGAACCACTGCCAAAAAAAAGGTACATACCCAGCACGAGTAAGATTTTATACCAAATATTTTATATGCCTTGAAGGCCAAACCCAGTACACCCAAGCACGGCAGAAGATGCTCATCACATCAAAAAGTTGCTCCCTTCCCAAGAAGCAAAATGGTTTTCAAAACATTTATTTCTCCATTCTGAGCTAGATCTCAAAGAAAGCAATTCTTTCTCTAAAAGCCATGCTCCTTAACCTTCCCCAAGTAACTTAGGTGATGGTATGCTGATAACAGCTAAAATAACATCACTTTTTTGGGACTTGGGACCTAGGACATAAGGGACAGGACAGTCAGGCATATAGCCACATCCTGGAGAACAGCATCCTCCCGGGGCTCCCCACTGGGGTGGTAGCATGGGCTCCTGCACACCACTGCTGGTGGGGCACATCCTGACATGACAACAGCCCAAAGGATCAAAGGGTGGGCAGAAGCACGGAGAAAACATTTGTTTCAGTACAACCATCTCCATCTCACAAGCGTGATTTAATATTTTTCTGTCTTACTCTTAATTAAAAAGAGGATACACTTCATGTTGGAAAGCTGGGTTTTTCGAAGCTTGAATCATTTAGCCTATTAAACCCAAGCCTGTAATATGGGTGTTATTTCTTAAAAACATACAGTAAATGCATTAAATTATTGATAGTCATTAAACAGGAAAAAAATTTAAACAGCTCTCAGCTTTTATCAATCATTAATGCAGTTTCCACTTGCACATCTCACTGGATTGCTATCATATAGCACAGAGCAAAGAGTACAAATCCTGAAGGCATGAATTCATTTTCTCTTGACGCAGAGTAAAAATATTCTTGGCAGCAGGAGAGAGGCTAAAACATGAAGCAGAATGGTTGAAAGGAGGCTTCTGTCTTTTGCAGTAAACAGGTAGCAACATGAGGGAGCGGCAATTTTAGGGATCAAAGCCCATCCACTTCCCCTCATCTCCTACAAGGGCCAGTAACAACATTGTCAATCACCTCCCAACACCCACCACCTCAAGCAGTTACAGCCACACCAACAGTGTTTACAAATTTGATCTCTATTTGAAATATATGTTAATTCAATGGCATATGGAGGAAAAAAAAGGAGCATTGAGATCAATAGTAAAGCATCCAGAAACTTGAGCGAGACAAAGATTTCACCCCAAGCTGCTCACTAGCTAGTGAGCCAGTAAAACAGATAATGTGCAAAAAACCTGAACTGTCAAACTGACAGCCTCAGCTCAGAAAAATGATGGAGACCAAGATAGTCTCTTGAAGCTATTGTGAACCTTTACTGGGGCAAGTTATGACTAGACCTAATGTTTTTATCAGCTGTGAATGACTCGTGTCAATATGGAGCATCTGGAGACAGATGCCAATTGGTGGCACTATACCTGGCTGTGATGTACCCGCTACCAGTGAAGGGAAGTAAAATCCTGTCTTTTGTCCATTTTACACACAGACTAAAGACCTGTCTTAAAATGCTGCTCTCTCAACTTTCCTCCCCTACAATTTTATTGAAATTCACTAGCTTAAAATGCAGCAAAGAAGGAATACAATCTTCAGCCACAACCCAAGTGTGACTGCAGCATGCAAGTACCCAGCTGATCTGTCTCTAAAGCAGCTACTGTGGGTGAGCCATAGCCATAAAAACATCAACATGAAACAGAAACACCAGCTCTGGCTAGATATTCAGCCAGTGAAACCTTAGCCCTGCAGCAGCCCTGCTACTGGAACCCAAATTAATTTCTTTTAAACAACCTTGTGTTTATTTAAACGACCTGTAACAGCTCCAGAGCATGGTGCGGACATATCCAAAGCTAAACATGATGCTGAGGACTACTCGAGTCACTCATGCCCACACCCAGAGCCCGCTCAGAGGGTACTAGTAGGAAAAGCTCCTTATAACCAAAGCGTTCCACTTCATGGCATAAATTCCTGTTTATGCAGAAAAAAAAGAAAAGGTTAAAAGCTTAAGGAAAAAGTACAGAAAATGTCTTTGTCAGCTCCTAAATTTTAAAGTCCTATAGAGGCTTTTTTTGTTGTTGGGTGGTGGGTTTTTTGTGGCTTTTTTCCCCCCTGAAAATGATTCAAAAACACACTGAGCTGAGCAACTAGATAATGCCAAATGTTGATATGGAAGTAGCCAGGAAAAGCAGCTGTCACTGGAAACATTTTCTAGCCTGATTGTTTACAGACAACTATGTTATAAAATACAAAGATATTTATTTCCAAGCACCATTAGTACAAATCTACATCATGTAAAAAAAAAAAAAATCATTTAGGACAAGAATTCATTTAAGACATGCTTATGTCTTATTATACTGAGTCCCAAGGAAGGCAATATAATATTTAAAGTAATAATACAAAAGCTATTACATCACCGAATTGATTTCATGATATATCAACAAAGTAAGTAATTCACAATCAATTTCTGTGTAATATTTATCCTTATCTGTATACAGAACTGTAAGAGTAATAGCTCATATTATTAATGTAACAGACAACTACTACCAGCTTTCACACTGGTACAGGAACCAGCATCCACCCCTGAGAGAAGATGCTCACCTGTCCTTCATGCAATAAGCAGTGTGGAAATCAGAGCACTAACACAAGGCACTTGGACCAGCCCCACGGCCACCTGCACGAAGCCGCTGCTGCAGCTGAACAAACCACAGGCTGAGCAGCCAGCTCCACTGGGGCTGACATCCCCTCCTCACTGCCATCAGCCTCAGGGGTGAGACAAGGAAAAAGGCCTGCTTTGGTTTGTGCTCTTTGTTCCTCAAGATACATGCATAGAAACCCCACAGAATTCTGACACCTACTCCCTGACGTAGAATGTTTTGGAAGCTTTTTGGGGGTTTTTGTGTCCAAAAGGATTAATTACTCGTTATATATCCTTCCGGCCAAATTTTTTTTAAGTACTTAAACTATTTTTTTAAACCACTCAAGTTCACATCTTTTCCCTGCCTCCACCAAGAATTGCACTTTTCAAGAAGCAACAATTGCTGTCACATTTTGCCTAGTCTATGAAGCACAAGTCTTTCAATAAGTTATCTGGAATTATTTTGGCATAACAACCAGATCTCTAGCTAAAAGATGCAATGAGAGTGGACAAGTCCCTAGTATTTCCACTTCCTAACCAAAAGCAAAGCTTAAGATGACATAAGCAAAGGCTGCAAAACTAACTTTCTCAGATCCCTAAATATAAGTCTTGTGACAGCTGCAGCTAAGTGTAATGGAAAGCAACTCTGAGCTAAAAATGAAAGTCTTTCAAATTGTCTTCAGTGTTTGTAAGGGGTATGTTATCACAGAAGAGACATACATCTTCCAGCATAGTAATGCATGTTTACCTGAATTATCACAGAGCCACACTTGAGGCTTAGCTATTTGACTTGTGTGTGTTGCAGAGACTGGACCTCTTTGTATTGCATGTTTGGGTCTTACACAGCAGCATCTGTGCTCGCACACACTACCCGCCCCCCCTTTATTCCTATAAACTGATTCCATGATAAAAGTTGCTTAAAACAACAAAGCCAATCAGCTGTCAAACCACCACTAAGAAAAGCTTTCAAACAGGTTTCCATTTCATAAATCATTTGGGTGATCTAGTTTCGCACCACCCTGGGGAAAGTTAAATGCATAACACAGAAAATTCATTACCAATACACAGAGATCGTTTGGCAACAATATCGCTACCAGGAAGGACCTGTGCAGCAGCACTACGGTTTCAGTGCACAGCATATGCTGTACAGAAGGGCTGTTCAAAACCAATGGATTAGCTCTAGGCCTGCACAGTCAGCCCAAGACAGCCAGTTTTGCTTCGGGCGCTTGGCCACCCACTTTCCCCGAACCAACACGTGGTGGGCATGAGGAACAGCACTGAGCATTAGCAGTGGGTACTAACTTGAATCTTTGGCTAGGAAGATCATTTCATTAATTTTCCAGAAGATTTACTAATGATCCCACGGGTACAGCAAGTTCAGAGATCTCAATAATGGAAAACATGCATCTATTGGTTGAAACTTGTTCATGGTGCCATGTTCAAAAAGAGTACTAGGAACATCATTCTTATTTTCTACACTACACATGTGCTTTCAAGTACCTATTACATTAAAGCTTCCTATTATTTTTCAGTAATAACCTTCATTTAAACTACTACTCATATTTTCTTTGAATCAGAAAAAAAAAAAAAATTCTCTTAGTCTACCAGAGGAGGAAGAAAAGAAAAAAAAAAAAAAAAAAAAATCAGCAAGCTCTACTCTGGCTGTGCATAGATATCTGGCTATATTTCCCACCTCTAACACATTTGCTTGTCCTGAAGCTCAGATGGTCACAAATAGCTCTTAATCAATACTCTTCCTCTAGAAATTAATCCAAGAGCTAATTTCTTATTACAGCCTCAGGAAATTTAATCAGAAACCAAAGCAGAGGGCAAATGGACTGTCTCCAAAGGACCCTTTACAAAGATCATCTCTTGAATGAAACTCTTATTACTGACAATTCTGCTGTTCCTAAACACAGAAGTATCACTGCACTACATAGATTCCTGACACAATATGATGCCATTCATGACTTTTAAAGGTATACTTCCCCTGTTTCCAAGTTCAGAGGCTTTTCCACAGCTCCTATTTCCCATGTGAATTATTTCTTTCTCTAACCAAAGAATTTGAAATACCTTAAAATAGAATTAAGAAGTATTTAGTAGCTGGTTATCTCAAGTTATCAAACAGGATTTTCAAAATAATTACAGCTATAGCTATCATCAAATGCAGAACTAGGATTCCAGTAAGGCAACTTCAGCTGAGCTTTTTCTGTGAACGACAAACTAAAGTACAGTAGTCAAGAGAGGAAATTCAAGATCAAGGATAGAAACAGGTAACCAACAGAGCAGTCAGGCCCCAGTGTGTGCAACAGGGAACCAACCATCTTTCAGCCAAAAGCTCTGACTCTCTAAACAGCACTACGGTAGGAGTCGCTTGACTTCCCTGGGCTTTGTACAAGACAATTAGCAGGAGCAAAGCTGATGTGGCTGATCCTGCATCTCTCGTTTGGTTCATCCTTACTTTCATATGTCAGCAGTAATCTCTTACAAATATTATCTGGGGTTTATACTTGAAAAATTCCAATTAACGCAGACCAGAACCACTGCATTCCACTGGAACTTGCATACAAAATCCCAGGCTACTTTCAATCCCTGGCTATTTTCTATGGCACTGCTTGCTCTCTGCTTTACCAGCCATCGTCCTGACGTATCCCACACTACTGCAAAGGTCTCAAGCAGGTGGAACAGGGACAACTGACGGTTTTGTCACTGACATCTCAGAGGCCAATTCAGAGTACAAAATTGAAAAGCTGCAGTACCTACAGGTGCTCCATTTATGCTGTCTATGTGTCAGGAGTTGAAGCAGTGGCAGAGAGCTTTTAGATAGAAAGATGTGGGAAAAAAATTTCAACACTACTGATGCCAAATCCCACTGTGTCTAAATCATTTAGATATAGCAAAAAACTACTCCTGGCCTTTTGCTGTTATTCTATTAGCCGTGACTACAAACTATTACCCTAAAATTTATGCACAAATATCACTTGTCAATAGTACTTTAAGAAGAAGAAAAAAGGTGCAATTTTTACCAGTCAGACTGTGAGAGAATTTCCCATCATGCTGTGGCACATATGCAAAGCTTCTCAGCAGCTTGTTCCACTACAATGGATTTGCAAAGCAAGAACTGAGGGGATTATTTGATTCAGCATCTACTCAAGTGGCCAATTCCTGCAGCAATCAATACTAATCAACAAGCTAAAGCCTTGTAAGAAAAATCAGACAGTATTTGAACCCTTCCTGCTGCAGCAAGCAGGGCTCCAAGGCCTTATGGTCCAACACACACCTCAGATGCTGCAATTTTGGAACATCAATTTAACCTACAATTTAAAACACACCTTATGCTTCTTTCAAATGCCAACACAAAGCTTACATTTTCAATGAAATCCTGAGAAGAAAAACAGACACATACAAACAAACAACTTGGGTCTAATATGGTCTATTTGTTACTTCACATTTCAGCTGTGCAGAAAAGACCTTAACACAAGCAATGCATTTCAGAGCAAAGCACATGCCATTCTCACACACACTACTTTTGTATTAATAACATCAGGAATTTTACTTTTTCCTGTTATCTGTCAGAGTGAGTTTGGGGATTCTTATGAAACAGGAATTACATAGCTATGACAGTACACACGGGGAAAGTGGAGTGGCAAAACTTTAATAAGAACTCAGAAAAATCCACCTTTGGGATCCTTAGGAAAAAAGTGAACAACCAACCAACAAAAAAAAGAGATTTAGGTTAAGTTTTTAAATGCCCTTTTTGTTCAGTCAAAAAACTCTCTCATGCACTTATATCTCCTTTGGTATCATGTTAAAGCAGAAACCTTCAGATTATCAAGCAGATGAGAGGGCCTTTGGCATCTGTTAAGACCCAGCATTCAAGCTGCATTTTAACAATCCAGTCAGCCCTTGCTCACCTGTCTTTAAGAAACAGAAGTACAAAAATCTCTGTTCCCCTCAGTTATATGGTCATTCCAAATGCCACTGCAATTAAGTATTTCTTGGCGTAGCTGTACAAGAGTGGCCAAACCCACTTTCAAAGAGAATAAATTGGCAGGCAATCTCTGTTGACTAGGTAGAAGGGGGGAGCTGGGAACACAGTGTTTCCAGGAGTGCCACACACTTTGATAACAGGGTCTAAATGGGACAACGTAATGATGTGGTAGAATAGAAAGGCTTGTCTGTGCCTAACAGGGAACAGTTTGTTTGGACACAGTAAACATAAGACTCCAGGTTGTATGAACAGCCAAATTCAGAAGGAAGTGTGAGTACTAAGGTTTAGGATTCCTAGAATTCAGCTTAAGGAAAAGGGTGATCTTTAAATGTGGACTGTTCTACAGCAGGAAGTTTGGCAATGAGGAACAGTTGGGCAAATTGGAAACAAAAATACCAGCTTTCACAGAAATTCACCTTCAGACCCCGCAAAGTTTGACACCCTGACAAAACCAGGATTTTCTATTTGAAATAAAGCTTAAGATCAATGCAGACATATATTTAAGTTACTGTGAAAATATACAAACAGATACTAAATCCTCTACACTGAGCCACTGCTAATCTGCTAGCACACCCGATGCTCAGTTTTCTGCCTTACTCTTCATCCACTGGAACACACAGAAAGTCATTCGCAGCACGCAGGTCATTTCTTCCACAGTCCTTCTAAGTCTGCAGACAAGTGAATGTAAGTGTGTACACATTTGAGAAATACCCACGTTTTTAAAAGTTTAATATATAGCTGTACTTTGTACCTATTTACATGCACTTCCCATATACATTCATGCTTGTTTATGCGGAATAAAAGCTCAACATTTTAGAAACGACCAAGTTAGTTTTTGCACTAGGCAATGATGATTCAAACCTGAATATTTCATAGTGGTGAATCACACTGCCAAGTCTCTGGGGACCAGAGCAATTTGAATTGGCATAAACGAATGCTTCCCAATCTTCTGCTTCTGTAATGAGTTATGTTCCAGCACTGCCAATCATTTCTCGGAAGGCAGACCCACTCTCCAGCTTTTTAGCTATATCCACTGCTCGAGTGCTGGGAAGGCTCCACTTGCTTCCACATGTGCAACTGCTGCTGTCTCACAACAGCAGTCCATCTGCACTTTGGACCTTTCACAAAGCCATCCACACGCTCTCTCAGTGTTTTCCTGACCCAGGTCTCCACAGAGCCAAGGGAGAAGCTTCAGTACAACAGAACCCATTCTCCTGTCAGTTCTTATTTTCCCAAATCACTAAATTTCCAGATCAGCAAAGATGGAAAAAGAACGCAAACAAAGCAGTTTCAATCCCTGTACCCACATTTAAACTGGCTGCCCTCAAGACCCAGACTGCAAGCCTTTTCACGCCAGCAGCTCTGCTGAGCAAGTCTCTGGAAGCCTTCTGATCTCAAATGTTAACACATTCCCCCGCTGATACAAGTTTAACCTCAAGAGAAGAGAGGAAACAAGCTGCTACGTACAGATTAGAGCTGATGAGCAGTAGGTAATGGCTGGAGCCGTGTCAAATTGTGGTTACAACTCCTTTTTTTCCCCAGATACATACGGGTTCACACACTGAAGTTTCCTTTTCAGCTTACTGTGCAAATACCTAAACTTCAACCAAAACTCTGCCAAAAAAGCGCTTGTAGGGACTTGCCCGAATGGTACAACAACCTTCTGGCAAACATGGGCCTAGTTCTGCTTGGAAAGTTCAAACAAGTACACTTGCAAATATCTAAAAGGAACAGGAAGTTAAACTGTAGACTACTAAACTCAGATGATTTTTTCCAAAAACTGACATCACACTGCCAATCTGTTATACAGTGATATACTAGTTCTACTGTTAATCAAGACATCACAAACTTTGTTTCTACATGAGCTAACAGAGCCAACACAAATTGCTGACATCTAGTTTTGCTTTTAATATATAACTCTCTCAGGTTCTCAGCCTCTAGTTCTAGCAGAACATGCTTACTTTTACCTTTAGCAACCATGTCCAGAAGAGTATTGTAACTGCTGAAAAGACATACTACTTGTAGCTGGTATCTCCTCTCCTATTACCACCAGTTAATTTGTATTATCAGATTGCTGGGGGGTTTTGTGATTTGGCTTTGTATTTGGACATTTCTTAAGAACCCTTAGTACAAAATCCAAGGTTGAAAGACTCTACTTCACAGATCCCAAAGGGTGATAAAAAGCATAGAAGTGGATTGATTTACTAAGACGTTACAGGTGGTGTTGTATTATGAACACAGTAATTCTGTGTACACACACCTAAGTACGTTAGTTCCACCAATTGCCATTTAAAAAAAATAAATACAAAAAAAGTGTTTTCACTCATTCTAACGCCACCATTGTCAGTCTGTAAAGTCACTGTATCGAGTTGAAGGGTTATCAGTAATTGGTTTTGTTCATGTACACAGAAACAAGAGAAAGGGGAGCGTGCAAAGGAAATTACTACACGTAATAGCCTAGTAATAGAAAGGCAACAGTATTTTTCCTTCAAGTCAGCTCGCAGCATCCCAAACACTAACAGCTGTCCATTAATACATCAGTCTTGAGGCCTCACAAGGTACTTCTTTCTACTCCTTGCAACTCCAGCTGCACAGAGAGCAAACCATTAGTATCTCTCTGAAGGATCCACACCTCTAAAACTGTTCATAAGCCCACAGAAGCAGCGGTCTCAGTCCAGCCTTTTTTAGTACCAGTATTACTTTCAAGTCAGATACAGGGTAGACTATTGCCTTGATCAAATTTTCAAAAGTTGACACTTCAGCAACACCCTGGGAAAAAGTCCAAAACATCTAAATAAATCAAAACCACACAGAACTCGCATCCAACAGAGCTCAGCTGACAATTCCTGACCACTTCTATCTACCCAACAATTCACAACCAATTAAGTCTCTTGCAAGGAAAGTTTTTGTTTACAGTGATGCTGAGAGGAGGAGAAAAAAAAAAAGCTAAGAGGCATTACTCCAAATGTATTAAAATAATTAGGCCATCCACAAACACCACTGGAAATTGCCCTGTTTTCTCCAATGGACATGAGTTTTGTTATTGTAAGTAATTATAATAATCAAGAGTACCTAACCAGGCTCTGGAAACATTAGGTTGGTTAAAATAAAGAAGATTTAAGGAACTGTATTCTTTCTTAAAACTCCTTGGTCTTTCCTTTCCATTTCATACCCAAAAAGTCATTTTCGCAGTCATACTTTTTAAAATAAAAAGATCTGCTGTTTACTCTAAGATATTTCCAACCTAAAAGCCTTACACATGCCAAAAAAAAAGTCTCACAGCTCTATCGGAATCACACTCCAAGAATGCTAAAGTCAAAGCACAACTTTGATAGAGAAGCTAAAATTCATAGCCACACATCCAGAAAGGTGAGCTAACAAGCTTTGCTTACCAGTCATTAGGTAACTAGACTAGCAACCCTAAAAAATGAATTTCATAATTTATTATTTTGAAAGTGTAAGCCTAGTAATAAATAATTACTTGGAACCTTCATAATGCTTTTCCAATTCTAGTATCTTCTCACCATTAATCTACAGCATTTCGCTTTTAAATTTTTAAGACTATATGTTCCCGAGAACAATTTTAATTAAAAAAACCAGTTTAATATCTGATAATATACAGAAGCTTTATTTTCCTTACAAGGAAGCTCTGTTGACATTGTTGAATACACAAGAACTTAAATTTACACATCAAATCACAAGCAAAATTCCTGCTGTACTGGAGTTGATCAAATTTTTGGCATTGACTTCACTAGAACCCAGATTGCAAGCGTTGGCTACATCAGATTAATAGTTTTAAGAGTCTCTATCTTTGGTATAAGGAAAAAAAACCACACCCAAAACCATTCTTATAAAGCAAAAGTAAGATGCCCTGACTCATTTCTTTAAGAAAAAACATAAACTGCTAATTTTTACACAGTGCAAATGTTAATCTAACAGTCAAATCACAAAATACTTGTGGAAAAGTCATAATTGCACGGGAGTTACCATTGATGAAAGCAGGCCACACCACAATATTATGAAGTATTCCACAACCTGTAAAGCAACTCCATCTTTCTTGAAGAGATTTCAATTGAAAGAGGGCACAGAGAAGCGGCAGAAACCTAATCACTGGGACTTGAACAATCACCCCAGAAGTCCGTAGCAGAACCAACCACACATGTTATTGTCCTGCCTACAAGGTTTCCCTTCATATTGCACTCATCTGTGCAATGTTAATGGAATAATACATATAAATGGCTCTGTCGGAAACCCGTGCTACTTTTTATACTCTTCCAGACAGAATGAAATAGTATCTCAGATGCAACTACTACATTGTGATGCACATAACCCGTGAGTCAGGTAGTCTCCACTGCTCTTCAGATGTTTCTAAAAGCAGATCCTCAGCTAACCCCAACTGAACCAGGGCTAGAGAGCAGGGCAGAACAGTAGCAGCATATCATAGAAGCAAGGAGGGAGCTCCGGGGTAAAACTCCTGTATTACCTACACGTTCCCCTCTCGCTTTGTTTAATACAGGCATTCATCCCTAGCCTACGTTCAAGAAAGCATTGTGATATACTGAAGAACATACTTTTCAAAAGACCCTTCCCATCATGTGTTACAGCACTTTAACACCAGCAAATAGATTGTGGATCCCCCCCCAAAAAGGTAGCTTATTCATGCAGAAGGACTACAGATGATTTCAGATTACTCTGGATAAAGAAGCCAGCAAAGTGATCTGCCTCAACAGTATTCCATAAAATTAAGGGACAGCTGCAGAATTCAACATTCACTGAAATGCTTTGCTGGGTGGAACACTAGCAAAAAAATTATATATATTAAGAATAAACAAAACAAACAAAAACCCTGGTACTGTCAAACTTTTGCACTATGAGTAAGTAGCATTTGTAAGTAGACCAACAGATTCCAATTCTTGACTTTCTGCCAGATAGCTTTTGCAGTATGTTTCTCTCCTAAAAAGTTCTCTCTGAAGGTTAAAAAGAGCTTAACAATAATAGTCAGATGGCATTTATCTGCACAACAAACTCAGTTACAAACCGTCAATATTTATTAGATATAAATCTCAAGCCCCCTTGAAAGTTACAACAAGATACATAAATTACTCTCACTCGAGATACTCATCAACATATTTTCTAACTTTAACATCATTAAAACAGCATTCACCAAGTACCCCTTGTCATAGTCAGCAGCTGTTTGCACTCAGCTTTCTACACCTTAATCTTATATTTGCCTAAACTAACAAAATTAATATTCTAGCTTCTTTTCTCTCTCACACTTAAGCTCCAAGGCAAAATTGAGTCAAGTTAAAAGACATAAATAATCATTTATTACTAACATGTAGAACTTGCACAGATCAGAGTAAAACAAAGTATTTGCAGCGTAAAACATGCTGGAGGTTTTAAAAAAAAGCAACAAATTTGGCAAGGGCTTTCAGTTACAATTTAAAGCTTTGGATTTTTCAAAGAACAGCTGCACAAATATCTGAGAAAAACTATAACAAGTGGTACCTTTAAAAAGGCAAAATGGGTTTTCACAGCACTCTTTAAAGCATCGGGTATTGGATTGTACAGTGATCTGATATTTTCAACACTCACCACGTGCAGAATGTAGAGCTACAGACCAAGTTCCCTGTCTTCCCTTAAGCCCAAAACAAGACAGCATCATATCCTTACAAATTTCCACTCTGCTCCTAAAATTCTTATGCTACCAAAGCCATTCCTATACCAACCTCCTGTTAGGGGGTACGGAGGCTGCAATAAAAGCAAGCCAGCAGAACACCTGAGGGATTTCAGAGTTTAATTCAGCAGCTGAGGATATTTAAGCATATGGTCAATGCAAGCACTTCTGAATAAAGACAAAATTAATACGTGCTTGACTGAACTTGAGCTCAAATAGACTTAAGATTTGACTGAAAACGAGCTGAATTAATAGTCACATAAAACAGACTTGAAATACACTCTTGGTCTTTCTAAATACTTAGTTTTTGGAGTAAGCAAAACACTCTGTCCTGTCTTTTTATACATAACCCTCAACGTTCACTGGTTTAATGTAAAAATGAAGCACACACCCGCACAGACAATCCAGTATTGAGCATTTATCTCCAAGCAAACGGCTCAAAGACAACAATACTTACTTCATACTTCCCACCCTACACAAAGGCTGCAACCTGTGACATGTTTCTTCCACAGGAAACAAATGCAATCAGCGAACTACATTATACTAAGCAGTTTGAAGTTACTTAAGTTTTGCTAGTTTCATATCACAGTAAGCCTTATTAAAGAAATAAATTCTAATTTTTTTCCTTGTATATCTTCTGATGCCTGTAACTGAAATGCCCTTAATGCACTCCTCAAAGACTTCCTGAAACATAGTATAAGCACACATGCGTAGATATACTTTTTAAAATACAGCGTATGGAAGCACACCGTGGCTGGAGGGCAACAGCATCATCATGCGGTGCCAGTAAGCTCAGTAAAACAGTTTAGATACCTAAGTGTTAACCTTCTGCTTATCAAGAATAATCTTTTAGCAGTGTTTCTCATTCCTGAAACACCTAGAAGAAACTAAAGCCAAGGTCCAAGATGCAGTTTCAAGAGAGACACAAGACAAAGGCAACATCATCTTATTCCAGCCATTTTCCTTCTTGGAGCCATCTGAAGTTTTAAAAGCTCTATCTCTTTTCTTGTTACTACTTTGTCTTTCCATCTCAACAAGATATGAAATGGGTTGTAATTCAAGGCTAATTCAATCTCTAATTAGTTTGAAATCTTAATGGCCCTAATCCTATGTGTTAAAACTAATTTTTATCATGTCTGATACTTCACGGATGTGTCATAGTCTTGCTAATCTGGATCAGCACTTTTGGCAAAATTTTAGTATCAGTAGAGCAGTATGGAGGCAAGAAATTCCAAATATCAGATCATCTTGTGACAATGAACCAGAGAGCAAACAGATGGAAATAAAGCAGCTGAGATTATTCAAAGGATGGAAGCCTTCTTCCCTACAGAGAATTTGTGAAGATAACCTCAAGCTCTTTCTGAATTCTGCATATATGTTGGCTTTTAAACTTATAAAGGGAGAGAAATACATGTCAGTGCAAAACTGTTCACTAACAGTTTTTCTTCAATGCTGCACTTGAGGACTACACTACGGAAAACAGAACAGAGATCTTCCTTACTCTTATACCTGGTGTCTTATCAACTGTGGTTTAGATAATAGCACAGGCATTCCATAAAAGAGCATGAAATAAATGTTCTAGTGGAGCAAATTTGGTTTTCTTGGTACAATGGGTTTATTTGTTGTGGCTGTATCAGTGGTGGAGAATGCACTCAACCCAACGACATGCAAAATTTCATATTAACTTCTTATTCGCTCATCTTCTGTCATCAGCAACTATATGAAAAGCAGCTTCATATTTACTCTAGCCTGAGCAATTTGACTTGGATACATTCTAAGTTGTAAGGATGTTCTCAACTGATCGGTATTATCTCATTGTAGCAGTGGGTCAGTACAGTGGCAAACCACTTTGCCTCTGGAGAAAAATTTCTTTCCAAGATGTGAGCGGTGGAAGCCAGCTGAACAGCCACATGTTTGCCAGTCCCATTACAAAACCACCACAAGCCTTGGCACCAAGTGCAATACTTTCAGGAAGCCAGCCAAACATATATTAACATGGATAGAAGTAACCAGAAGAAACAAAGGCCAAGGCAGTACAGATACATGCTCTGCATCACCCTTCATTAGGCCTACCTCAAAGGGACGTTGTTCAATCCCATCCTTCCTATCACGCAACAGAAGTCTGGATACCACCACTACAGCTGAGAGTTGAAACTTAGGCTCCTGCTTGCTGCTCTGCCCTGGCATGCCTCGAACCCCAGGAAAACACCCATTTCAAGTACTGTACTGGCCAGAAATTTGACTGACAGACTTTACCTCCACTGAAATTATCATGCTATGCTAAAGCATAACTGCTTGTGGTCTGGGTCTACACCTCTAGAACAGACCACATACTATTGTTTTCTGCATGTCTTCTAAAGAAATAATTTATTTTGAAAGAATGGTTCCACAAATTCCTATGAAAGGAAAACAAGAGGACAAGCACATATCTTCAGTCTGAGTCGAATTTGTTATTATGAACTGCACTCCATGCTTTCTTTCATGTAACACTCAGCTAACTGTGCGGTTTTATAAGGTGCCGGAGGAATGTATTTCCCGTTATCCATAACACATCGTTTCTAGAACACATGAACGACAGTTTGTGTTGAGTTTCTACAATAAACTGAGAAGGCTGTCAAGTCTGATGGCATATTAGTTTGTCACTTGTAACAGACAAAGCTGTGTGAGCAGATTAGACAATGCTACATAATTTAATAATTTTATCATCTATTCTACTTGACATTACCAGCTATTCCTCATCACTGCATCTGCCTGTGAGGCTATGTGCCAGATGCAGAGCCTTTTTACTGAAATGAATATTGTCTACCCATACCCAAACACCACTGCTTAACTCATAAATGGCCAGCTTGACTTCTAATATCAAAAAAACCCCTCACACTGAATTTTTTTCCCCTAATTCCTGGAAACTCACATGTACAAGTTCAGAGCAGGTCTTCTGAAGGGCTAACGTGGAATGAGATCTGTTAGGTAATTCAACTCACATCAAAATATGTAACATCTACTTACAGACCTTTAATCAAATTCACCAAGGCAAAGCCTTAAATGCTGACCCTCTGCAGGTAGTGAAGTGCAGAGAGCAATTGAAAGGTTAGAGGGAAAGAACAAGAGGGAAAAACTTAAAATCACACCATACCAAAAAGACTCTGTTGGAGTCATTTTAAAAAAGTCAAATATACAGATGATGTCAGAGGTAATACATACACACACATACACGTATCTCTATATATGGGTTCAATTATCCCAAATTAAGGCAATAGTTATCAGTATCTGCACTAAGGAAACAGATAGCCACCAAGATGTAGTACGGGGGAGGCTGGGAAGGGACAGAGAACACCACACACCTACATTTAGACCAGCAACAGTATCTAAAAAAAAAAAAGTAGCAAATCAGCCACCTGCATGTATTTAGAAAAGAAGTTTGTGCTTGCATTATAGTTTTCTTCCTAAATACAGGTGCCAGTTCTAGGGCTCCAAGGAAAGTGGGAAAAGACCAGACATTAACAGATAGGTTTAGGACCACAGAGGGGTTAAAGACATGCTGAGCTACAACTGGAATTAAAACCTTTCCAGGAAATACTGTTTCCAGCATCCTTTACTCTGCATATTACTCATTTCAAAACTGCAGAAGGGATAAAAATCAAAATCTTTTTCTCCAGTTCTTGTGCACTTGGGCCTATAATCTAGGAAACAAACAGCTTTGGTAGTCAAATTATCACTGCTTTCAGAAAATAGCTGGAGAAAAAAAAAATTGGGAGTGTGGGCTCTTTTTTGTCCATGGGCCACAATTCTTCATTTTACACTGCTGTGGGATGCTCACCACCCATATGCACTGTAAATTCCTGGGACAGATAAATTACAAGATCATTTCATGCATTCAACCCACAGCTTACAGATGCAGCAACTCCTGTCAGTGCTCTGAACAGAATGCTGTTTGCCCTGCCCAAAACTGCTGGCATGCCCAAACAATCTTAAGTATTCTCAACCTTATCATACAGGAACACCACTAAGCTATGTTGGACATCAGTGAATCAGGAGGCATATTACCTTACTTTCTCTGCAGGTGCTCAAAACTAAAAGCTGCTTTTATACAGATGTAAGAAATCCCAAGGGGGAAAAATGGGCCAACGACTTTTGCTCAGGCTTTTGCCAGTTGACCACAGCTCAAAGAATCATCGCAGCCAGAACAGCAGCAAATCCAGGAACGTTGATAAGACATCAGCCAGCTCCAAACTGCTGAAAAAGAGCTGCGTTACCTGGAAAAAAAATGCCTCTAAGTCTGATATCTGCCCACAGAGAATCAGCCTATCAATTTTTTAAAGGTCATTTCTTTTAACTAAACTCCTGTAATATATTTTATGCAGGATTACCTTACTAATAATTTCCATGGGATTTCAGGCATGAAAAGTACCGGTTACATCCTCTTTTGGAAGAAGGTGTGGAGGCAAGACAAAGGAGTAATACTAAGCTTTAAAGGTTTATGTACAAAGCATCTGTGCACTCACTTTTTTCATGTCAAAAAATCCAAGTAAGAACCGTGTTTTCCCACAAAGTTTGGGGAGATGAGAAATTAACAACTCTGTGCAAAGGGGCATGCCCTTCCCTGCAACACCACAGCTCAAAGGGCACACTTGTCCTACATGGCTTGCAAGGAGTTATGTCTGGGAAGTTATTTCAGCCAACTTTAGCCCAGAGCCACCCAAAGCTATTGCTAATGCGATGCAAAGTCACAAAGTTATCCCTATAATGGGCAGGGGCTTGCTTTGTGTTTCTGGAGACCTCATTTTGTTGTAAGAGTGTGAAGAAAGAAAAACACACCCATAGCGAATGTGTAAATCAGCATAGCCCATGACGAAAGCTTATGTTCCTCACAACACAGAAGTGGATAGCATTCGAATTCAAATACCCTTATCAGTATTTACTCTTGGCAAACCAGTTTGTTTATTTTTCCTTTATGTTTCAGATATTTGTGCCACTTTCCAGCTGTTTATGTAACTCTGACCTAAATCAACGTTGACAGGGATTTGCAGCATACCCATTTGATTTTTTTCAGGTAATTGCTCAAGGTCTAGGAAGTCTTTCAAATGGGTTAATCTAACAATATGGGGAAATCCTGATTTACTAAGCAGTTTAAAATACAAACTTGAAAAATCAGAGTCAGGAGGACTAGAAATGTCACTTAACTGGTTCTCCTGATGCCTGCCCAGTACAGGTTATTAATTAGGATACTAAACAACTGTCTTGCTGTTGAATTCCTGCAAGTTTCTTGATTATCAATTCTGCTTCCAATTTCCATCAGAAGCATCATCATGGCTAATAAATCACTAACAGTATACTGGCCATTCACTGCATTACATTTCTGATGCAATGCCACCATATACAGTACAAGGCATTTAAAAGTGTAGTTGGGTCTTCCTTTAACCTCCATCTCTATTACTAAACATTAAAAAGGTGGTGTTTTCATTTCAGCAACCACCAGAAACTGCAAGGAAGACCACATATGTAGTGAGCATAAGAGACAGAAGTGACAGAAATTGATAAAAACTTCATCACATGGCTGACACCCCATATATCAAACCCCTAAATCTCATTCTCTGCTTGCCTCCAATTTCCATCAAAGCCTGCCAGCTGCACATTTATTGAGAAGTTTGTGATCTGACAGCCACTGTATTACCAACATTAATGATGCATCAGTCTCTAGAATTACTGGGGAAACAGTCCAATTGATTTTATTATTACACAGAATTCCTCACATTTCATTTCAGGCAGCTTCCTACCACAAATTTTAGCAATAACTAAAAATGCTACACAGATGATGCACAAAATGCTAGGGCGAAATACGGTTACCACAGCTTCATGCCACTCTGTTCTCCCTCCAGGAGAACTCCAAATCACTCAGACACCACTGTGTAACCCAGGAGTTACTGGTCCATAACTAAAAGGGCTTACACATTAATGTGCAATAAACAGTGCACCACTAACATTCACCAGTTTGGCCAAGAAAGCTACAGAGACCCATGATGTCCTCAGCTCCCAAAAAAAGCAGTTTCCCCAGTCTTATAAATTTCTACTATTGACACTAGATAAAAGGTCATCTGTGGGGAGGCATGAGATAACTTAAAAATATATTGCCATATAGACTGGAATCGTTTCCATAGCTACCATAACGAAAAAGCAGATGTTTTCTTTGCAGCAAATAGGCCACTTTAGTTTGTCCTTTTCATCCTGGAAGCCTTTCCTCACTTCAACGAGCAAATCACAGCTACTAAAAAGATGCAATAATGAAATATAAAAAAATCAAGCCTGTAGGTTATGATTCAAAGAAGCCCCAAGTATTTTAAAAACTTGTTGAAATTTCCACTATTAGTTAGGAAAAGATGTCCATGAAATATCCAACACCTATTCCCAGAAGTCCACAAAGTTACTCTTTCTTTTTTTTTGTCCTCCAGTGAGCCTGGCAATGACACGTAACGGACAGCTATTCCTGTCACTTCTTAAGTTTAAAAGAACAAATAAATACTGACACAGCTTTAAGAAATGTTATTTTAAGGCTCTGTATCTTCCAAAAAAAAAAAAAAGCAAGCGAGAAATACAGTTTTCCTTCTCTATTTTTAATCTCTTAACTTTAACTTTTGCAAAGGCCATAAACAAAATATGAACAGTAGCTTATTCACTTGTTTTGACAGACAAGGTCTGCAACACAGTGACAAGAGGAACAAATCAGATGGAACAAACAAGAACTGCTGCTGCTGAAGTAGAATGAGATCCTTTCCCATTTACCTTTTTTTTTTTTACTTGACAACTATTTAGTAATTTTGAGTCTTCTAAGAAATGAATTTGTGTTATTAGAAGACAGATTCTCAAACCAATTGATACGAATGCTTTAAAAAAACTTGCTACAGAGGACAGTAGTGTATCTACTTCTATAGAAACTCCTCCCTAACTCCATAGCAAGATAGCAAATTCTAAGCACTATAGAAAAGAGCTTATCATGAGTAAATGCACTGAGAGTAGGAAGGTACTTCAAGATGTGTAATGCAGCCCTGACCTTACGTAAGTAAGTGGTAGAATATGCTGCTCCATTTTTCTTTCAGCCTACTAATTGAGAGGCAACCTATTCATTCACCTCTGAAGAAATTGGCTTGGCCCTGCACCCTACTCCCAGGCTCTGGTTCCCAAAGCAAAGAGTTAACATATACGGACAGAACAATTACCTGTATTAACTATGGTATCACATTAACTATGCTCCAATTCCCAAGTTTAGAGGTAGAGCCTTCTCCAGACTGCCCACCTGATGTGTGCCAGAGGGACAGTTCAGCTGCTATTAATCCCTTACAGATCACAGCCTGCAAATGCGAAGGGCAAATGAAACGGGTCCTGGTTCACTGCAGTACAGCAAGCGGGTCAGCAGCTCCCAAACAGGAGCAGAAATGTCGGAGGAAGGGGCAGAGCAGACTGGCTCTTCTGAGCAGGAAATCAAACAGACAAGCCCAAAGCGGGAGGTCTAGCATGGGTTGGCTCTTTTTTTGTTGTTGTCCTTGTTCTTGTGTTCTTCTGTTTATAAATGCTATCTAGTTATACATTTAAACATATACAAAGCTTTCACCCATACTGACATCTGACATCAAATGTAACAGGTACTTCATTAGCATTCCTTTTGGGGTATCCAAAAGAACAAGCAAACTAGGCAGGAAAACACAACTGGTTTGAGAACACAGAGCTTTCCAAGTACCTTCCTGAGAGCAGTGAGCATAAATTTAAATATGCACAGACTAGGTGACAGCCACAAGCAGACTTTTTTTACTTTACTGGCATGACTTATATTTACAAACTCCCAAACATAACAAACCCCAAACCATAACAATCATTATTTTGCAATACACGTAACAAACTGAATGCAGGCGACTCTTCTAATAGGGAATTCATTAACTTGGGAACAAACAGTTCCTACAATTAGTTACCAGAAACTATTCAACATGCATTTACAGGTTTATTCTTGAATCTCTAAGTATAACTTTAGGCACCAAGTCAGAATACCCGAGGGAGGGGCTGGGGGTGGGGGGTGAGAGGGGAGGAGGGAGGGGAACAGAAAACCCAGAGGTAGTTAAACTACTGTCAATTACTCCATGATTCCCTAGATCAAGAACTAAGTGACACTTATACTGTTCATTTGCACATAGAGGCAGTCCTGTTATTCGAAAGCTGTTTTCCAACATGCAAATTGACAACTTCTGTAGGTTGAACGCTAGCATGAGCAAGCTGATAAAAATCATGTTAAACTGGGACTTTTATCTATCTTATACAGCTGGTGTAGATGAAGGCAGTCATACACCTCCATTAATGTTTCAGATTATTAAAAGACTGCTTAAGTGGAAAGTATTTAATATTCATGAAGTCTCTTTAGCATCTGATTAGGTTCTTCCCCTTCCTCTGCCTCATGCTTCACTTCCTACATTTTTACCTGGGCCAAAACTGCAACTATGAAACCACCTTTCCTTTTCATTTAGCCGACACTAAGCATCGTTAAATTGAAAGGGATTTCTGTCCTTTCGGAAGCTTGAAGGGAACATTTATTCAGTAGAGAAACATACTCAGCTTTCAACTTTAACCAACAAACACTTTTAACGTACAGTGACTTATGGTAAAAGCAAGTTGCACTAACATAATCTGGTCCGATAAGCCATTACTACATATTATTATATTAATAATTAGGCTCTTGGGAACAAGCAGGAAGTACATACTAATGTATGATGAGCCCTGGGAGACTGCACTGACCAACAGCAGCCCTAGACCCTGCATCCTCAAAGCAAGGGTTCATGACTACTGCACGCAAATTACATGATGTCAAATAAATCATACCTTATGCCAAATAAATCCCCAGGGGAGAATGATGACAGAAAAAACCCATGCCCAACACCAATGGCTCTGATTTGACCAGCACACGAAAGCACAGCAAATTTCACTATCATAGTTCACACAGCTTTCTGAGAGCTTACTAAATGCATAAATGCCTTAAATGCATAAATGCCATAAATGCAATGTATTAACTTTGTTTCCTAAAAAAACCAGCTCGTTCCATCATCTGCTCCTTAAACTACACCTCCTTGGATGAAAATCGACTTGCCTGTAACTGAAAAGCACAAGCCTGGGCTGCATCCCCACCATGTATCCACTTCAAACTCCAGGCCTTGCCCCACCAGAGCTGAAAGGCTTCTGCTCTTTCACTTCACGAGGCAAAACACAGAGCTGAGGCTCTCTGAGCCCCCAAAGCCACACAAACCTCATCTCCTCAGTTCACAGCAGATGGTCCCGTGCGAGATCGAAGCCTCCTCAGGATGGGGAAGCCCTGCCACCATTGCTGGGCAAGTACGGCCCAGCACACCTCTCCTTGGTTCGTTCTCATGTCCACGGGCCTAACACTGACCTCCGCATATGGTGTCTGATCCTTCCACAGGACTTTAATTACCTCTGCTGCTCTCATGTCATAGGCACTACAGGGAGCCTCAGACCCTTGCCACACAGCTTGGAGGGGTGTAGGTAGCCCCAAGGTCTGGGTGTGGGTGGCCATGGGGGCCAGCAGCCATGCCACAGCCCCTGCCACCCCCAAAAGATTGATCAGATTCATTATCCCACCATGAAAAAAAATAAGCATTCTTTAAGCTCTTTTATAAAAGAAGAGGTCTAATTTTTGAGAGTTTAAAAAAAAAAGTAAAGCTGCTCTAAGTTCATCTCCTCAGCAGTAATAAATAAGGCCTAAGCATGGAGGCAAAGTTAACCACAATCCTGGGACTCAATCCAAGTCTCCCATGACAATAGAAAAACATTAGAACTGTAACATTCAAAATATTATTTAACTTTAAAAGTCTTAGTGCAGTTCAAAGTCTCCTTTGTGGAACAGCGCTTTTGAAAATGTCGGTCGCAGTCCAGAGACCATTTCCTCCTAATCAGGCCCGGCATTATTTAAATAGCAAGGAATACCAGCAAGAGTAGGAATCGCTTGGCTGAGCCAGAGAGGAGGGGGGGGGGAAGTCCTTAAAATGACTGCAGAATCCTTAAAAGCTGGTAAAAGGCCTAATCCTATATAATGATTTACAAAGTGACAAGGAAAATAGATTTACTGTGACAGCTTGAAAGGAGACCAACATAAATAAAATTACTGCTCACGTGGTTGCAGCCTCTCCACCTCCCCCTTGGCAGCCCCGGCACCAACCCCCCCCTCCAACTCCCTTGCACTGAGGTTTTTGTCCCACTTAGGCCTCCCTCACAAGCAACACCAAGGGATGGGAGCCCAAGCAACTTAAGCAGCAAGTTACTTGCTCCAAAATCAGAAATTCTTTCCGTGGCACAAGCTTATTGATCACTAGTGCAGCAATTCATACATAACACCTCTTTGTATGATAATCCCAGATTTTAAAAAAGAACAACTAATTATCCCTTTCAACCCACAAAAACAACAACAAACCCCAAAAAACATAGACCCAAGAGCTCTGAGCTTTGGTTTTATTCATTAAGATCCCAACTGCAGCGCTGCAGCTGCAGTATGCAGCGGCAGAGCACGGTGCCAAGTATTTGCAGACCAAGCACGCTAAACATTTCCCTGGCCAATAAGTGAGATGTGGGTCAGGAAGGCCTGGTATTACTTCTTTATGGCTTATTTGATATATAGGAGATATAATCACATTTAACCATTTCTGCACTGAAAGGGAGCCAAGGCAGTAGCATGACTGCAGGCTGTATGTGTGATTTGTGGTTTTGGCCTTTCCCCCCTGCCCCCCATGCTGTGTGATGCACAGTGCAGTTACATGGGTGCCAAGGGCAAGCTTTCCTCTGCTGAAGCGAAGCCATTCAGCTTCCAGCTGTGCAGCAAAAAGCACCGAGCAAGCTGGCAAGGGACCAGCTGCTCTTCTCTTCCTCCACAGCACCAGGCAGCTGCGTTGCTGCCACCACCATGCACAGACCCCTGAAATCAGCCCACACCATGCCTCCCAGTCTCCTGCATCCTGTGAACTGGAGGCGGGGGGGGGGGGTGGGGGGGTGGGGTG
This sequence comes from Porphyrio hochstetteri, assembly GCA_020800305.1. Taxonomy (NCBI): domain Eukaryota; kingdom Metazoa; phylum Chordata; class Aves; order Gruiformes; family Rallidae; genus Porphyrio; species Porphyrio hochstetteri. The sequence goes on from CM036911.1 coordinate 14,207,651, forward strand.
TGGGTGGGCATGACGGACAAACAGGGAACAATCGCCCCAAAACAGAGGCATCGTCTTCCTCCTGGTTGTGAGGTCCCTTTATACCAGTCCTTCCCTAACATGAAATTACTGAATAAACATGATAAATGCCCCCTCCCCACCAGAACCATGCCAAAGACTGTAAAGCAGGTCATTAACTGCCAAGGTCATCTTGTTTGTGAAAAAGAAAGGAAAACATTACCATTAAGACTCTAATACGGTAGAACAGCAATGACAGCAACAAGGAAACATAAGCTTAATGTTTCCTTTAACCCTCGCTTAAAAACACATTTGAAGTCATCTGATTCAACCACACGATTTTGCAAATTACAGTTCATTGAGAAGGTTTTGGGCAGATTCAGCCCAATTTCACACCTGCACCACACACATAACCCAACATTTTACACAGAATCTCCTTAAATCTCATCTCTAAGCAGAAAGCGATAAATTAATCTGGCACTTCAAAATTTGTCATCAAAAGAAACACCCACCCTCTCCTGCCCATCAGCTTTTAGGGTACACAACTACATCTCTGAATGGCTGCGTGGGACCCACTGGCCTCTGCCTACCCAGCAGACTCCCCAGCCCCCCCTCGCATTTCTTGCAGGCAGCATATAAATTTTTCTCCATCTGAGTCTTAACTACTGTTTGTCCACAGACTTGTAAAATACACTAAGAAATGCCTAATGAGACAGTGATCTGGCATCCAAATGTTCTCCCCCATCCATTTCCCCAGCGGGCTGTTGCCTGAGCAGCACACGCGCTGAGGCTGTAATTTGTTTGCCATCTCTCCAAGGAAGGAAGGAAGGAAGGAAAGTGGGCGGGTGGGTGAGAGCTGGAGTCGGTGCAACATCAGCACATGGCTGGCTTGCACATGTTTTCAGTCCCTCACTACTAAGAAAATACGTATGTGTGTACACACACACACACACAAAATACTCAGAAAGCCAAAATGAAGACATCAGGTTGTTAGGATAGTGTTGCTTCCTTCACACCAGGAGCTAATAAAGTAAGTAAAAAGTGCAGCTCAAGAGAAAAACTGTTATTACATGCTGTGCTTTTGAGAAAATGCATTCCTTCTGAATTCCAGGTACCCGAACACCTGTACTTCCAGGGACCTCAAAAATAACTTGCCTTACAGTAGCACTGTGAAACTAGGTTCTACACAAAACCTGTGGAAATCCAGGCAAGATCCAGAAGACTGCACAATTAACCCCACGCATTACTGGGATAGGCAGGCACTCAAGAGTCTAAGCAATCTGTTCAGAGTTACTTGAGAAGTCTGGAGGGGAAGAAATAGCTGAATCAGACAACCGCAGCCGGGAGTTCAGTGACCCAAAGCCAAGCCTCCTGCCCTCTAACTGAACACTTAACTCTTGCCAGAGAGGACCCGAACATGTAGACAAAAGACTCGCACAGGTCGGTAAGCCAGCTGTTACCCTGCCTGCTGCTGCCAGGAGGAGTTACCCATGCAGCCAGTTTTGCATTCTCTGAGCGCATCTTGTTGTGGCACAGGGCTGCAGTATTAAAGGGTATTTTTCAAAGTACTTCAAACATTTTAAAAACCTGAAATAGGTTCCAGACTGCAAATATTTACACACATTCTTAACTTTATGTGCAAGGAGTTAAACTAAATTTAAATAACCGTTTTTATGTCTAACCTTAACTGTGTACATAAATATTTACAGGATTGTGACTTTGATTTTCCTCCCTTGTGCTCAGTACATCACCTGGTTCTTGAGTGGCTGGAGTCAACGAAGCAAACTGCTTTCTCAGTTTCACACATTATCCCTATCCTACATTGCCTAGCTTACAAAGAGGAGGAGCAACATAGAAATCCAAAACCTAAAACCCCAAGCTGCTTTCAAGCAGTTAATGTTCTGTAAAAACATTGTCAGAGACTGAAACTCAAATAACTGTACGTATTTTGAAGCCTCTCACAGATTAATTTGAGCAGGGTACTAAATGGATGCTGTAAACCCATGTAAGGTTTCCTACGAAAATTACCAAGGAGTTACTTAAACAGGAGTTAGCAAGGAGGCAGCTCACGTGCCTCAGCAGTGATTTCCCTGGTGTGCACACAGATAACACATGGATAAACTCTTGACCTCTGCAGGCAGTGAAGTTGAAATTATTTTCAGGATTTATAACAAACAAAAAAATAACCCAACCCCCCCCCCCCAGCTTAAAACTTTTAAATAGTCTAATCTAAGTTTTATTTACAATTATTAAAGCTTGGAAATAAACAAAAGACATTTTGGAAACATAAGCAGCAGCATTCCCAGATCCCCCTGTTCCCAGGAAGGGGCACTTCTGCTCTTCAATTTTCCCCACTGACTTGTGGAGTACCTAAACCAAAAAACAAACCAAACCAAAACAAAGAGAAACAAACAAAAAAGAAACAAAATAAAAAGAAACAAAAAAAACCCCACCAACCCCCCAAGCTTTATGCATCTTACCTTCCCAGTGTTGAAATTGTAAAGAACACAATTTCCTAGCCTCTTCTTTCTTCAGCATCAGTCATAAGAAACATTTTAACATACTAAGTTAATGACGTTAATATGAATGTTACTTTTAGGGGTTTGTTTACGTATTTCATAGTGCTTGTGCTTAGCTGCTTTAACTATTTCCTCCCATACACCAGCTCATCTGCCAGTTTCCTCTGTTTGTATAAAGCCTTTGATACTGAAATAAGACAGAAAAAAAAATCAAATGCTTTCAAGTGTAGGCATTCTGGCTTTCAACCCACAAAGCCTGGCAGAATGATTCACCAACAGTCAAAATACCCCCAACAATTTTCACTTTTCTGAAAATTCAATTTTGCGCTTCAATATAAATATCTCTATAACTTTCTATTAATTTGTAAAGCACTAAATTCTCAACAGTAATTTCTGGAAACTGTACAGTTCTTGCAACTTCCAGAATATAGCATCCCACCAAATTCCAGCCCAAATTTCCCTACCATTACATTAATGGATGCAAAAAAATCTCTTGGATAAGGCTAGAGAAGGAAAATCAAATGTCTGCATAGAAACAGATTTCAATAATGTGTTATAACAGTTTAATATATTAAAATTATTTTAAACAATACAATTGCACTAAATTCGATTCAGAACTGCTCAACAGATTGCTGCAAAATATCCTAATGAATATTAATGAAGAGGCTTATGCTATGTTAACTCTTAGCATCTTTACACACAAAGATAAGTATGATGATCTGTTCTAACTACAAGTACCAACCACAGAAAGAAAAAGGAAAACCTCTGCAAAAATGAATTTGTGTCCTCGACTTTTAGAAGCGGTCTATAAAGTTGAAAAACTTGAAAGCATTTGAACATTTTTGGATGTTCACTTGATATTATTTGAAAGTGTCAAGTTTTCAGAAATAGTGTGCATTGCACTTAAAGGAACAGGGACTTGCTTCATGCATTCTCCAAAATCTACGTCGCTTTATAAAAATAGACATTTTAAAAAACTGAATTCTTTTAAAAAGAACATTTTGACAGAAAACAAAGGCAACATAGGATGAAACTAAAAAGTTCCATTTAAAACCGTAAGTCTTTTTTTTTGCTGAGGTCTGAGAATAATTTTGGGTTTTAAAAAAATAAATAAATGGAGCTATTAAAAGCTATTGTACAGTAATGCTGTCAGCACAGAACATCTGCATACAAACTTATCAGCCATACTTCAATTTGAACATTATTTTCTCCATCAAAATCCTTAAGCTGTGTCGTATCCCAAATGGCAATCTACTCAAAATCTGTTCACAACACAGGGACCAAGCCTAAGGGACCAAGCCTAGACCCAGGCTACCTGTGTGTGCATGTACTTGTTAAATTAAAGTACTGTGAATGTTTCCGGAGAATACTTCACTGAGATTGCTTACATCATCCACAGTTAAATGCACCCAAATATTGGCCCGTTTCAGGTTCTCACTTGCTTTAAGTTGGGAAATTTTCTCCAAAGCTGAAGATGACTATTTTACACATTTCTGTTCAACAGGTCTGTGGCAACTCATTCACAGAAGGCATAAAGAGAGAGGACACCCTTTAATTATTAACATGTGCCAAATAATCAGGGAGGACATTTAATTCCCTGGGACTGTACGGTACCCACTCATCTACACCCACAAGCCAGACAGAGAGACTTATTCTACAATCCCCAAGGCAATACAGCCACTTGCAAGCTGATCCTTTAGCTCAAACCCCCACACCCAGAGCAGAGCAACAGACCAGTACTGAAAACAGAGCAAAACGCACAGCACACCATGGTCCTCATGGAACATAAGGAAAAATACCTTAAAATCGAAACTTGTATTCAGACAACACGCTTAGTTTAATAATAAGGGTTATTTGTACTATCACGGTGCAGCTCCTGCAGCACTTCAGCCCCGAAGCCGCAGAAATGGAGCGGGGAGCAGGAGAGGCATGGAGCCAGGGGCTGCTGCCAGCTGGCCTCGGCCAAGGCCATGGCTCCCGGAAAGGAGCTGCCTGCACCGGACCACGGGCATCACAAGGAGGTCTCCCACCAGCCGCTGGCTCCCTGCAGGAAGGGTGGGAAGGCAGATGCTAGTGGGAATACTTCAGCACTGCAAAGGGAGCCTGGATCCCCCTTCCAGGTTTGAGCCTTTGATCTTACCAGGCACTTTGTGATAACACTCCTAGCCCCATCAACTGTAGGGGAGGATGGGCTTCAGGTTTAGTGCTACCTCCTGCCAGACTGCACAGTGAACGGTTCCCATGACCCAGGCTGACAGAAAAGGACATAATACATTTCAGTTGAAAAGCAGTTTGTACAACACCACCACCACCACCAAACAAAACAAAAAGGGGGAAACACAGGGGACAGACAAAACTCAACAGGTCAACAGGTCCTGTAATTTCCTCCACATTCAGGTTTCCAGTCTGTGGAAACCAGAGTCACCTCCTGCAAACATTCTGAAGTTGACTGCACTGGAGGAACTAACCAGCAGGACATACCCCAGCTGGTTTCGGTGACATGTCACACACTACTTTCACTTTGCAGGAGGTATCAGGGAGCTTTAAATGTCAGGTTATGCAGCAATTCCAAACTACCCATTCCAATCCCAGGAGAGCACTGGGCAGCAGAGAAACAAGGACCCTCCCACACAGCCTGGCTGGGCACAGAGAGGCATGAGGCTGCTGGGGCAGGCAGCCACTCTGGGGCAGGCAGCCCTGACACTGCCACTCTTCCCCAGTGCCCTCAACCACAGACAAGTGGTACAGCTGGATACTGAGAGCTCCCAGCATCATTTCACATCTCAAGGTCATGTTGCTGTAGACAACTGAGGCCCCCAGCCTCCTGAGTTCATACACTCAAAGAGCAGCTTTAGGCAGGAACCAGCTGGAGCCAGGTACCGGCACAGTCCTGCAGAGGTAAGCGCTCCTCGGATGGTTGGTTCTTGTTTTCAGGACTCCTGACCTGTTCCAGAGGCTATACCAACAGACAACAAGCAGTGCCTGGTGTAGAGAAGGTTACATGCAATTCCTCTTTCAATTTAGTGAGAGTCTACCTGCCCCCTAACAACAGATATTAATAGGAAAACAGGTTCATGCAAATGAGAATATAACGGTTTTAATGACTTGATCTATTTACGTGCCAGGTTTACTATTTTCTACTAACTCTAAGACTGTGTATACCTCTGGTTTTCCTAGCAGGGCTACCAGTTAAAGCACCTCCCAACTCCATGCCTACCACCCAGCTCAGCTTCCCAGTCTGCTGCTGCCACCTGCGTGGTGCTTGCATAGCGATTTGTGGGGCCACACAGGGAAGCAGGCTGGGTAACTGATCCAGGGGTTGGGGGTGAGAAGGAAGAACACATACAAGAAACACAAGAGGGTTTTTTTATTTGTCTCCATCATTTCACCCATCTGATTCATCATGCACCTGCACAAATATTGATGCTAAAACAGTGTAAGGGTGGTAATAACATGCAGCAGGGAACCATGAAGCTTAAGTAGTCCTGACAGTGCTAAACCACAGCCTGAGCATGGAAACAGGGGTTATCCATCTTTCTCACGGACTAGCCTGTTTATACTGGGTATCACCCTACAGCTCCCAGGGTACTAATGCTGCTGTTCACTCCTGGCCAGGAGAGGCAAATCAGGAAAAGATGCTGCCCCACTCAAGCCATCCCTACGGTGTGGCAGTGGCCCCACGCTCCCCTGTCACCTTACCTTTCCCACTGCCACCTCCCAGCACATCACTTCTAACCGCCTTCTGGAGGAAGGGACAGGTGACACAGATGGAACCTGACATTCCCACACACGCCCCCTCTGCAGCTCTTGGCAGCAGACGTGATGGAGCTGTGGGCAGGACTGGGGACAAAGAAGTGGCAGTGCTTGTTAAGGCTCCGGGTGTATACAGGACCACTGCGTTTTAAACCTGTGTGCTCCCCCGCCAAGGCAGGGTGCCAAGAGGAGACACCCAGCTCACCACGGCCGGAGCTGTGCTGCCTGCTGCAATCACAACCACCTCATGAGTGTTAGCAACTTAGGCAGTAATTTCTGGCCATCAAAGCTTTAACACTGAAGTCTTACTGACTTTATCAAGATTTAAGCCAATTAACCAGAAAACCAAAAGATTAAGGTTGAATTTATGTATAAAAAGACTTCAACATTTCAAAACGTATTCTGCAATGTTATGCTTTTAGCTATAATTACAACACGGACATGTGTTCAACACTTATTTTTTAGTGTTCAAAAAATATTTCAGTTGTTAGCTCTTTGCCATCTGCTTCCTATCATTATTTCATTAAAATAGTTTTCATTTCTCTCACAGTAGAAGAGTAAGGTTGTTTTCTGAGTGACTAGATTGTTATCTCCTTTACTTAAAAAGCATCATTCCAGGCTTTTAATTTTTTTTTTTTTTTTAGAGGCATATGCACCTCCTCCCAACTCTTCCCAGCAAGGGCTACCTAAGCAAGATGGTTTAAAACCATCAGACAGGTAAGTGCCTTTCTCTCCACCTGTCAAAAACACTTTTCCAAAATATCTGAAGAACTCACAAGCTGCAAAAAGCATGGGGATTTTCATCCCAGAAAGAGAAAATTCCCACTTGAATACACCTTGGATGAAAATCAAGGCCCAGCGTACAATACACCGTCAACACCACACAAAACACCACTCCCAGTCAAAACACTGGAACCCAGCAGCTCATACCACTGTGACTATCCACACAGGGGTGAAGTCGCCCACATACAAGGAAGAGGTGGTTTCTGAGCACTTATCGGGAGCAAGCACAATAATTCTTACCTGGAAAATGCTGTTTGCAGCTGCTCACCAATTTGTCAGCACACACTGGTCTTGCCTCATGATTTATGATGCGCTCTCCAGCACTGAGACTTCTATTACTGTCCTCGTTTATTGCCTGCAGCTGTCATTCTCACCAACAATTCTACAGTTGTTTGTAGGTGAGGTATCAAAGGTATTTAGTGCACACCTAGAGATGTAATTTTAATCAAACCTACTCGCAGGCAGTATTTAAATGTTAGAACAACCGCACAGAGCAGTGGCAATTAATGTGGCCTTGACCAACCAAAATTATGGCAGCCAGAAACATTTACTCATAAATGCCTCAAAAGGATGGATGTCCAACAGACCTGTGAACACCTGCTGATCTGTAAATGAAGATAAAAATAGTACCCATAGATCACTGAGCCTTCCGACAGATATTTGGATGCACAATACATACATTAACACAAATTCAGCAATTTCACTTTCTCTGGCCAAAATGTAGATAAGGCAGTAAATCCAGCTACACCTTTCTTGCCACATTTTTCCCAGCCAGCTTTTTTCCCCTTAGACAAGCCAGGCTTTCCAGCATCTCCTCAAAATCTGCTGAATCTGACCATTTTAGAATAATGGCAGAGTAGGGAGAAGCGGATTTTACATCACTTAAAATATCTCAGTGCGTCTTCTGGTTGTGACCCACTGCAGTCCGTCCTTAACTTCTTTTGGGAGCCATAAGATGCTGGGTGACTTGAAAAACAGTCAAGCTATATTAACTGAGCATGGCAGCCATTTGCACCATCCTGCTTGGAACGAGTGTGGCAAACAGCCTCTGCACGCAAACCGGACCTACCACCACCAAAGCACAGGTGTGCAACAGAAAGTAAAAAAGGAGTCTTGGACCTAATACTTCGTTCATATGTACCCTGAAGCTCCAACTCCTTGAGTCAACTGATGAGAAAAGCATCTCTGTTTATTTAATCAGTTTCTAGATCTTGTGATGCAGGAACTTAAAAACACAAAACCCTAAACAAGTCCAAATGGCACATACTGCAAAAGAATGCACACTTCATTATTTAAAACTGTTCTACAGGTCTGGCTTCTGGTGGCTGAATATTTTAAGGCTGGGGATCTTACAGCAGTCTAATCGGCACTCTAAGCACCTAAACCCACTTTTTTGTTTTACAAGTTCTCTTCTTCAACACCATCCACACTGCACAGCTTGACAATGGCACTCAAGGCAAAAACGATTGTGAATTTACAATCAAAAGGTAGCCTGAAGGCCATCACTGTCACAGGCAAGTTTTATTCACAGCCGAACAGATAGTGTCAAAATATAAACTACAAATTAAGCATATAACACTAAGAGGATAGAGCAAAATACATCATTTTTTTTTCATTATAAAGTACTAAAGAACCTCTGGTGTTTGGAAGTTGTTAACATTTGCAATGTATACAGATATTGATTAATCCTATTATCACCCCATGTTCCAGTCCCTTCAACCAAGATGATGGGGTCACATTGAGAGAAGCGCGCAGAAGTCAGCAGTCACTAATTGTGAGTCCACATTAAACCATTAGTTGGTGTGCAACAGCCTGCTTTCAGGTTAAGAAGCAAACTCTGCTTTTAAATAGAACACTAATTGGAGCACATTTCAGAGTTCGAGAATACATGACCTCCAAACTATTCTGAGGATGTACTTCAGTCATTTAAATCCATTTGTCTTCCCATAACACGTATTAGCAAAATAGGTCTGAAATGGTCACATACACTTCACTAGAGAAAAAAAAAATCCACCATGCAAAAACTGAACTCACCTATCTTTTGTACTTTATTGCAGCTTTTACCCTGCACCCCCCCATCCCCTTCCTATATGTAACTCTGGAATGTGTATATTTGGGTGGAAGTAACATATCTATAGAGAGCACATGCAGTATGTGCTTTACATACGTTAGCTTTGATCATAAAGAAAAAGCCCAACAGATTAACTAAGTCACTCCACTCCTCTGCTGTGACAGGTCCATTCAAAAGGGAAAGCTGGATCCAACTACCTGGCACCCCCCTAACATGACTGCAATGCACAGGTGCCTCTCAAAGTCACAGACAGAAGATCCTTACTGCTGAAAGCATGAAACTCCCATCACTCAGGAACTGAGGAATTTAAACAAGCCAACAACAAAACAAAACCAGCCCCACAGCCACCACACACAAAAATCCCACAAAACCAAAACCCTGAAACTTTCTCCATCGAGCATTATCCCCTGTTTTCTTAATACTGGAGAAGATAATTTTTTACTGGTGATAGGGATTTGGGGGGAGGGGAGGGTTGGCCTTTTTTTAATCTCCAAACCTAAGCACAGTTTGTCATCTTGGCTGTGTTAGATGCACAGATAATACTGTGCTCAGATCCACATGCCATGCTCAGATGATGTCTTTAGGATCTGATCACTCACACTTGTATGTATGGTCCTTCGCTGACAACCAACCTGACTCCTCTGCTTGTGCAACTTGTGTTACTCATAGGAAAGCCTTGGCAGAGGCAGGCCAACATATGCTAATTACTGGGTTGCATTATAATAGGTCTAACATCTTGCTTCCCATCCAGGGTTTTAAAATAAATGGAAACAACAGTCTCTTTGGATACTAATGTATTTTTGTATCTCAGGCTAAAAATATTCTACATTAAAAACACACAGATCAACTGCCAGAGAATTCCTGCCTCAGTGTTTCTTTTTTGGGGGGGAGGGAGGTGTCATCTTTATTAAACAAAGCTGCCATGCAATCTTTAAGAGAGGTTAGCAGGCATGCATTCATCGTTGATTTCCTACAAATTAGCCTTAACTTGGGTGCAATACTGAAAACAGGAGCTTGACTTCACAATCATTTGTTTCTTCTATAAACAGTTTATCAGGTAAAGTTGGCTAACAGTTTCAACAGCAAAATAAAGCATAAATTCATGAACACTGAGGAGCATAAACAGACTGAAGATATACTTAAAAATATATTTTTCACATGACAGGAGATATGTACCAAGTTTCTTCATTTTATGATTTAATACACTGGGATATTGCTAGGACAAGACGCTGGCAACATTGCAAGTATTTTTGATTTACATTTGTCTTTACTGAGAAAGAGGCATTGAGGGCCATAGCCACAGTTTCAGACAAAGGACTAAGACTCTACACTGACACACTGTTTCTTTCTGGGTGACCAAACTGAAAAAGTTTTAAGTCTGAATTTCAAATCAAGTGATACCATAAAACTGCCAGAAACACTAGAAATTTTGTTGAGATTTTCAAAACACTAGCATTCTAAAAAAAGGCACTGGTACAAAACTTTCTTTTACAAAAGGTTTTGCAATAAGTTCATGCATTGCATAAATAATTTATACATGCATTTAGGATGCAAAACCTTTTAGGATACAGTGAAAACACTGTCGCAGAACGTTTATTTTTTCAAGTGATTCAGCCAATCTGATGACAGAACTATCAAGCAACTGTGACCAGAAACCTTCTAGGCATCATCCACTCCTTCTTCCTCACCCTGACTCCCCCACACCGAGTGCTGCACAGAGGCAGCACCAGTCCCAGCTCCCAAAGGCTGAGCACCAGCCAAGAGGTGCCAGCAAGGACAGACAGATGGTAGCCAATAAGGAAACCATCATCCCGTCTTTGTCCCCATGGCAAAGCCTGGGAACGGCACAACAGCAGCCTGACTATAAACTACTTTACTCCACATTTCAGCTCGTTAATATATTTACCTGCACATGTCTAGTGCTCCCAGCTATAGAGCACACAGACTGAAGAGCTGTTCACTGGTACACTGTTAGGTGTACCAGTCCAGTGCTGCCCAGGAGTTACAAGGACCCACCACAGCCAAGCATAGTGCCAAAGCCAGTTATACAACAGAGGTTACAAAGCAGTGCGCTAAACCCCATGTACTAACCACTGCTCACTGGGAGCAGACATGGTCTGGGTTAGCTAACAGGAAACAGGCCAAGCTCTTCAAAATGGATGCTCGACATATCAATCAGTCAACAAAACGATGTTCAACAGATGAATCCTACATTTCACATAATTTTTGTATGTATTTGGAGATGATATGACCTTGATCAAGAATAATAAAGGCACAGTCCTGAATTTAAGGTGCCCATCTGCTTCACCTCAGACTCTGAACCCTCCAGCAGCAGTCTACCCTTGTAGATCTCACACCTCCTGGGTGCCCATCAATCAACTACTTCACAGAGAACAATCTGCCACAAACACAGGTAGAATAACAACAATTGCAAGTATTTTCAGAACCTAATTAAATCAAACATATTTAATGCTAACCCTCCACTGCACTGTCCTTGGCAAAGCCTTTGCAGAAAGCCTGCCCACTCCGCCCAAGCCTCTGCAGTGCTGAGCACCATCTGTTCTACACCTCAGGGGAACCTTTCTGGCCTTCTCAACCTGCACTGCTCCAGTGAGAGCCACCAGCAGCAGTGCCCATCACTGCTCTACTCCCTGCTGCACAGGCCTCAGAGGACAGGGCAATTTCATGTGAATGTTTCAAAATATTTACCTTGTGTCCTGTTAGTAGCTCCTTCCATAGTATAAACAAGGTCTGAATGGCCTTCCTTTTATTTGTAATTCATACCCAAGGATCGATCGCTTAGGATGCAAGGTTTGGTCACGAAGGTAAGCATTGCACCGCCCAGAGAAAGTCCGACTACGGCATCTTTCACGTGTAAGCTGTATGTATCTTTGTTAAACAGCAGGATTAAGTATTCGTTATTAACAAACATTTCAAAGGTTGTCCAGATTTATCCTGCACTCTGTCTCATGCTGGTCACCAACAGCTCCTGTCACAGTTTTACTTGCCCTTTGGTAAAGAATAACAAGGCCAACTGAAACGGCAACTCCCACGTTACACACAGACGAGCCAGTGCCCACTGCAGAGATGGGCCTTTGTTTATCTGGGGTTTGAAGCCTTTCTAGGTATCCACCTTCCCACACAACCTCTGTTCCCCCTGCTGCCACAGAGCCCAAAGCAGCTGGGACACAGAGCGCCACAGTTTCTCCTTCCAGTCCCATCCCAAGGCAGGAAGCCAGGGTCTGAGCAAGGCTGAGCCTTCCCACAGGGGTCCCTGTGGCAGCGTCAACTGCTGCAGCAGAAGCACCACAGCCAGCGTGAATTGGAGGGGAAGCAACCAGGAAGGGACGCGCTGCCCGCACACGCTGTCAAAGGCCGCAGGAAGTCGACGCGAGGCCAAATGTTTTAACTCGCAGAGCTACTTTAACTGAGTCTTAGAAGGCTCCGCTCGTGACCCAAAATAACTTCTCCTTACATAATACTGTTATGATTTTAATGTGCGAGATATCAGAGTTTTACAGTGCCAAAAGCCAAAGCTATGCATTCAGTTGGAAAGCTAGTAGGCTCCCATGTCTAATGGTAACAAACTCCAGCTGGACTGCAACCCAGTATTTCTTAAAACAGTGATGTAAATTTGAGGAGAGATATCATACTTGAAAAGTACAGGAAAGACAGAAGTATAGTTCCCAAAACCAATTTTTGCAGGAAAGACTTCTTGATGTCTCACCAGGTGAGATGTATCAGAGTAGATCTATCTCTTCCAAGCAAGAAAGAAGGGACTTGTGAACAGGATGAAGCCAACCACTAGTTTGTAGAGAAACAGCCCTGAAAATACACCACATGTTGAGTTTACTTTTTCAGTCCCAGAAGCACTACCCACATTCCCACACAGCTACCAGCTGCAATGCAGCATCTTGATTTTCTGTCAAAGAGAGAGAGTAACTGTATCTCAGTGGCAAGGTGAGACTTCATGGATTTGTAAACCACCCAAGGAAGAGCACACCCAACACAAAGATAGTAAGGACCCCAGGAGCATTCCCAGGATGACAGTTCGCTGGCCTGGAGTCTGTATAGAAGGAGCATTCCAATCTTTAAAAAAAAAAATTAAAAAAAAAAGTGTAATGAAATGTAAATTGCATCAACCTGTGCTAAGAGGAGGGAAGAAAGGCTTTCTTTGAAAAGGCTTGGGGCAAGCATTGCATTGCTGTAAGGGAGGCCAACACAAGCTGTATACCAGCTGTAAACAAGTTAACTTCTGTGATCCCACTGCCGGGAAAAAGGTTATAAGAGCATTAAACAAACACAGAATTTACAAGGAGGACACCAAGAGTTCGGGTAGACTGTCTGACAACCACATCATTCTTCTTCCCCCCCTGCAAACCTGCAGGATAATAAACCCTTTTCTCTTTCGTATATAGACAGATGTATAAACAAACTGCTCTTCCGAGAATTCCATGTCAACTAAGTCTCTAAAACCACTTTTTAAAGCTTTTCTCCTGCATTTTGGGGGGCGGGGGGATAACCAAATGGGTCTTCCACTGACCTATAAGTTAAGCTTTAAAATGAAAAAGTGACTGCTTGCTCAAACTACACTACCTGCAGAAACTTGTACTTTAAGGGAAAAAATTCTCTAAGAAATTTTTCTGATTTATAAGGGTTTTTTTGAGATTTACAACAGTTAAAAATCTTACAGTCATGTGCAATGCTAAGGAAAGACTCAGGCTTACACTGAAGCAATGAAATGTAAGGTATTTCTTATCTTCAAACCATCTGTGGGGGCATCCCACCTCCTGGCTGCACATGGGGATGTGCTGCTGAAACAAGGCATTGGGGCAGCAGGACAGGGAGTCTCTTGTGCTTCCTTGAGAAAGTGACTGTAGGTGGGGGTCCTGCAACTGAAGAGACAAGCCCTTCCTCACTGACTCAACTCTTCCATGGTGGGACTTCCCCTGCTGCCACTCTGTCACATTCCCACACCTCTGAAATAGCCAAAAGCATACAGTGATGTTTGAGCTGGAGGATGCGCATCTACCAGGTGGGTGTAGGACAATAACCCAGACCATGCCCAAGAGAAGAGTGTAGAAAAATTTAAAGAAGCCTTACGAGTTTAATATGATTTCTATTATTGTACAAATCATTATCAGACAAAGGAAACCCCCCTTCTAAGCATCAGGGTGAGACCAGGCAATTTCCAGAGATGCCAAATTTCAAACCCTCTCACACACTAGGTGCCCAACAGTAAGTCAACCTTAGCACTACCCTGTACTGCTCCCCCATCCCACGATGCCCTGATTTATACGGTGAACCTGTATTTGATCAGTTCATCTGTTTTCAGAATGGGTGTTCAAAAACAAGAGAGGAAGAGAAACCTGCACTTCAGAATTTACTGATGAAGATACAGGAGGTGTGTATTTCAGAGCAGCCTAAAAGGCTCTGCTGTTCTCAGAGGGAATCAGGAATACAGCCAAGAAACAGGCAGATATTCATCAAGGGAACTGTTTTTGCTACTAAATGGCCAATTGAAGCCCCTACTATTCTGCCATATATCTATGTCACTGCAGCCCAATAAATAAACCTTTCTGATTAGTTATGAGACTATCTAGAAATCTCCAAGAGACAGATACCATTTGCTTTGCCAGACGGTCAGTCACTGCAGGTCTGCAGTCTCCAAGGAAAAATTAAAAAAAAAAAAATTAAAAATCCGAAAGACAACACAAACTTAATGTCAATGTATTTCTTTTTCTCTTACTCCTCAAGCATATGTGTTTTTACCTAATCAGCAAAGATGGCAAATGATCTTTTGCAGGTACAAATAGCTGCAATATTAGTGGGACAGAGTTTATCCACATTTATACATTAAATCAAGCAGTCAGCATTCTCTAGTTAACTCTGTCGTGACCAGACTGGCTTCCCAATTAAGTCACCAGAAGAGTTTACTGGTTATCAGGCACAGAGTTTAGAAAATGAGAACAAGACTAGAAAATTACCAAATGAAGATGACTAACAATTCCCATGCTGGTTTTGCACGACTATCAGATGCACTGTCTGCGGCTTTCATTCTCACACTACCTTTGACAACACATACGTATTATCTACAGGTTAGAGTTGTTCCCATTTCCCAAGTCAGATCCACCGCAGCACTGCTCTTCTCTGGGCAGCAAAAAAAAAAAACCCCAAAAACAAAACACAAAAAAAGAAAAAAGGAGCCACTCACAGCCAATACTGCCTACTGAGAAACTGGAATGTGGCTGTACAGGGCGAGGATAACAGTGCTGCCTAGGGATCAGGCAGCCAGGGGATAGCTTGTGTAGGTCTCAGGGCTGGAGAAGGGTATGTCAGCATAAGGACACAAGTTTTATAAATCAACTCTCCACCATCTGCTGCCATATACACATTAAGTGAGGAAAAAGAAAAACAAACCAAAAAAACCCTTAAGTAACAAACAATGAGTAGTAGGGGCAATCCAAATCCACAGGTTTTTTTGACTTTTCCACAGGTTTGCAATGTCTTGCATATTAATGGCTGTTGAGCCATTTCCTTCCCTCCCTCCCCCGCCACGTGTTGAGCCAATAACCTTCCTGCTTCACGTTGGGAATCAATTCAGAGCTGCTCTGTAGAGTCAAAACAAATGCTGGATTACCAAGGGATACGCTTCCCACATTTATCTTAATGGAATGTTAACATGATAGCTTGTATGTGACTACCTCAATATTAATACACTAGACAAAACGCAAGCCAGCTCGATTTATTGAATTATCTATGGAAAGGACAGAAGCCTCTTTTCAAGCTCAGATATTTCATTAGATCCTAAACCTTATTTAAAAAAGCATCAACCACCACCCCTTCCCCAATGGGAGAGATTGTGTTTGGCTGTTCCAGGATTCAATGCAAGAGTACAAATTACTTCTATGCTCTGCTGTTAAGTCTAAAGAGAACAAGCAACTGAAGGAAACCATAGGTGACCTGGACAAAATCATCACACCCATGTGGACCTTCAGGAGGGCAGGTTATTTTAAGAATGAGTCATTCCCTGTAGAGTGACTTAATTTCTGTTGACACTTACAAGAGAAAAAGTGGAAAGTGATTTTGCCTGCCTGTGAACAACCTTCCCCCCATCCCCAACTAGGTAACACAGTACCCACAGAAATTTGCCTGCTCCACAGGGGGAAGGGTACTGACTGGCACTGTACCGAAGCCACCAAACCTCACCTTCGCAGGCAATTTGAACTTCAGCATATCTTAAACTATTAGTACCAAAAATAACACTTAACAAGTGTTAAGACCATCTCCTACTCTCATAATACACTACTGCCTCCAACAGTCAAGCTGTGGAGATCCATTACAACCCATTGCCTGGACATTTCTCTTGCAGCCTATATCACCTTTAAAATATTCTAACGTTAACCAAGCTGAATGCTAATGATCACATGAAAACCAGCAGAAATAAACTTTGAATTGCTACAGAAGTTTTTGCTTTTAGAAAAAGCAGCGTGGAAAAAACCCAGTGAGACAAAGCAATATTTTAATTTATGAATCTTCCGGTTTTAAGCCAAAGGCACCATTTTAGAGCAGAAATGATTTCTAATACAAATGACAGCCTCAACTCATCACCAGCAGGAAAGCTTACATACATCTAAATTCAGTGAAAAGGAAACATACAATATTTGAGTGGGAGGTGTATCAGTTCCCATCCAGGGTGGTCTGTATTGTGCTTTCCCATAAAACACACCTAAACAGATAAAGAGGGCTTGTGTTCCTTGTCCCACAACATTCAGTTGACAAGAACAAGCATAAACCAACTCACAACTCTTAAGCGATATTCTTGCTGCTTTGCTGTAATACAGGATAGGATTTCACAAAAATTGGTCTAACTAGGAGTGAACAAATCAGCCAATTGCATAGTGGTCAAATTTGTTACCACAGGCATTAACTGCAGTCCTACTTATTTATGAGAAACAGGCTTCCCAGGTAAAGCCATAACAATCCCAGCTCACTCCCTCGGCAGCATTTGATCACCCATGTTGTTAGAGCAGCACGGCAGGCACCACAAGCTCCTGGCCAGCCGCTGCACCCATTTCTCATAGTCATGTTATCTTCCGTGCAACTGGAAAAAGGCTGGATCCCCATTGTCCTGAAGCCTATCAACAACACTGGCAGGCAAAATTAATTCCAACTTTGTTTCCTTTCTGGGATCTATTTTTCCTTCTTTTCAGGAGGAAGAAAAAAACAACAACGAAACCAAACACAACAGGCTTTCCAGGCTGCTAGTACAAACATCAAGTGGCTAAAAAACAGCCAACATTGTCTCCAACTATAGTATCAGTGATGTGACTGCCATCCATGAGGGTTTGTGTGCTGTTTGTGTGTTTGGTTGGGGTTGGTTTTTTTTCTGTTTGTTTGTTTTGTCGACATGAAACCTTTGGAGCCTATAAAAGTGTAAGGGATTTAGGGTAAAGGGCAAGCAACTCCCAAGAAAAGTTATGAATGGAAACATGCTACCAAGCCTCCTCTCCTTTCCCCCCCTCATAACCACTGCTGATCAGGTCAAATCTTTCAGAGGATGCAAAAACTGACCTATTACATTTTGTGGGTTTCTTAAAATATTCTAAAAATAGGATTGCATGCCCTATTAAGATTGCAGTTTCATTTCATCTCAGCACAAAACACTCTCTGCATATACACACAGCAACTCACTTCTTTCCTGAAACAAAGTTTTCATTGATCCTTTGCCACAGACTCAATTATTGTTTCTAATCATGCTCAACGTTTATTTAAGGTACTGTAGACCATAAACAATGTAAACAATAAAAGCATCTGTCCATGTTGACATGAGTGTCGTTGGGAGGTTAGATACCTATATTGACTGGTCCTGAGGGCATTCTTTTTAAATTCTGAAAGCCCAAAGTAAATTTAAATTACATTTTACAGAATAATCTTTAAATCAGCCGCCTTTCAAGGTAATGTTATCTTGGGCAGATAAAATCCAAATCTACCAGTTGAATCCCAGGAAATTTTTCATTGTTTTAAAACAGAATCCTAAAGGCATTAAAAAAAAACCCCAACCAACTTTGATGTGGAAGATTCTGCAAAATCCCTGGTACTCCTCACACCCACTGGGAAAAACAATCATCTTGTAATTTGACAACTATTGATAGACAAGTGAAAAAGTAGACACCAAGACATTCTAAGAAGATATTTAAAAAGCAATGACAAAAAGAAGCAAGATCCTTGACTGCGGGACATTTAGAGGATGTCAAGTCATGTTTTCCATAGCCTCATTTTAAAAATAAGCAGCCTTTTCTTTCTCCTCCCCCCACCCCAAACTGCGAGGAAAACAGTCACCAAACGCACTCAACTAGCCTCAAAGTCACACGTGCTCCATTGCAGATCTTGCTTTCAATGTGTCTTTTGTTTGATGGCTGGTGTTTCAACATCCTCAACTTGAACAGAAAAAGGTCAGAGCACGTCTTCTGGCATTCAGAGACCTGCACCAGGCCCTGCCAAGAGAAGATTGATGCCATACTGCATTTCCCCCAATCGAGAGAAGGAAGTAGAGGTCTGAATGCACGAACAACTGTGGTTTTTAGAAGGATCCTTATTGTCCCATCAGCGGCGTTTAGTTTTGCTATATTCCTCTGTGAAACTTTCCTGCTGGTGCTGGTAACACTTCTGAGTTCGAGTTCTGCCACTGTGCCACAGTACTGCCCCAGTATCACGGCCAGTGGGTTCCCACCAGGAAAAGGTTTTAGCCACCCATCCCAGTATAGGGCTGGCTTGCTCTTTCCTTCCCTGTCCTCATCACCTCTGGGTTACCCCAGCGCCCTCATGCCTGCGGCCCTCGCCTTCGCTCTCCTGCCTGGGGAGGAGAGGCTGCACCATTAACCTCCCAGCGCACAAGGCCAAGGTCCGTATTGCAGCTAGAGAGAAGCTGTTGCTAAAGGTTCCTTAAAAGCTTTGGCACTTCAAGGCAGTTGGAACTACTCAACCAGAGCTGGGAGCCAAAGCTTTGCCACAGCATTAATGGGCTTTTGCCCTTTTAAATTTTATAAGCCTGTCGCTTTTCTGATGCGCGCAGTTTTATTCAGAGTCCTAAATGGCCATTTCATATTTAAAAGAAAGCTTGCATAGGTAGCACCCTAAAACTACCCCAGGTCATTCATCTCCCCAGCTCTCCTACTGTCTCTTAGGAAACCTTTGATAGAGCATTTGTTCAGGCTGCCAAGTTAAATCCTCTTCTCTCATGTCAATGCATTGAAAAAAGCAGTCAGACACCAGCTTCACTCAGGCCTGCTGAAGTAAATGGAGAAAACCAATTCCTCTGGCACTACAGAGCCATTAAGCCGTTTGCAGATTATTAACCGAAGCACAAAAATATACACCGCGCACAAGCGGACGGGGCGGCAATGCAGAGCTATTCCTTAAGTTCGCTCCAGTCTCAATAAACTGCCTATACGGCTGCAATTTGTAATCGTTCGTGCAGCTGCCGCCACTGTTTAGCGGGACCCCGACAACCCCAGACAAAAGCCGTTTCGCCGCGATGCGGGGGTCACGCTTCCACCGCCGGGCACGTTTCACCTTCGGTAAATACGGTCATGGGGGCTGCACCCGCAGGAGAAGACCCGAGACGCTTCCCCGCTCCGGTGCCCCTCACCGCAGCCTCCAAGGTAGCACCAAAATTGAACTTCACACGTGCAAAACAAAGTTTACAGTCTAAAAAACCCGATTATAGTAACAACTTCCTCCCCCGGCTCAGGCTGCCTCACTCCTTCCCCGCTACCGAGCCAGCCCAGAGCGCTATCCCGAGCGGCACGGGGGGGGGGGGGATAAAAGCGTGGCTGGATGGCTCCTATTTTTATGTTTACATTCCTGAAGTGTCTTTTAACTGACTGCCATTCCCCCTCTCCCCACGAGCAGCTCCGCCAGCCGCCCCTGGAAGCGTTTTCCCCGCGCCCCTCGCACAAAGGCGGGCGGACGGCAAGCAGCGGCGGCCGGGCCGGGCCCCCCCCGGCCCTCTGCCCCCGCGCCCCCCTCCCCTCCGCCCCGGCGGCTTCCTGGACAGATGCACCGGGGGGAGGGAGGGGAGAGAGGAGGAGGGAAGGGGGGGGGGGGCTGCTCCTTCCTCCTGCCTGGCCAGAGAGGCCCCGGTCCCAACTGGCTCTCAAAACCCAGACACAAGGAATTTACACCCAGGCAAGCTTCCCGGAGCCCGGAAAACAGGCGCAAGCTCCCCCACGCGTCTCTCAAGCCCAACACACGCGGCCGGGCACGCACACGCAGCCGGGCGGGCACGCACGACCCCGGCCGCGGGGCTCCAGCCCGCCCGCCCCGACGGCGCTCGCCCCGGCCGGGGGCAGCCACCGCCCCGGCCCCCGCAGCCCCCTTTGTTTTTGCGCCGGCTCCGACGCCCGCCCGCCTCGCGTCGCGGTTGCTACAAGTTAGACCCGGGCCGGGTCCCCCCGCGGCCCCGCGGCCGGTCCGGGAAGGGCATTTCCCGGGGAGAGCTGCCTCCCCGCCGCCGGGCCCGGCTCCGCGGCTTCCCGCCCGCCTTCGACCCGCTCCCTCGGCGGGGACAGCCTGCCCCTTTAAGAAGTCTCCGCACATTTTCTCTCTTCGCGGAATAAATATGTATTTTTTTCCCTGTACACCTATTTCCCCAGCGTGGCCGCTCCATTGTTTCTGCTCCGCCGAGACGCAACCCCTGCCCGGCCGCGAACGGGGAGGTGCGAGCAGGGAGCGCAGATAGACGCGAAACTTACCTACAGATTGCAAAGCAGCCTTGCAGCAGCAAAATAATAAGGAAGAAGGCAGGCAAAATCCTCTCTCCCCAACTGATCTGCAGCTCTACTCGAGTATTTTTAAATATCTAATTTTTTTATTCCCCCCTTCTTCCTTCTCCCCCCCCTCCCCGGCTTTTTCTTTCTTTCTCTCCCCCCCCCCCTTTTTTTTTTTTCCCTTGCCCACAGACAGTGAAAAGGAGCTCAATGTTAGTGGGTGAGTAAGTGAATCAACTAGCAGAGAGCACAGCAAGTTGAAGTGTCAAATTACATTGGCTATTCTATTACCAAAGGGCCATGCTTTGTGGCTGCTGGCAAAATCTGTCCCAGATTCCTATCTGAAAGGGAGCTGCCTCCTACAGGGATGTTCTTTCCTTCGCCCTCTCCCTTTCCCTCTCCCCCCGCTTCTTCCACCACCCCTCCTCACACGCTCCCCCACCCCCGCCCCAAATCACACAAAGTTAAAAATCTTCGATACGAGTTAAAATACAAATATTGTCTTACAGTATATTTTAAGGCGGGGAGTCTCGGTTTAGTCTTCCTGAATACCAGGCACTCAGAAACCCTTCCACTCTGGAAACTGAAAGCAGGAGAATATCTATCCTCCCTTCTGTATTTTTTGTATTATTAAACAGGGGAAAACCACCCTGGACCCAACACACTCCGAAGCATGCGACGCCTCCGCCTGTACCGTGTTCACGGGAGAATTTTTACGGGGATGGGAGGAACTACCGGGCGGGCAGGGGGATTACACGGGCACGCCGAGACATCCCGCTGCTCCGTGTATTTCACTTTAGGCGACACCCCCAAACCCTCTTTATTGCCACCATCGCCACCCTCGGGGCCGCCGGTATTTTCAGAGCCCGGAGCTCCCGCCACCCAGGTAGGAGCGGGGTCCTCCCGGGTGTCCCCGCCCGCCAGCGGGGCTCTGACAGCGAAGCCGGGCGGCGGTGCCCGGCGGGGCGGGCCGGGGAGGCGGCCCCGCCGGCGGGGGGGCCGGGCCGGGGCGGCAGGGGCCGGGCCCCCCCGCCGCCCTGAGCGCGGCCCGCGGCGCTAACAATAGGGCGTGGGGTTGGGTTGGTTTGCTGGTTGGGTTTTTTTTTTTTTCATTTCCCTCTGGTCCTCGGGAAATCCAGCCCGATTTCCAGGGAGAAAATAACAAGAAACCGTCCGTGTCTGACGAGCACCAATCTGCTAAAAAACAACTCCCTCGACTTCTCTTCCCCTTGATAAAACACTTCCAGGACAATCAATATTTTATGATGAGTTGTTAATAAGCCTAATATATTCACCCCTGCTCCAACGGGGCTTGTTAGATTATGCAATTAAGATAAGCAATTTAAACAGCGCTGTGCAGCTCTTCGTTGGTCACATTCGTCTTGTTGGAGGAGGAGAAAGATCTGGACTTTAAAGGGATGTCAGATTACCAGGGGGAGGGGGAGAGAATTTTTTTTTTCCCTCCCCCCAATGCGTGCAGCCGGAATCGCGTGTAAATATCGCTCTCCACGCCCGTAATCCCGCGGGCCTCCCCGGGAAGCGCTTCCCGCCCCCACCCCCGCGACGGCTGCCACTGATTTACGTACTGATTTGCATGGGGCAGTTCAGGCGCTGGGACCGCGACGAACGGGGCCACACCGCCCGCCCGCCCGCTCACCGCCCCCCCCCCACCCCCTCCAAGGGCAGCGCCCCCGGCGCGGCCCTCCGCCCCCCTAATTTACGCCTCCGCGGCTTCCCCAGGAAAAACCCTGGCCGCCGCTCTCCCCTGCCCTGCCGACCGGTCCCCGCTCGCCTCGGGGCCGCAGGGGCGACCCTGCGTGCGCGCCACCCAGCCGCAGCCCCACGGCCCTGCACACGCTGCGCCCCGCCGCCGCCCCGAGCGAGGAGGCAGAGCGGCGCCCCGGTAACCGCTGCGACCGTGGGGGGAGCCCCGGGGCGGACAGCGCTCCCACCACCACCCAGCCCCGCGGCGGCGGTCAGCCGGTGGCGGTCGACGCGTCCCGCCGCTCCGCCACTGCGCTCCGGCTCCGCGTTTTGCGTGCGGCCGTGGTGTCAGCCGGGGAGCGCCGAATAACAAAGAGAAGTTTGAGAGCAGCCGCCGCCGCACAGGCTGCCAGTGACGTCAGGGAACAATGCTGCTGCCAGCCAGCCCGCCCCGCGCCCGCCCGCCGCCCCTTAAAGGCGCACGGCCGCCCCGCGGGGAGCTGGTGGGGGCCCCCGCGGCCGAGGAGGTCGGGGCCGTGTGTACCGGGCGTACCCTCCCGTACGCAGCCCCTCCGCCGGTGGGGGGGGGAGTGGAGGGGGGGTGGTGCCCTCTCCCCGTGTGGCTGCTCCCTCCCGCGCCATGCCCCGCGCGGCCTCGGCCGCCGCTAAACGCTCCGCTCAGCTGCCTGAAAGACCCGAGCGCCGCCCGGGCGGGCGCCCTCGGCCCCCACCGCGCCGGGGTTCCCTTTCCCCTGTGGGGGCGGCAGGCCGCGGCCCGGAGGAGCTGGGTGGGCTGCAGTCCCGGCGAGGCGACCGCCTCGGCCGCAGGCCCGGGGACAGGTGCGGGACACGCAGGCCGCGCTTGCTTTCAGGTGCCACTCGTAGAGCCCTGTTACTCGTCCAGGGAGAGGTTTTTTTTCCCTCGGGGCCCGCGTCGTTCGCGAGCAGCACAGCCACAGGGGCCTCCACACCGAGCCCTTCCAGCCAGCTTGGCGGAGGTGCGGCCCTCCGCGGCTCCAGCAGCGACCCCTCGCCTCTCCCACCGTACCGTGCCAACCCCGATCGGTCTAACCCGCGGCCCACAGACCAAACCAGCAGATGCCGTTCAGTCGGTGCAGCCCGTAAGGCAGTGCTCTCCTGCACTACATTTGAGGTCCATTATTAAAACAAAAGGCTGGGGTCACTCAGCACTTAGGTAGCCAACAATGCCATTGTAGTGATACAGCTAGTTCCTGATAATCAAACAGATGTCATCCCAGCATACCTTAATGGTAAATTAAAAAAATATATCTATTAACTGCAAATTAAAGCCATCAGCTTGGTAAGGTGTCAAAATTTCTGGCTTGGACACAGGCAAAGTCGAGCAGCAGGTTTGATGTTTCATGGCTTCAAACCATCTTACAGAAATGTAAGGTTAGAAAATTAAAGATATCTCTGTGCAGAAAAGCAATTACAAGGGCATAGCCTGTCCACTGTATTTCAGCATAACATCCACTGATGTCATCCAGGCAGAAGACAGATTGGTAATATCACATTTACTTTTTCAAGCTTTTTGTAGTTTTGCTGCAGAATGCTTTCCACATCACCCCATCGTTCTGCCATCTTTCAGACTCTACGTTACTTGATCAATACACAGCTAGGAAGGTGAAGGTCCTGCAGGAAATAAGTTTGGTGACTTAGCAGGTTACATTATGCCCTATCCACGTTTTCCATGCACTGTTTAGGGGCACCAAAGGGGCAATAACCTGTCCAGAGGGGATGTGCAATTTTGACAGCCTTGGCCACTTGCAGTCATGAACGATCAGACAACTGCTACAGCCTGCCTGTAGAGAGCCCTTCATGTTCTCAGCCACAGAAGACAGTCCCAATCTCCTCCATGGGCTGCCTTGGTCACCTGCTAGAGTTTGGTCACAAAGTGGTTACAGTAGTCTGTTCACCTAGTATGTTTACTGGTTCATTTGCAAATTAAATTTAACTCTCTAAAGATTAGGAGGACCTTAGTTTTCTCTGACCTATGCTGATACAATCTACAAAACAAGAAAGGTGCCTGTAACCCATGTTGATGTGCTTTCTTTAGGTCAGAGGGTGGGCTAACCTGTGACTAAGAACTTCTACAGCTGCTCCAGTTGCCTGCTGGGGCGTAAAGGGTAGAGCAGCCACTTGGACAGAAAAACAGGTTAGGAGATTCGATGTACGGTACGGCTTAGGTTATTCACCGTTGTCTCAAGAGCACCCTTACAAATGCAGCACTCAATTAGGCTCATCAGCCTCATTTTCCAACTCCGTTGCAATGTCAAGCAAGGCAAAAGCAGTATTTGAAACATGATGAAGGATTAGGCCCTTTCCGTTCTGAGAGCGGGCTGCTTTTTGCAAACGAACGCTCCAGACAATTTTGAGATGGAGAGCTGTTGTAACCAGCCTTAAAACAGAAGCTGAGCCAAGCTTGATCTTGGATCCTGGCTTCACAGCATTCTGCTGCTGCAGTAGTGAAGCCGTCAGTGAGAAGGCAGACAGACAGTTATCCACATTATTCCACGCTCTGCGGTGGGCCTGTCCACAGGGGATTAAACCAAATCTGCTAACCTCATTTCTGTTATATAACCTAAGACAGATCCAAACTCTTTTCTCCAGAGGATTGTATGTTAAACCAGAATATCACCTCCCCCTAACCCTCTTCAGCTGCAGTTCAAATTAGGTTTTGCCACTATCATAATTCATACCGTACTGTAGTGAAAATGGAATTGATTGAGATGACATGTAGACATTGTGTCTAGACATACTCAGGTTACTTGTATACACAAGTTTTATCAGGTAGCTGCTATATGCAGCTTTTTGCAGCATGGGGTTTAGTGCAGACCACGGAGACCAAAGGTAATGAGTGCTTAGCTCACACAGCCCCACTGAGCTATTGGGTGCTACAGCCCATAGTAACCAAGCTGCCTAGTTTGAGAGCTAACTCAGATAGGCTCAACATGAACTGCGGGTACAATATGGACAAAAGACTGACTACGATCAGAGCCAATTTCATAATAGCGTCTGACATCAGCATTGCTTTTCTTGTAGCTGTTCGCAATAGTCACGCCGCAGTCACCACATAGCACCACCACACCTGGTTGCTCCCCAGATAGCTGTTTTGAAGCCTTCTGAGCCCTCACTGAACTGTTCATCCATCACCACAGATCTCTGATCTACTCCTCTGTCATAACCCACGAGCTTATCTCATGCAAATGCTTACTCAGATCAATAGCTATGTTGAAGGTTAGCTAATATTGCCTCAGAATGAGGGAGAACAAGTCTTTTTCCAACTTAGCAAGAGCATACAATGCCAGGAGGAGTAGTACTACTGGATGCAGGTAAATTGCACCAGTGCGAAAGGGAGATTGAGACTGTAGTCAGGCCGCACACATTCCACCATGCACAGTGAGAAACTGGTAAACAGTTTGAGGACTACGTCCATTTTTATATTTTCCTTAATAGTATGGGAAAGAAAACAGGGTTTATTTGAGTTCTTAAATTATAGATGATATTGCTACGCAAAGACATTAAGAAAATTTGCAGTTACGCAACTGGAGTCCTAGAGGAAAAAGTAAACAATTTTACTGAGAAGAACAAATTGAAAACAATTATGAGACATAGAGAGGGAAGTGGCTGGAGGTTTGGCCTTTTTCTTCCCCCCCCCCCCTTCCTTTTTCCTTTTAAGGCCTGAAAACATTTGCATAATATCTTAAACTTGATCCCTCTTTGGTCCTCCTCAGCCTACTGTGCTTCACTGAAATAGTTATTCATGACTAAAATGAGGGACTTGATTCCTCCAAAGAAACTTCACCAACAAGGAAGGAAAGGAGCACCTTCAAGGCATTTTTTAGTCACTGGAGGAGACACATCTTGTCTTGCATGGGAATTTACACTCACACCTCCTTTTACAGTCATTCATTCTGAACTAAGTCACTATTTAAGCTAGTCTTCTGTAAATTGTTCCATATACTCAGAAGCTGAAAACCCTTCTAGGTGCTCTTCAGGCTGCCATGGGAAGACAATGCATGTGCTTACCAACTCCCTAGTCTTGCATACACAAGATCCAAGTAATTATAACTCTTGAGTAACTGCTGAGCAACTTCGCGCCCGTGGCTCAGTTAAGTGTGGGGTATACTCTGAGAAGGATCAGAGGTATAGTTTACAGCACTGTACTCAGCCTTCACACACACAGTGTGCTGGATTAAGCAAGGTTATTTGATTAGCTTGGCAAAGAGAATAAAGCCTTCAAAAATATGATTTAGGAAGACAGCACTGAAATCCAGGATGTGTGTCTTCAAGCATCAAGGATACAGCCTAAAAACAAAACCAAAGAAGAGCTGAAAGGATAGGAAGAGAAGGTATGCCGTATCCTCACAGCATATCGAAGAGGAACTCAAAATATGTGAGCTGAGGAAACACAGCATTTTAAACGTGATATTTATATAGTGCCAAAAGTATACTTTTATGGGGACGTAAATATCAGTCACCCCAGCGCATACAATCTTTTCTTCTAAAGGAGATAAAGACACTGCTCTGTCAGAACCAAATCAAAGTCCAAACTCAAGAACCAAGCACATCTCAACTTTGAGAAATCTCAGATCAAAATTTGGTCTGGGCTGAAGTCACTCTGCTCATGCAAACCTTGCCCATAAAGCAAATAACTTCCAAACATTGCAACTGAGATTTGTAAATAAGGACTTTAGTCACTTCTGTTGTTATTAAACTCTTTTCTAGCTACACCATACAGTTTCAGGAGGAAAAAGTGAAAAAGAAAACATAACCTTATCCAAGTTTAAACTTGGAGGAATATATTCAGGCAGAACATAATTAGTAAAGCTGGAGGATGGCCAGAGTGCTATGTGCAATATCATGCTCTTACCCAAAAAAAAAGCGAAGAATTTTGAATGACCATAAACATCAGGACCTTACTTTTAATCTGCACCAAATAATGTATCCAGGTAACCTTATGTGAAACCAGACATGCACATAACTACCTTGTGAGCATTTCAGTTGGTATGTTAGCAGACGTGTCCATGGTGTGGATTTCATAGATGGTAGAAGAAAAATACTATTCTCCCTTACTATCATTTGACTACCTGCTGCCGGATTTTGACAGTAGGTAGGTCATCTTTTAGCCTCACTGAATTGCAATAGGGAAAGGTAATGAGATTTAAAGAACAACAAACGTGGCCCTGCATAGAACATGAATGTGGAAGTCCAAGTCCTACTGCTGGTTTTTTCCCCTCAGCTCTTTTCTGAACCAGTCAGGAGATAGAGATGACAACACCAGCAGCAAGTGGAGAACTCTTAGGTTGAACTCTGGTCTGAGGTTCTATAAGAGGTTTTAGTCTAAACCAGGCAAGCTGGCAACATGAAAGGACAGCAAACGAGCAAAAGACATGTTATTGTAAGGACAGTGAGGACTGCTTTGTATCAGACAGAGCTTGCCAGAACATTATAATGCTTCGTAACACAGCTAATCATGCTAAATAAAATGTAGCCTTAAACACACTTAGGACTAGATTCTCAACAGGTCCTCCCATTTAGCATGCAGCATAATTTATTTTTTTCCCCTAACCAACTGTATTTTGTACCACAAGGGATAGTTAATACAATTTCTGAAAAAGAAAAAATAAATTCATAAAATATGAATAAATAACCATAAGTTGTTTACACAAATAAACATTCTGGGGCATGGGATTTTATTCAATAATTGCCATATTGGTCATAAAACATGCCTGAGAGCCCAAAGTATTACTTTATTGCATTTAGCAGCAACAATTAGTCTCTCAATTTTTCACTGCTTTAACAAACAGTATGTTTTTCTACTCTCCAAGAGGAGGTAAAGCCCACAACAAACCCCATGCTTTTCCGTGTGGCCGTACGCTCCACAGGCACAGCAGACCATCAAGGCTTGATCTGTGATCAGCAAAGTGTAGGAAACAAACCAAAAAGCAAGCAGGCAGCTTTCCTTCCTATCCTGGGGGACTACATAGGGCCAAAGGAGCAGAGAGGTATTTTGTAATAAGGCTCCCTCACAGAAGTACCACAGGCAAGAAATTCCTTACAGCTGAATAGGAGAATAAGTGCAAAATTGAAGACAACAGGAAGAGGTGTGGTCCCTAATACATCATTTGCTGTGTTTTATTGTCTGTGAGCCAAGAGAAAAAGAAGGCCACTGAAATTCCTAGAGAACAGAAGGACCCTGAGAACTATGGAACAAACTTCCCCACGCTTGGGATTTTTACATTAAATACTTCCTATGAGAAAGGAGGCATATGCTTTGCAAGAGAGAACATTCACGAGCTGACACCACCCTCCCCCCCATCTTAATTCAAAGATTAATTAAGTTAAATAATATAATTAAGTAATTTGGAAACACTTGCTTTTCCCCAGTAGTAGACATTCAGCTAAACATGACAGCCAAGGGGTAATGTCAAGAGCACTCCAGTCATGCAGACACTTGTAACTGGAGGAAGAGTGCAGATGTGATAGAAATTTGGGAATTGTGTTCAAGCGAACTACAGGTAACTACAGATGTGATACAGGATGTAGGTACTGATACAGCACAGTTACCTCAAAATTGGGATAATTAACCCATGGGTAATCAAAAATTGACTGTGTTACGCTAACTGCAGAAGCTAAAGCATTCTGGAAGCATTGCTGGGAATATCTATCTTGTATTTTCATCTCACCAGAACTCTAATTTGGACAGCTTATTGACCTACTTTCAGTATGTCACTGCTTTCAGCATGTTAACTCCCCCATCCCCAAACACTCTTGGCTATTTCAAATAAAAGGCAAGAAAGACAAAACTACAGATGTTGCTTGTGCATACAATCAATGCATCCCTCCCCCACTAAAGTTTAATAAGGATTGTTAGTACATCATTGTAGCTGGTAATTGTGTAGGTACACATGGTAATTGCATGTATTTGCACTAATTATGTAAATGCACAATAATTAAAGCTCCAGGGTTTTCATGGTAAATTTTTGAGACACTCATGGATTTGTCATGGAAAAAGTGTCAGTCATGTAACCTAGTGGGAAAGGGGAGGAGGAAGCTCTGGAGAACATGCTTCTTAAAATACAAGAGATTTTTACATAAATAAGTGGATAGAGGACACTTCTTCATCATCAAACGCAGCTGTCATGCTGAGCACAGTTTCTTTCAGAGCCTCTTACCAGACTGAAGAAAAAACAAAAAAAATCTGGACCACCCCCCCAACCACACTGAATGTTCATGGTAAAACTTTTAAAACTAAAGATCAAGTATTCCCCTCCTTTCTCCATCTAATGTCCTGGCTTTTCCCATTTAGCCGGTGAAAGGCAGAATTGAATTTGTGCTCTCTTTGTGCTAGCTGGTGATCACTCGCTATTACCAGCTTGCTCCCCCTCCCAGAGCCTTATCACACTCCACTGAATACATCAATGGAAATACCCTGGCACTGCCTGGATTTGGATCCATCTCCCTGCACAGTGTGCTGCCTTAGTACAGGAGCCAGACACCAGAGGTTCAAGCTGCCTTTGTCATGGGATTTCCCCTCCATTTTTACCACCCTTAAGACTTCAGCCATTCTCATCAACCCCAGATCTTCAGAGGCAAACTTGCAGGTTTCCTCCAGGGAGCACCCAGCCCACCCTGCAAGCACTTCCCCAGCACACCCGGCAGGAGCTGCTTGTCCTCTCCACCACACCATGTTACAGCCGAAGGCTGAGTGTGCCACAGCACAGCTGCTCAACCAGAGCCTTTCCTGCTATGCTCCATGGACCTTTGGGGTCTTCTGGAATTAACTACCCTTTAACAACTTCAGGCATATGAAGGAAACACAGCTTTGGAAACAAACAGCGTACACCTCCTCATACCATGACAACAGATAGGGATGCACATTGTCCAACTATTTAGCTGGGTTTAATCCCCTCCAGCAGCAAATCTGAGCAGCTCCCTGAAACAATCCCGTTGTCCTTATGCCAGGAGTCCAAAGGGTCCATTCAAGAAGCACAGCAATCCAGGCTAAGGTGTTCTGACTTTAGACCACTACTAAGCACATCACACTGAACAGCTTACCATTTCAAAACACATGAGCTGAGATCTTAATCACTTAAATCAAGTGATACTTCTTTAGTCACTGAAAGGTATCTGCACTCATAAAGCTTAAACCACTTAGAAAGCATCAACCTGATTTGTAATTAGCACAGAAATATTCTTCACACCACCACTGTCCCCATTTGATTTGGGCTGCGCTTGTTGGTCCCTGCAGCAGAGCTGCAGTCTCACTTGTTTGTACATGGCTACCCATCCTCACTCACAGACACCTCAACAGACACTCAGCTCAAGAGGGTCAGACTACTGAGGCATAATTAAGCCAAAATGCAAAAGAGAACCTCCTCAGGATTTGCAACAAAGCTTTGAGAAGATCTGCAGGACTCATAACCACACATCATTGCTTATTTAAACCTGACCTTATGCATGTGCACCAAAGAGCTCTGTGCTCACAGCACCTACCTTCCCTGTGCCCCAGCACAGCGCCAGCCACCCTTCTTACCTGCAGGACTGAAGACAGGCCACTCTGGAGTAAGCAAAGGTCCAAAAACTAGATCCCACACACTTGAGACATCCATAAGGTTGCATACAACCTTTCTTAAGCTCGAGACAGCACTCCCAACTGTGATTTGAGGTGGGTCTCTGGTGCAGCTGTTTCAGATTGGCTGCTCGGGCACAGCTGGGGCAGTGGTTCGCCCCCTCGGCTTCCCTCCCGGGCTGGCCAGCTGGGGGGAACTTTTTTTCTTGTTTGTTTTTTTAAACTTATTTTAGCATGTACAATCTGCCAGTTGTTTTCTGTCTTCAAAAATCAAACCCAACAACCCCCTCTGCCCACAAATATCCAAACCTCTACTTAGGAGAATAGAACTAATACATGCTTCTGCACTTGCTTAAAACATAAGGGAACGAAATTACTAGAACTACAGATGAATTGAAATCGCATATTTCGCCTGATGTTCTAGACAAGTTTCATAAAATTCTGGTGCTTCTTTCTTTTTTTTTTTTAAAGTGGGTTTGAAGATACTCCATTTTAAAGCTAAAATTAAAGAAAAAATATAAATATGTATTAAAAATGTATCAAATCTAGTACAAAATTATTTTAAAAGCAGGCTTTAATTGGTGGGGTACAATTAAACAAGAGAAGCTGCCTGGAACACAATTTTTATTTCTGACAATAGACATATTTTCAGGGGGTTTACTTCCCCTGTTAGTAAGAATGCCTATACTCATGTTTGGTAGGGATTAAAGATGGCAAGGTGTCGTTTCAAAATTTTCAATTTGAGTATCAAGTTTTTTAATTAATTGAAAATCTTGTAGCAGTACAGGAGATTTCACACAAATGCACTCTTTCTGAAAAGAGAGAAGTAATGCTAAAACAGTGATCTGTTGTATTAATTTCCTTTAATTTTACACTAAAGTAATTTGTTCTTCAGATAATGGATGGTGGATATCTAAAACCATAGAATATGGGGTTTATGGGCATGAGTGGAAAGCAGGCGAGTCGAGTTACAGCTGGAGCACATTTTCTGTGTGTCTGTAGGGAATTTATTTCAGCTTTTCTTTGTTGTAAAGCAGCATTGTGAGGCTAAGTTAGAGCTTTAACTTTTGTTAATGCAGGACCAAAGGTCCTTCAGATGTTTATGTCTAGCGGCAACTTGTATGATAAACACTTACTTCCAGCATCCTGATACCCAAGCCAAGTAAGCCTGCAACTTAGTAAGGTTCCTTGGACCTAACTCTCCTCTACATGCTGCCCAAATACATTTGCATAAGCAGGAAAAACCTAATACCTCTGCTTGGAGAAGATTTACAGGTCACAAGGAGAAAAATGAATCTGTCTGGGCCTTAGGGACATTTTTAAAGGACTACTGAATTGTGATATCTACTAATATTATTCATATATGTCCTTCAGGTATCTCATACTCCAGCTGTGAACTGCGATGCTAGAGATGGCTGGCCTGGTGCAAACACAGAGCTGTTCTCTTCGTATTGCCTAAGTGTCTCTGTGGCTTTTCCAGTATGTTTCAAAGATCTTTTTACCAGAGGGTTCAGTACCATCATTTCCATTTCACAGGTGGGAAAACAATCATCAGAAGGGGAAATGACCAACAGAAGGCAGCAAGATAGATATTGTAGTACTAGTCCTCTCCCTTTACTTCTCTAGTATGAGCACCCGCTTTTGTGAAGTATTGCTCTGGTCAGTGCTTATGAAAATAGTTCTGGTTAACCAGATTAGAAGCAGCAGTTTTCTGGTACATCTGGCATTCAGATTCCTTAGCAAGAAGAGTTGCACTGTTAACTCTTCTGAAAACCATGTCCACAGTGTCTCAAGTTTGTAGCCTGGACATGAAAACACCTGCAGTTAGTAAACGGTTCATTTTGTAATGAAACACCTGGGTGAGTCTTTTGGCCTGCATGGAAAACATGAATAAATATTGTTAAATATAAGTAGCTCTAAAAAAAAATACAACTATATACATATCAACATATATCACAGGCAATGGTTGTGAAATGAGCCGTTTGCTCTGAGATTCCCCCACGAGAAACGCTGGCACAGCAGGTTGTTGGGTAGGGACTGCTGGAGTACACAAACCATGGCTGTTTCAAGCCTGTCCGTTGTGCGGGTGTCCTTTACTTGATACTTGAAACCCAAGCACCCAGCTACAGGAGATATTGTTGCAAATATAGGGACGTGATTTACTCCAAAATCACCAGCAGATGCATGAGCAGAACCTGTACCTGAACCTGTTCCTGACTGGGAAACTGCATTGTCAAGTGCCTTGTTCCAACAAGTCGGCAACAGTGTCTGTATATTTTAAATCCCTGTGTTGAGTCATCATCATTTAAATGGAACTTAAACCAGCTGAGCGTGCCGTCCTCACTAACCTGCCGCAAACCAGCTATGAAGTTTTGCCTTTGTGGAGCAGGCACAGCCCTGCAAATTCATCCCTGGCATGACCCAAAGCCAGGCAGTAATTTCCTAGTTGCTGTATCACGATATATGGCTGTGAAGGGAAGGGTATTAACGTTTGTTTGTTTGCTGTGCTGAATTACACTTGTTTCACTTTCCCTTGCCCTCGAAAATTTAAAAGCTGAAAAGTAATCATTTAAACCATTTCTTTAGCTGTGGGGTTTTATTTTGTTTAATCTCTATACATACACATTTTTTCCAGTATACATGCTGAAACAGCAGCCATTTGATTTCCTGTTATTGTTAATGATTCTACATTTTTTTTGTGTGACTGTTTTGTTTTAAACAGAGGCTCATGCAGCAAAGTTGACTTGAATTAATGGCTTCCTGACTTTTGATTAAATTCTTCTTAGCAATGCTACTTTTCCACGTTTCCTTTCTGGACTTTTTTCTTTTTCTTGACAGCTGGCACGTAGTGGTTAGACCCTATCAGGTGGGTAAAACCAAAATAGTTCCAATATGTAGAAGTGTCTCCAAGAGCACTTGCTACTACATATACTTCACCTTAAAAAAGCTGCAAAATCTTGAAACCTGTCTGGAAGCGTGTATGGCATACGTTGTGTGGCTACTGCTGTTGGGTTCTGTTTAAATACTCAATAAAACTTGCAGATGGAAGCTGGCAACTATTTTTTCTGTTCAGACTCCATAGTCTCATGTGAAGGGGAGTGCAAAGCTTCCTGGTGACATTTCCAACATTATATCCTACGCTGGCTTGGTAGGACTTGAAGAGTATATCCACGGAGTACAAGGTACTCTCATCAAAGTCTTGAAATCCTAAGGCACCTCTCCTAAAAGGAAGCTTAGTGAGGAGAATGCACGAATTCTCCTGCTGCCTGTACTGCTCTATCATATTCCCAGGTGCAAGAAACCTCAGTTATGGGCAATCTGTGCCAGTGCAGCCCATCCTCCCCCCAGCATTGCCTCCGTGTATGGTATTTCAGAATCAGTCCTCGGGGACTGCAGGGAGACTTTGCCTGGCCCTACAGAGCGGGGAAGAGACAAGCAGAACAACTGGCCTCTCACATGATGGAGGTAGAAAAAAAAGCAAAAGAGCAATAAAAAAATTCTCTGAGCCTGATATTAAACATCTCTCCTATCTTGTTTTAAATTGATGTGGAAGAAAGGGTAGAGAGAAGTGACTCTGATCTTTTCAAATATATGAACAATCTTTTTGCTATTTTATAGGTATGTGGGAGACACATCTTGCCAGAGCTGAATTCATGTAATTCATGTAATATTTAGACACCTGTAGAGAGATTATTTTTTCTGTTTTAATTTGAAGAGCCTGCATTTCTCAGTCTTTTTGCTGTTGAGACTACTGAAGAACTTACCTATTTCTCTGGGGAAAACGCATACCAAGAAACCTGGCAGTCTGGCCCAAGAGTCCTGATATTCCGCGTATTATAAAACACAAGGAGGCTGTTGCTTTTCTTCTCAGGGAACCTGAACAATGAATCCCATGAGGCATCAATGGGAGCAGAGTCCAACCTCCCTCCATTTCAGTGTTTTTTTCTCCACTTCTGTGACATGAAGTTCAGGCCCAAATTCTACAAAGTACTGAACAGGGAAACTCCTGCAGCCCAATGGCTTCCCTGAGGCACCATTTACATACAATTTGTTGCAAGATTAGGATCAGAGGCTCTTTTCTCCATGTCTGTTTGTCTCCTTGAGTCTGATTTTTCCAGTGTTATGTTTTACTTTTTAAATTGTTCTGACTGAAGTCCAGTGAAAGTTGTTGGTAAATCAGTGTCCACTCTGCTAATTGTTTGGCTGCCAAAGATCAGCCATGGAGAATTTGACTTCAGAGTAACAATGAGGCTCGTAGAAGAAGCAACTATATTATATGAGATATGTAAGGACCCAGTTCTGCAAGACTATAGCAAGCCATAAATGATTCAATCAAGAGTATGACAAAGCCATGGGACATTAACAGTGAAGATATGGCACCAAACTTAAGCTATCCTCCTTCTGCAGAGGTCAGAGCATTTACGAGTATCAGTCACACAGAGTAAGATCTGCCCCTTTTTAAATGGTTTATTACTATCCACAAGTGCTTGATAACATAGAGGACATACTTCTGCTCTCCTGGAACAATGCTGCAGGCTAAAGCTGCTCCTCTGAAGTCAGTGGAGTTGCTGCCAAGTGGCATATGTCTAATCTAGCTATACTATACATTTTGGTTTGATGCTAAGATCTCTACTTCAGAATTTGTTTACATTCTGCATCTAAAGAAAAAAAAGTTTGTGCGTCGACTATTTCTTGTGAAAATTTGAAACACCACACTCCTCATCAAAATACTAAACAGCAATATCAATATTGCAATACTTACTATGCCATAACATTGGAAACAAAAGCAATCGAAATGAGTCAGCACGAAATGTTTTCCTCTTATCAAAATAAATGAGAGTGTTGAAGTAATGCATTCCTGCTCTCTGCCTTTGAAAATGCCATAGAAATCACCACATACTCACAAAAGAGTTGGATTTCACTCAAAGTGCATTTTCCAGCTGAAAACGGCGAGCTCCCCCTCAGCCCAAACGGCTGCAGGAGGTAGGCAGAAGGAAATGATGATTTTCCATGGGAGTGAGAGCAGAAAGTGCCATACGGTGTGTGCTACCGGGTGTTAATTCACCTGTGCCTGGTGACAGAGATCTGCGGGCAGCTCCGCGTGTTGCAATACGTCCAATTTCTCTCCGTATGAGTGGAGAAGAATATGAACATTTGGAAAGCTGAAGCCTGCTCTGGAGCAGAAAAGCCAGCCCTACTACAAAGAAATTCTTGTGCCTCTTTAATTCCCGTTCTTCACCTATAGGCGGAATTTCCACTCCGACAGCTTTAGCAAGGAGCCTGTTAGCCTGGGAGGAGATTTCTGTTTGTCTTTGTACAGCAAACACTGGCTCTGTTGTGCAGCGCGAGTTTCTGATTCTAATGATTTCCTGAATTCATTCTCTTCCGTACCTCAGGGAAGGAAGAGGTGATCCTCTTGAAAATTCAGATAATTGCTTTTATTTGATTTTTATTAAACCTCATTCAAGAATAATATGATGGCTTTTTTTATTACATTGTTCATCACTGTGGCATTTTTAAATTTGCTTTGCTAAAAGAAACAGTTTACTAAGCCAAAGATTTAATTCCAGGATTTTTGCAGAGAGAAAACTGGGAGCTTTTTTTGAGGTTGTTTTGATTTCAAAGGCTTT
Organism: Porphyrio hochstetteri; assembly: GCA_020800305.1. Classification (NCBI taxonomy): domain Eukaryota; kingdom Metazoa; phylum Chordata; class Aves; order Gruiformes; family Rallidae; genus Porphyrio; species Porphyrio hochstetteri. The sequence goes on from CM036911.1 coordinate 14,244,475, forward strand.
CGTAATAGTGATATCTATCTACTATTATCTCAGCTTTCTTTCTTTAATGGCTCGGGCTTCTTCCCCAACCCCAGCAGCCAGAGCGTGCTGTGGTTGATTGCGTATGCATCTGGAGCTGGCGGGGCTGGCTTTGCCCTGGCTTTGCCTGGCTGCCTCTGAGGCGAGGCAGTGCAAACCGCGCTCTTCCTCCCTCGCTCCTGCTATCGCATCGCCTGGGTGAAGCTGATACCTGCTGTCACGCACAGACAGCCCAGGGGGAACAGCAGGCTCCAGCTCCGCTGGGAGATAAGCATGGGTCAGGCACAGAGCTGTTGTGGGGTGGGGGGGTTATGCCACCATGAAGCTGAGGGAAAGCCATCCCCTTGCTTTGGCTGAGTCATGGGCTCTGGGGCTGTAACTTCATCTTCATGCTGGGAAGCAGGACCGTGCAGCAAGGGCATGAGTAATCCATCCATCCATTCATCCATCCATCCCTCCCTCCCTCCCTTTCACCCTCCTTCCCTCCCTCCCTCCCTCCCTCCCTCCCTCTAAAAGTCTTCCGTGGCTGATGTTACAGGTATTATTCCCATTTTACACACGGGGTCACTGATGCAGAGAAGAAAAATGCATAATCTGCACTTAGCAGAAGTAGCCAGGCAATTAACATTCAGGACTGACAACTTCATGTGCTGGCACTAAAGAATAAAGGTTTGGGAAATTTCACCTATTTACCTCTTTTGCTGCCAGTGTGACATCATATACTGCCACAGACAGAGAGCTACCTGATCGGAAGTTTTATGAGAGCTATTATTTTAAGAGTTGGTCATTTAAAGATAAGTGTTTAGGAACATGAGATTTTTTGTATACTTTTAGAGCACATTTTCCCTGTTTTCCCATTTTATCACAGGACATAGCATCTCAAAACACTGTGAAGACTTTGTAAAAGGCTCTTTTTTATCTCAAAAAGTTTTTAACAAGAATCCAGTCATCTTAGTTAATCCCTTTAAAGCGTGTCAATATTTACTTTTAAGTGGAGTTTCAGATATTCAATCAGCTGCACTCTCAGTTTAATCGGGACAGTTCCCACTGACTGGGAATTACGGCCGAATACCTCAGAGGCTTACCTTGAGTCCTTGCAGTTGTGGCTTGAGATGGCAGTAAGGATGTTGGGATGTCTGTCGTTAGCTGATGCATCTGTCCATGAGTAAGTGGGTCCCCCAGGACTGTTTTTAGTCAGCTGCCACATCTGCGACATTCTGTACCCCCCATAATGTTTCCAGAAGGGCCCACAGTCATTAGAATAATGTGTGGGGTTTATGAAACAGCGTGTTCATTCTTGTCCGTTCATCCATATGTTTTGGAAGAAACTTTGCAATTTGGCAACAGCTTGACCCCCGCTCAGAAGGCTGATGGAGAGGGCCAGTCACAAACCCCACCACCCCCATGAGGGTTATGTGCGGTGAATGAGCAGCTCCAGTGGGCAGCTGATCCCCAGCCGCGGGGCCAGGTTTGTTATGGAAAGCCTGTAACTATGAACAGGACTCCAACAGCTCTTACAGAGTAACAGGCAGCCACAGTCGGCTGAGCATAGGTGTCACTGACACGGCTAAAGACCCTGAACAACCACTGCAGCCACTTCCCGTGGTTATCTGCAACCTATAACTTGTGGGAAGCATATTTCTAATGCTACTGTCACATAGACCTTTGCTTTCTGATTTTGATGGAGTAATGGCAACAGACCTTGTACTGCAAGACAAAACCCAGGCAGATGGAGTGCCATTTCATTATGGAGTTACCCTATTTCACCCGCTCTTTCTTGAGGCAAGGGACAGGTTATTTCACACCACATGTGTGAGCTTGCCTTTGTCCTTCTCTCCTAAGAGATGTGTTTGGAGCAGAGAAGTCAGTTGGACCAAGACGTGGCCAGCATTATGTTCTTTAAGGTATCCGCTCAACATGTCCTGTTTACATCCTCAGAGTTAAACCAATCACCATCGTTCTGGGTAATAAGATTTTTTTTTTCTTGCATTTAAAACTGGCTTTTCCTTTGGGTTTTTTTCTGTAACATGGAACATGTTTGCCACTATAAGGGTTGGGAAGTTTTATTCAGTAACTCCTCTGCTATTGGAGTGACACAGGGTATTCATAGTGCCTCTGATCCCCTTCTTGTCTGTCTGTGATCCACCATAAAGAGGCTGCCTTTTTTTTTTTTCCTGTTTTTGGGGTTTTTGTTGTTGTAGGGTTTTTTTAAGTAGACGTCTTATTTTCCCTGGGGGACATTAGAAAGCATTTCCTTGGCTGAGGATGGGGAGTTGTCACTCAGAGGAACCTCCTGTCATTGGCTACCTCCTGCACCATTGCGGGGATCACTTTGGATGACTTGGGTGTCCCCTTCCAGTCCTGCAGAGATCAGCGATGGGCAACACACCATTCAATATGAATTAAGGTGAAGCCATTTATTGAGTGAAATCACACAGATTATATACATTTGTTACTGCAAATGTGGCAAGCTAAAAAAAAATGCTAATTGGTTACACATACTGTTCACACTGGTTAGTAATTATAACGAGTTCTGATAAGCATATCCTATAGCTAAACATTGTTAGTTTACCTTTGATGTCTAAAAATATCTGCACAGCTGCTGTGTTGACCATTAATTATGGATGGTTCATGACATGTTCCCTTACTCCCAAATACCTTCCCACAACTCCTTGGTTTAGGGCAGTCTGTACCCGTCTTCAAGGCCAATGTGTTTTGAGAACGTGATTACCAAAAATCTCTCCGCATGAGTAACTTTCCTGTCTCACAGGAATGCGAGGGTATTGTCAGGGCCTATGTCTTCTGTGAGGAGAGTCAGGCTGCTGGCAGGCCTGCTGTCTTTCCTGACACAGTCCCACACCGCGAGGTAGGGGAGGTGGAAATACAGTAACAAGTAAAGGCCTGAGCTCACCCCTGTGGTTCTCAGTATGGGCACCACATGGGTATGGAGGAGGCAATGACTGAAATAATTCCGACCTTCCCTGGCTCCTCAGGGTAACTCCTGGCCTAGGACACCATGTTCCTTGTCATTTTCCTGACCACGTCTTATTTGATCACATGCTGTTTGCACTTAGTGAAGCAAACTGAAAATTATAAAGCTACAGCAAAGATCAGAAGGCAGAAAAAGGTGAGTAAATATAAACAGTGAAGTGAAAGAATGTGACTGGAGAGCAGCGAGTGCTGAATGGTGGATTTCACAAGAACTTGAGCGTGTGCTTCCCTAGGAACCACACATCTCTCTGCAGCACAGGTGTCAGTTCTCTGGCTAGCTACCTTTTTCCTTCCAGATTAATGCTCATTATAGGACACCTCTGCTTTGGCTACTGCTGGCTCTAAACTCTTTTCAGAGAGAGTGGCTTTCACATCATGTAAATAAATTGCTGGGGCATACGGTGCATGCAAAGAAATGCTCAGTATGTTTCAACTAAAAACCAGACTGGATCAATCTCTGCATAGATATACTTATTTTCCTAGTAAAAAAAGGGGGAGCAGGGTAGCTATAATTTTGTTGGTTCCCCCTCCCAACAATAACTTCACAGAGAAAAGAAATGAAGTAGTAACAACCCCTCCTCTTCACTTTTCCATTCTGGTAGAAGTTTGCTAAAAGTAAACATTTTCAGAATTATTTTGAGCTTAAATAACAAACATAGATCTGGATCTGGAATTTGACTAAATAAAAAAAAAACCCCAAATTTTTTTCTTCCTCCTGATGCTAAAGATTTTTTCTATTACAGTCATGCAGTATTGTGGGTTTGTGAGGTACCCTGTAGAGTGACTCTGGAGCCCCTCATCCACTGTCACAGCTGTGGCAGTTCCTGCCATACCGAGAAACCTTCCCTGTTCTAGCTGCTTTGCAGTATAAATGGGCAGCAACACTGCTTCTTTGCTCAGTCTCTCTGGAATAACTCAAAAATAAACCAGCACATATCAAATAAACCCTACATTCTTTGTCTGTCTCAGATTCTTCACCATCTGGAGCAGTTTCCTTAGGGCTCAAGAGCCTTTTTCCTGAAGACTTCACCCCCACCAGGCTACTGAAGCATGCTTGTCTCTTCCTCTCTCCTCTCCAAAAGCTTCCTTTTGAACAGTATGATTCAGTTATATGTTTCCTTATTATTGTCTGGTCTCACTGTTGGTCAGAAAACAATCTCCTGTTAAGGTCTCTAGTCCCTTAACAGTCCTTAAATAGATGACAACCCATTTCAGTGTCCAGTGGATCCCCACTCATGCTGAGGTTCAGAAAGGTAGAGCAGCTTTGCAGCAAATCTCTCCATCAACCTCATTTATCCTGTGATGGTTTGATTTGCTGGCTTGGAGCATACGAATCGTATTCCTTTTAGAGGAAACTAAATCAGAAGCTCTGCTTCAGGTGCATACCAGCAGTGCTTCAACCCCTATCCGGGACAGAAGAGGTCTGTAAGATACATTCAAACCACATGGGATATCCAGTCCAGTAAATCAAACTCAATATAATCTGAAATAAAATGCCAAACCACATGTGCTGTAGATGTAGAGTCCTCATAGCCAGTTGCACTGTCCTACTGATTGGCTCTTACTACGCCTAATGGCTCGCTAATGTAGACAAAGTCAGGGGTGCATAAAAGGTACAGCAGCTTCGTATCATCAACTTCCTAAATTTCAACAAGCTCATAAGTTTCTGAGATCATTTAAGTTCCTGGCTTATATCTCTAGGGATATACACACACACACAGAGTATATAGTCTACAGGACCTACAGAGCTGAATTTGGTAGATGCCTTTTTTGGTGTTACAATAATTAGTGTATTTCTATGTGACAAAAAGACGGGGTGAGCAGAGAGAGCATTTATCAATATTTCACCTATTGGGAGCTGTGATTAAGTCCTTGAAGCTTTGAGATGTGGTCAGGCTGTAGAGCAGTTTAGGATAACAAGTGAAGACTGTTATCAGGTCCAATTACTCTCGAAAGGAAATTAAGAGAGGCAGAATATAATTACTTGGGCTGGAATGTAGCCAGAGTGTTGGGGTGATCATTTGCTATATGATCATTAATGACTGTGGTAGAAAACTGCGGATTTAATGCCATGAGGTAAATATTCACTCTCACCATGGAGTATGCTCGTTAAGAATAACATGGATGCAGTCATAAAAGAATGTTAATTGAATCCTGTGTACGGGTGAACATTCATCTTCTGAAACCAAGTATCAGCACTAACATCACTCAAAATACATAGTGATACTGCTTAACATCGAACGGGGATGGGGAATCATAGAATGCTTTGGGTTGGAAGGCACCTCAAAGATCATCTATTTCCACCCCCCTGCCATGGGCAGAGCCCGAAAGGGCTCTCTATCTTTGTTGTTTTGTTTTGGTTTTGTTTTTTGTTCTGATGATAAGGCATAAGATGAAATTTCCATAGTGCAGACTGGTCTCTTTTGGATACTACACAGGCAAACGTATAGGGATACAAGCAGAAGTGCTGAACAGTATGGATTTAAGGAATGGCTTACCAGAAATTCTAGATATGAAAAGAAGCTTTTGAGGTTTCATGGAAGCCAGTGTTTAACAAACGGTCTAGTATCTTGGGTTTTGTCCTTCTTCTGTCCTGAAAGCAATAGCAAGATTTTTTATGTCAGTAGTGTCTTTCATGCATTTAGATTACCCTTCAATTGAGCTTCATAGTACTCCAAAACAGAAGGATAAAAAATATATGATAATTGCTTTACCTTTTACTGCAGTGCAGCAGATACATAACCACATTATCAGTAGAAGTGTGAAAAAAAATCAGTGCTTGACAATGCTTAAGGAATCTGAGAAGGCAGGAACACAGTTCATACTTTCAACATTCAAGAATAAAAGCTTTAGCCCTGTGACTATTTCTGTGCAATATTTGGGCCATCAGCTGCCGAGATGGTTACACACATTTTTGTACCCAACCTACCCATTCATACTCCGTTCCTGTTTGGATGCTGAGCGCTACAGCAGTTGCTAGACTTTGAGGGCTTTTTAAATACCTTTCTAGTAAGAGATGGTTTGCTGGCTCACAGTGGCCAGAGGCTCTGCTTCACAGCTCACCTGAAGAGGCATGACTGTATGTCTCTTATTTCACACAGTTCACAGGCTCAGATAGAAAGGTCCTTCTACTGAAACCTGAGCACTGCATCCATTGATGCTCCTAGGAAAAATAGATTAGAAGGGGCAGCTTTGAGTTTTTACTGGCTGGAGGACCAGTTTTTTTGTGAAATAGTTGCTGAGGAAGATCCTGGAAAGAAGTCACCTGGGTGGAAACTAAAACCTAACATCCACTAATGTAGGTTATCGCAAGTTTCTTTCCTTCAGTAGAACTGAAGTTCCTCAAGAGGTTCCTGTGCTTGCCAGTGTTTTCTAAGGACATTTTGATAGACCAGGAAGAACTTTAAATCTAGCTTGTGAAACTCCTTGGTAAAAGAACTGGCCATTTGTAATGCACAAGGCTTGATCCAGAACTTGCTTGAGTCCGTCCATAGGATAGTCTCTTTCACATACAGAAGCAGGTCAGGCTTTCATTCAAACTGATGAGCTTGCAGGAACATTCATCCAAACCCACAGAAAATGGTGAAGACATTTGTGAATGAGACCAGGGCAGCAAGAGAAGCAGCAGTCTGTCCTCATATTGCTTTCCTGGAAGTCCCACAAGCCTTTTTGTGCATCTAGAAGAGTGAGAGGCGAGAGACCTACTTGGTTTGAATCAAAAGAATCTTGTTAAAAATATTCAAGCCTCTGAGAGAGCTGCTTACATTAGCATGATTATTTAGTCTGGAAAAAAGGACTTCATTACACTCGTCTTTGGGGGGCCCAGAGTGCCAGCTGCAACTCCCAAAAAAGGAAATTCCAGCCAGCACAGAGAGTGCTCCTGTTCCCATTGCCCAGTCACCTGCTCATGGCCAAGGATTCTGGAGGCTTCAAGACACTCTCACTAACCAATTTACAGACTAAGGTGGCAGCTGTCATAAACAAGTGTCCTTTCTGAAAGAAAGGACCAGACCTGCCTTCTGAGGCACCACTGACAAATTTAATAGCCTATCTGTCGGAAGACAACCAGAAGAAACCAGACCTGGAACTGGGAAAGAGACCTTAAGGTCAGCCCTATTTCAGCACATTGCATTTAATAAGGGAACAGGAACAATAAATCCCATCGTGACTTTAATAGTTCAGTAGTTTGCATGCTGGGAGAGGGGAAAGTCTGTGGTATAGTACGTCAAGTTGTATGTCATTCTCTTACTTCTGAGCCTGTAAAGGCAGCTAACTACTTAACCTAACACTGCTGCTATTGATAAACAGGAAAACATTCATTAAACAGCATAACTCTGAGAAGAAAACTCATAATTCAGCAAACCAAGTTCATCAAAGAGAGATCCTTTATAGCATCATTACATGAAGGGTATGCTTTTTTCCTGAAACTATGACAGGTCAGTCCCTCAGGCACTTGTAACAGTGGCAGCTGTCCCACAGGTTGTGAAGGATTTTATTGATCACTAGTCATTCCATACCCCTGCCTGGCATGAAGAGGAACTTTATTCTAGTAGAAATATACAGGGTATAGCGAGCAAATGTGGGAGCTGGAACATGCTGCCTTGTACAGGGGAAAAAAAATAAATCCTGTGAATCCACTGCAGTAAGTTAACTGCTCTGTGGACCATCTCTGGAGTTTTGTGGTGTTGGATGCTGGGCATAGGCAGCTGACATGAGGACACTTGCTCTGGTGTGAGAATACATTTACAAGAAGCAGAAGATGAAGAAAGACCTAGAGCAGATGGGTTGGCTAGAGAGAAGAATTTGAAATGACATTGTAGTTCCCAAATTTCCTGGTCAGAGCAACTGAGATGATTAGGAAGAGAGAAAGGTTTAGACTGTTTACAGATAAAACCTTATATAAAGTTGCTTCTTCCACATGGTTCTCTGAGCTTCCAAAGTTACTCTGTTTTACTTCTACTCTGTTGCAGCTGAGTACTTACACTAAGGCCTTGAAGCAAAGCCACAATCTAGCCTTTATTTCTAGCCTCATAGCACAGATCCATAAATAAAGTAAACCCCCTTCTGGCAGAGTAATCTTCAAGAATGCCTCAGCTTGAATAAACCTGTGTAGCAAAACTATAACCCATTACTTGCAAGGCAAACTAAGCTAGCCTGATTTATAGCTTTTGTTATTATCATTATGGACCACACCGAGAGTGACCAGGTTTCTCTGTTTCCTGGCAGATAAAACACCACATGTGCAAGAAGCAGTAAGAGGCAATTCAGTGGAAGTGACAGGGTGCTGGCCAAAGCCCTCCTGGCCCCAGCAAAAGATTTGACTGTCTGGTCAAGGTATGGCTATGCTCGCTTAGGGCTTCTCTGCAGCCTGCCGAGGTCCGTGGCAAAACAAAGGGAAAATCAAATAGGATGTAACATTTAAGTTTGGTTTTAAAATTAAGATGCAAATCTGCTACACAAATATCCTACAGCAGGCAGGTCCAGAGGGAGCATGTTTCATTTTGGATCAGCTTGAATTTCTTAAACTAACTTCACTGACATTTGTCTTGAGCCGGTTAATTTACTTATGTCTGCTTTACCATGATTGCACTAAGGATAGATAAAGTTTTCCACACAAAGGTTTATGCTAGCATGGCAAATCTTAGGCTGTAACAAAAATGTTTTTGTATCCAAGGTGTCCTGCACATCAGCAGCAGCCACCACAGTTATTTGTCCTCACGGAACATTTGCTGTGTCACGGGCAGATTGTGAGGAAAAGGAGAATCACCCTTCTGCTGGGGAAGGTGCAGAGTGGAGCTGAACAGCTGAAGGGAGGAATGAAAGCAGTAAACACCTCATGGGTAATTTTTAGCCAACCCTGGCTCTCTGGTTTTTGCCTTAAGTATTAGTTTATAATATTTTCACGATGAGAAGCTCAATGTGAGCCAGCAATGTGTGCTTGCAGCCCAAACAGCTGACCATATCATGGGCTGCATCAACAGAAGCGTGACCAGCAGGAGTGTTAGGCATGGAATGGCTTTAGAGGGTAGCTTTAGATTAGATGTTGGGAAGAAATTCTTTACTGTGAGAGTGGTGAGGTGCTGATACAGATTTCCCAGAGTGCAAAGTACCTTTGTCTAGTTGAAGATGCCCATGGCAAAGGGTTTTGGAACTAGAAGATCTTTAAGGTTCCTTCCAACCTAAATAATTCTGTAATTCAATGGGTATTAAAAACATAGATGGATTTCATTGCCCTTTGAAATTCTCTAAAGATTTTAGGAGCAGAAGGATAAAATTACCCTAGCAAATCTAAAATGTTTGGTATGGTACCTTTTTTTTTTGCCAAAAATTATAATTTTTTAATCATTTTTAATTTTCTCTTTCTTTTTAAAGGTGGAGGGAAAAAAGTACTTTGAGGAACATCGGAGTTCTCAGCCTTCATTTACCAATCCCCCCCCCAAACAATGCCTTTACTTGGAAATTGATATAGCTTACTTATTAAAAAAAGAAATGTTAGAATCTCCATTTGTGATATACTCTTTCATCTGTAGTACCACAGTTCCTATCACTTCTTATGACTGCTTTTGCCTTTCACAACAGATACAGAGATAAAAATCAACATGTTCTAGTTTCCCTTTCTAAAGCATTAAAAATACCCATAAACAGAACCATAACATCAAATAACTCAGCAATTATTTTTTTTCTCTTCCACTGAACTGACAAGAGCCTGTTGGGAAAGAGCAACCAGCAGCTGCCCCCACGTCAGTGACTGCGGTCTGTAGGGAAGGGCAGGCTCCCACCTTTGGGGGCGGAGGAGTGGAGATGCAGAGAGGAGCTCCTGCTCACTTAGGGACAGGAAGGAGGACAATTTTTTCTGTTCCAAAGTTCATTGCAACTTCAGGTTCCCTCTGAATACCTTTCAAGTACCTCAGCTACAAATGCTTCGGAGGGACTGTTATTTACAAAATAGGAAAGTGCAACCAATACAGATTGTAAGAGCTTTTTCCTAAGAAGAAAGGAAGAGCTCTGTACTCTTCCAGCATCTTAAACAGGGTTAAAATTATGATGATTGCACTTATAGGCAAGCAAATAGTCATTTAGCATGCTATTTTACCTGTATAGTCATGGAGCTTGCAATGATTAATGGGTAGGTTCATTTTCTATATTTCATTTTAACGCACTGGTGCTGTAGGGCTCTTCTGAATGTCTAGAAGTTTTACCATTTTCAGTTGCCTGGCTGCTACTAGAGCCTCTTTCATATAAATAAATAAGCAAATAATAAATAAGTAAACAAAGCCTTCCTGGTTACTCCTCTGCATGTTAAACTATGTGTGAAGACATCCTGATGTTTGCTGTCCGCAGATGCCAGGCTACATTCACATTCCAACTTGACTCCAGTCTCAACCAAATGGACCAAAGGAAATGTACAGTGGAAAAAACCTGCATCATCTTGCCCTTCTAGAACATATTCTCCTTTCTATTTATCAGCCCAGGTTTTTACATTGCCCTTACCTTTCCTTCCAGCTGCTGAGTCAATCAAGTCACTGGTACTGCTCAGAATCATTGTTTCCTCCCTGTCTTCTTCCCACAGTTACTATGTTAAGTTTTCTGAAAACATTTACTATTCAAATCCTGCATTTTTAGTATTTAAAAGTAATTTTGCCAAATTCAGGAAGGATAAACAAGTAGGTATGGACCTGACCTATTGACTGCAATTTAATCTCAAATAATACATCAATAAGATGCATATATCTGAACTATGAAATCAAAGAAATAATCTGCCATGCTCTAAATAAGTCCACCATACCCATTATTTATTGTGTCTTGGGGGGGAGTCACCTTCTTTTAGCATACCAATATGCATGTAGAAGTCAATCATAATATGAAAGAGCTATGGTGCTGGGATAAACCCTTTAAATTCTTTTAACATGCACCTTTAGATTGCTTTCACACCAAGGTTCTTACCTACATGAAATGGAGGCTGCATAAGAAAAGCCTCCAGAATAAAAGCAGGAAAATCTGGCAAAACCTTCGTGTTCACTCTGCCCTGGTACTTCCCAATACAACAAAGAAACCTGGACATCTCTCTCCTTGTTGCCCAGGGTGGTCTGTCATGCAAGATCCTTTATTTTACCTGTAATGTTTTTTATGATGATTACTCAACTGAGTTCAGTCACCACAGAAGGATTAGCAGATTGCTAATTTATAGTATGCCACTTCCTGGGGAGGTGTGGACTACTTTAAATAGCTAACCAACTCACTGGGAGTTAGACACCAAACCCTTTTGTTTCTTTGAATGCTACAAGGCATCAATGCTCATGTCCAGCTGCCTTAGTAATTTTTTGCCTAATGCTGCACTCGTCACCCAGCGTAGTTGTGAAAACTGTCTGTGATTCAGAAGTATACGACTCAAACAGGCTCTGTGTGGTGGTGTCTGATAAGATAAGTTATTTGGTGATTTCAAGATAGTTTGTCCTCTCTGACAGCTTTCATGTCTGTGTTATGAAGTTCTTGCACAGCATTTGTCTGCATTTCCAGGAAACAAATATAGTGTGGTTAAACAGTATACTTGATAGTTTCTTTTAGATCTAATAAAACTAACACCACTGATTTTTAGGATTCACAAACAAAAGTTACTTTATTTCCTAATACATGCATTTCACTACTGCATTTCTATCAGGGCTTCTATCTACTGCTTTATCTCACTGAAAAATATTTCGCCAGAGAAGAAAAGTAAAATCACATGGTACAGCTTTCACAGAAGCACTGTTATTTTTGTGGTTAGATGAAATGTTGAGAAATGGTAATGAGGAAGCATGTTTTGAAAATGTTGGGTTGCCTTCTTGGAGACCTGGTGCCCTCGGGGTGGCACAAAAAAAAAGTAAAATCCCCAAAAAAAGCTTTCATTCTCCAGCTTCATTCCAGATAGCTCTCGGGTAAGGACATTGTTTCCTGCTCAGGAAAAGGCATCAGAACCAGAGATGGTCCTGTTCTCATTTTCATTATTTTCTGTTTGCTTTGGACCAGCACATCTAAGACTCCCATAGCGTGTTACAACCGTGAGGACATAATACATGCATTACCTGATGCCGGCAATGCCTGTCTTATCAGTACCAATTCCAGGTTCAAAAGTTTTCATCTAAGCAAAGTGAGCACAGTATGACCTTACTGTAAGACACCATTGCAGAAGACATCTTGGTTCATATGGTCATAGTTTCTTTCCTGAATGTATTCTTCAGCCTCCAGTCACACGTGAGGTCTCCCGCATGTCTACGCCATGAAGCACTGCCTCCCTGAACTTTACTGAGTGTTCTGGAGCACTCATCACATGTGCCATACCTTCCCTTCAGACAGCAGTGGTGGCCTCTGCCCTGCAGGGTTGTGCTTTTAAAAAGTAAGTCTCCCAAGGAGCAGGGGTGCAATGAGCAAGGGGATGCTTGGGCATATTCTGATAAAACGTTCATGAAATCAATTGGAAATCAATGTAAGTTTTACCCCTCACGACAGTGCTAGCATTAAGCTAACATTGAACACTTCTGAAATACTTCAGTGGGCAGAGCAAACTTGGTGCCAAGGGAGAGAGAGACACATAGAAATGAATTGCCCCACACAAACGTGTTGCTGAGGTTGCTACACCCTGAACACCAGTGCCCGCTTCCACAGGGCAATCCTCACCCCACTCTGTGATAATTTCTAGCAGTTCTTTTCCTCCTACTGCCTCTACAACAGCAGTGCAGCCGTTTGCCCTGCCCTGCACCCCTGTCAGCTTTCTTCTGTTCCAGAACCCGAGCTGCAGCCATGTTACAGATGTATCACAAGGCCATGTCTCAGCATCACCCTGCAAGGCACCAACCAGCTGGTGCCAACGCTGTCCCTACCACAGCAGCGCACACCCGGGCCACACTGCCTGCAAGAGCTGGGACGTGGGCATCCCTACCTGCTGATGTCCTTGCTGTTGGGCAGGGACCAAGGTGTGCTATAGCCTTACACTAGTCCTAAAAAATTAAAGGATTGATGGTTGAAAAGAAAGAAATTTTCTGTAAGCCCAGCCATGCCCCGTCCAAGTTTTCTCTGCTGAAGAGAAGGCAACGTATGTTTCTTGTGACCAGGACACAGCATTCTCTGTTCAATGGTGTGCTATGGAAAGCAGGTTTGCAAACTTCTAGCTTAGAAAAATGTAACAGCATATTTGCCTTCCCTCAGCACAGGTGCTAACTTCTCACTGGGGCAGGTGAGTTTCAGAAATTTCAGGCAGAAGTACTGAGGGCTGCTGGAATCCATTTTAACAGCTAATAAGTTGAACTTCTAGTTAAGTGAGATTATGTCGGTAAATCTTTTCAAAAGATTGAACTATTTTTTATGATACTGAAGATTTTTTCTTTATCAGAATGAAGAACTGAAGAGGTTTAATAAATGCTTTTCTCCCCAGAGTCCTTTCCCTTTGAAAGTTTTACCTGTACTAACATCTAAGGGTCCAATTCACAGACCACGGACTTGGGGAAAACGTTCTAGTTGAATACAAGGAGAGGTCTGACCCAGGCCCAGGGGAGAAGACCCAAAGCCATCATTACATGCGATACTTGTCAGCCTTAGGTACCACAGAGCAGACCATTTTAACAGGCTTTGTGTGTGGGGTTTTTGTCTTCTGTGTTTCTGTGGTGTGCGACAGCACTGAACTTTATAAATATCAAATAGATCTGTGGTCAGACTGCTGGGGCTGCAGCATGTACAAGGGAAAAAGAGGAAGGGGCTGTTTGAAACTTTTAATTTTCCTCACTTTGTTTTCAGTGTATTGAACTTTTAACATTTTAATACCCATGTCTATCTTTAGAGGCAGCTGCTGCCTCTTTGGCAGCTGCACTTCACAGAGCAGAGCCGTACAGTGCTGGCTCTGATGCACCGGTTTTGTCCTCTGCTTATTTTTCCTCAGGTAACTTTTGCATGTAAATATATTTTGCTCCCTGGGCTGTAAAACTGGAGAACCACAGACTAGACAAAATGGGGGAAATAGCCTGCCAAGAAGCAGCGGATTTTTCAGAAATGTGATTTATGAAGTCTTGACTGGAAATCAATTAAAGTCCATCACGGAGTATTTCAACTTCAAGACATTTTGGTGTGAAGCTGAAGCAGGAGTAAACACCATCAGGGTCCTTTACAACAGAAAGATGAAGTGTTTTCAGAAAGAGATAAAAGCAGACTTTCAGGGACAGAATGGCACTCTGTCAGACTTCTGCACAGGATTCAGACTAAACAACCTGCAGTTAATCAGGACTTTTCTTTCCCTCTTGATTCTCCTTTTCACTAAAACTAGCAGTCATGCCATGCAAGGTCTGGGCGGTCTGCGTAAACAGCAAAAATCAAGGTGTTTTCTTACAGTACTAATAACAGTTTTCACCTCTATTCTGCGTATGCCCGGAGCCTGGGGGCATCGCCAGGACTGTAACTGGCTTGTCCTAGCTATGTTTCTTTTTGTATGCAACTGTGCTCATGATGTTTGATAAAATTGCAGTCTGTTAATTACCTAAAATGGCTTATACCAAATAACTAGTCATGTCAGTCACATCTTTGGTCTCCTGGCTCATCCTTATCCTGCCACTTACAGCGTAAGGCTGCTCCAGCACCATGGCCTGCTGCACATTTTAATACAGTCATCAAGCACAGTACATGATCATTGCATAATTAAGAGACAAAGAGACAGGAGTTATATTGTAAGTCACCACATGACTATACAATGGTTATTTGAAGCCATTTGTTGTGTAATTGCTTGAAACTCTTGGAGGTTTTTGAAGCATTTCAGAGGTGTTTTAAGGGGATTGCTTTAAAAGATTAGTGGTTAGAAATTAATAAATGCAATGATTGATGGGCCTTTTTCCCATTTTATTAACAAAAACCTAGAGCAATTCATTTTGACAGTTAATCACTGCTATTTAAAAAAAAAAAGGAAAAAGAAAGGCCATAATGTATTTTATGTGGGTGCTGACACACAGTCAGACTCTCTCCTGTTACCCACTCATGGACAGATAGAGTGAAAAATAATTTCTCCATTCTGGGGCTCTCTCTTCCATGCTTTACAGCCAAATCTCTTTTCCCCATGTCTTAATACCCTAATTCACTTAATGTGCACTCATCCTCAAGATCCAGGTCTTTCAAGTGGTTTATAGGATATTACTTAGCTATGAGTATAGAATATAGGTGACAGTGCATCACATCCCCTGACAGAGAGTACAAAGTGTACACAAGAATAGTAGGCTTTGCAAGAGAGTGATACCAGGCTGCAATAGAAAGCAAGTAGCGACACGTGGCATAGTTTTACAGTGAAACTTGAACTGATCACTGTTTATAGTTTTGATTTTTAAAAAAGCAAAAAGGAAAAGAAATAAAAGAAATAAGGCTGGCTGGGGAAATAAATGTCTGGTGGTTAAAAAAAGGCACGAGAATTGGAAAGACAGTTCATTAGGAGGTATCAGGTTGTACCTGGAGACCAGAGAAGCTAAATTTAACCAGCAAGGAGACGTTTACAACAAAACAGCTTAACAGTATGGTTAAGCAACATAAAACCACTGAAATCAGTCTGAGATTCAGATGTTTAAATGCCTCACGTCCCAGGAACTGACTCAACCATAGCACAGTAATATTTCAGTGTACGTTTTACAACATATTTCCCTTGCCGATGTGCTTAGGACAATCTATAATTAGATATAATAATTATGAGCATGGTAATATATTATCTGAGTTGAGTGAATGTCTTTCAGTAGCGAGACACACTTCTTCGTGGTTGAATTTTCCTTAAGCAAACTGGGTCTTTCCTTGAGGTTGCCAGATCACCTACTTTGATTATTGCCCTTTCAGTTTTCTTGACTTGGAACGACTACTGTTTGTCTGGACTATTCACCACTCTATCCAAATCTCAGTTGCCTACACTGCCTCAGAAGCTAATCCTTAGATAACACATACTGTTGAAGTTAAGTATTTGACATTTCAGGTTGTGTAGTCCCATTACTTTATGGTTATGACACATATTTGGGGTTTGGTTTTTGGGGGTTACAGCTCTAAGAAAGCAAGGTCAGATCTCTGTTCAAGGGAGAATTCAGCATGTAGAATTCAGCATGTAGAATTCAGCAGGAACTGTTCTCTTGACATGTTTGGTACAGGCCACATCACCTCCAGGTCTGCTATCTTATGCTGGCCCCACCACAGTCCCTAACAGAAGAACAGCATACAGATACAAACAGCCCTTTGGAAGGATGATGGCAGGGGATCTCTCTGTGTTATCAGATGTTGACCAGTATGATTACCCATTTTTCTCTAGAGTTCTGGGTGTCATGGTTAGGTCTGCCACATTTTCCAAGCTGCCACAGAAACACGTGTGAAGATTTGGAGGGGAAAAAAAAATAACCCACAAAACAACCCCAAAGGACAGAAATCTTGGAAATGTAGTAGTGTTCAAGGGACAAAGTTTAATCCTCATTAGGTGGTGTAATGTTGAACATGATTTGCTGTACTGCAGCTTTGTTAATCAGCCAACAGCTTGATTCTACAATTGTGCTCACAAACAGCTCACATTTTTATTTAAGAAATCATGATAAAGGTAACATGCCTGGTACTGTAGCTATAGTTTGCAAAATAACTGAGTTAAAGCTTCATTTCTTTATATGGCACTTAAATTTTCACAGTGCTTTTTTTTTCTTCTATTGATCCTTTGAACAGTTCATATGATTCCCAAAACTAGAAGCAAGCTGAATCACTCCTTCCAGGTCCTTAAGGCAGGATGGGACAGACCCAAGGCAAACCGAACTCTGAGTATTGAAAGATCACCTTTCACCTACAGTGGCCTAAAACAAATCCTCTGTTTCTTCCCCATCTTCCTAAACTTTGGAGTGGTCTGATTCTGTCAGCCTGCGTAGAGGCCTTGGAAGAGAACATCAGAGCTGCGATGCCAAGCCTCGGCTACAAATTCCCACCTCTTCTAGACAAGAGCATTTTCTGCTACACGTCACAGACCATCTGCTTTTACTGTGAAGTTACAAGAACGATGCAGCAGAACTCAAACAGCACCAATGCCCCCTATTGCGTGGCTGCCTGCGCCACACACACTGTCCTGCCAGGGGAACAGAAATGGCCTTGCTGAAAGGGCAGCCGTTCAGCCGAAATCGGCCTCTGATTTCTCACCCTGGCTAGGCTATGCAATGTGATTAAATTAAATCTCTTACATTGTTCACTGACTTCTGGTAAATTACACCTTTGATTTCTGGTCCAATGAAAAGGTGCTAATTACCTTTTTAAGTGCTCATTTAATGTTTTGCAGTGACATAAAGCATGAGTGCAGACGCCTGCATGCCCGAACCTTCCAGAGGTTTCTCCCTGGCTGCTCGCTCTCATCAGCCTTTTTACTCTGCCCCTTCCCTCTGTCCCTTCAAGGCACCCGCTGTGTGCCAGTTCTTCTACCGCTGAATAAATCTACAATGTTGTTTGCTGCAACCAGCTCCATTTTAACTCATTTAAAAATAAAAATAATCAATAAATCAGCAACCAATCTGGGCCTTACTGCCCACCTCTCACGGTGATTTCTCTTTCAGCTGAAGCTTAGCACACATCAGTCTGCAAAAGGGTTTCCCACTCTTCCCATGAGAGGTTTACCTGGGGAAGTGTTCCATCCAGGCCAGATGCAGCCCTCCCTGTCCTGTAAAGGCTCCCTGCTGACGCCTGTGAGCTAGCAGCACGCTGGGGTCGAGGTGTCCATCCCACCCGCCAGACCTCGCATGCAAGCACTGCAGAAAAGTGGCTGGAGCCAGGGGCTATGCTCCCTTTGGAAGCACCACACAGCCTGGCCTCCACACCTCCAAAGCAGCGGGACTGAGGCTCATCCCACTGCTGTCCCTGGCTCTGGGATGGCTAGGGCACATTCCTGCCCTCAGACTCCTCACCTCAGTTCGCATGCCCTACAACACCAGTGACTCATTTCTCACCACCTCAGCCACGGCACTTAGAACCAAAATGCCTCTTAAATACACATGCTGAGTTGCTTATGTCACCAGACAGCCTGGTGAGGCCCAGAACTATATATTTTGACATAGTCAGTGCACTCAAAAAGACTGAAGTCCTGAGCATTGTGGTGATTCAGCGCTATCTGGATGGCCTATGGCCCAGGCTTCCCTCTCTGGGAATCCTCACTTGGGATGGGGAGTGAGGGCATTTTTCCACTCATCACAGTTGATTCTTCCAACCTAGACCTCCATAAGCCCTTTCCTGTGTTCAGTTCCTGCATGTTGAAATAGCATTCCCAGACATATTCCAATGAGGCAAAGAAGATGTAAGGACATGCAAGGACAGAAGTTAAGAAGATTTTTTTTCTTGGAGCAGCACTTCTCCTCTCCAACCTCTTTTGATAGGTCTGCACCAAACAGTAAACTAATGTTGACATAACCATAGTACTCTTCAGAATTTAGTCTTTACCAGAACTTTATGGAGTCCTTTATAGCTTCCATATCTCTTCACGTCTCTCAAATATGCAGGATCAAGCATAAATAAGACCAAGTCAAGAGTGGAGACATCAGCCCAGATATTAAGAAAGATTATTCTATACGTAGATTTACAGAAAATGAATCAGACTGACTTTTTTCTCTTTTGTTTAGTTGTGTGGTAGGTAGTCATATTTCTGAGCTATTTATGGCCAACTTGTGAGACATTTCTTTAAAAAAAAAAAAAGGATAACCATTAAATTATGGGAATGCAATTGAAATTGTCTTAGGCATAATTTTTCTTACTAAAAAAGTATTTTTACATTTCAACTAATGTAATTTGCTTTAAAGGAACACTGAGAAGGTAAGTGATTCTTTAAGAGAATTGTTTTTGTCCTGAGAAGTTGTCAGGGTTAAATTGTTAGCACGCAAGTTTTTTTGAAATATGAATGTGATATATTAATGACCCAACCCATTCCCCAAAGAGCCATTTGGTTTTTAGCTTTTTAACTACTTTTTATTTATTTATATTGAGGAAACAATCAAACTCTCATCGGGGACTTTTTTCATTGACATCAGTATGATTGCTTTGGGCTTTTATAAGGGAGAATTAATTAAGGATGTTGATTCATGATTGAATTGGATTCAACTTCAGTGGCTAAAGAGGTTACCACTGAGGTGATAACCTCAGCTCTTCTGAGCCTGACAGGAGGCACAAACCAGAGACCCCTCCCTGCTGCAGCTCGCAGCCCAGTGTTAACAGAAATTAAAATCAATGGCCGCTGGAGCTAATACACCATGCTGTGACCTGTAATGGCTCAAGAGCAGAGAAGCTACATCTTCTGCCACCTCTGCTCCAGTAACTTCTGCCAAAGAGATGGGATGACCATCAGGAAGCAGTAGGTTTTTTCAGTGGTTCAGAGCCTGCACATCCCTCTCCATGTCTTACCATGTGGCTATGGTACAAGAAGCTGTATGTGAAATATCCGACCGAGTTGGATTTTTGTTGGAGCTCTGCACCCGCTAAGCTTGGCTAGCACAACTGCTCTGTTTGATTTCAGGAGGTGTTTTGTGGAAGTTTATGGCACTGCAAAACAATAAGCTAAATTCTGTATTATTTTACTTTGAAATAAGCCAGGCAAAATATTCTCTTCCCAGCTCACATCACCATTCCCTGCACAATGAGTATTTTATGTATGATTTTAACTCAGAGGTGGGAAAAGAGCCAAGAATGAGTTCCCAAGGTATACAAACGCTTACTAAATTGGAGACTAATACTAGGAAAAAAGCACACATGCAGATGTGAATTCAACTGATGTTCACAGGGACGTTCGCTTTTGCAATCCTATTCTCATTTCTACAGCTGCTGGTGATTAAAGCTGAGACCATAGTAGCTACTGCCAGTAAAAGAAAAGCCTAAATTTAAGTAGTGTCTCCAACAGAGGCAAAATTGAAAACAAGGTGCTAGTATCTGGTTTTTAACACCTTAGACAAAGACCAGAAATACAGCTGGAGAGTTTTTTCAAACTAAGAAGAGACTTCCATCACAGAGGAACATTAAAAAAAGCCCAGTTCAGTGTCGAAGTTAATTGTGAATTTGTGCAAAGTTCAGTCAAGTAGGTTCTGCAGATTTGCTCAGATGAAAACAGCATCTGATTACATTCTTCAAATGTTTCTATTCTTGTTTAAAACTCAAGTAAATATCTTGACAATGAAGCAGGAAAAAGACATCCAAAATAAACTGTATGGTTTAGGTACTTTTGAAGGAGAGCAGAGAGACACACCTTTTTTCAACTGCTTTTGTTTTTAGACCCTGACATATAAAGTACCAGATTGCTGCAAGTTGTGCCCCTTCGCTGTTCAACTCAAGTTGTGACAGTTCTATACGATACATACAAAGCTATTTATTATCTTAGCTGAATTTGGCCCAGAAACTTCTACAGGATATTTTACTTGATATCTGCATGTGATCTCGTGTACCTGCCATGTAGTCCTTTCAGTAAGAATATGTGATGGCAAGAATGTACAATGTTCTTACAATTTGGGATCATAAAACATTTCTAACCATTACCAACTTGTAACTTCAGAACCATATCATAAAGCAGCAAAAGACTCACCCAGGAAGGCATCTGTGGTTGTTCTTCCTAGCTCACGTCGATTTCCATCAGGGATTCAGATCACACATGGGACTGATTTGTCGTTATTGTATTGTTACATGCAACCCTACCTCTGCTCACTTTTACTGGGGAGAGTAAAGTGGATGAGATACAACCTAGTTCTAACTCATGAATGACCAAACCATCCCAAGCCTGCTTGTTTTTGACAGCCCTCTCAAGACTGCAGTTAGGGACTGCTCCCTGGCTATTCTTGTGCAACTCGACAGACTTCATACCGCTGGGGCCATGGGATTCATTTCAGTATAAGAAATCTTTAAGGTTTTACTGTTGGCAGAAGACTGCACCCATAATGATCACGTTTATATCTGCAATGAGCAATGATGCAATTCTTACTGCTTTCCTAGCAAATGGGGAGAGGTACAAGGAGTGGCATTTCATTTCTTACTTTGGTTATGAGTCATCAGTTTTTACCTTAAATACTAAGGCAAGGTCTCCCCATCAAAGGAAAAAAACACTCTAATTGGGAAAGAGAGGCAGTCATGCCTGGAGAAAAGGCTTAAATTGATAGTTAGGAGAGATCTAAGTAATCCCCATGTTAACAAAGCCAAACCCCTAGAGCAGATGGTATTTTCCTTCTCTATATCGAGTGTGAAGTTTATTAAAAAAACCCAGACTCTACTGGCTCAGAAAGGCCACCAGGACCAGGCACTCACCCCTAGCATCTCATAGAGGCAGGAAAGTCCTCCTTTTAAGCTACATTCTTTCTGAAAGATAAAGGCTTCTGTCTCTCTCCCCCATCACCTCAACTGCAGACAATTACAGCAGTTACTACCAGAACTGCTAATTCTCAGGCTTCTGGCAATGATCTACCACTATTCTAGAATGGAGAGGATACCTCAGCACACTACACAAAAGCCCTGTAGGACCTGGTGCTTGCACAGAGCTGCAAACTAGGCCCCCTCAACCAGCTCCTCACAGCACAAGCCTAAGCCAAGCCAAGCAGAAGGAACACTGATTTATATCATCTGAAGAGCTGACCCACAAGCTGGAGTAAATGGGCTTGATCTAGCAATTCCCAACATCCTCACACTCCAGCAGTATTAACGATCAATTAGGAGGCACTTTCTTTCCATCCCGCAGCAGCAATAGCTTTAGCCCTCCCTTGAAAGGGCACGAAAGGGCAGAGGGCAACAGCAAAGCAGAGAGATGACAAAATAAAGTGGGGAGAAACCAGGGATTTTTAGGAACCTAACTGCAAATCTTGTAACAAAATGCAGTTGGACAGAAGGGACTTGGTTTCAGATGTAAAGTAAGCTAAATAGGTGAAAGTTCTCTTTAAACTGTCACCATTAATTTAAGCCAAACTTAATTAAAAAAATAAACTGAAGCAGCTGGGTGTAGGAAGTGGCTGGCTGACCTCAGTGCTGGGGCCGTTTGCCTTTTCTCCTTTTAAACCATTGTTCATCAGCTTCCACTTAAGGCAAACCAGAACCGTCAGACTAACCACAATCAAAACCATAGGGCTTGCTTGCATCTAATATTTCTCTCTGTGTTATGAAACCCATTAAAAGAAAGAAAGGAGTGTCATCGTAACACTCCTCTTGTGCATTCTCCTGGTGCCCTACTGTGTTACCTGAATGAGAGGATGAGGGAAATGTTTAAATCTGCTAAACTATCTTCTACTCCAAAGGATCCTTGAATGTTTTTATGACATTTGGAAAACCCAATTTATACTCCTCATTCTACAGAAACTTCTGAATAAAAGGAAAAACACTGCTTCACCCCTGCCTCTTACCTTAGCCATCTTTTCTCACACTGAGATAAACAGTAAGCTCTTTGGGGCAGGTACCATCCTGTGTTGTGTTTTTGGAGCCTCACCCCCTACATTTCTACCCAATACATCCATGCAAAAACGCAGTACAAATACATGTTAACAAAGGAAAAGGCTACTTCAGCTCCAGATGGAAAACAGTACAGAATTCTGCTGGAGGGGAATTAAAGAGCATCATACAAAGCATCTAATTTAGCTGAGGTAAGCAAAATAGTGGGAATGGGGTAAGCTTGCCATGAAAGCTTCCTGATCTTCATGTCACTTCTGGTAGCCCTGTGCAGCTATCACAGTGGAGCCTTCTCAGAGGGAAGGTCTACTTATGGCTCACCTACTATTGATTTTCTGTTGCAGGATGTCCAACAGAACATCTGTTTCCATCTGAAAATACTACAGTGTTATTGCAACTCATCACTTTTGCAGTAGGAGGAGATTACTAACATAAAGCTCACTCCTGTACACTTCAAATACAGATCAAGTGATAGTTCCTGAGAGAAATTATTCCACAAGTAATCAATTACCATCGTGAAAGCAACAAGTTTCTCAGTTTTTTCTTAGCTGATAGCCATCTGTGCCCTAAAGCACATCCTTTTTACCTCAGTGGGACTTACTAACATGCCTGAAGTTAATAATATGCTTAAGACCTATATTTCATGAGTCTGAAAGGCTTATTTAATGTAAATAACCAGCCTACCTTTGCCGGGCTTGGCTGAGCTTAGCTGGCTCAAGCGTCAGAAAGTCAGTCAGGAGCAGCTACACTTTACAACCCAGAGCACAGGGCTTTAAGAAAACAATACAGCCAAAAAAACACCAACACAAAAAGCAGGATGGACTAATGTAAATTTTTGTGGTAGAGAGAAACCTTAGACTCATCCATCTTGATAACAGAACAGTGGCTCCATCCCAGCTCCTGCTGCAGCGGGAACACCAGTGCAAACACAGGTGCCACACAGACATACAAAGCTTTCTGCGCTATCCCAGGAGCATGTTGCCACACTTTGGAATTCCTAAAGGTGATTTAAACCAAATACACTGATTCACAAAACTGATTTTATTTCAAAGTCTTTTAAACATTTTAAGGGGTTTTTTTTGTGTGTGTTCACCTATCATGTCTGTATTCCCATTATCACAGTAGCAAAGCAGGAGGCGTTTCTGGCAGTTTTCTCTGAGTTCTCCATCCCTTTTAAATTAGTCTAGTTCGTGCATTTTTATCTCAGTGACACTTGTCCTCAGAGCCCACTGCCATGAGCTACCAGACTTGTCTAACGGCTTTGAAAACCCTACTGTCATATCTGGATCATTTCATACATTTAAAAGGACCATCTATCAATTCACTGTTAAAAAACCCCCAACACATCAATCTCAAACCCGTGATAGTTCTGTCTGTAGAAAGGAAATGGTGATCTGCCCATCCACAGAATTAGAGCTAACTCTGTTCCCTTCTGTTCTGGTTAACTGCTAAAAATCAGCTATAATCATTGTGGACACGCTCCAAAAGGCACAAGCCATGGCAGTGGGTCACGGTGACAGAAATGGGAGCTTGTGCTGTAAAGGGCAAAATGTTCCTTAGCGCAGCACTTGGGGACATCTCACCATGGGCTGAGAGAGCGCTTCCTTGGTGGAGCTGCCAGGCTGGATCACAGCTGGACAAGTCCCAGAGCTTCTGACCCTGCAATGGTGGGGAGGGGGGCAGGAACTGGGATTTAGTCCACCTGTGAACCTTGCTGAAGGTGAGCCCAGGCACTGTCAGCTTATCAGCAGGAGCTGTCCTCCCAGGCTCTGCAGCACCCAGGGCAATTGAGGCAGTGGCAGGAAAACAATCATGGGATTTTCTTCTCTAAGAATCTTTGAAATCAACATTCCAGTAAATCATTGGATACTGAAGAATAAACAGGTTGTCCAAGGAAGAAGCAATTAATTTGCTTTACTCTTTGACCTGTTAAAATGCAAAAATTGCTGTGGAATTTACTCTGCGGTGACACATTCTAGCAGTGGAGCAGTGTCCATTAGTGCTAGTGTTTTTCTAATTACAGCTATAAATAAGAGTTAACCTCCATCCTGATTCAAAATGGATTCCACAGACTGCTTAGGTGCATAGGTGATGCAATGCGGAGGGATGAATGCAGCAGCATTTGTATTGTCATATTGACTTACAACTCGGGGGTTAATTATTGCATTCTTTTGCTATTAATTGGGGCAGCCATTTTTAGTCATTTCCAAAATGCTAAAAAGAAATTTGACAGCTTCTCATTAGATTAGAATAGACAAGCCGATTGAATCAACAATGAAATTTTATTAGGGATGCTCAAGTATAAAAACAAGAGCTTTTCATTTTGATATTGTATACTTTACACTATATCGATTTTCTTTTATTGATTTTTAATAAAAAAGTGTAAGTGTTTTTCCAAATGCTGTAAATTAATTGTTATTGCACCACAGAAAACAGAAGACTGCACCACAGTAATTAACATTTCCTGGCAAGGAATCTAAGCAAGCTCGCTGCTGAAAACGGCTTTAAAGCATATTTTGACAGTGCCACAAATGCTAGCATATGTCTGTGAGGCGGCGATGTGGCAGGCATGGCAATCACTGTAATGGCTCGGGTAGAAGCAGATGCCCTCCCGGGCACACAAGGCCCTGCATCCAGGAGCACAGCTAGGGGATCAACAGGATGCCAGCCCTCCTCCTCCCACCTTCCCACAGCTGTCTGAGGCAGCTCTGTGTCTGAAGCGTGGGGCATGCCACTCGTGTACCGCTGCTTTGGAGGCTACTCCCATCGGGCTGGGGGGTGCAGCCACTACACCACTCTGTCGGCTTCTGTTCTTGGCACCCACCCGTTATCTTTTGTCATGCCCAAACTGCCCTCTTTAGGTAAAGGGGACTTCTTGACTGTTTTTGGCACACACAGAGGTCCTCATGCTTGGCTGGAGCTGCTGGGCATGGTAATGGACTAAGATCCTTGGTCATACGCAACAAGGTGAGATAAAAAAATAGCACATATGGCAGGTATCTCCAGCATCAGGTGGGAACCTGGAAACCAGGGAGAGGTGCCCTGTCTTCACCATGAGGCGCTTTAGGGGACTTGAACGAAATTTGGTAGAATGAAGTAGATGTACCCAAATCCTAAAAGATAACAGTAGGAAGAAGAAGAAGGAAAAAAGGCACCTTCCTTCTATGTAATCAGTAAGGAAAGGCAGGCACAGATAACTGGAAAGATTAATTAGAAGCAAGGAGATGAATACTATCGTGTTAGCTGCTGCAGTTTAAACACAACACAATTCCTTCTTTTGAGACCATCTAAGTTACATAGTAATTGTGAGCTATGTGTTACAAGAAAGGAAGCTCTCCTTAAATAATTTACAACACATAAAGTGAGAATGATAAGTCAATTAATACAAAGGAAAGCTCTGTTTACCTCCTCCTCCAACCAAGTCATCTTCTTTTGTATTAAGTAAATTAAAAGAAAATCTTAAACAACTACAGAATATTTATTTCTTTGCAAAATGGCTCCAAATCAGTACCTCAGTAAAAACAGGAGCAGGCCTGCATACACTCTCACACAGACTGTAAACCCCCCCAGCGAAGACTAACCCTACAGCTAGAAGCAGCAGGGCACATCATCTTTCCAAAGTAACTCCACAAAAACAGAACATGTTTGCAGGAAGGGAGAGCCCAAAACAAACCTGACAGCTGTAACCATCCTGGGCTGTACACTCACAGCTGAGAGAACAACCAAAGTCCACCCTTTACCCCAGGAATCAGCATCCTCTTGCATCTCAGGCACCTGGCTTATATCTCATCCTAATCTCCTGTGCCATGGAAGCTTACATTATTATTAACTCCTTGTTTGCTGGTTCGAGCAGATCCGACATCTAGAGAAAAGCTGAAAGACATTTTGTAATCAGAGAGAAGATTGCCATAATTGTGTTTTCTTTTAATTGAGTGCGATATGAAAGTGCAAATTGGTAGCACTTAGTGTTTTGTTCAGAGGGGCAGGTGTAATATGAGTAAGGAGATCTGATCTATCATCTCCTTTTCCTAAAAGTGTAAATAAAGTTCAGGTTATTTCCATTTACTCCACTTTGCCACTACCTTTCCCTCTTGTGCAGGTGTCCACGTGAGGGTCTTGCTACAGCATGCAAATCAGACTCAAAAAGTTTGTAAGTTATTTACATGGTGGTACACGTGGTTATTTACAAGAAGTTCCGATCCTTTTGTAAGAGTAGCAGTGTTCTTCAACTATCCAGAGCAGAATTATCTTCTGGGGTGTGTAAGAGGCTCCTTTCTGAAGTTTCTATTCAATGTGTTTCAATAGTTTTGGATGATTGAACTAGATACTTGTCTCAAAATAAAATTCCCTGGTAAGGTAATCTCTTGCTATATAGTCATCCTATTGTCAAATTGGAATCTCTGCATATGAAGGGCAGCTACTGGTGTACATGTATTCCCAAGTTGTTTAGGTTGTTTAAAAGATTCCAAATCAAGGTCTCAGATTCCCAAACCTTGAAATTGTTTACATATTTAGAAATAAAGGAAAATAAAGTATTATTCCGTCAAACCAGTCTTTATATTAATCAGATATTCCGACTTTTGTCTGTTTTCATATAGCTGTATTTGATATCAGGAACCTAAATCTGAGAAATTAGCAGCCAAACTCTTACTGATATCAATGGAAGACTGAGATGGGCAGGACTGCCTTCAAACCAGCTTGATAGAAGTCATCTGTGACAAAAAGTATTACCATGCACAGGAGCAAAACGAGACCTACATGGAAAGAGCAAAGAAATGGGTGGGTCTAACTCTGCTTGGTAGAGCACTGCATGATTACAGCTTGCTTTAAAGTTTAGGAAATTGTATCCCAACGGGCTGGTGCAAAATATATCTATACCGTTAAGTGGATTAAGACATTATGGTATTAGTCATGCAGATAAGGTTTTGTTACTCTAATGGTGATCTGTAGGAGAAAGAATGTTTGCCTGCAAAGGAGATAAGACACTAAAATTGCTCCGCTCTTGTACTGCTGTGATTGAGTGGTCAGGAGCTATTTCCACTACTGTAAAGTTCAGGTCCAACAAAAATCCTCTGGCAGTCTTAGCTAGTGACTTCAGAATGGTTTCAGACAAAGCCCTTTGCTTGAGATAGGATACGAATTGAAACAATCTGGTAAAGAAAAAACATTGGGTCAGAATTCAATAGAAGTGCAAATGTAAAAGTCTCCCCCCACCAGACATATTTTAATGAATGCATAGTTACAGGGTGACTATGTTATCTCACTTCTTGTGTCATTAACTGAGAAGAGAGTTTTAAAAAAGTGTCCCCACAGAAATCTTATTCATATGTTTTATTATATGCTCCAGCACGGGCACCACTTTAGTTTAATGGTGTGTTGGATGATGGTACAAATTTATAGCCAAAGGTTTACATCACAGACAGCTGGAATGAATAACAATAAATTAATTTAAAGTGCTACAAAAGTGCTCCCCATAGTATGCAGTGCTTATGTGCTCAAGGCTAATAATTTATAAACGCACGTCTTTTATAATCCTGATCTGAAGTCCTGAAAGCAGCTAGTTAAAAAGCAGTCACATGACATAAATTATTTTTATTAATATTTCAAATGCATGATTAGGGTGGGCACCATGGTCATTAGCATTAGCTAGCTTTCATTTATGGCCAAGTGCAATGAAGCAATAGCCAAAGACAGAGAAACTAGCTAAGCAATGGCACAACAACCATTGGGAGATTGGGGGTGTGTGGGGTGTGTGTGTGTGTGTCACATGCTGCTTCCTCTTCCACCTGATTTTTATATGCTAGCAATCACTGCAGCCATGGCTCTTTCCTTGCCTTTTGCTGGTCTCTTGTCTTTATCATGTTAGATACTCAGGAGGCCTGCAGTATGAAAACGTGTGTGGCTGCGTGCAGGCAGAAGCAGCAGTGCTCCTCGGAGCGGTATTCCCACCATCCCCAGGCACCCAACACAGCAAGGGGACTGGTCAATGGACACCATAACGACCTCCCTCATCAGGGCAGCAGCGCTAATTCGAGCAATGAGGCAATACAAAGCTTTCAAGCAAACTGTTGCTTGGCTATGGTAGGTTACTTTAAAGCATTTTGCTTGCTTTGAGAGGACACCACCATTTTTTGTGCTGTGTCAGGAGATTAGAGAGAAGTGGTGCCTCCAGGCACACATATTTGCAGGAAAGCATTGTGCAGACTAAGGATAAAGCCTGGCAATGAGCTTCCTTGTTTTGCTAGCATAGCCCAGCATCTAACTGCAGTCTTCCCTAGTGAAAGAGTATATTGACTAGTACCCGTGAGGGTAAAAGCAACCATATCAAGTAACGTGGGTAACATGGCACCTTTGTCCCCAGTGCACTTCCCAAGCATGCCGCGCTGCAGGGATGTCACTTGCCTTAATGCCACCCTTATTTTGCCCATGCAGATTTGGCTGCCTCTTGCTTTTCTCGGCGAAAAACATTTACTTCTTAAATGCCGAGTCATTAAGCTCAGGTTACAGAAAGAGTCTTTCACTACCGAAAGAAGGATCATGAATAATTCCCGTGTCTCTCATTCTGGGCCGCTGCCATATATTAGACTACATATTTGAATCTTGGCAGATCGCAAAAATATGCCCCACAAGCAACACCATTGACTTCAGTGGTTCTCCTAGCAAAGTAAGCGGCATAGGACACAAAGCGGGCAGGAGGATCATCATCTGCTCCCTCCACCCCCACTTCCGAGGAAAAATGAAAAGCCTTCTGTGTTGCTGAGAACACCAACTCCTAAGTAACCGTTTGCGGTTAATTTTTTTAATATCACAAACCTCTGCAAGCTCACGCTGTTGCTCCGCTTCGTTTCTGGCTTTCTTTGTGAGGACTTTGGAACGCAACACATTTTCCCAGAGGTCAGTGGGGGCTTATTTGCATTTTGCTACATTTAAAATGTTTGCCTCCAGCACCCTGCTCAGTCGCAGGGCGCTAATCAGAGGCAAGTAATGATCTCCTAGATACCCGGGGTGGGTGACTAGGCACCTCAGAAAGCAAAACTAGTGAGGGACCAGTACGCAGTATAAACAAGCAAATAAATAAATAAAGGGTGCCGATGCTGGCAGAAGCAGTTTGTGTTTGTAAGCGGAGGGTTCTGCCTGGAATAAGCAGCTAATGTGTTTATGTGCACTGCTGAAGGGATAAAGGGATTCGGGGGACTCCTGCATCAGCCGGCTGCGCTGATAGACTGCAGGTTTCTCTGAGCAGATCACTCGTACGTCATACTCAGATGATGCGCGAGCATTTCCGAGGGCTCTTTATACTGTCAGTGATACCTCATGTTCTGAACAGCCCAAATCCAAGATTAGGCAGGATCTAGAAAAATGGGGCAGTCCCCAAAGCATGGGTTTATCTGTGTGGAGGTCTTTAATTTTAAGCACTGCTGATAGGTTTACGCTCAAATGTGCCTGCCCCAAGGGGATGGAGGTGTGTGGGAGAGGAAAAAAACACTCCAGAACTCAAGAGATTATTTCATTTTTTTAATTTATTTTTTTAAAGCATGAATATTTTTGACGGACAGAGTCGTGAGTAAACACAAGCGCTTCCTTGCTAACCACTGCACCAGAAGAAAAACTCCTGATAAGCAGATGTTGCTTAGGCAGCGATCAGCCAGGCAGCGCGTGTGAGTGCCGGGGAGAGGGATGGAGATACAGGCAGGCAGCGCATGCATTAAAGCGCTGTGGGGAGTGCGTGCGTGTGGCTGCAAGTGATGGCAAACGTGCGTGTGAGGAAGTGACACATGAGCAAAACCGAGCTGCTCCAGTGAGTGTTTTGTACGTATTTTTAAGAGAAGGCAATGAAAAGCAGCCAGGGAAGAGAGACTGCAAAGACGAGTCAGGAATGCCCAGGCAATCACGTGGCTGAGCTAACAGCAGCACAAGGTAAGAAATCCAGGCATCAGGGAAGTCGGTTAAAGCCATATTGATTCGCTTTGGAGGTGAGAAAAAGCAGATGCACTTGGTTTCTATGCTCTGACAGCAGCTACAGCTGCTTGGTTTTATTTATTTTTTATTTTAATGAGTTTCATTCACAGAAAGCCAGTGCTGTAAGCCCAAACCAGCTTGCACCTCTCGCTGCACCCACCTCTCCTCCAGGAGGAGACCTGGGCTCAAAGCCTGCCCACAGCAAGGCAGCGCCTTCAGCCAGCCCGGTGATCCCTCGGGTAAAGCATGGAAGGAAGGGAGAAAGGGAGGGAAAGATGAGGGCATAGATGGCTGAAATTTAGGGGCTCAGGCCATTTTCTGCAGCCCTGGTGCCGCAGTGAGCCCGGAGCACTCAGAGTCAGCAGGGGAGCTGAGCCCATCCATCTCCCTCGACAGACAGCGGCCCTTGCTCTGGGACACTGCCCCGCCGCTGTCCTCCCAGCGCACACAGCAAAGCTACGAAGGAGGGAGGGACCCAGCGAATAGGAGGGGGTACAAGGGAGAGGTTAATATTTTTTAGGAAATCCTCTGTTATAGGGGAAAGAAAGCAGGGGACTTGTCTATGTGGAAATCATATCAGGTGTTGCTTTCACAGCTTCCAGGGAAGAAAGCACTGCATCAGAACATTGCTTGTCTGGTGCCAGGTACCTGTGGAGGTCTGGCCTGGGTGGCATCCTCAGTCACACAGCGAGCCTGATCCCCAGACGAGGTTTCAGAGTCCTTGTCAGATTCAGATTTTTCTCATGCAGCCTGTTCACTGTGGAAAGTGGTTTCAGATCGACAAAACTCTGTTCAAACTTAATGAATATTGTTACAGCTACACAGTTCAACATTTTCTAACATGAAACATTTTCATTTTCCATTTAAAAGAAAGCTAGACTTCACAACTGTAAGGGGTGCTCAGGAAGGTTTCCTTAGGAGTGGGGTAGTGGTTTATTTCATCTGAAATGCAATTTGGTATGGTTTTATTTTCTTGGAAACAAAACCTAGGAGCTGAATTAAAACCCAGTCACCCTCATAGCTCTCATACCTCCTTAGCTACTGTCCCATCCTTCCTGTCTTCTACACCAAGAATGCCAAGTGTAGCCACAAGTGTGCTTGCTCTTTCCTGAACATCTGCTGAGCAGCGTCTTATTTGTATGAATTATGAATTTGGCTTAAAGCAGGTCAGAAAATTTTCATCAGAACAGTTTTCCTAAAAAAAAATAGCTTTCAGGTAAAGGGAATTCCTTGTAAAAATATAAAAGTCAGTTTTTCCATAGAAAATGGGAACTCTGTTCAAAATTTAACATTCATTTCACTGAAGATGGATTAAAATGAGTAGGTTTTAATTGCAAATGAAAAAAAACTTCCATTAAATTTTCATTGGAAAAAATAACCCAACAACATCCCAACTGGAACTAATTCATGTCTTGTATTTGTTACACTGGTGTGTGTAAATCCAGAGCAACTCCCCTGGCCTCAGTGAAATTACTTTGATTTACACTGTTGTAAACAAGACTGAAGTCTCAGTCAGTGGGGTTGGTTCTTGTGATGAACATCTTTGCCTTCTAGGTACATACATATAGAGAAGAAAGCACCCAAAAACCACGATGGATTCTAGGTCGGGACTGTGGTGGAGAATTCTAACTCCCTGTGGATTCGGTTTCAGTATCACTGGTCAGAGCATGGCAAAATGTGGGATTTTATAATTAAAAGTAAGAAATACAGCCAAGAATAGAAAAATATTTTACAGCTGTATTTTTATCAGCTGTAATTTCAAAGTGATCAGTGTTATACAGAACACTGGCTCAATTTTAAAGGGCAGGGCCATTTCTTCCAATGAATCAAACATATCCTAAAATAGCTTTAGATTTGATAATGGATGAGCTTAACAGCATTTTAGCAATATTGAAAAGTCTTTAGAAGCCTTTAGATTTATTTGCAGACCAAGATATTTTCTCTTTCACTTGTTAAAAAAAACCAAACCAAACCGAACCCACCCTTGTTTTCAATAAACAAAAACTGCCACAAGACAGGGTGAGCACCTTGCCTTCAGAAAGCCACCAGCCACTCCCAGAGAAACCAAACATGGGCTGCAAAGTCTCTGTGTTACCCTAAGTACTTCAGGATCTGGTTTCTAACTCAGTCGTAGTTCCACTGCATGGATTAAAGTGGAGAAATCACGCATTAATAGGCAAATGCTATTTTTTGTTTGTAATTCAGCTGGATTGCAGGCCAGATCACTTTATCTGAAAATATCAATTGAAATGATCTCATGACTGTTGCACTGTTTTAGGTTGACAGGTATCAACTTAAGCAGGAACTCTTGCAATGAGCTTTTAATGCTTTTTCAGAGTGGTGCCAAATATTTAGACCTGATAAATAAGTAATTGCAGGCAATTCTCATTTCCAAGGCAAATAAATAAAGTGAAGAAAACAGCATGAGGACAAAATCATCCTTGGTGTAAACTCACTGACTTCGGTGGTATTACACTGGAAGTACCTGCAAAGTAGTAATTCTTATGTAAACAGTAACTCAAATTGTGTTAAATAAGAAAGTACCTTAAATCATGCCTTGGGCAAAATAGCTAGGTTAATCCCAAAATGTTGTTGCAAGAAAAATTCCTTCCTTTCCACAGGGTTCTCAGGGAGCTATAAGACATGTTATGTAGTCAAGCTTTTCCAAAGAATTTAATTTCTTTTTGCAGATCAACATGTTATTTTTGTGAAACATTTTATTGTTTAATTTTCATATGTCACCTCACATGTCCATGTCCTCCCTCCCCCCCTCAACAGACTCACAAGGTTACTTAATGCAAAACTTCATGGTTTTGTCAGTTAGTTCTTGCATGTGTTACAGAAAATGTCAACTCTGCTTCCCTGTCTGTAGGCACCGACAGTAACCTGGCCCCCATTTTATATCTGCATGCATGAAGTCAGGGGACGTTTTCCTAATTACCTGAGCACTTAATAACACAGCTGTCCAGGAATAATATTTTTTTTAAAGTTCAGTATATAATAAAACCAAAAGAAAATTAAATAAAAATGTGCTTTGTAATGAAACATTGGCATTGTTTGCTTTGACTCAGGAGTTAGGTGCTGATTTTTTTGCTTTCACTTTTCTGCTCTATAGTTTCTAAACTCATGAGAGAAAATAAACACCGAGATGACAATATTGAAATAAACCCCAAAACATTTCAGGAAAATCCCTACTGTGCTTTTTTCTCTGTAATGGACACACACAGGGTTAATTTTTTTTTCTATAAAATAACATTTGCAGGCAAAATGGATTCTTTTAAATCATTTTTAACCAGCTTCCAAAAACAATACTGCTGTGAGAAAAAGAACGAAGATGCTTATTTTATCCTTCTTTAAGAGCCCAACGTGCCTGTGTGTTGTGACCGTGCCCACTTGTGACTAACTCTAGAGCTTGGTAGTCTTGTCCCAGTGCTGAGCGATCCCTTTCCGTCCAGGCAGTTGCTCTCGTTTCTGAAGATGGCAGCTTTCATGTGACCAGAGCAGCCTGCTCAACTCTTCCCTTCACAGCCCTCCCCTGTACAAAACAGCAATCACAGAAGTCCACTCTGGTTTGCTGGTGATGTACCACGCAGCAGACTCACTCACAACGCCAGTCTGAAATATTGCTGCTGAGGGGCAGCAGGAGCTGGATCTTAATGATTTGCCCCCTCCCAATCATTTGGGTTCATTGATTTCTCTAATTAAATATGCATTCCACTTCACCATTATTCCCAATTATCCCATTTAATCTCAACGACGGGGCCAGAGATGCGAGGGCCTTGGCTTTTGCAAGCCTTTCTAGTCTGCAGGAGCACTTAGATACCTCCAAGTGTTAGGCCAGTGCTATTTGTTACCACCTCCTTTCCTCATTTCCACCTACCGATCGGGCTGCTTTTCCTTCCCCCTTCCAGCTTAGCGATGGAGGTCTGGAGCTGCAGTTCTGATTGACAGTCCTGTATGTAAAGCTGATTTATTTGACTGGCATGGCACAGTGCCAGGAAAGA
Source organism: Porphyrio hochstetteri (assembly GCA_020800305.1). Classification (NCBI taxonomy): domain Eukaryota; kingdom Metazoa; phylum Chordata; class Aves; order Gruiformes; family Rallidae; genus Porphyrio; species Porphyrio hochstetteri. The sequence continues at coordinate 14,278,839 of CM036911.1, forward strand.
GGCTGTCTGAATGGTGAAGCTGTCAAGAAACTAATTGCGTGATGAACTGCAGCTACAGGGGAGTCTTTACTGTTTGCTTCATCTAATCACATTTGCTACCAAGGATTTGTCTTGTTTGCCTCTTTCCTGTTGTTTGAATTGGAAGAATCCCAGGTTTACACCAGGGGTGGTGGGCTTGGCTGATCCGCTCCCAAGCCTTTCTCGTTAGCTTGTAGGTCCCTTCATTTGTTAAAAGGCTCAACTATGTCACTGCTCTGAGTGTTTCTTTGCTGTCTCATCTCAGACTGGGAGGTTTTGAACTCGCCAAGATCTAAGTAAGTTGAGCGCTTGGTGTTTGTTCTGCTTGTGTTGATGAAGTCACTAATCCCTAAATGAAGGGCAGGGAGCTGTTGGGGTTAGCAATTTCATCATCTTTAACAGAGAAAACAGAATCCCGCACAACGCAGGTGAGTTGACGAGAAAATTATTTCCCTCTGCCTTGCTTTCAAATGTCTTTCTGAGCAGTAGGTCTGAACTGAAACCCTGGGCTGCAAACACCAGCCTGTGGGAAGAGCAGAGTCAGGGAGGAACTCTGCGCCACCAACCAGCTCACCTGTAATTAGGTCATGCTTGGATTCTTTACAAGAAAACACACCTCAGTAGGCATTTACCTAACAGAGAAGCCCTACTGCTGCTTGTCTCTGCTGTATCTACCCGGGGGGGAAGTGTTGGTAAAGGGTGGACTTAATGATAAGCTAAATGATTCCCATCCTCAAACCACAGCTTCCACAGGGCCAGTGCCAACCACTTCTCAGTCCTGGGTGTCCTGCAGCAGCACCAGAAACATTGCCTCATGTAGACTGTCACTCTGCTTGTAACGCAGCATTGATGGTGTTAGCTTGTGGTTGGGAATCACGTTTTTTTCATGAGAGGATTATATTGATTTTGCTTATAGATAGCAGGTTCCAGTCAACATTGACTCATTCTAAACTAGACAAGCTTGAGGTTCAAACTTCAAGTTTCTCCTGATTCCAGTGAAAAACTTTCTTCTGTCCCCACCTGCCTCCTCAGAAGGATGTACTAATGCTTGAGCCCAGGTCTCACAGTATCTTGCGGAGCCTTGATGAGGAATAGTCTTTTTGGGTAATATTTTGGGTAATCTTTACCTGTTCCAAGTATGTTTTAAATATGTAATGTATTAAATAAAGCCTGACTCAGCATGTGTCCTTCCACTTTTTCCTGTGAATACAACAGGATTACCCTGCTTGCATTGGTCCTTACACCCTGTTCCTTTCCTTTTGAGGGCAACGGAAAGCCTCCCATTGACTTTGCTGAGCAGTGAACCAGACCTAAACTTCAACTGCTAGGGGAATTCCCTACCTCCCTCAGTGTACTTGCAGCAGTCTACCTGAGCATTAGGAGTTGCACCATCTTAAGAGCCAAGAGCTTCAGATGAGAGCCTGCACCCAGCAGGAAGAAGCAGCAGGCAAAGCTGGAGCTCAATATGTTAAGTTGGCCTGATAACTTTGCTACTTCCTCTCAAAGACCTCAGAACAAAACTTTTGTCAGCTAATATCTTATTTAAACCCTCTGTTGTTTTGGGGTTTATTTTCCTGCAAGGATAAAATAATTCTTAAAACAAGATAAGGCTGCAGCTTTCTTCCTTTCCTAAGGTGGCCACCAGTAAGAGCTCTGCAAACCAAGGGACTGATGCAAACTGTTGTCTAATTTCTTAGTTCGACAATTTTAGCCCAAGCTTGAGGAAGGTTCAGCAAATAGATCTTCCTCATACACTTCCTCTTGTAGGAAGCTGGCAAACCTTCCCAATCACCAGCCAATTACCCCTTCCTCTGCAGGGCTGCACTCCTCTCAGCAATAGGGCACAGGATGACTCAGACCACAGAAATATTTAGGAAACAAGATACCATTCCAAACATTCTTCAGAGCTCGGTCCTCCAAGCAGGAAAGGTTTGGGGAGCAAGGATTTCTGGGGAAAGCAGAAATAATTGCAACACAGTCATGAGTTGAGGCTTACTCTGACATATCAAATCATACATTGTAATGGAGGGGCTGAGTTTAGTTGTCCTCATGACATTGCACATCCATGAGCCAGGACTGTGCCCTAGTATCTGCACAAACTAGAGCTTGTGTCTCTCTCCTTGTCCTAATGGTGCAATTTGCAACTCGAAGAGAGTCTACAGCCTTAATAAACAGGAAAATTATAAGAAAATGTCAGATTGGAAAGGAAATCTATATGCTGCCTGGTGGAATCATGGTGATAGCAGATGTGGGCTTTGCAGAGATTGAGGGTGGTCAGGGCATTCTAGAAACACCACAGAAATGAGCCGGTGGCCACATCACTTCTCTGCTAGCAGCTCTGAAGAAATCAGCTCTGTGCAGTAAGGTTATTGCACACAGTCAGTACCAAGAGTACAGAATGACTGGATGTACACAAACCCATTTTCCACCACTCGTGTGTGTATCCCCCTCCAAACCCTCGCGTAGTTCACCCTGCACATCCTCCTCGCACCCCGCACTCCCCCGGGAGATTAGCAGCGCTTATCGCGGGTGTGCCCGGTGCGCTCGGGCAGGGAGTCACTGTCCAGCCCCCGGGCGTTTCTCTGGGTCCTCCTTAAAAGCAATTAGCAGCTACCCCTTTAACATCAGAGAGCAAATTCAATCATGGAATAACTCTCCTGCAGTCGGTACAATTAGCAGGAATGCGTTTGACCCTGACTTCACCTTCTCTGAAATGCAGTTCCTGGTACAAAGTGTTGCACTGCCTTGGAGAGTGACATGTTATGAGTAACTGCATGTCAGGATCTTCGTGTGAAAACAAACAAATCCCCAAATAACTCAGAAGTCTTGAGCCAGAAATTTGCATGGTAATGGTATAAAAAATTCCTATTTTCACATGTTACTTTCTTTTCTTGTGATAGGAACCCCGTGCAGCGCAGCACAGCCCCAATCCCAGACATGTGCCGTTACCTTTAACATCTTACAAAAGTGCTGTCAGAATAGGGGTTGGTGGCTGCTGGAGTGTGGAAACATAAATCTCTACTTGGGCAGGGAGAATATCTGAAACACTTCTCCTTGGTGCCATAAAAGGGAAGTGAAAACATTTTGTTTCATACATATTTTTCTTATGGAGCAGAATATTTTAATCTTTTTTTTTTTTAAATGAAACAACAATAAAAAAGTCTTCTGCTTAGGCTCCTGCTGCTTCTCTATTCATATGTAGATACGAACCATCTATTTTAGAGCTGAGTCTGGGATTCCTAGGAAGCAAAGCACTGAATGTTCAGCCCACCTGCAACACATTTCTTCCTTTACTTATTTTTGCCCATGAGAAACCTTGCCTGCCAGCCACACTTGCACAACTGTAGTCCCTCTTCTCTTTTTCATTTTCTTTCTGACTTCCAAAGAATCCTTTCCACCCTGTGTCACACTACCCTGCTCCTCCTGTGATGTATATACAGACCTCTCTTCTCCATGTCATACACAGTCTAATCCTTTTCCTTGAGCATCATTTGCACAGTAATCCTTCTCCTTCTGTGACATAAGCACAAAACTCCCTTTCCTCCACTGTCACTAGCAGAACAGCCTCTTACTTCTAGTGGCTCACAGGCAGTAGACCTTCATCTATGCTGAACACAAAATTCCCTCAGAACCAGAGTGACAATACAGCCTCTCTGTTAATTCTACAAAGAACATGCCACCATCCTTTTATTGCCAAGTTATCCAAATATTAACCTTCACCTGAGCAGTGAGCAGCAGGAAATACAATACCGAAAAAAGCAACACATACATCCCAAATTATTTCTTTAATCTGAAAAAATCCAAGAAAGAATTCAAACTTTTACAAGTGTTTAGAAAAAAATCCAAAACTAGCATATGGTTATTTTAGCATTTTCTCCATTACTTGTTTTTTTCTTTTTGCTCCCCTCTTTTTCAATGCTATAGTGAGGGGGGGCGGGGAACAGGAAGAATGAATAGAAAACTGGAGGTGAATCAGAACTTGAACTCAAACTCAGTCTTTTAATAGCTCTGGCTTGTGTACTTCACAGGTGAAAGATTTTATTTTTTTTAAATAAGAAAAGAAATGAAACAATGTTATGAATTAACACCCCCTCTACTGAGGCAGATCATTTACCATAGCAAACCAAAGAGAGAAGGCAAGAAACTAGTCAGCAGGACTGCTAGTTTTCATCGAGTGAGTCATTTAACCTGCTTTACTTTAAGCCTTACCCAAACCCAACCCAATACCTGTTTGACAAGGGCTTCACAGCCTCCTCCAGCCAGAACTCTGCAGCCCATTCCTCAGGCAGCTGCAGCAAGATTGGAAGCTGAGAGGGTCAGGGAATGATTACCCTGATTTGATATCCCCTTTACACAGCAGTGCTGCATTTGGTGATGATTTGGCTTAAAATGACCCTGTTTATGTCTTTGGCCTGCCGATTTCCATCCTACTGCCACAGCATGCTTTCAAAACAGGGCTCAATTAATTAAATGCTAAGTCTGACCCTTTGCAGAAACCCTGCATTTAGGCTCATTGATTCTAAATTGGTTTTGTCTGCTGTCGGGGCGGCATATGTTTGCCAGGATTGGTTTGACACTGTATCGTTGGTTAGCTGCACACAAATTCCCTGTAGCAGGAGCACTGGGTAATACCTCTAGGTGCTCCTCCGTTGGTAATATGCTTTGACATCCTGTGTGGCTGGTGCATTCGAAGTGCCAGATTTACTGTGCTTGCTCCTGGAGCAGCTGCAGTACGTGCCACCAGCTCCCGACTGGTGCTAGCCACAGCGCCTGCCTGAGCGGAATCCGGGGGGGAACCACCACCACATATTTTTGAACAAAGATAGTAATTACTGTAATCGTATCAATTTAGCATTTTTCTTGCCTGTGTTTACGAAACAAGTGATGTGAGCAGCTCCTTTCCCTTTAAATTAATTCCTGCTTTGGAATAGCAAGATAGATATGATAAGACTTTTAGTTTGGTATGTATTCTCCTGCATCTTTTCAGTGGTGCATTGCACATTCACCACAATTCTTCACCTCTGCTGTCACTTTTATGGCAGTGTTTTCCTTTTCCTCCTCTTCAGTCATGGGCATGCTAATCTTTTGTGTCACAACCAGCACAACCCCTCCTTAATACGGGCCCCCTCCTCCCTGTGCACAGTCCTGGATTATACAGTGAAAAGAAAAAAAAATAATTTTGCCTATGCAATGTAAAACAATGTAATTGTTGCTATTTTTATTTCCATTAACCACTAAAACCAGTCTGGACTGAATAATTAAGGAGCTATTTGTGTCATGGGTTTCAATGCTGAACGTAGCCCATTAACCCCATAGGAGCAAGGTCCTTGAATTCTGCATAATTCTGGGAGTAAACTGTGATGAATCAGGGCAGAGATAAGAGCCAGGCATCTTTAAAAAAATCTGGAGCATGTTCTTGGCACTTGAGGTTTGTTCTGTGTTGCAAGCAGTTTCTGCTTTCCCTTTTTTTATCTTCCCCCGTTCAGTTGAATCCCACGGGAAACACAGAAAGACTCTACTTAGAAAAAGTGTTTGTTATAGTTCATTCTCTTATTTTCTGATATTTTCCTCTTTTCTTTTTTCCTCCTTTTTTCCCCTCCACTGAAAATATCTGTATGTAAAGAGCACCTTACCATTCTTTGGGGCTCATCTGTTCATACGGCTCATTCTGTACTTGCAATTGTCATAAATCTCACTCTGTTCTCATTTTTCCTCTCAAATAGAGGCTTGTTAGCTGTAACTCATCTTGGACATGCTCCTCTGACATGGATGCAGCTGATACAACATGGTTCAGTGAGCACTATCAGCAGCAGTATTCCTGGCACCAGTGTAAGTGTGCCGCCCTATCCTTACCTAGCAAGCAAAAATGGCCAAGGTGTGGGCAGCTCTCCCCTGTCTCCCCTAGTGCTGCCAGCAGAACACTGGGTTTTGTTTTTTTTTACATGAAACTATGTGTTTTAAGTTTTCTTCCTGAACAGCTACTTGAGAGGCAGACTCTACCCAGAGATGCACAGCTCTGCAAATAAAGAAAAGGATTTAGGACCTGGTTACAGCCCACCATGTAAGCCTATGTGCATACATACAACCCTCTGCATGTAAAAAAAAAAGGAGGTTAAAAGAGACAAGTATTTAATGTGGGCTACTGCACAAAAGCAGACATATGGCTATTTTGCCCCCTAATTCTGCATCAGCTCCAACCACTTCTAGCTGAATTGGACTGTGCCTTTCTGAGAGATGACCAGCTCTGATTTAAGGACTCTCATTGACAGGGGTCTTTCCCACCTCCCTTTGTGATCAAATCCAAAGTTTAGTGAATTGCCTGCTCACTGTTCTCATGGCTACAAAACACCTATCACAGCCACCTTGTCTACTGACATAAACCACGTGTGTAGTCAGCGAGGTGACCAGGGCTCCTTACATGAGTAATGGTGGTGAGAGCCAGCCCTGTGCTGAGCCTGTTGGCTCAGGAAATGCAGATTTTCAGGTTCAGAGGCGGAATGGCAGCCTGGGATTACTGCTGGACAGAAGACTGACACCACCGTGCTCTTCAGGGTTGGAAACTTTTGTCCTTACTGACTCATCTTCCCTTTCTCCATTTGAGACCGCAAGCTATTTCTCAAATTTAAAACTACTTACTCTGTCTGGAGAACAGATGAAAATAAATAAATAAAAATGAAAAGTGCATTAGGTATAACATCCCCTTTCAAGGCTAGCTGTCTCACAAGAGAGACTGTGAGACAAAGGACCAAATCCTGAACTGTGGGGAAACAGAACTTGAAGTAGGTAAATGGGGTTTTTTATACTTTAAGAAAAAATGCACAAACTGAGAAAAGTAGGTATAGCATTAAAAGATAATATTATGAGAAAAATCAGGAGTATATTCAGACGTCTGAAAATATACCCTCAATCTAAAAAACAGACTGAAGAAACACAAAGAGATACAATCAGTTATCATTAGCAATGCTGTGTAAGCTGGGAGTAAAAGCCAGCATTTAATAACTGCTTGCAAGACATATTCCAGAATACAGTATATCAATATTAAACTTTGGTTTCATCAACATAATAATGCAAGGGACAAAATCCCAAAGACAGGTAAAGGAAGAAAGTGAAACCACTCTTTTTCAGGTGACAAAGTGTTAAGTTTTCTCGTAGTATCTTTAACTGAAGTCAGTTTTGAGCAACCAGTAACCTAGCACTTCGCAGGACAGCTTACAAGCACAGCCTGATGAGTGCAGGAATGGGGGCTGACTAAGGGAATGTGTGAACACTGTGGGAGAGGGACCTTTGTTTTTTTAAGAAAATTTTGCATGACAGTAATGCAAAGAATAGTTGCTTACAATACCTAACACAAAATCAACACGTGTGCTGTTAAAATCTTGTGAAGTTTAGAGCTCTTAGCAATATCCAGAAGGAGACCTTCCCTTTTGTCTTTCTCTCTTGTCTTCAATATCTCCTTTTCTGTCTCTGAGGAAGAAACAATAATTTAATTCTGACTAAGATACAGAAAGTCTCCTGCAGCCAGGACAGTTAACTATAACGAGACATTTTGTGAGGCACAGCCCTGGCTTGACTAAATACCTTCTGTGCAGCTATAGCTTTGCTTTACAGACCTGTAAGAACACACTTAAGGCCTTACTGTTCAAGCAGAAGCTGTAGTCAGTGCTGGCAAGTGAAGGGGTCTCCTGGAGCAAACCACTGCCCTGCAAAAGATCACTGCCTTGGGAAAACTGCACTGGTGCAACACCTAGAAGAAAACACAACCACAACACAAACCAGCATGCACGCCTGTCCATCGCTTGCTCCTCATAAACAGGAGCTATAAACTCATTACCAAAAGCTGAAAAGGACCTCAAATAGTCCTCTAAAAGAGACCAATGTAAACAGCTAAGAGAGCTGATGTTCAGCTTGTATGGGAAACACATTTCCACTTTCTCCACAGAAATAGCAGAAATGGAGAAGGTCTGATGCTAGCAGGCCCTGTTCCCACCAGTCCAAGCCCACCCACTTACTAGGGATGCTTTTGGTTGACTTCAGCCATCTTTGGTGTGGAAACAGAATAACTGAAGCAAAACGCTACAAACCCAAACTGCTGATGCACCAACCTAGCTCCTAATGGCCACCAGCTGAGATGGCCAAACTGGAATGAACCTCCATACAGCAGGAGTGGTGCCAAGTTGGGCTCCCACTGTGGCATGCCGGTGCTGAGCCTGGAAGGGGTGGGTGATGCAGTGCCACAGGGCCATGAAAACAGAGCATTTGCTGGTTGGGTTGCTCCCAGTGACTTGTGTGCCTGGGGTGAGTGCTGCTTTTGCCTCTGCAAGAGCCAGCTTGTTCCCTGAAGGACAGCTCAGCCCTGGCCTAAGATGGCAGATGTCATGCTTCCACCTCTGCTGCTGCCACCAATGTCACGCCCAAGGACCCGGTGCCAGTGGAATGCAGGGTCCCCTTCTTGGGAGGTAGGCTCGATAAGCTGTGTCTTCAGCGAAAGGCTGGAGGCTACTAATGGGCGCTGCTGGGTCGTACGTTACCTACTGCAGTGGCAGGTTCATATCTAGCCAGATAGACGTGTATTTCTCAAGGAGTAAGAACACTGTGAGCACTCTGTGGGCCCGGTGTTCACAGAAAACAGCAAACTGAAGATACACTGTGGTGTTGGAGAGGAATCCCAGCACAGCTGAACATGAGTCAGTCCAGTATCAACGTATTAGAGAATAAACTGTGCTACCCCCAACCTTAAGGACTGCAGATAATACACAGCAATGAAGTTTTATCTGTGCTCAAGTACAAATTTTTTATGCAGCTAAAGCTATGTCACAGATGTCCTTCACTAGAATAGATTTTGCCTTTGCTAATCCTGTATTAATCTGCTGGAGAACTATATCTGCATTATTACCACTGGTCTCCTTGCAGAGAGGAGCCACTGCTCACTGGGGCACGGTTCCTCTGCGTCTCCCTGTGCGGAGCTGCAGCTCGGAGTTCAGGCTTGCTTGTGCTGGGGGGAGGGGGGAGCACCCCGCACAGCCCCCGTTTCTATTACCACTACAGTGCTCTGCCAGGAGAGGGAGCTAGGACTCTGAGATTCAGTAGCCTTTGATGTTTTTCTGTTCACAAATCATGAAGGTGTTACAGCTGTCCAACACTAACATAGCCTTTCCTGTTGAGCTTGGTGGATATTCAGGGGGGCCATGATTTTCCATGGAGGCTACATACTGCAGAAGGGGGTTCTGGTTCTTCCTGGATCCCCGGGGACTGCGATGCTCTGAACCATGTTTTGAGGCACTCGGTCCCTTTTTCTGAATGCTTCCTCACGTGAACTCCAATGGGAGTTTGGACTGGGTGGAAATGAAATGATGCCTGCAGATCCTGGCATCAGGCTGTAGGTGCAAAACCATTGAAACGCAGCCACTGCTGGAGTGGAGGTGGCGACCGCTGGATGCAAGGCAAGGCAAGCAACACCTGGGGAGAGGGAAAGATTTTGGTTAAGACTACCAGGTGGCACACACATGTTTGACAACATTTCTTTTAACTGAGAAACACATCAGCCTTCTTCCCCCTGCAGTATATGTGTTTCATTTTGAACAAGTAACTGGCAGCTGGAGAAAGTTATTAGAAAATGCTAAGTCTATGTTCAAGCTCTTGCAACAGCGGCAGAATTACCTGTTTCCTATTCTGCCCCAACTTTCTGTCTCCTTTTTCAGATGTGGTTGGCCTCAAGTAAAATTTTGCTTACGTTATGTATCAGAAGGGGAATAAGTGGAGCTCCAAGCTTGTTTAAAGAGTAGAAAAGGGAGATTAAACAATGCTGGAAGAGATACCAGCAAAACTGTTATCTAAGTTCTGTATGCGTTTGGGCCTGATGGTAAGAAAACAGGAAATAAGTGAGAAAACAATTCTTAAAAATGTGAAAACCAGCCAATTCTACAGGGCTCCACTCTGTGCTCAAATGTCTGTAAGTGCTGATAAAAGAGCACACATGATGAGAAAGTGCAGTGTCATTATCAAAGGCCCATTCAGCCTCTTTCATTCCAGTTTTCTTCAAATGCCAGAGCCTGCCAAGAGAAGAATTCTCATTTCTTCTTTGACTAATGACAGGTTGTCACTGGCCAATCTGCCCTCTGTTCCGTCAAAGTGGTGGATAGAGAGTGGTGCTTCCATCCTATTTTCTACCTTGTTTGAAAGTAAGAACAGAGAAATTTGGTGACAATTCTGGAGGTGAGAAGAGCTCCTCAAGTGGCACTGGGTTCTGTTAGCCAAGAGGTGCCTAGGAACTGAGCTAGAGAAAATATTGCTGAATGATAACATCGTGTGAGCAGCCACTGGAACCAGTGAAAAACAAAGGAGGCTCCTTCATGAGAAGTGCAATTCATTGGCTCTTTTGAGTCAGAATAATCCTCCCATCTGATTCCCTCAACCTATGTTACCCCAATGGTTCAAGGGGTCAGCTTTACCTGCTGAGAGGCACCAGCAGGCACTGACTGCAGAGTGCTAGGACAGAACCTGCTCCCAGAAGAATGGCGAGTGGCCATCAAGGTGCAGGAGGTGTTTGGTAGCCAGGCCTCCAAGGATATGGCCCTTACCACTTCTGTCCTTGCAAAGGGCTCTGACTGATAAGGATGAGCGATGTGGAGCTCTGCATGCAGGAGCTGTGGCTGTGACCTCCCTTCTCTGCACCTGCCAACAGGTTATTATAAGAAAACTCCAAAACCCTCAGCAGCAGCAGCAGAAGCCCCAAGGGCCTATTTACTTCCACTGGCACAAACCAATTCCTGCAGAGGACCTCAAGCCAAATCCTGCAGAGACCAGCGGGAATCTCTGCAGGCTCCTGCAAAGGCAGTCTGCACACTGGAGAAAACATTGGTGCTTTGTCATATTTATCACCATGTCAGTTAAAACATGTTGTCAGTTAACACCTTTTCTAACACAACATATATTTCCTAAAGCTGAAGGAAAGCGAGCTTTTTTACCTCCTTTTATTTTCTAACTAGTTATTCTGATTTACTTCTGAAATTGCACAACACACTAAATGGTGGTTCATGGAGTGGCCAGGGATCAATTATTACCTTTTCATGTGCAAACTGATCCTAAGGTATCTATCAATCTCTTGTAGTTCTATCTCCAGAAGATATGCTCCATTTCAGAAAACTGAAAATATATAAAGGGAGCTAAGGCAGGGTGACATTTGCTTTCCTTGGCTTGCTCTCTAGAAGATTTTTCACGCGTGAGTTTATTATCCGTAGGAAGAATGAACAAGCCAATACACCCTTTTCAAGGTTTGCAGGTGCCTTAATGTAACTTGCTCATTTAATTTGGATCTATGTACCTCATGAGAAGGGCAGAAGATTTTCATTTTCAAGGCCTTATTTAGCCGTAAAACGTGTATCACGTTAGCTAAGAACAGGTCTATGAATTTCATTTTATTTGGTGACAGGAGAAATAGAGATATATATATATCACCCTCTCAGTAACTGCTATTAAAAGGTGTGTGTTTCATGAAGGAACAGTACATTCCATGTCACAACATCTTTTGTGAAATAAAATTCAGGGTGTTTGTAGTATACCTATATGAAAAGGATCAGTTCACTCATACATTAAGAGTATGAGGAAGGTATAAGCCCCTTTTGTGACTGGAGCTGGTCAAACTTGGAAAATAAAGATGGATTTTGCTCAAATGCTGACTCCAGCAAAGTCAGTAGGAAATTTTCTATGGCCTCAACGTGGTCAAAAATTCTCCTAGATTTCATACTGCTATAGATATTGTACAATCTAGCCACCAAGGTCATTAAAATGCTATAATCCCCAGTGTGATACACGATGGGGTAAAAGCACTTACAAAGGTATTGCTTTCTAAACTGGTGTAATTATGGTGGTAATTCCCAAAGAAGGAGTATTACAAATGCATTTCCAGTTCCAGTTTCTCATTTTTTTGTGTCAGTGTTCATTACAGTAGTGATATGCTTGTGTCTAAATCTTGTTGATGTCCTTCCAGAGGGCACTAAAAACCCTAAAGTAAGTAAAGAAACATGTAGTTGGTGATTCTTACTGGCTGCTGAATTGCCTTTGTAGCCCTGTCCCTCAGCTCATAATCTATAATGTTCGCTCTTATACTACACAGACTATTCACTCTTTGTTTATATTAATCTTATAGTTTGTCTAACTTAAAGGGAATTAGGAAAAAAAAAACCCACCAAAAACCCAAACAAAAAAGGAAGCCCTCCCCTCACCAAACCTGGATGATTTGGGGCTACCAAGCCTATGAGAGCTGTCAACACTTGGTTGTATTTTCAGTCCTTGGGACGTTTGCATCCAGGATGAAGCCACCTTGTAGGACAGTGCAGTGTGAGGCAGTGGGGGGCTAGTGGGATGGGGGGGCTAGCTTTGTTGGGGCTGTGGTGACAAGTGCATGGGGAGGTTGGCCACCAAATCTCAGGGCAGAGGTTTGGTCCTCCCCTCTTGGCAGTGTACAGGTCAGAGTCCTGAAAGCCTCTGAAAAATCATACTGAGACATGAGCACTCTTTTCCAGTTTTTAAGAAGGGGATGGAAATATAGGTCTCTCAGCTATGGCAACAAAAGGTTCAAGCTGAAATAAACACCAACATCTCGCACAGGATGAGAAAAGTGCTGGACTGTTTCCTCATAGTGATACTCTCAACAATGATGAAAATCAGCCAGGGGCAAATAAATTTACATGCTCTTTATATGACAAATGAAAAACCTGATTTTAGAACCCACTAATTTTTAATGTCACAACTGCACTATATTCCTGAACAACTCGGGGGAGTCAGAGGTGCTAGAGGCCCTGTTTTTCTCAGGGCTTGCAACGGGTCTTAGTTGCTCTGTACATGGGTGATAAATGTATTTCTATCTTCACTGAAGATGTCTAGCATCTGCATTCTCTTTGCTCTGTAAAGCCACCTCCTTTGCACTGCTTAACTAAGCTCTCAGATGTTATTTGAACAAGGAAGTGCTGTTCTTCAGGCAAGAAAACCACGACAACCCCCATGCATTTATTCTTTTCCTTGAAGCGTGTCAGTCCTTTGACTAATGACAAGATTTCTGCTCCTGTTGAGTTACTAGTTTAATAGCACAGGTGCTACCAAATAAATACATCAGTTTGGAAGATGATTTCTTACAACTGACTGGCAAATTGCAGTGACACAGTCAACTCATTTCTCATATGCCTTTACGAGATAGCTACCAGATTAAAGACTAAATGAACAACACCTACTTTGATTAGATACCAGATTAAAGATCAAATGAACAATACTTACTTGGATTAGATTTGAAATGGTCCCTGGGTTCACTGTGATTTTGTATCTCCTCATTAGCCCCTGGAAATATCGTGTCACGAACATAACACATTGTAAAAAATTGTTGGTGTCTTCTAAGCTAGAAGGAAGCCTGCAAACAAGTAACACTTCATTTGAATACATCCCCTGAAACCATGGTGGTGTCTCACATAGATTACCAGAGTAAACTCAGGAACCATGCAAATTGGGTTTCTTACTGATGTTCCCAAATAATTAAAATTATACAACATTTATATCTCATGATTTGATAGACTTTTGTAGTAAATAAACCCAGGATTGTCTATTTTTCTAATAGAGAATTTTGCTGATGTTTAGTACATTAGGTGTATACAGCACACAAACAGTAATTCATTGCTTACTTTTGAAAGTCCACATATGTGGAACCATGTGGGTGTGATACCTAGCTGGGCTTCAAAGTGATACCACCATGCTCTAGAATTGGTACTGATAATCTGCCTAGGACAGACACATTTCTTCCACAGTTTTTGGATTGATAATTTTTTTTAATTTTTCACTTGTGTTCTTTTGACTAGTACTGCAAGAAGCCACTGCATTGGAGGCCAGGATCTCCAATATTTACACAGTGGATATTGCAGCACCTTGTGAACATGGCAGGCAGTAGCATAACCCATCCAGAGGACATGAAGATTTAGTGTGAACAGTTTCGTGGTTTGATCCTACATATAGTAATAACAGTAGTAATAGTAATATAAGTAATCAGAATTGTTCTCCAGCCTATGTTCCCTCTATACTGAAAGAGGTAGGGGTGAAGTTATGTGTGGCCTAAGGCTAAATTCAGTAGCTGTTTTTTTGGCCTGAAAAACCACTGTGCAATCATAATCATTAACATCCCCCAGCACTTGACTGACCCAGATGCTTGCATAAAGATTACTTAACCAAACGTTTACTTAATGAAAATGAGAAAGGAGACATACCTCAATGTCTTCTCACTTCAAAAGAGAAGCTCATGCCATACAGATTTTGCAATGAAGTCTCCATCTTACAAATATTTACAGAAGAGGTGAAGTTGTGGCTTCACCAAAGTATAGGAGACAGCCCTGAGGGCCTGGCTACACAACAAGGTTTGAAGCAGCTAGTGCTGCCTGTGTAGGTGACCAGTGCCTAAGTCAATCACATGTGTAAGACTTTACAGATCTTACATTTTACAGAGCCAAATCTTACAGCTGGTGGCTTTGGTTGCTATAATAACAATTAAACTAAAATTAGTGCCTGATCCATTAAATAATTCTTTCATGATACATAATCTGATCGGTTCTATGAGAAGGACAGAAATCTTGATAGGATCTATAACTACTGGGACAGCAGGGACTTTCTGTCATTACTTGTGTATCTACATGGGAAACAAGAAAGCAAGAAGACATAGTGCTTCAAGCATATTCTAAAAGGATCATTGTGCAGAAAAATTCTCTCAACTCTGAAATCAAAAGGTTTAGAACAGGGAGAAGCAGTGCCTGCTCTGCAGTGACAGCTTCATGTTTATTTATTCTAGAAAAAAAATAAGAAGGAGATACTGAAGTAAAGACAAGATAATTTTATTCCCAGATCAAATAAAGGAACACAGAGTGTGTCCTCATCAAAGTGATTACTTTAGGGGGAACTAATACAATGAATGTTATTAAATGAAACAACTTCTTTATAGGGCATTTCACATTAAGGATTTTAGAGTAAGTAATATTTCTGTCAGGCAAATTGACGCAAGAGAAAACATCTAGTAGATACAAAAAAGACCTTTAAGAAGGTGCTAAGTAATAAGATGTGAATATGAACTATTGTGAGAACTCATATAAGACAGCATTTTCTTGGAGCGTGCATGCATTTATGCATCCTTGTAGAGGTATTCCTTAATAAACACAGTCTTGTAAAAACATACTCTATTTACTACACTTCCTCTGTGGCAAATTATCCTTTTGCGTAACAGCTCTGAGAAACAAGGATGTCAGGAGCAGACCTGACTATTGTCCTTTCACTAGTTGTTTGAAATCTTTTATTTTAAATTAGCTTTTAGGAGCTGATATACATAGAGCTATAATAAATGGCTGCTCAGCAGGGACAAGTGGGACAAATCCTCAGCTCTACAGGAACTGTCCTCCGCGCAAATCTGAAAGACTTGCATGTGTCTCCTTCCATCATGCTGAAAGCCTTAGGAGTAAACCTAAGTAGTGCTGGGCACAAGGTGCAGTGCAGAAAGCAAGTACTTACAGATGCCATGCTTTCTCTCTCAGTACATTTCCACAAGTCAGCACTGGCAATCAGAGCGAAGAAACACCGACCTACTGAATCTTTTTGTATTCTGAAATGGACATCCGTATATCAGCACACTTGAAGACCTACAGTTACATTTTATTATCCTAGAATCTGACGGGTCTCAAGGGGTAATTATTTATAAAATGACTAAAACATCTCGCCTTGGGTGCAGAGTTCTGGAAAGCCATGCCTTCTCTCAGGGTCATGAGAGTTAGAGATGAAAAAGCCTGACTGCATCATCTTGTATTGTTCCCTCCAATGCCTTTCCTAGTAATTTATCAAATGTGTATTTATCTTAGTATTTATATATGGCTCCCATTGCACCACTTTGCAATATTCAATTCCTTTATTCTCACCAGGGCCCTATCTGGTATATTGTGCATCACATCTGATGCAGCCTGGAAGAGAAGGTTCATAGCCACGGTAAATGACAGGAATGTAATCCTTTCCTCTTATTTGCTATCTCACTCACTAAATCGTGGTTTGATTCTCATCTGATGGGGCTTCCATCTCTCTCACATGGGAGAGATGAAACGAGTAGGAGAGTTAGGTGGAAACTGAGTTTGTTCCAAGACATGAAGGGCTCAGAGTTGTCCTCCACTTTCTGCTACTTTCTTGCACAATATTTAGAACTTTTCAGGAACTACAGAATTTACAGTGTTTCTCAGTGCAATTATTTGGTCGAGCTCTCTGGCTTTCAGGAGATTTGGTAACAAAATGAATATGTGCTTTTCACACTTTGACTTTGTTTTGCTTTCTTCAGGCACTTGCTGAAGTAAGACCTGTTTCTTAACCTTAGTTTTTGGTTTTCTCTGATATCTCCAATTTCTCAATAAAAGTCTACTAAAAAAAGAAAAAACTATAAATAGATATAAATTCTTTTGTTTCTTTTTTTTTACTGGGCATATTTTCTGAATCCTTTAATCCCCATTATGACCAAATATTACTAACAACAAGTGCTGAAATGACTTCTTCGGTGGCCAGATGTACGGATGGCAGAGATCTCTTCTCCAGCCCAACTCTTCTCTGCAACAAGATTTTGTTTCCTGAAGTTTTGAATAACTCCAGAAAAAGGCTGTCCAGTTTCACAGTGAATCAAGAACAAATTGTTTGGCAAGTCAGCGACTGCCTTTGTTCTTTATAGTTCTCCCAGTGAGGGAAGGACAGCTCATGACAATAGCTATTTAATGCTCAATCTGACTTGCAGATATCATGGATGGAAACAGCCAAGTGACAGACATGAAAACAGGTCTTGAGAACTCTACTGCCCTAGGAGAGTTTAAATGATAAAGGCACTATCCAAAAACAACAGAGGGTATATTTTGTACAGATAACATATTCCTTGTAGACCTAGCCCCACCTCTTTATTAAACGCTTAACTCCCCAGTTTTTTATTAGCAAAGCATGCTGTCTTCAGTCACAGCACTTACAGGTAATGTCAGAACCTGCTGGCACAAACCCCCAGTTCTGGCTTGAATGACTTGTACAAATGGTCATTTGTAGAAGCCATCAGTGAAAGAACAGTGGAATAATAAACAAAATACAAGAAAGTCTGTTAGAACTCTCTCAGAAATTTAGAAAGTTACCTACAAATACAGAAAAATAGGTGCAAGCACTGGCATTTTCATGTCTAACCCTCAAACCTCTGTTCTCTCCTTGTCGATTTGATAATAATACAACCTTTGAATAATACACTGAAAAAACTGTAATCTTAAGGACTTGTTATAGGAATTTTTCTCAACAGTCCTAACCCAGAATGGAGGCTGGAGGCTTTGGTTCGTGTTTACCCTCTAGGCACTTTTCACAGTTCACAAGGCAATAGAAAACAGCCCTGAAGTGTTTGTAAAATATGGTATACATTTGCATTGTAGCAAATGAGAAACGAGTCCCAAAGTCTTTAATGCTAAGGTTGGTATGAATGTAAACTTCATAGACCCACAGCCTTTTCGTAACAGCCCCCATACTTTCTCTTGTGAGTCATAAGAGAAAACAATCGTTTGATAAAACCCGTTTTTACCTTAGGACCATAGGAAGTAGAATTATTGTTATTTGGGAGGAAAAAAAGCATAAGTTCAGTGTTATTTTTCTTTTTATTTTCTTTTACTTTTTACATATAAGAATATAAATCTTCCCATTTCTCCTATTATTAACGTATGGAAACGTTCAGCAAAGAAATTGGCTTTGGTGATGAATCTCTCTTCTATTTGTTCTAAACCATGGATGCCAATTCCAACACTGGTCTGTAAAATGTATCATTATGCCATTCATGAATGAGGGATGAGAATTTCTGGGCATTCTGAATTTTGAGATGAGGAGGACAGATGCTGATCTGACTTAAATGGTCACCTTTGCAGACTTTGTATTAAGGGTTTACAATGTACATAAATGCTTTTAACATAAATACATGCACCAAAATTGTAATTAAAACATCTCTAATATCACACATCCATTTTACATCCTGTATCTTATTTGAAGTTAAATTTTATCATGAAAAATGAAAATGGATAAAGCACTTCTCACTAGCTTTTTAGTTTCACACGGATTATTGAATTTACTTTGCTGGAAATTTTCTCATGGACAAACCTGAAGGAGGAGGCAAAAAAATCATAGACTAACAGTCAGTGAAATTTCTTCATGCCACATAAAGAACTGACCTAAGGACTTCATTATTACCTTAAGGGCTGCTCTTTTCTAGCCTCCTTTTTAAAGCTCATTCCTTAATCTAGGCAAAATAATAACGAAAATAAATTTTAAAATATTTTAAAGTTTGCAAAGTTTCTATGTTTAAAGTATGCAAGTATAGCTTTTTCATTACCTTAAGATGCTTTAGCTGTAAAGACACCCAATCTACAGTGGAAATATATAATATCATGAATTGGATTTAGTGGACTCCAGTAAATCATAACATTAATATTATTGCAGGATACTTCACCTTAGCACCAGATTAAAGAACACCCATCTCCAGTAGAAAAACCTAAGCTTTAAACACTCCAAGTTTGAGAATAGAGCTGTGCAAGCCATTTACTTTGAAAATCTGTAAGCACATTAAGCACATCTAACCTTTGGCTTCAGTACAGACACGAAACTTGGATGAAATATTCTTAAAAATTTTAGTCTTTAAAATTTAGTATGGGAATTTTCAGGACTAATGGACCTTTCTAGATGAGCACGCTTGGGTAGCAACTGAAGACTGCATTTGGTAATTTTAGATGAAGAAACAAAACAATTTCACAAGTCCTTTTTTACCAAAACATCAATCCAGCAGAAAACACAAATATCACACAGAGAAATAAATTAAAAAAAAGCCCTACCAGTTGTAAATCTTGGATTATTAACAGCTTAAAAATTTTGCAGAGACTCGGTAACTTTTTTAAATACATCTATTTTGCCCAGATTTTCTATGAGTACCTCCAATTCCTTCTTTGAAATTACCTGTCATCAAAACAAAATAAACTGATAAAACAGGTTCTCATTTGTTTAAAACCCAGTGGAGACTCTTCAGGGAAATCTTTCTTCTGTCCTGCTTTTTTTTTTCTCACCATGACTACAAGTTAACAAGCTAAAATTGTGGTTGCAGTAGAAGCTTCTGTCATGTGGAATGGAAAGGAAAAAATATTTTGGCAACCAACTGAGTAACTTTAACCCAGAACGTCTCCATTACTTAATGTTTGGTCAGAGTATTATTCCTAAAGTTCATCAGCGTGAAAATAAAACCAGCTCTTTGGGAGCTTCCAAATGCGAGCAAGGAAAGAGTTTCATGCAATTTTCCAATTGCATTTTGAAGGGCAAGGAAATTGTAGCATTTACTTATTTCTGGCATTGAATCTCACTTCAAAATTACAGAAGATATTTTTTCAATCAGGTGTTGTACATATCATTTAAACATAACTCTGAAGATGACAATTAATTTGTCAACCTGGGAATCTAGCAAAGAGAAAGAGAAAGAGAATAAAACCCATATAAATGTAGCAAGCTATAGAAAGGTCACAGAAGTACAGGCACAATTACATAATATGTGTGGTTAGGAGAAAGATAATCCAGAAATTCTTAGTTGTACTAAATATAGTGACTCAAATGAGAGGATGAAGTAGAGAGCAAAGCCTCCAGGACCAGATTGGAGCGAAACAGAAAATTTCATCAATCCTAAGCCTGCGTTCAGGAGGGGCATGAGCCCTGAAGCCTCTGAGCTCCTTTGGAATGTGCCCCAAAATAAGGTAGGTCTGGACACAGAGAAGGTAACTCCTGCCTCTACCCATGAGCACTCTGGCTGTGGTTCTGATCCATTGCCTCTCCCAGGAGCCACAGATCCACTCCATCCCTTGATGGAAACCTCAATCACTGTCAGAGAGTCATGCAAAGATCCACCCTTTTCCCCTTGTTATCAGTCCAGTGTGTTACTAGACACTACCGACCGTGTGGAAAGAGAAACAAACAACACAGAAACCTTGCAGGGGAGGTTTTCCACTACAATGGGAAAACCTAAACCCTTGAAGAGTCTTGCAACACAGGTCTGCACGTGCACACACTGTTTATGAGTAAACTTAAAACTGACAACTGCGTTCTCGGATGAAACAGGCATCTACTGGCTTTGTAATTCCCTGGAGGGATGCTGGATACACAGCTTCCTCTGCAGCAGGACAGACCTGAAAGCAGCCCCTTTGCAGAGCTTTGCAGGGATTGGATGTGGGAAAGATAGCGTTGCTATTTAATAAATTTTGGCTAAATTAAATTGTTGAATAGTCATAAAAGACAGTTAACGAGCTCTCCGCTTCTTAATTCTAGTAGAACTAGAGGCATTTCTTCACACTGCTTCAGAACAGGGCAATCTTCTCTGGCAGAGAGGGAGTGGGGAAATGGGCAGCAAGGACAGAATCACAACAGCTGTCTGTGCAATTTATGGCACGATTTTTCAGAGAGAAGTACCCCGTCTGTGCAGACTAAAGGAACTGCCAGCAGTAGAAACAGGCAGGGTTTTTTTTAGAATTGGAGGTGCTGGTGACATTTCCTGCTTGAAGATAGGGACAGAAAATGCGGTGGAAAAAGGAGTGAGAGGAATATTTCCTGGCACGTTTAAACAGGGGTTTGACAACACTGGGGCCAGGGTCACCTAGGCCACCTACATTTTTACTGCAACTGAGCGTTTGGTTTTAGCATGTTCCCAGAGCTCCTACTGAGCATTTCCATACGTGCTTCACCCTATGCAAATGCCAGCCTGTTTTTCAACTGTCAGTAGATACAAGCGGTGCATTTGCACTCTGAGTCTTGTCTAAGAGGCATATCAGAAAGTGGATGAGTTTTGTCTTTGGCAGTGCAGCAGAACTTTTAACGTGTGGTTCACTCACTAGCCTGACACCAGCCTTTAAGAGCTGCTGTGGTTATTCTTTATCCCAAAAATGTGATGTCTTTTCCTGCTGTCTTGCTGGGTGTGACAGAAAAAGACATTACTTAGGTTTTTCCTCCAACTTCTCAATAGTTTAAAAGAGTAAATAAAAAATAATTTCAAGAAACAAAGGGAAAATCCCAAGAAAACCCCATTATTATCTTATCCCACCCAAACAGCCTCTCTGGCATTAGGAATTTTCTCCCACCATCACAACAGGACCTGGATCTCTCTTCTCATTGCACAGTTTAAGCTTCCTGTAGTTTTTGTTCATGTAGAGCAGAAATACCTGCCTCTATTCCCTTGAAAATACTTTCCAGCAATTAGAAATGAACTGACAATACAGTAGGATGTTGGCAGTTTCCTAGTGAAATCAAAGATGGAGTAGGGACTCAGTAGGGACCCATCTGGTGAATACTGTGACCACACCAAGATGACGGCACCCACAGAGCAGTGATTGCAGGGTGAGGCGGAGTGAGCGAGGGGGAAAGGTGGCTCTTGGCCAGTTCAGAGTTGGGAGCTTGGGCCTTGCTCTACATGTGGGACAACCACGGTCACTGTGCTGGAAAAGAGGTGGATGTTTGTTGGGGAAGGCAGCTGGCCTGCCAGCAGCCTGACTCTCCTCACAGAAGACATAGGCCCTGACAATATCCTTGCATTCCTGTGAGACAGGAAAGTTACTCATGCGGAGAGATTTTTGGTAATCACGTTGGCCTTGAAGACAGGAGTACAGACTGCCCTAAACCAAGGAGTTGTGGGAAGGTATTTGGGAGTAAGTGAACATGTCGTGAACCATCCATAATAAATGGTCAACACAGCAGGTGTGCAGATACTTTTAGACATCAAAGGTAAACTAACAATGTTTATCTATAAGATATGCTTATCAGAACTTGTTATAATTACTAACCAATCAGTTTGGTGTGAACAGTGTATGTAACCAATTAGCATTTTTTTAGCTTACCACGTTTGCAGTAACAAATGTATATAATCTGTGTGATTTTGCTCAATAAATGGCTTCACCTTAATTCATATTGAATTGCGTGTTGCCCATCGCTGATCTCTGCAGATGTTGGCCATGTAACTTTTTTTTTCCATGTACCACCAGCCACAGAGTCAAACGAAGCAAATCCAGGAGGCTGGCTAAGCTTTGGGCAAGTCAGAATCGTTATCATACCAACAGATCATATTGTAATACTGACCTGGATTTAGGAAGATGGTGGCTTTTGTCCAAGTCACTCAAACACTGATCTATGTGCTTGACTGTAAGCCTGGGACTAAATTCCACTGAAATACTGTTGAGGGGACAGAATAGTTACCACGAGCAGTCCTACTTAAAGCCAGAGTAAATTCTTATCAATAATATACATGATTTTTAATAAATGCAGGCAAAAAGACCTAGCAGAATGGCAGGAACTGTACCTGGCTGGATGTGTTCATGGAGCTGGATTATAAGAAAGATCAAAATTTAGACAAAGCAAACATAAACACAGACAATATGTAGCAAGTTTTTCTAGCCCACTCACTTATTTACACCATGCTTTTGTCTTATTCAGCATCCTGCTTCCATCCCAAAATGTCAGTTTGGGTACTGCTTTTTGTTCTCCATTGGAAACAATTTTCAGGAGGTGCTGAAAGTGATCTATTTAAATTTATCTTCTGCCAGGCATCTATACAATGGGGGACTTCCAATGGTGACCCTATTCTTATAACTTCATTACACAGACCAGATCAACTACAAACTGCGAGGAGTTCTAGGATCAGTAGGTATACGTGCATGCCAACATCGTGCATTCAGAAATCCAGACATAGGCTTCCAAATGATAAACCTGGCTTATATTGTTCTTTAAGAAGCAGATGTTTGTCTTGACTATCACAACCTGTACAGAAACGGAGCTCTTATGAAGAGAGGGAAGTCTGCATAGTCTTAAGAATGGAAAAACAAGGCCCAGTTGAAACTATTTTGAAAGAAAAAACTGGGAAAAAGCACACTACCTGTATGGTAAATATTCTGGATTCTTTACAGGAACAGAAAAAAGGAGGAAAAAAGGTTCTTCAGTAGATAAGTGTGAGAATTTGAAGGTTTTGATTCCATCAGTTACTGGCATGATGCCATAAATGACAAGATTCTTCAATAAGCTAGGTTATCCAACACTAAAATCCTGATATAGAGAGTTATTTAGAGCCAAAGCCTTGGAAGGAATTTAGGATGCAGTCCTTAATTTAGGTTTACATGGTAAGACTTTCTGCAGACCTGAGAACGAATCCTGCAGACAGGTAGTTCTGGCCCTGTTCCAGCTCCTGTAAAAGCTGTGATGTCTTTTCTGAGAGGTCCAGAAACCCACACAGTTTCCATAAGTCCAAATTTTTGAAGGTACCTACTGCAGTCACAAACGCACCTGCTACTTAGACCCCACTGAAAGAATAGCACCTCTTGAAAACAGTCTCCTACTGATAAAGCTTCTGTCTTGAAGGGGGATTTAGCTATAAAGCACAAACATGATTCAAACAGTCAGAGCTTTCAGTATGTCCTTCTACACGCCCGGTACGCACTGCTCCACGATACACTGCTTACATGTACAACAAACGGTGCACTCTGTTTCTTAAAACTCACTACCTGTGCTCTTGCCTTCATTATGAAATTCTGTTGCATTTGGACTTGATATAAACACGACAGTAACTGACCTGTCAGTGTAGATCAGAACAAATCCTATTCAGCACGGCAGGTGATTGTGATTAAACCTGGGCCCTATTTCATAATACGAACAAGCATCTCAAGGCGTGATTTGGAAGGTCCTAATAATTAGACCTCCATTTTCAATGGTGCAGGAATTTTGTCAATACCAGACAGTAAGAGGGATACATGAACTTTAAAATTCAAAGGTATTAACAAGACATGTATGGTGCATATTGGTTAGTTTCATCTTCAAGAAACACAGCTATCTGCAGCACTTCTGCAGAGGCATATGAGACATTTTTAAGGTAACCAACAGGAAAGGAAGGTATAACTTTCTTTCAGAATGTCATCCCTGCATCTTTAAAGTGACTGTTGGAACAAGTCAGTGTTTTCAAGATGCTCTCTGCCAAAATGCCAAATTATCTGCATCAGTGTGTGCTATTCCTGCACAAACCAAAGCAAGCATTCAGAACTGGACATGTGTATAAAAGTATATTCTGCGTGAGAATGAAGCAAGACTGAATATGGCCCAGGAAAGATTTTCTGTATTTTAAGATCAGAGCATTTGATTCTTTTGGAAGATATTTACTGGTACTTGTTTTCTGAGCAACATAATATTCTCAGGTATGGCTCAGTAGATAGCATCGTAAACGTATAGAAGTGAATGGATCTACATCTACATGGGTTTGCCAGGTACTGACGATGTCTTCTGGGAATATGCAAGAAAAGAAAGGATTTTTCCCTTTTAAATCTGTGTTAGAAATTATACAGTCCTCTGGTGGAGCCCCTACCTGTCTGTACGTGCTGCTTTGTTTCCTGTAGGGAGAGGGATGTAAAAAGTTCAGATAACGAAACCTAACTAGAAGGGTAGGCCTCTTAAAAGTATTCATTGTCTGGGGAAAGAGGGAGGAAGGAACTCACCTGACCTTGACCACCCAAGGTTTTAACACTCAAAAAGACTTTCAAAGCTTTCTGAGAGAGATTTACAGCTGTGAAAGGACGCTGGAATTACACTGCAGCAGAAGGAATATGACTCACCTTTGCTTTCTCCCCTCCCCCAAAAGCACCCAAGTGACTCCTGCATTTTTAGAAATTTAAATACCTTGTTTTGAGAACTGATTGACGGAATCAATGGAATTCCTGGCTTAACATCCTCACACAGTCTCTCCAGCCAAATTTCTAGTGCTTCTCTTATACTGTCTGCCTTTGCTGTGAGAACAAGTCTCTACATCGCAATCTCTCTCTGCCCTCTGTATCAAACAAAGCCATCACCCAGGGTCTGTGGCTGGTGCAATTAACTCATTACAGCCATGGTAAGTTCCTAAAAGCCCTTTTCTTGCTGACAAAACTAGCTGCTGTGGGCAAACCATAGTTTTCAGCTTTCTTCACTCTTGTTACCGGTAACTGTCCAGTCTGGATACCTCCTTAACTGAACCATGGCAATATTATTACTGGCACTAATCCCAGAAGGCCCAGCTAGAGATCCACTGTGCTGCACACTCAAAATTCATGATGTTAAATTTTGTACATGATTATAGTGCTAATATGCCCAAATAGCAATGAAACACAACAATGATACTGGCTTCTAGAAGCAGTGAGGGAATTACTCCAGTCACAGCCACATTTTTCTCAAAGACTTTGGAGCAAGTTTGACCCCCTGCTCACACCTCCAAGAGAAGCTATTTTTGTCAAAGACTTCCTGAATAACAGGGAATATACAAACATATACAGCATCTAAGGATCCTGTTCCAGTTTTAATAAACAGGACTGTTCTGGTGGCAGAAGTCATTGCTTTTTTATTCATTCTATATTTGAACGATTTCTGGGTCTTTGGGATTTTCATGCCAATGACTCAATGCCTTGGAGAAAGTATCTCTAACAGTTTTTTCCAGTGAGAGATGCCACAAAACCAGAAGAAAGTTTTCTTTTTTACACTTGCTTTCACACATCAAGGAAATGATTAGAGGCTGGGGTGGCTTCTGGCAGGTGCAACTCCCTGAGGAACCCTGTGCTACTTCTCTCTGTGGTAGGCAATGTATCAGATATCATGCTTAACTTCTTCACAGGGTGTCAGCCTGGCATACTATGCTTCTGCCCAAGGAGATGTCTTGGAGTGCTAGGATCTCTGAATCTGTTTTGAAGTTCTTTGCTAAAGGTACAAAAAAATTATAATAAGCAGGAGGAATGAGATCTCTTTCCTCTCCCTGCTATGGTTTTTAATGAACATTCTGGATCAGATCAGTAGAAAACCCCTGAATTAAATCTTGTGTGAAATGCAGGAATTGCAGATCTGAACTTTGCAGCTCTCTCTCACATTTAAAATATCAAAATCACAGGTACAACTGTGTTCAATGATTTTTGGAAAAAAGTGTACAAATTTCCTTGCAAACTTTACAGCTGGGATCTTCCTCAATTATTTTATTCATTACATTCCTTCTTTACAAGCAGTATTCATTTCATAAGTCAATAACATATGGGATGTATCGATGTACTCAAATGAATAGGACATGTTCATAACTCCTGCAGTTGTTTTTTCACACCTGAGACAGAATATAATGCTCCATATCAGTGCTCATTCACAGCTGTACTGCATAAATAAAAATTTAGGGACCTGCAGGGTCTGAGGAAGAGAGAAACAATGACTTAAAAGAAAATTCAGCTTTTTAGGTGCAGTTCACTGCAGTGTTAGGAGAGGTAAGAGTCTGTTAAGCTCACTTGCAAGAAGTTCTGTCATGATTAACTCTTTCTCAGGGAACATTGTGCTGCTGACTATCATCTGCATGATTCAAAATGAAAGGTGTAAGAGGTCACGTTTGAAAGAAAGCATCACAAAGAGAAACAGTTGGGCCCTGGGCTGGGGGGGGCTGGCCTGCATCCCATGGCCTTCGTGACCAGGAGGAAGGGGTTGTAGATTTTGCTGCATGTGTCTGGCACTTTACTGAGGCTCAGTTGTGTCTTCACGACCTGGCTGTAGTTCTGCAGGGGGGGCTCGAAGTGTTGAGACCCATGTGTCTCACAGCCTCCCTTCCCAGGGTACAGCAAACTTGCCCTTTCAACATCAGCCACTCCTGCAGAATGCTAAAACCTCCCCTTCCTTGTCTCTTCTCCCCTCCCTCCAGCCTGTCTGACTCCTTAGGCAATGCTCAGAGACAGGAGCCTTTGCTCAGCTGGCAGCACCCAACTTTCCCCCTGTATGTTCTTGTAGTAATTATGATACTAAATGCCTTGATCCCAGAACAGCTCTGGTCTCTGTTGATCATGTTAATGAACATATAAAACAGCAAACATGGTGGTGATCACACTCCAGCAGGGACAGCCAGAAGGGAACCGATATTTGCCAAATAGATTGGGAGGCAGCCAAAACTGACCTTTTCCCAAACTTTTTTTGGGGGGGGGTCTAACAAAATAATGGAGGCAAAAAATAACTACTATTAAAATTCATCTACTTAAGGAGAAAAGGGGGAAAAAAAAGGGTTTATGAAACTCCTTCCTATTCCTTCTTCTCTGCTGTCTGTTACAATCTATTGCAAGACTGTGACAGCATTTAGGAGTTTAATGCCCATGGAATAGAAAGTTGTCACAGGTTGATGGGCTCCTGCTGCTAGATAGTGTCCACATCATTAATCATGGACACTTATCTCCTTCGCCTCACAGGGGAGCCAGTAGTGACACTTGCTCACTGTACAGTGGAAGACACCAAAAACTATAATCTACCAGTGGTAAATTTACCATGAGATTGTGACAAGGATCATAGACAAATATGGGTTGCTGTGCCTTGCAGCTCAGGAGCACATTTATCACCCAGTGATGATGACTTGGCTGACCCCTGGCCTTCCCTGCGCATCCCCACTCACACCTCCAGACTTGACACAGTCGCTTGGTCCCTGTGCTGGGAACTGCACCGTTGAAGTGTGGTCCCCTGACTGCCACGGTGCAAGCATCTCAGTTTGCAGTTTGGTCTGTTGGACCAGTAAAAACAACAACAAAGCTGACTTCTGAATAGAAAAGAAGTTTTTTGTTAGCATTTCTTTGCATAAATAAACCCTTTGCTTTCATTTGATGGAAAAGAATTTTGTGTGGAAAAAAAAAATCTTCTGTTTTCTTAACGATGCTCCTGATTTAACTCATACAAATTAAAATGCAAGGCTAATTTTATGCTGCAATCACAGGACAGAGCTGGGATGAGGGGTTCTAATTCTTCTTAGACTCAGTACCCCAAGTGTGTGAAGTAGAAAATGAGTCAAAGATGATGGAAACCCAGATTAGCTGAAGTTCTAAAAAGAGCATGAGTTTACAAGCCCATTTTCAAAAGACTATTGTAACTAATGTATTATAAAATATTCTAAACACTGCTAGAATTTTCTCTTAAAGCTGTCCAACACTACAGGGAGATTTATTAAATATTCATTTAATGAGAAAATAAGTGAAAGACAGGTACTCCCCTTATAATCTACTAGTCAAGTCACTTTGAGATTTGGGTGATGTGCATAAAACCCAGCACCTACATAAACCAGAGCAAATGTCTGAATCACATTCTACTGAGCTACCAAGAAAAGATGTGAGAACACACATTAGAAAATTTCCTGAGTACTTCTTTAGCACTAGCTAGAAGATGGACAGGAACCCATTGCATAGCTTTTTCATCCTAAGGGAGAGAATAGCCAGCACTGTCATCCCTTCCATCTCTGTTTTTTGGTGCTCAGCCACAGAATTTTTTAAAAGTTAAATTCTTCTGCCACATAAATTCTCCAAATGGGATAAGTTATACTGAAATTATAGCTTCATCAAATACAATCTGGTTAAGAACTAAAAAATAATACTTACCTACTTCTGTGTCCTATTGGAAGGAAGGTATTTGGCAGCATATTTTGTTTCTTGAGATATCTAAATCAAACTACTTTTGTACAAAACGTACCCACAAATTTAAAAGAACTAGATTTGAGTATTTGGGGAGAATTTTCCCATATGCAGTTGGTCTAACTCTCATCCCTCAAAGGTTTTTTAATCAGTTGAACAAAAACTTGGTTCTATATTTGAAAATTTTAATGTTCTGTTGTGCTACTCACTGATTAATGGAAAAAATCCTGCACATTGAGCCAATGTAAGCCAAAGATATTAAACCACAGGGTGTGGGGGTTTTTCTAGACAAGAATTTTTGGCAGGGCATACTTTTCTGTAGATAGCTGATAATTTACCCTGGACACTTCCCATTACACAAACCAGGATTCCCTTAAGATCTGGAGAAGTACTAATGAAATATTACATGTTTATAGGCAAACAGCTCTCTTGTTGCTTGCAGCTCACATCAAAGGGCAGGTCAGTGTTTCTTTTAGTTTCTTTGGAGCAGCTTCTACATTCAACAGGCAGATACAGTTCGAATTGTACATTCAATGCAAAACTGTGAGGAGTGGCTGACACACTAAAAGGCTGTGTTGCCATTCAGAGAGATCTTGACAAACCAGAGAATTATGTCAAGAGAAACCAAATGAAGTTCATTAAAGGCAGGTGTAGGGTCCTGCATCTAGGGAGGAACAACCCCAGGCACCAGTATAGGTTAAGGGTTGACCTGCTGGAAAGTAGTGCTGAGGAGAAAGAACTGGGAGTCCTGGTGGTCACGCAGCTCTCTATGAGCTAACAGTGTGCCCCCATGGCCAAGAAGGCCAATGGTATCCTGGGGTGCACTAAGAAGAGTGTGGCCAGCAGGTTGAAGTAGGTTATTCTCCCCCTCTCTGCCCTGGTGAGGCCGTACCTGTACTATCATGTCCAGTTCTGGGCTCCTCATTTCAAGAACAGCAGGGAACTGCTGGAGATAGTCCAGAGGAGGGCTACAAAGACAGGAGACTGCAGCATCTCTCATGAGAAAAAGACTGAGAAGGGTCTGTTTAGTCTGTAGAAGATTGCAAGATGATCTTATCAATCCTTGTATCTAAAGGGTGGATGTCTAGAGGAAGAGGCAAGACTCAGTGGTGCTCAGTGACAGGACAAGTGGCAATGGGCACAAAACGGAACACAGGAAGTTCCATGTCGATACACAGAGAAATGCCTTTAATCTGAGGGCGACAGAGCACTGGCACAGGCTTCCCAGAGAGCTCATGGAGTCTCTTTCTCTGAAGATATTCCAAACCTGCCTGGATGCTGTACTGTGCATCCTGATCTAGTTGATCCTGCTTTAGCAGGGGAGTTGGACTAGATGATCTCCAACACAAACCATTCTGTGATTCTGTGAAGCTGGACATCTTGAACACCAAAGAATGTCACAACTGATTATGTAATCTCCAAGGGAGTGATATTTTTCTGCTTCATTATATTAATCTCCATTGCTTTTACCTGTTTGTATGATCTATAATGTGTCCCATAAATAGAAAAAATAAGCCAATCCTTACTGCCTTTTAAAACTGAAAAAGATCATGCTAGATAACTGCTCAAATGAAAACAAAAAATACATTGATGAGGATGAAGTACTTTGAAATTATTTTGCTTAGAATTTACTTTTACAAACACAGAAGGTGGGATTTTGATCCCACTGTGGCTCAAAATTGATGTAATTTCACCAAGTTAATTTGACTATATTGAGACATAACAGAGGTCAGAACTACATCTTGATGCTGTTTGGAGTGAATAAAGGATGAATCAATATTAAGTTTGTTCTTTCCATGTCTGGTGTTTTTTTTTTTTTTGATGGCCTGTAACAATGAGACATCAGTGTGCTACCATTATCCTTCATAATGAAAACTTTTGGCTTGGACTTTACTTTTCAGATCTTCCTTTTTTATATTCTCAGCAGGTTTCTTTGCAAAGATACACATACCAAAGTTATGTTGAAGAGGAGAAACAAGATATTGTTCCAGCTGAGATGCTGGGAAAGTTAACTCACACAATTCATTTTTTCCCAGTTTTGCCTTCAGGAAAATCACATTACTTAATCTTATTTTGAAAATGAAGTCATTTCAGTGATATTAGACCAAAAAAATCAAAGATAGACCTTCCTTCCTTCCTCTTCTTCCTTCCTCTCCACCTTCCTTCCTTCCTCCCCTTCCTCCTCTTCCTTCCTCCCCTTCCCTCTCTTCCCTCCCTCCCTTCCCTTCCTTCCCCTCCTTCTCTCCTTCTCTTCCTTCCTTCCCTTCCCTCCCTCCCTTCCCTTCCTTCCCTTCTTTGATGTATAGCATAAAAGCAAAGCATACAGACCGCACACAAAAGAAAAAAATATAAAAGTAAGGGGGTATGTTCTTAGCTGATTCTGACCTGATCAGCTATGATCACTTAGACACAGCATATATCATAATCCTTTGTGCCATTGGTTAGCCATACTACTGTATTACATAACTGGAAGCAAAATGAGAAGGAAAAGTCTTCTTCATAGCAAAAAATGGAAATATTTAAGCAGAAGATAATTGTCAACCTTTTAAAAAAAACCCGAATGGTTACCAACTCATTTTGAGGTTCCTAGAAAAACCGCGGTCACTTTAATATTTCCCCACTTTTTTCCCCAGATGTAAGTTTTCAGGCATATTAGCCTAGTGCAAGAACGTCTGTAACCTCTCTCCATGCAAACACAGCCCAGTGAAGACGCTCGTTTCTTGCCACAGAATTTGAAAGATATGCTTCTTCCATATTAGCCTGTTTTAGTGCCAGCCATACTGTAAACAGTATGAGCAATCACGGGTCAGAGTGGTAATGAAACAGTCAAGGGAGAAAGCAGGAAGATATGTTCACCCTGAATTTACTGCAGGCTTAGCAGTTTTTCCCATTGTTTAAGCCCCTGTCTCCATCCTGCACACCCATGAATGAAACCTAGAATTAGTGCACATGAGTAATTTGATGTCACCACATGCAGCATGTGAAAGCAAAGCTGAGGAAGAAAGAATAACATGACACGAATGCGCCTGTCTTTCTGACTTCAAATGCCCTGTATTCCACTGGCCTGATAAAATCTTGTATTTGTAGTGCAGTGCTCTGTTGCTACTTGCACCAAATCAAGGAACTGCTCATGCTTTCTCATATTTTACTTGCAATATTTCATTTACTTTTAGTTACTCACAATGCCTTGACAGATTAAAATGTGAGCTATCAATAAACTGCCAGTATAATTAAGGATTATTTTTTTACCATCTTCTGTGACATTGCTTTGCTCTCAGCTTTTAGAGAGCTGTTGAAAGGCAGCAAAGCTACATCCCCAGAGAATGAACAAATACAACTCTCCTATCCCCCTGGTCCCCTGCAACATTTCAAGCTCAATTTACCATTAGGAATATCCTCCATGCACCAAGTGCTTTGACTGGGGACCATAGGCGTGGGAAGTTAGCTCAGTTTCTGTCTATTCAATTTTGAAACTCCTAATTGTTTAATCATGGCTTCTGCTGTGATACAACCTTATAATTTTTTCATAGCCTGACACTAATTTTAAATATCATCTGAAAAAGGAAGAAAATACACTTCCTAATGTCTCTGGAATAAAAAGACCCCTACAGAGGCAGAAATCTAGAAGTGACCAGAATTAAACCCCCTTTACTACTCAGAACAGAATTGTGTAAACTCCAACTACTTCCATTTATCTTCTACTGAAATATTGGTGTACTCTGTATGCCAGCCTGCTGGGCATGTTGGCCCAGCATCTGCATTTCAAAAAAGGATGCAGAAAACTATTAGAAAGAGATACTAGAATGACAGCAGTATATAAGCATGCATTACAGGTATACAGAGAGGTAGCATTTAGAAATTGAAATTTCTTTAATTCTGACTAGCCAGAATTATAGCTTTTAAACTTCCAAGATAATTAACAATTGGATTGATTTACCTGGGAACATGGTAGATGTTCAATATTTGGTGTCTTGCTAGGAGATCTCTATCAGGTTAAATGAAACTTAATGCACAAATGAGCGAGATTTAATAAAATGGACTTAAAACGTAGCATCATAACGTCCCTCTGGGTAGGAATATACATAATTGTTTTTACTGTCAGTAAGCTCTGTCCATCTAACATCTATTCCAATATTCATGCAAGAAGCCACAAACTGTGTATTGCCAGGCCTCTGCCCAGCAGAACTGGTTCCCTGCCTCCAGGTATGACAGCAATACAAGACAGGCAACAGATCGTGATGACCACTCCTGGGATTTGTTTTCACCAGAAAATCCAGCATCCCTCAAAGAGTGCCACTAGTATTATGTGAAGAACAACATTCAGTACAGAGAGACAGAAATTTCACTTAATACGGTATAATCAACTACTTTTATTTTAAAAGATCCCCAGCAACAGCACTTCTCACACTTTCCAACAGACTCTCAGGCAATCAGAATCCCAGAGAATTTACTGCATCTGACAATACTCACTTGATTTCAAAGTTTAAAAATTCACCGTTCAAGAAAATCACCACCTTATAGCTGGGTTGTGGTAACACATCACATGAGTGTTCCTGGTCCATCTCAGCAC
Source organism: Porphyrio hochstetteri (assembly GCA_020800305.1). Lineage (NCBI taxonomy): Eukaryota > Metazoa > Chordata > Aves > Gruiformes > Rallidae > Porphyrio > Porphyrio hochstetteri. Next base: position 14,311,911 of record CM036911.1, read on the forward strand.
AAAGTAAGATTGCTTAAATTACCCTTTCACAGTGGTTGAAAAGAGATTAACTTTTTGAACAGGTACAGCTATTTCAGGGGTAAATTTGTGAATAATGCTGTAGTTTAGGTTGGGGCTTTTGAAGACACCTGGGAGAATTTAACATCTTGTTTTTCTGTAATCTCTGCAGGCTTACTCTTTTGAAAACCCAGTTGTGTGTGCTGAACAACTGATCCTATATCCTTCTAAATGCTCACAGCTATAAGAACAATTCACATTTTGTACCACCTTTTTATGATTCCTCTAGTGATGGGTGTGAGGGAGCCCATCGTACAGAGAAACCATACTATGCTGGATGCACACCGCCCTCCGTAACAACAGCATTACACGTTCAAGTACTGAGATTTTTTTAACATTTTATCTGTTGTTTTTCTGGGAGAGCGAGCTCACTTAAAATATACAGATAAATATTTATCTCAAGAAAGACTGTGCCATTAAAAAAAAAAAGAATATATATATATAGCACCAATAATCTGACGGTTATTTGTGAAACTCAGTCACATTTGCATTTTTTCCTCTGTCGATTGATACAATGTTATGTAGCATTTTAAGTTGGCAGATAATTGAAGGAAAATAACCATAATAATGAAATCACTACTGGATTACATTCTGATAGGTGACAAATCAATTCACGTATGGTACGTTCTTTGTCATACTGAGACATTTCATTGTGCAGAGGAAACCTCTCAAATTAATAAAACTGTTAAATCCATAAAGTCCCATGTACCAAATAGCACATAATAGAAAAAAGTATCAACCATTAAAAGAATAAAACTGATAAATGCTAGCAGGAGATCATCTGGGAAAAGAATCTTGCTTTTAAGAAGATTATGCTGTAACAGTAATACCTCCCTGTATGTACTATATGCTTATGACATCAGTGTGTATACATCAATAGATATATACACACACAGATACTCGTGTGAGTATCTATTGTCTGCTTTGCTTTGCTGTAGTTCTGCAGGCAGGTACCAGCTGCACAGTAAGGAGAAAGAACACAGTGAATTCCACATAGTTGCATCCAAATGTTATTTAATAATGCTTTTGTGGTGATTTTGCTTTTTAAATGAACTACGATTTAATACCAAGAAATAAAGCTGTTATTAGACTCCTTCTAACATGATTTAGCTCAAATGGGATTTTGTAAAATTCCTAAACTTGCGTAAAAAAGGAAAGAGATTAGAGAGACTTAAAAATTATGTAATAATGTATTAATCCATTTCTCCCCCCTCCCCAGCCTGTGTACATTTGCAAAAGACTCATTCACGTTGCATGATAGACTTTATGAGGTCATAATGAAGTCACGACACTAACCACCTTGTCAAAGATACTGCACAGATAACCCTGGCAAATGTAGAATACAAAAAGCTCTAAAGCAATGACCTTCACATTCCCCCTCTCTCTTCAGTGATCACACCACTACCACTCAGTTATTTGGTGACAGTGAAAGAAATACTTTTTTTTTTTTTAAAGACAGTGCAAAGCAACATGCCACAAACCAGGCTAGGACAAAAAGCTGAGAGAAATGACATATCCTGAGGAAACAGAGTTATTAATTGCTGAAAGACTGAAACTGCCTAGCCAACGGGTCAAGATGAACTCTTAATTAACTCTTTAACTCAGCGTTAATGCTTTTGCAGTTTGAAGGCTTTCAAAGTGCACAAGACAATAGTGCTAGCTATTTTCCCCCCAAAGAACAGCTTTTGTGTTTAAAATAACAACAAAAGGCTTTTAGTTCTTTTATTTCAGTAATTTTGAGATTTTCATTTTTTTCAATTTTGCATGGTGTGTTTTCCCTGGTTTTATAACAGAGGAATGGATGGTTGGACAGCCAAAAAAAGGGGAGTAAGGAATAAGCTCGCTATCAATCCTGACTGCACTTCACAGCTGAATAAATGATGAAACCTATTGAAACTTGTTCAGTTTCTAAAAATTGAGACAGAAATGTCTTTCTTGGGAAGTCATCACAGCTATTTTCTTCATTGTTCAGGCATCTCTGCTTACCAAGTCACCCAAATAGCAGGCTCAGAGCTACAAATCCTGCTGGTCCAGCTCGTATCTTTACCCAATCAGAAACAGGACCGGGCAAGGAAAGGCTGCCCAGCCCAAGGCAGCTCTTCTGCCTCCCTGCTCTTTGAAACCTCAGTAAAGGGAGCCGAGAGTAGTCACAAAAGGAGGAGAGCCACTGCTAGCAGCACACCAATGTCCTCTGAGACTGAAGGAGTTGCTCACTAAAGCAATAGCACTGCTTTCTGTTGGACCCAAACCTACGAAGCTGTCAACAGAGGTGGGATTTATCCTGTTAGCTTGTGTGCAAACCCTTTTTATGCAGACAGAGAAATCTGGATGGCAGGGATTCATACACTTGTTAGAGGCTTTTTGTGATCCCTTTTGGATCAGGCATTCTTACATTACTTGTCATGTCACAGGTTTACCTTTTAAGTACTCTTTGAAACTGTCATGTCCTATTTGACACTGATCTATCCCCCAGTCAATGTGTGTAAGATGAGCAGATAGCAAGAGCAGTACTTTTTACCACATGCATAAAAATTCCCAGCTCTGGCAAAAAGAGCAAAGACAGCACATGTATTAACACACTGAACAGGCTGTGATTTTTTTTTTTCCCCACTAATTGAAAACACTTCCTGGAGAATCAGTAGTTCCACATTAAGTAAACAACCAGCAGTTTCATGGGGATCAAACGGTTACAGTATCTACATAGCAGCCCTAAATCTGAAGCCTTATAGTGCATTCTGGGCCACCAAGACCAAACCTTAAACAGAATATAAAGGAAACAAACAGCTGAAAGTTGAGAAATATCTAGATTTTTTAAAAATTGAATTGATGCTCTGTGAGTATGTTTAATGTGATGTCAAAAGTATCTCAGCCTAACTTAATAACAGTCAAGGAAAATGTAAACTGTACTGTGGCTCAGCTGTTGGCACCATGGCATGGGGGCTTGGCTCGCTGGACTTTGCTGAGATCCCAAGTACTGATGCCAGCCTCGATTTACTTTGTTGAGCTTTGACACAGAAGAAGCATACACAATTCACAATTAAATACATTCCTCTTTCCAAATGGCACCATAACGAAGGAAATGTCTTTAAATAAAGACCTTTTTAGAGAATTATTTTAATTTTAAATGGAAGCACATTTTTCCCCCGCATTTTTTCTTCTAATGAGGCAGCAGTGGCAACTGATATGATTTACAGGAATCCACAGGCACATATTTTATAAATTTTTCTTGCAAAACCAGCGAGTTAAAAGAATTAAGAGTAGGGGAGGCTTTACCTGCATCACTTGTGGCAGCGATCTGAAGGGAGGTGACAAATAGGCATATAATGAGACACATGGCTTTATACCTGACAATCTCGCACATAAAAAGAGTGTCAAGTGTATTTGACAGAATGAAATGAAACTAAAATGTTAGCATTAATTGCTACTCAGTGCTATATTACCAGCCCCACAATCCAAATCAATTAGGAAGATTTGTACCAGTTGTGAGACAAAAAAGATTTTGGAAGCCTGTCAGCTCTAGCGTGTCATTACCTAATGCTGATATGACTGCTCTGGGCTTTGCTTAGAACAGGGAGAGTCACAACCACCCACTTTCAGGACTGCAACCAAAATGGCACAATTGGAGTGTTTTAAAAGAAATTTGACAGGTGTACGGTTAAACATCACAGGTTTGAACAAAAAGATGTACTTCCCAAATGGGAACCTCAGATTGCTTGCCAGAGCGATTCCCCCCCCCCCCCCCCCCCGATCCTCGTCCCATCTAAATTAAACAGGAATTACTTCTGTGTGCTGCTTCAGCAGCCATCACATTTATTTATCAAAATTGAAACGACATACTGAAAAAAAGGATACTTTTTTATTGATATTGGATATATTTTGGTACCTTAAAGAAACAGTTGTGTGAGAATGTATGTAAATTTTCTGCCTTGATGAATTGGTCATGGGAGTAAATCATCAGTGGTGACAGTAGAGACTGATAAAACCTTACAGCATGCTCCTGTGAGGTGAACTTCAAGTTGCCTTTGTCACTGACAAAAATATCCACCTCAGGAGCCAGGACATGGGACTGTTGTTACTTCGTTCCATCAGTGAGATCAAACAGATGGTGATTTGGGTAACAAGAGGAATGTTTATGGTAAGAAACAGTAGATGTGGCTCTTTCCGTGGGTCATCCCACTGTGCCAACAGGAAGATGCATAGGACTATACTCAAAGGACTGCTTTTATCCAAAACAGAAAAGAATCCTCCATTTCAAGGGAATGAGTTCCTCTCACTTGGAAAACGTAAAATGCACACGACTCTCTAGAAAGTGTTGACTCCACCATTCCTGGTGGGCAGCATCTCACCTCTGTGCATGGTGCATCAAACTCCTATTGGCATATTTCTTTTCAGGGAAGTCTTCCTTGCGTAGGAAGAGAAAATACTAAGTAGAGCAGAGCAAAAATATTTTCTACAAAGAAAATCTGAAAAGTGGAATAAAGGTAAGAGCAGAGTTACCCAGAGGCCCAGCTACTTTCCCTTCCCAAGGTTTCCGTTCCCACCCAGCTGAACTGTGATGAAACAGCAGCATGGACAGCTGTTACTCTTGTGTTGGTTATTGGCATGATGCCCCAAACATCATCCAGTTTGAAACGGCAGCTTGCTGCCCATCACTAAACACAAATAACTAGTTAAATCACACAGTCTGTGTCCTACTAAGAATGACATACCCATATACACACGGGAAGGGAAAGGAGAACCTGCCATTGAAACATGACTTACTGAGTTCACAGTGGGTTTTTCTGCTTCTCTTTCCTCCCCTGACAAACGCAGATTGGAGTATCTGAGTCCAAATATGTCCTGTTTCATGAAACACATTCAAACTATCCCTATCTGTCCTCAATCCAGATTCTATGTAAGAAAGGAGGAAGAGAGGAGGAGAGAAGTGCCAATGGACAATTTCACCATAGGGTGAAAATATGCACTGGAGAGGAATTATCATTTTAGACGTAAGTAGCTTAAAAATGTTTTACTTTTCTTCCAAGTTATCAAAGCATATATTATAGTTTAATGGAAAAAAGTGAAGAACTACTTTGTCTTATTCTGGACTTAGAGCTTACCCAGAGTTTACCAAATAAGGACGTTATTTGGATAGTGCTAGAAATAAAAACATTAATGTGAAAGCTGAATGAAGCACTGTTTTACCCTATTTGATACTTGCTATAGGAAACAGGGTCTTGATTTGCAGCTTGGGACTGGCTCATCAGCGCTTGTTCCACCCATCAATTACCAGCCTGCAAGATTTTACAGATGTTGACACTATATTTTGGGAGACAGCAACAGTTCAGGAAAGATCACTGAGTGAAGGAACAGTATCCTTCATGTTCCATAGCACAGAAGTCCACTGTCCACTTCATCTCCCTTCACCGGCATATGTATCTGAGGTCAACAAGATTTAGTATTTTAAAGTATTTTAGTCAGCCAAAGAGACATTAAGTTAGAGAGAAAATGAAATCAAGAGCCGTGTAACTTAGTGCTTGGACCATGTTCAGTGGAAAAAAAAGGGCACGAGCCCATCACATGGTAAAGCTAGGTTAATGTTTATGCATTTTCAGTGGTTTTCCCTCCATATGTAGACAGTATAAAGACTGGTCACATAGACTTGATTTTTGCCCCTCAAAGCCTCTAAAGAGACTAGCAATATAAAATATTGCTACAAACCAGCCATGTGATGGCTGGGCTCTGAGCCTACTGCAAACCTAGAGCCCTACTGAAAACTGTTGAGCTACAATAAAACCTGTTTTAGCAAAGTTTTCTAGTTATCCTAATTCCTTTTCTTCTGAACTGCAAATCTGCCAGACAGTTTAAACAGGATACATAATAATAATAGGGACAGAAAAAAAGTAATTACCTTTTCAATAGCATGACAAGATGACATAAATGTGTAAAAGTCGATGACTTACATTTATGTCTTTAAACATTTGTTGTATTTGTATTAGAGACCAAGTCTGAAATCCTGACCTTATTAATTCTAATAATCAAGGACGTTAAACTATGTGCCAAGAAAGAAAGACTTTCAGATTTACAAAATCCTGGTAAGAACTGTTTGCACTTATATTTCAGAATACTATTATTAAAAAGACCAAGTGCTTTCTTGCACCAGCTACCTTTGACATTTGCCTTGTGATCAAGACGTTAACATTTTACACATATTTTAACACTAAACAGCACAACACAGCTAGTTTTCTTGTAAAAATACCTACTTCATGCCTCTCTACTCCCTCATCCCCAAATTACAATGGCATTTCTTGCATCAATATAGAAAATCAGCAGTGCTCCTGAGAAAGGTTTAAAAGGGTTAAATGTAAATTTTGGAATTATTTCTTATCTTACATGCTTTTAGAGAATAATACCCTGTGCTTAAAAAGCAACTCTAGGAGAAAGGCTAAAACCACGTGCCCCACTGACTTTCCTGGTACTAAATGGTATTCTGCTAATCAGGAACACATTCGTTCAGAAGTAATATCCTGTTATAGACTTCCTAAAAGAACTTCTTATACAGGGTTAATTCTTCTGCTAATAAGCGACTTTTTTGTTTTCTTCAGTAATTCCTAAAGTCCTTAGGGCTTCTTTTTTGATCATATCTTTGAACTGAAACCAAACCAAAGTCAGGAAGCACACAGCTGTATACCAGAAGTTTAGTCACTCAAATTCAGCTACTTCTTCCTGCGCTACAAGAGCGGGCTGAGGCAGGCAGAACGCGCAAGCCACGCTGAAGGTTATGGCCTCTCAAGGACAACAAACAGTCCATTTTAAAGAATAAGATTCAGAAATGCACCCAGTTTTGAGGAAGCATCATAACACTGGGTAAATTGACAGACTCTCAGAAGGGTAAGACTCTTTGTCCTGGCCTTAATCAAGTTGCAATGGCTTAGTAAAATGGTACCAAGACAGCAACTGCTGTTATTCTTTCCTTTATGGTGCTTGAGCCTTGTGCATCAAAGAATTCTGATTCTTCCTTGATCTCTGCTTGAAAACAACACTAGTGATGGTGTTAGTATCAACATCACGGACAGTGTTCATGCATGTGAAGAACGAGGATTTTTACCTGCTTGCACACCCAGTGTTACCAAATCCTTTACTGCAATTTTTGGTTTGCAGTTTGAGATTGGGACTTAGGGTTGACTGACAGGATCACAGTCTGCTACCTAGAGTTTTCCATTATACTCCTAGCTATCCTTCCCATGCAGCAGGTGGCAAAACTTGGTGCAAGGCTATTCTAGGGAGACACCAATCACTGTGCGTAAATCCCTGCACCGGGACCCCAGTGCTCCTACACCCAGCCAAATCCACACAGGGCTGGGACGTGGCTCTGGCCAGGAGCATGCCAAGGGTTGGCTGCAGTGCCTGTGGCTCTTTCTGCCGGAGCCTTGTCACTGCCTCAGGTCATCAGTGAGCACTTTACTCCTTCAAGTGCCCAGCTGGTTAAGATATATTCCCTCTGAATTTCATGTCTTGTTTGAAAAGATTACTCAAAATCAATGTGGAAGACAGATTAGGAAAACAAGTGTAGCCAAGCAATTTCTTAAGCACAGTTATCTTTACATTGAATAGAACACTAGGGAGTTACTAATCTTCACAAAACAAAAACGATCCCCGAGATGTGCTGCTTCTCTCTGCAGCCCTTCTGCTGATATATGAGCCCAAAGCCTGGTCAACACTTACATCCAGACAGACACCCTCTTGAACTCTTTGCTCTGGCTGGCTGTTTTCCTGGCAAGTTGCAGTGGGTCTGTATCCAGCCCAGACAGCATCTTGTCTTAAATGCATTTTTTAATCCTGTTTTGCCACATATTCAGACTGCATAATTTGAATCCTGAGCCTGGGGAAACAACCCAATAGAATAATTACTGAGTCTTAAGCGGTGCATCGGGACAGACTGTCTCAGTAAAATTAGTGTCGAGCATCAGCTCCCAGTCTCTGCCTCTCCTTCCCCCAGCCTCCAAAGCTAGCTACTTTTTCAATAAAAAGATGCCCAAATGGCTTCTCACAGGCATCCAAAAAGAGAATCAAAAATCAGAATTTACAAACCAAAACTGGGATTCAGTTTGATACAATCAAAACGACTAGGATGTATGAGCTTTGCTCAGTGTACTCGCTGACTGCTTCTGGTCATTAAGAGCACCAGTTCCCAGGAGTATTGGTGCCTTTCCTAATCTGCCATATTTCAGTACAGCTCATGAAATTCTCCCTTCCAAAGTTGTCTGTTCTCATTTCAGCTGGATACAGTATTTATTTACTTTAGGAAGAAAAATTCCTGCTCAAATTGACTGTTGCAGTGTATGTTAACAGCATCTCCATTTAACTCTGAAGGGAAGAAATATATATGAAAAAATGCTACTTGCTTCAGAAAGGGAGAGTCTTTAAACTCTTTAGTAAGAGAAATATCAAAATAATTTCCATTAAAATGGCCACTGGAAAGAGTTTGATCACAATACAGGCAGATTCAAGAGAAGTTTACCTTTAGGTCTACTCAGTAACAAAATGTATCACGAAGACTTTAGTTCTGACACTTGGAATGGCCCGAAAAATGGATAATGTTGATGTGCAATTTATTCAGATAACTTCCCTATCAACTTGGAAATAACGATTTTGTGAGTAAACATGACTTTACTGCTGCAGTCAATATTTCTTTGTGGATTAAAGTACCTATTGCATAGCCCATTCTTTGTGGTACTATTCAAAATGCATGTTAACACTGTCTCAAAGAGCCTGCAAATAAACTTTTTTTTCCCTAAAAATGAACTGATTTTCCATCAGTTCTGTTCTCAGTACCCAATTGGTTCTTGGGGCTAATTCACTTTGGCAATTCCCATAAATAAAAATAAAAAAGGTGAAATTAATAACTGCTGCTATACCTCTACTGCTGATTTTTTTTCCCCTACATTTTGGGGCAGTGATGGTTACAATCATCAGTATTTTAACTCATCTAGCTAATTATATGCTTCAAAAATATAAGGAATCGCATTGTCTCGCAACAACAGTAGTGTCTCCTGTAACTGGTTGCAATAAAAAAATAGCTTCTAGATTATCACCATAAAAAAGAAGTTTAAAATCCACTGGAAAATGCAAGTAATTTAAAGACCCTTTTGAAAAAGAAGAGCTACTCTGGGCAGATCAGTGTTGTATTTATTATTGTAACCATGGAAACAATATAAATTCCCATCTGTTAAGGTATTTGTTTGCTGCCTGCAAATGATGAATATACTGTACTCAATAGGTGAATGAAACAGTTACAATTTCAATAAGTAGCCAGATTTGTGATTTTTGTTTTCTGTAAGACACAGAAGAGAGCTCCTGGGTATGATTTAAAGCTCTATGAAATGTTTGGAATGAAACCACAAACCCTGGGAAATTTGCCTGGTTCCAAAGCTTTGTGTCAAACCAGAAACTCAGACTCAGTCTTTATGAAGGTTCATGCTCAGTTTTGAGAACATGGGGATGAAGCGGGGAGGGAGGGGAGGGGCAGTGGAAGGGGAAAAAAAGCCAGTTTAAATAACTTTTGTGCCATCACAAGGTGTATTCAGTCAATCTGGTCAGATTGATTGAGTCCTGCCTTCAAGGTTTGGGCTCATGCAGTCTGCGATTACAGCAGATGCATCTGCTCCAAATCCTTCTCTGAACTTCCCAGGTGCTCAGAGTCAGGGCTCAGTTTGGGATTTGAACTCCACAGCTCGCTCGCTCTCTAAAAGGCTGAAACAAAACAGTTAAACTCATCACTCCAGAAATGCATTTGGGTTGTGGAATTCAGGCCCATTTCTGGTTCAAAATTGAAGTCAGAAATTCAGCTATGCACTTTTTATTGCTCTTTTGTGGGCACACTTTGAAATATGAGGCAGACTTTGAAAAAGGTGTGGACTATGTCTATGGGACAAAGATAGACTGTGTTCATCTGACTGTTTTGTCCTAAGGGAACCAGAAGCTAAAAGATAAGGAGGCTGACAGAACTAAAGAAAGAGGAGAGAAAAGAAAAATGTTTATCAACCATAATTTATAAAAAGTCATTTAATTCTGTGTAGGCATAAATGTTTGTCTGAAAGAGAATCCTGGCTACATTTGAGATTTTTGCAAATAAACTTCATATTATAATAGAGATGCAACATGGGAAAAGGGAGGCATTCAGAAAGAAGTCCAGAACTGTGGTGTAATAATCCTCTCACTCTGTACATACTTATTTTTCTTAGTACAGAATAGTGATACAGGATGGAGGTTTCTGCTGTGCAGGGTTGTGGGTTTTTTTCGTGTTTGAATAGGTTGCTATCAAAGTGATCAAGAGTCTCAGCTTTGAAATACAGTACTTGTTACTTCAGGGGGAAATCAATGCTACCAGCAATGACTCTGGAATAGTCAGAAGGTGAAAATGTTGAGAATGTCTGAAGAATGTTATCGACCAACAACTTCTTTCTCTTTCATAACACCACCAATGATATTTAGTATTAAAAATCTACTTTAAATGCACTGTGAGATGTTATACACTCTCATCTTACAGATTATTTTTGGTTAAGGAAAATATGTTCAATGTCAAAGAACATGAAATTGAAAACTATTTGCCAAGTAATGTGGTTTAGCCCAGCCAGCAGCTGATCACCCTGCAGCTGCTCACTCACTCACACCTCCCTTGGTGTGATGGGGAGGAGAATTGGAAGAAACAGGTAAAACTTGTGGACTGGGACAAGGGCAGTTTACTAGGACAGCAAAGGAAGAGGACGTAACAGTACTTAAAATATACAAAACAGGTGATAGACAATGCAATCTGCTCACCCTACTGGACACCCGACTCATCCCCTTTGTCATATGGTATGGAATACCCCTTTGGCTAGTCTGGGTCAGTTGTCCTGGCTGTCCCCCCTCCCAGCTTCTTGTGAAAATTAACTCTATCCTAGTTAAAAAACCAGGACAAGTGACAAAGCAAAAATAACACATTTTTTACATGCAGTCTCTTTCTTGGTGTTTTTCAATCAAATAGCCTCAGAGAGAAGTCTTCAGATTATAGTCCCCTGTAACAGTCATGAGTATAGACTTACAAACTGGAATCTGTTCTGCTTTTCACATCAAAGGAGTTATCAATGGAGATTGGAAGTGATAAATATTTTTGGTAAAAATCTCCAATACAGAAAGAAAACAGATTGGTTTTCAGATACTTCATGGAGTCTGTGGATCTAGAATCTATGGAAAAAAACCCTAATCCTTGGATGTTGTGACAGAGTATGGGATCTGACAAGCCACTTATATCCATATCCATCCTTATGTCCATCCAATATAAGGATGCATTGAAAAGATCCTTTATAATTATTAAGGGTTGTTTGAGAAATCTTCCTGCTTGCTCTTACTGTGGTTGTAGTCCCTGCATATGTACAGATCTTGAAACCTGAAAGTAGATGGAGAGGGAGGGAACAAAAAAAAAGAGGGCCACTGGAATGCTGAAATCCACACCCAGATTAAAATTAGAGGGAGATTTAAATGCAGGGAGTCCTCTCTGAGCAGGTAACTTTGAGAGTCATCTGCATCATAGTAACCCAGAAACTACACCAAGATCCTGTTGCTTTGGTCACAGATATGCTATGAGATTAGAAAACATTTGCCTTAAACAATTGTCAAACTTTTCATGCAACATCTTTACAAAATTTGTTGAGCATCTATTTGTACATTCTCGGTGGATGCAAATGGGTATTTACATGTGTTAATGTGCAGTTTAATGTAGAAAGATGCATTTGGGAAGCAGTAACAGATTTTGTGGGCATATTTAAGAATGTTAATTTGAAAATGTATGCTATAAACTTTGATAATTTCAGAACAGACCCCAGAGAACTCTTAAGTGGCAAACACAAAACACCTACTCAAAAAGGAAAGAAAAACAAAAAGCACATCGACTCTGTAATAGGCAAGCAAGGAGAGCAGAACAGAAAAACTACTGGGGACAATTTTACAAGACCAAATACAAGAATGTCTTGAAAGCTGTCACCTACTTACCCATCACGATTGGTTTATCCTCTGTGGAAGGACATGCTTAACTAATATAGATGAAGGTTTTCTTTCCAGCGATAACTGCTACAGTGAACAGGGAACAGATACCGTCCACTGCACGTTTTGATCAACAAGCATCTGATACTCAGTTCCAGATCAGAGACAACTGGCTTTGGTGTTGAGACACTAGGTACAAGCCCGCCTGTTGGGTAGGGAGCTGTATTTAGCAGCATCTTTCTTGACAGAAACATGAAGAGAGACTAACACAGGATTTAAGAAAGTTTCTCCTGTCTTTGCAGTAAATGCTAATGACTGAGCCAAAGAATGAAACTATGAGCTATGAACTATGAGCTAATGACAATTTTAGTGTTACAAACAAAATAAATTGTGTCCCGGAATAGCCTCCTCATGGTGCTAGTTGTACCAGATGGGGAAACAGGGTTCTAAATATTTTATGAACTTCTTTCATTGAAAAAACCCTCACACATTTTAAAAGATGGACAAGAACAAAACATATACAAATTTAGAGACTGAAACAGTCCAAGTAAGTAACAGACAGAATTGAAATACATAGAGGCTCTTCTGAGTAGTCTTATCTATTCTTCTTAGAATCAATATACCATTACCGTTTCCCTCTTACTGCAAACTGGAGACCAGGTCCAGGTTCGTTTGTCACATCAACCACGTAAACTTGGTAGCACTTTCAAACTGAATCCAAGACCTCTAGTATATGTATGCTATATATAAGTAATACAATCTTTCTTCAAAGAAACTATATCGAGAAAATAACTTCTCTGAGATCATGGAAGAGGGGATTATATTAAGTCAAAGGCTTTTATCTTCACTACTCTGATTATGTGTTTTAACATATTTTTTAAAATTTTATGAACCACAGCAGTTGTGTTTTGAATTATTTCTTAAAATTAAACAATTAATTTGCTAGTAAAATAAAAACTTCTAGCTAAAAATTATGCCTGCCACCTTAAACCACCCACAATCTATTTATAAATCACTAATACAAAATATCTCTCTCAGACTATTAACTGGTTTATGACTTTTAGGAATCCTCCCAAGGATTGTTGATCTCAAGGTAACTTTTTTCAGTGCATCACAAGATTATTCTCTTAATAAGCTGTTACCTCCTTTTTGCCCCATCAGGTGTTATAGGCTGTTCTCTGTCTTTCAGGGGATTCTGGATAAATACAGTCTTTAACTACAAAGATTAAGATTTAAAAAAAAAAAATCTCCTTAACATTACAGCCAGTTATTTATGAACTGCTTCTTTCTTTCAGAGAATCAAATTTCATTTTCTCACTTCCAAAACCTGGAGAAGATGGGGAAGGACAAGGTCTTACAATGCAACACACAGGAGTTTGTTAGAGATGAAGGATGCTTTCTAATGCCTTTAGACGCCCCTCATTTTTGCATCTTAATGCAAAAATCAACTCTTCTCTCAAATCCAAGTCTCAGGCACAGAACTCGAAGAAGGCTTCAAGAAAAGAGAAATGAAAATTTACTCGGGTTCTCTATGACCTGGGGTTGGTTGGGAGAAATGGCAAAGCCTCTGCTGACTGCTGGCATTTCTGTGCTGGGCTTGGCTCTGTGATAAAGGTGATAGGTAGGTAGTCACCTCTGCTTTCACTGGCTTCCTAATGATCTATTGCAGGTTCCCTTTACCTCATCAATTGCCAGAGAAAGTAGGTGTTTCGGGTGATCCTGACCTAGGGTGTATGTGCAATACATACTCAGCTTGCACAAGAATAAAGACATGTGCAGGTTAACATGTCTTCACAGCACAACAAACCACTGTAAAAAAACCCTATTAGCTTACTCTCAAAATCAATAGCTAAACTGCTTCTGATTTCACAGCTAGTATAGCTTCTGCTTTAAGTCTTTGTATTGCTCACTACTGCAAGATGTGCACATGTCCTCCTAATAGGTTTATGTCTGTGAAATGCTTGCAAAAACTTCTGTTATTGGTCATGAATGCTGAAGGGGCTTTTGAAAAAGTAGAGCTAGCAATAACTTAAGGCCCCGAGACCTGGGCAGATAGTCCATACTCTGATGAGATGCTGAAGCTGTGAGATAGGGCTACAGTCTTTAAAAGACAACTATACACATCCAAGCAGCCGATCCAATGTGTGCATGAAATTGCATAAACTCGTGCATGTGCCATGTCTTTCTCCCCTTGCCCCTTGACCACAGCAAAATGTCAAACTGCCACTTCATGGAAGCCAGGTAGCCCTAAAGGACAGAATCAATAGGATGCCTTTAGCAGCTGAAGAACTTCAGATCCAGACTGTTCTAGTTTATGTTAGCTCCTAACAACACTAAATTGCTTTTTTATACATGGTGGTAATACAGGTTTGGAGGCTACAGGGAAAGGTGTCAGAGAGGTATGTCTGGATAAACACAAATATCCTGAAAGCCTATGTGTTCCTTTGCATTCCTAGAGAAGAAACAGGACAACTCTGAGCAAAGCTGAGACTGAACCAGCTGTATTAGCATTTTTGAAGGCCCAGTAAGAATAAATTGCTTTGATGAGGTCACTAAGCTGTATTTGAGGGCATGGTGCTCAAAAGGAAAAATGCAGGAATAATGGGAGGAACTGATATGATACTCCCATCCTAAGAGGAAGGGGTCTGTCAAGGGTGCTCCTGAACTCTACTAGGCTTCTTGTTGAGGAACAAGAATCAGGAAAAATGAAGATGCAGTGCTGGTTTTACTTATCCCACGTACAGCTGTGGGTCACTATCAGAGTAAAGTCAGCATTCAGGATTTACTGTGGGTCACACAGCTAGGTGAGTGCTAGATTTCTCATTGTAAAGAGACAGTTAAAGGGCTTAAAAAGCCAACTGGATCTTTGCAGAGACACAATTAACTATGAAGGCCAGAAAAGATGAGAAATATAGCTTCTGGAAGGAGGGAACCTCCAACATATATAAATGCCAAAAGCAGCCCTCCTGCATACAATACAGTCAGCCCAAATCAAGATGTTTACCTGCCACGAACTTGCACTTAAGCACTGATGTCACCAGTGAGTAACCATTTGCAGCTTCGTTAGAGTCTGACATAGCAATTCACCTTGAAAATGTGTATGTATACAAAAGAATCACCACAGGAAGTAAACTGGAGAGATCTAATACCAGGCAGCAAACCAAAGGTGTTATGATCACAAAACCAGGAAACAGTTTCAGATACCTTCCAGCTAGCCTGTGAACGACACCACCTTCCCCAAATCCCTCACGCCTCAAGCTCTGTCAAGGCTGAATTATTTCTCACAGGGTGAAGAAGACGTTTTTATCAAAACACGCTTTACTCAAAATGAGAAAATTTGCAGGTAATGCAAATATGCGTAAAATTATCAAGAAGAAAAACCAATATTAATATAATTAAGGATATAGCCAGTCATAATAAAATGAAACAAAATCAAATAGCCATTTAAGATACTTTTTAGAATTATGTCTGAAAGTCTGTGAACACACAAAAATCTTGGCCTATTCAAGCTGTAAAATACTGACGATGCTAGACAGAGATGCCATTGGAGTTGACATCTATATTGTTACACACACTTAACTTTATTTATACCAATGATCTGGTATAACTAATCCAGCAATTTAACCAACTGCTCCAACACCAGCTAAGGTATCTATTATAAAAATAGTGCCCAATCCTAACTCGCTGCCCTGCAGATCTAGTCTAGATTTTAGCAGGAAGCCAACAAGCAGACACAAGCAACAGATCCTGCACTGCCCTTCTCAGTTACTGAAAGAAAAGACTACTAGGCCTTTCAGAAAGGACTAGAGCAATATCAAGTTGTGATGGAGAAGCCTGAGAGTCTGTATTGCTCCTCCCGCAAGGAGTGCATATAGCCACACAAGGGCATTACATTGAACTGGTATTCCGATAGCGTTTCTGAGAGAATCGTGCCTTTAATTTTGAAGGCATTACATAACAGGAAGGCAGAAGGTGACAATGTTCAGCTAAAGGGCCTAGAAGTTCGTACAATGGGGACCCTTTTCCCTTGCGATAAGGCCTGAGTAAAATCTTCCTGTGTGCATGTAATCTATATGGCAACTCATATTCCATTATAACTGCTCAGACAGATATGCATGTAGTTCCTTCTTTCTCTGACACTTCTGAGACTGTTGCTTGTCACTAATAAGGATAGTTCCTACCCCTGTAGGGGTACATCCTGACACAGCACTCTGAAGTGATGAGGTAATGCCTCCCTTTCCTGACATACAAGATAGAAGGAGTAATGTAATAACTACTTTGCATTAGAAATGACTACAAGTAGAACCTAGCAAGAGCTTCCTTTTGCTGCTTCACAAAGCATTAAGGTCACATGTCTGTTGCCACAATTTACCAGTCCCACCATCAATACTTATAGTGTGCCTTTTTTTAAGAGAGAAGCTAAAGATCGTGACCTTGTTACTTCTTAAAAAAAGATTACTTTTTGGCTTGTGTTTCATAGTGGAAATCCCAGGTATTATTCCCACCCTGTAGGCAATACATCTGCTCTTGTATTGCCCAGCAGTTTCTATATCAGTGTGAACAGCATTAGTTTTATATAACAAAAACACAGAAGAATATTGCTCAGGCTCTTCATTCCTAGAAAACTGATTCTTTTTAGAAGCTCAGATTTTTAAATGGAAGTAGGATAAACGCACGTGCATAACAGTTAAGACACAGAAGAATTCAGCATCAAATCCCTTGTAGCTGCACACTGGTGCTGCTGCCTCGGTATATCTGCAGCTCAATACTGGAGAAGTATCTACTGAAGTTTGCTCATGCTTTTTTGTTCTCTTAATACAGACAAGAAATATGGTCCATTGTAATGTACTGCTTCAGGCCAAGGATATTCAGGGGACAGTGTAATTGCTTTGTATAAGGTACTTGGAAGCTGTTCTAATCAATGTCTAATTGTTGGAATTTCTGTGGAGTTTAAGGACTGCAGCTGCCCATCTATTTCATTTAGGTTCTTCTCAAAGCTTACTTGATTTGTTGTGAAATGTTCCATATGAAAACCAGATTAATTTCTTCAGTGAGGAGGGATTTTTAAACAAAAAAGATGATATTCTAGACTATTCTGCTACTCTGTATGTAGGGTGGTATAATTTCACAACTAAGAACTAGAGTTTAAGAATATTGAATTTATTAGGAAAAAAAAGAATTAAGATTGCAATAGTAACGCTTATTTTAGCCAAGAAATTTTAAGTTCTGTGGCCTACCAAAGATGGACAGAAAGACACTATTTTATTGCTCACAAGAAGCCTTCTGACATGATTAAAGCCACTGATGATTTTCAGCAAGAAAAAAAAAGACAGGATTGTTATACTATCCTGATACATATACTAATATGTGACATATATATTGATACCTTCTCTAGAGGTGTTTATGATTTTCTTGCTTTAAATAATTTTTTTTATGTACCCATAGTTTTATTTAACATCTTGTTATGATACGTTTTTTCAAAAAGTGCATACCCTGAATAATGTGATTTTTAAAAAATATAGGTGAAGAAAGTATAGAAATGCTTATGACTGTTTTTTTCCTGCAACTTCTCACATCAGATTTGAGAGAGGTAAGTTACCAATGCATATCATCTTCTGAAACACATGCTCACAAGCATTTCTAAACTCTCCAGACAGAGAAAAAAAATAACGCAAGGATTATTAACTTTGATATCTTTCCTTAAATTTCAGTGGCCTTTCACTCAGGCTCTAGACATACTGTATTCCATTCACTTTCAGTAGGTTTCCTTGGAGCATGCTCTATTTCTGTATGTTTTATGGTATGTGGGTACAATCGAGCCTGCTGAACAAATGGCAAGGCACAATTAATTTCTGTTTCGGTCTTTTGAATATCCTCTAATTAAAACTTCATATCAATAACTTCAAACTGTTGCCCTATTAACGCTTTATTAATGCACCATTAATCCAACTTTAATTCTATACAGACTCCCCATTGGTCCAAAGGACACATTTAGCAAAGTTTGGGAGCATGAAGAAAAGGAAAACTACTGCTATAATTTCTTACCAGTTTTTCATAAGAACAATTTCTTAGACTGTTTAACTTGGCTCCCAAGTTATTATTAAGGGCAACTAACCCCTTGGAATTTAAAATAGATTTCTTTGACCGAAACAAGAAGACTGCTGATTCTTTTAAGTGGAACTTTCCATTTTGTTCAGTTATCCATATCTTCAAAACCAGTCCATTACAATACCCCCCACATGCTAAGTCTCAGAGTACACTATTACTTCTAACACTGCTCTAGTTTGGTTCTGAAGGATGTTTAAGAGGCCCATGAACTAAATTTTGTTAACTAATCAGATCTGAATCAACCATGTTTCAGGAATGTCCCCTGAATTTTTTTTCCCCTTTTACATCACAAGTCCTAGGACTGTATCACTATTTTCTCAAACCAAAGAGCAAGTAGACCAAACTCTGCATTTCCAGTACAGCCAGCAAAAATTTTTAAGGCATGTTGAGTGTTTATCCTTCCAAAATCTGAATTCAATACATAAACTGAGGAATGCCAGTGTACCAGGAATTCCAGAGTTAACCAAGTTTGACAATTAAAACTTTAAACACAGTACTGCAACACAGTAAATCTGTACCTCTTCACAGCAGAGATTTTAGTTGCTGTCTTGTACTTTGCTTACTAGACCTTCCCTAGGAACGTGACAAGTAGTTTTACATAGAAAAACTTGCCCTGGACCAGTATCTTTTTTCTTTCCTCCTCTTTCTAAAATTCCCTGGCATGAAAGGGAAGAGACCTTTTGCTTCGGGTTTGAAAACTATCTTAACTAGAGAAGAATTTCTCTAGTTTTGATACCGACATATGATATCATCAACTTTGGGATCTGAATCCCTTAGCAATAAAGCCCACGGCAACATTTTACATGAGAGGTGAAATTCCTGGAGTCTTTTGACTCAGTTTTTACTTTTGATTTTGTCAGGTGCTGACAGAATACTCCCAAAACACTTGCTAAAGTCTCTTTTCTAACTATTACCCAATTCCCTTCCACCTCTCCCCACAGGACCACCTTCATGTCGGCTGCTACATCCCTGTTCTGCGCCGCTATACCCATTCTGATTTCATGAGCAGGAAGCAATAACAAAATGGATACAGCTGATGGAGTATTTATCTTTTGCTTCCTCTGCCTCTGACTTTTCATGAATAACATTCACTTCCAAAGACGTAACCACACTAGCCCTTGTACTGTAAAATGAACAGCAAGCGCTGCCTCTGATGGCCTCAGAGTGGTTAGCTCCTTAGCAATCGCTGGTGCACACGCTGACAAGTGTTATGATTCATTTCTGAGTGCCTGGTTAAGGCAGGTCACTTATTGACAGGGGACAGAAAAAGCAATCTCTTAACATCCTACCATGTGGAAACAGTAAAGAATTAAATAAGAAGGGCAACAACATTTTGCTACCAAAAAATTCTTTAGCAAACACATGCTGATGATCCTTTGCAAAGGGTCATGGAAGGCTACTGCAGTGATATGTTTTAAAAAGGAATGGTTCATTTAAAAGATTCAGTTTAATTTCTGTTAGTAAATCCTCTTACACAAGCCATATATTTTTAAAAAGCGCTTGAGGATTTGAGTATTCCTTAGTTTCAGGGTCCCCATTTTAGCAAGCTTTTGAAACCAATTTTTTAGAAGAACCACTTTTTCAGCACTTGCTATTAAAAAAAAAACAGAAAAAAGCAAAAAAAAAGCAAAAAAAGATGCTCACTGTCAAACTGGGAGCAGTGAAACAGAGCTTAAAACTGGAAATTATGGCATTTGGGGCAGTGTTTCACAAGGAGTGAGGTGTTATCACATTACAAGAGAGGTGTAGATAGAGCTCCCAGACCTCCTGTCCAGAGCCAGGAGATGACAGACATGGGGCCAACAAGGGTGGCAGCTGTGGACGGAGTAAAAACCATGGTGCAGGGTGGGGAGAGGACTGAACCTGACTGGGTGCCGATGTAGAACTACTTATCTTCTCCAGAGAGTTAGGAATCACCAAGGGACTCACACTGTCTCTTCTTCAAGCTGATGAAAATTGTACCATTAATAAGATGAGCTAGATCTAAAGTTAAGTTATTTAACTCTGAATACATAGTTTCATTTACTTTACCTCTGTGGGAAAAAAAAAAACAAAAAACAAACCTGCTACACTACTCTATTTTACAGCACACTGGAAAACAGTGATCAAAAGTAAAAACTGGAACACCTCTAACCAAAATGCTGATTTTTAAACCCCAGTGAGAAAAAATTGTCTCAATGCAAATAAAACCCGTCCTACATATTGGTGCTTTTTTAAAGGAAAAAAATTAACAGTCTCCATAGCTGTAAGAGAGAGAAATTAATTATGCCTGCCCTTACATCATGCTCAATGTCTACTGATGCAAATGCACCCTATTTTAATTCCTATGAATGTTAATAATAGAGTAAATGAGCACTAGATGATGTTATACAAAAGCAATGGAAGTAATTAAACTTCATTTAATAAAATCATCAGGGATATGGAAACATTAATGACTTATACTCTTCCTCTGCAAAGAGTGGAAGGCGTGTTGGTACATAGGAGCCTGAGTACCACTGAGATGGGAGCAATGTAAATATATAAACAGGAATGCTAAGGTAAGTAGTGTATCATATATGAAAAGTCTTAGAGTGAAAGCCCCAAGCTACAATAAATTATTTACTTTAAAGCACCAGGAAATAGCACCATCTCAGGCAAATGACAGCAAAAATATTTTCCATCCTCTGAGAGGCAAAGCATCAGCACTGAATTATTTTTAAGTGCAAAGCTGGTTAAATGTTGTACTAAGAGTGTTTGAGAAAAAAAATTGCACAGTGAATGGTCTCTCACTTTGTATAGCCTTCTGTCACTCTCTAAATTGATATTTACAAATAGCATTGTATTTCTGCAATTCTTGTCTGCAATTGCTGTTAGCTCTGTGAATGCTCTCACTTGGCCACAAAACCATATATTCATTTTTTATGACCATGGACACTGGCTGATCACTATTTATTCCTCATTTTCACCCATCCTCAGTCATCGTTTTTCTGTTAAAAATATACAGTAACTGTCTCCTGGTCAGGAAAAAGGAGAAGTACCATCTAACTTAGTTGATCAATGGTGTACCACAACTGATAAGCTATAAAACCAACTTTTTAAAATCAAAAGGAGATAGGTTTGAAAGAAAAAGAATGAAAAAACACAAACCACCAACCCCACATTAACAAGTACTATTTTGTCTTCATTGCAGTAATGGAACTCACTCCTATGCCACAAAAGCATTCCTACAAAGCTTCTTATGAACATTAAGCCTCCAATGAGTGCAAGAATCTGCAGAAAACAGATCTAAGTAATAATAAATATTTATTTTTCTTTAGACTGTGTGGTTTTATTGTGTCTTGTCTGCCTACAAAGTATTAATGACAATTGATGGTAATAATGATTGCATTTCTGTAGTTTTTCAATAGAGAAAAATCTTCCTATGCCTATGAACCATTCATGGGAGAAAAGCAGCTAACTGGACCACAGTCATCAGAACAACGCTTTGGATTTTTAAAGGTTCCATGTAGTCTGGTTACACATTTTTCAATTCCTTTCAAGCCTTTTTCACAAAATGTACTGCTAGGCTAATTCTGTGCAGTGGCACTTACCTGCTGTGGCCTTTCAATAAGAAATAGCTGCACTTTCTAATTTTTCCAAAATAAGCAGTCACCAGTGGCTGGTATGAAAACTTGAATTTTTTATTTGAATTCTAGAGAAAATAGCTTCTAAGTTTTTGTACATCATCATCTGTCTGTAGACTGTCATACTCATTTCTTAAGTGTCGTCTCTATCTCGCTTGTAAAAAAAAAAAAAAAAGCACAAACTTCTTCATGCTTATCTTAGTTCAAGTTTAAACCACCTTTTCATCTTGGGTATATTATACAACCCAAAGAAAGATTTACAAGCAGGGCTGAAGGGATTTTTCTTGAGCTTAGCTATGTCCATTTCTGGCACTTTCTAAAAAGAGTTGAAGTGACGCTAACTAAGCATGAAACATCTGTTGCACCATGGTAGCTGAATTATGGGATGAGGCTTTAAGTGATTTCCTTAAAAAAAAAAAGCAGCTTTTATGAAAATTAAATGTTGGTATTACTGCTTATAATGTGTTGGTGAAATATCAGTACATTTGGCATAGATATCACCATTACGAAAATGTATAGAGACTGTGACATACATCGGTGCTTTGTCTTTCAAGCATCAATAATAAATACTAATAAATTTCCACTTCTGCCAAATGGCTCAGTACTCTTTGCAGCACTGGTGCATTAGATATACAATACACTGCTTCTCATTAGGCAAGAGTCGTGGTTTAACCCCAGCCCGCAGCGAAGCCCCATGCAGCCCCTCGCTCACTCCCCAAATGGTTGGGGACAAGAGTGAAAGTGAGAAAACTTGTGGGCTGAGATAAAGACGGTTTAACAGGGAAAGCAAAAGCTGTGTATGAAAGCAAAGAAAAACAAAGTGTTCATCCACCACTTCATAATCCACAACAAGAAATAAAGCTCGGAGACCAGTGGCTGGAGTCTGACCCCAGTTTCACAGGCCAGCGTTTGGCGCAATTCCTCCAGCTCCAGAGGAGTTACTTTGGGTTTGCATCGCTGTGTCCGAGATCAATATCTGTCCCTGCAACTACAGCAAAGGGTGATTTTCCTTCACTTGACGTGCAAAGAAAAAGGGGTCATGCTAGGAACACTGTTCTCTTGAGGAAAAACAACAGCATAAACACCCCCAAACAGCAGGGAAACGTTCAATCAGTCCTGATGCATTAAGGTGGCACATCAATTTGTGCAGCGCTAGCTGTCACTGTGCGGAAGCTGGCATTGGTATCATTGCTTATCCAAACAGATTTGACTTATTTTGTGAGCAACAAAAGCTCTCACAGCACCTAGGACCCCCTTCTCCAGTACGAGCAAGCTGTATTACTATTCCTATGACAAGAGAGATCTATTTCAAGCTTAACGTAGGCTGGATAAAAGCAAGGAGCTCAATCAATATCAGGATTCCTTTCCCGCTTATATTAAAGAACAATTCAGGAGTTGTTAAAGACAAGTTAGTAAAGACAATTTCAGAAGTATCACTGAACTGTTGAGAGAGAAAACCCATCTCTTTTGACTCTCTGTGACCAGGAACTAAATGTCTACTATTTTGAAAAATATGCAGTGCAGGAAACAAGACTGGAGATATCCTCAGATGCATCAGTGGGATTGTGACCTGTGTTATCAGGACAGCGTTTTCATATTGTTGTGCTTCTGTAATTCCCATTAAAGGGCATCTGTTTGAGTAGGTACAGTAAATAGTACCTATTTTGAGAAGCTCCTTACTTTTCTCTACTTGAAATATTGATGACTGTTTTAAACTGTTATAATAGCATATCATATTTCATGGAAGTATTGCAAAACTACTCACGCAGATAACTACCTAAAGTGATCTGCAAGGTAAAGATTAGAGAGGCTTTTAAGAATAGCAAGAAATTGAGAGAGTTAGTGCCATTGGTATGACTCATTTCAGAGTCTCCTTGCTGAAGTTTTCCTCCAACACACGTTGTCCTTGACTCTGCTTGGGTGGTGCAGCACCTCTGGCGTGTAAGGCACACACTGCCTGGAGAACCCTTCCAGTTCTGTCTGACAGGGGAACAAAGGGTGTGGATATTTAGTCTGAACTGTATCATTCTGTACTTCTGTTGGTTCAACACTAACATCCATCCTTCGACCTCATTTGTGACTTGTGATGCTACATGCACTACTGTGTATTTCAGCCATATTGAAATGGTAGGTGATTTTACAGACCATATGTGCTGTAATCTCTAGACATATCACATGATAAGGATGGAGAACCAGATGCAGTTCTCTGACTAAGTTTTTGGTTCCTCTGGGTTTTCTGGGTTTATACCACATTCTCCATAAAGTCAATTGAATTTTGCTTTCATAGGACTTTACACAGATGGGCAAGAAAGACTTTTTCATGTAATTTGTCAATAATAGAATGACTTGAAGAAAAAGGTGAGACAGATGGCAAAGAACTTTTCAGAATTCAACCAGCATCAGGATTAATCATGTTATTGGTTAAGTCACTTTGAAAGTTTCAAAGACATCATCCTCATCCATGCTGCCAGAGAGCAGGATACTTAGCAGATACTATTAATTGCTATTTTTGTGCACTCTGTCACACATGACTGGCTCACAAAATGACGACTGTTTTAGACTACATTGTAGAAAGAAATCAGTATTACTGTGAAGCCTTAGCCAATTTTAGAAGCAATCTATAGCCAAATCTTTCTTGAATTTTTGGTGAGGATCTCAGCTTGACTTTAAAGCATTAGCAATGTTAAGAACTTCACATATGCTTTAGAGATGTATCTGAAGTATACAGGATTATCTGCATGGATTCCAGCTCACTTATTTTCATATCTAGCAGCATGTAATCACAGAGGATGACCTTTTTCACATTTTGCTTTTTACAGTGCTTATTAAAAAGACCTAAAATATTTCAAAACTAGTGAAATATTTTTAAATACCTTTTAGTTATCTCCACAGATTTAAAGATGGTATCTCTGTAGATTTAGAAAGACTTTCCTCAGAAGACTCATGCACAAATTCTCTGGTGGAAATAGAAACTCATCTGATAACATTTTTGCAAGTCTGTGCCCAATATCATATTGTTACAGTAAGCAAGCCAATGTCATGCAGATATAGCTTCAGTCTCTACTCCAGATTGATCTTCTGTATGTTAATGGTCTATTTGTGCCTTGTCTTATTGGTCCATTTTGATAGATTTTACTCAACTTAAGTAGTTCTTTTCATTCTTTCAAAAGAACTGTTTCCAGAAGAACACTTCCAGTGCAGTTATGCAGGATGTAGAAGAACACATTTAACATTTAATATAATTCAGCATTATAAATATTGAAAGGAAGTGAATTCCAGATGAAGGAATACATAAACAGAAAGCTTCAAGGACATAATCATAAAATTACAACCTGGGCAGATTAAAGAAACTAGATGATTCCCTTCTAAATGGCTGTGGGGTTGCTAGCTATCTGTACTATACCATAATCCACTGAAATTCTGATTGTCCACTGAAAGCTAAATAATTCCAATTAATACAAACTCAGCAAGAAAATTGCAAGCACAGGTTTAAAAGCTGCACTTTGAATACTGTTTGTTTAATGTTTTTTGTCCAATGGTACAGTGTTAGTGGTAAAACTTTAATGATTTGGCAGGTTGGGTCATGTGTTGTTTTTCTTTCTCCATCTCCACCCCTCTCCCCCGCATATTTCACTTATACCTGTCCCTTGTTGAAATTATAAACCACACTACATTGTTAGGCTAGCAGCCTGGCAAATTATTCAGACTATTTATCTTGTCTTCAAATTATTACCAATGCAGCAGGTTGAATAAGGAAACTACACCATGAGAATGTAACAAATCTGGGGGTCCTGACTTTTGGAAGATGACTAAAATGTTATGTTTGCATGAGACTGACAGCAAGTACGCGATTCTCTGTAGAAAAGATCAGGATTTAGTTACAAGACCTTTCATACCCCACATCCCAAAAATATCTAGACTGTAAGGCAGAAGATATTATTGGTATACTGATGAGAGATGACATGCTATCATATCACGCATCAAGTGCGGTTTAATAAACAGGTCCTCTACAAAGAACTTCTGTGCAGACTTTGTGTATTTATTAAAAACCAACCCAACCAGCCAAAACCCCAAACCACCCAGCCCTCTGTAACTGTTAGCATTCATTTCAGGAATTGCCCATGAGAGATATAGACACAGTAAAAAAAGAGTGCAGAACAAGTACCCCGTTTCACTCCTGCCATGCTGACGGCATCAGTGCCATTTCAGAAGGTGTGCTGGGAGGAGGAGCTGAACTTGGCTCCTTTAGTTAAGATACAAGAGTGCTGTCAGCTAAGCTGCTGTTGTATACTGAACCAGGCCACCTGTTTCCTGCTGGATGATAACCACGTGCAGGTATTCATAGGCAGACATTTGATGCTGCTGTTCCAGTCTCCAAAATTTGCTACTAAATAAAGCCCATAAGCATTATTTTACCAATCAAGACTCAGTGTGCTGATGCTTCTACCATACATGTAGACAGTATACACCTAGTTATTAGACAGGGGTGTGGAAAGGGGTGCTAAGAACTGTAACAAATCTGCATATAGGAGCCAGTGCCATTTCTATCCAGCTTAAGTATTTATAAGGCATCTATCACCTTGGTACACAAGCAGCACTTGGGCAGCTGAGAGCCAGTGAGACATTTGTGGACCAGAGTTATTTACAGAAGCTACAGAAGTGTATTTGCTGAATACATGATTTGGGCAAGACACTTCATAGATATTCTGTATATGAGATAGTTTTCCTGACCATGCAAGAACACTTACAGGAAAATGCACGCTTGTGTCCAGCAACATAAATTGGCACAGCTCCCTCCCCCCAGCCACACCCCACAAGATGCGAGAAGCTGTATAGCCAGAAGGGAACATCCCTGCCCCCAAATACACCACCATCTATCTTTGGAAATTACAGGGTACCTGTCAGTTTTAAACCAGCCGAAATTAGCTAGGCTTAATCTGACATTGCTGTTATCACCTATAGCAGAATATTCTTCCCTCCCTGCTCCTCCTTTGAATAGGTCCCCCTCTATTGTTGTGTTTGTGAATACAAACCAGAAAGTATAGCTGGCTAGGATCATGTTCTTGGCTTTTAATGCTATTTCATTTTGATAGATGACAATTTCAGGGTAGGACTATTTCCTCTTCCTTTTCTCTTCCCTATTAGATGCACTCTTAAATTAGATACTAGGTTTTCAATTCGTATAAATTGTTTCTCTAGAGATGGAAGTAAAACTACATTTTGAAACCAGAAGAGTGAAATAAGCAAAAGCCCATGTGGATACTTTTATTTAAAGCCAAATACCTTAGGAATTGTTTTTGGCTAAGGTAAAATATGCTACTCTTACAGTACAATCTAGGGGATTTACATCTGTTGAACCAATTCCACAGAAAAATGTAAAATGCAGCCGATGAAGCAGTAGACAAGAGTCCTTAGTGCAGCTATTTTCATGCCTTCCAGCTTTGGTTCAGGTGGTTTTTACAGTGTAACTCTTGCCCCTGAGTACATAAGGACGCAGAAGCTTTTATTCTGATGGTAGGAAACAAAAGGAAAACCAGCTAAAGAATATTCAGAGGGAAAGAAAAGAATTTCAGAAAAGAAACTTAGGCTATGGATTAAGTTGCATGCATTTAAGCATATGCATGTTTGGCATCTGGGAACTTGTAGAAACAAGGAAATTTTACTTACAGCATGAAAAGAAAGAAAAACAACAATTGTAAACCATGCCCATTGTAAACTAGGCCCACTCAATACTTGTAATTATTAATTAACTTTGCAAGTGCTCTAGCAGCACATTTGGAAAATTAGTAGGGAAAAAGAGCACTCCCTACAGACTTGTGTCTCATGGTTCAACTGCATGCTTCAGAGCCCAACAGATCCAATGGTCTGACAGAAATAGCTGTGGGTGGGTTTGAGGACCTGCCCTTGCCAACTGGTGCTGGAACTCTGTAATAACATGTCAAAAATATCGACTGAAAAACTGGAGAAAAAGGAGGAAGAGAAAGGAAATGTTAACAATACCCTATAGTTCTTGCTCACACATACAGCTGAGTAATTCTATGAATTCCTGTTAATTAAAAAAAAATACATATAAATTTGTAGATGGAGAGAGATATATTTAGTCGAAGCTGAAGATACATTTTAGGAGGTTTTGGAAGCCCACAGTCAAAAAAGTAAGCTTTTAAGTTTAAATGTGTGCTTATAATGTTTAACATTTAGCAAAGCTTACTCTAACTCAAAGTAAGTCCCAATGACTTAGCTGACCTGGATGTACAGAAAAATGAAGCTTGCAAACAGGCTTAGGGAACACACCTATTAATGGTTTAGCATATAAGAACACACGGAAATGGAATTAAATTTCTGTTCAATTTTAATATGCTTTACTATAAACCTAAATGCAAGCTACGTCCATACTAAAAAACCCCCAAACAACAACAAAAAAGCAACTGTAGACTTTCCTCCTTAGGGGTAGCTTCTTTGCTGGTGAAAATTTCCATAATTCAAATGAGTTACAACTGCTTACACCAGCTAGACTCGGTCCCATCTATCACCTCTATTATCTAGATAATGTGGAAAATAATCTGTTCAGAGTTTTCATTTCCAAAACAGTGTCATGTTACAATTCTCAGCAGAGTCAAAAGGCTCCCCAAAGCCATGTATGAGGAATAAACTGTAACCTTTTAAGATTTCCAAGCTGTGTGATAAATAATGCTGAACTAATAATAACTCAGAAAGAGAAGCTCTGTTTATCTTATTTTTCTGCTTTAGGGGAAAGAAACGAGGTAGCAGATTTTGTCATGATTTTATTGCTCATTTTCAGTTCTGCAGGTTTCTTTCTTTGTGCTCACAGATTGTAATGACTTTTGCAAGAGAAATAAATTGTATTTCCATGGGAGCACGGAGCCAGGGCGTTAGGCAAATTGCAAAAGATGATGATGAAATTTGGACTAAGCTCACAACATGCTCTAGGTCTTGATGATTTAAAAACATTCCTTTAGTAATAAAAATCAAGTCCTTAAGTGCAATCCTAGCAGCCTGTGTGAAAACAAAAACATACACAGGATTATTCTGGTTTGATTTATAGTGCTTTTGCCTACTGGAAAACTTAGCGCGAGAAGCTTGCCAAGGTCAGTGCTTCTGCTTTCAGATTTCTTTATGAAAAAGGAGAAAGCAAGCTGCATTTTCAATTTTTTTAAAGGCTCTGGCACAATGCCAGCCACTAAGCATTCAAGAGGTGTTCTGTAATCCATTCAACTGTAACATAAAGTTTTGTTAAAGGTATGCTAGCATATTCTGTGCTGGCTGTGTTAATCAGTAATGTTCCATTAAATTGGCCACTGTCATATTAAAGAAAGATCTACACACTTTGTGGCCCATTGTAACAATAATATTTGACGATAATTATAGTGATACAAAGGTGTAGGTGGTCCAGTTGGCAAGAATAGCACGATATTTCTCTTTAATAGTGACTTGATCAAACATGTATGGGTGTTTTGTTGAGGCTTGAAGGGGATTATGATAGCCAAAATAAGATGAGATAATTTGCTGACATAGTTTTTCTTCTGTAGGAGAACACATCCTTCTGTGCAAACGTGTGTGTGTACATGTACATACCCACACACAACCACCTCCCAGAGAAAGTAATCCCTATGCAGCCGTGAACTGAGAAAGCCGGTAAGGTGGAGCACTCTGCCAGAGGGAAAACAGAAAGCATGCCAGGGTCTGTCTGCTTGGGAAGAGGCTTTAACAAACAAGGGCATTGCACTGGAGTTTCTGCCCTCAGTTGAAGAAACTGTGACTGTGAGATGGCGGGTGTTCAAGGATACCTTATTTTTTTAATACTATTGGGCCACCTGTCCCACCTCTGGACAGTCATGTCTGCTGTGCACTACAATTCACCATACATTGCTTAGCACCAGCACAATTAATTAATACAAGCCAGAGGACTGAAATGATTGAAGACGACTCTCTATCCCCACTGCCCCAAGAAAACAGGAGCGAGTCACGAGCAGCAAGAGCTCACAAGCCAGAGGGTACCCTTGAGCACATGGATTGCCCCCTCCCATGCTGGGCTCCACGTACAGGGTCATGTCGGTCACTGGGCCAGATGGTCTTCAGTGCAGCCCCACAGCTTGGGGTCAATTCCTGCCAAGAGCTTAGCTCAGAGTTTCTAATGGTTCTCGACAGACTGCTGAGTGACAAGGCCCTTCTGCATCCTTAGTATGCCTTGGTACCAGTGGTGATGCCAGTAAAAAGAAAGGTTGTTGCTGTTAGACTATGAATTGTAAAAGAAATGGCACAAGTGGTGCAGATGGACTTGTGGTTTTGGTGTTGTGGGGAGTTGTGCATGTATGCAAAATGAAAGAAACTTAACTTTTGGAAAAAGATCTCCAAGGAGACACAGAAGCACAGAATGGTAGGGGTTGGTAGGGCCCTCAGAAGATCACCTGGTCCAACCCCCTGCCCTAGAAGGGCCAACTAGAACTGGCCCACTGTTGTCAGGTTTTAAATATCTTTTTTTGAAATAACTTTTGTTTGTTCAGATGGCGTTTCACATGTGTCAGTTTGTCCCCATTGCCTCTGTCCTGTCACTGGGCACACATGTCCTGAGCCAGATGAATGCGCTGCTGGTCTACACTGTGGACTGGCTTCACAGAAATCTGCCCAGACACAGCAATCTGCCTAATGAAGAAACCTGCACAATTACAATTTGTCTGAGGGAAACTGTGTTTTCTCCTTCATTTCTCTCTACTCCTTTACAGTAGCTCCTCTGGCCACTTTGGAGTGTCTCATGGGGACTTCTGCACAGATAGCCTCTTAAATATAATGAAGTGTATAGAAGTTAATGTGGGGGTTTATTCATTGATGCAGCATGGCAAGGATGCTACGCGGGGTATCTACAGAGGTGTCAGAGTTTCTTCAGCTGTATGTAAAAGGAGGATCAAACCACTGCTTCAGACTTTAACTTGCTTAGCCAGTTCACAACGCAGAAATGAGTTTGTACCAGGATGATTTAAATCAGCTGGTAATTTCTTTTTTTCACAGAAGAATAAAAATGAGTATTTTGGTCATTTCCAGATGTTTTATCCTCCTCTTAAAACAATACCATAACTAAAACTGGCTGCCCTATTTCAGCAAATTCAATTGCTGGTAGTGTGCACCCACTGCCCCTAGCATTTGCAATGTGCAACACTTGGCAGAAATCAGAAGAGAAGCCTTAGCTGAGGGTCAGTAACTAGTACTTCCCATCATGTTTACAGCTCTCTAAGTACCTTATGAGGTTGTTAAGAGATAACGCACAAGTTCTCTGCGACTTCCCCTCCTTTCCCTCAGTGTCTCACATGCGTGTACTCAGAGGACAACAAGCTGTCCAAGTGCAGACAAATCCACAAATGTTCACACACCATGAAAACTGCCCCACATGCACACACAGAGTAATACATTATGACACTGATTCAACACAGATGCGGAGAAAGAAGACTGCTGCATGCCTCAGCATGCCCGTCAGCTCCTGGGTGGCTGATGAAGTTCTCCAGTCCAGCTACTGACCTCCCAACCAGACATAATACATGGGGCCTCACAAGATCACAGCCTGAGACAAAATGGCTGCAGGCATTTTTTTTCTGCATTTGTTCTGTTTCTCACTTCCACCTTCCCTTCCTGCTGTGAATGCTTTCCTTCAAGACAGTGACATAAACTTACAGAGCACAGAAATCACCTCTGATGGTTTCTGCTCTGACTTCCCTTCTGCCTTAGCCCAGGCAGGAAAGGACATCCCTTATGGTGTATAAGGAGCACAGCTTCTTGCTTCTCACTCCCATCCATCAAACCTGGAAGACTTCCCTAGGTAGCTTCCAGAAACTCTCCCACACCAACCTGGATCTACACTAGGTTGCCCAGGGCCCCATCCAACCTGGCCTTGAACGCTTCCAGGGACGGGGCATCCACCACCTCTCTGGGCAGCCTGTTCCAGCACCTCACCACTCTCTCTGTAAAAAACTTCCCCCTAATATCTAATTTAAACCTTCCTTCCTTTAGTTTTAATCCATTCCCCCTTGTCCTGTCATTGTCTACCCTTTTAAGAAGTTGATTCCCCTCCTGTTTGTATGCTCCCTTCTCGGCTCCATTAGAAGAGGGGTGGCCAGCAGGGACTGGGAGGTGATTGTCCCTCTCTGCTGTGCCCTCGTGAGGCCCCATCTGGAGTACTGTGTCCAGATCTGGGGCCCCCAATACAAGAAGGATGTGGAACTGTTGGAAAGGGTTCAGAGGAGGGCCACAAAGATGATTAGACGGCTGGAGCACCTGCCCTACGAAGAGAGGCTGAGGGAGCTGGGCTTGTTCAGTCTGGTGAAGAGAAGGCTGCGGGGGGACCTCATTGCAGCCTTCCAGTACCCTCTCCAACAGTTCTACATCTTTCTTGTATTGGGGACCCCAGATCTGGACACAGTACTCCAGATGGGGCCTCACAAGGGCAGAGTAGAGAGGGACAATCACCTCCCAGTCGCTGCTGGCCACCCCTCTTCTAATGGAGCCCAGGATACCATTGGCCTTGCGAGCTGCAAGAGCACACTGCTGCCTCATGTTAAGTTTCTCATCCACCATGACACCCAGGTCCTTCTCAGCAGGGCTACTCTCAAGAAGCTCTTCTCCCAGTCTGTATCTATGTCTGGGATTCTTCCGGCCCAAGTGCAACACCTGACACTTCGCAGTGTTGAACCTCATTAGGTTCACCTGGGCCCATCTCTCCAGCCTGTCAAGATCCCTCTGGATGGCTTCCTTTCCTTCTAGGGTGTCATCCACAAACTTGCTGAGGGTGCACTCAATTCCATCATCGATGTCATTGTTAAAGATGTTAAAGAGAACAGTGAAGGATGATACAAGTTGGTCACTGGTTAAAACAAACAGATCAAGTTTTAGTTGTTTGTCAAAGATTCAGAAGTACTTTTTTACTGATATTATATGGTCAGTAAGATGGTTTCTGGAAATTTCTTGGGCAGATAAATTGCAGATACCCATTCTTATCCCTTTCTCAGTTTGTTAATCCTCAATAACCAGGAGGTATGAATAGGACTATTATTAAAACCATCTGAAAGCATGTAACTGAATTTTAATTAGAAGATGTAATGATTGTGTGCTAATTTTGACAAATACTTTGGTGACTTGCTTTTGAAGCAACAACAAAAAAAGAATATTTTGTTTCTTTTAAGTTTCAGTGTTTTGATACAGTTTGTCAGCTCAATAATTCCAGCTCATGTTCCTGTTCTGTATTTCATCTAGAGAAGATCATATAAAAGAAATGAACATTCATTTTCCATAGTTATAGCTATAAAATTGTGAGAGAGATATTTTAGTCACATCAAATAAAGTAATTTGCCCTTTTGCAAGATAAAACGCATCAACAAAACAGTCAAATATTTGTAATTTGGAGACATCTTTGGAGAGGAACCTGAATCAGAATAAAAAGCAGTTCTAAATCCAGTTCATTTCTCTGTTAAATGTCATACCTGCTTTAGCTGGTTAATTTTCAACACATTTGAGACACCATTCAAAGTAAAGTGTTCAGCTTTAAAGGGTTCATCCCCCTACCATGAAAGAGCTTTTTTTTTTTTTTCCCTGTTCTTAATGGATGCTTGAAAATAAATAATTCTGGATTTTTCTCTTTGAAAGAGGAACAACCAAAGAGCATGAAAGAATAACCAGTTTTGAAAGAGGAGCAGTTAGTTCAAGGCATCAGACATCCTGCTCAGCTAAAGGATGCTCTAGCCTCCACTTTTACACCATTGGGCATCTTGTTTGCCTAAGTGGTTAAGCTTTGTGTGAGGGTTGAAGCGTCAGCATCTGAGGTCCCACTGAGGGGAGCAGCCTGCACGTGCCAGCAGAACTTGCCTTCTGCTGGAAAGCAGGACCAGCTCAGCAAGCGCAAGGAAGCTTCTTGGGAAGTTTTCACTGGATGTCTCAAAAAAAGCCAGCTGGCCACCATCACTGGAAACTAAAGCCAACACCCAATTTAGATCAGACCACAGGCAAAGATTTATCTATGCTTCATCTGCAATACGGGGATGACATCAAACTGTGCAATTTTATATTTGTGAGGTACCTTGAGACTGGGTGGAAGGCCAAAAGGGACTGACAAAGATTCTGTTATTATGAAAAGCCATTTAAAGATAAGCATATGTTGATGTTAGCAAAAGCATTGACTTCCAAAGCTTTATTTCCTTCTTCAACAAAATAAATTTATTTACATATGAAATAAATCAAATGTATTTTATTTTGATAACGGCAAATTATCTTACTACCAAGTAAGTACAGATGGCAGAAACCTAACTGGACTTTAACAACTCCTGAAAAATTCTGAATGTTACGTTTTATACATGTAAATGTTTGATTTTGTTTAAAAAAGAAAAAAAAATCAATACATGTTATATAAAGAAAGCTAAATGTAAATGCCCCTATTGTAACCACAATTTGTATATATGTAACTTCCATCAGCAGAAATGGATGCTGTGCACATATCCAACTGAGCCAAGTATTGTGTTAGCAAGAATCTCACAATTACAGACAATTACCTTGGCTTTCTTGCACCTGGTGCTTACAAGGATTGTTTGTTAGTTGGATTTCTTGAGGAAAGAAAGATTTTCTATATGTAAATCACTAATCTCTCCCAAAGTTAAAAAACTAAGCCAACAACAGCAACAAAAAACCCCAACAAAAGAACTACAAGAAACCACAAACATCACCACCACAGCAAAACAAATTCTGAGATAACTTAAATTGCATGAAAGTTGGGGAGCTGTTCAGTTCTAGGTGTAGACAGTTTCTCTGGACAGAAAGACAAAATAAAAAAACCCCAACAGTATCAAAATAAGTATGAGTATTTTGAGCTTCTGGTTTACATAAACGTGTATTGCAGAGAGCTGGTTCAAGAAATCTTTCTCCACCTGCTTTTCTGCACATGTGCCCCCTGCAGCAGTTTATAGCAAGTCAAGTTTCGAAGCTCAAGTAATACAACAGTTACCCTCATTCTTCAAAGCATGAAAGAGAAGCACTGTCAAGAGATAATGACCTTTATCCCCAAATGCTGTTACGCAGGAAATGGCACTAGTCCTGACATCCAGGCTGAATAATAATTTCTGTTGCTGAAGGAACTTGTGGTCTCGTTTGAAAGGCTACAACTCTTCCACCACTTAAGACAAAATGCTAGAAGTTGACAGTGACAAAACACCTATGATTAGAGACATGCTTTCTGCTCAGCCTATATATTCCTCATTCACTTTGGATAAGTTATTAACTTTTGAACTTTACTGCTTCCTTCCAAGTATTTGCAATACTTCAGAAGCTTTGGGTGTTCAGCCAAAACCCTGACAAACAGTGTAATGTTAGGCTCACGCCGCTGCCAAAGCAATGTCCTCCTTCCCCTCCCCCCTACACCCCCAAGCTTCTGCTAAAGTTTTCCACCCCAACACATCTGACCCTGCTAGCTATACCCCTGCTACGGCATAAGTATTCTCACTATCACCCTCCCAAAATAAGAAACTTCCTCTGTATTTCCATGATGAGCATCCAGTGCTAGACACTCTGTCCCAGAAACTAACTGGTCTCTTCAGAATCACAGTTTCTTCTGCTGCAAACCGATTTCAGTTTAACTGAACTAATTGCAATTCAACAGAATATTCTCTCCTTGAAAGAGTATAAAATTACTTACATATATATATATATATTTCAAATAATCTTTCTAAAGAAAGTTTAGGGTACTTGAAACCTACAAAGTGTCATATCAATCTGGCACTTGACCTCAACACAGCCCCCTTGCATGTACAGGGTATGATGCACTCTTTAATTATATGGTTACATAATTATATTTCCAAAGAAACCCAGATTTCTTCAGTGGAGTGGGATATAGAATGAAAGCATATGGCTTTAAAAATGTATTTATGGTAATTTAAAGAGATTAAAAAACAACCAGTACTGAAAAGATCATTTATCTCAGCAGTAGCAGATGGGGCTCCTGCTGAGATCAGGACTTCATTGTGCTCTGCTCCGTACATGCACATTAGATCAGACAGCAGTTGTTCCAAAGACTTTACAGTCTAAGTAGGGCAGTCAGGCAAAACTACGGGAAAAGGAAATATTTCCTTCATGTCACTAATGGGGAAGTGGACATAGTGAAGCACAAATAAGTTAAAGCAAGGTTAAGCAACTCAATTCAGTTTTGTTAAGGTACAAACCACTTTTAACCCATTATCATTGGCCTCTTGGTTTTATACTAGTTAGAACTACGGGTCTATAAGAGGAATGTAGTTCTAGATGTTCACAGATTTTGAGGTTGTGAAGGGTTTGCACCATGGCCTAACTTAGTCTCAGTAGTTTCCCAGTATCCCAGACATATTTCTGCATTTATTTTTCAATGCTACAACTGCAACAGCTTGCTTTTCCCTCCATGGCCAAGTCAAACCAAGCTGCTCAATTAACACTGCCCTTGTAGATATCGTCATTTTGTTACATAAAACGTAAGATTATCAACTAACATGGCATCCTAAGAGAGAAAGGTTTAGAAATGGCTTCACAAAATAAAACAGATTTAGCAGCCTTAAAATGAATACCATGCCTTGTACATGTTACATGTCATACAAGTATGACATGTTTTAATTGAATTAACAAGTTCTTTGCATAGGGGAGGCAAAGCACTGCTAACAAACAGAGTGCCGTGGGTCAGGGCTAAGGATAATTTGCCTCTGCTAGAATCAATAGTGCCTAATAAGAAACATAAAGTGGCCTAGACCTCGTACATCATAATCAAGAATTTCAAGGTCTGAAAGAAATTTGATGAGAAAGATCCACTGAAGTTTTCCTTATCCAGGAAAAGGTTTGTCAAAGAACAGAGACTTCCTCTAAGCCACTAAAACCCTTCAGTTCACAACCTTTAGACAGTCTGCCAAAAGATTTCTTAGTTCTCTTTTGTCTGCTTTCTTTCACCTGAGCAAGAGTTAGAAGGAATTCTTTGGAAAGGTATGTGTGGGTTAGAAGCGATTCTGAACAGAAAACGAGTTAATAATGTAGTATTACTGCAAACGAATTAATCATGCTTGATTGCTTACGTGGTCATCCGACCTGCAAAACTCCGTGTATTTCCTCTGCTTTGGCAAAGTTGGAGCTAGAGGATTTCTATTCAGATTTCAGTGTGTGTTCCACGTAAAGTAATTAGATAGAACCCATGATTCAATTACTATGCTTAAAAAAAAAAAAAAAAAAGTTGAAATCCAGATCTCATATTTCCTTTACAGATACGTGCTTCCAAACAATTTTCACCTGTAAGTCAATATAATCAACTACAGTGCATTTCAGTCCTCAGTGATATAGGTAATATAGAGACTATAGCTAAAGTAATTTGCTCAAGCAGAAAAAACACTCATATTCTGCATGCTTCTAACCACCTGTCTGACATGCCTGAAGAAATCCTGCCATTGTAATATTCTATAATTTGTAAATGTTACTATATCTTTCAAAAGAGGAAACCTGATTCAGTGCATAAGGAATCCTCAGTCAAAATAGACTTATTCAGATCTTTTATAATCATTTCTATCAGACCTTGACTCAGAAATAGCATTCCCAATTCTTAATGAAATTGTTAGAAGATTCAGGGTCAAGCCTCTGAATCTACAAGAGAAGCTTGAAGCCCAACTCTGTTTCTTTCTCAGAGCTCTGTGTTATAATTGATAGAAGTGGCATTCTTTCTTTATGCTTACCCTGCACAGTTCTGAAAATGAGACTACCTGGTTTAAATGGAATAGGAAAAGGTGTGGGGAATACAGAAATGCACAGGATTGCAAGATCCCAGCATTTATAGGATGGACGTATAGAACAGGTTTATTTTTTGGTGCAAAGTGTTGCAATCAAAAGCAGATTTAAAGAGGTATGAAAGTGAAAAAACCATGTCTGAAGTCTTGCAGTTGATACACAGATTAAGATTACTATAGAAGTATCAAAAAAG
Organism: Porphyrio hochstetteri; assembly: GCA_020800305.1. NCBI lineage: Eukaryota > Metazoa > Chordata > Aves > Gruiformes > Rallidae > Porphyrio > Porphyrio hochstetteri. The sequence goes on from CM036911.1 coordinate 14,349,645, forward strand.
GGAAAGAAATTTACAGATGCCCAGTATTTCAAAGGATTTTCAAAACTGAGGCCTCTTCAAGCAGCATTAAAACAAACAAACCCCTTACCACCAAATTAAGTCCCTTATCTTTGTTTTTTGATGCTTAAAAAAACTGAGCCTGAAACTCTTGCAATAAGAGGTCTTCTTTTCCGTGATAGCTTTATTTCTTTGTAGAATTGCTGGGCTGGCAATGTCTGCAAAGCATCAGAAAACATTATTCAATAGCTACAAGTTGCAGAGCATTAAATTGTGCATAAGAATACTACACTGAAGTTGTGCTCTACAAGATACTCTTGAGCAAGACTATTGGAGTCTGTTCCTCAAAACTAAGTTAAGTTTTTAGTATGAGCCCTCAATCCAAGTTTGAACTTTTTAGCAACAGAACCACAAAAAGACCCTACAAGAGAAAATAGATACCCCACTGTCTGCCAAAGTTAGTCACATTATTTTACAGACAGTTAATCTCCCATCAAGTAGACAGAAAAGGTAAAATATTCTACTTTGAGGGCAGCATAATCACTGTCTTCAATATTCTGGGGCCAAATTTCATTCCCTATATTTACTTTACCCATCACAGTGAAGCTGATATCATCGTGGTCACTATCTTGGTTTTTACTCTGAGATTTCTGCCGATAAAGAAACTTCAAAGACTGTATTTGTTTTCTCAGCAGCTTCTGTCTGTCAGATTAAAAAGAACCCCCAAACTGGCTATTGTTCACATGCCTTTTATTCAGAAATATGAAACTCCTTAGCAGGTAATTAGATGTAAAACAATAAATGTTCCTCATCTGGCTGAAGTGATGAAAATATTATACTGAACAGTAAAGGATTATAAGCTCCTTGAACAGCAATAAGGAATACAAGCAGAGAAAGTCAGTTTAGAACAAAAAAGCAGAGATACAGCATTTTCCTGATGTATAGTTTAATCTTTGACATAAAGAAATAAACCACCACGTGATACATCATCTGTTAGAGTGAAGATGGTTTAAAAAACCTATTCTTTTTTATCCACAGTATACTTTTTGGTTACTAGATAACCTCCAGCACAGGCTTTCTCCTTTACAGTGTGAATATTTATTCCGTAACTGCTATAAGCTCACGCGGTTGTGATCATCCTCCCTTCTATACAAACGTTTCAGATGATTTCCAAAGGAACACATCTGCTCACAGGAGAGTGGTGTTGGAGCTTGCTTAAGCAAGTGGCAGCCAGCAACTGCTGCCAGCAGCTCTCCTTTTGGTCACACCAACTCTCTGAATTAGGGAGGATCAACTCTTTTTTTGTTTTGTTTTTGTTGTTTTGTTGTGTTTTGTCTTGGGGGCAGCAGCAGAGTTGGTGGCCTGATGCCGTAAACTGGAGAGATGACGGGCATTAATTTCTAATACTTCAATCCACATCTGCTATGCCAAAAGCACAAAGCTATACTGAGCGAGCCTTACTTTTAGGGTATCTTCTTTGGTCAGTTTTCCACCCTGCTCCATCTGTACTCCGAGGTTTTATTCAGTCAGTAGTGTTTTGATAGTTGTGCTAGTTTATATAATCGCTGCCCATAGCTGTTCATTTCTGCCCCTGTGTTATCCCTCTCTCATGCCAGCACAATCATTCGTGCAGCTGATTTTCTCAGTTCACTGTACTGTGCAATCTGGCTGAAAGTTAACAGGAGAATTTTTTTTTTTTTGATGAACTAGTTTCCTGAACTTGTTCACTCTGCATATGTAGAAAAAGGAAGGAAAAAAGAAAAGAAAAGAAAAAAAAAAAAGTACTGTGCTGCTGAATGCCTAAATTCCATCTGACTGCAAATGGAAAGGCCTTTCTAATATTTCTAGTATTCTCCCACAGGGAAAATTCAAAGTAATAGCCAGCTTGCAGTCACTGGCTCCTGAAGCACAACTCCCTTCAAAAGGCGCAAGCCCCATCTGAAGGTGTAATTGTTATTGGACAGCTTAGAGCTGACTGGTGACAGGCCCTGTGCCTCAGAGGAACCGACCACAGCCCCAGCAAAGTTAGTGGGGCCACAGCATGGAGAATGCGATGGGAGAACGCAATGGGCTCGCTCCACTTCTACCAGTTCTGGACCTAGCTTCGCGTATAAGGGAAGGGAAAGATAGATCCTAGATCGGTTCTAACTTCATCTGCCCGAGTGAGGCTTCTCAGGTCTAAGAAGGGCCAGCTAAGCAGTGAAACGTAGTAAAATGCCTACTTCAAATGCCAGTGTTGCTAACCCACTAAGAGAGCATTAGCTAAGGCAATCTGCCGCAGCTAGCTATGTATTCATCCTTGTCTTTGGGAGACAAGGTGTGGGGGGGCTCAATAGCAAAGTAAGCCCCTTCTGCTCTTTGCCTGTTTCATTTCTTGCCTCTGCTCTAAAGATCTAATTTCTCCCACTAATATAGCTTATAAACACGACTGTAAAAAGGCAATGTTTTCCTTCAACTGAAATTCATTTTAAAACCAATTCTCTGTATGTAAAGCTGAGCTAGATTTATTTTTCTATTATAAATTAAAGTTTACTCTTGGCAGATGATGAGGCAGAAACGCGTTAGTGGAAAGCAAAGATACATTCTTCCCCTGACTTGTTTTGTCCGGTCATCTTTCCTCCGTTTGCCAGAAATCACAAAGCGATGGAGTTCAGAGGCACCCCGCAGCGAGCGGGAGACTGACCTCCCAGCGTGTGTACCGCGGCGGTGCTCGCACAGCGACCGCGGCAGCGCCCCGCCGCACCGCACGCCCGAGGCCGCGCTCCCGCACCCGAGGGCACAGGAACGCCTGCTGCGTAGGACTCCCCTACACCCCACCCTTCCCCGGGGCGGGAAAGCCTCCCGTTAGCCCTGCGGGTTGTTAAAACACAGCAGGGAGACCCGGGGGCGGACCGCAGGCTGCCGTGCTCACGGACGGCGAGTGGTGCCAGTCGGCGGCACCGGGCAGCCGCGCTCCCGCCGGCCCTGCCCGCCCCGGCTGCGCCGGGAGAGGCGGGCGTTGCGAGGCCTCGGCGCCAGCGGTGAGCGCAGCTGCCGCCGCGGCCTGGAGCAGCGCAGCGTACCGGCCTGCCATTACGGCAGGCTGATGCTGTGCCTCGCCCTGCTCCCCGCCCTTGGCACGTCTTGCCGTCCCGTCGGCTCCAGCCAAACCTCGCGCTTCTCTAACCCTGCAGTGAACCTGCTCAGAACGCTACCCTGGCAGAAAACTCGCCCGACCAAACGAACAAACAAAAACTCGACCGGAGCTCTGCCAGGTTTCCTCCCTCCTCTGCTTCACTGGAGCGCTGGTGCTGTGGCAGGCAGACGAGGGGCAAGGAGAGCAACGTGCTAAGCGTTAGTTCAGTCACAGTTTGATAGAACTCACAGAATCACAGAATAACAAGGTTGGAAAAGACCTTTAAGATCATCAAGTCCAACCATTCACATCCTAAACTAAACCATATCCCTAAGTACTTCATCTACCCTTTTTTTGAACACATCCAGGGAAGGTGACTCAACCCCCTCCCTGGGCAGCCTGTTCCAGGCCCTGACAACTCTTTTCAGTAAAAATTTTTTTCCTAACATCCAATCTAAACCTGCCCTGGCGCAGCTTCATGCCATTCCCCCTTGTCCTGTCACCTGTCACCTGGCTGAAGAGACCATCACCTACCTCTCTATAACCTCCCTTCAGGTAATTGTAGGCGGTGATAAGGTCTCCCCTCAGCTTCCTCTTCTCCAGGCTAAACAGCCCCAGCTCCCTCAGCCCCTCCTCATAGGATTTGCCCTCCAGCCCCTTCACCAGCCTGGTTGCCCTTCTCTGGACTCGCTCCAGGACCTCCACGTCCTTCTTGTGGTGAGGAGCCCAGAACTGGACACAGTACTCGAGGTGTGGCCTCACCAATGCCGAGTACAGCGGCACAATCACCTCCCTAGACCTACTGGCCACACTGTTTTTGATACAAGCCATTTTGATACAGTCCAACTCACATTGGATCAGCTTGGTTAAAGTGTCAAACCGCCTCCTGATGAGACTCTGACACTCTTCATAGCCTGCCATAGCCCTAACGAGGGGCTGGACAAACAGCTTGGCCAGCATCCAGTGGTGCTGTCGAGCAAGGCTTCAAACAGCTGCCCTGACAAGGCCCTCGCCAGCACTTAAAGCTGGCAGATGAGCTCTGTACACGCTAAGTGTGAGGGAAAAACAAGACCCTTTAAGTAAGAGGGGTAGAAATAGAGGGCACACTTACACAAGACGACAGGTGCTATGGCAAGGCCATTTTGGAAAGCTTTCAAATTTTGGAATTTGTGTTGTTGCCCCTGTGGATATTTGAAGGAAACAAAACACAGGCATGGAGAATGCAATACCTATGAGTGTGACCCTAGGGAAGGGCAGGGAGAGAGAGCTCTGCAGCATGGAAACTGGCTGAGAAAGCCAACATAGGAGCACAAGACTACCCATTTGGGACACAATGCTGTCTCTAGTTGTGGTTAATAAACAGAGCCACACACACAGTGTGCACCATCCTCCCCTTCCGCATTTCATGGACATGCTTGGGTCAGGACCTCTCTGTTGACTAATTGCTTGTGCCTTAAGTGGCAACATGGGTGTTGGGGAGACTGTCCCCATTTCTTATCACCCTGCACATTCCCCAGGCTGTAACCTGCACAGATTCCATAGGCACAATCTGACCTTTCAAGAAGATGGTGTCACCTGCAGCAGAAGGCAACCAACTCACTGTTTCCTCCACTTGCCATCCAAGCAAAGTTAAGGCTCTCATTTAATTGTTTTGATTGCAGGCAGCTTGTGTGAACCCACTGCTGTTATTTCAAATGGAAAAGTGTGATCAGTGGGATTGGTTAGTAACATGGGCTGTCCTTTTTCTGAATAGTATCATGTTATCTTGTGCTAGCCCCTGCAAATAACATGGGCACAAATACAGTTTTTCCCAATACACTGTGTTAATATTTGAATTCTTGCCTGGCAGCAGTAGTAAAACAGAGCTGCTCTTTCTCTCTGTGAAAGAAAGAAGTAAAAAAATATCAGCGTGTGTGGGAAAACCCACCACTTGCAAGGTCTCTCTTTTCCACCCTGACAATTTTTGTGTGTGAACTACACTAGCTTTCTGTGTTCTTGAAAACCAGCCACTCCTAACTGATGAGCTCACTGCTGTTTGCGTCCTGAAGAGACATTAGGGCAGAAACTCAGCCACAGCAAATCAGCATAGCTTCACCAAAGCAAAGAGAGCCATAGTGATTTATGCCAGCTACAAGTCTAGATCCATCCTGTTTAAAGACACAGCTTATATCAGTAAGGAACCTCATTCAGCTTACAGGCAAGGGGTGAGGAAGCATTTAACTAGGGGATTGGGGGGGGGCGGTGGGGGGAGAGGGAGGGGAAACCACAGACATTTCCAAATGTACAGAGAAAAAAACCAAAACACTGAACTTGAAAGGTACATTGGAAAGAAGGCCCTAGTTACACCAGTCCTAATAATTTTTCAGGAGACAAGTCACACAGGCCAGGGTAGCGTTTGATTGCTTCATGGAGAGAGTATAAAAATGCACGCCCAGGAACAGCAGCAAAGGCATACATAGCTCCTCAGACAGCAAAATGCCTTCTGGAGCTCATTAGTACTGGTAGAGTGAGCAGTGCAGGGTGGAGCGACTGCAGATTTCTACATCTTCTGAAGAGGTGCAGTGCATTTTCCCCTGCGGGAGGGAAGAATATGTGGAAGTAGACCTTCCGCTCATCAGATGTCTGCTGCCCCTTCCCTTTGGAAGGCACACCTTCTTATCAGCTCCATCTCCCCCCTTTCCAAAGCACATATGCTGCAGCCTGTACAGACGCCATGTGGCACATGATATAACATCTCAGGGAAACAATATACTTATTTCCATTGTTCAACTGATATTAACTGTGTGTGCTCGTTTCATTATAAGAATCCTTTCTTGGATCAACTATCACTTTAGTGCAAATATCAGTAGGACTACAACCTACTCTATCATTCTTGCCTGTGTTTGAATTTCATTTTGCACTCACTTGGTTGGTACAGCTTTTTCCACAGAATCGGTGAAGCAAAAGTTAGTTTTCATCATTTTACTCAATACAGTTATATTGGGATTTCTATCTGGTTTAGGACAGCAAGCACTTGTTTGTTTTTATTTTCCCCTCTCTCTGTTAGTCTTTGGTTGAAATATGCTCCAGCTCACAGCTGTGTAGGTTTCTTTTCCAGCCTCTAGAAATTACAGTTTGCCTTTCAGAACTCCTACTATGTACCACTCCTACTGCTCAGTTGTTAGGCACCAAAACACACACACAAAAAAAATAGAGGGTGTCAAATAATCCTGTTAAAAAAAAAAAAAAAAGGGGTTCAGAAGGACATAAACTGCAAATCCACCTTACTCAGCTCTGGTTCAGAAAAGGTCAAATTTCTACCTGGGCAATAGCACTTCCAGTGTTTCTACGCTGTGCCGGGAGTTTGTGGACCTCCACCACAAGGTAACGTGCCCCTGCCTCACCGTTGTGGGGAAATGCAGTGACACACTGTCAGGCAGTCACTTCGTAAAGTTAGTGTCTTCAGCAAGTAGTCTGCCACTAAGTAGTATCCTATTTCCCTGGATTTAAAAATCTGTTTTGGCATCTGTCTAGTTATAGGACTGGTTGAAATACTCTGTAGCAGAAAGAGGTACTATATGAAACTGTTCTTTAACTGAAAGGGAAAGGCTTTTTTTTTCTTCAGGGACAGTAAATACTTACTCAAGGTGGAGGGTGGGAATAATAATGCTCCCCCCATTAAATACCAAAGCCTGAAGAATTTTTCATTTCTCCTCACAATCTGTAAGTGTTTTGTCTTGATAAATTTTGACAGTCATTACAAAATTATTCAGGTCTGACATTATAAAACCTAAAGTTATTCCATAGTGTAAGTTATCCTGGGAGGTCAGGTGGGAAGAGAGATTTTTGTCATGTGTTTGAAAGACAGAGTTTATAATTCCAAATTAGAATGAAAATACAACAAGTAAAAATAAAAAGCGTGTTCTTGGAGTAACAATTTTGTCTCCTGACTGATAATTAGCTTTTTAAGGCCTCCACATTTTTTGCTCCATGACTGAACTGAACGGCCTTGTACAAGTCACTTATCCTCTTTATGCCTCAGAGCACATATAGCCGAGAGAGATATACACTAGCTATAACCATATGTCATTATGCCAGTGCAGTGCAGTGTGTCAGCATGAGTATTATCTTATTTTACCTACACAGAGTACATCCATGCAGCTTTTGCTTACCTAGACAAGTCTCTCATTTGCAATTTGTAATAAATAGGGTAAGGAACATTTACTGCAACTGGTCAAAGTTTAGCAGGATAACCCCTCACTCCTTCCCCCAAACAGCAATCATCGTCCTTCCCTCCATGCCTACATCTCCCGTGACGGACTCACAGCCAGAGCTGTACACACGCTGCTAAAGGCAACGGGTAGTTGTTTTCAGATATTCAGGTACTGCTTTCAGCTGCCTAGCGTGTTGTGATCTCCTGCTCTGAGACAGCAAGAAAATTCAATACCTGTTTTTATGCAACAGCAGAGAGATGTGATTGAAATAGCAAATACACTAAAAAGAACAGCCCCTTCCTAGGAGGGCAGGGTGCACGAGCGCACGGGCAGCAGCCCTAGGGGGTAGGAGTCTGAATGGCAAGGCCCGGTAAATAACATTTTCAGGTGTATTATTTTCAGCTGCCACAGAGACTGTGAAGTTGCTACAGCTTTAGTCACTGCAGCTAAAATGCACCCTCTATTTCGGATGCTTCCTTTCTGGGGAAGCTGGAGGCTCAGATGAGCTTTCCTGCCTGACTGAAGACCTTTCCTGTTAACTAAAGATCTACATATGCGTTATCAATTGCACCACCCTGGAAGCACTTCATCTATTGGCAGCAGAGTGTTAGAGGATATTACTGTACACAAATGCAAAAGCAGAAAGATTATATTAAGCACAAATTAGGATACCTGACATTAACTGCAGCATGTTTACACAGTGTATCTTCCTACAGCTTGCCTGCTTTAAATGCCTTTGCTGAAGTGGCAGGTTCCCATTCCATGGCTACCTGATAGAGATGCGAGCAGGAAGAGGCTCTTGAAGCCGCAGCTCTGTGCTAGCCATATGTTACTTGCAGATGCAGAAGAGTTACCTATTAAAATTCAGAGCAGCTGTGTTCAATGATAAAATGGTAACTAGTATCAGCTCTTTCTCCCGGGAGCTGAGCCACCATCATCTGTGTAAGGGAAAACAGGGAACTGAATGGAAAGTCATAAGCCAGAAGGAGGACACGGAGTCCCAGGAACTGGTTTTGTTTTCAACATTTATTCTGGTCAGCTCATGAGGTAAGGCACGCTTAAAAGACTTGCACGCTCCACAAAATCAGACTTACTTATGTCCTCAGCACATCACTCTGCGTGCATGGAAAGCTCCCTTTTAAAGTCACCATTCCTATTGGAAGCACTTTGATAATCTTACCCCTCTGGTTTCAGCTTCAGCTCAGCACCCACTGCTTAACCAGCAGCTGATCCTCTGCAGCTGTATGAGCAGCTAACAAAGTCTGCCTGCTTTTCTTCTGCTACTTTTTAGTACAACTGAGCTGAAGAATGAGATGACACATCAAAAGATTCTGGCCTGGATTTGAAACCTCTTGGTATTCAGGGTGCTGTTTATTAGTTTGTTATGGATTCAGACCATTTTCAAAAGTTAGTTGCCAGATCTGGATCTCCAGTTCCCTCACCCAAACCCCCAGTATGTTTGGATACATGGTCCAATTTCACTCAGCTTTTACATGCTGCCCCTCACCATCATGACAGGTCTCTGGGAGCACCTGAGAGTAACTTCCAGTATTTGTCCTTCTTTTGCTCTCACAATTGCTGTTGCCCTTCCCACCGTGGTAACAAGAGCATGTTGTGTGGGCCAGCTGACCCCTTTATGCTGGGCTTTGCTCCTGATTCATCTTGAGTGATACTGTTTTCACTAAGGATTCAAATTCCCCAGTGGAAAGAGGCTGCTTTTTCTGAACAGTTATTTTCCTCCCCTCTTGTAATTCTTCAATTTACTTTAATTAAGTCCTGAAACAAAACCACTCAGGCTTACTCAGCAAGTGTGACTGGTGTTTCCAAGCTGAATCTTCTCACCAGCAAAGCTACTAGCATTCATCCTGGTGGGCATGTATGTCAGCCTTTTGCTGTTGAGGGAGATAGTCTGGCACAGGCTACCAGGGTTGGATGAGTAAGCAAGAAACTCCTTTTCCATGTCACTGCACACAGGCAGCTGAAGACTGCACTCAGTGTTTCAGTGATTTCCTTATTTCTGTTCTGCTTGGGCAGTGAGTCCAGAGTAGGGTGGCAAGAAGAACGAATGACTCCTCATTCGTTCTCTCTGCTTTGGGCACATCAGTCTACACCATCCCAATGCACAGAGCACCTCCATCTAGTTTTCTCCAAGGTCTACGCTCTCCTGCTATGGGAGTTCTCTGCTGCTCTCAGCTCACTATGAGCTCTAGATCCAAAGATGCTTTCAGACCATGCCTGGAGAACATTAAGTCACAATCAACAACAGGCTTTTGATCTGTGCTTTATCAACTGCAAATCTAAAGTCTCAGGAATAAAAGATTTTCCTCACATGCTGTGTTTTTGCAATTCCTAACATAAACATGAAAGGCTTCAAGAAACGCAGCAAGGGATGAATGGTTGCAGTGCTAAGACCATTCCCACAGATACATTATTTATGCAGGTCTGTTGCTTTAAAAAAAAATCTCTTACCATTCCAGGATGTGAGACTCACAAGCCTTTCCTCACTTAGAAGTGTGTTGTTGCCACAGGACAACAATTGGAAAGATGTGGATTTGATGGGTGGACCATCCAGTGGATAAGAAACTGGTTAACAGACCGTAGCCAAAGGGTGGTGCTCAATGGGTCTATGTCCAGGTGGAGGCCGGTGACAAGCGGGGTCCCCCAGGGGTCTGTCTTGGGACCGGTTCTCTTTAACATCTTTATCAATGACATCGATGATGGAATTGAGTGCACCCTCAGCAAGTTTGTGGATGACACCAAGCTGAGTGGTGTGGTTGACACCCTAGAAGGAAAGAAAGCCATCCAGAGGGATCTTGACAGGCTGGAGAGATGGGCCCGGGTGAACCTAATGAGGTTCAACACTGCCAAGTGTCAGGTGTTGCACTTGGGCCGGAAGAATCCCAGACATAGATACAGACTGGGAGAAGAGCTTCTTGAGAGTAGCCCTGATGAGGAGGACTTGGGGGGCGGATGAGAAACTTAACATGAGGCAGCAGTGTGCTCTTGCAGCTCGCAAGGCTAATGGTATCCTGGGCTCCATTAGAAGAGGGGTGGCCAGCAGGGACAGGGAGGTGATTGTCCCTCTCTACTCTGCCCTTGTGAGGCCCCATCTGGAGTACTGTGTCCAGATCTGGGGCCCCCAATACAAGAAGGATGTGGGACTGTTGTAGAGGGTTCAGAGGAGGGCCACAAAGATGATTAGAGGGCTGGAGCACCTGCCCTATGAAGAGAGGCTGAGGGAGCTGGGCTTGTTCAGTTTGGAGAAGAGAAGGCTGCGGGGGGACCTCATTGCAGCCTTCCAGTACCTGAAGGAAGCTTATAAGCAGGAGGGGATTCAACTTTTTAAAAGGATAGACAATGACAGGACAATGGATTAAAACTAAAGGAAGGAAGGTTTAGATTAGATATTAGGGGGAAGTTTTTTACAGAGAGAGTGGTGAGGTGCTGGAACAGGCTGCCCAGAGAGGTAGTGGATGCCCCGTCCCTGGAAGTGGACAGGTTGGATGGGGCCCTGGGCAACCTAGTGTAGATAATAGGCCTGAGGTTGGTGGCCCTGCCTGTGGCAGGGGGGTTGGAGCTCTTTGATCCTTGGGGTCCCTTCCAACTCATACCATTCTATGATTCTATGACTTCTAACTGATAACCTAAGCGTTTCCCTATTGATATTACCACTCTGACCAAAATGTGGAGGTACTACGCCATCCTCCACACGTCTTTATACAATGATATTTCCATTCACTGTGTTTAGGTGAAAGCTGGTGTGGCCAGGAACCTTGCTTCCCTTGTTAGTCAGTGCCTACCAGTTACTGAGTAGTAATTGGTGACTGCAGATAATGAGAATATTCCTCAGGAATGTAGAAACCAACTGACTCAAGGTCTGTGTAGTCACTGCAATTGCACCATGACAGTGCCAGCAGAGATATATCAGAGCAAATCATAGCCATCACAAGGAGGTGCATGCTGGAAACTCTATCAGAGCACTCAACGCTTGCAGTCGCAAGATCTTAACATTTCATTGATTTGATGACAGCTCAAGCATCCTAATGATGCCAGTTTTGTGCTAGAGTTTACTAATATCTTGTGGCTATCATAATGAAGAGCAACATCTGTTCCTCTAGTTTATGTCCTTAAGCTGTTCTCCACTCCTAGCTCTTGAGGAAACTAAGCATAGGAGGAGTCAATTATACTTCTCTTGTCTACTCTGGAGACTTGGAATCCCAGTTTTCATTCATATAACTGTTCTCTCTGAGCTGTCCTATCCCCTCAGATGTTTCCAGCCTACATACTATTTAATTTATTGTCTCCCCTCTCTTGTAAATCAGGAACATTTTCAGAAGCCTCTCTTGTACAGCCTTGTGCCCACGCATGACACGACAATGAAAACTCAATGGCTTTTTGGTTTTCACAGGAAGTTTTACCACTTCACTCTGCTCTTACCAAACAAGCAAACAATGCAAGAAACATTTCATTTATGCCTTTTGAAACAGGGTCCAGTATTGTTGTGCATACAGTGAGTCCCTATTTATTCAGAAAGCCATGAAAATAAAAGAACAACACTGATGAGTTGAAGAGACCAAAATCAGGGGAGCAATGAAAAGGCCAACCAAATGAATAGTTAGGACCAGTCAGTACAGAGCCTAACTCAAGTTTGTATTCAATTTGAATGTAATCTTCAGAAAAACCCTATTAATTTCTAGTGGTCTGAGAAAACTACATAAGATGTTAAATACGATGTTTACAAGGTCTTTTGTGTTACAGACTTAGTAATGTTCCATCCTCTTTGCAACAATGAAATCAAGAACCTGACATTTCTCAAGTTAACATACTACTTCAGAGGGAGAAGCACAATGCATCTCACATCTGAACACAGTTGCGATAGCTAGAACAAACTGAACATGTTTTAAAACTAACATCTGCAAGAGAAGGCCATTTTTGTTACAGTAAGTGTATAGGGACGGTATTTTTTTAAAAATTAAAATCAGGTTCCATGTAGAAGAATTCCTATTTTATTCTGAGGCACAGCTCATCTGAAAGTCAAATTTAGAGGCTGCAGAGTGGGAGTGAAGCTGGAACACTATCCTTGCTCCCAGAAGGAAGAAGATAAATATTAAACTCACTGATTGTTTCTGTTTGCTTTCTTATTTTGTACTCTTGCCCTGGGACAATCCTGGAGATGGACACACTTAAATTATAAATGCAAGGTGCAGTGAGGCAGCAATCTCACAGTAGTAAAACATAATCATACAAAACAAGGAAAACATAAATCTAATATAAAATGTTATGCAATTTAAAAGATTAAAATTTTAAATAAGAGTGAAAGCACACGAACTACCAAAGCATTAAACATGCACTAAATCTATAGTTAATTGCTAGTCTCTGTAGACATTGTCACATGAATTTTAAGTTGAATTTCTTCAATTGTCATTCTGATTTTGTGTGTAAATTTACTATTAGTAGCAAAGGCTGTAAAAAACCCTGACAAAACCACCCCAAACCCACAAACAAGCCCACCTCCAAAAAGCCAAACCCCAAATCCCCCCAAAACTTCAAGAAATTACTGCAGCATGATCCTATAGACCCAAGTTGTATAATTAGAAATACAGCTCTTAGTTTTGATTACAGCTTCTTTTCTGTTTTATAAAGCACATAGACACACAGAGTCTTTGGAGAGGAGAAAATAGGAAAGAACCAAGTGTTTTCATGATCAAAGAATTCTGGACACAGTCAAAAGATCTGGCAGTTCAGACACAGAAGAGTTTGGAAGCAAATGTTTTATTTGCTCCTGGAGATAGTTGGGATTGTTCAGAAGCAGAAATTTAGTACTGGCACAGAGAGGATGCAGCTGATTTTCCATTATCCACTATTACTGGGCCGTGGAGCCATGAGGAAATAAAAGCCTCCAGGTCTGCCAGATCTCAGTCAAGTTAACCTCAACCTGAGCTCCCAGAATTGCAAGTTCCTGGGAAAGATCAGCAGCCTCGTGGCCTCACCTAGCCCTGCACCTCTGTTTCCTCACTCAAGTGGCAAGGGCAGTAATGAAACAACACTTTGTTAGCATGCAGGGTAAGGAGCAGGAGGCTCGGCTCAGATACAGAATAGGAAAGGGGACCCGTATTATGAAATTGTGAAGCCACACACAGTGAGCAGCATGACTGACTTTGTTTTCCTTTTAAGAAGGAACCAAATTCTTTTGTAAAGGACATTTGCATCAGCCAGCGGTAATAAACTCACAGAAGGACTTGATGGAACTTGATGGATCACCAATGCTGCTCTTACTCCCTTAAACAATGGGGCACACTGCAGTCCCTCAGAAGAAAGCAGATCAGATTTGGAGAAAGGCACACAGGCCAGTGTCAGGTTCCAAGGCAGTGGTCAGACTCTCAAATCCAAGCCAAATCACGTACGTCTGGCTTTTTAGATCTCACATCTCACTCAGCCAGAAGACTCCCTTCTTCTAGGCATCTAGCACCAGTAAAAATAAATCTCTTCAGGACTTAAAGTGAAAGACTAAAAGAATTTTATGTCACCAAGCCTTGACACAGAAAGTAAAAAAGAAAAAAAATCAGGGAAGGAAAAACCCCACCAGAGATGAGCCTTAGCAACCTGCATTTTGCCCCAGAGGCATTCTAGGTCCTTGTCCTGTCCAGCCACTCTATGATGAGAGCCAAGGAATCAGGTAAATCACAGCAGCTGATTCAATCACCATCCCAGTCAGAAAGGACATGCCAGTTAGTCTTTGCAGAGCTCACAGAGACCAGGTTAACTCTTTCCTTGTCAGCTTATCATAAAAAACATTATTTCTTACACAAACTTTTCAGAGTGTGATAAATTACTTTGGGAGAGCTTTATTTAATCAGAGATACTATACTCAGTAAAATATTGTAGGAGAAGTACCTTAAATCCTATTTTCTCTAGTATTTGTACTTGATCTTAGCCCAGTGCATTGGCTGAACAGTAGCCTATCTTTGCATGAAATGTGACTGGCAGTTATGTTTGGATTGTCTCTTTGCACAAATTACAGAGCGTGTAACCAACTGTTCATTTTCTTTACTACACAGATAGATGCTGTCAGTCATTGTGAAAGTTTTTATTGATTCAGAAATGGAGGTATTAACCCATATGACAAACCCAACGCACACAGCAAAAGGTACTAAGCTGACTGACAAGTGCTCAGGCAGCATGGAAAGCAGAGAGAGGTCTGCTTCTAAATAGATGGCTCTAAATCGGAAGTCTGATGTTCCACAGTTCTCTACCTGTATGAACATCAGTTCCCAAACACACAGACTTTACAGGCTTAGAAAGGAGAAGTAAAGGGACACGAATGTAATTGAAACCCTGCAGGCACACAAGACTAATTTTACTCCTGTATGCAACACCAAAGTCTCTGTAAATGGCAGCTTGCACAAGTGAAATCAATCTCTCATCATGGCAGTGTTTTGAAGGGGTGGGCACAGACTCCAAGTTAATACACTCAGCCATGTGCACAGGTGCAGCAGAACTGCAGCTTCATGAGCACTGCAGACCTCAAGGCTAATACTGAGCTTTGACAGCTCTGGGGAAGAGCTGTACCTCTGAATTACAGCTGCTGTAAGGCTGAACGTCAGCTGAAGGTGCAGTAATACCCCTCTCATTCTATGACTCTCTTGCACCATCAGTACTTAGGGCTCACCATCTGGAGAGCTGTATCATTCCAGTCCCGCCCTTACAGACTTATCTCAAAGTGACCCAAAACTAGCTCCCAGCAGAATTAGTACCACATGACTCAGCAATATACCAGCAAACACTTTTTAAAGTCTACATTTCAACTTCTAACATTATTATCAAAGGTAGGAGATCACAGACAAATGAACAAAGAAGTTCTATATATTTATGTCTAAGAGTTTAGTCAGCTTTCAGTAAATCTATGGTCAACATGGTTGGGTTTTTTCCCACCCACTTGTGACATCACTTGTTTTACACATCCGACACGGATAGAGCACACGGTGCTTCTGCTGATGTCAGTAAGAATTCTAATGGAGGACAAGAACATATGCAGTAAGAGTCTGCACATCAGACATTTGCCTCTCACAAAAAAAGTTCACATCTATTCCCACTGAAACACATCCACCTCATAAGGGGCAAATGGCAATTCAAACCTAGGCAACAGTTTAAGATGAGAAGTGAAAATTTTCTACCACCTTCTAGTTTACTCAGCTCAATTTCTCTCATGCTCAAATAAACCAGGCATATGAAAACACAGAGTATTCCACAATAAGTCTCACAGCCAAATACCTCACCAGTCCTACTGGAAGGGCACCAAATAAAACAGCAACTGATACAGAAGGTTACATGAGATAGATAGAAATCAGATTACTTATAGCCCTAGCAGCCTTCCATCTTCTACAACAGAGCAGTTTCCAATTAAAGCTATATACTTTAGAAAGTTATGTTAAAAAGAGCACACTCCCCCCCCTTCCCCCAAAATACAGAAAACTGTTTAGGGTTAACCCCTACCTTAAAGGTTGCGGTGACTAAAGCATTCCTACTCTCTGCCTTACACTACAGGGCTCTGAAGAGCAAATGAGCTGTGTCATCTCTCTCACATGCAGGGTAAATGCACAACATCTGGCTAAGCAATAAGTTATTCTCCCACCAGAACCTCATCATGCAAAGCTCTTGCAATTAAGCCAATCTGTTTTACCCCAGTACTGCTCTAGCTCAGCCTCACTATTATAACCCTTTCTTGTTTGTATTCTTTGTGTGGCTGTTTTTGTACAATGTAAATATGTATTTTATAGTAGATGAGTACAGCTATTTTTTGGGCAGGGATTAGATCAGTTTCAGACAACAACAGAAACATGTGAAATGAGCACAAAAGCTGAAAAATTGATATCATATAAAGCATACATTAGAAAAGCATCCTCAAGGTTGTAAAGCCAAGTACTTTAAAAGTTACAACATATCTAAATTCAATTTGCTTATGCAACTTTTTTGGGGGTTCTGTTGTGGATAAAAAAGTATGATAAAATCTTAAATTGCATGCAGTTGTTTCTCCTGGACTGCTGTCCCTTTCACGGAATAGAAGAGACAATGTTCACTTAACAAGATGCTATTCAATATTTCATTTTTTCTACATTACTCAGTATCTGGCCCATGCCTTAACACAGAGCATGATAGTATAACCTGCCATCAGGACAGAATTATTCATTCTTTCCTGGTCTGTTGCATTTTGCTTATTATACTAGCATCCAGGTATCCCACTGGCAAAGAGGATTTTTATTTAACAACATGCTCCTGGTATGAGAATGAATAAGCCAGATTGCAGGTGCAGAAGTGGGACAAAAAATGATACCCCGTACTTTTTGGTGTCTAGTTCAAGATATGTATACTCTGATTTTTTCATTCCCTTCTCTTGATGACTCAGTTCACAGGCACTGTTTACACAGAGTAAAGCAGAAAGTGGTAAGCAGAGAGGTATAACCACTGGAAAATGAAGTTCCAAAGAAGCCAAATGTTACTGCTGCATCACTCTTATTTTGCAAACCCAGAAATCAAGGTTAAAAGTCCAACTTAAGTAAACTAGTGCAAACTCCTATGTGGATATCACCACAGTGGTAAAGTAGCCTTCAGTATTTTTATTATTTCTGCAACAGCCAATATAATGTTCTTTGGCATTCACACCTCAGCTTTTCTCTCAGACTGCAATAAAGAGAGTTCAAATTGCTGTTAAGGATTTCCATAACCAAAACACATTTTAAAAAATACTGCATAATTAAGCTAGATTTTGACTTTGTGTGCCCCCTGCAAGACCGTTTACTTTCAGAAGTCTCCACTTAGATCAGTTACTACGGTCCCACAAAGCACTTAGAGCAAGCTCTTCCAATTCTACCTTTGATCATTACTGCCTTACTCTACCTCAGCCTGTGGTTTCTTTGTTCTCTTCTTTCAAGCCAGTTTATGATATGAGATTGTTGCCAATACATCAATCATTGTATTCCTGTTCCAAATGCTTTTGGAGCAGATGTGATTGGAAGCGCCAGTCTTGGGAGGGATCAGAAGCTCAGGTCAGCATTGCATTATGCACCTGCAGACTGGTACACTGCAGTGCAGCCAAACTGTTTAAGACTTGCATTTGACAGAGCCCTTGATAAATGGCTGTCTGCTAGAAACAGCGCAGTGAAAATCACAACACTAGATGAACACAAAAATTACTAGTAAGGTAGGAGATTGTGGAGATTTCTGGGGATATTTTCCAAATGAAATATTTTCATGTCCTCTATGAATCAGACTCAGCTCCCGATAGCTGAACATGAAGTCATTGGTGAGTTATGTGATTTTATATTGACCCAGAATCAGTAGCCTGGAGCTTTTCCTTAAAGATCGTTTAAGTACCACAACAATGTTTTCATCCCTGCCTTCAGTCTTCATTCTTCTCAGACAGACATTAACAGCCTTCAGGAAAATGTCCTTTGGGTAATAGGAAAAGGAGGAAA
Organism: Porphyrio hochstetteri; assembly: GCA_020800305.1. Taxonomy (NCBI): domain Eukaryota; kingdom Metazoa; phylum Chordata; class Aves; order Gruiformes; family Rallidae; genus Porphyrio; species Porphyrio hochstetteri. The sequence continues at coordinate 14,367,422 of CM036911.1, forward strand.
TAGCCTCTGTTATTAGGGACAGATTCATAGTATCATTTAGGTTGGAAAAGACCTTTAAGATCATTGAGTCTAACCATTAACCTAGCACTGACAAGTCCACCACTAAAGGATGTCCCTAAGTGCCACATCTACACACAGGTCTTTGAAACACCTCCGGGGTGGTGACTCAACAACTTCCACGGGCAGCCTGTTCCAGTGATTGACAACCCTTCTTGGACATGCTCCAGCACCTCAGTGTCTTTCTTGCAGTGAGGGGCCCAAAACTGAACATGTGTTCATTTCAAAGTCAATTTATGCAGTTGAAAATGTTTTGGATCCAGCACTTGAAGAGTAAACGGCATTTAGGCAAGCTATAATCAGGGATAACTCCATGTAAGCCCACAGTAATTACAGGTGAGCTTAACTGGGCCAGTTACCTTTAATTTAATGAGTTATGGGCATAAAATGTGAAGTCATGCAATTTCCAGTGCACTGGTTTATTAACAAAGGCAAGCAAGTCAAAGTCCACTAAATGTCATAACAGCTTATTGTTTTAAATATCAAGTGGAAACATCCACATCCATCATGGTTCCATGTCTGTGTTCAAGTGCTCATATGGCAGTGAGATAAAACTTACCAAGAGGCTTTAAAAACCCCAACATTGAAAGCTGCCAGACTCTAGTAGATAACATAGCAAAGAAAATTCACTGCCTCTCAGCACAACTTGTTATACAATTAATTTCATCTAGAAACAGAGTATTTACTGGGTAATTTGCAATACGTAAACTGTTAAGCACAAAATGGCACTCTTTAAGTCATTAAACACAATTCACTTTCATTATGGGCACAGTTGGGATCCAGGGATTTCTTTTTTGTGAGTGTGAGCAGAAAAAAGGGTTGCTGTCAGGAAGATGACTTCTGTAGAATTTAATCAAGTCTAATATCAAGTATAAGTGATCAAAATGATGTTTGATCAACACAACTCACAAAATACTTCCTCTCAACAAGACTCTGATACAAACTAAGCTTATTAATGCACCCAGGAATTCACCTTTAAAGTGAGCACAAAAGCAGTTAATGTGATCACAGTCAAACAGCAATTAGGTTTCATCAACACTGATATAATGGTGTTTTCCTTCATGCAAGATAAACTGTTAGTTAAGGGACTATATCATTGTTTCACTTGCACTCTGGTTTTAATAAGCATGCAGGCTTGAAAAAGCCCAGTAGTGGCTGCTTTTTAGCATGTTTTAATCAGCCCAAGTAGTAACTTCTAAACTGCAGTCTAAGGCTACATACGGATTTCACTGTTTTACTGTATCGTTTTAAAGATTCAACTTCAGTTTTTCTTCCTCTGATTTATACATATAGAAAAACATTTTCCTGAGGATCCCGGACCCAATTAAGTATAAACTGTCTTTCCTCCTGTTAAATCCATGATGCCGATTTCTACCAGCAGAAAGTCTGGCTGCAAGTATCAAACAGCACGGTCATGGACGGGCCAAAAGGCAGGTGTACCCGTGTGTGCAGTTCCCAAGCAAGCCCTCCCAAACTGGGCAACTGCAACCAGCAAGTGTGATTTCCTGACTGTGTCCACAACCTAAAGAGCAAATTCAATGTCCTTATGACACTGTCATTTTGTACAAACAGCAGAAACAACTGCAGCATCAGTGTTTATCTAGAAGGCTGTAGGCCTGACTCCTACTCACGTGTGTGACAAGAAGAAACAAGAATAGTGTGAAGCCCTCAAAAACCGGGTCAAGACAGCCTCCAGTAGGGGCTCAAGAGACTTTCACTTTGAAGTGTAAAGGGTATAATGAGAAAGTAAAATTTTCTTCTCCTGATAAATGTGAAGATGGAATCACCATTGTCTTACTTTCTTATTTGGAAGAAATGTGATCTAGTGAACCTAGAGCAAGCAATGCAGGCTCATTATTAAACAAAACATTACTTGCAAAAAGAGAGAACTGGTAACTGCTAGAAATTTTGATTAAGAAGAAGAAATGACTTCTTATTTTTCAGCATCCAAATGAAATACAATTTTTAGCTCCTGGCTTTTAAGAAATAACATGAAGTATTTTGAGATCTTGCTTCCTTTTAATTTTAATTGAAGTATATATCGTATCTTGAACGCACTATTTCTTTCACTTTGTGATTATGGCAAGACAGTTTGAAAAAAGTTTTTGCATCCTGGTTTATGAAGTTATCCATGTCTCGAAGATTTTCATTCCATGTATAAAAAATTAATAGAACGACTCAGATATTTTTAGAGTCCCATGTAAATTAAAATCATAGAAACACAGGACTAGAAGAGATCTCAAGAGAGCACTTATTCAAACTCCCCGCATGAAGGAAGAATCAAGAATACGTAAATCATCCTTAACATATTTAAACTGTTCTTAACTTTGATAGTTAAGGAGTTTAGCAGAATGTTGCTGCGTAAACCATTGCAATTTTTAATAACCAGGATTCAGAAGTTAAGCAAATTTATTTTTGCCAGCATTTCAGGCCATTGAGCATAATTATTCTCAAATATACTGGGTAATATTTGAAATATCTGTAATTTCTGCAAGTCTTCTACTTTCTCTGATTATTATCCAGTGTTTATTCAATTTTTCCTCATAATCTATGCTTCCTGAACCTACCATTGTTGCTGCTTTCCTTACAAATTTTTCTAAATGTGTACATCTTTAGTAGTGTGCTGGCCAGAATTATACACTAGCTAAACCCGCAGTCATGCTTATCAGAGCAATACAGGTACCTCTTATTTCCAGTGTGACACTTCTGCTAGGATACCCCAAAACACGAGCTGTCTTGTTTTGCAGCAGTATTGCATTCATTGCTTATAACTCAGCCTGTAATCCATTATAACTGCTATCATGTATTCTGAACTTTGTAACTGCTTCTATTTTTGGCTGCACCTATTGATTTTAGTCTTGTTGACACCAAGCTATTTCTCCAATTTGTCAAGATGGGTTTGAATTACAGTTCTGTCTCTTACAGTGCTTGCAGCCAAGCCCTTGTGTTTTGGTGTCATCCACAAGTGATGTAACTATATCCTATATTTCATTCTCCAGGATACTAGTGAAAATAATAAGAGAGCTAAGTGTAGAACAGGTCCCTGTAGAGATCCACTTGAAATCCCCTAGTATTTGAGAGAATCTTTTAACAAGCTGTGCATTCCCATTATAGTCATCAGATTAGGACTACACTTTTCCTATACCCTTTGAGAAAGCAATGCTAGAAAATACCACATTTGTCAATGGCTTTCTTCTGAAACATTTAGCACAGACCAAAAAAGAAGGAAATCAGATTGGTTTGATACAACATCTTTCCTGTGAACATATCCATCTATATTTTAATTGTATTATTATCTCCCATGAAGAAAATAGTTCTTTATAAATAGATCATTTCAGAATATTTGTGGAGACGGAAGGGTCTGTAATTAGCCATATTTTTATTTTCCCACTTTTTATTTTTGAAAGGGAGTTTCTGTTGGACTAGATGATTTCCAGAGGTCACTTCCAACCCCTAACATTCTGTGATTCTGTTTTGTCTTCATTCTTTACCAGTCTTCCACAAGTTTGCAAAATTGGAAGTTATTTTGGCTATTTTCCTTAAGTGCTCAAGAGTGAACATCCTCTGTCAACTTGAATCTTGACTGAATAATCTTAAAGATGCCTGCTCTCTCTTCTGCTTCTCATGTAAAAATGATTTTTTTAAAAATCTGGTCAGAATAGACTGCAGAGAAGATGGAAAAGGTGTCATTGAAGGTTTTTCACTGCCTATGCCAGTAACTATCTGCTTTCTTGTTCTGTTAAAGCTGTAGCTTTCCTTTCTCTTGCAGTTCTCTTTTTTTACCTAATATTTTTTAGGCCACTTTTTACCTTTTAGAGCTTTTAAAATTTATGTTAATGCTAACAGGTTAATGAATAACACAGGCACTTTTTAATAAATAGCATATACTATCTTCTGGAGAACTTCTGTTAATGCTAATCTTACTTTGCCCTTGTCTGGCTTTGAATGATTCATCTTTTTATTGTTTATATCAAAGCATTTTATAAGATCTCAATTTCTGCTGATGTGCTTTAACTGAGTAAGTCAAAGAAGCCTGGCTAAGATTCACTCTGTTCCACTGCTTGTGGGTCCTTGCTCTCAGCTCTGCATGGTGCAGTTGCAGTACTATAAGCACTGGTGGTTTGACACACACTGTGTGGTACATAGCATTTGTCTTGAAGCCATATATTTTGCAAGCTAGTGAATGTAAGACCATCTTTTTGTTTTCAGTTTTCACACACATGTCTTTCCCTCTCTGGGTCTGTAGGAAAATACAGTGTAAATAAATATGAATTTGTTCAATACATATATTTACACTAAAAGCTTGTTCAAAGTGATGTAGAAACTTGGGAAACAAATTATTCTTCAATTACTACTGTAGTGATAGAACAGCACTTGTCTGGGGTTAGGAGATAGTTAAAAGAAAGGCAAACTAGAAGTCAGGATGACAGTGTAGAAAAAATTGTAGATTGTTCTCGCTTTTGCAAATAAAAGTACAATTGAAATTTTAAACATTACTAGTTTTAAGTCCAGTGAATTATTTATGAATAAGAAAAATAGTTTCAGCTGATGCATCTGCCCTAGAATAACTTGATATGTTTTTGGTCTGCAACCATATTTTTATTTTCTATTTAAGAACAATTTTGTCCCCTGTGCATCCCCTCTCCCCACCTTGGACCACAGGGTGTACACTGACTGGATGAACACGGAGGAAGAAAAGGGGGAAAAGCTTGTCATGCAGTAATTCTAAGGAATCTCTATTTTTAACAGGAAACTAGAAACTTCATTAAAAACTGGAAGAATAGGATTCCTGGTACCATTCCCACTTGCAAAAATTCCCATGGAAATTTCTGGGCTTTTAGTTAAAGAAAAAATATTTTCATGCTTCACATTTTTTCTCCTGGAAATATACCATTGATAACTGAAAGTTTAGTTTGAATCCTAAAGTCTTTTAAAGTGTTTTAATGTCCCTTTATTTAAAAATGGACAAAGTCCCAGAATTTCTTTACCTGATGAGTAGACTATCAGTGTGCCTAAGTAATGAGTGCACAGTTTTGTACAAAGAGATTTTGACAAAGTGGAGGGGAAAGAAGGGTAAAAGTAGGGACGATAAGAAGATGAACTGACACTCTCTATGTTGTGCCTAATGAAAAGAACGAAAACTGCCCTCTTCTTCTCAAAAACACCCCAAACTAAAATCAAAGAAACCCTGCCAGAAGTGTTTACTAGCATTTTTTTACTACTTTTTTCCAAAAATTATCTGTTCACTTTTTACATATCTAATTCAACAGTCTTTCCATATACAGTAAACAACATATGTTTAGATGTAGGCCCATATGTAAGGCCCAGTGATATCAATGAGCTTATGCTTTTTGTGAAATTGTAGTCATACTACATACACAATATTTTTTTCTAAGGTTTTTAATTAGGGCGATTTTTTCAAAGTAACCAGAAACTGTTAGCATTTGGCATTAACATTAACTACTAGCTTTTCCACAGCCATAAACATGCAGAGTTTAAAGGTCTAATTCCTCATCTACTCAGATGGTAATTCTAGTCATATAATAGCTTGTTGTCCTAACCCAAATCAAGTCTGTGTAAGCATAAAGTGTGTCTCGCCACATATTCCCTGAAGTTATGAATGGCATGTCCCTGCTTCCAGCCCTGAACTCCTGTGTGACTGGCCATAAAATGGCAAGTTTCACAAACCTAGCAGTGGCTATATTTCTGAGAAAAAAAAAAAAAGTACTATAAATGCAATTTTGTAAGGAAAGTTGGATCTCGGGACTAAAGGGATTCCAACATTAGAAATTATTTTGAAGGCTAAAGTCACAGTATCACAGATACTGTAGACACTGCAGACTTTATAAATGATTACAACTTCAAAAACCTCTAAATATTTCATGAACTAAATTGTATAATCTGGCCAACATTTACTGTAAAACAAATAAGTAACTAAGCTGCCCATTAATTCAGAGAGCAGAGTGTGATAATAAAACTGCTCTTAAAAATGGGAGTCGTTGTGAATGACTGCTTTTAACATCTTAATAAGCATCATTAACTTAATATGAAAGGTTTATAAACATTTACTTTGCAAAACTTCTCTACTAGCAATAGGATAGATTTCATTGCTTGTTCTTATAGAGGTTTCTTTCTTAAGTAGTGAACTGAAAGTAAGCAATGTGTAACCCAAAATTTGCTGGAAGCCTTCAGACTGTATGAAATAGTATAAACCTTCTCCCATTCCTGGGATCTACTTCCAATGCATGCCATAAGATGGTCACTTATATTCAATGGACCTCACTTTGCTTTGCGTATTTTCCTTCTTTGCCTGTTGCATATCAGGCAAAACCTTCCTTCTCCCCTTATTTAATGGAATAAACCTATTAGCAGTCAATCATTAACTCCTAGAGGCTCAATTCAGTAAAGGAAAAATTACCTCCACAGTTGCCTACTGTGAGATCTCCTGATGGCTCTGCAGCTGAAGAGTCTGTTCAAAAGAGCTTATGTGGAATTCATAAAATGAATACATTGCAGATACACGGCACTTTCTTACTTTAGAATCTTCAAGTATTAATTAATGAGACTTCACAACACCCATGTGATGTAGGTAAAGACTATGAAAGAATAACCAAGGTATATTGAGTTGAAAAATGCTTCCAAGGGAAAACTGTAAATTGTTGTCAGACCCAGGATTAAACTTACTTGGGAAGTCATTTGGTCCATCTATGTCGTTTCTCACATGGCACTGCATTTCTGCAGTTAAAGGTTTTAACCATGCACAACTCTCCCCTTTTTTTTTTTCCTGCTTGTTGACCCCAAGTTCTTCATCACTCTTTCCTATGCCCCTCGCCTGCCCGCATTCAGCTCAGGGTGGGTGCACCATCCACGATGAGCAAAGAAGGGTCACTGAGGATGCTCAGTATGGGAGTCTCCACATATCATATATTCAGCATTTCCTGATGATTGTTACAGAAAGAGGAAATTTCAAGGAACACTGAGCGCTTTTAGTGTTGGGCTGGATTGGAAATAATACAACTAAGTTTACCGTCACAGAATTTCTAATCGAATCATTGCCTTATTTGTTCTCTACAGCGTGGTCTGGGAAGACATTTTATCTGCTAATCAAAATTAGGCCAGGATTACATTTTTATCGGTACTGAGGACGTGATCCTTTAAGAGATTTAAGAAATACTGGGAAAAGTCTTATTGCATCCAACCCAGTATCAAATTACAGGCACTTTTATCAGTATTGCTTATTTTGCTCACAGCCCCCTGTATCAATTATACTGTCAAACCCACTTTTTTTTTAGCCTGGTTTCTAAAGCAAAAAATAACACAGTCGTGCTACCAGCCTGTCTATCAGTCTTGACCCTAATGATCTTGAACCTGCCAGCCAATTTCAACCACATCTGACAATGCCTTCAGGACAGAGGTCTCAAAAATCTTCCTGTCCTAGGAGTTTAATGAAAATCAGGAGCTGGTAGAGGAGAGAAAATGACCATATTATTCCTGTCTCTGACGAAAAGACATGGAGAAAGGAAGCTTTCTTCATACAGTTGGCAGCAGCTAGCTGGGTAGTTGCATGTGTGTGTGAACTGCCTGATCAGCACAGCTTGCCAGTCAGCCCAAAATGTATGTGCTCTGGGCTTGTCACAGCAGAAAGCCGAAGCATACATAGAGGGAGGACGGTATATGGGAGGGGTCACAGCACCACCGGAACAAAGGAAGAATGTGTGGCGTTGCAATAGGGCGTGATTTTAGGAAGATGAAATGGGGGGTACAGACAGGGATTCAGGAAATGGGGTGTAAATGATAAGCTTCTTGGGGAGAGGGAAAGGAAATGGTGCACTGGGTTTGCGGGGGATACCTGCAGATACTGTAGGCAGAGCTGTCAGGCTGCCTTACTGAGTGGAGGAGATGTAGGTTAATTAATCCTGCTGCTTCTGGAATAATTTATCAAATTACATGCAGCTTCTATACTAGAAAGGTTGGCTGGTATATGCCTGGATAGCATATTGTGTAGGACAGGCTTTACCACAGGAGTGGCTTTGAAGTACAAGAGGGGCATTAAAGGATCTTGCTCTTTTTCTTTTTTTCATGGTGGGCAAATAGGCAACGAGTCAGTTCAGCTGAAGGGAATGATTTAGTGATTGATCTAAGTGTCAGATTTGAAATCACTGCTGTAGACTCCTTGAAACTACAAGGTCATCTGAGCCCTTCATCATTCCAAGGAAGAAAAATTAAGTGCCATGCGGTTACCACACCTGGTCCTTTGACTGAGGCCTTTAAAAATGAAGGCTTATTCATTCTATATGGATTTGAACGAATCTGAGGTACCTGTTCATGTTTTAACACCCTCCAGTGTTGTGTAGCCTCCTGCACAACACAGATTTGTGTACTTACTTACATTTATCTGATGAAATATATTGCAGACAGGTAAAATATATACAGATATATGTTGTAATTTTTATGTTATACTACGAATGAGCATGTGCTTTGCACTGAAAAATGAGAGACGCTGTTAGTACCAGTACTGAACATTAGTTCTCTACACTGTGTGTGAATAGATTTTCAGATCACCAACAGGTCACTCCTTCCCGATACACACATGAGAATCTCTCTTTCTCTTGCTTATTTACTAGTGCTCAGACTAATGGTATAAACTTCGATACAAATATCAGAATAAATTAACCTACAACAAGCTCTGTGCCTAATGGCCATAATACAGATTCATCTGAAGCTAACATGGTATCATGGAGATTTAGCTGAAGTTCACCCAAACCCACACATTTAGGTTTTCATGAACTGTTGCGTTTAGAGAGACTACTGTGACTGGAAGCACACAAAGAGCATTTCTTCATCAGCTCTGTCCTGTCTCTCTGTGTCAAGGTGAGCTGCACACTGGCCAAACTTGGGATCCAAGCAAGTCTCCTATTACCACAGGTTACCTTGCCACTGTCTGGTTCTTGCTTCTTGTCTGTACAGCAAAGTACAATGGGGTCGTTCTCTGTGGCTGAAGCTACAATGTACTGCAGAAACTGTACCTGCGTTACGGTACTAATAATAACCACTGGCCTCTGGAACTGCCAGTGCATCAACTTTCCATCCCAGCAGAATGTTCACTATTATCAGATTCTCATTTTTAGAGAAAGAAGTCAGATTCAACCATTCCACAGTGAGAACTAATAAAAAAGAAATAAGCCAAAGTAGAAAAAATAATTTCATGCCACTTTTAAAATAAACTTATCAGAAGAGAGAGTAAAACAAGTAATAGCTACTTGTGTTTTCTGTAAGCTACTTTGACAAGAAATCAAAGCAAGTCAGGGAAGCATGTTTCTCCAATATTGAGAATGTAACTATAATAACTGTTACATTAGCCAACACAAATTGAGAAAGCCTCCAAATCTGTGACTTGTCTCCACATGTCAAAAGGAGCATCTCGTCCTGTGATTTGCTAAGAATGGAAAATACAGTTTACTGCAGGGGGAGGGCTGTAAGTGAATTGTGAACAAAGAACACAGCAATCAGTGCAGAAGGTGTCTGGTGTAAGTTCAGTTTAATCTCTTGTGCCTTCTTTGTTTGAATGTGTTCCTGCACATGGGGAGGGGGAAAAGAAGTCTAAAAGAAAGGAACATTGGGTGCTGTTGAAACTCATTTAAATTGCAGTCTGCAATGGGTATGCACTTAGATTGCTGACACAGTTATAACATTTGAGGGACACATAGAGATCAGCCTTAGGAAAAATGTGTGCTTTTGATCCCAGATAAGGCTTCATGTTTTTTTCTTACACTGTCTGTATGAAGTCATTGTTCCAAAAGAGTTAGACTAATAATGACGAGTTGAGCGAGGCACAGAGCAGACAGGGAATGTGCAAATTCCCCAGACACAGCCCTGCAGGAAACCTGCACTGCTCTTGCTCTTCTAACCCAAAGACTTACTGAGCTGGCCTGAGCTTCCCAACTCTTCCTCTGAGGGGGTGGGTAATAAATACCCTGTGAGGACATTCACATGGAGATTTATTCTTGAATAGCTAACAAACTTCAAGGTATTGCCAGTTTATCCATGGTTTGCTTCTATCCTCCAAACACATTAGAATTGTCTCTGTTTTTCAAAATTTATCTTGAACTAACTTTACATCTCCTTTCCAGCTTTGTATCACTTCAGGATTGCATGTTAATATTGATCTGTAATTACTTTGCCTTTATAGACTCCCATGTTTAGCAGGTATTTCTTGCTCTCATTCTGCTTTTTTTCACTTATCTGCAAAACACCTTCTCACCTTCCTACTCCAGACCACTGAGCTAGTTCTCATGTAAAACTTTCCTGTTGCTTCAACCAATGACTATCAGACCTTATTCGTCTTTCCTTTTGCTTTTATTTAGAAGTAGCCTGCAAAAATCCTGCTGGCTTGCACTTTTTTTCTCTTTGAAAAGTTAGTTTTCTTTCCTTCTCCTCTGCTCAAGGATTCTTTTGAGATGCTTCTCTACTTGTGCAAAGTTGGGCTTTGCTACCCGGCTCTGCATAAGCCGTTTTATTTGTTCACCTACTCTGTTAAGGAATAAGAGATCTATGTCTCTTACGAAGTTGGTGGGATAAAAGGTAAAAAGCAAGGGAAATGTAGTAATATCCTATATGGAATATGAAGGAGGAACACACCTTTCAAAGAAAAGGAGGCTTGAGAGTCTCTGCCAAGAAATCAGAACATTTGCAAAAGGCTAAAAAGATAGATGCAGTTGGTTTGTACAATAAAGAACAGTTTCATTTTTATAGACATGGACTCTTCTTGTGCTTCTTTCTAGGGGGGGGTGCAAAGGAGAAATGTGGAAAGGTATGTCCTTACGAATTTCCATTGGCATCTTAAAATACAGCTGCCTTAAAACACACAAGTCCCTATCCCTGCATTTCTCAGCATATCCAATCCTTTCTACTTTCATCTGTTTTTGACTCAAACTCACATACAAATAAAATAAATGCATGTGTTTCTTTTTGCTGTCCCAATCTGGCTAGCTGTACCTTTTCACAGGCTCTTAGAGGTCAAAGTCAAGACTTCAACATTCAGCTGCAGCCTTGCTTGTAATAGGTATTCCCTGCAGCATGTGTAAGGGCTAATACTGAAATGTTTTTAAACTGAAAGAAACCTGGAAGGGGTTTGAAACCCTTTGGTGATTTGTACGTATTGCTTCACTCAACTTTACTCCCAGTAGCCATGACCTTACATATGCAACTGCCTTTATGAAAAAGTGCTTCTGTATTGTTTATCCATGTTGTAATTCCTATTGATTTCAATCAAGAGACTACCCTAACCAAAAAAGGGGAGGGAAAGGAATACACATAAAATCTTCAGCTGGTGCAAAGAGCATCTGCTCTACTGAAACTGACAAAGCCATGCCAATTTACTTCACAGGAGAATCTAGACCAAAACCATGTGCAGCATTTTCAAGCTGAATGACACTGAAATCCAGGTATTTCTGAATGTTCTTTGGTATGGGTAGGAACGTATTTTATGTGTAGTGAAGATATCATGACTTGAGCAAAGAGTATACATAATGCTTTTGAGTTTAGATATGAAACCACCTTGTGGCCTCATTTAGTTAGATTTATTTCACTGCTGCCTCCCTTCCTGTTCATTCAATCTGATACCATAAAAATCAAACACATCTTATTGAAAGAGCTGATGTCCTCCAAAAATAACTGAGAAGAAATATGATTAAAAAGGTCTCTCCTCTCCTAAAGCAAAAGAGTTAGTGGAGCCTAAGTTTTTGAACTATATTTCAGTTAGCTCTACTGGTTGTTTTTACAGCATCCTGTGTGAACAGTAAATTTGATAACAACATATGGTCGTTAGCCTGTGCCTGTTTTAAGGTGAAAAGATAGCGCAATCTAACTACCGGTAGGTTAGTAAACATTTTCATGCAGAGAAATGAGACAATGAAAAGTAGAAAAATTCAATAGAGTGATGATTCTTTATGCATTTTACATATGTATTACTTTTTCTATACATTGATTGCCTTGAGACAGGACAAGAACAATTATCCTGCAATATAAGGCACTGTGAGTAGTTAGTCTTCTAACTACTAGAGCACTTTATTGCAAGGTCGATGTAATTTAGAAATAAGACTCTTTATTCAGATATAGTTCCTTCTTTCTGATACTGTCTGGACAAGAACCCTCTCACCCAAGGAAGTGACCAGAAGAAGTGTCACCTCTCCAATAAAAACTGCAATGACCCATTTTCTTCCAAAATGCAATAAGGATACTATATGTGCTCCCCAAAGTGCTGTTCTGGCTGGGGACAACTGGTCAGAGACACAGAAGTCCAGATATCCAAAAGCATCCAAGTGAGACCTAAATTAAATGACGACTTCTTCCCCCCAATCCCCCAGGTATGGCAGCCCTATGTTCTTCACAGCAATGAAGCAGAGGTATGTACATTAAATGAAACGTCTTGTCTCGAAGCAAGTGTGAGTTTTGCCATCCCTTGAGTAAGGCCAATGTTTCACCTTGAGGTATACTTAAAGTCGAGTACATAGTGATTCATAAATATATTGCTCAATCCTTGCCTTTTTAGGCAATATAAATGCTGCTTCCTTTTCTTCTTATTTTTTTTCCCCTATAGAGGATCTATTTCTGCAGCCTCAGTGTGATGATATTGCTTTTCTCATTTTCAGGGGAGAGTTCACATTTATCTGGAAAATAGTTAGCACTGGGACTAATGAGAAACATCTGAGAAATGCTGCTGTCTTATTGCAGTAGAGCCAAAAAACCTGAAATAAAATAAACTAGCTCCTTTTTTGGGTTTGGAGTATTCTCCTTTATTGGAACTGTTTCACATTTTGTGTGTTGACTGGAGCCAGTCAAAAAATCAAAACAGATAATTTTCTACTTTTCTATATATATCTCATTATTTGTCATTTGGTTAACTGCTGGTTTATTTGAGATAATCTTGGTAAACCTAAAGAATATAATTAAATTTATTCTAAGCAAGTAATTGTTCAAAAATTAGACTAAAAATGGCATAAGAGCTACTTCATCTTTCCTTAAACAGTAATACAGCATTTAAAAATGTTTGAGTGAACAAATCAGAAATGAGAAACACAAAGCTGTTTGAATAAAAAGACCAACAAAAAAGATAAACTTATGAAAAGCCCAGAGGTAGAAATAAGTTTTATGAACTGCTAATAGATATAAATAATAAACCTAAAGAACCTAAGATATTTGATAAAAGTGGAGAGAGATAGTTTAATATAAGAATTTAGATTAGTTGTTAGGAAGAATTTCTTCACTCTGAGTGAGGTGAGACACTGGCACAGGGTGCCCAGAGAAGCTGTGGCTGCCCCCTCCCTGGCAGTGTTCAAGGCCAGGCTGGATGAGGTTTTGGGCACTCTGGGCTAGTGGAGGGTGTCCCTGTCCATAGCAGGGGGTTGGAACTAGATAATCTTTGAGGGCCCTTCCAACTCAAATAATTCTATGATTTTATAGTCTATTTGTAAGCAATAGTTCAAACAAAATGTAGAGAATGATGACAATAAACATTTATTTTCATTAGCTTATGAAAGTTTGATAAATAGAGAGTTAGTTAACAGCTCCTTAAATAAATAAAAAGCAAATAAGTTTCATAAGAGTTGTCACTGTAGCCACCACATTGCCAGAGCAACAAAACAAATTAAACATCTAAAATTCTGGAAGGTAAACAAAATAAAAATACTATTTCTTCTTTGATATTTTAGCATGAGACTCACTGAGATAAATATTCAATTTAGAAATGATAATATTTTACAATGGAAAAGAGGTTATTTTAAAAGACAAGGAGAAATATAGGGAAGGTACTAAAAGTTCCCTGATACCAGCAAGATCACACTTTACTATTTCTAGCCCTGTATTCCTGTTACCTCGGATCAATTCCCATATCCTTTAATTCAAACAAAGAACATCATTAAGCTGTTCCCATACCCTTATGATGCTCAAATTATTTTTTAAGCTGAAGTTCCACTATAGCACATCTTAAAATAATCTCCTTAGCCAACAGTGACCTAATGGATCTTGTGGGTTTGGGTAGACCTAAGCTCCACTCCAAAGGATGGTCAAACCTGCACAGCCTTGCCATACATTTGAAATGCCATTGATGGGGCTGAGACAACCTAGTTCAGCAACTACCTTCCTTGGTCCCCATCCCTTGGAGAGTTAGCACAGCATGGCTAGACATGAGGAGGGGTCTGGGACACACAGTGAGCGGGCAGGAGGAAGCACAGTGTTTCCCCAGCCCTGCTGTGTCTGTGGCCCCACCTCTCAGCAGGAGTGAGGACTTATCCCTCTTACTTACTACTCATTTCCTTTTACTACTGGGGCTGCCACTAAAGAACCTGTGCCTTTCATTGCATTGACACTATCCTGATCTTTGCTGGCAGATTTATGACCTTGTTTGTTAATTAGTGAATCAACAGATTCAATATTTTTAGTAGAAGCATTAAAAACATAGAGGGATCTTTGCTGATCTATACTTAGCATCATTTCCAAATAGGTCTTCAGACATTTACCCTCTTTATTCAAATTAAAAATTTTTATTTTTATATTATATTCTTTTATTTACACCTCAAAACCACTTTTGTTATCAAACTAGCTAATGCTAAAAATAGTTGAATTAGGAAAATCTCAGTAAGCTGTGCTTTGTAGCACAGTGCAAACCCAATGTGGTTCCTACTGAGTTCAGTGGAAATCGTCCTTGCCAGCCTACAGAACTTGTCCCCTGACAGCCAGTTGTCTATGACATAGCTAAGAACAAAGACTGCTCTTTGAAAAAGTCTTAATTTTAGAAAACATCCAAGAATTTTAAGTAGTTTATAGTTTTATTATACTTATTATTAATTTTTCATGCTTTTAACGAGCAGCCTTTCTTCCCCCTGCTCTGCCCCAGTTCACACTGCTCTATCTCACACTGTGCACGTATGAGTCTAAGGTCACCTCTTGCACATAGTCTGTGGCCATTGCTGTCTATACAGTTGAAGTAAATCAGAGGTTGTAGATTCCCATTTTTTCAGTAACTGTACTTATTTTTTTTTGGAAAAAAACCCCACAGAATTTTATATCTTCTAGTCTCTGCTGCCATTGATTTGTCAGTAGAATGGAACAGAAGGTGCTATCAAGGTCTGGCAGCTGAACCACAGCGGTGATGAAAGGTTGCCCTGTTTTTACCCTTTATTGCACCACACACTACCTGTCCAATGATGATTTTTCTCCACTATCATTTTTACTAGCTAGGGTGCAAAACACAATACCGTTCTGAGGTGATAGCAAGAGTGGAGAAAAAAGTAGTGCTTTCATTTCCATCAAGGAGTTTCCATATTAAAACTAGCCAAGGAGGAAAGTGCTCACAATTTAATTTCTATGGAATATCTTTCTCTGGCTCTACAGCACTTAAAATATAAATGATGGTCCAGGTTATGGTTAAATTAAGCAAGCTGAAAACTGGAGAGAAAGACAGAAAAATGTTACAGAGAGAAAAAAAAGAAAAAACATTCACCATGTTCTCATCAAGATGTTCTGTGCACAGACATTGGGACTGTCCCTTAAAACTGGGTCAATTTTCAGTTAAAAAAAGCACACATACCCTGAAATGCTCGGTGGTTGAACATATGTTTATGTATATTTTTCATACAATGGTAGCAAGAGAAAGAATGGGGAAATCTTTCATAGCTGTTGCAAGTAGTCCACATCCACAGGGATCAGTAATAGTCTCACTGCCTAAAGCTTGAGCCAAAGTTGTTCTTTATTTCACTCTGCATCTCCTCCAAATCAGAGCCTCTTACTGAGGAATTGAGGAATGCAACAAAGACAGGTTTCGGATTGAATTTGTAGTTTAAAGTTGCCTCTGGCTCTGAAAAGGTCTTTATTTCTTACTGTATTTATGGGCTTTTGGGGAGTGGGCAGGAACACTGTGCTCAGTATGAAGAAGAAAGATGGAAAAAAGCGTGCCACAGACAGGTATTAACAAAGCTCTCTGTTCTCTTTCACATGCCTGAAACTATGGGTCTGTTGCCTGGCTGTTTACTGATGCTGTGAAATAAAGATACAGACGTCTGGTTTTGAGGTCTACTGGGCTAGCACAGATAAAGGACTCGGTCTTGTCAGGGTGACCTCAACAGGAGTTTTTACTCAGGAGAGAAAGCCCAGTGAATGCAATGAACCTTCTCAGAGGAGTAAAGCTACCACAAAGCTGATGCTGTGATCAGACACATACAAAACTACCGTGTAAAACATCTGATAGGTCAGAGGAGCACATGCCAAACAACAACTGATAGTGCTTAATGAAGACTATGTGAATTAGTAGGCCTGAACACAGGAAATGAGAGGTTTTCCCCTGCTCTTCTAATGATGTGAAGTTCTGTGTAAAGAAATATTTCTTAAGGAAATGGCTGACTGGAATCCTTAAGGAAAAAGGGACAGATTTCCATTACTTTTTTCTTGGATTAGAGGCAGTCTTGGTTTTGGTTGCCTTCCCAGTTTTCTTAAAATTGTTTTCCAGACATTCCCATGGTGCTAATGTCAGGCCAATATCTAATAACTTCTTCCTGAACTGCTTATATTCTAACACAATACCTTTCAGTTCAAAGGGCATAAACCAATTATGTTATTCTCCCAGCCAACACTTGGGACATACAGAAAAGCCTGACTAGTAGCAGAGGCAGGTTTTATAATGGATTGAGACAAGTTTACAAGTACAAACAAGTTTTTGTGATACATTACTGATGTATATTTTTAAGTTACAGAGCCTAATTTGTACAATTAGCTTATAATGTAAATTCATGAGCAGTCCAGGATTGGTAGTACAAAACATTGTGTTTGTCACAATTCATAATTATTGAACAGAAATTGGAATGTTTATTCCTGAAGAACTGTGTACTGTCACAAGTGAAACTTCAAGTCTAGTCACTATTTTTTACTGTTATTATTTGATTGCTCTATCAATATAACTTAATTTTCTTGAGATATGTCATTGCACTAGGAGACATTAGATATAATTATATAAGGAACAAAGCGCAAATTATTCCCAACAGCTTGTTTATTAGACAACATATCAACTTTCACTGGTAAATAAGACAACTTATTTTGGTTAAGCAAAGCTGTGTACAGCATTTATAACCCTACTAGGTATGCAATTTTAGCATACCTGCTAATAAAGAGATCTTGTGGGAATCCAAAAGCTTGTGTAGCACATTCTCGTACATAAGTGCCATCTATCTTGGAATACCATTATGTTTATTAGGATAAAGTCTGATATTTGTTGTCTGTCTTTCATAACAGATTAATCAAGATTTGTCTCTATTTCTAAGAGGTCCAAAAATTTCACATATCAGGAGTAATGTGGCTTTGCTCTGCAAACTGTTGTAATGCTATTAATTTATACTTCACCTGTTTAATAGGTTGCAAATAACGTGAGACAATTTCTATGAAAATACTGTCTTATCACATGATTCTTTATAGAACTTAAATTGTAAACTCACCTGCTCATTAAATGAGATGTTTCATGTTATTTTGAGTTAGAATAGATATAAAATGGGTATAGCAAAAATGACAGAATGCAGTTTATTTTCAAATCTGTTAAAAAGCTAGTAACTGTCACAAAGAAAACCTAAAGCAAGTATAGTGATCTTCAATTTTCTGTTGCCAGCCTTTAGAAAAACAAATGAAAAAAGAAAAAAAAAAAAGCTGAATATTCCTGTATAACACAATGAATGACAGCTAAACCAAACTACACAGACTAGCACTCACATAACGGATTCACAAGCAGTTTTGAGGCTCCTCTATTCATGTATTTGGCCATGCCAGCCTCAATCTATACTGCTATGCAAAGTTCCTAATAGCACTTGGCTTGTGTGATCTTGATGCTAGCCCCAGTAAATGGTTACTCAAATGTATTAGAGTTATTAATATGATTTTTCTTCCCCTTGTTAAAAGGAGTTTCTGTCCCTTTCTTGATATCTTATCTTCTGCATTAACTCCAGATCTGGGCAGGGAAGATATCCAGCTTTCTTTGTGAATGTGAACCCTCAGAAGCACTTTTTAAAAATCAGTGTTTTCTTACAAAAGAAGTATCTTCAGCTAAACTTCTTTCATTTAGTGTGGAACCCCCAACCCCAAATTCTGAACAGTTGTACTTTATGCCACTAACAGGACAACCTCCTAATTTTTAGGAAGGTGTTGGCAGATATGACCAGCTACTGTTGAACTGTTCACCAACACGATTCCCCTGTGGATTTTAGACAAATTTCTTCAGAAAGATTTATGGGACACGTTACAACGTTTTTGTGATCTGTCCCTAGAACTGGGCAAGGCTGGAATAAGCAAAGCCCCAGATTTTCTGAGTAGGATCATGTAGCCTATCCTCATATTTCTACAAGCTTTTAAAAGCATAAAAATGATATTTAACATGATCAAAAAAGAAAATATGTTCAGATCAAAATGCAAAAACTTTCAACTGAAGGTTCAAAAATAATGCCTTCTTTAGTTTCCTGTTTTAATATTTTTGCAATTCAGTTACTCTTAACATTTTGAAGATGCTATGGAAATTACAATACTTAGCTGTAGTCAAAAAACTCATGCTTTCAATAAAATAGAGACTTCTGTGATCATTTTGCTAGCATTTGCGTATGATTTTAACTAAGATAGCAAAAGAATGCTTATAGAAATTTCTTTTGTATGCTCTCTGTAACAATATTCAGTTCTGAACATGCAAATATTTTTAATAGAAAATGTTTCATTCTAACTACTGCAATTAATTTGCATGGACCCCTACTTATACATACAAGTAGGCCCAAAACAAACTTAAACCAAAATCTTTGCCTTTCCTCAGCAAAGTCTCCAAATTTTTAAAAGAAAATCTTACTGAGTAAAGCAGACAGATAAGAAACATCACTCCAACTACAGGGGAAGACCTGTGCGTTTTAACACACACCTTTTTGCTACTGTAAAAGTAAACCTGGTTGACTGGAGTATCCAAATGCTGCTATGGCTGCTCACACTGTTCAATACTATGCTTAAATACTGGGGGGGGGGACCGGGGACGGACAGGATCTGCCCTCCCACTGTGCCTGGGGCTATGCTGCTTCCCAAGGGGGCTACGGGCCTCAAAGGGGCACTGCACAGCATGATGCAGCAGGATCCATGTTTAGATCCTTTTTCCAGGGTCATACAGAGGCAGGGGTACGGAAATAAATTTTTCCTTTGGGAGGCTGGCAGTTTTGTATTTTTGTAATGCCCACATCAGGCTTCAACCAAATAGCTCTGTGTGCTCTTAAGGCAGATGTAGCGTTCAGTCAAGCAGCAGGTAGGAACTTGTAGCCTGGATTTCAGAATCCAGCTAGATCAACTTATGTATTCACAGTAAGGAGAAAAAAAGCACCCCAAGAATTGCAATTATTGTTATGCATTTGGAATTACTGGCGTCATCGTAAATTCTCTACCCAAACGGGTGACATGAATGTTTAAATAACAAAAAAAATCCTAATCCTGCAGTTAAATAAAGAATTACTTTTTTGTTTATGAGAGCTGTAATCAAAAAGCCTGCAGTTTTTCAAACGGTTTTGCCAAGTGTGATGCTATGGCATAGCATAGGTAAGATGGTCTTCGGCAGAGGGGTTGAACCCAATGATCTCTTGAGGTCCCTTCCAATCGCTACGATTCTGTGAACAAAAAGACTTGCAGTGTGTGGAGAAATGAGAAAAATACATCAGTTCTGCATCTGAATTTCTCCCAGTGGTCACAATTTTATCCGTGTTTGAAAAAGGCATTGAAGGTCCTAAATGGAAATTGCAAGGGAGAAAACAAGTTGATTTCCTAATAGGTATTTCCTAGTCTTCTGCTCTACTCACACCTTAAACTGTAATTTCCTTTTATAGTGAATGTTCCTAAGTACAACCTAGACAGGAAAAATCACTTCAAAGTGTGTTTGTTACTTAAGGTATAATCTGCTGAAATGTCTTGGAATTTATAGTTGTTTTTAAACTATTCAAGTTTAAACCTCTTGAAGAGTCCCTCAGATTCAGCTTTCAAAGAACTTCTTGCGTTAGTTTTCTGATTTCTTTTTAAAGTCATTTATTTGGATAGTTTTATGTGGCCATTCCCCCCATCCCCTGTATAGGACACATCTCTAGATTAATCTTTTGCAGAGTTGTGGTCTATAGCTGAGCAACTGTGGGTCTAAGTCAGATCACCCAGCCTTGTCATTGGGCTGGACTGCAGAAGCTGGTGCAGGTGGTGTGCAGGTGAATTGGCCTGAGGTGATGCAAAAAGTATCAGGTAGAGAGGCAAACTATTTGACTGAGATCAAAATAGCTTAAACTTGATTGGTGAGAGTTCCAAAAACTTATTGCCAGAGCTAAAGCTAGCCAGATGGCAGCAAGTCATAGCTACCTAAAATTCCTATCTAGTGTTACTCGTATGCAGACTCCATTACTTAAAATGACAGCCCTACCTCTATTAGGATACAATTTTCAGAATTAAAACAGGGATGTCTGTGGTATCTATTTAGGTGAGAAACATTAGTATAATTATGAGTAGTTCAGGAAAGGAATACTAAAAAAAAATTGAAAATGTGTTTGACTGTCAGAAAAATTCCATCCTGATATCATCTAGCATTCTCACAACAAGCGAACATCCAATTGACAACCTCACACCAACCCAAAATACCAATATTTTTCCACACAAACTATACAATGAGCGCAAAGAATTAAAAAAAAACCCCAAATACCTTATTTCCTAGGAATATGCTTAGAAGATGCAATCAATATCCAGCAAATTTATACTTCTTTATTGCTTAATAATATCACATTTCTCATGTGAAATGAATATCATATTTGTCATGTACAAAGTCCGTACCTCCTGTCAGAGGCAAGATAACTTTATGAGTAGTTTTGGAAGCAGTTCTCCTCTTTGGAGGATGAATTTTTACAAGTCCTAAGCAAGCAAACCTTGATAAATATGAAACCTTTCAATTTGCTATGGTTCTAAACTAATTAATCATGCTTCTTAGCTAAAACCCAGCATATTTGCAATGACATTTCAGACTAAGGTGGCCTGTTGTTTGAAAGTAAGCCTGGGAGAGAGCTTGATGCTGCATTTTGCAAGTCACTACTAAACATAACCAGCATCCTAGACGCTTGCCTGCAACTGACTTCGCCTGTGCAGCTGAATGGAAAGTATTATTTGCTCTAACTGCTGCTTGCAGATGCTTTTTTTGTGGTTTCACAGCTTGGTCATAAGGCAAACCTTTTTAATTTTTATTTTTTATTTTTACAGCTGTTTAATTGGGACAGTCCCCACTCTGGTATGTATTTGTGATGTTTGTTTACACAGAAGGCTTTTTAGTTTGCAAAGGCAGGGCTTTGCTGGTTGGAAGGGCCAGGTACAGTGTTTGTGCAGCTGGTCACCAGGTAACAATCCCAAACACTGCTGGAGACTGGTGGAACCGAGTGTGAGGATCAAAAATGGTGTTTTCCCAGGGACGATTTACATCGTAGCACAAGCTCAGATGTTTGCTCCATTTTTTTTTTACATCAGGCAGAAGCATAATTCTACTATGAAGTGGCAATTAACTCTCCACAATAACATATTAAGCAGAAGAAAATTAACTGTTTTATTGCTGAGTGTGACTGGGGAAAAAACCTGATGGTTTACTAATAAAATTTCAGTGTCTTGTTGATCCTGTGCAGCCAAAAATCCCAAGTCAGATGCCAAATAACAAGAGACTTAAAGAAAAACAAAAAACACTTTCATTTTTCAAATAACAAATTTGAAACTCTTTTCTATGAGTTTAGATCCTTTTGGCTTAAATTACATCATGTTTTTGATTTTTTTTTCCCTGCTAAGAACATGGGCCTGATTCTCAGCACAAACTTTGTCTGCTGTCCCTAGAATTAGTGCATACTAAGCAGCCAGCTGAGTCTGAAAAGTGAGGTCCTACTGCAAAGCAAGGCTCGCTGGTGCTGGCAGAGCTGGGAGAGCCCTTCTGGAAGGCACTGGTTTAGTCCAAGTACCACTGGCCATTGGCAAAGATCTCTGAAGCTGGCAAACTGCAAACCCACATGGAGCACTAACAAGAAAAGGTTTGAAGTTTATACCGAAGTATTGCTAAATATCCAGGAAAAAAATATACCAGTTACTGAAGACATCTGAACAGGTTGAGCAGAGTTTAATCTGGTCCCAATCCTTAACAGGTCTGGGCACTCGTGGATCTCAGCTGTAGTAAAACTCTTCAGAGAAACCCAGTTGTGTAAAATTCAAGTCTCCCCTTCCCACTACTTTAATTATGCAGTTTCGGTGAATATTTGCTTTAATTCCATCCTGTATGGATTTAAATGACTTCGAAAGCTCAAAGAAGAGCTAATTTGGAAAGGACAAATTCCACCACGCCTGCTTTTAAAATTTAGCAAATGTACCTTATATGAAATTTCAGAAGCAACGTTGGAAATCAACTGGGGCTGCCTCTAAAAGTTAATCATTAGCATCTCCCAGAAAATGCGAGATGAAAGGATGTCTACTAAAAGAGGAAGACCAACTAGATGCATGTATTTGGGAACAGATATATATATATATTAATGCAAATGGATACACACACATTTCATATGGCTGATAGAGAAAAACAAATGCTGGACATGAACATCAGAGAGTACTTAATACCACACATGGAGTATAACAGGGTTCTGCAGTTTTATTTAGATTACATGCTGTTTAGGGTTTATAAAGTGGGGTTGCTACAAGGGCTGCATTGTCAGGGGTTGCCCAATGTCCAATTTCTCCTAAGCCTTTCTCATGGTAAGTTTCAGATCACAAGAAGTGAAGTGGAAGAAAATGCAGACCAGAAGTGTTCAGATGATGCTGTGGGAGGACAGCCATATACTTTTTCTTTGGTACTTAGCACTTACTCTTGTGAAGAAGATTTTGGGTTACTTGTTTGTTTATTTTGAAGGGAAAAAACTCAAGTGCCACATAAGGGGCACTTAATCAGAGCTTTAAAAAACCAATCATATATATTCACTAGTGCCTTAAAAATAATCTATAGTATAAATACAGAATCCTCAATTCCTTTGAGCCTGTTAGAAAACATTCACTCCCAGAGTTACTTATGGGGGGTAAGTGTGTGGTGTTAAAGAAAAATTATTGAGATTTTCAGGTACTCATATGCTTTGTGACTGCACATTAAAAGAATGTCTCTCACCTCTAAGTGGGTCGGAAATTGGTCAAGTAACACATTTATATGGAACCACAGGGAAGAAAAATAAATGGAAATAATATTTCCTTTTGTGCCCTAGAACAACCAAGAAATATCAAGACAGTACACATTATCAGACCTCTTATTTTTAACTGTTTTATGATTCCGCATTTCATTGTTCTTGACATGTTTACATTTTGCACTGCATCTGTAATACTTTTAGTCATTCCTTCTCTGAAATCTGAATTTTCATAACCACACTGAAGTGCTGCAAGAAGTGCAAGATAGCCATTCTGTGCATGGAAAACTGACTTAGAACAGTCTTAGTCTTACGTGGAGTATACTCTATAGAAGATGTTTGTGTGCGTGTGTGCATTGCCCCAAGGCAATGAAAGATCAGAAAGACCCTGTCCGTAAGGAATACATCAGTCACACCCTTCACCTCGAATAACCTAGACCATAAATGCTATTGAGTCAAATTTCTATTTTCTTTTACCTGGATCAGCCATTGCGAGCATTTTTCCCTTTTATTTTATAGTCACCTTCTGTGCTTTCATCCAGATATAACTTCAAATAATGCTTTCCACCAGGGATTTTTTTCCTTTCTCCTTTTCAATGTAGAGAAAGAAGTTAAACAAGAAAGAAGTGTTCTGGGCAGATCAATGAAACTGAGGTTAGTGGCTTTAAAAAACAAACCCCCCTGTAGCACTGATACTAGTGGGTAATGGTAACTTACCAATTTGTTTCCATTCCCATAGTAACTATTCTAAGTACCATGGTAACAAACCTAAACAAACATAAATATTATCCTTCCTTCTGGTCTCAAAATTTTCACATTTAATGCTGTCCTAATAAATAGCTACAGTAGCAGTTCTCCAGCTATTGTTCAAAGACATGCTATAGTAAATAGATTCTCAGCGTGCCTATCAGGATATGCAAGCAGTTGCAGTGCTTAATAAATAATATGTAATTATACATACATAATTGATTTTACTTAGCAATATAGCTACATGTAAGTAGCATATGTCAATGAAACAGCATTTTAAGTAAGACAGGTTTGGTGAACTTACTGGCATGACTTATCAGTTTGTTTGACAGCCTGAAAAACCAGCGCTATTTTCCATGTTCATAATACCTGTCAGAAGCATATTATGTGATTAACTTATGATTGCAAGGAAAATAGATGCCTTTAAAAAATATTATTCTAGTGGAAATTCATCTCGGAGCTCAGGTAGGCACTTGGCTCTTTCCTTCTTGATCTGCTTCCAAGTGTTATATACTTTATTATTTACCTACAGTTCAATTTTTGTTTGGTAGTTTGATCATGTCAAATCTTAATTTTCTAATACAAACATACCTTGCTTCTATCTGCCAGCTGAGCTTTCCAGTATATATATCCTAAAGGCTTTGCACACAGACTGAGCTCCTGTGTTGGGAAGCCAGCATTACTGTGCAGCAACCAAGTGAGGACAGGTCGACCTTGCTGTGACCAAGCCCTGGGGTTGCTCTGCAGCCTGGCTGTCTCCAAGCAGTGCCTCACCTTGGGGTGCTGCATTGCCCTTCTCAAAGCATTCGGATCAGCACCACTAACTTCAGGTAGTGGTCAGCATATTAGTCACAGCTTGCCTTGCATGCTTTGTACAGGATTCTGATCAGACAACTTAAATAAAGAGGAAGACCCCCCCCAAAATAGCAATTGTTTA
The DNA here is from genome assembly GCA_020800305.1 of Porphyrio hochstetteri. NCBI lineage: Eukaryota > Metazoa > Chordata > Aves > Gruiformes > Rallidae > Porphyrio > Porphyrio hochstetteri. The sequence continues at coordinate 14,392,367 of CM036911.1, forward strand.
GAAAAGCAGTTTGAATACAATAGCTCGCTCTCTCTCCCTTATCTTTCCCTTAGAAATCCAGTGAGTCTGACTGTGTTCAAAAAGACAGGGATACACCCTGCTTTATGAGGATCCTGGAATATCTCCAACACAAAATAGTAAAATTGGCCTCCAGAGAGGGGAGGATCTTGCCTTTTTGTCACGTTCCAGGCTGCCATCACACATGCTTGCTCAGCATCTCAAAGCAAGCACAGACCTTAGTGCACAACCTTGTTGACAGGTGATATCTTCTCATATAAATCTGTTTTCCAAGGTAAGAGTTTGCCTATTCTTTAATTTGATTTCAGGGTTAGCCATCAACTTAACACCATGAGTTTTCTGCTTCTTGTCTCTAGTATTCCATCACAGAGATACAACCAGGGAACAAAGAGATGAATATTCACAGTGGAGTGTGAGGTCTGATTAAAACACATGCAGAGACCTCATAGGCTCAGACAGATTTACATCCATTGAGGAAAACAGTTCCTAACCCAGGAAAAGGAAAGGGCAGAAAAGACTAGATAAAGTACATAAGTACAGGCTCATGTCTGCAACGTTTCCAACATGAGAGCTGAAGCTACACAAACACATCCTTGACCCTAGGCTTGTTTGGGTTGGAGGTTTGATGCAAAAGCTGGTCTCAGCTCTAGTCAGCTGCTCCTTGGCTTTGGGTACAACCACAGCTTTGCATGACCTCATTTCATCTGGAAAACACTTTGAGTTCTGGACAAAAACAGTTAGTCTTCAAATGACAGATTTTCTGCTTTGGATTTATACACTTTTTGCAAGGTCTGGTTCACTAAATGTCAGCAGAAGTACCCAGGAGAGCTGAACTTGCTGCCTGTCTTGCTTGAGCTACTTCAAAGCTATTGGAGTTGCAATAGGAAATAAATTTCCAGTGAGGCAAACTATTATTTTTGCATAACATTAGCAAAAAACTGTTGACTGATAGTCAATAGTTGGTGGTGCTCACAGACAAAAGAGGCAACGGGCACAAAATGAAACACAGGGGGACCAATGATCTCAAAAGGTCCCTGCCAATCTCATCCTGTAGTCCTAGCCAGTATGCTAGATACTGTGTGAGGATAAACTAGGGAAGGAGTAATCAACCCACAGAGAGGCTTCATCTTTTTAATTTTCTGTGGTCAAATGCCAACTAAAATCCCTGTTATTTGGTGAGTCACAGGGTAGCACTCCTGTATTTAATTTGTTGATAGAGAAAACAAAATCCACTGGAACTTCCAAGACACGTATATTCACTGAAGAGCTTATGAGCATCTCAAAACAATTATTCTTTCAAAAGGTTCTTAACTCCCCCTCACTAACAAGTATTGTCACCTAAAGACATCTCTGTCCATATGTCTTTTCTTTCAAGTCTGAAGCTCAGTTACCTCAGCAATGCAACTTAGATTGTATTTGGGAAACTTTCCCTTGGTTTGCCAGCTTTTGCTTTTATTACCATTTGTCTTTGTTGCTCTTTGTCAGCTAACACCTCAAGAAAGTTTCAACATCCAGACAAAAAAAAAAAAATTTAGCCTGTTCTCAAATCCAAGTTAATGGGTATAAAGATAAAATCCTAGACAGACCAGATAGTTGATTTTTGATCCATATACACATTTAAAAATTTCATAACCCTTTTTTCCTGTAATTTGGAAATGAAGAAAAAATTTCAAGTGCCCTAGATAGTGTCTTCAGATATTTGGTAGAAAACCTCATGTGTTTACTTGTCTTTAATGCAAGCAGTCCTGTTTTTCTGGATTCTAGACTACACATGCATGCTCAAGAGAGTGCGCTGGGGAGCACAAAAACAGGAACTGAAATATTTGTTTAACAAAATGCTTTGAAATAAACCAGAAAATATAACAGACGTGCAGAAATATGTTCTCTGAGTTTATCTTTCAGGCTCTTAAAGAATAGAAATATTGTTATGAAGGTGTTTAAGTGTCCCTATCTGCAGTTTGAAGGAACGAAGAATGCCTTTGATAGAGTGGGACACCGCAAAGAATTAAAAGTATCTGATATCTTTAGGTAAATTAGAAGCAATCCACATCTAATACAACTTCACCATAAAGAATTCATTTTATTAATTTCTAAAGTACTGTCACATTGGTGAAGTGCAGTTTATTCTGGTGACTTTACTGGGACTAAGCTGCTGCTAAAACGATGAAACCAAAAACCTAATTTGTCAGCTAATGCTAGCAGAAAGCACCAACTACAACAGCTACTGTGTAATTTTGCAAATCCCTGACCAAATTCACACTGTTTTCAGCCAGCAAGAAGTGAAAGGTCCAGTTCTGCTCAGGTTGCAAGCACGGGATGGACAGAAAGCCATCGCAAATTTCTAAAGCCTTATAGCTGACTGCACTGTCAGTAATGCTGTAACTCCTAGACAATGTCTCAGATTCTCTTATTTTTCTTAACAACTTGGTGACTGTTAGAGCAATCTAGCCCCACCATTTACTACCTCTGTACTATCTTTTTCTCTTTGTAGATCTATTAACATCAGTATTCTTACCTAAAGTGTTTGATATCTGAAAAATCATTAACCAGCCCCAAAAATAATAATAAATGTGAAAATGAGGTGAAATTCACAAATTGTACTTCATAAAAAGGCCAGACATGAAAGAATTAAGGTATTTTGAATACAGAGGTCCTAAGTAAGTAAACTAAGAAATATTAGGAATAGAAAATTTGAGAATGGTATTGTAGTCTTCTTACAGACTTACAGGGAAATTAAGACATTTCTCTCAGTCACCACAAGCAGAATTCTTAGGACAGAAATTGCTCCAAACAGGAAATTTTTATGACAATATTTCAAATTACACTCTTTTGCTCTTGAAATTCATAGCTTTAATATTTTTATTTTCAGTCTCCTACTTACTGGAGTTCAACTAAGAAGGGGAGACTTTCCTGTTATTTTCATTAGCTATGGTTTTCTATCTGTTACGAGGAAATCCTATCCCTGGGAGAGCCAAACCTGGGCCCTGGAAGAGGAAAGGACCTATGCTTCAGCAGAAGGAGCTGTCTCCTGCCCTGTGGCACTGGGGGTTCTGCTCCTACACTGTTCTGAAGTGTCTCTTACAGCACAGTTCCATGGCTGGAGCAGGAATGAATAGCACTGATAATAAGCATTCATTCATTCATTATGCATCTGTCCCTTCCGGCACCATTTTAATATGATCTTTGTTTCAAAGGTTTTGGTGACAGTTTGCTGAACCAAGATGCAATGCATTGTTTTGAATGGTGGTTTGTGTTTTATGCACAAATATTACCAGGACAAGCTTTCCTTTTGTACCCACCATGCAACTGGGAACTCTACTCTCTCTTACCCAGAACTGGATGTAAAAGAACCACCCTGTTAGTAGGAGCAGGATGCAATGAAGCTGACAAGGTACAAGGTATTACAGTCTGACCCCTCACAGAAATACATTTCCACAGCAAACACACAAGCTGCTGACAATGGCAGTGACAAAGCATATTATGCTCATCTGCTTTTCCACTTAAACCAGCAGCCAAGAGAAAAGCTGGGATTCCTGGATATTGTGATAGCCTGGAAGAAAAATGACCACAGTAGGGAGAGGTCAACTTTAATAAACTGAGTAAAGGCTGGGTTGGAAATTTTTGTCCTTGTCAAGTTTGTATTTAATAGTTAGGAGATTTAGGTTACACTGGTAATTATTTATTCCTGGTGATTACTGCATTTATTCTAATTGGTGCTGCTGGAGAGGGGCAGAAAGCAGCAGTAGCTACGTGAGGACTAGTTTCATTGCAGGAGGCACAATAACAGGCGCAGAGTGAAAAGAAGCTTTGCCTCGAAGATCTAGCCAGACAGGTGTGGGAAAGAGAATGCTGAAGCACAGCAAAAAGACAGTGATTTTCCTAAGGTGAGCCAAACACAGAGCCTTGCAAATGGTGAATAAGAAAATGGATAACGTAAGCTCTGATAGCAGCTCTCGCTGCTGCTCATCCAGCAGCTACAGGTCTACATTTACATGTCTGTTACTTGAATGAAGGCAAAGGAAAAAGTAATTTTCATAATTATGAGGCAGACTCTCCCACTCAGTTAGCTGCCTCCTCATCCTGGCACAGTACCCCACTTATCACATCAAGAAAAACAGAAAAATGGAACAGTAGATGTAGCTGAACATACTCATATATATTGGAAACTTTCAGCTTTCCTGTTTTTTTTTTTTTTTTTATTTTACTTTGCTGCAACAACCCACATCCCTGCTGGGCTTTGATTGCAGCTTTAGCTAATTATATTAGTCAAGACATTTTGTCATACAGTGAATCAGATCCTCAACTGATTTAAATGAATGCAGCTGCACTGATGTTAGTGGAGATTGGACTGTTCATACCAATTATGCATTATCTCCCCCAAAATGAAAATGCAAACCACTGTACTCTAAAACACATTTTTTTAAAAGCAAAGGGATATGTCTTTAGCAGTTCTTTCCAATTTATTTCCTAGAACACATTGAGAACTCCATTTGCACTCTAGAAAGCACAAAGGAAGCATGCTGGCTAACAAAGAAGAAATGAATTGTGCCTCCAGTATATTCTCCAGACATATCTTCCCCAAGAAATAAAACTTCAAGACTATTGCCACAGCTAAATTGCTATATATACCCAAGAAATCAACAAGCATGGAAGACTACTAGATGACTATTCTTCTATACAGTATAAGAGAACCCAGAACAGGGGAGATAGCCTCACCATTATCCTTCAGACCAGAATCTGTTGTGGATTGTCACATAGGAACAACTGTAAAAATATTTTTCTTTGTCCTATACCAGTTCTATTTGGTCTGGAAATGGTCATAAGTTCTGGCATGTCAAAAGATTTATAAAGCTAATGAATAAATCCAGCTAGAAGCAAACTAGCTTTGAAAAGGTCCAGTGTTCTGCAGCTATTGGTGTTTAGGGCACTGGATTTGCTTTTTCAAATACTGTGGCATGAGATAAAAGCAGTTGACTTTCCTGAACCAGCTATAGATTTTCTCAGTCTTTATACAGATGACTGTATAAATTCTTCAGCTATCAGCACCTAAACATTCAACTTCTTTCTGGCAACATTAACTCAGGTTAAATTTCAGCTGCCACTCTGCCTTGTCCCTCATGCCTAGAGATGCATCCTTATAGGCCCACTCATTTTCCACAGCCTTAAACCTTCTGGGGAAAAAAAGGCAGCCTAAGAGAGGTTTATTTCTGCTTTGGTATGTAGCTTAAGCTTCATATATCAGATATTTAATGACTTGTTTTCCATAGCATTGCTGGCACCAGCCTTGCTGCTGCCGCCTCTGTGTTTGTTCAGAGGTTCTTTAGAAATGTGCGGCTGCTTTGTAGCTGGCAAAGTTGCAGGAGGTGGCATGTGAACCTTAGAGGGAACGCAAATCCCACCCTGGGGCTGCCCTTGGCATGGACACAGATTCTGCGTGTGTGTTCTCCCACTGGGAGCACAGACACAGCTCAGAGAGATGCTGCAGCTTTTCCAGCCTCTGCACAGACTCTACTGTTTGCTCGTGCGTGCTGCTGCTGCCTGCTGCTTCATGGAGGAAAAAACTCCCAGCCCTCATCTTCAGCAGCAGGGAGAGCAAGCCCCTCAGCAGCCTGCGCTCCTCGCCCGTGGGGGTTGCAGGACCCCATGGGAGTAGGTGCCTCCTCTGTCACAGGGGCCTTGTAACTTGGGAGGGAGAGGAGGCTGTACCTGCTGCTTCATTAGCACAAAGAATTGTCAGGTATTTGGGAACAAATCTTTCTACCTGTGCTGGCTCTGCCACTTTCTAAATACAAATAAAATACTTCAAATTATCCAGGTCACTACTACTTCTCCCCCCTTTCCTTTCCATTTGTCTGTCCCAGTGTTTACAGCCTCTCTCGAGCACAACAAACAAATTAACAGCCATCCCTTACAGTCACCTATACCTTTTCCCCAACTGTTCCCTTTCTCAAGGGAAACCATTAAAATCAATCCTTCCTGCTCTAAGCCAAGAAAATGTTTTCTCTTTCCTTTCCTCTGACATTCTTACACTCATCCCCCACTGAGAAAGTCTGTATTTATGAGACCACTATTTTTTTAATGGTGATTTTGCTGATTTTTTCCCACCATAAATGCAGATGATTTTGAACAGTGCAGTGTTCAATTGCCTGATTGTGAAACTCTGATGTTAATAGGATTATTCATGCAAGCACTCTCTATATTATGCAACAATTGCATAATCACTGCCTGAATATTGACTCAGGTTCCAGCTCCAGAGTCTCCAAATCTCATCCTCCCACCCTGTTAGAAGTTTTCATGCTGCATGCAGCTATGGCAAATTTTTCTTCCAATAAGTACTGAGGATAAGGCATTTAAATTTGGATTCCCTCAGCTTTCTAATGCACTTCTTAGCACTAGAACTCTAGAGAGCGTCTGATGGGATTTTGGATGTTTTCTCATCTGGTTTTGTGGCTGATTTTGTTTGGTGTTTTTGTGGGGTTTTTTTTCCTGAAAGAAACAGAAATGGCAAAGACAAATCAGTTTTCCCTAGTTTCTTCCTGCAAGTGGAACAGTTTTGGTTTATAGCAAAAACAAATGGAAATGCAGCTGTTCAGAATGGATTTCTAGAGTTTGCCGTTCTGAGGTGGAAAGAGGAAGGCAAGGTGATCACTGTAATTTTTCTGTACTTTTCACACCCAGACTTTCCTTTTAGCCACCACTCTAATGATTTTACTACTATTCTAATAATTACATTGTTTCTATGTGGTCAAAAGGTGAATAAAAACGTTCAGCGTTTGGAAAGTGTATTGCTCTGTGGGGACCAAGACTCATCATCCATACTAGGAACAGTAGTAAAATTAGAGACCATCTGTCCTATTTACCTGCTCTTGGAGAAGCAACAGTCCCCAAGCCAGCTGGAGCTGTGTTTGCCAGCATTTTGGAAGTCCCTAAAGCTGAAATTAATGACCAGATGTTAGTGGAAGCTCAGCATCACCACCTCCACTTCACATACCCCACACCTTTTTGTCACAGTTTCGGTTGCCTCTGGGTGCACGGAAAAAACTGGACATAGATGCTCTGAGCCCTGTTTCAAGTCATCTTAGAATAAGCTGATTTTGCACAGTGGTAGAGAGGGGATGGAGTGTGTCCATGAAACAACACCTGTGACAGTAAATCCAATCTTAACCTCATAAATATGCTTGCTACTTTGAGAGCTGAATGTCTGAAAAGATGATCAAAATTCAAATACTGTATACTCTCAGGCTCTATCTGTACTATTTTATTTTCAGGTTTTCTGTACAATATCAGTAGCAAGCATCCTGAGTCTAGCCTCTCCTGTTTCTTTATACTGCTTCATATGGCTTCTTTCTTTCTTTTTCTTTCTCTCTTTCTTTCTTCTGTCATCCATATCAGAGAGCTAGGAAAATACAGAGGATTTCAGTGTATGCAGCCGCTATATGCTGGCTCAGTTACACTAATTCCTTCAAGAGAAAATATTACCAAATACATTATAGCACTTTGTGAATGCACTTGGCATGCAGCACAAGCTGTTGAGATGGGGCACTTGATGCTGGAGCCAAAACCCTCAGATCTGTTGGTCTTTGGGAAACAGGATGGTGATCGTTGCCTGCAACATTACCAGAAGTCTGAAACTACCACATGTACACTTATAGGGAATCTTCGTGGCACAGACAGATCTGGAAGCTGCATGATATTGCCTTTGCCCAGTCAGTCTCTTCTGTCACCTGACATCGAGGTAAAATCTGATGAGTACTTGACTATTAATAGGTACTGTAGTCATTAATAGGGTTAAGTTACAAATATTTTCCCAATTATTTTCTGAACAAACTGTAGACTCAAATGCCTAGTAATGCCCATGCGACCTATTTGTAGAATTTTTTTTTCCTTATATCCTTCTTCAAGTCCAGATAAAAAATACCCACTTCCCTCCTAGTCCACAGAACAAGGTATTGCATTGTAGTAGATAGGCTACCAGATTGGTCAGGTACAGTTTGCCCTTGGTAAATCTATTGGGCCTGTTTCCAACCGTCATCTTGTCCTACATGGAAGTGAAGATAGGAAATACAAAATGGTATACTGGCAATAGGTTACAGCCCACACAGATTCCTGAGGACTATACATAACATTGCAACAACGAGGGTAGAGACGATAAATGCAAGATATGAGATTACAAGTATAACATGCCTAGAGTACATTAGATTCCCCAAACACACTCAAATCCCAGGAAATTGTTAGTATGCATGCCTTTTTTGTACATGTCGAATAATACAGAAGATCATATATTTCCTATAGCAACCACTGTTTGTTAGAGTAATACATTCCCAATCTTAGAAATTCCATCCTAATATAAACCAGACCATATCAGTAAATGCCAATAGAAACCCTGTCTTCTCTTCATTTCAATTACTTCCAAATGTGCACAGTTTATCTGAGGGGACATGGACATCTCTGCATCTCCCCATTTGGTAGAGCTTATGCAAGAAAAACATGAAATGCTGGCAGCCACATTGTTTTAATAAGGTAAATGCATTTGTAACTCAAAAGCAGCTTGTCTGCTTGACTTTACTCCTTTCTCAATGCTTCAGCTTCCTTTGCTTAAGCCCACTTGTTAGATTAACAGAAAGAGATTTCAGAAGCTGACCAGTATGCATGTATCAAGTCATATTGCCCTTTTTTCTTCATAACTGAGCTAGTAGGTACTTAAAAATATTAAAGCTGGTGGTTGCGCTTACCTAGAGATTGATCTAAAGCTCTTTAGAATCAGTAGGAAGGATTTCATGAACAGGCATGGCACTAAGCCCCTCATGCTCAAGTGGTGGCTTCTTTTGTGTATCACAGGATTTAGAAATGCATCAACTGTGCACGTTAAAGTTAGAGGTCTTCTAACAAAGAAATTTGTACAAAATCTTCAGCTGGCTAAAAGAAAGAGGCCCGATGTGGAAGGCAAGTCTATGCTGGAGTAGGTGAATGGCTTTTCCCCTGTCTTCCACCCTCTACTCTGGGGAGTAAGGGGAAATAACAAAAAACAATATTGGTTCTCATAAAGAGAGATATGGATTTTATTCTCTGAACGTTAAGAAATTCTTTAAAGGTATTTTCCTCTCTTACTGGTTTTGCAGCTTCTGGACATATTTCTCTCTATACTTAGTCAAAGGGGCTCTGTTCTAAAGAGACTTCTGTTCTGGAAAAATAATAAGCTGAAATGGAAAAGTGAAGGAGGACAGCAAAAAGAGAGGAAAAATAAAATCAGGGTTATAGCTATAAGGGGAACTAGTCAAAAAGTAGTCTCCAATTCCCAGGAAATATGCCTGTTCTAGAGTTTGGTTTTGGATAAATTTGAGTTGACAGCAAGATGTTTTTAAAAACATGTTGTTTCCACAGAAAATAAGTTTTCAGGACCATGAAGCTGCACTGACTGACTAACTTTCCGAAGCTTTGTAATTCTCAAAACTGACAGATTCTAGACAGACCTGCTGGGAGGTCAGCCCTGAAGTCACAGGTGCTGGACAGCTATTCCCACGTTTTCAAGCCTGCCCATGCTTTGCTTTTTGGGAAGCCAGGGCTCTGTCTCAGTGTGCCAGCCACTAGACAACCTCCTGCAGGGTTGAACATGCTGGGGTTGCTGTGGGGGCTTCCCACTCAGGACAGAGCTTGGAGTTTCTACCAAGGCAACCTCAGAGAAAAATGTTGCAGGCCTATTCCCAGCCTTAGAGCAATCTGCCTGGAACCTAAAAGCCTCACTTTTGGGGCAAAAATTTTAGGACAGACTGTTGCTCAAAGATAAGTATCAAGTCTTTTCAAGATTGCTGGTTCTGGGGTAACATAGATGGGATGCCCCTGGCTTCTGTGGTCCTAGGTTCAGAAAAGTTTTATCAGACTCCAAATAAACTGGGCAACTTTGTTAACAAGTATTTTTGTTTCCACAAACTCTTTTGGCATTTGTATGTATAAGAAATCTCCTTTTGCCTGAAATGACTCTAGCTATATAGCTAAGCTAAAGCTTTACCTGTCACCCTTGTCAGCTGATGGATCACAAGCAAAAAAAAAAAAAGGCATCTAATTTAAGATCTATTCTGTCAGTTCTGCTACAATCATTTTGTCTTTTAGGTATATATTGTACTGCATTTATATTAAATTTATTTTTGTTCATGAAACGAATGAGACATCTAGTGAATAGCTATGCTTTGCTCCCAAGATTTAATTAAGACCCAATCAGATAGCAGGTTACACCTTCCACACAAATACAACCACTCACCAGCAAACTAGTTTATGAATATAAATGCCTCTTTATACCAAAATGGGTTCTAACAAGTACTACTGTGGCCTTAAACTCAGTTAATAAATATGTCACTTGCTCCTATCTCCACTTTACACATACAGGTACTTGACAGTACCCTTGTGTATTAGTGGCAAAGCCATAAAAGCAGAGCATAGGAAAGTTTGTACATGAATGAAATGCTTTACCAGGAACAGATGAGAGAATGGAGTAAGAAGAAAACTGTTCAGTAATAAGAAAATACCTAGAGGAACAAATTTTCTTGTGGAATGTTTAGTTATTTCTTCTGAGAAACGATATGGTCTGGTGTAAAACACGTGATATGTATTGTAAATAATTATATGAAAGTGTAGAGACGAGCTCACTTTCTCAAAATTTAATCTCTGGTGTTTGTTCCGTATTTTCAGCTCACTCCAAAAACTATTATGAATTTTAAAATGAGTGAAACTTTAAGTTCTATCTCGTGATAGTATTCCATTTCAAGAATAATTCCAAGTATAAAATTCCTGTAGGCTATAAAAGCTTTAATAAAGCTATAATAGCATGTGTTTTTTTGTTTTGCAGACCTACACACTGAGATTATTCTCTGAGTAAACAGAGATGAAAAGATGGATGAAAAATACTAGAAAAGAGCACTGGTCTACTGCCCCATTGCAGAACAGGTTTTCCACAGTACACTGCAAAATTTGTATGACTTTTAGTGATACTAACAGATAGTATGTGGCTACAAGCTCCATTTGCTGCTAAAAAGCCTGAGTTTGTCTCAGAATTCCTAGTTTATTTGAAAATGTTTTTAACGGTTTTAAAAGTTAGAATGCAAAGGTAAAACATGTATTCCTCTCAATTTATTTCCAAACAATACTTTCCTATTCCTTTTATCTCTTTTTTTCAGAGTTGCATAAAATAAAGTCCGTAATATAGTCACAGCCATTTCTTTTAGCCTGTGCAACTGGAAGGAAGGCACAGAGAGTCAGTCAGCAGTGAGGCTGACTGACTCTGGCATAGTTCTGGGTAGTTTACAAGTTATTTAAACACCACTGACTGAAAGAGTTCAAACTACTGCCTGACTCCTAAAAGTATGCAGCTGAGGATTGTTTATAGCAAGAGATACCTCGGATAAGATTCAACCTATTCAAACTTTTTTTTTTTAATTATAAAGTACCCAGAGAATCTAATCTGATTTCTTTCCATTGCAAAGGCAAATTTAGTTTGTAGCTACTCTGCCAAAACTAAACACTCAGAGTTTTACACTTGAATTGATAATTTTGACTAGACATCCTAGTATTCTATCCTAGTATTCCCTCATTATAACTGATCCGATAGCTCTAGGAGGAATAGAATAGTTCCAGCCCTGCCTTTCTGAAACTATCAAACCACCCCAACTATCAACTAGTGATGCATGTTAATGATCTGACAAAGGTTTCCATTGTGTACACAGCTGTCCACAGAAAAATGGATTAGAATTCAGCTTTGTCATGTGGGCTATCATGCACCAAACAGTCTCTATCTAGTTACAAAAGCAAGTCAGAGAAGAATCTGAAAATTAAAAATTCGGATGCACTTCAGTTGGAGAACTGTGTACTTGTATCCAGTATACAACGTTTGTTCTGTCACCTGAAAGCTGTGGCTTATTCTGACATATGTTGTATCTTAGGTGATGTCCAGTCTGGACAAGAAAGGTCTGTTCATTTCTTCAAGTAAATAAATCGAAAAAAACAGTAGATTGACTTCAGAATGATGGAGCCACAATATACAGTCATCTACAGAAAGTTAGTGAACCTAGTAAATGCTTGGTCACTAAGAGGATGGACATTAAAAATTGAACCATATAGACAAAATGAAATAAAAAAGCTTTTACTTTTAATGGAATATCCTTCTGCCAATTATGTAAGTGAGGTCAACATGTAATGGGATAAAACCCTAGATACACAGGAAAGAATAAAATTTTTACCATCAGAATAACAGTTACATACTTCAATTTAACAAAATACAATGAACATTTAAGGTCTAATTCTGACCATCAGAGTGTAGCCACTATTGACTTCAACCCATAGTATTTGGCTTCTAGACCACTTTTTTCCCTTTATACGCACCTGTTTTTCCTGTGTGGATATACATGTACTGCCTGAGTTTGCAGTGACATAACGCAGATGCTACTATAGTCTTAAGCATGGATTATGGAACTGCACTGGGATCCCCATTTTCTCTGCTGCAGTTCACTCAGAACAGATTTTTTTTCTCTCTTACATGCGCCAGGAATTTTATTCTATTTATGCAGTGATTGATACTCAGCTCAATTATCTGGTTCAATGGTAAAACTTTGGAAGTCTCTTTCCAAAAAGAAAAAAAAAATAAATCTGGATATCCTCCAGAAAATACATTATCCTCCTTTCTGTTCATAAAGATCTTATTCCTCACCAGCAACATTACAATTCATTGCTGTACTGTTTAGCATCTCTGAAAGAAATGTCTTAACCTTTCTGTTTATATATCACAGGAAAGATCTATATTTTGGGGTTTTTTTATTCAGTTTGTGAAGTTAGAATGAATTGGTTTAAGGTTGAAATGTTTCACATCTATTGTAATTTATATTTTCTTGACCCTAAACAAAAAACCCCGTTTCCAGTTTAGATCCCTTCAAAGAGAGAACAAGGAACTTCATTAAGTTTACAAAGCTTAACCTCATCTCTTTAAAGAATTGTGGAACAGTTTCTTGGGATTTGTTACAAGTACTTTACAAAGATGCGTTAATTATCTGATCTAAGTTTACATTTGTTTTATATTCATTTCGTACAGACTGGAGTATATTCATTTCCTGCTGCCTCTTTAATAGTTATTAAAGCAGCAATGGTGGTTTAAACCAATTCAAGTGAACCTTAGGCTGAACATGACTCAGTAGCACAGCACCATCCAGTATAGTCCATGTGAAGGAAAGACAAGCCCAATGACAACGGAGAAAGAAAATAACTCATCTAATGTTGGAGATCTTTTTTAGAGTAATTGCTAATATCTGTCTGCAATAATTGTCCAAGGGGAGAATTTTCTACTGAGTACAAATCTTGTTGATTTTCAGTAAGATCTATGTGTATAGCTCCCCAGGGTGTTTTGGAAATTATTCATTTCAGTGCCAATAAAAATCTTTGTACATTTTCTGTTAGCCTAAATAGCAAGCTATGAGTTTGCTTAAAGGGGTACTGGGCTTCATGGAAATTTACAGAGATCATACTTGTACTCCCAGTGTCCAGACACAGCAGTACCACAGAAGGCAAGTGGCCATGTCAGCGTGTTTTTGGGTATTAGTCTACCTCTGAGAAAAATTATTGCATTGCAGGACACTAGAGACAGTTGTGAATGTTTTCCTTCATATGAGGTAAGGACAACTGAGGAAAATAGATGAGATTTTTCTTCATTTCTGTCAAAGCCCATATACAAAGAAAACATTTCATTTCTGAACAGGGTATGAAGCAACCTGTCTAAAATAAACACATCTGGCTTAAAAAAAAAAATCAGGTATGAGATGGCAAGGGCTGCTGCTAGCATCTATAAGAAATGATTCCATAGAGCGGGTAAGGTACATTTGAAATGACAGGACAAGATAAATATAGCTGTGTGTCACCAACTTCCACTGACTCACAGAATATCAAATCCAAGTGTAATGTTTTCTTCTGCTGCAGTTGGTCTAAAACAAGCCCTTCTATGACCAAATATGTAGAGGAAAGGGGTGGGAAAAGGTATAATTCTACTCCTGAATAACTCACTTGTTTTTCAACCTTGGTGATCTCAATTAACATTCCTGCCTCATGAATGAGTTAATTGTTTTAACTTTAATGACCAACAAACCCAACCTGTGTTTTAAGAGTTCTACAGCAAGGAACCCTTATTTCAGGGTCAATGGAAATAAGTTCTGCCCCCTGTGCACTGCAGGCAGCAGACTCTAAAAGGAGCCTTCTAGGCATACTTGGTGTGCTGTTGCATATACTTGCCCCCTCATGACACCAGTGTTTGTTGTAGCTGGACTTTGCATCCTGACAGTACCAAGAATTTTGCACATTTTCAACAGCAGCATATATCCAAATGCCATCAGCTAGGACCTGAGGCTTCACAGCTCACAAGCAGCCTCCCAGGCACAAAATCTACTTTTAGGGTAGCAAATCACACAGGCTAAGAGCTCACTGGTGGTGCAGAGAAATTTCTTTTTTATCCATGTATACCACATCCACACATAAAGAGCTTATGAAGAGGAACAAGCCTGATAATTAGTTTCAGAAGCATTATTAATAGCGTCTTGTAACACTTGCATTGCATATTTTATGGACAGTACCAGAAATCTCTGTGAAGATGAACTAAAGTTTCACCCAGTAAGGAGTTTCTGTGTGGATATTCCAAAGTGCTTGAAATTCCAGGTTTAGGCACGGAGTTCAGAAAACTGAAAAGGTGACTAAATTGAGGCTTGTAAGTACCTACACAGGTAAAAGGCTCTCTGATGCAACAAAAGCAAGATAAAAATCCGCTGCAAGACAGCCTGGGGGCAGAGTCTCATTTGTGGTGTAATAGCACATATTTCCCACAAAGGTGCAAAAATGAAGGTACTGAAAGAGATGTCATGAGAAGACTCTTCTAACAGATCTTACCAGTTCAGACTAATAACAAGTAAATGGAAAGGGATGCTGCAATTTAAGGCTCTTCCTTCCTAAATAGTTACCTATGAAATAGCTCAGTCCCTACTTATTCCAAACTTGAGAGAGGTTGGCTTTGTACAAGGCTTGCTGTGAAGTCTGCTGAGCCTGTGAACAAGTTGTTTGAAACAGCATGATAATCTGAGGACACAGTTGACACTTGGGAAGAAATGAGAAGGAATCTGCAGAGAACAAGTTGTTCCACGAGCCCTGGAGCTAACTACATCTGCTTTCCACTGGACTCATATCTTCTGGCTGGTTAACTTTTAACTGGATGTGTGAACTCACCCTAATTAAACATCTAGAAAATGTTAGTTGGAAAAAATCTTCTATTGCTCCTTGTTTGAAAATGGATAATTCACACAGGAAAGAAGCTTTAGTGGAGCAGCAGATTCTCTAATGTCTGAAACAGCACGTTCTCCACAAGATAGTTTTTTTCCAAGTAGTGAAGCATTCATTAATTGCTATCGTGTAGTTTTCTTACTTTTCTAAGAGTTCAATACATTTTTATTCACTCCCTCCAGTTGTTACACTAACAGAATATTTACCTTTTTTTTGTTACTTATTAGGAATTTAATATGATCGAGAACTCCATTCACAAACAGGAATGGTTCAAAAAGTGGATGATTACATAAACTTTATTTCCTCAGAAAATCATGATTCAAATAATTCAGATATGCAGAGAAGTGGAAATAACCTGAGGGACTGGGTAAATTTGGAACTCACAGAGGTTTCCCAGTTGATTACTGAATCTTATTTTATCATTCCTCATGGTGGAAGAAAGATTGTCCTGGGAAAATCCCAATATTATTTCTGTGATTACTGCACCACCAGTTACTCCTTAAGGAATCTGTGATCAATGGAAGCAAGGAAAGAAGGAAATATTTCTGTTTTACAAAAAGGCAGTTCTGACAGAGATTTCTCTGTGTGCTCAGGGATACATGGCTTAATCTTGAAGCTCAGATTTCTAGATCTCCATGCTAATGCCCATAAGCACAGAACTGTTTTCCTCCTGGACATATTCAGGGATACACGAACTCCTCCACCTGAGTAATCTCATCAGGGAAAGGTGATACATCCCTGCAGTGGAATGAGGTATATCTGACAGACTGCCAGCCAACCCAGCACTAGGGATTCGGGATGTCATTTAGAAAACAGAATTTAGGCAGCCTGGGTAGGTTCCAGACTTTTCTCATTGTGGACTGCAAAGAGGGAGACAAAGCAAAGACACAGGAATACTGGGTGAAAGATAAAAGCACAAACATGCTTTACGTGCTTGAAACGGTGCTCTACTACACTGATACTGAAAAACTATAGGGAGGAAAATTTTGCTATATTCACTTTTTAACTTAAGGAACTGTCAACAGAATACACGAGGTTTTTATAGGCATATTCAGAAGACTAACAATGTGCTTTTAAAATATTTTTTTAACATGTGTGACAGCTACTGTGGTTTATTTTAAAGAATGACTCAGCTTTGAGATAAAGTGAGAGCATGCCTTCTAAATGTGGACACTCTCTTCAAGTAAAACCTTCTTTAGTACAGATTCCTGGCCACATAATATTTCAGCTAAACTTGGCTTCTTTCTTTTTCCCCAGCTCACAAGTGGTTTTGTTTCTTTTAAAACGAGCACAAGTAATAAATCTACTACGAAACTATACTGGAAAGACTTCCACTGATTTCAAAGGGATCCAAATCAGACTTTTTGACTACCAGGAAAAATGTACTATACTGTTTATACCACAGAATACAAATTAAAAATTACCAGCCAGGAGAAAAGAATGAAGAAGTTTAATGTCCTGCCTTTTATACAGTCAGACAGATGTGGAAAATGAAGAGAAAAAGGAAGGTTTTATTTCATTCTAAATGGAAAAAGCAGAAGTAACTCAGGGTAGCTCCACTAATTACCTGCTTCAAAAGGAGTGGGAATTATGTAGCCCTAGGAGTTTTCCAAGGTATGAGCCCTAGAAAAAACTACAGTAGTTAATTATCCAGCCCCATAAGCTGGAACCAACAATCAGTTAGTGTGGACTCTAAATTTAAGGTTAATTACTTATTTAGTTGCTTCCATCTTTTTATCAATTATTTACCTTAACTTTAACCTGTTTACAAGTGAACATCTCATCTTGTGGCTTAAATGGCTTGTAAACTATCTATCCTAGCATGGTACATCCCAATTCCACTGGATAGCTGGAGATGGAGTAGGTCCATCCTTCCAACGCTCTGCATCCTGTCTCAAGGCATAGGGAAGAGGGAAAGACTACTCAGTATTCCTCTTGAAAGCTTCATGGGCAGCTTTGGAGGTTACAGACACTACTGTATATTAGCTTCAGACTGCTTGTTGGGTGGTGGTGGTGAAACTTCCCAACAATCACAAGCACAATCCAAATGGCATGAAAACATGCTCCCATCTTCATCCATGGGGGAGCAAGTGCAAAAGCAACTCTCTCTTTCCCAGTACAGTTGCTGTGATTAGAAGCAGGAAACTTCTTATTGCAAAATATCACTTATATAGAGCACATGCAGAAATTTAAGAATGATAGCTCTCATAGCATAGGGAGCAAGGTGTATGCAAGGAAGTCACACTTACTTCTACTGCTGATTATAGTCTATACTTTCTTATACTGTTTCTCCAGTGAGAAATGTCTTCCTTCTTTCCTACAGTTTTATGCAGAAAGAGCTCAATTAAAAAAACCCCATAAATATATGTATATGTATATATAGAGACAATAGATACCCAAATACTAAAGTCTGGTCCTTAAATCTGTTACTTTTTAATGGAGAAGAGTTAAATCAGATAGTTTTCCCTATTAGGGCCACCAGTGGAGACTGCAGAACAGAAATAAAAAAATCCTTTATCTGCTTTTTCCATTTTTGAAGCTGCATTGGCCAGTTTCCATCACATTAACAACAGCAAAAAGTGATGTCATTTTGCACTGCCTCCACCCTTCTATCCCAGTCTTTGGGGAGGATGCTCTGCTACTGGGAATTTACAGATCAGTTTTAGAAACCTGCCATCCCCAAGAGCTAAACCCCATAATTTTCTATTTTTATCTCCTTTATGTATGGAAGAGGAAGAAGATTCAGATGCCCTCTATACTTAAAGATGTCTTTTTCCAGGCAGTCTGTCAAAACTTCTCTAGGGACCCCTCTCCTCCCCAACACAAATAACTTCCATAGATACAGAAGGAAGCTGATGCACATTTTCTGTCTGTTCCATGCAATCCTTGCAACAGCTGCTGTTTTTCAGTGGAAACAAAAAGCTATTAGGTAGCTCTAAGTAAAATAGACAGGGAAATCCCAGAGCCAATCTTTAACAAGATATATTAGACACAGTTAATCATGCTCTCTGAAAGCTATATATACAAGTAAATATATGCAGAACAACAGGCTGAGCATCTGATCCTCACTCTGTGCATCTGCTTTTACACTTCTTAGGGAAAACTCCTGGAAAAAAAATAAATCTATGCAAGTCACAGTTCCAGATCTTTTCTACTTTCTTAGGACAGTATCCTGATTTTGAATCTGTTTTTACTCTGTTTTAGAAGATCCTAAAAGAAATTACAATCTTATGGTGCCACCATGCAATAAGAAGTCAGCCCTGGCACTTGGTCCAGGCACAAGCGTAACAACCTGCAACTCATTCCTAAGCTCGATGAACTCAGTTAAACCCTCTACCATAAGTTCTTCCTTTGAAGTCGCATCTAGGACAAGCTATTTCTCTCAGTGATGTGTTCTGGGAGAGACTTTTACATGAAGACAACCATTTTTATAGGCCCATCTGCAACAGCTGGCTGTCTTTTTAAAGCAAGATCTTCTCCCTGCCTTCTTCAGGATGAGTGCCACCTACTGACAGCAAGAGTTGTTTCTGCTTGCTTAATAAAATCCATCAAGAATTCTAACCTTAGTTGCTGGGGATTTTTTCAGGTAGCTTTGCTTGAAGTACAAATGGTGAAAGTAGGCCTCAAAGAAAAAGGAACATTTCAAAAATCTGCGATGGTACATGCGAGATTATCATTAAACCCCTCCTGCCCATAATGCTTCTGACTGATGAAGAATTCCCTAGCACCATCAACAGCCGCTCTACCAACCTCTTCTGATGTAAAAGCCGATTAGACAAAAATATTCACCCTGTATGGATAATCTAGTAAAATAAACCAAATAAAAGAGCCAAAAATCTGTATAAATATGGCTAAAGCTGAACAACATCAATAAACAGCTACATGAAGGAACCTGAGTATTACAGTATGAATAAAAATACCACTGCATTGTAAAAAGTCAGCTGCATGCCTTCATCAGAAGTCTCCTGGAAAAAATCTAGTATAAATTATACCTCTGCTTTATATACAAGCATCATAAATGAAGTATAGGATTTTAAGAGACATTTTCTCTTCCTTTTGTCAGGTCTGGAGTCATTAAACAGAGATTAGCTGGATAAATAGAGGAAGTGATTTTTAAACTGTTTGCAAACTTAATGTGAAGAGCCCAGCCTTGCAAATTATCACGTCTAATCAGAGATGCACGCTTCACTGCTCCAGTAATTGTACTAGTATTAGTCAAATTCTTGTTGTCTCCTCATTAGCCATGAAAAGGAGACTCAAGATGTACTTCATTAGAGTATCCTGAATATAAATTGTTAGTGTAAGGAGGAAGAGATGTATTACATACTGTACTGTATATAGAAAGAAAAATATTAAGAACACATTGAATCTTTCTGGTGTTACACTGGATGTATGAATTTAACAACCGAGCCCCTCTCCGCGCGTCATTTTTATTGTCTCAATTCCCTCTTTTATTTGCAGTGAGACCATAGTGC
This sequence comes from Porphyrio hochstetteri, assembly GCA_020800305.1. Taxonomy (NCBI): domain Eukaryota; kingdom Metazoa; phylum Chordata; class Aves; order Gruiformes; family Rallidae; genus Porphyrio; species Porphyrio hochstetteri. The sequence goes on from CM036911.1 coordinate 14,412,154, forward strand.
TTGGAAGTGAAATTTACAACCATTACCATAAAAAAGGTAAAAAAAAAAAAAAAAGGTAAAAAAAAGTGGTGGTGTATTATGTAGCCATTCTGTTTCCTAACCAGAAGAATGCAGCTTAGTCAAGAACTATGTTTTTAGTAGAGACCTTTGGTGAATTCTTGACTACTGGATAACAGATAAAGGTGATTTCACTTGCATTAAATGTAGATCAAATAAAAAAAGTTTGTTCCTTTGATCAGCAACACATTTAAGTACATGTTCATACCCTTCTTTATTCAGCAATGCCTTCAAGTACGCGTCTCTAAATCAAGAAAGTTTAAACACATGCCTAACACATGAAGCATGTGCTTAAGGGAATTGGGGTTTGAAAAATCCAACTGGAATAGGATTTCCAAACAGGTCTATTAGAAGTGTAAATGTAAAAACATTTCCAAGAATTTCAGTAGAAGCAGAAGCAAAGTAAATTTCTGCGTTTGTTTTCATAGCTATTTTTATTGGTGAGAATCCGAGTCTGAAATATTTGTATTGCTTAACAAGAACGAAGGGAAGCCACAAGAGAACTAGTCAAGTCGCCAAAATGCTACATATATATGCTTTCTACCTCTCCATCACAGATTAAAAAAGAACTAAAAAGCAAGTAACATATAAACCCATACCCTTTCACCTTGAACTACAACACCAAGTCCACATGAAACCAGATGTCTGAAAACTAAAAATCTAAGCCAAATCTGTTCTAGCATTCATTGGGTGGAAGACTTGGCATGAGGACAGAAAGTAATTCAGAAGGGGAGTTAACGTTATAATGTATGCCCAGTAATTCTATTTGCTGCCCCAGGTTTGATCTCCAATCAGTTGTGTGCTATCACAACACAGAAATACCCTCCTGCAACTCCATCTCTCTCCATCAATGAAAGACTAGAATATTCCGTTTATTATTATTTACCATCAGTTATACAGCATGCCAGAGCTCATCATGGAAAGGATCCCATCTTGCTTGGTCAAGATATCCAGGACAAAAAAAATTTTAAAAATAATAATAATTCTGAAATACTTCTGGGTGCCTCTTTGAACAATATTAAAACACTTCAGCAACCTTTCACACAGAATTAATTAACATAAAATCCAGCCTCCACAATGCAGCCGAGCCCTAAAGTGGTTTCTGGAATTTAATTAGGCTAACCTTCTTTTCTCTATGTTGGTACCACTCTATAATAAGTGCAAATCATTATTAATTCCTTTGGTGTTCACTGTAATAACATTAATCATGATGAACTCTTTTGGTAGTAAAGTATATGTAATATGCAATTCCATAATAATTTAGCATTAACTTGAAATTAATTTATAAAATACACTATTTGTCACCACACACTGAACATTTATAAACTTTCCTCATCATCATTGGTATTAGAATAACTTGCGTAAAAATGTACATTTGCTACAGACTTAAAAAGTTTGTAAATACATTTGGGAAATTGAGTAAGAGACAACAGTTATCATTTATTTAGCAACTTTTCCTTTAAAAACTATAGTAGGTTCATTTTAAGAAATAATAAAATATCAGTTATTGTGGAAAAACCCAAATCCTTTTTCATTACTAATATTTGTGCAACACAGATTCTAGTTTAAAGCTGATTAAAGTCTGGAATTTAAAAGAGTTTAAGGATGTGTAGTAAAGGATAATTAGCCAATTAAACTATAAGAGAAACACATAGTGAAAGAATTTTAACTGTAATTTGGGTGTGTTGAAACAACTAAGTGACACGCAACAAAACTTCTCTGTACCCAAGAACTGATCAGGTAACTTATGAAAGTGGGAGATGACAGAGTTTGAATTCGTTAGCTTTTGTTGAGCTATTCTTACTTTATGCAGTGTCCATGAGAAGTTGAGAGTTGGGTTGTTTCATCAAGAAACATGAGCAACATGATGTTACAGGCCAGATCACATCTCGTTGAAGCTAACATCTTTGACCAATCTCAAAGATATTACAACTTACATCACTGTCCCAAATCAGGAACAAATAGGAATCTGCCACTGCTTAAAAATTATCTGGGTAGAACAGTTCAGTTATATGTAATTTTTGTGAGATGTGTGGAGCGGAGACATTTCAGTGCAGCAAACAGAAAATAAAAGCAAAGTCAGGCCCAGAGCGATTCTTGGTATTAGATCCCCAAAAGAGCTGATGCAAATTTTTTTGGTTCAGCACTAGTTGAAAAACCTGATTATTTGAAGCTGGAAAATTGTTTCCCAATTTCTTTGATTTGCCTGGTATGTAAAATAAATCCAGAACTTGAACACTGCTGAGAAGGACTTGGGGATTCTGGTGGATGAGAAACTTAACATGAGGCAGCAGTGTGCTCTTGCAGCTTGGAAGGCCAATGGTATCCTGGGCTCCATCAGAAGAGGGGTGGCCAGCAGGGACAGGGAGGTGATTGTCCCTCTCTACTCTGCCCTCGTGAGGCCCCATCTGGAGTACTGTGTCCAGATCTGGGGCCCCCAATACAAGAAGGATGTGGAACTGTTGGAGAGGGTTCAGAGGAGGGCCACAAAGATGATTAGAGGGCTGGAGCACCTGCCCTACGAAGAGAGGCTGAGGGAGCTGGGCTTGTTCAGTCTGGAGAAGAGAAGGCTGCGGGGGGACCTCATTGCAGCCTTCCAGTACACGAAGGGAGCTTATAAGCAGGAGGGGATTCAACTTTTTAAAAGGATAGACAATGACAGGACAAGGGGGAATGGATTAAAACTAAAGGAAGGAAGGTTTAGATTAGATATTGGGGGGAAGTTTTTTATGGAGAGTGTGGTGAGGTGCTGGAACAGGCTGCCCAGAGAGGTGGTGGATGCCCCGTCCCTGGAAGTGTTCAAGGCCAGGTTGGATGGGGCCCTGGGCAACCTAGTGTAGATCCAGGCCTGAGGTTGGTGGCCCTGCCTGTGGCAGGGGGTTGGAGCTTTGTGATCCTTGGGGTCCCTTCCAACTCATACCATTCTATGATTCTATGATTGCTTGTACACAAACAATTTTGCATCAGGGAACTTCACCTGATCATCAATTCTCTCTCTTCATTAGACTAGCCTGAAGGACTCTAAATTTGTCTGTTGCCTCAGGCAGGGATTTCTACGATTACGTGAAAAGCACAATATGATGATTGCTGATAGACAGGCATTGGAGCTTGCAAAAACAAAAACACAGAAAAAAAGGAAAGGAAGATACAAAATAGAAGTGTTTGTCAAGTGACATATCTTGCTGATACAAATGGCAAAGTGATTAAATTTAAGATGCTATCAAACACTAAACATACACAAACATCCTCAGTGAGTGATACTAATGGAAAAACAGTTTTGTCTTTCCACAGATGATTTGTTTTCATCACTGGACAATGCAAAATCTCTGTATTAAAAGATTCACAAAGGATGCATTTGGAATCCTTTTATCTGTCTGTCTTAAGTATTTCTAAGGTGCCAATCACTATATTATCTAAATGCATTAACAGAGTAGCTGGTTTTTACTAAATATAAAGAGAGATACCAAAAGAATTCAAGATCAAAACGCCTTCTTACCCAGCCAAAGAAAGCCCTTCTTGCTGCTGGGAAAGGCCTCTCAACTGCTCTGAGGAGCATTCTAGATGCAAGCGACACTTGTGCTACATTTGCAGGGCCCAGAAGATGATGGGAACACATTTACTTACACAGCCTGCAGCTCTTCATGCATTCTGAAATTACTTACATTCTAGTTTTTGGACGGTGCTGTAGCTGATGTAAACTGTGTGCGATAGTGAAGCGACAGAACATGTAAGCATATGCTGTGAGTGGGAATGAATTTAAGCGTGTGTTTATACACTTGGCTGAATCAGGCCCCTCATCACTTGGGCAGATTTTCAGTATATTTTATATCAGCATTACCTCAGCAGAGTTGCGTCTCCTTTAAATTGGTATGAGAATTATGTCCCATAAATTTTTGGTGTATTGACAGGTCTTTCCCACCTTAAATGAAAAATACTGGGCAATTCTTGTACTCTGTGTAATTACTTTTCCATAATACTAGGTATTCACTGTGAAAAATGGATATTTAAACAATTTTTTCTAGGATAATATTTAAAACTGTATTTTGCTCTTAAAAATTTATTAACTTAATTTACACAAAAGGAGAGTCTGCGTTGGAAAAAGTCAAGGATCCTTTCTCCTCTATTTCCTGCAATGATTTAATGATGGATAAAATAGGCAAGAAGGATCAAACCGTCTCCCGGTATAAATTGTTAGCTATAGACCTTGCATCATAAATATCTTCCTCTTTTATATTATTCTTAAAGTTAATTACAGGAGACCCTCTAAGAAGTTACTTCTTAAAGAAGTAACAGCCACAATCCCGTGGTTCAGCCTGTGCTAAGCTTCGTATTTAAAATGTACATTCAGCTATTTAGTTGCCTAGGTTGAATTCAGTTTATTTCTCCCCAAATCATAACACTTGCTCTTTGAATGTAGAAAGATTTTTTTTTAAATAATATTAATACTCAAATGTTCATATGACTTACATTTAAGATGTCTCCTCAGGCCTGTTGTTTAAAGTTGGAACTTGAAAGAATTCCATTTCTGTTCAGTGTTGGTGATAATTCAGTGATAATTCACCATGTGCTGAAACAAAGAAAATAAAAATTGCAGCATGGAAAAATTATATTCTTCTCCTTATATATTTGATATTTAAATAAGTGTTTTCCTAGTCATACTGGAAAGCCCTTTCTCAACTGGCACTTTCTAGGTGTTTCCCTCATCACTACTGGAATTTTACCATTGGAACTGGAAAGGGACAAATTTCAATTAGTCTGACCCTCATTACCAGAGTTATCAGGGCTCTTTTGTGAAGTGCCACAGCTCAGCACTGGCCTAATTCCACCACAGCTTCTCATATGTCTCTCTCGCTTGCTCTGCTCTTCTCTTAATCTTATTCTCCACTTTTTACATGCTCTTTTATATATACTTTTGCCCCTTGCAATTTGCATTACTTTAGTATCCTTCCTCTATCCTCTGTGCCCCTGGATCCACTATCTAGCCTTCAAACTTAACTCCTCTCCCCCCAACCCCCTGCCCCTTTTATTTCTCTTTTCTATTCAAGTTTTCCTCTTTGATGAAGATCCTTCTTGTTCTATCAATCAGCATTTAAAAAAGAAAGCCCAGAAAATTTCCTCTGTAAGAACTAAGACTTTCTTTAGAGAGACCATTTTTTATTGCAACTCACAATATACTCCCACTGATACTACAACTTCACTCAACTCAAGGTCATAAAAAGTAGCTTATATATTTTACCAGCCTAGTGATTTTAAGTGTTTATTCTCAACAGATGTGAGCTTGAATTAAAATTTCCAGCACATGCCAGAAATCACAGGTATTGCTCCAAACAAATTACTACTCAAACAGCTTCATGACACTGTCATTCCAGGAAAATGGTATTTCTAGGTATTGTATCAAAGCCCCAGACAAGCAACATTTGAAGTTCTAGTCATAATGCTTTATGTACTCTATAAAAATACCTTTCATCCCCAAGTGTTCTTTTTTATGAACTATCCCTACATAGATGCCTTTGGGGTGGAGTTGTTGGACAAAAATATCCCAACTAGAAATTTTAGCCAAGTAGATGGGGTTAGATTCTTATAGAACAAATGATGTAGGATCTCTGACATTTCTGCAATAAGCAGAAAGCTTATGATTTCAAGGCTCAGTAGAGAAATAAAATGTTGCCTGCTTAAAACCTTTAAAAATGTATACTGTGAAAGTAAGCGAAAATGTTTGGGTTTTTTTTTTTTTTAAATGAAAGATTCCTTGGAAGATGTTCTCAACAATTGACTGTGATTTGAAGCATCCTTTTGTGAGTGGAACTGCACAGAGAAAAAAAGCTAAGTCAATTAATTACATGCAGAAATTGGGCCAGGTACCATTCATACCACAGTCTCTTTACATAAAGCAGAACTCTTATGTACATGAAAGAAACAGGAAGCTTCTGAAAATTATTGTATCAACCTCTTGGCTGGGGTAAATGAGCACAGAGCTTTTGTGCTTCAAAACTGCTCGGAATTTATATGCTAAATTTTTATTTAATCACTGATTAATAGCAAGAATCATGGCTTGATGCAAGATATTATCTTCCTGTCTAATTTGCCCTGTAGTTTATAGGTCTACCTTCCAAAGTAGAGGCTAGCCAGCTGTTTTGGACAACGTCCACTCCTCATCCATGTTCAAAGTGGCAGACGCTCCATCCAACACCTAAGCTGTTATAGCTGGGGCCATTTATTCCATCTGGAGTAAGTACTTGTAATGTTCATTGATGTGGGAGACATCCCACAAGCTCCTTTCCTCCATTTCCCTAATCCATACCAGTGGCGAAACTAGGCTCTACATTTTCTCTTTCCAGGCATCAGTTTCTCTTCTGAGACTAAGGAGATGACTTGCAAGACCATGCATGTGCGATGCGCTGGCTTAGCTCCATAGAGCAGCACGGTCCTTCAGGGAAGTCGGAGTTATTGCTATTTGTGCCCAGAAGATACTTCCCACAGCAGGGCTGTGCCCCACACCGGGGCTGCTAGATAAGCTTGCCGGGGAAACTAAAGGTTTATTACTGGCAAGGTAAATAATCCTGCCGATAAGTCTGCGCAGCGTGATTTTGTGAACACAGATCACTCCTTGCTCTTAACCAACCTGTGGGGTTTTTTTTCCACTTTACAGAAATGTTTGATTGTCAGTCTAAGCTTTTTTGAGTGTTACATATACTAATTCATTAGCAGGGTTTTTGTGTAACCTCCATCTATTTATACACTCCCAGTTACACCAAAATGAAGTCAAGAAGGGTTCCAGCTAAAAATCACCAAAAAGAATCAAATGGTTTGCTATCAGTGTCTGGGAGATGGGGAGGGGGGGAGAGATTAATAGGGGTTTGCCCCAGCCTTGGCTCATCTTTTAATAACAGACTAATTCAGATAGCGAACATACTGCGATTAACAATGAAGCTGGAGTACCAAAGCATAACAAAGATTAACGTAAGTCGGCTTGATGCTGTCACAGAATCACAGAATCGTAGGGGTTGGAAGGGACCTCGAGAGATCATCGGGTCCAACCCCCCTGCCAAAGCAGCTCCCTAGCACATATTGCACAGATAGGCGTCCAGACGAGTCTTGAATATCTCCAGAGAAGGAGACTCCACCACCTCCCTGGGCAGCCTGTCCCAGGGCTCTGTCACCCTCACTGGGGAAAAGTTCTTCCCCATGTTGGTGCGGAACTTCCTGTGCTCCAGTTTACAGCCATTGCCCCTTGTCCTGTCTCCACAGACCACTGAAAAGGGGCTGGCCAATTCCCCCTGCATCCCATACTTAAGATATTTATAAACATTAATTAGGTCCCCCTCAGTCTTCTTTTCTCCAGGCTGAACAGCCCCAGCTCACTCAGCCTTTCCTCATAGGGGAGATGCTCCAGGCCCTTAATCATCTTCGAAGCCCTTCTCTGGACTCTCTCCAGGAGATCCCTGTCTTTTTTATCCCAGGGAGCCCAGAACTGGACACAATACTCCAGGTGGGGCCTGACTCTGTCAATTCACATCTTTTTAAAAAGCCTCAATGGAACCAGGGGCTTATAGCTACTTGCAGTTCAGTCATCCAAAACACACTCACAAAAGCTTCTGGAAGCTGCACAGGTCTCTGGTAGCTTTCCTTGGTGGGAATTACAAACTGAAGGGTGAGCTTCACCTATATTCAGTGAAGCAGCAGTGTCACCCACATCTCCTGCAAAGTTCATGGCAAGTCTACCATGCCTGTGTAACATGATTAGGAGAACATTAGACTCTGCCATTGGAAAAACTGTTATAAAGGCTAGGGTTGATTCAGCAAATCTAGAATTGCCTTACAGGAGAGAAGACTGGCCCTTTCATAAGATTTTTCCATTGCATAAAAGGATGTTAGATCAGTCTTAGCACATTTTCTCTGGCTACTTCTGAGGATGAAGCAAACAGCTTACTGCATTTTTCAAAATCAATGGCGTTAAGTTAATTTTCCCACTCCTTGGGAAGCTTCAAGGAAATGATCTTGATAAGATGTTTTATTCTGTATTTGTGGCTCATGTAAATTTACATGACCCTGACACGCCTCTGTAAACCAAGCCAAAGCTTGGATACAATTCTGCTCAATGCAGTTAAAGATACAAAACCTTCTTCCCAGTTCCTGACCTGCCCAAGAAATCCCAGCTTGCCCTCTTGCTACTGCTATAGAGAGGTTGTGCACTTCCTCCTCCAAGGGTCTGAAGGGTGCTTGTCAGGATCAAAAAGTATTTTGTGCATTCACATCACTTTTGCTTTACAAGGATATATAGTGTCTTTTGAAACCTTTGTCAAGAATAACATACAACACATTTGCCAGCAGTATTGCACCTGAATGTGGGGTTCAAATCGCCATTTCTTAGATGTTAAACAGGCCAAACAGAAATTGCCAGAGCAGTCTGACCAAATACAATAACTGACACACCCTATCATGGAAATGGTCATATTTCTTCATATCACAGCTTTCCCTCCTCTCCAAAACATGACAGCTTATCTTCCATTCACAGTTCTTGCTTATGATCTGATCTTTGTTGATGTTCTAATTCTGTCAATACCTCACACCTCTTAGAACACAGTAAACTTAAAAATTGCACCACATGCAATTTCCAGTCACATAAGCAGAGAACTACACAAAGTAAGAAAAGAGATTACTAAGGAAAGCAAAGAACAATTGTAAATTGGTAAAAACCATCTGCTTGGGAGAAAATATAATACCTCTTGGGAATTTTATCCTGCATTATAAAAGAAAATCCAAAGATTTAGAAAGAGTTTGGCTATCCTTCCTCCCTCACTATATCAAGAGCTGCCACTTACCTGAATCCTGAGAAAAATAAAGGAAAGCTTGTTCCTTTTCATTGTTTTTATTACCTTTCTCACCTGCTCAGAGCAGGTGCCAAGCAGTCCCATTTTAGCAAAGGTGTGAATAATTATACAAGGCTCAAGTGAGGAGCTGGTGTGGGAGGGGTTTGTTAGCTCTGTGAGAGGCTGGTGTCTCTTTCCAGGCAGTCTTTCTTTGGATTTAAGTTGTTCAGATGTATCTCAGAAAATCTGATTCAGCAGGCAAATTTTCCCAACTAGAACCCTGGCTCTGAGCTCCTGACACAAATGACTTGAAGAAATGAAAAGAAACTTAACAGTGTCACAGAGATACAAAAATTATGGGTTGGTTCTTTCTAATTTTTCATAGAAGGAATTCTACAAGTGTTTCCAAAAGTCAGGAGGAAAACAGCCACTGCCAACTACCTCCTTCAGAAAACACAGTTCTTGTTTTGCAGCCACTGTTTTGCTTTTGCAGGAGAACAGCATTTCTAATCCAAAGGTTGAGCTGGATGCCAGAGAGAAAGGACTGAGGCGATTGACTCAGTGACACCCATTTCAGTTCTTCTTTGTTTCTTTTAGGTTGCCCTTTCCTAGTCCTTTCTCACTGCTGCTGCTGAGGAATTCCCAGTCCCTCGGTGCTGCTCTTTGTGTTCCCATTCTGCTGTCCCCTGCCCTACCTGTCTCGGTGGCAGCTGTCACACAGGTCCATCTGCCACACCGCTCTGCCCTTCCAAAGCTGCACGCTTCTCTCTCTGCTCTGCAGCTAGCCTGGGCAGCACTGCAGGAATAAACTCCAGCGTACAGTACATAATCTAATCTAGGGGGTGATATAATTCACCTTAAAATCATTAAACCTTCAGTTTAACTCGTGTATATTAAATATTTTTGAACAGGGAAAGGAGGATGTAGGAAGAGATTTTGTTGCAGCGTTTTTTCTTCCAGTCCAGTGCTTTAAAACAATTATTTCCCACAGTGTGTGTGAGATTTAAAAAAGAAAAAACAAAAGCCACCCTACAGTAAAATTATAGACAGTGCCTTTCTTTTTAATCAGATAAATTATTGCCAGCTGACTGATGAATCCACTCCGGAGAGGGCAACATGACACAGTTTACAACCTTAAGGATTACAGTAGTCCAGATGCTATCATCTTAATTGGAAAAACACAGTGTTGCCAACTGTCCATGTTAGAAAATGGAAGGTTACATTATTATTATTTTTCCTTTGCCTCCACCCCTTTCTTTTCCTCCAAATAGCCAAGAACTATCAGATCCTTTGTATGGTTTTCCTTATTGAAGTCTTTATATCAACGCATGAAGACAGCCTTTTTTCAGACAGCACAAGTCCCACTGCATGGGAACTCAGTGTTTTTCTTCCTAACACTCTCATTTTCCTATCAAAAAGCGTAGGACTTCAGAAAAATCTTTTCAAACATTCAAGCTCACCATCACAAAGTGCCTGAGCTTAAGCTTCCACGTCAATAAAACAGTAATTACATCATATGTGATAGATCCCAAACAGTAATTACAATGAGAGAAGGGAAGAGGGATAACGAAGTGGCTAAGGTAATCATCCACAAGTCAGGAGCTTCCTTGTCTGACTTCTCTTATTCTCCTCTTAGCTGCATGCCCTGAACAACAGTCTAGAGTGATTCAAAACTTTGTATGTAATTACCTCATACTACTGTGAAAAAATATAATTTTCTATTTAAAGCACAAAGGGACTTTCAGAAGCATCTGACAAGGCACTGAATTAAACTGGTGAGGCTCAAGTTAAAGCTCTCATCATTGTTCCTTTTTTCTGTCCTTGGGTGAACCACTTAAATCATACTGTGTCTCAATTTCCCATCGGGAAGAAAACCTCTTAGATTGTAGACTATGTCTCACCAGGTTTGATTCTTTTGTGGAGAAGGTACAGTCACAGTGCTTAACTACATCATGTAAAATAATTACAGTTGCTTTTATACATGTGAAACAGCTAGTGAAAGCCTTCCTCAGCTCTGTCCTTCCTCACAGTATCCAGCATCAGGCTTCCCTTGTGCCATGGCCAGTTTGGGAAGGAAGAAGGAGGAGGAAGAGGGGGCTTGAGTCAAACTTTCAATGCAGGCAATGACTTAAGTGACACTGGGTGCAAGTAGGGTTCTCTCCTGCAAAATCACTAAACCAAACAACAGTTCCCAACTGCTGGAGCATACTTACAGTCCAGCCTCAGAGGGCAGGCAGCTAGGACAAGCTCTGAGGATGGCAGTTTCAGAAGCATCCAAGGGAGTTAAGGGCAAACTGCTTTGATGTCTTAGTGGGATTTCTGCTCCCAGATTCCCTAGGTACTTAGAAAAAACATTTGCTTTATATTTTTAACTCTTTCTATAATACGTGGAAGAAAGGTTGCTTCTGGTCTATCTTCCACGAGATCAGAATTATGTCACAGTATTTCCTCACAGGAAATCCATCAGTCACAACTGTCTAATCCCAGCCAATTGAACTGTACAGGTTTCTTTGTAGAGAAGACAGTAAGGGGAGAGAAAAAAACTGTGAGATGATCTGAGGGTGGCAGAGCCTTTATGGGCTGATGGAACTTTTACTACTTCTGGTAGGAAGAAAGGAGACAAAGCTGTCAGTGCAGGAGGCACTTCGGAGCTGTGTTTGTAGGGTAAAATGTAGTGCAAAATATACATAAAAAAATAGGTACTAGAGCAATTAAAATGAGATATGAGCTATTAGAGGAGTAGGAAAAGGCTTCATTTAAACAGCATAAAATTACATAAAAACCACAACATAGCATAAACCCCCAAATTAACAAGGCCAAAATGTAATGGTCTGTGGGTTTATCCCAGAAGTCATAACACTAGATTACTCATGCCTATTGCAACCTTCATGCCTGATTTTATATTATGCTTGTTATAGTTTGTATGTAATGTGACTGTGGATGTAAAACAAGTCACTCTTTCTAACCTTTCATATTCTCACGCCCTCATCTCAAAACCAGACGCAGAGTAGAACTGAAAAAGAGAGAAAGTTGATTTAAGTGATGAAATGGTTTTCATACAAGTAATGACTACAGCTCTTCAACGTAGAAGAGAGACAGCTGAGTAGGTGTAAGATAGAGATATTTAAAACATGAGTGGAATGGAGACAGCAAACAGAGAATCAATATTCATTGTTTTTTCCAGCACAAGGGCTACAATGCATCAAATGAAGCCAGCAGCCAGAAGGTTCAGCAGAAAGAAAAGGTACTACTCTATCATGAAACATAGGTAAATTGTGGAAGCCCTAACATCAGGGTGCTAAAATTTACATTTGTTCAACAAATTATAAACTCATAGAAGAAAAATCTATAAAGAGCTATTGAACAGAAAACCAATACGCTTCTTCTCAGAAAGACTGAACTGCAAATTGCTGAAGGCTGGGAGAGTATGTGGAGAGTGTTTGCTTGCTCTACTCTTACGAACTTCTGTGGATGCTAATGCTGTTGTGGGTGACAACTGAAAATCCTATCTAGTCCTGTCTAGTGTCCTGACTCAGCACGGCTCTTCTCACATCTTGGTTTCTGAGGTTTCAACATGTGAAGTCATTTGACTGCTTTACAGTCAGGGAGGATGGGTCATATTTGTTGTTGAAACGAGAGGAAGCCTTTGCACAAGTGCTGAGTCCTGCCTTCATTTGCAGTTCTGTGCTTTGCCCATCCTTCCAGTGGTCTCCGTCCCACTCATCTGGTGTCAGGATGCTAAGCTGCCTCTAGCACATGAACTCTTGAAGGGAGAGATGCTCAAAACTGGCTGGCAAATGCACTGAGATGTGAATGTAGCACTAGAGGAACACAAGACCGGTGAAAGATGAAACTGAAACAGGAGCTCTGAGACCTGACAAAATTCCTGTCCATGTACAGAGTGGGGATTGGGTCAGAAGAATGAGCAATGAAGCTGCAAACCCAAGTGTCTGTATAGAAAACATTTTAGTAAAATGAATAAAGGTGTTCATGACAGATAATTATTCTCTGTTCCTCTCCTTATTGAGGGACTTAGAAATGATTAAACACATATATATTCTTTAATATTTCCACATGTAAAAATGTAGCTAATGTTATTTAAGCTTTATGGTCCTTTTTTCTTTAATTTTCCCCACCCCTCCATATGTGGTCAGAAAACATATTGCATATGTTCTAATTAATCTTTTGCTTAATCACTGAAAATATGGTTTAAAATTTAACCCCTATTGGCACCACAAGACTGAGCAGAAAAGTCACTGGGTGACAAGGCTGAAAGCACGGAGTCAGTGTGAAATGGAGTGGGGGACATCATGCTCTCTAGGAGAAAGATGAACTCGTGATAACATAATCAGTTCAGTGCGACTGTTTGGCTAGGAGGTACATTCAAATCAACTGTCTATCCTACAGCCAAACAATTTTCCCTTTTTTTGCTGCACTGTGTTGCCAAGTAAATCATATTACAGCATGTTGGTTCTCTTCACAAGATGTCTGACATCTGTCTCTGCATTAAAGATGCCAGCTTGTTTTTTGTGAGTATGAAAAGCTGCAATAAATCCAACAATTTGCACCTTTGCTCGCTGAATGATGCTGTGCTGCATAACTACCATAAGTACTGTGTTTTCCTTCACTTTATTATAAAATACCCCAAGTGAAACAACAACAACAAAAAGTAGAATCTCTGTGCAGATCTAAAATAAACCCCACAACTCTTGCATCTTTGAGTTAGGTAGATGTTTATGAAGACCAATCATAGGTCATATACTCCTTTGGTCATTAGCTGGAATAGGAAACATTCTAATTAAAACTTGGAGGAGAAAGCTTTTTTCAATTTTTCAAAGTTCAGTTCAGACGTGGGAATCTTAGAAAGTGCTTAATAATGAAAAAATTCTATGGAGAGTTTTAAGTCAAGGAAGAAGAAACATGCCATTTCTTAATTAGTCTGCAGCCTATTTCCCCATTGGGCAGCACCGCCTCTTGAAGCACTTTAAGTAAAGCCATCTGCAATTGGCTGCTTCTTCTACATACACGTCTTCTCACATTCACTGGATGGGTGTTTGATTCGGTACCTGAAAAACATTCTGATTCAAGAGACAAGGAGGAAGAAATCACCCATCATCTTTAAACATGGACACTAAGCGCTAGACGTTTTCATTTTATCACAGCCAGTTGACACAACCTTTGCTGAAGGTTGCAGATGAAGTCTTTGTGTCATCTGCAGGGTTAAGACCCTTACTGAGACTTAAGACCCTTACTAAGACACTTACTGTGAGATGAATATTTGAAGCTCTTTACTATTGATTTGAAAATGGAGCTCTACAAACCTTTTAATCTGGAGAAACGCATCTAACAGAAAATGTAGATCCTATCTATTTTGTGTCATAGAAAAGGAGAAAGATATGCAGCCCATGGAAAAAACAAAACCAAACCAAAATAAAAAGCGGAAAAATGGAGACTGAAAGAATCAAGATATAAAACTTATACTTAGGGAATGGAAAAGACACAAGCCTAGAAAGGAAAATATCTTCAGTATTATTTTCTTGAAGCTTCTATGTTTCGCAACTCTTCAACCTTCTAAATAAGTTACCATATTATTTTCTGAATTTTCCATTTTATTGTCTAGTCACTTCCACCCATCCTCCCCAGACTGCAACTAATTATGAAAGGAAGTCAACACAGATCAGGCACTGCTAAGGCTTACTAAAATCAATCCAAATTAAAACTCAGCCACTTTCCACAACCAAAGTGATATCTCTGATTAAATCCTTATGATCTCAGTATCTTTTGCTGTGCTATTCACTGCCAGGCTTTTGTTTCCCCATTTCTTTCTTCTCACTGCCTACATTTTGTCTTATATATATCTTTTTTGTCGCTTGCTTTCCCCTTCATGTTCATCCTGCAAAAACATAATCTGGAGTAAGCATCATTAAAAGGGACTTAAGAGCCATTAACTAATTCACTGGCAGTGGGACCAACAGCACACAACCATGACAGACACTAAGAAACAAAAGGAGACCAGTGCCATTGCCATGGTTCTCAGTTACTGATGGTAATCCAACCAGGATTTTTCCATCTGATGGCTGTGTCCATAGGTGTCGATAAAGAAGAACTTTATCATATAAAAAGAGTAAAGAGCCTTCCAGCTAGTGTAAACTGGGCTGCCTTAGGGCATTATGTACATTGTTCAGGAGATGGATGGAGGAAACAATCTTTGGTATATGGTGGCAGGAATGATACATACATTCTTAAGTGCCACTTTATTTAATACTGAATTCTTTACAAATACCTATATTTAACATTGTTAAAAAAACAGGCATTTAAAGACACATAGAAACATTATTCTGGATTGCTTGTGACCATAGCTCCAATTGTCCCAAGGACAGTAGAATTCTTTAGGTTCAAAAAGACCTTTAAGATGATCAAGTCCAATCACTAACCTGACAAGTCCACCACTAAACCACGTCCCTAAGTGCCACATTTTTTAAATACCTCTGGGCATGGCAACTCCACCACTTCACTGGGCAGCCTGTTCCAGTGATTGACAGCCCTTTGGTGAAGAAATTGTTTCTGATACCCAATCTAAATTACAATATCTGAGGGATGCTACACATGTTTTTCAGTGGCAGGAATGACTGAGCAATTTAAAGGGTCTATCCCACCTTAGGGGTTCTAACTTTTTTCTTTCTATTCCCAAAACTGTCATAGTGGTTTCAGTTGAGATAGTTAATTTTTTTCACAGTAGCTAGTATAGGGCTGTGTTTTGGATTTGTGCTGGAAACAGTGTTGATACTATAGAATTACTTTTTTGTTATATTGAGATGTTTTTGTTATTGTTGAGCAGTGCTTACACAGATCCAAGGCCTTTTCTGCTTCTCATCCCACCAGAGAATAGGTTGGGGTGCACAAGGAGTTGGGAGGGGCCATAGACAGGACAGCCAACCCAAAGTGACCAGAGGGATATACCATACCATACGATATCATGCTCAGCTTATATGGGGAAGAGGAAGGAGGGGCAGCAGTGTTTCGAGTGATGGTGTTTGTCTTCCCAAGTCACTGTTACACTGATGGTACCCTGCTTTCCTGGAGATGACTGAACACCTGCCTGACCATGGGCAGTGGGGAACAATTCTCTTGCTGTGTTTTGCTTACGTGTGTGGATTTTGCTTTTCCTTTTAACTGTCTTTATCTCAACCCACCAGTTTTCTCACTTTCACTCTTCCTATTCTCTCTCGCATCCCGCTACGGAGAAGAGAGCAAGCAGCTGTGTGGTGTTCAGTTGCTGTCTGGGAGCTAAACCATGACACATACACTAACTATACTGTAAAAATATTCTATAACTGATGAGCAAGGTGTCACAGATACTCAAATTTCCAGAGATGTCCGAAATGTATTTGTATATAAAGACAATGAGAGTACTAATAATTACAAGTAATATGTTTGGAGTCAATGTTTCACACACAGCCACTAACTAGATCTGTTCCTTCCCTGTGTCTGTAGGCACAGAACAGACACTGAGCAGGCCTGACTGATTTTCTGTGTAGAGAAGAGTTGGTTGTGATGTTACAAAGCAGAGATGCATTTGTAGCAGAATCAACAGCTGAAAAATACAGGAGACTCGTAAGAAGCTTAATGTGCAATAGAGCTTGATCCTAGGGGTGAAAGGGAGGGCACTGGGACAACCACTGCTTCTGATCTCTGCCTAGTCGCCCTTTAACGTAATGATACATTATCCTCAATGAATTCTACATTATGGACTCCTGATTATACTCAAATTATTTTGAAAGCTTAGATTTATTTTAAATTAAAACTTTCTTATGCTTTCTAAAATAAGGCTGTTGGGTGCTGTCACATACTAAATAAGCCTTTGCAGTATTTGGGGTTAGTCTTGTCTGGTCCATATTCTGTATGAAATTTGTCAAGAAGCTATGCTGATAAGACTCTTTTTATACTTCCACTTGAGAAAGGATGTTACTTAATAATATTGGCACTTATTGTACTCACCCTTTTCTGTATTATTTTAATTAATCCAGGACAGACATAATTCAGAAGAACTTCAAAGTAATCTGACTATAAATCAATGCACATTATTAACCTGTTAATATTTTACATTTTACTGAAACGCTTCAAACCCCACACACAAATTCTGCATTCGCCTACCATTGTCCTTTCTTAGAGAAGCTGTTTTAGTTGTAGGTTATTGTTTTTAAATCAGGAGAGCTAATCCAGGATGAAAATGTGGCCCTAAGTCACAAGGGATACAACCAAACTGAAATTGCTTAAGTAGCACAAGACGATTGGAATAGTTTGTGGCATGTAGTATGTCATTCCCCATTGCCTTGCACCTTTTGTCCTCACTCATATCAATGCATTTATACCAATGTCTGCTAATGGCAGACACACATGTGCCTGTATTCCCAGGAAACCCCATGACACCAGACCCCATTCTTACAGATACTGCACAAAAAAATGGACTATGACCTATACCCAGTTATTGAGCTATGAAAGACTAATGTGAGGTTCAGACCTACACAACATTCATATACTTTTAAAAGTTACGTGAAAGCTGCTTCTTTTTAATAATAGCGCTTCTTATCCATATTAATATATAAAAAATCACTTGCATTTTTAAAAATCTATTTGGTCTTTCAATGCAATGACTTCCTTAATTTTGTGAAGATGCACTGACTCTTTAATTTCAGGGCTGAATTCAATATGAAACTAATGCATAAATCTTCTCAGGAAATGGGCAGGTTAAGAAGCCACAGAAGTTCCCTAAACCAAACTGCAGAGGTAATCATTAAGCTCCAGAGAGGAAGAAAAACAGAACAGATTGGAAGATAAAACTAAATGCTTGTTTGTCAGTCTACCAATCACCACACCCTGACTACATTTTACAAACTCAATTCCTCAAATTAAAAAAAATGCAAACCAAACTGTATTTTCTGAACGCACTGGATATATCTATCGTACTGTCACCAGCGAGAGACCTGCAGAACTTCAGTTACTGAGTTCCAGAATAAAGAGCACAGATGCTTCTTTTTGTTTATTGGAAAGACTGAAACTTGCACCCATATATTGTACCAAAGAGAAAACTGTCAAGATTTGGTACAATGCTCAGTGGTGCTAGTCAGATTTTTTCCAGCTGGGACCTCACTCTAGCTGTGATACAGCTATTAAGTCAAAAATGAGGACTGAACAATCCTTGATCTGGCTATCTAATAAGTTCAAAGAGAAAATCAATCAAAGTTCAAGCTATTGGAAGATCAGCTCCTGTTTAGGAACCTCTAATTTAAAACCTTTTTGCAATTATTTTCACACATGAAGCTTTCAAGAGGAAGCAGGAAAGGATGTATCCTGCCCTAAAGATAACAACAGGGAATGAATTAGAGCTGCTGAGTCTACCAGCAGACCCAGCAAGGGAAAGCACCAGATGTGCCCAGAGGTAGAAACACTGTGTGATCTGGCACAATGCTATATTGTCAACAATTTGGCACAACTTTATTTTGCTGCCAAACACTTCTTGTGATGGCATGTGAACTGTCTCCACTAGAATTTAAAGCAGGTAAATTAAAGGGGAAAAGGAGAAAACACACAACGTACCTCATGAGTAGAGTGATAAACCGAACTCCTCTAAAAACATACAGGCTGAAGTCTGCCCTATCCATAGGATTGAATTCAAGAATGAATTCAAGGTGAACACTGCTTCCTAGCCTCAAATTAGAATAAGGATTCTTAAAATAAAAAGCACAACAATCTAATTTCATTTCATGAAGGTACACAGATTTACATGCACCTATCATTTATTTCCTTTTCTTGATTAGAAACTGCTTAACTTTTTTGTGTCATGCCAAAATCATTTGGGCTTTATACTTCAGCGGCTCAGCTAAAATGTGTGTCAACTTTCATGTAATCCATAAAGATGAAACAGACAAAAGAAAGAGACAAAAAAGTAGGAGTGAAAAAGAAGATAAAACATCAGGTAAAGTAAAATTAATCCAGTAAAGATTTAAAAAGCAGGCTGAGGCATTTAGGATAGGAAAAATCTCCCTTCTTGCTTCAGGCTCCATCTTCCCAAGAGCCCAAGTCCCTCATAAATGTGTTCTTAATTTTATTTTAAGGATTCCTTTGAGTACAGTGATACTGTTCATGAAGTGAACACTTGGAATCAATGGCAGCTAGAGTCACTAACTTAAAAAGTTACTCTGAAATAGGTTGCATCATTCACAAACAACTTGGTGATCCTTTGGTTTTAATTAGTTATCACTATTTCTAGCAAACCAATAAATTATTTTGTACTTTTCCTTTCTCTCTGTTGATAAATAAATGTGAAATTATAAGTAGATGAGAAAAATAAAGGGCTTTCCTTTGCAAGGTGTAACGGAGAAACAATTTTCAACATCTTCTAATGACTTAAGCTATTGTTTAAGTCCATGAATATTCAAAAAAATTCCCAGCAGCAGGATTTGCTAGCCTATAAGACAATCCTTTACCAGAAGTAGAGGTATCCACCATGATATATTAATTTAGAATGGATAGGACAAAGCACTAGAAGATGTCCTGTAATGATCAATTTTGCATTACCACTAAGTTGCACAAGATGACCCAATATGACTTTTTCCACAAGACTTTGATTTAGCCAGATGTTCATAATCAAAAATATTCATATGAGGGTGACTGACAACTAAGTAGAGCTGCAAGTCCTTGGCAGTACCTGTCTCGTGAACAGACCCATTTTGAAAAAGAAAAATAGAGCCCAGTGAGTGCACCATATTAAAAGTAAAATTAAAGTCACTAGAGACATTACAAATAAGAAAAAAAAATTAAAAATAATCAGAACAATCAATTGTTAGGAGATGGTTTTTAATTTTCTTAAAAATGCTTCATTTCTTTCCAGTGTCCCACTTAATGGAAGATATTTGGATTCCTTCTTGCTCCTGAGCTATTTGGTGTTAGACTGGAAAACTATTCAGAAATTCTTGGCCAGAGCAAACCCCTTCTTCATGGACTGTAGTGGGGGGTTCGGTACAATTACACAGAACTACACATAAGGTGGATCATTCTTTGTACCTCGGAATCAGTGTATCAGAGAGTCCTGTTGCGACACAGGGACCTCTCTCTTTATATTGTATGTAGGACCCTTTAGTAAGAGCAGACACTGTCTTTCATGTCACATTGACCCAAACTACAAGGAGGCATATTACAGCATTGACATAAAGTTTCCAGCAGGAATGTACATCCTTGCTCTAAAAACGTAGCCTGGATGTAACATGGAACTTTCTCTAAATATACCATTTCGCAGGCTGAAATATTTTGTGATGCTGCTGATAAATCTGAAAGACAAAAGTTGGTTTGCTCAGAGCAGCTTTTTTCAGTTGTCAGTCAGATGCACACAGTTCTGGCACCCACACAGCAAAGCCTGGATTCATTAATTTTCAAGCATTTTTGACCTCTCTTAACTCCATTTCCATGAGCAGACAGCCCACACTTAGAGTGTTTGGCTGAAATCATGTGTTTGAAGTGAAGGATGGAAATGCCTTTAGCCTGATTTATCTTTCCAATTTTCTATTGTTTCATGTGTTCCTTTTATGTTGGGCTACTTCCAGAAATTATCTGCAGGAATATTTTGCATATAGAGAAATTGCAACAGGCATAGCCATGCCATGCCACAGGGACACGACTTGCAGCTGGCGTGTGCAGGTGCAGCATGCTATCCGAGCACCTCATGGATGCAGACAAAGATGCTGGGTGCTTCTGAACCAGCCAAGCCTGCCCAACTTGGCCAAGCTGCCAGAGAAATTCTGTGTTTTTTGCAGGGTGATGTGCAGCAAGACGAGTGAAGAATTCTTTGAGCAGCTGAGGGAGATATCACTAGAAATGGATGGAATCTATAAAGGAGAAAATTCAGTCTAATATTGTGATGCTCTCATCAGTGTTACTGGGACTGGAGAGACTTGTTCAGCCGTGTAATAATAATCCAGAAAAACAGATAAATTTTGTCACATGAAGAATGGAAGAATAGATTGATGCATCATTCAGATGTATAGGTTTTGAAACATTTCTGTACTGGCAGGTGGATAGGACAAACCAGCTCTTTTCCAGATCTGGGGCCAGCTCCTTATCAGCTGTATATCTCTTCTCTGAAATCAGGAGAACAATCCTACCTTACATCTGACAGCTTGACACTGAATTTTTGTGAGGCTTAATGTCTACCTACAAAGCATCTCCTCTGAAGCCTCATAGGCATTTTGACTGCAATTGTGTGACATGAAAATTTCCAAAATAGTACCAGAATACTCAAATGCACTGTAGGAATAAGTGATTATTTCCTACGAAGATATCTCTATGACAGTGCAAGGTATCTGATGCCTGTGATGTAGTGGAGGGCAGAACACAATCTGGTCCATAATGGAGTTAGAATAAGAAGGGATGTTTAAAATCCTGTCGTAACATTTCTTTTCTTAAATGCAAAGCAGATTTCAGAAAAAGAGGTTGTTTCCCATTTCAAAGTATTTTACCTTTGAGCAGAGTTCTTCTCCTTTTAAGAGAAAGGACAGCTCTGTGCAAAAGGCGGTGATATTAGGAGACTCATTACAGTGCAATTACACTCTATAGCAAAGGCAGTTCTGGAAGTTCCATGAAAATCTTCTGCCACTTTTCCACTGGTCATAGATAACATTTTCCAGGCTTAGACATCAGAAGCCTGATAAGTGAGTAATCCTTAAAGAGTTTGCCTTCATCTTTTGCAACCTGCAGGGAAAGGGCTTCTCTGAGATCCAAAAGCTCACTGATGGTAAACGGTTCAGGTGAGACCATTTTCTCCAGCAGTTTTATCCTCACTGAAGTTAAACCCACTGCACTGAGTACTCAGTTGCTGTTTGAAGGGGAACGGAAGAAAGAGAATAAAATGCAACCTTTCTCCAGCTCAATCCAAATGCCTTTTCTGTAGACTTTGGAAACTGATTGCTGTTTCAGTCAAAAGAGCTTATGTAGTGGGGGCTACCTTTTCATCGCAGAGCGTCCTGACCGAGGGGTTGTGTACAAAATGCACCCCAGGAGGATTAAATCCAAGTGGGAGGCTCACTTTTTTCTGTCACTTGGTTTGCTCCAGAACAGGAGGTAGCAGTATGTTGCAGTCTGTTAACAGTAAGGGCAGGATCCACCATCTGAAACCCTCACTTCACTTCATCTGTGGAAAGTGAGAGATGAGACTGGAGCTCTCACCAATTCCCTGCTTGGGCACATGCCTGATGGTTCAGCCAGGTGTTTCACCCACAGCATTTCATCAAAGCTTCCACATCCCTCACAACTCCAGACACACAGACACTCCCTCCCACCCCTTTGTCCCCCTCAGAGTTTAGGAAATAATAGCAGTGTGCTGACAAAGGTTCATTGTGAAGCATGCTATCATAGCAGCAAAGGCCTTTCTAAATCCACAGAAATGTTTTCCATTAGCAAGATCTGACTGATGATGCTTACTTATAGGAGGCAATATTGACAGTAAGGAAAGACAAGGTAAAAAGAGGACATGATGATTAAACTGTGTGCAGAAGGAGAAAGGGATCAGGCTCTATTTGGGAATAACAATACATAACAGTAACAATAATAACAATAACAATAACAATTTATGTATTTGGGTAAACTTTTTCCACCACTCTGTTCCCACTCGACCCTAGAAGAAAGGAGACTGACATCTATGGTCTTTTGCATTGTACTTTTCTAACAGCAGGAAATGTGCAATAAGATATGTTTATTTTAATTGCCACTCATTTATCACCTCAACTAGGAATATTCCTCAAGGATAGCACTTACATTGTAGCAGCTGATTAAAGGTTTTCATCAGAAGAGATGTATGAATCTTCACTTTTCCCAGCACTGAGCTTGGTAGAGCTGCTGTCAGTCAGGAGCCGTGCGTGGCACGCCTGCGTGGGAGCAAGGAACACCATAATCAGAGTGATGGGAGGCCTTAGCACCCTGCTGCATTCCCAAGAGGCAGAAAGGGGAGCTGGGACACATTTCCTAGCAGAAGAACCCAATGTATGGATTTCATACACTGCTTCTGCTGGAGCCCTTGAGACCGATATTAAGGGACAGCTTGGGATGGAACTAAACACCCGTTTTATGAATCCAGACAGAATAAGGTAGCACTGGTCCTCGCGGGATACCGGACGCTTGCCTGGCCGGGCAGCGGGTCTGAGGCAGAGCAGTTTTTCCTTTACAATGCATGCTCTGACAGGCATTTAAAGGTATGCCCTCCTACGGCTAGGGGAAACAGCCTCTTGGTTTTTGTTCTATTATAAACACACCAAATAACATTTTTTGTCATTCATTAACTCTCTAATATTTTCTTAATTCAATCTCTTCCACTTTCAATTATGAAAGCCTTTGAGATTTGAGTTGTTAGTCAGGCATGGGGGTGCGTCGTTTAAGGGCTTTTTGCAGTGGTTTAATTAGCAATCAGAGGCTTAGCTGCTTTGCTCAGATACACTGTCAGAAGAAAGAGTGATCCTTTGATACTAAGTTTGGAGAAGCAGATTTCCACTCATGTTTTATGAGCTGGGATAGTTCTGATGTTTTTCTTTCTTAACAGCACTACTGTATCTCAAAAATATTTAAATTATCTAGTTCTCTTCCAAATAAGTATTCCTTCTCTTCAGCCATGGAGAAGGAAATTTTCCTTACTAAACAAAAAAAAATTCATAAATCCTTGAGGTCAGAGATGACCATTTGATCATGTAATACAACACTGTAGGAGACATTCACAGTCAGGTCTGTATATAAAAATTAGGTTGTAAACTTACATTGAATTAACCAGAACCATATTTTATAACCTCACAACACCAGGATGTGCAGTTAGCTGCTTAGATGCTTATGATCAACTGCACATGCCAATTAAGTGCACATGCATTTTTCTGCCTAGATTTCCAAACACATTTTGAAAGATGTATGTACTTAATGCACTTTAAAGCACCTTTTCGTCTACTGTAGAAACCAATTTTTAATT
Organism: Porphyrio hochstetteri; assembly: GCA_020800305.1. NCBI lineage: Eukaryota > Metazoa > Chordata > Aves > Gruiformes > Rallidae > Porphyrio > Porphyrio hochstetteri. The sequence goes on from CM036911.1 coordinate 14,436,019, forward strand.
ATGTAAAAATCTTTATACTTTGAACCCTTCATTTTAACACATAAACCCCTTCCCCCGTGGGAGCACAGGGACCAAAGTTCACAGTATATCCACAGACTAGATGAAGTTGCTTTCTTTCAATGCATATAGTGTTATGGAAGAGTTGGCAATACAGTTATCAATTGAATATTGTAATTAGCTAATTAATGCTTAGAGATAACTCAAAACTGAGTGCTAGCTTACTTCCTGCAGTAATGTTGACATTCAGAATTATTTTCTGTTGTGGCCCTTTAATGCAAAAGTATAATCTGAAAGGCTGTTAAGAAACATTTTATCATGAAAATTCCAGAAAGCTCCAAATGAGAAGTTCTGAAGTACATAATATCACAATGGTTAGTTTCAATATTTTAATCAGAAATATAATGGAGTTTTTCTTACTGAAAACTTTGTTTTAGGGAATCCTTATTTGCTGCTTAGAAAACTTTCCACCTAAAATATGCCTAAAAAACTGTCACACTTCTGATTATTTAAAGTTTAGATATGCTACAGACACAGTGAATTATCACACATAGAACAGATAAAAAAGTATAATCCACATCGTATGGCTTTAAAGGCCTTTTTTCACAAACCACTAAAACTGTTAAAAATTTCTTTATTTCCCTGGAAGTGAAGCCTCTGGGATAGCATATGCACTGTGTCCAAGTGGCCCAGAGGAAATTGTCACTAGGATTTCAGACAAAGTTAAGATTGCTTAAGGCCATTACAGGTCACTTTTTGAGAACAGGTCAGGATGCTTTCGGTGTCTTAAATGTCATGGGGCACCAGGTACTGAACTAAGCCTTCCCTTTGCTGCTTTGCCCAAATGGCTGAAGAAGGGATGAGAGGGAAAGATGAGCTGCTGCACTGGCTCTCTTCCTTACATCTTTGTAGCTGGGGAGGGACAATAACTGGTATGTCAGCTATTTTCCCAAGGACAGCTTGCAAAAGAGGGAGGCAAATTAAGTGGGAAATATCTACAAGATGGCCAGATCCTCAGCTGCAGGATATCAGTACTCTCCCACTCAAATTCAAATTATCCTGCATGATACAAGCTAAGCATCTGTATTCTTTTGTTCTGGTCAGCATTAGGTCTGGCCAGCTTTAGGAAGCTAAATGGAGAAATTTAAAGCAGGGCAAGAATAAACAGTGGCAGTGATTAAAACCACAACGATCCACATTGTGCCTTTTATATTTTAAATAGGGTGCACCAGTCTTGGTCTATAAAAAGGAAAAAGTTTTAAGGCAGCACCAAAGAATGCCATAAGGAGACCCGCTCAGACCTAGGAGAAATACAAGTCATCTAAAAGGCAATGGCTATGATTATACACATTACTGCAATTCAATCTTTAGGGTCCCTGCTAGGAATGCTTGAAAGAGTGGCAGTGATGGTCAGTTGCTGATTTATGTACTAGAAGCATGCTGTTGGGGTGTCGGGGGGGAAGTATGTTCTGCCCTTTGTATAAGGCCCCAGCATTACATCAAAGTATTTTTAATAAAAATTACGCTGACAGGACTGCAGAAGAGGTTAATATCAATAGTTCTTCTAATGGAGGCAAAGTAAATATCTGGGCAAGAGCTAGATTATTGCCAGATAGTCTGTGTGCATGTGTGAATGTGCCTGTGTGTGACTAAAATGACTGGTTTCCCCTGCAGAACGCACCACTGGGGATAGAATGATACAGGGAATGGCTGATGGTCTGTGTGTCTGATGGTAAAAATCAATGACTTGCCTTATTGAAAGGTGCCCTCGGGGGCAAAAAGCAGTGAATAGCTTATTAGTTTGTGTGTGCATGCTGGCAGATGATAAAGCAGCATTGAAATCAGTCATAGACCATAATAAAGTACCCATCCCCATCTTAAAGCTAGTGTGTACTTCTGTCTCAGGGGAATATGCCTCCATTAACCCAAACTGTGCAGTAACTCATCTTTAACCACAGTACAAATATGCAATAGAAGAGGAACCAATAATGATTTCTTATGGTTACTGATGCAAAAAATATAGTGGATAAATTACTGGTGTGCAGGGCAGGATTCTTTTTGGTGTAATATTCCATAATTCTATTTTACTAATATCTGGAATGGTGTGGATGGATTCCAGCTAAGAATCTGGCCTGATACCAGAAATATTTTACTCATTTCCAAAATAAAAGAGGAAAACATGGAGTGATGTAACAAAGAAAAGACGCAAGAGACAGAATGTTCTGACCCTTTTTTCCCCATCAGTGAACTAAGTTTTGAAATATATTCAGGTCACCCATTCAGATACACAAGACCTACAAACAACTGCATTGTCACTGAAGTATTTATTGACCTTAAAACACTGTCACGCTAGGCATTACGTGTCATGCCCTGGGATGCTTTGCTTTGATGGTGTGTATCTGATTAATACCAATAATGCCTTCAGCAAACAGCCATTTAATGGGAAGCTTTCCCATAAGATCACAAGGGTAGGTCTGGCCTAAGAAGTAGAGGTGATTTCTCTTGGTTGCAAGGGGAAAGTACCAACTTCAGCAAGTATTTTCATGCTTTAATTATTTCCTGAGAGATGCTGATGGCATCTGTGCTTGCATCCACATACATCCAAAACTAGTACAAAGTGTGTCTTTTTTAAAGGACCTGACACTTCAAATATGTAGTATTTTGTCTTGAAATATGTCATAGCGATGGCCATATGGGACAGAATAATTCCCTTAGCTGGAGTAACTGATGCGTAGCATTTATTAAACAGATGGATAGACACGTGTACACTCTACACAGATTATGTTAGTTGTGTCACTCCCTGAAGGACATGCCTCTGGAAACCACAGGCAGAAACCCTCTCATCATATTGTTATGTAGAAAGGTGATAATGGCTTCCATAATGGAGCTTCTAATAACATGCTATACAGAAAGAATTCAACACACAGTATAGCAGTTGCACACAGAAATTCAAGCGGGCTCCTGCACACTTTCTTGTCTTAGAAACCTCTGAACTTCCCACTGCAGCAGCTGCTGAAGCAGGAATGATTGGGCTATCTTTGCAAGCCTGCTGGTCCCTAAGGAGCTTGGCAGCAGGAGCTTCACGGGTGTGAAGTCAAGGGAAGCAAGAGGGAAGGTCTGCCTAAGCAGCTGGAGTCGTCTGAGATTTTTAAGTGCCCTAGAAAGAAGTGGCAAAATTATTAGTGGTTAGGATAAAGATAGCCCAGTTGAGAAGTCTGCAGCTAGAAGTTGTTGTCCCTTCTTCTCAAAGAAGCAGGGCATACCAGGTACTAAATGTATGCTTCTTACTTTTCAGATAATCCTTCACACTTCATCACAACATAAAAGATTATTCCTTTTCTACTGTGGACAGGTGAAACATGGTCTATCATTTCACTGACCATGAAATGGTGGAGTTCAAAATCCTCAGGGCAGCAAGGAGGGTGCACATCAAGCTCACTACCCGGGACTCCAAAAGAGTCCACCTGCTTGGTAGGATACAGACACAAAAAGGAAGCCTACAGAAGGCAGAAGCAAGGGCAGGTAGCCTGGAAGGAATACAGAGAAATTGTCCAAGCAGCCAGGGTTCAGGTTAGGAGCTGTTGGAGTGAGTCCAGAAGAGGCCACAAAAATGATAGAGGGCTGGAGCACCTCTCCTATGAAGACAGGCTGAGAGAGTTGGGCTTGTTCAGCCTGGAGAAGACTCGACTCTGAATAGACCTTATTGTAGCCTTCCAGTATCTAAAGAGGGCCCACAGAAAAGCTGGACAGGGACTGTTTACAAGGGAGTGCAGTGATAGGACAGGAGATGATGGCCTACACTGAAAAAGGGTAAGTTTAGAATTGATACTAGGAAACAAGTTTTTATGGTGGGTGTGGTGAGGCCCTGGCACAGGCTGCCCAGAGAAGCTGTGGCTGCCCCCTCCATGGCAGTGTTCCAGGCCAGGTTGGATGGGGCTTTGGGCAACCTGGGCTAATGGAGGGTGACCCTGCCCATGGCAGGGGGTTGGAACTACATGAGCTTTAAAGTTCCAACCCAGGCAATACTGTGCTTCTGTGATTTTTTGTCTAGGGCTTTACTAACTGTACAAAGTAATTCAGAAGAAAAACATGGAACAGCAAAAAAATCCCTATGAAAATCATCACTGACTAACAAAACTTGTGAAATACAAATGGTGGTTGCTCCCTATCAGCTACTCAGAAATTTGAATTTAAGAGAAAACATGATGTAACCTTAAAAAATTTTGCAAAAATAGCAGCAGTTGTGAAAAAAATGTTCTGTTCTACTTTGCAGAACAGCAGCAGTTGCACAGCCTGATAGAAATTAAATCCTTTTTTTGTTTGTTTGTTTCAGAGGCATGCATGCAGCATGCTGCAAGTACTGATGAAGAACTAGATCACTTGCACTCTTCTCTTACTTTGTCTTCTTCAGAACAAGTCATACATGGTATTAAGCTGTAAATGTTTTAAGTTATTCATGACTTTGTTCCACTGTAGAAAGCACTTTTTTTTGGGGTATACTATATGTGTGAACTTGGGCAAGCCACTCCTTGTACAGCATTTTCCCACCGCTATGTAGGAGAAAAAGCATTTATAGCATTAGCATGATGTGAAAACTGATTGTGAAGAAAGACTGGAAAATGGCTGGTATCTCTGGTAATATGGAGCACATGTGTATCTAACGCAGATTAATAATGACATGCTTTTTGTGTTAAATTACATAAAACATGTTTGAAATTTGTCAACGTTGGACTGTTCCATTATGGATCAATCTTTTACTTATCATTGCATTTTGGGCTTTCAACACAATCATGAAAGGATTTCAAATAACACTAGAAGAATATGCAGGTGAACAGAAATGAAGGAATGGGAATTGCACTTGGAAAAGGAAGCGGGGTCTTTCTATGAGGAAAACTGGCTTTTATCTACTCACAGCTGACCATATGCTGAGGAGTGCAGGCTACTCCCCAGCCAAACATGCAGCAGGGAGTGGCAGAGAGAAGGGCAAAAATTAATCCATTATTACTGCTAATTTTTAGAGGGGAAACACAACCTTCTTTGTACTGCTCTGCCCTTCCTCTAGTTCCTTAAAAGATACATAGTGTTTTGAACTTGTTGCACCACAGATGGAGAGAGAATGAAGATGACTATGTTGCCAGTACACACAATTTTCCAGAAGGTTTCCCCCAATCAAGAGGGACTTGGAATGGAGAAGATGGTGCACTTGTTTATAATGCTCCCTCTGCAGAGAGTAACCAAGAGAACTGAGGCACCAAGCAAGAGTGCACTTGCTTGGTGCCTCAGTTCTGCCTAACTCAGTTCTCTTGAGAGAGGAAGGATGACTGACAGCCTCTCCAAAGCCTACTGAATTCAACGTGTGCACTTATGTTAGCTAACACTTTTACACAAATCTCCTCGTTTCCCCCATCTATTGTGGTTTGCTTTTGGAGAGCACTGGATTCCTTTAAAATGAAACTAAAAGGAAAACGCACTCCAGGAGCGTACCTACACATGCCAGTTCATGACAGCAGGTCCATACAACTAGACTAGACCTTATCTAACGTAACCCTCCTTTCCTAAATGCAGACACTGTAGATACCAGGTCCTTAGCAGCCACTCTTTCAAGCTGCAGATACACACCTATTGTGCTGCCCTCCTTCTGAATGCAGATCTAACCAAATCAGTTCCCTTCTGGACACTTGACTCCTGCACAGCCTGGTGAAGCTGAAGAGAACCCTGCACAAAAGAAGGGAATGATTGGGTAGCATTATAAATTATGACATAGGTTTCCAGCTAAAATAGGAAAATATATTTTGCTTGTCTCTAGTTGGATCTTTCCTCAGGAGCTACAATTTCACACACAGCAAAAGAAATTAAATGCAAAAAATTATAGTGGACATTAACACATTAACACATTTTTTTTTTCTTTCTTTTTTCCTTCCCTATTTCTTTTCTAGGAACCTTATAATAAGACTATCCTGATTCCCTAAGGAGATAAATTTGATATTTCTCCAGTGTGAATCCAGACCCCTTCTGGATATTAATCCACTTCACAAAGTCATTACGAATAATTTAGCATAAAAGCAGCTTTTTCCTCACAAGACAAAGCGCTGAGGCTGAAGCATTTGTAGAGCAGTGTGAAAAACATACTGTAACTGCCTTGGCTCCATTTGGATGGAGTATAAATAAGGAATTTTGGCTACAAACCCTGTCAGTCTCTTAGTCTTATTTAGCACAAATATTCAGGAAAAACAATGATAATATAATTTGGCTTTTTTTTTTCCTTGCTTTTCTTTTTTTTAATACTGCTAAGTCAATGCATAATTACTGGAAAGCATTTCTGACTGAATTTTAGATGAGCATTTTGACAAAATATAATATTGGAAACAATCTTTATCAAACATTCATGTGTAGCGTGAGAGATAAAAACAGGAATCCATAATTCATACGGCAGAGTGTATTACCAAGTGTGAATAAGAGGCTGAATTTAAATGAGGAGGTCTGAACAATATTTTCTGCAAGGCATCTGCTTTAATCATTTACATTATTCACTAGGTTTTCCAGAACCGTAAATCTTAAATATATATTTGTGTTTGTGAGAATGTGTATGTAAATGTACACATATATGCACATGTACACAAAGCATTATACCCATCCACACTTCAGCACATATTCATGCAGACACAGAGATGTGTTTGCATACAGAGACAAAACAGTTTAGGGCCTGATTCTGAAGTCATCCTATGTGAAAGGGAAGACAGTGATGGATTTGGGGATCAAGACCTTAGTGCCTTGGTTTTTCACCTCTTACCCTGACTTTGCAGTGCTATGAATCAGTCTACGGTAAAAGGAAAGACAAGCCTTTATTTACCTTAAAATAATTGCAGCATTTACTTAGTTGACAACACACATTACAGAAAATAAAAAACCCCACAGTGAGTCCCCCTGTGCTGAAATGAAAACCTGAAGACCTTTCTGTCAACTGTTGTACCTGACTGACATTCTTACCCAAATTGTGTCTTCAGGACTGCTTCCCTATGCTTCAGGGTATAATGACAAGAAAGACTCTTGGGTGAACAGCAGTGTGGGGCTTCTTTGCAGCCAAGATCCAAGATCCAGATCCAAGGCTACCCCACTGACCCACCTTAACTCATCCCGGTAGGAGTTCTAATCCTCCTCCCAGCCACTCTCCCTGCCTAGTTTGACTCTGCCTATGACACTTAGATGTTAACTCTTGCCAAGATAGCAAAAGGAGTCACCTAATGATTGCTGGGTGCTTCACTAAACCCTAGACAGATTTTTTTGATCCTTCATGACTAGGCAGGCTTTCTTCTCCTTAGGCTTTCAAATCCCACAGTGGAATTTTTGGGGTTATTTTTTGGGGGGGGTAATAATATAGTAATGCTCACATTTCAGATAAACTTACCTACTTGCTAATCATACTGAACACTTTCATACAGGTATGGTTTATGCATATAGCAGTTACTGGCTCATTTTTGACTTGCAGCTGATGATGACTTTGGGGGCTTGCTGTTCCCCACCCACGTTTTGCAAGGACATGAAGATAATCTTTTTTTTTTCCGGTATTGGTTACTGTGCACAGTCCAGCTCTTTTATTGATAATCCCTTTTCAGAGACATCCTTAGGACAGTGTAGTGCTTGAGGAAGATTCAGAATGGCAAATAATAAAAGACAAAGGGCAGCACTAACCCAGGTCCAGGGTCTGATGCTCACATGTCGATTCTGACATTATATGCTATATAAGAATCATCCGCTGCGTCAGCTTCTGGGAAACTAAGTCAATTGCAAACTAAATTCTTTTAGTTCCTTGTCCCAGAGTTTTGCGACTGGTAAAGCAATGTCACAAAGCAGTAGCTGACATTTTGTTTCAGGAGAAGGCCAGAGGACTAGAAATAGCTGAGCTCTACTTCAGGGACAAAGTCCACCTCCTCTGACAGGGCTCAGAGATTGACTCTAAAGAAATCTGTCTCTGCTCCTTCCACTATGGTTCATTTGTTACAAACAACCCGTGTTTGTTTTTTTCAATAGAACTCCAGCAGTTGCTTTTTATCCCTCCTACTTCTCACCCCTTTTCTGTTTCATAGGAATGTGTTTCTTGATCCTAGCAGATCTGTTTGCCAGGTCAGAAACTAGTATTGCAGCACAGGAGGTTGTCTTACTCTGGTATGTGTGTGTTTATTTAAATAATTGTTACTTTCTTGGAGGGTAACAGTGAACAAATAATAGATGAAAAATACCAAAACAGTGCAACTCTTTCTCAGTCAAGCATTCACTGAGTTATATAGGGCATATTAAAAAAAACCAAACCACTACTAAGTTTTTAATTATGTACAGCAGACAAGCCGATGAGGAATCATGCATGAAATCTGTGCACTCTGAAGACCAGTGAAAAGGAATTTCACCTCTTTTCATGAAGCCGAACCCAAGTGATTAAAATGATTGTGCCCTATCATTTTAATTCTCTTTCCTCTAAGCTTTCTTTAATGGTGCCCTCTTCCATGCTTAAGCAAAATGATGAATTAATTCAGTTTCTCCCCTGTGGGGTAGAAGAAAAGCAAGATTCAACACATCCCATTCTGACAGCATTCCATTCACAAGACACATTACATTTACCTTTTTTTTTCTCCTTGATTGTTTTTTTATATATATCCTGAGGAATATACACAGACCATAGACTTTGTGATTGTGACACATACCGGTACGAAAAGAAATCAGAGGTACTGCAAAATCACACAACATAATTTGGAACAAAGCACTGCTGAGAGTATGGGGAAGAAGTGCAGGCACAGATCTGCTAGAAGAGAAAAAGGGGCTGAGCTCCCTCTCCATTAATGCTGTCCTGTCTATGGTATATAGTATTAATGCAGTTGTATAGCTCTTAACAGCTTCCTCTATCCTGGTCACAGCTGCATCTAGTGATCTTCTGTCCAGTGATCTTTGTGATCAAAGTGGTCACTTTGGAGTACTGGCATTGCCCAGCTTCAGCCTTTTAAATGAGAAGGAAACCTAGACTCTGGCTGTGCACAACCGCCCCTTTATGTGATGGCATTCTCAAGGTCAAATTGCCTACCTGCTCTCTGGAACTATCTTTGGGATTCTTGTATGTCTCCTAGCTGGAAATGCAAGAAATATAATTCAGGGCTTTTAAACAATGTTCCAGGGGTTGGATGAACTATACCCCTGAATGTCCCTGGTGGGGGTTGCCTGAACCCATCAGTCCATGTTTCACAGTGTTTTGTGGCATGGCCCTCACTACTAGGTCTTCACAAAATGTCCTGCTACTCCAAATCATACAATATCTTTTCAATGGCTCTATGGCACAGGCAAAAATGCTTTTCACAAACCTGATCATCACATCATTCACTGCCAGCATTTGTCCAAGGAATGGAAATCAGAAGCAGTTTTGGGGTGAGAGATGGTGTAGGTACTTCTCTTCAACAAGATATATTATTCCTAAGAACATATTTTGGTGAGCATTTCTAAAATAGCCATTTCCATTCCCAGAGTAACTTGGTTTAGAGTCTTAAATGAAGAGTAGTTTTGTATCAGAGGTATAAACAGAGTAAAAATGGTGATAGCACTATGAATGGTTGTTCGTACTTAGATTTGGATGCATTACTTCCTCAGGAATGAGAAACCACTGCAGGTCCTTATCATGGAAGCTGCTGTCGAGATTATAATGGTACACGATCCCAAAACAGGAGGACAGGTATTCTGTATTTTGACCTTGATATTTTCAGGATACTGAAATATCTAGCATACTGATACAGCCATGCCCACTCTCCAACCAGAGAATTGCCACCAGCCCAAAGAAAGCCACTGACAGCCTGGCCCATGCCCAGTTTATGTAGCCTCTGTAGTGCATCTGTCCTCCCAAGGATGACAACAGACTTCACTTTAATAAGAGCTGCTATTTAGCACTATTTATTTTGCCAACAGGACACTTCGTCAGTCAGTCTCTGGTCCTATTAATGACTGGGACTCCTTTCGGGTGGAAGTAGGTCATTCCTTGCAGAAGGCATGACAGTGCTTCCTTGTGTCTGACTGACAGCTGGCTGCTGTAAACTGGAAGTCGTGATTAAAGCTCCTTTGCTGTAACTTCTTTTCTGAGTAGTTTGTTCCTAGTGGAAACTCTTCTTGGAAAAACCTCAGTAACAAGTAAGGAATAATACAGGGTACTCTCAAAAAGAGAAAAAATAGAGATGGGATTTGGTTTTGAACCAAACATTGGTTATAGAAAAGCAAGTAGGGTAGCAAACCTCTGTGTTTGGGTCCAAACTGCAGCATCCGTCATTCAGACTCGTGGCACAGGGCAAAACATTTTCACTTGATGCAGCCTTTGTCATGGTAATTGACGACTATATTGTCACATCTTTTCAGTAAATCACATCTTTTCAGAAACTGCCAAGAAGGTCTGGGTTGACTGCAGCAAGGTCATGGAAGTCATCACACAGGGAGAGAATAGATTGTGACAGTGGCACAAGGCACCCATACATTCCTGAGAAACATCTCTTTGAGTGCCCTTTTTGGGAGGGTAAATCAGTGTAGAAAAATGAAGGATAGAAGTGGGCAGGGACTTTCAGACAGATGAGTGAAATAGAGGTGAATACTAGAGTGGCCTTGCTGAGGGAGCTTAAGGAATGTAGTAGCCATTAAAAGGTTTGGCTACTCATAGGATATATGGATGGGATTCACTTTGGGCAGGTAGTTGTCCTAAAAGTGTGAAGTGTGAATTTGCATGGGTACTGCAGCTCAGGGGGCAATCACTGCTGGACACTCCCAGTCAGTGTCAGCATGACAGTTAAGACTAGATTATGACCCACAATCTAGAGATAGCCAGTGGACGTCTTTCCCTGACCTACCAGTTTTACCTTGGAGAAGATGAGAGGTGGCTTGAGGGCAAGAAAATCCTCCTTTTGTGCTTGGACTCAGTTAGGCAACATGAAAAGAAAGTGAACAATGCCTCCATAAGTTGATCAACAAAACAAAGGGGATGCCCTTAATTATGTTTCACAGCCCTAACAGAAGCACCTGAAAAGGAAGCAAATTTAGTGTTTTGAGCTACAGAAAAATGATCCAGCACAACTAAATCCATAACAGCAAAGATTAAAGAAAGTGCATGCTGCTTTTTTCATGTGGCCAATTTCTTGTTAAGTAAAATAATTCAAGTCTATATATACGTTAATGAAAGAATAGATTTAGATGAGATATTCTGCTACAACTGGAACAAGAGCAATGTTAAAAGGTAGTTTTCTAATAAAGATTCCATCCACATAAATAATGGCTTACTGCAGCCTAATAAACCTACCCCTCCTACATAATTATGTAGGAAGTGTAATATTGTGTTGCCCTGGTCCAACATTCTCCTCCCCGTCACACACTCAAACACACACAGATTCTGCTTGTAATTAACAGGAAAATTCACTGTATTAGTTTTCTTTGCACTTTATAGAATAACAGAGAGATTAATTAAGAGGTCTGTATTTCTATTTCAAGGTTCAAGTACTTTCACTGAGCACATTGTGCTTTCAGAATCTGTAGTGTCAGCAGAATTCCTTACTTCAAAACACAGACATTTCTCCTCCTTAAATTTTCCTTTTATATATGCAATTAGTAATGATTGTGAATAGATAGGAGGCCCAGACCACATCCTCACTTGTTATAAATCTAAGGCTGGAGTCTGCTGTGCTGTGGAGGGAGGCTGCATAAGCATTATAAGACCAGGTGATGCTGACTGAAGAGGCCCTTAAATCTTAGCTGTCACCCTCTAAGTTGTCCTGGAAAATCTAAGTCTTGTAAAATCAGCTATATCTTCATTGAAACCAATGGAACATCCTCACACTAGCTCACATGCCTGTGCTTCCGATCAATGGCACAGCCTTCAGGCGCAGTACTATAATTTAAAGATGCGTTGTGTCGGAGACAGTACTCTCTCTGCAGCCTTTGATGTTAGGCATCTTTGCATGCTGCGCTGATAGACATAGGCTTGGACAAGGTAATGAAACCTCTTGCAGTAACCTAAACCCTGCCACCTTTTTTGTTTTCCTTTTTTACAAATTTAAAATAATTTTTCTTGAAAATATCGAGGCTCACTCACACATTGAAAATGCTATCAGATTTTACTCCAATGACTCAAATCGGTTATTTTATCAACTTCAGAAATTGCTTAAAAGCACTCATACACGCAGTTAAAATTCGCTTTGCACAGACACATAGCAAAAAACCAGCTTTAACCAATGCTCATACCTAACTGAAGGACACTCTTGTCTTTAAATACGCTTTTCAATAGCAAACCAGGCAAATGGATAGAAAATATTAATTTTCCTCTAATTATTATCTCCTATAACACCTTTCTCTACTTTTTTTCCAGTGGGTGAACAGTCCTATTGAGGACTACACATGTAAGTCCTAAAAAATATCTATTTTTCTGCCTAATTTCTGTACAGGGATAGTGCCATTCAGTGTGAGAGTGAGACTGAACAACAAGGCCTTTAATATAAACCATTTAGTTGTGCTCAGCGGGAATCTTTGAGCTTTGCTAACTAAGTTTACATCTTTCCTTAAGGACAAACAGAGATTTAAATGACCACCCCGAAGAGGAGCCTTGGTGTCTGCAACAAAAAACAGAAAGCAGTAGAATTACACTCTTCCCCTTGTGCCCAGAAAAATATTTCTCTACTGTTGTGCCATAACTGCAGTTCTGTGAAATAGAAGCGATCTCTCTGGAATGAGAGAAATGTTCTCTCGTGACAGAACTGGATGGAGACTGTGGGCCTGAGTTCTGCTTGTTTAGTTATTAAGCAGATGAGTATCTTCAGCAACTCCCACAGAGATCTGTACATATCAAGAGCACTCACTAATAACGGCAGTGGCCATCAGGTGTTAAGGGACAACGTTGTCCAATGGACTGTTGTAACCAAGAATTTAAACTCAAGGTCAGAGTTAAAATGAAGAAAGAAAGGCAAGGCAGGGGCCAAGAAGTTGCACTTTGAAGTTGCAGCCGTTCTTTTGTGAAGATTTTATTGTTGATATCATCAACATAATGGAATTCTCATGAGTGAAAAAAACAGTACCATTAAAACAAGAGTAGTGCCAGAGGCAACTGATCATTCTGGGATGTAGCTTGTCCATCAAGGTTAGTTACAGGTTTACTTTATATGATCTTGTGTGATTAATGTATAGTTATTGCAAATAAATTTCTAACCAGCATATAATAATTGACAGACCTAGATACAGCCAACTACTTTTCAGTGTACCACTGAAGTTCTTAAGAAATAAGCGATGTTTTCCTTTTCAAAGTAGATTGCAGTGCAGTGTAATGAAGTCAGTATAAATTTTGAAGAAAATTGTTGATAATATGCAGCATATAACAACATCTGGGATCACACTCTGAAATGAGTTCAGCACCTACTCGACTTCCATTTCGTGACCATGTATGGCATTGCTTAAAGGCTGAGAAAAGGAATGTCATTGACATGTATTAGCAAATATGTTCTAAAAATGTTTTAAAGGCCTAAGGCAACTGGGTGTATGATAAAATATTCACTGACTGCTCCACACTAGATGGTGTGAGTATATTGGGATACACTGATTAGCATACGATAACAACATAGCTTTAGATAAAGCATGGATGGTAGAGATAACCCAACAAGCTAGCTCTCACTCTCAAGAAAATGCAGTGGACCTTTTTTCTCAATAATTTGTAAAGCAAACAGAGAGTCCTGAGCATTCTTTTAAAGTTCTGTATATCAGAAAATTAAAGGAGAAGCAGTAAATTAAAGCAAATTTAAGAATCACAGAAATGAGGCACTGCAAAAGAAAAGTCTTTCTTCTATGACAGAAGCTGCCATGATGCTCTTGCTCAGCTTCGGTGTTGCATTATCGTAGTCAGTCTTGGGCTGACTTGGGCATTAGAGGTGATACACTTCAGAGAATCCAACCCAGAGAGGAGAATAGCAAAATAAGGTAACCAAGCCATAAATATAAAAATACAATTTTTTTGAAGGATGGATAGTTCTTTGTGAAATAAGACTTCTTTTTCTCTGGAATATTTGCTTAAATATTTTCCAATCTAAAGTAATTTCCAAACTAAAATAATTTTTGAAAAAAAAGTTTTTTATCATCCTTTTCTGACATACATTGGGAAAGCTTGATTATTCTATTGAGAAGTATTCTGTCTGAAGCTTACTTGCTTTGACTGAGAAAGATCCCTATGAGATAAAGTTCTTCAGGTCTTTTTCTAATTTCCAGTTGTCTTCTCAAAGATCAGAGAGCCAATTGGCAGTATTTGTCCTTGAGAGAAAGCATTGTTATGAAAACATGATGATGATGATGATGATGGTAATAATAATCCAATTGTTTATGTATCATAGAATCATATGTAGACTGAATTTAAATAATCATATATTTAAATAAGATTTTATGCCTACACAAAACCCTGTTACAGCACCTATAATTTACAGAAAATAATTCATGATAATTTAATTAGCTCTTTGTTTCCCCTCGATTCATCACTGAACTGCGAGACGCTTTGTCATGCATCTGCAGAGAATGGAAAAAATCAGAGATGCAGTGAAGCATGCATTTTGGGAAGTAATAAAAATTTTGCACTTTCTAAGTAGACTTTAACAGCCTGTCATCCAGGGGAAAATCCCCTCGGGTCTTCTAATCCCAAACAATATTTTGGGAAAATCCTGTCATCTCTTCCCACTAGAGCCTTCTGTAATTGAGACTAAGAACTGTATTCAGTTAATCTTTCAGTCCACCTAAGTATTTATCACCCTTCTAAGTCTGCCTTTCAAGGTGCCTATGTAAAGCTCACTGGTTTTTGAATAGCTGACTGGTAAATCGTGTTCTACTGGCAGTTCTGTGTGCAAACAAAGTCTCACTCAAAAAGTGAAAATAAATCAGAAGGCAGGCCTATTTATTCCAAGTAAGGGAAACTCCATCTGCTTTTAATCAGTACATAGAAAACAAAGGGACGGTGCAGGTTTTCAGTCACGTGCTTTTGCACCGATGTGTAAACCAGAGGTTGCGGGTGCGCGGGGGACAGGCGCACACCTATCCCTGTGCACAAGTTCATCCCCACACACCTCATAAATGACAGACACATGTGGGACTCCCTCACCAGTCTGTGTCCACAGGTTTGCATGGCCATTGGATTGTTTTGGTTTAAGCCAGAGTTTTCCTGGTATATCTCATTAAAAAATGTTTGTTTCATATTCTCTTTTTTAGGATGACTGAGAAAAAAAAAATCTTTAAAAAACCCCTTCTGACAGTGGCAGTAGTTAGGAGGTTAACCTACTGCTAATATGACCTCAAATTGAGAAAGCTTTCCATCATCAGTGCAGATGGTAGCAAACAAAAATCATTATCTATCTGATGGTTGCACAGAAATCTAGGAGGGTATGAGTGGAGTATCTCAATCCAATTCTTAGTGGATAAATATGGATTCACAGCATGCAAATACTTCTCATGCTGTCAAAAGTCACTAAATTAGCTGTGATCAAGGGTTGATTAGGAATCATAAGGGATAATCATCTTTTTTACTCATCCAAAAAACTACTCTCTACAAAACAGGGCAGCAGTTAAAGGATGATGCTAGCTTTTTTACATGTTTAATAGAGTTCAAAAAAATACACTAAGGGCCTGAACCTAAGGCCATTTTATCTGTCATCTTTCTCACAATTGCATTTGTACTTCTCTAAAACTTTGTAAATTAAAGTTTCTTAAACCATACATAGCTGGTTAGAGCTCATGTTTAACCAAACCTCGTTTCTTAATCACATTCAGTATAAGAGAAGATGACTTTTTGTTTCCTGAAGCTTTATCAGGCATCACTCATCTATCAGACTCATGCTATCTGTTCATAATTACCTGGCAGGGTAAAGAAATATCAGCCATGCAGTCTCCTGCAATGATGTCACCTTGTCCTTCTCCCTCTACCCTCTTTCCCTCAGCCCTCCTGCAGTCTCTGTTCCTTCAGGAACGTGCCTGGATTGCTCTGTGTCTCTAGAAGCATTTAGTTACAAGATTAACCTACAACAACATGGATCCCACCCTGTTCCCCAGAATTTCCCTTACATTATCACGGGTTTATTTTCAGAGTCTGTGTTGGATGTCATATTGAGTGCGTTTTTTTCAGTGGTGAGTGGGGAACAGTGGAGAGCAGTGGTCTTAAAAGGTTTTGTTTACAATTATTTTAAAACTTAAGTTTTCTAGGAGACAGGAAAATAGGGTTATTTGGATTTTGTTTTTATGAGGGAGGGGCTGCAGGGGGGAGGAAGGGAAAACAGATCATTCCTCTGCTATCTTCTGCCTGTATCCTTGGGACTGTGCCCAGTGTTTCTGCACATTGCTCAATTAACATTAACATACAACATGTTCTATGAGTTATAAAGTTGCGCCTCATGAGATGCATGACCCTAAGCCCAGTGGGACGTGGCCAAACTTGTCACATTAGTGGGCTTTCAGAAAACAGTGTTAAATTCATTGCCTTTTTTTCTGTAAACCTGATTCAAAGTTAGGTCTCAAGCTGAGAGGCTGGTGTATTAACCTAATGTGCCCACTTGACTCTCTCCTAAGTATCATGATAGATTTCTTTTAATCTGCTGCAGAAAATAAATTGCTGGAGAAAAAAAAAATAAAGATTTGTACTCTTTAAAGACTAATCACTTTCAGGCACTGTATGGCAAACAGCGAGATTCAGAATGAATCCTTTTACTGCATTACTCATGACAGCTTACAACCCAGACTATTAAACATTCATCAATAAAAATTTAACATCCCATCTTCCCTTTGATATCCTCAACTGCTCCCTACATAAGACAACAAGAAGGCTTTCCACAGCTCAGTGTGATGGCAGGACATCAAAGCAGCCTCCACAGCTAGCCCGCTTCGAACAGTTTCTTGTATTTAGAAAGTAGAGTTGTCACATGGGAGAGGAAAAAGCAATGAAGGAGACTCTCTCTGGTTTGAATATATATAATCCCTCCCAAGGGGTGCAGTATGTCCATGTTGTGGCTGAGTGGCAAGTTGCAATTCACTTCTCTTCAGATAAGTATCTGACAGACCACACAGAAGCAGGAAAGAAGAGCTGGATATTTTCCTTTGTTAAACAATGAGCACTGCATGCCAGGACTTTAACTGCTGGAAAAAAGGAGAGGCTTGTGCTTGTTTTCTGGATTGAACAATTTGTTGTAGCCACTGTTTGCTGGAGAAGTGAAGTTTGTAACAAATAAATCTATTTGCTTTCCTGCTGCCTTAAGAAGATTTGTGCTTGACTTTGAAAAGCCACGCAGGAAATTTTCAATGGGCAACTCCAGTGCAGATGAGAAACTTCCATTTTCAGCTACTTAAGAAAAAAAGAGCTGGAAAATTAGAGCCTGAAACTAAATCTAGAAATCTAAGATATAAGTTCACAAGAGAAATTTTGGAGCAGTTTCTGTACCTCCAACCATTCTCAAATGTTATTCCCTGGTGATTTTTTATTTTTCTCACGTCTACTATGGCCTAAAGCAAAAGGACAGTGCTGCATGACTTACAGGGAGAAAAACCTGGCTCAATCTTTAAAAAGTTCAGTCTAGGCTGAAAGTTCAGCTCAGTAATGTGAGATCCTTTTATCACCTCAGATTTACTTAATGTAGATTTCACCCATTCTCAGACCCAGTCTGGAACACCAACTGGTGAGTTTACCAACTTTGTATGTACCATTATACTGGTGAAACAGATGGGAGTAAAGATGGTATTAAAAATATTTGTTTCTTATTACATCTATTTGCAAAGTTTGTTATACACTTTAGTTTCATCTGGGAAAAAGATGGAATTGATGGAACGACTACTTGAAAATGAGCTATTCTCAGGCACTGAACCACATTTGGAAAGTGATATCATCATCCTCGGAATTATCACCCTCTAGTTCCCTTCCTCTCTGTAAATTCTTTCTCTCACCCAAATGACTCAGGTTCCCTTTAGTCTGTTTCCCTGGAAGCGAAAAGATGTTTGATCTATAATTTGAAAAGCACACCCTTTGGTCAAGCTGGGGCTGAGTGCAGTTTGTCCCTCACCCTGGAATTACATCCATTCATCTTGCAACTAGATTTGTTATCACTAGACAGACTCTATGTCAGCAGCAATACCAGAGCACCTGGCTACATCTTCTGCTGGACCTCAGTTGTACTTACTTGCCTCAACTTGACTCAAATCCCCCTCTAACTGGAAGACTTCTGTGTCATAAGTGGATTTTGCATCAGATGTAAATGGAAAGGGACCTTAGGGGTGGCTGGTGTTCTTAGTTAAGTTTTATCCCATATGCCTTTCTCTGGCTTCTCCATCCTGTCACTAGTCAGTTTGACTGCCTGCTGCCCACCTGTGGTGGCCTGGGGTTCAGAGCAATGGTCTTGTCCAAAGTCTGCCTGTTCCAGGGGCAGAAGATAGAAAACAAATCAGTGTGTATCTTTAAACAGTCATAATTTTCTCAGTCACAGCTGCACAAGGAAGAGGGAGATACTGGGCTAAAAAGGGATACTAGCAGAAAAATCCCCACACAACGTCTCTTGTTGGCAAAAATCTATTTTTTGAGACTCTTGGATTCCTTTTGTTTTCTTTTATCAGGTGACTGAGAACTTCCAGAAGCTGTTCTTCAGCATGGCTTTTGATAGCATGTTACAGTTTCAGCTCACTGAATAAATTGAATTTATGTCAGCAAAGAGGGTGGAAAGAAGAGGGAGTGTTGCCCTCAGCTGTGTGTTAATTGACCTGGCTTTCTTAAGTTTTTAGTGACCTGTTTAGAAGGCAGAGTGCTACTAAGAAAGCTCAGGAAGAAGACATTCCCTGTTAGCTCCTGTCCTGAGTAGAGAACCGACTGTGTTCAGATTCCACATGAATGACAATCACACCAGATACAAGGGTTTTGCTGTGGCCTTTTACATAGCTTCAGCTTCTTTCATGTAAAATGCCTTGCACTCTGCTCAGTTATAGCACTGAAATGTTTGCAGATTATTAATAAGAAACTAAGCTTAGAAAAACATGATAAAGGCAATAAATTTTTTTTTCTGCCATTGTACTTAAAATTCCCAGTATTTTAACATTTTCTCTAGCAATAGCAGTGCCAACCAGTATCTTTTGATGAAATGCATAGATGTCTCAGTCCTGCCACAAATTCAGAAGTATGTTTTAGAACTACTAGGCTAAAAAATAGTGGAAACTGATGGATTCACCTCATTTTTTCTACTTTTTAAGAAGTGGGTTTTTTTTGCTGTTGTCAGTTGGTTGGGCTTTTTTTCTGAATTTAGATATAATTCTGTATTCCACTATCCAGGACCTGTCTGCAGCTCACAGGCTTTCTGGTGATTTTTAGGCACTAGCAGTGTAATGAAACAGGAAATAAAATAATGTGGGTAGGAGAAGATATTTCATTTGGTTTTGAGGGTAAAGAAGGACTAGAACATGAAAACCACTTCCGAGATGTGAAAGCAGGTCAATACTCTCAGAGCAGGCACAGTGCTGAAATAGTGCAACCCATACTGCAACCAGTGGCAGAGATGCAGCTTTGAAAACAAAGCAGTACCTTGTAGTCTCAGAGTACACTGTGATTTCTGTTTTAATGCCAGTTCGTACTACAGTTGGTTTGCCTCTGGGACAGACAAATAGCTGAATAAAGATTATTCGAATGAAAACTACTAATTTTATGAAAATTTGGGTCGTTTCCTAGTGCCAGTCTTTTTTCATAAAACAAATATCACTAAACTTACATTCAGTCTCGAGAACCATGTGAAGAAAAAACTAAAGAGTAGGACATGATTCACATAAGCACAGTTTTACCAGGATAGTGAGACTAGCAACCTTTCATTTCTCTGAAGTTCCATGGGAATTTTAAAGACAGCATCTGCCAAAACACAGCCATCCTTCTGAGCAGTCTCTCTCTTGCTCTTTCACCCAGTTTCCATTACATTCCTGAGCAAACACAGTGCAAACACTCATCGGGACATTCAGTTTTTCAAATATGCTAATACTCACTGCTTAAAGGGTGTGGTATGTGGGTTCAAGTCATGTGGATTTGATTAGTGAAGCTTAATCGACTGAAAATTGTATGATAAACATTCATATTAATAATGACTTTTACTTCTTTACTACCAAAACAGCAGGCATTTTTATTTTTAAGCAGTATATATGTTCCTATTATAACTATCACATGATAAGCAGAATAAGGCTTTGCTGCAGGGCAGTGCTGCATCTGTTATCTCAAATATGTACGCTAGGACTATCAGTTTAAAAGTAAAATTATCTCAAGGTACTAGCTGTGCATACAATTTTCTTTCTCTTGTAGTAGAGTCCAGATGACTGTCTGCCCTAACTGCAAAGGAATTGGAGAAAATTCTCAGCACTTTTGTCAAAAGTCACACCTGTGCAGGGAGACAGCACTGACCATTGTGTTATTCAAGTTCCACTCAGGTTCTGGGAATCTTGTCTCTACTTGGTTCCTAAAAGATGGTGAGAGAGGAAGGAAGGTTCTTAGTAGGCCAGAAGAGCAGACACATTCTTTTTTGGAGGGGAGTTCACTGTTTTCAAGTGTCTAGGCTTGGTGTTTTGCACAGTGATGAAAGAATTCTCTGGTTTAAAATGAAAAGCTTAATGTTTGGAAAAACCTTTAAAGCTACTGAGGCACAAGTCTAGATAGTTATAATTCTGCCTTGAAGAAATTTTAGCTCTACATTTGCAGGATCTTCTCAAATTCACACAATCTTTTCAAATTTGCACCCAGCCATAAGTACAAACAGACATATATTTTACTAGTATAATTAGTAATTTTAAGCTCAAGTGGCATTAGATGGTATTATACCAATATAATAACACCGAAGCTGTAAGCTGCTCGCATTAATGTACAACAGTCAGTCAACACTGACTTTAACATTTGTGTAGTAGAAGCAGAATGTAAAAATAAGTAATGACAGTGGAATAAAAAACCCCCAGCAATGATACAAATACATCGGGTAGATTTCACTACTTGGCATAAGTTCTATAGACAATAGGGGGAAAAAAAGCATGTTAATGCATAGGACCTAATTTTCCTGCTGGTAAAGAAATTTAGGGTTATGCAGTCCTCAAATATCATCCATCTACCCCTGGTCCCAGTGTTTCAGTGAAAAAGTCCTGTGGGTGGAACAAATAGTCCTGTGCCACTCTGTACTCTCGCATAATGAAATTTGAACTAAGAAGAAAATGCAAAACCTAACTAAGAGGAAAAAACAAACTAAGTAGAAAATGCAAGTATAAATTTTTCCCATCCATTTGATTACCAACCACTTTCTTCCAACAGCTGACAATCAAATGCACATTAGCTGCTGTCAGTCACCGTCACAATTTTTCTAATGTTGATGTCTGTATAACAGGAATTCTATCAACATATCAACTGAGTTCACGTATGTAAGCACACAGAAGCTGTTTCAGTCATGATAACCAGAACTACACTAGAGATTTTAGGATAAGTTCATTTTCCCTCCTCCAGCTGCTACTGAAATATATTATGGACGAGAGAACTTACAACAACTCGCGTAGTATCCTCAGTCTATAGATAGTGAAGTAAAAGAACAACTTGTGAGATAAAACAAGTATCACACTGAGAAAAACACTACTGTCTAATTTATAGTGCCTGCCCCAGCAGGAAAGGAGGCCAGAGAATACAGCGTTGACACTTGATCAAACCAGTGCGTCTCAGCGAAGTCAGCTCTGATCAACAGCATCGGTGAAACGCAGTTTCCCAAAGAACGCCTCCCTCAGACAGCTCTGAAGGGAACTGCTGACACACACTGCTGCATAAAATAAGAGAAGTTTTCTTTAATTCCAACACCGGTCCCACAAGACCGTGCTTGCAGGCACAGTTGGTCTGAAACTGGTCTGCCTGGGAATGATCACGGGTGTGGTACAATAACCCATAACCTGTCCTGAGTTACTGCTAATGACCAGTGTAATATGAACAGTAACGGTGCCGAGTCCTGAGCCAGCTCTGCATGCCTTAAGTGCTTGAATATTTCTTTGTGTTCATTTTGAACTGAGACGGTTTGAGATTCAAATGTCTCTGTTAAGGATTTACAGTGCAGTTGCTTCACCCTATATTTGAAGTCATCACTCACTCACAAACTTCTCGTCACAGGATGCACACATGCACACGTTTCTCACTGAAGCATTTGGCTGGTGTTGAGCTCTAGGCTGCCCTGAGTGCTGCTGCTGCGCTTGCTGGGCCGCAAACATGCCAGTAAGGAAGAAATTCTGAACAGCAGAAATGGAGAGATAGCAGGGATTTAACAGGAAATATCTGACCAGCGTATGCTCGTACATAATGAGCTGTCAGTAACAAAAGTAAAAAAGCAGGCAATATTTTGAATAGCTCATTTTAGTGCATTTCAGCTGTTTTGAAGAAATAATGGTGGAGCTGGTGGTTAACCACTGCTCTTGACATTTTACAGATGTCACCAAAGGCTTGTAATAAAACCATGAATCTTCCTGCTGTGCCTGTTGTCCATTATTTGTTGAAGCATCCCCTCCCATATAGCTGGAAGAGGGGAAGACAGGCAGTATACAAATAACAATGTTAAGGCACAAAATCACAGTGTCACAGCTCTACTTCTAGGGTGATATACTGGTCTCAGATATGGTCTCACACTGTCACTCTAAGACAGTCCATAGTCCAGACCTGAAATCAGAACCTGGAGCTTATATTGGTCACACTGCACATTAAGGATCCATCTGAAATGGTTTACAGAGGGTTAACACATGTTTAATAGATACTTTAACGCATATTGCAATCCCTTGTAGCTTTTGTAGTGATTATAGATGCTTGCAGATGGTTCCATGTACATCAGTAATAAGTGATAAAGATGGTTATAAGTCACATTTGACCCTTCTATAAACAGCCTATAATTATTTATGAAAACACCCGCTAATCTTTTATTAACTTTCATACACTATCAATGGAACTCTTGGTTCCACAGCTGACTCACTATTATTTCCCAGAGCATTCAACTTCCCTAATTATAAAACAAATAAAATAAAACCAGAAGTAACGGACCTTATGAAAATACTACAAGTTAAGATTCTGTGGCGTGTTACACAAGTCAACTTGAGTTACACAGTTCAGTTGCTGTCACGATTCCTTCTATCCTTAAAACAATCACACATATTTTTTGTCACGGAAGAGTTCCATGATGCTTAGTTTTTGTGATATAAATTCACAATCCTTATTAAAGACATATCATATTTGGTTATAAATTATCCTCACAGCTTATATATTATACATTAAAAATAGACAGGCAGTACCAGCCCAGCAATTAAAAGGATTATAATTCTCTCTCTTTATATATATGGAAAACACAGAGATAAAGGACCAAGTTTTCTTGAGAGATCCCTGTCTTTGGTTGCAGAGTGTACACACTGTAGAAAATGACTGGCTTGATTTTTAAAAGATGGGAAGCAGAACAAAATCCAGTGCTCCAGTTTTACAGTTCTGTGGGTCACAGACCTGCTTTTAAATAAGGATTGCCCTGTCCAGCGAGACCTGGACAGGCTGGAAAGCTGGGCAGGCTGGAAAGCTGGGCAGGGAGAAACCAGATGAGGTTTAATAAAAGCAAGTGTAAAGTCTTGCACCTGGGGAGGAATAACCGTCTGTATCAGTACAGGCTGGGGGATGACCTGCTGGAGAAGAGCTCTGTGGAGAAGGACCTGGGGGTCCTGGTGGATGACAGGTTGGCTATGAGCCAGCAGTGTGCCCTGGTGGCTAAGAGGGCCAATGGGATCCTGGGATGCATCAGGAAGAGTGTGGCCAGCAGGTCTAAGGAGGTGATCCTCCCCCTCTACTCTGCCCTGGTCAGGCCTCACCTGGAGTATTGTGTCCAGTTCTGGGCTCCCTGGTATAAAAAAGACAGGGATCTCCTGGAGAGAGTCCAGAGAAGGGCTACGAAGATGATTAAGGGCCTGGAACATCTCCCCTATGAGGAAAGGCTGAGTGAGCTGGGACTGTTCAGCCTGCAGAAAAGAAGACTGAGGGGGACCTAATTAATGTTTATAAATATCTTAAGTATGGGATGCAGGGGGAATTGGCCAGCCCCTTTTCAGTGGTCTGTGGAGACAGGACAAGGGGCAATGGCTGCAAATTGGAGCACAGGAAGTTCCGCACCAACACGCGGAAGAACTTTTCCCCAGTGAGGGTGACAGAGCCCTGGGACAGGCTGCCCAGGGAGGTGGTGGAGTCTCCTTCTCTGGAGATATTCAAGACTCATCTGGACGCCTATCTGTGCAATATGAGCTGGGGAGCTGCTTTGTCAGGGGGGTTGGACCCGATGATCTCTCGAGGTCCCTTCCAACTCCTACGATTCTATGATTCTGTGATTCTGTAACTGTCACTCCTTGTGAATATCAGATAAGTCATTAGATAATCATCACCCATTTGGGCCTGAGGACACCTGGGACATATTTAATCTATTCCTCTTCATAGATTTCTCTTCTGACTTCTGCCAATCCCAAATGTTAAAAGTAATAAAAAGTGTGAGACAAGACTCAAAAATGGCGTGATTTTTCTTCCATTGTTCTTTTAAAATTATCTTTAAAACCTATTAGTTTTTATTGATAGGAAAACACATTTTCCAGGCTTTCCGAGCACATCTTCCAAGTGTAGGAATTAGAACTTTGCAAGTTTTCCAATGAAAGCTACATTATTTCTAAAAAACAGCAGCTGCCTTGAGACTTGCTTGAAAATCAAAGGAAGCCGAAATACTGCATTTTCCAGTATTTTGCAACAAAAAAAAAAAGTCCTCCTAATTAAGCCAGACATGCTATCTAGCAGATAAATCTGAGTTATATCCAATTCCAAGAGAATCCAGGGACAATGCTTTCTCAACTTTCTTAAGTCAAAAGTAGATAGTGTACTTTCTACCAATTACTGTATGCAATCAGAAAAAGATCCATCCTAGTGTGTTCATCACTTTTGGTTCCAAGAGATCCAAGAAGTATACAAAAAGAAAGGGAAAAGAAAACAAGATTAACTATTTTTAACTCAAAACAACTTAACTGAATTTGATTGAAACACTGGGCAATGTTCCAGTGGTGAAGTGTGTGTTTTAGACTATCTAGGCTGCTTTGCCCGTTCCGTCACATAATGCTAATGAGTAACAGAGCAGCTTCCAAATTTGAGCACTGAGGTGCGTACACGTTTGGGTTAGTCTATTCCAGCCTTAGGAATGATTACAAACTGGGAACTACAGCTCTACTGAGATGTGGAGCTGCAGTAACGGTTTTATATGTAAAACTAAATCACTAAACTTATTCTTGGGATTCTTAAGTATCAGACAACACTTGATTCCCCTCTCAATTAGACTGAGAATCTAAAATTCAGCAGAACACAAAAGAGCAAAGGCAAATTATCAAGTGTTGAGCAAGAAAATGCCTTTATACTCTATCTACTTGATGTAAACAGCCTGATTTTTGCAAACAATCCAAGAAAGAAATCAATGCTGAGTACGTTCTTAGTACTGCTTATGAGCCAAACAGTATTTTTATCTCTTCTGAGGAAAGTGGCTAACACAATGTTCTGGAATAATTTTCCATGGAGATGCCATATTAAAAATTAAAAAGATTTTGGAATAACTGTTCTAAGATGACAGCGATTTCTATTTTGGAACAGGAAGGCCATGTAGCTAACTCTTCCAGAACACTTTATTCTGCAGTAGCTATACTAGTATGTCTCCTCAAGTAAAGGTGGACACTGATATATTTTCATCAGATGATTAAATCTTACTTATACTTCTCTTAACCAAAGGAATATTTTCATTCACAATTAAAACTGCGCCAAGTCCACACTTCTGTCAAAATGGATAGTCCCTTCTTCCCCTTTGGCTGTATAAGCCTGCTACATTTCTTCTGTAAACACTTGTGTTTTTATGATTGGCCAGTGGTCCAAAAGGAAGAATTAAAATTAATCCAAGAAATGAAAAAGGGCTGGGTTTTCATCAGGATCAATACCTGATGCTGCCCACCAAGCTCTGTATGAGTGCTGACAGAAGAAAAGACATAGAATGTGCAATGAGAGAGTGGGGATATCACGTGCATCTGTATATGCATGGGGTATCTGTATAAATTTATGTCAGTTGAAAGTTATCTTGAAAATGCACACTGGCATAATTTTCCTTTCCTTCTTCCCTTGAGATTTGCTTTTAAAATTATAACATAATTCATGATTATGAAACAAGCAAGAGCAAGGTAGAATTCCTGTGACACTTTCTTTGTTTTCCCATGGGTAGCAACTTTTGGTACCAAGATGAATTCATAGAAAATGCAAAAAATTTGATTTATGCATTATTTTCAAAATATAGATTATGTTTTTTGCAAGACCAATGATGACAGCTGGGTTACATAGTGCTAATACGCTGTTTTAATTTACAGGTGGACACCTACTGAGAAACTGGCTGTTGCTACTTCTTAGTTATTTTAATACGATGATGTGCATTTCTGTAAAATTGTTACAGACAGTGAGCATTCATAACAATTTATTTTAGGAGCCTACCTTAAGGTGAGAGATAACTTTCTAGATCCCTATAGAATCAGTAGAGGGAGAGAAGCTTCTCTAGAATTCAAGTTAAAGTACGTGCTTAATGAGGGTACTGCAAATGACCAAAGCAATCTCTCACTTTTGCTTGCGACTACAGAGAAAGGCTTGACTTTAAAGGAAAAAAAAATTGACCTTAACTTTATTGTATTAATAAAAATAATGAACGACTTAGACCTTAGTGGAATGAGTTGAACAGTCCCAGGTTTCGCACTTGATTTACTTGAAGGGATTGGGTGGAAATGCAACAAGACAGCATGGTGGTTTAATCCCTGCCAGTAAGTAAGCACAACACAGCCTCTTGCACGCCCTCACCACCTCAGTGGGATGGTGAGGAGAATGGAAAAAAACCCCTGCTGCTTGAAATAAGAAAGTTTAATAGGATAACAAAGGAAGATTATGATAATACTACTACTAAAGTCATACACAAATACAATCACCGCCTGTGCAAAAAACCCCACCTGATGTCCAGTCTGGTTCTGAGCAGCAATCCTGCTTCCCAGCTAGCTTCCTCAGTTATATCTGGAGCATGATAAAAGCATGGAAGCAGGGAAAATCCCTTTGGCCAGTTGGGGTCAGCTATCCCAGATGGGCTCTACCAGCTCCTTGTGCATCTATAGCAGGGTGTGGGAAGCTGAAAAGTCCTGGACAGTATAAATACTACAACTACCTAGTGACAACTAAAAACATCAGTGTCTTATCAACATTATTCTCATCCTAAATCACACAACACTATATCATCTATTAGAAAGAAAATTAGCTTTATCCCAGCTGAAACCAGGGCAGAGAGTGATACTTATAAGTTACAGGAATTAGGGATAAGGAAGAGAAGCTTTGCTTTTCAATTCAAGAAGCTATATGAAGGAAAATGGAATTTCCAGAAGTCTAAGGCAAAATCTCCTTGGAACAAAATAATCACTTTATTGAGAAAGTTTACGCCCTAGCCCTTGACCAGTGTTTCTCTCTAATGAAAGAAGGCCACTAGCTAAGACCATTGTACCAGCACATTCTGGCTTCTTGACTATTGTTCTAGGTCATCAGGGATCAAGACTACAATCTTGAAATTTGGCCAACACCTGGTTATGCTTTATAACATTTGTCTTTTTCATATTTTCCCTTATGTTTTTTATTAGCTGAGAAATAGACAAGGCTTTTATCCTTTGATTATAGAGGCTGAAAGTGTGTTCCATGTACTCATGTCTGAAAGATTCTGTAACATCTACATAAGGAAGATGTAAGACAAAGGTTTAAGTATTCTTGAATCAATCTCATAAAAATACTCAATAAAATGGCTCCTGTATTCTGGGTTTAACATTTGTAAAAAATATAAAGCTGTCCACTAATCAGAGTGGGTTTTTTAGTACAATCTTTCTATTTGGCTCTGATTCTGTGGTTCAAAATAATACAGTAGTTTGATTTCAGCAGGAAAATGCTCAGTCATCCTGTATTTCCCTTTCATTGACCCAGTTAAAATAACTTTTTCAGGGTTTCTAACTGTGAACAGCCATGCTTATAAGCCTCCTTCTAAGACTCATTCATACTAATCCAATATTGAATTCTAAACTAGTATTAAGACCAGTTCATTGATTTTCTCATATTCTGATCTGTAATGTTTTAGAAAATATTTATTTTGCTGTTATGATCAGTAGCTTACCACTCCAGACAGCATTTCCTTAATGTTAATTTTTAACACACTTTAAACAAGAGTCATAAAAAGGACTTTGTGTTTCTTTCCATCGGTGATATGTTTCAGAGATCTTTCAGACTCTAGCTAGATACAAACCAGTTGACCTAAAAGATGTGAACTGAGTATGGATTCTTATGCAGAATTAACATCCATTCTGTTATGCTGGCTACATCTTCAGGATAGGCCTTGTAGCTAATGTTCAAGCATGATAAACAGAAATTCAAAATCAGACTTGCTTTCCTGCTCTGTTAAAAATATACATGAAACTTATACAATGGTTCCAGACCAAGTATTATCTTAGGTGCAGCAGATATAAATATATATTATACTTATGTGTAGCTACAAAAGAAAAGCCATGGGTGCTAGTAGCATTTATATATTGCATACCAGTTGCCTCAGGCCACTAGAGGCTACTGCAGGCTAGTAGTAATACCTATTTTCCAGACTATTCTGCCATTTATTCTTTGAAAAGAGAGGACATGGAGACAAGAGTTAATACACTTGATATGTTGAAGTAACTTGAAAAAGCCTAAAATTTAGGGCATAAGAAGTATCTTTGTCTACTCTCAAAGGTTTCTGCCAAGAGTCTGAATGGTGACATTAATTAAAAACATAAATTGCTTTAACTGTATAGATTAATCAAACTTTTAATCACCTTGCACTCAGGATCGTAGCGCAAAATTTAGATTTTCTCTTTCTTAACCCTCAAAACCTCACAAAACATTCTGTTTTGTTCCCAAGCAAGTTTCTAAACTTGGTTGTAGAAATAACTCACTGTTGCTATGGGCTTTGATGAATCTTTTAAACCAAAGGAAATAATCTTAGATTAGAATTGGAACCCCTAACATGTCTTTTATATTCTCTCTCACTTTCATAAAGGTGATAGAGATTCAGACTTATGTATCCTCTGTATGCTTTAGAATTTTTTTTGTTGGATATACTGCACTATCATAACTTGTTATTTACAAAGAAAAAAAGAGCATCTACACTGAGCAAACATATTCTGAGCTAAGGAAGTTCGGTGTGTTTCTAATGGGCATTGTCACCAACACTCCTCGCTTCTGAGAACTGGACAGTAGTTCATAGCAAACAATAACTGAGAAAACGTATCATTACACTTGGGATGGTTAATATTCTTCTCTGGGCTATGATATCAGGTCTTTGACAAATGAATAATAAGCATAATATAAAAGTAATCATTAGTAGCATTATGTTCATCAGTTCATGAATGTATTTAACATTAGGTCTTAAAGTAGACATTTAAAATGAGAGAAGAGCTGTTGCAAAGGCAAATTAAAGGGCACATGGAAAAAAAGATTAGGAACAAGAAATTGTTGCTGCAGATTTACTAGTTACTTGATGTTTAAATAATTTGCAAGAGATTGACTTAGTAAAATAGTTTTAGAAAGTTATCCATATTCTCTATACTGAAAATGTTTTTAGTTTTCCCTCCAAAGGCAGGTTTTCTCCCTACATTGTGTTTTTACAGTAGGCAGCACAACAGGGACACAATCATGAGTTGGGCTTTTGACCATCGCCATCATACAAGGGAACAATAATTCAGGAAAGATGACACAGAAAATGTACTAGGAAAAGGGAAACTGTCAGTTTCTGCAAACTTTTAGGTCATCGGTCCAAATGACAGCAATGAACAGATTTTATTTATAATATTTTTAATGAACTACCTGCTCTCATTTAGCTGCTGTTTCAGAGGTTTCCAATTCCACTCTCTGAAGCAAGTTAGTTCCCTCCCTCACTCCAAGATGGATTTATCTTATCTTGCTTTGCTTTGCTTTGTTTTCCAAATAGGCTTTGTAGATATCAGCAGCAAAATAATCCCATTAGTATCCTTTAAGGTATGGAGGTTATCAACACCATAATACAGATCAGGATAGAACTGGACTAGAACTTGCACAAGGATTTATCACAAGCTGGGACTGTGGGCAATGAATGGCTTCAGAGGAGCTGCAACTCCCTTCTGGGGAACTTCTGGTCGTGTGGGTGATGCAAAACTCAGGCAGGCCTGTGGCCATGCCCTGGCTCTGCACTAACAGGCACTGCCAACTTTGGGCTGGAGGAGCAGACAGGTGCAGAGAGGTGGAGACTGCATGCTACTGGCAGTGTCAGTCTGGAGAAGATCCAGGGACAGCTGATGGCTGAGCTGTTCAGGAGCCAAATGGAAAAAGCTTACTGAATGGAACAGATGTTACTGGTGCAGGAGGTTTGAAACAAAGGCTGTGCCAATCTAAGTCAAGTTTTGAGTTACACATGCTCTGATTAGGACAATAATGAATTGGCAGTCTCCAGGGCAAAAAAGTAATCCTGGATTTTCAGGGCAAGAAACTGTTTTTCAGATATCTGTTAACTGTCACTTTAACATGTTTCAAGGATGTTGTGTAATAATCTCTGTTCCTGTGAATGAAAACCACCAAAGGAAAAGGAGTTGCATGACATTTTACTAGTAATGAGTTTGGCTTTAAAACATCATCAATATAATTTTCTGACACAAGTTCATAAGGACTTTCTAAACCTTGACACTATTGCAAAGAAATGAGCATAATGCCAAGGCATCTCATTCTCAGACTATAATAGGAGTAGTTTGATAGTAGCAGTTTGCAGTCTTACTCCTGAATCATTTGGTGAACTAGGCTGGGTTGGCCAGACAGGGTGTTACTCTCATTGCAATGTACTTTGTGGAGTGTATTACAAAGTAGGCTGTAATTATATCACACTGATGTCTTCTGGAGAGAGTACAAAAGGGAACTAGTAGAATCAGTAGGTTGTTTTATTTTAAACTAAGTTTATGGGAAAAAATGACACTCAGACAATGAGTGAGGCAAAATGAAATGGCCAGCAAGTCCGTAGAAAAGCCAAGGACAGAATCTGAACTACACAAATGCCTGCATTGTGTCCCAAACAAGACACACTGATGGAAGAAGCGTTTTCAAACTTGCTTTGAATTAGCAAAAGCATCCATGAAAGTCACCATTATGCAGTAACATGCAGACACAGAATAAAGAAGAATGGATGTTTCAGTATGAATTTGTGACTGAGTTTGAAGTTTGCATTTTTTGTCATTTGAAGTTATATGAAATTCTGTTCTGCTCTGTGAAGATTTTAGTAGGTCACTTATTACAATTAACCTGGGAAAAAAGGGCACATACAATGGTCTTCACTTTCTTGTTGTTTTCAGATAAAAAAACTTGTCAGCAAAAATTGTATTTTTAATGCAAA
This sequence comes from Porphyrio hochstetteri, assembly GCA_020800305.1. Lineage (NCBI taxonomy): Eukaryota > Metazoa > Chordata > Aves > Gruiformes > Rallidae > Porphyrio > Porphyrio hochstetteri. Next base: position 14,467,530 of record CM036911.1, read on the forward strand.
TGTATTCTTGTACAACTCCATTGCAACAGAGACGAGACATCCTTACACAAGAAAAAGAGCTTGTCCAGTAGATAAAAAGAACAAGACATTATCTTAAAACAAGAAGTATGTGGAAGGATTAAATCATGCAGAGAAAGTCTGCAGTCAAAACAAGGTTGTCCCTTTGTAAGTTATTTTGTTAAATTTAAAAACAGCTTGTGTTGTCCCACTACTTGTTATCGTTGTTTTAAATACCAACTTAAAAGCATCAAGTATAAAGTATATCTTTTGATTTCAGTCACTGAACAAAAACTGTATAGGAAAGTTAAGAAGACTGGGGTGATGGGAAATGTATTTTCAAAGATCTTGTGTGATCTATGACACTAGAGGGTTTCTGGTTTTTTGTTTGGGTCGCTGAGAATAGGATCCTATTCTGTGGCTTTCTCTGCCTCTATGTGGAACTTGCACAAGCTGGAAAGGCAGTTTTTTAACACAGGGGAATGACAGGGATTTCATTCTACTCCATTCACCTCAGAAGTACAAGGTGCTCAGGCACAGATATAAGTTTCAAATGTAGCCTTTAGTGTGTAACAAACATCTCCTTGTCATCACCCTGCCCCTAAGCATGCGCTGAAACACTTGGCTGATGACAGACACATTGAAGCACGTGCCTAACCGTTTTTTCAAGTTAGAATAAAATGTAACCTGTTCTGGCTCCTTGAAGGCTAATTTGTAGTAAATTTGAGACAGAACGATCATATTTTAAACAGAAAACAGACCTAACTTAAAACTGAGAGATGGTTTCATCTTCGCAGTATTGTGTCAAAGTATTTATTACAGACAAACTGTCAATGAAATTAATTTTAATTTCTTATTGAACTTTAATCTAAAAGCACAATAGCCTAGTTCTTGCTAGAATATATGCCCAGGGAAAGAAAATTTCCAGTGTTGGCACTGGACTTTTCAATAGAAGATCACATAAAGAATGGTAGTAATAACTCTGATTTCAAACATCTTAATAAGCAAATCTCATAAGCTGTTATAATGATTCATTCTAGGGTCTCAATAGGGAGGAAATAAAACACCTTAATCATAAGTCATTCGAATATCAAATGAGAAACAGATTCAAAACCTTATATCCATTTCTTTTTGGTGTTATGTGAACAGTCCTCTAATCTGGAGAGGTTCCCGATACAGCAGAGCAGCTATGATAATTGTGTAAGTCACGGACATATTAATAACTGTAATTGCATAGTCAACCATTAAGAGCAGCTCGTATTTTAAGAAGTGACAAATGGGTTTGAGTGTCTTAGTATTCACGGAGAGGATGTTTCTCAAAACCACTAATAACTTTTTAAAACGCATATGGATAATTATAATGCATTTATTGTCATACTGTATAGCTAAAATTTATATTGTATAAAGTTATCAAAAAAGGCATGTGAACTGACTTTTAATGCAAGTTGGTTAAGGGCTAGATGCTTACATTCTGAAATGATTTCATGTCCACCGATATAGATCTATGTACGTAACTTTAAGAAGCCACCACACCCTTTGATGACTCTTTTTATCCCTGGGAGGGTCAGGGGGAAAACTTTTACTCTGTAACACAATAAAAGGAAAATAAAGTATTTGTAAAATTCTTCCACATTCTAAAGATATGGAAGAAAAGTTCCTGCTGAGATTATGGCTGTCAAATCACTCTCATCATCCAGTGTCATTTCCCAATCTAATTACTACCAATATTACATTACTAATATTGGTAATAGCATGCAAGTTAGTGATTTTTTTTACCTTGCTGCTACATTGGTGATGAAATAATGGCTAAATCCAACTTTAGGGAAGGTCTTCACATGCCATTAATGTTTATCACCCCTGTAAGTCGGTACTTCTTCCTATGCAAATGTTAAATATGTACACCCTCACAGTGAACCTTTAGTATTTGAAAGGAAAAAAAAAAATCACTGCTGCAGGGCAACTTATCTGTTACAACATTCATTGACTAAATTCCATGTATTTACTAATACTAAAGAAAAAATATGGATACAAGGCAGTGTGCCAGGATAGCATTAGGGTGGAGAAGGGCGGTAGTATGTATTAGTCCTTGAGGTTATCCTTTTGCCTTTCATTGAAATCAGAGGAATGAGGTAACTGAACCTGCTTCTTCAATACAATCCCCTGGTTAAGTCAAAACTCAATGAGAGGCAAAGAACTTAAAATAATATGCTGCTGTAGCAGAAAAAACAAACAGTAATGAAGTAAACCAACTCCCGTTGTTAACAGTGATCCTTATTTACATACTTGGATCAACATAAAGGAATCGTTACAAATTTGTATGAACACGTTATACTTTATCATTAGGTTTCAGAGACAGTTTCCAATCCAATGGAAAGGATAAAACTTTAATCACAGACAGCTGAGGTCAGCCCAAAGCAAGAGGAATATTTAATGATTAATTCTGTTGGTGCAGGCACAGGTGCCTGGAAAATGGATTAAATAGGTTCACAAAAACGGCATTTGCCCTTATCAATGCTGAAGTCCCATACTGCATATTCTCTAATCACCAATATTTCCCAGTTTAAGTTAGGTGACTAAAGCTCTTACGTACCTTTAAAAATCTCATCATCTTAGTTTTTTATTCTACTTTTTACTTCCTCAGAGGAAATCTCTCCCTATCATTGCTGAGAGATTCACAATATCTAAATTTCTCATATTCTAAAAATTTGTTCTACTTAGTCAAGAATATATTTTAGTACTTCCTGATTTCCTTCAAATACCACCATGGATACTGAATGTCCCTATTCATTCTTGAAATACCATTATTGGTCATATAAAATTGAAAAAAAACCTCTATATTTTGGAAAGCATTGTATTTTCTAGTCTATTTGTACTGTTTCATTTCCCATCATTTTTTCCTGAGCCCTGATTAACTTGATTCTTAGCTTCTAACATATTTTAATTGTTTATAATTGATTTTCATGTCTTATTAATCAAGAAAGTTATCTCCTATATATTGATCTTAAACCTCCATTCTTCAGTAGTTTTCTGACTTAGTTCAAGAATTTGAATGCTTTACAAAAGATAGCAGTGTCTTCTCTGGGACTGATGGCTCTGTTACTTGGAAATGCTTTAGCTCTTTTTTTCTCCTTTAGAATGCAAATTCCTTGATCATCTTCCAGTTGCTTTTTGTTTTGATGATGGGTGGATTTGGTCCTCTGGAGAGTCTTTCAGAATGTGGGAAGTTTGTGGTTTGCATAGATGGCTTGGAAAAAGTAATGTGGCAGAAAAGTTTCAAAGGCCCCTGGGGGCTGAAATGAAGTCTTACGGCACAACATGAGCTAGAGCAGTTCTGGTGCTCAGCTAAAGTACTTTGGGGTCCAAAGTGGCCCTGGAACAGCTTGACTACCAGAAATTACATGCATGATCGACAAGCATATTTTCTACCCTCCTCCCAGCAGTGCCAAATGCAGCTGATGCTCTTTTCCAAAGTATCCAAAGAACAGAATTATCTAAATTGAAGATGATGTCTCTATTGTCTCTGGACAAAGCACAATTTTCAGAGATTATTATTTAAGATAATACAGTGAATACTTAATCGCTTGTTTGCAGACTCTTCATAGATTCTATATGAGATTCAGAACTGGGACATATTCTCTGTTCCTTAATTGAGTGGCCCTCACTTTCTGCTTTTACGCATAACTTGCTCTGTTTGTGACAAATAATTTCATTTTCTTACTACAGGTAATCTTGGATGTTGGCCTGATACAGTTACTTATGAAATCTGTCTTTGAGAAAGTCCACTGATGACATAGCTGCAAAGGAGTCAATGGCTATATTCATGAAGGACAGATGAACGAATATTTTCCCTAGACCTTGATAATAAGCCCCTTTCCCAAATAAGCAACAGCAGTGTATTTGCATCATACACTGAGGAGTTAATAGAGAACTGCTCGGCTTTCTTTTCCCCCAAAATATTCTACAGCACTCTAATGTCTCTTAGACTTGGGTTTCTTTTTCAAAGCTTTTATTAAAAAAATCTGCGACAAGTGGTATTTCCAAAAAGGAATAGTTGTTGCATACCAGATTGGTTGCAGGCAGTGATGTTCAAATATACTGTGGCTTTAATGTCCACTTGATTTATACAACTTTTCTTGAGCACTCTACCTCTTGCACAGTGAATAAGCAAGGTTTCTAGTGTTTTCATTCCACTTATGATGATAATCAGGAGGCAGAGGGCAAGCACTAACCAATCACAAGCAGTATGATTACTGGATAATTACTGCCTTTCTCTCTTGAAATAAAATAGCATGATTTAAATAAACAAATGTAACAACACATTAGTAATTGATAGAAAAGGAGCACATCCTCTCAGCCTCACACTAGACTGACGCATTCCATTAGTGAAATCAACGTAAGTCTTTTGTTTTCTTTGCCTGTCATTTTACAGCTCTGACAAGTAAACATTGTTTAAGTAAAGAGATGTAAATATTAAGAGGTCTGGTTTTGCTATTGAGGTTGTGAAATAATCAAATTTACTAAAACAGAATGCAATCACAGACACTATGTTGCACAGTGTTTGTGTTACAGGCCTTGAAAATTGGAATGGCTCTTATAATTAAAAGTGACATTTGTTCACTGGAAAAATCATGCCTGTGAACACTAGGGCTATCCAAAGAAGAGCATAAGGACGTGCCAGTGCAGCAGAGAGAATTAATTGAAAGCCAGCCCACCACAAGAGAGGGTTTGCAAGTGAATCACAGAGTAGTTACACAAGGTGAATTTACATACTAGCCCAAAGGGAAGAGTAAGGGAGAGAGACTTGAAACTAGCTTACTCATACAGAGGCAAAGCCAGCGCAGCTACAGGTTAAATGAAAGCTTTTATTGCACAGTATTGGAGTGGAAAGATAATAGAAAATTTCCAAGCCTCACAGGGACTAACCTGTGGTCATTTTGTAGTACTAAAGAGAGAAAATTAGGGGGTAGCAAATCAGTATGATAGCCTAGTGGTAGCTGCATGGGCTAAAGTAAAACACCTCCTGGATTACCAGAACACTGTGTCTAGCAGCAGCTCAGAACGTCCTTAGAGAATGTGCTTGTAATATGTCACCGCTTGACAGTACAGGCTGTCAGATATAAGGACACTGTGTACCTCCCTCTCTCTCCAGGCGGTTTTGGGGCTCTGACATAGCTGTTCACTCTGGCTCGGAACAGCACAATGGGATATTAACTGTGACTGGTGTATGCCTACGAGGAGGTTTTGGTCCCTTGCCTCACTATCTTCTTTGGACATACCGATGTAGAAGCTGGTACAGTTGTATATACGTCAGGTTCAAGTGGATTAAAAAAATCTACCAAAAAAACCTCAATCCCTTTCTCATTCATCTCTTCTTTTTTTTTTTTTTTTTTTTTTTTTAAAGCAGTAACACAGAGAATTTCTATTTTGCATAGAAAAGCTCTTCTCTTTGTTGAATAATTTTTTAACCAAAAAAGGCCCCACAATGAAAAACCAGTCAGATCAACAAAATTGACTTTGTTTGCACAAAGACACCAAAGGATTCAGTGACCTGATCAGAACTGTACCCAAATGTCTACTATTAACCAGTTTCATCTGCTTCTCACTGCATGGCTATACTATGAATTTTTTTGAACACCACTTTCATTAAAATATGGTGAGATTACATCCATTTTTAATTCCCATGGGCAAAACATAATCATTTTTACCCTCTATATACTTGTTATTAATTTTACGTCATTTCAGAATGTAGTAAAGTCACAAAATGTTTTGTTACTGCCATTGTTTTATTACTGTCATTATAATCAAAGAAGAGTTGGAAAATTGCTATTTCATACTGAGTGAAACAATTATCTTTTTTCTAGACTCAAGGATTTTTGGTTATTGTTTTTAAATTAGTTTGGCATTTCCTTAATATTCCATTTAATTTATACTGTAAAGTAAAACCATGAAATTATTAATTGTCAAATTACATTTTTCTGACAATTTCTATTTTATAGCTAAATCAAAACTTTAAAATGGTGATGTTTCTTGTAAAATAAAAACCTGATGTTTTGGTCAGCTTTATTCTTCCATTTATCAAAGAATGACACAGTTACTGAATGTTACAGTCACCGACTGTCCACACAAATATGTTTTATACAACTTCATGCAAAGACTGCTGGCTGTTTCAGCTCAGTTCACATGTATGTTCATAATTTTAGCTCTGCAGGTCCCTAGTTGGAATTCATGTCAAATGCCAGTGGTTAGACCTAGACTTGTAGCAAAGGAGGAGGAAAACGACACCTGCTTCAGGCTTCCTTCTAACTTGGATTTGGAATGAGAGTGAACATCTGCTACTGCTAGCTTTTTTCAATGTGGCACCATCAAGGCTCTCCAGAAATATGGTATCATGTGTGGGTCAGGCTTTTTTTTTTGCTGCTATTTCTATCAGCGAATTGCTTTTGTACAGATTTCCATATTCTAGACTGCATTAATTATTCATGAAATTTTCTGTGAACAGTTCTTGATATCTCAGTCACTGTTCATTTTGACTGGACATATGGGTCACAAGCATCCTTGATTAAGTAACCATGTCACTTACTATCAGCTACTTGGAACAAACATGATTCTAAATTAGAAATTCACCCTCTGTGGATTAGGAATTCACTCTTCTGTGATATTTCTTTTAAACTGTAGGAACAATAAAGGCACTTGTTCCTGAAAATTAATACTGGGGAATCCTTAAAAGTCAGTTTCTAATACTCGAACAAATAAATAGGCAAGGAAAAAAATAGAGTATTCCTATAACACTATGCTCAGACTGCTGTTGTGCTGACTCTATGATGTAACTATTTGTCCACAATTCAGAATTCTAACCATTAACTTTTCTTGCATAAAGATAATACCAGATTCTGAGCAGGTTTTCCTACAGAAAACAAGATTTAGGAGAAAAATGAGTATCAGTTGGACTCAGAAAAGTATCTGAAATGTGACTAGTACTAAATGGGGTGTTACAAACTTCTGTATGTCATTCTGAAGTTGGAAAAACATAATTTGATTACTTAGTGGTAGTTTTTAAGATTCTGACATGGTTTTTTACTTGTAAAGCCTTTCTAATGGCTTATTCACTTTGGATACCTCATCAGACACTTTATTTGATTTGTAATACAAATAATGAGGTCACAGGATGATGTCAAATAAATATGTATACCACACAAGACAAACCCCCCGGATATTACAGAGCAGTATTCATGAAGAGAATGATGGCACTGCATACATGAGTGATACTAGGCTTGGTTGTACACAAAGGGAACCACAACCCTACTCTTACTGCATGGAGCAATGGCTGGAATTGACCTTGATACAGGCTTAGCAGTCAGGCATGTCGTCGGGAACATTTACAGAACCTTCTGACAGATGTCAAAGAGTATACATGGGATGACTTCATCCTAAGAGTCAGGATAAGCTGCAGTTATAACTCATGTGCAGCCCTTATGCTTCACAGGATTAAATAAAATGAGGTGGGGTGTGCTCAGTCATCGCAGCATACATTTGAATGAGCTTTCATGCAACTTAACACCTGAGTTCTTAACTTGTGTACTTAGAACTGGAGGAAAACTGTTATCCATTCCAGATTTTAAGATCTTTTTTGAGTGGTTCACTTTGATTGTTTTTAACCACAAAATACCAATGTAATAGGAAATCAGTCACCTGCAATAAAATATTGCCATCTCCAGGAAGCAGTTATTCTGCACCTGCAAAGATTCCCATTAGCGTTCTCAAAATAAAAATAAAAGCAGAAATGCTGAACTTCGTACCATAAAAAGTAATGATATAGACAAGATCCTAGGAATTATGTCCTATATCACAAGAAATGCCTCCTCTTCCAATTAGAATTGGTTTATTGCTTTTGCAAAATTATGGTATTTCCTAAACCCACTCCAAATATAAGATTTGTAGATGAAATAATAATTAATATTGGCTCAATTTCAAGATGAGAGTATTTGAAGCTCTAGCTCGCATTTACCCCATCAATAGCAAATTGATCAAGGAACAATAGCTTCAAAATAAACTGGCCAGTCTTTTGCATTCTCCAGTGATTTAACCTGCACTACTACCCAGAAATCTTTGTGGAGCAAATTTTTCTCATTTATAACAGGAATGAATAAGAGACAGTGTTGCAAGGGAGCAGCAAAGGACTGGTTGCTTGTAGTAAGAGTACTTAAAAGAATGAAGAAGATGTGAACGCAGTTGGAAGTTTAAAACTTGGCTTGATCTAATACTTTTACTATTGCAGGTCTATCAGTCAGCTTCTGTCTTTTTTACTTCAACATTGTATTTTACAAATGAAGTGCTGTGAACTTTTTGGCTTTATAAGAAAAGTTAGACTTGATTTACTTATGCTATTTAAACTGCTCACAAAATAGAGCAATAATTAAAATTTCCTTATCTGAATTCTATATAGACTCTTTCCTGTGCCCAGGAACAGGTGTATAATAGTAGCAATACAACAAACGGACATCTGTGAGGAACCTGGCCCTAGTGTAAAACCAGATTCCACCATTTAAAATATACGGATATTCAATAGTGCATAACTAATTTCTCAAGAACTGTATCAATGCAACCATCTACTTGACAGATGAGATAACAGCCCATATACAAAATTTAGCATAACAATTATAATTCCTTGTCTAGAAAAATATATTAAAATTGCTTCTGTTCTTCCTTTTGGTAAAGGATTATTTAATACATAAAATGCACAGACCTAGCTGAATCAGTCACACTAACTAAAGCAGTGAACAGAAAGCTTGAGAGCTGGTAACAAGTGTAATTGTAATGGTTTAGCTAAAGAAAGAGAGGGAATCAGAAGGAGAGGGAATCCCTTATGAAGTCTCTCAGAAAATGATCGTGTGAATGAAAAGAACAGTTTAGAAGCAGTATCTACTTTTCCATCTATACACCTTATCAGAAGTCAGTAAGCAGATGTCTCTGTAGGAGGCTCCAGTGAATGAATAAGTGAACAGCCATATTTTGTAGACTATTTCTGAGTCACTGGTTTGATAGTACTTACTGAACCCTTGGACAAATTTAGAGCCCTGGGTTGAGAACTTCAATTACAAGGAGGACAAAACGGAAACAGGACTGGAGGTACCTAGTTAAGGTCTTTAATATAATGTAACATTACAGAGCATAAAAAGCCTCTAATATCTTTTACTGAAAAATAAATTTTCAACTCAGAAAAAAAATTCTTTAAAGCTGTCAACAATGTTTTACATTTGAGATGAAGAAAGCCCCGGTATAGCTGTCTTGAGCACTGGACCTGGGCACTTGGCATAAATCTTGGAAGCAGCCCCACTGACAACTGTTTTCCAAGACTCCCCGAAGACTCAGACACAAGGGTACCTAGGAAAAATGTCTGAAGCCCTCATACAAGAGGCAGTTGAATAATTTCACTGTGTGAAAATATAAGTCATATAGGAAGAGAGATACAGAGTTAGGCTAAGTAAATGTCTCCATCCTTGCTAAATTACACTGAGATAGCTCTGTTAATTTTAAAAGTCATCATACAACAGAAAAACAGGTAGGATTGTAGGAAAAAAATATTTCTTCTTTAGGTTAAAAGTTAAAATTTCAGCATGGGCTCAAATACCTGAAGATTTTGAATTCTAGCCAAGCCTCCTATTTCCTTTCTAGGTTACTGACCACATTCCATCACTTCCACTTCTGTTATGGTCAGTGAGAGTTCATAATGAAATAATACTTCAACTATAGACAGCAGAACTAAAATAATCAGCAAGAATCCCTAAATTTTCTTCAGCTTTCCATCAACTATAATAAACTGAGCTTGTCCTAAGTTTGTTCAGGGCTGAAACGGACTCATTATTTGCACTCTTTCCCTACCAATGTGCTTCATCAGGCAGCCTCAAATTAGCCTATTAACCCTCCTATCCTGTTCATATGTATGCTGAGTAGCCTGTAGTGCTCTCATTACCATTGCCCCATGTATTATTACCTGTTCTCTGTCATACAGCAGGGGACAAACAGAATTGTTGTGTAGTTCTGCAATAGCATTGTTATTTCAGGCAGTCCTGTATATGGCAAATGATGTTTATTAGGCTTGTGGCTTGTAGTAATATCTAAAGCCTTCAATGCCATTGAGAAACACAGAAGAGAAAATTTCATCTTGTGAAACTGATATTGAATGGAAATAAGCAAGAGTAGCCAATGTGACATCCAAAGGAGTTCTGCTATCTGCTCCAGCAGAGCTGGGATTTCAGTGATGGCCTACAACTGTAAATGATATAAACTGCTGTTATTTCCAGGCTGTATGGTCTCCCTCTGTGCAGAGACTCATGGTGGACATGAAACAATGTTAAATTACTTAGTGCTCCTCCTTCTTTAACACGCATACCCACATCCCTCCCTCTGACCCTTCCCTAAGAAGGTAGAGAAAAAAAATCAATGTTGTGGATGCGGCCTTTTATGTAAAGTTCCTCAGTGCTTTGATGATCAAAGATGCATCAAAGCCTGACCTTCCTGGCCCACCACACTCATCTCGACTTAATGTCACTATTGTTACGGCAGCTGCATAACATCCTTTCTGCCTCCACAAGCATTTGTCTTGTACTACACAAACCCATTCAAAGCTATGTAAACAGCTGAAAGGAGCTTCTTCAGGACTTTACCTTGGAAAGTCCTGTTATTCAGTGAGAATGTGAGGCCATCACAATGCCTCTCACTTCACTGTAACTTAACTCTGCTTCCCAAAGGAGACAACAAACACCTTGCAAGAAAGGTCACTGTGACCTTGGGGGAGAAAGATGGGTTGTAATGTTCTAATCGTAATGCCAAAAACTGAAGGGGTAGATTTGTCTCCTTATCTGTGAGGATAAAGATGAAATGAGATGAACTTGCCTTGGCATCTTTTATATTTTTAAAGCCCTTACCCCTCTGCACTTCAGCTGGATTGCTGGTCCCAATGGTGTTGTGAAACTATTCAGATAAAATATTTAAAAGTGTAGATCTAGTAATTTTATATTGTGAGTTATGAAACCTCTATTTAGGTTCTACCTTTTATTAACCTCCAGGGTTCTCCTACTGTCCCTAATGACATTATATTGCATCAAAATAATACCAATGCTTTTTACTGGGAGCTGTGCTATTTCTTGTGACTTGGTAATGCTAATGTTTAAATTCTGAGTCCTCTTACTGCTGATTAAACCCCCAAAGACTACAGCAGAATTTCCGCTTCACTGCTAGAAAAGAAGAAAACCAGCACGGTTTGTACCATAGAGATCACTTGAAGAATGTACGTAAGGTTGCTGCATTTATGAATAAAGCAAAGCATTATCATTTTTAATAGGAATTAAACAGCTAGAGGGAGAAGTAGGGCAATGCTGTGATCAGTGCAAAGGAAAACAATCTAACCATTTTAATTAACTGTATTTTAATAGCTTTAGTTATAATTGAATAATTTAAATACCAAGGGAAATAGTTAAATCTCCTAAAAGCCTTCTTTTTATTTACATTTTAAATACAGTTCATGGGGAAGGGATGGTACTGTGAAGGCTTAAAATAAATGGGTGGGGAAAACCTTACTAATTTCTGCAGCTGCTGGACCAACGGGAAATATTTATGGGATCTTAGTCATCTAAGGATGCAGGAGCTCCAGCCCAAATCCTAATATATTTTCTATTTCTCTACCCAACTCCTCAAAATATTACATAATCTCTGGTGCTTTTGCCCTAGACTGTTATAACCATAAAATGCACAGGAAGAGAAATGTGAAACAAGGATCGTCTAATTTTATTTTTTTTTTACATATGCACCTGTGACGAGGATCACTGCAGAAAATACAAATATTGGTCAATGCAGAGTTTCATTTAAAAAGATTATAATAAACTGACACACACACATTTATCATGTATCAAAAAACCCAAAACCACTTGTAAGCAGAGCCCTTCCCTATGATACTTTTCATGTCACCTATAATGATGGAGATCATTAAGCTATGTTAAAAACATTGTGGAGACCTACTGCTCTGTAGAATTAATCTGTTATGAGGCGCATGCTTCTTCTCACACAGACTTTACTTCTTCATGGTTTCACTCCCTCAGTTGCATTACACTGGTTTAAGTGTGAGTCCACGTCCCCAGCCACTCCATCAGTCTCTGAGACACACCGTACGATCCACTGAGCTCACTGCCCTGCCCGCGTGGTGGCCAAAGGCAAATGCCTTTGCAAGGTAAACACACAGTGATACCACCTCTGTGATAAAACTTCTTGGTATTCAGCAATTTTTGCAGTTTAGGGACTTCCTGAGCTAGAGGAAATATTTCTGTGCTTAAATAATACAAAACAGAGATTTTTTCCAGTAATATGTCTGCACGATTTTTTAAAATGATGTAAACTTCTAATGTCCAAAGCAACCTAGGGTGAAGCCTCTCTGTCATATCAGCACAGTAAGAAACATTAAGCAAGACAGAAACATTGTCTTTTGCTGTTTTGACCCTGCCATGACTTAAGGCCAGAAAGCTCTTGTGTTCAAAGAGACAGCAAAAGATAATTTTCCAGCCACTTCTCCACACAGGTTGAGATTTAATAGGCCTCTGTTATACCCCCCTCACTGATTTCTTTTCCAAACTGAAGAATCCTAGTCCATTTAATCCTTTTTTGAAAGCTCTTCCAGAACTTTGATCATCGTTTTCACACACCTCTACCTCTCTAGCTCTCCTAAAACTTTTTCAAAACCAGAGAAACTGTAACTGCAGGCAGTATACTGTTCACACATTTTAACCTCAGCAAAATAATATTTCTGTTTTAATTTCTGAGCTATTTTTCTTTTTATATATTGCATGTAAAATCTAGAATGTGTTATGGATGTACAGCATTCGGTAAGGACAGAGACAAAAGGTGTCAGTAACACGATACTGGTAAATAATTACAATATATGTATAAATTAAAATATCTATATATTATTCATCAAAATATATAACCCCAAGCACAATTAATTTAGGAAGAGATCTTCCAACTTTTTCTACCAGGTGTTATTAATGAAAATATTAACTAAATGAGATTTTAGCAGAACAGTGTCACTTAATGGAATTATTTAGAAAGTGTTCAAAAATGCTTATCCAAACATCACCCTATAAATTTTGATAGGCTCATATTTCTAGTTCTGACTCATGTGATTCTGGAAATGTAAAGAGAAAGATATTGAATCTCAGTGTTATTGTTTTTACTGGGTGCCTGAAGTGCATTAGGTGCTTCACAAACAAGTAAAGAGATTGGAGTCTGTCCCAAAATGCTTCCAGTCTAAACATGCAAATTTGATTAAGAGGCTGGATCGAATGTAAAGACAAACTGATCAGTCTGGTGTGTTTGACATTTTTCATTAGAAGACATTTGGCAATATTGTAACTTTTAAAATTCAGTTCTTCTAGGCACTCTCACATCTTTGACTCCTAAAGGCATTAATACCTCATAATCATCAAGGTCAGCATTATCCCCAGTTTTAGGTTTCTTTCCTTCACTGTTGGAAAAGTCATGGCACACCACCTTGCTGTGGCATGCTGTACATTTTATTAAAACTAAGGAATAGGATGCTTTTATTGCCATGGATTAAAAGATTAAGAATCCCACAACTGGGAAGTCTGAGAAGATTCCAGAGGACATTTAATCACCCCAGTGTATGGAATATGATATAATTTGCATCTTATTGCTTGCTATTACTCAATTATAAAATAAGAAAAAATATATAAAGCTTCCAAAATTTCAATCTTAGCTTGAATTTCTCACTGATATCACTGGAAGCTTTACTAATATGGATGAAACACTGAAAAACGTAATACAACTGAACTTTTGGGCAACCACTTAAAACACCATCCATTGACTCAAACTCACATAAACTTAAGTTTGCATACACTCAACATGGAATATAATGAAAATTAGGACCTTGTTCTCAGTAGTTTCCTGAAATTCCAACTCAGTAAAAACTAACATCATGGAAAAAAAACCTAACCCCAAACCTTTTAGTAAATCCTGAAGAACTGCAATTCCTACATTACATAGTTCAAGTGAAGTTTCATTGCTCTTTCTGTTTCATGTTTAACAAGAAATATTTAATATATTGATTCCAAATTCTACTTGGCTGCAATGCGCTCCTACTATTTATTTTTAAATTCTAAAGTCATTCAGAATTTTTTTGTCTTTTAGTTCTAAATCAGGCATTGTTTCTGAGAGGTAGAGAAGGGTAACAGTGGAGAACCAGTTCATAATACCATATAAGGCAGAAAAACCATCTAGGATCAAGTAATTTCCATAGAGAGATAGCATTAGGAAGAAGAAGAAGAATGTTCAGCTGGTCATCGGATGGGGAACTTTCACACTTACAAAAGATCAGTAAGCCCCTTACAGAGAGATGCAAAATTTTAAAAGACAACATCACTTCTGAGTTATTGCAGTGAGGAGGAGACCATGAAAAATGGCAGCAGGAAAAAATTCCATATTTTGAAAGTGAGAAAGTAGAGAGGGGAAAACCATGAATTTCTCAAAAGGGTTTAACATTTGTCCAAATAATCTTAAAACGCAATGAGTAAGTTGAGGCAAGAAAAATGATAATAATGCTTTATTGCTGAGTGTCTGCCTATGGATATAAAAATAATTTGGATAGAAAACCTGTGCAAACCCCAGCTGTAAGTGAACTGGGGACAAGGCTGCCTGCACTTTTGGAGCTTTAGGAAAATGTATGTTAACGCTACTGAGGAATATAGAAATGACAGGTCAGCAGTAATCCTGGGGGACAAAGATTTCTAAGGATACGACAACACACAGTCCACATCTCTCAGTCAGATCATGACATTCTACCAGCTACATTAAGCATATAAAGACAAACAGCAAAAAACTGAAGAGGAGAATGCAGTCTATCTGGATAGGTACTGTTAACTTATGTGACTCACAGTGCAAAATAAGTCTCACATTTTAATGTGGGTGCCATAGGTCTCTGACCCATTTTGCAAATCTGCAACTCACTATCTCATTGATTAAAGCTCTGCAGTCTCCCTACTTTTCCTCCTTCAAGTTGCTTTGGGTGTCATACATTTGTTGGGGATCTGGCCTAATCCCCAGTGGCACATCTGGTAGGCGTGGGTGGCACTCATTAGAATATGCTCTCCAATAAATGATCTTCTGAGGTTCTGACAAAATAAATGCTTATTTTCATTATCAGTCACTTACTCCCTGCCACTTTAAATGCACATCCTCCAAGGAATGGCTTCAATCCAAACTGACATCTGAATTACAGTCAAGCATGATGCCAGATTTTAGTAGTTAACATGAAAATGCACACATAAAAGTGGAAAACAGAAATACCTACTTACAATATAAGACAAGCATCAAAGGTGAGGGCAACCAAAAGAAGGGAATAGTTAAATTAATTATATAAATAGAGGGTTTGCAAGAAAAAGACCAGAAGAGAAAAAGAAGTAAGAACAAATAGCAGCAGCAGTTTGAAGAGTCTAGCTGAGGATAGTTTTAAGATAGTCCCATCTATCAGTGTGAGCAAAGAATAGAAATAGAGTGATAAGAGCTAACTGGCTTCGTTATTGGATTGCCCAGCAATCTGTTAGCAATATGTACAGCTGACTTTATGCAAAGTCTACATCTGTCTTTCTGAATCTTGTCAGTAACTAGGGAAGGGATGCAAAGAAATGATAACTGGGGAGTGTGTTTGTAGATCTGTAGTTACCATTAGTAGGGAAAGCTGGACATGCTGAAAATAACTATATGATTCTTTCTGACATGGGACTAAAAGTAATGAAAGAATGTTAATAGTATAACTCTCTGTCATAGGTGAGAAAAAAAAATGATCTAAGCTGTATGACAGATGTCAGGACAACTGATGTGTGGCTTAGGAAGATCCTTTTAATTACATGCTTGCAGCAGTTGGAAACAACTTGTCAGATTAATAGCCATTCTGTTTATTGCTGACCAGCCCAAGGAAATGAAAGTTCTGTCTTGGAAAATACAAAGGGGAGAAAGATTTGCCTCACCACAAGCAAACCACTTTATTAACATGATAACAAAATGTAAGGAGCAAAAGATTTTATTTTTGTCTTCTTCAGAGTTCAGGGTGCAGTGCTACCTGTTAAGCTGTACCAGTCAAATGCTTTGGACCATGACATTTTACTCTTCCATGACAGCCATGCACAGCACCTATACTTCAAATTCTCTAGTGAGCAGATAGGTACTACCAGATCACACAGTTTAGAAAGCAAGGCATAGAGAGACTAAAGGGCTTTCCAAGGCCATATACAAATTTAACCAAGTCTCCCAAGTCTCTCTCAGTTCCCTAATTACAAGATCTTCCATTTCCCTTTGCAGAGAAAGATAAGATTTTTCTGATGTGCTGTTCTGTTTGAGTTACGAAGTCACACAGTTTCTTACAATGTAAGCCAAAAACATGGGAGGGAAGAAAGCAGAAGAGAAGGGGTTTTGTACCATGCTCCATCATGAGGCAGCATGCAGTGCTCAGAGAAACTCCTAGAACACTTAAAGGAATAAAATAAGTAGGACTACAGCAACATCTAGAGAATATTCACAACAGTGTAGTAATTGAACCATCTGATGACTCTGAGATACAGCATGAAAGCTAAGATCTTTCTTCACATTTAGCTGTCCTTTTTAAATAAGATCTCAGACTGTCTACCATGGTAAGCAGACTAAAATTCCAAATCCTTAGTTAATTCTGCTCACTTATATTTTTGAACTCTTCAAGCCGCAGTTGCTGTTTTACTCTATTTCCTTTCCGACTTGATAGTTTAATGTTGCAATGCAATCTTAAACAGATGGCTGCACTTCAGAGACAGGTGACTTCCCCAGAAAGGTCGGCGGTAACACACAATCCTTGGAGATGGAAGCAATTATTTAAATGTATTCTTTTCTTTAAAAGAAAACAAATGCATGATTTATGCAGACCCTTTTGCTGCAGTTTTATTCTGAAGGCTCTTCTCACCTCGTATTTCAGGATCTTTGCTTTCCTTCAGAAAGCAAAGTTTTCATTCCTTTCTCACAACGTATTTTTTATTTTTTAGTAGATGCTGGAGCATTAAGTACAGATCAAGGCCCTCTTACGCTGACCTCTGCACGGGCCCTTCTCTAAAGAAAGACAAATAATAGGTAAACAGAACTTGGGAGTTAAAGGATTTGTTCAAGGCAATGTAACGAATCAGCAGTGGAAGAAACAGGATCTGAAATATGTCAATTTAGGCCATGAGTTATGATTACAGATATTACAAATATGTAGTCAGTTTATCTATATTGTAGACCTGAGATCAAGTCTGGAAAGCAATTTTCTCCTCGTTTCCTGTCTTTTTGTTTTTCCTTGAAGAAGGACATACAATAAATGAATACTTTTTTCCAAAGAAGCCCTTGTTTTGCAAGTTAGTATCTTCAGCTATTTGTTCTCCCCTGATTTGTTTTTTTTTTTTTTTTAAAGAAAAAGACTACTTTACCTTGGGGAAAGTAAATAACAGCTCTGTGCTTAGGTTTGCATTTTAATGGCAGTCTCTGTACCACAAATGAGTCTCAGATCATAGCTATGATCTATTATTACGTACCACTGAAAGTTCATTACTTTAATGTGTAAAACATAGATTAAAATGTGAGAGGAAGCAACTACAAAGCACTTAATGAATCAAGTACAACTGGAATAAATGCTAGTGTAAATAGCATAAAAATAAATCTTTAGAAAATTAAAACCTATTTTCTTACTTAGCTTTGGGGCTTATTTTAGTTTGTTGTTATTTCTGCATAGTGAGCATTTCTTTTGGGGCAAAATCCATTCCATAATAAGTTTATATAATGTAAATTTGCAATCAGAGAATGATAATATAGAATGACTTTTACTATTTAAGAAATGGAGTCCTTCCAGCTGGCTATCATTTCAGATATAAAAATTCCTTGACCTCAGGCAAAATGTCTCATTTATACATTGCAGCAAGTGGAAGATGAGTCCTGTGGTCATAGTACAAGATGTAAGTAATGGAGCTCCAGGTCTTATTCCAACCTACATCATACTATTTACATGTGAAAATAAACAAGTCACAAACACACATTTAAGGACTAATATTAATTGCCATTATAACCTGACATTTTCCAAACTGGAGCATGGAGAGTAGGTTATGTAAATTTTAAATATGTCTCACAGTAACTGGGACCCCCTTAATGCTAAATTTTCATGCAAAAGGTAATTGTGTCTGGGATATATTACTCTTAGTGTTTCCAGCAGAAGTAAGTATAAATTGCATTGTGCAAATCAGAAATTATTTGTACAACTTGCTATGTTTTCCTGCACCACGCAAGTTCAACAAAGATTAATTCATGTGTAAAAATCATGCAGAAATATTTTAGTATTACTAGGAAATTACTTGGAAGGACCTGTCTTCCAAGGAAGATGAAGAGAGGTCAACTTATTTATTTTACAAATTAACATTTATAATTGTGGTCTATAAACATATAAAAGGAGTGAAACTGGTCAACAACAGAGCTTTCAATGCTTAAGTACAAAGATGGTATAAGAACAAGCAGTAGTAAACTGAACAGCAACAATCTTAACAGAAACTGAGATGTTTCATTCACTGAAGAAATGAAGATTTCTAATGCAAAAAAAGATGGAGTTTGATAAGTCTGAGAACAGGGGTTTATGCTGCCGCTGTAACAGTAGGAGAGTGGACCTGATGACCCAGAAGTTCTGTTACTGCCAATGCTGTAACTTCTTTTTAAATCACCTGAAATCCTATGAAATCAGGATAATGTTCTGCCGTTTCCTCTGTAAAAGTCACCATCATCTGAGAGGTGTTCAGATCCTGTACTGTTCACTACCATACTAAATGTTACACATGATCATACACTACTTCATTAAACCGTAAATCAGATTTGCAGTAACTCAGCAATACTATGGTACACAAACTGGTCAGACTGTTTGTTAGACAATTCTTTATTTAATTTAGGCAGATTCTCTAGTTCTGTATCATCTGCCAACACACAGAAATTCACTGAATTATGACAGCATAAATATTTTCCTAAATCACTATTTAATAGGATAAAATAAATTTGTGAGTAGTAGTTGTAAGAAGTTTGCATTGTCAGGACCTCATCAACTTTACAAACTGATATGTAATACAACTTCTAGGACACTTGTTCTTTTTATTCCACAAAAGACCCCAACAAAATCCCCAACAAACTTTCACTGATAGTTGAACTCCCAAACAGTTTTTCAAGGATTTTATCTAACATTAATATGACTGAATTAAATAGGAAGACTCACAAACTTCATAAGAATCAGCACAATACAAGGAAGTGATTTTATTCATATTACTTTTCCTTTTTTTACCACATGTAGAGGAAAACAGCTGCTAACATAAGCTCCAATATGCTAGCTGATATATTGAGGCAAGTAATAGTGATACGCAGTTTTGAGCGTGATGATTATTTGATGAGATTGTTCTACATTGTTTATGTTAAGCTTTCAGTTGAAGCTTGCAGATTTAATTTATGAAAATGCCTAGAGTGTTTGACAGATGCTATAAAATCAAAATGAAATAATTAACTTGAGATGAGAATAATAGGTCTAAGGACAAAGACATGAAAAGAACAACAAAGTGATTCAAGGTGGGGGATCAGGGAAAAGCAAAAGCAGTGGACTCCATCTAATTAGAGTTTTCAAAAGATGACAGAATGAGCAGACTCATTGCAAAGGCTTTTTAAAAGCAAAGAAAAGGATTTGCAGAGCTAGAAGATGGAGATGACAATATTAAAGTAGCTAGAAGTCAAAACCCATGACCACTGATGAAGATTTACCATCACAACAAACCATTGTGGCCGAAAGAGATTCACTTGATACGTGCACATGAAGGTAGGGAGCCCGTCTTGAACAGACATACTACTCAGGTTCAAGTTAAACAAATTACTCAACTAACTACACTTAACCATGTAAAGCACTGTGGAACAGAAGAAGTGAGATTATAATTTAATAGTAGAAGGGAGAACTGTAATGCCTTCCTGTGTAAAATATGTATTGTGTGAATCAGACAACTGAGTTCTTCAGATTAAGGTGGTAATTAATTGATCTATGATCTATTCAATTTATGTTCCTCTTGAAATAGGGCTGCCCTCCTAACAAGATCTGTGCATTAAAATGAACATCTATATAATCTTTTCCCTTCCCTCATCATGGACAGCAATGCCATGCTATTTTGACGGCAGCAGTAAGATCAAATAGGAGATGAACTGCTGAAGCAGTGAGTAGGGCAGATATTTGAGTTTCTTTGCAATAACCGCCAGGCAGAGCTTGAAGACAATGTAGTGGAATTCGTTAAATAATATAAAATGACAGGGAGGCTTCCATTGCACAACAATTGCACCCTACGGTTCTTATGAGGCACGAGGCAGAACCAAATGCCTCCCTGATCCCTGCAGGCATGATTATTTTATAATAACCATGCCCACACCCTGCAGCTGCTGTTTGCCTTATAAAATATATTTCATTGTCCTGTGGTGAAGAAAGGAATTGTCACTCTTTGCTAATTAAGTATACAAAAGGTCGCAGTTTAAGATGGTAAGTAACAACTACAGTAGACCTAACATTTAACATTAGTAGTCCAGTAAAGCCTGCTGGCCCTTCCACTTCATGGTTGAGAGACATTAGTGCCTGTCACAACTTAACGGCCTACTAACATGAGATACGTTCTTAGTTTGGCATTCTAAATATAGGTGCTATGAGGTTCTTTTAAATAGAAGGCCTCTTCATACCTTTTAAAGAAATGGAAAAAAAAAAAGAAAGACCTGTTTTATCAAAGCACAGAAGCATAAGTCTCTATATCATAAGAAAAAAAATATTGAATCATCATAAACAAGAGAGACAAAACACTGTCAAGTACTGCCTGACTTTCATGAGTAAATTCTGTCCTCTGGAAATATTACCATACCTTTGCTGTTTTACCAAATTCAATAAAGGGATAGCTAGCAAGCTGCAGACAACTGCAAGGGCTTCCTAGTAAACCAACAACTTACACAAGCTGTGCAAGGAGAAGCTACTTTCTGTACATCACTGCCTTAGTAATTTTTGTGGTTTTCAAGGCTTCCTTTACCCCTTTCAGCTACTTGCTAAAGAAGTTTGCAAGAAGTGTTCTGTCAGATGTTTTTCTCCTGGATCTGCTGTACAATCAAAGTGGACTTCTGGTATCAGACATTTACCCAGCAAAAAAAGTGATGCTCTAGTTGCAGGATTATGATGTCTGTGTGGCAGGAAAAAAGCAGAAAATACACCAAATCCAAGAAAAACTTTTCATATTCTTTTAGACACATAAAATAGCAAAGTAACTATAGACATCGAACCACAATACAGGATATATGAAGATGTGGAGGAGGTGTAGACATTCTCTTTTGCCGCAAAGTAAAAGTCCTGTCTCAAAAAAAGCCTAAGAGATGCACTTATTTTGATGAAAAAAAACTCCTGACAGAACTACAATTTGGGGAACAACAGGCTTGTGTAAACTGTTGCTTATGGGTATCCTTACTACTCCTAGCATACAGTTGCCCGCTACTTCTTATAAAATAATTAAACTCACATAGTTGATATAAATCTGCTACCCCTGATAAATAAATGCTTACTTTCATAACTGCTGAGTTATATGACTGCCCATTTGGGAAGACCCAGGCTCAGCCCAGCTGAAGCTATTTGTTCAGGTAGCGTGATACAAACACCACAGCCAAATAATGCTGGCACACAAATGGAACTAACAAACAGGACTACTTCCTATGCTGTTTTTCAAAATACCCTTGATCAAATAACAACAAAGCTTCTGTATTACTAGAATTTGTTACAGACTATATAACCTCTGTACGGAGCCTGAGAGCTGCTTTTAATTCATCAGACAGATTTAATCTTTCAAATGCCCACCAAGTTCTCCCCCCCAACTCAGTCTTTCTCATTGTGTCTTAGATAACTTTACTGCCTCTAATGGAACATTGCATAATAGAGCAGCAGCTTTCTGTCTAATCAAGTTTTAGAAAATTATGCCTGACACCACTTCGATCTAAAGAAGATTAACTTGACAGAAAGAGCATTCAATTTTATACCACCCTAGCATGAAGTTTCACAACAAGACAGTCACTGAAGGCAAACCTGA
The DNA here is from genome assembly GCA_020800305.1 of Porphyrio hochstetteri. Lineage (NCBI taxonomy): Eukaryota > Metazoa > Chordata > Aves > Gruiformes > Rallidae > Porphyrio > Porphyrio hochstetteri. Next base: position 14,489,693 of record CM036911.1, read on the forward strand.
GACTAATTTCCCCAGATTTTAAGACAACAATTGGCTCAGGACTCTTTACTCCTTAATAGCCCTAAGGAAAAATAGCTCTGTGCTTAAGACTGCTGAGAAGCTAATGCAAACATACACCCTATCTGCCCATATATAGAAGCTTAAGGGGAAAATCTGAAAGAACTTTGTTCAAAGTTTCAATCTCATAAAGGACAAAAAAAAGGCAAGAAAAGGAGGGTGTTTTTCTTTTTAGCTCATGCTTTCCTCTGTGCTCCCTCACAAAGCATCCAACCCCTAACAGGAGCCAAACCGACCCCTTGGAGAACCTCCCTTTTACAGAGTGCTGAGGAACTACTTAATTCTTGACAGCTGGGTCAGCCCAGAGGCTGGAAATCCCTGTGCTTAAGAGATGCAGCTGTGGACTTCCCCCGGTCAGAGGGGGATGTTAACTCCTTCCAGGCCTGTCTCCAGTCGGAATCCACACATGGTATTCTGGCTGTAAAGCAAGATCGGAACTGCACATGTCTAAATGCAAAGACTTGATACTGTTGTCTGGAAATACTCTGTTAGGAGAATATTCCTTCAATCTTTGTCACTGGAAATATTCGTCACAGATGATCTGTCACATTTGGTCCCCTGCAAAGTAAACATATTTTCTGAGAGATTGGTTTATGCTCTTTTGCTCTCAGCTGATATTCAGCTGAAATACAGCCATGATGATTAATAAATTAGTCAAATATGTTATGCCAAAGTCTATGTACAGCTCACACTTGTAGAAGAAAAGAAACTATTTAAATCCATAAAACTCAGAGGAGTTAATGACAAAGTGATATTGAATCAAATTAGCAACCTAGGGGCTAAATTTGCCTAGATCCATTGCTCCATTAAACTTTATCACTGTGTGGGGTTACATGTCAATTAAACAGTCCAGCCTATTTAGCATTATGAAAAGCAGAATCAGATTGGGAAGCCAACAGCCGAGATGAGATGTATGATGCAGAGCCCTGTCATTTACACATTTGGTCATGGCACAAAAGCAACAGAACGAATGCCTCACCCTCCTCATATCTTTGTATGTGGCTAGGCTGGCTCCAACCACCCCAAGAACATTTTTCCACCATGTACTGCATATTACACATACTTTCCACAGTGCTGGTCCAGGGGAACCTCTGTATATGTTCACCATGATGGACTCTCTAGACCATTAGGAGGCTGTATAACCAGCTAGAGGTGCACATATTGGCCGTTACTCATTACATAGTTACCCAAGGAGTAGGCATCACACTGGATGCCTGGCCAACTGCTCCCGCTGGTCATTCCCTTCCTGCAACTGGCCCAGTTGCAGACCCTGCTGTCAGTTATGAGTATGAAGCTGTGAGTCTAGATTTTGAACCTTAATGCATCCAGGAAACACTTCTATTCCTGTATGCAGTGAGGCACAAGACTGGGATGTAACAGTATAAACATGCAATGGCTATTTTTAATATATACATATTACATAATTTAAACATAGTGCATGACAAAGCACCTATTAATCAAGTTATAGATAGGATAACTGCCTCTATCAGCAATAGTGATGCAAGCTATGCTGCCAGAGTATCACTTTGGTACTACAGATGCTGGACATGAAGCTCATAAAAATAGCTTCCCGGGACATCAAATCCTGTTTCTCCAGAATACTAGCACCCATTTCATATGGCCCTTTCCATAAAAGTGTCAACCTCTGGCAAAGTTTATTAGACATCTAATCAGTTTAATTCCATCTACAAGGCTACTTCAAGACCTCTCCCTTAGGTAGTAAAAGCCTATTCAAATTTCAAACCTATTTAATTCATGGCAAGTTTAATTTAGTTAGCCCTTTTGTCTCCATGATATTTATTCCTATAGAGTACATATATATTGCAATCATGTCATCTCCAAGGAGAATAGAATGGACTATAACCAGCCCTTTCAAAAACCATTCAAAGCTACATTGTTATTAATTGTGTTGACTCTTGGCCTTTAATAAAACACACATGCAAACAGTTCCTGTAGTTTCAAAGGTTAATGCAGCTCAGCCTCATGGGCCATCAGCTGTAGCTCCTTGTCTATGTACAAACCATGGGAAACTTGAAGCTGCCAAGACCTTCATGGTAAAAGTAAATCCGAGTGTATAGGTCCTTTCTGGAAAAGGTGATCTTATATTGGTAAAGGCAGCAGCTAGACACGTGTCAGCAAAGGTCCAATTAATTGAATATTTCATGATGAAAAAAGTAAATCAACTCACAACTGTAATGAAAATCTTTGTTATTTAGAAACATGCAGTGGTATTTGACTAACAGACAGCAGAAACCCTGCTATGCAATACCAACTTTAGAGCTAGGGAATCTGCCACCAGTTCATTAGAGGCTCTTCCTGCTAATTAATAGTGGAAAATTGGTGCAGATCAAATCAGAATAGCCAAACTGTCTCATAGTGTTCTAAAAAAATATCAAAGGCTCGCCCCTTCCTAAAGGCCCTCCAGTTACTTTGGTGTGTAAGCTCATGAAAAGAAATGCTTTTACGGATGCCATTCTCGCCAGGTGACAAAGCACAGAGTATGAAGCTTTTATTCAGATGTAAAAAGAAGGCTGTGTTACCCAACAGTCAGCCATTTGCATGACGATGGAGAAAATGAGACACCCGTAGAAAGCAACTCAACAGCTTGCACTAGAAAATTGTTGTCCGATACTGTGTATCTGAGCTGCAGTTGCAGATTCATGCTTTGAGTAGATTGCATTATGTCTCTGAACCTCCTTCTCTTGGGAGGGGTTAAAAAAGGAATTGGATTCATATTCCTGTGTTTTCTGAACCAGACACTGGCTAATAATATAGGAGTCTAGGTACAGAATGACATTAAAGGCTGCGAGTATTTGATGTTAATCAATGGATGGCTGTCTCAGTGGGAGTTGGCTCATTTCTGCCTTAAGAGTGCTAAATTGCTACATCTAGCTATGCTGGGCAGTACTGAAACAAGCAGTCAATACTTTCTTCCAGAATCAATATATAAAAAAGTAACTCAATGGAAGCAACCTGAGAAATGTGCTAGGAGGAGGAAAGCGAGAAGCAGTCTGCCTCGTTGTATACTGCACCTCATGCTGGTTAACCAGACAAACATGTATGCACCTGGTAAGAGGTGACAGTATTTCAAAGAGAGGTTGCTTGACCCTGAATTGTCTATGTAAACTCCTGAACGGTAAGACTGGAGATTAAAAGCAGAGCAGGCAAATACTCCCCTTTCCATTGACACCTGATACAGAAAAGCACTTAATCGTTTGCTTAAGTCTACCCCAATTCAGACAAGCTGTTAAGCATATGTTTAAGTGCTAGAAAGTCAATAGGATATAAGCATGTGTTTAGCTGCTTTGCTGAAAGGGGCAGTTTGCTGCTCAAGATGTGAAAGATGTGACATGAAATGCCACTTTCTGCACTGGCTTTTGCCCACTGCCAAACCCAGCTTTCATAGGGGACAGCTGCATCCCTTTCCATCTGTAAAAGGCGGGAATGTTAAAGATGCCACAGACTGTCCCCTCTGAGAGCTGCTGAGTACTGGGAGTCTTCCTGGTCTCTCTCCATAAAAATAAAGTCTCTCTACAGGAAAGGGAGGGAACAGGGAAAAGTTCCAATACCAGTAGCCAAATTTCTGTCCCAGGGCAGAAGATTGCCTTGCTGAGTCTGCTTACCTCTGCTGACCCTCACTGTTAATCCAATATTTGGGAGAGGAAGGGATTTACTACTGCTTTGATGAGAGAATAAACAAGAATCTTCCTTAATGCTGCGGTCCATTTCCATGAAGCAGCTGAAGTACATGTGAGAGCTGCAGAATTTGAGTACAAAAAGACAGGTACAATGTGTGGTGACATGATAACACTGAAAGCATGCAGTATGAGCCTGCATTTGTATGCTTGGGCCTGTGTCTTTATGTGTAGGAGGAGAGTTGCACCTGTGCCTCAGTCTCAACATCTGTTTTATTAATGGGTCATATGTGGTCTTTACAAAAACAATTTTTTTATGTGATTTGCAGAATGCAAGTCCCAGGAGTTTCTTAGTGGAAGAGTGAAGATGCACCGAACCGATTTCCTGATCAAAAAGTAAACACAGGTGGAAAAAAAGAAGTGTTATACTACAAAAGTAATACTGTTGTCTTCTGGAAGCCTAAAGAAAATCCCATTCTTTTCTCATGGTCTCAAAACAGCCAGTTAAAGTTGCTTTTTCATAGGTGAGCTGTCACAATGTGCTTTTAACACCATATCCACTAACTTTTGGTAAAAGCTCTCTTTATTTAAACAGAGAGGCAAGACTGAAGCCACATGCTGAGAGGCAGCATCTTGGAAATGAAGAGCACCTCAGTCCTTCTGTCAGCCTGTATTGTGGTATGTGTCAGAGGTATTATGTGATAGCTAGGACTTGGGGTCAGATTTGCTCTTAAATGGATTTTGCTTTATTTTTTTCTGTAGCTTATTTCTAATAGAATTAAAAGAAACCCCTAAATAATGGTTTGCTGGAATAAATGTTGATTCCATCCCCCCTTAATCTTCTTCATTATGAAATGTGGAAGTGCATGGAGCAAATGCATTTTGGTTATTACTGTTACTCTGGAAGTGATTAATCTCTATTGGACAGTATATGCAAGCCACCCTTCACCTGAACCAGCAAACCAAAAATAAGCTTAGGAATCTCAGGAACAGGAATATGTCTTCTCAAAACCTTCAAGGACTATTTTGGGTGCTAATATTCTCAGGCAGCATGTCCTAGGAGAAAAGCATTCTCTGGGCATAAACCATTACACTCCTGACAAGAAGCAGTGACAAAAAGAGCCTCCAAAGTTGCCCATGGCAGCTGAAAAGAAGTGACTGTTATTGGATATGACAGAAAGTGAAGAGGAGCTGGTTGCTAACCAGGTATATAAGCTGGAAATAGAAGATTAAAAATACTGTGAGCCTTAAGTATTGGATCAAGGGAATGGTTGTGTTCTTTTCTTCAGCTTCTTTTTAAGTAGAGTGCATGCATTTTTATCAATGTGACAAAAATAAACCCAAATTTATTTTTGCTAGGTCCTGATTCAGCAGTGGTCTTTATTTAGGACTGTAAGATGATAATGAAGACAACATGGTTTTCTGGCTCTAGATCATTAGTTGTACAGACAGCCCCAGTTTGATGCACTCCATTATGAAAAATCTAACGCAGCTGATGTTCCTTATGCTTCTCCTGCAGAAGCCGCCTGTCAGTCATCCAGTTTAAAGCAACTAGAATAAATCATGCTTTGGTTGGGAGTAGCAATCTACAAGTTTAGGAGAAATTTTTTTTTTAAAAATAATGTTTAAACTGTTTCTTTCCCTGTGATCTTTGTTACGTGAGTCATGTCCAGTTTTTCAATTAGTCTTCATACCAACATAGTACTTAAAAACTAGCTTAACTTTAGGATCATACTTTCTGAATCTATAAGAATTTTGCCAAACACTTTAGAAACTATTTATAAACTTAAATGTAAAATTAGAAAAAATGTGACAGAATTTCAACAACATGGTCAACATGGTTACCATGAACATTTAGCAAAATATGCTCTTTTTAATGCCTTGTGTATATATAAACAAACATATTCAAAACAAAATATGTGGTGATTTCTGAAGCAATGTTAAATCTGTTTCCCAGATTTTTATGCTAATTCTGCAGCTGTGTATTTGAACATTTATTTAATCCATATCATACTATGAAAATGGCAATCAGCTACACTAAAAATATAGCTTGCAAGTCAAAAATTTAATGTAAAAATATATCTTCTCTAACTTCATAAATGTTTTCCACTCCACAGTAATTAATCTCTTTTCCACTTCACAGTAGTTCCCGTCTGGTCCTTGTTCTCATAAATGGTGACAATGGGGACACACACATTGTCTACTTTTGATTGTTTAGGTGCTTTTAAGACTAAAATTTGGAACCAAAATTACCTGTGCAATATATCTGCGCTTCTAAATGACAATTCACAGTATCCAAATTAGATACTAAGAATACACAATGGTAAGTAGTCCCAAAAGTTTCAAATGTAATTCTAAGAGTTAAGTGAATTTTTCTCTTCCTTTCATATCCAAGCTTGAGCAAAATTTTTTTCCCCATTACTCTGGGGAGAAACTCTAGTAATAATTAAAATGTCACAAATAAATCTAGCTGCAAGCTGAAAGATGTGTTAACATCAGTGTTATGGTGATAACGTAAAGATTTTGGGGAAAACTAAGGCGGATGGGTGGTATAAAAGGACATATAACCCAACTTTCTACCAACCTGATGCATGCATCTCTAACTGAGGGTTGTGTAGCTAAATAAAGATGCCTGTGTTCAGTTTCACTTGGTATATGAAAGTGAGAACCTGGTATTTGACACAAACTGACTTTCCACTGTTAAGATCTAGTAACACTTTAACTGTATCACATCTGATCATTACTCATATCCTAGAAATGTGATCAGTAATAGTTCTTTCATACTTCTGGAGGCCTCTACAAAAAAATCAATCTAAAAAAAAATCCACAGTTACCTGAGAAACAAGTCTTTGTCATATGCCTCAGGGCATATAATTGATAATACTTACCCCTAATGACACTTATTGCTGAAAAACACAATCAGCTGCAGAGGAATGAAACATCTTGATAGGACTTTCTTTTACATACCAGTGCAGCCAGAAACATAACCTGGAAGGTCCCATTGGGGATTAAAAACTGTTCTTACTGTAGTGAGGTCATGTTAGGTCAGCACAAATGCATATATTACTGATTTTTGTATTATAAGTAGACATTAACTTGAAATCAGATGGCTGTAACCCACTGGAGATCAGAATATGTGTCTACACTTCACACAGCTGGAAAGGAGAATGCAAGGAAGTGGTGTACAGAACTATAGCTCCCCACCCAAGAGGATCAGATAGCAACTGGGTCAGCAACAAAGAAAGACTAAAAGCAGTGTCAGCACAGAGACATAAAGAGTCTAGCATCCTCCTTCTGGAGAGGCACTGGGAAAGACAAATAAAGCCAGCCACTAATTTTAAAGCATTTTCCTTCTTTGGCTGCACATCACACAATCACTATCATAAATTCAAATCCAGTAATTTCCCAAATTTCAAAATGATATCCTGGTGCCACTGGGAAGGATTCAACTAATTTGAGTGAAAATAATTATTCAGTCATAGTATAAGTAAATTAGATTAACTATAGTTAGTAAAATGAAATTAATCATGGCTAACTGATTTAAAAAGATGTATACATTTTTGCAGAACTGTACCTTCACTTGTAAAGGAACTCAGTCTAGCTCTATGTGGGTGGGAAATGGAGAAAGGTTAGGAGAGGCCAGTGAAATTGAAACAGTGGAATATATTGAGGGAAGTCTGTAAAGCCTGAGAAGTAAATACAGCTAAAATTTGGGGGGGGGTTAATGTTTCAAAATGGGATCATTGTACCATGTAAATACAAGAGGATTTTCCCAGCCTCTGGGGAAGAATCATATTATTTTAGGACCAGCTACTGTAAACACAGGATATTATGCAAGCTATGTGTCATCTTGGTTGTAGTGCACCTGTTATCACAGACTGTTTGGAAGCAGCTACTCTTTGAACATGTACTAGTAACTGGAAACTTTCAAAAAAATCAAAAGCAATACGAGTATAATAATATATTGATTTTAGAATTTATAGTGCCGTATTTGGTTTCATTTTCTTGTAAAAGGAAACAGACTTAATCTCCTAATTCAGCTAAAAATATAAGTAACCATTTAATTAATTAAAGTTCATGTCACCCAATTAAAGAGTGAATTTAGAAATCAGTAGACCATTTTATAGGTTTATAAAACTATCAAGAATACTTGCTGTAAGCTGATTTTTTTTTGCAATTTTTAGCTTAAACAGGTTTTTTTGTAACTAAGAAATTCACTTTCCATCTTGATGTTAGGAATAAAGAAAAAAGCATATCAACAAAACTTTTACAATGTCAATTCCTGAAAAGACAGTTATGAAACTGGCTTAGAAATATTAACAGTATACCAGTGCTGTATAACCTACACAAAGTTTCATTTATTTGTATCTCCAAGATCTATATACATCTCATTCTGCACTCAGGCCACTGATCCCTGTACATTTCGATAGCAGTATTTATCTATCCCAGTTTCCCCATTTTTGGGTAGAAAACATGTTCTCTATACAATGGAATCACAGAAACCAGTATTGGAAAGACTTGTGAAAACAAAATATACTTAAAATATTTGAAAAATATGTCTGACTTCCTATAAGGCATCAATCCCATTCATTGATTCTAAGCCTCCAGCACTAGCAAGGAGTCTCCATTATGGAACATAAGGCACACTGTTTACATTGGTGGCTTTGTTTGGAGCAGTAGCATAGTTTTCAAGTCAATGTCATGTGATATTTCAGTTGCCAGAACATTTTTGGTGCTCATATATTAGAATTCATTTGCAGAAAGTTAATCTGAAAGATTGCTACAGGCACACACCAAACATGCACCAAGACCTATGGGGAAAACATGGGTTTGAACCACTGGTCCACTCTTCATGCAGTGTCAAATGTCATGGACGGTCAGGATGTTCTACCTAGGAACCAGATTAATTTAGTCTAGAGGAAAACATGAAAGTGTTTTAGTGTAGACATACAGGATTTAGTACCAACTGCTTAGATCTACTGCCAAGCTTCTATTGTGCCTTATTGCAAACATAGTTAAGCCTAAACTCCTTTTGCATTTAGGCCCATTACTTCTCCTTCTAGATCAGAAAATTAATTACTCTCTGGAAAAAAAAAATATCCCATTCTATTTTAAAATAACATTTACACAACAGGTCACTAAATTCGTATCTCCATTCAGTCAGACACTCTACAGACATCACAACCTAATCCTTCATTCCTTCCTCAAGAGTTTTCTCCTTGCATCAGGAGCTACTCTACATACTCCACACAACCCTGGAGCTGCAGTGCCCAGCCTTTGTTAATGCAGTGTGAAATGCAAGGATCGTTTAATACACTTTGCTGAAGTAGTTCCTCTTACAAAAGAGGTAAGAAATAGATATGATAGTGATTCATATTCACTAGAGATCTATTAGAAGGCATGGATCCTTTTCTACAAATTTGCCACACAACAAATTTTTCTCCAGTGCATATTCGTAAAGCTGATTATGGCTAACTGCACAGCCTAACTCTGAGTTCCCTATGAAGTTCACCAGTAGAGCTCTGTGAAACCTGTATTTTCCAATTAATGATAATTTTTTGTTAGATTGCCTGCAATAATTAGTGTCTCATTTCATGGGAAATATAATAAAATTTAGGTTTGAGAAACATAAGAAACAAGAAAAACATGTGCATTGATAAAGTCAATATATTTCATTCTAATTTTAACCGGATAAAATTATATATATATCATAGTCCATACATAATGATTGAAATACTCATTTTGAAGTGAAGCATGCTTTTGAAAAATTCTAAAGAAAATACTTGTAGCAGTGTGTTTATAAACTTATAAAGAAATGCCTTCAAAATTCATGTACTACTAACTGTTATTTATATACAGCTAGTATAGGGCTAGTTAGCATTGCCCGTAGCTGCTGCGCATGTACTGAGGTAGATGGGGAGTGTTCACACACTTTGCTCTCAAGGTTTAACAGTCACTCTGAACACACAGGAAAGAACGAAACATAACTGAGTTACTTTCCATGCACTTTTCTTTCACACTCTCAGTCATACAGGACGACTGAAGAATACAGCAATCTTCTCTCCTTTAAAACTCTATGCACTTTCCTTTCCATTTTGTCTAAGTACTTCTCAAAAACCAAACTGAGCCCTAGGCCATGTGTCTCACCTGAGATTTGCTTGCATGCTGCTTGTATCTTCCTTCTGCATTTTTTTATGTATTTATCTTAGAAATGAGTACTGAGTTTGCCTGCTTCTCTCTATGCAGCACCTAGCACCATCAGGCTCCACTCTCTATCAGCAACCATGAAAACCTTTTAATGAATCTTTGGAAGGCAAAGCAGCTGCTGTGTTAAGTGAATAAACACAGCGACATGCTACCACTTCGGCATTCACTTTTTTCTGTCCTTCAGCTAAATTAATGTGCACTGAGATCCGCTATGGGTTTGCTTCTCAGTTATGCAAATAATACTTTGAGAGCACGAATGCTTTCAAAGTAGATGTAAACCATTCTCTGAAAATCCACCTTCTATGGGGAGCCCTTATCCTGCTGCCCCTGTACAGCATCAAAAAGGCTGAGGGGTTTTACAGAAGCATTGCTTCTGGAGCCCAAATATGGGCAAAACTGGGGACTCAAGCAGCTTCAACCTGTGGACTATGTATTATTTCAGGAAATCTGCTAAAGGTATGTATAGGAAATACACATTCTGTCAAGCTTCAGTCCTCAGCGCACAGGCCATACCTCCATTGGGAAACCCTCACAAACTGGAAATTATCAAAAACCTTTGCAGTATTAGTCTTTGCTTCCATATTTGTCCAGGGACAACAGAAAGTAAATTCATGAACAGAAAACACAAGACTTCCTCTGTGAAAGGATATAGGCATTTCAAAGTCTCCTCCCACTCTGTTAGTGGTATCAATGGAGATCCAGGTGCCAGAGAAAGAAGAAAAAAGTCTGGATTGTCCTACTTTTTTCTGTTGAATAATAATAATAAAAAAAAGCCATCTGCAGAAATAGGTGATTAAATATATCTGCTTAGAAATATCCATTTGAAAGGTGATTACACATTTTTATTTTTTTCTGGCAGTTGTATGTGGCAGTTTTTGGAATATATGTGCTTTTTCTCTTCTAAATTCCTCCAGTAAGTAGAGGAGGTCATCTGCCTTTATTGCTAGCATTTGATCTACAGCAATTCACTGTCCTTTAGCAGCATGAAAAGCCTCTAATCAACTGGTAGTGCAGACACCAGCTGGAAAACGCTGTATACAGTAGTGAAGATGGTACCTGTTCAGAATGAAAATGTACTGCTATAGTTGCTTAAAGCTACAGGTAGCAAATCACCACTCCTTGCAGGTTAGTCAATTTGGATTCGAAACTGGGGTTCTGAGAATTTGCAGCTCTTGGAAGGCTTCAATGTTTGCAAGAAGCCAACTAAAATGATCAAGTATTTGCATGCAGCAGTTCTCCCCACCCCATTCTTTTGAATAATTCATGAAAAGAAAAAATACAAGCTTCTGAATGGCACCCTATTTACCCGACAAAGAAATGAGCAGAAGATATAAAGTATGCAAACATTTTTTGTGTGTGTGTGTTTGTGTATAATTTTAGCACAACAGTTGTTGGCAGTCTCCCACAAACATCTCAGGCAGAAATTAGTCACTAGGATATACACAGACATAATTGTTTACCGTAAGGACAGGACCCAATGCATACCCTCTGCAACTGTAGTGTATGACAATACTGTTGCCTGAAGATGTCTTCATAAATGCACTTAGCAGATCTATCAGGCAGGATATTTCACACACTAATTCCTCAAGGCATTGTACAGAAGAATTAATCAACTGTATGCAGAAAGAAAGATGCAGACAGCAACTATAAAAAGAACCCACTCGTGCAATTCTTACATTTTCACAGCTTTTAGCAACTGCAGTGAATGCTGCCAGACAACAGAGGTTGCCTCAGTAAATGCACCCAGGAAACCAGTGAAGAAGGTAAGTGAAACTGTGCCTAAGACACTACAGCAGCTAGCCCACAGTCAGAATATGAGGTTTTGCACTAATGTAGTTGATAAACTTAAAAAACAGTTAAAACCTAAGTCAAACCCAATCAGCTGTGATTAGACCACAGCACCACAGCTATGCTGGCAAAAAACCAAAAGGGGAAAAGGGACAAAGATCCAGTCAGAGACTTGCATTCAGATGTGAGGAAGTGTCTGGGGGAACCGCAGGGCAGACTCCAAACTGCTGCCCTCACTCTTCGAGTTGGTGAGGAACTGTTGAATCCCAAAGGAGAAAGCCAGCTGTTTACTCCATGTACTAGGCCTGCTCTACATAAATACTGAAATCTGACTACCCCTGCCTGTGAAAATAGAGTTTAAGTTCTGCTAAGTTCTACTAAGATTACTTGGTCAGGAAGAAACCAGAGTAATTTTACATGTGGAGACCAAATACCTATTCATAATGCTTTTTTTTTTTCTACAAAGAATATGAGGAAGAAAAATTGTGACAGGGCAACGAGTACTTTTGACACTTTCATCCTTTTTAGCTATATCCTGATCCTTTTCCTGACTGGTGCTGCTGCCTTGACCAGTCACTCTGGGAGCAGACTTCTGTGCTGCATCTCTGTCTCATAAGGTTATCTATGTTACTACCTGTAAACTTTTTACCTCTGGAAGATTGTCAATACTTTATTAGAATAATTCAAAACCAGCTGCTTTATCAACAAAGCATTATTCATTCAGCGAAAGCACTTAGAGCAAAAGGATAAAACAACATGCAAGACTATAAATATTTTTTCCTTTACCAAATGCTCGATATTTCAAGCATTATTACCCTCTTCTCATTGTGGCTACTCCCATCTTTGGCTAGGAGGAACATATGGTATATTTTGTGAGACCATGAAGCCTTGTCAGCATTCACAGATATTTTCAGGGCAGTGCTGGGAAACTACTCAGCCCCCTTTCTCCCTTTTCATCACCAGGGCAGGGCTGGGAACTGTAAAATTTTTCTAGAAAGTTGGAACCAGGATAGCAGTACTCCACCCCATTAATAGCTTTCCCATTGTTTCCCTCAGGACATCAGGTATTTTCTAGATTATTCTTTGCTGTTACTGTATGTGGGGGAGGAGGAGGAGGCAGGTTTTCCCAAATCTTCTTTGCTTTTAACTCTTTACAGAGAAGAAAATGTTAGAAAGGTAAACTCAGGTACACATGAGAGAGAGACAGAAATTTTTTGTTCTTTATTCTTTTCATGTCTACGCTTTCCATGACTTCTGTGAATGAGTCAGAGGAACCCTGTCATGCAGTATGCAAGTAGGGATAATAATGAAAATTTCTTTGATTTAAAAGCAGCATAGACAAATGCCTAGCAGGGAAGCTCTTGTTCTCTTTTTGTCTTTTTTTTTTTTTGTTATTATTAATAATGATCCATAAATTCTTGCTTGTCTTTAGAATACAGCTAAACCTAAGAAAGAATGACATAACACATATTTTAAATAAATACTATAGTAATCAATTTCATGGGTTCTCCAAGGTTGAGAGCAAATTAACCAATCAACCTCCACTTTAATCAACTCTTAGGTGATTAGGGCAAGTGATTTGCAAGGCAGCACGAACAGCACATACCAGCTTGCTGAGTTTCTGCTGACTCAAGAAGCTTTCTGTGTTTGCATAATAGATCTAATAAAGATTGAGAACTACAGCTGTGGAAGGCTGCCTGATATGAAATATTCTGTGAAGGATGTTATGATGATAATATTTCTACTGCTGTCATACAAATAACTCAAGTTGGATATACGTTTTGTTTGCACACATGCCCAATTACTGGCTAGTACCTCCCAGAGTGCACCTCTTCAGAACAATAATAAAAACCATAGGCTGCCTCTATTTAATGTTAAATACCTAATATGAATAATCAAGCAGTTTTCTTCAATGCCACTGTGCTTATTCCTCAGATAAACTCTTCATCTTTTTTTCCATCAGGAAAAAGAAAAAAATCACTTCAGAATGTGAAGCGTTCCTCAGGATTTAGTCCTTACCTGGTGACTTAGAGAGATGAAAGATACCTGGTGATACTGTAACCAGTAGGTGGTTTAAATATGGGCAGCATATTTTCCTGGGAACTGAAGTGTCAGTATATCCCGTGTCACAAAATTATTCTCTCCAAATGAGAGATGGAACACAAGGGAGAACTACATCTTTGAATCCTGATAAAATAAAAGGGTTAAGTCCAGGATGCAGTCTAAGACATCCAGAAGCCTTTACTATGCTGAACACCTGCAGCCTCAGGTGTTCCCCCAAGAAAGATGCAGATGTTCAGTATTCCTGGGGATTTATCCAAATAATATTAATAGCAACAGCAATTGTTTTGGTACTTTCTCCAGAGAGAACATGTGCAGATAAATAAAATAATTATACAACTGAATCTAGGTATTTAAAATAACAGAAACTGCTTGTAACTACACAGTGCCTCAGGTACGCGGATTCCGCTCCTCATGACTGTAGGGACAGTTATGTGCTGCAGTGTAAGAAACACAACTGTCCCTTTTACTAAAGCCATCTTTCCTCTCCGGCCTAACAGTTATACCTCCTGCACCACTGCATCTTGACAGTATTTTCTGGTCTCTTAGAGTCATAGAATCATAGAATAGTCTGGGTTGGAAGGGACCCCAAGTCTCATAGAGCTCCAACCCCCTTGCCACAGGCAGGGACACCAACCTCAGGCCTGGATCTACACAAGGTTGCCCAGGGCCCCATCCAACCTGGCCTTGAACACCTCCAAGGATGGGGCATCCACCAGCTCTCTGGGCAGCCTGTTCCAGCACCTCACCACTCTCTGTAAAAAGCTTCCCCCTAATATCTAATTTAAACTTTCCTTCCTTTAGCTCTAATCCATTCCCTCTCTGTCTTTTTGCTTCAGACACATTCTCATGGTCATAATCTCACATAAATCAACGCCTAAGTGTTGGGTAGTCATGTCTCTAGTCTGCTTAAAGATGTGGGAATCTCAGTTACTTTCAGAGGCTCCTGTTGCTCTGGGTTTCAGTGAGAACAACAGCTTGACAACATGAGCAGATTGTCACGGGGTAGTGTTTGCCTGAATTTTCAGTCTCAGAGGAGAGAATTGCTGTAGCTCCTGAAGCTTGACAAGAAACTTCCAAGCCCCAAAGCAGACTAAATCCTTAAGAAGCAGAAATTGCATTGGGCAATATGAAGAAAGACATATGAGAAATCCTAGTCACATAACTTTTTTCCTCATATGCTTCCATGTATTACTATTCTAACTACCTTTAAATGGTCTTCATTTAATATAAAACACTAAAGCTGTATATCTCCAAGAATATACTTCATTTAAAGTAATTGTTTTTCTTAGTGTACATAGTATTTAGATCTATATTTAAGTAGCTTTTTAAATTAACTGAGTTCTTGAAGACAGTAAAAAAAAAAGTACCAAAAATAAATCTATCAAAAATTTAAAGCATCCACTTCTGAGTGGCCTTCAGCTGTCAAGCCAGTAACCCACCAAGGGAGTTTATAATAACGTACATTTAGTAAAATAATATACATTTTGTAAAGAATGCAGCTATCATATTAAGGCCTTCCCAGGTATGGTTATAGGTTTGATATCAGAGTCTGCAGAATGCAGTGAAACTGTGCAATCCATGCAGTCTGAGAACACACACATACACACACACAAATGATCTTCAAATGTGGTAATCCCAACTCTTGGGATAAATATTAGTCCAGTAAAAAAAAAGTGAAATTACAAAAAGGTCTGTATAAAACTTTCAACTGAAAACCACCTGTCTTTCCACAAAGGAAACCAATGGAACATTCCTTAAAAAGTCACTCGCTTCTTTTTTTATGTGTATTTACAGATTAAGGTGTATTTATGTTCAGAATGACTGTTCTCAGACTTAATCAGATCAATATGCTTGTAAAGTGTATTTTTTTTTTTCATAAACTTGTGTGGGCTACTAATCTCTATAGCCCTAATAAAAAGAACTAGGTGGCAATTAGCCCTAACCCACCCATACACATAAGCACTATTACATACTGGGAGCAAATTATCAGGGCAAATCATTAGAGTTATAACAACAAGATCTGGAATATATTGAATATCTGGTTACATTAACAGGCAATCCAGCATACCTTAGGAAATTAAAGGAAACATTGCCGAAAGAAAAATAATCACTGTTTATTTCTATTATAATACCTTCATTTTAAAAATCTTTCTCATTTTGTCACATCAGACATTTTAAAATCAAGCTGTGAAATGAGAAATACTAAGTAGCAAATCTCTCAAGCAACTTTATTTTCAGAAACTTGAAGAACAGGTCACTTGTGATGGTTCTCCGTTTGAATTTTGTGGAACAGCCTAACTTTCAATTAGTGTTTTGAAAGAGAAAATAAAGAAATACACAGGTACCAGCCAGCCCAAAAGTAGCTGGTGCAATAAAGTAACATTTGTTCATTGAAGTCTTCAGACTATCAGCACTGCTCACGTGAACAAGGCTTCTGTGGTTTTGTACTATCTTCAGAGTGGTCTGCAACTTGCCCTGAGAACAAAACCTGGAGATCTACTCATCTGTTCTGTAAATCTTCACGCACACAGGTAGGAGAGGCCAAGGTGGGGGAACCTGTGGCCAGACAACTTCAGGGCTTAGCAATAACTCCTCTGGCTTCCACCCTGACTGCCCTGTCATGGAGAAAGCCCACAGGCAGCCTAGACCACAGAGATCACTAGCAAGAGTGGACTGGAGGTGTCTTTAGGCTGTAGCAAGAACATCAAAGGAATAATGTTCAGGGCACTTGGGAGTGAGCCAGTGGAAAGGAAGGGCCTACATTTCAGCATGAGTAATCACCCAGAGGGCTCTCAGGGTTAATCAATTAATACTCTATGTAAATCACATGTGAACCTGTCACCTGTTTGCTGGCACTGTGATCTTTAGCAGTCTGTCTGTTACTGGATTATTTTAACATTCTCATGAGCCTCAAGACCCTGTAAGGGTACGGCACTGTGGTACAGTTTTGAACCACGCCTGAGCTCAGGAGCACTGCAGAGGTATGAAACAATGTACCTTTCAGCATCCTCATCTCACTAATCTTCAACCCACAGTCCCCTTGATGCATATGACCAGAACTGCCCATTCATTATGGCTCTGCTAACAGTGGCATATATTAATGCCCAGATTTCAATACAACCAGTCTGGGCAGGTACAGAAATGCCAGCACTTTTTCAAATATATTTCAAAGCCAAAAAGTAAGCATTATTACAGTTATTTACTGCAATTTGAACCAAAGCAATGTTTTATCAAGCCATTTACTCTTACTCATAAACTCTATTTCCTATTTGAATCTTACATTATTTTGAACGACACTCAAAATAGGAAATAATGTTCTACTGAAAAGTCTTAATAACAGAATTGCATTCTCTGGGTAGACAGACAGAACATGATAATTTGCATACAAACTTGCCTCCAACTCAAATTATTTTCTTTAGAAACTACATTAATAAATCAAGGCCACAGCCATGGCCCCACATCTGATTGAAAGTATGGCCTTTGCTCTTAGAAGAGGAACTTTACTCTTTTGTTGAGGATGACCAGGTCTCAGCTTCTTCCCTGACAAAATGTATTCACCAGAGGAATTTGATACATCTCTTTGTTCTGAATGTTTGCTCCCATATGCAAAGGCAAGCATGTGCTTAGACTCTTCCAGACTTTAAACCTGTTTTGTTTGTCCCAAGAGAACATTTAGTTCTTGTAAAGTAAATACTTTTTAAAAAATGTAAAATGCTTTTAATTACATAAATCTTTTTTAGTAATACCATACATAAAGGAAAATATCCAGAAGTCTTTTCCTGGGACTTACGGAATTGAGGTCAAACTTTGCCTTTAAATCTGGCCTTTAATGCATAGCTTTTAAAACATGGCCAAGAAACTACACATCTGGCACTTTTGTTCTTGCTGTATTGATCTGTTCCCATCCAGTATGAGGCCTGAGCTAACGAATCACTGATGCTGGATATCATCCTTAGGGAAGTTTTGACTTCATCATACTGTGTTTTGCACTGATGGCATGGTGCTGCAGAACTAAAACAGACACCTGCCCTGGCTTGAAGGCACGTCTTTCCCATGATTCAACTAATAAAGTCATATGAATAGGAATTTATTACTGAACATTATGCACACTAAAATCACCATCTATACAGTTCAAGCCTGGTCTGATCTTTAAGATGCTACAGTATGTTATCTTGCAGTGCTGTGCCAAATAATCTGAGCTGGCTGTGAGTTAGCCTGGGAACCATGAAGAGTATGGCCATATTAGCATGCTAGCATAGTAATGCATAATCTGCTGATCTAATTTTTCCCTAAGATACTATATCAGATGAAAAAATTTTGTTGGAAAGTTACTTTGATGAAATTACTACTGTTTCTACTAGTTAAGTTAAACGCAGTCATTTAAAAACAGAACAGGTATCACTTCTGAGTCCTTGAAAGCAAACACAATATAAAAAATATCCTCAATGCAGGTTTTTTTGAACACCAATATCTCTGGGTTCATCCTGTACCATGCACTCAGCATTCAGTGACTGGTCAAATCAGGTACCAAGACTAGAGACACCCTTACAAAACTCCACTACTTCTTGTCTGGGCCACAGAGTTTTCTCTGAACTACCCTGAAGAAGGGATTAACCAGGTTAGTTGACCAGTTTCCTTTCTAATGAGCTCCAGCACAGCCCCTAGGGAGAGGACTGAGCTCAGGAATGCTGATGAGATTCCACATTTATCTTCCTGCTGAAGAGGTAGTTTCTCTAGCCTCTTCCTTTCCTTTCACACTGTTTCTGCCTTTTCAGTCCTCTTGCACTACTTGCACTCAGCCAAGGTACTCAATAAAGAGAGTGATCTCATTTTTGTTCTCCTCCCAAGACCTGGACTTCAAGGGATTACATGCTTTGTCATACATAGCAGGGCTGCTCTGGGTCTCTTGCTCTGAGAGAACAAGCCTGGCTGTCTATGTGGGTAAGGGAGTGTGCCCTGCTTCCCCTCACAGCCGACCTGCTGCTACCGACTGGACTGCTGCCAGAGGGATAACCCTGCTGCTGCCTGGATCCAAAACAGCAAGTGAGCCCAGAGAAAAGAGTCCATCTGTTATCCTCATGAGGAACAGGAAGGGTTTTAATCCACGGGACCCATTTAGCCTTTTCTCCCTAATCTCATGGACAACCTCTTTCTGTGTTCTTCAGAACAGAACACAGAGTAGGACTCAATGCAAGCAGACTTCCAGATAATGATACCAATTCAAATATATTTTATTAGAATTCCCCCATGTAGTTGCTTGATGGTTTTGTAAGGCTGAAGTTGAAAGATGCTATGAATTTAAAGGGGGGAAAAAAGTGTCAGGAAGATATGCTGCGTCAGCATAAGAGCAAAAAACATATAAAACTACTTAAAAAACCACTGCTGTAACAGTTCCAAATCAATATTCATTGAAATCATTGCTTCCTGCACCACCCCTTCCTTGCTAAAGACATCCAAGGCTCTTAACCAATCTTGCCGCTCCACAAGATTTTACAAACCATTATTATAGCCCCTGAATTAGGATACCCTTAGATCACACTTTTTCCACAACTGTATTGCACTGGTGACTCACAGTTCTACTGTGATAAATTAAAAGATCCTGCGTTTTTCCTTAGCCCCTTGTTTCCATTTGAATAGCTTCTAGATTATAGTATGAATTCTTGCTTTACAATTTAACATTAAAATTAAATCCCACCTCTACTAATACAGACCAGCATCTAGGTTTTCTTATGACATTCTTATCCTCCTGCTTACAGGCGATGCCTCCCTTATCCATTCCTCATCAATGGCCAATAGCTCATGTCTATTTCCTATGCCCAGGTCATTAATGAAAATATTAAGATTAGTCCTAAGAGTGGTCACAGAATCACAGAATCACAGAATAACAAGGTTGGAAAAGACCTTTAAGATCATCAAGTCCAACCATTCACATCCTAAACTAAACCATATCCCTAAGTACTTCATCTACCCTTTTTTTGAACACATCCAGGGAAGGTGACTCAACCCCCTCCCTGGGCAGCCTGTTCCAGGCCCTGACAACTCTTTCAGTAAAAAATTTTTTCCTAACATCCAATCTAAACCTGCCCTGGCACAGCTTCATGCCATTCCCCCTTGTCCTATCGCCTGTCACCTGGCTGAAGAGACCATCACCTACCTCTCTATAACCTCCCTTCAGGTAATTGTAGGCGGTGATAAGGTCTCCCCTCAACCTCCTCTTCTCCAAGCTAAACAGCCTCAGCTCCCTCAGCCGCACCTCATAGGATTTGCCCTCCAGCCCCTTCAGGGTCCTTGAGAACCTACCTGCCTGTAGCCTTACTTCCCCTTTCAGCACAACAGTCAGTCAGTTCTTTTTAGCCAGTGCTTTATCCAGTTTACAGTTGTTACAGTAATCCCCACCTTGCCTACGTTCACCAGTAATTTCCCATGTGGCACCATATCAAATCCTGTACTGAACACCAGAAAGATTAGAACTACCACATTTCCCTTGTCTTCAAACAAGCTTTTAGAAAAATCTTGGAACCAAGCTTGAGTTTAGAGAAAAATCTTGGTAAGAAACAGGTACTGTACTGGATGGAATAATAGGAAAGAAAATACTTGTGCTTGGGAGAAACAAGGTAGGCATCAGGATGCCTTGGGCCTTTGAAGTAAAATAGGCAGCATTTAGAATTTCTATGAATGACTTTGAAGAGTACAGTAAAAACATTGGTTCCTGATCTTTTTTTCCCTCAGGATAATAGGAGTGAAGAGGATTTTGAGAACTCCAGGAATAAGGTGAGAGAGAAACTCCCCATGAACAGTCCTAGGCAATTACACCACAGAGTCTGATGATAACCTACTTGTGTTTCAGGCAGCTAGCACCAGCCTTTTTCAATGCATGGATCACTAACAGTGATGAAATAATTATCTATTTGTGTGACATAGTTATACTACTAAATTAAGCTAATTGAGGTGCCTCCTCTCTCCTTTGCTTCTCAGCCTCTCAGTCTTCCAAATGTATCCAACAGTTCTGACAGAAACAGATGCTTCACCTTTTGCTGCTTCACATGCTGTAACACACACACACACAGTGTCTAGCTGCAGTGGATGCAATGGTTTATAAGAGATAACTCATATATCAGTTTAGTCACTTTGTTTTCCCTGCTGCTTATTCCCTGCTTACTTGTTTTCCCTGCTATTTATTCTCACACAGATGAAGAAATTACCCCTGATTTTCTGTGTGTACTTGTTGATTTGATAAATTTTTAGACTAAAAGTCATTAAAAGTATCATATCAAATACACGCAATTGCATATTTCAATGTTGAATGGATGAATTCTTTGTTGAATATGACATCATACCTGAAACACTACTGCACAGAATTTTCATAAATCACATTTTAAAAATGGACTTAAAGGAAAACCAAACAAATCCACTACAACAATATTTGAAGTGAAAAGTGCACTTTTCGTCCATATTTTTTCATTGAACGTTTCAATGCAAATTAAAATTTTTAAAAGATCAAAATTGTCTCTAAAAAGTGACAGGTAGTTTTGGAAATAGACTCAGTCCATCTAATTCTGTTCCTTTTGCAGAAAAACTGATTCTCTGCCACATATTCAAATTTTAAAAGGATTTGTGCTCTTATCTACAGTTAAGAATGGAGTATTTTTCAAATGGCAGCTTCAGAGAGTTCACGTGAAACCAGAGTTCCTTCCTATCGGCTTGTGCACACAATAGAGCAGGACAGGATATGATGATCTGCCAAACTATGCAAATCCACACATCCTGCATGCTACATGTGTGAACTTCACTTCAGACCTGAGTAAATTGTCATGGCAGAGTCGGTTAAGAGGCAACTGAAGGAAGGAATCCTAGGGTCCAGCCCAGCAGTCCAGAGTGGCCTCAACCTTTCTTCCCAGCCTCAAAAATGAAATAACAGATGTCAAGATCCTTTTGTTATAGCCCTGTTGTGACTTGCCCATAGATTGAGATGTTTGAATTTCATCTCCCTGCCTATCTGAAAGCCTGATGACATTGGGTTTGTGTGGGTGAGGTAGATTTTTCCTACAGTACATGCCTGCACAGCAACACTTGAAATGCAAAACACAAACATTTTCTTAACAGTGCTAAATGTCCTCATTATTGAAAGGAATGGAAACAGGCCAGAAACACAGTTCAGATTACCAGTGAACCACTTGAGCCAGCTGCACAAAAGTAGATATTATAACATAAGAAGGTACAGATGACTCAGCTGAACAAAAGAAATGACAGTATAGATATAGTACTTAATCCCTATAATCTGAAAGGTGAGAAAGGATCAAGAGGATTGCATTAATTGAAATATATCTGATTTTAAGATTATAGCTGCTGCTAAGATATAATCAAGTACACATTTTAAAACAGTGGATAAAACAGAAAGGAATCATTTCACACCTGCCATTGGAATTAACATCTTCCAGAAAGAATAACTTCTCAGATGCTGCCTGACCAAGAAATGGTGCAGGAATGGGGAACTGAGGATTCTCTAATGTCCTTCAAAAAACAACTAGTACCATCTTAAAGAAAACAATACTAAAAGAAATGAGCCTCAATGGGCTGAAGAACCTTTTTTCATTCCGACATTCCTGATGTTCTCCATAATGTCTTTTTTTTAAACATTACACCCCTCAATTAACTCATAATTGCTGTCCATGCCATATGAATTATGCAGCACTTAATGTAAATTCAGATTCCCTGGCACTGAACAAATCTAAGGGCGTTTCAGAACCTGGTATAATTACAAAAGTAATCCCTGTAGACTGAGGAAGCAAATCAGTATCATCACACTTTTTTTGATCCTGGTTGGTTTGTATGGTACTCCTGTGCTATGTTCCCCTTGGTCTTCCATGAAAATGAAATAGCAAGCAAGATCCTAAACTGGTGTAATTGAGTACAGGTCAGGAAAAATCAATGGAGCTAGCCCAGTTTACAACAGCAGTAGTTGCAATTCTAGCTAATTTCTCCTGATTCAAATTTTATCCTTGGTGACTCCTTCACTGAACCTGTCTTACTGAACTAAAATATGAGTGGAAAATATTACTGACAAAAGCAAAACACGTCTTGCTTTGAATTATTCAACTGTTGAAAGACACCACGTTTACCTAAAATAGCAACAGGAGGAAGCTGCAGAAAATTAGTGCATTGAAATATATGGCAACTTGTAGAACAGTGGACAAAGGAATATTTCTCTAATTCTTTATTGTCTGTGTTTATTTCTATAATCAAGTTTATAGGAGATAATAAAGAAAATATGTTAGGAGGGCATCTAGATTCTAAGTGATTTCTGATGATCTCTGAATACTAAGTGTTTCTCAACAAATGTAAAAAGATAGTTATCTAATAAGAATTGCATATATCAAAATTTTTCAGTCTACTGAGTACACAAAAATTGATTCCAGAGACTGGTCTTAGGCTGGGAATATATTTGATCAACCAATATCCAGATACTATACCTTCCTGATTTTAAAAAAAACCAACCCATAACAACAGTCCGTTAGCTATCATATCAAGGTGATCACTGGTAATTTTGACTAAGTACAAGACGAAAAACACCAAACTAACAATGCTAAGGTGCTCAAGATGAACTTCTATATGCATTTCTTAGCTAATGTGCTATTTTCAGTTTAGAAAGGAGCAAAGTAGCCCATCCTAGTTCTCTAACTTTCCGAATCTGTAGCTAGTGATAAGGTGTGATGTGAGGAGAGAGATGGCCCTGGAGAAGCAGAGATGAGGAAAGTTTGGAGGAGCAGAAAGATCAGCAGAAATAGAGAAGACAAAAGAAAAAAAAAGAAGGGGTGACAAGATACCAAGAAGAGATTACTACCAGTATCACAGGTGGCTGGCATGTCAAATCAACAGCTTTTAAAGCCTAAAAGCTTCCAGTGTGCATTTGCCTCATCTCAAGGGAATTGGAGCTAATGCAAAGCTTTGCATTTAAACAAATTTGACACTGAGCTTGGCTAAATTCAATCTTGAGCTTCCACAATTTATTTTTTTCTTCAGTTGAAGAAGATATTAAAACACAAGACAGCACAGGAGAGAATTTTGTCCACAAAGCCTCAAATCCCACACTCGCAGTTGACAAAGATCCCTAAAGACTTGGGAAAGAAAGTGTAGTAGGACTCTCTCTAAACATGCTTTTCCCTTAGTTCAATTAAATATATTCAACAAACCATCAACATAAACAAAACCAGTTCCTTTTCTAACTACTCCAGTTCAATCAGGGCTCAAACAGATACTGTCATTCAATGATACTCTCTTATCATTTTAATCTATTTAATAAAGATGAGCTGTAACCAGTGCACTTAGAAGAAATCAGTACAGAAAGAAAAATACCAAGCACACCACTACAGCTAATAAGATTATGATCTTCAGCAACTTTGTCATTGTATTTTCTGTGCCCAACCACTCTAAGAAACTTCTGAGGCTGACAAATAGGAGGGAAGATGGGTTATAAGGCCATGAGGTGCCTGTGTTTAGCATCCTGCTATTGACCATGCTGACAAGAATATTTATGCAGTCCTCCTGATGTATTACTTGAGTAGCTCATGATCTTTAATACATGCTATGTATGAAATACAAAAGTGTGAATATTTCTACTTTGCAGAAGATAGGTGAGAGTTGAGAAAGATGATGTGATTTTCCTGAGACAACTCAAAAAAAATTATTTGTGAAATCAAAGGTAATGAATTCAGCCTGGTCAAGCTTGGGATTCCTCCTCTACAACATGGATTAAGTAAAATTCTACCTCTAGATTCGACCCAGGCATCTGGCCTCCAACCAGAGTCAAACCATCACACCTGGCAATCTTACTCATTTAACAGGTGTTAAATTCACCTCCTTTGTCAATACATTGTGAACACACAACTTTTTTGAGGAATCTGAAGAGTCAAAGAGTTAAACTGAACAGATATGAAGTGCTGTGCAATTAAAATAGGTGACTGAAAAAATTTTACCAATGTTCCTCATCCTTAGTATTTCTTGCTTCAGGATGGTTTGTATTCCCTCACTGCCTGTAAAGGAAATCATTAATATTATCCCTGCTTTGCTGCCTCTTTGTCTCCCTCTCCCCCTTCTTTTATCTCTTTATAGATGCAAGTACCATAGTCTTTACTGAAAACTGAAGTATAACCATCTAATTGTTAATCAGCCAGTAGAGAGCAGCTGACATTACATAACAATTAGAAGGTTATGCCAAAATGATTCGCAGTTCAGGGTGTAAAAAATTAGGGAAAATCGATGTTTGCTGTACTTTTACCATAACTTCTCTTTCTGGGTATTTAGACCTTTAAAACCATGTTCTTAAAATCAAACTTGCTTTATTTTCAACAAGCACTGTTATTACAAATTGGAAGTCAACGGATGGTTTGCACTGACTTTAACCAACAGCTAAATGACTCACCCAAGGTTGTACAGGATGTCTGTATGAGGACAAGGAAGATTTTATTAGCTGTGTATACATTAACATTTTTTCTGCCTGGCTGTAACAGCTTTAAAATTTATTGCCAGTTCCTAGGTAATGCTCTGTGTTGCTATCCTGAAATAATCTGAAGCAAAATTTTTTGCTTTCGGTTTTCTTTCCAAATGTCCTAAAAAGATGAGGGAATCTGACTTTATTTCCCGAAACTTGGAAATAAAGTTGCATTGCCACCGAAACAAAATTGAAGAGTAATTATGTTTCTGTCTAAATATTTGTCAGTAAAGCTTTTCATTCCTGTCTCCCCCTTCAAAGTCTGCTACATTCAAAATAGTTAGTCACACCACAGAGCACAGAAATTCCTTTCTGAACATTAGCCATCCAATCCAGCTTTTTTTAGAAGCCACCAAGAAAACGGTGACCCCTTCCACACACATATAATACTGACAGTCACTCATGCATTAACAGCCATAAACCCCCAAAGGTCGTTTCCATGACAACCCCAGGGTCCTTAATGACCCTGACAGTTCAATGATTTTGTTTTGTTTGAGAGTGAAGGAATAATAAGTCTTCTCCCATCACCCCCTACCCCCTCCGCTGCACTGATACGCTGTTCATTATCTGATCCTAGGCTCAGCCCTGGAGACAGAGCGGCAGCCAGCTCTGAAAGACAAGAGCCTCGCTGCAGACAAAGAGCAGCGAAGGAGCTGAGCGTGCTCAGCATACTGCAGCAGCACCAGCCTCATTAATTCCATCACTAGCCCAATGAGTTTAAGCAAGTGCCAGGGGTATTACAATAGTTTGTAGCAATATGTTGCATAAGTGAGCCCCAAATCACTGTACAGTTATTTAGAAAGTACATTTTGCATACCACTAGCAGGAGTGCTTTTATTAATGATGTGTACCAGAAACACAATAAGATATTGCAGCTAGTCTGCAGCAAGACCTATAATTTTAATGATGTGATGAATAAGGCAATTAATGTACTTCAATCTATTTCCCATATGTATCGTATTTAACTTCAAAAAACTAAAGAGATATCCAAGAGAAAGAAACATAATACCACATCACTAAATGAGTAGGCTATTCCTAATGCTTTGAATGCACGTTTCTTAGTTCTGCTCTTCCACTGAACCTTCTATTCTTTAATTAGGAATCAGCTATAGGCATATGCAGACTTCCATTCCCAATATTAAACACAGTGTATTCATTAAATGGTCTAGAAACTGCCCCATTGTTGATCCAATGTTATTCTTTACAAAATTCCACTAAAAGCCGCTTCCATTGTTTACATGAAATTATATACATTCATTTGATCACATTCCAACATTATCTCATCGTGACTATGCTCTTACTAGTGCCATATTAAACCAGCTCTTTGGTGACCTACTTTATGGATGGATGGATCTAAATTGCCTATGTTTTCTTCCACTTCATAGATTAACTGTGCATTGAACACAAATGGTATAAATTACCGACTCCAAAAGGTTTCTCTAACCGGTATCAATAGCCATTGGCCCCACAGCTTTCAGAGTGGCTGCAAGTCATAGTTGTGCACAGAGGCCACAGTTGCCTCTTCCTTTTCCTCCTTGTACAGAGACCTCAGGGCAGTAAACCGGGACTGAAACACCTGCTATGGCTGAAAAGTCCCAGGTTTTTCTTTATAGGTAAATATGCCACAGTTAGGATAGCCTTGTACCTGTGATGTAAGAGGTGATTCAACCATTCTAATGGCAGAGAGAGAAGTCTTTAATGTGCTTCAGATCAAGTAATACTAATTTCTCTGTATTTGATTTTATTGTTCAAGAGTCAATCAAGTGAACTCCGCTCCAGAGGGTTTCAGGAGAAACTCGGTATGGTGCAATACCTCAGTGTATGCTCATCTCTCAGAACACAGGTCCCATAATATAACCAACCACAAGGACTGTCCACAACTCTCCAGTTCAGCACTCAGCCGTTTATCCAAACAAATATTTTAGACAAATGAGTATTCCTAAAGAAGCCATCTCCCTCAGTACCTGAAGTCCATGAGCTTTCATTTTTGCTGCTAATTGTATGCTTACATTCAGGGTTATTTTGGGGGTGAAAGTTACTCAGTGCTTTGTAGGATAGAAAAATTTAAAATAAAACTTTCTTTATTCTGAAGAGTGCAACCTAATGTGACTCAAACTAATTACACAGGAAGTCAGAGTTAGGACTGGAGCACAGGCATACTAGACCCTTCTGCACTTTATCAGAATCACAGACTGGTTTGGGTTGGAAGGGACCTCAAAGACCACCTAGTTCCAACCCCCTGCCATGGGCAGGGACACCCTCTTCTAGTCCAGGTTGCCCAAAGCCCCATCCAACACTGCCAGGGAGGGGGCAGCCACAGCTTCTCTAGGCACCCTGTGACAGGGCCTCACCACCCTCTCAGGGGAAGAATTTCTTCCTAATATCTAATCTAACTCTACCACCTCTCAGTTTAAAGCCATTTTTTTTGGGTGGGGAAAAACCAGCCCCAACTTTCCTAGCAGTCAGTTTCCACTCCCTCCAATACAAGGATATATTTTTTAATCTTGCCTTCACTCAGTGCATTCCTCTTTAGTACAACCTAATGCAATGTCACTGGAATGTCAGAGTAAGAGGCAGCACAGCAACCTCCAAGCCTCATGCAAGAAGGAAAAGAGATATAAAGAAAGATGTTATCTTTTTCTACAGTTAATAATTCTCAGCAGCATGTCTTGATTGTACACTACAAAGTAATCCAAACTATCAGTTACAGACGCACTATAGCCTATGTATTCCCCAAATATGACATTTCCTCCTGCCTGCCATCTATGTTTCTCTCCATATTGGCAGAGCTTTCCAAGTTCTGCAGAGCTTCCCCACAGAGCAATGTTCACTTCCTAAACAAGTCCTTTGCCTCTCAGTTTTATTAACATATTCTAAGCATATCCCATATTATATACAAGTAGTCTTGGTATGATAGCAATTAAATATGCCCAGAGGCACAGATTCTCTCCTCCAAGTGTGTATGCATTTCTCATTAATGTTAATGGTGGCTATGTAGGAGCAGGAAGATTCCTAGAAGTACCTAAAAAGTGGGGAATGCAATGATGCTGTGTACACAAACCTAGGAGGTAGCCCTCTGATTCCCTGAGTTTTGATAATCAATGTAAAATCTTAAGTCATGAAAGAAAGAAATTAAACACCAAATACATCAGGATTCTTATACAGTCTCCAAATGTAACTACAGTCTGTTTCTGGCCTTGCAACCATATAGCACAGATAGCTATGAAACAATGTGCAATCCCTGAATAAATTTGAAGAGGTGGTGTCACAACTAGAAATACTCACAGAATCTGGATGAAACTGGGACCCTACTGAAAAGTGTCTCCTCAGAAAATGTGTAGCATAAATGCTTCTTCCCCAGTAAGCTTAGACACGAAACAGGCAAGACAGACAAAAGCGGTCATCCCCATTTTACATACTAGCAGCAGAGGCATGCACAGATGACATCCCTTGCCCAAATTTACAGTAACAGGAAACAGGATCAGGCAATAAATTTCCCAAGATCTAATCCAGCTCTTTCACTACATGAACGTCTGTCCCCCAGTCTGAAAGTTTCCCCTCCCATCCCATTCAACAGTACATGAAAGAAAAAAATGCATCCAACAGGATTTTTTGTGGGATTCCCTCTTATATTTCATCTTGTTACAGTCATAGAGCACATAGTGACAAACATTTGAAATTCCTTTTCCAGCAGGGAACAAAAGATTCCTAGTGGACCAGGTTCTACAACTTTTTAGGAGCGGTACCTTACCTAGAAAGTGAAAGACTGAAGCAATATACATACGTCCCTGAAGCTTTCACTTCTGATTAGAATACATATTTGCCAGGGACAATACTAAAAGTTGTTATTGTACACAATTACGTACAAAACAAGCGTGGTGCAAAAAGAAGAAAGATGTGATTTAAATTGAAGGACCATGTGGGATGTGTCACATCTGAATATGTATGAGGCAAGCCTTTCCCAAGAGAATGTTAGTAATGAGGAGAAAAACCTCAACAACAGAGTGTCTGCAAACCATGATTCCTCCCTTCCAACATCACAACTATTAAGTATAATTTTATTCATTTATTTGGGAAACTTAGTATTTCAAGTTTTCACATATATACTGCCTTGTGAAACAAAATTGCCGCAAAGTAAAAGGATTTTAATGGCTAGAGAAGAGATATAGGAGCAAGGAAAGGAGGATTCTATTCTTTATTTTGCTACAACCTCCTATATGAATCTGAGCAGGTCACTTTACCTGAACTTCTGTAAAGTATGTCCTAAATATCTCAGGTGATGTGAAATGTACTTCGGGTTACAAAACAGTTTAAGATAACAAGATGGATGATGATTCAAAGTGAACATAACTGTATGGTAGTCTTTAGTATGTGCAGTTAATTATTTACACTAATGTAGTGTCTCTCTTTGCTTATACATAAAATAAATTTGTGTTGAGCCATAAAGAGAAATGTCTTGAAATGGTGTAATTTAAGGAGCCCTTTAAAACTCAGAAATACTTGTTTCCTCTTTTTTTTTTTTTTTTTCTTCCAATGGTACTGCTCAGGGCTATAATTTCCATGGTAATGAAAAGACAGGTATCTGAAATGAAAGTGTTAGAATAACAAGCCTTTTCCATTTCACTGTTAAGAGCAGGACAATAACTGCTAAAGTTCAGATACAGCAGAACTGAAAAAACCCATTTTTTTATTACCTGGCTTGCTAAAATGTAATCTGTGGCAATTTGCCCAGGCCTCCTAAGGTTGAATCAGAAGACACTACTGTTATTCCTCTCAGTACTAGTTGCCTGTGCTAGTCTAGACACAGTTTGACGTCAAGAAACGCTTCTACTACCAGGACAGGTATTTAAGACTGGAATAAAATATACTGAACCACAGTAAACTCAAGCTTCAATGCTCTATTTTATATTGGAATTACCTTGATACTCCAGAACACATTGTATTTTATTTAGGAATTTTGCCAGAGACATTTCTTTACTTTTTAACCAACATGAAGTGATTCTACATTATTTACAGGATTGTTATCAAGTTAGAGATGGTTTCTGCAAGTAATGACATCTGACTATTCTTTTCCACATACAACAAAATTATTCATCATTAAATCATTATTTTTGTATCATGCCAAGGGCTAAGTTCCAATGGAGGAATAAAGCATTTAGCAGAAGTGAAGTAGAAGGTGGTTACATGCTGTAAATCCCAGGGATTATATTTATTTGACCAGGAAGTAGAATCTTCTTTCCCAAGAAATTCTGGCATTTTTAAGGACAAGTTTCTAGAGGTTCTAGGTGCAGTTTTCAAAGGGTATAAACTCACATATGCCTGCTGCCTACAAAAATCAATAGCTGAAGTGCATAAAACCCCTACACAAGAGCAAGTTGTTAATTGCTTCTCTTGGATGCATATGTGAAAATCAACTATAAATAACTCAATTCCAATCTAACCCTCATGACAAATACATTTCAAATTCACCAAAGTTTCCTGTGAACCCTGAACAATCAGAGAAACCCTGAACAATCAGAGAATTTTTGATAGCACTGTCAAAAGCCATAGACACTGTCAGGTCAGCTACCTGATCTCTTCTACATAAGTACAAGGAAAAAAAAATGCAAACCAGATATTTTTCCTCAATGCTTCACCTGACCTACTTGGATTATGTACAACCACCCACAGAACACAGAAGGACACCAGTTCTTCATCCATTCTGCCCAGTAGTTCTAACCAATTCTTAAGCTATATATGAAAGGGTATGGCCACCAGGTCTTCCTTTCAGTGTGCTTTTGAGTGAAAGGGAGCATGATTTCCGTGTTTTGCTTGGAATTTATTCCTTGTTTTGTTCTGTGTTTTCAACAAACCTGTTGGGAATTTAGGTGGAGAAAAAGATCTTAAATGGGTTAAAAATAAGCTATGATTCTTTAAAAAGACAGAGGAATTTCTAGGTATGAGTAGATGCAGCATGTTCATTACACACACCTAGTAAGAACAGGACACTTGGGCTGTAACAGAGAAGGGACTGCACCCTTAGGTTGAATAGCATGGATTCTGTCCAAGTCTGGCATCAGGTACTTAAAGTCCCTCAAGACTCTGGGCCTATGCTTTTGACTCTATGTCAGGCATTTGAAACATCGAGTGCTGAATCCAAGTCCCTCTTGCAAATCCAGCCTTTGAAATGTGATACCTTTAAAAATCTAGCTTTCACACCTTTATATTTTTAATTCATTTCTTCCTCTGTTTCTAATAGTTCCCACCCCATGTCTTGTTAACAGGATTATTTCATCTGCTAAAAATCCTGACCAAGTATTTTGTATTTCCTACTACTCCCAGTCTGTGAAACCAGCTCTTGTGCTTCAGCTCAGCTGAATTCCAACCTGGTCCTAACAGGAAGATACCTCAAAAGGAACTACTTGAGAGCATGATCTTTCAAATCAGCTGGGTTCACACTGATTTCAAAATTTCTGTATTTCCTTTCATAATAATGCAATTGTTTGAAATTACCTACTTTGAGCCCTCAGGAAATACCTGAGAGCATAACATTCCCAAGATGACAAGCAAGTCAACAATGTGTTCAAGTTTCTGATTATTATCTGTATAAAATAAATTATTTTAAGAATTTCTTGCTTTCATCTGATTCTGGGGTGATAAATTGTTGCTCTGCTCTCTTAAGCCAATTTATGGAAAGCATGAGTTTACCTAAAAACCACGGAAGTTTCCCAGACATAGGGGACCATTCCTGGTATAGGCATCCTGCCCAACCAACCCTTCCTAAGTGTCACTACCTTTGACTGTATACTGTACCAGCCAGAAGCAATATTACAGACCCAGCTTCATTGCCACTCAGGTTTCAGCAAGGGTGGTTCCTCACTGTGAGAATGCTTTTGAGCTCTCCTGATCAAGTTATCTATGGCTACCTTACTAATTCATCCTGAAAGAAGTCATCTAGATTTTCACCTGTATCCATCTATATTAGGCAAAGAAAACCTGTATATCTGAAGAATTTATTTTCTTTTTCTATGTTTAATTTGTTTGTTCTGCTTCTTTCATGACAAATAAGAGCAATACTGGTAAAACCCACATGTCAATAAACATTAGTTAGGTGCCAAAAAAAATTAAGATACAAATTCTAAAAAAACAAGAGAATTTTCACTCTCAATTTTGGAGCGTTATACTGTGAGACAGAAAATGTTGAGAGCTTGCCACAAGGAAACAGCTCAAACATAATTATCCTTTTCTTCATTTTGCAAGTAGTTGCAAGACAGTCCTCGTGGCAGTGTAACACTGCAAAGGGAGGAGGCAGATAGCAAGACAAGCGAGCACTAACAAATCTGACTTAGAGGTAGAATCTTCTTGATTGATGACGTTTTGTTTCTACTTTTCTCTCACTCTTGCACTCTGCAGTACAGCTGAACAAGGAACCTTTTGAACCCTTTAATATTATGTTTTACCAAACACGCATGCTATAACAACTCATATTTTAACACAGGGCATTCAGTGTTTCAAGTAACATGAATTTCAATGATCATTTTTTAAAGATTTTTAATAAAATGAATAAAAATATAATTTCTAGATGTGTCTGTGTCTCCACATACATATTTACATATCTATCTCTTCACATGTGTTTTCATAGGAACATGTATTTCAGTAAAAACCATTTTGGTCACAGGATTCTCAGATTACCCACCTATACTGTCATACATAGGAGTAAATTTATGTTTTCCATTACCCTGTGAACACTGCAGTGTGCTGCTACCAATTGCCCATTGTGAACGCATTTTGTAAGCAAGGCCACGCTACACTTGTGGACCAAATGGTGTATGCCAAATGATTATGCAGGCCTTAAGGCACTCTGAGTATATAAACATTTACAGTACAACAGATCTTTGGCCAAGGGGCCAAGTAATTGATTACAGGGTTATGAATGCCACTGGGTTTTATTTATAAAAATCCTGTAACACTGGCTCTACTTCAAGCAGAACTAGCACTGCCAGGTTTTAAAAGTAGAATACTCCTAGGTGAATTCAGGAACAAGCAATCTTCGGAGCAGACACTGTAGAACAAATAGGAGCAGATCTACACTCAGCTATCATTTTTCCTGAATTCATGATATCTGACAATTAGGCAAATGTATTACAACAATACCCTGACTCGTTATAACACAAATGAACATGAAGAGGACCCCTCCATCAGGAATATTACAGGAAAAGCACAAGGACACTGAGTTATGTTAAAAATAATTTAAGAGTAAAAAGATTAAATACATGAGAAATATTTAACTAAAACTAGCTGAATAGTAGTTTTAAATACAGACATTGAATAGAAAATGTTAGATGCTGGAAAAGGGGTACAGTATTATAGGAAGTATATTTTCAGTAATATTTACTTTTTCCATCAAATCTGAGTTAACAGTTTTGAAAGGTAAGGAAAAATTTCTGCGGAAAAGCAGAATGATATATATTGATAGTCTGCTGTATCACTCACATTGAGTCAGAGAAGCTATTTTTATCTTTAGAGATAGCATTCTTAGATACACATATGTCAATAAAGAGCAATGCAGAAGCATGTTGGCCTTTAGTTTTACATCTGCAAAACACAAAGTTGCTGTCATATGGACAGTTAACTTTGCACACTCTGTAAAGCCTGTTGACACACCACCTTATTCAAAAATGCACATAAGGGCACAGTCAAGTGTCCTCTGGAGCGGAATTAGCTGTCCCGATTACTTCTCAGTTTAAATCAGTTTTGGTTTTTTCCTTCTTCTGGCTGCTTCTCTTTTAACTGGAAGAAAAGAATGTGTGAGTGCTCCCTAAGCTGCTTCAGTGGAGTCAGACACAAAGGGTAAAATCACCTTAACCGACAGACAAAAGCAAGCTGTAGGTTAGAGGCAATGACTTTAACTGTTCCAGTTGCTTATAAAATGACTAACACCTATGCCTTTGCAGGGCTGGTGAAGAACACGCTACCCTCCACAGCACTTGCCACAAATCTGCTGAATCTACTTCTCTCAGCACAAACTCTCTCACTCTAAAAGTGGTCTCCAGGCACTGTTTCCTGCAAAGCTATATGAATTTGGATCTTCCTCTTTCTACTTTCCTTGAATCTCTGCATTATAGGCCTTTCGAGCATTGACTCCATCACAGACAGGTGTTTCTGCAAGCAGGAAGAGGGAACTGTGAGCTTTGCTGCTTTCCGCAGGACAGCAGCAGGGCAGGAAGCTGATTCCAGAGTTCACTCAGTGACACCACCCTACCAGCTGCCTCCAAACCCAGATAGATTATGAGAGAAAAAAGAGGTGTTATAAGTAAACAGTAAAAAACCCCAGGTTTGTACTGTTCTCGCTACATTTGTAAACAACTAAGAATGAATAAAGTGATGCACAGATAACGATTCTGTGTCTCAGTTTTCATTGCTCTAATAGCCTTCTTCTAAGCAAAACCACCCAGGAAGAATGGAATTCTGTGTATTATATCCAAAACCACTTTTCTAGAACATGGATAATAAATGTGGCACCAATACTAAGTGTTACAATTTAAAATGCAACAGATACATCATGGGTAAGTTGAATTTAACTGCAAAATAATTCAGGGAGATCCACAGTATGTAATATTTATAGTACAATGGCACCTAAAACTATGGTAAACACTGTTCAAGTACTCTGTGACTGTTAGGAGCAATGCCAAGCTATTTCCTGGCAACTCAATGGATCTGAAGAATACAAAAGTGGTTTCGGGCTTCCTTTGCTTCCTTTAAGGTCCTGCCCTGAACAAAGGTTAGCCAGACTAAGTCCGAGGTCTCAGAAGAGCTAATATGTTTTCCTTTGTACAGGATCTGTAATTGGAAAGCTTTTGGAGCAGTAGGAAGGCAACCATGCAGTTCTGAGAGAGTATGTGGTACATTTCATCTGTCATACAAACAAGAAACAAATCACTTCCAGTGGTAAGAAGCCAACAGCCACATCTCTAGAATAGATATGGAACAGAACTGCTGCTGTTAGAAATGATAAAGACTTATTGATCTGCTAGCCCAGCCACCTGCAAATTTAAGACTGTACTCTACAGGATGTCTGCTATTGTTTTTTTTCTAGACTGGTTTCAAAAGACTACATATTGATGATCCCACCACTTCCCTTGTCGTTTTATTCCAATTTTTAGATATCTTCCTGTCAACAGGGCGGGGAGGTGCGGGTGGGGGGGGGATTGCTTGATGTCCAGTGTGGATGTGTTCCTTAGTCTGTAACTGGATGTCCCTTTAAATATTTTCTTGCTTTCTTGATGTTTATTGCCCTACAGAAAGGTCTCCTTTTTACCTTTATTTACCCAGCTTTGATATTGCCTCAGAAATCGGTCCTCCCCTGAATGGTTATTCTGGTAAAATGATGAGCACTGGTCATTTTCTGGTTGCCCTTTCCAGCTTGTTAGATTCTTTCTCTCCAAGCTCTCTAGGCAGCATATTAGCAATCAGCTGTCCAGGATGACAGGCACACAGGATAAGAGAAATCCAAGAGTGAAAGGACCTAATTAATAGAAAACCAGGAGAAGCATGTAAATGCAGGGTGTTGGAGCTTAAAATGAAAATGGGGAAAAACATGTTGTGTTTTTTTAGAACCTTTGTAATTGTTTTATGTCAGAAGTGCCCAAGGCTAACCAGCCTTTAGTGGATTGATAAAGGACCAATGTGTCGGGTCTTATTTAGTGAAAGAACCCAATTAATTATTATACAGAATTAGATGCCATTTAGCATTGCTTATATTACTGATGACTCGCTAATTTGGCTGGCTCTGATGTAATTACAATTAATTTACGTCCTTAATCCTAATGCTCTAACCTGGCTTTGATTTAATCAGGCGATGTGGAGGTATCACAATCAAAACAGCATTGAGGAGCTCACTGCTAAAAACAGATAATTACACCTTACAAAACATATCCTTCCTACCACTCACATGTCTTGAAACACTGAATTAGGACAGTGAAAATTCTGTCAGAAAACGTCAGATAGGAAGCCTGGTGTAAGGTAATGGAAATATGCCTTAACAATTGCCAACAGAACCGTACCCCCTCTTTTTTCCTCTCACCTAACCAAACCTCTTTCCTAGCACACTACATCACCACAGGCTTAAAGTGACTAGTGCCAAGGACCTAATGACTATTCAATGAGCCACCCAAAAGATATCAGAAGAGACATCAGGAGCCATTCACACATCAGGAGAACATTCCACTATCAGGAGAGACAACAGGCAGGAGAGCATTCCATTGTCAGGAGCACACATGTGAGAGCCATTCACACATCGGACATTCCGTCATCCACCCTGAAGCATTCCCACAGGCCAGGTGGAAGTTTGTGGCGATACAAAGGATGGCTACAAAAAGGGAGCATTCAGCCATGGAAAGAAACCAAGCAACATGAGGGAAGGGAAGCAATGGAGAGGGACAAACGAGGAAATGCTCTCCCCTTCCATTGGACCCGGAGACACTGAAGAATACTCTGCCATCGGATGGAATGCGGTAGCTTTGTGGTGGTAGATATATCCCACCCCACCCCCACCCCCTCATCCATCTCTCTCTTCCTCTTTACTATTCTCTCTATCTCTCTTTTCCACCCTTTTCTCTTTCTTCCCCCCTTTCCCTGAACACTTTGTTGTGGGCCAAATAAAGCAACCTTAACTTTGATTCCATTTCCAGTCTTAATTCTGTTCTCCGAGAACTGCGAAGAATTTATCACAATAAAACACCTAGTAATTGGACATCACTCGGGGGTTAAGCCCAGCCACCCCCAGCCACCCAGAGCGATCTGAGGTTCCGTTGGAATGCAAGGGGGTTTAACCTCTGCCAAACTAAGGCTTGTCTAGGTTGTGGATCGTGACACCTGGTTAAAGTGCAGAGAAGAGCTGAGGACACTGCTCAAGGTTCTTCCTTCCCTTCTCTCAGAATACAGAAGAATAGTTCTAGTTATTTAGCTGCAATCCACTGATCTCTGGGTAAGACCAATGAACAAATATATCTTCATGTCATGCCATCAAGACAGGACAGGTGACAGACA
The DNA here is from genome assembly GCA_020800305.1 of Porphyrio hochstetteri. Lineage (NCBI taxonomy): Eukaryota > Metazoa > Chordata > Aves > Gruiformes > Rallidae > Porphyrio > Porphyrio hochstetteri. The sequence continues at coordinate 14,526,959 of CM036911.1, forward strand.
GTAAAGCTGAACTGCCTATAACATCTAGAAGAACATATTAATGAAAATAATAGCAACAGAGAATTCAGTGCAGGTATGTCTGGGTGAAAAGACAAAGCAAATCTAAGTAATGAGCCCCTTCTTCTGTGGATGGTGGTCTTTTGCACCCCTTATGCATCCCTAAATGTCAGCTTCCCTTGGCCAGTTACCACTGTTGCAGCTTGGTTATAGCTGTCCTCTCTATCTCATCCCAGAAAGATGGGCTATACGGAGAATCCTAAAGGTGGAGAGAGACAAACAGGTCTCAGCCATTACTGTACTTGCTAAAGAGGTCCTTTCCTGTTGTTTAGTTCTCTTGTGAAAGGAAAACAAGTAATTTTGATGAATCAGTCTTCATGTGCTTTCTAGGAAACCATATATAAAGCAAGCCTGGATACACAGCATGTCATTTTGCTGTGGATTTCCTTCTCTTACTTCCTGATTGCCCATTGGGCAATCTGTGCCCAGACCCTTACATTATGATGTAGTCTCTGCCTTATTTTCTCCTAATACTACTCTCTTTTTATACTCCAGTGTTGCATGGATCTGAGAAGGTATCTGCTTGTTATATTTCCACACTCCTAAACTATTAATTTAAGTTAATTTAAGTAATTCTTGGGGAAGTATTTTCGCTACTCTTTCACTCTTGGGCATATAATTTAACACATGCCCCACTATGAGAAGCTTCTTTGCTGCTGCTGAATTGAAAGGCACAGCAAGTCTCTCCCTCTCTCCCCCTTGGAGGCCAGCCTGACAAAAAAGCAAGTGACTTCAGCTGAAGAAAGACTACCAGAGCAGAATGCACATGGGGGCAATGCAAATCTGCTTATTCCTTTGCAAACAGCACATCTTTCAGCCCAAAATAGCATACTGGGCCAGCATACTGCCTAGAGTAGTGAGGTTATCATAACACTGCGAGTCAGACACTCCGCAGGCTGGAATACCAGAAACTGTTCAGTTTCCAATACAGGGAATTTAATTTCAGTTGCCTTGGTTATGTTGCTTTGCAACTATCAAACTGCACTTATTTCCTATAACCATGCTTCTGTAAGCTGGAGTAGAGTTACAAAACACTAAGCTTACTGTTACTGATGGCCACTAAAGGAACTGCCATAACTTAGTGTCTTCTACCTTATTGATTGAAAGCAGAACACTTTTATGAGAAAGGACATAACTTCAAGTTATGCTTTCCTGCTATGATACCTTCTGCTACATGCAGGGCCAACTCTTTAAAGGACCTGCATCTTTCCATCTGTCCTTTTGTTAGTTCATCACATACAACCTGCACCCAGATGTAACAGAAAGAAGGTGAGCAGAACTCTCTGCTCATCCCCCTCCCCATGTCTCATACATCTTTTGGCATTCAGTCTCCTGCACACTCAAGTCATCCCAGTTCTGTACAGCACTTAATCTCACAAAACATATGCCTAAATCCTGCTAAAAGCCCTGAGAATTAAACATATATATGTATGCTTTGTTGAAAAGAGACAGGGTCCTTAAGCAGAGCATCAGAGAGCATCCTGCATCCTCTTCTATGTAAACGTTGGGTCCAAATTGTTGCAAGCACTTTTATTAGTTGGTGTCTAGGACAGGCCTGACTTTATCAAGTTCTCATGGTTTTCACAGAGGAGAAAGAAAAGAGGGTAGTTTTGAGCAGGGAGGAGAGCTGTCCCTTCCGCATATATGAAAACATCTCCCCAACAGCTGAAATTGCTGCAGATGTGCTGCTTTGAGATGCTTTCTCTCTACAGCAGGCATGCTCCAGAGGAGATAATGGCTGCCATCCCACCGAGAGCACTGTTATATGATCCTCTTTCAGTTATTTGAAATATGGACTTCACTCAGAGGATTCTTGGAATAGCTGCTCCAGCTGTTCTGGAGAGATAGAAAGCTGTCACAGGAGACATTGTTAAGACTCTGGTAAAATCAGCAGCTGCACTAAAGATCTCACATAAACTCCTTAATGGTTTGTACCATTCAGTCAGGAGTCAAAGAGAAGTGAAATGTGGTCTCTGACTATAAGGCAGTTTGTATTCCATGCATCAAGGCTGTGCTTGAATTTGGCAGACAGAATAGGAAAGACCCTAAACGGATCCTTTTATCTAGTGTCTGAGCAGTTACTTGATCTAAGAGGTTTGTATACCTGCAACCAGCAATGTAAATGTCTGAGACAAATTACAAGGCAGCAGTAGTGTTACAGTGAAGGATGAAAGTGCACAGAGAAAGGCAAACAAGCAAAGCATTACAACAGCCACTTAATGGCAAACACATTTATTAACATCAAATGCGATGTTTGTAGGTTTTCCCTGCCACAACCAGCTGCAGATGCCAGCTACTTAAAAAGATGAAACAGTGCAGTGAATAAAATAGAGGGATTCTTTTTTTCTTTTTTTTCCAGCATAGTCTGCCTGCATTCTTGGCAGTGGAAGCAGGCTCCCAGCTCTGTCTTCGAAGGAACAAAAGCCATGCTGGCACACAGCGAGCAACTTGATTTCACAAGGCCTCCTGGGAAGACCGTACCGGAGCACAGCTCTGTGTCTGGCAGCTGTATCCTTGAATAAAAAGAGGAGGAGGAAAAGGGCATGAAGGAAGGAGCATGCAAGGTCTCCATACCATACATGAGAGGCTTTTACACAAAATCAGACATCCTTGCCCCAAAGTATTCAATAAAAGAAGTGTTCAAGGTGAACCACTATACTTACTGCACACCACAGCAGCACATTTCACAGGCTACTGTTCTTTTATTAGAGATGCTTCTCAAAGGTTTTATTGCCACCCATAGATTGTAAGTGTTCAGGTTTTTTAAGCGTGGGAAAAATGAAGTAGTAGAACTAAAGAAAAATTTGAAAATTCAAGATACTTTATAAAGCAAAATTAGCATTCTTTCCTTTTACTTTTTGCTCTTGCTCAGGAAAAAAATGCAGTCAAAGTGCCAGTGGGGAGTGGTCATATTTCAGTGGAGTACATCCGTTTATTTCAGTTAAAGGGATTGATTCAAAATAGGTATTTTATGATGCCAGTGGTGTGACATGAACAGAAAACAGCTACAGAAATGAATGCATGACTCAATGGAAATTCACACAGAGGTAAAGATATTTATATTAGCACTTGATTAGCTCTGAAATTGGAGAGTGCAAGGCAAACCTTCCATATCTTTGGTACTGATTTGCATCAAGACCTTGATCTAAGGAAGGTACAAGTGAAAGCTCACTCACTCAGAACCTTAAAAATATTATAAAGCTCTGTGCAGTCAGGACACTTATTGTAAACTAGAGCCAAAAATTTCCTTTGTTTCAAAGTCCTAGTAAAATTCTAGGCAAATTAGAAAAAGAAGAGGGGAAAATTAGTATTGCTATGATAATATTGGTGTCTCAGCATATTTCCAGGATCTTTTTTTCATTAATCTCCAGTGTATTTAAAGTCATGCAGAGAATTAAATACAATGGAAATCAGAACAGATTTCCTTAAGGGCATATTGACACTTTATCTCCTGTTCATTGGCATAGATGTAAACAGGAGCTGCAAAAGACTAAGAATCTCTTCTCTTGCTTATTTTACATTCTTAAATCACAGTAGGGCTTACTCTGATATCTCCCTTCTTCCACCAGGGAGGAATGAGGGAGGGCATGCACTCCCTGAAAGTAAACCTCTGGCACTGGAAAAGCAGTGTTCAGTTCTCTGAGCAAGATGGTGATCCTAGTAATAATAAACATCTGGCTAACTTAAACCACTGTCAGAGCAAGAGTTTATTTTAACTATTAGCAGTGCTTGGTGGGTCAGATTAATTCTTCCTCCTATTCTGAATATTACTTCTAATCATAAATAAATCCATTGACTTCAGAAGGACTCCTGGCATAAGATTGTCACAGGTATACATTTTAGAGAACCGAGGCTTTAAAACAAAACAAAATGCCCCCAAACCCACCCCTCACCCATAGTCTATTAGTTTTATGCCAAATCCTTACTAGTTAGGAATTGTTTTCCGTGTCAAACAAAATTTGCTGGTGGTTCAATATTGCATATATTGCTGTGTGTTGCAGTTTTGCATAACTGTGTTGTCGAGAAGGCTTCTGCAAGCAGCAGCTAGAAGCTCTCTGCAGGCCCCAGAAAGTAAACATCGGCCAATTCAAGGCCAAAGTTGCTGCTGACCAGGGCCGAGGCAATCAGCGATGGTCACAGTGCCTCTTTGAATCACATATAGGAGAAAAAAACCCTGCTGGCAGATGCATTTTGCCATCAGAGAAGGGAGGGAGAAGATGTAACAAGCCCTGCAGACACCAAGACCAGGGAAGAAGGAGTAAGGGGAGGAAGAATGAGGCCCTTCCAGTGCCGGAGAGAGAGCTTCCCCTGAAGCCCGTGGAGAAGACCATGGTGGAGTGGGTGTCCCTTTGCAGCCCATGGGTAAAGACGGGGAGCAGAGACATCTACAGCCTGTGAAGAGATTGATCCACACCACAGCAGGTTTGCTGAGGGACTTGTGACTCTGTGGGGGACCAGGCCACAGGAGTCTGGGCCTGAAGGTCAGCACCCCATGGAAGGGGGCCATGCTGAGGCACATGGTGAGGAGATGACTCCCCGATAGAGAGGACTCACGCTGGAGAAGTTTGTGGAGGACTGTCTCCCGTGGGTGGGACCTCATGGTGCAGCAGGGGAAGGGTGTGTGTTTGGAATGCCCCCTTAGCCCCCAAGCTAAGACAGAAGACAACTTGGGAGGAACAGACTGAAACCCCCCATTCCCTGCCCCTCCCTGCGCTGTGATGCGGGGGAAGACGGGAACGAATTTATGATTAAAGTCTGCTAAGAGGGGAGGGGTGGGGAGGAAGTAGAAGTATTAAGGTCTGGAGGAGGAAAGCAACTTATGAGGAACTGACCGGAACGCCATTCCCTGCCCCTCCCTGCACCATGTTGATGGGGGAAGAAGGGAGTAAAATTGTGATGAAGTTTAAGTCTGCGAAGAAGGAAGGGGTGGGGGGAAGGTGCTTCAAGACCTGGCCGCATTTCTCATTACCTGACTCTGATTCACTGGGTGTGTAGTTATAGTAGTAATGAATTAGTTTTCTTTCTTTTATTCTGTGTTGAGTCTGTTTTGCCCACTGCACTATTTGGAAAGTGATCCCTCTGTCCTTATCTTGAATCCTAAGCCTCCCAACATATGGGGAGTGAGTGAGCAGCTCCGGTGGGCATTTGGCCTCTAGCCAGGGCCAAAACACCACAATGTGAGTTTGACAATTATATAACCAGAACAAAACAGATCATGCTGGACTATCTACAGTGGCGACCTCATTTCCTTGTTGGCCCATCTCCTTGGGTTAGTTGGTTAAGTAGCTTACTCTCAGCACAACCAAATAATCCTGTCTGATCATCCACTTTACATCTTCATAGTGTTTCCTTATTCACCATTAGCCCAGTTGATCTGAAGAGTGGGGATGTTTAGCTTCTTAACCTCTTATAAACTTTTTTCTTTTAGAATTTCTATGCAGTATCTTACTGCAGCATCATATTGCCGGTTCTGTGTCAGTAATGGTCCATGCTTTTTGTCCCTCTTTACAAGCCACGCACAACATACTCTATGGCTCTGAAGGTAGTCTCATTCTCACAGACATAAACTGAATAATCATCTTTCTATTTCAAACATAGGCTCCATAGCCACTGGCGTATTTATTTCTAATCAACTTTTAAAATGGCATTATTTAGAGCTGCTTAACCACATTATTTAATTTTCAGTCTGTATTACTATTGATTTCTAACATTCTTTCCACATATAGGACGTCACTCAATAAAGAATTTTGTTTACATAATACATTTATCTGTCAGATAAAAACTTGGGAAATTCTAGTAATACGTTTGTAAATTTAGGATTACCGGTCTTTCATAAATGAGTTGATATGGCTATTTACTTATATGATGCATAACTATACACGTATTTTTCAAGAAATATAAATGAAAATAAAGTACTAGGAAAATTTACTTTGGTTTAAAAGAGCAACAGGAAAAAAGCTCACTAAAATCTTTTTAAGGCAGGCACAAGTTCTATGTCTGAGTTTCTCTTATTTTATATTCAGGCTAGAGGCTTCCTAGGTTCATTGTTTTGGGGTGCAGAATGTTAGTTCTTGGTGACTTGCAGACAGAAATAAATAGAAGAATCATCTGGGAAACTGACAATATGGTAAACACTGTAGTTCTATTTAATTATTAGTTATTGGACAGAAATAACTGCATTTATCCAGCGAGGAAAGAAGAAAATGAAAGAACACAGAATGCTTTTAGATATTTATCAGTTGAAACCCTGATGAAAGCGTGAAAAGAGGTTGCTGTGAAAAGTTTTCTGTACAAAGTTTTGAGCCTACTCCCTCTGAGATGTGTTTGAAGGGGACCTCACAAGTGATAAACAGGGTTTTCAGCTCCAGCAATTCCCAACACCTAACACTAAGCAGTTACATAGGAACTCGTTTTCCACTGAAATATGAGCACATTTCTATCTCTCTGCGAGGAAAAGCATCAAGAATGTGGATTGAGTATTCAAACTTCAGAGCTCAAAACAGTAAAATAAAATAAAAAAATTCTCTATGTTAACAGTCTTATGATGATGAAATTCTAAAAACCATGCATAACTTCTGGTACACAGGATTCATAATTTTTGGAAGCCTGATTTTGCCAAAATTGAACTATTTTAAGTGAACTGTAGAATAATAATTTGCTTAATTAAAACAACAATACTTTTAAATAAAGTTATTTTCAAAAAAGCTACTCAATTTCATGTATTTGAACCATTTGTGAATTCATTACCCACAAGTCTTTGAGAATTCATGAGGGTTTTTTTAAAAAAGTATAAATGTCATATAAAATATGTACATTCACACAGTAAATACTTAAATAGCTATTTAGTGAATGCACTGCTCCCATTCTAACTTCAGTATTCAGAGCATGGTAGCATGGTTTCTACATTCCTATTTTAGACAGATAGAAAGTCTTATTCTGAATAAGTTGGAGAGTCCAAATCAGAAAAGTCAATTATAAACCTCTACAATAAATCAAAAGCAATGTAAATACCCTTTGTTCAAGAAAAACACAATATGACATTATAACCTCCTGAAAGATACAACACAAATACAAGCAAATAAGAATTGCTTGTTCATGTAACCAAAGAGCTGAGCAAATAAGGCCCCTAAATGGACTAAGCTGCATTTAAATGTATTTGGGTTTGAATTAACTTGGCTGAGCATTTCAGCCAAGGTTCTTCAACTTAGAGAGAATGACAATTATAAATGATGTTAACAATATTTTTAACAAAATTGAAACTTGAATGAGCTGATGTGGAAACCTGGCCCTATGAATAACGATGTACAATTAGGGAAAAAAGTCACCTGTGTATTTAATCAAAACAATTCAAATTGGAAATATAAACAACAAATACTCAAAAGACCGATGACAGAAAATAGTTTGTCAGCAACTCACTGCCTGAAATATACCAACAACAAACATTTGCTGAGTAATTGCAATCAACAAATTTGTTGAAACACATCCAGTTGATAGACAATTTATCAACAGGGAAAAAAAAAAAAGAGAGATAAACATGAGACGAGTCTCTAATTCTTTCATCAAGTTTTGTAGCCTAACATCACAAACTTGAAATCTGGAGAGTTACCATTGGCCCTCCTGCCTCTGCTGTGCTTATGCTAATTCTAATGCTATTTATAACATTGCTAGCCAAATTATTTCCATATAGTTAGATAGTCTGTGTCTTCAGGTTGAACTTTATACTCAAAGATTAGCATAGACAATACCTGCTTTAATAATTTATTTTCAAACTATCTATGTCCTCTATAAAGAGTAACTGGGTCAGGTGAAAAACTAGAGGACAAGACAGTTCTCTCCCTAGAAAGAGACAGAGCCTACTCATGCTCAGAATGCTTAAACAGCCTGTGAGGTGCTAGGAGAAGAGGAGGATTACTAAAAGGAACAGGAGTCCCAATGCTCACATGTGGAAGTAGAGTTTGCTGGGAGACCTGGGGAGCAGACAGTAATGCATTAGAAAGTGGCAATTTCACAGGGTGTATGTACAGAAGCATTTTAGTAGCTCAGAAATGCATTTTTAAAGCAAATTTCCTGATTTTCCACACGTACCATGCTTTGACTTGCCTCATGAAGCTGTTTTGGAACATACCAGTTATATTCCTTTTTGATGAAATCAGACTGGGAAATGTTTTCCAAGAGCACCTCTAATGTGCTCTGACAGCTAAAGGGCTGCAGTCCATAGGACTAAACTAGAACTAGACCAAAATAACCCCCATGAAATATGTATGGGCAGACTTCACTTCCTCAGTACCAAGTATTTTCGTCTACAAAAACACTCCTATTGCTCTACAGTACCTGTTAACATGGATATAGCTTGAGGCAATTGAAACCGAGCCTAGAAGTAAGTACATATAAACACACAGTAGGCAGGATGACATTGGTTTATAAACCCTGTATTCTCTTCCACCTAGCCATTTCAATGCTGCCCTAGTCTTAAGTATCCCCTTTCATTGTACAATAAAAGCTGGGCTTGTTTAAAAACCTTTTGGCCTATCTGGCACACTCACACAAGGAAAAGATAAAGACAGTCCACTTCAAGTTTCCTACTTGACTGACGTTTGCATGTCCTCTGCATGTCATTCTTTCAGCTCCTGGATAACTCCTAGAAATGCTCTCCGACACAAACATTCATAACAATAATTGTGATCCGTCCAGCCTTCGAACTCTTTTGTCATGTCAAACTTGGTATTTGTCCTTGCATCTCATTTATAGGTATAGCCCTGCTAATAGGCATACACTAATAGGTGACAAACAGGCTTATCTTCTTGCTACATCATTCCAGAATTCCAGGCATGCACAGCAAGTTGCATACCATAAGGAAAGAAAGGGGATTAAAATCTTACTTACATTTCAGTAAATTAATCAAATTCCCATAGGCTTTATAAATAGTTTGTTGTACCCAAAAGTAGTATTCTGAAACGGGGAATATTTACATAGAAGAGAATAGGTATGTTTGCGAACAGGTAAGGACTATGAATACAACTAAAGAAATCAGAGAAGACTTGGCATAAATAACCCAATTACACAGGCTTTTGAACTGAAATCTTTAATAATGCATAAAGAAAAACACAGACATGCAGCAGAGCTAATGCTTGCAAATTAGCAAGTCTGTGATGTGTAAACATTTTCCCAAAGCACAGGTAACACAGAGAATATGGTATGTAAAAAAAAAAAATCCCTTCAAACTGCACCCCAAACCAAACCAGGAATTGGAAGAGAAAATAATTTAATAAAATAAAAACAGGATTAAAAGTCTATTCAAATTGCCTTTAGAAAAATTTCAAGATAGAAGCTGAAACCTACCGGAGACCAATATATTGTAGTAAATGTACTGTAAATAAATAGCATGCAGTCCAAGTTGTTAGCTCAAGTCCTTTGCAACTCATCCTCTTTATTATCATTCAGCAGATTTCATGCAGTCAATATACATGTATGCTTTTAGTTCAGTTCACAAGGGTTCCCAGGGATAGCTCTACTGTTTCACATTGCCTGCTGAATCTTAATGGCCAGAATCTGGAAGGAGCTGGAACCACAGCCCTGAGGACTGGAAATCACTCTGTAGTCATAGAAGAGCTGAAACGGTGCAAGTTCCTTCACACTAATACGGAAATCTATTTGAGTGGGAGACTGCAATGAGATGGTAAAGCACAGATGGATCTCTCTCAATTCTATCCTGGTACCTCTACCAAGGCTACAAAGAGATGCCTAGATTAAATGTGGATTGCACATGGACGGTTGAGGAGATGCTACAAAGACACACCACCAGTTCCAAAAAGCAGCTTTTAACAGCTCAGTGCAGGCAAGACCTCCTCTTACATGGGTAGCCGTCCTACACTCACCAGAGCATTAGATGGCTTATTTGAGTAACTACATTTACCTATTGTTTTATATCTCTCAGCCTTTACAGCAGAGATTTGAACACTGGAACAACAGCTGAGAGAAAAAGCTAAAGCTTTTCTGACCAGGAGCAAACGTCTTAGATTTTAAATGTCACTGCAAAGGTATTACATAGAATTTGCTGCCTCCTAAAATGTTTTAAAGCTTAATTTATATTTTATACCACAAAAAAAAAAAGTATTTATAGAACACTACTTACTATGTTTGGGCAGAAATTGTAGTTCATCAAGACTAACATCCTATTCTGCAACTCTGATATTTTTTTTCCACACAATACCCTACACTTGAAAAAAAAATTAAAATTAATTTTAGATTAATGGAAATTTGATTAATTTCAAGATATTTTTAACTGTATTTTCAAGTATTCTCAAGTTTCAAAACCCTTTGGAAAATTTCTCTAGCTTTTTAGAATGAAAATTTTATTTTTACTCACATTTTCCTACCTGAAATTTTGTCTTAGGCAAAATATTATTTCCCATATAAACACATATTTGGTTATAAAAAGTGTCAAACTTTGCACAATATATTCTATACTCTGTTATGTCAAGTTTCTACCCTAACTAAGCAAAAAAGTAAAAAAGTTTACTGTTTCTTACTACATCAGATTTTTCACTCTTAAGGAATATTCCACAAATTATGTTATGCTTCCCTGATGTATTTTTGCTCCACAGTTTTGTCTTGGGGAACATTTTAGCCTGATGCTTGCATGCCAAAAAGACAGGAGAGTTTAGCATTTTAAAACATGCACAATAATGCATATTAAATGACATAAGCCAGTGGTAAAGCTTTGGCTCACCTGAATAAAATCACTCATGCCACTGCCTGAGACAGGACCAATTTCAATCTGCAAGTTTTACAAAAATTCAGCCACAAACTGGGCTGCAAAAGTAATTACATGTTATAGGCTATGAAGTCATGCACTGATTTTCAATTTTCTTGTATTTTTTATTTGATAGCAATACAGAAAAGTAAAAATAACGTATGTTTTCTGATTTAACTATAAACATAGACAATAAGGAATATAAAATAATCTATTTGGTTATACAATAATAAAGATATCTCTTCAGGGATCCACTAAGCACTCCAGCAAAGCTAATTACTCAACAAACACAAGTAAATTAAATCAAATATCAGCACCATTAAAATAATCAGCCCACAGAAAATATGCCAAACAGCAAGCTACCTCTAAGGTCCATCAACTATGAAGTATCTCTCAGTCTTTTTCCAAAGGTGTAGCAGATTGATGTTTGACCAGAGACTGAAAGTTCAGGCCATGTGGTATCAGTGGAGCAGTCAGCTACAGAGGTTCAGATCCCTCACAAAAAAAGTCCTTAGGGCTACCTCCTCTAACACATCCTCAAACCAAACATGATCCAGCTCAGATATTTGTGGTGACTGCAGCAACACACTGCAAGAGAGATAATCCCTTTTGTAAGGAGAATGGCTTTTAATATCACAATCAAATTTCCAATCACAAGTTTTACATTCATAATTTTAAAATTACCTTTATTTGTACCTTGATGTCTATTAGTACCTGAAGCAGACTCAAGATCACAAAGGCCTTACTGTCTTCTGCTGTGATTTTTGTCATGCCCAAAGGAGGACCTAGGAAGTCTAGTATGAGTCTTAAATAACAACTTGATCTGCTCTTTAAGTGGTACAAATAAACAAAAATATGCACTCAGTCACAGGTTATTCTGTTTAGGATTTCTGAAGCCCCTTCCTCCGGCCTCCCCTTATTATCTTGGCATTCTCCATCAATGCACATCCTGACTGCATGAATACACAGTCCTGACTTACACTGCATACCCACTTTGTGCTTTTTTTTGTAGGGATCCAAACTGCATCTGCAAACTTTAAATCTTTATTTAAATCTTTATTGAAAAACGTGATCTAGCTGTAGTTATCACCCTTATAAAGCTCAATTATTTTCACTTGTCAAAGTAATTTCTGTGGGAAGGGATTGCCATTACACTTCCTTAGGACATTAAGATTCAGAAGATCCAGACTATTCCAGTAGTCTGCTGAGCAGCTTTGGAAAACTTAACCTTACTGCACCTCAGTTTACCTATTTGTTAAATAGTGGAAATGAAAGTGTCATTTACATGGCAGACCAACAGCTTAGACTGATATTACCACATAGCACCATCTGCTTGGTATTTTTCTTTCCTATAAATATGCATATCTTATTCTTAATCTCATATTTTAATCTCATTTAAAAAATTCTCACATTAAGATGCCAAAAAGTATCCAGGTTAAGTACAACATGTACCTGTTCAAAAAACCTACGTAGAAAGGAATGAACACTTTTCTAGCCTGTGATAGGTCTCCCCATATGTTCAAACATATCAGGATTTTTCTATGTTGTTTTTTTGGAGGGGAGGTTGGGAATGAGATTTTTGCCACCACCTCTCACTATAATCTCAGAGACGAACACTTTAAAATATGGGGCAAGAATCAGAAAAAACACTGCAGAAGGAAATAACGAGGACAGAAAATAATTCTAGACTATAAAAAAATCTATAAAAGTAACAAAAAAAGAGACATTTTGAAAGAACAGGATTGGTTTTTTTTGATGGGGGGAAGGTGAGTAGAATAAAAAGATGTGGCAGAAAAGGAGAGAATATAAGACAGAAGACTAAGTGAAATGACACAGAGAATTTAAGAAGTGTGCAGGGTATGAAAAGGAGTAAGAAAAAAAATCCTCTGTCAAGCCAAGACACGTAGCAGAGATGTAACTGTTCTTATCTGCACTTGAGGGCATGAAATAATTCCTTTTTTAATTTTGCCTTTTTAATCCTGTCAATTGGAGCTGTCACTATGGATGTAATAGCAAGTATCCCAATCACAATATCAAAGACTCTTCACTGACACCCCTTGAAATAGCATTAATATCTGCTCACTAAGGGTAGTACATTTAAATGTTCTCGTGCAATGTTGTAGCTCCCCTTTAGTCAGGTATCAAGCTGCTATTTCACGCTCTGCTTGTAAAATTATTAACAGCTGGCCTAACGTTAGATCAACTGGAGTGTGGTTTGCTCGAACAAGACAGTGCTTAATAAGGCTATTTCCTTCTCTATCAAGTTGTTACCTGCCTTTGTATTTCCAAATATTAGAAGTGTCCTTTGTGCCCGAAGTGGGATCTAACTTTTCAAGAGCAACAGGCCTGAACCAAGATGTCAGACTTTGATTTTGGGAAAAGTTGAATTTAAAATCCAGACCTGGATCCACAAATATTCTCTGCAAATATCAGACTCCGTAAAATCCAGGATAAAATATCATAGAAAAACTCCTATTCGTAGCACCTTTTATATTCTATGTTAAGGAACCTTGAAGTAGATGACAATAAAATGAAAAAAATTTCCAACAAAATGTTTTCCCAGTGTAGAGCTCAAATCTTTCCCACTCCCCCTTTCCCCAAGCTTACAAGGCTGTGCCTGTCTTGGAGTTACAGTGGCTCCAGGCAGCGCTGTCTGCTGCTGGCAGTTCAGACCTTACAGTGTGTGAAATCAAAAAGTTTCAACTCACAGTTTCCCTTGAACGGAGTTACTGAATTCCAAAACAGCAGGTTGGTGGTTCTCCTTCCCAACACAGAGGCTGGAGCACCTCTCCTACAAAGACAGGCTGAGATAGTTGGGCTTGTTCAGCCTGGAGAGGTGAAAGCTCCAGGGACATCTTATAACAGCCTTCCAGTACCTATAGAGGTCCTACAGGAAAGCTGGAGAGGGACTGCTTAGAAGAGATTGTAGTGATAGGACAAGAGGTAATGGGTTTAAACTAAAAAAGCTTAGATTTAGATCAAGCATTAGGAAAAAAATTCTTTGCCATGAGGGTGGTGAGGCACTGAACAAGCTACCCAGAGAAGCTGTGGCTGCCCTCTCCCTGGCAGTGCCCAAGGCCAGGTTGGATGGGGCATTGAGCAACCTGGTCTAGTGGATGATGTCCCTCCCTGTGGCAGGGGGTTGGAACTAGATGATCTTTAAGGTGCCTTCCAACCCAAACCAGAATTTGATTTTAAGGAAACTCATGGGGCAGCAGTATCACTGAGGAAGTAGATAATGAGTAAATTTCGTAACAATACCATAGTCCTTGCCCCAGGGAGCTCATAGATAAGATAACAATGGGGTGGGTTGAGAACTGGCTGTCGGACGGAGCTCAGAGGGTGGTGATCAGTGGAGCAGAGTCTGACTGGAGGCCTGCGACTAGCGGTGTTCCCCAGGGCTCGGTGTTGGGTCCAGTCCTGTTTAATATCTTCATCGACAACCTTGATGAGGGAATAGCATCCACCCTCAGCAAGTGCCGATGATACAAAGCTGGGAGGGGTGGCTGACATGCAGGAACACTGCGCTGCCATCCAGAGAGACCTGGACAGGCTGGAGAGCTGGGCAGGGAGAAACCAGATGAGGTTTAATAAAAGCAAGTGTAAAGTCTTGCACCTGGGGAGGAATAACCATCTGTATCAGTACAGGCTGGGGGATGACCTGCTGGAGAAGAGCTCTGTGGAGAAGGACCTGGGGGTCCTGGTTGATGACAGGTTGGCTATGAGCCAGCAGTGTGCCCTGGTGGCTAAGAGGGCCAATGGGATCCTGGGGTGCAGCAGGAGGAGTGTGGCCAGCAGGTCTAAGGAGGTAATTCTCCCCCTCTACTCTGCCCTGGTCAGGCCCCACCTGGAGTATTGTGTCCAGTTCTGGGCTTCCAGGTACAAAAAAGACAGGAATGTCCTGGAAAAAGTCCAATGGAGGGCTAAGAAGATGATTAAGGGCCTGGAGCATCTCCCGTATGAGGAAAGGCTGAGTGAGCTGGGACTGTTCAGCCTTGAGAAAAGAAGGCTGAGAGGGGATTTTATTAATGTTTATAAATATCTCAAGCGTGGGACACAGGGGGAAATGGCCAGCCTCTTTTCAATGGTCTGTGGAGACAAGACAAGGGGCAATGGCCTCAAGTTGGAGCACAGGAAGTTCCGCACCAATATGCAGAAGAATTTTTTCACAGTGAGGGTGACAGAGCCCTGGTTGCCCAGGTGTGATGTGGAGTCTCCTTCTCTGGAGATTTAAAAGACCCGTCTGGACACTGACCTGTGTGACCTGTCCTAGGGAACCTGCTTTGGCAGGGGGGTTGGACCCAATGATCTCTTGAGGTCCCTTCCAACCCCTCAGAAGACGCCTAACACTGATATTTTTCAATAACAGAAATGTAATATCAGAAATAAGAAGGTGGACATGTATCATCCCAACTCTGATTCACTGACTAGAAATGGAATGTTTATATTATTCTATCAACTAGATGTTTATATTATTCTATCAACTAGATGTTTATATTATTCTAGAACTTTGGTTATTTGCTTAGGTGTTGTGGTTTAGCTTCATGCAGCAGCTAAATACACATGATGCTTGCTCTCCCCTCCTGTGGTGTGATGGAGAAGACAAAGGTAAAACTTGTGGGTCGGGATAAAGACAGTTTACTAGGACAGCAAAGGAAGAGGAAAATAACAGCAGTACCTATAAAAGAATACACAGAGCAGGTGATGGATTTGCTCACCTCCCTGAAACCTGATGCCCAGCCTGCCCTGAGCATTGACTCCTTCCTGGCCAGCTCCTGCTTCGTGTGAAAACTTTATTGTGGCTGAATATCCCAGGATATTAGCAAATAAAAATGGAAGCTCTAGTTGTACAGTGAGTTTTCTTAGAAATTCAGCCACCGCATTTCCCCCTCGCACTTGCTCTTCTATACTTCGCCATGAAATAATACAGGTAAAAATACTAGTAACAATCATATTTATTAACCACAATAAAGCAAAATTTTCTTATCAGCCAGTGGGTGAGTACTGCAGAGATACACTACTGGTAATTTTGCAGTGGTTCTGTGCACTGCTGAAGTAGATTCAAAATGGCAAGATACTAATATATTTCTTTTAATGTAATTTACAGCTTTACTGTTGCAAAGGCTGTCCAAGCAGGGGGACAGGTATTCCCTATGAAAACAGCTGAAACTCACAGTTCTGTAAGGAAACCCAAATGGACTCACATTTAAATGTCAAGTCCCTAAATATTTGCAACCTGGGTATAGAACAAGTTAACACAGGGATAGAAACACAATATATTACTGTATCAACCTTTGAAAAGCAAATTCTGGATATTCACCTCTTGTGTTTGAATCACTGTGAAGTGGAGGAGACAAAAATAGGAAAAAACAAAGCCAACAACTATACATAACTTGTCTCTAAAGTCAAATGCGACAATTTAGCATTCTGAACTACATATAGATCACTGTGATGTGACTTGCAGTGACGGTTTAGCCCTTTAGCCACTTCTATCAGAGGAGTTGTTATATTTGTTCAAAGCTAAGTGGTATGAAGGAAATGTATTGTGCAGACCTTAGTATTCACTGATGCGGTCAAAATCTATCTGTAAAAACACGCTCAGACCATTCTTTTTACTCTAATAGTGCTTAAGAATTCTGGCATAATTATTTCTTCTGGAACAATGAGAGCTGCATTGCTTTTTTACTTAAAAATAACCATTCGATAATGAACTGTTTGACAAATTGAAAGTAGTCTGCAGATGTATACAACATGCTGCAGTCAGCTCATCAAGAAGAAAAGGATGAAGAAAATGTTAGGACTGAGTCAAGAACATTGCTTTAATGTCTTAGAAATTTATCTTGCTTCCTAATGTGGAAGCATTAGCTACCCAAAATAAATTGTTTTCTTATGCTTAGAGCTAAAATTCTATGAAAAGTATTCTTGGGGTTAAAAAGGATCTCAATTCTGCGAACGACTATTTCGTCTTCACTCTTACATTTCCTTGAAATGACTATCATGGGAATTACTAAATTATCACCAGGAAATACTTTCAATAGGAAGGCAAGAGTAGGAAGTGCTGAAGCCCTGGAGATCTGTGTTAAGATTATAACTCACATACAAATTCTTGTGATGCAAATACAACTTTCACTAACTTCATATGGGTTGTAGATAATGGATTGTTTATGAGGCATGTTCAAATGTTCTGAGCTGAAAATGCATCTTCTACAAACATTTCCTGCTAGCATAGTGCCTAAAGCTCCTGAACACAGTCATGAAACAGGAAGGCTGAAACACCTGCAACATCTGGTTTGCAGCCAGTCAGAGTTCACCAGTTGTACTTCGAGTTGGTAGTTTGAACTGAAAGTGTGCTAATCAATCAGCTTGAGCCAGAACAGGCAACACTGACTGATGAGCAGTGGTTTGGGGGGTGTCACAAAACCCAGCTTGCAATTTCTTTCCTTCCATGTAATCAGCATGGGCTCTGGGCCCCATGCCTTTGCTGGCAGAGGGTGAGAGGCCATGGGCTAGAATAAGAGGGGAAAATTATGGCTATTTCATCCATTAAAAAAACACATAAAAAGCCTTTCTGTAAAAAGAATTAATTTATTCAGATGGATTCAGTACTGTGGTAAACATCTCCCGTATGAGGAAAGGCTGAGTGAGCTGGGGCTGTTCAGCCTGGAGAAAAGAAGACTGAGGGGGGACCTAATTAATGTTTATAAATATCTTAAGTATGGGATGCAGGGGGAATTGGCCAGCCCCTTTTCAGTGGTCTGTGGAGACAGGACAAGGGGCAATGGCTGTAAACTGGAGCACAGGAAGTTCCGCGCCAACATGCGGAAGAACTTTTCCCCAGTGAGGGTGACAGAGCCCTGGGACAGGCTGCCCAGGGAGGTGGTGGAGTCTCCTTCTCTGGAGATATTCAAGACTCGTCTGGACGCCTATCTGTGCAATATGAGCTAGGGAGCTGCTTTGTCAGGGGGGTTGGACCTGATGATCTCTCGAGGTCCCTTCCAACCCCTACAATTCTGTGATTCTGTGAAACCTGTAGTAATTACTATAGAAAACCTCCCAAAACACCCATCGAACTTTAAAATTCTTATGGCTTTTTGACATAGTACATCGTGTATTGATGGTTTGAATGTGTGAAATTGTGACCATCCCTAACAGTTACATCAACTTACTATTTTGGTTAATGCTGTTACCACCCTCATACCTTTTCTCTCACTCCTTAGCATAGAAAAGGGATAGGTGACATGAAAATTTAAAAACAAAAAAATCTTACACCAATTCAGTAATTAGTAAGTTCATGAACACTATGTCAGAGAAAATCAAATCACATGATATGTTGAGGTCAAGCAGATATATAGAAAAGAGTAATTTTTATAACTGAACATAAATGGCCTGCTTTAAAATGTTACAAGTTGCCTTTAAAATGCAGTTGATTAATACTGAATCATCTATACACTCATATCTACTTAAAGGATCTAATACTGAATTGGTTCATTGGATAGCAGGCAACTTGAAGTCGATCTCAGTTCCATTACATTTTTCTTATATATTAGAAGTATGATAAAATAGATTACAATTTACTGCTTGTATGAAATATTTGTCTAGGTAAATGATAAAAGGAAAGATAAAACATGGCACTCAGAAGCAAGTTAAAGTATATAGGAGGAGACAAATAAATCTATACTAAATTCATTTTGAAAATAGTATTATACAGTCATGTCATTATTATTCCTGTCATTGTGATTTCATTAAGAATTTCATAAAACTTCATTAAAATTTGGTGCGTGCTGAAAGTTTTTCTGTAGGAGCCTAAAAGGATGAAGCTCTTGTGACCTTCAGTCTGGTTAAGTACTTTCTGCTCAGGAAGTGTAAAGCTGAGTGCATGGTTACCTTCCCAGTGGGATGAGAACTACCTCTTTTGTGGTCAAATACTTGTTTAAAACAGAAGTAGTCAGTTCAGTGCTTACGTCATTATCTTTTTGAAAATGCATTGAATTCAAAATTTCCTTCATTGCTTATCAAGGTACAGAACTCTTGTATCAAGGGACCGATATCTTACACATGTTACAGAACCCTGAGAAGTGCTAATAACAAATTCAAGGAATAAAGCATAAGAGATGCAACTATCATGAATGACTGAAATTGGGGAGGTGCTCAAGTTAATCTGACAAGAAACATCATCTGACAGGGAATGAATTTGCATTCATTTACTAATTTGTAATGCACATTTCAAGTTGATTGACATAGCTCCTAGCCAGGAAACTCAGTCACTTGCTGAATTTTGTAGTATGGTAGTAGTTAAAAAGAAACTTGTTTAATACCTTGGGAAGGCATAGGTGGCTCCAGACTTCCTTTTAAAGAAGAAAAACTTCAAGTGAGATGTAAATAAACATTAAAAACAAATAGAAAATTAAAAATCTAGGGATTTAGCTATGTAACAAATTACTTTCAGATATTTAGAATAAAGATGGGGAACAAAGAAAGCCTCTCAATATTGTGAATGACACCATCTAAATTTTGAGAGATAATAAAATTAGATGTTTTCATAAAAATCACAAAACAGTCATGCTGAAGGTGGGATAACCACTTTCCTGATAACTTTTTTTTCCCCACCCATTTAGTAAAGCTCTTTCACTGGGGCTAGCATCCTTAATTTTGCAAAACTGCTGTGGAACCCTTATGGGGTCAGGAGCTGTACTTTGCCTCTTCTCCAAAATACATATTGATACCAATCTGCTTCACAACAGATTCAGAACTGATTGAGAAGGGCATTAGCAATCTGCTCTATATACAAATATGACTTCTGTTTTTCGCACACATCTACCCGCTTTCAACTATGCCTGACATGGCAGAGCTTTAACATCGAAGCATGCGGGTTGCTTGTACCAGCTGAGTTCAGAGAGAGGTCAGGAGCTGCACTGAAATCTTGCATCTCTCTACCCCTGCCTCCCTCCCACTGCACCCCTCTCCATTGCCAGACTTTGACTACCCACCCTGAGCTCATTTCTTATTTTTTATGTGGAGGATCGAAATCATTATTGCATCAATATTTAAAGTTGCCTTAGAGGGATGGAGATAGGGCTGGTTGCAGGTAGGTATTATGCTGAAAGCTGTAAAATTGATGCCGCTAGTTGTTTTTTATCGTTATAGCTTCACCCGGCCAGGAAAGATTTAGGGTCTGCTGACCAGATAATAAGAAAACTTACCTGTGCCTTACATTTCCCATGCTTTCTTAAAAGTTCACTATAATAATAATAACAATAAATAATAGAAACGAAAATTAACAAGGCAGTAACTAATGTGCTGGATGCGACTTAGAAAGTTATGCGTTTACATCCCGTGTGCTGCAAGATCTTGCACTGTTCAGCCAACCAGAAAACATGTTAAACATACATATAAGAAGGGAATTTGTCCTTAAAACTACTGCAGAGGGTGACTCTTGATCATTCTCTGGATGTGAGAGAACATGATCTGCAGACTTCTAATTTGGTGACGTTACATTGCAATTGCTGCACAGGTAGCAGGTAATCAGCACAACTTCGAGGAGAGCTAAGCAACAGGAATACCTCAGGACGGTTCAAATCTTGACTCACTAACTTCTTAGAAAGTTGAACAAGCTCACAGGTTACTTTCCAGCTTAGAGTGATGCTGACTGTGGCCTCAACATGGCTAAACATTCTCTCACACTCAGAAGCGACTAGCACATATTGACCTCAACAGGAACAGCAAAAGTCTGGGATTAGAGCTGACTGAGCAATACAAAATATTTTGTCAAAAATTACAAATGAACAACATTTTGTTATTGCTGTCGCTGCTTTCTAAGGAACAAAATGACATAAATTTCTAAAATGTCTATTTAGACACTGAAAATCAGTCCTGTGTTGTTTTCAGGTTTTGCTGTTCTACAAGTTAAAGTGCTCTCTGTGCTAAGGGAGTGAATCCATACAAACATAATAACAATATTATTGAGTAAGGAGGCAGTAGAAACTGTCAGTATACTCTCTACATAGCAGTGTTCTGGAGGCATGTGCCCTCAGTTACAGACTGAAGCAGACTCTGGAAATTATTCAACTATGCCATCAAAAAAATTAAACAAGAGGCGTAGTTCTGATGTTTTGTATGTCAGTGGTTTGGATGTGAGACAGTATTGCAGGTCTCAAGACCAAAAAGTTGCAGGGATTTTCTTCTTCCAAATGAGTCAACCTAGCTGTTAGTGTGAGGAATGATTTTGTGTCCCATGAATCTAAGTGCACAAACCAGGCTGAGAATAGCAACATTAGCAAAGATTCAAGCATTAATATAGGTAATTTACACAAAGAGATTTGCATGTTGTTCGACTTTGTAGCTTGTTGTGAATCTATAGTGAAAGAAACTATTTTTACGTGTACTTCTGACTCACAGCAACGACTTAATTTGATTGTACAGTACAATATTGTCGCCATTTTCATCTGACAGCAAAATCTAATTTCAAAAAATCTGAAATGATAAAAATCAGAGAAGTCTTGTAGAGAGAGTAAGCAGAGATCTGCAAGGCAACAGATTTAACAAGAATCTGAATAGAGAAAGCAAATAAAAACAAAATAACATTCGCTGTTTTGAAATGTTACTTATGCTTCCTATATCCCTGTCACACCAAGCCCTTATTGAATATTAAAATCAATGTATTCTTGGTAGAAAACATAACCATGAATCAAGGTTTGATACTAATATTTGTATCTTAAAGGCATTTGTTTGTAGAAACCCAGAGTCTAGTGTAAAATCTGCTTTAGAAAAGCATTTTCAGCTGCTCACATTCATAATGTTCGTATTTTTGTTTCAGGAGTTCCTGAATATTTTCTATATACATATGGGAAAAAAGGGGACACATTAGCAGTACTTCAGATTTTTCTGCCTTGGTCACGATTTTGAGAATAAAGTTATTTTCTTCTATAATTAAAACTTTTTTTTTTTTTTTGGGGGGGGGGGGGGAGGGTGGTGAAGGGGGCAGGTGTTGTACATCTGTGCAATTAATCCCAAGCAGCTAACAGGTAAATTAGTACTAACTGTTACAGCAAACAAGGTTCACACTGATTAGAAAGATGTTTCATGATATAGTGGAAGTATTTTCAAACATGTTCACCTGTAATGATTCCAGACACTATTAGCATACCAAAGATGACAGGAATAGTCATACAGCAGAACCTAGACTATTTAAAGGTAGATAAAATGATGAAAAAACTGAGGGTATTCAATACAAGAAAACACTTAAATTTCTTGATGATTTATCGTTTTTTTTCAGTGTCCTAGAATCAAGGAAAAAACCCCAAAATTTCCCCGTACAAAGTTCATCTTTTGAAAGTTCATTGCCTACTCTCCCATCACGTGAATTAAATGCATTGAATTTATTGACTTTTTTAGGGTTTTTTTTTAGGGCCACAGACTTCTAAAAAGGAAATGGTCTTCACTTTGTCATAGTGAGGTGTTTTGGTGCTTTCTTTTCCTTCACAGAACCAAAGTGATAAGCTAGTAGGCAATCTATTTCAGCAAAAGATCTGTCCTAGTTTAATTTTTTTCGTAACTGTAAAGATTTCCTCCCATGCTGAATACAGCAAAGAACACTACAAGGCTCAGAATCCTTTTATTCTGTAGGACTAAATTAATAATACTGGAATTCAGTGATGTTCCTTCTCCTTACATTTACTGAATCTATAGAATATGGTTTCTACATATTTCCAAAAAGATCCCCAGAGGACTGGCACTTGAAGCTTATGGCTAAAGATTGAACAATGAAACAGGTCAGCTTGTCCTAAGAAATCAGGTCATTCAGCTGTATTTCATGTTATCATTTTGACAACAGGGGATGGGGGAACCGACGCAGTTGTAGGCCAGCTCTTTGGAAGAGCCATTTAGAGAACAGTGAAATAGCAACACTGCTAATGCAAAACCTAATTTCATCTTTAATACACAGTCAAATCTTTATGGGTGGTGGTCTCCCCATTTTTTTCTTCCCGTTTTTCTCTACTTCTGAGAAAAACAACACTTAAAAGCAATTTCAAGTTGATGACTCCATGTTTTTTTTTAATTTTATTTTTTTTCTTATGGGAAAGCGCCTCTATTCAAGTATTCACTATGGAGGACGCTTTATTGCTGTGGGTGTTTGCAAGAATAAATTGAATGTTCACACATTTCATCAGAAAAATCTCAGTTTGTGTTAAGATGCCCAAACCTTGAAATGAGAAAAAAAAATATCCATATGGTGACAGAATTCCCTTCGCTTAACTATAAATCACAGAGGAGATACAAGATTTTTTCTGCATGCACTCACAAATAATTCCGATTTCCTTCATAAAGTCACTGAAACTATCCCAAGGTAGCCAACTGCATAGCTCTGATATATTTTCTAATTCTTCATCCAGAAGTAGCATAAAGTGAAGCCAGTGAAGCTGTTTGGTACATAACATCTAACCACACTACTACATAGATGGTAGCATGCAGTGAAGAGGATGAATCCGAATGATACTGAACAGAATTACAGGGATTGCTGATTGCTGCTATATCCTCTGTGGATGCTGAGAGAGCAAGCAGCTTGGAAATGAACTTGTCATCTGTTGACAAGTTGTAATAGAATTGGAGAGCCCTTCAAAACTTCTAAGAGTTTAATTAAAGTCAGGTTTTCCCAGCTCTGTTGCAAAAGGCTATACTGGGTGTAGTAGGTCTACAAACAGAACTGTTTCTAATCCTTTTGTAAGAACTGTATGTCTCTAAAGCTGTGTCAATGTATAAAGCAAATGACTGTAGTAAGAAAATAAGAATTTTTACTTAGTGGGTATAGGGTTTTAGCACAAGATACATTGTTAGTGAATCTTAGAGATGACCTGCCACAGAAAGCATCATCAAAAGCCAAATGTAGATAATAAACCTTGAAAAAAACCACAACATTTTGGATGAAGAATCATTACTTGTTGGAACATCTACTGTAACTCCTGTTGCCAGGGAGCTTATGTGCATACCCATAATTATATACGCACACTACTTTTCCAAAAGATTTCTAAAATGCACTCCTTTTCTCTTGAAATACTTGCTTAAGCTCATTTTCTACTCAAAAAATGGGGAGAGTAACACTTCCTGTAATTGCACATGAGAAGGTAGGTCTGTTTAACACACTTTTTACTGAACCACAATCCATACTCTGGAAGTGTTTCCAAGCCCCTAACTGAGCCAATACAGCAGAACACACTCATATGATATATCCAACACAGCAACTGACACTGATTCTTGGCTTACCCCTACTTGACTGTAAACAAGTATAAGCAAGAACTGGGAAGCTATGAAAATTCTGTCAGGGCCCTATATTTGCCTAGAAATTGCAGATTTTTAGAGGAATGAAAAGGACAACTGTAAGTAAGAAGGACCAAGCATGGTTTGAATAACATCACGTACCTGGTACTCAGCTCAAAGAACTACTTGCAGGCCAAAAAATTCCAGGCAAGACCAGAGCAAAAAACGTGCTGTGGGTATCAACGATTGTATATTTGTATGCCAGAGACATGAACTGGCTAGGTGGCCAACTGTATACAACTGTAGAGTGTGCTGTATATTAAGACAAGAGTAGTTATGGCTATTTACTCTCTAGTCCCTGGACAGTCAGGCCCTACTATTGCTTTGTGACCAGCAATGTACAGTACTTAACTCACAAACCTTCCTGAATAAATAAAACCAAACTAACAATTTGTGTGTTAAGTCAGGTGGTGTCTTTAAGTGTCACACAAATAAGTTTCTTCTCTGTTCACAGATGAACTAGAAATTGGAAGAAACAAGCCAAAATCCAATTTGCATTGGAACTGAAGTATGTTTTAGTAGTTTGACTAGAAGGCCAGACCCTAAGATATCTGCATTCTTTAAATTGCCACCATAAATAAATAAATAAATAATGAAATAAAGTAATAATAATAATTTTTTAAAGATCAGTTGAGTTATGCTTAATTACACCACCAGAAAGTTTTTGTCTGCCTTCCTCCCAAAGATGCAAATCAATTGAAAATACACATTTTATCTAAATTCGGAGCTCTTTGATACACCATTTCCTTTGATGGTAACTTGTTCTATATTTCATCGACCATCAGGCATTCAAAAACCATGTTGTTCATGAGACACCATATTAAAGAGGATAAGAAGCAGTTGTACCGTGATAACTCAGCTGTCATTTGGCAGTAACTACTGCATTCATTTCAACAAGCTTGTCTTTTAAAAGTCTTTTCTCCCCCATTCCCCTGGGGAGTTCCATGTAACTGTATAGTTAGATGCATAGAGAATACAGAACACCCTTCAACACAGCCGTGAAATTCTACCCCTAACTCATAATAATAAAAAATAGTGCAGAAAAAACATATGTGGAGCTAACATGACAAAGTCTTCTTAATATCACAAACACTCTGGTCAGAACATTTGGAAGATGCATTATCTAGATAAGCATTAACAGAAAGACCTATCAGAGAAATTTCACCAAAACTACCATGTTTTATTAAACCCAGGGGAGATTTTAAAATCACCCCATTATTCTGATGGCTTTAGAGAGCCTGTTTTTTCTGGCTAAAACATGCTTGAATGTAACATGAAAGAGATCGGGCTTAACCCTAGCATTAAAATATGTGGAGAACCGCCTTAATGACAGAGCCAGATTGAATGAAATTTTTTCATCCTGGCAGACTTCACAAAATCAGGAATAGTGTCTTTTGATCAATGTCAGCCTAAATGCCAGCTGTTTGGCTAGCAGTTGAGGATTGAGCTCCATATTAGACATAATTTAGCCTCACCCACATTGGCACTTATTTAAAAGCCAATTCCTCAAGGAATTTTGGAATTCTGAAACCTGGAACATCTGGACTGTTCAAGGTTAAAAAAATGGTCCTAAGCAGGCAAAATGGTTTGCAAGTGGAGAGAATGAAAATAAAACTCTCCAGAAGGATGTTCCCTCTGTATCAAAGAGATAATTATCACTGTTCCATTGCAAAACAATAATGTGAAAGATATCAAGAATAAAAGAATTTGAGATGATATTGATATTTTTTGTAGTGAGGAAAACATCATGTTCACAACTATAGTTAGAAATTATTCCAGACTAATTTTAAAAAGTAACTTCTATTGAAATCACAAAAGCACATTTGACCTTTTCTCAGGGTTCTTGCACTCAGTAGGATTATTTACAACTTTAAGATGGGTAAACACTTAAACATTGAACTGATTTTTTTCAATCTGAGTAGAAAGGTATCTGTTATTTTAATGTAAATGACTTCATGCACAGAAAAGGAAATTTGCAGATATATGAGGTAATATATATATAAGTATATAAACCAGACCTCTTACATGGGAAAGTTTGGAAAAGTTACTACATAATTTGTTTTGAAAAAAGACCTCTTAACAAAAAACCCTCAGTAATCTAAGAACTACATTAATAACAAGAATGTGTGATCTTATCACACAGCTTAAATTATGTGCCTATCAAAATCTCTCTCTTCTAAGTCTTCCTAAACTCTTTGGAATGACCTCTCATGCAGCCTGCTGATCAACATTAATTAGATAAATTGAAAGTGAACTGCAACTGTATTAAAAAGAGTTTTGAAATAAAGTTACACGTGGTACAAAAGTATTAGCACAATATTGGGTTAAAGTTTACCTATTGTCCATATCGCCCTAACACAATGTCACGCATGAAGGCTGACACCTGAGTCTCTATCTACTTCAGAATTTTGCCCACTGAATTAACTGAGACCAACTACCAAAGATAAGAAAATATCAAGAACCTGTTCAGTCGTGTGCTTTATAGTTGCAGAGAGGAACTCCCTAAACATGAGGAATTCTGTCTAAAGACCTACCATTTCCAATAACGCTCTCCCTGAGGGCAAGACCAGGATATGGGAAAGGCTCTGGAAGAGTAACCTACACTTTTGCAACACCCATCCTAAATATCATTCTCAATGGAGACATTTACATGTTTTACTACAGAACAGGCCTGGGATACATCTAGCATACCCTATAACTGTAAAAAAAAGAGAAAGGCAAGAACAAAGTTTGTAGCATATTACCCAGGCAGACACACACACAATCCACCTTGGCCAAACAATTGAGGAAGAGCATAGTATCCAAGCCAATTTGTATTTTCACAAAGGTAGCTCAGTAACAGGTTGAAGGTGGAAGTGCAAAAGGGTTTTTTATGATAGGGCTGAATAATGCTGGTTCCAATCAAAGGCAATAAGGGCAGATGCTACTCAACACTCGCCCCACAATGCTTAAAACATATCTGAATTAGTACAATATTTCGATGAATTGTTCTCTGTTAAACCCCTTATGCCTCTCCAACCTTACCCAATTACTGTAAGTATAAAATAAAAGTAGATTCACTTTTCATGTGGAATGGTTTCAGCATCACATTAAAACTGAGTCCACATACTAAATCAGTTTGAGACATATGTGTATTTTTCCCTTAACAAGACGGATAGATTGCAGTTTCAAACAGAAGAAAAAAAAAAGTTTAAAAAAAAAGAGTGAAATACATTAATAACCCATCCTTCACTTTATGTGAAGAACATGATGTGGTCCAGACTACAATGGTCAGTACAAACAACTTGAAATGCATCTTCATCTAATATCATATAAATGCCTTTTGAAAGTCAAGTTTAATCAGGGGAAAGCTGGTATAACACAGACTGTTTTTTCTGGTAGTGGACTTAATAGCTGAGTATTTATTTATTCCTCCTTCATGACTGCTTGCTGCAGAAAAAGGAAAAACTAACACCTAGTCTAGTGTAATGTTGCGCATGAACTTCAAGTCATTTTTTCCCCCTCAAAATTCTATCCCACCAGATTAAGTTGGTTGCAGCACAGTGTGTCAGAGAAGGAAGAGAACCATTCTTTCCAGACTTATTTCTTCATCATCTGCTTAGATCTTGGACTTACAGGTCCAGGTATTACAGGCATTGAGTCTGTTTCGTTCTCTACCAGAAGTGCTGAGAATTCAGAAAGGTAGAAACCTGGCTTTGAAATGACAACACACTTGCTCTAATTACACTTTTATAGAAATGAGAAACTAGTTGTGCTGAAATTGTAGAGATCGTAAATATTGTGTTCTATATTGCGCTATCAGCTTTTAAGCAGATGGCTCAGTTTATTCAGCAGATGTCCTGGTAGCATGATCTGTTCCAGTGTTTGACTACAAATAAACTGATTAGGTTGACCAACACTTAAGGAATTCATAAAAACTTCTCGTGTTCAGAATAGTTCTCAACAGGAATCTTTATATATTACTACTTTTGACGTGTAGATATCTCATAGCTTTATAGACATATATTAGCTTTCTGCTTCCAGAACAAATTGCCATAATCTCTGTAAATCTCAGCTGTAAAATGTAGGAGTGAAAATTATGCTAAGATTTTTTTTATCATATCCTATTTAGTGCAGAGTTCAAAGGTCTGAAATATGTAAGATTTAGTGGAACGTATTTACTGGCTATATTCAGCTCTGATAAAAAAATATATGTGACATGATCTAGAAACAATTTTAGCTTCGCTCAGAAATGTGTACTAACTCCCTGCTCCTAAGAACACAGGCAAGAAACTTCTGAAATTTGTATACTTAGATTACTTTTACTTTGGTGGAAAACACTTCTGTGTAGGACTGCAAACAGACTAATATTTTCTTTTTGTGACTGAGCTAAGAGCTAAAATACTCCAAACCAAAACCAAAACAAAACCCCAGTGCTAGCAACTAGGAGCTATGTGTACAAACAGAAAGGGAAACAGAACTTCAGAACCAGGCAAGTAGAGTTCTTCTGAATGCAGAATTTCTACCAAATAAAGAGGCAGTCATCCATCAGAAAATTTCTCTCAGTGGCAGAAATGACATCACAAGGAGGAACTATTTAGTTCAACAAGGTTAGGATAACTGGTGGTTATATTTTTTTAGGACTACTTTTATTCAAACAATCTAAAGTTAGATAATTGATCGTACCTTGGGGGTTTTTTGAGCACACATTTGATCTTGCCAAATCTTGTCATTGTTGTATTTTGAAGTTTGATGTAGACAAAAAATTTCAGTCCAGCCTCTAATTTAACAATTCTGTCTTGTAAATTACTTAATTGTAGAGCATTGATACCTCATGTCATCAGATGCAGTTAGAGCGTTAATGCAGATATTTTAGTGAATCTGTCTTTTTAGCTGCCACAATTATTTTTCCAGCTACTGCATTAGCTATCTTTACATATACATGTGATTATCAAGTGATGAAATATGGTCATTTACAATGGAGTGGGACAGTATTTTAAAATGCCCTCGCAATTCTTTTTCCCTTATAAATGCTACAAACTTAAGGTCTAACCCTGTTCCCACATATATGCTTTCATTCTTACACTGCTGCCTTTAATAACACCATGAAATAGAAATGATGCTTTGGAAAAAACCCTCTGACTTTCAGTCCACATGTATCCTTTCCTATAGTTTGTCAATGAAATGATGCTTATTCCTGTGAAAGATTTTGCTTGCAGAGGAATCAGAGCTTGGGGACTTGAAAATGGGAATTGCTACAATATAGAAACCATAACTTTCAATACAACATTATATGTTATTGCAGTTTGTGGATCGCCCATCCCCAGAGAAGCCTGAAAACAGAATTAAGCTAATAGATATAATGGCCACACCTGCAGATATGGTACAGGTTTACAAGCACCCCATACAAAGCCTATAAATTTCCCTTCTGAAAA
Organism: Porphyrio hochstetteri; assembly: GCA_020800305.1. Taxonomy (NCBI): domain Eukaryota; kingdom Metazoa; phylum Chordata; class Aves; order Gruiformes; family Rallidae; genus Porphyrio; species Porphyrio hochstetteri. Next base: position 14,556,494 of record CM036911.1, read on the forward strand.
TTAATACCAGCTACAATACAATACATGTGCAAAATTCTCTACAGGCTGAATAGCACCCAAAAGTCCAGATGGTTTAATTCAATGAAACATTAAAAAAAACCCCAAAATCTAAATAGGCAAAAAAGACCAGCACAATCTGCACATAGAGAGAGTTGTAACTGACAAACACAGAATAAACCCATCTTCATCAACACTTTATACTCTCCTCCTTTTTTGCTTTGCAGTAGAATCACCCATGTTTATTCTTGACAGACTAGGCAACATGCATGGCATCTTTTAATGCATTAAGATTATTAGGTTACTTAGTTGATCATAAGTCCAGCTACACCTATCCAAAAGATACTGCCCACTCCTATTCTCTTGTCCATCCCTTTGAAATAATAGTTAAATCCCGCTTCAGTTCATCATTTCTATTTTAACCAAGTTCTAAATATTTTCTCTTCTTTTTTTTTTTTTTTAATCTTCCTTTAGGACAGCATTTAAATTGTATCAGCAAAATGACTCCAATTGCTTTTATATTTGTTCATCCATCAAAGCCAGGAACAACTGAGACTATTCTGGATGTTCCAGACAAAATACGAGCCTATGACTAGGGACTTATTTTTCTTGGTTCTTTGTTTATGTAGATCACAGACACCTTATACCTTGAGAAAGCTTAAATTTCAGGCTGAAAAATATCTATAATTTGCTAAAGACAGCACACAGCTGTATGGATTAATTTTTGTTGAGGTTTATTTGTAATGTTCTTAACACCCATACATTATTGATAGACATCCATGTTTTCAGTGACTATTACAATATACTTCAAGTAAACTCATATTATGGAGTTAGAATGTTTCTATCAACTTTTGAAAGATGATGATGACAATTGCTGTAGGAAAGCTTGAGTTATATTACTTTAAAAGACTTGTGTTTAACTCATCTGTAACCTTGTTTAATAAAACAAGCCTCACTTGAAAACTGCAAGGTTTCCTCTCATGCTCAAGAAGAGCTTTTCTGCACTGTTTCTGCATGAACTTTAGGATCATGAAAACCAGATTTTTGTCTGCTGTTTCAATCAATTTCTCCGACTAACTATATTTCAACATTACTGTTTCAATCTCTGCCACTAAATCTCCTAGAAAATTTGTGCAGTCTCTGTTGTTGAAGTAGAGTAATGGCTAGTAGGCAATTAATATCTAACTACAGTAGTATGACAGTTGCCTAGTTTCGAGCAGCACTGTACTCTGGTATTTGATTGTAGCTTAGAGATGACACAAAGGTCTGTTCTTACTTCATAATTATTCCAGGAATCAGAAGAACTCCCTTGTTTCAGAAAGGGGTTCCAGGCGTCAATGCCTGGCCAAGCAGAAGTGAACTGCCATAGAAGGCATTCTGCTGATCAAGTCTCTGCATAGCACAAGAAGCCCAACCAAATATACGAGGATATACTAACTTTGGCCACTAGCTCATTGAAGTGAAAGTGAAGAAAGAGGAAGTGGAGTGAGGAAACAAGTCTTAGCTACCAGCATCTTTCACTTGCATTCCAGTCTTTACTTACTTGCCACTCCTAATCTCCTTCTGTTCAGCAAAGACACGACCACTAAACTCACAGCTTGGAAAAAGTGGCTCATTTCAGGACCGCGTTAAATGCAGGCAGATTGTTTCTGGGCTTAAACTTGTACATTTGCAAGATTCTCTACTATTACTTCGTACAGACTTGGGATTCTGCACAGCATTGCATAGCACCATGAGCAGATACTAAAGTGATTCTGCAGGCAAGAAAACTAGGTGCCTATGGATTAACAAGCAATAAGGCACAGTTTGTATGCAAAACAGCCTTGGTCCTACACTCCTAAACTGCAGTTCAGGTGGAACTGAGGTATGTGAATCCATTTTTGAATCTGGACCTTTATCTTAGGCTTTTCAAATTCACCTGATGTACATAGCAAACCCCACAAATTAGTGCCATAAAGAGGATAAGAGAAAACTATTTTTCATTAGTGAAATACTACAACAGTGAGCTTGAAAATGAAGTGTCAAAAAAAAAAAATAGTTGCTTCATGAAGCTGCAGCAAGGCAAGACAAAATGAGCGAGCTACAGTTTGCCAAAGTAGCTTAAAGCAGCAAAAGTCTGTCAGTGAGAGAGTTTTCCCTTACCACTGATCCTCAAGTTTACAGCTTTCAGGTTACAACCAAAAGAAACACAGTTTGTTACAACATAAACAGAAATTCTTAACTCAAGCTGTAGAACAGGCTTACTTTTCAGTTACAAGGTGTTTCGTTCTGCTGCTCAAGAGACTCACTTTTAACTACCAGAGAAGTATTTTAAGTTGGGATCAGCCTTTAGCCATAAGCTACTGTTTCCCTGCTCCTTCCTTTCCTCCTTGCTTTACGTTAATGCCTTAATTGCCACTGTACTCCTTTAAGTATACAAATTTTCTGTTTGAAATAGCCCAAATTTACTATTCCAAGAAAAGAAAGATGTCAGGTATGGGAAACACACACTGTAAGTAACATACAGCTTTAAATTTCAGTATAGTATAGTTTCAGACTATACTATGACAGACAATATCTAGTCTTCTTTTGAACTACTCCGAGTATGACACTATTATTAAGGCCTGAGCTAAGGTATACACAGCAAGTAAATAAAACAAACAAACAAACAAAAAATCCCATAGCTAACAATCTTCACATCTGCTATTTTTCTTATATTTGGTAGCTATCTCAACACTTTTCCATTCCCCCAATCTCTCAACCAAGCTATGCATTTCCACTTTCCAAGCACTCCCACTGTACCGGTATCATACCACAAGCAGCCTTGTGGGAGTTCTTGCTTTCACTGGGATAACATAAGGGCTCTGTGGGTTCTCCCCAAGGTCACTGAGGTTTCTAAAAGGATAAACAGGAATCTGGAGGGATTTACCAGCAGCTGGACAGCCACTGATTTTGGTGCAAGTCAGACTGTTCGACAGTTCTGAAAATCCCAGTCAGAGCCTGTTTCCAGCTGTAGGCACCTAAATCTCTTTAAAACAGGATTGCATAAAAGTGCACAATAAGGTCATTTAAGGAGATCAAATAAGCTTTAAGTGGCATATGGCTATAAAAACAACAAAAGCAGCTGTTAAATGATAACAGCTTTTGAACATGAACTACAATAGCTAGGATGCTTTTTAACCGGCCATTTAGATAAGATAGAGACGAATAAAACAACAGCAATAAAAAACCTTCAAAAAGCTCTCTAAGTAAAAATCTATAACCAGAATTTAAAAACTCACAACAATGAACTTTTCTCTGTTATCTCCAAAATAATTAATTGTACATCATTTCCCTGTTAGTTAACTGTTAGTAAAGAAAAGAAATTGTTTGGACACAACTTTAAACCAAGCATCAAATCACAAATTAAGTTTGACATAGAAACTGTCTGCTGATGAGGTTGTAACCTGTGCTGAGTTAAAAAAACATTCTGGTTATTGAATAGTTCTCATAGTTGGATGACAGCCTTGGAATACTATAAGGTCCAGTGAAGTTTGTCCAAAACACTAGGTTCTGAAGAAATCCCCACCACCTCCAGAAGCCAGCCCTCAGCCTTTCCTCGCTAACAGATCACTCCTCCCACTGTTCAAGTTGTCCCTTCCCTACCTCCCCCACTGCACTAATACTTTCTCTCCACACGTTCTGAGCTGCTGGGTAAGCAGGGGGATGGAAAAATAGACCAGAGATGGCTCTTCAGCAGAGGACTGAAATGGAGGAACAGGTAGATCAACCCTGTAGCTATAAGGGAGAAGGGAGGCAGGAGTGAGGGCATAGGGATACACCAAGTACCACACAGATCTTGGCTTCCTAAGAATGGGAGCAGATCAGCTGTCTGAGCAGAGTGCTACTTGAACCCTATTTTCATGGCAAAGACAAGGTAGGCAATCTGTTGCTGTAGGCAAGTGACTACTTTTTCTGTTCTTGAAAGTATCCCTGAAAAAGGCACTTGAGGAAAACAGTACAGACAGTAACTCCCAAAATAGTGAAAGTGACATACAGCATTTTTACAATTAATTACAATATGGTCAGTAACAACAAATCACACTACTATGTTGTTATCAGAAGCATTTCCACATATGCAACGCATTCTTATCACCTGCCTATTTACTTAGAACTGCCCTGTGAGACAGGGAGAAAGTAACTGCTACTAGGACACAGAGAAGGCAAGTGACTTACTTGATATCACAAAGGATGGGTGCTACTAACCCAGAAATGGAACCTGTGGCTTCCCACACAGTCAAAACATGAGGTCTCTGGTCTGTGCCTCAGCTGACTTTGTATCAGGACCCGAGTAAAACAAAAAAGTTACATAAATCTTACTAACAAAAGTGATCTAGTCATTCTTTTTTTACAGAGTCTATATAAGCATCTTCTATTTATTAATCTTCACTGAGTTCAGCTCTCCTTCTACCAGAGCTAGAAATTAATATCAAACAACAACAAAAAAATCCTTGCCTTTCAGTTTTGCTAACCATCAAGGAATGCTCCCTGGATTTTCTGCTCAGACACTTATAAAGTGAATTTACTAAAATATATAATACTGTGTTTAATTATTGCTTAATTAATACTTTTCCTTTTTTCTTTTCTTTTTTTTTTCCTGATGGGATTACATCTCACTGTCAAATAGCTTTAGGTTCATGTCTGACATAACAATTTAGAATGCCAAATTTTTTGTCCTAACAAACTCTATAGTTTGCACTTTTACAAGTCTAAGGTTTTGTGCTAACATAGTTTTGCTTCTGGGATTTGCCCTATCAAACATTACATTACATTTAAACTTTCAGGCGAGTGAAAAAAATTAGTTCCACCTTGAAAAGACAATTTAGAAAAATGTGGTTTTTACATGTCCTGGATTTATACAAACATCCCTTAGTGCAGGGGTACTCAAATTCCATTCATTTCCCTCATCTCCCTACCAGGAGTTGCTCACATTATCCTTACTGCTATATTTGTTTGCATCTACTCCTTCATTGTGTTTACATTAAATTCACAATTATATTGGCACGCAGTTTAAATCCCTTCCTAAATCAAGCTAGAAACTCTCAGATTTGGACAATGCAACAAATGAGGAGAAACAGCAAAAAAAGTTCAGAAAAATCCCTTCTGTGATCTCACCAACTGCAGCTAATGAGCCCTGCATCACTGGTTACTGCCGCCTCTGTTCTACCAAAACTGCTGGTTGAACAGTTGCATTGAAGGGTTGAAATGATCTTTATTTCAGGTCAGACTTTTTACTTTTGTAGAGGATTGGGTTTTTTTGCTTAGTTGTTTTTCTAAAACTAGGAACCTTGTAGTCGACTTGTTTGCAGTTTATTCGCAAAAGCTGTTGTACCAGTGCAATTGAAAAGGCAATGAAGTGCAGCACTGAAATGAATGTCTGGGGGCAGAGAGAGATGGGAATGTCTAATCCGACTTCCTTACCAGAACTGACATTACACAAATATGTTGTTTTCAGTCAAGCAAAATGCTGAGCCTCTAGGTAAATATTCGCATTTATTTTGGGTAAAAAGGTCATTTCTAGTCAGGCTAAGTATCTACTGAAGTTTGTAATAATTAAGGGATGGCTTAAAGAGAATGAAGAGGGGAACATTCCTGGCTACAAAATACTACTTTCACCAGTCATCAGCTTGATGTGAAACAATAAACTTCAAGGATCTCAAGAATAATGACACAAGTTTATCAGGAGAGTTTACAAATCCCAGTTTTTCATGGGACTTGGAAAACTGGCATATGTTCCAGAAATCAAATTCTACAGAAACTTTAATTTTCAGATAAATATCTAACAGTTAATTTTTAAACATTTCAACAATGAAAAAACTATGGGAGGAGAAGCCGTATTGGAATGAACGTCAATTTCGTTTTGGGACTTTTTTCAGCTATCCCATGTGCATGACAAACATAATACAAAAATACAGTCACACGAATAATAAAGAATATTATCATAACCCATAAACATTGTAGCACCCTGATTTATAGGCAGATTCGTACAACCATATTTGTAAATAAAGTTTCAATTTACTCTTCTAAAAAACCTGAAGCCAACTGCAGTGCAAATAAACACAGAAAGATGCATTTAACATTTCTCATCAAACGAGTGAAAATAGACTCACCAACAACTATAGAAATCTGAATAAAAATGCCATCATGCTAAATTGCAATTTTGATTTTACAAACACACATACAATTACCTTTTCACATTAATTAACTAATTCTAGTACAAGTGTAGAAGAAAACAGTAATATTACCAGCGCTCCAGACAGAGCTTTTAGTGTTTCAGTCACCACATCTTGACACAACTATCCCAAGCACATATGTCAAAATGCATAAATCCCGGGTCTCCCCTGACTCCTCTAGGCAGTCTATAGGTATCATTTAATGACTTCATTTGAACGAAGCCTCAAGTTTATGCCATGTCCAACTCACTGAAGTTAAAGTGCTACAATCCATTAGGCCTGCTCTAAAATGCAAGGCAATTATTAGTGATTGCTGTTGTTTCTGTTGTATAAACATCCTCTTCATTTGGCTGGTATGTAATGACAACACGTACTCTGACACTTCCTTCCATTTTTACTTCTATTACTTCATTAATTTGAATCTGTCAAGATCCATAGGTTTTAAAATGCACTTTGTTTCTGAACAGGCCTAATTCTCCCCTACTTGTGCCTGCTATCAGCTCCTAACACCTCCAATATTTGAATTATTAATTAAGAAATTCAAATATAATTTAAACTTTAAAAAAACCCCTTTTGTATCTTTTATTTACCAAAATTATAAAAGATGCTTTTACATTGAAATGTTTAAACAAACTATTTTTGTCAGAAAATTCTTCTTGAAGTTTGTATGAAACCCACCTCCACTGAAACAAGTGATATCAGGGCAGCATTTACATCTAATGACGATTTTCAGACCAGCTGAACTCTGTTATTTTCAGTTCAGTCCAATTCCTTTTTGGACCAAGTATTTCCCTTTTGTTCAGAATAATAATTTACAAACTATTTATTTTTTAAAAGCTGATTTATTTACTTTTATCTCTTCAGAGGTTTTATTTTTCTTTATCTGGTTAGAATTATTTGCAGCATTAGAGCAGATATCTCTTCACCTAGATTCCCCTAGAACCCGACACTATCATGTTAACTCTGTATTTCTCTCTTGTAATGGAAATCAGATTAGCACTGTTACATCATCAAATATATTAGCCAGAAAATCATCCAACTTCATATCAAAAATTAGAATTACAGATATAAGTTCCCAAAATGTGCAGCATTTTCCCAGAGTGAATTTTCTCTTTCTGCTCACATTTTCAAATCAGTTTTTACGAACGTGTCAATGTTTGATGCATACAAACAAGTGTCTTAGAAAGATCCTCTCTGAGCAGGAATTTCCACACCCTGCTCATGGAATCACATCACCTTCCTGAAAATTTTAGCTTCCAAAGGAATGTCTTTTTGAGCATTTCAGCTAATGAAATATGTAGGGCACACAATAACATGTTGATGGACATGCATAAGTATAAGCTTCAGCTGCCCCATCTATTCAGGGTCATTTTACAAGATCACTCCCATAGGTTTTATGCACCCACCCAATAGCCTTTCTTTCATTTGGATCACTTTGAGGATCTCTCTCTCCTTTCTCCAGCTCCCAAGTTTCAGGACTTCTAGCAAAGTGGACCTTCATCTTTCCCATTGGGTTTGCAAGTAGACAAGGGCATTAAAAATAAGCAGGGAATGAGAACCAGCTGGACACAGGCAAAGGGGTTACATAAACCATCTTCCTATAGAAAACCAAACTACAACATAATGCTATTACTGATAGTTCAAGTCGTGATCTCTCATTATACATCTATCTGTGCATCTGATATTGCTAGCCAAAATTTGGCATCAGTTTCATGCTGGTCTAGCTTCATTACCTTCACTGGAAATAGCTGTGGATTATATTGTGTATCAAAGAGAGTTTGTCCAGATCAGAAAAATTAAAGGTCTGGTATTCTAATCTAGGTGCATTTTAATATACACCTAAATGACTAATTTTCTTTAAATGGGTTCCATTCCTTACCCATTTCCAGAAAAGACATAAAACTGAAATAAAAAGGTGGAGATGCCATAAGTAACACTGCTCAGGCTCAGCCCTGAATGAGGAAATACAAAAATCATGAAAGCCAGGTAAAGGGAGTCAAGCCAACACATCCATATGCCTGTCAGCTAAGTGGTTATGCATCTTCCGCCTAAGGTGATGAATCTATAACCTCGAAGCGTCTCACGGTGTAACCATATTGTATTTCTACATAGCAAAATCTTTGAACTTAGGCTGAACCCTGCTCAGGAGCTTTCTACTGAAAAAAAGAAACTACATTTGCATTGATTCTCCTAGCAGCTATTCTCTTCAGAGTAATAGATTGTGCATTCCTGACGGTAGGCTTAGGGAGCTGAGGTTTTTTCCTTCACTGTATTTACATAAACAGTATGAGCACTAAATTTCTAAGACTACAGATGATTTCTTAATGATTTCACTTTCAAAACACATTTTCTAAAGATAGTAAATTTATGTCAATAATTCCATGTCTGCTGTTCTATCAGAATATTTTATATTGAAATATGACAAGTTTAAGTGATTTCCCTTACGTATTTACTCTAATATCAGATAAATGATGTCGACAATTTTCCTATGTGAAATCAAACCAGCCCCTGACTTATATTTACAGCAGGGACTGAAACTGAAGCTACATAAATCACTGTTTTAACTGTAATTAAATTAATAGCCAAACCTTTGACCTAAATAAAGAATTTGATTTGATTTCTATTTGTACATTTCAGTCATTTTTGTAAAGAAAGGTTGACTCTTTTTGAGTAACAGTATTTGGTATTTCTTTCTACTGAATTTACACATATATATTTAACTCACTGGTTATGTATGACTACTTTATGTTTACTTAATTTCTACTGTTTAGCTTTATAATGTTAGAAAATAGCGATAGCAGCTTTAAAGAAGTTGATATGTATCCATTGTGTTTGCATGGAAATTGGAGCCTGCTTAAAATAAACAAAAAAAAAATTGAAATTGCTATTTAACAAAGTTGTCTTAAATATGTTTGGGGCATAAGGAAACTGAAGGATTAATAAACTAATTTTTTGGTACAAATGCAATTTAAGTAACAAACATTTTTATGCATTTAGTGATTGAAACATATTATTTGCATTCTTCATGGCTTTAGGAAGACTACATCTCAACTTCTCATACCTAGCTCCTAAACACAGACTGGAAAAGGGGGAATGGAAGTTATTGCTTTTTCTGTTCTCCCAATTGGATTTCAAAGTTTCAATGAACTAATTATAAACTATTTGAAAACAAACCCAGAAAACTACAGTACTCACACACACAGGGAAGGCAGTGTAATTGTCAACAGCTAATGTTCAACAAACTAATTCCAGGAAAACTTTGGCAGAATACTGATACTGCTATTACTATTTTTAAAGGAAATAATATTAATAATTTATAGCATTGAATAAATTATGATCACATCAAATTCTTTATAAATATATATGTACAGTTTTAAAATTACTAAATAGATGTTTAAAAAGACAATGCAGATAAAATCAGATTTCATTTTTATCTACCATTCAATTAAAAAAAGATAAAACTCCAAGTGCTGCACTCTTAAGTCTGCAGGGAAAATCCAAAAGAAATGGTTACATGGCGAACTGTGACAAACTCATTTGTCAGGAATCATACATATTCTCAGAAATTAAATGCATGAAGTGCATTAATTAATATCTTGCATTTACATAGGTAGTCTTTCATCTCAGAGAATCCCTAAGCACTTTGCATATGTATCTTCACAAAACTCAACCAGAATGGTTTCATGCATCAGTGCAAAGAAATACACTAAAAATTATCCATTTCCAGTATCTTGTCCACAAAGTAACTATTATATTCTTCTCCAACAATTCTGGCAAGCAAAATTCAAAAAGTCTTTACTACTAGTAGTGCAGGAAATTAAAAGCATCTCACAAATCACTCCAGTCCCTGCTATAACTTAAAAGTCCCTCTGGGGCCACCTGATACACTTTGCTTTGATCTCCCCTTCCCCTTGTAAACCACATAGGCCTTACCCCTAAATTAAAAACATACAACCTTTTCATCTCCAGTCTCTGCAATAGTAGCTTATGCATTTGTGCTATGCCTTATGACATCACCAGCTTTATGTTCCTCCTGTCACACAATGATTTGACAAAATTTTTCCATGAAAAGACCCTTCTCTGGGAGTGATTTTCATTCACTTGATGATTCTCATTGAAATTCTATTTGGAAAGCTTCTGACTGATTGGTGGGAACCCTTATTACTTAGCTGCTTACCCTATATCTGTTTCTTTAATAAGTCAGAGATTCATCAAGTTTATGATCTATCATGTTATCCAGTAAACAAATGGATTCTTCTTCTTATACAGGAATCCATTATACTGTACACATACAGCAGCTGTCACACTGTCCTTTCTTTTCTCCATCAAGTCCAGAAACTTATCTCCTGCAGTGCCCAAATATGTCATCATACATCAAACACTCCAGATATTACACACTAAGTAAAAATTTCCTTTCTGATCTCTGCTGCAACTGAAGTCTGCTTACAGTTGTCCAAATAATTCTAGCTTTTGGTTAGGGTATTTTTCAATTTATTACAACCTAGATATAACATTTACGCTCCACAGTGTCTTGCTCTTTTGTAGGCGGGAGGTGGAGGGGGGGGAATGGGGGGGGGGGGGGGGTGTAGGGAAGAGCATCAAGACACATCTCTCTCATCACCTGTGAAGCAACAAGGACATTTGTAGTCCTTATGCATTGCTAGGTACACGCTTTGCTATAGCTCATCAATTATTTCATCTTCCCTACAATCTGCAAAACACATGCCTCCAGGGGAAGGGGGAAAAAAAAAGTCAAGTAGTCAAGTTTTCTTTATATTCCTCTGAGATACTTAATGACATTAGGCCTTTGCAAAGTAAAGATTCAAGTTTTTGAAAGAATTCTAGCAGAACTCTGACAAAATCAACCAAAGAGGAAAACTGCTCATTAAGCTTTCTGTAGTTCTGCCTAACATTCAGCATAATCCCACATCTCCTCAAAACCCTCTGGGCTCAGGACTAATGGAACAGTTGCAGATATCTTTTTTGAGTCTTGCAGTGATGAACCAAATGTTATTTTGCTTTTTAGTATTTGACTTTCCATCTCAGGTCAGTGCTCTAACATCAGTCAGGCTCAAGAGAGTAACTAGAAGTGACATAATTTGCAAAACATACCCTACAGCACAATGAAAAATGATGTAGTTAAATAAAAACAAACAGTGTGCTGGGTAATTGGGAGCTGAACTTATTTATTACAAATTGAAAGACTCCACAGATCTAGTTAAGTGCAGCTCCTGAACATAAGTAGCAAACAGAAAGGGATTGTTGCTGTCTGTAACGTGCTACATGCTAATTTCTCTGCTCAAGGTAAACTGGGAACATCAAAAGACTGGGAAGGGAGCTTCAAACGTTGTTTCCCACCTTGACCTACCCAGTTTCTGACCAGACCCCATCATATTCTCAGGACTAGCTTGTCCCTGGCCTTAAAGGGCCATTCCAGCAGCTGAAGCTTGCTCAGCTGTTAGGAAAAACCTGGCCTGTTCCTTTATTTTTGATACAGTTCTATGCATGAGAAACTAGAGAAGTGGTGCTGGGAGGGGCTGTTCTGGCATGGAAGGGTTGGAATATGCTTCTATGCCCAGGTCATCCTCCACTGGTCTCTAAGCTCTGCTTACAAGGAAATTATTCAAGAGGCACAGCAATAAAAATTAGTAGCACATTCCAACTCAATCCTAATTCAGATAATTTTTAAAATAATAAATTCTTGACATTAGACTTTATTACACTTATAAAATGGTCTTCATTTACATCTCTGTTTAGCATAAATTTTCACTTTGAAAACTATTGCCATTTTCAAACAGATAATTTACAAAAAACCGCACCCACGCGCACAGGGAGCTGACAAAATGCTCTCTGTTCCACAGTGAGACGAAGCTAAACCTTAATGAAAAGGCCACAGAAAAAAACCACCAAAACAAAATAATTCCACAATTTGGTGACATGCTATTTAATACCAAGGTAGAAGTCATATTACCAAAGAACTTTCTGTGCCGTTATAGTAGGAGAACAAAAAAGAAGCCACCAGTCAAATGACACTATCAGCAAAAATATGACAGTTCTGTGCCATAGGCTATTTTAATATAAAGACCTACGTACTTACAAAAGACTTGAGACAATGAACCAATGATACAAGGGGTAGTGCAATTCCAAGATATTAAGTGACCATTCAGGAACACACTCCCTGTATCATGCTGAAGTTGTAATTTACAAAGATCATTTATCCCCAGAGTTTTTGACCCCAAGTTTCAACAATGTCTCTTTCTTCCCCTGCTATGCTCCTACTTTCTAATGACTTCTGACCTTAGCATGTTTTTGGCTTTTGTATACATGCATATTTTATGAGGGTAGCTGCCATCCTTCAACATTCCTTTCCCTTAAAATGAAGGGATCCCAAAATACCTTTTATGGGATTGTTCTAGAAACTACTGAAACAGCTACGTTCTCATGAGAGTATTTTTCCTGTCTACTAAGAGAAACCAGTGGGATATCCATGTGAGACATTGGCTGTAACTAAAAGTTGGTCCTATTTACACCTGGTTATTTCAGCCATCCACGTTTCATACAACTTTCTTCATGCAGTGGTCTTATACACCTTGTATTTTTCACACAAATGACACAGAAGTAAAATCCTGGGTAAGCAGGTAGAATCCCTAACTAAAACACCCCTTTTTCTCAACACCAGTGTGCAGGGTAGATCTGATATTTAAAAACTCCTTTGAAGTTGGCATACCTGGATCTGATTTGATATGCAAATGTCATTGAGATCTAGCCTGAAAAATGGCAATATTCTAGTCCTATTCAAAATGCTCACCCAGGAAAGAAAATCTGTCAAGAAAGGAATAAGGAAGAGGTCTAGATTAGAGTACATAAAGAACACTGTGCTTCAGCTGCTAAACACTTCCCAACAGAAATCTGCTCCCGTTGTTTCACTGCATGGTTCAAGGGATTTTCTCTAAAATTTTGCTTGCTACTGTAGCTACACCACTAGCTCTGAAAGCACTTAATAGCTGAATCTTATTATCAATAGGCTACAAGGTGTAACACTGCCTTTTTGTTGATGCTGTTGTTCGCAGAAAGAGCAAATTAATCACCCATCCTTTCCCTTTTAGATCCAAGTCAGACACAGTATATGCATGTTGCTTGAATGCATTTACCAGCTTTGGTAAAAAGGTCCTGATCCCATTTCCCTTAAACACGAAAATCCCATTGATACCAATGCCAACAGAATATCATATATAGCAATACAGATGCCAAAAAATCTAGATATGTCCTAACTGAGAATTCAGTTACCATTAATAACCATCAGAAGCACATGTCCTCTGGCCCTCTTAAAATCACATGAAATATCCTTAAAGTAATTACTGTTTTCAGAATTATCACTATGTTTGACACTGAAAGCATCTGAAGCTAAGTGGAAATTATTTCCCCCCCCCCCCCAAAAAAAGAACAGCCGTCATTAAGAAAAGGAGGATTAATAAATAGTTTCAAATCTTTCAGTTTCTGAAAGTCTAAGTGACATTCTCTTCTTAGAAGTCATTAACGTGAAGTATTAAACTGCCAATCATTTAGGATCATATAGCACTGATCATTTAAACTCTATATCATCCCTGCATAGGAACGATGTACAGCACAAGGATGCTGTGTGTCTCCAGGGGACATTATTGTTACATTGTGTTTGGATTTCCTATAGCCTCCTGTGGTAGCTTTGCAGAGTGGGGTCCCATGACAGGTATATCTATGATAAGTGAGTAGCAACAACAGGTGGAATTGAACTCTCTCTTCTGAGAGCAGGTTAGCTTTCCTTCCTACTGGTACTGGGCTTAGAAAGAGACCAGCTTGAAAAAGACATGAATTGCTAAGCAAAGAATAAACTTTCACATACAGCAGGAGATGATGGAGAGGAAATTGAAAGGTACCAGCTGAAATCCACTGGTAGATATAGACCTGAAAGATTAAAACTTCTGACAGCTTTCTTTGCTAAAAAAAACCCCAAACCCAACAAACAATCAGTAGGAGAACCTCAAACTCTTTTTTAATGGTTTCCAATAATTCTCAGAGTTATGCGATTCGGTTCAGTGAATCTCAATGGCAGTGTTTGCAGGTAGATGAAAGGTGGCAAAACCATACAAGAACAATCACAAGTCAGAAACTTATTTTGGATTTGCCATTTACTTGCCCTGAATATATTTATCTCTCTATGAACATCTGATTTGAGTGATGGTAGAGGGCACGTGTGTGCTCACACTGGTATTCATTCCTTGAGGAAAGTGAACTTGGCTGTGGTGCCAGCAGCTGACTACATCACAAAACTAAACTTACATAAATCTGTCACATTTTTTCTTTTCAGAGGAAAAAAAAAACCCACACAACCAAGACAATCCTAAGTTCACCATGCTGTGTCAAAAGCATAGCAAATTGATCATATTCTTTCACCCTCTTTGTTAGCCATACTTAACCAGTCATCACACAGAAATATTGCCATGGTAACATACAGTGATAGTAACAACAAATAGCAAAGACACAGGGAGAACATCATTTATGTATGGTCCAGAGGCTTTTACTCACTTGGAACATTGCTGAGTGTTTCTGAATAACAAATTACTTAAAATTAGCAAATTTGCAAATAGCTGAAGAGAGAAAAAGGAACTCAGGAATTTTTTCAACAAACCCTCTTCTCACTCTCTTTCCATCTTTATGCATTTGTAAACCCCTTTTTCTTCTCTCTTGCTGTGGAGTGCAGAAATTTTCCATATCTTCCACCTGGTATATAAATCAAGAGTGTTCAGGATGTTGTATACTTTCCAAAAAACTGGAAATGCTGTTAGTTGTGAAACTATAACATCTGGGTGAGAAAATCACTCTTGCAGAAAGCAACACAGTAACTCCGATATTTTTATGAAGAAAGCTGATATGCTAGATGGCAGGGCAAATTCGGTTGTGATTTATGCAACTTGTAAGCCGAATACAGCTCAGACAATCAATTTGAGACAAGCCATGATGGCAACTTGGAAGAAGATTACTTTCACTGTTGCTATTCAAGGAGAGAAACTGTATGCTTGACCTTAACGAAGATCTTCAGAAATAAAACCAGTCTTAATGGATATAAAAATAACACCAAAGCAAAAAAGAAAAAGAAATCAAAGGTCTGCTTCATAGGTTTACCGTAGACTATCTCCAAACAGGGTATAGATGTACAGAGGTGACAACAGACCCTGATGGCATCAGGTTAGCAAGAGAAAACAAATGGGTCCATTATGGTGTCTCGGTACAGATTTCAGGACAGCGAAGCATTGTCTCCATTAGAAATGTAATACTCTGCACACCTGATATCTCAGCACAGATTGTGAAAGGACTGTGGACCCTGAAAGCATCAATTTGGCACAGAGGCCTTTACAGGGATATTAATTGCAATGGTGGTCTCTATGCAAGTCATCAATCTCACTGCTCTAGGGTTTAAATGGTAGATAAAAATAAAGCAATTCCTAAAGGATTTCAGTAACTAGCAGGCTGAAACCATTTCTGTTGTAAACACTTTCACATAAGTTTTGTGACTCTAACACTTTCAAAATGTAAACCACTCTGCTTTAACCAAGGAAGAAGAACACCCCAAAATCCTTCCTATTAGTCTTGGATCTGAACATCAATACAGAAGAAACATCTGACACCAAAGCCAAGCATATTACATAGGGATACTCAGAAGTCATTCAGTACTCAAAACCAAAACAAATCTTTCACTTTCTCTCACTTGCTCCCTCTCTAGGGAACAGTTATTTCTCAGTGGGTGGAATTATGATGTTTGACTTGGCAGTATGGTGAAAGCATCACATGGCTTATAATGAAGGCCCAGAGTGCTGTTTCTATTATTAGTAGCTGGTTATGTCACCAGAATGTTCTCACATGTCAAGAGCAGGTGTTCCCACTGCTGCATTAAAAATAAAATAATTTTCAGTCAGAATTTGGATTTTCAACAAAAGTAGCAGCAAGCAACCAGCTATTACATCTCTAAGTACCAGCATGTAGGCAAGGAAATGAAATAGGTAATCTGTGATTGTAGTCAGTGATGAAAAAGGTTTAAAAACAGAACATCCAGCAGTAAGCATATAATAACGGTATGAACATTTAAAAACACAATTCAGAAATTAGAAGGATCAAAGAAAACAGTCTCTGAAAACCATTTAATGTATAATTAGGTTAATCATCAGTATTTGGAGAAACTCTAAATCAGAACCTACTCTCAGATTTTAAATCAAAGCAAATTAAACTTTCCCACAACCTGGGAAAGTTCTTGGCATTTCTTGGTTCAAGCAGCTGCTGATTTAATACATAAAGAGAAACAATACTTCCAAGTTTTTACTGGAGAGTTTGAATTGTCTATTCACGCTAAAATCAAAAGCAACCAAGCTGGTGTGGCAATCAGAGGTCTCCAATTTCATACAATATTCAACTAAATTAAGATGAAGCAGTAGTATTGAAAATTGATCTGCAATTTTTATACTGCAAAGACTTTCAAGTTGGCTTCTTATGTTCAGGATGGTATTTCTGGATAACTCATGGGAGAGCTGAACTCTGATAACTCTCCGATACGTAGTGGGGCACTCACTGGTGATGGAGGAGACAGCTTACTTGAACAAAGAAAAGCAAAGAAGTGAACCTAGTTTTCCCTGATCTCATATCTTTAATAAGAGTATACTCCTCAGTGTCTTGGAGCGTTTTTCTCAAGTTTTACCTTGAGAAACTTCCAAAGGTGTTAATTTCACATCAATGTAAAAGAAAAAAAAAATAAAATCATCACTATTCTTTTGTAGAATTGCATAAAAGTTTCTTGCCCGAGCTCTTAAGAATGTTAATTTCCGTCACCTCTCTCGGATGTTCATCAAGCTCCCAGTGAATTCTGGGGTACTTCTATACAAAACAAGATCTAGAATGATGAAATTTTATATCTTTACAAACTAAAGAAATAAACAAGTACGTAAACACATATATAATTAAATCAGTCAATTTAATTAGCCTGGAGGTAGCTGCCACCTTCACAAACCTCTACATACAACCGAACAAAACAGACCACTGTTTGGCATTCTTTGGCGGCTGTTTTTCCTTCTTTAGAGTGAGCCAGGATGAGCTCTGCATATCCACGTGCAGCTTTAGATAACAGGGCAGGAGGAACAGCTACTCTCTCACAAACGCAGCTGCTACACCAGGAACAGATAACATTCAATAACATTCACCAACTTCTAAACAAGCCAAGTGTCAGAAAGACAAGGCAGAAGAACAAGACAGTGAGATGGTATAATGCTGACTGCCAGCTTGCTACTGAATCCCTAGAGGATGATTCTCCATCACATCTCATGGCGAGCTGCACACTGTGTGCCTATTTGCATAGTAATTTTGTGTGGAGCATCCCTGACCACCAGCCTTCTATTAAACTAGAGGGAGGAGAAACCAAGCTTGCATATCAAAAAGTAGCTACTGGAATAAGAAAGGGAAGGAGGGTGTGAATGAGAAAATTGAGAGGGAATCTTTAAGGGAAAACAAAGGATTATTTTAATTCCTTCAGTAAAAAACTACAATATAGAGACTGATTGAATTACAGATCCTTGAAAATCAAATTCCATTTCTAAAACAGAAGCCCAGATGGTTGACTGATGTAAATAAATGCAACTTCATTGGTTTGAAGACCACAGTATCAATGTATACCAGCTGAGGTTTTGGCAAACTCTCCTGCTGATGTTCAACACTCACATGTTCTCAGGTCAGTGGAGACAGAATCATAGATTCATTCCCAGCATACTGTGATGACAAATAGATACAATTACCATTTTCTCCTTGTTGCTCACCACAATAAATTTTCACTACATTTTTATGTCAGAAAACTCCTCACATTACCATCACCAAACACATATTTTAGCAGACTCTGAGGGTTTCCACTGAATCTTGCCTGCCAGCTTCTTTCTGCAACTTACCACAAAAAGCAATGTAAAAGGTAATGCAGAGGGAACTCCTGACAATTATTGCATCAAAGTAATACGGTTGATTTGAATTAAGAATGAGAGTACGATCTGCATCAACAGTCCTATAATTAGGCAACTCCTCGCTACATTAGTACCAGAGAGATCTATCTTTTGTGTCTCAGCTGTATGTCTAACCTTGGCTTGGAATTAAAATTTCCAGCAGAAAGGGAGAATTTCAGTCTCACACATTCATTTAGTCCTTGGACTGTGCTCTGAGAATGCAAATTAGGCTACTGTTTGAATGAATGACATCTGTGCAACTGGTAGAAATGCACATGTAACTGAACAGATACCATTGACTTCTGTCAAGTCAGCAATGATTCATTATGAACAAGTAGCATATGAATCCTGAACTAAGACACAGAAAGCGTCATGTCCTATAGCTTTGTTATCCAGACCTTATGTGCTCAGAGAAGCGGAACAACTTGATCAAGGATGTGATGGATGACAAAATACTATCAGACTTGACTTTCTCTGTTCCCACCAGAACATCTGACCATTCCCCAGAAAGGAAATCACTCTGTACAACATATTTCTCTGGATATCACAGGGCTTATTTCTCTGCCTTCATGTTTGAAGAGAGAGTGAACACAGAGAGTGGAAAATGTGGGAAAGAAGATTATTTTCTGAATAACAGATGAAGAGAAATGAGGGAGTAGAGGCAATTTGAGTTCCTAGAGGTAGGGTTGTTTTCACTTTTTCCTCCCCATCACATCAAGTAAAAATTTATTTCCTCAAGTGAGAAACAGATAGGGAACATAAGTAAGCGCACGTTTTCTCCATGAACTGACAATACTTCCAGGTAAATTATGACACTCATTTTAACTCAAGCAGTAGGTCACAATAAGTAGAGCAAAGAGTTCACGTCACACCTTATATCTGAAAAAAATTCCAAGAGTGAGCAAAATACTCGCTTTGTTTTTTTTCAGGTAGGAAATCGAAATATTTGGGCAAATCAAGCTTTTGCTAGACAGTTGCACATGGATTATCCAGGAACTAAATTTGGTTTTTTCTACAAAAATAATCCAGCTGTAGTATTTTAACATGAACATACTGTAAACATTTTAAAAAATATAGTACAGACAGTGAGATGAATTGAACCTGAGCTGGGCCCAGAGGGTGGCAATCAGTAGCACAACGTGTAGTTGGAGGCCTGTAACCAGCAGTGCACCCCAGGGTTCAGAACAGGCTCTAATACTTTTCATCACCTTTAGTTATCTGGGTGATTGGGCAGAGCATACCCTCAGCAAGTTTCCAGATGACACAAAACAGAGACGAGTGGCTGATGACACCAGAGGGTCATGCTGCCATCCAGGAGGACCTGCACAGGCTGGAGAAATGGGCTAATACAAACCTTGAAATTCAACAAGTGTGACTGTAAAGTCCTGCATGGGGGCAGGAACAACCCTGGGCACCAGTAGATGCTGGGGCCACCCTGCTGGAAAGCACCTTTGCAGAAAAGCACCTCCAGGGTCCTGGTGAAGATCAAGTTGAATGTGAGCCAGCACCATGTCCTTGATGCAAGGAAGGCTAATGGTATCCGACCCTGCACCCTGATGGTGCAGGGAGAGCACCCTTCCCCTCCGCTCAGCACTGGTGAGGCCACACCTGGAGCACCGTATCCAGTGCTGGGCTCCTCAGCACAAGAGAAACATGGAGAGAGTCCAGCAAAGGGCCACAAACATGACTAAGGCACTGGAGCACCTCATACCTGAGCAAAAGCTGACACAGCTTGGACTGCTCAGCCCTGAGAAGAGTTGGCTCAGGGGGATCTCATGGATATAGATATCTGAAGGGAGGATGCAAAGAAGGCAGAGCCAGTTCTGTTCCCTGGCCACTGTCACTGGGTACCACTGAACAGAGTGGTACCCAGTGACAGGACAAGTACCAATGGGCACAAACTGAAACACACAGGAGTTTCTCTCTGATCATGAAGAAATATTTTATATTATGAAGATGATCAAGCACTGGCACAAATCACTCAGAGAGGTTATGGAGTCTCCTTTTCTTGGACATATTCAAAAACTATCTGGACATAGGCCTAAGTTTAGGTCACCTTAGTTGAGTAGGCAACTGGGGGTGGAATAGATGACCTCGAGAGGTCCCTTCCAGTCTCTACCATTCTCTTATTCCATGAATACACAAGCTTCTCTCTGGGAGTTGCAAGAGATTTACAGCGTTCTCCTGACATCATTTGTCACCTGAAAACACATCACAGGGTTTTGGCAGGGAATGTTGCTCTTATAGCGCAATTCAATAACTGGTCAACTTCGCTACTAAGTATGCATAAAAACAACCCCAAAACAAAATCCAACCTTGATTCATTTTTATTTCCATGGCACATGAATAGAGAGACTGAACACATCATGAAAGCACACAAAGAATGAATGTATATTCCCATAAAATAGGTAGAATTGCTAATATAGCTAATACCCACTGCTAAATGTATAACAGAATTTTAAAAAAATCACTAAAATATAATTTTCATCCAGAGAAAGGAAAATATATAATAGGGATCTATTTCCCTGCTCCTTTTTAAAACATACTTCATGGCAAATGAATAGTTTCTAGGGAGTTTTGCAGTTCAATTTTTTTTTCCCTTTTTTTTTTTTTAATCTTAACAAGTGTAACAAGATCTACCAAACATTCCCACCCTACCTCACACATGCACAAACAGAAATTTCTAAGAGCCTCCACCTCTCTGGCTTTTTAATGTTTTATTTCTTGTTCTATTTTCAGGAACTTATTAAAACCAAATAACAAGTGTTCAAAGAAAAGAGCAAAGGCAAATTCACATCGATCTGGATGCTTTTTGAAAGTGTGAATTCAAAGGCTACATAGTTTGAGCTTTCAGTGCTCCACAATTAACATCATGTAAGCTGCCATTATCCTGGAATATGTTGGGAAACCCTCTGTTCTGCAGATGCAAAATCTATTTGAACTGAATCAATTTCTGCCACAAAAACTAACAAAACACATTGCTAAAAAAACAAGTTCTAAAGAGAGAACGGACAGATCTATACATAATATTCTCAAACCTCCATTTTTAAAAAAACTTTTTGTCTCAGATTTTGCAAGATCATCTGATCTAATTCAGATCCCATTGCACCACAACCTTGCTCTTTTCCAATCTTTTATCCCCCTCTGTGCAAATAGACCACTCCTGTAAACTGCAGAAAGAGGCTTTCTGCCTACAAAGCTCAGCATGGGCTTCATGTAACAGCTAAGCAGCAAGGCTTGTAAAAAAAGAGAATTGGATAAACCAAAGCAAATTGCACCAATTTGTTTCATACCTTGCAGATTTATTTCTCCAAATATGCTGTATGTGTTTTTGAGAATATTCACTTTTGGGGAACTCCATTAGTTGTGTTGTAAAGCAACTTGACCTGGCTTCTATAAATACTCTAAAACAAATAACATAATTTATTAATAGATTTTGATTACGGTATGATAATCTTTGGTAAGCAGAGAAACTAAATGTTGCATAATGGATCAGACCACCCACCTCAGCGAAAGTCTTGTTAATCTAACAGGTGAAACAACAAACTTGTACAAAATGCTTAAAAGCCTGAATTCATAAACCAAATTTCTTTGTTTCTGGAATCTGGTAGCACGGGGAATTCCTAAGTCGGAGGATTTATTGGTACATTGTCCTAATAATGACCCATAGAGGAGGTTTTGTCACTCAACTGTGATTTTATTTTTCTATACGATGTCACAAAAGGATGCTTAGAAATCCTTTTTAAACTTTATTCAAGATGGCATAATTGGCATTTCCTTAATTGTTCATTGTCAAGTTTTACCTTCAAGCAGGTGCTAGACAGCTCCACCTTTTAAACAAGTACAATCCTAATATAAAAGGGGTAACCTGAACATCCACTGGAAATCCGAGTTATGCTCAACTATCACAACTATTTTGTGATTGTTGTCCTTGCATGACCTCTGGAAGCACATTTTGCATCACTAAGTAGTGTTTAATTTGAAAATACTATAAAGTTACCTTAGATGGGTCTTGGTGATTGTATTTTATAGCATGATCACCACACAGATAACCTTACAAACTAATTAAAGGCATATAACAATCAAGATAAAACAGCAACCTTCAATGTTATATTTTAAATTCTCTCTCAGATAGAAAAAATAAGGACTCTGAATAGTTTTTCAAATTACTTTTAGTACATTGGATGTGCTGTTAAGTACCTTGTTTTGGCAACTTAAGGACAATTCAAGCCTTTTATGCCAAAAGCATAGTTCTATTTCTCCAAGTTTCGAAGGCTGCCAAGAGAAGGAAAGAACAGATGCTGGGGACTGGGGTGTGGGTGTGGGATGCTACCAGTTTAAACGTACAGTAACAAAGGGATACAGGATACAAGGGGAAATACCATCATTAACTGGTCCAGGACTTCTCTATGCACAGCCACACACAGAGCCAGCAGGGTATGGAATGTGGTGCAGCTCCAAGGTGAGAGTCCCTGGGCACTATTTGGCTTGGGGGGGAAATCCTTTCTACTGTACTATTCACCTGCAGTTCAGTCTTTGGCAGAGCGTTCCAGTGAACATAGCATCTATCTGGGCTGTGTGTAGGGCCCAAATTCTGGTCTGGGCCACATCTTTAGTTACAGAATACTGAAAGAAAACAAGAACACATGTAACAGAAGGTGTCCGTAATATTGAGATACTGAGGCTTCTATGGAAGTACACGCTTTAGTAATCTAGCACAAGCACAAGCACAGTAATACATTACTGGAATGGATAATCTATGTTACTATAATTTTGATAATGAAAAACACAGGAAAAGAATAATGTGGGATCTCTAATTGCCCTAATAAACCCCTCTGATGACTTGCAAGATAATCTGGAAGCAGACGTTTCAGATATGTCATCAGTCTTTAATCTTTGCTGAACAGTTGTACCTCTGACAAACCTGTAAATAGCAGAGGTTACTGTTTTCTGAGTAGCTAGTTATAGATGCCTTTATTTTGAAGATAAAGCTGGAAAACTTCCCAAGTGGCACATTCTAGCTTTTGCACTGAACTCAACAGGCTTGAGGGAAAAAACGGCGTTTTGAGAGAGATATCTGTTGTATTATTTAAAAGACCTTGTAAGACTTCCTGTTGCTTGAAACAAGAAAATTTTCTTTTGAATGATCCCACAATAACATATCTTCTTATTCTTACCTTATCTCTTCACCTTTTACTGAATAAAAGTATATATACAGAAGATGCAACTAATTTCCAGTTTTAGGACTTGAACAGGACTAGTGTGCACATGATCCAAGCATGTCAAAGGACACTTGTGAATAAGTAGACATACTTTGCCAACTGGACACATACTGTCCCACATTGTGCAGCAGGACGTGTGCCAAACAGCGTTACTGGTGCAGCTAAGAAAAGGTCTTTCAAGCACATGGATTTACAGTTCCACTTAAAGTATCTCTCTGATGACCTGAATAAGCCAACCCAGGATAAACTGATATAATATAATACATAATCACAGCTTGAGCAAGAGAGAATTAGTGCAAGGAGTTCTAGATATCAATAAATAAATTTCAGAGTCAGTACTAACATCCTGTCATAATCTTCCTTGTATAGGAGACCATAAACTTGTCTGTGTTCAAGACAGGAGACACAGCAAAATAAATTTATCTAGAACTACACTGGGAAGGAGTTGATTTCCCATTGAATGGTTTTTGCCATTGAGAAATTGCTTTAAAAATAGATATACCTTTAAGGTCCTGATATGTAAGGTTGATTGTCTTCCCCATTTGTTTACTCCTTGTAATGAGTCAATGTAATACTTCGATACTCTTGGGGTTTTTCTGAGTCAACAGACTTTCCCAGCCCAAAGAGTGAGGTAGCCATGAAAATAGGTAAGTACAATCTACTGCAACTCTATAGCAGAGCAGTATTCCTGACATCCTAAATCTATCCTGGGAGTACTAGAGCTCTGTAGAGTCTCCAGACCTCCACAGGTGTTGTGTGCATACAAAAGCATAGAATATAGGCTTTGCTCAAAACAACTGTTTTTTTCAGTAAAACACTCTGGCCAAGTCTCAGGTCACCTGTTGAAGTAATCTACAGTTCCTGGAGACTTACCTAGCCTCCAAAGCAAAACAATTCTTTAGAACTGAGATCATGACCATCAGTGGTGGCCTCTTTCAGCCAACAAAAACAACACACAGCTGCAAGTTTAATACCAGTTATAGCGCCTGGATTGCAGACTTAGTGCCCCAAGCTCCTTAGGAGAAAGTGAAATGGGCAGGCTAGTATTTCTGTGTTGATTCTTAGAGCACTCTCTTCTGTGTGATACTGCCAATCTCACTTTAAGCCACAGTAACCATTCATGCACAGAAAAATGAGCTAAGGGATATCAATTAACAGAAAGCCCTGGACTACAGACCTATGTGCATTTCTAAAATGTCTTCACTTTTCTGCTGCTGTTGTTGTAAATAAAAAAAAAAGTATTAAAATTGCATATAGCACCTGATACATGAAAAGCACTGCACTTCCTATTTCCTCCCTAGGGACCATAGCTCTTATCCTAAGGACTTTAGAACTGCACAGCAGTAATTCTGACTCTAGAACTCCTGAGCTCTTGGAGACAGCCTGCAGCCCAGCAAAGCTGGATCAAATATGTTCTAAAGTAACATTAGAAAACTCTTAAAGTGAGCCCTTTAAGAGGCACTTCCCTCCACCCTTCCCCCTCTCACCCCCCCTCAAAAAAGTGAGAGAGAAAAAAATGTAGATGTAGCATGACAGTGTTTGACTCGAAGATCTCAAAGTTTTGCTACATTACAGCATTTTTTCACTATTTAAAAAACACTTGATAGCAAAAAACATCATCCCACACATTTTATTGTTTTGCCACAAATTTTACTCAACTGGTGTTAGAGATTGAGCAAAGGAAAGATGTTCCTGCTGCAGGACCTACATTCTCACCAAAACTATGCAAGTAGAAGTTAAACTTTCTGACTGAATCACAGTATAAATCACAAGGAATTAATTTATCTCCCCACCACATCCTCCTCCAGAATAAGCTGCTCGAGTTTCTTATTTTGTACAGACACAAAATCTTATACAACCAAGAAAGTATTCAAAACTCATAGCTTCTTGAAAAAGTGGAATTGTTCTCAGAAATGCATCTCTCAAAAGCAGTCTTTTAAAAAGTTTTTGGGTTTTTTGTTTGCTTGTTTGTTGGGGTTTTGGGAGTTTTGGTTGATTTTTTTCCCCCAAATATTCTCCTATTTATCTTTAAAACAACCACATAAAAGGAACAGATGTTAACATACCTCCACCAAAACTGAAGTAAGCCTATATGTACAGAGCTAGCAACCCAGTAAAGGTATCACTGTAGTTCAAATAACTCTGAAAAAGATAAATGAACATGGGAACACACAACACTCCAAAATGTCTGCAGGACTATCTGTATGATAACAGGCACATCTGACTTTTCTGTACATGTCTAATGTAGGCTGTCAAAGTAATTTTCACTTCCATGTTAAGGATAGACATCGCAATTGCCCCTTTTCCAGGCAGTCTGCAGGCCAAGTGCCACCCTGAATTATACCAATCCAAACCTACATGATGTCTAGCAATAATTTGTCTCTCAGAGTAAAATGATGACAGATCTATAAAAGATGAGGCTTGCTCTATGACACCTAATTTGTAATAGTCGTCTTAGTGTCATTCTGCTTCTTTAAAAAAGACTCTAAATCTGACCTGGTCTATTCCAGATCAATATACCAGGTGTATATAAAAAAAGACTCTTCCAGTTACCCAGCAACTATGCCACCATGACTAGAGAGCTGCAAACTAAGCAGGTACTTTGTTTCATCTCTGTCCTGCTCTTACATCATTGCTGGTAATAAAAGGTCCTACAATATCAATTCAGGGCCTCAGAACACAGTTATTTCAGCAGCTGTTCTTCATTACTCCTCATGTTGCTGCTGGCTGCTGAGAATGTCAGTAAATTTCTTTCTTACTGTAGACAGGGTAAAGCAATTCTGGGCAACATCTATAAACAATGCTGTGGTATGCATAATACTCCCCATCTTGACAGAGAGATAGTGCCTAGCAGTTCCTAATTGGAGTTTAGGTAAATATCATGTTCTTGGTACACAGCAGTAGTACATAGACTCCCATACTATAGTAGCAGAGGCAAAAAGCCTTAAAACCACAGTTTTGCCACTTAACACAGCAGAACTGAAGAAATTCAATATGTGGAACAGCGTAATTCTATAGTAAGATGCCATCTTCTATATTATTCTGTCAGTAAAGGAAAAAACAGCATATATTGAAACATGATTCTGGCAAGAGATTAAAGTTACCAACTGAAATATAAAACTATGGCCCCAAAGACAAATTTTAGAAATGTTCTGGATATGTACAGTGTATCCTTATAGTTATTTTGTGGAAGTCATCCATGGGATATATTTTCTCAGACAAAAAAGAAACGTGGGGTTTTGACATCTAAGTGAGATTAGAATATACTACAGAGTGACAAAATGTACCACATTTAAAGATTATCATACATACTGTAACTTCTTAACAAAGTAGTTAAAAAAAAACCTAAGAAAAAAAATGGTAGCAGAAACACAAACAAGAGCAAACTTTACTATAGAGGGACAAACTTCTGGAGAATTTATGGGATTTGAACTAAATGACAATGTTCTGAACTTAATTAATTACAGAGTTTGAGTTTCCCTGCTTGGCTGTGGATTTTGACACAGTCTTTCTCCACAAAATGAGTATGTGTACCCAAAGTGCCACTCAAAGCTTCCAGAAGGTTAAGTTCTGATTTAAGGGGACTGAATTCTGTAGGGGAAAAAAAAAACCCCAAACGAAAAGCAACAAACCCCTCAAAACTCTAGCAACACCATAGTCAGAATAGCATGCTATGATTTGCCTAATGGAAAGTAAATATTTTCACATGAATAGTCAATATAGAGAAAAGAAACTTCAACACATAGTTTAAAAAACAGGCAAAAGAAATGGGATTTTTTTGGTTTTTTTTAAAGTATAAACCTAACTGATTTTACATAAGAAGAGTCTATGTATAATAGTCATCTGGTTATTTAAGACAGGGCAAACTATGTTTCAATTTTATCAATATTGTTTTGGCAACTGAATAGGAAAAAAATAAAATTAAGCAAGAAAGCTCAAAGGTTTGTCTAAAACAAAATAAAGGCTCATTTTTTTTCTAAATTATAGCATTTAAAGGTCCACAGAATACAAACCAACTCTCTCTAACACAAGCTGCTTCCAAGGCACTGTAATCCAGGAAAAAGGCTTTCCTGTACTAACCCTGCAGTGAAAGGATGAAAACAGCTTTTATTAGATGCAGCTCGACCAGCCTCTAAGTGTTCTTTATGTACAGGATAATTAGAGGTCAGGCAGTTACAGGTGTCTCAACCTGCTTTATGCAGGAAGAGATCTAAGATGAGCAATGCTCTAAACTGAACAAAGATGCACACAATTTGAATATTTGACCCAGCCCTACCAAGGCATGCAAACTGACTGCTGAGGCACTACTTCATTTACAGAAAAAGTATCTCAGGGTGTTTTCTCAACCTGAATCAATACACCAAAAATTGCATTAGGAAGGAGATGCATGATCCCCACATGGACATGGAGTCATAAATCATTGAGTCTTTAAGTTACGAGTCCAAATGTGTTTCTTTTTAGCTGTGAAAAACCTAGTGCTATTTGGTTTCCTTTCACTGGCTCACATGAAGTGGGTTTGGTCTCATCCAGAAGAATGCTGGCTATATCAGTAGATAATGTCAGCAGAGATGTGACTACTGGATGAAAACACAGACTGAGCCGAGATGATCAGGTAAACAGGAAGTCTGTATATTGATGAAGAAGGTAAAACAAAATCCATGATTCTCTGTATTTTGATCTCTAGATTACTGAAATAACCTAATTTTTCTAATATCACATATATATAGTTGACAATAAAACATACTAATTAATTAAAGAATATTTTTCAACTGTCACTGACAAATCAGTTTCTGAACAAGTATTAGCAGATCACCTTATATAGAGAGAGAAAACAATGCTAATGCCATGGCAAAAGAGAGGCCTTTTTCGACCTCTGTGTCAAAGCATCAAGTAATACAGAGAGAGAGAGAAGGTGCCTGTATATGCAGAAATATTTATAAAAACCCATGGGTTCTGTTTCCATAATACCATCTCCCATAATGGTTTAGAAAACAGGAAAGAAGAAAATTGAGATCACTATTCCATTTTCTTTTCCTTCACAGATGTTATCAGAAAAGGTAGGTGTGGGTTGGATATACTACATGGCAAAAAGATCTTTAGAAACTCAAAGGCAGAGAAAATTAGGAACTCTCTTACCACAGGGTGTCTTTACAGTTTTAAAAGACCGACAACAAAGAAGTTGGTGGCAGAAGCTGTGATTCTGGAAATGGCAGCAGAGGCAGGAGCTGGTTAAATATTTTAACAACAGTTCATAGTTTCACACTGATTTTCACATCCCTTTTATAATTTTCAAGAGTTTCCTTGTATTCATTTTTCCTCTGCATTTATCACCTTTTTTTCCTATTCTATATTTCAGACTCTTCATTTGCTGATACATGTTTGCAGATGATATTTTTAGTGGAGCAGATAGTGTTTTATTTGTTTGAATGGTCTGGCAAAATTCAAAGAGGCTTATGGCACACTGTAAGTAGAGTTAATTAATGATTATCTGCAACACATAACCCTTCTGCATCAAAAGGTCTTATTTTAGCATCCATCAATATGCCCGGTTCTACATATTAGCTTCAATAAAAGGTCATATTTTTAAAGAGGCTTCATAGGACATGGCGAAATCCCTTAAAATAACCCATGAGTTTCGAGGAAGTTCATTGAGTAAAACGCATTTCACTTTGATACAGGGTCTTCTATGAGATAAGGAGACTCAGATCCCTTTGACAACAATTTACAGTATCTATCAATAACAGCAATTATACCAAGAAGTTGGCAGAACATTTTTCATGTGTAAATCCACATCCTGCTCTATCAGCACAGAAAAAGTATCCCTTAAAAGCTGCTCTTGCAGATGTAGGTGTACATAGTGTGCTTGAATCTGGCATACATGTGTTCACATACTAAGCCCTGTTACGCACAAGCTTATTTCCCTGCATTTTCCAAATTGCAGATACACAAAAGACTAGACCGATGCACATTAAAACCAAAACCCAGGCCCATCATGAATAATAAACCAGTGACAGACACTGTAGATATGCAGGCCTTCTTATAGGCCGTCTTCTAAGTCCAGACTTCCCTACGTAGTTCCAGACCTATTTGATTTACATCTTTTTGCATCCTGTTGCACTGTCTGTCGTGTATGTATAATACACACACATACAATAAAAATATATATAAATCTTTTTTATGGAGAGAAATCTCCCCAAAGGCAGCATCCTGTAGACTTTAAATCAATTTATTTTAATCCAATCTTCATCTGTAATGGTTTTCTTGGCTGCAGCCATCAAGGAAACATCTTGGCAGGTGGGAAAGAATGAAAACATATAACGTTTGTTTCTAATGGTTCCTATGCACCATGTAGTTTTGACTTTCCAAAACATAAATGCCTGCAAAAACCATGAAATATGACTGGACTTGGAACTGGTCTCTGATGTAAACCTAGATCTGTATAGCTGAGAATTCCCTAAAATATGAACACAAAGACGTCTGAAACTCCTTAAAATATGTTTAAAAATAATTGAAGCAAATTCGCAAAGCGAGCTTTTCTACTTAAAGGCAAAGATGTTGTGGAATTTTTTCATATAACTGTTCTGCCAAATGGGAAGCCTTCTCTATAATCTAAGACTTTCCCTTTTATCCTCACAACACAAATTTCAAGTCATCCAAAGTGATTTTCTATTAGGAATTACTTAGACCACAGACCCCTAGAAGCCTCCTCACATTGTCAGATTTCCACTCCCTGTTGCCAAACTCAGTGCCTTACTAATTGCCTGGGGGTATAGTGCTTTGCTTATAGAAACAAATTATTTTCTTGATGGAATAGCAGGATTTGCACCTGCAGAGACTCAGCTTGGGAAGCCTGGCAAGCAATCAAGTCAGCAGCTGGAGAGCCTAGCTGCCCAGCAACATACAGGACAGACCTCTGGAAAGCCAGGAAACCTGTCAGGTTGCACATCAGCTAGTAGGCAGCAAGCTGGCAAGGTGGCTGGCTGAAGACCAAGAAAATGGTTCAGGTTAGTCTGTATGTCTCCTAACCTGGCTTTTGCTAATAACCCTGATGAATCAACACATTGATAGAAAATTTCAGTTCTGTGGCATGAGCATTAGATCATGAACGACATTTATTAGAAAAAATACGCTACCCACAACTTTCCTAGATCCACGAAACCTCAGACGGAAAATCAGCTCAACGTTAAGATGATGTTTCATGCAGATGTTGCACTGAAAATAACTGAAAGCAGAGCAAGAAGAAATCCCCAGAAATACTCTGGTTGCATGTAATTTAATGTCTGTACCACACTGGTCAAGATTGCTCTGGGGCTTGTTCTTTGAAAGGCCATGGCTGTAATTCACATTCATTCACACACCTCATAAAATTACAGAGCTGAGTTACTTACAGTGTTAAGCACTTGTTCTTTTGACCACTAGAACAATAAGAAGTCAGTTTGATTTTAATTTATTAACTGAAAGGATGTTGGTGGTCACAGATTAGTCCTCTCGGAGTCACTGCACTGAATAGCTCTGCTACCAAACTCTGCTGATAGATACCAAACTCTGCTTGCTGTTGGAGGTAGTGCTTTTCAGAGCCACAGGCAGCTTCCATCAGAGGGTCAGACCACACCAAACAGGAATGCATATATGACCACATGAGTAAAAGGTTTCATCTCATCTGTCACTTCAGTAGGTTTGCACCTGGCCCAGCCTGCTTTTTTTGCCAAGTTGATCTGACTGCTGTACCTGGCAGTAGAAGAGAAACTGGTTATGTTTTCACTGAGCTTTCTGGTTGGCTGCTTCTCTCAGTTTAGACTGGCATAACATATTCTGACTTGAAGAAGCGGCTACTGGACATCGAATTTTCCACACCATCTTTTGCATGATCATTTTTAGATCCAATCTCTTGAAATTAAACCTCAAACAAAAAACCAAAACGTGAAAAAAGACAACACAAAAATTAAATACATACATTATGGCTCAGTTTTAATCTCTGAAACTGCTCTTAATAAATATAGGAGCTAGAAGATCCCTATATAGTGTCTCCTAAAACCTCTCTTCCCTCCCACCCCCCCAAAAAAGCAACTTACATTCTGCTCTAAACATTTCATGCATTCTCTGTAAGTACATCTGAATTTGACATATAAAGAAAATGATTGCCAAATTATCAAAACAACAAAGAAACCACATCCATAGATAGGATTAAAAATAATTGAATAGAGCAGCTTTTCCAGCCTTTCTCCTCCCCCCCGCCCCGAAACAAGTCAACAAGAAATACATGCCACGTATGTGCTGCATTCGCATCAAGAAATCAAATGAACTGTTTTGATCACAGACACCAGAAAGTATTGGTCCAACCACTCCTCAGCCCTCCAAAGCTACAATCTCATGGCTCCTGAAATAATAAGCCTTATACTAATGCCTTATACATTAAATAAGAAAATAAAATTGGAAGAGAACTGACTTCCAATTAATCAGAATTAAAAATTCACTTCCATACAGACATAGATTTTGGTCACATTGATGGCTATATTCACTGCAATCAGGCTAAAAAAAGATGAAGTATATGATAACATCACCACATCTCCAGAAGAGTTATGCTAGAGAGCAGCCATACAAGCTGTCCTACAGAACACATACCAACCTGAAACAAGCTTTTTCCTACACATTGTATATGAGCAATGGTGCTATACGACCCCAAAGGCATAAAAATAACGGAAAATAACAGCTGTTATTCAGCAGCTTTCAGTTCTGATTCAGAGTTCTGAATGAATGAAAGCAAGGTAATTTTAAGAGTGTTTTTAATTATAAACAAAATAGGTGAAGCAAGAATGAAAAGAAAAGCATCTGGGATGATTCTAGAATTCATAAGCCACCCAGAACACTACTATTTTCACTCTTTGCTACTGCTGTCAAAAATGTTGCTCTAGTATAGCTTCTGATTTGAAAGCCAGAATGGGAAAATGCAGGATATTTCTACTTTCCAGTCCTACCAGTCACTGTTGATAGGGTACTGTTCAACACACAGATTTACTGGTTCTCTTTGCCTTCTATGAAATAATGTAAGCTCTCTGAAATAATCAGAAGAAATATATAGTGTGAAGATTTACCATTAAGAAAGCAATAAAAACTTGAATATTTGAAAGCTAAGACTTTACATTAATGATCTTCTGAAATCTCTCAAAACTTTTTCCTCCTGAAAATGTAATCATATTTTAACACATTAGGCAAGATACCTTCAGAAGAAACGGTTTCCATTTCTGACTGATACAGCCCTGTTAGGAACTTAAGGGCAAGGAGCATCACCTTTCCATACCTCCATCTACTTTTATATAGAACAGAAAAATTATTGTAACCCACTTTGATAAGGTTATAGCTTTTCATTATTATTTTAAAAACTCAACATGCCAAGCAAACAGTTCGGCATCCTCTCTGGACTTTGGTCACTGCCCTAGGCAATGGACATCATTCAGTCTAGTTTTCCATTTAATTTTTAAATCTCAGAACCTGAAGTTCCATGGTGCTACAAAGCAGAACATTTCAGATCCCCAGTGGTGGACAAAACATTCACCCATAATATCAAAAACATAAAAGAAAAGCCACTAGTCTTTAATGCCGTAATAAGAATATTGTGTGTAGACTCCTTAATATATTCTTTTCTTTCTGTTACCCTCCCAACAATATTCTCATTTGAAATCTATAGTACGCAAAACCATACACATTTTAATAAAGGAAAGGAAACAGGAAATAATAATATCTCTTTTTTGACCATAGTTCCCCTTATATCTTGGAACAACTGAAGATTGTCTGAAGCATTGAAAAGTCTGTAGTTATGGACCTAGTACTGACTTGACCACAGCAATCTAATTTTAAAGCCATTGCTTGTAAGTTTATTATGCTTAACTGTCTTCATTCTTAGCCCCCCCCCCCATGACATATTGAGTATGCTGAAAGCCATAACTCCAAAACTGTAAGAGATATGAAAACACAGTGAATTTACAAGGTCTTCCCCCACTGCCCCCTGCCCTCGCCTCAGCTATTAGTTCTTAGATAATGCGAACAATTTTAAAGGATCTTCAGGATCTCCTTATTTTTCATTTTTCCACACATCTAGGGACGTTCTAAGAATTATTACATATTTTAGTGTCCCACTGACCTGTCAAGTGCCTACAGTACACTTATTTCAGATCACAATCCAGGTGAACAATATCTCTTTCAACTGAATTTCCCAGTCTTTCACCACAAAGCAGCCATTGTAGTCTGTACAGAGAAGAAATGCAGTTCAGCTGCTGATGATCACTCCTGAGTGACTTAGATCTGTGAAAATGGTAGGTACCAAATATTTCCGGTTCCTTTGAAAGTCTCTACTTATATTTGTCAAGTAGCATGAAGTAAAAAATATCTCCAAGTCTACTTTGCCTTAAAAATATATTTAGTGCAATATAACAGGCTGCCTACAATCTCACAGAAGGCTGGGAAAGACTGGTGCAGTCTATCTAGCTATTAAATGGGGAGGTTAGATAACTAAGTATATCCATATTAGACAAAAAGCCCCTGAATAACCGAATCATTAACACAAGGAGGCTATAAGCAACTTCCGTTCTTTTAATTCCTCTAAGCTACTTTCTCTCCTCTAAATATTTATAATAAAAATGAGAACAAGTTTTCAGCATTTAAACTTTCCCTGATGTGCCAGTGTCACTAAGAATGCATCAGAATCAACACCTACTTGGAGCTGAGCTAACATCATCTCCAAGTAAAAACGAAGTAGATGGAGTTAGAGGTAGGCCGTTTGTTCTGCTAGTAATTCATTTCATAGTAAACTAGCTCTATTCACTAGTCCGTGAACATCACATACATTTACACTCCCATTTCATGCTGCAGTACATCAATCTGACACCATCTCTCAAGGGGAACAGTCTACATGCAGACCAAATGGCTTTTCAGATGAAAAATAATGGCAATCGCATTTTCTCTCTGGAGACTTGGGCTCAAACCCTTGAATAGGTCACAAGTTAAAATTAGTTTGGTGCTCTTGTCCTTCCCCACATTTGTGCACCTCACACAACAGCTACTCATTCAGACTCATTCAGGCACTGTCTGATGTGACTAGCAGTTCCTGCTTAAAGGGAGACTGCCTGGGGCAGGAGGGGGATATGGACAGCCATGGACTCAAGTGTGTCGACACAAATGCGGAAGAAAAAAGGAAAGTGGAGAAGAAAATATAGTGAAGAATTCAAAGTTCTCACTAGTTTTTGGCAAAATTAAAATCTGGTTTCTTTCTATTACCCTGACCCCAACAAGCACATGGAGATTGAGCTGCATTTCTGACATTTAACAGACAGCGAAGGGCCTTCTTACATGACTTGGTATATAACGTCTGCAGCTTGTAACTGGCTAGTCACAGAACAAAGTGAATGGGCAAAATCATACTTTAAACATTCTTATGATCATGATTAAAGAACCATCATTTTTCAGACCTCTGTACTGAGCCCCCTGACATTCAGAACTACCTGACAAAGAATTGCCACCTGTCGGGAGAAAAAAAAAAGATGAGTTGGTAGTAGGAATACAGCTATATAACAGAAACATGGGCTTGGGCTATTTACCTTGGGCTCTCTCTGTGGTTTCATCTTCAAAGCTATTCACTCAGATACAGGGATGGACAGTCTAGAATCTTGTTATTCTGGCTTGGAGCTGTCAATCCACACTAACAATGAAAGACTTCCCATACTTCGTAGAACATAGCAGTAAATCAGTGTCATCTCCATACAACAGAGCAGCAGCATCTGCATTTAAAGGTCTCACTGAAGTACATTATTGCATTACGCCAAATCAATAGCACGAAATTGTCAGAAACACTACTGTACACCCAAGTGCATGCTAATTTTTATCTTATCCTACTTTCTGCTGTACCAAAACTATCTGGCTGTACATACGGATATATAAAAAAATGACATTCAGTTATGAGTGAAGTGTGTTTTACACTCAATCCATAAGATACTTATCTTAACAGTATCTCCAAAGTAAAGAATTTGACTGCAATATAAACTGTAATGTATTTATTCACAACCATATTCCTGTGAGACAAAGCAGTGTGTTATCCCCACTTTACAGATGGAAATTGAAATGCAAGGCAGACTAACTTGCCCAAACCTGCACAATAGCAGTTCTGAAACAAAGCAGAAATTTGAACCAACCAAATCCTAGACTAGCCTCTTCCCTCTTTTCAGCGCTCCTGAGCTAAGCTCCTGCTAGACAATATTAAATATAATTTTCTCCAATATTATACAATAAACAAGCAAAACCACATGAGTGAATTAATTATTTAAAACAGCAAATCAAAAGCATGCCAAAATAAATATCTGATAGCTGCCATGAAGATAAGGACAATTTCCAAATAAATTATCTTTACAAATCCTTATGCTTTTCTTTGTGCTGGACAAGATTTTTGGCAAAAGGGTATGACAAGAAAGTGTTATAGACATGATCCTCCCAAACTTCCTTCAACAACTAGATCTTATTTCAACTTATACTCCCACTTGACTTGTACATGTTTATATATTATTTCCTCTATAGAACTTTCAGAAAAAAAAAAAAAGGATGTTTGACATATTGACACTCCACTTTACTAGTGCTCCTGCATCTAGCCAGCTGCTGACTGGATGCTCAAATATTCATTGTAGATTCACACATATCACCAACAAAAACACTGATTTGATTTTTTTTAATATGTAATCTGCAATTAATTACATGAACCAATGGATATACTACTTACACTAATTAAACTTCAATAGGCATTATTTTGCAATACATGGATAATGAACATGCAACACATTTTCTTAAATAAGGTACTTCATTAAAAAATATTGCCAAGATCATCGAAGTGTTTCATTTTCAGTACTGGATGCAACTGCCAACAAAAGGAATACCATGTGTTAATAGTGTGAATACATGGGAGACTGTAGTTGGTGACTACTATCTTTGCCTAGATCTTGCCTGATAACCATAACAGAACAGATATAAAATTCATTTCGGGCATTTGAATAGAATGTGAAAAAAATTATTTCATGTACCATAGCTTACAACAAACCTAGGAAACGATAGAGTCATGTCATGAACTCTTGTAAGACCAGGTCAGATTTATTTAAACATTGTTCTCATCCTACTCTGAGATGATACTCTTGCATTTTGATGTATCATTTTTCTTTATTAAGAATATTCAGGGACAAATTTTCCAAAAGTGTTTAGGCACCTAGTGATGCAGACAGGCAGCTTGTGTTATTTTTCAAAATCACTTAGGCAGGTTAGACAGCTAAATCCCACTGAAATCAGTGAGAGTTAGGCATCCGACTTAGGCACTTAAAAAAATTTAGCCAATGCTTATTTGCATTTTTCAAGCTTCTAATAATCTTTGAACATCTGTTTGATAAGTTTTGAATTATTTAGGCTGGTTCCTAGTGCATTACTTTCCATCCTCTCACTTAAACCAAATACCTCATTAATCAAATTGCAGATTTTTTTCAGACCACCTTAAGAAGACTTATGAGTGAAACAGATGACAAGTTTCTCTTCTATAAGTTGACTTCCTCCCCACCGCCCATTTAAATAGGTAAAAGAAGAGCATGGACTGGTGGATAATGCCAAAGAACTGATTTATGCTAAAATCTGCTTATTGATTCAATTAGCTTTTTAATAAAGTTTAATATGATTTAATAAAAAAAAAAGCATGAATTTTCAAAAGCTAGCAAAATAAAAACCACTCACGGTATAACTTGATCGGGTTATTTTCCTCATCTTACCAAAAAACCCCACAAAAGTAATTTCTCCATAGTTAAATCAAGAAATATTTATATTTGAGAAGCACACGACAAGGACATTTTACCACAAAACATTTGTCCATCAAGATCTTTGGTTTATAGTTTTCATTAAATGAGCAACTTTGTGTTACAAGATATTTCAACAAGACTAAAATTTTACAATATTGAAATGTGTCTGTTTTAACAGTGATGCACATTCAAAGTCATATTTTTCTTAACTAGAAAATAACCACATATTTTGGCTTGCTTAGTTTTAAAATGATATTTTATGGAATTTGTCAGAGTAGGTTACAACACCCCAGTAGGTCCATCACTTCAACTTAATAACTTTTGAATCCGCTCTCAAATTTCCACCTTATCTGATCGAAAACAGGTGAGAGCTCATCGAGAAGTTCCTCTAACTGCCATGAAAACTGACAGCTGAGACACAGGAGAGACAGCCTAATAACTGCTGCCACTAATCAAAAGACAACAGGTGAGTTCTACAATTGTCTGCAGACATAGGTGGCTGATACAAAACTAGCGGAGAACTAGGCTGCGCAGTGATAAAGATGGTTCTCTGAAGCACTATTGGGATGGAGGTACTGTGAGGGAGCCAAAGTTGGAGATAGGTAAAAAAATAAAAACCTTAGAAACTGGGCTTCAAAAGTGCCATCAATCACCAAAACATAGTTTGCATCAAATGACTTTAGATTTTCTTGAGACACTCTTTTTGGCTTACTGATATATTTCATTCTGTGACGATTCTGCTTTTTTAAATTTCAACTTTCAATCAAAAATACTTACCAATGTTTTTAAAATACCCGAGACTATTTGGAATTTTTTTCCAAACTGTTGTTTTGCCTTTTTTTAAAAGGATTTTTTCCAGTATACAGTTCTTTTCATTAGAGAGAATGAAATGAAAGAATTGGCTGCCTCTCATGATTCATGATTGTACATTTTGTGGGTTCAGTGACAGGATTTTTTTCTTTTGCAACAGGCATTAATTTGTCAAAGGAACACAAGTCTGAAGCTGTCTTTCTACATATGTATGGTGCAATTTATCTCAAGGTACAAATTTAATCATTTCCCATCTAATGTTTACATAAAGGGAACAGTGAGGTCCAAATGTAAGACGTTATATATTGTAAAATAATAATCAGTCTAATAGGTGGGTGCTGAAGTTGATTACTGACTTAAAGCCTGTAGAATAAATGTACTAGGAGAAGGCTTGAAGCAAGGAAAGATACATAGAATACATCAAATTTAATCAGGCAAATGTATCCCTCCAGGCTACTTCGCCTGACCTAAGCTTTCTACTGGGAAACCAGAGTTCAGAATAGTATTTCTGCAATGTAATTTCAGGTGCAACGAAGTCACATTATAAAAGAAGCATGGAAGCTATTTCTTACGCTGTGATTTGCATGGCTAGAGAAGCAAAAGGCAGCAACACTGTTGTCATCCTGTGTCCTGTCCCCACCCCACCACCCCGAAACTATAGTAAAATACTATTTCAGACTGCTTGAAAGCACCTCTTTCCACTTGTCCACATCTGTACAGTGAGCTCTGAAGTAACACCTTTGAGTCATATCTTTGAGAGGGACAGGAAAAAACTGTCAGAATTTTTTTTTTCTAGATTCCCACTGAAATTGTTGAATAGGCCTGAGCCAAACAACTGCTTGAGTTTACAGCAAGTTTCTAGTTCTGCTGATTTAAACTTTCCCCAAGAAGTGACTCTACAAGGTGGCTTCCTTTACTGGTGGAAAAAAAAAAAATAATGGGTCCTTTCTGTCCCTTGGAGGGATCCCTGCAACTAGCAACTGGGGATTAAAAGGAGAATTGGAGCAGTTCTGTTTCCAGCTGGAGGAAAGTTATGCTCCCCCCTACTCAAATGTCCCACAAACATACTACCCTAACTCTGAACTCATGTTTCTGTTGGCAAAGGCAAGGTGATACATTGACATTTGAAATTAAAAGACAGCTAATAAATGAGCATTATTTAGTTGAGGACTTCTTTTAAGTTATGCAAGTGAGTGTAGCTGAGATGGAGGTATTTAAGGGGGTACCTTATGTAATAAGTAATACTGACATAAGATTGTCAAAGAAACAGGCAAGTCAACTGTATTAGCCACCAACACTGAGGACGAGAGACATTCAAGTCTTCCAAGAAGACCATAGTAACTGCTCTCATCCTTTCTTTTCCCGCATCAGCTCTGATCACCCAGGCAGTCCAGGATAAAAAGGAATCTTCCTCTGTGCATGTGCAGCATCAAGCTTTAGCACAACAAAGTATCTCTAGCAAAAGAAACAGGAGCTGCTAGCATGTTAATTTTAACTCATTGTTGACTACTTTGCCAGGAAACAACCTTAGCTCTCAATTAACAAGATCTTTGATATAGGACTTATATTAAATTTTTATTAACTTTTATTTAAGCACAGTTCTTTAAATTCCTTAGCAGTCCATTGAGAAAAGGAATGTCAGAGGAAAGGAAACAAAAAACCACCCTCATACCACTCAGCAAAAAGTAAAAACAGCCTTTGACACTATTTATTTTAATATTTTGACTGAAGTAACAATGCATCCTTTCATCTGTAAAGTCAAAAATCTCCAAGAACTCCTTAAAATTCCTTCTACATGGATAATGTAAGTATATCAGTCAGTGCCACATCACTCTCCCAGCAGCCCTGGGTTTTGCAAGCGGTATGTAAAACAGGCTTTTTGATGCCCTTTTAAGCCTACTTTATTTTTCATTTCCCCTCCCCCTTTGTCCCCAGTCAGACTCAATTTATAACAGATCACACTCAAAAACATCCTATTTGACTAGTCAAGGTTCTTTCCCTCTCCCACCCCCAAATCCAGGTTTTACGACAGAGAACACATTGCTCATGCAACCTCACATGCAGGTCTTGACATAAATAATTTAACCATAAACTGACTTGGTTGGCTATGCTTACAGAACTGAAAGCTGCCCCACCTAGTTTATTATAGATTGGAACTCCAGAGGGGGGAAGGATAGAGCAGTGAGACCGCCCGAGATGCTCTGTCCTTAGTTTTCTGTACAGTCTCTGTGGGTCTAGTGCAGACAAGTGACAGTGCCTCATCAGTACAATTTCCACTGCTTTCTGTTGGCATTCTGAGTGCTGCAATGTCTGAGTTTATGCCATGAAAAATCATTTCATTTCCCAGAGGATCAGAGCTCAAGAGGTTCTTGAAGACAAGTTTGAACATTCTTTGGGCCTAATTTAGCATTCACATAAACATTAACTTCTTTATGCATGTCACCACTTCCAGTGTAATTGCTTCTGCTGCATTCTACCAACTTACTGTACAGTTAGACACCTTCCTAACAACTGTAACTGAGCCAGAATAGTTTCCCGACAGACTAATTATTATTTTGTCTGTATAGTTCCTGTACTACAGAGAACGGGGCTGAATATTTACCTTTTAAATACCCATTCAGTTCAGCACAGAATGGAAAGGTTCTTTTTGCTGCTCAGCATATATAAACATTTCAGTAACTAGGTGCTGCTTTCTATATTTCGGAATGTATATCTTCACTTGCATTCATAGAGAAGTTTCTTCGGACAAATTTCACAGGGATCCCACTTCTCAAAGAATAAAATAGGGAAAGGAACAAACCCTGAGCAATAAATCATTCAGTCATCGTTAATTAACGGATGCATATGTGTGCCTATTTACAGATATTTATATACACACATATATATGCATATGTGTATACAAAAAACTGGTCCAGAACACTTCTGCTTAAAACACTATACAAACCATTACAAGCAGTCAGGAGGACAAATAACGAAACACAGACAGAACCTGCACACAGGACTTAGGAGAGGATGCTCAATGAACAGTTTGCAGTTTGAGTTGGTACTCACCATGAAACACTTTGTACAGGTGAAAAGCATCATGGTACCATGTGTCTATCAGTGAGAGAATAGCACTAAGCCCACCTCATATGAAATAGTCCAATATTAGGTTGCCATTTCTGGAGCCCACAGAAATAGGCTTTCTAGACTTCTAATATGCAAACTTTTGGCTTTGAGTTAGACGCAGTTCAATGCAGTTTTGCTCTTGAAAACTTTGGACTGCAAAACTTCAAGACAAACTGCCCCTCCAGTTCTATATCTATCAAACACAGATGAGAAACCCTCACCATATGACACAGATGTTGACAAGACCAATTCACCTCAATGTATGAGGCACCAAGGCATCGCAATGAAAGATGTAAGCTAAAAAAAATGCTCAGTGGCCAGAACTACAGCTGCCTGATGAGAAGATTCTGACAGTTCTTTTCAGTGATGAAGATTTATTCAGAGGTTCAGGAATCCATAAGTTCAGATGCTTGTCTGAGCCTTCTTATTTGTGAATAAATATAGGACTTCAACGGTCACATCAAAGATAACACAAAAGCCAGAGGTAAGGGAGCTGTGGTGAAGATGAGAATCTGATGGTATTTTGATATTCTGCTATTTATTCAGAGTGAACCCAGGAAACAAAGAGGCTGACAACTTGTTAAACAAGCAGAACTTAGCAAAGACAAATTGCATTCCCTGTTGAGATTGCTGAAGATTCTAAACTCAATACAAGGTTTTGGTGAAAAATTAATTTGGCACTTATTTACCACCATCTGTTCCAGATATTCCAAGTGGGTACTAACAACCTATCATTGACACGTGAAGGATTTGAAGCTGTAGAAGCAACCAGTAATGGAACATGATTCCCGTCTCCAGGAAAGACAATCTTTCTCAAACACACCATATTCAGCATTTCTGCTGTTCTCAAAGACTTCAACCATGAATTGAACACAGGATATGTTGGTTAAATATCATACCAACTAAAATTGTCTCATTTCAAAATTCAGCTACAATTCTAATACTATCTTACTATCTGTTTTTCTCTTCATGTACAATAGTAAAAAGATTTTAAAAGCAATGGATTGGAAAGAGAGGAAACAAGAAAAATGTAGAGGAAGAATTCTCAGCATGATACAGAAAAAAAAAATCCACATTCTGAGCCCATTTTTCCACCACATTCAGAAGTTGTAATTTTCACTGAGGTTAATAGAAATTAGGTAAGGCTAAGTGCAGAATTCATTCCAGTGCTGCCTTCTTCAAAAGATTACTAAACACCTAGAACCACCATAAAAATAAAAGCTTACAGAATATTGACCACACAGTTACTCAGGAACTCCACAGTAGCACCATGTTACTAAACACACCAATACCTGGCAATGCCAACGCTTTCAGACAGCTGGCCAGCATTCTCAGTACCAGTCTTGGCTTCCTATCACACAAAAGAATTTGACCTGGTCCAGCCCTATTCTGCACAGCATGCAGATCTTCACTCCAGCAAGGGTAGAAAGGAGGAAATGGCTGGACACATTCTTGTCCCCCTGACTCCTGGTGCTCCTCTCTCCCCCCTGGTTCTACATGCATATCCTCTTCCCACAAAAATAATAGAT
Source organism: Porphyrio hochstetteri (assembly GCA_020800305.1). Classification (NCBI taxonomy): domain Eukaryota; kingdom Metazoa; phylum Chordata; class Aves; order Gruiformes; family Rallidae; genus Porphyrio; species Porphyrio hochstetteri. Next base: position 14,599,167 of record CM036911.1, read on the forward strand.
CACTGTTACTTGTTTTGGATTCACAGGGCGTCCAACTTCCTGGGATCTAACATATGAGGGAAGGCAGTTTGAGCTCTGACTACTGCTGCTGCTGTGTAAAACAGAGAGCTGGCTGACTAGCAACAGGCAAGGGGAGTGAGATGAGACCCTGAGAGAGATTTCTCTCCTAAGGACTTCAGTGTCCATCATATAATACTATTTTATGGTTTAGAAGTAGCATGCCTGTATCATGAAAGATTTAACTGGTGAAGCCCTCACTGTCACCAATTTACATATAGGTTAGACATCCAGCCTGATTAAATATATAAAAGCCATCCAATTTAAGAAGCAATTTTATAATTTCTGAAGACAAATTAGAGATTACATCTGAGACTACCTGGTGGGAACTGTTTGGAGAAAGATCTTGATTGGCTCAAGGTTTTGCAGACAACTGAGGTTTTGCAAAGTGTTTTGATTTAGTGCCTAGAGAAAGAAAATAAACTCTCACCACTGCATGTGTGGACAGATTTCACACTCATAGTTAGGCCTGCTTGTCAAGAAAATTCTACTTCGAGCCAGTCACACAAGTTAAACAGCTAGCTTTTTCTCAAGAGCTCTCTGCTCTATGAGACATAACAGCATCATCCACTTTTTGTGTTTTGTCTTTTCCAGTGGTCAGTATCAAACTGCAGACGGTACTTTGCAGGGGGTGTAAATAGGCCAGAATCCCATGGATTTACAGAGGAATGTAATTAATCTATCCACAAACTCTAGATTAACTTCTCAGCACATATTTAACACCCTAAAGGTAACTGAATCTCTCCCATTAACCTGACAACAATAGGAAAGAGTGCCACATCTTGTAGTGTGGCTTATAGATCACAAAAATTAATCAAAACCTCCTTGACTGTTAAAATTGGAGTGGGAATATTATGATATTGAAAGTGAAACAGTGAAAGCAGTTCAAGAAATTCCTTTGAGTTTTATCTTACTATCCTACTACCTTACAGGTATCTTCATTTTTTTGTTTTACCTTTCTTTATCGTGCCTCACACATTTCTTTACACAGCACTTCTACAGGAAGAAAGAAGGAATCACTTAATGTGTCATCACTATCTAAAGTTTTACTAAAAAGACCTCTAAAAAGACATAATCAAAGACAGGAAATTTAAGTCTAATAAAATTTGTCTGCTATATCTCATGAAATTAGTTTCATGTCAAACATAGCATACTTTTATCCCTCCAACTGAACGTGTCTTGGCTATTATAGGACTGCTTGTGTCCTTCAATTTTACAAAAAGTCCAAATACAGCTTCTAGATCTTATCCACCAATGCTTTCAGTCATTTTAGGACTTGGACAATTTGTACTGTTTTGATGAAAAGGTTACATAGTTAAAGTTCCATTGTCAGAGTTTTCTATTTCACATACAGGTACTTCCCTTTATGCCTAACTCAGCAGCCAAGCTATTGATTAAATTGCCTTAAGTCAGCCCACCCTGCAATTCCAGCCTCAATCCTTACATTGTTTTCCAATAGCTTGCTTTATTGACTTCCAGTTCTTAGTTTTGACTTTTGGATATTGCTTTTAGCTTTAACCTTCTCCTGTGTTTTTTATTCAAGTTGTATTTTACTGGTGCCTCAAACTGTCCAAAGAAATTGTAGATGAATGTAAAGTTGTGTCTGTTAGGCTAAAAGGGAAGAAACTAGAATAAGCATCAGTGAAAAGGCATACAAGGCCTGTCACACACTAGTTTCAGAATATATATTTTTTCAATCTAAGTGCATATTATTCTATATCAAAAGCAATCTTCAAAACAACAACTTGTAGTATTTCCTCTCCTCTACTAAAACTCCGTAGGGAATCACTGATCCTCTCTGCATAGCTCATTTAGTGACCTTTGATGTCTAGAGTCCTGAAATGTTTTCTATTTATATGGGTGAATTAAAGACAGCAGGTCTGATTTTCTACCATCTCACACTTTGTTGAAACATTTGTGCTGAACAAACTGTAAAAATCTCATTATTCCTATTGAGTAGCATTTTTACTCACTTAGTCCTGTGGAGAATCAGGCAAACAAATCAAACTTGAGCTGATTCTGGAAGACCCCTACCTGTAAATGTGAGGGCAGAACTGGACTTTTACAATAGGGATAGTTCCAAAATATGAATTTTTGTTTTGCAAAAAATCCAAATGGCAGTTACATTTGCAGTTCCTGTGTTATTCCACTTCTGCAACTGAAGTTAGCATTCTGTCAACGTACTCAGTTTGTTCTATTTGTTTTACTGAAAAAGCATGAGAGATTTGTGTGTGAATAGTTCTAAATATATATATTTTCACTGAACTAAAATATTGTTTGGGTTGGTCACTAAAAGCTTACAAGAAAAGTATGCTTCTGGATGTGTTTATTTCTACAAAAATAAATATTCTATTATTTGTATGGTTGACAGTCAGCTTTGTTGTACTTCCAGATGAAAAAGAGAGTATGTTGATTAGAGAAAATACAGCTATGTTCCATCTTCCTTCCCTGCTTCAATAAGAGAAGAGCATTTACATATTAATTCCAGGACTGAACAGCTGCATTCCCTAGAAAGCACCATTCATTGCAGCAGTGAGTCCCTGAAAGCAGACAGGGAGAAAAGAAAAAAAAAAAAAAAAAAAGAAAAAAAAGAAAAAGAAAAAAGAGCTGGCATAAAAGTTAAGGTGGATAAACACTGATTTTGCAATACTTCTGTATTTCCAGGAGGACTACTCTTTCTTTTAAGGAGTAGATGCAGACACTTCCATACAACCTATCACAAGAGTATTCCAATTATATGATGAGCAAAAGGAGTGGTATTATTTCCATTTCACAATAAGGAAAAAAGAGGCATAAAGGGATTATTTACTAGGTTTAGAAAACATTTTACCTATAAATTTAATTCTCTATTCTATGTAGAGAACTAGGTGATTTACCCAGTATTACACAAGAGATCTACAGCAATTTCCTTCTCCAGCTCCCATTTCCATGTCTTATCATTTACAATAATGATTCATGCTTTTTTTTCACAGAATCACAGAATATTAGGGGTTGGAAGGGACCTTGAAAGAGCATCTAGTCCAACCCCCCTGCCAGAGCAGTATCACCTGGATGAGGTCACACAGGAACGTGTCCAGGAAGGTTTCAATGTCTCCAGAAGAGGAGACTCCACAACCTCTCTGGGCAGTCTTCTCTACTTTTTTGTTATATAACAGAGGTGATCAGCGGAGCAGAGTCTGACTGGAGGCCTGTGACTAGCGGTGTTCCCCAGGGCTCGGTGTTGGGTCCCATCCTGTTTAATATCTTCATCGACGACCTTGATGAGGGAATAGCATCCACCCTCAGCAAGTGCCGATGATACAAAGCTGGGAGGGGTGGCTGACACGCAGGAACACTGCGCTGCCATCCAGCGAGACCTGGACAGGCTGGAGAGCTGGGCAGGGAGAAACCAGATGAGGTTCAACAAAAGCAAGTGTAAAGTCTTGCACCTGGGGAGGAATAACCATCTGTATCAGTACAGGCTGGGGGATGACCTGCTGGAGAAGAGCTCTGTGGAGAAAGCCCTGGGGTCCTGGTGGATGACAAGTTGACCATGAGCCAGCAGTGTGCACTGGTGGCTAAGAGGGGGGCCAATGGGATCCTGGGATACATCCGGAAGAGTGTGGCCAGCAGGTCTAAGGAGGTGATCCTCCCCCTCTACTCTGCCCTGGTCAGGCCCCACCTGGAGTATTGTGTCCAGTTCTGGGCTCCATGGTATAAAAAAGACAGGGATCTCCTGGAGAGAGTCCAGAGAAGGGCTACGAAGATGATTAAGGGCCTGGAGCATCTCCCATATGAGGAAAGGCTGAGTGAGCTGGGGCTGTTCAGCCTGGAGAAAAGAAGACTAAGGGGGGACCTTATTAATGTTTATAAATATCTTAAGTATGGGATGCAGGGGGAATTGGCCAGCCCCTTTTCAGTGGTCTGTGGAGACAGGACAAGGGGCAATGGCTGTAAACTGGAGCACAGGAAGTTCCGCACCAACATGCGGAAGAACTTTTCCCCAGTGAGGGTGACAGAGCCCTGGGACAGGCTGCCCAGGGAGGTGGTGGAGTCTCCTTCTCTGGAGATATTCAAGACTCATCTGGACACTGACCTGTGCAATATGAGCTAGGGATCCTGCTTTGTCAGGGGGGTTGGACCCGATGATCTCTCAAGGTCCCTCCCAACCCCTATGATTCTGTGATAACTTTAAAATATATTGAAAACAGAGATAGACAGTTCATTTGACAAGAACTGCAAAAATGGCTTAAGTGTGTTTTGTGTACCTGTGAAGATGGAAGACAGAGCCTGCTTCTGTGAGGAACTGAGCATTAACAGTACCATCGCTTACTATTTTTGAAGCACAGAATAGTATTAGGAAAATGAAGAAAAATGATAGATTTTTTCCTTAGCTAGATTTGTCAGTCTCATTTTCAAAATCTCTGAACTATCTCTGCCATTGTTGATTTCCCTTGTGATCAAGAAATGTGAAGGAAAATAGGTAGCCTCCCACCATGGCCTCAGAGGGGAAAAAAAGGTGGAAAGCAGGAGAATCTCTCTTAACTCTCAGGACATTTTATACTTAATCTTCTTGACATCAAATGTGTCAAGTTAAACCCGAAAAGTTTTATGAGAACTGACTGGCAGGACCTTTCCTGGTGAGGGTCTGTAAGAATGGTAGGACTTGACATTAAAGAAAGAGAAAAATACACAACCAAATGTCCAGTCCTGGAAACAGTCACTTCTGCTACTGGCATCAGTACAGCTAAACAAAGGAATTTAGCAACGAGGCTAAGTAACTAAGCAACTTTTACAAGCAATGAGGCTGTAAAGTTTCGCAGTATATTAATCCAGCTTAAGATGCTTTGCTGCTTCCCAAGTCACCCCCTGACTTTGGTAACTGACTCCTATCCCTACAGGTACAACTGCTTTGGGGCCATGTGGGAAATTCAATCAATGCAATTACATTGGTTAAAAATAACTCTTCAAAACAATGTTGTTCTTAATTCAGCCTGCCTGAATTCAATCATTGGTGTTCTGTTTAATAAACACTAGCACTGCAAGCAACAGCAGCAGAATGTTTCATGAGAGAGTTTTAAGAGAATGCCATTTATCACTGTTCTAGGGAGAAAAAGCAGCATTATTTTTCCTATTAAATATTATTAATGCCTACTGGCCTTGAAGTTAAGGATTTGGGAGCCAGCTGTTGTCCCCAAGTAACTGATAGTCTAACAGGATACCCTGACTTCTACTCAGCAGGTTCAGAGCCACCAAACTTATTTCACAGTCACAGAATCACAGAATAACAAGGTTGGAAAAGACCTTTAAGATCATCGAGTCCAACCATTCACATTCTAAACTAAACCATATCCCTAAGTACCTCATCTACCCTTTTTTTGAACACATCCAGGGAAGGTGACTCAACCCCCTCCCTGGGCAGCCTGTTCCAGGCCCTGACAACTCTTTCAGTAAAAAATTTTTTCCTAACATCCAATCTAAACCTGCCCTGGCACAGCTTCATGCCATTCCCCCTTGTCCTATCACCTGTCACCTGGCTGAAGAGACCATCAACTACCTCTCTATAACCTCCCTTCAGGTAGTTGTAGGCGGTGATAAGGTCTCCCCTCAGCCTCCTCTTCTCTAGGCTAAACAGCCCCAGCTCCCTCAGCCGCTCCTCATAGGATTTGCCCTCCAGCCCCTTCACCAGCCTGGTTGCCCTTCTCTGGACTCGCTCCAGGACCTCCACGTCCTTCTTGTGGTGAGGAGCCCAGAACTGGACACAGTACTCGAGGTGCGGCCTCACCAATGCCCAGTACAGGGGCACAATCACCTCCCTAGACCTACTGGCCACACTGTTTTTGATACAAGCCAAGATGCCATTGGCCTTCTTGGCCGCCTGGGCACACTGCTGACTCATATTCAGTCTGCAGTCAACCAACACCCCCAGGTCCTTCTCTGCCTGACAGCTCTCCAGCCAGTCTCCCCCAAGCCTGTAGCGCTGCATGGGGTTATTATGTCCCATGTGTAGCACTCTACACTTGGCCTTGTTAAACTTCATCCCATTGGACTCAGCCCATCGGTCCAGTCTGTTCAGATCCCTCTGAAGAGCCTCCCTACCTTCAGGCAGATCAACACTTCCTCCTAGTTTAGTGTCATCTGCAAACTTAGTGAGGGAGCATTCAATCCCTTCATCCAGGTCATTGATAAAGATGTTGAACAAGACTGGACCCAGGACTGAGCCCTGGGGGATGCCACTCGTGACCGGCCTCCAGCTGGATTTTGTTCCATTCACCACCACCCTCTGGGCTCGGCCATCCAGCCAGTTTTTAACCCAGCTGAGGGTCCACCTGTCCAGGCCAGTGGCAGCCAGCTTCTCAGTCAGAATTCTGTGAGAAACTGTGTCGAAGGCTTTACCAAAGTCCAGGTAGATCACACCCACAGCCTTCCCCTCGTCCATTAAGCGGGTCACCTTGTCATAGAAGGTGATCAGGTTAGTTTGACAGGATCTACCTTTTGTAAACCCATGTTGACTAGGCCTGATCCCCTGGCCATCATGATAGCTCCCAAGATGACCCTCTCCATGATCTTCCCCGGGACTGAGGTCAGACTGACAGGCCTATAGTTCCCCGGATCCTCCTTCCGACCCTTCTTGTATATGGGTGTAACATCTGCCAGCCTCCAGTCGACTGGAACTTCCCCAGTCTGCCAGGATTGCTGAGAGATGATGGAAAGGGGTTTGGCAAGCACATCTGACAGCTCCCTCAGTACCCTTGGGTGAATCCCATCTGGCCCCATTGACTTGTGGGTGTCTAACTGGCCAAGTAGGTCGCTAATCATTTCCTCCTGAACCATGGGAACTTTGTTATTCTTCCCCTCCCTGTCAGCCAGTTCCAGAGGATGAGTACTCAGGGAATATCCTTCATTACTGTTAAAGACTGAGGCAAAGAAAGAATTAAGGACCTCAGCCTTGTCCTCATCCCTTGTCACTAATGTGCCATCAGCATCCAATAAGGGCTGGAGATTCTCCTTGGCCCTCCTTTTACTATTAATATACCTATAGAAGGACTTTTTATTATCTTTTACAGAACTGGCCAGCCTGAGTTCCAGATCAGCTTTAGCCCTTCTGACTTTCTCCCTACATGATCTCACTAATTTCCTATAATCATCCCAAGACACCTGCCCCTTCTTCCAAAGCTCATATTTTTCCTTCTTTTCCCGTATATCAGCCTGAATCTCTCTACTCAGCCAGGCTGGCTTCCTAGCTCGCCGACCCCTCTTCTGTCCGACTGGGACAGCCTGTTCTTGTGCCGCCAAGATTACCTTCTTGAGGAGCAACCAACCCTCTTGGGCTCCTTTGCCCTCAAGGGCTGCCTCCCATGGAATCATATCGAGCAGCTTTCTGAACAGTCCAAAGTCATGCTCCACACCCTGCAGTGCATGGTAGAATACCGTATTTTTTACAACTCACAGAATTCTACACTCAGTACCTGATTATTTATGTTTTCTGCAAAATGTACACTACATGCTACCAATACAAATTAGGAGCTTGCTCAGCTGCCTTCTGGAACTTCCAGCAGTGTTTTTATACAGACTTTTGCTTATTCCTCCACCCCCATGTGTTTTTTCTTCTTCTAAATTAGAACTTAATGGAACTTTTGAAAGATATAATCAGAAGTTAAAGACAAGGTAACATTTTTAAAGCTTATTCAGCTCTATCTATGAGATCACACCGTAAACTACCAGGAACTGAAATCGTGCAGAGGAGAAATGTCAGAAAATGATTTTCAAAAAAAAGCGGTAAAAAAGAGAGGATAAAAGTAAATTTAACAGGGATTCTAGCATTTCCAGAAAAGTAACTACCTTTATGTTAGCCTCCTGAAGGGCTTCAGATCAAACCATAACTGATTACATGATTTTTAAAGAAAACATACTTTGGTGTGTTTTTTCTTTCCTTCAATTTTGTAACAAGAGGTCCTGCTCAGACTGGCAATTAGCAGCAGTATTAACCATCTATCAAACTGTGTTCAGGAAAGCAAAACTGGCTGTAGAAGAGAACATACAGAGAAAAAACATACCTTCTACTGAGTTCTTTCAAGAATAATTTTCATATTTGCTCCTTTTCACAATACAAAGTCCCATCATGTAAAGCATGTTATTCAGAGCGAGAAAGGCTGTTTTATTTCTTCCGCCCTGTTGGCCAAAGCACCCAGGAGTCGGTGGACCTAAACTCAACACACTCAGTGGCCACTGTGCCGTTTTCACAGTTCTGTTCCTCTTCTGTATTACCCTTAAAAAGAGATATGGTAGTTCTGACTGGCATGTTTGAAAATCATACTCAACATTTCTAAAAAAATCTTCCCTGAACTTTCTGCACAATAATCATTCAAACAACTTCAACATAAGCATTACAAGCAGGGTAACGCTCATCAAAATAGTAGTATAAACCTTGCTTAGAGAGCTTCAATATCAACTATACACTTAATACTACAGAATTTTACCGTCATGAGGATGCCTGCATTTTTATCGAACATAAAGCCCATGTGACATCTCACTAATAAGTTCAAGAAGGTTTCTTTTAACTAGAATACTGAAAACGTGCGCTGCCAGAAATTTGGCTATAAATAACCATTTACTACTTCATTTAAATCAAAGCTTTCTTGCCCAAACTACCCCGTCACAATCACAGTACTGTCCTGAGTCTAATCAACTGCATTATTTTACTAGTTACATACTGTATAGCTCTCAGAAAACCAGCACTGTGTCCTTGATGCAAGGAAGGCTAATGGTATCCCACCCTACACCCTGATGGTGCAGAGAGAGCACAGTCAGCACATGGTGGGAAGGAATCCTTCCCCTCTGTTCAGCACTGGTGAGGCCACACCTGGAGCGCTGTGTCCAGTGATGGGCTCCTCAGCACAAGAGAAACACGGAAAGAGTCCAGCAAAGGGTCACAAAGATGACTAAGGCACTGAAGCACCTCACATCTGAGCAAAAGTTTGTTCAATTAGTATAGATATTTATGCAAAGACAGGCACACAATATCTAACAGCACTGATAGAAGCAATCAAAAGAAGTTCCTTCCAGAAAGCAAGTACTGACTTGCAATGATACAGCATATTATGTGCTTTTGTTTTTAGCTTGGCTGGCTGGCAGATTTATACTGATGTCAAAGCATTTAAACAGAGCTACCCTTATCAGCAACCTTATCTTAAAAGTATTAGAGAAGACCAATCACATAAAAAAGGGCTAAATTCCTGCCAGACTTCTGAATTGAAGCCATCAAGCCACTTGGATTTAAGCACAGAGAACTACCTACAAATTAAATGATGCAGTAATTTACTGCTTTCCCTTAACTAATCTAAATGTCCAGTACGTACCTGGACACCTGTTATGTTCTACCCCAACCGCCCACTTTCATAGATGGGCAGTGCCACAAAACAGACCTCGAGCTAAGGTAGGACTTCTAGTCAAATCAGTGCAATCACAGATTCACAGCTTCCACATTAAGATAACTGGCCATAAACCAACTCAGATCTGGAGACTGTACAAGTGCTGGGAGGCAGACTGCATTAGCTCAATCTCTGTGCTGCTCTAATACAGTTACCTAGCAGGGTAAACATGCATTTGCCTTCTAAAAAAAACCCAAAACCTTCACAGACACACAGTTGGGCTTTTTTTAATCTTCCCAGAACTTTAAGAAAATACATTGAAAAGAACAGACCCAAAGAATCAGGAGAATATCATAGATCTAGATGCAGCCATACAAGATGACATTAAGGTAAGCAGAAACACAGCAAAGTTTTCAATTTCAGAATGAAGATGCTTTTAGTTAAGTATAAGGAGTTAAAAGGAGAGATGCAGAATCATCAGCTTCCACAAAAAGATGACAGTTCCATTCAAATCCATTGTAACAAAAATCTGTACAAGTTCACCATTTTCAGCATCAGATGCAAAGGGATGGACTTTACTATCCTTCAGAGAGGCTTTATGCTAACATTAAACCAAGTAAACAGGAAAAAAAGTTATAGTTCTTAACTCTTTAAATACATTTTTCAGACCATCAACACAACTGTTGATAAACACCCTTCCCAAAATACAACACATAGAAGGACCACAGAAATTAGTAAAAAAGTTACTTCCCCTCAAGTCTTATCTTCTCTTATCGCATGGCTATGTAGACAGGCAATGGAGGAAAAGCTTAGTGGCGTGTGTGTCTGCATGTTCACTCATACTGAGCAGCAACATAAATGAACATGAAAGCCAACTATAAATCTTAAAGAATTCTATTCTACTTTAGAAGCACTTGCCTATAGTCTTTCTCCTCCATTTTTCTTGCTTTTAGTAAGATTGACTTTACCATTTTTGCATGCCTTTTCTCTCATGGTTACATAATAATATGTAAGACATGAAAAAAAAAAGGATTTAAAATAATTCACAAAGCTAAGAGGAACTAGGGAACCCAAGAAAAAGATAGCTGGGCTAGGTGCAAGTGCAGTTCAGATATTCTGTGGAAAACCGTTACAAGTAAAAGGAATCTTCTAGTAAATGACTAGTAGATGTAAAATTGTATTATCTTTCCTTTACTAAATTATCAAGGAGTAAATATGTTCTCATGAAAAGGAAGACACATAGAAGGTGACATGTTCAAAAAGATGAAGTTATGTTTCCTAGCTCTTCAGACAGAGCTTCATCATGATGGATGGTCGCCTCTAGCGTATATTCTCACCACACACCGCTGCCACTTCCCTTTCGCGCCAATCTCTTTCAACTCACCTTCCAATATAATTTTCATCTGTCTTTTTTCTCTCTAATCATGCTTCCTCACACTCACACACCCCATAATTTTTATCTATTCCCTTTAAGTTTTACTCATTTAATCATTATAGCATTTTACTGTCTTCCTGTCCTGCTTCTCCTGCCATTACAAGACATTGCCTAGAATGGAAAAGTGGAAACAATTGAGGTATTTTAACAAGCTGAGCTGGTTGAACTACTAAAGGCTATTTTCAAAGCAAAACCAATCAAATTTTAACTTTTTTTTTGTTTAATAGTGCAGTTATTGAGATTTCACTGAGCCCAAAGGTTTTCAAGATACTGTTTTTGCAAGTTCTGTTTATGTGAACACAAAAAACATGAGAAAATATTTTGCATAGTGTGGTGGTTTGATGCTGGTTGGAGGCCAGATGCCCACCAAAGTCAGTCTATCACTCCCCTTTTCAGCTAGACAGGAGAGAAGATACACATTGATAGCCTTAGGAGCCGAGATAAGGACAGGGAGAGATCATTCCACAATCAGTGTCATGGGCAAAACAGACTCAACACAGAATAAAGGAAAGAAAACTCTCTAATTTATTACACTACACTGCACACACAGTGACACCAGAGTCAAATATGAGAAGTGCGATCAGATCTTACACCACTCCCATCTTAGCAGACTTCACTTCATTGATGATTTTGCTCCCTTCTTCCCCTCCCGTTGGGGCATGGGGAGGGGCAGGGACTGGGGGTTTCGGTCAGTTCCTCACAAGTTGTTTTCCTTCTTAGACGGGAGGGCATTCCTCACCATTCCTCCACTCAGCCCTAGTGAGGGCTTCAACTCCTCACTAACTGCTCCAGTGTGGGTCACTTCTATGGGGTGCAGTCATAGAACCACATGCTACTCCAGCCTGGTTCCCCACGGAGTCACAAGCCTCCCAGCAAACCTGCTCCGGCATGGTTGTCTCTCACTCCACGGGCTGCAAGTACTGGCAGAGGCTTGCTCCGATGCGGTCACAGCATCTTCTGCATGTCTCCACCTGCTCCAGCGTGGGGCCTCTCCACAGGCTGCAGGTGGGGTTGCTGCTCTCCATCCTCTTCCATGGGCTGCAGGGGGACACCCGCTCTACCATGGTCTTCTCCACAGGCTATGGGGAATTTTTCTCTCCAGCACCTGGGGCGCCTCTTCCCCCCCATCTTCACTAGTTTGGTGTCTGCACAGTTTCTTACATCTTCTCACTCCCTTCTCTAGGGGCAATAAGCAGCTGCTTGTTTGTTTTCTCCTCTTAAATGTGATTCACAGAGGCACTATGGCCATCGCTGATTGGCTTAGCCTTGGTCAACAACAAGTCCAGCCTTAAGTTGGCTGATGTTTACTCTGTCAGGCCTAGGAAAAGCTTCTAGCTTGTTGCAGAAGCCACCCCTGCAACCCCCCTCCTCCACCAGAACCCAGCCATGCAAAACTCAAACACTACTTCCAAATCCCCTAAACTAAAACATTTTCTCCAATGCATAAAAGACTTTATTTTCTTTCACAGCAATCTTGCCAAATTATTCCCCCCAGTACAAACTCCATTTAGGGACTTTTTCCTACTTCATCTTCTCTGCCCTGAAGTCTACGGAACCCTAAGAGCACTCAGACTCATCAGATCGAGGTGTCTTCCCAGCATGATTCGGTATGAAAAACTGCAACAGCATCAAATTTCATGGATTTATACCTGTTAGCAGTAGAGCAAATGCAAGTCTGACTTCCCTCCAGACGGCAAGCTGGCAATCCTGTGCATTTGATCAAAGTATCTTTGCTTTCATCTTCAAGCAGATGCAAGTACAGATACTCGCCAAACAGGGTGCACGTATCTGCTTAAGCAATTTCTCTGAAAAGTCAGGATTTAGAGATGTTAGCTTATCGGGTGCCTCAGTTGTGCACTTCTTTAAACAAGCTTCATGGTACCTGATCTGTACCATTGGGTAGGTGCCAGAGAAAAATGTTCCTGGGTTTGCGTGCAGATGTCCCGACACGTCCCAAGCCGACTTTATCCACCTCACTTCTGAGCTATTAGGTCTGAGCTACTGTTCTGCAGGACTTATTTACCCAATATGAAATTAAGAGCAAATAGCAACATACTTCTTATCAGATCTTTCATACCATACAGAAATAACTGTGGTATCCCCACACTACACTAACAGAAAACATTCCTGTACAGAAGGCTGAGAGAAGACATGTATAAAGCAAAGACTACAGACAACCATATAAAGATTAGTGTCACATTAAGTTATATGAAGTTTATGAAGTTTTGCTGCTAATCGATGCATTTGTGCCACCTTCAGCAAATCAAGGTTACGTAGACCTGGGAAGCTCAAACTCAGCTAAAACATATGAGGAACAAAATGTAAAAGTACAGTGGAAACTCAGATGGACCTTGAGCCTTGATCTCAGTATGAAAAAAAAGTGCCACTGAAGTATACAAGACATAATAATAAACTACACCTAAGTTACATACCCTGAATAGAAAAAAAGTATCTCCAGTCTCCTTAAACTCAAATCTGTGTGATAGTGCAATTACTTCTAAACCACTAAGAAAGCTTAATCAGTCAGAGCAATAGGCTTCTAACTTTACTAACTGAGCAGTGAAGGGCAACACAGATTATACTCCGGCGCACTGTAGATAGGTACTTCCTAGTGTTCATTGTGTATATTTCCCAGGAAACTGACATAATTTTGAATCTCTGCAACCAATTCATTAGAGCCTCAGGTCACTTTAGGTTGACAAGAAGCAGAAAAAAAGTACGAAAAAACTCCCCAAAACAAAACAAAACAACCCCACTCCCACCACCCCCAAAACTATAACCTGCCCTCCATTTTTTTTTATAAGCATAAGAATATTTATTTGAAACCAGAAATTTTTACAGGCTACTCTTATGTGCCGGTTTCATTAAGCTTGAAAATCAATTTGCTATATCTTCCCCACCACCACATCAAAAAAGCCCTATGTTCTTACTTGTTACAAATTCATATTTACTGGAAATAAAGTCAACTCAAACAGAAATGAACAAAATTGCCTGGCTTCCAGATACAAGCTACACAACTACAAAATAAAATCTACAGATGAATGAATATTTTTCCCCTGTTATTCCATCTTGCATTTAGCATGGATTTAATTTTATTTGAAACTTTCCAAGTAACTCAGCTTTTGTTACTCACAGTGAATAGTAATCATACAGATCTTGCCAAAGTGTGATTAGATTTTCAGACTAGATTATAGATGCTTTACATCACTGGAAGATCTCAAAGATTTCTTCTTAAGCATGCAAGAATATTTTCATGCTAAATTATAGCCTCGTTTAAAGTTAAAAGAGTATACTACAAAACAAGGTGCAGACATGATGTAATTGACAGGGATACACATGAGATTTGTTTGTTTGTTTTATTTAACTTTTATTTCTATTATTATTATTCTTTTAAAAAAAAGAAGGGAGAAATTCTCAATCAGTTTTCTTGGGAGACAGATTCCTCAAGAACACATTATCCTCTACACTCAGGCCCAGCTAGTGGAATAAATTAAACCTTTCTACTGCTATGCTCAATCAGCTTTGTGCTGTTCCTCCTTCTCATTTCTTTATTTATTTTTCCATTTCAGACACTGAAAATCTAAAGTTCTTAATTTATTTTCACTGAACAAAATACTGTGCCTCTGAAATACAGGAAAAGGAACAAGGAGAGGAGGAAATATGACAACTTGATATGTCATGTGTCCGTGTCCCCCCCCAAAAAAAAAATAGATAGTCAAGCTTTCAGATCCTAATGAAGCAAGCAGCAACAGAAATTAGATGTGGTTATTTTCCAGGCACACCATGCTGCTATCCAGCTACTTGCCATTTGCTTCTGCCCCTGGAAGCTGTACACAACCTGTATTGCTGGCCTTGACAATCCTCTCAAACTTTAAATTCAGCAACAGAGATTTTGCAAGTGCAAAGTGTTTCATGTTTATTATTTTATTTTAAACAGACTATGTCCACTTGGACCAGGGATTATTTAATTTCCAATACCATAGGAGAATAAAGCAACAATACAATAGGAATCTTAAAGTGAAATATAGATGACCTTACACATTATGTGTCATTGGAAGTCTACATTTGCATTCCTACAGTAGGCAAGATTTAATTCTAGAATTATCAGTCACATATTGTAGAAAGTTTAGAGATATTAAAGGAAGTCTATTAAACTCAGGGGATATCAGTACCTTCTGAGAACTTGAATCCAGCCTGAAAGAAGAGACAAATCTAGCTCACTTAATTCTTTCCGTACTTATAAAACAAGAAACTGTGGTATAAGAAGAGGTAAACAGGACTCCTGTCCTCTGAATTAAATCTCAGGGAGCAAACCCGAGGGGATCTTACTACAGTTGACAGTGACAAGGCAGAGAGAAAGCCTGTAGGCCTTGCTGTACTGTTGCTACAAACTGCAAACTATCAGCTATTTTAAATGTCTGAAGTGCATGCTGTTTATATTTTAGTACTCCATTTACTACTATCCTAAAACCATTTTGAAGTAAGTATTTTATCTTTATTTACCTAATCTGTAATCTGAAAGAGTGTTGCTTTCTGTTGTGGGAGTGATAAATAAAAAGCCATATATAAAAAAATTAAAATTCTTGCATCCCTAAATTTTGTTTCACAGGGAATTCGGTGTTTATGTTCCTGCAGGACCTACTGACCTAACTTGTAAACTAAATGAGTGAAGTTCAATGAAAATGATTGTTGACTAAATGGAAAAACATGTACTTCCAGTGCATTAATGTTTCCTTTTCAGCTCATGGTCAGGGTTCTGGCAGCACTTAGATTTGTGCTCCCTAACACACTTTCACAACAAAAATTACATTTATTACAGAGCTTCTAGCTGAGTCAGCAGTGTGCTCAGGTGGCCAAGGCGGCCAATGGCATCTTGGCTTGTATCAAAAACAGTGTGGCCAGTAGGTCTAGGGAGGCGATTGTGCCCCTGTACTCGAGTACTGTGTCCAGTTCTGGGCTCCTCACCACAAGAAGGACATGGAGGTCCTCGAGCGAGTCCAGAGAAGGGCAACCAGGCTGGTGAAGGGGCTGGAGGGCAAATCCTATGAGGAGCGGCTGAGGGAGCTGGGGCTGTTTAGCCTAGAGAAGAGGAGGCTGAGGGGAGACCTTATCACCGCCTACAACTACCTGAAGGGAGGTTATAGGGAGGTAGGTGAGGGTCTCTTCAGCCAGGTGACAGGACAAGGGGGAATGGCATGAAGCTGTGCCAGGGCAGGTTTAGATTGGATGTTAGGAAAAAATTTTTTACTGAAAGAGTTGTCAGGGCCTGGAACAGGCTGCCCAGGGAGGTGGTTGAGTCACCTTCCCTGGATGTGTTCAAAAAAAGGGTAGATGAAGATATGGTTTAGTTTAGGATGTGAATGGTTGGACTTGATGATCTTAAAGGTCTTTTCCAACCTTATTATTCTGTGATTCTGTGAACCCAGGACAGTCCCAAAATGAATTCATTGCATTAATTCAGGATCCCTTAGGCTGATCTACAGCGTCTCTCAACACATCCAGACTAAATATTAGTGGCTTTACTGTCATCGTGTAAGCTACTGCCACGTAGAAAGAATAAATAATTTATAAGCCTACATATAATTTTAAAAGGTATCAGAGACATGAGATCACCATTATGTACATGAACAACACTCCAGATATTTTCCTTTTGCTACTCCTTTCAAAGTTACTTTTGGAGTGATATCTTGTTCATTATTGCCAAACGTAAAGAAAAAAAAAATGAAATAATGGCAACCCTCAGTGTTGCTCAGGACTTGATTTCAAGCTTAAGAAACAAATATTTCACTGAAGTCTTAGCAAATGTCCTCTTTGCCCCCACGGCCCGTTGCCAGGCCATTACCTGCCACAGTGAGGTCAGGGCAACAGGTCAGAGACGCTGCTGTGGCAGCAGGACTACCATCTTCTCCCAGAGTCACTTGAGACTTCAAGTCAGTATATTTTAAATACAGGACATTCAGAATGAAGTCATGTTTATTTCTGCTATAAACTGTAGTAATATTTTGTGGGCTGCATTATTACTTTTCTGAATCAACACGTGGAGCTATGGCACTGCATCATCTTCCATTACTTTTCAGGAAAGCTTTTCCCTCTTATTAATCATACATTTTCAAACTTCTTACATTCCTTACCTTTTTTTGACTCTTTAGGTGAAAAACACTTAGCTGGCCTTACAGTCATTCCTTTTATACCCACTTGAGTCTAAATCAGCCTCGCTGGGTGCTGCTGGGAATACTGCAGGCCAGTTACAGCTACCTAGGTCTGCCAAGTTTCAAGGACCAGAAGCAAGCATTTCTTTCTTCCCCACCAGAGAGGGAATTAAGGAAAAAAGCCGCAAAACTGGTTAAGAAACCTCTCAAGACACACATCTACTGTTTATACAGATCCCTTTACAAGGATATATAAACACCAAAAACCCAGAATACCTGAGGAGAGGGAAGAAAAAAAAAAAAAGCGGCGCCATGTTACCACTGCCATAAAGAAAACAGCAACAGATCTTTGGCGGTGTATTTCTGTGTATTAGAAACACTAAAATCATGTATATTAGAAAATACAGCAAAAAGAGCATAGCAACAACTGACTGTTCTTTTGCCTTAGAAGAGCAGAAGAGAGGGAGAGGCCCCTTGAAACCTGTCAAGAGGTGAACACCACAGCAAAAAGGCTAAGTTGGCACCCAGCACATCAAACACTGACATGGAAGAAAACTCCAACTTGAATATCCAATTAACTTTCACTTTTCCTATTAATGAACTAAGCCTGTTACCTGGTTTGATGTTAAGAATTTTAACATACTGAGTTTGAATTGCAACCTCTAAACAAATTTTTAGTACGTTGGCTGGTACTGTCCAGATGGGTCATTTTCTAATGGTCCAAACCAATATAATATTGTTTATCTACATTGAAAAATACTCCTTTCATGCTTCAAACTGCCACATAGCTAGATCAAGTAACAGCTGCCATTCATTGTATAATCCACTCCTTACAATGACAGTCATATTAAAAAGAACCCTTCACATGTACTGTAGAACAAACAGGAGTATAAATAAACCAGTTTCAGGCAATTTAAGGCTTTGAGACCCATTCCGAAGAGAACCATCTGTGTGACATCAAATAAGTGTTTTTTGTCAGGTCAGTCTTTTGTATCATTCACAACACAAGTGAAACCATCTGCCTACAAGATTATTTTCTTATTTTACAACTACTGCATTTTACCCCGCCTTCTGCAGCAGTTGAGGCAAGTGATGCCATTGGCAGTGCTTCACGTTCTTTTGGGATAGACCTTCAGGTTTCAGGTCCCTTAAGCAAGTACGATTTTAGACTAATGGGATGGAAATTTTTAATCCTAAATCATCATGGAGATCTCAGGCATTTTGACATGAACCAAGCTTTGTACTGCCATTGTCAGAAAGCTTTCATTTGCACCACAGTGGTTCACAGACCATGAACAAAAAATTATTCAAGATAGGCTAAGATTTAATGGTCCAAAATTCTTGAAAACCTTTCAAGTCCTCTTAAGATATGAAGGCTAATGACACTTTCACTGAAGTTGTGTTAGTTGCTAGCAAAGCATCAAATTCTGTCTTCATTTCAAACACACAGAAGTTAGCAGCCTGAATTAAGAAACTGCAACTGCAATTCTTTATTCTAAAGGCAATGTTTATCATAATATGGAAATAATTTGTTTATTCGCTTAAATTTATTGTTTGTCCTATCATTGTAACATTACACAGCATCATCTGCAAAGTCACAGTGAAAAAACCCCAAAATCCCAAAGAATGCCAGCAACTCCTGTCTGAAAATTAACAATAAATAAATATACATAGAAAAAGATATATAAAACTAAAGAAGGATGACAGATTTTTCTTGGGGAAAAAATAATGCCTTGGAGGAAATGGACTTTACTGATCCAAGACAGTAGGGTAATTTCTGCCCACTAATTAGGACATTATTGTAATTTTTTACTCTGTGATCAGGTGTCAGTGAAGCTAGCTTTTCTGTTTGACTCCAGGTGGGAAACCAGTCTTACATTGCAACTGCATATCTGTGATTTTAAACATGCAACGTGCTGAAAATGAAATAGCAACAAGGACAGAATAGCACATAAAACATGTAACAAGATGCCTACATCTTCACAATGTCATTGAGGCTTCTGATCTTTTTCTAACCTTAATTATATTTAAGTATTTATTAGCAAGGCCAGGTCCTACCCGGAGAGCGATCAGGAAGCGACAGAACTCTGGCCCTACGTACTCCTCCAGTATTACTTCTACAAAAATCATGCTGATTCCTATCAGATGGGAGCCCTATTGTCTGACACCTTTGAAACAGGGAATGGCCTCAGTGGCCAGTAAAATTTCTTTGGGAAGAGTTTAAAAAAAAAAAAGTTAATTTCTAACATTTTCCCATCTGGTTTAAAATTTACTGCAGCGTTTTCACATGGGAAATGTTCTCTATTTTCAGTGATACGACCTAGAACTCAAAAAGCTCACTGCTGTAAAGCAAGGCTTCTGTTCAAGCAACTATTCAGATAATCCTCATTCAAAGACTACATAGCACTGAAAACATGAAGACTCAGCATCAGGCTGATAACAAAGATATTGGCCTGATATGATCTTCCTTCCCCCCTTCCAGTGCTGCTACCATTTTTCACACTTACTGCTCCTATATACCTTTCCTTGTAAGAGCGAGCAGTGAGCGTGCTCAAAAAACAGGAGGGATTTTGCTGCAAAACAGGGACAAGACCGGTGAATAGAAATTAGCAGATGAGAAAAAGGAGGAAAAGTACAGCTACAGAGAGTCCTGGGGGGGGGACACTTGCTCAAAAATTCCTTTTTCTGAGATGTTTATGGATCTTGCAGAGGTATCTCTAAGACAAATTTCCTCTGTCTTATCCACACATACCTGATACTTGTGCTGTATCTCTTCAAGATAAAAACCCAGAAGTTACAGGAACGCAAGAATATCACATTTTTGTACTTGAAGAAATGAACAGAAGCTTTGACTTTGTCACAGAAGGGAAAGAAAGCCTGAAAGCCCAAACTCCAGCTTCTGACCATGTTTACTACTCTTTTTGTAATGCTAATTAGAAAGTCATTAACTCCATGAAGCTGACCTGCTTCATCACAATAGACTTGAAAGTCAAATGCCATGGAGACACCAGAAAAAAAAAAATCAGAGGTTTGTATTTCTTCATTCAAGTGAAAACTAAAACAACAACACTGCTGATCCTAAACAATAACTAAATTGACAATTTTAAAAATACCTGGCAATACCTGACAGAAATCAAAGCAGCTATATGATCTCTGCATTGAGCAAAGAAAATAGAAAAAAACAGACGCTACAGTTAACAGAATCCTGGTTCTGGGAAGTGAGACACAGCAGGGATCACATTTAAATTGGTCACTACTACTTTCCTGGTTGTCGCATTTAAATAACACATTCTGATATTTGCAATCTCCTTCCCTTTGCCTTGATGCACACACAGCCATGTCATAATAATATCTTCTTAATTAGTACCTTTAAATATATTTACAGAGGAATGTTATACTAGCAACAACCCAGCTGCTAACTCCAGGGCTCTCAAGAGCATTCAGAAGGAGCACAGCTCCAACTTGTTTATTTTTGCCAAAGGAGTCTAACACCAGCAGCTCTCCTTAAACAAGTTTTCCTTTTCTCAAGTGAACAAGTACTTGAAAACTGAGGAGACTGGAGAGAAATGCAGTCTGAGTGGAGAACATGGAAGATATGAGTGAGCAGGCAGACACTAAGCAAATGGTATAACTGTACTTCTTTTCAGTGATTTTCTGCATCAGTGTAGTCTTCTCCTCTGATGCTGCATTAAAGCAGTTTCCCCATATTACTTTCTACTTTGCACGCAGATCGTACAAGTTTAATAAAACATGACCTCTGAGTTGGTATACCAAATAATTTTATATTTTCCACTAGTAGATAGATGCCTATCACATGGGTATACAGAAGATGAAAGCAAGAAGTAGGCTCTGATGGAAGAGAAAGGAAAAAAAATCTACAGAAAAAACCCATTTTTCCACTTCTGATTTAACCTCAGGAGTAAGAAATAAGAATCAGGACTAAGAATAACTGAATTTACCAGAATATATAGGCACTAAAGAAACATATAATTCTGTCATCAGATGATGACACCCAATCAGATTTGCAAAAGTAAATTTGGATTCCAATCCTTTTCCCCTCGAATAATAGTCCAGTGTATCTGTTGGAGGCTGTTGGGTTAGAAAGATATATGAAACAAACTATCCTTCTTGACTTGCTAATTAAATTACCTGAAATAAATTACAGGTTTTAAAACTTAAGAATATATATCCAAAGCTAAACCCATTTTTCTGTGTTCCCTTCTTTCTTCATATCATCATCTGAGGGGCTTCCTCTTCAAAGCATCTGGCAGCCATCATGTCAAGCTCCGGATATTAAATGTACGTGAAGTTCTCTGCAGGCCTAATGAGTTACAACAGAGGTCACATTCTCCACTGCCCAAATGTAATGTGAATGATTCCTTGCCACAAGAACTGTAACACACCTGCGTATAAACACTTCTGTCAATAAAAAATGACAGTAAATTTTGCTATTTCTCTTATATTCTACAGCAGAATGATCCAGAATGACCATGTAGCGAGGTTTCCCTTATCACTGCTAGTATCAGGGACATTTTAGTATTTACTGTTCCAATTGAATTTTTCTGACCATGTTTCATGGTAAAAACATATGATGTGATATATGAAATATGTTCTGGGAGCTTGGATAGGATCCAAATTGCTTCCAATTATACTCTTAAGGCTTGTGATAACAATAGGTTTCTCTAAATCAACCATAAACACTGCATTGCTTTTAAAGTCTCATTTTTCCTCTACTTACAACAGTGAAATTAAGATCATTCCTCATATTTCAGAGAAAAGAGGAAAACATACTCAAATATTGTTAGAGGAAATAAAACATTTCACATATGGATAAATGCTAGCTTGCTAGCATGGCAGGAAGACAAGCTGAACAGGATTGTTTCTGCCAAAACCATTAGCAAATTGCCTTACAGTGATTGGCTTGGCTGCAAGTCCTGGATTCTTAGGTTTTATGGTTTGGGATTTATTTTTTTTTCTCCCCTGCTTTGTTTTGATTTGGGGTTTCTTTAAGGGGAGGAGAGAGATACCGGGTAGGGGGAGGATCAGGGAGTTACATTAATCCACACATAGCTTGCATGTTAAGTCATTTCTTCTGGATATTTTGCTACTTAAGTACATCTGGCTTTGTTTAATGTCAGGTTTTTTAACTGAATCACATTTTTGTTGCAGTAATCTACAATACTCTAATGAAAAGCTTGAAGGAAGCAGAGGCTAAACACATTTCATCCGTTTCTGCCCATTCCGTACTGCTGCCACAGCTCTTGATTGTGTAAACACATTATTGCCTCTTACCGCTTTCCTGGAAGCTGGGAAGCCAGAAATACATGCTATTCTAAACATGGGTGCATGTGCATACACACATGTGCATATTCAGAGAGCACATTTTTACAACACCCATCTCATCCTGTTTTGTAGCAACACCCCTAGTTGTTTTTTTTTGCTGTTTAAAGACTTTTTCTGCCTTCTCCATGACATCATTTGCCATTATGTATATCCCCTGCTGGAAAGCAGCCAGCACAGATTGTTCTGAACCCCCTTTCTCCATCTCACCACAAAGTCACTGTTTCAAGCCCTTCCTCGAAACACTTAATCCTCCTGCTATTGTGAACTAAACGTTAGGGAGGAATCTGAAGCCATGACAACAGCTTGCTTCCTGAAGACTCAGCTCTGGGCCACTCCGAGGCATCCCTATTGCCCAGGCCAAACAGTTCAATGCGCTCAATAACACAGCTTCTCATCTCTATGGGGCACTGGCTTTAATGTCATTCATTGAATGAAGGAATCTCAAAATGTCTCAAATTTGGGTTCAGCTCAGCTAAATGCATGAATGTTCAGAAGTGTCTTTGAAGTTTGCCAAAGCTTCTAAGAGATTCACCCATGTTTCCAGGTTGGGCAAGAGAAATTGGTATCTCTGAACATTTCTGAGCTCTGGCATATGAAGACAGTGCAGACAGCATTTCAAGTCTTCTGGTTTATCAATTGCCAAACAGTTCAAATCCTAAATACTTAATCAGATTAAAAGAGAAAAACAGCGATACACAGGTACACAACAGCTTAAAAGCAAAAAAATGGCAAAAGCTAATGTCTAGGAAGTGTCACTATCACAGCAAGTGCTAATTTCAGCTGCAGTACTTTGCACGGTGACAGTAACACAGATACCACACATCAGTATACTACAAGAAATTCCTGGCACTCACAACATGGAAATTAATCCTGTCAAATTTACCAATACCTGGTTTCATCAAGTCTCCTGACCTTACTGAAAAGAATCACCTCAGTACAAATCCAAACTACTCATAGAGACTAAAAAATTTGAGAATATGCCAGAATAGATGCATCATCATAAACACAGTCCGGATTTTTTTTTTCCTTTCCAAAAGCAGCCTTTGTCTAGTCCTTTGAATATTTAGAATAGTAGCTGTTTGACTTCCCCTTTCCCCCCCATTGGCTAGAATAAAGCACCAAACAGAAAATAGGCCAGTTTTTGCAAGAACTATAATGTTTTTCAGACCAGTTAAGACTCAGAATATGGACTTATGGGGTAAACCAGGAGATCCTGCACCTAAATGTGATATCTGAGCTACTGAGTTAACCAGACAACATACGAAGCCCCTATCAGCAGCATGAATGTTCCTTTTTAAAGTCATGAAAAAACAAATGCTCCTTCAGCAGCAGAGACAGGCAAAAGGCTTGGTATCCCAGAACTAATGACTTGCCATTTAAAAACAAACAGAAGTGGAAAGGCAGTTTGCTTTTTCAGAGCCCGGCTCCTGGCAGCATGAGTGTTAGGCGTGCACGGGCTGTTCTGCAAACTCCACTGCCTGATTGAATTGTTTGTTCTCTCTGCGTGAGCAGCACTGAAACGAACACTCAGGAAACATAAGGTACAGGGAGTTGGTCAGGGAGAGAGCAAAATCAGGATATGTAAACAAACTAATGAGATCAGTGCAAACAGCAATAGCACACTGTGTTACAAGAAGCTTGTAACCCACGTTGTATACTCAGGCTGCCCTTGTAACATCACCAGCCTCCTCCTCCTCACGGGGGCTTCTGGCTCCTAAGCAGCAGGGGTAGAGGAAATGCTTGAGTTACAGAGAACTCCTCCATAAATCCCATAAATTAAAAATCCCAACATTACAAGTTGTCGTGTTATCTGATGGCAAGAATATCCTGCAAAATTTTAAATGCTTAGCAAGCACATATTATGACATATTTTATATTTGTGTATATGAAAAAGATGGTGTTGCTCCACATTTCTGCTCCTTTTCCCCAAACTAGGATGTGGATGATAAGGGTTTTGGTTGATAGGCAAGATGACAGTAAAATTTCTGTTTATCTAACTTGCCTCTTGGGGAAGGCAACCAACTGGAAAGCTAATGTTTCATTACATTCTCTCTTGTCCCAGCTGACAAAGATTTCACAGAATACTTTATGAATGCTATAAGACTGCAGCAAACTTGCTAAAATTCAGCCTGACTACAGAAGGAATAGCATATCACTCAGGAAAATGTCTTGCTCTCAGAAAACAAAACAACAGAAACCTAACAATGGGTGCTGAAGTTTTTCATACCAGTATGACTAAACTATAGGAAACTTTGTGCCATTTTCCTATGGTTGCCTGTCTGGGAGTAGCAAGATCCCACTGTAAAATAGGAAGTAATAACATTTGTTTTAGGATTTTGACAGTGAACCATATGACACAATGAACTAATTAATGGAGCCTGTGGGACTAACAGCAGCCAAAGAGCTTCTCTTGTCCTTCCCTGAGTAAGGGACGTGACAAAGCCCATTCCACTCTTCATGCCAACTTCTGTAGGGACACAAGGTCACAGAAATGAAAGATGCAACGACATCTACTGTTTCTAGCTAAAAAATGATTTTGTTTTCCTGAGAATAGGCACCTCTACAGGTATGGTACGGTACAATTTCAATTCCCTGTGGGGAAACCCAGGTTTACTTGCATCCTATTTGCATTATTATTAGAAGAAAAATATGTTCAGAATTGTTCATATGTTACACAATCATGCTTGTTTATGGAAAGCCATTGCCATTCACTGTCTTGCTAATTTTGAATTTGAGCCTAAATTAAACCCCAAATACAGATACACTCATTTTCACTCAGGAAAAAAAAAACCTAAAAAAATTAGCTATGCCATCTAGAATACCTACCAGTCAGACATTTAATACCATATACTAGTTAACATTTAAAACCTAGCTGGTTATTTATACTCTCTGACTCTCAGTTCTGGTTAAAGCCAACTTCTTCACAGAGTGAACAGTGCCTGCACTTCTTTCTCTTTTTTTATTCATAAAAAATGTGGCTAAGTTGTCAATTTTAAGGGACCTGAACTTATTTACATGCACACAGCAGAAAAGAGGGTGTTTATAATAGCTCAATACAGGCAGCCCCATGAAGCAAGCCAAGCATTCCTGCTGGTCTTACATATAATCGATAAGCCTGCAGTGCATTCACTGATGAATTGGACAATGAGACTGAGGGTCTGAGTCATATTCAATCAACTCCATTTCCAGCAGCCTGTCAGGGATGATGGCAGATCTATTTTGCACTGCTGTACACGCATCAGCCCATTTTGGGTGGGGGGTGGGGGGTGTATAAACGTAAGCATGCATAAATAAAAGCATGTGTTTGTGGTAAATAAAAAAGATTAAAAAAAGAAATTGAGGGATTTTTCCAAGCATAGATTTTAGTCCACTTCCTTTTTGCCTTTTCTTAGCAACGGTAGTAACTACAGTACTGGTTATCCAGAAGCATTTTTTTCCCAACAACAAGAAAATTAAAGTACAGAGAAGCATGTTTATAAGGCTGTGGTCATTCAGACTGAAGAAAAAAACCATTACAAGAAGGTGGTAGATGCTCAGCTAGAGAGACGTGTCTCAGGGGCAGACCTCTAAATGGCCTATTAGCTAGGATGAGATAGCAAATCTAATTTGCCAAAATGCAGGCACACTACTCGAGGTTTCATGCTGTCAATATTCTATGCTAGCTTGCGCTCTTGATAGAGTTCACAGAGTAATGAGGATAAAAACTTGGGACAGATTTGTCTGTTCTATAGCTGGGCACCCTTTGTCTCATTAGAGAATTAGTACTCCAGAATGTGCTACACGCGCAGCCAGAGCAGACAGCCCTTCAGGTGGCAGAGCTGTGGTAAGTGACCACTGATGGCAATGCAGGAACCGTTCCAAGAAACATGTGCTTCATAGACTTGCTGTGCTGGAAAAGCAGGGTAAAAGTAATCAAATTTAAACCACTTTTTGCCTTTCAAAGTTCCAAATAAGGTTTCATTTGTGAAATGGAGAGTGCGTTGGAAGCAAGTAAGCTGCACTGTAAGAAATTATATTCAGAGAAGTAGTGCTGAGGTTTTCATTCCTGAAACTTGGGAATTTTCTTTTTTTCGTTAACATTCCTTCAACTTAAGTTTTCACTCCTATAGCTTAAGCTTTCAGGCAAATCTACATCCCTGATCTTTCTGCAGTTCTGCTTATCAGACTTCAGGATTCTGATTTCACACTTGTTAAAGCAGCATCCAGCTCAACATAATACTTGGAGAAATATTTAATACAAATGTAAACAGTCACTTCTAGCTGAACAAAATAGATGCAAACCAAAAGAATAAATACATATAGGAGTACACAGGATACACGAATGAGATACACTTAGCCCACTAGCCCTACCTCTTGTTTCTGAAGGAAGTTTGCTTGCTTCCTTTTGGGAAACACATTTGCTTTTGTGGGACGGATTAACAGCACACCAGTGCCAAAGTAGGAGACAAACTCTCCCATGTGCACATTCACACTGCTTCCCTGCTACCTGCCCTGATGCACATGAGATTCCCCCGTGAACTTATACAACCCATTAACCTGGCAATTAACTCACCTAAGGCCAAAAGATTAGGCATCACAGCCAAAAGAGCGGTGTGACTAGAAGCAGAGGAAGCATGTAATCATAAACCCTCATACTCACTCAGTTGTTCAGCTGTTACAACCTGCTGTCCATAAACCTGCTTCATTCAATTTCCTGAGGCAACGCTGGTAAAGAGAGAACCTGGACAATACTAATGTAGCCTGCTGGTTATCAGAGGATGATTTTTTTATTACTATTTTTGGGACAGTTGCAAATGATGGGCATTGTCCAAAGTCAGTGGTTTTTCTCTATCCCACAGAGGAATAAAAAGCCCTTTGAGCAATGAGAATTTAAAAAAAATAAAATCTCTACCTGGACAAATCTGAGGTCCAGCCATTCTGATGCCAGAAACCCAGGAACTGGGTGCATGCTGAGTGCCCTGCACTCAAAGAAAAAAATCATGATATAGATAATATTCAGCTATGAGAGTTCGTAGATGGTAACACAGGATTTTCCTGAGAGGATGGAACACTATTGACCAAGGTTGACTGTGAGGGGGGTTTTCCACCTTCTTCATAACACCAAGTGGTAACATGCAGACCTACTGCAGAACTTACTTGTACATTTGTTGCCTCTCAACACATACCAGGCTTGGGGCAGAGGTAGTCTGATGGCTCATGACAATGAAGGTCCAGTCCTCAGTAATAAAAGATAGAGAAGCAAAGTACAGGGGCCTGTGGCAAAGCTGAGGACCAGAATACTACAACATTACATATTAATTTTTGCAAGCCCTTCCTGTAGCTACTGCAAATGGCTGATTCTGGACTACTGCTACAGAGAACTATGAAATCATTAAAGATGCATAGCCCTGAGCAGACCTATACAGAATACCATACTAGTTTTTATAAACACGTTGAGCACCTGACATCACTTGACAATTAACTTGAAATTTAAAAAGTCTGTTGTAGACAATCTCCTTGAGGCTTTGTACTTCTTGATATCAAGACATCCTTTCTTTTTTTTTTCCCAGTAAAGATATCAATCAACTTGATATAAAAATCTAAGACAAAGCAATGACAATATTACGACACTGAATAAGCTACAGTATGAAATAAGTCACCTGTGCTTCACACTAACTGAAAGGAAGAAAAAACATTGTCCCTTTAGCTCTGACACTTCTGCAGGACTGAGTCTGCAGAGAGCCTGCACTAAATCCTGCTTGAGCTGGGAAAAGCCTCATATGCTTCTCCAGCATGTTGTGCTAAATGTCAGAAAGCTGGCCATTTCAGGAACAACCCGCTTAACTCACTTTGAAACAAGCAGCTCACTTACCTGTATTCTCCTATTTACATTTCAATCATGTAAATTCCTTTCATTTGAAATTTTTTAACCTAGCACAGGTTTTTCAGATTCCACTGGACTAGATTGAGATCTTATCAGAAAACCCAGGTTCTGTGTGCTGAAGAATACACAAGTAGTATATTATGAACAAAACAGCATTTCTAAGCACAAAATTATAACCTTAAATAGAAGAAAGCTTTTACTCATAGAAGGAGGCTTTTACTCACTTCTGTCCAATACTGAAATCAGCAGGAGTTTTAATGATCTTGAATTTTGCTGGTATTACCAAAGCCAATAGTATTCTATAAAAATAGCGTGCTTTTTAATGCCTTCTTATATCCAAACATAGCACAGCATACCTTCTTCCTGGGAAACCTGCAAAGGACCCCTTGAATATAAAAACAATTACTGCGCTTACTGTTAGGGACAGCTCAGCAACAAAGTGGATACAGGTTTTCCTGGGAGACATCAGAACGGTGGGGAGAGAATGGATCATACGTTTGATATTTCAAAGCGACTAAGCAAGAAGCACGAGCCACAGAAGGACAATTAAATAACTAGGTAGCTAACATACATTTCTGGTTGAGCCACAAAAAGAAGAGAGGTAGGTCAGACAAACTGTATAAAGGTGGCAGCAAAGAACTGTTTAGAAGTTACTTGATGCAGTGAATAAGGTATGGATTTGAGCTTGAAAGGTTTATCTTCAAACAAAACTTTAGGATATGTGCAATAAGCATGAGGTTCTAATGTTGAAATCTATTCGAAGGGCGTTTGAAAACATCTGATGTTCATATATCAGTTGTCAGCAAGGCTCTGAAGCTTTGATCCTGCACTTTTATCTCTACCTGTTCTTCACTGAGTTTCTAAGAGCACTCATTTTGCTAGTGTACAGTTCCCTGCCTTCTTTCTTTCACTGGGTATCTGACACATGCCCTTGGATTAAACTATTTTCTATTATTGGCTGAATAGGGTGTGGGGAATTTTTAATTTTTTTTTTTTTTTTTTTTGCAAAAAGCATTGGCTCTTGTGTATGCTCATTGTTATACAGATTCATAAATCCTGCTCTCCCCTCCGTCTTTTTTTTTTTTAACCCCATTTTGGATTGTGTTACTATTCAGCTAACGTAAATATTGCTGAGTTGCTTCAGAGACATTTGCAAATGCATGAAGCCAAATTATCATTGATGTATCACCACTGAAACCAACGTACAAATAACTGAAATGATATAGTACTAGCCCTGAATCCTGGGTCACTGTTTATTCATTTGTTGATCTACATGTCTCATTAGATACTTTAGCCCTATACCTATGGCTTGCTGGGGAAATGCTAGTTGTACCACTACACAAAAAAATCTACCATCATTTCCATTGTATTTAGAATACCACGTTCCCCCCTTTTACAATAAGCACTGAATCAGAACTAAAACCCACCTAATCAAATTTTCATTTTAGAGCATTTCCATTTCTACCTTCTCCCTTCCCTAAGTGCAACTAAGGAATAAAGATACATTTGATTTTTTTTTTCAAGTTTTGGAATATTAGGGCCAAACGAATGCTTCAGATTCTGGGGGTGGGGGAAACGGGACCTTCAAATTCTTGTGAGTTCTTCGTTCATGTTGTACACATGGGGTTTTTTCCTGTTTGTATCTTAGCAGAAATACTTTTTTCTTGTGAGACCTAACATATTTATAATCTACATCTCATAAGATTATTCTTTTACATCTAGAATAGAAGCTCATTTCATATTTTAACTGTTTTCTAAGCATAAGCATGCATTTATTATTTTCTCAGCCCAAATAGCAAGAGAAATACTACAATGTCAGAACGCTATAAAGCAGAAATTTACTACCAAAGATTAAAATACTGTTCTCAACTTTTCAAACAACTGCTCTTATCTGACTACATTTGGCTTGTTAAAGGTAGTCCAGAAACTGCAACTACGACCTTCATAAAGAAGGTTCCGTAAAACACGGCAAGCTTCTCCATCCTACATCCAGAAATCTCATTCTACTACCAGGGGCAAGACGTGTGGCATTCCCTCCCTATGGAAAACATTGTGGATGCCATAACCAGTAGCTGCGGCACGATGACCGTCAGCTGCGGAAGGAGAAAACCTGACTGCTGGTTAATGTTTCTGCCCCACAGTCGACAGGGGAGCCAAAGTGAAAAGAAATTAAATGGGTTTCACAGATACCTGTAACATTAATACTGCCAACTTCAGCAAGCACCCACCAAGATGGTGTGGTCTGGTTTCTTTTGTAAACAGCTCCCCTTATCTACTTCACATGATATTGTAAAAGAACAAAGAGTCATCATAAGTCTCCTATTGACAAGGCAAAAACCCACATAAAGCCTAAAATATTGCCCTCCTAGATAAATGAGATGTCTTGATAAGCAGTCTGCTGTTAGCACTGTTAATAGTTTATTTCTACATTCTTCAAGCATAGATTTTATGACAGCAAGTCACATGAAAGGAAAGCAAGTTCCTAAAAAGAGATGCAGAAGATGTTACTAGAAATTCTGGCAGGAAAGTCTGATGTCCAAGTGGGGAAAAAAAAATTAATTATAAGATTCTGTTATAAGATATGTGAGTAACCATGTTTGCCACTACAGCAAAAGCAGAGAACCTTCTCCAATAATAGGAACAATTCTGCAATCATATGAAAAAACACATCAAGAAGCTATGGAGACTGTCATACGAGAAACTGATCCAATAGTAAATGATAGACATTTGATTTAACTACTCCATCTACTGGCAAATAATTATGGCTAGTGTGCAGAGATATGGGTCTTGTTTAGATGAAGATTTGTCTACGGAAAAGACTCAAAGAGGCATTTTTCTGTTCTTTAAAAAAGTAATAAACGATTTATAATTAGCTTTTCTCCTTTCCACAGTTTCCATACTTTCTGGTTTATATTACCACCACGTCCTATTTAAATGGCACAGTTCCAAGCTGAGTTTTACACAAAGGGCATAAGGTATAGTTCATAAACATATGATTTTTTTATTTGTTCTATATCATGATGTACTCAAATTTATTTGTAATCCATCCTGGTCTTTTTTCTTTGATTGCCTGGAAACACGTCAAGCCTTATGGCCGATTATTCAAAGTTCCACCTAAGTGCTCTTCGTCATGGACATTGTGTGGGAGTGTGTTTAGCCACAGCTGTTTCGCAAAGTACAAATTTTAATTTCTCCAATGGGCAGTACACAGTAGCAGAGCTCTGAGAATATGTAGCAAGGATGCAAGACCTACAAGGCATAATCTGAACACAGTAACTGAAAAGTGCCTGCCTTTCCTTCAGATTTCTAAGAGTCCTTCATGATACCATTTGTTAAGTTTTCTAATACACATTTAACACAATAAAACAGGCAACTTTGTTCACCCCCGTGGAGAGATAAGATTCACAGACTAGAACAAAGACCCTTCTACACCTCTGGCTAGCCTCCCAGGACAGTGTTGCCTGGGTACAGAAGTCACAAAACATGCTGCTGTGTTCCTCTCAGCAGGTCCAGAAAACATTTGTTAGAGCTAGGGGAGAAGATTGTGGGAGGAGAGGGGAAGTTGCAGCTGAAGCCCCCAGGCTCTGTAGGTCACTGGTTATGCAGTAACACATAGCCAACTCTGACGACTGCTGGAAGCGTGGAACACCTAATGTAATGGGCTTCTGGGAGCATTTCAGCCTCTGCAGAAGCACAGCATCCAAATATGAACAATATAATTACCTTTAATCTCCTGTACTGTCTCTGGAGACAGTACTATAAGTCCTGGAGATGCAGCTGAGAATATAGAATCAGATCTTATAAAAACAAAATACACTTCTACATCCAAACACCATACTCTATACCCTTTCTGGTAGATTTGGTGCATGAGATCATAGTTAAAAAAAAAAAAAAATTGTTTTGACTAGGAAATCTCATTCACAGTCCACCCAGAATTGCAATTTTCCCTAATTCTATTTACCATGGATAAATACATCATTGATAGGTCTACTGCAGTTTGGAACATGCTCACTCTCACATCCAAAAGGGCAACAATGATAGATTAGAGAAAGCGTTTCTTGCTCTAACCTATCATTTATGTATTTTATTTCACTTCACAGCTCACCTTCTCAATGCAGTTGAAAGACATTAGTGTACAAGATTCAGCCAGTACTATAGCCAGGAACAGAACTCAGAGCAATTTCTTAAACCATAGAATCACAGACTGGTTTGGGTTGGAAGAGCCCTTAAAGCCCATCTAGTTCCAACCCCCTGCCATGGGCAGGGACACCCTCCAGTAGTCCAGGGTGCCCAAAACCCCATCCAACCTGACCTTGAACACTGCCAGGGAGGGGGCAGCCATAGCTTCTCTGGGCACACTATGCCAGTGCCTCACCACCCTCACATGAAGAATTTCTTCCTAATATCTAATCTAAATCCTTCCTATCTAAGTAAAGATGATAGCTTTCATAAGCACTGTTGGACAAAAGATAAATTCAACAGTGATCACCCCACATACTGCAGATAATCTTGTCAGTTATTTTTTCATCACTGTTTCTAAGTTTCCAGATTCATATCTTTTGTGTGATGCTTCTGGAATGCTCAGTATGCACATCAAATCTCTAGTTTTACTTCATGCCTAACAGGTGCAAAACAAACTCTGTGATATGTTTGGTTGTGATGGTAACTACTGGTGTGTTTTACATAATGAAAGGTTTAAAAAAAAAAAATCAGGATTTTTGTCAGGTAAAAGTGTGGAGGTTTCTTAAAAAAGTAAAATAGTACTCACACTCAGCTGGATATTGCCACAGGCAAAAACAAATTTAAGAAAAAAACTTTTTATTTTGACATTTTTGCATAGCTTTGAGATACAGATGGTGAAGGTGTGAAACTCCCCCTTCTCCTCCCCTCGCAGTGCACACAGCCGTGAGCTGTGTGTATACATGGAAGCTTCAGCCCTACACCTGGACGCTCCTTAGAGCACTGCACTCACATGCCACGCTCAAGGTTTAGACAAAACACTGATTTGTTCCTTTAGCAAAAGGTATTCAACTGGATAAGGGAAAGCATGTTGATTTTCAGGGAAGATTTAAATAACAGCGTATGTTCTTACTGTTCTGGAGATTATTTTTCACACTGGAATATAGGCAACCCAGACTCAGACTTCAGGAGCATCTCTCATGATTTTAGAGTGGATCTCTGAACTTTCTGTGTTTAAACAACTAAGAAATCTAACCCATGTTTGGGGTGTCTCCTGCTGCTATAAGCCTGAAATCAACAGCAGGTCTTTTTAAATGAGTGGAACAGGGATTTCACCAGGTTTCACTAAATTGCACCTACTATCCACGGGCTCAGTGAAGACTGGAGGGCTTGGGTCAGTCTAAATGTGACAAATGCAGTAACAAAGACTGTGTGCACTTGTAGAGCACTAACTACAGTTACATCATTTTTTATGCATCTTGTTAGTAACAGACAATTTAATTTTGAAAAGCATTTTTAAAAAGTGGTTTTCCCCCCATGTTATTGCTATGTATATGGTAAAAGAAATGCTAGAGGTATATCACAATTTGCTATTTCATTTTTCTGACTGTTGCTCTCATGCTCAGAGGCAGAAAGCCCTTTGAAGTTTCAATTTCATTGAGAGTCAAGAAAAAAAGCAGAATTCTAAAGGGAAAAAAAATTCCAGAATGAATAAAGCACTCAAAACCTTGGATATGTTTGATGCCTTATTTTTTTTCACCTTGCAAGAGCTTAGGTGTGCACAGAGCTCTACAGGAGGTGCTGTGAGTTTCAGCGAGTGCAAAACTACTTCTGGAGGCCACAGAAAACCGCTTCAGTTAGCTATTCTACCCTCCCACATCACCCAAGATATAGATTTCACCCAAGATATAGATTTCACCCAGTATTTTCTACATCATCAGACTTAAAATTTGACATAATTCCTTTCAGAAAGACAGTCAAGTTTAAAGAATTCAGTAATATGTGCTAAAGAGAAGAAAAAGCCAAACCACAAAATGAAACCAGAGCGCTTAAAGACCTCAGAACATGTATTTCATTCCAGTACACCCAAGGCAGTATTTACTTTTACCTGAGCAGCTCTGGGGTTTATGCTTATCTAGCCAGATCTTAAATACCCTTGGGATGCTATTTCCACAATCTCTACTTCTTACTCAGGAGACCCAGAGATGGGCTCTGGGAAAAAACAAAAAGAAAATGAGCGTGACCTGTGACCTGTCTCAATGTCAGCCAGACTCCTTTCTTAGGTATGGATCTAAAAAGAGCACTTCCTCAATTTAAAATGTTACAGGGTTGGGAGCTAAGACTTTTGGTTTTAGTTAATCAGACATGCTTAAAATATTTAATTGATGACATTTCTTATGAAAGGAGTGACTGAAGGTAGACTGCACAGAACTGTGCGTCTCCTACCCCATTCCCCCGTCCTGTACAAAACTCTTGTAAATTATTTGTTGTTGCAACTTAGAATGAACTATCATCTAAAATTTAGAAAGCATCTAGACAAACAGTTCTGGATTTCTCATAAGGCAGTTCAAAGCCATCAGGATCTGAAAATTCATCATTCCACACAATTCCTGAAATAATTCTGTAATATTGAAAATACACTCTTTAAAAAAATATAATAATCCCCCCAAACCCACCATCTTATATTGCAAATTATTCAAGTTTGTCCTGATAAGATTCCTGCTACTTAACACATATTTTAATCCCAGAAATACTCAGTGGAGAGGAACTTGAGTTAGAAATCAGAAGGTCCAGGTTTGGGTCCTTGTGCCTCTGCTGGCCTGAGGAAGGATCTCAGATGTGCCTCGCTACTGTGCATCATTTCCCCCACTAGCAGTAGCAATGCTTCAGAAAGCAGAGCTTTCCAAACAGAAGGGAAAAGAAAAAAGAAAAAAAAATAGTAGTTGTTTTGGCTTGAGAAGGGTTTTTTTTCTTCTGCCACTCAAAGAGACTCTAAACGCACCTCCCCCTTTTCCCATTAATCTATGGATTGCATCACTCAAGCACTGAGATTCCTTTTTTTTTAACTTCACTGCAGCCCCAGACAAGTGGGAACAAGTTTCAAAGGGAATGTTTGTATTTTAAGCTCAGCTGTGTGCTACAGTCTTTTTAGGTCAGATCACTTAGAACAGGGTGTGTGTGTGGAGGGGGGAAACAACAAACATTTTTTAACTGTCAGCTGGAACTGAAAGAAACGGCATGAAAAGAGGCAGCTTAGCTATTGGTTTTGAAGTGATGGCATTTGTCTATGAGTGCATAGCCTACGAAAGGCGACAGGCTCTAAAATAATGGTACTGTAGCAGGCACTGAAATGTAAAACGTGTCACACTTTTCCCTGCTCACAGTAAGGTTTAAAATATTTATAATGCTGCACCTTTCCCTGAAAGCTTTCTGCAGCTTTCCCGGGTTCACGGGTAGGTGAATCATCTCCCCAGAACTGCACTGCAATGCTTACGTGGATTCATTCCTCCGCATACAAAGAGGGGAGTAAATTTTAGGGTGCAAAGACATGGCTATGTGGCAGCCCCCAAATAGGTCGCTTGTAAGTATGCATTCATCCTGACACGTTTGCTTCTGCAATGACATTTGTTTTGTTTAAAACCAGTGTTTCATTTACAACACAAGTTGAGGAACTGATACTATTACTTCCATGTATTTGTGAGGAAAGCATGATTAGGGCTTTGAATTAGATTAAAAAAAAGGAACACAGAGCATGTGTGTGTGTGTTTGCACATGCACAGGAAGGATGAGGACAAAGAGAGCTACGTGATATGCTTTGTTTTGTTCCTTCTTTACCATTCTTTAGTACGCCTTTGATTAGCACTGGAGCAGAAATTATTTTTTGAGAGTGAAACTAAAAGTCACAAAATCATTTTATTCATCCAAGGAATCAGAAGGTCTCGCAAAGCATCTGCTTGCAAGAGATGCGAACTGTGAGCACACATGTCTCCCTAACTCCAAGCTGCAAGAAAATAATGGGTAGGTGTGCAAAGAGGTGCAGGTTTCTGAATGAAAAAGGTGTTCAGCAGTTGAAGTGATAGAATGTAGGTATCAAAACCACCAGGAAATCAGTGAAACAGAGGCAGGTAGGATGTATGTGCAGATCTTCACGGAAAAATATGAAAAAGTTCCTTTTGAAACAAAATTAAGCAAACCTAGTCAAATATCTGCATCCTGCTAGAGGCCTCTCTGGAACCAACAAGTTTTGGACATATCAAGTATTAAACTTGCAGCAAAAGACTTTTAAAAACATGATTCTGGCAGTTCTCATCTGTAGCTGAGGCCTTGTTCAAACTGGATGTAGAATTTCTCAATTCAGTAAACTTCTAACGTGTGCAACTCAGCAGTGAATGTTCAGTCTCATTCCTCACCTCCTCCCCATCACATGAGAGAAGAGTTGGCCGCAAGGGACAGTCACACAGTCCACACATACCATGTAGGTACCACCCCCTGAGACGGGGCTAGCAGCATCTCCTTCACAGCCACCTTCACCAGCTCCCTCTAACCACTGTCCAAAGGTCAAATCACTGAAAGAGCAAGTCCTGTAAGATCGAGTCTCTCTGCCTTAAAAATTATAAAATCACAGATCATTTTGGCAAAAGCTTTTTAATAGCTAGGACCTATTTGGACCATTTCTGTCAATCTTTTTCTTTGTAAATACACAATCTCCTGTACATGTGTTCTTAATAGGATCTGAGGTGCTCACATATTTTACCCTATATTAAACTGCTAAGTATTTCATCTAAATAAAAACAAAACCAGAAACACCACATAATGTAAAGGCTCATAATAAAAATCACATGGATTCCCAGTACTATTACCAGAGTTGCAAAGAAGGTTTATTATTTTAGCATAGTTTTCATTTTCTCTCATACTGTAAGAATCACTAGAGAAAAATTTTCCTTTCTTAAAGGCTATATACTAGCGAGCCAAGATGAGAATACTCTAGCCGCTTCTTAACATTCCCAGTTATTTTTTAAAGCCTAAACTCAATGGGAAGCTCTAAATGCAATTTAGCACTCCTGCTTTGTATTAACATAACCCACCGTGACTGAAGTATTGCTGTGAACCCAGTGCTAAGAATATGACATGAAATCCAGACTTCCCAAAAATCTAGCTAGCAAACTTATTCAGAATCAGATAATATTTTGCCTACCACCAGTTGTCTGGAAGAGGTGAGGAATGACGAGGCAGGAAGCACTGTCAAAATAGCCCAACACCTTTGGCTATGCCTGTGCATGACTCTGTACTTAGCTGGTAGCTGCCACTGTGCAACAGAAGCAGGTGAAGCTGAAGACTTCTCTGTTCCTGCTGTGCACACAGCAGCCAGGAAGCTAGCACAGTCTCCTGTCAAAGCCATAAGCAACTTTTTGCCTGCGACAGTAGCATTGAAAAGCGAAGTTTCAAAAGTTCTGAATTAGAGTATTACAATAGCAAGAAACCTTGTGATTCGACCCTACTGTTTATGCTATCTGAAAGAAACAAGACTGAGCTC
Organism: Porphyrio hochstetteri; assembly: GCA_020800305.1. Classification (NCBI taxonomy): domain Eukaryota; kingdom Metazoa; phylum Chordata; class Aves; order Gruiformes; family Rallidae; genus Porphyrio; species Porphyrio hochstetteri. The sequence continues at coordinate 14,636,857 of CM036911.1, forward strand.
AAAGCTGTGCTTTCATTCCAGACACCACTTTGGTTGTATGTTTGAAATCAAAATGATAAAACTCCTTGAAATCTTCTTATAAAGATTATAAGAGAACACACCATTATATTCTGTATGGTTTTCACATGACTCATTAAATACACTAATTATGCTATCTAACAATGTGTATATATATTAACACACATTTTCATATTAGATAATTGCAAATAACTTTTTCCCACCATTCAGAAGAAAGTAATCACAGTTTACAACTGGAGCAACATGTTCAAGTTTCAATAAAAATACACTCACAGTGGGAAAGTTTTATATGCAAGTGTTTCAACTAAACGTGTGTTAAGATGTCAGTCAAATTTCAACTTCATCTTTTCAGTTTTAAAACACATTATTAATTGTAGATTAGCAATGATGTCTTCTGTGCAGGAAACCTGGATGAATTTTAATTAACTTGAAATTAACTTTTAAAAAAAATACATAATACATTCTATCTGTACTTTTTCTAAGAAACCAAACCACAAATTCAATCTGTGCAGAGCGCATGCACTTCTTAAAGCAACAGATGTTATAGATAAATAAATCCATACAAGTTCTGTATAGCCAAAAGTGATGCAATTTTGAAAACAGTATTTATTCAGTTTTTCACTTTCACTGGCCATGTCAGTACAGTTGACTTATGCAGTTCTTATCCTGATTTCTTGGTCATTTGCATTATTCAAAAGTGCAGACTAGACCTTAAGAAAGACTTTCAGCTAAACCAGGGAAACTAAACTTTAGTGTAACATACAAAGCCTCGACCTTCATCAGTGATTTGGAGGATGCGTGCATCTCACTGAGAATAAAGCATGAAGCTGTGTTTCTGTGATTCCTAGCTCTGTTTTGCCTTTTCTTAGTCTCAAGAACTACATTATTAAAAGTGCAATCAGATTTATGACTGAGATGAAACTCCCAATTAATTTAAAAGAAATTCTACTGAGTGAATCACATCGGATTTTATATAACTTCGCAGTTCTCTAGATGGCACAGTATGTCCTCAACAGGCTAGGGAAAACAGCTCAAGTAGAGCTTTCTGCTGCTGTAGGGCTCCAGTAGTAGACCCGGCAACATCACCCACTCTCACAAAGTGAGGCAATATCGGTTCAATTCCTGATCAGCAATAGGCAGATTTTTGCCCTTCACTGCTGCCTGCAATCAGAGGAAGAAATAGTACTTCCATGCACAGAGACGCCAAGCAGTCAAAATAGGAATAAGAGAATGAAACAGAAGTGTGTCCCAGCTTCTGGACTTAAAAACATTGTACTAACAGGAGCAGGAGAAAAACTCTAGGAAGCTCTGGGTGAAGAATGGATCAGACAGTACGCATTAGATTTAGAGATAAATGACTGATAGGAACATATATATTAAAAGTATAATGTACCTTCCTTCCTGAATGCTATTAGAAAGGCCCCAAGCAATTCCTCTTTAATTCTGTATTGCCAGATAGTGTCAAGAGGGTTAGCTCATCAGGTTTCACGAGCAAATATGGGATTTCATACATGTAAGGGAAACTGCTTACAAAATGTCATAATTTCCAAAAGAGAACTCACAAGACAGAAAATTACAAAGCCAATGTCTTGGTGTAGGCTTCTGTGTATGATGAAGAAAAAAAAATTAAACCTATCACTTGATAGAGCAAATTATATGCAACAGACCAGTAATTAGGTACTCTTTAGTTTCTCACCTGTTTGCAGATGTTAGCCTGTAAAAGAAAGGTAATGGCTTCCTCTTAAAATGGGGAAGGAAGAGTGTTAGTGCTGTTACTCCCATATGCAGGAATAATGGGAAGAAGGAGAAAGTTTTGCAGATTTACAAAAACTTTAAGCTTATTCATTGTCTAGGCATAATTCACTACTGTTCTTGTATTTTAATTTCCAGTACAACTCACATAAGTTCGTATTAAACTTAGCCAAGCACCTAAAGTTTTATGTGTTAGAATCAAGCTCATACTAATCTGCTGTCTTATGTGATGCTAATCATCACAGAGAGCAACAGCCAACTCCATACTCAGACACAGACTATCAGCAGCCTCTGGTTTCCTTATAGAAAACAAAAAAAATCACCACTTCTCTGTTTTCTCATCCCAGTGTGCTCCTCAGTTTTTTATGTTCTTCCACATGACACATGCATGGACACTCATTTCCTGGTTTTAAGATATACTTTGCTTCAGCTAAGAATCAAGTACCTGAAGATCTTTTAAGTGTCCAGTTCTCTAATAATGTTTACTAAACCATTTCCTTCCTTCCCTCTACAGTGAATTACTTCTGGTGCATGGTAGCAATTTGGACAGCAGGCTATGCAGACGAATTTTTGTGGATAATTAGCTGAGTGGGTATTCAGCATAAGTGGGTCATACTGTACTTGTTCACAGATGGTTCAATAGAACGCATTTCAGCACATGAACTTCTCTAAACGCAGAATATTTTGACAGAGGAAAGAAAGTGAAAAAAATATAGTTAAAGGTTTTGGAAAGGTTACAGAATACATGCTTTTAGCCTAGGTAGATAATAGGTGGACAAAACATTTCATGTATGCAGTGAATGCCCTCCACTGTGTATCAGTGGACAAATAAGCATGCTTTTAGAAGGCACTCATCAAACAGGAGACAGTATAACTGTTGCAGATCTGCTTATGCTTACAGTTGTCAATGAAGCATGACCAAAACTGTCATTTCGCTATACACACATACTGTAACTACAAATACATGTAGTAACGACTGCATGGTAGCACCATTTTTAAGCATGCAGCCATGAGGCACAGACTTGGCTCTGCAAGTTGTGAATGAAGGGTTAAAAGGGAGCTGAGATAGAAGTAGTGCTGCTGAATAGTTGCTGTGATGTTTTACCAACTGTTATACAAATTAACCCAAGCATAGGGTCCTGCATTGTTTATTGCTTAAACTAACCAAAGCATAGGGTCTTGCATTGTCTTGATAAAGGTTAGCTCCTGGAAGTTGCTTTGTGAGCCAGCAAGCACCGACCCTGCAGTTTGGATAAGAACCAAGAGATGACTGAGGCTGCGCAGGAACAAAAGGTTATTAGCCCCGACGAAGAGGAGCCATCAGCCTTCATCCTGGTGACCACCAACGACCACCACAAGGAGGCAATGCACAAGCTCAATCAAGAGGAACTTACAGACATGAGTTCTTGGAACTAATTTTAGGATGAAGCAGGGATAGGTCATGTATATGTATAGGCATTTGGTGACATTACATGAATACGTAACACCTGATAGTATAAGTTGAGACGGTGAGTTGCTACCACGACTTTGGTGGGGTTACCTCCCCATGTGGTCTGGCGCCGAATAAACATACCTACTTTACAATCTTACAGATTGTGGAGTCTGATTTCCACACATCAGTTGAAAGGCAGCTAGTGCATCCAGTGCCATGTCCCACTGCAGCAGGACTGTGCCGTCAACAGACCCATTTGAAGTCCAACACACACACACACACAGAAGAGTCACTGCAGATTCATTATAAACTCAAAACCAGGGCTCTTCAGTTTCCTAGGATAGCTCCACAGGCAGATAAAACATGCTGCAGAGCCCAGCGACAACTAGGAGACAAGACAGAAGCAGCCAAGCTACTAAATCCTTCAGGAATTACTGCCAGTCTTTAGAACCACCACTAGAAAGTCAAGGACTTCGCAACACTTCGGAGCCCAATCTCATTAGTAACTCATTGTTTCTTCACAGTGATGATTATATCAGTTGCATTAAAGGATGGGGGGAAAAAAGAAACCTTTCTGTGGTATTTGATGTGGAAACATAGTAAATTTATTATTTTTTCTGCTAGCAGCAAGTGGGTGATATAAAATTATCACACAGTGAGCGAGATTTACTTCCAGATCATTAAATACACCTGTAAAACTTTAGCCTAACTGTGCCCTCGGAGCACAACAGTTGTCACTGGCATTGTTCAGTCTGCAGTCTTCCTGTTTTAAAGCTCAGACTGTTTTGAAGACTGTTGGCAGAGCAGATGCTATACATAGAAATTAATTATTGTATTTTTCTATCAACAGTGTTAACCACAATGTGCAAATGACCCAATTACCTATCATAAATAGAATATGGTAAATAGTTAGTTTTTCAGATATTAAGTCACTTTTTTTTCCCTTAGAAGACACACTTTTAACAATAGTCTGTTACAAAAAGGAAGGTTGCAACAATTTACTTGCTTTAGATTTGCGTACACACCCAAGTACAACAGGATTCTCTTGCTTGATGGTGGCTTTTGATGTTTTGATGTAATTATCAAAAATGAACTAAAAAGCACAGATGTATGAAATGCTGTATATACTTTGTCTATGCCGTCCCTTACAATCTATCAGACATTCATAGGCGTTAGATTTTGTCCAATTTGAATAAGAAATGTCCTCCAACTATTCAAGTAAATAATCAACAAGTAATTTTGTTATTTGTACTAACTGCCATAAAGTCCTTGATCATTATTTTTAGCTATTTGCTAACCATACTTCTCCTGGTTCAAGAGCATTGCCAGTGTAGCTACCTATGCATCCAGTACAGAATTTTAGCCCAGATAAACTCGTATCAGATGAACTTTCTGTTGTAGTGCAAAACATTATTCTTACGTATGTGCAGTGACAAAAATTCATGTGTAAACAAGGGCTGAGCACTCCCCAGTCAGACATTATGAAGTTACAAACGTTATTTAAGGATTCACAGTTCTTACATTGAAACCCAATCATAATTTCACCCTTTCTGACATATCTTTTAAATGACAAAAGTTAAACACATGGGGTGCATGTGTGGAGAAGGAAGTATGCCTTCCAGATCAGCAATTTCAATTCCAGGACAAGACAACTGAGCCCTAGAACTGCACAGAGACAGAGCAAAACATTTAAAAATCTATAAACCAGTGATTTAACAAACCACTAACTAAAAGGAGGCATCTGATTATACAAAATTGCCAAGCAGATGCCAAGAATGCTATTATGGTTTCCAGTCATTTACTGCCTACATTTCACTCCAAAACCATTCCTCCGCTTTTATGTTCTCCTAGAAGCTCCAAGGTCTAGCCAGCACAGAGTCTGGGACAGAAATCTGAGGAAAGGGAAGGGGGAGGTGTGTGAAAACAAACCAAACCAGAAAAAAACCACCACACACAACTCCTAATCTCTTTTCATTTTTATGGTTCAAGAAACAGGATATTTTAGCAACCCAAAGGACCAGCACCTAGATAAGAAAGGATTGGTTCAAGAAGGCAGGAATTAATCAAACTTAATTTATCAATTAAGTTTAAAAAGGAAAGGCAGGGAATTAACAGAAAGGTTACAGGCTTGCAATCCATTCAAGAGTTTAACTACTGAAATTCTTAATAATGCTTAAAACTCACCAATCACTCATTTATACAAGTGTTAGCAGAACATGGATAAGAATCTAGGATTTAAATAAAATCAGCTTTCAGTGAAACATCAATCCACAATCACCTATAATTGTTTCAAATATTACACTCTAAATTGTTTTAGACATGGCTAAAATGCAATAAGGCTGACAATTTGCAAAACAAATTATCAGTGTATGCATTAGACATGGAAGTTGTGATTTGCAGTATAAAATATACACAAAACTGGGAAGGTTCAATCATGCACCATTGCATACTTCATGGCATTTTGCTATGTTTTTTGCCATGGCACATATAGGACCTTGTATAATGATATACACGTAGCACAGCATTATAAAGTTGCTATTCTGAATTATATGCTGGGGCACTATTTATACGTACTTGATAAATAGAAGCAAGTAAGCCACAATCAGCGCAAAGAAATGAATCATACACAATCACATCATACCAACATCCTGAGAACCCACTGAAAATCGTGAGGCAAAAGACCCCAAATAGTGAGATTGAATCACACTCCACACGGAAGCTGGAAGCACAGCACTTCACTCACTGTCCTACTCTGTTGCATTTTTTGCCCCACTGTCCCTCACCAGCTCTTCTCCATTTTATGCCACGCAGTAGTCTCCTACTTCCATTTGTGTTTCAGGAACTCCTCAGCCAGGCAACAGTCTCATAATTTCCTTGTGGTGCATTTATTCAAAAATTGGACGTTCCTCACTTGATTTTGTGAAACTATTTCAAATGACCTGATAGCTGAGGACTGCATATAAAATAATGTCATAGGATGTTGCGTATCTTCTTTTCGAAGCTAGCTGTTTGGTTCTAACAACATCCCCAAACAGTCATTCAGGCCTTGGGTGAACGTATTTCATCTTACATCAAACACGTTAGGAATAAAGGCACATGCTACTGCAGTTTAGTCCTCACTCATCTCACTCTGAGTTCTACCCGTTGCAGCCCTTCACACTTCATCTTGGCAGCTAAGTAACAGGAAACGTATGGCTAGATGTCAAGTGCCAACTGATATCTTTAAACATATTGTCCCAAATATAGGGACAGAGGAGTGTCCTTCTTTCAGTTCTATTCCTTTATGCAAGATGAATGGAACATGCTATTAACGAAAAGAGAATAAACAGAGGATTTGATGAAGTGATTTCCGACTTGCATGATGTACAGAATCAAGTCACTGTTGCCTAAAAGTGATCAAGTCAAACAGTGGAAACAATTTTTACATAAAAGCATTTACTGGTTTTACAGGCAATAACAGCTGATAGACAATAAAGACATTCAATCCAAGCTGGCCAGGATTATTCAGATCTTGGGGGCAGGAGTCAGAAAGAAATTTCCTCTATGTCATGAGGTTCTTTGAAGCAGTGCAAAAATTATGCTATGGGAAAGGAAAGGAGGGAGCAAGATTATCTGAGTTTGTGTTCAGAGACGAACAGGAGGACACTACAGTTATTCTACAGGGGCTCTGTAAAAGTACACAGTATGTTTTATGGCTAGTCTTCAAACACGTCGTGCGCAGGGTATAAGCAGCAGCAGTGCTTAGGGCACACAGTGATGATGCCATTCAGTACACTACTGCATACACATGCTCTTATTTAATGCCTGCCTGTCCCTTCAGTTCTGCTCCTGTGGTCTGTTGCTGAGTGATGTTGATCTGTATATCCTGACTACCTGGAGTGAATTCCATTGCAAATAACCCATTCTCCTGTTGCTTAATGCAAAGCCAACAAAAACGCCAGCACTTGATTTCCCACTGTTCTCAGCTGCTGTTCTGGGAAGCAGTGAGAGTAAACCAGCTCACTTCCCAAAGGATAAGCACAGCACTTGCCAGATTCTTCTGAGGCTTTATAGATCCACTGAAGGGAGATGGGGAAGGAGGAGGAGTATGTGAAAAGAGGAATAATGGAATAATTTATATTTTACAGCTTTGAATCATTTAAGAGCAGTAGAAAGTATTATGTCTTGAACTGACCCACCATATGAAATGCCATTATATTTCATCCAGTTGTCCCTTCTGCTCACTCAGTTGTGTTTCGTTAAGGCTTATCTTACAATTTTGATGCAAGAATCCATCAGTTCTCAGAGTATTCTGTTCAAATGGCTAGTCACGTTATCTGAATGATAAAGTAAGGATGGATCTCCGTAGTGAATGTACACAAACAACTCTAACACAGACCTGGCAGCGCAGAACTCAATATATGTTAACCACTATTTCTGCAGCGCCTTGAATAGTTTCACTGTCCATAATGAACTACGGGTTGCTTCTGCATTCTGTTAGCTGCCAGTTATGATGCAGATATAGCCAGACACTACCCAGAGGTGTTGAGGGGGAATTCCTAATTGCTGACCTACAGGAAACTCCAAAAAATGTCATCTGCCACCCACCTACCACATTCACTGACATGCTACTCAATGACAGCAGTCCATTTAGGGAATTTCTTTGGGTAATTTCTCTCCTTGACACTCACGTTAGTTGCTTCAGAAATGGTCTACAATACTCATTGCAAATTTTTTACACAAAGACACTGAATGCAAAATTTGTTTAAAATTAAATATTTGATGCCTGTAATTAAATTTCAAGGCCTCAATTTAAATACATGAAGTTATATGCAAAATCATTATAGCTAGATTACTTGGAAAACCCACCAAAACTTTAAGTTAATGAAAATATCTGCAGAAAGCTTGCCTTCACACATAGTGATGACTCACGCAAGAACGGCACAAATGAATATATATCCATGTACAGCTATAGAGTAAATCAACTCATCTGTTTTTTCCAAGATTGCAACAAGATTCTTTTACCTCAGAGTCATGGGGTTTCCACAGCATTTATAGAGTATGCTGCTTCCATCTCCAACATTTTCAGTGAAATTACATACAGTTCCAGGTGCTCAGCAGACATACCACAGCATCTTCATGCAGCTATGTCAGAGCCCACTGTAAGCAGCGGGAAATAAGGACAACGGTAAAGAACAGCAAGTTTCAGTTTTGCTCAGCTTTAGCGCACACTTAAAAGTACTGCTGACTCTGAGCTGTTGGCAAAACTTATTATTCTGGACAATACAAATAGCTTCACTACTTAAGCTAGCATATGTTAATTACTTTGCTGTTTCATGGTACAAAAACATAACTGCTTATTCAAGCAATTGATTGTTAATTTGAAAGACAAAAGCTGCTGCGGGTTGATTGTTAATGGTTAAAAAACATCAGACCTCTTCACATTGGCTTCACTCCTACTCAGAGTCCCCAGCTGACTGTTGCACTGAATTTACCTCAACAAAATATCTGATCAAAAAATTACTTTGTAACAGTGTGACTGCATTTAGGTTTCAAAGGAGAAAAGATAATTATTTCTTTGCTTTTAGAAGAACCCAAAACAACCAAGCAAAAACAGGAAGTCCAAGAGACAGATTTGATTATAGTCAGGAAGGGCAAATACAGAATCTTTGATTATTATGGAAACAACTCCACAGGCTCGTGATGACTTTGAATTAACAGTAACATTTTAAACCACTAGAAACCCAAAGAGACTGGTTCATTAAAATGCATTGACAGTAATCGGATTTTTACCTAAGTAAACAAGGCAGAAAGTAGGGATTTTTTTGTTTCAAGACAGTATTTTCTGTGTACAAAGAATAAATTAATCTTAATTAATATGTATAAAATTAAATTTGTCATTGGATCTTTTCTTAAGTAGTTTATACTAATAATGAAGAACTCAAGCACACACCTTTCATAAGCACAGTCCTTACAGAATATGGAGTTCAAGCAGAAGAGGGAATGGAAACAGAGGGCAGAAATTTCCATATCCTTCAAAAGCAGTGGAAATTAATGAGAAAAACCTGGATACTGGTATACTACAGCAATCAAAAGCCACAGTGATTAGGAATTATTTCTCTGCTATGCAGCTACGGAGCTGCTAGGCAGTGCTATGTTGAAATAATATAAAAATACTTTATTTTAAAAAGAAATCCATGCCCAAGAGAGGTTTGCAAACAGATTGCTAGCACCACTTAGGTTTATTCCAAGTGAATGGTGAAGTCTTTCCCCATCTTTCCCCATGAATTTTTCCATATCCCAAGGATTAAGAACACCCAGAGAAAAATGTGCCATCAAACAGTAGGAGTACGAGAGAGGGCTGAATTCAGAGCTGTCTAGATTCACCTGTCAGGTAGCAGAACTGTGATAAAACATGCAAAGTCTCTTTAACTTTCTGAGCAATTTTACGGCCCAAGATAGAAGACTGTTACTGCAACAATGAGTTTAGTTTCAGACTAAGCAGGAATCCAGCTGAAGCTGCTGCGAGTTAGTGTTTGCAGTGCACAGCACAACAGGAATCACATCAGCAGCGGACTGCAGGCTGGATGGCACCAAAAGTGCATCTGCAATTGTACCTCCCCTTTGCTGTTCCTGATGGCAAGGAATTCCGTATCACATTTCATGATACTAGCTCTGCTTACTTAAGAACAGCCTGCAAAACCTTCACAATCAACAGAAAAATTGCTCCTAAATCTCAGGGACAGGAACAGCTACAGGAGAACAGTGATTCTTCTCAGCCACTTGTTTTTTCATCCATGTGTAGAGTAGCAAACATGGGTACAAACACCAAAAACAATACCAACTGTTACTGAACCCAATCAGCAACTGCTCAAAAAGCACAGACAAAGTTACCTTGGGCAAATTGCCCTATATGTCTTGCACGTCCTTGGGGTACAGCTGGAGCCAACCAAAGCTCACATATAGAAATCAGTGGGAGTTTCTGTTGGATACAGACAGATGGCAGAAGATGGAAGGCCAAGATAATTTGGCTAGAAACAAAACCTCTAACATTCATTTTGGAAGAGTCATACAGTATTTTGTCTGCCCTGAAAAACCAAATGACAAGCCCTGCCATGGAATGTGATGCACCCTGACTGCCACTGGCTTCACAAGGAGCGTGCCAGCACTCACACAGCTGAAAGCTTGGGATTTAAGGCCCTACAACCAGCCCATAGAAGACAAGAGAAGAAACAACTGCTACTTCAAAGGATTATCATAGCAGAGTTGAGATGCAAGCAACAATTCCTTCCTATGGGAGATCCAAGGATTCATTTTCTCAGAATCCACATAATACACATAGTGCTTCCAACTTCCAAGAACTGAAAGAATAAGTAACTACACAAGAGTTGGGTAATGCAGCACACACGGGGATTGGGATCAGGCTGTAGAGCAGGAAGTCAGTTTTAGATAGATGAAAAGCATCCAGGTGATACAAAATGAAACCCCTTTCAGATCTGTTACATACATGCAGCAAGACCTCTTTGAAATCTGTTACGTGGTGCAACGTGTGTGAAGTGTATATTGCCCAAGATATTTTTCTCAAATATTTTAAGTTTTGCCTGAAAGGTAGCATTCCTGATGTGGAAATGAACACTAAAAGAACATAGGTCTGTATATCTAGACACACTGTTTTCAGTACACGTGAAGAATGTACAAAAGTCAAGAGAAGTGGTCCACAGTGAGGGACTAGTTCAAACTGTGCACTGCCACAGCCAGTTTTCCACATATAAAGCGTGAGCCCTGCAAAGCAGTAAAGCCAAGCAGCTTGCAACATGGAGCAGAACCCATCCATAGGTCTCCCAAACCCACAGAGTTTCAGCGATGGATCTGAACACAGGGTAGGGATGTTAGATATGACTTGAGCCACTAAACGACCTTACTGTCTGCTAGTTCACTAGATCATTGTGTCAGAAAGTCCAGTTTATTTACACATAAACCAAATCATACTGAAAACCCAAACCACACTATTCTTTTCATGAGATCCTTCCTTTTAAGGGATATGAAGTTATAAATGTCTTCCACTGAGATTAGTAATTACTACGTGGTCTTGGATTTGCTTTCTCATCTTGCTTTTGTGAGACTGGTTTTGTCTTTGGCCTAGCACTCAGGGAAATACATTTATTTTGGTATTTGCTCAAGCAGCTCTAAAATTGCAAAATTAGTTATAGATATGTATTAAAATGGTAAGTGAAGGCAGGTGGTTATACCCATTTAAATGAATCTATGTTGCTGCAGACAAGTGGGACTGACTCTGTATACATATACATACACATCAAGCATACAGTTTTTCTCAACCTACAATTTAATTCCTATTTTATTTCTACTTGTTTATGATTCTCTTGTTGGAAGTGCAATATTGGCCAACACTTAAAATATTAAAGCTACAACGATGAAGCATTTTAGTATCTGGAATAAAAAAATCCCAGCACTATTGTAAATCTATTTTGTAATTTACACTTAACAATACAATTACAAGACCACACACTCTTTTGCTCTGCCCTTCGGGAAATCACCGAATGATTACCTTGCCGGACACTTACTTCATACTTCTAATCTGTTAGACAAGAGGCAGACACCACAAAGTGTTAAATACAAGAGCACACATATTATTTTTAAATTCTCTTCGTAGGGATAACCATTAAATCTTTCTTGACTGTTACTGTGGTTCCTGTGCCAAGCAGCATTCCTGAGCTGAGGCAGACTTTCCGAATTAAAGAAAAATCCCTTGCATGCCTGGAAGAATACATAGTCCAGGAACAGGGAAGGCAAAGGGAAAGAAGTTACAATTTCGAACAAATTTATTTACCGGAGGGAAAAATAGATATAAGATCTGAGGCTTTCTGCTCTAATCCACTTTGTATATCCAAAATCTATTTGAAACATGACCTAGTGTACTGTCAACTAGTCCATTTCCCCCTCCACCTTGCTGCTCCCTGTTGTGGTGCACACTGTGCAGGTCTCCCCAGCTCTACAACCCTGCCTGAAAACACTGTTCCTGCATAAAGATGACATCAAAAGCCTTTCTTCTGCACCCATCCACTTCTCAGAAAATATACCTCGCTACTGAGCTAGATAGGCAAAACCAAGTCACTTTCAACACTAACTAATACTGGAGAAAATAACATTAAACAGCATTCCCTGCAAACACAGCACTGTTCTCCAGTGAAACAGCAACTTTGGAAGGGAACTGCCAATTCAGAGCCAAGGGGTAAGAGGCAGGATGCCTGACTGGAAAAGGTGAAAAGAAGCAAACACTATGTAGAGTAAAATTGTACACACACAAAAGGAAAAAAAAAAAGAATCCTACTTTGGATACTTGCAGGAATAGCCCTGCATGATTCTGCCTCGCGTTGTTAACACTGAGCCTCAAAGAAGGCTCATGCTGGACTACATTTCCATCACTTGCTTGTTTAGCTGATTTTTATTTTTTTTTTTATTGTGCCTTTCTGGAGATCACTAACATCTGAAAGGATTATAATTATGATGCAAAATACCAGACATTTTACCTAAACACTGTACATATGTAGCTTTATTTATCTTCACCCTCCTGTTGTACGTGCCCAATTAGTTACACCAGGCACTCCAGTACAACAGGAATGTTTCCTATGCAGTTTTGTTTGCTAAATACCTTTGTGACAGTTTCTTGGCACAATCTGCAGCAGAGAGGTTAACATATGTTAAGAATACATACAGCAGGCATTCCTAGTTAGAATGCAAGTAAATAGGAAACATCACAGCAGTAGCATTTCCTGTGCCCACCACCCAAGCAAGGTCTCTTCAGAAGTCCAAATCAGATTTCAGCAGCCAAGTAAACCACTACGGAAAGGGATCTTTGTCTGCAGAATTACATTCAAAAAGTTTCCTTGTCAGCAATTCTAATCTGATATCTATCATGTCAGCTTCCTATTCCAGAGGCAATGGTCTGAAAGGTAAAATTACGTGTTTGAAGATGCAAAGGTGAACTCTACTTTGAGTATGGGACTAAAAGAAAAAAGTCTTCTTTAACATAAGATCTAGAATTGCACAAACCATAAAAATCTTCAGTACTTCAAGGTCAACAAAAGTACATGGAAGAAATTGCTTTGCTTACTAGCACCAGAAAAAGCAAGATCCAAGATTTTTCTCCTGTTGTTTCTCTTCCTACATCAGAAAATGCTTGAGTCATCCTTCCCCACCCACAAGGCTGCAGCTCATAGGTGTCTGAGAAGGAAAAAGGCTTACAAAAGTAAGGGTTGGAAACTTCTGGAAAAAAGCTGCATGGAAGAAAGCAGACTAGGCTTAGGGTGTGGGGAAGGGAGCCCTCAGCTTCATATGCAGTCTTCAAAGCCATCTGCTCATTCTTCTCATTCTCAATCCATTGAAATTACCTTCTCCCCCACCTCTTACAGACAAACCCCGGCAGCCCCTTCTTTACCAGCACTGTGTAAATTTCACTAACTCCTCCAAAATCCCCTCTTTCTTGGCTGCCACAGCAACAGACTCTCACTACAACTCCCTACCTGTCTCCTAAATCCCTACTGACTCATTCCAAATCGATTTAGGCCTGTACCAGCAGTAAATTTTTGCTCTATCCATCCATTCCACTCACACTACAAACCTAAATTTTAACCACTCTAGGGGCTCGAGCTGGCTTGGGGTCACAGGTTCAATCTCTTGACAGGTCTCTGCAGATGAGACCCAACCCATCTCACTCGGAAGATGACAGCTGTAACTTATCATATTTAAGCCAAAATGAAAACAAAAAGTAGACATAACACATTTCAATTCTGCTACTCTGTATTCTTGAAATACTTATGGGTGATAATTTGTGACCCAACCATGCTAAATACTGTGTCACCCAAAAAAAAGTTAATGAATACTGCCAGCGTAGCAGAGTTATTGCAGTGACATTTCTATGAGCATCTCAAAAAAAGAAACTTAAGGAAGGATGTGAAGCAGGTAATGAGATAGTGGACGACCACTACAAGGTGCTTATCTGAAAACATAACAAGTGGGTGATAAACGAGGACATAAGAGGCCAATTAGAGTCCAGACTTAAAAATCTCAATAGCATGAGAGAATGATAGGTAAAGCAGGGATTGACCATGAAGAGTCTTTGAAATGAAGACAAGTGCCTTTTGTATGGTTCAGTCATTTTTCCCAGGCAGTCATTCTTGTATGTTTTGTAAAGCAGAATAAGCTAACTTACAGGATACCCAGCAGTGTTTGGTAGCCATAAGTGCACAATAGTACACAGGAGGTACCAGAGATGCAGAGTTTTCCTGGACCAAACGTTCTGTAGCACAGTGCATTCAGGTTTTTCTGTACAGCTTATTATTTCAGATAGAGCTTACATCCAGTCAACATATAATTAATTGCTATTGCCAAAACCACCCCCACATAGAACTTTTAAGGCTGAAATGGAGAGTTAGAATCTGAAAATAGTCTGATAATCATGTTATAGGTCAGTCTTTGTGAGAATCATGTGTAGAAGACATACATAGGACGTTTCATCAACAAAACCCCCAATTTTAACTAAAAGATTGTATAAATTAGTGCTCCTTAATCTTTACAGACTTCTGCTTTAGGTTTCAAACTGGAAGCATAGTCTGGACAGATCAGATGGATTTCTTGTCATTACCCACGCAAGAACAGGGGGAAAAATAATAAAATATTGATCTCCTGAGAAAGTTCTAGGCCAGGCTTGTGTTTTCCTGGACCTCTGGAAAAATGAGTGTCCTTTGAGAAAAGGAGCAGAAAATGAATTGACACAGAACTGCTCTTAATGTTTTCCAGAGTTTTCAGATTTGTGATGGCGTAACACTGGCATTCAGGACGGAAATTGACTATTTCCACAGCCTTTCTCCATGACTTAACTTCTGTGTCATGTCTTATTTCAGAAAAAAACCCCCAAAACAACACCAAAAAAACCCCTCAAACACAAGCACTCAACAAAAACACACCCAATCAAAAAAACCCTGACCAGAACTTGCAAAAAATCCGAGTCATTCCTTCCTTCTAAATCGCTCTTTGAGGCTATAGACACATTTACTTTTTATACTGGCACAAACTTGCACCCATTACTATTAGGAATGCTGTCATTCACCCTATTGCTCATCCCCACCCTTACTCTGCCGCGAGTGCTTGGGCCACCACCCAGTGAACTGAGTCGGAGCTAAAGCTGCACCTATGTTTTGGAAGGGTGGTAGTGGTGAATTTTGTATTGCTATGCATAGCCTCATACCCAAAGCCTGCTCACTCAGCATGCTCAGACATTGCAAGGGAGGTGGGGGAGAAGGACAGGAAGAGAAGCCGCTTTCTTCCCATGACAAATTTGGTCAGGTTTTCAAAGCTTTTAGCAATTTGGATAGTGCAACAGGGGCTGCATAAACCTCAGCACCACCAAAAGATCATCAGGATAAACACAAATGCTGCTATTTCAGAAGAGATATTTGACCTTGCTACCTAAGAGCTCGTTTAGTTATGACTAGGGATAACCTGACATTCAATTGTCTTGGTGTTACACAGTGGGTCACACAACACTAGCTCCCAACAGCAATTTCTTTACTTATCCAGCTCCAGTGAACTTCTGATCTTCCTTGCCTAGTCTTCTTCCTTTATTCTTGTTACTCATTTCCAATCTTTTCCTCCTCTTCTCTAACGTAGAGTTAATAATTTCAGTTTTCCCCCTTTTTTCATGCTAAACAATATTTTTGTTTGTTCTTTCCCCAGTATCTATTAGTTTGCTTCACCACCTATTTAAGTCCTTCTAATACTTAAAGTACTTTGCTTTGAACTCTCCACATGCACTTACTTGTAACTCCCTACTACCCCTTTCCTCTTCTCTTCTTTTCAAACTTGACTCTTGCTGGTTTTTTCACTAGTTGCCACACAAACAAGTGACCTTCGAACAGGACCTTCCATGGCGTTTTTCTGGAGGTATTATAGCTTCTATTCTCAATATTAAGGGCTGGTACTAAAAAATAAAATAGGTCTACCAGACCCAACAATATATACTTAACTGATAAATTCAGGTGTAGATTTGGTCCGCTATTTGATGAGAAATATTTATTTGATATTCAGTAACTTTTCCTTGGAAGATTTGTGATAGACGTTGTCACAGAATCACAGGGGGGTTGTGGTTGGAAGGGACCTCTGGGGATCATCTTGAGTCCAATCCTCCTGCTGAAGCATGACCACCTAGAGCAGGTGGCACAGGACAGCGTCCAGGCAGGTGGTTTTTCTCCCTTTGATAGTGACAGGATGTAAAATATATCAGTACAAACAAAATTAAGAATAGTATCTTAATTTCAGGTCACTTGAATGCTCTATTCACTGATAAACATTTTCTTGTAGTAATAAGTCATACAAGCATTTGACTCCACTAATGTTGCAGTAAAATGTATTAAACTATCATTAACTATGTTTCTAGAAGAGAAAATTAGTACATATAGCAAGAGGGTTATTTAGCACTTTGAAGGATACTAAGCAGGCTGTTTTAACCACAGACAAGCAACTCCACAGCATTGCCCAGCGAGCAACAGCAACTTCCTAGTCTTCCACACTATCCTGAAGCTGTGCTAATTAATTTGAGAGAGATCCATTAATAAAAATGAAAGCAGCAACAGCCACACAACATAAGGGTGAATAAAGCAAAACAACATTTTTGCATTCCCATCCCAGCACTGCACTCATGACTCATCACGACAGCATTGCAGTGTCACAAACCTGGAGGTACTCTCAGGATACTCTGTGAACTGGACAGTATGGTTGGGATCACTGCCCTCCTCCCCACCACTTTGAGCTGCTCTAGGGAATTATCTCAACATTTTGTGACAATCTCACTTTGGAAATTAAAGTGTTTGTTCCAGGTCCCCCAATTATTCCTGAAATACAATGCTGGATTCCCAGTCACAGATCTTCTCAGATTTTCCTTTGTATTCCCCCCTTGCCCCCTGCAATCTCCTGTACGCTTGTTTAGCCATACAGACACATACACACATTCTTGTTTCAGAAGTTAGTCTTCCACCTCTGACTAAAGGCAGCGAGCAGAGGCAAAACTGGGGAGCAAGAAGCACTGAACCCCACACACTGACCTTCCATGCTATTAAAGTGAGACATCATCTTGACTTTTCTGTTCGTGTCACATTCAACATCTCAGAACAAAAATCTAATAGCTGTCTCCAAAGCATTTGTACATCATCTTCTCTTTCACTGACTCGAGTTTTCCCAAAATGCCCAGGTCTTCAGAAATGTCCTATAATACAAACTAGGTGAGAGATACTTCAACCACAGTAGAAAAAAATCAGATTTGACCAGATCATCCAGCAGTCACCATCCTGTCCTGCTCTAGCCTAGCAAGCTATTAAAAAAAGACCACAGCTGCATTTAACTCGCACCAAGCTAGTTACTTATCTAAGTTTTTTTTTGCTTTGCTCTCCTTCTGCACTCGTATCAGTTTGGGCTACGTGCATCTCATCTACACGTGAGTAAACTGAACAGCTTACCCACCAGCTTTGTTTCAGGTATGCAGAAATTCCTATGGGGAACTAGTACTCACACATCTCAGAACATGTGCCTTTTGCAGGACAGATAGTAGTGAGATGTCCAACTATTCTTCTACAGCATCGGCAGCACTATGCCCACACTCCTGTCTTCTAACAAGGTGTAATCTCCCATTAGTCAGGAAAAATAGATCACCAAAGGGCTTGGACAAATTTAGCATCGGTTCAGTTTGTGTAATGTATCTGATTTGCTTCTTTCTCATTTTAGGAGATGGAGGGAAAATCCATAACATTCAAGCCAGATATTTTAGAGGACGCAGGAACCCGGTTCACTAACAGAATGTTTATGGAGAGAATTCTAAACTAGTCATGTAACTTAGTAATTATTTATGATAGCAATCTAATAAAATATAACCACTGCAATTCATATATTAGATAGAAGTAGCAGCAATGGTATTTAATGCGTATTAGCATCTGCTGAGTTAAAGTTCATTTCTGATAGAACACATTTTTACAATAAAGTGTGAAGCTATGTAGCCCCTTTGGGGATAGATGAAGAAATACTTTTGGGCTACAGGAACCAGATTCCTTCAATTTACCTGTGTAAAATGTTTCAAATTACACAAGGAAGTTTACTAACTTCTAGCACGATGTATGGATTGTCCTAAATTGGGATCCAGACATAAGCCATTTTTCCCAGTGTTAAGGAAACAAAACTCCTGACTTCCTCTCCCTGGAGCCTACCTGAAGGAAAATAGCTGAAGCTGAGCATTGCCCTTTTGGACAGGAGGGCTGGCCCTATAACTTTAAAGGAACTCAGAATCAAGGAGGGGCAGAGACAGAAGGACCTCTCTCTTGAGCCTCCTACTGTCTACAAGCCAGCACATGGTGCTCTGGGAGGCAAGGACTTGTACCTCACTGGTACAAAATTTGCTGTGGAGATTTTTAATACTGTTAACTTGATCAGCAGATATATATACACTGAAGATCTGGACTTCATTAAATTTGTTTTGAAATACAGCCTGTAAATAAAACTAAAATGCCAGAGGTTCTTTCAGTTGGACTCACGGTGAATACTTCTCTGAAGCTGCACTGACCTCAAGGTCTTTCACAGTCCTTTCTTAAAAAAGAAAATAAATTAAATTATTCTCCCAGATGGTGAGCCCAGCAACTCAGACGCTAATCCCCCGAGCTCACGTCAGCTCATTCACAACACATCAAAGCACTGATCTTTTTTCACTCCCTAGAAAAAAAATCAAGCAAGTGGAAGAGCTAATAAATGCCCTTTTTTTGCCTTTTTTTCTTTTTTGTCAATCAAACTGTAAAACGTTGAGACATTTGAAGAGTGGCAAAACCCAGTCTGCTTCTTACACAGCTAACAACAGAGGAGATGAAACAAACCGTAGCTGCTGCTGACTCCTACTGTTGTTAAAATACTACCATATCTTATACCACAAGCAGTGGGAATCATATGGAATTACTCTACATGCGCTGCTATAAAATTTCAAAGCACAACTATTTTGCAAGCTGCTTTTCCAGTAACTTTCCCCAAGTGTCTGATGGGCAGCAGCTAAAGGTTAACCAGGCCTGCAAGGAGGCTCAGGGCAGAAAGTGCATCCTGCAGCTGACATGAGGACTAATAGTCAAACCATCAACAAGATTGTTACAGCTAACTGGTTTTCATTTAGAAGTGGTTTTACTTCCTTTAGCAAGTTGGAAGCCAGGCTGTTCTTTTTATTGCTGTGTGCTACAAAGAACACTTACAGTTAACGTGAACACACAAAGCGTGTCTCCTTACTGAATATTTATTGTTATTGAGAAAGGAGATTTTGTCACACTAGAGAGCTCTAAATAGCTTTGCTAGAAAGAAATGTGAAGAGTTTTATACATGAGCAAACGGAGCTCGTCAGAACTTATGTAACTGCAAACAGTAATAGATTGGAGAGACTCCAGTTCTCAACAGCTTGAATCCAATACTTAAGTTTCACTGCTCTTCTTCTACAGAGCAGGGCACAGTCAAAGAATTTAACACCAGCTTACAGAAATATCTCTCATCTACAGCAAGTTGTCTTCATTCCTAAGAAATGTATTAAGCGCTAAAATCAGAATCATGTTAAGAGGCAGGTATGCATCACGCATTCTCTAAAGACAACTAAGAGATACAGCTAATGAGAGTTAAAACCTCTGCTGGATTTTTCATCTACACAGAAAAATTATGGCTATTAGACATTACTAAGAAAAGAACAAAACAATGCCAGTTAAGTAGCTACAATCATCGGGGTAGTGATTTTTTTAATGAATCGTAAGTTCCATCTCAAGTTTTGCTGGAGATGGAAAGAGATGGCTTGTGAATGGGTAGGGATGAAGGCTCTCAGCACCTTTATAAAGTATTCACAAAACTAAGCAGAAAGCATCATCCAAAAACTCACTGAGGAGACTTCAGAATGTTAGATAAAGAAAAGGGAGGGAGAAAGGAGGAGGTATCAAAAATTGTAACCACCACTACTACTACTATTAACCTGCAACAGACCGAGGTATTTGAAATCCTTTCAGAAGGTCCCATATTAACAATACCCTGTGTTCTGGCAGCAGAAATACTTATGTTCTTTTACAAGTCAAGAAAAAATGCCAAGCTTCGGAGCTATGGAGGTAAAATCACAGAATCACAGAATCGTAGGGGTTGGAAGGGACCTCGAGAGATCATCGGGTCCAACCCCCCTGCCAAAGCAGCTCCCCAGCTCATATTGCACAGACAGGCGTCCAGGCGAGTCTTGAATATCTCCAGAGAAGGAGACTCCACCACCTCCCTGGGCAGCCTGTCCCAGGGCTCTGTCACCCTCACTGGGGAAAAGTTCTTCCCCATGTTGGTGCGGAACTTCCTGTGCTCCAGTTTACAGCCATTGCCCCTTGTCCTATCTCCACAGACGACTGAAAAGGGGCTGGAAAATTCCCCCTGCATCCCATACTTAAGATATTTATAAATATTAATTAGGTCCCCCCTCAGTCTTCTTTTCCCCAGGCTGAACAGCCCCAGCTCACTCAGCCTTTCCTCATAGGGGAGATGTTCCAGGCCCTTAATCATCTTCGAAGCCCTTCTCTGGACTCTCTCCAGGAGATCCCTGTCTCTTTTATACCAGGGAGCCCAGAACTGGACACAATACTCCAGGTGGGGCCTGACCAGGGCAGAGTAGAGGGGGAGGATCACCTCCTCAGACCTGCTGGCCACACTCTTCCTGATGCATCCCAGGATCCCATTGGCCCTCTTAGCCACCAGGGCACACTGCTGGCTCATAGCCAACCTGTCATCAACCAGGACCCCCAGGGCCTTCTCCACAGAGCTCTTCTCCAGCAGGTCATCCCCCAGCCTGTACTGATACAGATGGTTATTCCTCCCCAGGTGCAAGACTTTACACTTGCTTTTATTAAACCTCACCTGGTTTCTCCCTGCCCAGCTCTCCAGCCTGTCCAGGTCTCGCTGGATGGCAGCGCAGTGTTCCTGCGTGTCAGCCACCCCTCCCAGCTTTGTATCATCGGCACTTGCTGAGGGTGGATGCTATTCCCTCATCAAGGTCGTCGATGAAGATATTAAACAGGACTGGACCCAACACCGAGCCCTGGGGAACACTGCTAGTCACAGGCCTCCAGTCAGATTCTGCTCCACTGATCACGACCCTCTGAGCCCGGTCCGACAGCCGGTTCTCACCCCTCAAAAAGGGATATATTGATTATTATCCTCCAATAATTTCCTGATACTCTTCCAGTGAAA
Source organism: Porphyrio hochstetteri (assembly GCA_020800305.1). Lineage (NCBI taxonomy): Eukaryota > Metazoa > Chordata > Aves > Gruiformes > Rallidae > Porphyrio > Porphyrio hochstetteri. The sequence continues at coordinate 14,658,329 of CM036911.1, forward strand.
AAACTGCATTAAAAAAAATATCCCTTATGCTAAGCTTAGAATATTATAATATCTGCTGCAACGTATAATAGTCTGTAGAAAGTACTTAACTATTTTTCGCTTACATTCCAAGTAAACCTGCGTGTTATCTTTTTGGCCTTTTGGAGTCAAGCACCTTTGTCAAGAAGTTTGCCTTGAGCTGTTGTTCATGTTGACTTTCACAACCACCTACAAGCTCTAAATAGCTAGTTAAGAGTGATCAACAGGGTACTATTTGCACTGGTTTGCAAAACGGATCTGGTTGAAAAATAACCAGCCCCAGTGCTGTTATGGCGTAGATAATGGAACACATTTCTGAATGAGAACTGCATGACTGGTGTAGCTGATGCAGGTAATTAAGTCATTAATTTCCCCAGGCATTTCATAATATGTGTATTTACCGAGCCACTACAAAGCCACAGACTTGCAATATTTATAAGTAAATATTATGTTATTTTTGGAAAAATAATACCATCTGTCTAAGGTAAAATTATACATAAGGACCAGATCAACATCACAGTGAAGGTAATCGTTTGCCATGATTCCAATGGATCTTATCTAAAGGAAATTGCCATGTCTATACTACATCACATAAATGTGGACAATTCTTGAGTGTTTCTCAACATTGTAACTCCCCCTCAGTATCATATGCTCCAGACACGCAAGCCACTAATGTTATAGACTTCCTCTCAGAGATTAAATGCTTCCAATAATTGAATGTTTAATTGTCAAGTGTATATCCCAATTATTTGCTAGATTCATTAAGCCCTTGCTTTTCCTTTTAGAACGAACAGAATTTCAAGGAACAGGATGTTCAGCCCTATAATGGCAACCACCCCAGACTGGAAACTGAAATTGCTGCAGACACTTGTGAGGGGTCCTCTGTCCATCAGGAAACACTGTTCTTGTGAAGAATACATAGAAGAATTCTTTATAAAAGTAAAAATGAAGATGTCAGCTAGTAGATACTTCAGCAGAAATCAAGAGGTGCTTTGCCAAGGCAGGCAGCAAATCTGAAGGGTTTCTGAGTCTGTATTGCAGAAAGCAAAATACTCTCATTTGGGACAGTCTGTACTTCTCATTTAGCAGCCTCTGCAGAGGAATACAAATAGGGGCAGTGCAGTATGTATGCACAAACTATGTTTTCTGTTGCCTTCTCATTCAAATAGATATCTCTGGCTTTGTATCAGTCATCGAATAATGATAAAGACACAAAGCCTTTGCTACCTCACTTTCTATGAGCCAGTCTTTTTTTAACCATCGCTTTCCTAAACAGCAGCGCTTGTTTTGTTTTTGAGTTCGAGGCAAGACACTGCAGGAAAAGAAAATAATTCAGTCCAGTTACCAGCAGCTGATAAAGAAATAAAATCCTATGGATGAAGAAATTTTCTAACATAAAAACAGTATTCTGGTGTCCGTGGGAAATTTAACACTCAAATGTCTCCCAATCAGCAATAATAATAACAGGAAAGATAGAAGCAGCATAAAGCTCCCATATACACTACAGGATATTATTCTGTAATTGCTTTGAAAAACATGTATTCCCACTGACAGTAGATACTCATCAGGAAATCCCCTGGCAAGCTGGCAAAGAACTGAAGTGCACCCAGGACCTTCAATAGCAGGAGCTGGTTATGATGTCACGCAATGAGGTTTATGGACACGGGTGCTTCTCCTGCAACAGCTTCAAGTTACTGTCACTCCCACCCAGGCTGTTTGTTCACTCCCACCCCTGAACAACAGTTTTGTGTGTCTATGAAACCCACTACTGAGGTCACCATGTAAATGTAATTAACAGACTAACAAGCTAAAGAAACCATCCAAAAATAAAACAAACGGTTGAACTTAAACCTTATCCTTGCTGGCTCAGGTTTACCATAATGTGGCTGTCTCACCTGCACTCTGAAAGAGATCCATTGCTTCAGAAAATAAAGAGCAACTGAGAAGATGCATATTTTACATAGGACTCTATCTCCATGGAAAAAAAAAGGAAAAAAAAATAAATCAAAACTAGCTCAACATCTGTACCTGACCAGACTATCTCCATTGTTCTACATGGAGAGGGAAGGTTGGAATTAGAGCAAAAGAAACAAAGGAAGGAAAATTTAGATTTAAGGAAGACAGAAAAAAATATTGCATTATTTGCAGAAAAGTATGTAGTGGACTCTGAGGTTCAGTGATTGAATGAAACAATACTAAGAAATTGTAAGGGGAAAGGCCAGAGATAGTGACACCACAAACTTCTTCTAAGGCTTGAATGTCTAGTGACACTGCTGGAAGGTTTGCCAGTGAAGTATTACCATCATCTGTCATGCAACCTAAAACCAGAAAAACCTATAGCAGTACCCATTATTTTGAAGGGTAAAACAAATTTGATCCATTCTGTCTGAACCTTTTCAGTCTACTTTAGCCCTATCAAGACTAGGTGACATACACTGAATTTTTTAATTCCTTGGGTTTTACCTTTTATTATCTAGTAATGAGCGTTTAAAGTTTCAGTCAAAATAGAGAAAGGAAGAGGAAAACAAATATACAGCATACCTTCTCATTAAAATAATGGATGAAATAGAAGGCAATCTGAATTTTTAGAAGCACTAGAACAGACTGCAGTATGTTCAGGGAAAGCTTGAAAAAGGCTAGTCATTTTTTTCTCAGAAAACAAACCCTGTTAAGATTTAAGAATATAAAAATCCATGAACAACTATTAAATAATAAATTAAAACCAGCTTACTGGTTGGGGTTGACCCTGGTGGAACATCTGCAGGAAAAAGATTACTAGCAGAAGGAGAGCTGAGAGACAGAAAAGGCCAAATCAGATGATCTAAAATCACAGGTAAAAGTCAGAGCTGAGAATTTATCCACACCGTGCAAGAAGATCTGCACATATAAAGGGAATGCTCACTAACAAGGCATTGCAATAGTGAAATCATTCTGCAGTTGGCCCCCAGAAGAGAAATATTTTCTCACTACCTATATTTTTTGAGTCAATATTGATTGTTTTAGTGTTGCCAAAGTCAGAGGTGAAAGTAAAAAGTGCCTCAGAGGAAAAGCTTCTCAAACAGAGGAGCTCAGTTATTAAACAATCTCTTCATTGATCTATCTCAAATTAGGCTGTGACTCCAAAAGCATGGGGATTCTTCCAGGCCAGGTTTAGGGACCTTGTTGTTGCAACTTTAACAGATAAAAATTTCCATTTGCTGTTTTAGCAACGGAGTGTCAGGGAAGGAAAAAAACCCGAAAACCCACAAAAAACCCAAATAGACAGTGTGTCCCAGACAGCAGAAGTCAAACACAGAGCCAGGGCTGCTCAAGATTTCAGTTTCATAGGGTCATCCAGAGAAAGAAGAAAAAAAAAAAAAAAAGGGAAAAACAAATCCATATGCTGCCTAAGGGAGGAGTGCTAAGCAAGCACATCGGAATGCATTAAGATCTTTTCCTCTCCTTACAGACCAAAACTCACCCAACTAGGTAACACTGCTGTGTGAGTTGAGATCTGCACTATTCCTAGATTTATTTTTTTTTTTAATGAAGGTTTTTACACAGAACCACAAGGTTGGAAAAGACCTGTAAGATCATCAGTCCAACCATTCTCATCCTAAACTAAATCATATCCCTAAGTACAGAGCCTCTAAAAATTCAAAAACATGCTTCGAAATTATTTGCTAAGATTTTAAATGTTCTTAGTGTTGGCAAAGGAGAAGGGCTTCTCACTGAGTACACAGTCTCAGGGGCGCTGAGGAAGAGAAACAGCATTCCTCTCAAATGGTGTCTGAAGTTTGGATGCCTATGCCTATATGGATATTGGCCCCCAAGTGTAGTGAGTTTCATTATTTGTTCATACAGAAGTGTAGCCTGAGGATTCTGTTGGCAGACTCTGTCATTCACTAGTAGCAATAGGGAACAGGGAAACCACCCTCCAACATTCAGGAAACAGAAATACATCTAACCCATAAAACTTCTAACCTTGAATTCTTTGGGTTGATACCTCCTGACCCCTTCACTGCTGAGTTTCCAACCTGCTTTCAGCCTTCATAAACCAACATCCCACCTCAGTAAAACCATTCCAAAGGAAATCCTTTCAGGGGGTGCCCAGCACCAGCACACCATACCCGTTGTAATATCACCAGTAAAATGCCCTGTTGCACCATACCTTGATTTATTTCAATTACTGATGGGCAACTGTGAAACCACTACTGTGAATCCTTTTCCTGTGGAACAGCAACATGCAGAATTATTTCCCTGATATACTTGAAGAGTAGCCAGTAGCCTACTGATTTCCCCTAAAAAAAGATGTTAAATCAACAGAGCGAACCAATTCTTTAGGCTTCCATAAAGGAATAAACTAAATTCAGAAATAGGTAATTGCAATTCACATAAGGCAATCAATAAAAAATATACACAGAGACATGAGGCCATGCCACAGCAAGTCTGAGGCAAAATAACTGTCTCTCCAGCTAGGAAGCACAGCTCCCTGGGTCTGCATCGATGGAATTACAGCTCCATCTCGATACTCAACAAACCCTCCTCCAAGGCATTATATTATATATACATTGAAATTTGATGCTTATTAAAACATAATTCACACTGTTCATTACCTATTACTTGAGGCCAACACCCATCACCCCCAGATCAGTCAGCGTGTTAACTGTCCTTAGGTGTCATAAGAAATCAAATAAATGACTTGGTGAGACCATTTCTGTACATATTCACTTCACATTTAATGGATGTCCTTGCTTCAGAGAGCACAACTGCAACCTCTCCCACTAGGTTGGGAGCACAGGAAGGGGAGGAAACAGAGGAGGGAACCTTCTGCAAGTGCCATATATTTGAGCATCATTTCCAAGCATCCTTTCCAGCAATTCAGTGTAATCTCAGTACTAACCAAGAACTCTAACAAGCATGAAGAGAATTCCACCTTGAGCAGGAAGGAAGTGGTAAGTCTAATATTTTATCTCTTTCATCTTCCTCACTGCCAAACAGCTGTCTGAAATATTGGTTTCCCGATTTTTCTCTGCTGATATTTAGATTCAAAGAGAATTATCTCTTTTCAGGTTGTAGCAAGCAGGAAGCATGCAGCTGAACCTGCAGGCCAGAACTGAACAGCGCAATCAATTTCTAATGCTACTAACCTTTTACAGAAATTCTATTTCTCTCATTTTGTTACCTTTTTATCACTCAATGGAATAATTTTGATGTACAAAGGATTCTAGTTTCATAATGTTGATTAGTTTCAAAAAAGCTGATTAGGAGCCATGCCATTTTGTAAGCTACTGTGTCCCAGAAAAAGCAACTACAATATCTCACTTTTACAAAATGAATTCTGTTACTTCTGTCTCTGAATTTCCCTTAAGATATACATAATTTATTACATTTACTATGCTTATTTCCCACATACATAAAAAAAATCCTGTAATGTACTCCACTGCATTTTCAACTATGTTGGAACCAAATTTCATTTTCTATTTAAAGAACAAGTCTTCCACGATGCTTTCCTACTTCACATGCTGCAGAATTAACATACCCAGGAACATGAGCTGAATTCCCTGATCAAACCCTTTGTTCTTCTAATTCTAGCCATTTGCTAATGCCAGAGTCCACGGGGGACAACTTCCTAAGGGTGTTATTGAGATCACACCTGCAAAGATGATCTGTTTCCCCATTCCCAGCACCTTTATTAGTGGTGACAGTGAAGGAAATGAAAAAGATTCAGCTTAATTTCTATTTGAGATTTGTGTCAGATGATTCACAATAAAAATAAATACTACCTTTTAAAAATAATTATACTTGTTGAGTTCTTAGGGAACAGAACTAGGAAAATGCCACTTTTTGTAGAAAAATAAATTTTAACATATTAAGACTCTAAGTGTTTGGGTTTTTTTTTTTCCATTGGCTTCAATAGGATGGTATGCAAAATCAACTGGAGAAGGAACATTTCCTCACAAAAAAAGCCCTCCAGAGTTCCAATCCTTTGAGTGTGTTTAACAAGTAAAAAGAAAAAGACCTAAAACAGAAGGAAGAGCATGTCTGAAACTTACATAGTATTTTTTTATATTAGCTGGCAATTATCATTTCTTAAGATGAAAAAAGGTCTTAGAATGTTACATAAATACTTATTCACTTGCACTATGACAACATCTTCAAAAATAAAGACAGAAGTACCCAACAAGTCATAAAACCTGGAACACCACAATGCAGTTTCATTGCTTTGTACAAATACACAGTATCAGATGTTTGGACAAAAAGTATTCAAGAATAATCACACACCAAGTCTAAAAGGAAAGGTCTTTGCTGCAGAAAGAATTACCCTCTTTAAGACTGTCTGACTGCCTTAACAGAAGCACCAAACACATGCCAAGCGCACAAACAGATCTGCACAGGCACTTTCACAAATGTAGGCCATGCAAGGGAAGTGGCAGAACCAGAACACTTCAAAAATCACTCAGCGGGCTGCATAGAATTCACCCCCACAAGAATATGACTCTCGGACCGCGGTTCAGCAAAACCAGAGATCCTTAACTGATAAATATTTTATTCCCCTTTCCAAATAAAATTCTCAGATTAAAAACAAGACACCTATCTTGTAAATCCTCGCATAGCATTTTTGTGCCTCGTATGTTACTTACAGCAGTTCTTAGCAAACTGTATGCCTGTGCCTCTGAAGAGAGAAACAAACAGAACTACTAGAAGAGGGAGATACTGGCAAGTTGTATATGCTTCTTGACTGCAAGTGAACAATCCAGCCACAGGTTTCTTATCTGCTCTGATTCACATACAAAACAATAAGTCCTTAACAGCATCACTAGGGGAAGTAATTCTGAAAAATAACTACTTAATACTGTACCGGTCAAAATCGTAAGATGATTTTCCTGTCGCAGGAAGCAATTGTTACAGATCAGTGCTACAGAATTAGAAGATTTTTTTTCAAGACTACTGTTGATTATGGCAATAAGTCTCACAGTATATCTTTTCTGATTAAAAGGGTTAAATGTCTGCAGAACTAACTATCCTAAGTTTAGTAGAAATAATTGAGCGTTAAAGGGATGCATTAACTCCAGGAACTAATTTAATTATTATTTTAATTGACTGATTTGACTATTTTGGACAGGAAACACCAATCAAGACCTGAACCACCCATAACAAATAATACCTAGAGCCCTGATCCTCTTACTGTGTCTGCAATTTTACAAGATCATCCATGAACACATGATACAAATTACATGCACAGAATTTGCAGAAACACAACCCTACCACACAAGTGCAAAGGCTAGGCTATTTGAAGGCAAAAAAGTATTTAACAGAAGTGCAGCCCAAATAGGACTGCTCTGTACACAGGAGTGCTTAACTGCATAAAGTGCTAGAAGTGAACCTCTACATACTTCATTTCTGTATATGGTTTTTTTTAGTAGCTTTGGACTGAAAACAGGTACAGAAGTACAATAAAACCATTACCTCCCAGTTCTACTCCTAGCTGATTGGCAATATATTAATTTTATATGGGTTGCTGCTGAGTTTTTATATTAGGGTACAGTTGAGGGATTCTGTAGAGGTTTAATGATTTTTATGGCAACATAAAAAGGCAGTAACAATGTACAATGAGTTCTAATTAGTACTAATGAACTAAAAATCTCCACAGGTTGAGGCTTTTTTCATAGTAAATCTAACCTTAAAAACTATTTGTACTCTTATAAATCAAAAGGATCTTCCAAACATGGTAGAAGCAAACAGCGGATACGGTTAGTTCTGAAAAGTAGTTACTCTAAGGAGAAATGTCTTTATAGCAGCAACCATGTCCAAATGTTTTAGAACACAGTTAAGTCTTGCCAAATCACTACGTTCATCAGAAGATGCTGGAACAATTTCCAAGGGAATTTACAAACCCAGAAATTCTTAAGAGTCAGGATATGGCAACTCGCACATAGATGCACCACAGGAAAAGAGAAGAAAACATCATACAGCTTTCCCATCTCTGCACTGGTGCCAACTTCAAGCTGAATGCTCTTCATCTCTGAAAAAACAGAAAGTGGGGAGGTTCTGGTGCTAGTGAGAGATTCAGCTCACAGCCACATGCTGCAGTATTGGGGACTGAAGAGGGAGCTGCTGTTTATCTTAAATGGAGAAGGAAAATGCAATCTAGTCAGATGATAGGTGCGGATTTTGGCAGAAGATGTACCCGCCCCACCCCCCTTCAGGTTTGTTTAGCCTCTAAACCTTAGCTCGTGCCTCCAGCCTCTCTCTATACCCATGTGCTGGAAGTACAAAAGCTAGAGGTGAGCAAGCACCGCCAGAAAATGTTAGAGTTTGTGTGCATAATTCCCCTTCCTCAGGAGGGGCCCTTCCTCCAAGCCCTGAGTACACAAGAAAATTTGAGACTTAAAGAATGCCAAACACTAGTTTGCCAGCCAGTAGATCAAGGAACATTGATATTAGTGATGCTACTTTTCACTGCCAGACCTGATTTCTGAGTACAGTAGTGGTAACCTGAAGAGCAATACCTCCAGCATTAAGCCATCAAGGGCTCAGACCACACTAGGATTTCTAGCAGGCACAAAAGTACACACTAGCATGATGCATCTTACTAATGATAGCGGGAATTAATTTTCTGTTCAGTTTACATACTCAGAAATCTAAACATACAATCTGCAGCCAAACCAGCAGGCTTCATAAAGTCTGCTTTATTACTTCAGCATTAATACACTCACATAAAAACCTGGAAGCAGGGACTTCAGTACCCATATAGTACAAATTACGTTCAACAGAAGACTACTTGCCACCAGCTTTTCCCAACAGGGTAAGATACATAACTGCGTGCTGCTTCCCTGAACTAAGAGCCACTGAGGCTTAGTAAGTTTGTCTCTGGCACAAATCAACCCAACTTCCTTTGAGAAACTTCCTAAAACAGCATCCCCAGCATCCAGTTGGAAACCAGGGCTTCTCCCTGATAACTCCCTGCCCATAGTTTTCCTCAAGTCATCTCCTCAGCATACCTTTTCGACCAACTTAAGGTGGCAGAGATTTGAGATTCCTCCAGCATACCTTGATCTTGAAAAACAGCATCCTAAAACTAATCTAACACTTCCATCAGCACCTAAAGAACTTCCTCCTCCAAGAACACATGCACTTGAGATTTATTATAAAAAATTTAATCTCTCCAGAGGTTGTGTGATGTCTCAATACCACCTTTCCTAGGCATAGTCTTAAGTCTTATCGAACTTAATATACTCCCATGAAATCTTTCTCTGATAGCCCAAAGTTTATACCTTGTGTCTAGTTGCCTCTTGCAGCTGTAGTTCTCAAACTTTTATTGACCAATCTTCATGACTGCTTTTGAAAGACAAATAATTTAATTCTTATTGGCTTTATACTAAGAAATTGAGAATAGTGAAAGGAACAAGAATCATTCAAGTTTACAATGTATGTTGGTAGCAGTGCCCTGATGCCAGAGTTTGATTCTATAAACTTTGCAGTATGTCTTCAATATCTCTCTTCCACACTAGGAACAGAACACTTCTCCCCAGTTTTGGCTGGAAAGATTTGGCTTCTTTTTTCTGTTCTAATTACACCAAGAAATTACACCTGAAATGAAGTGGAACAGCTAATAAAGATGGTGTCACCCATCACAGAACCAGAAAAATTAAATTGAAATTTAATTAAAATTATTTTACTTCTAAAACTAAACTTCTTGATTTTACACAGAATTCTTCGTTTGCTGAGGTTGTCTTGGTCCATTTGGCTACGGTCTCTAGAAAGTGGACATAGGACACAAAGTCACAACATCACACAAGGAGACTTCACAACCCTCCTGCAACATCACTGTTCCCTATTCTCACATAGTCATTGGTGTGTCCCCACACACCAGGGAAATCAGTTCCAGAATGAAGGATACCATGGCAGTGTGATTGCCTGGAGATAACACATCGGCCATTGCAAATTAAACCAGGGGATCCCAAGAGGATGTGAATACTTCATTTCTACTTTAGAGAGTCTCCTCTCCAACTCAGGGAGTTTAGCCATTTAAGACATTGTTTCCACCAGCTCAGTGTGTGTCATTATTCAGTGTAGAACCTGCCTTGCAAAGCTCATCAGAATTTCTGTCTTCTTCACTATTTGTGAGACCTCTTTAACTGTGACCACTTAACTACAATATTTTATTAACAATAATTTTGACATATGTATAAGGAGAGCATATAAGAAACTAAAAGAAATTTTCGATGGCCTTTCAAAAACATGCATTTTTAAAAGCTTGAGTTTTTTCGTATTCATCCCCAAATGGATAAACAGGAGCCTGGGTGATAGGCAGGAGGAGCACTGGTTATGAAATGCCATCTTGACATTGGAAAAGTCTGTTGTGTACCCGATATGTACAAACCGAATTGGGCCCCAAAAAAATAATTATTCAAATCCCACGTAAGGAAAAACTCTTATACTCCCTCTTCATAATTTCTGCTAATTTCATTATTCCATTTCCCTCAGTTACTGTTACTCTTCCCCTTCCTATACTAGTCATCTCATGACTGACTTTTAATAATGTTTTTTCTATTTCTCTGACAAAACAGTCACACATTCACTCCCTATATCTATTTACCAGAAACATTTCTTTTCTTCATTGTGCTTTTACTTGTTAAGGATTTTCTTTTTAAGCAGTCCTTCTTAATTACATCTTTAATTGTCTGTGTAATATTCTAGCAAACTCTCTAAAGTGCAGTCTCTGAAAACGCAATAGGGATCTCTGCATGAAGAAAGTCACATTTACATCATCACCATTACCTTTCCCTGAAACTACATCACAGCTGTCCAGAGTAATGATGCTGGTCATCATTTCACTGGTGATTCAGTTGACTAACAATCTCAAATAATGCTATCTTAGACAAGAACAGAGCAAAAGACTGTATGACTAATACCTAGACCACTTTAATCTCCTTGTCTTTTTCTCCATTTCATCTCTGTTGCAGCCTGGTGGCATAATAGCTTATTGACAGAGGAACCTGCTAACCATGCTACTTAACTGAGAAGAGTAGGCTGCAAAATATCTCAACTCTGTAAGCTTTCTTCCTTAAAGAGTACAGTGCAATGTTCCACAGGGAATGGGTCCATGAAATGCAGTAATCTTAAAGCCAGTATTTATTAGAGACACACAAATAAACTGTATTTAAGCTATGTAACTTCTTTTTTAACTCCATATTCTTTCTGAACTAAGAAAAAGTCATCATACTATTTGCAGGAAAACAGCAGCCGATTCAGTTGCCCCATGACTCAGTTGATAACAATTATGTGCTAACTACACACAACTCCAGGATTTTTCCCTGTTTGTATGCTTCCTGGACCAGATTCTCTAAATAAGGATATTTTCCAGCAGATGATGAAACAGGGAACAGAAAACACCTGGCAGTAACAAAGTTTCATCTTAAAGTTTTAACATCTACAATAGGTCCCTTTTCAGATCAATCCTGGCAGCAGTTTAAGGGGTTAGATTTCTTGGTGAAGTCTCTTAAATTATGGAAAAAGGCCTGAGTTATGGGAAGTTCAGGCCTTCTGCCCTTCACACATTTATACCTAATCATTCAGGTGCAAACAGGAACTATTAGCACAGGGGGAATTACATCCCTTTTGAACTGTCAACGAGTGGAAATAGTGTAACAAGAGCTCTTAAAAGTCAAGGGCAAAAAAGTAATTTCCTTTTTTAGAAGTTTAGGACTCCAGTCACAGTATTAGCCAAACAGCTTTTTTATTGGTTTTTTTTTTTCAATGGGATCATTAATCTTTTGTTGAGGTCTAAAAGTAGTGAAGAGCTTAAGCATCAGCTGACAAAGATCGCAGCATTTAACAATCATTTAAACTAAGTTGAGAGGTCTGATGAACTGTAAAGACTGTGACCATTTCTAACTCAAGCAGTTTTACATCAAGAGGTGAAAGCAAACCTGCCGGAAGAGCAATAGGACTGTTTCAGTCTCTTACTATGTGAAGTACTATAAAACAGGATTTTTTCCAAGTGGCTGGCAAATTGCAGATGTGTAGAGATGCTGCATCTCACACAGCAATGATTCCACCTTGTTCTTAGCTGATTTTGCAGAAATCCCAGCAAGCTCATCTATTTGTTGAAAAGCCAGAATAATTTTATAATTAGTTGAAGATAAGGAGAAGCAGTTCCAAAATTACTCATACAAGCAGAGCTGCCAATTGCCAACTATTTCGCCAGGAAACAGCAGTGACAGACAAGCACAGCAAAGGAGAAAGAGGAAGCAATGTGTTTAGGGAGACAACATAACACATGAAAGAGTAAATGAAGGAGCAGAAAGCAGGCATAAATGGATGAGAACAAGTCTTCTTGAAAAAGCATCATTTTTCCAAGAAATTGTTCGCAACCTGCAGTGCAACTGGAAAAATGAGAATATCTCTCTATTCTAGCACAATCTGTATTCCCAGAGGTTTGAAATTTCTTTCTGCAAAGGGCTGTGCTGCCTTGGTTTCTTTGGATCAAATGACTGAGGATATACACTAAGACGCGCTCAAAACAGCCCTGGTCTGCTGCTTCAGGATAGCTGTTTTCCATTAACTCTGAAGAATCCAATATGTATGTTTCAGTAAACAAATGAAAACACACTAACATCAACAAATGAAACAATTTTATTTTCCCTTCAGAGCTTTCTGCATTTCAACACCTTAATGCTTGCCTCCTAAAAGTTTAATGACTGAATTGGGAAAAAATGTCCTCACTTTCCTTCTAGTGTCCTCCTTTCTCCTCTGTCACCTTCTTAGAGCAAAACACTTTTAAAGCAAATTTCAGACTTATTGATAAATGTGGGTTCTGTTTCACAAAAAAAGGTTATTTTATTTATTAGCGATTATATTTTTCTAAACACATCTCTAATACTGAGCATTTGTAGGTATCATCCTTTGAATGCTTACAGTGCTAAGCATTCGTAGTGCATAAAATCTTTTGTTCTATTTCAAAACATTTTACAGACATTATTGTCTCAAAGCCAAATGAGAGAGCTGTTGGCAAATTGAGGCACATGGATGACTTAAGATTTCATCAAAAGTAGCAGCAAAAATGAGGACAAAAGCCATGTGCCTCAAGTCCACTCCATCCAGCATTACACACTGTGAGGCAGTTTGTATGAACAAAACATAACACCACTCAATATGTTTGTTTCAACAGAATAAATTGTCTCTGAGGATCCAAGATGTTGGCATCATTTTACCACTCTGCTACGGTTCATCTTAAGGCATTAAATACTACAGTTCAGACTGTTCAAAACTTTCTTTTCAAAGGTGTCTGGGAGGTAGTAAAAAATAAAAAGGAAGAGAAAATGGTTGAAGTATTTAAAGCACAAGGGCAATTTACAACATATTCTGTGATGCTATTGTTGGGGAGGATTTGCACAGGGTACACCTGTCTTAAAGAGTTGTCATTTGATAGAGTGATGTTAAAGATGATGAAAAGCATGCTTTCTAAGGAAACACAAAATTTACTAGGATGAAGTTGAACTGTTAAAATTTGAGCTTACCACATTACAAACAGTTATAGAGAGAAAAAAATAAAAGTTTCAGAAAGCAGCTTTTATCTGTGGCAGTGATGCCCGTTTTCTTACCTTGAAACATCTCCACAGCCTGAAACTGGTTTTCAGGCAAGAAATTCATAAAACTGTTGCAAATGGAATAGCAATGCATGCCAGCTTAAAAAAATAAAAAGTGTGTGTGGAGGAGGAAGTAAAATGAGAAGGAAAAATGACACAAAGGAAGGGAGGATCTATCTTTCTATCTTTCTCTTGCCAGCGTAGTTCTTCCCCATCACAGAATCACAGAATAATAAGGTTGGAAAAGACCTTTGAAGATCATCAAGTCCAACCATTCACATTCTAAACTAAACCATATCCCTAAGTACTTCATCTACCCTTTTTTTGAACACATCCAGGGAAGGTGACTCAACCCCCTCCCTGGGCAGCCTGTTCCAGGCCCTGACAACTCTTTCAGTAAAAAATTTTTTCCTAACATCCAATCTAAACCTGCCCTGGCTCAGCTTCATGCCATTCCCCCTTGTCCTATCACCTGTCACCTGGCTGAAGAGACCATCAACTACTTCTCTATAACCTCCCTTCAGGTAATTGCAGGTGGTGATAAGGTCTCCCCTCAGCCTCCTCTTCTCCAGGCTAAACAGCCCCAGCTCCCTCAGCCACTCCTCATAGGATTTGCCCTCCAGCCCCTTCACCAGCCTGGTTGCCCTTCTCTGGACTCGCTCCAGGACCTCCATGTCCTTCTTATGGTGAGGAGCCCAGAACTGGACACAGTACTCGAGGTGCAGTCTCACCAATGCCGAGTACAGGGGCACAATCACCTCCCTAGACCTACTGGCCACACTGTTTTTGATACAAGCCAAGATGCCATTGGCCTTCTTGGCCGCCTGGGCACACTGCTGACTCATATTCAGCCTGCAGTCAACCAACACCCCCAGGTCCTTCTCTGCCTGACAGCTCTCCAGCCAGTCTCCCCCAAGCCTGTAGCGCTGCATGGGGTTATTATGTCCCATGTGCAGCGCTCTACACTTGGCCTTGTTAAACTTCATCCCATTGGACTCAGCCCATCGGTCCAGTCTGTTCAGATCCCTCTGAAGAGCCTCCCTACCCTCAGGCAGATCAACACTTCCTCCCAGTTTAGTGTCATCTGCAAACTCAGTGAGGGAGCATTCAATCCCCTCGTCGAGATCATTGATAAAGATGTGGAACAAGACTGGACCCAAAAAAATTTTTTTTCTCTTGGAGAAAAATCATGCTCAGGATTTTATTATGTTCCCATTTACTAGTCAGAAAACCAACGTATCCTTGTATAACATAAAAAACCTTTCAGTCTGAACTGATTCAGCCAACCAGTCTGTCACCTTTCTATACATGCTAGGATTTATTATCATATACAGCTATGATATTTTATGAGACTTTGAGGTTTTCCAGTAACTGAGTTTCTAGCTGGGACAGGTCCCCACAAGGCCCCCTTTATTACAACTTGTAATGTAAATGCCACACAAGAGGAAGTAGTTAAAACGCAGAATTCCTTCTTCTCCCTCTGCCTTGAGCATCAATCTTAAGGCTGATTAACAAGAGCTGGATTCATTGATTTGTGTTCTGAGCACGCTCAGGAGAAATTAAAGACTTGGATGTTACTCACACAAATAGAGTAACGTTTGCAAGAGCTGCTGTTTTCTCTGTCATGGAATGTTTGCCAGAAGGACAGTTACTACTTTATAAGATGTTCTCAAGCCATGAGGACAAGTTATAAAAGATCATTTTCAACATGTAGTTCCCAGTGAAAGATGATGTTTACACCAAAGCACAGACAAGGATGCATGAAAATACAACTGCAACTACACCAGACAAAGACCTGCCACCTGCTGTAACCTCCTTTGCTACAGTTTCTCTAGCTGTAAAACTTGAGAAGTGGTACCGATATTCATTGTAATCCATAGCCTACTGAATAGCAGGATACTAGAAGTAGATGTTATAACCATTTTAGCATCTACAGCTGAGCATACAATGGATCTCTCAACCTGGGGGAGGGATCAAATTTGCAATGCTTAGTGTAAGTGATACAGGACAATGCTTATTCTATGATTTAATAAAAGTCTTTTTTATTTAGATAAAAATATACAGAACTCTATCAATTCATATGAAGTAAAAAGATAGCTGACCACAGTACTTTTACAGTCCAGTAAAGTGCAAAAATAAACCTCATTCAAGTAAGTAAAACATCATTTAAAATAATGGAAGCCACAATTATTTTTTAAACTGCTGCCAGTTTTGTTAGTTAGTATCCTATAATTAAAAATTATACCATATGTTAGTAATTATAGTCACTGAACCTACTGATATACTAACTGCTTAGACAACCCAACAAAGAATATTTTCCTGTTCTCCCAGTAAGCAGACTATGTTAAATTTGTTTGGCAAGAAGTTTAAAGCTAAAAAAACTAATTTACCAAGAATACTATTAATATATTATTTACATTAATAAGTACTGGGATGTATCTGGTCCAGATGTAATCTGTATTTGGATATGGGCTGAAGCTCTTATATAAACACATGTGTAAAATTATTAATGGTCAACACAGGCCAATCTTAATTTCTTTTCTAACAGAGAAAGAGACCTGAAAGATAGGAACAATGTGGTGAAAACTGCATCTCCTCTTTACAACACTATCAGCATTACTTCTTATAAATGAGTTTTGGAAACATGGACTAGAAATTATGAAAAGATATGTAAGAAGCTGGCTTAAATGCAAGTAATTTCCAGTCCTGTTTAATATCTTCATCGACGACCTTGATGACGGAATAGCATCCACCCTCAGCAAGTGCCGATGATACAAAGCTGGGAGGGGTGGCTGACACGCAGGACACTGCGCTGCCATCCAGCGAGACCTGGACAGGCTGGAGAGCTCGGCAGGGAGAAACCAGATGAGGTTTAATAAAAGCAAGTGTAAAGTCTTGCACCTGGGGAGCAATAACCGTCTGTATCAGTACAGGCTGGGGGATGACCTGCTGGAGAAGAGCTCAGTGGAGAAGGCCCTGGGGTCCTGGTGGATGACAAGTTGACCATGAGCCAGCAGTGTGCCCTGGTGGCTAAGAGGGCCAATGGGATCCTGGGATGCATCAGGAAGAGTGTGGCCAGCAGGTCGAAGGAGGTGATCCTTCCCCTCTACTCTGCCCTGGTCAGGCCCCACCTGGAGTATTGTGTCCAGTTCTGGGTTCCCTGGTATAAAAAGGACAGGGATCTCCTGGAGAGAGTCCAGAGAAGGGCTACGAAGATCATTAAGGGCCTGGAACATCTCCCCTATGAGGAAAGGCTGAGTGAGCTGGGGCTGTTCAGCCTGGAGAAAAGAAGACTGAGGGGGGACCTAATTAATGTTTATAAATATCTTAAATATGGGATGCAGGGGGAATTGGCCAACCCCTTTTCAGTCGTCTGTGCGGACAGGACAAGGGGCAATGGCTGCAAATTGGAGCACAGGAAGTTCCGCACCAACGTGTGGAAGAACTTTTACACAGTGAGGGTGACAGAGCCCTGGGACAGGCTGCCCAGGGAGGTGGTGGAGTCTCCTTCTCTGGAGATATTCAAGACTCGTCTGGACGCCTATCTGTGCAATATGAGCTGGGGAGCTGCTTTGGCAGGGGGTTTGGACCCAATGATCTCTTGAGGTCCCTTCCAACCCCTACGATTCTGTGATTCTGTAATTTATATCAAAATTTATCACATGGGGTTGTTCATGTGTCTGTCCTGGACCTGGTACAACTTCATATTACGCAAAAGAGAAAAGTGATAGTATAGAGAACATTATTATTTAGGCGAGTAATTTCTAATTGTAAATATAGTGGACAATAGTGGTAAAATTCAAAAGGATGGTGGCAATAAGGTATACAGTTCAAAAAGATAATAGCTCAGTAACAACAAGCACTGGTACCTCTCAAGGGAAGAAGCATATCTTTGAGAAACACATCTTAAGAAATACGTGTGCTGAGGAAATCAATGAAGAAAGCACAACATACCTGGAAAGACTTAAATTTTAAAAGTGTTTATTCATAGGAAAGAGGATTAAGTGAAAGCATAAATATAGTTTTTAAAGAAAATCCTAACAAAGATAGCCACAATCTATTTTCTGTAATCATGGTAGCCAGGACAAGAAACAAGCCTACCATGCAACAAGGAATAGCTAATATGCAGCATTATGGATGAAATCTTCCTGATCATAAAGGTTGTGAAGCATTGAGAGTGATTGTCTGGGAAGCACAGAGCTGCCAAAAACTGGGTTGACAAAAACCTGCTAAGAACGTGGAGCAGCAGCATGTATGAGATGGGTTCAGTGGCCCTTTCCTGCATTATGTTTCTGTGCGATGAAATGACCATGCTGAAATAAGGGAAGTGATCCTAACAAATCTTCCCTCATTTCCCCATTTCCCAGTCCCTCTGCCAGTTGTCTTTTCTATGCTCTTTCTAGTTACTTGCTGGAGCAGAAGTTTTGTGGACTCAACTCAGATCAATGTGATCAAATGCTGAGCTTGTTTATTGAAACACACACAGAGCTTATATAGGTTTCTGTATCAGTGCACGAGTTACAGTACATTGCTATTGGTTAGATGCTCCGTTCACCAGCCTTACACATGTCTCACTATTGCTAATAATTGGTTAAGACTACACAGTCACGTTGTTCCTTTTTAAGGCAGTTATTAACATTCTTGCAGTTCCTGATCTCATGGATTTTTTCTGACAAGCTCCTGTTCTCACAGACATCTGCTCTCCTGTTACTGCATACCAACATGTCTCTGCTAGCTTACCCAAGCCTGATTATATGGGGGTCAGAAATAAATCTGGGTGGGCCACGAAACCCACTCCTCTCAAAATGCGTTGCTACAGTTACTGACAGATATTAATGAGAAAAAAACCTACTCAGAAATATGTGGCCATAAGAAAAGTAGTTCTCTGGAAGATGCAGGGAAGATGAACCAGGTGCCAGTGGCTTCAAGTATATAAGATTCAGAGATCTGAGAAGGGAAAGAAGGACAGAGAACAGGAATGGTGGGTTGTTGTCTGATTCCTACTCCCATCCTGCTGCACAAACTGGGAAATGCCAACAGAAGGGGAAGCTCACCCTCAGACCTTTCCTCTGGATCACAGACACCTTGGATGCGGCCTGTAGCTGCAGTAAGTGCTTAAAAGTAAATTTAGACTTGTATTGCTTGCTTAGGCTACTAATACATTCTAAAAGGTGGTTTCTCTAAGCAAACCAGTTCACCAACACTTGCCAAATCCTGAGTGTTTTTTCCAGCTACCCCCTGCCTCTTCGCAGTTCCACTAGTAAGGGAAAAGTGATTGAAGTGGTAGATTATTTTATGTAATCTCTGAACTGTGTTTAAAAATCTATTTGCTTCCCATCATTGTCATGCCAAAATCTCACCAGTGGCACATCAGACAGTTCAACAAGATGAATTTTATGATTACCCTCTCTCCCTACTGGTGCCACAGGACATCTAACTTGCTTTTACAGGAGAAATGTTACACCAGTAGCAGGTTCTTTCTAAAAGCGTAGTTATAGAAAAGCCAAAAAATACCAGCAACTAACAGACATTACGTGGGGTGTGCAGAAAACACTTTATACTAGGGAACTTTAATTCCTTGCTCACTAATTGGCTGATTTCAGTGATTGATCTTCACAGCTGCACATCAACGCAAAGTATTTCTGGCTGTCTTGATGGCCCTTTGGAACAATCCACAGAGATTTTTAGGTCTATACCTATCTCTATGCGCTTAGTCTACAGCGTTACAGTGATCAGTGCTGACTATGCTGGCTAAGAGGGAAACTTCCCCTTCCCAGTGGCACTTCACAAATGATCTCACAGATACTCAAATACATCTATTGTGTCACTAAACAGCAATAGTGGACACACAAGGTTATTAAGACCATGAAAATAACAGGCCGCAGTTTCAGGTCTGTACCTGCATGGAAAGGAGGAAGAGCAAAGAGGAACCTCTTTGTCTATCAGTTTGTAGCATGGAAGAAAGTAGAAAGTGAGGTGAATCAGTGCTCCAGGCTTCAACTTGGTTAGCTCTTCCTGCTGCAGGCCACAGAGCTAAAAAGCTTGCCTGAAATCAAGCTGTCCTACAGGCAAGTTTGAGGGTTTTTTCCCACTTCTTCAGCCTCTAGGATCATTAAAAATATAACAAAACTATCAGGTGTTAACCTCACATACGGGCTTAAGCAGCCCTGCCTAGCTAAAGGGCAGATCTGTTAAAACCAGAAGTAAATAATAACCATTCCTGACTAAAATTTAGTCATAGGAAGCCAAAAATAACCAGCCAGCAACATCAGGTGGGAGCAGTGAGATAAATAAAACAAGCTGCATCACAGTTATGATTACAACTGTATAATTCCTGACTATAACCTGCAAAGTTACAATCAAAAGTATATAATGCCTGAATGTATCCTAGAAAGTCATGGGAAATGATTCAGCCTGGAATGCTTAGAGAAGGATCACGGAAATTCAGGTAGCTGGGTTCTGTGATGCATGCATCCGAGGTCACAATATTCCAAAGGGCTGCTAGTAGCACAGGAAGCAGTAATTCAGAGTTGGAGTTTGTGTTTGTGTGTCTGTGTCCCATGCCCCCTCCCCTGCCCCCTCCACCCCCATATGTTAGTGGTACTATTGGAACACAACATTCAATTAGAACCACCATTTTGATCCTATCCTTTTCATTCCTGTCCTCTTGCGTGGGTCACCCTCGAGTCTAACAATGCAAAACTTAGGTACTTTGTCCCTATGAGAAGCCATTTCTAAAAAGTATAGCTTTACTTTCCATATACCTCTCTATCTCTCTGGAAAACACGAATGTTCATTCCAAGGATCCAAATGAGCACACTGAAAGAAGATATTCTCATGTTCTGATGGAAAGATATCCTAGAAGAGTTTGTGGTGTTAATACTGCCATGTAGTTGGGAACTAAGAAATCATTCAAACAGCCTATTCCTGGCTTCAGAGTACAAACCAGGACTCCTGTTTTCAGAGACATTCACTTTCTTTCCCCTTTGTTTTTGGGGTGGTTTATTGGCATTTTTTTAGTGGTGCTTTTTTTGTTGTTGTTGTTGTTGTTTTTAATAGCACTCAATCAGCTGCTGCTGTCACTTTTCATATTGCTAAACAAGGAGATTTTTAGTAAAAAATAGGTAACAGAAAAGCCTCCATCTATTCATATGAAATTCACTTTCTAGGCTAGTCTCTTGAAAAGTGACAGAAAAATCACCTTTAAGAAACAACTATACTTTGCTCCAATACATTTGAGCCAACACCAAACATATAGAAATATGGCAGTGATTGGGAGACTTGTGCCTTTAATCAGCCTAAGGCCATTACAACTCCCTGTCTTCAGATCTGAGGCTCTTAATCATTTATCTCTGCCCTACTTACAATTTTTCATTCTGTAGGGAAATGTCACTTCAAACCCTCTGTCCAAGTGATAATGGCAGACTGTATCTACTCATAATATCGCACTCATGCTTCCTCCCATGCTAGGCTGTGAACGGCAGTTTACAGCTTTTAACTCATCCCTTTCAAACACCTGTTTAAAAATTTACTCACACATAAAGGAAAAAGGCTGTAGGTAGACAAAGATAACTCCAAATAGAGAAAAATACTTTCTACTATGCTGTGGGGTTTTTTTCATACACATCTATTGTCCATTGGCCTCAGCTTGGACTGCATGCTCCTTGGATAATAAAAGTTACAGACATATATATGTGTGTATGCAATTATAGATCTATATAGAAAGATTCTGAGAAATTACTAAGGACTTATGCTTATTCATTAACTTAGGAACATTCAAGCTTTCCACCTGATGACAACAGGTCTCCATTCAGACCTCACATTTTATTTTCCCGGAGGCAAATTCATTTTAAGTTGAAGAAGGAAAACTTATTTAGCTAATATAACATGCAACCACTGTAAAGCAACAGAAGATATTCCCTACTTTGCAAACATACTGCCAGCTGTGAGGTGGGAGATGCCAAAAGCACAGGGGTTTTCTGTTTTATTGCTTCTTTTCTCCAGCAGTATGCTGCAGTATCTGCATTTGCTGTAAAAAGATGTTTGATGTTAATGGAGCTATCACAATGCCTACTCCAGACATAGCTTTTCCTCACACATCTCTCTTCCTAGCAGTATCCCTGTAGTCCCTTACTTTAGTATTGCAGCTTAGAGAATAAGGAAAGGTCATGCTAAGCTTTCACCAAAGCTGCTACAAGTAAACAAGTTTTTATCCCCACTAACACTCTCTCCGTAATAAAATAATAAGTAGTCTTGGTCTCCTTACTATTTGCTAAGGAGGAATTGAAAAGGAAAGAACAATGGATATGCTTAATTTTAGAGCAGTTTTCAGTACAGAAAACACATTCAGAGTGAACGAGCATAAATGAAAAGACATTATCTGAGGTGTAACTGAAACAATTGTAATAACAAATTGACCAATACTACAGCACTATCACCTCTTGAAGAAGTTCAAACATCTAGTATTTGAATATCTGTATGCTCAAAAATCTCAAGCAGCAAGAGACATTAACAGCAACCTAGACACACCTACAACTACAAACCAAAAGGAGATTTAAGTCATCTGAGCTGTATTCTTCATAACCACACCAAAGGTCAAATCCTGCATGGATTTCCAACTTTCAAAGTTTGTAAAAATAAAAATATATTATTCAGAACAGAATTTCAATGCTATTGGTACCGCAAAAGAAATAATAAAAATTATTGTCTCAGGTCACGTAATTTTATGAACATAATATTAAATGCTGTACAGTAACCATATCATTACTGTATAAAAACTCCAAACACACCAAGATGATTGACATCAGCACATTATATCCATGATTGTGTGTTATCTTTAGCTAGCTGTATCCTAAAAGCCACGGTGGAACAACGGTATGCTGTGCAGTGCAGAGATATATAATTATATTTTGTAGTTCTAGTATGTTCAGTGTTTAACCTGCGACATTATCAGCAATAGTTCCACTGACTATAATAGGATGTATGTAGCTAAAATCCTCTGGCTGTCACTTTGAAAAAAGTTTTCAGTATTTTATAAATGTTTACACAAACCCAGCTGGGCTAGATCCTTGGTCCATGCAAATAGGACCATCAAGTTTTGTTGGAGTAATTTGTTGCTTCTTCTGGCAGAGGCTCAAATTTATAAGTTTTTTGCACAGCAAAGACTACTTAACAGACACTCCCTTACACAACACTCGACCTTCTGTTCACAGATGTGTTGTTCACTTTCCAGTGATGAATAAATAATATTCCTGTTGTAGCTACCAGAACAGCTTTTATGGAAAGGAAATATTTTTCATATAGGTTGTGAAAATAATGAGGAGAAACAGAAAAAGTATGAGTCCACAGTAATCTAAAAGACACCTAGCTGAAGCCACCAAAGAATGATAGACCAGAACTGGTGAATAGTGGTCACAGCCTTATTTCAGTTCTCAAAAATCCTATGGACTATAAAATGAGCAAACTACTCAAGAACTTTGCTTGTGATATAATACTGCATATCTCTAGAGCTGGTTCTGCCTCCGTAGTCATGATGGAGATTTTGGAAAAGCAAACATTTTCTGCTATGAAAAAATAGATCTCCAAGAACTAACCACAGGAACCATCACTACAGCCCGAAGTTCTTGATTCTGCATCTTTCCCCAGCTCCATACAGATTCCTTCTTCATACTGTGTATTAAAGAAATTCCAGTAGCTATGCATAACGCAGGAAGGCTCATCACTATGGGAAGGGAACACAACAGGTAAGAGCTGCCAGCATAAAGGGCTTCTTTCGAACCGTAATATGTGGTGGCATTTTGTTTCTTGTATTTGAGGATTTTGCAAAGAGTGTTTAAGTCTAAAAGACTGTTTTTCAGTCTAAAAGTAGAAGACAAATTTCAGACCCAAGAATAACACTCTTCTGTTAACGCATGAAGTTTTTGCGCGTGCTGAACACTGAAAAGACAGGTGCACACTATAGACTGCAGAGACACTGGTGACTGCTGTTCCTCCTCACTGATTACTATCACGTCATTTGTCCACAGCTGTCATTACAAGCTAGTGACTGTAGTTCCACTGCCTTAGCAAGTGTTGTTCTGTGAATTTGGGCCAAGAGGTGTACGTTGGAACAAGGCTATCAGCAACACCTTATTCAAGGTGCTGAAACATTTCAGGTATGAAACTGTTCATAAATACAGCAAGGGACCAGCAAACATCAACTGTATTAGATGTACACATTGTGCAAAGGAGTATTTTAGAAAATAAGACTGCACGAAACTCCTCTGTGGTGCATTATTGTCTGCTGCTTATGGCATCAGAGACAGATTTGATCCATCAACTGACCACCAGCATGAAACTTCACCTTGCCTGCTTTCACATCCCTAACTCTGAAAGGAACATACTGAAAGTTTGTTTCTTCGTTGTGTACCAAACATGACAGTGTTGCTGATACACAAAATCAACAACCAAACAAAATAATCTTTAAAATCCTCTGCAAAGCTCCTAAAAGTCAACAGCTGGGATTACCCTTAAGAATGTATGCCAAGAGTTTTTTTGATACACAGAAACTTCAGAGTTTCTCTGTGCAGTAAAAATAAGGTGTCACTAAAGATACACAGCTCTTCACTGTAGATTTAGAATCTACTTCCATTTCACCAAAAAAAAAAAGCATATTGTTTTCATTAGAGGAAAATAAGCAGTCATGTTTGCTTCATGCTCCTTTCAAAATATTTGCATTACAAGCTTTTCCGACCTATACGTTTGGAGCCATACAGATTATGGCATCCTTTTTTTCCCCTACAGATGAAAATAAATGTATAGTAGAGTTCTACATTGCTCCAAAAGAAAAGAGGGAAGCAATCCTTTTAAGCACTTCAAGCCGAACCAAGCTTTGCTTCAGTGAAGGAAGATCAGCAAGATGCAGGACAGGGCATAAAACATTTACTTCATTTTTTTTGTTTGCTTGGCCTCTATTTTACTCTGTCCTTTTCTGACTTTCCTTGAGACAAAGCATGATTATGTGTTAGCACTGCAGCACTGCTGGGAGCAAAAAGGATTGTAAGCATAATAATGCAGATTGAACAGAGACTATAAATGGAAGATCTTTTTAATGTGGTTAGAAGAAAAACACCAAAGAGGTATTTACCCATGTAATTTGTTCCTTTTTTCCACTGAAGCCAGTAGGGCTGATTGGCACGGGGACTCACTATTGCTGGCTTTCTGATATTAGATCCTGAAAAACGGCATCATGCCACTTGAAGGCAACATGGTAGGGTTGGCTCACACCAGGCATAGAACTGTTCTTTTAATTTAACATTTGTGATGCTGTACTTATTAATCGCATGTGGAGAGTCTGAAGAAGCCACATAAATATTGCAAGCAATATTTCCTTTTCTTTCTTCTGTAAACTCTTTAGAAATCTCACATGGAAACTTAGACAAAACCAGGTGACACACCTTACTTTAGGCACAGACTCAACTTAGTCATTAAAAACAAATATTAAGTACAAGTTTCACTGTAAAAGCATTAAATGAAAACAATAGTTACATAAAGAAGCAATGATAAGATTCACGCTGATACAAATATTGTATTGGATAGATCTTCTTTTGATATAAATCAGCACAAATTTTGATTGCAATACACAAAATAAGCTACCTGTGTAAAGGAAAAGTACAATCATACCACAAGCTAAAGATCAATAGTGAATGCCCATGTAGAGTCCCAAAACCAGATTTTGATCTCCTCTGCCTGTTTTACTGCTTTTCCAAAAGGTCAGTAACTCATAGGTTTTTGTAATCTAGGCAACCCCTTCAGACTTTTCTATTAATAGTCAGCTATGAACCTTTCTCCTAAATATATTAGGTATGGACACCATCACATGCATTGAGTTATACAACATAATTCTTACACACTACGATAAAAAAATCCTTACCCCTTTCAGTTACACTAAGCCTGTGTGCCTTAGTTCTACTGAGAGAAATAATTCATAGTCATTCTCTAATCATCTCAAGATTTGACTAAGCTCTCATATAGCATCCATTCTGTCATTTCTTTTCAAGCTAAAGGGCTTTAGTCTCTCCTTATAGGAAAACTATTCTATTTTTCTATTTTGCCCTTTTTAATCCTTCCCTAAAGCACACTTTCTTCCTCTGCCTTCTTAGTTCTTTGTTGAGATGATCAAAATGGAATGAAAATTCAGAAAGTGCATGCACCTACAATATATAATGTGTTGGGTTTTTTTCTGTAGCGCTTAACTAAATAATATTTACATTGTAATAATTCTATTGGGCCTTTGACATCTTCAGAGCAATGAGCTGGTGGTTTTATAAAACCATCTATAAGAGGCAAGTCTAAAATGTGATACCAAAAGAATCACTTCCTAGCTCAAAGGTGTTGTCCACCTCTCAGCTACATAAACAAACAAGATTTAGGTGCACATCTTTACCTCTCAAAAAAAAAAAAAGCACGCTTAAGCAGGAAAGCAGAGGAACTGGGCTCCAGCAAGTCCTTTAGTCTGCACTTTTGAAGAACCAGAGCCTTCGGCACAATATGGAGCACAGCTCTCCCATAATTAGTACAAAAACAGGTCTCCACCATCACTTCCCTGTGTGGGAATAGCTGATTCCAAGTGACAGCTTTATACATCCACATATATACACACAGAAGGTTATTTTTTCACCTGAATATGTTTATTTGCACTTAGTGAAATTAATTTTGTCCTTCATTTTATGGCTTAGTCACAGTATTATGATCCTTCTGCTCTGGCCCCACAGCATTTCCACACTAATACAAAGTATTGAGGTGTGAATTCCATCACTTTGGACACAAATTACATTCCTGTCAGAACTGCAAAGGACAACTGAGGCAATGTTTCATCAGACAGATCTGTAGAATCGAAGGCAATGAACTCTGTATGGACACAAAGATATGCCCATACTGATCTAATTTTGGGATCTAGTATTAAAAACTACCGCTCTGATAACACAGTATATTTGTTTAACGTCAGTAATTAGTAATTTGATAAATTGACCTATTTCCATCCAGATGAAAGAATAAAGATATACTTTCAGATAGTTTTACTTGAGAGTATTGACATTACGTAAAATTAAAATAACTGTCTATTAGGGAACCTAAAGACATCAGACAGGAGAAATACAACTTTGAGAATTGTTTCCCAAAAGATTCATGCTCTCATCTCATGGGATGATTTAGTGTACACAGGACATGCTTTCTAATCTAGTCAACTCAGCATCAAGCTCTGTGCTAAGTACATCTACTAGAAACACATCCAGTGTTGATTGGAAGATTGCAAGTGACAGACAACCCACTACAGCTGTAGGTACATGGTTCTGCTGATTAATTGCTCTCACTTTTAAAAGCTTACATCTATTCTTAGGCTTATTTATCTTCCTTCAGCTTCTAGCCACTAGTATGCCTTTTTACTGGATTAAATAACAAGTGAGGAAGAGAAGACAACACACAGATTCTGAGACCTGGCAGGAAAAGTAAATAATAGTTATGTTATTTACTTTAACAGCTCTTGCTTCCAGTCTTTCCTCCCAATTCTCATTTATTGCAAAGAACACTTCCCACATTCAGCTACGTCCAGACGTTTCCTGTCTCAGTCCCAAAACCTACTGAGAGAACGTCATGTTTATTTTCCTGCTGTATTTCTGCTCATGTCCAATACACTGCTTCCCAGCTCTTGAAAGAGGAACTGCAAGAGAAAGGTACCTAAATTATTTCAATATGGCCAGTGGGGTGTGACCTAATACAGATCAACACCTTGCCCTGTACGTTGGCTACTGTGTACTGTTGTCTTTTACTTGTTTCCCTGAGAAGTCTTTACTTGAGGAACAGCAGGCTATGTCCCCCCATTCAGTTACTTACATGCCCAGCTGTGTCTCCACTCCTGTTCTGAAAACCTCTCACAGCAAACTTGCCGGTACACACACCACCTGATCAATAATGCCATCGTTACCGTTCGGGAGGGATCGAAATACCGAGGAAGAAAACAACCACAAATCTGCTAGCTTGTCAAAATAAAGTGCTACAGTGATAGTATAACGTAGCCTATGCCCATCTACAAATATGTCTTTTGCTATCTTTGGTGCTTCAGAGATTCATGAATTACTGGGGTCTTGCTTGCGTTACCCAGTTTGATTTGTTTGCTGCCTGACAGGTTAGGCATGGCAGTTTGCTGGTAGGAGCCAAGCCCTTCAGATCTGCACTGGGAAGTGCAATGACAAAGCACTAGCTGTAGTCATGCAAGGAGGCGACTGGACGAGACGACTCCAGTGACAAATCAAAGTAGCAGCCGCGAAGGAAGCACAGTGGAGGCTGCAGGAGATAACAGTTCACTTCTCACTACTGCACTAAATAACATGACCTTTACAACCCCATGCATGTTTTCTTGGGAAAACAGAAAGAGGTGAAACAGCCAAGGGACTCTGCTGTGCTCTGCATGCAGATTTCTGCCAGTTTTGGATGCCAGAAGAAACATGCATCCAGAAGGAATTTGGTAAACGATGCATAACCTAGATCTATACATATGCAATTTTCAAGCTGCTGACTGAAGAGAGAATTCAGGTGTCAGGATCTGCATTCGTGCAGCACCGTGGCTCAGCCAAATTAACTACATTTAACAGTGATGGAGTACTGCACCAAAAAAAAATAAAAGCCATACTACTGCTCCAGAGCTAACACAGGTATCTTGACACTGCATGATTTTGTAGCATAACAGTCTACCCATAGAGCTCACAGGAAAAAAATAAAAAGCTAATTCACAATGAAGTATAATACTGAATATCGTAAGAAAATTCCTTGGTGTGTTAATAGCAAGGACCAGAGGAGTAATTTGGCATGCACTGAACAGCACTGGCTTCAGAAATAGCACCTCAGTACATTTCCAAAAAGGAATGAATCACAACACGGCATTCGACTGCAGTAACCAAGTGCACATTGTTTTTAAAATTCATTAAGAAATGTCTGAGGTATTAATAGTCTCCATGGCAGCTTATGAACAGGTTGCAAATTAACATACTCGGACTACTAGGCTCCTTACAGCTTTGGATTGTTCATTGACTAGTTGTTAATAACTAGACTTATGTCCTGTCTTCATTCTCCAATTATTCTAATATCTGTATGTGATCTCTTACTCCTTTGACACGAATGGAATCGTACTGTTATATCTGTCATTCTCCAGCCAATCACTGAACCCATGTAAGTGCATAAACACATGCACTGTATCCATATGTACACATGCACTTAATACATACAAGTATGTGTTAGTAGCATGTTGCCAAGACCTCCCGGAAGCATTCGAAATTCAGGAGTTGACAGCATGGGTACCAAGAGATTGCAGATATTTATAACTGAGTGGATGGGAGGGTGGGGGTGAAATGGAGAGACGGCAAAAGGCAGACCCTACACTATTTTTTTTTCCCAGAAGGGATATAGGAATCTTCAAAAAAAGATCCATCAAGAGATTAACCTAAAAAAGTTTAAAATAAATAAATAAATAAATAAAATCACAATTCTCAAACAGATGCACAGCTTTGAGATATTCCAAAAGGACTCTGCATGAGGCAGAGAACCTGAACAGAAAGTATGAGTCTAAACAGTTAATATTTGGTAAAGCTGTAAGCAGCTGAAGACAAAAGCCTATAATGGGAAGTGTCAGGCATCTTAATAGGCAGCAATATAAGTACCACCTATAATAAATGAGGGAGGGAGAGAAAAAGAGAGTATAAACAAATTAACCATAGCCTAGAAACCTCAAACAAGTGTCTCACTTTGCTGAAAATAAGATTTTTCTTACTAACAAGTACGGGATTTTTACATGACATATCGAGAAGTATATTTCTTTGCGACGCTGGTCTATCTCAGAGGTATCATAAGTATAGAACCATGTAATGTGGCTGTTACTATGGAAACAACTCCTTTTCTAAGGAAAATCAGAAGGCATAAGTCAAGTAAAATCCCAAATAATTTCTCGTGACATAGGTTGGACATGTTGTTAAACTGCACCCTTAACTTATTGCATCACATTTCTGTCAATTCTTTCCTAGCTCTACATGTTTCACATAGAAACCTGCAATACTAATTTTTCCCCACATTAATTGAAGCAATACATCCTGGGTATGCAATACAAATTTCTTCACCTCTGCAGTAAATGCAGAGCAGCCTGTGATGGGCTCTGAGGATATCTCTGCTAAAAAGACATGCCTTCTTCACACAAGAATGTCTCATCAGCTAAGAACTGGTGAGATGGTACACAGGTTCCTGAGTGCAAAAATTTCCACCTTCTGTGCTGAGCAAAGAAAGAACAATAGCCAAAATAAAATAGTATGTCAAATATAAGGTAATATGCCTGTTTTCCATACATAAAAATAATTCTATACAGATAACTCACTATGATGACTATAAGAACACTGAGAAAATTGGAAGAGAAAGATTTAGAGAATTAACTGCTAAGATTTGCTGTTACAAATTCCTATATCCCAAATGTTAAAGGATGTTACCTGATAATAACACCCCTTGACTCTTTATTTGCTTCTAAGGATAAAGTTGCCAATGCCTAAAAATTCTCTCCAAAGAAAGCCCAATAATTAAATGTGAACAAAAGCTATAAAGTTTAACCTCTGTGTCAGCACTATTCCCTGAGCCTGATTTACAGGCTACCAAGCCTTCTCTTACTCAGTTTGCCAAGCCATTTCATCAACTCTCCATTTCCAAGCCCAACTTTTCTTCACTAAATTTGGTGTTACTACAGACCCCAGTGCAGATCTGCTTCTTACTGCAGATGTTCAGTTGAAGAACAGACTCTGGGCAGCCTACAATCACACTTCCTGCAAAGAATTTTGGTTTTACAAATCCTAATACTAAAGCCTTTGCAACACAAAAGATGAAGACTGAAGGTGAGGTGACATACTGCTTGACACAGCAGAGCAAAATAAGTTTAGTGAAAATAAAAACAGAACATGCTTTTTATGTAGTCCAAACATGGAAGTAATTAAAAGCAGCAGATAGGGGTCTAACTGCCCCCTTTCTTAGTAGGTCTCTAAACATGCAGACAATTCCTTTGTATCAATGCAACAGTAGAAATTTTGATCTGAGCCCTAGTCCCATCCAATGAATCTTACATTAGCCTTTTACCTAATAAGAATGACAACTCGTACAATGCATCTGTGACCTAGAATGAAAAAAATTAAGGAATTACATGGAATTCTAAACCTACAGCTGCTTCTCTGTAAGGAAATCAAAGTATGAGCATTACCACTGAATACTTTTCCTTGGTGTAAAGTTTATGCTAAGCCACCTGGGACACAGAAACTCTCCCACGTGGCTTTGGAGACCAGTTGCAGTGTCAAGAGCCCGTTACTGCTCAGTACCTGGAAAGCTGCTTGCAACAAAGCAGTGTTAAAAAAACAAAGATAGTTGAGTAAATTTGAATAATACATAAATTGAAATAAATTGTCATCTGCTAGAAACTTTCTGCACAAACAGAGAAAAGGGGCTTCAGGAATTCATCAGATAAGCTCTTCACCATGAATTATTCACTTAGTTTTACTACTAAGGCTTCCATGTGCTTCAAGTCACACAAATCTGATAGGGAGATATAAACCTGGGAATCAGGGTTGTGAAGGTCTTGCCTGCTCTTATATTTTCTAAGAGAGGAAATGAAGTTAGAATAATTATATTTTTCTATTTTTATCTTGGCTATTAATCTCTTGGCTGGATTACTGAGGGATGCAGTATCTCTGCTTTGCCCTTTCAATGGCCCATTTCCTCTAGATGTCACTAAGGGGAATTTTTCCTTTCAGCTGTGCTTTTCCCCTTTGTGAATAGTCTCTAACAATCACAGGAGTCTAGAAGTGAGTTAAAGTGCCTGTGGATCAGAAGACTTGTTTTCAGGACAGTACCCATATTCATGAAAGAAAGCAGTCCAAAGAGAAACAGTTTCAAGATAAATTTGATGATAACATAATAAAGAAGAGAGAAAAGAAATGAGAGCCACCTAAGGAACAGAATGAAATAGTGATATTAATGTGCAAGTAGCTTAAATATAGAACCCCCTGTCCTTGAGTTATCATTAAAAATCAAAGGGACAGGAGTTCCAAAATACATCTAGGTCACATAGAAAACTCAATACATGTTATTCTGATAAAAGACACTGCAATGTCTTCCCAGGTCTTCAGACAGTCAAAAAAACAGTATCTCTAAGAAAGAAAAAAAAAAAAAAAGATCCTTCCTTCCTTATTGTCCCTAGAGGTATCTTTCCTGCAGGAGGCTATAGAAGGCATCCTGTTTCAGTGAACAGAGGTACAGATAAATACAGTGTTTTTCATGACAGACAACAGCCTAGTGAGAGACTGTACTTCATTTAGTGAAGCATCACCTCCATTTTTCTGGAAGTCTAGAAAGAAATGTCAAGGAAACAATCTGTGGGTGTCAAACCACACTCATTGTTTGAAAGCAAAACAACCAGCCCCATAATATCTAACTGGATTGTACCAAATCATGTCCTATAGTTGTGCACTCCCAAAAAGTTTGTAGAGAGGACCAAAAACTGAGCAGTTCATCACAAACAAAGCGTTTTGGTAGAGTACTTTGAGAAAGTTGGTGAAGATCTGTTCCATATGTTATTTTATTTTCTGCTTTGTAATACTTCATGTTACTGTATAACTTTGAGCTAGTAAATATATATGCAGGATTTTTATTACTTAATAATTATAAGGTTAATAGTCATGGGTAATGCCTATATTTAACATGTCAATGAGACTGTGAAATGCCAAGTTAAAGAGCTTTAACACGTATTAGTTCTACCTGTGAATATACAAAAAGAACCTCACCAGAAATATATTCACAATTCTATATACCTTGAAAAATGCACTGGACTGTGATAGCTTAAAACGATTAACATCTAGACAATATTTGCCAAAGCTGACAGAGAGACATGAATCTGGTATTACATGTTACACCAACTTTGAACTAAGAGCAAATATAACACAATCAGTTAACTATTACTTTGATACCTATGCACTGGTGAGTAAAAGTATATGCTAATATACCAGGAGACACGGAATTCTGTGCACTATGCTTACAGTTAATAGAAGAGTGATTGAATTAATTGAGCATGCACCAGAAGATAAGACTAGCCTTTACTCCATTTCATTTATTTTGCCACCTGTTCTACTGACAATGTTTTTAGATTCATGGCTTGCAGTTGTTGCTATTTTTCTTTAGATACATGTACTTTCCACTGATAGCAAAACTCCAGATATAGTAGTGCAAGTACCACTGTGTCATTCTGTACAGAGGCATATGCTTAAACTGGAAGCAGGGAAGTTGGTAGTGTAGCAGAATCAATGAGGATGGATGGATTTAACACCATCATGATCATGACTGAAAAGAGAACAGCAGCGATGGAACGTCTATAACTGACACCAAATCTGTTTCCAATTTGTACTTCAGCTATTTTTCTAAATCCTCTCTCTTGATGGGCAGTCTAACCCCTGAAACGTGTTTTGCAATGCCTTTCTGCTAGCTGAGCAGTGACTCTTCTCTGACAGGGATAATGTCCTGTGTATTCCAGGAAACACACGTGCACACTTGCACACACGTTGTGTGTAGGTAAGTATGCACGTGTGCACATAGGTCTTGGTTAGAGAAAGGTATCAGCAAATTATATGTGTTCATTTACAATTAAGATTTTTTTTTAATTTCTTCTATTTTTGTTATGTTAGAGAATGGTAAAGGATGCCTACCCTGCTTACTAAACAGAACTACTCCAAAAAACTATTAAAATATATAAGCACATTTTAAGTAATTTTAAGAGCACGAAATAATTGTTAAAGGTTTAATCTAAGTACATATATTAGCTAAAACTTTTTTTTTTTACATTTAGAAATGTAAACTGAGGTTAAAACTGAATGGACTGGTTCAGACCACCAAAACCCTGATTTTCAGTGAAATTTTGTTTGTTCAAAGGCACACAGCAATGCTGATGTTCAGAGCTCCCTTAGTCTGACATCCGATTAAGGCCTGCTGATATTCATGGCTGTTACACCCTTCCATGCTTACATATTTCTTTTTTAATTTCTCACATCACACAATCACACACACAGAACATTAGGAGTTGGAAGGGACCTTGAAAGATCATCTAGTCCAACCTCTCTGCCAGAGCAGGATCACCCAGACTAAATCACATGGGCGGGTTCTGAATGTCTCCAGAGGAGGAGACTCCACAACCTCTCTGGTCAGTCTCTTCCAGTGCTCTGTCACCCTCACAGTGAAAAAGTTTCTCCTTATATTCACATAGAACTTCCTATGCTCCAGCTTACACCTGTCTTTCGAGGTTTTTAGTGTACTTTCCAATTCTCTCTTGCCTTCATCTCTCACATAAAATTTCACAATGCCAAGTGAAAACATGGAAAATGTTTTCCAGAATCTGCTAGCCAAAGTGAAAACAAAAGTGTTTGAAATTTTAAAAAAAGAATCCTAGAAAGCAGACACCACAGTACTTATATTTTCACAGAAAACAACGACATCACTGAGTACTAGAAATAATGTTTTCCTCATCATGCTTAATAAGAGAATTTTAGTATTACTTGACTGACCAGAAAGGAGTCTGCACAACATTGTCTAATGGGGTATTTAGAACTGGCTCGGGCAGCCTGATGCCATCCAAACTGAAGGTCATGAACTGCAGCTCTAATGGGATTATTTTTAAGCCCTGTGGTCCTTTGTGCCAGATGTGGCAGGTAGTGCCAAAGCCTGTCATATTTTCAGTGCTTGTTTCAACAGGGTTGTCCCCAACTCATAGGAGGTCTTGCTGCTCTTAGCAGTCCCTAGTGAAAAAACAGCTATCCTAGTACAAAGCTCCTGCTGCAAAGTATCCTCACTGAAAGGATTTTTTCCACAACAGTTTTACACTATTATGAGAGTTAGAATAAAAACACACCCCAGAGAAAAATCTGAAGTAGTAACTGCATGCAGCAACAGGCTGACAGCTACCTGCTCTTGAGGGGGGTAGTGTGTGAAAGAGTTTTCTTTTATCTCATAAAAAGACTTGTAGCAATGTCCTTTTCACTTTTCCTGACAGCCACTGTAAATAAACCTCATTCTCCTCATTGCAGCCTTCCAGTACATGAAGGGAGCTTATAAGCAGGAGGGGATTCAACTTTTTAAAAGGATAGACAATGACAGGACAAGGGGGAATGGATTAAAACTAAAGGAAGGAAGGTTTAGATTAGATATTAGGGGGAAGTTTTTTACAGAGAGAGTGGTGAGGTGCTGAAACAGGCTGCCCAGAGAGGCATTGGATGCCCCGTCCCTGGAAGTGTTCAAGGCCAGGTTGGATGGGGCCCTGGGCAATCCAGGCCTGAGGTTGGTGGCCCTGCCTGTGGCAGGGGGGTTGGAGCTCTGTGATCCTTGGGGTCCCTTCCAACTCATACCATTCTATGATTCTATGATTCCTTCAAGTGCCACAGTCTGCCAGTTGAGAACCGCTGTTCTGCTTTCAGAAACAGTTGCTGGCCACCACGTAGTAGAAGCACGCAGTTTCTTCTGCATCCACCCTGTGGTGCTCAGGTCTGCAGCTTAGTCCAGTCCTGAAGGAGATAGTGCCCATGGCAGAGGATGCCGTCACTGTGACAATCAGAATTAAAGCCACACTTCATCATCAACCAACAATATCAGTGAAGTGGCGGGTTATCCATACGACACAAGGATAAGGTTGTTATTAGCTTTTTCATAAGGATAATAGATTTTTATTTCTAAATACAAAATTACATAAATGTGTATATATCTGCAGAATTTTAAAAAAGAAATGCATGGGGAAAGTTAGCAAGCTGCCACTCAAACATCCTGCCATGCAGCCACGTCTGGTGGGGGGGGGTTGAGGAGGTTTGGCAGGGAATGCACTTATGGTCCATCTGCTCACAGCAATATCAGCAACGCGCCAGGTTTCTAACTGTATTCTTCAGCAATGCTGCAGTGTTTATTGTTTGAGTGGATTGTTTTCCTACTACTTAATGCTGATTTGTAAGCTCTGTCTCTTTTTAGCACTATTTTCATGAAAATGAAAGGAAGTGCAATAAATGACTAACCACATAGCCTTGCCTTCCCTGTGCCACAGTCTGGGGGAGGGACCATTATTGCTGGGTGCAGCTAATTCACTGAAAAAGAGAAGGTTCTACATCTAGATTTGAATATGTAAATAATGCAGTTAGCAAGAAAAACACATATCTTGCCGCCATGTATTTAATTTCCACTTGCTATTCTCTCCCCCATGCTGCTTTGCATCTCTCTAAATCTCTAGTTATTATCGTTGAATCAGTCACACAGTGTACACCCTGACTGTCACATGGATCTGCATCAAATTCACATGAATACTCTCATGCCTATAGTTCAACTGGAGTGTTTCTATGGTTATGACAGATATATTATTGCTTTTCCTTAATTATATACCTTGCTTTTGAACACTCATTGTGATCCAGCCCGTGGATTAGACTCTTTGCAACAGGGTCTGCTGATGTTAACGTGAAGAACTAGCACAGTAATTTTTTTTTTTTTTATTTTTTCCTGAGTGGAGGAACACTGAAGGCTTGAAAAAAAATTACGATAAATGTCAATGACGACAGAGGGCTAACAGACACTGATTCAAACAACAACAGGATAATATGAGCCCTAAAGTGCTCTGTGTGCAAGATTTTTCAAGATAAGTGTTCTGATGAGCACAGTTCTGTTTTTAAGATACTTAATCATCATCCGAATTTTTCCATTGATTTTGCTACATTTTACATCATGCTGTACTATAATCACATACCTAGCAGAGCAGTAGCTGCCTTTTCTCAGACACCTTGCGTTTTATGCAAAGTCTACTTGCTTAAGCAAAAATATATATCTGTTTGAAGGGATAAAACCAATTTCCTTCTGACGTCCCAGAGGTTTATGCTGCTCCAAACCCAGTTAGCCTCATTATCTCCTTGTTGGCCCTGGCGTGACTCACACAGGTTATATCAAGTAATCAGCCAAACTCTTACACAATAGCCAAGCTCTTAAGATTTCTCCGTCTGTTCATCCCAGTGCACAACATCAGCATCAAATTCACTCTGCATGTCATCTCAACACAATTATTTTACACCAGCAGCCATCAGCATCTATTCAGTATGACACAATACATTTTAGAAGAAAACTTTCCTTAAGAAAAAGATTGAGAGCTCAGGGAAAGAGGCACTTCCACACTACTTCATTTGCCATGACTCTCAGCAGCACGGTACAGTCACCTTTCTTTCCGAGAGGCCAATGCACTAACAAAACAGAGGACCCTGTTTCTGACCTTCATCGGTGTACTCGTACGCCCAGCCTTCAAACCTCTTTGGGAGCAGGTGGTTAGTACCAACCACTGGTTGTTACCAAGAGATATACCTCATTATAGCAGCCATTCCCACACCAAGACGTAATTTGCAAAAGTATTGGAAAGAACAGAACTGTAAGTGACATATATCCCCTCCTCTTGTGCAGCATGGGTGCTGTGGAGATCCAAGACATTTCAATCTTCTCTTCCAACTGCAGTGATATCACCTTGGATTGTGCACACAGACCAGAAACTGGAGTTTGCATAGAGCCCTGAGAGTTTGGTCTGTCTGTTAAGGCATATGCATTAGAGGAAGATATTATGTACATGAAATCATGAAATGAAGAGGGTACAGACACATATATATGCATACATAGCTTCAATTTCTGAGCAGAGTCCTATATAAACAGACCTTCACTAGAAACAGAATATATTAAAGCACAGAAGAAAGACTAGGGGTAAAAATAGGGGGGAATAGAGGGAAGAGATGAATACCTATGACAGGAAAAGTGACATAAAGGGAGGGAAAATTGTGTTGGGCAAAAGAACCAAAGTACTGCATAAGTGTCCTGCTAGAGCACCTGCCCTACGAAGAGAGGCTGAGGGAGCTGGGCTTGTTCAGCCTGGAGAAGAGAAGGCTGCGGGGGGACCTCATTGCAGCCTTCCAGTACATGAAGGGAGCTTATAAGCAGGAGGGGATTCAACTTTTTAAAAGGATAGACAATGACAGGACAAGGGGGAATGGATTAAAACTAAAGGAAGGAAGGTTTAGATTAGATATTAGGGGGAAGTTTTTTACAGAGAGAGTGGTGAGGTGCTGAAACAGGCTGCCCAGAGAGGTGGTGGATGCCCTGTCCCTGGAAGTGTTCAAGGACAGGTTGGATGGGGCCCTGGGCAACCTAGTGTAGATCCAGGCCTGAGGTTGGTGGCCCTGCCTGTGGCAGGGGGGTTGGAGCTCTGTGATCCTTGGGATCCCTTCCAACTCATACCATTCTATGACTCTATGATTCTATGATTCTATGAAAAATAGGGCATTAAAGCTGTTAGAGTGAGAAGCACCGAATGAGAGCAGCCTGTAAGTCAGTGCATGTAAAATATAGAGGAGGTATGCTTTACATGTTAAAATAATGAGAAATAGCATCTTATATTTCCCCCTTGTCCTAAAGCCCATCAGACAGGACAATACAGCAGGAAAGCTGCACACTGAAGCACAGCAACTGCTTAGCAATGCACACAATAGCAAAGGGCAGGAAGAGAGGGACAATCACATTCAATTGAAAGGGTTAGCAGAATTTAGAAAGACAGAATGTAATTACTTAGACTGGAGTCTTGCCAGGATACTAGAGATATCAACCTTGCTGTAAAGACCTTTAAGAGGTAAAACATCAGGTACAAAAGAAGGCTAGGAAGATTATATACCAAAGTTCCACAAGCACAAAAAGAAAATGCACTGCAGAGAAAGAAAGCAAGGAAGGCTACACAAGAGATTAAGCTAAATAACAAGAAATTTTCTAGTGAATTAAGAACATGAGGTCAGTGAAGGAAACTATGACAATGCTCTAAGAGGTAGGAACTATAATTTATTCACAAGAGGGGGAGAAAGGCAGTAATTCAGAGAGTGCTGGAGCCGAGGACCCAAGTGTAAAGTTCAAAAATGACACATTTTGTCAAAGGAGTTTGAAAGAAACACACTATAGCAGGTCAAAACATTTAAATGTAGGAAATTACTTGAAAAAAGTCCACTAGATCATAACTGGTTTTAAACAAAACCTCATTTGTAACAGGCAGATGTGAACCGAGTGATGATGGGGAGGAGACTATGAATGATGTCTCTAATGGGGAAAAAAGAGAAAAATCCAAACTAAACACCACACAAATTGAGCATTGCAATGCATGACAGAGGCCAACAGGAAGCTTTTTCCACCATTATAAGGCTGAAGTACACTAAAAGATGATAAAAAAAATGCCAAATCTTTGTTCTTAAGAACATGATGTAAAATCAAACTTTCCACTAGCTACTGCTATGTTATATTAGTAGCAAAAAGATACATGGAATAGCATAACATTTGAAATAACACGAACAAATAAAAGTCAGGTGGGGGCAATGGCGTGAAAATTCAGTCATAGTATCTTTCTGGTTTACACAAATTTAATACAGTTTGGTCCTTCCAGTAATCCTACATTGACACAATCGGGTATTTTGCAAAAAGAAAATCTAGAGGGTACTAAAAATCCCAGTATGGAGCTCTGAACTAAGGACCCTATGGCTTGATTCACAGTGTATTAGAGTTAAACAAAAATAAAAGGAAAAAGGCAGCATAGGAGACTGCAGAAAATCTGGTAGAAGAATTTAAAAAAAAAGCTACATTTCTGGAGGAGAGGCACAGAGGAGGAAGAAGCAACCATGATCATATTAATGTAGGGAACTGTCCCAGCCACAAAAATATTTTTTTTCTCCCTTTCCTGTATTTTTAAGGCATAAAGCAGATAAGGAAAGATTGTGTTTGTGCCAACGGTTAAGAAACAATTCCAGAAGGGACTCTTTTAAATCAGCTGAGGGGCATAATGGTTCTATGAGCACTTCCTTACTAAAGAATCCTTTTGCTTATCTTCTCAGGACAACTCAAGCAGAAATGAAAATAATAATTAGATATTCATTTTTCCACGTAGCTTCCAAGATACTGCTATTTAAGACTTTACAGTATACATGCACAGAGACCCACCCATAAAGAAACTCATCATCGTCCTGATTTAGAAGCCAATTGATTTAGCATACAATAAAATAAATAACGACTTAGAAATACAGATGGTGAATCATTCAATTAGTTTTAGCTTTACATTGCAGCAGCTAAGGGAAATTCTGATCGATACAGAGAACATTCAGCTTTCTAAACACAAAGCACATTTCATACAAAGCTGAACATTTTTCTCCTTGTCACACAGAATTATCTTAATTATTGTTTCAAGGAATGGCTTTACATAGAATCATCTAGTAGTCCAAAATGCTGCTCAGAAACTCATCACTGGAATAATTTATGATTTTTTTCTTCCTAACATCTTGGGCTTGTTTGATATGCTTGCCATTTCTCGCTGACAGGGAGGTCGATTAAATCACATTTATATTGTAAACGTATGCATTGCTTTTTACCCTAGGCGGTGGATGAAGAGATACAGAGCCCCATGGGAAAAGCAAGCCAATCCACTTTCATATTGCAAATTTCTGCTGTTCGGAAGAAATGAATGGTTGCCAGGGAGAGCTGGGAATTACTCGAGGATGCAAAATGTTATTTTAGAATCCTTTTGAGAGAGGTTTTTCTCTCCCCCACCTCACCATTTTCACATCTTCTGCTAATGCAGCTCACATCAGTTTCTATGAAAACACTGAAGGAATGCACTTCACCAGCATTCTTCA
This sequence comes from Porphyrio hochstetteri, assembly GCA_020800305.1. Lineage (NCBI taxonomy): Eukaryota > Metazoa > Chordata > Aves > Gruiformes > Rallidae > Porphyrio > Porphyrio hochstetteri. Next base: position 14,698,674 of record CM036911.1, read on the forward strand.
GAGGATCTGTATAAATCAGGCTTTTACTCCGCCTGCATAAAGCAGGCCATTTCTTTGCTTTCAAAGGGAGAGAGGAGAAGGGATTTGTAACATTTTCCAAAGCATTGTGTCTCCCAAAGATCATTCGAGATGAGGAAGGTCACCACATGTTTTTGAACTAAAAGAAAGTGTTAAAAATGGGGAGGGTAAAGGTCATTGCTCAGGGCCATGGAAAAATGAGGCTGCAGTATCATTAACCTAACAGAACTAATTAGGAAACATTCAGCTTTTATAAATTATGCAAAGCACTCAATTTACACTTTTTCAGATTTCTACCATAACAGAGATAATTAGGAAACATTTACAGCAACAGTGTAACCTAATAAAGCAACCCTTTCATACCAGGATACCATCCCACTAATAATTTCATACCTACAGTAATGAGAAACAAGTATTATCACCTGAAAAAGCTTTAACAGAAACGGTTTCATCTGTGACCTAAGACGAACAAGATCATGTTGGTATTTCCCCTTCATTTAATGCGATAGCAAAGAGTCAGTCAACCAACTATGTAAATAACTGACTGTACAACTCCAAGGGCTTCTCACTAGTCTACTTATAGCAGAAAGTTAGTTTATCTGATTTGATCTCAAGAAGATATACCTTGCTATTCAGGGATTACATAAACTTGAGGTCAAAACCTGCAGTGCAGTCCATTCCCACATAGTACCCCAGAAAAACTGGAGAACTTGGGTATTTTAGTGTACATTTTATCAGCATAAAGTGTTCTGAAATATCAGATTGGTTCTCTGCTTAATTTTTAATACTTTTGACAAAGTATTAAAAAACCAATTCTCTAATGAAAAAAAACATAACTCCCAAACACTGAAAGGATGACATCTTTACAACACAGAAAATATCCAAGTTATTTAGATCTACACGCTGGTTTTGAAACACAATTTGGAAAGCTAACCAGACCCTTGCCGTCCTCCCCTCAGAAAAAGAGATAGAGAATATATGAAACACGGAAGAAAAGAATGATGGCTGAAATCAAACTTGTGGGGAATTAGATAGGGGAATAGAGGGAGGTAAGGATAAAAGTCTCATGAAAGTCAAAAGGTATAAAGATTCAACTACCTCTAGTATTTTGGGGGTTAAAGAAATATGCAAATACACTCCTGCCTTCAGATCTGCTATTTGTAATACATTAAAAAGCAAGTTACAGTGAGATTTAAAGCCCACTGAAGTCAGTGGAAAGATTCCCTCCACTGATCTTCAGATGTTCTGTAGGAAACATATCCTGATTTGGCTACAAGATTTTTGATGGTAGTGCAAAGGATTTTACGTATAATCATAGAGATTCAGCTTGTGAGCTGTGGGAGATCGAGACTAACAATGAATTCTGGTATTCTACAGCTTTCAGAAAAAATGCAGAACATAACTCAGCAGAGTTTTCTTGTACACCATCAATCATTTCCCCCCCACACTCCCCAAACTGCAGTCAAAAATATGCACCCTGCGCCTGAGAACAAAAGTTGATCTACAAGCTCCTGATGCATTTCTTCATCAAAAATAAAAGCATTCACAAAAATATTTTTGAAAACTCCTGTATATTTCTACTCCTGATACAACTTCAATATTTATGCAACTGTAATGAAAAGTTACTCTCGGAACCTTTTTATGTTACTACCGTGTAAAGCTTCTGCCATGAATCAGGGTAAAACATACATCACTTTTCTCCAACACCCATATTTATCTAGTCATAAGAATGGTTTAATGTTCCATTGTTACAGTCTCTAAGCAGAGGATCATCCCCTCAATCAGGTACACTGCATTCCCTGATGCATGAGGTAATGTGCTGAAGTGGTGTGCATAAAATCCAGCCAGTATTGAATCACGTGTAAAAAGCTTGCAACCAGAATACTAGTAGTTTCCTTAACAGAAGTATTAACTTTCTAATATTTTGTTTGTTTGTCTTATATCTATACAAAATGTTCACGGTGTATGACTCTCCTGTTATTACAGTTTAATTTGTATTTTTATGTGTTTTACTGCAACTTTTATCATAAATGACCAGAAAGCAAAAACAGCCATCATATTGTTAAGAATTATTACAGAGACACCATGAACAAAATCTTCAAGAGTGCAATTTGGCCTTGTCAGATACTTTTAGTGAAAGCACAGATAGCAGAAAACACCAGGAAATGATGGGACACAGATTATATTTCTGGTTCTGCCACTCACTTGCAATGTAACCATGGGAAAATCATGATGGCTGTCTGGTTCAGTTTCTGCTTTTCTTCATTGTGTTTTATGTGCATTAGTCAATGATTATTCATTTTGCTGGAAGCTAGTAGGCACTACTATAATCCAGATAACACTAAAGATAACCCAGGTCCTTCAATAATAAACTAAGTTTCATGGCATTATTTCTATATTTTTGTTTACCCAATTGAAGTTGCTTACTAGCATAGCATGGGTGACCACCAGTCATTGCCCAGTAAGTCAGGAGAATGTTGCACAAACTGACAGATATACAATGTAAGGATTTGTAGTAATGGAGCGCTGATACAAGCCACGCAAACTTACTGATCCTGTAGTTTAAAAGACAGTTGAAAGATTGAAATAGAACAAAACAGAGACCCAAAAGAAGCCATGCAATGTATTTCCTTACTTCAATTCTAAATTCACACCAAAGAAAAGACACATTCCACAGTTGGTCCTGAGTGTTGCTGCATGACAAAAAGAAATGTTGCTCCATTTCACAAATGAATGGTTCCAGCAGAGCTGCCAGAGTTGCTGAGGGAACTTAACAGAGCTTCATTTTCGTGCAACTATCATAAAGGCTGAACACCCAAACTTACCCATCTTTCAGAGGTACTTGCCCATAAATTTCAAGGTGGCAGCGGAACAAAATAACATTGCAGTTTTACGGGTATAATACCTTGAAAGCTCAGCTGCAACAGCCCTATCTGTAGCTGCAGCCACTCAGCAGAGACCTATCTACATGTTTGCCAGCTGATCAAGCCATCTCACTGCCAGAAAGCATGGCTGTGGCCATGGCAAAAATGCTTCATGTGTATTAATCTAATCCCTCACTACACCTGAATCCCGTAAAATGTTTCAGCATTGATATGACCACCACTATCTCTTTCATTTGTTCTAGCCTTGCATTTCGCATTCCTTTAAGAGCAACTGGTTGAGGCACTTCTCCTTGAATAGATACTTTTAAAATTCAAATAACCTACTATTGCCCCACGCTGGCAGAGACACGTAATTCAATCCTACCATACCACAGTCATTCAGTAACAGAGCAATTCTGTCGGTGCCTGCTTCATAATATCTAGAATAACTCTGAAATCATACAGATGCCTTTCCCAAATTTTCCACCAACTTGGTCTTGGAATAATCTCGCTAAATTCTACATGAGTTCTGTGGCCAGGACCTGGGTCTCCTAAACCTAAGCCCATTACTACAGTTATAGCCATCCCGAGCAATTTTTTTTTTTTTTAAACAATGCTAATTGATCTTAAAAAGTTTACAACTCAAAATAGTCTTTGAGTAGCCCCCTTCTTTGGGAGTCTATCTAGCAATCCTCTTTTTCTTGAATAATTCCCAATATAAGTACAGCTATATGAATGAGAAGCAGCCTCTCACACCAGTAAAAGCTGTCTCGCCTGGTCCCTCATTAGTACCAATACACCTGTCCTTTGTTTTCAGCTTCTGGGTAAGAGGAACAGGCATAAGTTGTATTCATTACAGTCCTCATTATGACTCTTTCTACAAGAACAAGCTACCCTAATTGTAAGACAGATGAGAACAGCAGCAGCATCCTGTAGCATCGTGACCTTTCCAACATTTCATATTTTGACTTGCTGACCATTCCATCTGCTTGTTGTGCACTGCAGGGAAGAACAGAATAGTCACGCTTGACTGTAACTAGGAGGAGAGTTAACCCATTAGTGTAAATCCATGTAATCTCCTTAGAAGTCTTAGTAGAGCCTGTCCCAACTCCAGCTAAACTGCCAGGGCTTAGCCTACTTGATGTTAATAGCAGCAATAAGCTTTTTTATAAAGATAGTAATATCTCTAAGATCTCATTCACTGATCAAGCTTCTTTTATGAAAAAGCAACAATGAATTACTATTCTGGGCAACATTTTGCAACAAGTGACAAAGGATTTTTAATTCCTTGGATATTCATCATCATAACACTAATCCATCTGTCGTGACAAAACTACCTCTAACATCAGAAGTACATACGAAACAGGTACATTTCTTGAAATCGCAGTATGACAAAAAGAATTATTACAAAAAGGATTTCAGATCAAACATCTGTATGCATGTCTGCTTCCCCTAAAGATTGACCAAGCCATAGAAGCAAAATGAGAAGGGTAAACCCCGACAGACAAGGCCAAGGGCCAAGAATAGGAAGAAGGTAGTTAAAGAAATAGCAGGAACAGTCTCAGAGGTACTGTTCAGACTAGAATAAGGGGAAAAAAACAACCCCAAAAACAACAACAAAAATAAAAAAGGAAACAAACAAAACCAGCAGAAAAGTTAGGAGTCAGGTATTTGAGAATCTAAGGTAACAAAGAGAAATGAATCTTATGGAAAAACAAGCAGGCAATCAACGAAGGACTGAAAGAATGAGCAGGAGATGGTTCCAGCAGCACAGAAGTCACTCCAAGAAACACAGAGGAAAGCAGAGCTGCAGGAAAGGAACTGAATTTAATATACTGATAGCCCAAAAGGGATTATTCAACATATAGTTAAAACACAGAACTGCTAAAGTGTGATTGGGAGGTCAAGACGTAGGTATAAGTGGATAAAATATTAAAGTTACAATACTACCTTGCAAGAATACATGTGCTGCTGTACATGTGCATGCTGTACATGACTGATGGAAATGTGACTGTCAAACCAAACAAGCCTTTAAAAAAAGGGGGAGGCCAACAGCATGTTATTTTGGCTTCTTCAAGTTTGAGAATGCTACACCTAATTGCTCTTTGCCGAAGTACTATTCAGTATGTAAATAACTCCAGTCATGAGGAATTAATAATTCATAAGCAATGATGTTAAAATTAATTCTCCCATGTCTAATTTTCTCCTTTAAAAAAATACATAATACACAGTGGAAATGAAAATGGCTCAAGCTGTTTTAAACTGGTTAAATGTATTCATGTTTTCTATAGTGCACTCTCTCTCTCTTTGTATGAGAAATGTTAAGTCTTATTAATATTATTATTTAATAAGATTAGTAAAAATTAAACTGCACCATTAAAACGCCCAGAAAAATGTTTCCTTTTGTTTACAGGTAATTAGGTAATTTTAAAATAGCACACAGAGAAAGAAATTAATTAATTGGAGGTGGGAGACTAGAGAGGAACTGATTGGTACATCGTGAGTAACTTAAAAGGCACATTGTGTTTCTTCATATATTTCAGTTAAATAACAGTACCTAAAGTATAGAGATTTTTAAACATTCAAAATTTTGCAAGTCATTAATTAGCTTTCTTGCTAATTAAACCATTTAAATCATATTTGATAAATGAGGAAATGGACAGATTGTAAGATTTTCCCAGGGTCATTTCAGGTATGTTTATAAAATGCAACGTAGTGAGTCAGTGATATGGACAAGGCTGGAATGCAGAAAACCCTGGTACTGAACCAAGATGCAGTGTAACATCTGTAATTATCTAAGGGACCAGTTCTCATATGACACATTTTGTTTCTCTAAAAAGCCTTTGCTATGCGACCAGTGTCAGAGTATGTGACTTACCAATGCTTATCACGCAGTAAATTAAGCGTATATGTAACCACTGAGTGCCTGATCCTGGTTTCACCTAAATCACTGAAGTAGGATTCAACACAAGACTCTGTTCTCGCACACAGCTTACAAAGAGAGCATCAAATTAAGTACATCAGCTACTCCAATACATGCTAAGGAATAAACACACTGAGGGCAGCCAGACAAATTGAGAGAACCAACTGCAAGAACAACACACTTATGCGGTAAGGATTTCCACAATTACATGAAACGTGGATAAATCACTCAGCTGAAAAAAAGAATTAGTGGACAAAGAACACTTTTATGCCACTCTGAGATAAAGGACTGAAATTATTCATTAGCAACAAACCAACCTTTTACATACCCAGGAGCAAGCAACTGCATGATTCTTTCAACTCTTTAAACTCCAATTCAGAAAAGCACTTAACCACATGTCTAACCATACATGTGCACCGGTGCCATTCTTAGTCACAGAAGACTTACATGTACACTTAAAGGTGAAACAGGTTTGAAAGCTTTGATGTTCAAACAGGTGACCAACCTAGCCCAGCTCACTCCTTTGCAGCCTGTTGCAATGCTGAAGTCGAGAGGGGAAGGGCCTGCCCTGCACTGGGCAGTTGGGTCCAAACCCTTCTCGTCTCTCACCTTTTCTTTCATCTATAGCTGAACATTCCTTTCATTAGTATGCATTGTATTTAACAGTACAGACAAATATTCTCAGTTGTCCACCACTGAAGTCCTTTATGGGAAATCCCTTTCATCCACTGCAAGCTGCCTTGGGCTCTGAAGAAGGAGGACCAGAGCTTTACCTATCAGGAATATGGGGCATGTTTGATTCACACACTAAGTGGATTTTTTCCCCCTTTTAGGGTGGAAGTGTAGTCACAAAAAACCAGGAAATATCCCAGCACTCAGGCTGGGCAGTAATCTGTCTTAATATATTAACACAAGCAGGTATTAAGTTGCTCTACCAACTGAATATCCACGGTCAACCAACATTAAAAGCAGATACCAATATATTTGAACACTACTACGTACCAAAATTTCCACTGAAAATATGTACTTAAAAATACAGGGAAAAGGTGATAAATTATGTGAAAACACGATGTCAAAGAGCATTCAAGAACTTGCACATTATTAATTTTACTTCCCTACAGAACTCCCAGATGTGGTCAAATTAAAGATAAAACTAATGACAGTAACTCATTAGGTTGTCAGAGAAAGTCTGTGATAGTAACAGATTAGAATACAAAGCCATATGAGCACCCAAATGATATGAAAGACATCCGGGTGCAGAGTATAACTGCCTTATACTCTGCTTATACTACCAAGTACCTTATAACTTGATAACATTCAAAAATATATCGTTTCTGTCAGCTTAGTGAGCTACAACTAGATGAAGAAAAAAAAATCTTAAAATAAAATGAATGCCACTCATATCTTCATATTGTGTGTCATACAGTGCCTTTCATCTAACATTTTGCTATTTACCATTATTAACATGCCATTTGTGCTGGATCATCCTCAGTCAAGACAGTAAATGTCAGGTTTTGCCTGAAAGACCTTTACATTCTTGCTATAAAATACCAGTCAGTTGGTCACAACTGACTTAAAGAAACACAAGAATAGTCACATTGTCTTGAAGAGTCATTTTTATTATTTCTACCTCTATTATTTCAACTCAACTAATTTCAGTGTTTTTCATTAATGATTTTGTTATTACAAAAGTAGAATTGTAATTATCAAAAATAGCCAAGATGACAAATCCACTTTCAACTATGGAGAAACACAAACACTGCGGGTTTGCAGCAGTTTTTTTAACTGGTTTTGCTCCACTAATACCATGAACTTGCAGTTCCTGCCAGAAAAATTAAAATCAGAAGTATCTACAACACTGTATCAAATTTTTAAGATAGTGCTTCCTAGCTCCCTAAACCACAATTCAGTTTTTTGAAATTCTGATATTTTAGCTGAAGTATCACCAGCTTCTTCTCTAAGGCAAACAAGATAGTGCTTTCTTTACTTAACACCTAAAGAGCTGATAGACTGCTTGTCTCTCTCCTGACACTGTAGTTTCCAAGAGAGCCTACATTCAAATGAATCGGTATCAGAGGATTTTTACAATGGCTATGTTTCATAGGTGTACCTAGTGAAAGTCTATCAGCATTAGAGAAGTTAATTAGTCAACTGAGAGCTGGAATCTCACCAGGCTAATTTTTGCTGTCAAGGATAATGATAGATTTTTCAAGCCTTAAACCAACAATTGGTGCAAAAGATCAGCTCACTAATGATTGTCAATTAGTCGTGTGACTGTTGACTTCATTTTTCTGCCTTTGAAAAACATGTCATACTCATTCAACAACAGCCCACGCCACCTGTATTTTGCAGCTGTGAAAATACAGATATTCCAAATAAATCCCCAGAGACATGAGAGCTAAATGTTTTTTGGTAAATAGTAAATGCCTTATTGTTGTAATGTTATTAATTGTGTTCATTTGTCTAGAAAAACACAGTGCAGCATTCATAACTGCAGAATAATCTAAACATTTCCGACAGTAAGTTAAATCATTCATTGTAATAGCTTATAGCTATCGTCACACAAGAATTAAAAACAAGAATTCAGTCAGGAAACTGAAGGGTACCTCAGAGCAAATACGTATTACAAGTCACGAGGGTATCAAACTTCAGAAGCTGCGTGTTCACATGCAAACGCCTATAATTGTAGCAGTACCAGACGTGGTGGAGAGGCAATAGTTTGCACTCTACAGGAAGGTACCACTTCTCAGAACACACGAAAATAGAAACAGCTAAAAGAAATTTGCCATCATCCTGACTCAACACCACCTTCAGACAGGCAAGGGATTTCTTTCATAGGTAAAACCACAGTTCACTAGAAGAGTTCAACACATCACCTGACTAAATCTGAGCAACCCAACCCAAGAACTTCTGAAAGCCTTCTTAATAAATAAGTGTATATTCATCCAAAATAAATTCAAGCTTCCACTCCCACAACAAATTCTCAAAACAGTACAAAGTTTCCCTGATGCTAATTTGAGGTGGACCTCAAGCAGAGGTGCTTGCTGGAGAAAGTCTGTAGCTCTACCTCTCCTCTGTCCCTGCTGCTTATAACCCTACTAGCAAAGGCACTGATTGTGCTGGTAACAGCAACACCTTTAACAGAGTTTCTGCTACTAGAAATTAAATGAGAATAAAATTGGATTTTTACCCTTCTTTCATGTTTGATAACACTGATTATTAGCAATAGAGACATTGAACTAATACTGCAGAGCGCAACTGAAAATGCTGAGCACTGAGAAGTGCTCTTTTTATGTGCCCAATCACACGCTGCAGAGCCAGGTTCACACCAGGAACAGTATAAATGCTTCTTGATTACTAATCCTTTCAGTCCATTTTATCCTTTTAACAGGCCACTCAATGAAAAATCTCAAATCAGTGTAGCTTAGTGCCCTTTAACAAATTTCTGTGCCTTGCATGGGAAAGGCTGTCAGTCCACATGAGAAGTACATGCTCTTCCATCTCTCTCCAGCTGTTACTGCTGGATACAGAAGATCAGGCTGTGTCCTGTGACAAGAGTGGGCAGTGAAAACCCTAGCAAACACATGTGCACACACACTTCACCAGAGCACAAAGCTCTGAAAAGGATTATAGCGTATTTCAACAAACCTTTTAGAAAATTTTAGATAGACTACTATCCAGGCACTACAGAGTTTCTGAAAGACAAATAGCAATATATGATGTGCCTTCCCAAACTATCTACAGAAAATTAATTTTCTAGAGCAGCTGTTAATTGTTTTGGAAAGTTTTAAGCCTCCTGTTAAAGTTTTTTTGTCATTTCATTCAGAGAAACAAAAATTGACAAATCTCGTCACCATGTTTCAAATGGAAAAACAGAGCCCTTGGGAAGCTGAGCAGCTAGCTAGCTTAAGTTCTCCTCCTACATCAGTGGTTCTGAAAGGAACTCAGCTATAACACTACATTTATCATTAAAGCCTAAGTAATTGGCATACATAGAAGAGAGTTTTAGGGGTAAGTTTATTAGTTTTAATAAGAAAAGTTTCATCATCATTCAAGTGTTAAGATTTGACTTAAAAACATGTATCCAAGCCAATGACAGTAAGAAAATGCCTTTTAGAAGGCAGAAGAAAAGAATACTTTTAGCTAAATTAAAAACCTTCAAAAATTCCAGATTTATCACAAAACTCCCTCTGAGACACTTAAAGTTACTACCTAAGCAAAAACTGTCACATAAAAAGCATTGTGTATAGTACCACACCAGTCTACATCCATGCTTTTTTCCTAAAGGGTGTCTCTAATGACTACCACTTCACTGTGTCTCCTCTTCCTCATATTGTTCTTCCTCCACACTTCTCTCTTCCTGCACGTTCACCTGTTCTTTCAACTAATCAACAACCTGTTCCCTGTATTTCAAGTCCCTGCTCCAGAGCATTCAAGCACTCAAGATTTTCAGTGGATCAGAATTAAGGACTGTACTGATGCTGAACTGAGTTAAAGCTAAAATTTAGAATTGAAGAGAGGGAGAAATGTAATCATCTCAATACTGATAAGCCAGCATGAGCAGAGTCACTTGGAAAAGCTAAAATTTGTGGGCCCTACGCACTATATAACAGCATCTAGGAAAAAGATGAGGTAGCCTTAAGTACAAGTATAATCCTTACTTCTACCTTTACTGAAAGCAATAGGGATCAATTCAGTACAGGAACCTAAACATGCAAATTTCATCATGATCTATCTGCTTTAAATGACAACCTTTAAATCCTCAGTATTCGATCAGCAGTTTCTAAGCATCATCAAATCCCAAGTTTCCCCATCAGAAAGGATTTAGCTTATTTACTTATTTAGTAACAGCAGCTGAATGGATGGTGCAATTTCCTGATTCTGGCAGCTGCATATAGAGAAAACCACCAAAACCCACAACAGTTCTAATAAAAATCTTAAGAGCTGATACTGTCTCCTCTTACAGAAAGCCTGTAAGGACCAGCCCTCCAACGACACTGAAAAGACGCTGCTCAATCAGAACAGAACTGTCAGTAGTTCACAATCCCAAAAGAAAAAATAAATTAAAAAAGCATCTAGCTCACATCATTAAATCCCAGTCTAGCAATTAATAAACTGAATTTCTGTATGAAATGCCACAGGAAAGACCCTAAAAGCAATTTTTAAATTATTTTCATAATTTTCTATTCCTACAAATAGTAATGTTTAGGTGCTGGACTGTAGCTATTCCTTCTTAATTTCCCGATTTGAGACCAATGAATAACAATGTGAATCTTCTACATGATATTTATCTCTATTTGTCAGAGTTCTCCCGCTGATTTGTTCCACAAGTTGTTTTATTGGGGGTTTTGTTGGTTGGTTATTTTGGGGGGGCTGGGGGGGGAGAGAGGGGCAGTGGGCAGGGTCATGATATGATGGAGATGTTTGCTTGTGTAATTAAGAAAGCACACTCCTAGGAGCAGAGATTGCATTTTGGTTTATGTCTGTGAGGAAAAAAATGTGATTCCATGCTCATGAGGGACTTAGATCCTAACTGGGGACCCAAATTAAGTAACCTCTGTCTCATCTGTGTTTTTAGAAGCTAGCAAATACTGTAACCTGGCCAATCAACGTAGTGTCTGCCAGCAGCATTCTCCAATTTGTAATTTACAGAAAATCATGTGCATGGGTATGTTTCAGTAACAGCCATGCTGTCGCTGGGCTTTTTTGTCTTTTCTTTTTTTAAAATTCATATTAAACATTGAGCTAGGCTAGATGGCACATCATATCTGAAGGGGGAAAAGAAAACTTCATGTCACTGGAATTCTGTCTCAGTGGGGGCTGAGAGCTTGGATGTTCTTTGGTTATTGCTATGCTGAGTGCCAAGATGGCTGTTAAATATTTTATCAGCCAAGACTAAAACCAAGAAATGCGCTGAAAACAAGGGTTGAATGATCTGTTTTGAGTCTTACACTGTGCAGATACACAAATAGATTTTCTTTGTGTGGGTTTATTTTTTTTTTTAATTTCCCCTGCTTCTTCTATTTATGTTTCTCTCAAATATCTCCCCCAAAGCAGCTACGCTGAGGGTTTTCTTTTCCACAGCAGTGGCTGTGGTACAGTGCACTTTATCAGGGCTGACAGTTAACTGAAGTAAACATAAGGACACAGCAGCATTAGGGATGTCAGTCTGCAAATAGAATTTCGTTGTAATTCTCTGCGTGAGGTCTGGGAGCAGCCGATGGCTGAATTAAGAACAGTGCTTTTGCAGAATTTATGAGGCTGATGCATGTGACTATGCTCCCTCCCTCTGTCACACCAGAGGCTTGGATGATGGAAAATCATGTGATTGTCTGTGCATGTATGTGTGCACGCACAGCAAAATGCATCCCTCAGGTCCTTACTTATCCTTTCTCCCGCCAGCTCTTTTCAGTGACTCCCGAACACCAAACACAGATCCACTTGTAGTGGAAGGGCACAGGAACTAAGCAATGCTCCTTTCCCACTACCCAGCTTCCTTCCCCTTTCCCTCCCCTGCACACACCAGAGACCCCCTCTTAAAAAATCCTTTTACTGCTGTAAACACTAACTTCCAGCTATGAATTTATCTGTGGTTTCCATGCTGTGGTTTGTGCTGTCATCTGCTAACAACGGAGTTTTTACCACCGTCTGCAGCACTGAGCTCTTCCTGTGGTTTCTCTCTGCCATTTCTAAGAATGTGACAAATAAATCACATTTGATCAGTGGATCAAACGTTAAATATAGGGGTGCCACATCCCGGCTTAGTCTCTGTTTCAGGGGGTTTAAGTGACAGATGAGTTCCTCCTCACACACAGCTGCGCAGGAGGAACCAGTGAGAGCTCTGGTTCAGTTTTAAGAGCTGTACAGGGAGAACGATCAAGAGCTAGGGTTACCCTGAAACCAGAGCGGTTTCTCTGACACAGCCCTCCCTGGCGACAGACACACACAGAGTCTGGACTGTGCCTGGAAAGGGTCCATCTTTGTTTTGTGAGGTGGAGCCATTTTGTTAAAAGTTGGTAGCTTTAGATAAGCAAAAGGGGAGGCAGAGTAAATAGAGTGCCATGCTTAGCCGCGTCATCCTTTCATTTATCACCAAGTCCCAGGCTGGGAAAACGTCTGCAGCCAGGGCCACGTTACACTTCCTCTGAAATCAGAGGGCATTGATTTTTCTTTCTTTTTTTTTTCTTTTTCCCCCAGCGATGTGCTTTCTCCCCTTGGTTTCTTGCGCAGCGGCAGAGCAGCTGCAGCCCAAGGAACTGTGGGAGCGGCTTTCACATCTGAGCCCATTAGTCACCAGATGTCACCTTCTGCTGCCAGCGCCTCAAACAGCCCGGCAGACCACGTCCCCTGCATGCTGAGCATCTGACGGCCGACTCGCTCGATCAGGTGGGCAGCGCCGTGGGTTACAGCGACACGCCGGCCCCTGACCCAACGCCACGTTTACAGTGACACCTACAGCCGGCAGGAACAGCGCACAACACCCCCCCCCCCCCGAGCTGAGCGGGGGCGGGGGGTGCGGCGGCCCGGGGGCTGGGGGCAATGAAGGGGGGGGCTCGTCTCTCCCTCTCCCCACCCCCCCCCCGCCGTTTTCGTTTCCCTTTTGAAGAAACACCTCTCCTCTGAAGATGTAATTGATTTTATTCACCGGAGGAAATACCAGCTTCTCTATCGATTTCTACATTTGCTGAATTTATTTTGTTTTCTCCTCTGTGTGATACCATAAAATGTTATTAAAAAGGTGGTGTAGATCAAACAGATAATGATTTGTTTTCCCTTAGAAAGAATTAATTTTTTTAAAAACCCACCCTAACATTTTAAACATTTCAGCTCAATTTTAGGAAAGCAATTATTTAGTATCCACACCCATTACATGGTGTTCGTCAGCAAGTGGGTGATGGGGCTGAGAACCGCGGGCAGAAGGCGCCTGCCAGCACCTCCTCCTCCCAGGTAGCAGCTGCTTCCATAGCCGTGCCAAGCTCCCCCATCATTTCTCTGTGAAGGGCCAAGCAGTTATTAGGCTAAGATTTTTCGTGATATTTTCAAGAGTAAAGGAAAACCCATGGAGAAATATCTCTGAAAACTAACAGTGCTATAAATAATAACTTTAATAAAGCTCTGCTGACTTAAATGGGGGACTGTGATCACGGGGTTGTGCCAGGGTACTACGCTCTACAATCAAAATCTGTTTAAAAATTTACTTACGGTGTAACAGACAATAGCATCAAGATACTTGAATAACTGCTCAGGTATTTCTAAGTTGAAACCACCAATAGCACAAATGCAAACAAAACAGATGTCAATTGAAAATGTTGTTTGCAATTAAGTTAGGCTCGTTTTTACACTGCATAAAAAGGAAATGTTTTCAAAAGCAACAAAAAAATATTTTTAATTTCTTTAAATGTAGGCTTTGGCACTTAAACCTCAACAACACAATCCCAAAACACAGAGAAAGGACACCAGAGGAAATTAGCTTCCTGAAAATTAATAGAAGTACACCTGGCTATGTTTTTCATTTGCTAAAAAAAGTTTCATGGTTAACTACAATCCTACAGAAAGTATCCTTTATTTGGCCACTGTATTCAGTGGTCTAGGACTCCACTCTATTCTTTTAATAAAATATAGGTACTTTAGCAAAAATTTATTCCACAATGAAGGAAAATAGAGTACTTCAGGCAAATAACCATTATAAATAAAGACTTTTAGTAATATTTTGCAAGAAGTTGATTCTTGAGAATGATTTTTTTATATTTTGACTGCGCGTGTGTGTATATGTATACATACACACATGTATACATAAAAATAAATCTACTTTATCAGTGTGACATTTGACAATAAGTTCCAAATAATAGGTTTTTACATTTAGGCACCCTGTGAGATTCCTGCTACTGCTGTGTGAATTGCTGCAGGTAAAGTCAGATTCCGGGAAACAAAAGATGGGAGTTCCCTGTTCAGATGCTCCACTTTCAAAATGGGACTGTTATTAATAATTTTTTTGTGCTTGAGCCAGTTGCCTTGTCCAGAATAACTTTCTTTAACTCCCATGCTTCATAATAAGATCTTCATGTAGCAGGGACTTCAATTACAGAGTTCGTTTTCCTTGAGGGAAGCTTAGCATCCACATCATCACAGAAATGGGGTACTGTGTTTAAGTTTAGACATGGCACAGATGGGGAGCTGTCAGTCTATGCAGTAAAGGTTATCAGCATTTGCTTCCCATGCATGTTAGTCCATGTCAAAGCAACACTGTGGCATCACTTTTGTCTGTTCAGCTTCGCCTCAGGCTGTATTTTATACAACGTGAACAGTAATATTAATACTTCATTACAATGTATACTACATTTTCAGCATTCAACTCAAGAGACGACATCTATATGCAGTATATCAGAAAAATTAGGCTACCGTGGACTGCAGGAAAACACCCAAGGTTACCAGAATCTTTCTGAAATTTAGCTCAGCATTTCCGAAATCCCCCAAAATTCAAGATTTTTTTTTAAAGCAGCCATTAGCACAAGTCTTCATGGACACGGATCCTTAACCACCATGCACCTACCTACAGGTGCAGGGCATGCATAAAACCGATATATTATTAAAATGTTGAACTCAAACATTATTAAGTTCAAACACACTGTCCAAAGTATTTAGAAATACTTTCAAACTGTTGAAAATTGCCATTTTCAAATCTTGCAAGCACTTGAAATCTGCAAGTGCTCCATGTAAATAGCTGTTACACTTCTATTATCAACACACCTCAGGACTCAAACCAGAGATTTCAAAACACAGCATGCTGAAATTTGGCATTTTCTTTTTGTGCTTATGCTTTACTGAATGGTGGGCAACATAAAGAAGAAAGAAAAAATCCAGCAGGAAGGTCATTTTCAAAATTAAAAATCTGTATTGTTGTTGCTCCTGGTCAAAAGGTGGCCTAAACCATGTAAAATTAATTTTGTTCTTAAAACACTAATGACCTAAGTCTAGGGCACCAGGTCTGAATTAATGATCAGTTGGGTGGAGCTGACTCCATTAACCTCAGGTGCATATTAATCCCCAGGACTACATTCCATCAAGGTCATTAGTGCTATTAAAAACTAAATATTTATCATACAATTGGGGCTTTTTTTATTGCTTTATGAAAGGCTTTCTACAGAAGTGCTTCAATTTCACTTGCTTAGGTCCTACTGATACTGTCTACAACTTGAAAGAACTCACACCCTAAGTATCGCATCTTATTTTTGCAGGTTTTTTTGTTAGTTCTCAAACCAAAGCATAACTGAGTAATCTATTTAGGACAGCAAAGAACTGATTTAGATGTAAAGGACATAGGCTGGCAATGAGATAATTAGGCACTATTACTCTCATTCCTAAAACGTTTGCTCTCTCTATGGTACATCTCAAATCTTATTATATTTCACTACATCTATAAAAGCAATATTAGAAGAGACTGAAGAAATAAAGAACAGCAAGGTATCATTACTCCTTTTAAGTTATCTAAATATCTCCCTTCCCCCTTTAATCCCTACAGTTTGGAGAAGCTTACTACTAAATTTTCTTATTCAGGTTTTAGCCACATTAAAACATACTGGCTTCATCTTCACTTTTTTTTTTCTCTCTGAAGTATCCATTTAGTTCAGAGATATTTTCTTGCTCTACACCCAGTTCTTTTCTATATATTGAATCGAGCAATACTGCAATGCCAACAGCTTCATAGCGATACACGAGATTGGTTTCTTCAAAATACCTTCTGCGCGGTTACTGGGTACGAAAGCCCTGGAAGATGGCTTTGAGTGATGCCATGACTTTCATTTCTCTCTCTCAAAAGGGAAACTAGCTTATACTTACCTTCTCAGAAAAGAACTCAGAGCATGTAGGAAACGAGACCAAACTGGACTGCCTTATTCAGTGATTCCAGTCCCCTGCTATCAGCAGCACCATATCATATCATATAATCTCCTTGGTAATTTCTTGCCCCTGCTACTCTAATTAAAAGGCTATTCTGAAGTCTGACTCCTTCAATAACAAGGAACCTTCTTCTAATTTCCAACCTAAAATTTATTCATGACAAGTTTATACCCATTTGTTCTTGTGCCTGTCCTTTATTTTAAGTAGCTCATCTCCTTTCCCTCCCTGTTTTACCTATCTCCACGTTCTTTGATGTATTCATAGACAGAGCTCTGATCCCACTCAGTTTCATTCTCGTAAGTCAAATGAGCAATCTCTTTTCAGTCTCCTCTCATAAAACAGGCTTTTCATTAACCTCCTAGCAGTTCTGGGTACCTGTTCAGTTTGAGTTCATCTTTCTTGAACATGGGGAAACAAACTTGTACCCTGTGTTTGAGATGAAGTCTGACCATTTTGTTGCACTACTGACCTAATGCTACTCAGTGTCAAGTGGATATGCTTCATTTGCCCAACTCAGAGACCGTGCACTAGGTCCATCCCACAGCTAGCTGAAGTCTGAAGTGACTGACTAGCATACAAGCCTTTCTCTTCCTCTGCCATTTCCAGCTCATGACCTCAGCAATAGTAAATAAAATGTCTATAAACACAAGATAAAGACAATAAAGAGAATAAAATCTATACAACACTGTTATTAGCCCTTCCATGGGCTCCCTTCAAAATGAGTAACAGTCAAAAAATGGTACCCAAAAGCAAACGTAATGCTAGTAGTCAAATACTTGCCTAAGATTGACTATTCCAAGCACATAATAGCAAATAAATCCATATATTCATATTTTTATTCAGGAGTCTCAGGCCTAAGAGGTTTTACTTTCCAACCAACTTGGGTGTTTCAGTGTCTCAGAAAAAAAAAGAAGACCCAATCAAATCTCCTGAACTCTGTAAGCCACAACATTTTCTTTCATTTTAACTATCAACTAAGCAACAAAAAGGACTTGCCCATTTCACTGCCTCCAATGACACAAAGAATCCTTAATGAGAACCTCATTTTTTGAAAGTTTGTTTCTGGCAATATTACAGCTCTGAGGAAAGAAGAATTCAATTTCATGTCTTTCTATGTCCATCATATAAGCCACTTGCCTCACTGTAGCTGCAGTACTGCCACAGGCATTTTATCCAGCAAAACATCCCACCAGTATAGTGGTCCTCTCAAAGTGTGGCTGTTTCTTAAACACCTTGGGATATATTTGTCAATATTTGTAGTCTTAAGCTTCACAACATGGCCTGCAATCAACTCAAGCTTAATTTCTGTATGCACACTAACAACAGGAAAAGCAGACACCATTAAACTGTCATCCTCCTCCCCCTGAAACTGTGTGGCACATCAACAGTTACTTGGGGGAAAGAGCAATTTCTTGGCTCCTTCGCAAGCCAAATCAAAGACCAGAACTGACACATAGAGAGAAGCAATTTTATCCCAGCAAAAGAACTGATGCAGGTTTCTTTCATCTTAAAGCAATAAATGAGAAGAGCAGCAAATTGTACCCACAACTAGAATCTGTCAGTCACCATTGATTTCCTGTACTCCTTGGGTAACACCGCTGAGGCCAGCATGAGATTGCATGGTAACAACCTGATCCCAACAAAACTTCTCACTCAGTGCCTCTCTGCACTCATACTATTCATTTCTGGCTTACTCAGATACCTGTTTGTACACCCAGAGAAGACTAGGAAACCATGACATAAACTAAGTGAAGAGATGAATCTGTAGAGATCTTGAAACAATAAAGTAAATTTTAAAAATTATAATAAAGAATATTCAAAGCCTGTGTGTAAAAGGCGATTTGTTAAAACAGAGTCTCCAAGAAAAAAATTTCCTTTTATTAGTGATTCACAGATTGCCATTTAGTAGTGATGTAATTGAGAAGTAATTTTTAATATTTTACAGACCCTGCAGAACATTCAGCCCTGCTTCTTCATAAACAAATTAGGGATGAACAAACTGACGAAGAACAGGAACAAACATTTATTCTCATTAGGAGTAGTAAATAAGGTCTGAACATGAATGTGATGTCTTTTCTACGAGAACTATCTAGAAAAGTTGTCACTGACAACTACTCAAGAATAGATGATTTTTCTCCTTATAATAATGGTGGTATCAGACAAAATACAGACATCAGCTAATATGTAGTGCTGTCTTGTTAAAAAGCCTTCTGACATCAATTTTGTGTCGCTGAAATATCAAAACAGTTCTGTCATTTTTCCACAACTAGTGAAAAAGAGGGAAAATAAAACTGATTTAGAATTATTATAGCTTAACACACCCTAAAAAAATGGACGCATTTGTAGCTGTCTCCTCTTCAAGTGAGAAATAAAGCATGCACTTCCACAAAATCCTATCATAATCAGTAAGAAAATGACCACAGGTCTCGCTGATTTTTAACTCCCTGAAAAAGCCTTCCTCCACTCCGAGTACAATTATGGCTAGAGAGAGCGTGAGCTATTAACCATAGAAGGTAAAATATTAGCCAGAATCTAGAAGAATGCATGAGTTGGCTTATCTAAGCATAGTTCCACTAATAGACTAATTGCAACACAGTATTCTGATCAGATCACAGAATCACAGAATCGTAGGGGTTGGAAGGGACCTCGAGAGATCATCGGGTCCAACCCCCCTGCCAAAGCAGCTCCCCAGCTCATATTGCACAGATAGGCGTCCAGGTGAGTCTTGAATATCTCCAGAGAAGGAGACTCCACCACCTCCCTGGGCAGCCTGTCCCAGGGCTCTGTCACCCTCACTGGGGAAAAGTTGGTGCGGAACTTCCTGTGCTCCAGTTTACAGCCATTGCCCCTTGTCCTGTCCCCACAGACCACTGAAAAGGGGTTGGCCAATTCCCCCTGCATCCCATACTTAAGATATTTATAAACATTAATTAGGTCCCCCCTCAGTCTTCTTTTCTCCAGGCTGAACAGCCCCAGCTCACTCAGCCTTTCCTCATAGGGGAGATGTTCCAGGCCCTTAATGATCTTCGTAGCCCTTCTCTAGACTTTCTCCAGGAGATCCCTGTCCTTTTTATACCAGGGAGCCCAGAACTGGACACAATACTCCAGGTGGGGCCTGACCAGGGCAGAGTAGAGGGGGAGGATTACCTTCTTTGATCTGCTGGCCACACTCTTCCTGATGCATCCCAGGATCCCATTGGCCCTCTTAGCCATTCCACAGCATTTCTCTCTGTCAAATTTAATGGAAGTCTCAACTACACATCAACTAACAGGCATTTGCATTGGGCCTGGCTGAGATGACTCCACGCTTTCCCCACAGCAGCCATCACTCCTAGTGCTGCACATCAGTGTGGATTGTGGCTATTGCTGAGCATTGCATGCATAGCACCAAGGCTGTCTCCCCAACATTTCTCCCCTATCAATAGCAGGCTGGGGGTGGGCAAGGGGACACATCCAGGACAGCTGACCCCAAGTGACTGAAGGCATATTCCGTATCATATGACATATGCTCAGCAGTAAAAGCTAAGAGAAAAGAAAAGCAAGAGGGGGGATTCATTATTTGCAACATCTGTCTTCCCAAGAAACCCACTATGCATACTGAAACCCTTTTCCCCAGGACGAGCCTGGATAACTCCTGCTGATGTGAAGTAGAAAATAAATCTTTTGTTTTTTCCTTTGCTTTTCCACGTAACCTTTGCTTTTTCTTTATTAAACTGCCTTTATTTTGACCCACAAGTTTCTTCCATCTTATCTTCTCCTCCCCAGAGTGGCTTGGTGGGTACCTAGTGTCCAGCCAAGGTCATCCCACTACAATATTATTCAAGTCTTCATGTTATTTCTTCATTATCTCACAACATTGTGTAAAGGCCACAATTAGTTTGTAGTAACCCACATACATAAGAAAACTAGTGTCTTTAATAGCTTACAATTTAATTGAAGTAGACAAGCAAGGGGTCAGAATGAAATCTCTTCAACGCTACACTAAGGGCATACAGATGTCTTGAATATCTGTGCCAGAACAAGAGAAATTTAGAAGGAAACATATTTAGCCAATGTGAACACAAAACATTGTGCACAGACTATCTGACAGACAGCACAAGGTACCCCTACCTAATCAAATGACTCAGTGCAACAACAACAAAACAAAAAAAAAAAGAATGCAGGAATTGGAATCAGCCTTCTCTTTTTGCTATGTTAGCATCTTATCTGTGGGCTTTCCACTGCAATTTCAGCAGCTTCCCCCCCAAGGATCAACAAAGTCCAGCAGCTTTCAGGTGGAGATGCAATACAGAGGGCAAGAAGGAAACAGATCTTTATTTTAAATATCCTGCTCCCTGAGGCGCTCCTGAAAAGACAACAGCAATATTTATGATATTGTAGCCCTCCCTGAGCTCACCAGTTCATGCTATTCCCAGTGGAAATTTAGTCACTGATTTTATTAAGTACAGGTTCAGCTACAGAGCATCTCATCTCTACGTAATCTAAAAAGAAGCCCCGTAGACAGGTTTTCTAACAAAAAGCTTGTATGTCCTTGTCAGTAAAAGCCTTAACACTCTAGTAACAACTTACTTCATGCATCCCTCCAACAGTAGAGACTTGATGTACTGGTGTGAAAAAGCACTTCGATTCAGCTTCAGGAAAGGAACAGTACACTCAAATGACAGGGTGGTTGAGGTTGGAGGAAACCTTTGCCTACTTGCACCACCCCCTCGCTCAAAGCTGTGATGTTTTTCTTTCTTACAGTTCTTAGGAACCTCCCCTGATTGCCATGACTTTTCCAGGATAGTCAAGAGTTGCTTCTCAATGTTATCGGCCAGCTTACTCTGCAACTGTCCCTGTATCCCAAAAAGTCCTACAGATTTACATAAGTCAAGTTTACCCAAGAGTTCATACCATAACATGATCCTCATCCCTGAAGAGAGAGTCTTCCTCGCTGCAGGCTTCCCCAGTGGTTTCAGGGACCTGAGATTCCTGAACCAGTACTGACTGAGGCAAGGTGCCATTCAGTACTGCAGTCTTTAGCATGCCCTTTGCTATAATAAATACGCTGTGATCCAAGCTCTTAAGAAATTTTCTTTACAAGGACAGCTCACTCTAGGAAAGCATTTAAGCCATTCAGTAAGGCCTGGAGAGACTGTGCAGGACTTTTAAATGAACCTCACTATGGAGTACTTAGCTGCTGCATCACTTTCCATTGCAATATCTTTCCACACTAAGTGCTCAGGTCTTTTCAGCTGCTCTGCTCTGTCCTCTCAATGGAGTGGTCTGTTCCTCATATCCTTGACCTGGCCTCTAGTTCATGCTCCTGGCTTGCAAGATACCGTCAGTGACTAATGACTACAGTAGTGCACTAAGAAAACTGCGAAGGGAAACATGATGAAGCCACCAGTCAGTCCTCCACCACACCGAAGAGCAGGATTTGAAATGGTGCAGCTCTTCTAATCCTTCTCCCTACCAAAATGCTGTACCGTAGGCATTAGTGGCTATAAAATTGCTATTGATCTGAATCTTCCCAGCTGCTTTCCCCTCATGTCTTCTGTGCATGGAGTTTTTTCCTTTTCAATCCAGTGCTAGTCATCTGTGCCTGACCAACAGCCTAAGAGACTACAATCCCTTCTGTTTCTGTTCCTGGTTTTTTACATGTATATGGCAAAAAATACACATATGTATGAACATACAAACATATATGTAAAACATCAGAACCATGTTTCCTCCATCCCAATTCACCACAGTGTTTGCCAGGAGCACTTGTGTCTTTCTAGTTTTGCAGTCAAATTAAAAAAAAAATAAAAAAAAAATCAGTTGGTGGGGTGTAAGAGACCTAGGTCAGTTCAAGACTTCAAATATTTATTTTGTATTGATCAGAAACATCTTATTAACTATAAGTAGATGTCTGGTTTTTTATCTGTAGTTCTGTCCTTCTAGTTAACCTCTTATTCTTCACATATAAGTCAGTTCTTAAGGAAAAGAGCCTCAAATAAAGGCACATAAATGGGAAGTTCAAGTCATGTCAATGGATAATCACAAAATGTCGCATGAACAATCCTCTCAGCAGCACAGGTCTCTGATGTAACTGCACTCAAAGCTATTTCTTCTGTTTCTCACGCTCCCTGAGCCACTAAATTTGCATGGCTTTTCTTTTATTCACTAAAACTGGCAGCGTTTCTCAGATTTAACCACGGAACCAAGGCTTTGGTGCTGCCAAAACACAGCTTCCATAGAGATGTATTGTCCTCTACATTCTGACCACAGCTTTTTTGATTTACACAAAGTATAGCAGTTTTGCATAGAAGAGCTTACTACAACAGTTTTTAAACCATCTCATATCCTCCTCTACCTGTCATAATACGTGGGCTGAATATGTTCTATAGGAAAGAAAATTTCTTCACAATATATCTTTAGAATGTCCATGTCCCTCAAGTTAGGAATCCGTAAAGCATCTTTCCCAAAAAATAACAATATGCTAGTTCTTCCCAAAATACAAAGTTGTAGGGACAGGAAAAAATGTAATCAGTCTTTCATCCCACAGTGTTCACTTTTCCCAAACCATACCAGAATTCTTTACCTCTTCTTTATGTGAAGTCTTCTGATACCTTTATTGGATGCGGAGGGAACCTTTGCGACTGAGGATGAAGAAAAGGCTGAGGTACTTCATGCCTTTTTGCCTCAGTCTTTAGTATTAAGACCAGTTGGTCTTCTGATACCCAGACCCCTGAGTGGAAAGATGGGGACAGGAAGCAGACTGAAGCCCCCATAATTTTAGGGGAATTTTTTAGTGACCTGCTTAGCTGCTTAGATCCTCACAAGACGATTGGTCCAGATGGGATAAAATTAAGGGTACCGAGGAAGCTGGCGGAAGTGCTCACCAAGCCTTATTTCCCCTTATTTGCTGGAACAGGCTGCCCAGAGAGGTAGTGGATGACCCATCCCTGGAAGTGTTCAAGGCCAGGTTGGATGGGGCCCTGGGCAATCCAGGCCTGAGGTTGGTGGCCCTGCCTGTGGCAGGGGGGTTGGAGCTCTGTGATCCTTGGGGTCCCTTTCCAACTCACACCATTCTGTGATTCTATGATTTACCAGCAGTCCCGGCTGATCAGGGTGGTTCCACTTGACTGGAAGCTGGCACATGTGATGCCCACCTATTGGAAGGAGGACCCAGGGACTACAGGCCTGTCAGCCTGACCCCAGTGCCAGGGAAGGTGATGGAAAAAGTCATCTTGAGTACCATTGTGTAACACATGCCAGCAATCAGACCCAGTCAGCATCGGTTTAGGAAAGACAGATCATCCTTGACCAACCTGATGTCCTTCTATGACAAGGTGACCTGCTTAGTGGATGAGGGGAAGGCTGTGGGGGTTGTCTACCTGAACTTCAGTAAAGCCTTCAACACTGTTCTCCACAGCATCCCCCTGGAGAATCTAGCTGCTCATGGATTAGATGGGTATACTCTTTGCTGGGTTAAAGACTGGCTGGATGGCCAAGTCCAAAGAGTTGCAGTGAACAAAGTTAAATCCA
Organism: Porphyrio hochstetteri; assembly: GCA_020800305.1. Taxonomy (NCBI): domain Eukaryota; kingdom Metazoa; phylum Chordata; class Aves; order Gruiformes; family Rallidae; genus Porphyrio; species Porphyrio hochstetteri. The sequence continues at coordinate 14,722,887 of CM036911.1, forward strand.
GCTGGCGGCAGGTCACAAGTGGTGTTCCCAGGGCTCAGTACTGGGGACAGTCCTCTCTAACGTCTTCATTAGTGATCTTGATGAGGGGATTGAGTGCACCCCCAGAAGGTTTGCAGATGACACCAAATTGTGTTGGAGTGTTGATCTGCTAGAAGGCAGGATGGCTCTGCAGAGGGACTTGGACAGGCTGGATCGATGACCAGAGACCAACTTTATGGGGTTCAACAAGGCCAAGTACTGGGTCCTGCACTTTGGTCACAATAACCCTAAGCAGTGCTACAGGCTTGTGGCACAGTGACTGGGGAGCTCCCTGGAAGAGAAAGACTTGGGGGTGTTAGCACACAACCAGCTGAACATGAGCCAGCAGTGTGCCCAGGTGGCCAAGGGCATCCTGGCCTGTGTCAGGAATATTGTGACCAGAAGGAGTAGAGAAATGACTGTTCCATTATACTCAGTTCTGGTGAGGCCTCACCTTGAGTACTGTGTCAAGTTTTTGTCCCTCACTACAGGAAGGATGTTGAGATGCTGGATCACTTCTAGAGGATGGCAACAAAGCTGATGAAGGGTGTGGAGCACCCCTCCAGGCTGAGGGAGCTGGGGCTTTCTAGCCTTTAGAAGAGGAGGCTGAGGGGAGACCTTATCCCTCTCTACAACTATCTGCAAGGTGGGTGTAGAGAGGTGGGAGTCAGCTTCTTCTCTCAGGTAACAAGCAATAGGACAAAAGGAAATGGTTTCAAATTGCACCAGGGGAGATTTAGGTTAGATATCAGAAAGAATTTCTTTACTGAAAAGGTAGTCAAGCATTGGAATAGGCTGCCCAGAGAGGTGGTGAAGTCACCATCCCTGGAGGTAGATGTTGTGCTTGAGGACATGGTCTAGAGGTGGACTAGGCAGGGATAGGCTGTGGTTGGGCTCGATGATCTTAAAGGTCTCTTCCCACCTAAGTGATTCTATGATACCCTGACACACCAGCATCCCATAAATCTTTCCTCATGTTTTCCAAAAGGTTGTTCCTGGATAAGATGAGGATATTGAAGACCCTCCACTTTAGTCCCTTTTCTTACAAGCGTTAGTCTTAATAAGGCCTTCATAGTAATTTATTCTCCTTAATTACAGTGTCAGACATGCAGGGAGGGAGAGCTGCAGGCCACAACAGTTATAGAAATCAAAATGAATATATATGCAAAGATGAACCCTTGAAAGTGCTGTTGTTTCTAACAAAACCATTTTAATCACAGTTTTGACGCCAAGCTTTTGTTTTCACCCCAAGGACCATTGAACCTGTAGAACATTTTACACCATTTTCCTCAGAATTTTAACATAATTCCACTTTTGAAATTTCAACTCTGAGGCATTTTATCAGTTAAGAAAATGTGGTACAGATGAACATAGGTATTATCTTTAGCTCCCACAAATCAGTTCCAATAATATTATTCCCTTTTGGCCTAGAAATTTGCCTAGTTTAAGCAATTTCACAAATCAGACCAGTGTGCTTCATTGATCCTTTTCACTTCCAGTATTTTCTCTGTCATCATCCTATACATTTCTGCCCTTTCCTGTCATCTCATCCTATAAGCCACAAAAATATTTTCTTTATAAGGAAAAAGTCCCATTCTGTTATATCTCTGCATTTAAATTGGTTTCTAAGAAAAGGAGAAAGCAAACCTTGAATAAAGCACATATTGACAGTGAAGTGCAGCTAAGCCATGTATTGCATGCTGCTAGTTTTCTTTAAGGCATCAGACATTAAAGTTGAACTTTTGCCTGGTTCCTGTCATTTGAGCTAATCTATTTCTGCTAGGAAACATGTTGGCAGTGGCAGGTGAGGGTCTTTATGGTCGAACTGAAATAACAATATCCCCAGCAAGGCTTTAGAGAAAAGCCAAGTATTGACCACAAGAAAAAGGAGAGAAATAGCAATTCTAAGACCTGACAGGAAACCAAATTTCCCTTACCACTTAGTTCTGTATATGAAAAGGTCAGAACTACACTGCAGAATTGTTCGAAACCTTTAATAATAATAAACAAACTGCTCTGCTTCCCCGCCCTGCTCCAGAAGCATTTCAGCTGGTTGCAGGTAGGTGAAAAAGTTACTTGTATCTTTACTAGGAGACACTTGTAGTTAAACCTAAATGGTCTTTGAGCCACGCATTATGGGATAGCCTTCTGTGCTTACCCATGGAAGGGGACACATATAAAATAACTGGACCAGACCCTAATATAACTTCTTTCCAAATAGATCCTTTGTTCTGGTTCATTTAAGCATCACCCAAGCCTGTAACATGACAAGAGGCCCTTACTTTTCCCCTGTGGTAGGAACTGCCTTCTTTAAGTAATGTTTGGCCATGGCTCAAAAAATACCTGTTATTATCCATTAATAACAATAATAATTTTCCATCTATTAATTAGGAATTATTTTCTGCAGAATAACAGTTTTCTTATACAACCAGCTCAAGTATAATCTATTAACACAAGTCTACTCATAAACAGGGCAGATAGTGCTCAACAGCATACAGTCTCTGTAAGAGGAGGAGCTATAAGACTTATGCAAAAGAATTACACCAACCCCTTGTAAAAATAAGGATAAAAAAAAAAATCCTTCAATCCAGGTCCCTCCTTGTTTTTTCTTTTGGCTCAGAGGGAGAGGTTGTGCTTCACATGCAGTGAGTCCGTTATCTCCCTTCTGATTCTTTCCACATCAAATTAGGTTTAGTTTAAATGTGTGAATGTCAATCTACTAATAAAAAAATTAGATACGTATACATAAATTAGTTACAGCAGACATGTAATACACATATTTGTCTTTTTGTGTGGGAAAATTACAGCTATTTGATTTGATGCATAATTTCTTTGTTTCACAATCCAGAGGGAGTGTAACAGCAGTAGTCATTAACCAGATTGAGAACAGCACATTTCAGTGCAAGCCCATTATCTACCATTCCCTGACTGGGGGTGGTGAGCGGGGTGTTTACCAGAGCCTCTGTCATGCTCACAATAATTCTCCAGGCTTTTCATAACCATTATTTAAAAGATACCTGATAGAGAAGCCAGACTTCATACTTCACTCTTCCACACCTTTCACAGGTTGTTGAAATTAAATGTAGCACTAAAGATTTCCGTGGCAGTTACAAATACATGTGCAAAAAGGGCTTTTTAGCAACTGGGCCACCAGTCTTTTGGAAATGGAAGTAATCCAATTACAGAGGTGTGGAAAGAATTGTTACCATCTGAAAGAACAGAGCTTTACTTCAACACACGAACTGGTTTTCTTAGCTCATTTCATTCTACAATTACTCCAATGAAGTTTTCAAACACTGTGGTTTTTTTCCCTGTTGGTTTTTTTTTGTTTGTTTGTTTTTTAAAGGTAGAGTGGCACAGTGCTAACAGGGGTGGGGAGGGAGTCCTAGAACAGCACTGTGAAATAGAGGATGTTTTGTGGAAAGACATTTGACTTCAGCTTGGGCTGGTCTCTCTAGTCTATCATCTAAGTCATTAAAAAAAAAGAAGAGTTAAATAAAGGTTAATGATCTTAACATCTCTCAAAGGCCTCCAACTTTTAAAAATGCTTGGTTTAGGCAATTAAAACTTTTTATTTTCAGCCTCGTTATGATTTGTTTTCATATTGGAATTTAATCCACAGCATTTTAAGAACCGTTCCTGAAATTGCATTATACTTAGGAATGCATTTGTATCTATCTATATAAAAAGATACTGGGATACTTCTTAAAGTTTTCAACTACTTGAAATTGATAAAACTTTGCTAATTTAATCAAAGTACTAAAACTGTTGGAGTACGATCTACATTTCAAAATCAATTTCTACTTCTCATCTGCTAAATTTCACACATGAAGCGGGTTTTCCACTGTGGGCACTGGGAATATAATTCAAGTCATTTGCATAATTCATCTGCAACAAGGGATAGTCTTATAAAAAACACATGCACTGCGAGACTGCAGTTTAAGGTCAGAGAAAATAGATTTTATAATTTTCATCCTACCTACAGCTGCATTTTATATTTTTCCTAGACACTTCAACAAAAACCCCAAACAAACGCAGAGATACAGATAGCATGATTCTACCCTGCCCAGAGAGTCTCTACTACTGCTACACAGCATGGCTAAAGGCACACAAATACACAACAGGAACAATCATCGAGATCAGCTTTTCTCTTTTCATGTGAAATTTTTATTCAAAAATCCCCACCTGGACGATTTCTTACTGTGGCAGGTTTTTTTGCAGCCAATCTGACACGTATGGGGGAGGACGTGACTGGATACCAAGTGCACGCTCCAGTAACATCCTTGCTTTGTGGGAGTCAAAGTCACAACTGAAGGACAAGACTCTCTTTCCATTACATGGCAAAGGCAGGAAACTGTATTGAACAACCACTTCGGTTTTCCTCAACCAGCCAGGAAAGCAATTCTCCATATAAATATTATGTACACGGCTAACAACGGTGTTTCCCTAAGCAACCTTCTTCACCTCGCACCTTGCTTGAAAACCATCCCTTTTGACTTACTTGAATCTGAAATCACCAACTAGAAGTTTCTTTCTGCACTAGTCTTCTTGTTTATGCTGTACATTGCCCAAAACTGCATAAGCAAGCATTAATTCATCTTTTCTTTGCTGTTTGCAGAAAATCAAAGCGACATTAATTTCCACTGGAATCTCTCAATTACAACCTATTTGGGAATCCTCCCTCTCTTCACCCCATTTTGCAGAAATGTGTACACCATTATCAAGTTAGTTAATCATAAATATTTGACTATCAAAAATACTGCCCATTTTGCAGGCTTCCTGCACGCACTAACACAGGGTGTTTGAAACTGTATCCCAGGGCTGCATTAATTATGCATTGCAACAGCTGCCATAGATCCAGCAGTGCCAGCTCTTTAGGATAGGCTTTGCTGTCTGAATCATGAATACAGGAGCAACAGCCTGACAGCACTGTGCCTCCAGTCCAAGCTGAGTACAGCCATTAGTTTTTATTCCAGCACTGCTGCAGAATGCTCTTAAATCTGGATTTAGTCATGTTAGCACTTCCTCGACAACAAGAGCTTTGCATCATGTTTCAGCCTAAATTTTGTCAGGAAACTATAAGGTTCCAACTTCTAGATCTGGGAATTTTCAGTCATGCTACTCAAAGACAGTATTAGAGATTTAAAAATCCCTGCCCTTGGAGCAGGGTACTGCATCACATGGCAGTTTGAGACCATAGCAGTAGCCACACAGAAGAGCTTCATAATAAAGCTGCTTGCATATTAAGGTGCAGATGAAAGAAAGGACAAGGACAGGAACAGAGCTAGCAAATCAACCTAACTGATTCATAGAATGCTACAGATGTAGGAGACATTTCTGGTTTTAACCAAAGTAATAAGCTTGAATAAGATTGAGGGAACAGAAGATGAACATTATATACGCTGTCTCGTGGGCATCAAAGCAGTTAATTTAATGAATTACATGTGAAATGCTTGAGGTAAAAAACACCTTGGAGACAGTCAACTGTATTCATTATATGCGTGTGTTCCTTATACTTTAATCCTCCTGCAAGGTGTTGTGATCTGCAGTGACAACAATGTAGGTAAAGGCCCTTCTACATACCAAGCAGGGTTCATAATATAGACCTATAAAAGGAGGTTTCATCCACATTAAATTATGTCATGTACATAAAAAAGGAGAGGCTTAGGAGGAAAAAGCTCAAGAATAACACCTGCAAGAACACAAAAGACATCTCAGATTTGTCATTTGCCCAATCTCTGTAATCCACATATCATTCTGTCATCAGCGACTACCTAGTCTTTTCAGTGTTGTTCTTATTCAGGAGCCCCTTTTCCAGACCAGGGGACTTGACCCTAACCTCTGACAGCATCACACCCCCAGCATTGCTTTCAAGAAAGGAGGCAGGGTTTATAACTACATGTTTTACATTTCCAGGGCATATTTTCTAGAATACCATTCCTCAGCAAGTGCAAAGTCTTTTTTTTTTTTTTTAGGGAACAACAGCATTTCTGTGAAAGGTTTGCTGACTCTTACCTGCAACAAGGCATCAGAACAAAGAATGAAGTAATCACAACAGTTACTCTACAATAACTTGTATTTAGCTACATCTTGGGTTCACACAAGTTCATCTGTATTTCTCTTTCTGTGAAATAATGCACTCTGTTCTCCCAGTAGTACTTGCCTCACCAAGCCAACTTCTCACCAGCCTCTCAGCTTCCTATCATTTATTTCTTGACCCAAGTCATACACACTTAGGCAAGTGTAGAGCTGAAAGACCCAGCTTCACTGAGAGTAGTGACCTCCTCATTATTCACATATTCAGGCTGCAACATTTATTTTTATGAGCAAGAGTATCTAAGGGCCAGGAGCTGAACAGCATTTTCTTTGAAAAGAAAAAGTATATAGGCCCTAATCCAAAAAAGCACTTAAAGATATATATAGCTTCAATTATATCAACTTTGACAGGATTACATGTAACTTTTGCTGGATTTGGGTATCTACGGACTCAATTAATATATAGCCAATATTGTTGAATTGATCTAATTACTACATGTTAATCAGTGTGACAGACATTTCAGCATTCAAATATTCAGGTTAAGACTTGGCAGGATAAAAACTTCTAATGGACTGTTTGTGATAGACAATAATCCTGCAACAGACTTTCTGATAGTAGATACACAAAAATGAGCCGCTGTTTACCATGCATTTACTCTTAAATACATAGACCTCCCCACACAGACCTTTTCCCAAGACACTTCAAAAGAACGTGACCCTGATATGTTCAAATAATCTGTGCTTTTCTGACAGCGGGTACGAACACCCCCGCCAATAGTTTAGAAACATGCTTTCACTAATTTCACATTTTGAAGTTCTGAACAAGTTAGCAATTAACATTTCTAAAATCCACTACAAGTACAGCTTTAGAAACCAAAGAACACACCCAGAAAAAAGCATCTTTTAAAATATTCATAGTTTTTACTTATTAGAAGGGTATTTTTTGTAAAGAAGGCAGGCTAATTAGAACTATGAATCAATTCCCACAGAAGAGATGGAAAAGAAGAAAAAAGCAGCCTTGTTTGGATTTATTAGGTGCCTGAATATTTACAGCAGATATAATTTTACATAGGGCCACACAAGAAGCAGATACATCCCTAACAACTTCAGCTGAGCCACCCCAGACCAGGAAGTGCTGTACAATGCCAAGGCATTCAGATGACCTGAAGAAACAGCACCTGAAAACCCACAGATTTTTCTGCAAAAGCAGCATTGCTGCAATTATTTTTACACATGCTGAGAATTCCTTCCATTTGTATCACTTGTTCGTTTTTCTCATGCTTCACTCACTATCCCTCTCCGGTATTTAGAAATTAGTTATATGCTGCTCATTAATTTAAGGTCTAAATGAAATTCCAGAAAATACACCTGAAGATTGTTTTCATTCCCTCTAACGTTAGATGAACTAGTTTCAAAGATCCCAGAAAAGCTGGGTGTAGGGAGATCTGATGAAGTAACTACTCCAAGTTTTTCAGCAGTAACAGAGCAAAGTTTTCTGCAACAACTACATTATATTCTGGTTCAGGCAAGTACAGGGTAACAAACGTTTTAAATGTTAAACTAATTGAAGGCATATTCATACTTTTCAATATAAAAACACATTCAACACACAAGTGTTAGCTGTCTGTTTAACCACCATACTTCTTGCATGTGCAATTCAGTTACTATGAAAGGAATTTTTTGTCTTTTGTTCCAAAGAACATTGCTGCAACCTCCTTCACTGCCAGTGGGAGCCACTGTCATTTGTTTCTAACCAAAAATTGGAGTAATTTTGAACATCCAAACCTAGATGTATTGATAATAACAAATTATATGATATTTCTAGAAGCACAAATGTATGTAACATGTTTTCCATTACCTATCAACGCCAGCCAAGTACCAATATGACTTGTCTTAGCTATTTTAAAACAATTAAGACAGCCCTGTACTTTCTGTCCATTATTATACAAAAATTCAGCAATCTATTCTTATTTTTAATACATTAATACCAAACACTATACAAGAAGCATCTCCACCCTGGGTCAGAGCCTGTCTCCACACTGTGGTGCCGACTTCAAAGCATGCTGATCCCTCTTCCTGCCACCTAGTTCTACTGCATAGCAATAGCTTCTGGCTCCATGAGTTTGGAATGCACTAAATTCTCACAAGTCAGGGGTTTCTTTATTTGTTTCTCATATATACTGTGCAGATTGCAACAACTGTTGTAGTAACAGAAAACTTCAAATCCATCCACCTTAAAATGCTTCCAACTGTAAGACACACTTGGAAATACCGCAGATGCTACTTTGGCTGTAGGTCAGCACAGGTATACTCACACTGAGTTTGTACAAGTCAGTCTGAGGAGTAGCTTTACAAAGGTCTTGGTGTAATGACACCACTTTGAACATATCAAGTGATTTAATTTTCCACATCTGCTTTCAGAAGGGCATTTGCACTACAAAGCTGATGTCCTGCAGGTACAAGGTTTCACTTTTAAAAACCTCTCAGGCACTAGAACTACCTTAAAAAATCCCTGGGCTTTAGTACCTCATTTAAACCTTCCCAGCATTTCTAAAACAGATCCTAATATTAACAGCTTCAACTAGAGCTTCATTCCAACCTAAGACAATACATGTAATTCTCGGCTGTAGATATCACTGAAACATACCTCACATCCTACGTTGTATTCAACATGGAACCCAACTTCATGTATTTCACGAAACTCTCACACGAACAGGTACAAGCACTGCCACATCCCTGTTACCACACTCGGTTCATTGTAAACACAGTGATTTCCTGATGGCACCTTCGTAATTCCTTAAAACTGTCCCTTGGCCGAAAAGCCCCAGGGCCCCTCATTTTAACACAATTATCCAGTTACTGAATTTCCACTTCAGATCTCCGTCTCTCACGTAACTAAAAGGACTAAAGGAAGTTATACACATGGGGAAAGCCACACTCCTTGCTTTCCCTTCTGTTTTACAGGGACAGACAGAGACTGAGAGCCTGGACTAGAGATTTTTTTAAGAGCAGTTTTCTAGCAGATGACACCATTACAAGGTTATGCCAACAAAAAGTGTTGCAGTTGTTGATTTTGCATTGCCAGGAGGGAGTATTCTCTCACTTGAATATTCTTATTTTCCTTTATTTGTTTTGGTTTTGCTTTTAAAGATGTCACAATGAACAAATATAGCATAGATAGGCATATACTTGTGGTGAATCATGTTGCTAAAATCAGGTGTTAGCAGGAATGAGTGGCTCTCATCACAAGATTTCTCATCTCCTGTGTAGTTATGTTATAGCTCCCTGCAATGAGACTAATTTTGGGATGTGACCTATAGCAACCAAGGGGGATGCGGGGAGGGCAGTTCTCCTTACCCAGCATGTTTACAATTGTTTAAGTTCTTTATACTTTTACTAAGACCTCCTTTCTTAAGAACATCTTCTATTAGATATATTGGCTAGTGCTAATTGTAAGGATACTGGGGCCATGGCCCATAGTCTGATCTAACAGTTATTATTTAAATAGCACTTAAAGCCTTTGCTGATGTGATATAAATTCACAAAACCACAATTCCATAGGTAGTTAGAAGTAATGAAACTAATGGTGCACTACCACCAACATCCTTTCAGCTTATTCAGTTTTCCACTGTGACTTGGATTCTATATTTCTTTATATAGTTGTGTATATTAAACCAGATCAAAAAATAAAATAGAAAAGGTTATATATTTTCTGAAAACCTAAGCCTGATTTTACCTATTATAAGCCTATATGAAATATTTACTTCCAACTTGTCATTAACAGGGGATTGATTGGTAGCTTACTTGCATTAATATTCCTCAGATTTTCAGAGACAATGTCATAGAAAAGATGAATCCACAGCTTTTGCTGACTGGCCTAAGTTTCACGGCTTTGATCTGAGGGCTTCTTTTCATAAGGGCAGTCATAACCTATGGAACAAATATCACCCCATGGACTGGATCTGAACAGCTTCTCTCAGCCTCTGACACTACAGCAGCAGTGTGTGGACAAATCTACACTCGATGCAGAACTATCACCTCAAACCCCAATCTTGCAGAAATGGGTTGTTAATACAGTGTTAGTGTTCTCTGCTGATAATACAGTGCTTGCTACAAGTCATACTAACACATACAGTCTGGCTTTACACTAGTTAGGTAATTTAAGGCAAACCGTAGTAAAAACTAGTGTAACACTGGAAATATGAAATGAGAGTTGATTAATTTTTCTGTTAATTTATACTTGGAAGACATAACAATACAAGCCCTTCTGCACACTGTAAATCACCTCCATTAATAAGTCATCTCATTCAATTTCATTAGGAAAACAGAAATAAAACATTTAATTTCCAATGAAGAGCTTTCTAAACCATCAGTGCCACACATGTATGTCTTTCTATAATGTATCTTGTAGAGATTAACCTGCACCATGATCAGAATGGTCTTGATCTCAGTTAAATGCATTCTTGAAGTACTTAAAATGTACTGCTTCATCAATGATATTTTAACAAGGTTGTCAAAAAAAATATAATTTTTCATCCTGCTTTATTTCACTTTACTCCAAGATACAGTAATTAACAAGTCTTTAGATGCTGGCAAAACTGTCCCTTTTGAAGTTTCTAGAGAGCTGTCACCCTGGAGATAAAGACAGATTATTCAATCTTGACATTATAATTGTGAATACAAGATAAAAGACTGGATTATCAACTTCATAACTTCATGCCTAAGAAGGAAAAAGAAAAAAAAAAAAAAAAAGGAGATCACCATGAGGTAGCTTTAATTTTATGTCTAGTTTTAAGTGTTTAAGCACTTGCTTAAAGAATGAAGAGAGGGAGACTCATGTCTTCAAAGGGTGTGAATTAAGGTATATATACTTTTGAGTATTCCAATAAAAAATACTAGCATTATCTTTTATTTATAAAATCACACTGGAATACTAGGGTAACTATCTGACAGGCAAGTGATCCCTGCCTAAATGCTGGGTACTTTTAAGTGTTGTAGCTACATCTCTTCCTTTACAGAGAGCGCGCGTACAGGAAATGATGCACTAAGCACGTCACAGAACTGGTTGTAGCAACTCTTTGCACCTGACACTGCAAGAAGAAAAAGACTAAAGACCAAAGAAGGCTGCACCCTGTGACTGTAGGTGGTCTGTAAGGTGGGCAGTGCATCATGTCTTTCTCATGGAAAACAGAGTTAAACTGTGTAGCTGACCATCTGAAGTCTAAATCAGCAGGAAAAATTGCTGTTTTGTAACAGCTTTCCAGTAGTTTTGTTGATACCAACAGAACAGCAAATCATCAAATTTATTTGTCCTTTGAATTCTATTGGTTCAGTTTGTGGAAAACAGGAAAATGCATCAGGGAGATGACCCATCAGGATAGAATTTAGAGATTAATATGAAGTGTTTCAGGAACTGTTTCATGGCCCTGATAGAGTTCCTACAAGGAGTAGGAACCTAATGTCACAACAGACTGACATGCTGAGTGTGGTCCAAAATCTTACCAATTAGGACTCTCACTGTCAGCAAACCTGAACTGCAGAATGAAAACAGCGTGGTTAACCAGACTGGTAAAAATGCCTCTCAGAATCAAGAAATCACTGAAAGCTGGGGTGGTGATCAATTTAAAAGCAACATATGGGATTTTAAAAAGTAATTAAACTAAATCCAGGATATGCCAAAATCCAATTGAAAGATAAAATTATCAGGAGAGTTCAGAACTGATCATGAATCTTTCTTCAAACACATAACAAAGACAAATACTATCAGATGATCTACAGGCCAGCTGATAAGAACACAAATGAAGCTCTTGAAGATGCAGCAGAAATCCAAAATCATTTGTGTCAGTATTGACTGTGGAAAAGACAAAGGAGATGCCCATGCTGTGGCTCTTTTCAGAGGAGTCTGACCGATCTCAGAATTGAAAGCATTTCTAAGGAACATCAGGAAAAACTGGACAAACTATAACATGCCAAGAATTAAGGAGAAACTCCTGGAGGTAACAGCTTAATCATTAACAGCATCCAATAGTTGCATAAAAGTGTTCAAATGCCTGATTTGTCAGTAGAAATTGTGTCTGGTAGCTTAAGAGAAGCAAGGGAAATCTAGCTCAGGGGAAGATTGCACTAATTAAAAGGAAAAAAGCAAAACAAACAAGAAAACACAAAACCCCACCCAACAAAACTCTACTGATATGAAATGAACATCCAAACAGCAGTGTCCAAATCAGTTGAATGATCAGAAAGTGTATGGGAAGTACCACATCTGCTTGGACTTTCTCATCCCAAGACATTCACTTTCAACCACTACTGGAGACGAGATCAACTGGCTTTTAGTCAAAACCAGTATGAGATTCTAAAGTTTTAGTGTTAATGTATCTAAGCAGAATGAAATCCTTTTACCCAGGAATTTCACCAAGTATGTGTAACAGAGACCAGACCACAGAGACCAATGGCAATGCTGGGTATATAACTGACTAGACTAAGTGAATGAGAGCCAGAGAATTGACTAAGCTTTGTATACACTTAATAAGGTCCTGAACCACTAGGCAATATTCATACAGAAGGAATGATACAGAGCAAAAGTGATCATTTCCATCCCTGTTTGTACAAAACACTCATGCAGCTTCAGCATCTGATCAAGTCCCACAAACTTACCGTCTGGTCAGAGCAGGTGGTATTTTCTTCTTACATTATTTCAGTAAATGCCTCAAGAAATGAAGATCCAGAGAGAGAACACAGAGAAACCATCTCCTGGGAGTCGTTAACCACTTGTGTCAGAGGAAACATTACATAGCTTCTCCTCATGCTTGACACTGCCAGGATACCACAGTGTGTTTAACAAGGATTAGAGTGAATATCCCAGTACACTGCTACCACTTACATTTACAGAATTTGGACAGGACTACAGTTAAAAGTAGAAAGAGCAGAAATTGAATGGTGTCACTTGGTACACTGATGTAGTATCTCATTATATATTTCTAAGACATCTTAGTTTGGAACCTTACAAAATTATATAGGAACCTTCATGACAGAAGAGTACTATCAAAATTATCTATTGAAAAACATTTTATAACTACAGTTTTGTTCAGCACTAAAATAAGGAATTTCCCCCTTAAAATTCCTCACCTTCTAGTTAAATATCATAGTCCAGGTTAATTACTATCAAAACAGCAATCTGTTAGGATTTGATCAATGTTCAGCTAAATCCAGAAGTTTGGGGTTTTTTTCTACCCAGAAAATATGCAAGACATCTTCAAAGTCATGGAAGCCCAGGGAGCTGCATACCATTTAAAGAAAATGCTCTTAGATGAAGTGTTTCAAGAGGAATGGCAGGAAAAAATATCTGCAGTTGCACTGGAATATTCACTGGGTGATGACTGTTAAGGATACTTTTTTAGCATAATAAAAAGCAGTAAGCTCTTGATAAAAATCTGTTTGAGACAACCATTTGGCATGAAATTTGATTGCATCTGTTTTTTGTTTTCTTTTCCTCTCCAAACAGCACAAGTGTTCATAACAGTCATTTATATCGGGTTAATAAGATCTTTGTGATACTGCACACTTTAAAAGTCATCATTCCTTTTTAAAAGTGAGCCTATTTGTAAATGAAGTCTTTGTCCAATTAACTAATAGAACAACTGTACTGTGCTAACGCACACACCAGCTTTTTTCTGCTTGGCTCTTCCTACATATTGATTGCAGTGCCACAGTCAAGACAACAGATGCAGTTTCCTGTAGTAGTGATGTTTAGTGCATATTTAAGAAGCCTTCATTACTTCTTTTAAACCTGCCAAAGAAATTTGAACTATGAAGGCTGACAAGAACAGGTATGGAATACACACATTTGTTTTGCAAGTTTTACTCAAATTTCTTTCAGTGAAGACGGCATGCAATGCAGGGTCTAAGAAAAGGAGTGGTCAAAAATCTGCATTTGAAAACCTTTGCTCATTTTAACATTGAAAAACAAGCAAGTCAACTATCAGGTGATTCAAACCAGTACAAGTCCAGGCACCTCAGATATTACAGTGATTTTTACTAGATGCTACGTAAAAGAAATAGAAAAAAAAAATAAGAGCTGGGTACTTGGGTTATCCTCATCACCTGCCATCCATTGCTAGCCAGAGAGATTGTCCAAGTCCCATGGAAGCATTTAAGGCCAGGTTACATGGGGCTTTAGGCAACCTGGTCTAGTGAGGGTGTCCCTGCCTATGGCAGGGGATTGGGGGGATGGTGGGGAACTAGATGATCTTTGAGGTTCCTTCCAACCCAAAGCATTCTATGATTCTGTTTCCATCCTTCACCACTTCTACATGCTGACCCTGGATAACTAACACTCAGACATTTTAAAGCTACATCACAGTGTAATGACTTACAGAGCACTGAAATTAACCACAAAACTCAGTTGATTCTGGGACAGAAATTGGGTCAGATATTTGAAGACACCCATTCATTCTGTTTGACTGCATTTTAACTGTTTAAGTGATTTATCAAAGTTCACTAGCAAGTCTCTGGTAATTAAGCCTCAAAAAAATCATGTCTATAATGAATACCATACTACTGTACCATTACCTAGCTACAAAGAAAACAGCTATATGAGTGACTAGTTTAGATATCAAAGATTGAAGACCTCTGCAGGCTGCTGGTGTAAGACTTTGACAGAAGCAAGCATAAACTGCACTGCATACAAAACACTGTCAAATCCGCTGAGATCATTTTTGTACTGTCAACTTCACCAACGAGCCAAGAATCTGAACCAGTGTGAAGGCTCAACTACCACCTTCTCCCAACCAGGTCAGACACAGGCACATTGACCAGGTTTAAAGAGAATTCTGTAGTTCTGATGCTACTGGATTTGTCTATTCTGTCATCCGAGTGCCACTTTGCAGTTTCTGTTTCTGTGTATCTTACATTTCATCAGTGCTAATTTCCTTTCTAAAAACCTGAAGGGAAATTCACCCTCATGGTAGGAAGATTATTAACATTATAATTTTGGAATTATTTTTACAGTAACCTTCAAATGAAAAGGAAAAAGGAATACCAGAACAAATACATTGTTGTTTGTGTCCTAAATCTCTAGTATTCTCTGACTTGAAATGTTAATGAAATTGCTGGCAGATCGTGGCATATCTGTTACTATCACATTATAACATCCAATAGAAACACATGAGGTGCTTTTACACTGTTTAAAAATGTTTTAAATATTGTCTTAAGAAGCAGGTGTCAAATTATAAAATCAATCAGAAAAATTATGTGTTTTTCCCCTGAAGATTTATTAATAGAAAACAAACACTTACAAGAACCTAATATGATTTCTGTGGCTTTTAAAAAAAAATTAAGATATTGTAGAAATGAAAAGATAAGTACTTCCAAACATGGAAGTACTTAGCATTTTAAAGTGCTATACAGTGTGTGAAGAACCTCTCATCTCTGAGTGCATCGTCCTTATCCACTAGGTTAACTCAAGCTGCTGCTATATTGGCAGTGAGTCTACAAAGACCAAGGGAAGTGCTACTACTTCAGTTAAGGCTTCATGCTTGGGTTCTTCTTGATAGCTCTGAAGAAAGTTTTTTGTTTGGTTGGTTTTGTATTTAATATGGGGGAAGTGTACTTTGCAACCTAGCGTAACTCTCAAGAGCTAAACCTTTGGGTAGTGAACAGATTGAGAAGAAATTCTTTCTGTGAATATTTGTCCATAAAGGCAAAGTTTTCCATTACTTCAGTGAGGCCAACAGTTCATTCTTACTCTTAACCTTCGTCTTGAAATGCGCATATATATACACACATATATATAAAGAAAAACCAAAAGCCATGTTCTGGAAAGCAACCTAGTTTATCTGACTTGCCCTCTAAATAAGATTAAAGACATGGGACCTAGAGAAGGAGGACTCAACATAACAATGGCATATATAGTTTCTTTTCGTGTTCCATTTTTAAAACAAGCCCAACAGCGAGGTTTAAGAGTCAATGAAACCAACTCAGTCCTTACTCTATGCTTATGGAACTTTAATGCTCAAGGAAAAGGCCAGTGCCAAGGCACACCAGGAGATGCACGAGAGGGTAGTTATGGCAAATAAGGCCACAGGCCCCACTCCTAGCAAAGAAATTACCTGCCACTGCTGTAACCAGCCCAAGACAGTGACTGTGTAGTTGGAAAGGAAGGGCTAGGGGTTCATGTGAAAGGGTGCACATTCAGAAACACAGAGAAGGACAGCCACCTATTCTCTCCTTATCATTGGGATTTCCTATTATGCAGAGGCTTTTGCTGCAATGCTACAACTTACTTCCCCACTGAACTGATTACAAAAGTTTACACAGCCTCTGTGGTTCCCCATAACTAAAATAATTGGTAAAGGTAATTCCCTTTAGCTCAAAGGTTTTTTTCAAGAATACATTTAGGATACAGTGGAAAAGGGATTTATCTATTATGTGAAAATATTTTTACATTTTCTAAATTAAAATAGGTCAATTTTCCAACCCCTATGATTCTACGATCTATTTTCAGGTACTCAATCTGCCCTGCAATGCTTCTTGAAACATAAGTCCTCTCTCCACTGTCCAGCTCTGTCCTTTTGCAGCTTACGGGATGACACCACACCAATCCTGCCTGCTTTGGTCTCTAGCAACCCTTATGCCAGAGATGAAACAGCAGCAAGCTCTGTCAGTTCCTGCAACACACACACATGCCCAAACATCACAGAGGCTTATCTAGAGACTTCTCTGATCACAAGTTTTATGGGGGAGCTTCTGTCTTTGCAGTCACCATTGGTTGAGCATCAGGAGCTTTGCATCTCCTTCAGGCTTATAGAGTCACCAGAAGAAGGAAAAAATCTGATCCCATGTTTTCTTACTGCTCTATAGAATAATCTGTGCTTGATCCACAAATAACTCTGGCTCAAGAACCTTGAAAAGCCAAAATCAATTTAACATAGCTGTTAACATGCTATGCCCAAACTATTTGTGGAACAAATGACAAGTAAAATGAGATAGTTACAAAGGCAATTGTACACTGGACACAATATAGGCAAGAAAATTACACACACACACACTCCCCATGTATTTCACATTTTATATTTTTATCACTACTGCTTTTTTGTTCTACCACACCAATGTATATTTTAATAACCTGTCCCAACACAGCACCAGGATATCATCAGGAACATGCTAGAAAGCCCTCTCAGGGAGTCCCAGGATGTTTTGGTTTGCTTGTTTGTTTTTTTTTAATTCTATCACCAAAAGGGAATTACAGATTTGTTTAATATTTTTGACAAAGTCCTGACAACATAGTGGGTATTTCTTTTCTACTTCTGACACAATGTAGATATCTTCTTGAGAGTGCTAAGAAGTATCCCTGCTGAAGATAAATTATAAAATTTGATCCAAAAAAGAATTTTAGGGAGATAGGGCTTGCTTTTGGAGAAAAACAACACTTCCAAATATGTTGTACTTAAGGTATTTCCCAAGAAGAGAGACTCCTCCTCATCTTTCAACCGGTAATTACGTAATTTCAAAAATATACCATACTGTTAGTATACTAAATAAATTTCTCAGTAACAAAAAATTAAATAAATCACTCCAAGAACGTCCTTTACATGAAGCATCTACAGGTTATTATCCTCTGCAAGAGCAAAAGGAATAGAAAATCCATTCCAGGTCACCCTTGAAATAAATTCCTGGATACTTCTATTTCACCCACCCCAGCTGTAGGCATGTCCCTTCAAACATTTATTTTGACGCTCAAGAGAGAAATCTGCAGTCACCTGTTATGGCACATCCACGAAACACTAATTCCTCAGTTTTAAATTATTTATTTGTTACTAAGTTGAATCACTAGACCACCTCTGGGGTTTTTTTTTTTGGCTTTTTTTTTTGTTTTAGTGATTTTAAGTATAGCCATAAAGACTGGGTGCATAAATACCACCTCTCTGGAAAGAATGCCAGTTTTCCTCCATCAGCCATATCTAACTGCATTACACTTCTATATTTAAATACCATAAAGCAAAGCATGGGCAGATGCTAATGTAACAGAACTGTTCTGAGGAACAACGCAACCAATTTATCACATGTATACCATCAACAGAGAACTACACAATAGCACACTTTAAAGAGATGTTTAAAGTTTAAATCCAACACAGCCAAATAGATCTGGAAGTCCATATGCCAAGAAAGTTTGAGAACTGACCCAATAATTTAATCCAGTACATTAAAATAAGATCCCATTAGAAACAGTAACCTCTTAAGAGGCTACTATTAATCTTGAAGTCAGACCAACAGTGTGTGACTTGTCCTACACAGCTGCTCAAGTTGGAGAGGGAGCATAAAGGCCTCCTCTTTCATCTCTCCCCAGCAAAGCAACTAATCAAAACCGCTGTCCTCACACTTCACAGGGCAACCTGCAGCAGAGCTGGTAGAGTGAGGCAGAGCCATACACTAAAAAAAGCTTCCCAGCTCCTAGAACACTGGGATTTGTAAGCCCAACGCTTTCGGGAAACAAGACCCCAAGTATACCACTACCTATGGGAAGCAGGAGCTAGATAAGGGAGGTAAGAATACTGTTCCACTCCATAGAACAAAAATAATCAATTAGGGAAAGCAGCCCTTAACCTTTCAAGTGGATTACACTGTGTGTGCAAGGTACCATGTGCCCTGAAAATCCCATGAAGCAGCAATTCTTTTCTCCTGTGCTCTTATGAGACATCATATTGCCCAAATACTGAGGCTTAATGAAAACTGCAGCTTGCAATGATGCAACTTTCCCAAACACAAAGGGAGACAGCCACACACCAAAACTCCTGCTTCAGACATTGCTTCAGCCTCAAAAACCTGCTCTGAATGACCCTTCCTGAGCACCTACTGAAGTGCTGGGTCTCTCCTGAGCCTCCCAGCCTGGGGCTATTCATCTAAAAGTCTGGTCCAGCCCACCATCAGTAGACTAATGTCACTAAACCTGAGTCCTCCCAAATGAAACTTTTCCACTCACAAGCATATTCTGTGTTTAAATGCCATGAAAAATATAAATTGTTCTGCTCAAACCCCAGCAGGTTCCTTAATGACTAAGCTACACTAATTAGTAACAGCTGTTAATGAAGTGAGCAGGTACAAACCTAACCTTGAATTAATGCATGAGGTTCTTAGACTGAACTAATATTCAAAGGGAAGCTGTTAAAAATTAGACAAACAACATGCAGAGGTCAAAAATTCTGTTGGCAAGATCATATTATTTCTTTCAACTCCAGAGATACCAGTCTCCATCAAATGCAGAACATATTTCTACTGAAACCTTATAGCTTTTGTTCATCTTATGCTAACTGAAAACCTGCCATTACTTCCACAAAACTAATGTATCTTTCCTTAACGATTAAAAAAGCAAAATACTGAATATATACAATAACCCACATTTGGAACAGTGCTGTTAATGGTTGATTAACTGTATAATTACAGATTTGGAAAAATATGTATTTATGACATCTGTTTGGAAAGTTTCATTTGGACAAGAACAACTCCTGTATAACAGCAGACAGTAGTAAAATCAGAATCATCACATACTACTCAGCTCTTTAGCTGTTAAACTGTATTTTGATTTGCTTCAACTGCTTTAAACTCAGTTTCTAGTTACAGAAACTTTATTTCTATAAATTTTCTGCTAATGTGGAATATAAGTCAACAATAACAAGAAAAGGGAAATTAATAATTACGCCTTACAGGAGCGTTCCAGTAATCCAGATACTGCAACACACCTGTTTCCATTTTCTATAGTGTTAGTCACAAAACTTGAGGTTTCTGCCCTTTGCTCTGCAACCAGTGCACAAGCAGATCTATGGCTAGCTTGAAATGCCCTTCCCAAGGCTGAAATTAAATGACTCTTCCCACTCTTCTACTAGTAAGACACTTTTACAAGCATCCTTATTCCCAGGTGCCCAATGGTGAAGTTAAGTTACATGTTAGAAACTACCACTACCATCATCAGCAGCAGATTTTCCATCCAGAATGCTACATTGCCAATTACTAAAGCCATCTTCAAATGAATACTTAATACAAACAATTTGCCTTCTAACCATATTCTAAAACTGTTCTACAGAAATACAAAGCAAAATGTCCTTAAATATAAAATGCTATGGAAATCAGCCTGTTATTACCAAAGTCATGAATGAAAGGGGGAAAAAGAATGAGAGAAGGGGAACACATTTACAAAGTTACTTCCAAAATGTTTATCTAACTGTAATTGTCATCCTCTGTACTGTAGGTAGAGCTGTGTAGATACCCAGTTAGAGCTCTTAGAAATCCTTTTGGGACTTCTTAGCATGAAATAGTAGGTAGGGAGAGATAGCTAGGTACTAAGTGTTATATATTTACATATTGGCCTTAAGGATGCCATGTTCACATTCTTTATCCCATATAGTGTTCATTTTACATTAATAATCAATTATTATTTTTGGTGATTAAAAACAAAAAATCATTACTGAGTTTCAGTAACTGTATCAAAACAGAAGTCTAGGATTTCCCAGCAGAGGTATTTCTGCTCTTACACGGTATGCCCTGGAAATCTTGAAATATAGAAGAAAAATCAACAACAGAACAGAATCATCTATATGTAAAGATTTACAAGACTGATGCAGCTTTGGGA
The DNA here is from genome assembly GCA_020800305.1 of Porphyrio hochstetteri. NCBI lineage: Eukaryota > Metazoa > Chordata > Aves > Gruiformes > Rallidae > Porphyrio > Porphyrio hochstetteri. Next base: position 14,743,561 of record CM036911.1, read on the forward strand.
AAAATGAAAATCCCAAGAACACCACACTAAAAAAATAAAGCTAGTAAAAAACCAAGCAGATGGCCTTTTTAATCTTTCTTTAGAAATAAGCTTTTTTTTATTTGGTCTTTGAATTTTTGTGTGCGTCTGCCCAGAGATTTGCATGAATTCTCAAGCCAAAACCTGCACACACCAATTGAAAAACCCTGATTTATACGAGTGACTTTTAGATATTCCAATTGAGTTCCAAATTCATAAACTCAGTCTGGACATTGCTTCTGTACCAGTATCACTATTTTAATTATTTCACTTCTCCAGACATTGTCCCCAGTGTAGCTGCAGTATGCCAGCACATCTTTGCTTTTATACCAGGATATCTTATTCCCCCTTCCATTACAGAACACATTCCCTTACTATTCTTTTTAATCAAAATAATCTATAGGTAGGATGGAGGGGTCTCTTCCTCTTTTTACTTCAGAACTTTCACATGCAGATGAACCTCGGCCTAACTACTGAACATTGCAGTCAGAATCAAGTCCCATACATCATGTAAGATTGGAAACAACTCCTGTGATTTCAGAGGTGGTGTTGTGCAGGGGCTGGATGGTGGCAGGGTAAAAGAAATGCCAGGATTTCTGGATACCAACTGCGCAAACCAGCAAGTCGTTGAGCACCTGCTGAAGAGACCATATGAAAAGTGGGTTGAAGCACATCCTAAATCTACTGTAATAGCTAAACATATAAGTAATGAAAGCAAAGTCACAGTTGTTCCAGAAAATGATGGCTTATTTGTACATTCAAGTTGGTATGAATGTGAATTCCACGGTTTTAAACAAAAAATGCCAGCAGGGTTTTTTTAAAGAAAAATTTTCAGTTTTCCCTTCATTTTTAACATTTCCCCTTATTTCACGTGAATTTTCTTCTAGTTTATGTCCTCAGTGGTGAGAGACAGCTCTGATGGCATGAATTCCAAATAAAAGATGATCATTGAAATACACTGAGAAATAGCATTTACAGAAAAAAAAAATTATTCTTCTTCAATATGACGGAAAACTATTTTCCTTCAATATGTGATTAGTCCAAAAAGTACGAACTAGAAGATTTTATTTTTTTTTCCCCAAAAACTCAACACCAAAGACAGCAAATAATTACCTCAAAACCGCAAAAAGTCACTTGGAATTTGCCAAGAACTGAGTACTTCTGTACTTTTTACTGATGGGTCCATTCCTAGGTTGTATTAAGATCTGAAATCCCATGTTTCTTCTGGCCTTTAGGATAAATCATAACAGTTTGAGGCTCTGCCAGACATCTTCCAGCAAATCCACCTCAACACTATTGCCCTCGACTGTCTCCCCTGTCCCTCTGGATAAGGTTATTGACCCCAGAGATATTTCCAATGCAGTACAACTAACCGCAAGCCAGGTAGCCACCTTCATTTCAGAGACAGTACACTGCAGGGTTCTTCACTAAAAGCTTGGTAGAAAAGACTATTTCTTAATTCTAACACAAGTGTTTTTAGCAATGCACCCTATTTCTAAGTTGCTCCACTTGGAGAACAGCAAAACCTACAAGCAGTACCAGACATCACCAAGACCACTAGAACAAGTAACCCGACTTTGGTTTGTTTATCCAACCATAGTATGATTTGCAGCCCATCTAAGTATCAGTGTTGCTAATTAACACAGTTGGGAGAGTAGGAATGCTTGAAAGATCTTGATACCCTTAGAAACAAACAGAAAAAAACCTGTACAGCACACCTGTAAGCCATGCCTGAAAAAACCCAAAAAGAAACAGCTGAGTGGAATTTAAAAATAAAAATCTATTAAGCAGTCAGCAAGTGCACAAAGGAAAACAGTTGTCTTTTTCAGTGTTTCATCAAAATGGCCAAATCAAAATTTCAGTGTTAAGTATAAAGCACACAAGTACCTACTTAACTGGAGTCGAATTCAGGCATAGGTACACAATGAACGTTATGCTTAAATTGCTCGGCAGCTGGACCCTAAATCAGCCCCCACACATTACTAATGTTGGTGCACAGTAGCACCCAGTAACAAAACTGACAGGTAAAAGGGAGCATTTACAGACACCACATTGACAGCACGAGTTTGCTTAAAGAGACTTGCTCATTACAACTTATTACCTTCAAGTTACAAGAACATAAAAGTGGAAGTGCAGATGATTACACTAAGAAAATTTTTTTAAAAAAATCAATACAACAAAATAAAAACTTCTGCAGACACCATTGAAATGGTCTTTCCTCATATGCACATGAGCACAATTGTCTTTTGGCGTGCACGGCAGATCTCAAGACAGCATGACTTTTCCAGAACGATGACTAAGGAAATGACACTCCTATCAAAAATAAGGTTAACGTGTAGGATAGAAGAAGTTTACATACAGTTCTGGTCTCATTTCGCCAGCATACCAACACAGTAGCAAAATAGTTATGAGACCATAGATGTGGCTAATTACTAAGTTTAAAGCAGAATTCTTATCTGTTCCAATATGATTTGTCTTCTGTTTTTAAGCGTATTCTTTGAAGAGTTGCCCAGCATCTCAAAATATTAGATTAAGAGTCTCAGTTATAGTAGTACAGAGTAAAAAGTAAGAAGGAAGCTCTATTACATATTATTGGGTAACTCAAATTACTGTAACCAACTAGAACGCACCAAAAGATATATAACTCTGATAAGGTTCTGAAACAATTTGAGTACCTTCAAGTCTGTATCTATAAGGACACCTTGGCACCCTGGCTCTTGGCAATGTGCACATCAGAGGCTCTCCTGAAAAACTCTGAGGAGTTATTTCCAAGAGGAAACATAGGCACTATTAGCAAGACCATTTTCTGCATGCTTTGCTCTCCAATAGGGATACAGAAGAACATTGTGCCAAGTTTGGCTCCCTTAGAACAGGACAGTCAGACTGAGATGGGTACTGTGTGTCACAAAAACTGTCAAAAGATCAATTGTAAAAAGCATCAAACATGAATTTCAAATCAAAGTTTTATCTCTCAATACAGAGCAATGAGTTTCGTGAGCCCACAGACGGTATCAGTAGTGAGTAGGTATGGGATTACAAGGGGGAAGTCTGAAGTGTTTGGAGTGTAGAAGCATTAACACATAGTGAGAAAAGGAAAAACCCAAATTAAACTATGCAATAGGTACTAATTCTACAACCCACCTCCTACAGCTATGAAAAAATGTGTCTTCATAAGAAAAAAAAAACAAGAACAGCAAAAGGCAACTTACTCAAGTGCTAACAAAAAACTATGGTGAGAATGAATACACTAACTATGGGCTTACAAGCACCAGTTGCACTTTCACAGCATAAGATGTAAGTGGATAACCTATGAGTGAGACTTCTGTGAAGTAGAACATCCACTCAACTGCTGATTTACTCTTTAAGTGGGAAGAAAAATGTCAGAAGTAATTTAAAGTTTCTGTAGTTTTAAGATACTACAGCACTAAATCATCTACTGGGCTTATGAAGACAAGGAGTTTCAAGAGGCCAGGCATTTGCACTACCTCTATTGAGCAAGCTGTTTGCCTCAAAACATAAATTAATAAAAGCAGTATTTGCAGAAAATTTCTTCTCTCTACCCTAAGAAGGGTGCCAAAAGTTATATGGAAATATGATTCACTGAGAATATTTCCAATTGTTTTCATGCTCTTTGGGTTCAGTTCAAGTATTTTAAGGATGGCATGTGCTGAGTGAGGTCTCAAAACAAGCACACGTGAGCTTTGAAATAGGCTTAATTGTTTTTCATAGAGCCTTACTAGAAGGATTTGATCTAATGGCTCTTAAATTGATGACACTTACCCTCTATGCATTAAATAAATTTGATCTTACCTCATGATGGTTAAAGGTAAAACTAAGAGATCTAAGTAATGAAAAAAAATGACCTCTGGAAACTTTAAAACATTAAAAACATCAAAACTATTGAGTACAATTAAAAAGCGTGAATTTTATCCAACATATATTGAAAACACCTACATAACTACATCAGCACAGTATTTTTATGTAAGTATTTCATTTCTTACCAATAGGAAGACAGCTCAGAGAGGCTTTGGTATTTTCTTTCATCTTGTTCAAAACACTTGACCCAAGAAGAAACATCCATGTGTTTGCTAGTTTAGGATATATCAGAGTTCTTTGCAAGGTTGACTTTAAGATTATAAAGACAGACTCCAAAAGCTGAGTACACCTGGTTCTAATACATCTTCAGAAACAGAAGTTGCTCATTAAACATAATACTGTTAATGTTTCAAATGAGGCATGCAACAGACCTATCTATGCCATAATTTTTGGTCTCATTTCTGCCCTCCCTCTACCCTTCTTTTTTTAACCTCCTATTACCTCTGTTGCCAAGAGCATTGGAGAATACTCAGCAAATACTGAAGTTGGCAAAATCATTCATTTTTGCTGATCACCACACAAGCTACATAGGACCAAATCTTAAGTGTCACTGAAGTCACTACAGTACCACAAATACTCTAGTTGTTAATATATCTGCTTGATATCAATGGTTCAAGTGACCCAGTCTCAAGTGCATCCAGGCAGTCGGACAGTTAATAGAATTTAGTATCAAAATATATCAATCACAAAGAAAATAAAAGGTGGCAAGGTCTTTTTCAGTTTCTTTTTATCAATTCATTCTGCAACCATATATAAACACAATTCTTTTTTTATGTATATGTATGCATAATCCAGAAATCATTGCACATATGCATTTTAAATAAAATATTGGCATTGAGTTGTTTACTTTTTAAATTTACTTCTGTACTGAGTTTGAAAACATGAGACTCAGTCACATTCAGAAAAAAAACCCAAAAGAATAATTTAAACCTCTCAAGTGAGATCATATAATGAATCTTCAAGATGTTAAGAGGTTTTATACTCTTTAAAAGAAAAAAAAAAAAAAAAAAAATCATTTCCCAAATGCAATGCCATGATATTGCCTCTGAGAGCTAAGAGATAAAGTGATACACACATATGCTGAACACATGGATATGAAGGAAGTGGTTACCTTGGCAACAACCACCATGTAGAAGCTTCCTCCTACTAAATTAGAATAGTTACTATTGGAGAAAATATGGGGTTTTTTCCCAGTCAGGGTCTGAAAAGAAGTTGTTATATTCCATTTGCAGATTTTTAGGAGCCTTAGACTTTCTGCAGTTAAGCCATGCTTGCTTTGTCCATGTATGTCTAAGTCACGATACACAGCACTTTTGTAAACATTTGATTTCTATTGATTTACTAAATGAAATACATTTTTTCTTAATCAAAGCTGCCAACACATTAGAATAGACTGAACTTGTCACCACGATCTGCAACTGTAGATACTGTATATATTACCAACTTAGGTAAAACATTTATAAAATATATATATATATAGCATTTCATATATCTCTATATATATCTACATTAACAAAAATATATTGAAATACTTAATTAAGTGTTGTCAGATCAAGATAACATGTAAGAACCTATGGAGAAAATTGTATTAGCAGCCATTATGAACAGTATTCTCAAAAAACACCCAATGAATCAAATAATGCAATTTCAGCTGAAGGATTTCCATGTTTCCAATGCTTTTTCTGAAAATCCTGTGTCATATGCAACTTTAAAGAATATATACATGGAACTGTTCCCCAGGACACCCTTCACAAGAAGCAAGCATGCCGTTCTATGTAGAAGAGTCCAAAGACCATTATTTTCATGTGCCATATGTCACAAGCCACACAACAGGCTTCTAAAAGCTAACAAACTTATGATCTGTAAAGATAAGAACAAAAGTCACAGCTCAGCATTTGACAAGAGAAGACCAGGAAATCCCAAAGACAAGATTGATATTGGACTAGTCAACAGGGAGAATACAGTGCTCCCAATTTTGTGCCATGCATATAGGCCAAGACAGTAATTGCCCATTCCGGGTCTACGCAGGTTTCCTACTTCCTAGAGCAACTTCAGACTTCACAATTCATCTTTGAGATGCAAAGTAAACCTATCAATTTTTATTAACACTTCTATCTTATAATCATGTAAATTACTTATGATAATCTTGCTTCTATTCAGTGTGATCAGATACTGTGATAATCTCAGTTTATTTCATTATCACTCACTTGGAGACCCATTAAAATAGTATATTACCCTTTATATTATGGGTATATAATAGCCTGACTATTCGGTGGACAAAAGGATATGAGTGTTATGCACATAACTTTGTCCATTTCACATTTTTACCTGGTTTTCTGTTTTTTATTTTGTGTTCGTTACATACTACAGCTTTCCATGTGTCCTGGGAGAGAAATATACTACTCTAATATGCTAATGATAACAGACTATTAATCACTGCAGTTAAACCACAGTTAAAAAATCATGAACCAGACAAAGTACAGGTGTGTGAATTTCCAAAGTCCTACCATAACTAAACAGAAAATTCTCACTATCATGCCCAGTACCAGATTCAAATTCCCCCAGTCAACACCTGATCAAGGAATTAGTCTAATGAAGACAACTAACAACAGCAAACAAAAACCTCAACCTATTCCACCTTCAGTTCCATACACAGTTGCAATCCAGGAGCAGCAATACACAGGACTAGAAAGCTTTTGTTTAAAGAGGTACACGGCAATTGCTTGGACTATAAAGTACAGCACTTGTAACTGCCAAGAAGCAGGCTTCAGTCATACTCCATTCCCTTCCATGGCAGAGAAACTCACTGTGTGTAGAAGGCATGTATTATACCAGTACTGAGAGACACCTTGTACCCGGATGAGGAATGTTCCCTATAGAAAAAACAATAGTAGCAACAGTACTAACAGCATGGCTTCAGTCTAATCATTGTCACTGCTACTGATTTCTCATCCGTAAGACTGGGAACAAAAAACAAATGCCTAAACTCTGGAGCGAGGCTTCACAAAGTCTCTCCTGCCTGTGACAAGATAACTCCATTTTAAGGATGCAGCATATGAAGAAATCCTGTCTCCTGCAAATGCTCTCAGCCTACATATTTAGGGAAAACTCCAAATTCAGCTTGTGCCTGTTGTTACAGGTTTGGAGGTTGCTTCCCTTACATCAAGTCATCCCTACTGCTCACTGATGAAGCCGCACTGGCAGCGCATGAGCGGTCAGATTGTTGCTAAGAGAATGAACATGCTAATTTACAACTTGCTTACTTCCATTTCCTGGTCATTTGGAAACTACCTCTAAATCTCGTTATGCTGGTATCATTTATTTGAGCAGAAATGCCATTATAACATCATTTAGCCCTAACACCTCTCCCACAGAGTTAACTGTTTGTGACCACACTAGTCAATTACTGTAATTCCTTTCCAGCAGCGATCTGCTGTTGCTTATAGACTGAACAAAATGCAGAAGCTTTTCCTTTGGCACATGCAGGCCCAAGGAAAGACAGGCTAAATAGGATACAAAGACCATATGCTAGTGAGTGGAAGATGTCCTAGGTATCCAAATCAGGCAGAGAGCTCAAATTAAGGTTTCAATTGCCTCAATAGGTTAAAACAAAGCTCTGCTTGGTGTTACAGATGTTTTAAAATAATCAATGCGACCGGAGTAGAACAGTTTCACTCCACAGTACCATAATTAGCTTCAGCCTCCTGGTACAATTATGAAGGCAACAGCTGCTAAACAACCCTCTGAGCCCTTCAAAGAACTTTTATACTTCTTACTCTACCTAGAAACTGGACATGTGTTACAACTTTGCAGCCTCCAATATACACTGCAAAATTTATGTTGTGCCAACAATAGGAATCCAAGTCACATCACAAAACATTCACCTGGCTGATGCTTATCTATCTTATTCTGATAGGGAAATAGTCACAAAATATTAGATCTTAGTGAAGAAATGCTATATACCTATTTTTCTGATCCAAAATCAACTGAGAAAATATTGGACCACCTAATTCCAGACTCTAAAAGCTCTTGGAATTTTTAATTCCTGGACTGAGATCTCTTCCATATGACTTTAAAATGCCAGGGAAATGCACATCCATGAGCAGTATTTAAATTAGGGATTAAAAATCTAAGTTTTATCTCAAGGCTATATAGTTTAGAAATTCACATTTATATCATGTATTTGCACAATTATTTCCCGCCCCAGATGACAGTCTAATTTAATACATTTTTATAGGGAGATACTTTTTGTGCTGCCTGGCTACAAATCTGGATAGAGATATCATTCGACATATCAACCTTTGACTAACTCATCTTTCTGGAACAAATCAGTTCAAATAAACTTTGGTGGAAGAATTTTCTAAATTTTCTACTAGAAGATTCAATTAATCTATGTTACAGTTTCACAATACCAAATCAGATAACACTGATTCCTAACACTTCTAAATGTATAAACCAGTATTATATTGGTTCATGTGTTGATTCAACAGTACCCATCTCTCGTGCTGCTTTTCATGTCATCAGCATACAAACCTATACTAAACAATTTTACATTAACAAAGTTAAATAGTACTATAATAGAATAAAGCACTTCCTAGGCTGCTATAGATCCAAGACTGTTGGAAGAGCAGAGCATACAACACTCTCTGGCACTACTATAGCTGTCCATTTAAGAATTCTTGATGGTATGAATTTCTGGGGCACGTTTTTTGCACAGAAAGGTCACACTCACAAGCTAGCAGGTAGCAGAACCTGCATCTGTTCATGTAAGATTATGAGAAATGCTATACTAGATTGAAATAAGTATTTGTCTTATCCCATAAAGTCACAGTACTATAAGTTGTAGAAAAAGAATAAAGGATGGACCTAATGAGGTTCAACACTGCCAAGTGTCAAGTGTCGCACTTGGGCCGGAAGAATCCCAGACATAGATACAGACTGGGAGAAGAGCTTCTTGAGAGTAGCCCTGCTGAGAAGGACTTGGGGATTCTGGTGGATGAGAAACTTAACATGAGCCAGCAGTGTGCTCTTGCAGCTCAGAAGGCCAATGGTATCCTAGGATCCATCAGGAGAGGGGTGGCCAGCAGGGACAGGGAGGTGATTGTCCCTCTCTACTCTGCCCTCGTGAGGCCCCATCTGGAGTACTGTGTCCAGAGCTGGGGCCCCCAATACAAGAAGGATGTGGAACTGTTGGAAAGGGTTCAGAGGAGGGCCACGAAGATGATTAGAGGGCTGGAGCACCTGCCCTACGAAGAGAGGCTGGGGGAGCTGGGCTTGTTCAGTCTGGAGAAGAGAAGGCTGCGGGGGGACCTCACTGCAGCCTTCCAGTACCTGAAGGGAGCTTATAAGCAGGAGGGGATTCAACTTTTTAAAAGGATAGACAATGGCAGGACAAGGGGGAATGGATTAAAACTAAAGGAAGGAAGGTTTAGATTAGATATTAGGGGGAAGTTTTTTACAGAGAGAGTGGTGAGGTGCTGGAACAGGCTGCCCAGAGAGGTGGTGGATGCCCTGTCCCCGGAGGTGTTCAAGGCCAGGTTGGATGGGGCCCTGGGCAATCTTGTGTAGATCCAGGCCTGAGGTTGGTGTCCCTGCCTGTGGCAGGGGGGTTGGAGCTCTGTGATCCTTGGGGTCCCTTCCAACCCATGCCATTCTATGATTCTATGAAACTGAGCAAATGCAGGACAGTCTTTCAGATACAGCCACCAACCTTCCAGCAAACAGCAGCTAAGAGGCTGAGGAAGGTAAGCACAGAAAATTAGTAGTTTACCAGCAGCAGCCTCACACTACATCATGTGCCAACGATGTAGTTCAGGATGTTACTGAAGTACACAAGTTCAAGATTATTTTTAGGAGACAATAGTTCTTTTTTAATATAAAAAAATACTTGCATATTTAACGTGTAAATTCAAATATAAATTATCGATAAAAATCCTTTTAGTACGGAAATTAATTTTCAATTATTACAGAAGCAATTTGTGTCCAACAAGAGCCTAGCAAACCGATAAGCAGTGCTATTATTCCTTCCTAATCCTGGTCCAGAGTTTTTAAATTGACCAGCTTGGTAATAATGAGAGGAGAAATAAAGGTGCAGAGAGGTGAACAGATTTGTTCTATGTCACTTCCCAAGTGGATGTCAGAAGACAAGGACAGAACTAAGGCCCTCTAGAAATCCAAATCAGATCCCTAAACTGGGATTTATACCACATCTCTTGCCTCCAAAGAAGTATCTCTATGAAACTATATAGGGCATTTGGAAATTGCTAGATTTACAAAGTTAGTTTTACATTAAGAACCTACAAAACAATGCAACAGATGAACCAACTTAGTCCAGAAGCCAACCTGAATGTTGCATTTTATACCAAACAAAATAGATAATGAAATTAATATGCTGCAGGAAACAGAAAAAAAGATCAGCTACAAGATAAAGTCACTCATATCACACTTCTGCAACTGAGGTAGATCCTTACTACCAGAGATCTGCTTCCAAATGTCAAATAACGAAATGATACTTTTTTTGTGCTGTTAATTATATGCAAATTAAAATTGGGTGCACATTAATGCAAAGAGTTGAATATCCATTTAATCAGATCCTCCCTGCAGGGTCCAATGATAAAAATGACAGAAGACTTGCATTACTAATTCTGAACTTCTCACGTCTTGTACATACTTACCTTGTAAACGCACTACTACTGTGACACCTGCCTGCTGGGCTGAAGGTTTATGTTGATTAGGTCTATATGAGCCAGTAGTAATGCCCCTGAAGGGAAAGTTCAGTTCCCTGAGCTAGGAAACCTAAAGAGCAAATCCCTGTAATAACAGGAATCATTTAGCTGCTGAAGTCAACAACAAGCCCCTGACATTGAAGATCATTTGATAAGGATTTAGGCTGTAGCCTATTCTAATTCGCTCCACAGTAAGGCCACAGATCTATTGTTTAGATCTAGTTTCCCTCTCTTATATCTACAGGGAAGAGAAGTGTCTCTAAACTATCTGATTACATATATAATCTTCCTTGAATTTTTTTTTTTCTTGTAAAAAGGGCTGCTGAATATCTACCCTTTTCTCAAACTTCTTTTTTAGCTTTCATGTTCACTTCTAATTCCAGCATTGAGAGAAACTTCCCAAGGAATAGAAGGGCAAAAGCCTCCTTGATGTAGATTGTCTGTATTAATAATAGTGACAAGAGGGCCCTTAACCCTAGTTAATAGCTAAAAAGACAAGTGGCAGGAGAAGAAAACAGAAATTTATACGAATGAGACCATATTCTATTATGCTGCCTCACATGGTGACAGCACAGACTCATGAATTTTCATCCAACATGACAGTTGAGATCATTCCCAGGGTCTTAACTGCAGAGAATGCAGATTTGCCTTTCTGTCTGCATCAAAGGGCTAGGCTTAAATCAGCACCAGTTGGACTAGCTTCTCATGAAGTTATCCTTATAGAGAAGGATGACTTCCCTCCCCGCCATATCTCCAGTGCATTGCTACAGAGAAAAGGTATACTTCCTGTTGGGATGGTAAATCCTACCAACATTAAGAGATGTTCCTTATTGTCAAGCTGCACAGCTTTGACTAGAACCCCAGGCAGTCCTGTTTAGCAATTAACACAAACTGAGTTAGGGACAGGTTATCTGAATTGTGTACAGGAACAGAGTTTGTTGGCTGAAAGAATGTGGATCCATGATGCGTATCTAAGACTCAAGAGGTGGGCCTATGCAAACCACATCAAATTCAACTAGTCCAAGTGCAAGGTCCTGCACATGGGTCAGGGCCATCTCAAGCACAAATACAGGCTGGGCAGAGAATGGATTGAGACCATCCCTGAGGACGACTAGGGGCTGTTTATCGATGATAAGTTCAACATGAGCTTGCAGCCTAGAAAGCCAACTGTATCCTAGGCTGCATCCACAGAGGTGTGACCAGCAAAGTCAAAGGAGGCAATTCTCCCCTTCTACTGTGCTCTTGTGAAACCTCATCTGAAATATTATGTCCAGCTCTGGGGCCCCTAACATGAGTGGGACATGGGCCTTTTGGAGTCACAGACATGTCCAGAGGTTTGAAGCACCTCTCCTTCAGGACTGCAGGAAAGTAGATTTAGATTAGATATCAGGAAGAAATACTCCACAGTGATGGTGGTGAGGCACTGGCACAGATTGCACTGAGAAAGTGTGGCTGCCCCCTCCCTGACAGCGTTCAAGGGCAGGTTGGATGGGGCTTTGGGCAACCTGGCCTAGTGGAGGGTGTCCCTGCCATGGCAAAGGGGTTGTAACTAGATAGTCTTTAAAGTCACTTCCAACCCAAAGGATTCTGTTTCTACAATTGAGTATTTACTAATCTAATGTCAAGTATTAAATAAGCATAGCATATTTTCAAACTCTCTATACCACATTATACATATTTTGAAACTTCTTTAATTACAAAAGAGATAAATACCTAAGTACAGACTTCATAGAAACCATATTCTTTACTGTTTACATCACGATCATATTTTCTGCAGAGTATGTTCATTTTATCCAGACTGTCCTTAATGACTTTGATACATCTGTCACTGATGAACAGGGGTCTTTATTTCATAGGTCACTGATCTAATATGGTGTAATGGCTTCTCAGAAGCTTTTTTTTTTTAGTATGCCCGTTCAGCTATTGCCATGAGAAACAGCTGTAGGATAGCTATTTCTCAAAGTAACCTCTTTGTTTTGTCCTTCTGAAAACCATCTTTACTTGTTGCCACTGGCATTCTTTTTCTCCCATGAAGAAGAGTAAATAATTTTAACCTTATCGGTCATATTTAAACCCCATTTTTACTTCAGTATTTATTATCAGCATTTCAATCTACTGAAAATAGAATTAATATTGTCTTTACTCGAATAAATACTTTATTGAGAAACCCAATTGTAAATTGAAAGTGGAGAGATGGTGTTGATTCGGTAAATATGAAAAGATGTAGAAAACCAAAATATGCCAGCTCTAAAATTCTGAAAGACTTAAAGTTGTTTGGACATCTAAAGGTAAATTTGACATCACAGTTCTCTTTTGAAGCTGGGTAGACAATACCTCTAATCTGAAATTATGTGTCATTTAAAATTCAGTGTTCTGAGCTTAAGTAATTCACTACATCTAATACCTCTTCTGTTCAGTGACCATTGAAAGTACCAATCAAACTTTTTAACAATGTACTTTTAGGAAGCATATATTTATCTCATTACAAGTTTTTCTCTTTAATTAACTTTAAAAAAAATTTAATATTCAAAAATAATTTCAGGAAGCAAGATGAGTAATTCTGGGCAAAGTATCCTCAAAGCAATCATATCATTCATCATGCACTCATATCACAAAATAAAAATGATAGCATTAAATATACACCAAGTGATATAATTACTTACATATATATTTTAAAATACCTTCATTGTTAGCAGAAACTGTTGCCAATTACCACCGTAAGATAGTATCTAGTTCCAAAACAGTGGTTTTGCTTGTTTATACCCACTAAGAGGACTGCAACTTTATTTAGGAAAATAAATAACTACAGATTAAAACCAATTCTTGAACTACAAGCTTTCCTGCCTGCTAAATTAATTCATGATTAAAATTGGTTATTTAAATCAAGACATCCTGCTGTTATCTACCAAAAAAGTTTTCTGAATTGTAATCAAATAATATGTAGTATTCAGTATTAATTGGAGTCTTTTATGGTTAGGCCTGGTTTCTGGAATGAAGCATGGAAGTGCTTCCATGGGACTGAATTCTTAATCTCTAATTTCTCTTTGCATAATATATGCCAGAGTTTTATTGCATAACATGTACTTAAACTCCATTGCTGCCCGCTAGCAACTCCACTTTGTATCTCAGAGAAACAAGCCCTTTTCACCATCTGCATGTATTCCATTTTAAATCTCATCACATTTAAGTGAGCTTACATATGTGTATCATTTGCCTTCAGAAATTCACAACAGAAGAGGGGACTATTTGAAAGAGTAAGCAGATAACATTCCAAGCAGGATAAAGTCTCCAGCTCCTGTAAGAATCCTCAGCTATCTTCATCAAGAGGTCAAGAAACTTTGCATCCCACAGATATCTGTTCACAATTCAATAGTTATTATAATCTACCACCAGGGCCAGATGATATTTTTACATCTCTTACTACATAAGTAAGGTAGGAAAACTGGTACAGAAAGATACATAATTGTATCACATAACTGACATTAAGACCATGCAGTTTATACAAATGATTATACATGACAGATGATTTATAGTTTCATCAACGTAAAAAAAATGTTGCCTTGACCTTTGGATCCTTAGTAGCACACAGTAAAAAGACACAGAATTATTTATTAAATGGCAATCAAGCTTCTAACACAAAAACCCAAAAACAAAACGAACAAAAAATCACAACAAGCACACCAGCACAAAACAACCCCAAAACTGTCATTCTATATCATATACTACTTCAAACCCCTAAAATTGCAGGAAAAAAACCTGGGTTACAGTTCTGCTATGTCTCCACATTTTTCTTCCTGGGGTAGCTAAACAGACAACAATATTTTGGCATCCTATAGCTCTCCCTACTTAAAACTATAGCAGATATTATAAGCTAGCAAATGAGCAAATATTTGAATGACGTTGTTTAACCTTCATCTTTAATTATTTTGCCATTGCTCTGGGGAGGAAAAAAAAGAGTACCTACAGTAAAGCTACTCAATTCCATTCACAATCACAGTGTCTGCTGGAGGCCAACTGACAAGCTAATATGATAGTCAGTACTATGTCTCTTTGAAGTTAATCAAGCCAATACCTACACCCCAGAAATCATGGGCTGGACTTCAAAAGATTGCAGAAGAAGAATGAAGAGGTCCTGAGGGGAAAAGTATGATGGATGACAAAGAGTTGCCCATTTAGATAATTATGTAAATGGTCACAAAACTAAGTCTGTGAAACTCCAAGACACTAAAGGGAACAGCATTCATAGGAATGAATTATAGCTGGATCTGAAATGCAAGAAATCATGAAATTGGCACAGAGATCATGCCTTTCATAATTTAATCAAAAGCTTCCTTTCTCAACGTAATAGTTTTAAAAAACAGCAGGAACATCCAAGTAGCAGTTACCATTGGTTGTTATTTTTTCACCACTGTTTGCATACTTGATGAATACAGTTTTAACATAGCCAAATGCTTGATGTTCAAGATTTCACTGAGCATCCTCCATAAAACTCACTAGATAACACCTGTAACATCTTCAAAAATAAAATACTCATAAGTGACAAAAGAAAAAGCAAGCTGAAACATGTGCAATGCCCTCTTTTGGTTTTCTACTGTAAGAAAACCATGTAATCCTCCAGGGACATGTTTTCAAGGTCCCTGAAGAACCCAAATGGTTTAGAACATACCCCATATCTATCTGCTCTGACTACGGATGTTTTGACATCAAGCAGACACTTGATGTCAAAAGATACATGATGTTCCTCTGCATCAATCCGCATCTCTGCTTCCCATGACAGATAGTAACAAAGATACTACTGTTACTTTAGAAATCACTTTGCAGCTTCCAGGGTAATGACACTATTTTTGTTCTTACTACTTGTTATCTTTCAGGCAATGAGCATTTTTTAACTGTTTCTATTACACTAGTCGTTACCATCTCTGTATCATCTTGGGTTTTCTTCCAGCTCTTGCACTCACCTATGGCCTCAGTGTATAATCAGATGCCAGAATTATTTAATTAAACATGCACAGTGCCTAGCACAACAGGGCTCCAGTACTTCAACAGCATATCTAAGTTGTTACAATGCAAATAAAAACTGTAGTTAATATTATTGATCTTCTCAGGACCAAATGCCACCAGTGCACAACCTGCTGTGCAGTGTGAAGCAAAGAGAACTGCTTGAGTTTGAAGAACGTGATGCTACACCATGCTAGCAGCCTTCCTAAAAATCCTCACATGCAAAATAAAAAGCCTTGAAACAAAGCTAAGTTGCCAGAGCGGGGTCAGTCAGAGGATAAATAAGGTTTAATAAAAGCAAGTGTAAACTCTTACACCTGGGAAGGAATAGCCATCTGTATCAGTACAGGCTGGGGGATGACCTGCTGGAGAAGAGCTCTGTGGAGAAGGACCTGGGGGTCCTGGTGGATGACAGGTTGGCTATGAGCCAGCAGTGTGCCCTGGTGGCTAAGAGGGCCAATGGGATCCTGGGATGCATCCGGAAGAGTGTGGCCAGCAGGTCTAAGGAGGTGATCCTCCCCCTCTACTCTGCCCTGTTCAGGCCCCACCTGGAGTATTGTGTCCAGTTCTGGGCTCCCTGGGATAAAAAAGACAGGGATCTCCTGGAGAGAGTCCAGAGAAGGGCTACGAAGATGATTAAGGGCCTGGAACAGCTCCCCTATGAGGAAAGGCTGAGTGAGCTGGGGCTGTTCAGCCTGGAGAAAAGAAGACTGAGGGGGGACCTAATTAATGTTTATAAATATCTTAAGTATGGGATGCAGGTGGAATTGGCCAACCCCTTTTCAGTCATCTGTGGAGACAGGACAAGGGGCAATGGCTGTAAACTGGAGCACAGGAAGTTCCGCACCAACATGGGGAAGAACTTTTCCCCAGTGAGGGTGACAGAGCCCTGGGACAGGCTGCCCAGGGAGGTGGTGGAGTCTCCTTCTCTGGAGATATTCAAGACTCATCTGGACGCCTATCTGTGCAATATGTGCTAGGGAGCTGCTTTGGCAGGGGGGTTGGACCCGATGATCTCTCGAGGTCCCTTCCAACCCCTACAATTCTGTGATTCTGTGATAAATTACAACTTGGTGACTAATCTGTCTTCCTTCAGCAACCTGTAAATCAGGAAGAGAGATGAGGAGGTTCTCAGGTTGGTCACAGCACAAATGGTAAATCTCACAGTTTGTCACCAGCTAATAGGAAAGAAAATATTGAAACACAAATATGTCATATTAATAGAAGATGTGCTTAGGAGCTTAATATTCTTTATAATAAATATTAATGAAATTATTAAAAAATAGATGCTAGTCTAAGCTTTCTTTCTGCAAATAAAGGAACTAACTGAAAATTATAGCATTTCAGGCTTCAGACACTCAGTCTCCATTCACTGCTTGTGCAGTTGGGAAAATGTTAGTGATTGTTGAAGAAAATTCGGTAGTGGTGTATGTCAGTAGCCAGTCATATCAGCCAAGCGCAACACTTTTCTTACAGAGTGGAGTATCAGACCAATTAGATGTCACCAATCTCATTCTTCCAGCTCTTTTTTCAGTAGGACATAGAGGTGTAGATTTCTCTCACCAGTAATTTGAGGAATGTTGTATTCATTGTTATCAGAATACACTATAGACAAATAGCAAACCTACAGTCAGTAGAGTACAAGTAATACAGTACTACCTTCCCCACATAGGTACCTGGGGCAGATTCATCAGCCCCAGGTCCTGGAAGGGAAGTAGATTACGTCACCACTTCACAGGGTGCCTCTTACTATCTCCATTTTTGTCAGGTCTCTTGCCATTTTCCTTCCTCTTCCCTTACTATTTTACCTATGTTCTCAAAGAACAAAAGCACTAACTGTCCTATGATGTTGTCTTCTGAGGGGGATCATCCTTCCCTCTGACATAGTTGACCTGGACTATAAAACTATTATACTACTTTTTGTTAAACAGTACACTAGTAAGCCTTTACAAAGTCTCCATGAAAACATCAAGCAGAGTCCTTCGCCAGGTCTTTAGAGTAAGCGGACTCAAGGTCTGAACTCTTACAGCCTATGAAGCTGGGGAAAGGAGGAAGAAGGAGGGGAGGGTGCGGGGGTCATCCAGTGTGATGGTGTTTGTCTCAAGTCACTGTTACACTGATGCAGTCCTGCTTTCCTGAAGATGGCTGAATATCTGCCTGCCCATGGATGGTGGAGAATGAATCCCTTGCTTAGCCTGCATATACAACTTCTGCTTTACCAACTTATTTGTCTTTACCTCAACCCACCAGTTTCTTCCCTTTACCCTTCCAAATCACCAGGAGGGTGGGCAGCAGGGTGGGAGTGAGTAAGCAGCTGTGTGGTGCTTAGTTGTCAGCTGGGATTAAACCACAACACAAATCTATCGGCATAACTAGGCTAACGAATCACAAAAAGCATGGCCAAGAAACTGGAAGAAAGTATAGTTAGTAGAAACTATGGGATAAGTACTTGAAGAAGCACAACACAAGCACAGCAGGGGAGAAGAATTCATCACTTAGAGACTAAAAGAGCAGAAGAGGAAAGGCAACCAACAGGGAAAGACAGTACCAAAATACACTGATCCTGCAAGGCCAAAACTCTTTTTTTTTAAAAAAAAAAAAAACACCACAACTACAGAAGACTACTCAAGCAAGTTTACTGCTTGAGAAAGACATAGCTACCGAACACACAAATCACAGACATCGTAAGAGAAGCAGCTACTGCTGACCACATGGTCTTCTACCATTTTTCTTCTCAACTCAGGCAAGACTAATATGTAGGTTTTCGTAATGGGATAACCTTTTGAATCCCATTCTGTAGTTTAGAAATAAAACAGAGTAGTTTTATTTCAGAAGGACAGAAACAGCTTGTAAGAAAGATGCTTTCCAAAATTTTGTCTTGTCCCGCTGATAAACACAGACCGCTACCCCTTGGTGGAATGGTGAATTTACAAGGCTTAGCAGGTTTGCTCTACTACTAAGGCTATTTGTACAATACACACAGAACAAAAACCAAAGACTTAATCAATCAGTCTATAAGCAATAGCACAACCTGCCTCCATTGCTCATTTGGCAGACCCACAGGGGACAACGGGGTTTTGGGCCTGCCACTACACTTGTACACCACACAAAACGTGTTTGAAACTGTGCTGCTATGCAGGATTAACACCAAATTGTCACCACTGGAGTCAGAACATAACACAACGTATCTCCAACAAGCTTCATAAGACATCAGACAGTAGATGCAAGGCAGAAAACATCCCTTTGCAAAGCTGTGTCAGGGCACAAAGTGACAGTATGGAAATTCACCTTAGCAAGATGTTCAGAGATGCATTAAAAGAAAATTCAAGGTACAAAATGCCACCAATAGTATTTAAAGAACTACCAAGTCTTACTGCAACTCAGGAGGAATTAGGTATCAAAATTACTAAGGATGTATTTACAAATAACAGCCACATAATAACTATACAAATCTAATGAGGATGTTGGGGTAAGGGTGACACCATAATGTTTAAGCGAAGTGTCAGTTCTACAGACAACCTCAAAGTATCACTGGTTGCTCTCTAGCTTACTCTGTGTCTCACATTTGGATATTCCAGATTCATTTCATTATTCTGATAGCATGATTAATTACAAGTCAGTGTAGCAGTAGAAATCATAGTAAGCTGAACTATCTCCTATTCATTTTGCTAGGAAAAGTGTCACATTTATCAGTGTTGCTCTTGACCCTAAATACTCTCACTTCAGCATCATAGACACCTATCAACTCTGCTAAGGACTGCTTTTTAAATTTGAGGCCACATTCAAAAACAAGAGCAAGAATATGACTCTTACTCCTGCTCCATGAAGTTTTCAGAGGAACCCAGACTGGGATTGTGAAGAGACATTCATAAACTTTAAAACATAAATGGATTGTGAGTTTTAGAAGCACCTGCAGACACACAGTTCTGAAATCCCCATGGTATCCATTTGTCCATCAGTTGTCAAGTATCTCTAGAAATCTGACTTTAATTGATTTAGATTAAAAAAATAATATGTAAACATGTAACTGGAATTTTGATCCAATTTTTAAAACTACTAAGCAGCTCACCATTCTCAAGTAACAGAGACTACAGATTTATTCAGACAATTAAATAGTACCCTAATAGCCTAAAGGGAAGTTTGGGGTTTTGTTGGTGGTTTTTTGTTTGGTTGTTTTGGTTTGGTATTTTTTTAAGAACTAGACTGGCTTTTGGAGGGAGAAAGGAACTAAACAGCTTCAGTCCTGCATAATGCTGGACCACCTTAACCATATGTACCAGAATAACTCATGTTTGCAAGTATCTCTTCCCACTAAAACCATATTAAAAATGCTTGGTAGGTTAAAGATGCTGGATGAATAAGGAAAATAACAAGAGAGTGTCCTTCACTGGCCTCTGAAGTGTTAATGGAAATAAAGGAGTCAGAGAAAGCCAGCATAGCCTTGGGCATAGTCCCCTAAGCTACCACTTTAAACTGTGCACACCCAAAGACACAAAACTTATTTAAGTTAGGAAGAAAGAAAGGCAGGCTTCAGTACAGTGAATATTTTATATCATCTCCCTGGCTGATTTTTTTTCAGCACACTTAATTCCTTTCTTAGATACTTGCTTACACTTGGCATGCAAAGCAACACAGGGTTACTGCTAACAAAGCAGCAAGAGCTTCTCTGAAGATATGAATAAATGCTCTGACACACAAAACTGTGCTGATTTCCAGACAACGGTTTGACATCTGCTCCATCATGTAAAAATGAGACTTTACAAAGCCCAACTTCAATTCATTTTAAAGACTCATCTGAAGATCCCATTTTAGACCCTCTCACTGTAGATTTCACTTCCCTGACTGCTTAACATGCACGTTGGAGCCTCCAACACTGAGCCATATAGATTTGTCTTTGTCTTTTGTGTTAATTATTAGCTGCTGCAGAGCTGTCTCTGTGGGTGAACGCACACAGAAACAAAGGCAGCAAGGTTGTAAAACCTTTTATCTCTATCAGGGCACATTATTTGATAAGGTGCTAAGCTAATAGCAACGCATGTCAAATTGTGTTTAGACAGATCAGTGTGCTGGGAATTGGAGGTTATATTTGTCTCTGGAAACCAGCACCTGGAGAAGCAAAGAGAAATTCATACCAACATTTGCAACACTATGTAAACTGTAAACCATCTCAGAGCAGTTACTTTACAAATGGCTGTAAGATAATGAAACTCTCATTTCATTTGCCTTGTGCATATCGTTTGAACTTTAATCAGTCACATTCTCATAAAAGCAGTGAAAGCAGCAAAAAGAACATGGGAGATAGAGCAATGCAGTATTATGCCAACATGACATAGTTTATGCTTTTAAAAGCATCTCTGAACACCCAACTGAAGACTAACTTTACAGTAAGATCTAACATCTGTCCCTGAGAAACAGACAAAGGACACATCAAGACATCTTGGAAAATGTGTTCTGCCTACTACAACAAGAGGTATGGTGTGAATTAAGAACCCAACAGCAAAAACTAAAACCCACAACACCCTTTTATAACTTCCAAGCTTTGGGTTTTGTTTGAGGGTTCCCCGCCCACACAGTAATGTCTCTTCTGGTTTTTAGCTGTAACAGCACTAAAGAAAGCAGCTTCTGGACAGGACTACTTAATGAAAGGCAACAAAAGCATCACTTGCCCATACGTGTGAATCGCTGACGGTGGCACCCAGTCACCCTGGCAATCACACAGGAGTCCCTCTTCCAGAGACCTTTACCTTTTCAGAGAGCCTTGTCAACTTGTGTATTTGAAATGCACCTTGCTAATCAGTGCTAGATACATTCGTTCTCGTAGTTTCTTTCAACACATTAAACACATTTTCTATGAAGAGGACCTTGAGGTACTTCAAGGAAATATCCCAAATGGCAGGTGTCTAATTTGATGAAGCTTATAACTTTCTTTATCTGTAAATCATTGGGACTAATGAACACTTGTAGATAATCAGGATTTGAGATACTTAAAGATTGTTTCACCACAGTTAACAGACAGGTATTTTCAAGCTGAAGTTTGAAATTAAGGTTCAAGTAATCAGAATTGTTCTGTACACAAACCCAACAAGATCCAATTATTTCTCCTTTTTTTCTCTACAGCCCCTGTGGTAATCCTGGAATAAAAATCTAATCCTTTCAACCATTCTGTGCTACAAGTTGCACTTACAGAAATATAATGGTTTCAGCTTATATGACTGTGTTAGACTTCATAAAACAGAATGTATTTTAGGTTTTGTATCAGTTAATATACAAACTGAAAAGTCAGCAAGACAGATAGTTTTTCTTGAGCCCTTTTTAAGGACAAGACCTATTCATGAAATATCTTCTGTGAGTAGTGGTTTCCAACATCACCAAACCATTTCATTTCATTCTTACACTTAGTTCCAAAGATTAGGTGGCTTCTGCTGACTGTAGTGTGATGATATAGGACTGAACCAATGATACACAGAGTTCTAGTATGTGTTTTATTTCCAACTATCTTCATATTCTAGTTTGAGCTCTACCACAGCTAAAAAGCAAAACAGCAACAAGATTCTTGGAGTCTAGTGGGAATTTGGGAGCTCATTTTGATTATCAAATACATTTTTATGAATCCCTGCATTCACACATCAGATTAAAAGGACAGTCTGAGGAAATACTTGGGACACAACCTTTTTTGTGTGTGTGTGGATCCATGAAGTTAGTTTTTATTAAATACTGCTATGGTAAACCGCCTATAATCCTGATCAAGGAAAGCAAAGCTCAGTGCCAACTTCTTATTTATCAGCTCTCAAGGAAAAGTGACATTGACTTTTGTTCAATTGCATACAATTCCCTCTCCTGAAGAATTAGGTGAGTATAGTATGACACAATAACTTAAAAAAAATAATACCCTAATTATGCATTGATTCTTTTCACAGTAAACAGACTACCACTCTTTTCCTCCCCTCCCCCCCAAAAAATATTAAAAATAAAAGTATATGCAAATAAAAGAGAACAAGGGGAGGGGGAGATCTTTCAGCATTATGCTCTCTGCAACAGTGGCATAGAAGACATTTGATGGCGACGTTGCAGGATTCTAAACACTTAATAGTCTACTATTGTGGTCTATTATATTAAGATTACTGAGCTCAAGCATCCTAATTTTGATAACACTTTGAGAAAAAGAACTCAAGCAGTTATAGAGAGCCTGAGCTTGGACACAGAAAGAAAAGCCTGACACTCTCACCTGAAGAAGGATCCATTTTCTACCCAGTGACAGCAGCAATCCACCTGGCAGGTGGGCAACTGATTGGCAAAAAGCAAGCTCTCTTTTCTGGACCACAAAGACCGGTTGAGCTACAGATTCATACACATGAAAAGTTTTCCAGTCAAGGTTCTGTTTAATGTGACTGGAGAAGCAGAGACCTTTCTTGTACTCTCCAGTCTTCAGACCACTACTAAATATGTAGTCCTCAGAGAAACTCCTCCTTTCTACATCAACTATTTAAATTACCCAATCATCAATTCATCAGCATCATAGAAGTTCTCCATTTTGAACACACTGAAGAGATCTTAAAAAAATAAAGTTTAGGGTGTAGTGCTGGTCTTTCCATTTGAATAAGCAGACCAAACAGGTAGATATAAACAACAAAATGAGAATTAATAAGCCATTACACAAAGCTTTTCACCCAAACATGGAAAAGTCATTAAACAAAAAGCTCATAATCACTATCATGATTTTTTTAAAGTTTACAGTAAGCAATACATACAGAAATGGAAACACTTGCCCCAAGAGGCCAGTGGCAGAACTGATTACAGAGGCAGCAGGAAAACATAAGTCTCAAGTCCCCTTTCCCAGTTCTACACAGAATTACACTGTTCATCCACAGAATCAAGTACTTGCTTGTTTCCTGCTTCTGCAGAACAACGTTTTTTTAGGATTACATTAAAGGCATCCTTTCACTAACTCTACTAGTAGTCTAAAGTTGATAGACTAAAACTACAAATATTGAGTCAAAGCATCAAGAATTATTTTTCCCAGAATTGATTATAACAAAATCACTAGCTTGTATGATGCATCATTTAAATATATTTTCCAGTCATACAGAGATATGCTTGGATGGGGTTTCTAAGCCACAAAACACATCTGTAATTCAAAAGAGCATGGCACTCAGCAAGAGGATGCAAATGAGACCAAATAGAGCAACCCTGAGAGAGAAACCCCATCCACCCTCAAAGATGGGTTATGCATGTCGCATTTTCCAGTCTATTTCTCTTAAACACGTTTTGCACTTTCTACTGCTAAAAATAACTTACATTAGAAAAAGCAGTGGCAGAAACCAGTGCTTGCTGGAGAACTGATTCTTCCCCCCCTCCCCCCCTTTTTTTTTCTTCCAAACAAGAGACACACAATTAGTCTGTAGCATTTCAGACATGTTTACATTAACTACATTTGTTAAACAGCCATACTAAAAATGAAATAAGGTGAGAGTGGTATTAATATTTTTCTTGTATAAGTCTGCTCAGCTCAGTTCTGGATTGACTGAAACCCATGTTGATCAAGCAGGTCAGACACCTCCCCACTGCAACACTTATGTGAGAGAAGAGTTTGACTTCAAAAAAATACACATATGCGTGGACAGAGACACATTTATTCAATATGCCTAATGAAGCATGCCTCTATTCTCTAAGTTACTACACTAGAAAAACAGTGCAACAACACATCTCCCTTCCATCACAAATGAGGAATTCTTTAGGAAACATTTGGTTTTGCTTTGCCTCTCATGACATGAGACATTAAAACTAAGCTGCATGCTAAATAAAGAATAGCTTTGTGGACACATCAAACCCCCTTAGAAGTATTTAAGCTTCAAAAATGTTTCAACAGGAGTCAATCATACCTAGTCCAAAAGAATCACTCCAAAAATTAGGAAGATACGTCTTGTTCATTATTAATAACACAACAGCCTTTAAAAGGTATTTGAGCTGATCAGGCAAGTACACTCACTAGAGTTGTTACTATTAATTAGGACAAAGGACATGCATGTATATACTTCCTCAGATTGTGTACCATGCCTTATTTCGTGTTTTCAGAAAAAGTCAATATAGAAATGATCACTTATCAACATATTCATGTGTATTGAAATAATAAACAGTTTAAGCAAAAGTCACCAAATAGTGCCACCTGCTGTAAGCTGCCTGATACTGCCAGACAGACACCACCCCCTCTTCATTACCCAAATTCACAGAATCAAGCACTACACGGCCAAGCCCCTTCGTTCAAACAAGAGAATACAGAGCTGTAGAGAGAAGAAATGAACAAAGCAACAAACATGTTTTAACAGAGCTCTGCTGGAATCAAGGGAACACAAATAGTCTACTGTTCCAGTGCCCATCCGCATTCATAGTGCCTCCCGGATCACTGAGCCTGCAGCGATCTGCAGAAGGAAAAATCCTCATACAGAGACAGATACGTATGCTCACATGTAAACGCCTTCAGGAGTGTCATCTATCAACAGTTCATTAATAAGGTTACGCTTCTACTGAGATCCTAACAAGAACCTACTACAAGTTCTAGATTCAAGGCTTCACATTTGCAGAAACAGAACAAACTGGGAAGCTACAAGCCACTTATGACCGAGATCTACAGCAAAACTCCTAAGATGCTTTCACAGAAATTTAAACCAACTAATGTAAAACCTCACCATAAGCTCTACAATAGCCTAAGTGATAGGGAACCTTAATTTGAGCATTTACATTCTGTGGTGATGGTAAGACAACAGATAAGTAGCTGAAACATTTTTAAAAATCAGCACAAGATACCTACACTCTGCCCAAAAGATGATACAATTCATTTTTGAAGTAGCCACAGCTGGGATGAGAGACAGTAGAGCAGCTTTTCAGAATAACTGCTTTGAAAAAGTTTTCCTAGTATTTTCATAGGATCCTGAACAACAGGCAAAACCATCCATTTACTAAAACACCAGCCAACATAGTTGCACATATACAATGAGGCAAAGACAAGCCTAGACTTCTTCACACCTGTGCTGATACAATCCACTTCACCATAACATAAGTGAACTAAATATAACAAAATTATATGTTAGTCCCATATCTGGGCAGAATTGGCTTTCTCCTTTCAGAAATTATTTAAACTCTATAAGCTGACCAAGTATATCAGGTTAAGATCCCAGGTAATGACAACAGAGGAGCCCTCAGCTTTTGTTGGGGGTTTGGGTTTTTTTTCCCCACCATCTGGATCCTTTACCTGGGGTCAAATGTATCATCTCCATGAAGCTGTGCAATGTACTGCATAACACTTGATGACCACCTATATCTCAGAGGTGACCAAGGTTCCTGAAGACCAGCACATCAGCCTGATAACTAACAAAATGCTTATTTTTCTCATTTTGGCTCAAGAGACTTAATTTTCTTCCTAGCAACAGGCACAGTGCTGTGGTTTAGACTTAGGATGAGAATAGTGTAGATAACACAGTGATGTTTTAGTTGTTGCCAAGCAGTCAGGGACTTATCAGCTTCTCCTAATGTCCTGCCAGCAAGAACTTGGGGGGCACACAAGAAGCTGAGAGGGGACACAGCCAGGACAGCTGACCCCGGCTGTTTAGTGGCATATGAAGTCACGGCTCAGTATACAAGTGTGGCTCGGGAACTGGCTGGGCATTCAGTTTGGGGGGAGAGAAATTGTGCTGTGCATCCCTTGTTTTCTTATATTCCTTTATTATTTTTTTCCTTTTCTGTCCTATAAAACTGTCATCTCAACCCACAAGCATTTTTCCTTTCCACTTCTCTCCCCCATCCCACTGGAGGTTGTGTGGGCTGCAGTGAGCCAACAGCTGTGCAGTTGGTTTAGCTGCTGGCCAGGTTGAACCACACCACTTGAGTGGAGCAAATGAAAACAAATGGAAAAATTGCCATTAACATCAACAGTTATAAACAGAACTGGGGATATTTCTGTCCTACACCTATGGCTAAATTTTTCACTCATTTCTACATGGCCTAATTTTTTAAAACAGATTAATTAAGTGCTGATTAATCTGTATTTTTTAAATTATGATGAAATTATAGTTTAAAAGTGTCATGTCACAGGTAAAACTGTTAAAAGCCACAGCAGCCATGACAGTAATGAAAAAGTACCCATATTAATTTCTTCTACATTTATCATGTAGCTTTTCCCTTCCCCCACCTTCTCTTAATAAAGACACTGCTTTTCTATATTGTGAACTGATTTTACTCAAAAAGATATATCAGCTCAAACTACTATAGGGCCAGATTTACATGTATATCCCTAAGGATCCCTTCACGCTTCCTAGCTGTGCAAAGGAACTTTAAATCAAGTAGATACTGAACTGAAGGCTGTTACAAAATCCTCCTGCACAGTTATTCATATTCGGAGTAACTAAGCTCTAAGCTCTCGTATCTTTTCACTAGGTGAGATCTAAGCCTTCAGGCTTTCTATGTCTTTGCACTCTTTCAAGCCCTACTCCTGCGACTGAATATAAAGCTTCATGCTGTCCTAACACAAAAGTTTGTGTTTGTACAGAAATTAGCCTTTCCACTAACATTCAAAAAAATCCCAATTGCTCTAGTTACAGGCAAACGATTTCTTTGGAACTTTATGTGATCTGAAGGCTGCATTGCTGATGCTCCAAGTGCAGTACTAGATAGTTCTAGAGCACTCGTGCTTATCAACACTTCACACTGACTAGCTCCTTGTATTTAACAGGATGAAGTATTTTGTAGACGTTAATAAATTAAAACTGACAACATCCTTGTTAAATCAAAAAGTTTTAAAAACTTACTACAGATCAACTGAGGCAGTGATATGAAAGTTTTCATGTTATCTTCGACAGGCAAACTTCAAGGTTTTGAGGTTTTGGGTTAGTTTTTTTTTCCACTTCACCAGTGACCCATGAATCGCACACTGCCATAGCCAGAGAGACCTTCTTTGACAATTATTATCTCTGAGGAGGACTAAAGCATAATATAATTCAATTAATGAAAATTGCAAAGACAGAGACAGACCACTAGCTCTATATAAGCATATATTTTACAATTTTCTTCATCTATATACATGTGGATATACACACCCAGCAGAAAAAAGCTCTTCATCCTCCTCCTGCGACTGTGGACCGCCAGGACTGAAATGGATACAGGTGTCTAAATCCTGCCTTACCCTTCCCTGCATTGGGCAAATACAGAATTGTCATTGTTAAACTTTCTCAGTTTCTCAGCTAGCAGGATAAAATCTTATTGGTTCCTTCAGTTTCACACTGAAGTCACCTCCTCCCACCCACCTGGAAAAAAATAGTCACAATAAATTGCCGAGTATTTACAGGTAAGTCTGCTTTCTGCAGTGTGTACAGGGAAGCAGAGTTGTTGCCTGGAAAACAGTCTTACACAAATAGAAAAGCTAAGTGGACAACATCCGCAGGTTGTACTGAAGATAAATGAATTCTTACTATGCTGGAAAACTGGATTTCAGTAAAGCAGTTCCAAGTTACAATGAATTTTGCAACCTCCATTCAAACAAAAACTCTACTGCAAAAGTAAATCAGCAGGAGTCTCTCCTATTACATGCCCCCAACTTGAAAGAATAACTGATAGACTGACCTTTTCTTATAAAAGGTATGCCAGATACATCCAAGGCTGAGAAAATTAAAAATCTTCCCTAAGACTTCTGAATATTTTCACTACACCACCATCAAAGCATAAACCACATTCCTAAGTCCTTTATCAGCACAGAAAACAGATCTAACTATACAGCTGCACATAACCCAGGCTGCCACCATCTCTGCACCACTTCCAAGAACATCCATTTGTATTCAACAATTAAATACAACATGCTTAGATACTACCTAAAACAGATATTAGCATTGATTCCATCTCACCTATTTATCTACAACCTAGGAATAAAGCTGTCTGAGATATGCAGGTTGATACTCTGGCTTTAGGGTCTATGAAATGAGAGATGTTTTACAAGTCTTCAGTATGTTGTCACTTAATGCTATATACAGTTCTTGCCACATGCATGCAATAACAGAGTTTAAACAGGAATATGTTCAGAGGACCTTTTATAGTGATTAGAAACATGTAGTGTCTGCAAAGTGATATTAAGACGACAGCTAGTAAAATAAATGCTGAGAAAGAATATCTGACTTCAGAAGTATGTTTAGAAATAACTATCACAGGGATCAAAACTGTTTAAGACAGATTAAGGATCCAACAGCTATATGTTAGTTATAAGTACTATTACCACAAGTCCTGCAAGAGGATACTTTGAGAGTATCTACTACAAGGAACCTAATGTAGCTTTTCAGTGGGAACTCAAGAAAGACCAAATGACCTTAAAGGACGGTTTCATAGACAGGAACTTAAACGTGATATTGGAATCTACATGTGCCTGTTGTGACCTCTTATAAAACAATCTGATAACCATCTAAATCACTATTTCTTTTTATTATAATTGCACTTTTGCATCCCATACATCAGGATGTTAATCACAGAATCACAGAATCACAGAATTGTAGGGGTTGGAAGGGACCTCGAGAGATCATCGGGTCCAACCCCCCCGCCAAAGCAGGCTCCCTAGCTCATATTGCTCAGATAGGCGTCCAGGTGGGTCTTGAATATCTCCAGTGAAGGAGACTCCACCACCTCCCTGGGCAGCCTATTCCAGTGCTCAGTCACCCTCACTGTGAAAAAGTTCTTCCGCATGTTGGTGCGGAACTTCCTATGCTCCAACTTGCAGCCATTGCCCCTTGTCCTATCCCCACAGACCACTGAAAAGGGGCTGGCCGATTCCCCCTGCATCCCCTGCTTCAGATAATTATAAACTTTGATTAGGTCCCCCCTTAGTCTTCTCTTCTCAAGGCTGAACAGTCCCAGCTTACTCAGCCTTTCCTCATAGGGGAGATGCTCCAGGCCCTTAATCATCTTCGTAGCCCTTCTTTGGACTCTTTCCAGGAGATCCCTGTCCTTTTTATACCAAGGAGCCCAGAACTGGACACAATACTCCAGGTGGGGCCTGACCAGGGCAGAGTAGAGAGGGAGGATCACCTCCTTTGACCTGCTGGCTACACTCCTCCTGATGCATCCCAGGATCCCATTGGCTCTCTTGGCCACCGAGGCACACTGCTGGCTCATGGCCAACCTGTCATCTACCAGGACCCCCAGGTCCTTCTCCACTGAGCTCTTCTCCAGCAGCTCATCCCCCAGCCTGTACTGATACAAACAGTTGTTCCTTCCCAGGTGCAAGACTTTACACTTGCTTTTGTTGAACTTCATCTGGTTTCTCCCTGCCCAGCTCTCCAGCCTGTCCAGGTCTCTCTGGATGGCAGCGCAGTGCTCCTGCGTGTCAGCCACTCCTCCCAGCTTTGTATCATCGGCGTACTTGCTGAGGGTGGATGTTATTCCCTCATCAAGATCGTCAATGAAGATATTAAACAGGACTGGACCCAACACTGAGCCCTGGGGAACACCGCTGGTAACAGGCCTCCAGTCAGATTCTACTCCACGAATCACAACCCTCTGGGTTCGGTCCGACAGCCAATTCTCAACCCACCTCACTGTCCACTCATCTATCCCATGCTTTCTCAGCTTTGCTATCAGGATGTCATGGGAGACAGTATCAAAGGCCTTGCTGAAGTCAAGGTAGATGACATCCACTGCTCTCCCTCCATCTACCCAGCCTGTCATAAGATCGTAGAAGGCTATGAGGTTGGTCGAGCACGATTTCCCCTTAGTGAATCCATGCTGACTACTCCTCATGACCTTCTTCTCTTCCAATTGCTTGGAGATGGCATCCAGAACAAGCTGTTCCATTACCTTTCCAGGGGCAGAGGTGAGGCAGAGGTTAATGGATAACTACAGAGTCTGGAAAGGAAACACTTTTCCCAATCAGTGCAGTTTTCATTCCATGCAAGAGAATTAGAAAGGAAGAAAATATCTTCCTCTGAACAAATAGCAATAATATGTAGCTCAAGAATTTGGGTACTAATGCTTTTCATCACAGTAACATGCTGCAGATATATACACCTCCTATTACTATAATTTAACTTATCACCAGGTTTCTGGCTGCAACACGCAGATTACATTTGCTCAGAGTGCTGCAGAGCTGGCTTGGGAAGGTTTGGAGAGAGATGTTACTTGGGGTTAGGAAAGGTTTATTTGCTTGCATTGTTTTTGAGTTTGGGGTGGGGATGTTGTGATGGTTTTGTGGGTTTGAAGTTATTTGGTTTGGGGTTTGGGTTTTTTTTGTTCTTAGCTTTGTAGTGCTGCAATCCAGACAACCATCTAGTAAATTCCTTACCACATCCATTGTCAATAGAGGGTCACCAATCTATCCTTTTGGGTTTTTATGCCTTCTATTAAGTCTTTATAAAATATTTACTATACAAATTGTATGTACATATATGCATACTGAAGAAGTCTTACAGATTCATCTCAACTAACTGTCCAGTGTACTGCTGCTAAAAATTGCTAGACAGCTTGTTAGTGGGACAATCAGAAAATCCTTCCCAATGTTATGTTCTTATTCGTTTAGTAATCCACTCATGCTAACAGAGTTGTTATGGAGCACACTCCATTTTTAATCACTCACTGCTATGAGAGGTCTAGTAGAGAAATGACCTTGCAGGTAACAAAGGCAACTAACAGACTGAAATAATTCAAGCCTTCAATTAGTGCAGTACCTCCAGATTTCTCATGGCCAGAAACACAAAGTCTTTGTCCCGAGATCTACCACTGTTGAGCTTCCTTCTCCCAGTGCTGAGGTGCTAGGTGAAAAATAAATTTGAAATTGCACAAATTTACAATTGGGTAATTGGCAGCAAAAGTGTATCATCAACTGCAGTAAATTAACCATTTAAGCCATAAATCACACTTATAATTTCCACTGTAAATTTAATTGTTAAAAATGTTCATCTTAATAATAAAGAGCAGTTAAAAGAAATCAGTTTAATAACAACAGATTGTTCCCAGCTAGAAATATAGTGTTAGAATACTTGATTTTAATTGCAAGTCATATTTGGTTGCTACAGATTACTATCTCAGTATGGTCTTAAAACCACAAATAACCTGTTTCTTTTTTACTTTTCTGTTACAACAGCGACACTTACTGAATGCTGATGAATGCTTTCATTTGTGTCAAAGGAGCTCATTTTAAATAACAGAAGTAACTAGTTCAATCCCTTACTCTTTACTAAACAGCTTGAGAAGACATACTCCAAGAGCTACTTGGCTGAAAGACAAGAGTAAAAAGAACAGGAACAAGGCAGGAAGGCATTATTTCACAAAAAAAGATTTCTGAATGGGGAAGCATAAAGCCTTTTAAACTAAACTTAGAAGACAACTTTTAAAATTATGAACTGAAGCAATAACGCTCCACCAAATAGGAGTTTTAAAGCTCATTCTGCTCAGTATGTTTTAGACTGTTGGCACGTAAGTTTCAAAAAAATTGCATACAAGACATTCAGTTCCTGTACAAGAGAAGTAGAAGGCTCAACCAAATTCATGGTGCCACGCTGCTGCCCTGCTCTCTGTTCAGGGCTGTGAACAGTAGTGCTGGACACAAATTTGTATTTTGGTCTTCTACATGTGTACTTTATCATTTCGGTTTTTGTCTACCCTCCCTGTCTCTTAGTTCATGTCATCTCAACTCTTCTCTTCTTCTCATTTCAATTTATTCCCTCACTGTTCACCTTTCTCTACACCAAGCTTTCTCACATAACACCTGTATCAACCAACTCCAGTTCTGCTCTCAAACTCCTTCATATTTTCTTCATGTTTTCCAAGCAAGAAGGTTTCTGTATCCTCTCAAAGCAGCTATCCACATCAATATTACGCTCTTCTGCACAGCAGTAAGTCCCATAAGGCTCAAACAAAATATCAGCAAAGTGGTACAGCTCCTCAACTATCACATTATCTATGGTCACATACAAAAAATGCTCCTTGAAAAAGATGTTAGCACATAGTCAAGCTAAAAGTATACTAGATGTCAAAGATGTACTAGAACTTACGACTAACACATGTACCTTAGCTTTGAATTACCAGTCATGTTGTTTAGCAGTCTGCCTCTCTGCCCAATCATTAGCAACAAAGAAAATTACATTAACTTTGTGTTCAGTATAGAATTGAATGCTAAAGTCAACATAGGATTCTTTTTTCCATGTTTGGAATAGATGTTTACTCGACCATACCATGCAATCTAGAGCCTCACAGCTTTAATAAAAGGCAAAGCTACTGCAACTACCACAAGTGCAAATTCAACTACCAGCAGCTAGTATTAAAGGCAGCCA
Organism: Porphyrio hochstetteri; assembly: GCA_020800305.1. Taxonomy (NCBI): domain Eukaryota; kingdom Metazoa; phylum Chordata; class Aves; order Gruiformes; family Rallidae; genus Porphyrio; species Porphyrio hochstetteri. The sequence goes on from CM036911.1 coordinate 14,776,472, forward strand.
AAGAGATCATAGCCAAAATTTGCTTGCTGTAGTGAAGCTAGTGGCATTTTGACAGTTTTACCTCCCTACTCCAGAAAATACTGACAACTTGTACCCGCAACTATTACCAGGGACAACCCCCCCATACATGAATATGCCCAAACTAGCAAAACAGTGAAGAAGTTTTGGAGGGGTTTTTTTGGCTGATTACTTTTTGGCTGGCGGTGGTGGGTTTGGTTTTTTTAAGTGCAATGTTGTCTTACACAGTGCCAAGGACCTTTTAGAAGCAGCCTCTCTAAAAAACTCCAGGAAGTTGGAGGTTTTTTTGCTTTTTACAGGGCCATAATTTTTCAGAAAGCATGCATATACCTTTTGATCCAAAGCGAGTTCAAACCATAAAAGATACAGGCAGTGGATTCAGTGTATAGCAAATCTGGACACCATTTCTTAGCTATACTCTGTCTTCCTACCTATTTTGAGACTGAGCCAGCCACCTGAATAATACTGATGTCAAATAAAATCTACAGAGAAATAAATTACTCCAGACATGAGTTGTACACTTCAAAAGCAAATTCACTGCCTGTTACAAAGAAAATTACATGTTATACAAGTTAAAAAAACCCATAACTGTCATAGGACTTGCACTGGAAACTTCAAGATTTGACAACATGGACATATCCCTCCTTTTGCAGCCAGCCAAAGAAGCTATTCTGAGGCCTTTCCTGAGAACACTGCACCTGCCACATGTCCTCTTGTTCGCTAAGGAGGATCTGGCACCAGTGGCAGTGTGCCATCTTAGGAAAAGCCATCCATCAGCCAGGCTGCTTTAAGCCCAGTTACAGCCTATGTTACTGTGCACATGAAATGAAATCCCATTCAACTACAGTGCCCAAATTCACAGCCAAATTTACAATCAAGTTTAATCCCTGCTGACAAGGGAAAAACATCTATAGCACCGAGATGAATGATTCTTTTATGATCAAGCTACACGTTGATTTTGAAGCCTTTACTTGCCATTTCATGGGTCAAGAGCAGTTTCAGAACATTCTCACCAGAACCCTACGAAGAGTAATTTGGAGGGAAAGACAAAAAGCTAAGTGGTTTGACAGACTACTTGAGTTTTATCTTCTATAACAGCAGTTCAGATTCCATAGTGTTTTGCCTTTCGGAAGTCAAGATCACAACTAAAATCTTCAAACATATTCTCTCCCCAGAGGGGTTTTTTGAGCCAGTGTTTCATATGGTACAGGACTCTTCCCATTCCAAAAGGATACTCAAGAGTGCTAGGTCTGATCTATAAAACTTAGGCATATTTTAGAACAAGTTTTATTCTAATATTCTTCAGGGTCCCCTGTATTAGGGTAATCCTAACTATTGTCAGTTTGAGGTATATGAGGTTGACTCAAGAAGCAGCAACTTTTGTTGAAGCCATAGTACACTGTAAATGAAGATATAATTTTAGATTTCTCACGCTTTCTTTGGTTTATAACATCTCCTAAGAAGAAATGGAATGTTTCGTCCTCTAGCAAAAAATTACGTCCCCCAATACTAAATTTTTTAGAATTTGTTTCATGAAGTAATAATACATTTAAAACCAGGAATCTGGGGAAAAAAAAAAAAAAATCTGTATTTTCAGAGCTGCATACTCATATAAACCAGCACATAAGCAAAATCCAGTACGACTATTGAAGTGTATAACACCAGATGCTTGCAATTGTAGAATACATATATAGTCCCTTTTTCCAATAGGTATTTGGCACATCATCCTTATTTTTATTATTTATATGGTACTCACAAGCACACCTAAAACACATGATCCATTGAACTTGCTTAACTTCTGTTCAATCATGTAAGTCAGGCATTGCTACTATGGTAAGCAGGAGAACAAAGACATTGACAGCCTGAAGTCCAGTGGCACAAAAGACACTCTTAATGGCTTTACTATAGGAAGGAGGTGACAGCAGAAGGATTTGCATCTAGGTGCCATGTGTGCTAGACTGGTGTCCAAAAAATCAAATCAGTGCCTGTCCCACCCTGCTATCGTCTCTCCACAACTGAATTGCAGCACAGATTACATCCCATCTAAGGCTGAGCAACTGGAAGCTGACACACCTAATTGAACCAGATCGCAGGATTCCAGCTGCGCACCTACTGCTATACAAATAAATTCAATAACTGTTCTTGAGATTAAACCCCACCTGGGCATTGGCACATGTATAGACCTTAAAACCAAACCCCCATCAACAAAACAAGGTGTTTTTTAAAAAAAATCACTAATTAAGAATGTGTCCCGCTGATAGCCCCATCACAACTAACATGGCTAATGAAGCAAGTCTCCCAGACAGTGTCACTTTATAGTTGTTATTTATCATTGTAACCATTAGGAATTAAAACCCTTTAAGTACTTACAGACTTTATTCTCTTATATCTTACAAAAAAGTTATCCAAGGACAAATTCTCATGGTGTAAACATGTTACAAAGGTGATGAGTAGTCTGATTTGTCTCTGCTGTTTTTCACCAAGGGTAGGTTCACGTAACCCAGTGCTCTGTGTAAAGAAGTACTGAGATAAATGAGATTTTTATAATACACAGTATTATACTTGCCATTGTAATTCTTAGTTATACAAAGCATAAAGCACAAGTGAACAAAATTTCACAGATACATTCCAACTCACTGTTGGGTTGAGGTTTTTTGTTTATATTTACAAAAACCAACTGACAGAATGGACTTGGCTTACTACACAACTCCAGTAAAAGACTTTGCAATTTGTATATACTTAGCTACCCCAAAGCCACTCTGAAGTTCCAATTTAAAAACATGGGCACATGTAAAAAATTGTAGAATGTGTTAGGTTGAAAGGGACCTTTAAAGGCCAGCTAGTCCAACCCAGCTCCAGTAAGGGACATCTTTACTAGAGATCGGGTTGCTCAAACACAGCTTTTGGGTGCAAAGTAACATCCTGTAGCAACAATGGGATGACTAGACCTGAAAGTCTGTTTGTTAAAAATGAACCATAGACATGATCTAAAAATTTGTTTAAGCTGGAGCCAAGTACTCTGGCTGTAACTTCATTGTTTGGGCTCCCCCCCCCCCCCCCGCCCACAAAAAAAATGGCAGTTGACCTCTGCTCAGTCACATAGTTTTAAGAGATTAGAAAGAGATGACCAATTCTGTCTGTAGACAGAATTTTTCCTTCCCTACAGGAAAACTGATCTATTTTTCCTCTAGTTCTCTGGTTTGGAGCAGAAGAGTCAAAGTATTTATCCGAGTAAGAGAAAAGGATTACACATGTAGATGGATTTACAAGACGTCTATCCCGGCAGGCTTCTGAAATTAAAAGAGCCTAATGCATGCAGAGTGATATACTTTACAATAAGGGAAATGTCAAGCTGTGGAAAAACTATTTCAGATGGTAGCTGTGAGTTCAGTACAGAGTTCCCTTCTCTTGTCACTTGATCCTCTCCTTAGAATTAAGGACTGAACTTACCATTTTGAAACATGTAGAGTAGCAGCTATAAAAACCACCACAAGAACGTTCATATGATGAGATTTTTTTTTTTACCTTTACACAAGTTTAAGGGATTGTCAGAGGTCGGAGAGAACTGAACATCCCTGCTGAGCTACTTCTGAGAGAGACATGCTGTGGAATGGTGTAGGTATACTTACTTTTCATAGCTGTTGAGAGAGGACCAAAAAAACTCAAAAAGGAGTGGGGTGGCAAAAAAGTCCTTAGTATTGACTCTAGTTAGGCCTCAGTGACAGGGACCAATACCTTTTTTTTTTAAGCAGACAAACAAGGGTTTTCTACTTAAACTGTATTCAAAAATCTTTCCAATAATACTCACACAATTACAGCGTTTGAGACAAAGCAGGAGTGGTAGATAGCTTATAATGAAATTGACCATAGGTCTTAGGGAAGAGATCATGATTTTAATTGGGTTTTTTTCCCCCCCTCTTTTTGTGAAACTGAGAATAGAGACACTTACAAATCTCCAAATACCCTTCGAGTAACAAAACTATTTCTTGTCAGACCGAGTGACACAGACACCAGCTCCTCCCTCTCTATCTATCTATTATTGCTTCTCCATCTCCACAGGTGAGAACTGCCTTCCCCAGGAAGCAGCCAATACACCCTTATTTCCTGGCAGGGGGCAGACTAATGAATCCGAGTAGGAGTGCAGCTCCTATTTAAATGCAAGATTCCACTGAATACTTTCCCAAAATATTGCAAGCAGTGTTTCTGTTTAGAAGACTACCAGAACTTACTCTACACAAGCTTTTAAATTCTAGGATGGTTAACGCATGCAAAATTATCTTATGTTTGGAATAGATTAAGGGAAGATCTCTCAGTGTAACAACACCAAGACCCTCATGTAAAGCAATATTTTAATCAATCTGTTAAAAAAAAGCAGTACCCTTTCAGCTCCCTGCAGTACATTTCTATGAGGGGTTGGTACTAGAAGTAAAGGAGCTATCGAATTGCATTCAGATTCTTTCCTTACTGCAGTTTGCCATGTTTAACAAGACAGGTGGCTCCCTGGTCCTTCCTTAACAGAAAGGTTTATACATCACCATTAAAACTGTGATCATTGAGACATGATATGTAGAAAGCAAAAGCATATGAATAAATTAATCTCCGTTCAGGAAATGGAGAATTAGTACTTCCAGGCTTAACCTAATATTACCTAATCCTCACAAGCTCCTCGCCATAGCAGGTATAGTTACCTACCACTCACTCATGAATTTTCTATCATTTTTGCTTTGAGTATTTATCAGTCACAAAACTTTGGCTTCAATAGCTCACTCATTTAAACTCAGTTAACAATGAACCATAATCACAACTGTACATCAGATTTAGTGCAAACACTCTGCTTGTGTAAGGCTGCAGGAAAATACATGCAAAATTTGTCTACAGCTATTCTTAGAATAAAAATAGCTTCTGTAAGTGCTAATTAAAAGCCAAATAAGAAGTAAATCAGGTACATAATAAATACTTCTCAAGATAACCATGAAGAGAAAAGCATGGAACTTGAGCAGATAATTACATTTTTCTGATTTCATAAGAGAGCTCAAGCAAACGTAGCCCACTGAAGATCAGGTCGGAACCCCTGGAGGAACCATCTGAAATCCCTATACCCTTAAACTGGAGGGTTTACCTCTCTTGGGCAAACACCCAATTAATTACAGAAACAAATGGATAAAAGCAGATTGATAGCTTCACCAGTGTGGCAACCGGCAGAGAGCAACATGCAATTCAAGATGAATTTTAGGTGAAGCCATTTTATTAGGTGAAATCACACACATTATGTACCTTTATTACTGCAAACATGGCAAGCTAAAAAACTGCTAGTTGGTTACAGACACTGTTCACACTGTATTGATTGGTTAGTAATTATAACAAGTTCTGATAAACCCGTCTTATAGCTAAATATTGTTAGTTTCCTTTTAATGCCTAAAAGTATCCGCACACCTGCTGTTTTGACCCTCTTGTTATGGTTGGTTCTTAACATGTTCTGTTACTCCTAAATACCTTCCCATAACTGCTTCTTGGTTTAGGGTAGCCCGTACCCCTATCAGCATGGCGTCTGTGTTTTGAGAATGTGATTATTAGGATCCTCAGAGCATGACTAACTTTTCCTTTCTCATGATAACAGGAGAATATTGTCAGGGCCCAAATCCTGGGAGAAGAGAGCTAGGCTGCTAGCAGGCCTGCTGTCTTCCCCAACACACCAGCATTACTGCTGGTACAGGGAAGAGAACAGGAAACCTACCCCAGCTATTAAAAGGTCAATTCCGCCCCATTCGTACCCAGCTACACAAGTTTCTCTGGACAGATGCAAGGCCACTACTTGCATCATGCAAACCAACATGCCTTTTTGCACATCTGACCTTCCAACAACATCAGAAGTACCATTTTTCTACTGATACATCCTAACCCTTTACTCCTGAACAGACTATGTTAGAAACATTGAAAAAAAGAAATTAGAACAGTTTCATCACATGTAGGGGAAAATTGATGTTATCACTACTCCAAGTTAATGACCTCTTGAATCTGGCAAACAAAGGGGATGCACAAGGATCTTCCCCAAAACCAAAGCAAAGTTACTAGCAAATATTTTCATGTATCCCAATCAAAACAGTGTAGAGTGACTTGCATAAGACAGGAGGAAAGCAGAAATAGCATGACAATTCTATTAGTGAAAATGCAGCATCATTAACAATATTCATGGTATTAGCATGCTCTAAGAATGATTGTTTGCAGACAGCAGAGGTCATAATTGTTTTTAATTGCCTATTATACTTTTCTGTTTTTAAAAGATAGCATAATAATGCATTGTAAACCTAGAGAAACCCTTTAATGCAATCTGTAGAAAACCACACTTGCAATATAAACCAAGAACCAACATCCACCCCTTCAGCAGAAAATCATATTCTGATGTTGTGTTGCTGCTAAGTGACTGCCAGAGCATGCCATTTCTCTACTCGTAGTTGAGAGGGCTGGGGCTAGAGTTCATTCTGAGGTTACAGAGGGTTTTTTTCAGCCTGGCTAGAGATGGGTAATTATATGAGCTGCAAACACATGCCTATGACAAATCAGTCACATGTCATTTTTACAGTACTGCCCTGCACTCAGGTTGTACGGGTAGAGTTTAGACTACGTACTGTAGAGATGCAAGTACACAGGACAGTACATTGAAAAAAAAACACTGAACAACTGATTTTAAGTGAAGTTTATTATAAAGCAAAATGACAAACCACTACAGCCATTCATGAGCTTTCCATGCTGAGTTGTCCCACAATATTAACACAGTCTGTATCCAGGTTATTAGATGTTTAAAATCACAGCTACAACGCAGTAACTGCTGCCTGGTGAGGCTTTATGTTTAAACAACACAAGTCCAGACTGAAGATCCACACAAAAGCTGAAGTACTTCTAGTAATTTTTCCTCTGAACAAGCTTTTAAAATTAAAACTAAATGGATTTACACCATGTCATTATTCCTAGACCTTATGGAGTGTATACTTTACAGCCTGCAGAGACAGCTTCAATCATACTCAGCATTAAGTTGAAATAGTGTCCCAAAGTGCTTACCCCCCTCCTCCTTTTAGCAGGTCTCTGTTTAGGCACAAGGTCAAAAATGAAAATGAGTTGCATGCTACTTCCAAGTCCCTTATCTACCTATTAAGGGTGGATCTTGAGTTTTACAGCTGCAAGGCTTGTGTCAGCCAACCATCATTAATTTAATTTATTAGGGGGAACAGTGAACCATATGATTGAAATAATGTACAGCAAGGCTACTCTGACAAGGCCTTATCTGCTTGTTATAGGTAAACCTGTTCTAGTCAGTACCTCTATACTGGAAGTCAATCTTTCCCTCTGGAATCACTTAAGATGTAGTTTGTTTTTTGAGGGTTTTTTTTTATTTCTTTCCCATCATCAAAACTTGCTATTCTCTCCTAGAAAATCTTCCTCTGCATTTTGTTCCAAGCTGTCTCCCCTCAACCCTTCCTTTTCTTTTCCACTCTGCATCCTTCAGGGAATGTTACAGTTTTCCAGACTTTAGTAGTTGAATTCATTTACCTGCATGAAATCCAGGAGAAAATTAACAAATTTATCAAAACAAAGTGTACAACCTAAATGCAAGACTGCAGTAGAGATTGTGTCCTTCTCAACACTGTCAACCACAGTATTTTAACAGCTGCTTTTATATGTAAATAATTAATCTGATTCCAAAATTTGTTACCAATGAAGTCAGCTTCACAAAAATATTCTTTCTGGAAGCTCTTCATGATGGTTCATCCAGCTGGACAATATTTTTTGTAGTATCCTTTATTTGGTCTTTAAACACTAAATGAATGAAGATGAATGAACAGCTAAATCTATGCATTTCAAATAATAAATCTTAAAAATAATTGTTGTACTAATCATGTATTTGCATCAGGGAACCTGAAGAGACACTTTAGAATCATGTACAGTAACTGTTTTAATTTACTCTAACTTTTTCTACTTATCCTTAGCAATAATATCCCTTTGACTTTTGTCTCTAGTGTCTTTTTTTGGCTCTGATTATAAATACAAGTTTTTGATAGCAATAGTTATTCAACCTTTAGGAGTAGGAATTAAACTATTAAATTTAGGAATACATATATATGAACCACTTGTATTATCACTAAAGTATGCTGTATTTCACCATTTTGCTGCAACAGACCAACTTCAGGCTCTTTTGCCATCATCTTACTCCTCTAATTCAACCAGTACAGCATTTCAGATACCTTCTTTAGAGGTCTCTGGAATGAACTTGTTCAGTAATTACTTTCTGATCAAGATACCGCTTTGACATCTGAAATAATTTATCACCACATTGCAATTAGCCCTAAGAACAGAGTTTTTGTACAGAATGATAATTCCAGCACAAGGATACCATCTACACACTCATTATTTTGACTCTTCCCTAGAGCTCACGTGTCATCACCTCTAAAAGAGGGTTGCCGAATTAGACCCAGTAGTCATTTCAGACATAATCTTAACAGTCTTATTACTGTGATGGACATTAAAAGTAGCTTCTGTTTATAAGCTATGCTACAACTGGTTTATTCAACATTCTGTGTACAAGCTCTCAATAAATTGAGGTGAGCTATGATGATAATCAGCTGCCTAACAGCAGTATATTTTCTGAAACTTAAGAGTTCCTAAGAGCAAGGACTAATGAAACATTGACAATTCTTCAGTTTACACAGGCCCTTGAAAATCCTCAAATAAACTATTTAAAAGTGCATGAATGACAAAGATGTTTTAATCTTCTCTAGATGTTTTGCCCTAAGAAGCATCTCAGTTCCTTCTATATTAATTAGATTATTATTAACTGCATTAACAATAGCAAATTCCCCTGTGGGCAGAACTTACAAAAAGCATTCATTAATGTAGACCACATGAAACCACACATGCTCGATCTCTGACATTTTGTAGAAAAACTTCCTGAGGCTGTACTAGCTTTATGAACTCTGCAGTTGTAGCAATAAAGCAATGTACATTAGTTAAGATAATTCTAGTGCCACACTGAAACTTGGAGATAGATTTAAGAAATACAGTATTTTAAAAATTGTGCCAACAGCTTATATGCTCAAGTTCCCATGCTGATCCCAGCATCAAAAGAGTTACAGGACAGCTAGTAAAACAGTGACAGATTGTCTTAAAATTTCCAAGATGATCCAAATTGCAAGGTGTTAATCATGCTAATGTATACAGGAGTACAAAAGGAACCACATACTCAAAGTATTTTCAATCAGACATTATTAAAGGAAGTTATAGCCCTTCAACTCTCTACTCATATAACTGCATAACACTCAAACCCTCCCATCTCATGTTAACCAAATCAGAAAATATTCAACAGAACATACACAGTGATCTGGTGTCACTGTGGTTCATTAATGGCTTCTCGATCACAAGATTTCCTTTTTCTGCCAAGAATCATTTGAACACCTTCATTTCTAAAACCTGGTTCAAAATTTCTCAATTGCTAAGACACTAATGCTTTTATAGCATTAACAGATGAATTCCTAAAGAGAGCCTAAGAGCACTGAAGATTTGCAGTTAAACCCCAAATAGATTTTTTTTTTAAATGGTGAGAAAACCTTGATGTCATTTACATCCATTGGTCATTAAAGATTTTTCTCACCTCTATTGTGAGCTTTTACTCTTGGAATTAAGTTGCATGAAAATAAACACTTTACCAATGATTTCATTTTTATACTACACAAATCTCAAAAGTCTTATTGTAAATACCATGAGAGATCGAAGGACCCTTTTATTCTCCCATTCTTAGTTTACCACAACTGTCATCAAAAGATTTGATTTAATCACCCACCCAAAAACATGCTCTGTTCACACTCTTTGTCAGTATATTCCAAGGGCTGGGGAACTAGTATGTCAGTCTGGTGTCTACAGATGTGGTTTCATCAGCCACATTTAACCCTGGCTTAATCTCTTCTTGCCATTCATTTTGGAGCAACAGTACTATTAACTGACTGAGTGAATGGGATATTCCTTTCCAAACACAAACACCCTGTTAAGTAAGCTTTAATGCCAGGACTGATGCATTCGCGATTTAATTGTTTACTAGGAATTACAATGAGAAGATACACAAAAAAGAGCAACTAAGATGCTAAGCATATTACTAATAGAGAAAACAGAACATAGTTCATCAACAGTAATCTTGCCTTAGGACCTATATTTTTATTAGAACACACAAGCTTTTGACACCTAGCCATCAAAACAAGCCTTCAGTGAACAGGAAACCACTACATACCAAGAAACATGTGTCTATAGCTACTTCAGTGAATTACAACTTGGAAATAACACAACATCATAGCCCTACTGCTTCAAATATTTCAGAGACTATAATTTTATTTCATACACCCTTGATTTGAGTGTGCTTCCCTTCCTAACACTAAATCATATGAGAATCCCTCCAGGTATTGAAGTGCACAGTGTCCCATTATTCTCATAAAATGCATACTGAAGAAGTGAGCAGCTGGGACATTAAGTTACAGAGTAGAAAAGGTTTTCCAAAGAGTTGTTTTAATTAAGCATATATTCTGAAATCGTATTTTAACAGCCAGTGCTGCTTGTGCAAATATGAAGAACCGGTACATTATAAGCGAAGAGTGTTTGCTCATCTTTGTTGCAGTCCAAAGTTAAGAACACTCATAATCAACAACATCAGACAAATATGCGATGAAGTATGATGAATCTCATTTTCATTTTGTACATACAAGGCACCGGTGTTGTTACAGGACAAAAGGCACAGTATCAATGACTGACTGTTAAACATTTTGCACAAACTACTCTGCAGATGAACAGAGAATTTTATTTCTCTGCTTCATTTCTCAGCTTCCTATGATCCCTGACATGAGTCATAAATTCAGTGTCAAGGAAAAATATTACTATTTTAATGTTAAGTTCACATCTACACTGAAGACCTGCCCTGGTTTAAATCACCTCAGAACTTAGAACAGACAGGCATTGGGGCATAGCACAAGCTTCAAGCAGGGGGAAACCTCCACTGACATCAAGCCTAAGAGGCTGCAGCTTTGCCTGTACGCTCTTAGAACCATTACGCTGGCACATATTTGCAGGCTGACTAAAATCCCAGTGCAGCCTCCACTTCAGGAATTTCTGTGGATTTTTTCTGCCCTATTTGGATTTTTGTCCAAGATACTCTTTCATGTGTAGCAAATCCTTGAGTCCTTATCTGTTACTTCACAATACTTAGTGGCAAATGATCAAAAGGCATAAAATAAGCCTGTAAATGAGGCCATAGTAAATCTATTAGGCTATGGCACACAAATTGAGTCAACTAAATGAGGGAGGGAAGAAGCAGCTTTGTTAGCACATTGTCTTGCTTATTTTGAGAATTAACACACATCATTCAAACTATGCACTGAAACACTATCACAGACACATTAAAATATATGCATTATGCACCACTCTCAACTTTACCTCTGACTGCTATTAGTCTTAAAAGTAAACATGGTTTTTAAAGCCTCTTTTTCATTATGTGCCATGACAGCTGATTAATAACTGCAGTTGCAAGAACTGAAAAACCTAGTAAACAAAACTAGAAAATTCCATCTCATTCCTATACAAAGGCTGACACACAGAAAAAGAACTATTAATAAAGCCCACTGAAGTAATTTCTTTAACAAAAGAAGATTCCTTGCATATTATAACTCTTCCATTGTCAATCTTTTTCTAAAAGATTTTCAAATACGAAGGCATGTTATAAAGTAGCTGTGATTCCCCAGCTGGTAGAGACAGAAGGTGTTAGCGTACTCCTTGTAAGCGAACAATGAAAACATAACTCAAAAGTAAACACATAAGATGTGTTTTGAAGATACACAGTATTTTGCAAGTCAGTGGGGACAACTTACATCTTTATTACACTGCTGAAAATATTTAAATGAAAACCTATTTTGAGGAGAACAATAATTCACTGTAAACTAAGAAAAGTTCAAAGAAGGCATTCAAAAGACCTTTGTTTATGAAAAAAATAACAGTTACTGCTAAGAATACAGGAGAAAAGTTGGACATCTGAGTTAAATTACTATTTCAAGAAGTGTTTCTTAGGTTCAACCACCTTTTAACTCCATATTTGTGTGTATCTTAAAACTGTCTTGTAGCTTGAGATGCTGTATATTACTTGTTCCATTCCTTTGATGAACTTTAACGTCCTTTATTGAAACTTATGCTTATCACTTTGATTATCACTTTTGGCCAGGAAATAGGGCCATAAAAGCAATCTTCCAATTAGACTACACTGCACATATGCCTGAGAACTAAATAACCCTTCCTGGTCATCTAAAGAACATAGTAACATAATAAAGAAAACACACATTTACTGAAAGTCTTGGAATGATTCAGGAGGCCTGATACTGACAGATGCTATACTAACCAGTCTCTTGGACTGAAGGAGTGTATAAACCACCATAATCTTGCACAGAGCTTGTTTGAAACCTACGGTCATCTTCCCAGGTGGAAGTTACAAGGTATTTTGGGAAGCTCCCACCTAGCACAAAATGTCTAAGTGGAATTCTCATACACACATATAACACCAAGGGTCCCCCATGTAACCTCATCTATATAGCAATATTGGCAACAAATCTCTGGACAGTTATAGCCACACATCACTTGGCCACACCACAGAAGGCACATCTGAAACATAGTCAGCTTACATTTACTTTGCACTTTTGCACTACTTGAAAGGCTATTATCCTATTCGATAGCCTTTATGAGTACTCAACCCAAAATCCATTTACAAGGGAAAGAAACACCAGTGTACAGAAATTCCTCCTTCTAACTCATTTAGATTTTTCTCCAATTCAGATCCCATTACTCCATCCAGCTCCAATTTTGAAGACTCTCTACACATTTAGTGCAATTCCATACTGAGCACAAGCTTCTGGAAAGAATAAAGTCTGTAAGTAAGGAATAAAGTTGTCTGTGTCAGGTATCAACTGCAGTTTACGGTAGCCAGAAACTTAAGTCAAAGCTGCAAGTGAAGATTGTTTTTCTCAGGACAGCCTGGCATGGAAATTCACCAAAAAGCTGAGAAAGGGAAGGAAAAGGCATAACTCACCACACTAATACACACATAAGCAAGTCTAACAGTTTACTTCTACTTCACTTAAAACAGCACAAGTCAGGAGTAGTTTAACTACAGTCAGTACAAATATAACCCAGTAAAATGCATGTTTTTATGTAAATGACTAACACTAAGTCAACTTATGTACCTTCCAGCAGTACGAGGAAACTTCAGCACTAGTTTTACACATGTGCTCCTCTGCCTGCCTTTCTTCAGAGACTCTTTCCCACAGTTCTGCCATCTAGAAGAAGCTTTTTCTAGAAAAAATGTCTTTGCCATACTGATTTACCATCTGTCTTCAAAATGTCACCTGGAAACAGATTGTGTCCTCTCTCCTTTAAAGTCTTAATTTCTCTCTTGCTAGCATTTAGCTTTATATCTGTTTTATCTAACCACATGAAGGCTTTGAGATACCATTTCCAAAAAAGATGCTATAAAAATAAAGTGGTACTATACTATATCATACTATATCACTGTCAGGACTCTTATCTGAAGTTTGCTCTATTCTGCAGTGAGCTATTTGTTCCCTAAGATAAACAATAAAACAACTCAAGATTTTTTTGTTTCTGTTTAAGCTTGGTGTGCATGTTGCCAAAAAAGGCCAGCTTATTTCTCCACTGTTTTATCTGCAGCATGCAAGATTAACTTTTGTGTTCTTGTGGTGAACAGTGTTGACTGACACTAAACAGAAGCAGCATTTGCTCTCATCCTCTACATAGTTTAGGATTATTCATTTCTGCTTTAAGGTATGTCTACCATCTACTGTAGGGTGCCCACATCTCAGACAAGATCTCTACCCATCATTAAAACTTAAAATATAAGCTTTTCTCTTCAGAAGACGAACAATAAAACCATCTCTATCACACCGTCAGAAGGAAAGCTTAAGATGCTTGACAGAAAGATTTGGTGACAGTTTCTGTGACCGTACTACACAGTTTAGGCAATACTTCCTAATAAAACCTTTATTCCTGTTCTAAGATATGACCACATACGGATTTCTTAATGTTTTCTAAGATCTTCTCTCTGCGTTGGCTGTTCATTTCCATACACTCAGAATTCCACATCTACTACAGCAGTTTAACTCCTATCTCCTGGAGACAATACCCCTACTTGCCCTAAAATGCTCCTGTCAGAACTTGCAACCCACAGCTCATAGAAGAGAAGCTTGGTACCAGAGTATAATTCGATTAATATGGTTGAGAACATCAAGAGTTTTATCTATAGCTAAGTCAGAAAGCCTCAAAGTGTTGTTTTGTTGGGTTTTTTTAACTTGTGTATGCACTCCATTTGCACCATCCAGAAGCTGTAAGCATTATTCTAGCTGTATCTTCTCAGACCCCTTGAAAGTACAGGTTTAACTGCCATATTAGCTCACTGTCCATAGCTAACCCCAATGATCATTCATTTTCAAACAAGAGTACTACCATCATTTCTGTTAACTGGCCAGCTACAAGTTAGAATTAGTTCTAGATATCATCAGGTAAGGTGACAGAAAGCATTGTTTGTTGAGAAGCTACTCAGACCTGATGGGTGTAGTGAAAGGTAGAAGACCAGGAGTCTGGCTCAGAGGCACCAGCAGCCCTGAGTAACTATACTGTCAATAGCTGGTCTGGCCTAGGTCAGATGATTAAAAGAGGATTTTTGGTTTGAGAACTAAATCATTTCACAAAGTATCCTATCTTAACCCACTGTGATACTAAAGGTAGTTTCTTTAATGCATTATTTGACTGTACTTATTCATCACAAGTATTTATTGGTGGCCAATCCTACCCTCTAAAGGCTTGCAAAAGTTTATCTCCCAGTCCCAAGTCAGCTGCAGAAAGCTTTAATATTTCTATTGAAAGCATCCTAGTGCTGTTTTCTGAACAAAGCCATTTGTAACCGTTCACTGATTACAAATATAGCAAATATGAGAGTATCCAGCTTTAGACTTCACTCAGGACTGCAGACAATTTCCCAGTGGAATAGATTTTATAAGGCAAAACCATGCCACACACCAGAAAAATCCAGCACTACAACACAGGCACAAAACAAAAAACAGAAGAGGCGAAGAAAGGCACACAGTTTCTGTCTAGCCAATGAGCAGTATCATAGAAAAAACCCAAGCCCATTCATTCTTGCAACTTGGCTGAAGAACCTAGGGTTGGTTACATTGTAGTGCTTTGTGTGACGAAGAGGAATTAAAATGCATGACTCAAGGAAAGGCTGGCAGCTGCAGCAGAATCATCCAAAACAACGAAGCACAGAAAAGGGAAGTAGCATTCAGAAGGTTGTTCTGTGCTGGCTCTATTCATGCTACACAAATACCTATGGTTTTACTATTTTTTGAAATGTCTTAGCTCTAAAATACAGTTGTGCCAGAACAACGCTTGGAGCCCTGTCAGGTCTGGTAGAACTATTACACAAGAAAACAAGGACTCAGGAGACCTGAAAGTACCAAAACAGGTTATGTAGGTCCTGCTTTGACAGATTTATATGGCTATTCTACAGTCTTTACCTTGTATTAAGAAGAGAATAAGCACTAGTAAATAAATAATTACATATCAAAACCACAGAAAACTATTTCAAGCATCCTATTTTTCTGTCCAAGAGGAAACGTGTATGCTGTATCCCAAATTTTTTCTCAAGGCCAGTAACACCTAAAAGCACAAAGCAACCACAAGTGCTACACCTGTCTTGGAAGACAGAATGCTTTCCCCCAAGTTAAAAGGTGCTACATTCATGAGTAGCATACCTATAGCATGCTACCTCAAAGCAAGTGATATGAGCCAAATACTTAAACAGCTTTTCTGCAGACACATATGCTTTTTTTTTTTTTGCAAACTAGGCACACCCACTGTCATCTCCAACTCTCAGCCCAAGAAACTGTAAAGCACAGAACAGCCCTGTTCATTGCTGTTAGGAACCACAAAGGCACTGGAGAAATGACTACAGGTTACCAAAGCTACAGCTGTTCAAGGCATATTTACAGCACAAGGCAGACAAACCTGTCAGAATCCCTGTAAGGAGCCAACTCTACTGCTCTTTACTTGCTTTACCATGACTTTTCTCACCCTGCATACAAATGGCATCTCAATCTACACACAGGATTTAGGAAGAGTAGCAATGCCTTCTTAATGTAAACGCATAATGCTAATCTTAATTCTGTAAGCATACCACACAACTATTCCTTTTCCTATTTCTGAAATAAACCATTTTTAGGAAGCACAAACCAAATTATACAATTGATTTGACTTACTTTTCATTGCATCCTTTAGCGTATCCATTGTGCACACACTTCCTTTCCATCACACAAAATTTGGTTTTGTCTTAAAAAACTTTCATGTTCCTGATATTAGCTGACACAGTAAGTCTTTTATACATTGTGCTTCCTACTTTGCCTTCTTCCTGTTCCCAGCAGACAGAACCTATGTCATTGAAAGGGACTTTGCATTTGAAAATTTAAGTTTCTTAGTTAATTTTTGCTTTTTTATCTGTCAGCCAGAGTAGTGAAGTACAGGATGGTATTTTTACTATGCTAGCTGATGCAATTTACCTAATATTCAACTTCAGTAACTTTTTTAAACTTAAGAAGGTAATGTATAAACAGATGCAGTTTAAAACTGCACCAATGCCAGTACCACAAAGCAATATTAGGAGCATCATGCTAAAAAATGTCATTACCATGATCAAATGGTATGGATTCCTTAAAGATGAGAGCTTTACTGTTACCAGCTTATTTGGGCAGACACTATACAATTTTTTATAACTGTAGATAGCAATTCCCTTTACACATAATATAAGCACAAAGGGTGTTAAGTCTATGTACATAGAAATCATTAATTGCTATCAATTTCTCAGCTATCAGCATGACATAGCCATTGATAGCAATTTATCTATGGGATGCCAGCAATACCAAGGTGCTCCAAAAAGATTCTCCTCTACCAAAAAAAAAAAAACTACAGGAAGTTTATATGGCCTTACACTTCCTAGCATGAATATCTTTTGAGGCCTAGCAGAAATATCTTATGGGATTTGAGAAGGGAATATAATTTTGCATTGATCAGTTGTGTGTGTCAAAACCCATTTTCTTCATAAATGTCTGAAACATTTAAGGTGATTCGCAACAATTACAGTCTCCAACGCTAGCCTCCACTTCCTATGATTTCCTCAAGTCATTCCTGCCCAATGCATGTCCAAAGGGAATGTCTTTTTTCCCCCCCAAGGTATATTACTTTGATTTATACAGTTATTCTGAGTAATATAAAGTTTACCATGCCCATGAAAGCCTGTTCTACTTATTTATAACCTACAGTTGAAAGTTTACATCTAGCTCATAGTCTTAAATTCATGGGCTTCCAGTGCCTTTCTACAAACTAGTTTAAGTTTTTCAGTAAGTTCAGCATCCATCTTTTCTCACTGTACAGACACAGTTACAGATCGTCAGCAAGCATTCACCAAACCTTCCTTCTATGAAGCTGTTTACGAGTCCTGTCATTTCTCACTGTTAGAAAAGTTTTCCATAACAAGTTCTTTCTCCCTCTAACATATGTTTTTTCAGTATTCTGTTTCTAGATAAGGGGTACATTAATATATTCCTATTGCCATTAAATCTGACTAGCAATTAATTTTCAATTGTGAAGCTGGTTTGTTGCTGCCATAGGTGAATAAAACTATGTACACTCTCGGATCTTTTCATGTAATTTATTATTCTTTACTGTTAAATTCTAGTGATGTATTCTGATTGTCTTAGCCCCTGGTTTTTGGCTTAATTTAGATCCAAGTTTAAGTTGATGTCTAAGTTTAGGACACTTATTTTTGAAAATAGGATTCATATTTTCGCACAACTTTAAGATAGAAGTTATTTTATTTTGTTAAATACTGCCTTATGGGCCTAGAGGGAGGCATTCAAAGTCATCACAAGTAACTTACAAGGTGAAAACTGACAAAGAGCAAGCACTACTAAGTTTTGAGTGTCTCAATGCCCAAGACTACTTTTGAGTAAGATGTTCTACTGAAACACCTTCTTCAGCAACTATACTATTTTTACAGATACAACATACATATAGAATGCAGTGTCAAACATATGGAAGTTAAAAAAAACTACCTACTTCCATCTGAATATAATTTTCTCCTCTACATCCCCAATAGATATGCATCCCTTTTTCCAGCTGGACTGTAAATGATGATTTTTAGTATGAAAGCTTCACTTAGTTTTTCCTGTACTTGATTACTGTCTATGTGATAGCAGAAGTCCTGGAGTTTCTAGTGCCTCATGTAAGGGGGATGTTGAAATAAAGACATAAATAATTCAAAGGATCAGAAAGCAGCTAGCAAAGGATCCTTCACAGGATGGATGATACTGGGAGGTCACTGCTATATTGCTCTATGTTTATCAGTAGGAGAGGTGCAATAGTTCTCAACCTTTTCAAAAGATAGTAACTTTTTTTTCCCCCCCCCAAACTATTCAAAATACTGTACAGATAAATAAGGGAGTTCAAAAAACAGGGTCATGATTTTACAGAATTTGCACTAAAGATAGATCTGAAGATTAATGCCTCCAAAATTAAGCAGAGTTTTGTTCAGGCTCAAGTCTACAGCCTATGCAATTCTGCACAAGCATGCTACAAGTCTTAGTGAAAAGCCCCTTGCTGAAGCACTTGGACATGCTCACTTCTACTTCAGTTCTTAAAGAATCAATTGCATCTAAGGGAAAAAACAACCTAACATTAAACACCTCCAAAGGGATCTGAAAATTTTACATTGTTGACCAAACCACTCATTTAAGGTATCGTAACAGACTGCTCTGACCTCAGTAACAATGTCACAAACAATTTCACACTGCTGCTGTTTCCTTTCTGTGCTGTAATGCAGCCCAATCTTGTTCATCAGCTGGCTATCACTAAGCCTTGATGAAAATTGAATGTATTGGAAGTCAAACCAGAGTCAATAGAGAAAAAACTTGAGTAAAATAACAGGAAGAAATTTGGGGTTGGCCCAACAAGGAACACTAGTAGTACGACTGCTATGTTAACTCTCTACTTCCAGTCCAATCTTTTTACGTTGATATTATACATGAGCTATAGCTGAACCTTGTTCATTATCACATGTTATGACACTTACTATCTGCTAGAAAACTGCCTGCTGCCATTCAAAATAAATGATCCATGCCATTAGTTGTATATCCTGCTTAATAGCAATTCTGTTTGTCCTTGTTACTTTCATGGTAGCAAGTGAGACTGTGCTCTTGGGCACACTGGCCAAGAGAGCAATTAACACAAAATTAAAAATAATAGAAAAAAACAAGTTACAAAG
The DNA here is from genome assembly GCA_020800305.1 of Porphyrio hochstetteri. Lineage (NCBI taxonomy): Eukaryota > Metazoa > Chordata > Aves > Gruiformes > Rallidae > Porphyrio > Porphyrio hochstetteri. The sequence continues at coordinate 14,795,889 of CM036911.1, forward strand.
GTAACTCGCCACCAAAGAATCTTCTGTTTTACTTAAAAAGCAATACAAATTCTCTTAGATCATATCGTTATCGAAGAGACATTCAATAGTTTGTAGGAGTCTAAGAGTGAAATAAAATGTAAAAAATCTACTTCCTTCCACCAGATGACTGCTATATATATTGCATTATCTACTATTATTTCTTATATCTGCTCACACAAAAAAACACTAGTGTTTTTTGCCATGCTAAATGAGTACCTCAAAGTTTAAGTGGTTTGCAAATAAAAGTTTTGGGAATTTTTCTCCTGCTTAGTAAGACTTTTTTATTTAAATAGGTGATTGAGGAACTGATTTAGAAGATGGAACATCCTTCACTGGCTGGGGCCCCAGGGCTGATAGACTAAGTGCAGCACTCCATTGCAATGCTGAATTTGAGTCCTCTTTCTGTTGCTGTACGCGCTGAAAAGCTTGTTTTGCATATTTTTAGTTTCTTCTTGCTATCAAGTCACCTTTCTTTCCAAAAGGAATATCAAGGGAAAGACCTTATGTTGATATTTTTATTCTGCTAATCTCACATAAATAAGAGAAGGGTGCTGTCCTACTAATTGAATTCAGTTTGGAAAGGGAATTTTCTTTAATGTCACATACAATCAACCACCAGTGCACATGAGGAATTACTCCACTGAAGGTAGTAAGAAGACAGGTATTTGGGATCAATAAATAGGGTCTTTACTTTCTAAGTTTGAACCATTTATCCTAACATGGAAGTCATCATAAGTATTCTCCCAGAAATTGAGTGGCACAGTTCCATTAGCAGGAAATGAAGTTCAGAGAAGGAGAAGTGTGAGACACCATGATGGAATTCAGCACTTGGACTACTACAGCCTCGGAACCACACAGTTTTGTCTCATATTCCAAATTAATTCTCTGGCAGAAAAGAACATTTGCCATTGTATAACTGAAACTCTTTACCTTTTTGGTTCTGTGCAGCCTAAACATGTTTGTCAAAGCATCTTCGGGACAAGCTGGTGGTATGTCAGAGGTCACAAAAAAATCACAGTTATTACCATAATTTCACAAAACAGTTTTATTGTCCTAAAACCACCACCACACTTTCCTGCAGGGCTGAACTGGCTTCTGTCCTCATCACAGATTACTATCACACAGCAGCAGCAGCACCACACTCATTGATATGCTAGTCACATCCAGCCCTCCATCCATCCAGAGACTGCAATCAGGTACCTGATAATAATGCAAGTCACATCAGCTGAACTGCTGCCGCAGTGAACTGATTCATGCTGGTGCCTTGATGCAAATAACAAGGACACCAGGGCCAGAAGATGTAGAATCTTGTCTTTATAATACAGATGCTGTTTTCAGGAAGGAACATTCCAGTCTCTTGCAAGTATGCTGTGTACCTACATTACCTCTCTTAGCCCCTTGGCTGAGCAATGGCATTGTGTAACACATTAAAATAAAGTGCCATGAAGTGGGGGCTGGGGGAAACAAACACAGTTTAATCACTAAGCTGCTATTGTCTTTTCAGTACTGTGGCACTATTTCTTACTGTTAGCAATGTGTTTTCCCATCATCTTTGCCACCAGGTGAAAATTTGTCTAATAGCCTTGAAGCACTGAATATAAAGAAGAATAGTCATACATTCTTAAACTGATTACCCATCAAAAAAATACCTTTCTATTATATTAAGCAGGCACTTCTGGGTTCTTTCTCCTGCTTACTTCTCTCACTACATAGATATACATAAAATCCCCATAAAATTATGTGTGCAACTTGCACATAACACAATAAACAGTTAAACCATGACAATACTAATTCCTAAACTGACCTATGATTTTGATTTATTGTCCTAACACCCCCAAAAAGTATTAGTGACAGATTACGCCATGGAACAATCTTCAAGTGATGTACACCTTCAATACACACAGCAGAAAAAACCCAATAAATTAAAGAAACAGCAACCAAATGTATCGTCAAGCTGCATTTAAGCATAAAAACTGAGAACTACTCAATTATTTCATTTCCCCCATCCCATCTTATTCTGTTTTGCCCAGATTCCTCTCTCACAATCTGGGATGCACTGGTAGTGTAATTAAAAAAAAAATGAAAGAAGATTTATTGCCCATGCCATGCCTCTCCCTGAGAGGTGACTCCTTTCTGGCTTCTACTTTGCTTCCTTTACTTCTACCCAAGAAAAAAATAACTTTGAGTTCAATATGAAAAAAGACAGAAAAATAAGAATTACTAAACATAATTATCATTCTAATTACCATCTTTACTAAGATGCACTGCATTCTTTTCCTTCTCAGATAGCAAAGCATAACTGTTTCTTCACTCACACCCACAAATATATACATAACCACGCCAATTTGGAGGTACAAAGAGAACACACATTTCTAAAGCAGCCACAGCAACACTGACACTACTGCTGCTATTAGCACATTTGATTCCAAAGTCTCTGAGAAGAACCACCCAGCACTGTAACTGGGGGGGGGGAATCAAAATATTTATGTCTTAGAAGGTATGGATGGACAACAGGCCTCTGTTGGAATAAACAGCGAAACAGCCTAAAACCACCATGAAATGAACAAGACTGGTGAGTATAACCGGTGGTGGCATTCTGACTCCGCTCTGAGTCCACCATGTAAAACCAGACAATATTAGATCATGTCCCATGAGCACCCTTATATACAAAATACATTCGAAACCTTTACTTGTATAACCCTGTAGAAGCCTGCTGGACAAAACACTGTAGCTCAGAGGGAAAAAGCTGTCTTTTCAGAAGCAGTAAGGTGGGTTTTTCCACTTATGTCATGGACCAGTTTACAGTAGAACTTCCACCACTGTGGCAAGTCTGGAAATATGCTTCATTACTTTCCATTTCTAAGAGGAGAGGCCACACAGTGTGCAGAGCATTGATATCAATGGGCACAACACAACAGGGTCTGACAGCAGCTTGCTGACCATTGAAGTGCAAAAGCCAAAGTTTTACCCACACAAAACCAGCAAAACCGACATAAATCCAACCTTTTTTCCCCCAGAGTTTAGCCTGCCTTTATATAGAGCAGGATTTCTTCCCCAAACCTACTTTCCGTGACATAATGACAGACTTCATCCACTGCAAATCACCATCCAATTCCCCAATTTGGTATCTGGAAATCTGTTCTGTGGACATGTTTGCAAAGGGTCTCATTGGGCTGCTTCTGCATACCTTGTGCATTCAGTTAATAAACAGCTGCAAAGCAGATGGGTAATCCAAGATCTATTTTATATCTCTTTCTGCAAGAAAGAGCATTTATATTATCCGTAACACCTTCAAGCATCTTCCACAAGGACCGCAGAAAAACTTGAGACACACAGAATGATTAAGGTCCCTGCATTTGCAAATGCAGTGGTAGTCAAACTAGTTGGAAAAAGCCTTTCATTTACATTTTCCCAGTTACATCACATTACTGGCACTTAAGCAGCAGTTTACTTAATGAAGTGTCTGTTGTCAGAAGCCAGCTCTCTGCCTGTATTCAAATGTCCCGGTTTTACCTGGTGCTTTCATGGATCAGCAGGAAATAAAAGCAAACCAGACAAAGTTGCATCAAGTAAGAGAAGGAAAGCCAGCAGGATGTAGTAATGATTCTGTTCTCAGCACAGCAATTTCTCATGCCTCAGCCAAAGGCACTAGTGTACACTGAAAGATTCTTCTGAGACAAGAAAACTGTCTAGATGGCAAACACAGCAAGAAGTCTAAAACCACTTTGAGTATTACCCAGGTTCTGATAATATCCAACAACATACTAGCTCTATGTATACACAGTGATTATAGCATGGGAGCATGAGTGAGAAATCAGGGATTCCTTACTGTGATTCCTCCAGTGAGGCAAGGCAACTGGAAACGTGACTTCCAAATAGTTTTAGATAGTTGAGGTGACTTTGGGAAGCATTAACTGCTGAGCTACTAAAAAACAGTAAACATGCAATTAACATTTTTCATTAAAATTGCTTTCAAATTTGAAGTTCATCCAGTTACATGTCAACAGGGGTTAAATTCCAAAACTGTTCAGAAGCAAGACGTAAGCCTCTAGGTCAGACTTGAAACAGATATGCTCTTTAGCTCAGCTTGT